>OX335794.1:12609720-17409720 GCA_946896805.1 Scutellaria galericulata
GTGTACATGTGATACCTATACATGAAAATAAATAAAAAACCTAAGCGAAAAAAAAAAATTTAAAATTAATATGGGGCCCACAGGGTGGGTTGGGGACACGGTGTCCCGAGGACACCGAAGACCTACTCTTTATCAATAAATTTTTTTAACATTAATTATTTCACTTAGAAATATAGTTAAAATAATGTCACTATACCACCATAAATTTGTTAACGAGAATTTGTAACAGCTCATTAAAAAAAATATCACTTAAAAATATAATGAAAATAATGTTTGTACACCATGATAAATTTGTTAATGAGGATGGAGACAAAAACAACAGTCTTTGAAAGGAGACTATGGATGTTTTGAATATTTTCCCTTTCTGTAGCATGAGTACTTTTTTATTGAGTTCCTTCTTATAAAAATATTGTGTAAAAAATTAGATTAGCGATCAATTTGTGTTGAGAATGAGAATGAGTTCTTTCTTAATATTATGTAGAATATTAGATTAGTCTTATGATGATCAATTTTTGTTGAGATTGAGAATGAATACTTGAATAACTATATCTAGATGATTAACAAGTGGATTGACCGTAATATGTTCAGGAACAGCGCCTAGGAAAACAGGTGCAGGGCAACAGCAGCCGGTGGGTGGCATTTGATTCTGATTTTTGGTTGTAATAATTTGAGATTTTTTACAAAACCAATAGTCTTTCAAAGGAAAGACTAATTTGAGAATTTTTTGTTCAACTGATTTGAGATTTTTGTATTTCAGTCACAATTACCAGATAATAAATAAGCAACAATCAAATTTATTAAGCATTCGCAATGGATAACCAATAAGCAACAATCAAATATAAATAATATATAATTGGCATTCTTATATCATAAATTAGGATTTATGACATTATTTTAGAGAAGCACTTATGTGCACTTGATACACACGCATTCGGGTTGGGTTCGGTGCGGGTTGACCCAGATCCACACACTTTTACTTTTTTTTTTTTTTCTCTGACCTCTATGTTATATTAATCATATTTTTATATTATATTAGTCATACATTTATGTTGTATTAGTTATACCCTTATGTTCAGATATCATACCTTTATTTAATACTTTTAACTTTAAAAAAACCTAATTTCGCCACAATTTGTACATGTTTACTTTTATGTGATAATGTTCATATCTTTATGTGATATTACTTATACATTTATATCAATATAAACATACCTATATGTAATATATAAAGGTACAACTAACATAACTGAAAGGTATATCTAACATAATTAAAAGGTATGACTGTTATAACTAAAAGGAATGAAAAGTTAATATGTCTATCTAAAAAAGATGTTAAGGTACACCTAACCTTACAAAATGTATAACTAACATAATTATAAGGTATGACTAACACTACTAGAAGATATAGTTAACATAACATAAATGTCTGACACTTGGGAGTATATTTGGAGGATTTTGTCCACAACCTGTTGACGCGTGCGGGCGCGTGGCGGATCAGGTTGACCCGAGATCTATGCACAAGAAATACAGAAGTTTTTGTCATTATTTTATTATCATAAATTACAATTTAGAATTGACTTATCTATATTGATATAAATAATCATGATATTGGAAAAAATTATGAAAATAATTAAAATTAAAAATTAAGAATATTTATAATTTTTATAAATATTTATTAATGTTTAAATGATCTTAATTCATCATCGACATAATCACAAATATTGAAAATTTCTAAAAAAATATCAACACATTTTAAACCACTATATAAACTAAAAATCAAATCTGACATTATGTCTATTGTCAAATCTTATATTCTATTTTTCTTCTAAAACTTATTTAGAAATATAGTCTGATAATGCAAAAAAAAAAAAACAAATATAAATAATTAAATTTATAAAGTATTCAAAATTGACATTTTCTTATTATCATGAATTAGGATTTAGAATGTATATTAAGCAATCAAAATTATTATAATATATTAAGATTTATAATTTATAATCATGAATATTTACATTTTCCAAAAAATATCTACAAATTTTAAATCACCAAAATATATATTTAAGGGGATAATTGCGCAAAATCCCCCTATAATTTGGAAAATCGGCGTGAAACCCCTATACTTTAAAATTTATGTCAAATCTTCTTATGGTTTTCTAAATATAGTCCGAATCTCCAATTTCGTTAATGTTAACAGAAGTGCTATGCACGCGGTTTGCATGCGTTTTTTGCTATAAAATGACATATTTATCTTTTTTTGACTATATTAAAAGACTAATTCATTTGTGGGGGATTTCTTGCAATTGCAAACAATTCCTTCAAGCTTATTTTCTATACTAACACATATTTCTTTATTTGCTTTTAATTTTTTTTTTCAAATAATTTTTTTACAATGTTAATTATTTATTTTACTTTTGTTTTCTTTCGTTCATTGTTTTCAATGTTAATTTTTTATTTAGTTATTTATTTTATTGTTATTAATGACAATGGTTGCTACATATTTTTCTTTATTTGCTTTTGGTTTTTTCATTTTAATTTTTTACAATGTTAATATTTTATATAGTTTTGTATTTTATTGTTATTAATGTCAACTATTGATGAGGAGGATGTTGAAATATTCGATAGTATGTTATTTTCATCTCAAATTAACCCCAAAGTGTAAATAACAAGACCCAAAATATAATTACATTACAGTTTTTTTCATAAAAAAAAAAAATCAATGTCCATACAAAAAAAAAATAAAAAAATCCATTGAATATCTCGGAGAAATCTAGATGATTAATGGCGTGAACAATGAGAAATCTTGTTATTGAGGTACATTTTGTTTTAAAATGAGAACCTAAAGCGAGTACAAGGTATGTTCGAAGTTTTTCGATATAATATGTTTTATTTTTGTTTGTCTCTTAAAAATTGATATGTTCCAAGTTTTCATGTATAATTTTTATTATTTTTTGTTTGTTTTTGATAAATTGGTATGCTAATTGTTTCATGGTATGATAAATTTTGTTTGTTATACCTAACAATTCTTAAGTATTGAGTCTTTTTTATTTTTAATTATTTTATATTTCCCTCAATTAGTATCGAGTAAGATCTTTTTAATATATCTTCAATAGTTGAATTAATAACTAAATAAAAAATTAACATTGTGAAAAAATAAAAAAAAAAAAAAAAATATACGTATCAATCGTTGTCATTAATAACAATAAATTAAATAATTAAATAAAAAATTAACTTGGTAAAAAGAAAGAACTTAAAAAAATTTAAGTAAAAAAAAGAAAAATCATTAATAACAATAATATAATTAATGAAATAAAAATCAATATTGAAAAAAAATTAACTGAAATAAACAAAATTAAAAAAGAAACATACGTACCAACCGTTAGTATTAATAACAAAAAAAATAACTAAATAAAAAATTAACATAGTAAAAAAATTAATTGAAAAATAAAGTCAAAATTAAAAAAAAAAGTGCTAATATAGAAAATAAGTTTGAAAGAAGTATTTGCAATTGCAATAAACCTCCACAAGAGAATTAGTCTTTCAATATAGTAAAAAAAAAAAAAAAGGTAAATATGTCATTTTATAGCATAAAGGTGAAAAAAAAAATTACAAAAAAACGCATGATGAGCGCGTGCATGACACTTTTGTTAATATTAGGATTAAATGCACCAAACCCCATGTGATATGGAAAATTTACATCCTCTCCCTCGTGTTTTCAAAATGGCAAGGTTAACACGTGGGTTATCAAAAAGTCAGCATACGCTCCATTTTTTCGAATTGGATTTAACGTTGTTATATTTTGTCTTGAATTTCCCGTTATACCCTTAAAATAAAATTAAAGTTTAATTAAAAAAATTCTTATAAAATAAAAAAGAATTAAAATGAAACAGGAGACGCCGACGCACTACACCTCTTCCACCACCGCCTTCTTCTCAGACCAACCCCTCACCACCGCCATCTTTTCCAGCCGTCTGCCACCATCTTCAGCTTTGTCTCACCGACGTTCACAGCTTCTCCGTCGCCGATCTGCTGCCTCGTCGCACCGCGAACAACAACATCATCGTCTCCACCATCTTAATGCTTCACCACCATCTCACGACGACGAGCTCTCTGATTTCACCCTCAACACAACAACGACTCCGACAAAATTCGCAGCCACCACCTCCCTCCATCTCTCTCTAAAATCGAACACCCAGACATCACCACCATCTAGATTCACAGCTGCTCCAAAAATTGAAATGGGAATTTTGTTTTGAAAATAAAACAAATAAAAAAAATCATTTTCATCCTGTTTATCTTCTTCTACCTCCTCGCGCAGGTTTCCCGGGGAAGAAGATGTTGGCGGTGTGGATGGTTGGAGAAAAAGATGATGGCGGAACAGCGAATCTAGATGGTAACGGGCTCACACCGAAGGTGGTGATGTACTGCTCAGTTGATGGTTGGAGAAGAAGAGTAATGGCGGAGCGCTGTGAAGATGGCCGCCGGAGAAGGTGGGTGGTACATCGGTGTTCGATATTAGAGAGAGATGGAGGGAGGTGGTGATAACCGAGCAACGACGCGATTTGGGTTGCAAGAAGAGAGAGTGGTCGGTCGGAGATGGAGAAGATGGGCGACGGAGAAGATGGCGGGGAAGGCCGGAGGAGATGAGTGATGGAGATGTGCTCAAGCTTTGTCGGATCGGAGAAGATGGCGGTGGTGAGGGAATAGCAGCAACGGAGAGAGAGACCTGCGAGGAGAGAGAAGAGAGCAGATGAACAATGTTAGGGCTAATTTTTTATTTTTCTAATTTTTTTTTTTGGTAATGCCGCCGCAGCTCCACTTCATCGGTTGTCTCTACGATAGCCGCGACACCTCCACCATCGCATGACGATGTTGATCTTTCTTCCACCATGAGTAGCACCGCCCATCTCCATCTTTAGATTCACTGAAAGTTGTCGTACAGTCTCCCTTTTTCATTTCTTCCGCCGCTACGGTATTGCCGACCATCATGTTGTTCTTCCACCATCACGAGCCACCGAACACCCAGACACCGGTCCCCTTCTTGTTTAATTAGATTTATTGCAGTTTTTTTTTAAAGACATTCACCAGAAAAAATTTCAGATTTTAAAAAAGAATTTGTTAAATTCATTTTTTTTCAAAAATTTATTTTATTGGTTTTAAAGTTAATTAAAAAATAAATTATATGTATACAAAGTTTAAAAGAAAATGTTAATCAAATAAAAAATAGTTTGAACATAAATTCATTTTAAAATTAAGATTGTAAAATATTAAAAAAAAATATAAATATTAATAATAGAAATAATTAAATAAAATAAAATAGAAATTTTGGAGTAAAAGAGGGATTCTATTAAATAAAGTAAAATTTCAAAAATTGAACAAAAAAAAAAAGGAATAAATAAAATAATATTAAATTACAAACTTTATTGTGAAAATGGGGCATAATGCAATTTATAGACAAAAGATAAGGATAAAATAGTCATTTAACAGTTAAAAATTGGTCAAAAACCAACAAATTTCGCATTATAGGCGCGTGCACTGCACTCTTATTAACTTTCACGATTTAGGGGAAAACGCGCTGACTTTTTGATAACCCACGTGTTAACATTGCCATTTTGAAAACATGGGGGGAGCGACGCAGATTTTCCATATCACAGGGGGGTTTGGTGCATTTAATCCGTTAACATTAATGAAATTGAGAATTTCAGGCTATATTTAGAAAACCACGAGGAAGTTTCGCAAAAATTTTAAAGTACAAGGAGGTTTTACACCAATTTTCTAAATCACATGAGGATTTCACGCAATTATCCCTATATTCAAGTGCAATAAACATTTAGAATTGATATTATATGAATGTCACATTCATAAAATTCAGCATTTAAAATTGATATTATCTCAACATTCATAAAATTAACTAAAATAGGTAAAATATGAAATTGTAAACAATTTAAGAAGACTAACTTCTTTTCAATAAAAACAATTAATTATGACCTCCAATTAGAACTGAACTGCTGATTTTTTTTAATAAAAATATTTATCAAATACTTTTAGGAAAATTTTAAGCTCTTGAATTAGATATCATATGAGATCTTCATAAAATTTATAAACTTATACAAACATCATCTAAATTTTTAATAAAGCATAATGTCATTTTACATATATGAAATGAAAAATGACATACTTAATTATTTATAATTTAATATAAATTTTACTTAATCTATGACATAGAATAGTTTACTAATTTAAAAAATAAAGTAACAAATAGATTGGCTAATTATGTGGGAAAATGGTTTTCTGAATGGAAACATTTCATCACATGATAGAATATCTTGTATATACAGAGTACGTAGGATAAAACCAAACCAAACGGAAAATAAAAAATCGGAACAAATTCCGAAATGGCAAAGAAAAATGAAACGTGGCGGCAATGGGCCTCCATATTCGCCGCCATGCGTGCTCCTCCGCGTATCATCACCTCCTCCGTCTTTCTCGTCTGCCTTTTCCTCATTCACAACCACCACTGCACTGCGTCAACACTCGATCACACCATCTCTACACTCCGATCCAAACCGAAATCCACACTCCTAATTATCGGCAATGAGTAGCGACGCCGGAGAGGATGGGCTGCGCAAGCCCCTGCTCCACACTGGCAGCTGGTATCGCATGTCCGGCATGGGTTCCCGCCAAACCAGCGCCATGGGCTCCTCCGTACAAATCATGCGAGAGTCTATCTCCATCTTTCTTTGCGTCCTCATTGTTTCCCTAGGCCCCATCCAATTTGGTTATACTGTATGTAACTCCTTTTCTTTTGCCTTTCAATTTCTTTTTGTTGCATATGATTTTTTTTTTTTTTTGATGATTTGCTATAATGTTCAGTGTGGATTCTCTAATCCTACGCAATCCGATATTATTAATGATCTTGATCTCACCATTTCAGAGGTATCGTATCTTTAGTAATTTTTGAAATTCTGCGATTACTTTTCATGTTAATTAGAGATTTGAGTGTGATTTTTTTTCTTATTTCTTTATTTTTTGTTGTTTCGGTGTGTGTTGGGAATTAGTTTTCGATTTTCGGTTCCTTAGCAAATGTAGGAGCAATGGTTGGTGCGATAGCTAGTGGCCAAATTGCGGAATATATTGGGCGAAAAGGGGTATGATATTGTTATGGTAATTTCATCGCATTTGCTGTTTATAGCTGGTTCAGAGACTAACATTGTATTTATAAATTACCAAGGTCGATGGTGCCAGTATTTTCTTTTAAAAGGCACAAGGTTGAGTTGCAAATTGAAATATGGGTGGATTTTCTGGTGTTCTGAAGTTCAACATGTCCAGCCACTAGCCATATGTACTTCCATGGTTTAATAATACCCAACAAAAGAAAAATGATTTTATTGGTGGTCGGAACTTCCAACCGTCGAAAAATCCACCTTTGATTTGCAAGGCAACCTAAACAAGTTTGGTTAAAATTATAATTTGGAAAAAAAATTTGTACTTTTTGTTTTTTCCCCTCATTTAATGAACTCTATTTATATAGTTATTAATCATTATATTTTTAATAATCAAAATGCAGTCGTTGATGATTGCTTCAATTCCCAATATCATTGGCTGGCTCGCTATCTCATTTGCTAAAGTGAGTGTTAAAATTTTGACTTGGTATTTTATTATACAACCTTACAAAGTGTTGATCATCATTGTACTGATAATGTAACTATCCAAACATAGGACTCATCATTCTTGTTTATGGGAAGATTGCTGGCAGGGTTTGGTGTGGGCATAATCTCCTACACGGTAAATTCAGTTGAAAATGGTTTAGATAAACGCAGTGCTAAAATATGGACTGAACTCGACAATAAATTGATGTTTCTGCTTATTGAATGTTCAAGGTGCCTGTATATATAGCAGAGATAGCACCTCAAAACCTGAGAGGAAGACTTGGATCTGTAAATCAGGTAAACTTAGTTTCCATTGTACTGGTTCAGCATCTACCTACTTCAGTTCTTGGAATATGTAAGCTGGAAAACGCTAATCCATTTTGTTAGCTTAGCTTTCAGTAACAATTGGAATAATGCTGGTATACCTGTTGGGGCTTTTTCTACCATGGAGAGTTCTTGCTGTTTTAGGTGAGTCATTGTATGCATATATTGAATGCTATTATGAAATGCATTTCTGTTAAGTCACACTTTACCAAGCTGTGATTTATCAGTGCTTAAGTTATATTATATGTGTATTAATATCATAATTTCACTTTCAGGAATTTTGCCATGTACAATCTTGATACCTGGTCTGTTTTTTATCCCAGAATCTCCTCGTTGGTTGGTATGAGATACATGCTTGGGCCCTTATTAGTTATACTTCAGTTCTATGTTTATTCACTCAACTGTTGTTAAAAATCTAGGCTAAAATGGGTCTGAATGATGATTTTGAAACTTCTCTGCAAGTTTTACGGGGATTTGACACAGACATCACTACTGAAGTAAATGAAATTAAGGTATCCCAGGTTTTCATGCAATAATATCCATTGTCTTGGTCATTTGTAAACTCTGACACACATTTCTCTTAAGGTTATTTCATCATACATATATAATATGATTTTGTGTTCCGGTTTGGATTGAGGAATTTGAAATGCAAAGATTTGAAGGAATGGATTTCAAATTCACTCAAATTAGAGTGTATTTTTCACCCATATGACTCCAAAATCAATCAAAATGACCAATGGATTTCAAATCCATATCAATCCAAACAACAAATGTATTTGTGACTATGAATTTCAAATCCTTTGATCCAAAAAATTATTCATGCAATAGTAATCTTTATCTTAATTATTTAAAAACATTCTGAATCACATTTCATACGAGGGATTACTTCATCCGTAATGGTAAATAATGTCTTGTCCATTTATTGTGCGTTTTGTCCAGAGATCTGTATCTTCATCTAAGAGATCTGCCATTCGATTTTCGGAGCTCAAGAGAAAGCGTTATTGGTATCCCTTGACGGTACAAATGATTTATCTAAAATCTCAAGCTTCTCCACTGACTGAATGAATATCTTCAGAAGATTTATATCAATATAGAAGTTTCTTTATTCTTGCTTTTCTACAGATAGGAATTGGCCTACTTGTGCTCCAGCAACTCAGTGGTATCAATGGCGTTCTTTTTTATTCCAGTAGCATATTTCAATCTGCAGGTAAGGCTCAACGCTAAAAAAATGTGTGTTCTTTACCTAAGATGAAAATGCTGCCTATTATATTATAGAGTTTAATCAAAATACAGATGAAGATGAAAGAAAAATATGCATACCATGATTTGGAAACCAACACTTCACAATGACTGATGTTTGTTTGTTATTGTCAAAATTGAACAGGAATTTCATCTGGTAAAGCTGCAACGTTTGGAGTTGGGGCTATTCAGGTAAACATAAACAACTAGATATACATTTTGACATTTATTACAATGCATTACATTCTAGCTAATTATTAATACTATTATTTGTAAGGTCATCGTTACTGGGATATCCACAACTTTGGTGGACAGAGCGGGTCGCAGAATTCTTCTTATAGTACGTTCTACCATTTCTGTGGTCATGTTTCTGCTATTTACTCGATCGTTGATATGTAAACAGATTTATTCTATATGTGCAGCTGTCTGCCTCGCTAATGACTGCCAGCAACCTCCTTGTTGCAACTATGTTCTATTTAAAGGTTTCTGCGCACATTTCTTCTCCTATTACATGTCCATTTCTCGGTATACGTTGTGGGTTCCTGAGATTTGTCACACTTTTCATAAGGGAAAATGCTTTATATCCACTTTTCCAAAAACATGAAATCTACCTATATTGTCACAATATAAAGATTGGCATGCCCTTAATGTCTCGCCCACATTCATCAGTATTCTGCCATGTTTTAAAACAATGAGGGAGAGAATTTAAATCATTAAGGACATTTTAGTCTTTGTATTGGTTTAAGTTGGTCAAAATGGGTGCAAATTATATTTTTTTGAGTGGATATAAGCATCTCTTCTTATTAAACCCACATTATCGCTTATATATATATATTATATGTTTTTAATTAAGAATTTGGTCATACACTTGTTTGATGGGATCTCTCAGAATCCTAACCTTTTAGCTCAACATTTTTTGCTGAAAGCAGGATGTTTTACCCAAAGACACCCATTTTATCATGGAAGCAGTAGCATTAGTTGGACTTTTGGTATGTTTCACATGTGACATCCTACTTACAATACACATTCCTTGCTGGCATTCCAATTTTGTTAACTAATTTTCTTTATGCAGATTCTGGTGATTGGTTTTTCGATAGGACTTGGAGCTGTACCGTGGGTTATAATGTCTGAGGTATGTAGAAAATTTAAAGAAGTCTCATGGTCAATTAAACAAGGCTTGGTATGTTACCAATAGTATGGTGAATATGAATTGCAAAAAAAACAAAAAAAAATTAAATTTAGCAAAATATATTTAGTTGTTAAGTTCAAATTGCAAAGCTATGTTAGGTTCATGATTTATTTTGCTAAATTGGAAAATTTGTGTTAAAATTGCAATTCTGTGAAGCTACTGTGATTTTTCAAGCCTTGTATTAGCTGGTTGCATCACAAGTTTTGAGACATTATTTAGTTGTTACAGCCCTACACCTAAACTAAAAAGGCTAGCCTTTCCTTTATCTCCTATATAAATTTCTCAAAAATCTTTTAAAGGAGATATCATAAGGTGTTGTTATGAGTCAATATACTCTGGATAATAATTATAATGACCCATTATAAGTTTCTGTATTAAATGTTCCACTTCATTGTTGCAGATTCTTCCTGTAACCATTAAAAGTCTTGCTGGCAGTGTAGCAACATTGGCAAATTGGCTTTCAGCATCAGTGGTTACAATGACAGCTAACCTACTTTTAACTTGGAGCAGTGGAGGTTCTCTCTCTCTCTCTCTCTCTCTCTCTCTCTCTCTCTCTCTCTTGTTAGAGCATGCTAATTAATGCATTACACAATGTTGACAGGGACTTTCCTCATATATGCATTTGCATCAGCTTTTACTGTAGCATTTGTGGCCTTGTGGGTTCCTGAAACCAAAGGAAGAACACTAGAAGAAATTCAGAATTTCTTTAGATGATAATTGTTTCAAGTATGCTTCTGCTCTTATTTGATGCCAAGATTGTTTTTGTTGCAAGTTTTTGCACATTGCTTCTTCACCAATTTCATAAATCCCTTGGTTTCATCACTGAGAACAGGATACTGATTTTACACGCAATAATATTCATTTCACAAGTTCACAATATGTGAATCAACTAGTTTTGAGTTTAAACAAATGGGTAATCACACTCTTCCCATCAAACTAACTTTACGATAATTTAACTGTCCATCTAGAAGTTAATCTCCTGCTGAAATTTGGGACACTTGTCAATTCTAGGGCATCTCGAGATGGTTAAGTTGTAAATTGTTAACTTCAATATATATATATATATATATATAGGTCCGGCTATCCACACCCTCAAATCTTCTAAACACGCCCCATTTTTTTTATATTTGATTTAAAAAATTCAAAAAATAACAAAAATTCAATTTTACCCTTATGAATTGAAAAAAAAAAATGAAATCCTCCCTTCCTTCTCTCTCCTTCAGTCTGCTTCTCTTTTTTTTTTTTCTTCATTTCTCAAACTTTTAATCTTGAATTTGTAAGGGGATAACGTATGAAAAATCATTCTATGAGTTAACAAAATATATAATAATCGTGTGAAATCATGTAAAAAGAACGAAAAAATAGAATAAATTTGAGGACCCGTTCGACCCTGGTTGGTCGAACACAAAGAGGTGTGTTCGACCACCAGGCATCGAACACACTATAACATGTTCGACGCTTGGTGGCCGAACACATCTTTTTGTGTTCGACCAACTAGGGTCGAATAAGTCCTTAGATTTGATCCATTTTTTTCGTTTTTTTATACGATTTCTACATGATTTTCACACATTTTTTTACATATTTAGTTGACCAAATAAATGATTTTCTTTATATTACGATGTTATTTCTCAAATCTTAAAGAAAAAAAAAGTGTGGCCCCATTCGACCTTGGTTGGTCGAATACAAATAGGTGTGTTCGGCACAAGACATTGAACACACTATTGGTTGGACGGGTCCTCAGATTTGTTGTTATTTTTTTGTTCTTTTTACACATTTTCACACGATTATTATATATTTTGTTAACTCATAAAATTATTTTTCATAGGTTATCCCCTTACAAATTTAAGGTTTGAGGAATAAAAGAAAAAGGGGGGGGGGGGGGGTTGAGAAGCAGACGGGAAGAGGATTGGAAGGATTTTAGTTTTTTTTAATTCATAGGAGTAAAATTGGAATTTTGCTATTTTTTTAAATTTTTAAATCAAATATTAAAAAAATGAGGTGTGTTTAGAAGATATGGGGGTGTGGATATATATATATATATATATATATATATATATATATATATATATATATATATATATATATATTAAGCTGAAAAAATTCACAGGGTTTAAAGGAGAAAGTGTAATTACCCCCTCTACAAATTTAAAGGATGTGCAGTTACATTAAGGCAATGTTTGTTTGGGGTTTAAATGGGTTGGAGGAAATTCAATTTTAAAATCCTGAGTTTTCAAATAAAGGTGAATAGTTAAAATATTTGTTTGTTAAAAGATTTTATAGGATAAAATTACTATGATGTTTTTTTATAATTTTTTTTTTTCTAGTGGATCAAGTGATCTCACTCCTAACTCTCATGATCTAAGCCAAGGAAGCACACGTTTTTTACCATTAGACTATCTATATTTGAAGTCTTTAAAATCTCAAATACTAACTCACAAACTCAAAACAACATAGCAAGAGCTTTAGGCTATGTTTGGATTAGCCTTTGCATGGACATATTTTGGATGTTCAAATCCAAAATGTAGCCATGTTTACTTTTAGACTGAAATTCATATTTTTCCATCCATCAAAATTCTAATCTAAAATATGTTTAGGTTTTTGTTATAAGATCATCTACAATGAAACGATTAAAATAGATTCTCAACATGTTTGTAGCAAACATCCAGATGAATTTTTAAAAGCAAATAGAAATTTCCTACAAGGCAAAACATGAGGTTTTGAATTTACAAAGAAATGCTCAAACTAAGAATTTAAAGAGTATTCAGGAGAAAATTTGTTTCATTAGCTAGAAAATTTGTTGTTTTGTATCCTTTTCTATGAATATGAAAAATATAGAGATTGAGATTCTTTTAAGATCTAGAAATCGAGCAATCTGATGTTGAATTTTCGATGTCCTGGATGTTTCTATTGAAAAATATAAACAATAGAAAGAACATTTGTTTCAAGATAAATGTAAGCAATGTCAAGTGATGCAATTTTTAAAAACTCCATCAGTCTTTTACTCTTTAGTTTAATCCAATCATCATTAGGACTTAGGAGCAAGGTTGAAAATATTGCTACTCTAATTTTTCAGAGATATCGGTGGAAACAATATTGATTTTGGTAAAAAATTGAAAGAATGACGAATAATATATAAAATTGGAATTTTAATATTAATTTGGAATATACAAATATTTTTGTTAAAATTTAACTTCAAATATTGACATTGATATGTTCATGATGAACATATAGATGATAAATGATACGAATAATTTGTTAAAATTATAAAATTATTAGGGAACAAAAATAACACATTTTTCCTTTAAAAAATGGTGTCATTCGTAATAAAATTCTACTACAAAATAAACCAATTATTTTTCTAAAGAACTAGATTTTTTTACCGATCGGATATTTATTGATGTTTCTTTGATTTTTCAACAATTTAAATTGTGATGTCACTGATTATCAATATCGATATCAATATTTATTGACATTCTGACAAAATTGCATAATAAAACGTTTCGATCCGAACTTAAAAAATTCTGAAATCCAGACGAAATTTCACAAAATTTTCATCCTTCATTATGAGTAGAATCGATCATTTGAACCTAACCCAATGGGACAGCCCATAAATAAGATTGGGCTGGTCTGTAAATCCGGGCCTATTTGGCCGAACCCAATTGACGGGCCTGATGGACTACGTCCAAATTGGCCCATCGGGCTTTAGCTGGCTGGTGGCCCAAGAATGTCTTTTTATGTTTTTTAATATGCAATTGAGCTGCAACCTGTTACATGTAGGACAATTGCACTAGACAAGCCCATTGCCAGGTTATGAGCATTGAACAATATTTAGTGGCTTAGTAGTAAGAAAGTCCAAGTTCATGTTTCGGATTACATAAATCTTAACAGTTTCATGATGTTCAAAGACCCACAAATAGTACTCCTAAAATAGTTAAAAAATGAAAATATATTTTCCCAAAACAAACAATATCATTTTACTACGCAGAAGAATATATACTAGTTATTGATATCAAAGTTAGGATTTCCCCAACTCATTGAAGTCTAAACCCCAACATAACCTAATTATTGCATTGCTTATAATAATGTGATTGTCATTTGTCAAGTAGGACTCTATTTTGTAGCTTCATCTTCTAGCAAAGAAGCAAGAAACTGGTTGAGAAATCTATTGTAGACACAGGGTCTCTCTATATGAACCAGATGACCTGCCTTCTTTATTCCTTGAAATGTAGCCTTGTCTCCTAGTTGCCTGTTTTTTAAAAAACACAAGTCCTCATTTAATTTGCTTTTGGAAGCATGAATATATATTGATTGATTGTGTTGGTGTATATGATGATTGAATATAATTCATGATTGATTTTACATTTTATCTATCTAGTGCTAAAAGTTGTTGTATACAATTGAATGTAATAAAACTTACTTTTTTGTGGTCTGAGCAAGTTCGAGCTTGAATAATTGATCATGTTCGCCCCATAGCAGATGTATTCTCTGCAAGAAAATATATCAAGATTAGAGAGCACACTTCCTTTTGGTCAACACAATCAACATCAGTCAACGCCTAACTCTGATCAACACAGTCAACAGACTAATCTACAAGTCAACACAATCATAAAAAAATGGTAATATATATATATATATATATATATATATATATATATATATATATATATATTACACTATATAAGTATGAATGTTTCATCCATTTTTCATAATGCCTATTTTAACCCTCCTACATAATTAAATCAAATCAAATTAAATTGGAGTCCTAATTAAAGAAAATTCTTTATTAGGGATAATAACATAATTTAATATTTATTTTATTTTTCTATTTGATTATAAAAAAGTAAGAGTCCTTTACATTTTAAACTCTTCTTGAAAAAACTACATGTTTTGATTATTTTTCTTTTATAATCTTGAACATTTTGAATTTTAAACTAAAAGTAGTCGTATATTAATATATATTTAAAGAGTTTTTCAATGATATATTATAAGCATATTTAAAAAAAAAATTATACAAAAAAAATATACTATAAATTTAATATTTTTATTAAAGTATGTTATTATTAAAAATTATGTTCTTATGTTTTTTTTTTCAAAATCTTATTTTTTTTCTATAAATATAATACAGTGACCTTCTTAGAGTCCATGCAAATCACAATTCATTTCCTAAAGTCCATACAAATCACATTTTTTCTTATAATTTGATTAAAGCCCTAATTAAAGAAAACTCTCCATGTCTAATTTAATTAAAATCCTAATTATTTTAGAAGTTAATTAGATTACAATTTGAATAATATCAATTTGTACGAAAATCAATATACATCCAATTTTTTTAAATTAAGAAATAAGAAATCCTCCAAATCATTATGTTTTTGTGTATTAGGAAGTTGGTAATTTTCCCAATAGATGACTAAACTTATAATTCGAGTGAGTAATTATAAGCTTTATTCTAAGAAAATAAAACACAATTATTATTTCACTTTAACTTTTTATCATTTTATTTTAGTACTTGTAATTTTCTAGAAAACATTATTCATCCCTTAAAAGTGAGTTTCACGTGCACACATTTCATGTTGTTTTTCCCAGCTATAGCTACATGTCAGGATTTAAATGAAAACCAGTTTCCTGACTATAAAACCAAAAGTCAAACTAAAATTCAATACCAACAAAGCTTTCTAGCACTTTTTTCCAATAAAA
This sequence comes from Scutellaria galericulata, assembly GCA_946896805.1. Lineage (NCBI taxonomy): Eukaryota > Viridiplantae > Streptophyta > Magnoliopsida > Lamiales > Lamiaceae > Scutellaria > Scutellaria galericulata. Next base: position 12,625,813 of record OX335794.1, read on the forward strand.
AACTAATTAATTTTAAAAAAGAACCAAAAAGAAATAATAATAATAATAATAATAATAATAATAAAAAGAACCATCAATCTGTAAGCATGAAATCTAACACACATACCTTAATATCTTTTCCCAAAAATAATGCTAATGATAACTAAGACAAGAGCCATACCTAAAGTGAATTTATAATTCAAGGCTGAAGATGCCTCAACAATATGAATTTTGGTGTCTAAGGACAATGCTTGAGCTGAAGAAGTTGGCTCTGACTTTTTCTTACTCTTTTTTTTAGGAGTGGATGGTAATTCGAGGTAGCACCTTCAATGTCTAGATATATAAGATTTAATACTTTGTTATCTTTGGTGACAGAGTTTAAGATTTTCTAAGGCAGTTTACTCTATTTCATTATGTTATGTTATGATACACCTAGATCAGGCAACATGACTTTGATAGTTATATCTAATTTCATTAGAAGTTTATTAGGATTCTAATTTAATATGAACACATTGTGTGTGTGTGTATATATATCATTGGTGATAGTGGTTTGTCTTCAAATCTATTTAATATTTTTGTGATCAGTGTGAAAATCGTGAGGATTATACGGCAAGAGTTCGAACAGATTAGGACGAGTAATTAAAGATTGAAGTTTTAAATTTGAAATCATGGGTTATGGTAACAGGTATATATGATTCTTTTTAAAAATATTTGAAATTGCCTAGATTTAGCAATATAAAAAATAATAGGTAGCTTGAAATTAACCTTCAATGTAGTTGATGCATTTTTATCATTGCTGTTCTTTTCTCCTGCAATACTTGGAGAAGCATTACATAATAAATCAGCCTTAACAGTGACATTATTCCAAAATATTTGAAAATCCAAAATATGAAAAAAAAAAATCTTATTTTTGTGAATATTTAATTAACTCCTTTTGTTTTTGAAAATTAGTCAAAGAAAAGTGGCGATGTCAATTATTGAAACGAGTGGAATTGATATCAATCCTAAAATTGGTGGCAACCATAAGATCTATTTTCATTCTTTGTTAGAATTAAATTTGCTTATCTTTTTATTTTATCTTCATTTATTATTATTTAACCTTCTTGAATTTAAATTTTAGATCAAGCATTTTTTGTTTACTTTTATTTGGTTGCGTTTTCATTCTATATTTAATTCTTTTTTGAATGATTGTATGTTTGAAAATCCAACGCCATATATAAATGACGTCAAAGGAAACTTGTTGGACAAAAGAGAAGATATGTAAATTATAATGATGCTAAGTAAAAAACTATGTAGAACATGTTTTGTAGAATCGTGAAAAGAGATAAGCAACATGTAATTTACAAGTTCAAGCAAATCTAAGTAACTCTGAAGATATTTTTTTTTAATATTCTTTACACTTTGTATTAAAGTACATCTTTCATTTAAAATTAAAAATTTTATTTTAATAAATTTATCTAATTATAAATTTTAATGTCAGAAGAACATAAACTAAAAAATATACGAAGTTGCATTCACTGTGGAGCAACAACATTTGAGTATGAGCCTCCCACATTTTGTTGTGTTAATGGAAAAGTTAAACTTGTAGCTTCAGAAGTTCCAGAGAAACTGTATGAACTATACACTTCTCAGTCGGAAGAGTTTGTTGATTTTTGAAAAAATATACGTTCATACAATTCCATATTCTCATTCACTTCATTTGGAGTGAAATTGGATAAATCGGTACGACGAGGAGTTTTCACATTTCGAGTATAAGGAATGATTTATCACAATCTCCCAAGTTTGAGTCATAATGAAAACAAACCAACTAATTTTCAATTATATTTTTTTAATACTGAAAATAAAATTGAGAATAGAATGTGCTTTAATTCACATGTATCAGAAGGAATTGTACAGAAGCTCACTGAAATACTAGAGGAGAATCCGTACGCCAAAATCTTTAGAAGACTAATAGAGTATTCTTCTTTAGATGATGTGCAACTTTGTATCACAAAAGATATGAGATTAGATTAGCAAGTTTATAATTCTCCAAGTTGCAGTTGTTTAGATTGCGGGAAATAATGATAATGTAGGGTTTGAACGAGATATTATTGTTAGTGTTCAGTTCGGGGACCAGTATAGAATAATGCATTATTCTGGATGTTATGATCCTTTACAATACCCTCTTCTATTTCCAAGAGGTGAAACAAGGTGACACCAAAATATTCATAAGGTTCACATACAAGAACATGTGCATGAAAAAGAGTAAGGTACACATTTATGTTATAATATATTTCAAGAACATATATAGTTTAAGAAATGATTAACTTTTTTCAAAATTTAATTTTATTGGATTTTTTAATACACATACAATTACGTCAAATGTATCAAATGTCCTGAATGCTTCTAGACTTACTTCAAGATCTACTCTAGGGGAAATTATCTCCTAAGAGCAATAAGGTATGTACTACAACATACGTATTCCTAAAAAATCTATAAGCATACTTTTTTTTAAATATCACTAGTTCTCGGTTAATTCTTCTTCATTTTTTTATTTTTTGGTGAGCCTTCATTTATATGTTAGTTTAACTTATTAATTCAATAACATTTTCTTCTTTAGTTTAAATCACAAATTTAAAATTTGAAATTTTGGTATTTAATAGTAAATTAAAAGTTTATGTTCATTCTAATCATTCCAACCATTGTTTCTCATATTCAGCTATCGATGAAACGAGGTTTGATAAGATTGTGCCATAGATCTTTCATCATTTGTATCATGTGATAGGATATGGTAGCCCTATAATATGAGCAAAATGTTAAAAATGACTAGAAATTAAATAATTTTGAGTGAAAGTAAGAAGAAAATTATAATGGTTTGATTAGTCAAAAAGGATAAAATAATTTTTTTTCATATGAAGTACATATATAATTAAGTGTAAGGACAATTACATTTTGCTATCTCAATTATACATGACTTTACACTTTCTTTATACTATTTAATCATTCTATTTTATTAAATATACTTTAAATTTGATGCATTTTATCATATAAAAAAAAAATTAGACTCATGTTAGAATCCATAACTATGATTTGTTTGATACATAAAATACATCAAATTTAAAAATTATAAGTGGAAATTGTATAGTTCAAAGTTTATATATTAAAAAAATGTTAAATCATCTATAATTTGGACGAGAAAATAATTTGGGATATCTATACAAAAAGTTTCCAGAGCATTTTGTGTGGGATAGACAAAACAAATATTGGAGAGAGGAAAAATGAGAGGTGATTGGACATATTAATGCAACAAATCTCACAGAAGGAGAAAGATACTATCTTCGATTACTCTTGAATCATGTGAGAGGGCCAACATCTTTTGTGTATCTGTTGACAGTAGATGGTATGCAATGCTTAATGTTTAAAGAATCTACACAAAAAAAGAGGATTACTTGAAACAGATCAAAGTATTTTTGAATGTTTAAATGAAGTAATAACATTTCAAATGCCACATGAGTTGCAAAGACTTTTTGCAAAAATATTGATATTTTGTACACCAACAAATATGAGAGCTCAGTGAGATATATATTCAATGTAATGTCTGAAAATTTCAAAAAAAAAAAAGTAGACACATCGACATCTTATATGGTATCGAAAACCTTGAAGAGCGTTAATTGTTTTTTTTTTTAGAGTATGAGAAAAAGTATAAATTTATATGATCTTCCAAACACTGTTATGGAAATTGACGATATAGAAGTAGAGTGTGGAAGAGAATTATAAGAAGAACTGTCTTTTGAAATTCCTCTTGAAGTTCAGGAAGCTGAAACAAATTTGAATGTTGATCAACATATGACTTTTACCTTCATATTAGAATCTACTAAAAAAGGAAATGGGGGAGTTGTCTTCATTGATGGAATAGGGGGAATTGGCAAGACATTCTTTGTTTGAATTGAATTTGTTTAACTTTTATTCTATCTTCATTTATTATTATTTAACTTTCTTTACTTTTATTGGATTGCATTTTCATTTTATATTTAATTCTTTTTTGAATGATTGTATTACTTTTATTTGGTTGCGTTTTCATTTTATATTTAATTCTTTTTTAAATTATTTATTTGTGTTCTCATTTTATATTTAATGCTTTTTGAATGATTGTATGTTTGAACAACCGACTCCAAATATAAATGACATCAAAGGAAACTTGTTGGACAAAAGAGAACATATGTAACTTTAAGGGAAAAATTCAATTTTAGTCCATTTAAAACGCTACTGTCCAATTTTAGTCCACTATGAATTTTTTTTTCAATTTTAGTTCATTTAATCAAAAAATTATCACTATTTGGTCCTTTTACCCAATTTTAGTCCATTTCTCCGGCGATTGTATCACAATCGCCCCCAATTTTAATTTTTCCCCCACTCGTGCTTATGTGGCACAGCTTATGTGGCGCTTAATATTCATTCCAGCGGTGGCGCCACCGTTGGAGCCACCGTTTCTCCTCCCTCATTTTCTCTCTCCTCCAATCTCTTCATCCGGCCATCGATCAGAGCCGATCTTATACCCAATCGAAGCCCTCGCCGAGCACGTCATGAATCCGGGCTCGGATCGCCGATCGGCCGTGCCGATCGCCGGTAATCGGCCGATAACAGTTTGTTCTTTCTCTCACATCTCCCTCATTTTCTCTCTCCTCCAATCTCTTCATCCAGCCACCGATAGGAGCCGATCTTTTACCCAAATCGAAGCCCTCACTGAGCCCGTCACAAATCCGGACTCGGATCGCCGATAGGCCGTGCCAATCGTCGGCAATCGGCCGATAACAGTTCGCTCTTTCTCTCACCTCTCCCCCATTTTCTCTCTCCTCCAATCTCTTCATCCGACCACCGATCGGAGCCGATCTTATACCCAAATTGAAGCCCTCGTCGAGCCCGTCACGAATTCGGGCTCGGATCACCGATCGGCCGTGCCGATCGTCGGCAATCGGCCGATAAAAATTCGCTCTCTCTCCATTCTCTCTCTTGACCCTCTCTCTCCGATTACAGATAGCAAACCACGTGTCATCCGGTGAGAATTGATACAATCGCCCGAGAAAGTGCTAAAATTGGGAAAAAGGACCAAATAGTGACGAATTTTTATTAAGTGGACTAAAATTGAAAAAAAAATCATAGTGGACTAAAATTGGACAATAGCGTTTTAAATGGACTAAATTGAATTTTTCCCGTAACTTTAATGATGCTAAGAAAAATATATATATATATAGAGAACATGTTTTGTAGAATCGTGAAAAGAGACAAATAACATGTAATTTACAAGTTTAAGTGAATCTAAGTAACTCTAAAGGTATATTTTTTTTAATATTCTTTAAACATATTAGGTTGAGAAATTTTCTTCCTGCATCATTTATTGGTGGCCTAAGAGATATGCAACAGAGATATCTTGATATATTTGCTTAATCCAAAGATATGGAAAACTAGATCTATTTATCACCATGACTTGCAATCCTGATTGGATAGAAATACAAGAAAATCTATATGAAAGACAAAAAGTTCAAGATCGTCAAGATTTTGCTGTGAGAGTTTTCCAAGCAAAATTGCAAGACTTGAAAGATCAATTATTTAAGAACCAAATATTCAGAAAAGTTGTTGCACATGTTCATGTGGTTGAATTTCAGAAAAGAGGACTACCACATGCCCATCTACTTATAATTCTAAAGGACGAATATAAAATTCACACAGCTGGCCAGTTTGATAAGTTTGTATGTGTTGAATTCCTAATGAAGAAAATAATCATCAAATATATGAATTGGTGAATAAACACATGTTACATAGACCGTGTGGTGAAAAAAATTCGAAAAATTCATGTATGTTGAGAGATAAGTGCAAATGTCATTATCCAAAAAAAAAAAATTTAGAAACTCAGTAAAATATTTGTATCAAACTATATTAGTGACAGATTCTAAGAAATCATTAGTCCAGTCTCTAATTTGTAGAAATTTATTATCTCTATTGACTGAATTTTCATCTCTAATATGGAATTGAAGATCCATTAATATTATATATAATTAGAGGTGCATCATGCATGTACAAATGATGTCCGTCTCTAATATTCCGTTGTTAATTTGTTAGTAATCAAATGCTAATGTTATAAAATTTTATGTCATTCTCTATCTTTATTTTGTTTATACTTCATCAACTTTTAGTGACTTATTTCCACTCTAATCTATAGGTAAGTGCAAATGTCATTATCCAAGATCTTTTGTGAAAGCACTATACAAGGTAAAAATAGTTATCCAATCTACAGAAGATGAAAAAATGAGGTGGTTGTTCAAATTCACAATGCTGAACTGAATAATCAATGGGTGGTTCCTTACAATCCATATTTGTTGTCCAGATATAACTGTAATATCAATGTTGAGATATGCTCAGGGTGACGGTTGTTGTTACAAGTATATTTATAAAGGTCATGATAGAGTGTCAGCTAATATAACCCAAAATGATGGTGACAAAGATGAATACAATTCGAATTAATATATTTTGGTGAGGTAATGAAACTCCATATCAATATAAAACATACCCTGTAGAATTATAAAACAAATAATGATAAACAGAAGAAAAAAAAATTAAGAAGACAAAAAAAAAAAGGAATGCATCCACGTATCCAGCGATCAGGAAGATAATATAATCAAAGATTTATTAACCAAATCACGAAGAAAAAAGACTAAGACAGAAAATAAGATTAAATAAGGTTTAGTTAGTGTCCAAATTGGAATTATAATCTTTCGTTTCCGAAATTCGATACTTATTATTATTTCTTTTAATATTTTAATTTATAGGAATAGAAGAATTAGAATTTATAATCGAATACAATAATATTTTATAACATTTTTTGACGGTTCTCAAAATAATATTTTAGATATATTTGGATTTCACATTAAATTATACTCATACTTAACTACAAACAATTTCGAGGATCTCATGATATTTTTTTTAATAAATTATTGTTGTTATGATATCTATTTTAAATTGAAAAAACATTAATTTATAATAATCAAATGTTAAGTAATTTGAAGAACAAGTGAAGGGGAAAAAAAACCACGAAATCAACCAAATAATAGGTCTAAAAAATTTATCTCCCCACGTGCAACGCACGTGTTCTCAACTAGTATATATATATAAACAATATTAGTTTACATGGGTATTATTAATATCTTATATAAACTTGTAGATAAATGTTTACAAGCTCCTAAAATGTTAAGATATTCATTTGCAACATGCATAAATATTTAATTTTGTTGCTAAAAGTATTACGTTTGTGAACAGGTGGATTGATATGCTGAATATGTTAACTACATTGACTATGTAGACCAACGTTGATTGGGTTTTGACTTATTTATATATAGTTTTGTCTCACATAAGGAGATTTATAAACTTATGGTCTTACATAAGATTTACTCAAACAATAATGACCATCAATATCGTTCAAAATTTCCTACATTTACTCTAGTATTTGAATTAAATGCTTTAATATTTCAAAATAAATATTGAGAACGAAAAGAAAAAAATACTTCATGATTAAAATAAAATAAGGATGAATATGCCATTTTATTAGATTCCTTTAATCTTTATAAAGTTTTAATTTGTTAATTATTATTTGATGTTAAAAATACCTGGGGAAGTTTTGGGATGGTTGTTTCTTTGGTGCTAACCACGAGGCCTTGGAGTAGCTCAGCCCTTTCCTTTCTATTGTTAAACATCACCTGTTCATCATTGCCAAATTAATATAATGCTACTCGTCTCACTGTTAATTCAAAATTGAAACATTATCATTTCAATTTACTGTTTTAAAATTTTGAACACAAATTAAAAAAATTGGTAAAATGATTGATATACTTTTATTTAAGCACAATTATTATAGGTATTTTTGAATAATTACTTTAAATATTATTTAATTTGAAAGAAGTAAATGAGGACAATTTTGATAGAGTATAGAAAAGTTGGCAATAAATGGGGTAAAGAATATGAATATCTAACCAAATTGACCGGCAAAGTACCACTCTTGTTTTGTACAGCAAAGTATTTCAATATTCAATATCTGGGAAGTAGAAACATGCAGGGGAATCAACAAATATTCATTGATTTTATTCGAATTGAATCGTTTTAATTATTTTTTTTGTGTCAAATCAGTTGAAACAGATTTCAAGAAACTAGTTATATGCAAATTTATATGTATCATTTATAGAAAAATGTATTTCAATATTCAATATATGTGGAGTAGAAACAAGTAGGGGAATCAAGAAATATTCATTGATGGATTGACTTTATCCTAATTGAACCATTTTGATTATTTTTTTGTGTCAAACCAAGTCGTAAGGACAGAGTAAAACTTATTTCAAAAAACTATGTACAAACTTATATGTATCATTTAATAGAGTAAACTATTTATAATTAATAATTTTAGGAATTCATAGAAACTATTAACTATAACAGATATTAATCAAATAATTAGTTTATAGTTTAAAGAAAGTAATGCATAATTTATTCAATTTCAAGTTTCAAAATTTACTATAAAACTCATATTTATTTCCCTCTTAAAAGACAAAATTTTAAAATAAATTCATTTTCTAATGATGATCACTTATATGGAGTAGAAACAAAAAACCGTGTTAAGTAATTTGTTAAGTCTATTTTATAGTATATAACTTGTTTAAAGATTCAAATTAAATAATAACATGATATATAATTAATTTGTTGGTGTTGTTGTTTATTTATATTTTATTTGAATAAATATTAGTTTTAAATTGAAAATTTCTGAATCTCCAAATGAAATATCAATTTTCCGAAGCAATTACAGAGATGTTTCATTATAAATCTTAAAAAATCTCAAAACTTGGAGTCAATTTAAAAATTCCCTATTCCGGTCATCGCTTCGTACGGTGCTCACCCCTAATAAAAATGAAATAGATGAAGGTTTAGTAATTAGACCTGGAGAAAGTGGTTATAGATGGCATTAGGTAGCCATAGTTTGTTGTATGCACCAATTCTAAAAAGTGTCTTGCATCCCTCCACAGAATTTGGCAGCAGAAACTCCTGAAACGAAGAAAACCCTATGTGCTCAAGCATGGCCGTGCTTATGGAACACGTCATCACCGGCACCGCCCCGGTGATGACCAGTGCCGCCACCACCTCCGGATACAACTCCGCCATCTTGCATGCCACCATTCCACCGTAGCTGAACCCCACCACCGTACACCTCTCGATCCCCAGCTTTCTCAGTGCCTTTACCACACACTCCGCCTGAAATGCCGGTGACCTGTCCGCTTTATCGGTGGTTGAGCCGCCAAAGAAGAGGAGGTCTGGCACATAGACACTGTACTTTTTTGTCAAGGATCTCACCTGTGGAAATTTTTGTAGAGTACAATTTTATATAAAAATACATGTTTTTTCATAATATACCCCTACAAAATTGCATGTCATTTTTCTATTCGTTTTTAAGTTAAATGGAAAGGTATTTTTGTTAGAAAGTAGAAAATACTAAAAAAAAAATATTTCCTTATATCTATGGATATAGGGTTAGAAAATCCTTCACACTTCGGGAACATACATATATTTGTAACAAGGTACACAATCAAGACATTTCATATTTGCAATTTCATAATTTAAATTAATTCCGCCAAATCCTTTATAAATAAGTGAAATCAGACCAATGAATTTTCAGCTCATATGATATCAAAAATTAAATGATATGAATGTGAAAGTGATCATCAAGTGGTTCAATCCAAACACAAATACATTACCTGGAATTGCCAGGTGTAGATGCCATCTCCGGCGAAGCCATGAAGAAGTAGTACTACAGGTTTGTTGAGGGTGTCGGAAGCCGGGGCCCACATGTGAATAAAAGTGCCGGTCTCAATTTCGAGGGTGTGAGGGATAATGCCACCGGTCTTCTTCATGAGCCAATGTAATAGTGATTTATGGACTGCAATAAGGTTCACCATTTTGCTTGGTGTACGTTTCTTTGCTGGAATTATATATGAAAATGAAGTTATGATCTTCATACAGACAATATTAAAAATAGTTGGTGTTGATTATTAATGCTCGACAGTGTCTCCATTAAATGGTACGTACTGCTTCACGTTATTGTGTGCGACACCAGGAGACCATCAACTCGAGATAAACAAGGTGGGTCATGGGTGTATACTCCTAAAAATGATCAATATATTGGAAAAAGGGGTTCGCCTCCAACGATGCACTATTTTACTATTGATTTTGCACTATTTTAATGTAGAAACCATTATTGATCTCCAACGGTGTCGGTGTCCACTATCTTTTACACTAAAAGAGAATGTTCCATAATATTTCTTATTTGTTATGAAATAAATAATTGAAATGTGGATGTCATTTACCCTTCCATCTTCCATAAGTTACATGGCTCCGGCCACTACATCCCTACTTATTTCCCATATTATTATCCATATTAATATGTATTAAATTAGTTCATGTATGATTCTCTTATAAATAGGTGGTTTGTCGCCTTCATTTGGAAGCTAAGGAAAAGCTTGAGTACACTTGAGAGAATAAAATAATATTTCTACATCTTGTGTTCATTATATTTTCCTCCATATTTTGTCTATTTCATATTAGTTTCACAACACGTTATTAGCACGACGAGTCTCAATCTTGAAAGCTAAAGTTGAAGATATTTGGAGAAGTGAATTGGATATTTTTTAGGTAACATTTTTTTTTATCTTTGTTTGTTTTCATTATGGCTAATCTTACAAAGTTAGAATTTGCATCTCTTGACATTAGTGGAAAGAATTATTTATCATGGGTATTAGATGCCGAAATTCATCTTGAAGCAATGGGTCTTAAAGATACCATTGTTGAGAAAAATAATGTCTCAAATCAAGATCGGGCCAAGGCAATGATTTTCCTTCATCATCATTTGGATGAAGGATTAAAAGCTGAATATTTGACTGTGAAAGATCCTCTTGTGTTATGGATGAGTCTAAAAGAAAGATATGACCACCTGAAGATGGTCGTCCTTCCAAAAGCCCGTTATGATTGGCTCCATCTACGACTACAAGATTTTAAGTCTATAAGCGAATATAATTCGGCAATGTTCAAGATTACTTCCCAATTAAAATTATGTGATGAAAATATTACTGACAATAATATGTTGGAGAAAACATTCTCTACTTTTCATGCCTCAAATTTGCTCATGCAGCAGCAATATCGAGAAAAGGGGTTTAAGAAGTATTCTGAACTCATTGTCTGTCATCTTATTGCCGAACAATATAATGAATTATTATTGAAAAATCATGAGTCCCGACCCACTGGTGCTAATCCATTCATTGAAGTGAATGCGACTCAATCTCAAAATTTTGGACGTGGTCGTGGAAAATATACTCCATATAATAATAACAATCTCGACTGTGGCAAAAAACAAATTGTCCCCCAGAAGAGAAATAATGGAGAAAAGAAAAATTATGAAGATAAATATTTTCAATGTGGCATGGAAGATCATTGGTCTCGTATCTGTCGAACTGCAAATCACCTTGTTGAACTTTATCAAGCATCCTTGAAAAAGAAGGATAAAAATATTGAGGCAAATACAAATGATAAAAATGTGGAAACAAATCTTGTTGATGGAAATGTTGTTTATAATGGCTTTGATGATATGACTCATCTTGATGTGGCCGATTTCTTTGTGGATCCTGAAGATCCCAAAATAAATTGAATGTTGAATACCTTATGTATTTGGAATTCTTATTCTGAACTTTATATGTTATAAATAGTATTTTGCATCTTTCATTAATATTTTGCATCTTTTACTAATGTTTATGCATCTTTTAATTTTATATGTAATTTCTTCCGGAAGAAGAAATGAATGTCAAACCATTGGGATTAAATAATAATGATGATATTTGTTTAATTGATAGTGTTTCTATGCACACCATTCTTAAAGATAAAAAAAATTCTCATATAGAAAAGGGGAAATAAATGTTAATACTATAAGTGGTAGTGCAAACTTAATTGATGGCTCCGGAAAAGCCACCATATTTCTCCTTGAAGGAACTAAAATTATCATAGATAATGCACTATTATCTCCCAAGTCTCGTAGAAATTTGTTGAGTTTTAAAGATATCCACCGAAATGGGTATCATATCGAGACTTTGAATGAGAAGAATGTTGAATGTTTGTTGATTACAAAAACAATTTGTGAAAAGAAATATATATCAGAAAAGTTGTATTCACTTTCTTCAGGTCTTTATTATACAAAAATAAATTCAGCTGAATCACATCACCTAGTAGACTTGAAGTCTACAAATCCCAATGAATTTATGATTTTGCATGATCGCCTTGGACATCCTGGTTCTATAATGATGAGGCGAACCATTCATTGAAAATCCAAAAGGTGTTGAAAGCTAATGAATATTCATGTGTTGCTTACTCACAAGGAAAGTTAATTGTTAGGCCTTCACCAGCTAAAGTGGGGACTGAATCCCCTGCATTTCTAGAACGAATTTATGGTGATATATGTGGGCCTGTAGATCCACCATGTGTACCATTTCGATATTTTATGATGCTAATTGATGCATCAACAAGATGATCACATGTATGTTTATTGTCTTCTCGCAACCTGGCATTTGCGAGATTACTTGCTCAAATAATTAAATTACGAGCACAATTTATTGATATTCAATTAAGAGAATTCGTCTAGACAATGCTGGTGAATATTTATCACATGCTTTTGATGATTATTGCATGTCCATTAGAATAAATGTTGAACATCATGTAGCACATGTTCACAGACAAAATGGGCTAGCCGAATCATTTATTAAACGTCTACAATTAATTGCTAGACCATTGCTAATGAAATCAAAACTTCCTTTATCTGCATGGGGACATGCTATATTACATGTAGCAACGCTTGTGAGAATACAGCCGACAAGTTATCATACTTATTCTCCCCTACAATTAGCATATGGTTATGAGCCCAATATCTTTCATTTAAGAATTTTTGGATGTGCGGTTTATGTTCCAATTGCACCGCCTCAATGTACTAAATTGGGCTCCCAACGAAGATTGAGAATTTATGTCGGGTATTAAATATATTGAGTCATTAACAGGTGATTTATTTACTGCAAGATTTGCAGATTGTCATTTTGATGAATCTCATTTCCCAACATTAGGGGGAGGTAATGATCAACCAAAAAAAAAATCAATTGGAGAACAACTTTTGATTTTCTTGATCCTCATACAAAAAGATTGTGAACTTGAAGTTCAAAGAATTATACATTTACAAAAAAATTGTAAATCAATTACCGGATGCGTTTAATGACTCCAAAAGAGTTACTAAATCACATATTCCTGCAGAAAATGTGCCAGTAAAAATTGATGTCCCTGAAGGATAAATACTAAGTGCTAATGAATCTAAAGCACGCCTGAAGCGTGGGAGACCTCTCAGTTCCAAAGACAAAAATCCTCAAAAGAAAATAGGGTTGAATAATAATGAAGAATTTCAAATTATACATAGTGACAAAAATCAATCTCCTGAAGAGATTGCCTCCGACGATGTTGCTTCTGAAGAGCTAGCTCCCGAAGAGAATGAGATAATAGAAACTTCTATAAATTTTGTCACTACGAGAAAATGTTGGAACCGAAAAGAAACAATTATTGATAATATTTTTGCATATAATGTGGCACTTGATATTATGGAAGAAGACGAGGATCATGAACCTAGATCGGTTGATGAATGTCGGCGAAGAAATGATTGGCCAAAATGGAAAGATGCAATCCAATCTGAATTGGATTCACTAGCAAAACGAAAAAAATTTGGACCTGTAGTCCGAATACTTGAAGGTGTGAAGCCTATGGGATATAAATGGGTATTTGTAAGAAAATGAAATGAGAAAAATGAAATTGTGAGATATAAAGCTCGACTTGTAGCCTAAGATTTTCTCAAAAAACTGGATTTGATTATGATGAAACATATTTCCCTGTAGTGGATGCGATCACATTTAGATATCTTGTAAGTTTTACCGTACATGAAAAACTTGAAATGCATCTAATGGATGTAGTGACTGCATATTTATATGGTAGTCTTGAAAATAATATCTACATGAAAATCCCTAAAGGATTTAGTATGCCTGAAGCATGTAAGTCAAATCCTAGAGAAGTTTATTCTATCAAGTTGCAAAGGTCTTTGTATGGGCTTAAACAATCTGGACACATGTGCTATAATCGTCTAACTGAATGTTTAGTTAAAGAAGGATATACCAATGACCCAATATGTCCATGTGTTTTTATAAAGAAAAATTGGTCAAAATTTGTGATAATAGCAGTGTATGTTGATCATGATCTCAATTTGATTGGAATTCCTGAAGAGTTACAAGAAACAGTGATATATTTAAAGAAAGAATTTGAGATCAAAGATTTTGGAAAGACTAAATTCTGTCTTGATTTACAAATTGAACATCTAGAAGGTGAGATTTTTGTCCACCAAAGTACTTATACTCAGAAGGTATTAAAATAATTTTATATGGAAAATGTACATCCATTAAGTACCCCAATGGTCGTCCGGTCACTTGATCCTAATAAGGATCCTTTTAGACCGCAAGAAGAAGGTGAGGAGATATTTGGTCCTAAAGTACCATATCTTAGTGCAATTGGTGCATTAATGTATCTTGCCAACTGTACGAGACCTAATATATCATTTGCCGTCAATCTATTGGCAAGATTTAGTTCATCTCCTACACAACGACATTGGAATGATATTAAACATATTTTTCGCTATCTCTAAGGAACAATTGGTCTTAATTTATTTTATTCAAATAAATCTCGACCTAAATTACTTGGTTATGCTGATGCTAGGTATTTATCTGACCCACATAAAGCAAGGTCTCAAACTAGATACATATTTATATGTGGTGGTACAGCCATTCTACAAAACAATCACTAGCTGCCACATCTTCTAATCATGCTGAGATTCTAGCAATCCATGAGGCCAGTCGAGAATGTGTTTGGCTAAGATCAATGACCCATCATATTCGAAAGAATTGTGGGTTATCACATGACAATGAGAATCCTCCAATAATATTGTATGAAGATAACGCAACTTGTATAGTTCAATTAAAAGGAGGATATATTAAAGGAGATAGAACCAAACATATTTCACCATATCTTAGTTCAATTGGTGCATTAATTAAAAGGAGGATATATTAAAGGAGATAGAACCAAACATATTTCACCATATCTTAGTGCAATTGGTGCATTAATGTATCTTGCCAACTGTACGAGACCTAATATATCATTTGCCGTCAATCTATTGGCAAGATTTAGTTCATCTCCTACACAACGACATTGGAATGATATTAAACATATTTTTCGCTATCTCTAAGGAACAATTGGTCTTAATTTATTTTATTCAAATAAATCTCGATCTAAATTACTTGGTTATGCTGATGCTAGGTATTTATCTGACCCACATAAAGCAAGGTCTCAAACTAGATACATATTTATATGTGGTGGTACAGCCATTCTACAAAACAATCACTAGCTGCCACATCTTCTAATCATGCTGAGATTCTAGCAATCCATGAGGCCAGTCGAGAATGTGTTTGGCTAAGATCAATGACCCATCATATTCGAAAGAATTGTGGGTTATCACATGACAATGAGAATCCTCCAATAATATTGTATGAAGATAACGCAACTTGTATAGTTCAATTAAAAGGAGGATATATTAAAGGAGATAGAACCAAACATATTTCACCATATCTTAGTTCAATTGGTGCATTAATTAAAAGGAGGATATATTAAAGGAGATAGAACCAAACATATTTCACCATATCTTAGTGCAATTGGTGCATTAATGTATCTTGCCAACTGTACGAGACCTAATATATCATTTGCCGTCAATCTATTGGCAAGATTTAGTTCATCTCCTACACAACGACATTGGAATGATATTAAACATATTTTTCGCTATCTCTAAGGAACAATTGGTCTTAATTTATTTTATTCAAATAAATCTCGACCTAAATTACTTGGTTATGCTGATGCTAGGTATTTATCTGACCCACATAAAGCAAGGTCTCAAACTAGATACATATTTATATGTGGTGGTACAGCCATTCTACAAAACAATCACTAGCTGCCACATCTTCTAATCATGCTGAGATTCTAGCAATCCATGAGGCCAGTCGAGAATGTGTTTGGCTAAGATCAATGACCCATCATATTCGAAAGAATTGTGGGTTATCACATGACAATGAGAATCCTCCAATAATATTGTATGAAGATAACGCAACTTGTATAGTTCAATTAAAAGGAGGATATATTAAAGGAGATAGAACCAAACATATTTCACCAAAATTCTTCTTTACTCATGAGTTACAAAAGAATGGTGAAGTCGACGGCAACAAATTCGATCAAGTGAAAATTTGGCTGATTTATTAACCAAGGCATTGGCGACTGCAATATTCGAAAAATTGGTGAAGCATATTGGAATGTGTAGATTAAAGGATCTCAAGTGATGTTCGAATTAGGGGGAGAATCAATACATAAAGTAATATGTACTCTTTTTCCCTTATCTAGTGGTTTTTTCCCACTAGGTTTTTCCCTAGTAAGGTTTTTAACGAGACATATTCTTTGTGTAATAATGGACATACAAGGGGGAGTGTTATGAAATAAATAATTGAAATGTGGATGTCCTCTACCCTTCCATCTTCCATGAGTTACATGGCTCCGGCCACTACATCCCTACTTATTTCTCATATTATTATCCTTATTAATATGTATTAAATTAGTTCATATATGATTCTCTTATAAATAGGTGGTTTGTCACCTTCATTTGGAAGCTAAGGAAAAACTTGAGTACACTTGAGAGAATAAAATAATATTTCTACATCTTGTGTTCATTATATTTTCCTCCATATTTTGTCTATTTCATATTAGTTTCACAACATTATTATTAATTTTTATTTTTACCTTTCATTATAATGAAATAGAAAACGAAAAAGAAAAGAAAAAAAAAAAGGGCAGGAGTAGCTGTTGAGAAGAATTGGCCAAGAAAATTCTCCGGCATAAAATTGTTTTGGCGCATCGTTGGATAATCCTTTTGTAAGCGGGATGAAGAATTGTCTTATAAGAGGCTTTGTGAACATATAGAAATGAAGATCAAGTTCAAGATACTTCATTCTTGAATGATTCACTGGATTTTGCAGATAAGGAAATGGTTCCTTGATTGTCAACCCAAATAGCAAGTTTTGCCCTGTTTGCTACCATGAGTATTTTACTTATGGATAAAAAGTTTCTTGTGTTTTCTATTTCTCCACCACGTGTCATCTGTAATGTTTAACAATATCTTAAACCACATTTCACACTACGTTAGTTTAGTTGGAATCTCTAGCTAGCTGTAGTACGAGAAACCCTTGGCACTTTCAATGTTGAAACTGCAGATTTTTGACCATTTCCACTAATCGCTTTAACAAAATTACTAAGTCGGTTTGGTTTCTTAGTTAGTTAGAATTATGCTTCATTTGAACAAAAGCATTTCATTCTTCATAAAATAATAAAATTCATTTCATTCTTGATAACATGTGAAGAAACAAGTGTTGAGCTCAAATGAACAAATGTCAAAGACCACTCTTTCCCTGGAAATAAAAACATTATGATATTGATTGCAAAAACGCAATAAAATGAAGTCAATCTTGATGATCTGGTAGCAATATGGGATCAAGGAACTGCTTAAGACATTTATTGTAGGCACAAGGCCTTTCTAGGTGAACCAGATGACCCGCGTTTTTAATACCTCGGAATGTAGCCTTATCTCCTAGTTGCCTGCATTGCACAAACACATCAATACTCTCAGTTAAGCTATTTTTCACTAAGATGATGGTTTTAGTCTACAAAGACAAAATGAAGTTACTCTTTCATGGTCTGAGCAAGTTCCAACTTGAATATCTGGTCCTGCTCACCCCATAGCAGATGAATTCTCTGTCCCAAAATTATTCAATATTAGCTCATAAAAATAAATACTTTAATTTTGTTATATATGATATATATTACCTGGGAAAATTTAGGGATGTTAGTATCTTTAGTGCTAACGACGAGGCCTTGGAGTAGCTCTGCTCTTTCCTTTCTGTTGTTAAACATCACCTGTGAATTTTGTAGAATATGAACAAATGTCTCTTAAAATCACACAAAAGTAGCCTTAGAAGATGAGAGAGAGACCTCCAGAAAGTCCTTATGAAGGCGATCAGGGAACCAAAGCTTCTTATGAGCAGCAACTTTGAGCAGCGCCTTACAGCCCTTGACCGAATGCGGCAAGAGCAGCTCCGACGAGGAGGAGAAGCCCAAACCCTCCAACGTCTCTCTGCTTATGGAGTCCGTCATGGCCAGCACCGACCCAGACACCACCACCGCCTCCACCATCTCCGGGTACTTCTCCGCCATCTTGAACGCCACCATCCCGCCATAGCTGAACCCCACCACCGTGCACCGCTCCACCCCCACCTTCCTCAGCCCCTCCACCAGGCACTCCGCCTGGAACGCCGGCGACCTGTCCCCGCTCTCCGTGCTCGACCCCCCGAAGAAGAGCAGGTCCGGCACGTACACGCTGTACTTCTTCGTCAGCGACCCCACCTGGAACTGCCACGTCACTATGCCCTCCGCCGCGAAGCCGTGGATGAGGACCACCGCGGGCCGGGTGGGGGTGGTGGTGGTCTTGGTCTTCTTGTTGAGGGTCTCGGATGGGACCCACATGGTCATGACGGTGCCAGGGTGGATGTCGACGGTGTGGAGGGTGATGCCGGCGAGCCGCATCAGGCCGTGGAGCAGGGGCTTCTGGGCGGCGACTAGGTTCACCATTATTACTGTGTGTGTGTGTGAGAGAGAGAGAGAGAGTTGGTGTTGGGTTGTTTATCTGTTGCCTCCTCCACTCTGGTGTGATCACTCATGTGTATTTATAAGGGTCTTCGGTAATGCATGTACATGACGTATTGTTTGATTCAAAATGAATTGGAAAAGAAAAAGTTACTCTCCGACAATTTCATTTTCGTGCACGAAATCATCCTTTGATAATTGAGTAATTATGAAACTAAAGCAGTTTTAATAGTGTATGTAATTACACACACATAGATAGATATGGTTGTTTGAATTTTGATCAACCAGACTGCCTACCCTCCAAAACATAAATAAATAACAAGGAAGTAGTTGTTCTTGTCGTCGCTTTATTTAATTTCTAATTTATATGTTTCGAATTTTATTCATTGTGGTTTGACCCGTAACGTTACAGGGCAATAGGTTGTTTTTCAATATAGTTGCATTCATATGAAAATATATAGATAGTGTATGCATTCTTGTTAGAAGTAGCTAACCTACTTAAACTCAACCATGGTCTTAGGAGTTCTGGTCAAATTTATTCACTTCCCATGCAACTCAAATGTGTATCAATTTTAAAATATATCTTTCGAGATAGATTCTTGGTGGATGCTCTCTAACTATAATCAATTTTTGACTAGCATATAGGATCCATTTATTAAAAAAATTCAGGTTAGCAAATATTTTAGGTTAATTGTTGGAAAAATCAATTTTTTTTATTTTAATTGTAATTTTAACCAATTTTTTGGATAATTGCAAAATAAGTATAATGATAGGCAAAAACTTTTGTACACAAGGTGCACGGATCCAAATTTGTGCACAACAATACTATTATATTATATGAAATAATATTGTTATGTTATATGAGTGATACTGTTATATTATATATAGTTTTAATAGTATTACTCATAATATAACAGTATTACTTCATATAATATAACAGTATTGTTATGCACAAATCTGGATTTGTGCAACTTGTGCACAGGAGTGTCACTCATAATGATAACATTAATACATAGTGCAATTTCAATCACCGAAGAGATTTTGAACTATCGTTGTTATTGTGTTTGAGAAATTCAAAATCAGCTGCCACATGGAAATAAATCATCTTATTTATATTGGTTTCAATGTTAGAACATCATGACATTCATCTTAGAAAGTTATGAAAATGATTATGATACTTAGTGTGGTTTAATCTTTTAACGAATTAGGTACATTTTTAATACATGCATCTCTACTTCGTTTAATTGATCTTGCTAAAAGTGATTTTGTTGTATGATGGTGTAGACACTAGTGTTATTGGCTTGTGATGACCTCCTTCATACATGGCTCAGAACTGAGCTCGCATTCTAATCTGCCTATTTCCCAACTGCTCAACAAAAAATATACGAATTTTAAAATTCTTGATAAATATCAAGAGTATGTAGCAATGACACAAGTGGTTTTATTTTTTGGAAACCCCTACATTGCAGTTAAACAGAATGCACTCAACTAAGGGCACAACACCCTATTAGTGTATTGATGTGGGGCCCACACACTAATAAGGTGTTGTGCCCTTAGAAGTAGGTGTTATGTCTTTAGCACACCCCTATTTTTTCTCGCCACAAATGGAAAAATGTTCCTCACAATATAATTCCATCAGATTCTGCAAAGTGGGACAAAACACTCAATTTTTGACCAGGGAAATTATCTCATCCAAAGTATTTTACAACACGTTGAATTGAAACCTACTCATCCACAAAAAAAACCCTCACTCACCTCAACTTCATGCAAAATAAAAATAAATAATAAATAACACGGATACTAAACAATGATGTACAAGCCCCTTCTTTACACGTTTAGAACGGCCACATGCTTTTCTGCAAAGAAAGACACAGTCACGAGCAACATCAACGAGACAATGGTCCTCTCTGGTGACGACTCTCTCAATCAAATCACACACAGTGAAACTTGCCACCTTCAGAGGAGAGGCGAATTAATATATCCTCCATTTCTATTAGTAAATTGTCATCTCTTCCGTAATGGTGATCCTTTTGCCACGGCCTTCATATTCTGTGAATCTCTGAAGCAAACAAAGTGAACGATTGTCTTTCCATTGGGATAAACTGCAAACACGCTTGTCCCTATCTTTTTGTTGCAAAGTGAACACATGCTATCCCCTGTGATCTTCACTACATTTTTCCTTTGGCTATACAGTTCATCTTTCACCTGTTTCATATCACTAAGAAGATTACAGGACAGGAAAACTAAACCAGGTAAACTCAGGTATTAGAACTGTAGAACCAGATAGTTTCATTAACTAAATATTTTCCCTAGAATTGAGAACAGCATGCAGAAGAGTTTCAGGAAACCTTGGTATTGTTTCGCTGTCAGCTCCATTCATTCAGTTCCAATATTAAAAGAATGGAAACAAATTGATGGAACGACAAACAAGAAACAAAAGATAATACTATAATAATTTAAAGGTTAAGGATTATGCACCAAGCATAGTTTTTGGGATTCCATCATCAAAAAGTAAATGCAACTCATCTAGCGAGGAATGTCCGTATGCAAAATGAATGCTAGAAATAAACATAGCATTGAAATTTCACAGTCAAAACAAACTCATTGGTTACACAGACAGAATAAAAAAAGGGGAGGGACTATCCATACCCCAGCCTTTTCTAAACACACTCCACAATTAAAAAAATTAAAAGTAAATATGGTTGAAAAGATTAGAATACTCTTCTAGTAAAATAAAGGATACGGTTTTCCTTCCCTTGTATTTCTTTGCTCATCTTCTTCTTCATCATTTAAACCCTAACCTAAAAAACCCTACCTTTCTAACTTTCTTTTGTGAAGAAAAAAATACAATGGAGCATGAAGATATATTTGCAACAAACAATATAAGATTTTTCAAGCCTATTTTATGGTTTTGGGTAGTGTAGTTAAATGTGTAAATTCGCTGAAAAACACGACATCAACCTGTCTAAGTCGAACATTACATGGTGCGTTCAACCTGAATGACATTCTTAACCATGTACTCATGGCCATCTTCAGCCATGTTCAGCCATGCTGGTTGAACGTGCTGAAGTATGTTCGACTTGTTCAAGTCGAACACATCATGTATTGTTCGACATGGACAGGGGGACGTCATGTTTCACAATGGGTTTTTTTGGTTTAACACTTCTATTTTCGAAATATTTAACCACACTACATAAAACCAATATAAAGGCATGAGAAATATTATATTGTTCATTGCAAATATATACAAACTCCATAGTGATTTTTTCTTTACAAAACAAGGTTAGAATGGTAGGGTTTTTTGAGGTAAGAGTTTAAATGAAGATGATGCGCAGAAGAATACAAGGAAGGGAAAAAATGTATCCTTTATTTAATTAAAAGGGCATATAATCCTTTTAACCATATTTACTTCTAATTTTTTTAATTGTGGGGTGTGGATAGTCCCACTCTAAAAACAAATACACATGATAATATTTTCAAGTGGCACGGAAGTGCATTTTTACAGTTTATTCAAAAAAATTCTAAAGAAACATACCTGTAGGTTTTCACTTTCTCTCAAACTCTTAATCACTTGAAAGTTGCGGTACCCTTCGCTTGACTTTCTCAAAAGTGGTCCAAGAAAAGGAAGTAGATTCTGCAATTAGCCCCAAATGAGAGACAGAGGCATCCTATATTAGTAGGAGTATATTCCATTTACCCTAACTAAGACTGGAGATTTTCATACATCTTATTTAATAAGTACTCTGTTTAATAAGGGAATAACCTTCAGCTTAGTATCCCTAGGAAGGAGTCTTAAAGCCTGTGCTCCATTTATTCGATCCCATCTTCGGCTCAACAAATCAAGGACCTTATCAAGCATTATGTTAGATGCTCCTGCCTCAAGGGCATCATCAGTGTCACCATCACTTTTTCCACTGTCAGCACCACTTTGACTGACCCGTGTCTCCTCAGCACCCTCAATTTCAGCAATTTTCCTAGATAAGCGAACTTTACTTTTACCAGTTCCGTGGCCAATCTTGAGAACTGGGCTCTGAAAAGATATCAATCTGCTGATTCTCTTTGCAAAGTTTTTTGTTGTCTTCCGAGGATTCAGATATATTTGCAGTAAAGTAAGGTAAATGTTGCCATAAGATTTTGCTGAATGTTGAATTCCAGATTCATATATCCGATCACAATAGGACAGTGCCAATTCAGGAACATCAAGCTACAATGACAGAGATAACGAAGGATATTAAGACAATTGAAATGATGTTACCAAAAAAGAAAAACAGAAAAGGAAAAGGGCAAGAAAGTTTATCAATGGATTATGCTTGCAGAGGAAAAATTGGTCTAGATTAAGTACTCATTTAATGTGCACAACAGATACATTGAATCTACAAGGTATGTTAGTAATGTGCAAAACATACCAGAACTTGTCCTGGTGGTCACCCTAAGACACTACAGCTTAAGATAATAATATCCTTCCATCTAGAGCAACCACAAAATCCATAGGGCACTGAATGGCCTTTAGAGAGAATAGACACATCATCTGATGATATAGCATATCATCTGTTTAAATGTTAGGAAAGTTCTCTGTATCGTTCCAATTTTATCAGATGTCCCCGAGGGGACTAAATGTTAGGATAGTTACCTGCTATTAACTGTCTGAACAACAACTCCTGGAACATTCAAATATAAATAAAACACTAATAATATAGAGAAAAATGGGGAAGTTTTGGGCTGGGTTATACCAGAAAATACTAAAAAAATTGTCATCTATGTATCTTTCATCAAATACATGATTTCTAGAAAGATCATGACGGAACTAAGGGACACTGAAAAAGTACCTTATGAACATATATGGAAAGAGCAAGCTCATGTTGGTTCATCTTTCCCAACAGAATTGATCGTTCTTCATACAAGGCATCTGGTGGAAGACGTTTCAACAAAACCTCAGGATTGTACCCAGAGATACTCTCCAAAGCAGACAACAGTTTCTTCCTTGTAGGAGAAAAAGCTTTCTCATCCCACTTTTGTTGAGAATTAAGATCTGTGTACCAATCAAGCACTTCCGACAGGTAAATTTGCACCTAACATGGGTGGTTGAACAAAACTATTTTAGAGGACCAATCCATATTATCACCAAAATGCCTAACATAGTTTCAGTAAAAGAAAACAAGGTACCAAATTCCTTTAGTTATGGTGTCATCTGAGTATCATGAAAGAAAATGAAACATAACTTTTCCTTCGATACAAGCAGTTACCAAATGTCTGCATACATACACCACTGGCTACACTCAATGGAAGATATTGATAAGTGAACCAACACCTACACTTCCTGACCATCAAATCTGCCTTCGATAGATGCTAAAGAATGTGCAATATCCTTACCATTTCATTTTGGAGATTCCCTGAGACACTGCTTTCGTTCATTGCAAGCATAAGTTCCAAATATGTAGTCTGCATACTTGGAGCATGCTGTTTTAGATATGAGTTCACCAAGTCGGCTGGAATATTTCCAGACAAGAAGAGCTCAATAGTCTGTGTGGGACAACTTTCAAGAACAAGCATTGAAAATTCCAGGACAAGCATCGGATCTGTGCTACAGAGAGGCTGCAAAAGACACCAATACTCGAGAAATTAGTAAATTCAGGTCCTCCATGTTCTTAGCTAGAGTAATATAAACTGAGACTTCAGCACCAGCAGCAAAGGTAATTCTGACTCTGCAATATTTATCAATACAATTGTTGTACTTCTCAGACAGGGTTCCTCACATTGTTTGAATACCATATATTGCTAAAGCAAGTAAATAATGATCAACAATCTCATATGAACCATGTATATTAAGGATTGTGTTGAGAGATAATGATGAAGAATCCTACAACAATTATCAACAAAATCTACAGCAGATAATACAATGCAACCCAGTGAAATCTTCATAATATATCTAGACTCTCCAGACTTTCCTGAATATTAAATAT
The DNA here is from genome assembly GCA_946896805.1 of Scutellaria galericulata. Classification (NCBI taxonomy): domain Eukaryota; kingdom Viridiplantae; phylum Streptophyta; class Magnoliopsida; order Lamiales; family Lamiaceae; genus Scutellaria; species Scutellaria galericulata. The sequence goes on from OX335794.1 coordinate 12,650,610, forward strand.
CGATAGTAGACCATAAATAGCATCTTCTTGTTAATGAAGACTTACTTTGAGATAATCAATAATCATTTCTGGCTTGAACTTCACAGCTGGTGGGTTGTCTGTGTTTGACTCTTCAACTAATTTGTGAAGAAGCTTTAGTGCTTCACGATGCATGGCATTGCATTTATAAAGTTCTAGCAGACAAACATATTGTTTTCTTTCCTGCAAAAACTCCTCACATATTCTTACATCACAATAGTTAAGACCCTTAAGTAGTTCCAGTGCAGCTGAAGGTTGTCCTGTCAGTAGAAGAGCTTGAAGTAGTGCTGTGTCAAGTATTGCAGCAGTGTCCCTAGCAACTGAGCTGATAGATATATTGGCTCGACCCTATAAGACCGAAAGATGATAGTTGAGTGTTTAAAACAATATCCTGGACCCAGTGGTGCCATTAGATGTCAAATGGCATCTGATGATGCTGGGTACAATAAAATAGATCATCACAAAAGCAAAAGGTCGGATTTTATTCGTTCAAATTACTTGGAGTATCCAATACCTAAAGAACTAAGAACTCTGTAATCATGGCACGTCAGGTCAAAATCTAGTTAGCGCACACACCCACGACTAGAGAAAAGAGTTACATTGAACATATAACAGCTTATAGGTAATATCCTTTATGCACACAGATACACAGGCGAATACATAATTCTGCATGCACGGATCCCAAAAACATGTAACAGCCAAAATAGAGAAAAATTCACTAGAGAGAACTATAGGTTTAAATTCACTTTTAGAATTAACTGAGACATCAACATACAGTGGAAGTTTGCAATAAAGATAAGAGTACCTTTCTAACGCATAGCATAGAACATATAACTTTTTTAACATGTGCCTATAACTTAATCTCCCCTGGAAATTTTAAGAAATACAAACCCATTGAGTCAAGCCAGAGGTAAACCTACCAATTGTGTATTCAAGCATGGACACAAGTTACTTGTCCTGGAAATATATTTTGAGTGTTTCCTTTTTAACTGCCAAACTTTCATTGCCATAGCAGCTTAACAAGAGTGTAATGACATGTATATTGCACCTAACAAACAAAATATAAGCATGCATATATCTCTATCAAAGCTATTTCTCCAAGTCTTTCAGTAATGTGTATTTGTGGTTCTACATGTTCACCCATTCCTCTAATCAACACATAATTTACTGACCTCAGTTTGAGCATCATTTTCCATAATGAAGAATTAGGAAAAATAGAAACGTCTTAGTTGATGATTGATCCAAATTCCATACAAAGGTCTGAAACTCCAGCAAACTGAACACAAATTAACGCAAACCTCTTACCTTGATTGGTTTTCTTTGACGGTTGTATCCATAAGAAACAAAATTATGTCCTACGGCATCTGAAACAGCCTCCTCTGTTCCCTCTGCAGCAGCCTTTTCAACAATAACGAATCTCCTTCTCTGCAAGAACTTAATGAGAGCCATGAGAGTATTGTGGCTCATTTTCCTGGATTCAAGGTCACTTTCCCCAGAATCTGAGGCATGAGGAAGAGGGGATTCCATATCATCTGACATGCCTGACGAACCTCTTGATAGATCTGGAGCATCTCCACCAATATCCATATATTTCTCTGGTTCAGGTATAACAGATGATTTGGGAAGAATGATGGATGGATACAAAGAAAGCACATAACTGATTTCCACTTGAGATGCCCAAAAGTGTTCCATGGCCTCCTCATAGTCCCCATTTTCAAATAAATAATGAGCATATCTGAATACATAACAATTCAACATCAAATTTTGGACATGGAATAACTTATGAATAGCAGTTGTACAATGAATTACGTAGCTCTTTTTATGTAGCTTTAATCAAAATTTGACTTCATTCCCATACCAAAACAGCAAAATTCCAATGCAAAATCAAACTAAGTCAGAGAATCAACGCTAATGTGTAAAAACTTGCATTTGTAATTATATTGCTGGCAATCATGTGACCCTTTTTGGAATCAAAATATGAATACCAGATATGCATCTTTATTCTAAGAAATAAATGATGTACTGGACATATCATTTACTCTTCTATAGACTTGATAACATTGGTCAAAATGCATGTCATATCGTCTGACTTGTTCCAATCAGAGGATAATCCCTTCATCTGCACCAATGTACCAAATAAACTATATGAATGCAGAGTAAGTGCACAAATGTTGGTTAACAAAAATAATTGTTCTAGGATAATCAGGAGCTAAGTCACATTAAGTTGAAGGACCTATTACTAGTAACATAAAATTTGTCCAGTTTCTTTTACAATGTAGAACAATGGTACAGTTCTATGATCTCTGAAATTGGGTAGAAGCAGGGGAAGCTCAAACACCACCTAAGAGATCTAGATTTAACTAAAATTATGAAGGTCTGTTGTACTTCGCTTATTTAGGTGGTTATCTCTCAACACCATGTCATGATCCAAAGTTAGTAAAAAGTTGGAACGAATGGTGACAAATTCTATGCAGCCACTGGTGCAAAAATCTCTGATCTCAACCCACTCAGAACTTGCAGGCATTTCTGACCACATTTTTGGAATAGAAAGGGGCAAATTGACATAACTATGTGATTTTGTGCTAATGATGTGCTATAGTCATATCCACTTGTTCAAGTTAAGAAACCATATCTCCTCTCATCAAGTACATTCTCTAGGTAAAACTTCTCATAGAAAAGGTTCTTAAATTCAGTCAAATTCTAGTTTCTGCCCTTTATCTCCTCAACCACATCACTGCTCATTAGCTTCGAAACTACGCGCAAGGTAGTACCAGAAATTTTCTGCTCAAAATTGCATTTTGCCTCTCCTAATGTAATTCCAGTTGGAAGACATTATTCGGTATCATCATCTTAGATATAGTTAGAATAGTTAAGAAATATCTCCAATTTCAGTGGAAACAGTATGTGGAGAACCAATAAGGAGAGTAGCTTTCTTGGCATAATCTGGTAGGGGCAGGCTCAGATAGCCAGAACCAACGCGATAAGGTGAAGTCCTTAAGATCAATCTTCCAACTTCCAATTCTTGTATGAGGTTGAATGAAACAATTAAGGACAAACTACATGGAATGAACTGCAATATTGAGTAGAAGATCTCTTATACAACTGTTATAGGGGGAACACCTATGAATGGTGGAAAGACAGAGTTTAAACTTTAAACCTATCACGTCAGCTAAATTTAAAGGGCCTTGAAACTGAGTTTATTAAAATGAAGCTAAGAGGTACAGCCTCATCATTTAGTAATCAACTCAAGATCACCCTCCCTTAAAAACTGAGGATTTAAAAGTCATCAAGTTCATAAACAAGATGAGATTTAATGGTCAAATTGAGGTTGCCATTTCCATGTGCTGATTTACATACAGAGAAGTGAGGACATAAAGATCATCAAGTTCATAAATGAGGCAAGAACAACATCAAGTCAATTGTCTGATATTATTGAGGTGGGGCTGAGAAATGAACCGCCACAAGAAGCAAAAAAGCTACACAACTTCAATCTTTTCAATGGAGCCAGGTTTTAGAGTAAATAGAAATTCAATCTTTCTAAAATCAAAACCATCAAAAATTGGTTTGTTCTGCAGATTTCAGATATCATCTGTCTCACTAACATCTTACTTCATTGGGTATAAAGCATATCAAGTTATTGTCTGCAAAATCCTATAAGTAGGATTTTACTTCTAAAGTACTAATCAAATACAAGTTCCCAACTTCACAACACTCAAAAGATGACTGGCCACAGTTCTTCTGTTCCCATATTCCAATTTAGCCAAAAGGGCAATTCCTTTGAGCAATGTAACCACATCATCTTTGGCACTGGGAGTCTAGTCTTTTCATCCTAATCAAACAACCCTAGAAACATTTGATCTATTTCCCACAGTTCTGCTTTCTTGTCCAGTACAAAAGGCTAGATATCCACAATTATGTGCCATGGGTGAAATTTCTATAGGCCAGTTAGCCAGACATCAACATGTTGGCTGGTCACTGTATCCAAGAGATTAAGATAACTTCATTACTTGTGAATCATAATGAAATAGCACTCTTCTGTTATGCATTTCCATGTTTGACATCCAGATCAGCAAAATTTCCATGAGAATAAGACAACTTCATTACTTGTGAATCATAATGAAATAGCACTCTTCTGTTATGCATTTCCATGTTTGACATCCAGATCAGCAAAATTTCCATGAGAATACAGTATTAAAGGCAAGGGCAGCCTGGAAATGTTTGTCTAGTAAATAATTGATATATGTATGAGTCACTTTACAGAATCTAGGTAATTGACTTTGCATTAGGGAGGAATTGAGATAGAGCCTTAATCATCAAATTGCTGAATCAATTCCTAGCCTTAATGCATTATGTTTTCTGTTTAATGAAGAGAGCAGTGAGGAAAATTACATGGGAACAATGATATTTATTTACCTAATATGAATTGACTGCTCTTTTGCAGCTCGAAGGTTTGAATCTTCTGGAGGAAGTAACTTGCACAAAGCCAGTGCTTCCTCAAAGTTGCCTGAAGCTGTTAGTTGCACAATCTGGATGATTAGAAACAAAATAGTCATTGAAATTTTGCAAGGAAAGTGGATCTCCTCTCTAGGTTAAACATTTATGCTAAAATTAAATTTCTCCATTAGTCTTTCAAATCTAAGATTGCCATTCAAAACAGTACTCTTTCAATGTCTTAAGTAATATTATTCTCATATCAAAATGATGCAGAAACAAGTGGAAATGAACACAAAGAGAATCTCGGCATATATTTCTCTCTGAACATTCAAATCTTGCTAGTATAAGTATTACATTATTTCATAAAGTTCTTTCAGAAATTGCATCACCTAAGAAACCAGCAATTGCATAATCACAAATGCACACATATGTGTGTGTGTGTGTGTGTGCATATTGAATTATTGATCCACTCTACGGTACATTGCCTAACCAATCTTAAGAAATAAAAATGGAAAGATTGAAAAGATCAATAGAATGAGATATGTATAAACTCAATCAAACTGAAGTAGCCATGATTTTTTAGAGAAGAAATACCTGCGCCCCAACAGGAACAGGAAACAAGCCATAAACAGAATTCTCTAGTGCAACAACTATTACATGAGTGCTCTGGAGGAGCCGGCGAACTTGGCGGAGCACAACTGTTTGGATCAGTGGATAAGGATCACGAAGAGACCGTATCTGCAGATCCAAACCATTTGAACTAAGCTACTTATTCAATTAATTAATTAAAAAAGGAGTTAAAAAGGTAGATGATTATATATAAGTCGAAATACCTCAACATGTCTTGGTAGAAGACCTACTGCATATGGATTCTCAACAACAACTGCTGCAGGAGCCTCCGACCAGCAAATCCTGCCTTCCTGAAGAAGTTTCCCATTTTGGTCGACAAACACTCCAATATTATCCTGATGAAAATTGAACCAATTAGTTTTGGCGTATTTCAAGGAAGGATGCTGAAGACCATTAGTTTGTTGAAAGAAGATACACACACACATATGTAATAGATGTAAATTCTATAACGAACTTTCACGCTAAAAGGAATAAAATTCACATTGATTGAAAAGAAAAGGACAATACATGAAGTTAATTCAAGAATCTAATCTAAGATGAAAATTGGCAGTAGTAAAAGGTCTTATCCATGAGAAACAATTCATGTGAAAATTGGTGACTCTATGACACTGCAAAAAACCATGCAACTAAAATCTCAAAGACAAAGAAAACATTTGATGCCCAAGTAAACCAACATATTTCCAAAAAATCTGCTCATAGTGGTTGGTAGCAAGCTTTTATGAAGTGGTAACAATCCAAAAAAAAGATAGAAGCAGAGTATTTCAGATGAAATAAGAACGGAGTAAGTTCATCTCTACAGAACTAGCAAACAGGAATAGTCACTTATACATGATCTGTTTTAAATGCAACATACTGGGATTTTGATTTTAGATGCCTTCCTTAGATAAGATAACGAACTAATATTCTACTTTAAAACTTTGTATATAAATTGTAATGGCAAAACTGTCAAAATGGAAAATTAGGGGGCTGGGGATGGGGGGACACCATCTTTCTTATAGAGTTACTACTGGTTCAATGGTTCTCAGGGGCGCAAGGCGCACAAGGGCGCAACCCTGTATCTGGTGCCCAAGGCGAAAAAGAGTAAAAAAAAAAAAAAGTCATTCTTAGACTACTAAAAGCTCATATAGAAAATTAATATTAGTATTTCAAATGCATAAGCCATTAAACAAACTAAAAGAGTTTCATTTTCAATTTCAACATTGAAAATGTAAGTCCCTAGTTTTGAACCTTAGGGTGGGACTTGGTAGACAGTTTTTCTTATTTTCCCTTCATAAAAATTGTGTGGACTCCTTAATAGAAGTGCTAAAACCATGAAGGACTTTTAAATACCTGTCGAGCACAAGAGGCACACCTATAGCTTGTGAGGGCCTAGCGCCCCTTGCGCCTCTAACAACTATGATCTTACTGAAGACATAATTACTCAGTGCTTGATTACACCAGACATTTGAGGAGTACCCAATCTTCCCAATGCATTTCCAGATTTTCAAAGTATCCCAACTTAAATACATTCATGACGTGAAAACAAAAATGAGATAAGCGCATTGCAACCATGAGAATCCTAATGATGGCCACATAAATTTACAACTACTGAGCAAGAACAATTTAGGAGAATATGCTATATGAAGTCGTGTGCCATATAAATATGATAGTCTAGTATTTCTACAATTTGAGGGAGAGCAAAATCAATTTATTGGTAACTTGAATGATATACTGACTAACAGCCAAAAGACAACAAGAATTGTATATTGTAAGAAAAACTCTAGCAACTAGGGATGGTACATAGAGCATTTCTCTGGTATTTCAGGCATGGATACAAACAAAAATTCATGTTCCGGTGGTCTATAAGACACCTAATAGACTTAATAAGATTTATGTTTCCATTGCTCCTTAATTGAGTTCACTAAATTCCTATGGCTAACGAGAACAAAGCGATTCTTGAAATCAAGTTGGACTCTTTTCTGAAGCCAAACATTACATTTACCTTGTCAGAAGTTCTCTGGATTTTCAGACAACACTCTTTTTTTTTCGTTCAAAAAATTATGGCAATTAGCATAGATCCTTTTCCCTATTCATATAATGGTTGGAAGGGTAATTTTAGTCACTTACTATTGGAATTATCTCAAAAATAAAAGAATTTGATATAGATGTTGATAGACAAAGGATCAAGAAAAAACATCACAAAGAAAGGATATCAATGAGGTTCCTCCCAATGTTTCTTTTCACTCGATCTCCAAGACTCCAACTCAATGTTGATTATAAATTTATATGCGGGCTTTGTATTATGAGCTTTTAAAGGAAGACTGGTTCTAATTATTTGCAAATTCTATCAGTAGAGCTCTAGCCTTGGCTGTCAGCTAGAAGTCACCACTAAGCATACAACGCCATTGAGTTGAACCTCCTAGTGTGAAAGGCAAGTGCTGTTATCATGCAATGAATTATTAAAATGGTATATATTACCTTCCCTAGAAGAAGCTCTCCTGATGGAAGGGACACAACCAGAGGTGGAGCAATTCTCCCTGAAGGGAACACCTCAGACAATGCACCAGTTGTTGAATTCAATATCATGTACTCCCTTTTAATTCCCAAACATATATTTTCACCACACCATGACATTGATTTGACTGTATCTGAAACTCCAAAATCTTTAACCTCCACAAACCCCCGTCCCCCTGAACAAGCAGCAAAAACAATGAAAATCATACTTACATTTAGAAGAACATTTATTTCCAAAATATACAGCAATAATTGTGATAAAGGAGTAGTGGACCTTATTCGGGCCCAAGTGATATCTGGAAACAATATATGACTAAATTATCTGTTTTAAGCCATAAGCAGGCCCACATAGTACATCAACACTGACCTCTCTTCACCAAGCTCATGAAGTAGAACCAAAGTCAGGAGTTTATGATTTTTGGCAAGAAAATGAAAAGGCAAAAAAAAGGGAGAAAGCTTGTTCTTCATGATCAAAGGATCACACCATTTGACCTGTCCATTTATGTGGTAAAACTCATTTAATTATGCCTACTTTAACTTGAGTCGATGACAAGCTTGATCATGACAATCCCGCCCATCCGCAGCCTTGATATCAAGGGCAAGGGAAAAAAAAAAAAAACTAAAATAGATGACTATAAACCTATCATTGAAGTCAAAACAAACAAATAAAAACTAAAAACGAAACTAAATGCATATTGTACAAAACCCAGTTTCTATAATCCAATAATCTTGTCGTCCTAATAAAATATGATTCTACTTAACCAAAGACCTTAGGCAGTTACTAACATAGAGCGGGAAAATGATAAGAGTCAACTAATAAGATACAACCCCGCTGAATTTTATTTTAATGATACGATTGCTTACCATCGTGTCTGAAAATGCAAACCCTCTTCTGCCGCGCGAAGCACAAAAATCCTCGCCTCTCATCCCAGGAGTAGGCATTGGCGCCCTTGGCTTTGGTAATCACGGCCAAAGTTTCAATATTAGGAAGCCTATGAAAGGCGATCGATTCGGAAAGCGAGAGGAGGAGCTCACGCGACTTGAGGACCTCCATTGCGAGCATGGGCTTTCTAGAGAAGCCATTTATTGTCCGTTCGAGAACGTAGGTCTCCTTCTTGAGCTCTAGGGATTGTGAATAGAAATCAGAGGCATGCGGTGGAGATCGGGGGTCGCCGGCAGAGGATTCGGGAGAGTAGATACGGAGGGAGCCGTCGGAGCAGGAGAGGAGTAGCTTGTGGCCGTCGGATTCGATGGCGTCGATTTTGACGGAGGAATTGCTCACGAGCTGGAAGGAATCATAGGCGCTGTGTACCATCTTCTTTTCTGAGTCTGAAATGAAGAGGAGACTTTTTGCAGGGAAATGAGAGTGGAAGTGATACGACGTCGTGTGAGTTCACTAGTTTAGTTAGGGCAGTTATTAGTGTGTCCCGCGCTTTTTTACTTTCTATTTTGGTCACGATCATTTGTAATTTTGGATACTGCTCAACTTTCTTTGATTTTTTTATCCTAACCCCTCATAAATAAAAGATTTTTCTGATGTTTGGTTATTTTAATTTACTTTTCTCTATAATTATCAATTCACTAATAATTTGATATATTCAATATAGGTTATGTCAATTTGTCAATATAGTAAAAATTAATTGGTGTGTGTCATGTTTGATTGTTCATTACATTGGAATCACATCACTTAATTCAGTCATTAAAAATTATATTTTTGGTTAAAATGAACTCATAAAAAATACTATGATCTAATTCATGTAACAATAACTGACTTCAAGAAATTCATTGAGTGTCTAATATTATATTCATCCAAAATCAGGCCAATTTAATAGTTGTTTATTGACTTTAAATGACCCTGACTTATAACTATTGAGGGCAACAACGAAATATTTTCCTTGATGTCCAATAACTAGACCTCTCTTTTTGTCTTTGTTTCTTGAATCTTGATTTACATGTTTGAATGTCTTCATCTCATACATCTTGAATTTAAGTGTGATTTTATAGAGAAGTTTATTTCTTCAACTCTGCTTTTAGAAACTTTATACAGTTCGTAGTTACGTTTTATTGCTCCTTAGAGCCAAAGATGAAGCTATCAGAATCTCAAACATTGAGAGCCTAAGTGAATTGAAAAGGGAGAAAGCGATATGAGTTCTGAGTGAATTAGAAGGAATAATGGTAAAAGGTGATGTTTTGAAGTACCACTTTATAAGTTGTTATAATTTCGTTTTTTGTCTGGGGAACATGTAAGTAAAGCATCGGTTTCTTTTTCTACAAGAAAAAATTGGTGGTGAGATTGAGCCATGGGTGATGATGTGACTCTATGCTGGAGAAACATTCCATATTTACTGCATTTGTTAAACCAAATCCTCCATTTGCTTTTATTTATTTCATGCTTTAAAAAAATATATCATGTGAGTTTGGGTGATATCATTTGAGTACCTGAAATGATAGGGTACCCGATCCACACCCATTGTTGCTCCCCCATCCATTTAAGCCTAATCCAAACAAACCCTCAAGAATTCCTTTTCTTTATTCAATTCTCATTTCAAATTTTAGACTATTCTCCTACAAGATGAAAATGAAAAGATAGGAGAAGACAAGCAATCTTTTCAAAAGTACAACCGCTTTTTATTAATGAGGTAAGGGGAATGGAAGAGAGGGTGACAATAAATTAAAAAATTTGTGTGAAGCAAGTTCGAATTTGATCATTACAATCTGAACTACAAGGCTCGTGGTAAGTATACAACACCATTGTTTTGTTTTAAATTTTTCAATCGTCAACACAAATATAAGTATACACATGTATGTACAAGTAAGTTGTTTTCAGGAAGTATATATAAGTTTTCAATACAAAATGCAGGCAGATTAATGTTACATCAACAAATGTATGTTACACTGTAGTTTCTCTGTTCCCCTTTAAATAAACAAAATTGACTTGGTACTCACCACCTCTAACCTATTTCTAAACTACACCCCACAAAAAATAAGTTACCACCACGGCCACCACAGTAAGATGCTTCTCAATGGTTCAACTGCTTACTTTAGGAGCTTTGAGGAAATGTACACTTTTTACAAATCCTTTGCCGAGTTCACCTACAGCTCTTAGTGCATCAACCACATCTCTACCCTCCTCACCATCGTCATCATCTCTTCCTCGCTTCTGAAACCATGGTTGGAGAAAGGTCAACAGATTAAAAAAAAAAAAAAAACAACAACAACAACAACAAAATGTGGCATGTTATTAAAACCTCTCAGGAATGAGGAAGTGAGGAACACCATTTCTTACCTTTAAACTTTTATTTCCGCATGTAAGACCAATGGCGTCGCCTCCAAAAGAATCATACCACACCTTGAACATGTCAGGGAACTCCCTCTGCATGCATACACACACGTATATATGACAGTTCAGTATACATACATGGTAATGACATCAATCAAAAAAATATAGGTAAAAGGCATGTGAAGGTTCGTTAAGTATTGATGTTTGTTTAGAAAGGTCTTTGCAGTATCACTTCATGGTCAAAAGTCCCTATAAAGAACCCAAAAGATTTTTATGTTCAGGTCTCTTGATGACGAAAAAAATAACTAAAAATGTTCATGCTCAGGTCTCTCGATAACGGTAATAAATGGAACACATCACCGAGGACCTGAACTCAAATGACACTTGTAATACTTTAAGGACGCTGAAAACAAATTGATAGGGATCTTCTGAAACAAATGCTAATAGTTTCTAGACGTCTCTAAGATACCTTGGTAATGGAGAGTTAATGGAATCCATCAAGAACATATTTTATACTTCGGGAACTAAGAAAACAAATTGATACTACAAGGATCTTTGGAACAAATACTAATAGTCAAGGGCGTGAATATATTACTTCTGGATATGTTAAGAGACCTTTGGAAATTGTGATACTTTATGGACCTTTTGGAATAAACATCAATACTTAAGCATCCTTCACATACATTATACCACAAATATATATGCACATGTAGTGTTACTTGCCTCAATATCAGTGACAAAATATTTTAGAGGATCAAAGCCCACCATCAGCTTATTCTTCAGCTCCTCCAAGTTCCCTTTCGTTTCTTCAGGCAATAACAAGGGTCGAAAGGTTTTGCTAGGATTCCCTTGTATTACGTGCCTCCCTGCACACAAAGCAAATGAAATAGATTTCCATTAAAACCAAAACTAAGATTCTACAAATGCATAAAAAGAATGGGGCCTTCTCCACACGCACACTCAGGTAAGGACAACAACAAACCTAGTTTTACTTCAGATGGGAACAGAAGATGATGTGGATACGGAAGTTTATCCCTGTGCACAACAACGACAGCATTGTAGTTGTTCAGAGGTGTACGGAAAAGGCTCTGCAAGAAAATAAATGTCAATTGTAACTTAATGTTGAACAATAGGCTAAAATAATAGCAAAGTAAAGGAACTTTTACTCACTTCCCATCCATAAGCCTCATTCTTATTCTTCATAATGATGTTAGTCAAAAAGTTTGCACTGCTCGTCGCATACGCCGCCAATCTCCTAAGGTCCTGATAAATCAATCACTCATAGTAACTCAAAAGGCCATCAAATAAAAAAAATTAAACTAAAAACATAATCTCCAAATCCGTTCAGAACAGCAAAAACGTAATGACTAAAGGATTGACTTATAAGGAGGATTCAACTATAAACATCATGTATAACCTTTATTAGAGACTCAGTAACCTGGCAAAATAATATACAAGATTTGCATAACAACAATTTTATACCCAAGCAGAAAAATGTGATTGAACAAATTGGCATTTTAGAGCTACTCACTGTTGCCGTCGGTGATTGCCTGGTCCAAGCTTCAGATTCCCTGTCGTAACTAGTCGCCAAAAACATAGCAGGTTTAACATTCTGCAAGTTCTCTTCATATTGTTTTCTATTTATCATGAAATTCTCCTACATAAATACATACAGAGCTTCATCAACAAAATATTCAGACGTGATTCTCTAGAAATAAGAAAAAACACTTAAAAATCGAGTTGCATCAGCTACATTGATTTCTTTGTCATCATCAGGAGTCAAATCACCATTGATGTCGATAATTAGAGGACAAAAACTCCATTCATACTCTGACAACAATCTCAGGAATCTGTAGAAAAGGAATTACCAACAAAGATGAAATTTAACAGATACACTATTAAAAGTCAAAATATATCATATCAAATGGCCAAGAACAAATCTGAAAATAAAAACATATTATAACGTTTTTAAATGGAGAAAAATAAAGACACTATTTCAACATTCTGGCTGCAATTATCCACAGTTCCAACTACTTTTGAATGCTAATGAAGATCAAATTTAGGCAGATAAATACTTCAGGATTAATGCCTTGCTCACTAGTTTCTGTTTTATTTAATGATTGTGCAAGTTTTCATTAACGTTTATCAAGTCATTTACATTCCCGTAGATCTTAACATCTGTTGGTTACCACTTTCCGCCTTTAAAGTTCAGTGGTGGTATGTTCAGCTCATGAAACTCCAAAGTAGCACACTGAGTCAACCATGTGCACAAATTATAGATCGAACATAATTGTCAATCAAACTCTGAATTATAAAATTCTATAGATTAGATATCTTACAACTTCTCTACAGATTTTTGGAACCTAATACAGTCTTTTAGGAACCAAAGTCCGGATGGGCTCAATCTAGATCATATTTTGATTTGGATTTACAAAATCCTCCTACCCTAATTTTTCTACTTTTTCTACAATTCTCAACAAACCACGTCTACTTTTTCTACAATATTCAATATGAAAATGACATCTTAACTATAAGTATACCCTACAAAATCTCAGAACAAACACACGATTTTAAAAATCTAAACTTACATAATCATCGCAAATCCCAATTCTAGACTAATCTACCTTTAAGCCCAAAACAAGCATACCCTAAAGGACTACAACCCAACCAAAAAAATTCCAAATATATACCTTTATTATCTCATTTTATCCAAATGCAGATTCAAACCCAAGTTTTTAAAAATCCAAACTTACAAAATCCTCTCAAATCCAAAATCCAGACTTGCAAAATCTACCTTAAATCCGAAACAAACATACCAAAGGACTGCAACCCTACCAAGAAAATTCCAAATATGTATCTTTTTTATCTCATTTTATCCAAATGAGCAGGTTCAACCCTTTCTTTGCAACTCAGAATATCAACTAAGAAAAAAAAAGATGGTGCCTTGTCTTAAAGATGTCCAGGAAACATTTTGTATCGACATTTGAGGATAGAAAAGGATCAACAATTTGCTTCTTATGTCTTTAAATGGAAGCTTTCATACTACCCAATGACGATGGATTACATATTTCTTTATTTTTCTTTACCCTATATAACCCCTCCCCCTTCAATTATCTTTCCTTCTTGATCCAAACAAAAGGCAAAACTACTAACTGACAGCAAGAATAAAGGATCGGAGAAGTTCAAACTAACAACTCTATTTTACCAATAACATTAGCTGGATAACTGTAGTTCTTCTTGGTATAGAACATGTCAAACAAGATTGCATCCTATGTCAAAATTTCACAATAATTATGGAATGATGCGTATAAATAATGTAAATTTAGACAATGAAGGAGACAAACTAGAGTTAACCATTGTAATCACCCTTTGGCTTGGGAGTTTTGACTGATAATTCGCAGATTCAGCTGACGCAAATAATTTTCCGTGTACCCCTTTTCTCTCAAATCATATTAATATTACATCTTTTATTTTATTTACTGCTCTTTACTCTATCAGGTTCACACAACTTGGTAGGAAACAAACTGCATAAAAAAAGTTGTGCCACAAATAATGATAAAAAATGAGTCAAATACCCAAAAAAGTTCAAAACAAATTTATGGAAGCAATGACTTGGCAAGGAAGTGAAAATGATTTCATAAAGAAGTAAAATTTCTTGTGTGCTAAAAAAGAAAAATCAACCTTAGAAATCCAGTTATTCGAGAACATGGTGGCCTGAATGGTGAAGGCTTCAAAAATAAGTGTGCAACCAAAAGTTCAATTGCCTCTTCTGACAATGAGTTCGAGAATAGATGTGCAGATACCCAGCGTTTTGCAAGCCTAAAAAAGGAAGTGGAAAAATTATATTAAAGTCAGAGAGAATCATAGCTGGAAGAAAAATGTGCTTCTTGGTTTTAATGATGGGTAGGGGGTGCATAGGACAAACAAACTTAAACTCTCACCTAACAACAGGTCCATAAATAGGATAGCGGCCACGTAAACCATTAACCATGCTAGAATGTTGACCTTGAAGAAAAAGTCTTTTATCTGAAGACATGACATGCTTTGTATAGCCGCCTACAAGGAAAAATATAGTATTTAAAGCTGAGATGTTAATAGTAGCTGGAGCACATGTGATAACTGATCAGGAGTAAAGAGATCAATTACCATGTCTTTTCACCAAGCTCAAACCCCTCTCATGCAAGATTTTAAGACGAAATGCATACCCAGACATGAAAATATCTACATTATCTTCTGTAGCTGTACATGTAATCCCCAATTTGGTGTGAAGGCTGCCAAGCAATACAATCAGGTAACATATTCATATATGCTGGTATGTTGACTGAAATCCAATCAAACCTAACCTTTCTGCAATTCTAAGGAGGAATGCAGTCTTAGTCTTCTCCATAGCAAGCTCATCCATAGGCCAGTTTCCAGAACCTTCTAACTACAAGGAAGTAAGAAATGGTTTTAATAAATATTGATACATAAAAAACATTAACATATATAATCAGTTATTCTTGCCTGAATCATAACTTCTAATGGCTGTATACAGGTCGCAATGTGTTTCTCTAGCTTTATTTTACTGCCTTCTTCATTGGCTAATGGATGTGGGGCAGGAGGATAAACGGACGTCAACCTAAAAGCTGTAGTATTTGTGAGCATAAAGCACTTGTTAGCAGTATAGCAGCAGTACTTTTTGCATGACCCAGCACTGCTAAAAAGAACAGATACGGAAAGTAAAGAAGATGAGGAGGGTAAGATATGAGATATAGACAGTAAAGATTCCTTTCTTCAACTCAATCTCTTTTCTTTTTCATTTCCCTTTCTGTTATCAGTGCAAGCGTTACATGGCAATGTTTGTGATTGAATTAAAATGCTTTACTTCACAACATCTTTACAGAATGCTTGCACAAAAGATTTGGTTTATTTATTACAGTCAATCGTTTCAACATCTAAATGATGTGGCAGTTTTGATCCTACAAATGAAAACTCCACCATTAATTCCATTCAAAAAATTCTCTTCACACAATATTTTGGCTAAGTTTCTGTTATTAGGAGATGGAACTATTTTGTGTAACTAAGCTGAATCTTCTTTCCATTAAAAAATATTCCGTAAGCATTGCAATCTAAATAAAGCTGGACCAGCATGGAAAATGAAGCCACATATGGACCTTTAAATTCAGCTCATAGACAATGCTAAGATAGGACCTAGTGGAATCTGAAATTTGCAGATTCCACTTTCTACACAAGAATATGATCATCTGAGAATGCACAGAGGGGGGTTGGGGGCATTCCATTTGGAAAAGAAACCTGAATCCAGAGGCTGCACACTGGATATCCTCAGAGGGATATCATCAAGCAGTCTCAAATGCTTTGACAGGTCATCATATGCCTTCAACAAACTTGTAGAATAGGATATAGGATCTGAAAAGCCGTAAGCCCATCAGTAATTATATTTCATCCTCGAGCATCTGAGAGCAAAAAAATAATAATAATAACCGACAAACACGAAACCTTACCCGTATTTCCATGGCGAAGCACAAAATCAAGTTGATCTGCAATACAAATGATACTTTGTTTTGGTAGGGAAAGATGGCGCATTAGGACATGCTCACATATTTCCTTTATGATAAGATGTTTTTCCCATTCCTTATGCTCCCATACTAAATTTAAGATAAAGCGTCAGTTATGCCATATAATTATCATTAGTGCCATAAACAGCAAGCAATCTGAATATATTCCTCACCTGCAACTTCAGCGATTTTACCATCACGGAACCATCTCAGTGTAGCTTTGTCCCCCCAGAACTTTCTGAATTCCACAGCCTGTAAAAATACAGGAATCAAAATAGATGAGTTGGGGCTATACAAACGTATCCACATGATAACTGGCCAAAAATGAGGTATGGAAAGTATACCACCTTACTTTTGTCTTCAGCACTTGGACCTACCACAGCCTGTTTGAAGGCTTCCTCAATGGATCCAATTGTTATCCCAATAAATAAAGCTTCTCCATCCAGCATAGATAAACCCTAAGAGTTGAAGAAATTTAAACCAAGTGGAGGTAAGCATATCCTCTTATGATTCCTCAAATATCTAAACTAACTATTAGTTAATACCATACATTCTCAAAATTGCAATCCGAAGAAGTGTTTCTCCAGACAACTCGAATCAGTTTAGTTCTTCCTCTCAATGCTTGATCAATGACACCCAGCACCTTCTGCTCATAAGATCTCCAACATTCATCATCCAAGCAAAATCCAGAAACATGGTAATCATGGTTATCCTTCAAATTCAACCTAAAAGACCAATATTGAGACAAGAAGCAATGAAATTGGGTGCTGATTCAGTTATAGGTAAGTTCCTTATAGCAAATTTATATCACTAAATCCCAACCAATTTGCATTAAGTTTGGATAATTCCCCTTATCTAATCTATGAAGAAGATGCCAGATTTTTACTCATATTGTCACCTGCACAGTCCTCCATTTGCATTCCCATGCATAAGATCACAATTCGTATAATATGATGCTCCAGTTTGTATTCACTTGGTAATTACTGAACTTGTCTCTTTCATGAACAGATGGTTTGAATCTTAGAGGGCATTCAAGCAAGAATTTACAACAATTGGTTGCAACTAAATATTCTTTATCTTTTCTTCTCTTTTTGGTCCAAAATGATGAGTCCAGTAAGATACATAGACAATCAGTCTAAAATTGACAAAATTAAGCTATTAAATTATTTGATGTATCAATGAAAAAGATTTTCGAAAGATCAAGGACATATTTTACCTTATGCAATAGTCATATTTGGCAGGACAATCGATTTTGGTCATAAAAATCTCCTCAAAACCCCCATCTTTACATTTATCCATGCAAGTAAGTGCTAGAGCCGCCTCATCCCGTAGCTAAATACAAAATCATTAAATATCATGTTAGCTGAAACATGAGTTCAGGGTTGCTAGACATAGATTCAATCCACACATGCAGGAAGAAGCAGAACTTTCATAAATTCTACCTCTTGGAAACCACTAGGTGACATTCGAAATGCCATATTGTAGTTGCCAAATGAAGCACAAATGATTATTGGAAATGACTGCAACTGTGCCTTCCTATCCTGCAAATCCATACTTGGACATGATGATTATAATAACCAAGAACATAAAGAATTCAATATATTTTTAATGAGAATATTGTTTTTTTATTATCATTAGTAGAAAAACCCCATATTCAATAACTGGCACTCAAGCTAAAGGACTTTCAAAATAGAAGCTATCTTGTACATAATAAAAGTTCATTGTCCTAAAAAGGAAAGGAAATATTAATCAAATTAAAGGGATAAGCAACAACCTATCTTCTACAGGAAGAAAGTAGTTGCAATGTGATACACGAAGGGCAAAGCATAAGTGTAGGAATAGAAACTCCTCATATCCAGAACTAGTGAGTCTATATAATTAAGTGAAATGCCAGGAGGCTAGCTCACTAAAAGTAATAAGGATAAGTGAACATCAACTGAAACCAAAGAAGCAAGGATAATGACAATTGCAACTATGAACATTGGGTATTATACCTTATCTGAAACATTTCTTTCACCTTCAGGTCGAAAGAAGAGTCCACTGTCCCATACCTTCGAATTGGCTAGAAATGATGAAGACAAAGTCATTGAAAAAGATGCTTTAAACAGATAGTGTTTGGTTAAGTTCAGACTGGAAGTTCATACTGTGACTTAAAGATGGTAATCCAAAAGTACATTTTACAATGCTTAAGCATGTAATTTACAAATCATGCAACGTGAATAAGAGGGTGACTAACAAATCAAGCAACATGAACGATGAACAGTTAACACAACTTCTATAGTTAAGCATCATAAATGCAGTAATACATCTACAGCCATCACCAGGGTCAAATATTGGAAGAGGCTGATCATGAAGGATCACAACCACCACAGGTCCACAGAATATGTACAATGAGAATAACCAAGTAGAACAGATGCAAAAGAATAAATTCACCATGGCTAGACATTTTCATGCAACAGCCAGTCAAGAAATTTTCTACAGGTAAACAATGAACATCACTGACAATAGCCTTAAGTATGTCAGATGACTAACTGACATTGAGGACATTTTTCCTAAACATTTAGTAAGCAATAATATCATGATTCATGACATTCAATGTCACTGCTGGAAAAACTATTATTTCAACAACAAGAATTTGTAAGCAAAATATAAAGCCATCAACCAAACAATTTTTTTTATACTCAAAACTGTATAAAAATAATGTTGGAGAACATGTTAGGCATAATTTGGCCAAAGAAATAGAGAAGATTAAGAAGATAATACGACAGCAGTCTTTTGAGGGGAAAAATCTATATAATTATAATAACCTAACCTAAGCAATTGAAAGCATTCCACAACTACGATGTTACAAATACAAAATGAATATCCAGAAAACAACATTTTCATTCAAATTACATTCGCAATACTTAAAAACTAAATTCATGTACTGCACATAAATCAAAGTCAGACATACCAATAAAGTCCAGAGTGATGCGCATTATCTGGATTGCATTCATTGAATTATTGATTCGATTTTTACCAGACCTTGATGCAAGATATGCCATAATGACTGTAATCAGGAATCCACTCAAGCAGTCATGAACAAATAGAGAACTTTTCCGGGCCCAAACCTACATCATTATCACCAGATTATAATTTTCTAAGCTAAAAGATGAGTGTCACAAGTTAACAAGAATAATAATCAAGCATGACACAGCTTATCATACTTTCAAAAGTAACAACCCCTCTCCCAGTTCCTTGCATCCTTTAAAAGTTCTGTTGATGATCTCTGCATTTTTCTCAATAAACATGTCCTCCAAAATACTGCTGTTGTACTTCGGTGTAGCTTCCAAAAAAAGACACAATTTTAGAAATTTAGGATTACAGTTGTCCATCTAAATAAAGTTGAAACGGGGAATCAAAATACCTTGATTCACAGACCGTATATTGTTCCTCTCAAAGTTCAATTTTGACAAGGTGAACAAAGAAGGTGCAGTGGGAATAATTTTCAGGGAAAATGCTGTATTATCGGATAACCGTGCAGCTGAACAATTGAAAATTAGATAATTAGGTGATAATGGAAAGTCATCAGCTAAAATAGAAATACAAATAATATATACTCAGGAGAGACTAAACCTGGATAAACAACAAGAACAGGTTTGCGTGCCTCATTATGGAAAGTTGACCATTTTACATCTTGGACAAAAGAAGATGACTTCAAATGGTTCTTGATCAAACAGAGATAGAGAAATCTTTTTGAATGGTAACGATAATTTAGATAGTCTTTTTCATGGAAGCATTCCTGTCAAGAAAAGTAAAAGCAATTCAATTTTAAGGTACTTAACTAAATGTGTTGAAAGCTATATACAACATCCTAGGTATGTCGAAATCTGTCGCAATCTTATGGTAGGAGGAAGATAATAAAACACACAAATAACACATCGACATGTGCGCCCACCAGCTTTAAACACTACGCATAAAATAATAATTGAAGCACCAAAAGAACAATATTTGAGAGTATTATTCCCAAAACCCACCATATTCCTTAACTGCATAAAAAAAGGACTTCTTAAAATTCACATTACACCAATTTTTTCAGGCAATACGTGATTTTACATTTTTGAGATGATGAACTCAACTTAATATAATAACAGTCTATAAGGCAATGCAATTTCAGAAGGCAGTGGAAGTGGAAATCATCAAGATGGAAGATGGGAACTCATATTAAACTCCATAAATTGTTCGTACAGTTTAATGATAGAAAAATGTAGAATATGCGCAAAACTAGATATTCAACTGGAAACAAGAGGCTGAACTTCAGCTCAAACTTCTTACCAATTAAAATAAAATATAAAGTAGTATCACACTCAAGATTACCTAAAACAAATCACACAGTTTATAAACAAGTTTATCATGCAAAAAATTATCTTTAATTTCCAAAGTTTGTACATAATCTTGGACTACAGAAATTGCACTGTCGTATAACTGTAAGTAATCCTGTAGAGCTAGAGATTAAAACAAATTGTGTATTTCTATTGCAAAATTAAATAGCACCTTGGGTAACCTCAGAAAAAGATCAACATTCACATTTGGCCTCGCTATGCACTGATATGAATAACTTCCCCCAATTTCTATATTGCTGGGCTTCTTGAACTTGAACTCAACTTTATCAGAACCAACATCTCGAATAAACCCTGGGGCAATATCCCCGGTAACCTACAGAAATTCACAGCCATAAATTAAAAGCACAAAATCAGCAAACTCAATCAAGCAGAAAAGAAAGTTACCGTTCTCAATAACTGGACAGAACAACAAATTTTGAACCCTAAAAAGAACAACGGTTACCAGGAGGCCGTCAGGGATATCGTCGATGGCTTGTCTGATGGCAGAAACGGCGTCGTTTACAATTGCAGTGTTTTCTGGAGAGTAATCTAGCTGAACCTCCTTTAACA
The DNA here is from genome assembly GCA_946896805.1 of Scutellaria galericulata. NCBI lineage: Eukaryota > Viridiplantae > Streptophyta > Magnoliopsida > Lamiales > Lamiaceae > Scutellaria > Scutellaria galericulata. The sequence continues at coordinate 12,671,951 of OX335794.1, forward strand.
GCTCTTTCAACTTCAAATTGCTGGAAGCTGCGTAAGACTCCGGTGCCGAAGCCATTAGCTTTTCCGAGTTCTCAGACTATGTTCGGGGTGTTGGTTGGGGAGTAGCTAAAACCCTGAAAATCAAACTTTGCCTTAAACCCACACAAGGTGAATAATGGGCCAAAAGGCAACTTTTGAACAATGGGCTTCGAACAAAATGGATTTTTAAAACTATTGGGCTTTTGGCCCAAAAATAAATGGCTGGAACATTTATTAAATCTTGGGTAATTCTATTCAAAACCACATTATTTATCTAGACTAGATAACCAATATACATGTGAATTCTTTACTTTTGTTGTGAAACTAATATAAAATAAACAAAGTAGAGAAGAAAGTAGAAGAAGACAAAAGTGAAGAGAATATTTTATTCACTTAAAATTTTTCATACATCCAAATGAAATTATGAGTCACCTATTTATAAGTGAAAATATATGGAATTATTAAATACATCATTATGAATCATAAATGAAAAAAAATAGTGGCTTGTTGTAACTCATGGGAGATGGAAGGGCAAAGTATATCCACATTTCATATAATTATTTCATAACACTCCCCCTTGGATGTCCATCATTACATAAAAAATATGTCTCGTTAAAAACTTTATTAAGGAAAAACTCATTGGGAAATGAGTCACTCTCCTGTGCCTCAGGGGCACGAATCCTAGGATTCGTGCCCCCGAACCCGCCCCGGCCACCTACCCGACCCGAATACCAGGTTATATATACATTTTTTTTCATTCCTTCCTTTCTCTCACTTTGCCCTTTGCAAATAGCGTTCTCAATTCCTCGGCTCCTCAATACTTCACAAAATCCTTCCCCTCATCACAACCATCCTCCATCATCGCGTCGCCGCCCTCACATCCTCCGCCACCGCACCACTGCCGTCGCTGCCATCAGATCTCAACTCCACAGGCACCAGAATCTTCCTCTTCTTCCCGTAGAAAACCTTCCCCAAAACCCCAGGAATCAAAGGAGCGACCTTCTTAGTCGCGAAAAACACGCCAAACGAATCGTACAAATTCCTCTTTGATTCGAAGGACTTGTAATCGAACCAAGTTTTTATGTATATATTTCTGCATATTTGACATCCTCTATTTGGTATAAACTAATTATTGAGATAAACTCATGTTTGCAGATAAGTGTCATCTGAAATCAGCAATGCACCAATCATTCTCAATGTGGACTGTGATATGTACTCGAATGATCCTGATTCAATAAAAGATGCGTTGTGCTTTTTTCTAGACGGAAAGCATGGTTCGCGGATATCCTATGTTCAATTTCCTCAGACATATATCAACACCATCAAGAATGATGTTCATGCAAATTATAACTATGCAATTACTCAAGTACTACTCCTTGATTTAAAGGTCTATGAATTGTGATTTAGTGGACTAATTAATCTTTCTTGCTTATGAAGATTGAGCTTTCAGGCTTAGATGAATTTGGTGTAGCCCTGTATATTGGCACCAGATGTTTCCACCGGAGGGAAAGCTTGAGTGGAAAGAAGTACTCTGGTGATTCAGATATAATCGACAGCTTCAACACTTTGATTTAATAATTGTTTTGTGGAAAGAATGAGTGTTTTTTGGGTGGAGATGGAGTGTGGTTTATGAAGGAAGAAATTTTAGGTTGAATTGCAAGTAAAAATGTGAAATGAAGATTCCATCAAATGAATATTTATGTAATACCATAGAGTTGCCTATAAAGTATTTATGTAATACCTGAAAGAAATATGTATGATACTATAAGTTATTTGTATAATACCTGAGAGATATTTTATATAATATTTGAGAGTAACATATACAAAAACCTATAAGGTATTTATATAATACCTGAAAGTAATATGTGTGATACTTAAAAGCTATTTTTGTGTAATACCTAAAAGGTATTTATGTAATACATGAGAGTAGCATATACAAAATACCTATAAGGTATTTATGTAATACCTGAAAGTAATATGTGTGACACTTAAAAGCTATTTTGTGTAATACCTAAAAGGTATTTATGTAATACATGAGAGTAACATATACAAAATACCTATAAGGTATTTATGTAATACCTGAAACTAATATGTGTGACATTTAAAAAATACTTGTGTAATACCTGAAAGTAACATATATAAATACCTATAAGGTGCTTGTGTAATACCTAAAAGTAACATATATAAATACCTATAAGGTGCTTGTGTAATACCTAAAAGTAACATATATAAATACCTATAAGGTGTTTATGTAATATTCAAAGGAAATATATGTGATATACTTCTATAATACCTGAAAGGTATTTATGTAATACCCCTGAGAGTAACATATACAAATACCTATTAGGTAATTATGTAATACCTTAAATAATTTCATGGCAATTTGAAGAAGAATAAGAAACAAGAAGAAGAATGTACAAAACAAATAAAAAGAATAACAAAACAATAAGAAAAGAGATTAAGAAGAAGAAGGAGAAAAAAGAAAAAAAAAGAGGAGGAAGAAAAAAACATTGTTTCTGCATAATACCTTAAGGGTAGATGTATGATACCTGAAAAGTAAATCAGGTAATATCTGAAGAGGAATCAGGTGATACCTGAGTAAATCAGGTGCGCGCACCAACTATGGTATAAGCGCACGCACAGGAACACACCCCCACAAGTCGGGTCGGGTTGGGGGCACGGATCTAAGATCTGTGCCCCTGGGGCATAGAATTTTTTGTCTTGGGAAATAACCCTAAATAAGGAAAAAAGAGTACATATTACTTTATCTGTTGATTCTCCCCTTGATTCAAACATCACCTGAGATCTTTTAACCGACACATTCCAATATGCTTCACCAACTTCTCGAATGTTGTTGTCGGCAATGCCTTAGTAAATAAATCTGCCAAATTTTCACTTGATCGAATTTGTTGCACGTCGATTTCACCATTCTTTTGTAACTCATGAGTAAAGAAGAATTTTGGTGAAATATGTTTGGTTCTATCTCCTTTAATATATCCTCCTTTTAATTGAGCTATACAAGTCAGTCTTCATATAATATTGTTGGAGGATTCTCATTATCATGTGATAACCCACAATTTTTTCGAATATGATGGATCATTGATCTTAGCCAAACATATTCTCGACTGGCCTCATGGATTGCTAAAATCTCAACATGATTTGAAGATGTGGCAGCTAGAGATTGTTTCGTAGATCGTCATGAAATTGATGTACCACCACATGTAAATATATATCCAGTTTGAGACTTTATTTTATGTGGATCGGATAAATACCCAACATCAACATAACCAAGTAATTCAAGTCGAGATTTATTTGAATAAAATAGACCAAGATCAATCGTTCCTTGGAGATAGCGAAAAATATGTTTAATACCATTTCAATGTCGTCGTGTAGAAGATGAACTAAATCTTGCTAATAGATTTACGGAAAATGATATATCAAGTCTTGTACAATTGGCAATATACATTAGTGCACCAATTGCATTAAGATATGGTACTTCAGGACCAAATATCTCATCACCTTCTTCTTGCGGTCTAAAAGGATCCTTATTAGGATCAAGTGACCGGACGACCATTGGGGCACTTAATGGATGTGTCTTTTCCATATTCGCAATACCTTTTGGGTATATGTACTTTGGTGGACAAAAATTTCACCTTCTAGATGTTCAATTTGTAAACTAAGGCAGAATTTGGTCTTTCCAAAATCTTTGAACTCAAATTATTTCTTTAAATATATCACCGCTTCACTCTTCAGGAGTTCCAATCAAATTGAGATCATCAACATACACCGCTATTATCACAAAATTTGACCTATTTTTCTTTATAAAAACACATGGATATATTGGGTCATTGATATATCTTTCTTTAACTAAACATTCAGTTAGACGATTATACCATATACGTCCAGATTGTTTAAGCTCATACAAAGACTTTTGCAACTTGATAGAATAAACTTCCTAAGATTTGACTTACATGCTTCAGGCATGCTAAATCTTTCAGGGATTTCATGTAGATTTATTTTCAAGATTACCATATAAATATGCAATCCTGACATCCATCAAACGCATTTCAAGTTTTTCATGTACGGTAAAACATACAAGAATCTAAATATGATCATATCCACTACAGGGAATACGTTTCATTATAATCAAATCTAGGTATTTGAGAAAAACTTGGACTACAAGTCGAGCTTTATATCTCACAATTTCATTTTTCTCATTTCATTTCCTTACAAATACCCATTTCATTTGAAATTTTTCATTATTATTCAATCATCTTTTCTTTCGAGGATTTTTATCTTTGGAACCGAGAGGTCTCTTACGCTTCAGACGTGCTTTGGATTCATTAGCACTTAGTATATGTCCTTTAGGGACATCAATTTTTACCAGCATATTTTCTGCAGAAATATATGATTTAATAACTCTTCTAGAGTCATTAAACACACTCGGTAATTGATATGTAATTTTTTGCAAATGTAGAATTCTTTAAACTTCAAGTTCACAATCTTTTGTACGAGGATCAAGAAAATCAAAAGTTGTACTCCAATTGATTTCTTTTTTCGATTGATCTTTACCTCCCTCTAATGTTGGAAAATGTGATTCATCAAAATGATAATCTGCAAATCTTGCAGTAAATAAATCACCTATTAATGACTCAATATATTTAATTATAAGAGGTGATTCGTACCCGACATACATTCTCAATTTTCATTGGGAACCCAATTTTGTATGTTGAGGCGGTGCAATTGGAACATAAAACGCACATCCAAAAATTCTTAAATGAGAGATATTGGGCTCATAACTAAATGCTAATTGTAGGGGAGAATAAGTATGATAACTTGTCAGTCGTATTCTCACAAGTGTTGTTGCATGTAATATAGCATGCCTGTAGGGCTAGGATCCGGATACAAAAGCAAACATCTTCCTAACTCAACTATTACAGAAGATATAAGCTTAAAACAACTCAGCTAGGGAGAAAACACAAAACAAAGAAAAAACAACAAAACAAAGAAATGTATCACCAGACACGGAGTCAACACACAGGTCTGTGTTGGAGAGTTTTCGGCTCAGTCCCCCAACTGTCCAAGCACACACAGAGACAAACAAATCCGACGGTGGCTCCAAGGATTGCACCAGCACAACGAACAGTCAAGCAAACCCCAAAACCCTAACCCCTTTCAGAAAGAGTCGAATCAACTTATCAATACATGTATAGTCGATTCGAACCAGCAAGAACACTCAGCACTCAAGCCCTCTCTCTAATCACCGAAGAAGATGAGAAAGAAGAAGGAGATACACTCAGATTCCCTTGACAAGGATCTCACGGTTTCCCCTTTAAATAGGATGAGGGAAACGAAGCAGAAAAGGAAAGCACCGGAATCCATGGCCGATCAACGGGATATGACCGGGATTCGGAACCGGGATTCGGGGCAGTGAAGAGAAGAGGGCGCCGCGAGAAGAGAGAGAAGGAGAGCTAGGTTTTGGCGAGGAGTAAGGACATGGAGTCCTTATATCTTAGAAACGAGCGGCCAAGATCAAACACCACAAGATGAGCGGTGCAGATGAAAAGGTTAAGGAAACGGGCTGGGCTTTGACTTATTCGAACCTGGGCCTCCAGCTTGGGCCACCAGAATGTCTGGGCCAATGACAACACAAGGTCGGCCCACAATAACAATGCCCCATGCAGATAAAGAAAGTTTTAATTTCATTAGCAATGGTCTAGCAATTAATTGTAGACGTTTAATAAAATGAATAAAATAGAGAAGAAAGTAGAAGAAGACAAAAGTAGAGAGTATTTTATTCACTTAAGATTTTTCATACATCCAAATGAAATCACAAGCCACCTATTTATAGGTGAAAGTACATGGAATTATTCAATACACCATAATGAATCATGAATGAGAGAAAGTAGTGGCTTGTTGTAACTCAAGGGAGATGGAAGGGAAATGACATCCACATTTCATATAGTTATTCATAACAACTTTAACCTTTTAAGTCAATTTTTTTTTTACAACACCTCCAACCACCACTTTTATGTTCTGCCTTAAATGTAGCACAAAGAGATTTTAAAAATTATTATACAAATTTGATTTTTTTAAATTATTCAAAATTATCTCTTGGCTCATTTAATATCTTAAAATATTTCACTAAAATATTTAACATTATAAGAAAATTAAATTTATCTAGGTAATAAATATATCTTTTTAAAAAATAAAAAATTCGTTCTCACATTGAGGAATACAAAATATTACATAAACTTTTATATATTTATACAGTATAAATTAATTGAAATACCAAATGTAGAAAGAGAGAGAGACCATCATGACTATACAGGGATAGAAAAAATTTGAAAATTTTCGAAATCCAAAATAATTTCAAATCAAATGTATGGATACTGATAAAAAAAAAACTATACATTTCAATCCAAATATTGTGTGGCAAATCATTGAAATTCACAGTTTAGAAATAAAAAAAAGAAACTGAAACGAATTGTATTTTTATATGGAGAAAGAGAGCATCGACGGTTGAGATGACAAATGTGAGTGATGGAGATATGGTGGTTGTGAAAAAAATAAAAATATTTAAGGATAAAACAAAGAATTAAATGTATTGTGGTTGTAAAGAGGAATATTGATGGTTGTGAATAGAATCATCCTTAAGTTCACGAAACATTAATCGATTAAGTTATACATGCCCCCAAAACTTACTAAAGACACCTCAAAAAATGCATTTTTATACTTAAATTTATTTTTATACATTTCAATTTTGGGATGTCTTTAGTAAGATTTGGGGTGTGTATATTCTCACTCTTTCTACATATCTATCATAAATTTGATTGGAATCATTTAATTTGCTAATAAATTTATATTTTTCTACTCGTATGGTTTTAAACAAGTTCAATCACATGTATATTGTAAACAAGTAAAAGACAAAATATTAGCTAAAGAAAAATAAGATGTTCTTAAGAAAAGCCAATACAATTTCTTTTACTTATATGTCCAACTATAATAGAATGCCATGATGAGGTGCTATTTGAGCTATGAAGAAGAAAAAGAAAAGGAGAAGGAAGAAGAATTGAGTAGGAAAGGAAGTGAAAAACCCTAAAAAAAATTTCTCTCTAAAAACCTCTCCAAAACAACTGCCCACTCTTTCTTTCTTCCTTCCCATCCTTTCACCATTAAAGGATGGGGTGGCCGTTCTTTTTCCCTCTTGTTGTTTTTTGTTACTTTGTTTTCCTTCATTTTGCTTTTAGGTTTCTTCCCCTTTAGTGGGAGTTGGCTTTTCCCCTTTGTGAGAGTTTTTTCTTCCCTTTGTGGAAGTTGGTTCTTTGGGCTTCAATCGAAGATCAGCTTTCTTTTCAAGACGGGATTTGAAGTTGTAGTGAAGGTTTTGGGGAAATTTTGGTTTTTTCTCGTTTGTTTCCTCAGAGTGGATTTGAAGAATGTCGAGTTTTCTCCAGAATTAGTCTTTGATGTGTCAAATGTCTTTTTCTGAATCTCTATAGATAGTGCAAACGGTCATTACTCTAGATGAGAATTTTTTCCCTCAGAATCATGTTTTCTCGGTGTTTCCCTGTGTTTTATGCAGAACATTTGTTGGGACTTGCATTTGCAATGTCTGTAACTTTGTACTTCTTGTGTTTTCAATGAAGTTATGTTTTCAATGAAGTTATGAGTTTGATGAAAAAAAAAAAAAGAATTGAGTAGGAAAGGAAACGAGAAAGCAAGAAGAATAGAGCAAGAGAAGAAATAAAGAAGAAACATGCATATTTTGTGTTGCTTCAAACATTTTCACTAACATATCATATATTTTGAGTCGACTAATCTAATAAAAGAAAAAATTGTCCATACCATTTGTGACACTTTTCACATAGAGGTGCTCAAATGGTTCCAACCGTCGGTTTTGAAAAATTGTGAAAGACTAAACCAGAATTGAATCATGGGGATTTCGGTTTCGGTTTGTAAACCGGTGGTTCCGATTTGAACTGTCAATTTGGGTGGTTTCAATATACCTTTTTTTTTAATCTTTTTGTTTTTTAAATTTAATTTGCATATAAATATTACAATTATTCATATATTACTACATAATAATTTTGTTTGAGTTGATAATTTGATATAAATGAAAAATTAGAAATTATATTTACAAGTTACAACAATACAACATTACAACTTACAATTTCAAAAATTAGAAATTACTATTTAAATAGAACCATATACAAACCATAAATATAAAAAAATTACAAATTATAATACTAATTAAAAGTAATAATTAATACAACTTAAAAGAGTAAAATTATATATATACATAATATTATTATTTGTATATAATATAATTTTTTTTTAAAAATAGATAAGCCGGTTTCCCGGTTTGAAAATACCCCAAACCAAAACTAAGTCATATAATCACAGTTTATGATACCGATTCGGTTTGAGTTCGAATTCGATTTTCGAAGCCGTTTGAACACCTCTATCTGCACACATACTGGTTGCTTGTAGCAAGAACCTACACACTACAACAATTTGCCTTTACTTGCACAAACAATCTACAAAATTGGTTTTTTGTGAAGGTGATGCTGCTTCCAACTAAATTTTCAAAACGAGTCACCACATGTGATGGCGACTTCACATATAATTTTATACCTTTTCGTAAACCACCAAACTTTATTTACTTATTAGTGTATTTTTTTTGTTTTTTAAATCCACTATAAAATGTCAAAACTCTTTCCATTATTCTTTAACAAACCGGAGAATAACAACTCCAACTATATATGTGAACCCAAGTAACTAGTTGGTCTATTACATCAATTCCAGGTACGAGAAAATTCATGTTACCCTCTCCAATAATGTTTGAAGATCAATGAATATGTTCATGCCATGTCCGCACTTTTTTTTGTCTTGAAAAACTATAGAAAAGAACAACATAATTTCGGTGGTATACTATTTAGAAGGATTAGAACCTCAACACAAAATAAAAATTATTAGCACATGAGACCATTTCACGGATCTTCTTACATATGTGAGAAGGGTCAACCAACAACCCATATTTCACAATTCACATGTAAATTTGTTAAATTGGGTTTGAATTGTGGATAATAAGAATCTGTTTAACGAAAATTATCCGTGAGACCGTCTCACGTGAGTTTTTGTGAAATTATTAATAATAACTAACTTTCTTTTTATGCTTGTTGAAGAATGAGATTTTCTAGTCCCAGTCTCTTGAAATGAGCATTAAAAACGACTTTTTGCTAATAAAAAACTGAGTGTCGTAAAGGTGATGGATGATAACACACTAAATTTGAATTTTGAGTGACGATTATCATCATATCATACATGGTTTGTTCCAACGACTACCTTAACTACTAAGTACCATGTCTTTGGTGGAGATCCAACAAAGCAACTATTAAAGTGAAGAAACAAATTCATATCATGTAATTCTCATCCCATCATTGTTTCACTTTATATTTAGTGAAAATGTACTGAACACTAATGCATTTCTATGCAAAATTCAGTATTCGAACACTGCAACCTACCAGACTACCAGTTAAATGGTCCTCCATCCACCCGTCACCCTAATCAATTCAAACCATCACATGTTTCAACATTGTAGCCTTTTTTTTTTTCAGTTCAGTGGAACATATTTTGCTTGAATCTCAATGGCCGAACTTTTCTTATTCGGTTCGATCACTGATGGTCAAACAAACTGCTATGTGTTCAACCAATCAAGGTCAAATGGAATAATAAAAAAACTTAGCTTTTTCTTTTTAGCGATATTTTTATACAAATGACATCGATTTAACTTTTAAAAAAAAAGCATAAAGCAATGATTTATGGTGTATGTATATGATTTCTTAATCAACAATTTCAAAAATAGAAGAAAATAAAAACCTAAGAGGGAGAGGGGGTGTTCGAGCAGGAGAGAAAGGGAAGGGAGGGTCCGAAGAGGGAATTTTTTTTTTTGGTTTTTTTTTTTCTTTATCACAGAGGATATAATTATAATGTGGTGAAATGTGTTTAGACGTTTTATAATTTAGAAATATTTAAATGTGAGTATGTTTAGTAAATGAAATGTGTTTAGTAAATGGTGGGGTGTGTATAACAACAGACTCAACAACTAATAAACACAAACACGAATTACATTTTGTCCTTGATATCTTGAATAACGACATGTGCAGCATTACGCCCTGGCGCTCCCATTACCCCGCCTCCAGGATGAGCCCCGCTCCCACACAAATACAAACCTTGCAATGGGGTTCTATAGTTTGACCTGCAACCACCCAATATCAATCTTAATATGCTCTATCACTGATATGTAAATATTACATCTCTTTAAATATTGTGAAATTAATAGTTACATCAGATATATGACACACAACATGTTCACGATGAGAAAGTGAGCAAGGCTAAGAAATATTCTTTAAATTCAAAATAAGTGTCATTGTAGAGTTTAAATTTTATTTCAATTTAAATATCATTAGAGCTATTATGTCAAAAAAAAAAAATTCAATGATCTCAAAAGATTTCTTAATTTTGAACTTACCTATTTCATCTTTTAAAATTTTCTTCAAACAAGATTCTACAATTTTTCTTTATTCAATTTTCCCTTAATTCTTTATTTTATATTATTCATATCTCATGATAATTTAAGAATGTGTGGAGAGAGATTGATATTGTCTAAGGACATTTTTATCCAATTTTTAATCTATGACAAAAATTTAAAATGACACTTATTTTGGATCAAATGGAGCATTATAAAGGGAAAGCATTACCATCCTTTGAGTGGCCGCATCAAAAACAAGGAATCTAATCCCATTGCACCATGAAAAATGTTTCCTCCTGTCAAACATTTTAAATCCATCAAACATATTTCCCAATTCAACTTATCTTTGTATGCTTTTATGTTAATTAGAAATTAGTGTAGATGCATATTTGTCTTTATATGGAGGATTAATACTTAGCTTTGCAGTTTACCTGTCAAACCAATCTCTCTTTCAAGGTCTGGAGGAGTCAACATGTCATAGCCAATAACTGATGCATTAAATCCAGGGGCATATTCCTCGATTAAGTCGAAACATCTTTGGGCAAATGATTTCTGCATGACATTTCCAGTTACTATGAGACATAATATTACCAGAACTGAGGTGCAGTAGACACATTACTAAGAGAAATTTCAAAGTGTTACAAATGAAGTAGTAGAAACTCAAGATTACGTGCATCACAGAATCAACTCACCCTGTATTCAGGATCCTCCCAGCTCCCATCATGAGGTTTATAAGGTGTGTACTGAATAAATAGGTTGATGACATGCTTCCCTGCATAGAATCTCTGAAAAGCATTAACTACCATAACTCTGTAGACAAGTAACAGCTCCTTTTTTAGTAGACAACAGGAAAATAACCAAGCTACTGTTACTAATAAGCAAGCATGAACACTCAACAACTTAATCAAATCAGCACAATCATTTTGTGCTTTCACTGTTTTTAACTCCACTCAGAGCACTAGGAACATTCCTATCTTGCTCGCTAAGTTAGACAACAATGGCTGGAAGCAAAGGAGAGAACATTTGGTTTGAAAAGGGAGATTTTATGCTACCCCCTCCTATTGTGTATTAACATCATTTGATTCATGACATGTTTCCATTAAAAAAGTAAACGAAAATTAGATAGTTGGATTTTTTCTCATCAACACATGTCATACATCCAACAGTGTTAGTACACAACCAAGAAGGTTGGCATGGAATATACTCGTATGAAAGATATGCATCTGCATAAGTCACTGAGATTATACAAGTACCAGGTGGAGAAATTGTCTTGTCCAGTACGGAAGGAATTGTCATCTCAATTACAGGTCTTCGAGAAGGTATACCATTTACAGAATCCTTACAAGCAGAGTCAATCTCCTCCATACTGATTGAGACAACATATATCAAGCATCAACTTCATTCATCAACAAAAATATTCACAATAACTATTGGGTATAAGTTACCTGAATTTTTTAGCAAGTGAAGTATTTGAAAACACCGTAAGACGTGAAGAATTTGGTTTCAAGGTGATAAAATAAAAATGTTCATGCATATTAGGATAACAATATAATGATATGCATATTGTCATTATAACATGTCATACATGAGGAGAAACAATTTAGTGATGAAAAATGACTGTAACATATAAAAATTCCAGAACAAAATTGTATTTTCTAAAAGGTGGGCAAAATTGTAGTGATGTATGCAAGCCTAGAATACAAAAATTGATCCCAACTTAACTAAATATTATTAGAGAAGGTCCTGGCCCCATTTAAGTGTAAAATTTATTGAAGTAGATGTTTGACTTTATGAATGTACTCTTAAAGGGGCAACCTGCTGTAACTTGTCAGCTAGCTGATCGTAAAAACAAAGGGAACAACTTTAAACATCTGCTCAAAATTGTGTTTGAGTGCTACTATCTACAGCATTTAGCAAAAAAGGAGTGATTGGATGCATAGGAATGCATATTACTAGGCTATTCTCTTAAGTCATTTTCAACTGTGGCATGTTTAGAAACAAGTCAATTCCAAAGGTTCCAGGAACAATGACTAGCTCTGCAATGCCCCAAGGCCACAGGGTGGGGGCTGAACAACAACACAATGAGATCTGCGAGTAACTACTTCGCATATATTCGCACTTTGCAATACTGGTCAACCCAGGTTTCTAGAAGAGTTCATTGTACCAACAAATATACTATTTAAACTTGTTTTTCCCATCCACTGTGGCACATCACAAATTTGTGGTCCATTAGATGTTAGAACATGGATATGTCCATCAATAGGTCCTAGTAGATTGCTTTAAATTTAAGGCTTTTTAAATGAGTTACTATCTAGATTCTAAATGAAATTTCACAAGGTGTAATATCCTTAAGGGTCATTCTCCAATTTTTTATGGACATTGCAAGCATAATATAATATACGTGACTGGATCTATATTTCTATACAAAACAGACAAGTTATATACCTCTCAGAACCAATGTGAATAGTGCCCATATGCTGCGGGCCAGTATCAGGACTGTTCAACTTGCAGCAAAGAAACTGTGGCAATCTGTCAACAGCTAAATTGATTTTGGTAGTTGCCTGTCCAGTAAACAGTGACCCCCTTGAATTTCCGGTGATTTTTAAGAAATTGAAAACATTGGGGGGGGGGGGGGGGAATAGTGTTCTGAAGCTGAAATAAAGCTTTGAAATTTGAATAGAGACTAGACAGAAAAGGGTCATTCATAAGACATAAGTTTTCTTAACTAAGCTAGAAAACTTTAGAAAGAGATAAGTCACAGAAATGTGCCCATTTGTGCGTAGAGTATATTTTGTGAATGAGATAATCATTATAAGTTAACCCATAGACTGTAGACTTACAGAGCTGTAATCAGAGTTCTTGACAGCACCAAGAAAATCATCAGGAAGTACATTGGGTGGCACAAAATCCTGTGTCAGTAAGTGGCAATCCTTATTATTATCCACAATCACATATCATACAATTTGCTTGTATCTGATACTTCAAATTTCAAAACTGAAAACATATGCAGAAGAATAGAACTAAAACTTCACCACAAATGTTCTGTATGGGGTTGCATTTGACAAAACAACAGAAGAGCGCACTTGAGTACCATCAGCCAGCAAAACCTAAATAACTCAATCCATGCACCAAACATCAGAATTGGTAGGTTTTTGATTTGTAATGATCAACTGGAAAACTTATTTAGCACACCTACCCCAGACACTCTGCCTGAATTCTCAATCCTCAATTTTGATACCTATAAAACATAACAGAAAACTTGTGAACTTCAAGAAGAACATTCTTAGTATAATAAAACTCCAGGATAATAACCCTTCAATAGTGAATAACCATCAACTTCCTAATTAGACAGCTGGAACTTGTATAATCACTCTGTCATAGGTAAAGGTTACTGAGTCAGAACTCACAAATAGCATCTCCTTAGTTTCCTTAACTAGAAACAAACATAACAACATTATTATGACAAATATTTGTTTTATTGTTGTACGAGAATGGAAATGCTTCATTATTCACACATTGCTGATTGTTATAATTTTCATGGCAAGACAATTCAATATGTCAGTACATTGATCCTTTTGTAAGTGTGTTATGAATCAGAAAATTGCCACTCCATTTGTCTCTTCATCTGAGCAAGGCACTGCAGGGAAACATTTTTCAGAACTTTGTGACACGCTGGACATGGTTGATAATATGCTCCAGCTTGAGTGGGAGTGTTGAGAATATTGTATATTCCTTGTATAGGTTGGTTGATATCTTTTTTGTACGGTAGACAGATCTTTTATTTTTGGCATTGATTGTAACCTTGTCTTCTCTGAGTGTTCTCCCAATATAAATATGTGGATTCTTTTAGCTTAATTCATACACAATATTCAAACCCTTCTACTCTTCTACTACTTCACTGATACACTTATAAACCCAAACTTCGATATTCTAAGGGTGCTGTCCCAAAGATCCAGATGTGGAATGGTTTAATGCATAATAGTAGAAGCATATCCTTAAATTTCGTAAGAGTTGGAATTTCACTGAGTTTAAGCTCAAGCAGTTATTTATGTAGGCCGCGTAATGTAAGTGATTTCAACTGGCATGGACATATGGGCCATAGGACATGAAAGAAAGAGCATCAATCTTAATGAGATCACCAGTCGGGCTTCTCCAAAAGATGCAGTGGCTGAATGACAAGATAATTATGCAATTCAAAATAAACAACAGAGTCTACAAATCTGGTATCAGGTTTGTGAAGCATTTAGGGTGATATACTAGCTAACATAACAGACTACAAAGACTTACTTCGGCTTCTGTTACTATGGTAGCTCCAGCTTCTCTAGCAGCGCTAGATATGGCCAAGGACACAGAACCCATCCCACCCTCAACATACCTGGAAATTATCTTTTGAGAAGTGAGAGCAAAGTGAATGGGCAACAAACCCAATGGTGAGAAAAATGAGTGTAACATGTTTAAAATAGGTTTCTACTATTAGGTAGTATAACTTAAGCATCAATTATAAGTTGGCAGATAGAAAGTGTATTGATAGAAAGACACACATATATAATTGGCAGATAGAAAGCGTACTGATAGAAAGACACACATTTCCCAAAGAAACAAATAATGTTAAACACATGGGAAATAAGAAAAAAGAAAGAAAAGAAATGCTCATGTGCAGAAATCACTTATTAGTTATTAGCACTTGAGCAACCTTTTCCCATGAGTAATAAGATACTTACGACCAAATTCCATGATGTCCATCAGTTTCTCCCATCACATGATGTAGCAAAACATATCCACTACCAGGTGTAGTGACAGATCCCTGGGATGCAACACAAAAAGGGACATCAGCTCAACACAAGCAAATTTCAATATATTGGTAGCAAAGAAAATAAATTAATTTTGGATGTTGAGTGTGGTATATGAGTGCATTTTTGTAGAAGATTTATTCCCCTGATTTTCCAGATTTGCAAGTCAATTTAGATGTCCATAATTCTTCCTGATTTATATGTGATTTTATTTCCTTTTTCCTGTTGTACACTCTTTTACTAAGGGTGTGTTTGGATTGGGATGTGCCCATCCGTATTTGGGATGGGCCAAATCTCAATCCTTGTTTGTTATGGAATGTGAGAGGATTTCCAAATCCCATCTCTACCTACTTTTTTCTACAATTCCCAAAAAAAACATCTACTTTTTCTAAAATTCCCACTGTGATGAGGATATCTTAACTATAATCATACCCTATATAATCCCAAAACAAACACAAAATTTACAAAATCCACTCAAATCCCAAATCCATACTTGCAAAATCCACCTCCGCCCAGTCCAAACATACCCCAAAGGTTGCTAATTTTCACTTCTCAAGATATCAATATTTAATTAGTTTTATACTTTATACAAGCAAAGTGCATGTTTTAAACATAAATAGCTCTACGCATAACTGAACTCTATCTCTATCTCCATCGATGTCTATCTCTACCTCTACTATCTTAAAAGGATAGCAGTATCTTAAGACGTGTGTATAGTTTCTTACCTTACATTTTCTATACTAATAATATAGAAAAACAATAAAAACATTAAGTATTTCATTATATAATGTTAGAAATATTTTAAGAAAGATAATTTATAATGAAAAACCTTGTTTTTTAAGGAATATTTATATGAGAATTTTTTTATGAAATTTCATGAAAATATATCCTACTAATAATATACTTAGATAAATCTACAATCAGACCATATATTCACATTAGGATGAACTGAATCAGTACGTCCATGTAGATATGTTATTAGTATAAATGGAAGACAAAATTAAAGTAGGTATTTCTTACTCTAGATTTTCCATGTAAGACTCACAAAACTATAATAAAAATATAGTTTGGAACAAAACCAGTTAATCTGTAAAGCATACAATAGTGTACTTCAGCAGCGGAGCAAGTAGAGAAACATTTAAAAACACAAAAAGAAAAGGAAAGCAAGAAGAACTGCAACATTATCTAAATTCGCAGCTAACAGTTGCATATGTGTCTTAGAACAAAGAAGGGGTGTCTCAAAAAATATCTGAAAGGGTTGTCATATTAAGTAGAGTGACAAGACCTGAATTAAAAATTTCTTCAATGAGACAATACTATTGATATAAAAGCCACCAAAGATGCATAAATACTTATTTGAGACAAACCTTACCGTGGTCCCTATAACCGCATCTGTTCCAAGTGTTGCCTTTAGGACATCAGACTGAATTATGAAGTCAACAACAAAAAGTAAGGCAGTCATTCATGAGTAAACAAAAGAAATTACCAATTGCCAAAATGCATCATTATAACAATTGCAAATCCCCTCAAAACATTTCAAACATGGAATCTACAAGTAGATCTGGTTATCTACAATGTTGTAATTAGTGCATGGATGAAGATAAAGAATTCAACGAAAGTACAATAATCCAGGGACATTAAAAGTACTTTAGTATCTGGGCATTAAGTGTATATTTTGGTATCAGGGACAATAAATGTATATTTTGGCTATCTTAGGCAGCTAGCTAGCATATTGATGTACTAGCTAAGTGAGATTAAATTATTATGGATCAATCCTTTCATGTTCCCACAAATTTTTTCATCTCAACACTAACCGCTGATAGTGGTGTGCATGGTATTTCAAAACCTATTAATCTAGAATTAGGATAAAACTAAACTAATTAAACACGATTTTCTTGTATGTGCTATTGATTTTCAAGCTCTCTGGACTCATATCTCCACACTCATTTTCTTAGGGATGGGTTCACGAGTTAATGAGCAAAACTGAAGAGCACTATCTTTCATGATAACATGGACATCTCACACGGGAAGATTAGAGCATCCTGATACTAAATATTGTGTATTACCTCAAACCAATTGTTTAAGACCTTTGATGCAGGGGACAGCAAGAGGTCTACAAAATCCCTGAAAAGCTCCACAGATGCCGGTAAAAATAAGGCAGCTATCAGATTTTATAGTTATACAGTGGGAGTCAGCTTCTATTAGAACAAAAGGTAAAGTCAATGTAGGGATCTTGTAGTTGAATGACAGCAAGAAAAGAGAATGGAAAACAAAAAAATAAATAGTGTGCAACTCTTACACAAGCTCTGTTTGGCCCATGCCAACTGCTCGTTGCAACAAATGAGCCCAAAAGACTGACTTGTGTAGGTTATCCTTCATACGCGCATTAAAGGATGAAACCATGGGTATTTTTTCAGGAGGAGATGAATCCAGGAGGGGATCCATAAATTTGCAGAAGTTCTCTAATTGATTCTCATACCTAGTACCAAAGTAAACAACTATTGAGTGAGAGCAAAAAATATGTCCTATTGTTCTACCCAAAAGCAGAGAAATATGAAGATATGTACATAATATGCACTTGAATAAAACAATTGAAGGTTTTTACCATGTTGAATCACCAATTTCAATATACATGATTCAACATCTTAACACCCCATTAGATGATTACACAAGTGCTTGACTTGCTTAAAGCTGAACTATTAACCACATTGGAAGTTTTGTCAAATACATTTTTTGGACACAGGACAGTTCATAGAAAATGCAGTATAGATTAACAACAGCTTCTGAACTACTAGCAAAAACACTTTTCCCGTTGAAATCTATGCAGAGCTCCCAGTTGTCATTTCTGTACAAGTAAAGATTAAGCTCAAAATATCACTACCATAATGAATGGCTCTCCGCTTGGCTAAAAATTGACCAAAATCCAAGAAAAGAAAGGAATTAACTACTAACAAGGGAGACAAATGATTACTCATTATGTAACATTAATCAAGTTCATTTCTAATCTTTTTCCAAGAGTGAAGTGATTTCGTTCCTTGATCTTAGCCTAATTATCATCTCATTTCGAACTCCCAAGTTTGTGAAACCTTTCCCTTTTCTTCCCATTAAATGGCAAGGGGAACTAATCACATTTGACTCTAAATAAAATGTACCTTGGATAAGCCTCGGCATCACGTTTGGAGAACTTAGAAATCTCAGAATGGTTAAGCTCTTTATCAGGACCAAGCAGTAGGTAACGTCCATCTTGACATGGAGTAAACGACGATGGACTCCTCTTCAACAACTTCAATCCATGCCTCCCCAATTCCAATTCCCTATTTACGACAAAACCTATGATCATCAACTCGCAAATTTGTCTGAATTAATAAAATTAAAGTTGAGAGAGAGAGAGAGAGACTTAATGATGGAGGGGCGAAGGAGGCTTTGGAGGTAGCTACAGCGGGAAAATTTGAAGCCAGGAATGAGTTCCTCGGTGACGGCGGCGCCACCGATGACGTGGCGGCGCTCAAGGACGGCAACAGATAGACCGGAGCGGGCGAGGTAGGCGGCGGCAGTTAGACCATTGTGACCACCGCCGATGACAAGCGCGTCCCATTCCTTCTCCGCCAAGGCACGTGACGCCGCAGTGAAGGTGTTGAGGTGCCGGCTATGCTGTCGCCACATTCTCTCTCTAGGACGCTCACTTGTCACGAGTCACTGCTACTTACCAGCGTCAATACGATTTTTTTTTTTTTTTTTAGTAAAAAACAATTAACCATCCCAACTATAGTTCGTTTTGCAGTTTTTTGTAAAAAAAAAAATTTCGTTGTACAGTTCCTATTAATCTTTGCGAGATTAAAATATCAGTCGTTATAATTAAGGGCAAAACGGACTTTTACTGTTAAGTCACATGTGAGTGACACACGTTTACTGAAATGTATGTCGAAAAAAATAGCCGGAAAGTAGCATTTACTAGAATGTACGAATTTTGCAAAGTTTAATAAGAACGGTGCAACGAAAAAAAAAATTTTACAAAAAATTACAAAACGGGCTATAGTTCGGATGTTTAAGTGTTTTTTACCCTTTTTATATAAAGGTGGTGGAAAGATTTCTATTCATAAACTATAATAAAAGTATTTGTACAGATTACAGTCATCGCAATATTGCCGAGAGAGCGACGTGGGACAAAATACAATACAACAAATATACAATTAGAATATACAAACATAATTCTCTTAATATTTTTTGAGCATCCACGTCAACATTATGGTGGGTGACACCTCCCCGTTTAAAAACATCCTTATTTTAAAGTGGTATCTGTGTAGCAGGTGTATATAGGAGTTATGCATCCAGATTGACTCAATTCAAAATACGTTTTTGATGAGCTAGTAAAAGATTATGCAATAATAATAAAACTATAAAATAAAACCTGAGAGTTAGTCTATAAAATTTGGAAAATATCAAATAAAATCTGGATAGATAATTTAAAATAAATCTAGATGAGTTACCAAATAAAATATGTTGGGCCCCCACCAAACCGACCGAACCTAGGGATCGGCCCAAGTGGAGACCAGACTGCCGGCCTGGGCCAGGGACCGACCCGACCAGAACCTGACCTAGGGGCCCGATCAAGGACCGAGCTAATCAGGGGCCGACCCGAACCACGACCGAGCCGACCAGGGGCCGACCCGACCAGGGAACGAGCTGGTTAGGCTCCGAGCCAATGGGTCCCGACCCGACCAGACGGGTCCGTGGTCATGTCCATATGACTATTAGGTTCGGCTCACATTGATCTAAGTTCGAGTACTGTAGTCGACATGACCCAAATGTGTCATTACTCAATACATTTTTGGAGATACAAATGGAAGACCAGAAACCAATCTTCATGAGGAGAGCAGAAAAAAGTTAGTTTATTTCAAGAAAGAGTTTTCAAAGAAGGAAACAAATTAAGATCGAATCATATCCGATTTAAATAGGATTTAATCTGTTTTTTCCTTATCTGTACCCTAAAATCGGGGGATTTATTTCTTACTTTCCAAGTTTCATATCTCAAGTCTAGCCTATAAATAGGGCCTCAATTATCATTCAAAGGGATCGAATTTTGGATCCGAAATCATTGTAATTAGAGAGCTTTTTACTCTCAATCTTTATATAAAAAACGTTCTGGCCGGCCACAATTGACCGACCAGAATAAACTTAGCAAATTTGCCCGAGTAGGCACCGGGCCATTCTTTTTCTTATTTTATTCGATTCTCATATTTTTTATCCGGTTCGATTTCCTTAAGTCGGATCGATATTTCTTGGTGTTAGGCTAGGATTTGTGTTCTACAAAATCTGACGTCAACAAAATATAAAAATGTTTAATGAATACAAAAACAGTAAAAGTACCAAAGATATTTTTTGATAAATTTGAAGATTAAAGGAAAACGGAAACTTGGTAACTAAATTAGCAAAATCCCAAAATAAAATCTGAGAATTACTTAATATTTTAATTTATCAAATAGAAGTAATTTTCATATTTACTTTGTTTATTTTTAGATTTTACTAGTAAGTTCTCCCATGTGTTACACGGTTTGTCATATAACATGTGATATATTTTGATTTTTGATAAAATAACATAAATGTTTAGAAGAAAACAGAGTATATAAAATATTTAATTTTTTAAAAACAAACTGAGTTTACATAACTATATTTTACCTTATGTACTTACTAGTAAAGAGCACGTGCGTTGCACGTGAAAGACAAATTTTGTTGTTGTTATTGTTTAAGAAAAGGAATAGAATATAGTTACATAATATGTTATAATCTTTTTTCTATGGAGACATTAAGAAAATGCAATAAAACATAGAAATATGATATTGATGCTGTAATTTTTTTTTAAAAAGTTTAATATTATATAAATTTGAAAAAAAAACTAATCTAAAAAAACAAAAAATTTGGAAATGAAAGATAATAAAACATTAACTTGTAATTATATCTTTTCTTTTTTGATCTTCCTCCGTGTCATACTTTTACTCTTCTTTTTTCGAGATTTGTCTAATAAAGTTTTACGTGTACTATTCTCATCCTCATCGCTAGATATGTGAATGTATTCTTCATTTTTCTTACTTTTAATCCTTCTTTTATTCTTTGATTGATCTTCGATTGTTGTAGTCTCTGTTAGTGGGTATTATTTATTTTCTCTTCTTTTATCTTCACGGGTCTATGGCCTCAACTATTACATTCAATATTCCATCTTCTATTTTTGTACTCTAGTTCAACGCAATTAGAAAATGGATCTCACTTATTCCTTGTAAGCCGAATGAACTAATGGGTTGACCCTATATTTGTTTTTTTTTGTTACATTTATTATTTATTTTTAAAATCATTTGCATTAAAGAAATTTTGATACCTTCTCAATAGAGTTCACGTAGTCTTGTACTAAACATCCGACATAAACTGACACCGTGTCACCAAACATCGTTATTGTTGCTACAAGATGTCCTTGTTTTACCGTTAGTTTAATTATATATCGGCAATCAATAAACTTATATACATTTTGCTGCATCTAATTGATCATTTTTTGTGAATTATTATTTGGAACTTTCACCTTGGTATTGTTTGAACTGGATCATCTTGAAACTTTTCACATGTATTTCCATCATGTTTAGGTGCTGATGTTGTGCATTTTTTGCACGCATTGTACCATATCTTTGTTTCGTTCTCCACCTTATACACAATTCAAGTGAAATAATAATATGCATCTTGCATTTGTAAGAGATATTGACGAAACTTATTAAATTGATCAGCCAATAAAGACAATATATTTTGTGACATAGACCAGGGCTCGATCGGAAGAAGACCTAGGGGCTCTAGTTGTGCTACATCTAGTCATGGGCTGCAAAGAGAGAAATTTACGCAGACCAAAATGTCTAATCAAGTTGTATTTGATTGTTTTATCCACCGACTTATTCTAATGAGGTAATTAATTGAAATAATAGAGACTTAATAATTACAAATAAGAAATCACGAATCCATCAATACAGAGATCACAAAATATATAGTGAGAAAACTTTTTTGTAAATATTAATATTAAATAAAAAAGAAAAGAAAAACAGAGGCAATGAAAATCGAAGGGACAAGATTGATAAGCAACTCCACAGAGCAGTAATGGATTGAAAATGAAAGACCACTAACTAAAGCCTCCCTAAATTGAGACACCTAAATCCCATATTTTTCTATCATTTTTACTTACTCTTACTTAATTATCAATTAATATTATGCGTATATTTATGTTTCAAATTTAGCGTACCTTCGACAAATTATTTTCTCATAATGAGATCTTCAAGAGTTACTTCTCTTCCTATTCTCATTCTTTGTGTCATTCTTTGTTTGCATATTTTCAATGGATCATGAATGGTATGTGACCTATGTAAATATTTTATTTTGTTATTGTTCGTTTATTAAGATTTTATAGTTGGACTCATAAATTAATTTTTTTGTCATACAATCTATTGAGTTTTGCAAGTTCTTCAGATGTCGATCCTGGGCTTATTTATACAGTTGAAATTGATGTGCTTTGCAGTTGGATCTCACCTAAGCCAAATTTGTAATAATAAAATCAAGATTTATTTCAGAACACTATATATGTGAATTGCATGTATGTTCTTTTCAAACTTTATAGTTGTGTTTTTATTTTATCTTTGAATTCTTTTGTTGTGACCTTTGTGATAATAATCACTGGTTTTTTTATCAACAATTAGCTGCAATTCTCTTCCTGTATTCAGTGGCATGTCTTCCCAAAGAGAAACTTTTATAGAATGGTGTCTACAAATTAAAAACATAAATCAGATAGGAGTAGCACTTGCCAGCTTTTGGTTCTCTTTCTTAAAGAATTGATATCTTCCTTCATTTCAGAAGCGAATTAATAAAATATAAATAAATAAATACTTAAAAAAAACACAACTCTGAGCATCAAAATAAAATAAAGTAAATGTGAAACCTGACTACTGGATTCTGATACTTTGACATACAACTTCAACTTCTTTCAGATCCTTACTATTAAGTTATTATGTCATGAAAAGAAAATATTCAACATGTTGATATTTTATAAATGACTGTATATTATTATTCTTTTCTAATGAAAAAAAAAAGTTTCTTAATGAACTCTCCAAGGCCAAGATAATTATTAAAAATGAAGAGAAAAAAAAGATAAACAAGAATAGTAGCCCTAGTGTTCCCTTCCCAAGTGAGAGTCTTTTCCATACTATAAAGGCGAGTGCTTGATATCCATGTCCAACCCAAATGTGGAGCATAATCTTTTTGAAGGCCAATTATATATTGACTTGTTGGTTCAAGTAATAGCTTCTCGATTCTATGGTAATTAGTATTTTTTTCCATTGTATTTTATATAACATAAATGACTTACTCTTCATTTGTGATCGTAACTTCCCTTACACATTTTGATTCTCCTTTTGAATTGGTAATGTTTATGCTTTTCTTGACCCTTATCAATATTCCACATATATCTGCAAAATATAATTTCAATTTAATGGAATTTTTTTATAAATCGTTGTACCCAAATATCTACAAAATATAATTTTAAATTAATGGAATTGTTTTATAAATCATAGTGCACAAATAATAATAATAATAATTGTACGTACCAAATGATTTGCGGTCCTCATGTTTACTACGTAAGTCTTTGTAATCCACATAGTCATTGATATTGTTGTTATCGTCAATGGTGTTCACCACTTCCTCCACATTGGTGAAATTTTTTAAGACCAATTCCCTTTCAGGATGTGAGGATGCATAGTTTGTATTGATGTTTTTTTTACCATTGCATTATTTATCAAATAGGTCTTGTTTCTTGTGAACTCCT
The DNA here is from genome assembly GCA_946896805.1 of Scutellaria galericulata. Lineage (NCBI taxonomy): Eukaryota > Viridiplantae > Streptophyta > Magnoliopsida > Lamiales > Lamiaceae > Scutellaria > Scutellaria galericulata. The sequence continues at coordinate 12,696,135 of OX335794.1, forward strand.
TTCCGATATTTTGGATGTCTTCGTTGAAGATGATCACTCTAATTTGAACCCCCTGCAAATAAACATCTCAACTTTAACTCATAATTTTAAAGATTAACTTTATTTTAAAAGACCTACCATATATTGTTAATTAACCAATTAACTCTAACTCCATCGAGTTTCAGGCTAAACATGCTATGAATAAAAAAAATTATTTAAAAAAACCTATATATATATATATATATATTATCTTACCTCCTCATCCATCATTATCAAATTTTGGATCTTTACGTGATTGTTTGTTCCACACCATATTTCATGTCCAACTCTTAAAACTTTTAATAACAAGGAATGTGTCTTTTGTCCAATTTGCAAAAGTCTTATGGGCATAGATGCTTCCTTCGCCAACTCTTATCTTTTATCTTGTGATAAGATGATTAAACAATACATGAAACTCATACTAACACAAGATATTATTGAAATTAATGGAATTTAGGTATAACACCAATGAAATAAATTTCATTTTTTTAATATTGCCACATGACTAATAGATCACACTAAAAGAAATTGTATTTGAAAAATAAAATACATAAAATAAAATCTCTAAAGAAAATAAATAAATAAAGAACCATTGCGTGTTGAATTTAGTTTCTAGTTCAATGGTTTAATTTGGATAATTATCAATTATCCATCCTTTTTTTTGTTTATTGGTTGTTGGGCATTTGAGAAGCTAATGGTAACATTAAACAGATCATGTTACAAAGAATTAAATGGTATTTCATGCTTCTAATGAAATAGGTTATCAGTTGTTCGATGAAATGCTTCTTAGAGTTTTTAATAAACTTCTGTGATTATACGTCCTGATAATTTTGTTTATATCCCGTGACTTTTTTTCTTTATTGGTTCTTCGGCCTTTGAAAAGCTAATGATCATGTTACAAATTAAACTAATCATATTATTACTAATTATATGATATTTGATGTTTCAAATGAAATGGGTCACCAGTTGTTCGATGAAATGTTTCTTACAAATTAAACTGATCATATTATTACTAATTATATGATATTTGAGGTTTCAAATGAAATGGGTCACCAGTTGTTCGATGAAATGTTTCTTAGAGCTGTTAATATACTTCTGTCATTATACATCCACATAATTTTGATGATTTGAATTTCACTTGATAACTAAATATTAATTGTCAGATAAAAGTAAATGTTGAGAAAAACAAAAATAAATTGAAAAAATGTAGAAATAGCAAAGTCAAAAATTGAACCTGGTGGGAAAAAAAATTGTTATCCTTCCATCCTATTATTATAGGATAGGAGAAAGTACTACAAAAAATTTTACAAAGAAAATTGATAAAATATGTTTCTCTCAAAGTTTGAAACTTGACAAAATATTATGATAATCTAAACCTTCTGCTGATTATCTAGAAAAAACTTTCATGATTCAATTACATTTATTCCATCTTCCCATCAATTTTCTTCGGCATTCTAACTGGTTGTCTCATTTTGTTGTCCTAAAACCAAAAATATATATATTTTTTAAATAATTCATAATGCATGTATTTATTTGAATAAATTTAATACCTGCTAGTTCAAACCCTAGTTTCGCAGTTATTTGGTCTAACATTTTAGTTTGATGAACCTAACATTTTAGTTTGCCGAACCTAACCTTTTAGTTATGTTCACATAACCTTTTGCATTATACGACAGACTTATAATATTTTTCAAAACCTTTATATTGTAATAATATAACCTTTATGCATAATAATTTAACTTTTTTGTTATAATAATATAACCTTATATTATTCTTTAAGTACATAAATGTTATGATATTTGTACATAAAAATTATACTAATATAACATAAATGTTAAATTATTATAACATAAAGGTTAAACCATAATATATGAATTTTTATAGTGAAAAAAAATTTAAGTAATATCACTTAAAGGTTATGATATATGTATGTAAAGGTTATACTAAAATAACATAAAAGTTATACTCGGTTAACATAAAAGTTACATAACTTTTAATTATGTTTTTTATACTAAAAAAAGTTTAAGTAATTTTACTTAAAAGTTATGATATTTGTACATAAAGATTATACTCGCTAAACATAAAGGTTATATTCGGTAAACATAAAAGTTATGTCATAAATTTAAAAATAAAAATAAAAAATCTGGACGCAGATCTAGGCCCGACCCGACCCGATCCAACCCACGTGCTCAGTTGCATGGATCATGATCCATGCACTTGGTGCACACAGACACTACTCATAAACAAATTAATATAGTTTGATAGGTAATGAATTAATATATTCCTTATCCTTTGAGGAATATTATACTTTTCCTTATCCTGTGAGGAATGTTGTGCGCACTTACTCATATACCTATGTTTATAAGTTGATTTAATTTAACTAAACTGTCAATCGAAAACATTAATTAAAATGTAGTAAAAAAAAATTAACAAAAAAGCAATAAAAGTCTTGTAGTACTGATGATGATCATATTCTTCTGTTTTATTGACATCACAAAAATTGAAAAATACCATTATTAAACACTTATTAAAATCAAGAATAAAACGTCTTAAAATATAGGCTTCAATTATTACATCACAATTTTAGTTTGGTGATGACTTATTAGAGGCTTCAATTATTACATCATAATTTTACTTTGGTGATGACTTATTAGATAATCAGTTTATATGTATTAGGTTTTGATTACTTTGGTGAATGTAAGAAGCATCAAAATTTTAGTAAAAAAAAAGGATATGGATTTGCAGAAAAGAAAGGGTATGACTGCTATGAATAATATTATGCTTTAGTGATGCGAAAACGACTCTAGGCAATTAAGCTGACATATATTGATTCTTTTTCATTAAATCGATAATTTAGTTGTCAAACCAAAAATATTATTATTAAACATTTATTAAAATTAGTTGAAACTTATTTGTTAATTTATATGACAAATAAAATATAGTTTCTATCTATAAATCAAATAGTATTACATAGTAGATCAATTCAAATTAAGGAAAGAAATAATAATACAATTACTTTATATATAACACTTTTATATTAAAGTTCTAATTATAATAGAATTCTATAAGATTTTGAATTAGCTAGGATTCTAATATAAAATTATTTAAATATGAAAATTTAAATTACTATTATAACCTTAAATAATAATCTTTGATAGGGATATATTCGGCAATCCATATTTTGTAAGAAACATTCATACTTTTTTATAGGTAATAGATATAAAATTTAAATAACTGTATTCAAATATTTATTTCATCTTATGATTATTAATTTCAAACAATTGGATTAATAGAACAAAAAATATATAATTATAACTCAATCAATTGATTGAGAAGTCTATACATTAATCTAACCATAGAACAAAAATATAAATATACTAAGTTAAATAATAATAAAAATAACACAAAAGCCATATAACAATAGAAACAAAACCATAATTAATTGTTTTCATGGAGAAATAAAACAATATATATTAGTGTGCTAACATGAAAAATAAGATTTTTTTTAATAATAAATTATCTTATTAAAATTGTATATGACGAAACAACATAATTGTTTGCAATTAAAACACTTTATAACAATGTTACCACTATTGCAAACATGTGATTAGACAATTAAAAAAATAATCAATAAACCAATTTAAGTAGGCTTAAGTCACTGAACTATGATCCAACTAAAATTAAAGCAATCTATTTATTCAATATTAAATAATTACTTTTTTATTATTTTTTACAAATAAATAATATAACAACCATGTTTTCAAGTACAAACTAATATATATTAAATATAAATTTCATTATGATAACCATTATTATATTATCATATTATTTTTTAGTTCCAACATAATTCATATGTATCATAGATTCATAGGAGATAAAATCAAAATTTTATGTCACAAATTATATAGAATCTCAATCTTTTTGAGATATTTTAGCAATGACTTATTGAATAAGGCTCAAATTACATAGAAAAAAAAAAAAAAAGATATCCATAATGTGACATTTTTTTAGAAAAAAAATGGCAAATTAGGAATTTTTGTCAACTTTTTTACTTTTATATTAGTATAGATATAGATTTGTTAATTTTTAGATCTATCAAATACTCTATTGTTTTATTTTTCAGATTTACTTGAAAATCTTAGATTTATTAAATAGTATTCAGATTTTATTTCTTGATTCATCGATATATTTATATCATCTTATTTTTATATTTCCCTTCTTATAATCACTTTCACATTTTAACAACAAAAAAAAAGGTTATTTTTATTAGAGGATTTCAATAGTTTATTTATATTTCCTATTAATAAAATTTCATTTTCATATTTCAACTAAAATTGTGCATTTCGAAATATGTATTTTTGTTCTTAAAAGAAGGTAAAATAATAACTTTAGTACAAATTGCTAAAATAATGGTTCTTATCCAAAATAGGGTATAAAAGGGAAACTGAGCCTTCTAATTCCCGCCTTGCTCTGCTTATCTTGAAAGCTAACCGGAAAAGAGATGGAAGGCAGCAGCAGCGTTCCACCGAAGAACCAGAGCTTTGAGGTTTTGTTCTAACCCACATTTTCTGTATAAACACTTGGAGCTCTATTATACTTTCAATGGCGAAACAGTTTTTTATGTTTTTATTCTCTGTTGTCTATTGTGAAAGATCATATTAGGTTCATCTTCGATGGCGCGTCGACGGATTTTAGCTGAGATGGGCTACAACTTCACCCTTATGGTAACCTCTCTCTCAGCCGATCTATCGTTACTACTGATTACTCATCAGTTGCCTAATTTCCTGGTTCAATTCATTCTTCGAGTTTTTGATCTTATCTGTATGTACGAGTATCAACATGTTTCTATCAAAACCGATCGTACATGATTTGAGGTGTTTGGTGAGCACTCAAAACTTCAATTGCTTTACTTTCGGATAACAAGATCAGTTTGATCCTGGTTCGATTATGGAATATAACTCTGATTCTAATAAGTTTTTGCTTATTTCCATGCCTTTTTAGTTTGGCTTCCGCATAAACAAAAAATAATAATAATAAAATAAAATAAAGGATGTTATCGTATCCTAATTTCAAAATTGTGGTGTAAAAAGATGTTCATATATTTCTTTGACCTTATTGTACATATATGATATATCTAGTTGGATCAAGCTCCCGTGCTATGCTTAAAAGCAGAGTAGGGATTTCTGTGCATTGAAAGAATCATTTTGGATGCGACAGCGGTGAAATGACATTGTTTGAGCTGCATATCAACATGCTACATTGTAATGTTGTCTTATAAGTATTATTTTAGGAATTGGTAAAGAAATTAGGTGTAGACTGTTAAAATCCTTCAATAATTCTTCTTAATGAGTTACTTATGTCACCACTATATACACTTCATCTTTCTATAAGTCCATCAATTTAAAGATGAGGTATCAATCGCATGAAGAATTCATGTCAAGTTTGATTTACTGCAAGTATGATTCTCATATAAAATGATTTTCAGAAACTTTAGTTCAACTCTATATGATTCTTAGAATCTTGGATGGAGCGAAAGAAAGAAACATCTTGGAAAATGGTCGTGTACTATGGTATGATCAAATGTAGATATAGTTTGGTGAATGTCTATTAAGTCTATTGCATTTCTTGACATTTTCATTTAAACCACAGGAAAGCCTCATTTTCCAATATTCTGGCTTTTAGGCTGCAGATATAGATGAGAAAAGTATCAGAAGGGAAAAGAAGGAAGACCTTGTGATGGCCATTGCTGAGGCAAAGGTGCTTGAAACATGCATAAGACATATTCATATACTTGGTGTTGCATTTTGAGTCAGTTTTAAATACTTGGTGTTGTTTTTGTCTTTTTCGTTATTTCATAAATTGTTTTTAGAAGTTTTTTTGTGTAGTATATTTATGGGCCTCTGCAAAACTTTGTAGGTACTTTTTTAATAAATTTCATGACATGAGATTTTTTTTCTCATTTTCTCCACTAATTAAGGTAGGTGAAATTCTAGTGTCAACTTATGCATGGTCAATGATTGGGATCTAAGATTTATGTGAAAGACAGATCCCTTCCACACTGGGAGGAATCTCTTTCTCTAGTGTTTCTCATTTGGTGGATGTTGACTATAAATGTGTGTGTACTCGGAAGTGCCCTTGAGGTTAACATTCCATCATGCCCAAACTTACCTGGAAAATTTGCGTATATATTATTGAGGATCTGCAATTGAATGATCCTTTGATAATTTTTTTCTTAGGCAGATGCTATTCTGATGCAGCTCAAGAGCAATGGTCAATTGGAGAAAATATCACGCCCTACTCTCCTAATCACTGCTGATACAGTATGCCTATAGTTCTTTTTTCAATATCTGTTATTTATCTTCAGTCTTCTATACATCTATCTATCTATCAATAAAAACAAAAACCTGTTTTTCTTCGAGATTGGCTTTTGTTTCTCCATCATGGGTATTGGGTCTCTAAAGCATTGCAAGGATTTGAGAGTCAAGTTTCTCAATCCTAATAAATGTGAGACAAAGATCCCTATTATTACTTTTACTTCTCTGTCAAGATCATAATTAAGAAATGACAAAAGTGTTGAGGACTTCATTCATTCAAAACTAAGCATTAACATTGACATGGAGGTTTATGTTTACAAAGCAGCTTTAGCCTTTTCATTTCTTACTGTCTGTTGATTAAATATTCCGAGCATTGCTGGAGCTTTCTTCTTCCGAAGGTAGATCATAGTGCAATAATTTTCCTCCCAAAATTAGGCTCTGTTTGGGCCGTAGGTTTAGGGGGTATGTTTTCTGTGAAATCTGTATGTTGTGTTACGTATACTTTTAAAGAGCTTATAAGCTTTCAAATATCTTATAAGATTTTATAAGAGCATATAAATTCATCCAGACAAATATGTCTAAACATTACCTTGATGTGAATCATGTGATTGGTGTCAAGGTGGTGGTGTATCAAGGGACTATTAGAGAAAAGCCATCAAGTGAGGAAGAGGCACGGCAGTTCATTAGAGGTTGCTCTACTAAACCTTTCATCTCCGTTTTCTGCTATATATGTTAGCTAATACTGACACTCACATTGCTCTGCAGACTATTCTGGTGGTTCAGCCGAAGTTGTGGGATCAGTAGTTGTAACCAACCTGGTGACAGGTACTAGAAAAGGAGGATGGGAGAGTGCAGAGGTACTGCTAAATCATACATAACCCATCAAATTAAAAAGAAAAAAAATTACTTAATGGATTATTCATATTCTGTACAAATAGATATACATAATCAGCTAAAATTTTCCACTTCAAATAATAAGTAGTTGATTGGGAAAAGTCATAAGTTGTATGCAGCCCGTTTAGGGCCTTGTCTTATTCACCTAGGTAAAACTGACAGGCTATATTTGGATTTGAATTCTACTGCAGGTTTATTTTCTAGACATACCAGATGAAGTCATTGACAGCCTGGTAAATTCTATTCACAATAGAGCTAAGTAGTTATATCCTTTTAGACCAAAGTAATTGTTCCAAGTTTTCTTAGATTGAGGAGGGAATTACTTTTACTGTTGCTGGGGGTTTGATGCTTGAACATCCACTCATTTTGCCCTTGGTAGATACTGTGGTTAGTCTCTCTCTCTCTCTCTCTGCATATATTTATATATATTTCATATTTGTGTTTTTCCTATTGCTAATTTGCTATGTTGGTAAGTCCATAATTAGTGTTGGCTTAATATTGTGGGGGGCTAGGTGAGCCATAAAAATCAGGCCTTTAATCACAAGAAAATTATTAAATTAAAACTCAAACCATAAAAGTCTAGATGAAAAAATATTAATTTATATTTACTAATCAAGTATAGTTGATATATCATATTTATAGTTGTTAAATAGTTCTTTAGTATGAGTAATTTTAATTTTGGTAACCAAATTATGCCGAAATGTGCTATTATTTCAAAACATTGAGTATCAACTTTGTGAATCGTAAAACATAACGTATCTAAGGTGAAAAATGAGTATAGTTTGAATATCAAAATTAAAATTAACCATTTTTAGTATCCGTAATTTAGAAAAACGTCTTTGTATGAATGTAATATCTAGCATTCTTATATTGTACTATTCTATATATTTTTTCAAAAATAATCTAGTTTTTTTTTAGGATATTCCTATTCTATAGATCTTGCATTATATTGTATTTTCAAAATTTTTATTTTGTAGATTAGAAATAAAATATATCCAATTTTACAATGAATTAGTATGAACCCTTTTATCATGGAGAGTTAGTTATACCTTTCAAGTTTCCCTATTCGTAATTTGAACTTGAACGAAACGATAGCTTGAAACTGCAGTTGTCTTATGAAGGTCTTCAATTCAATTCAATTCAAGCTCAATTAATTCTTGAGTGCAATGTTTTTCAGATAGGAACTGCTGATTGTGTAATGGGACTTTCAAAAACTCTGACAGAGAAACTCATCCAAGAATCCCTATAGGTGCTATGTTCCAGTCGCCATAAACAGATTCTAAATTCTTTAAATGAGGCTCTTCTCTTATATTAGGAATTATTCATTTAGTCGGTGAACAAATTACTCTTGAAATGAGGGGAAAATTTTGTAAATCACACACTGGTTATTAGTTAATGTCTGTAACATCTGTTGAACAATTCTTGTGTTTTCTATTTTACTGCTCAGTGCACATTCATATCACAAACACACAAACGTGAATTTTCATTATGTTTTTTTTTTTATACTGCAGAAAAGTTTATAAGGTGTGATTTCTGAGAAATTACCTATTTGCCCTGCATTGGCCTTATAATACATACTTGCCTTGAGCAATGTTTCTGAAGCTTTGGTTACTAGGTGAAGTACTTCAATCTAGCATATTAGCAGTTAAAATTATCAATATTGTATACATATATTTCTTCTACAATATTATTATGAATTTTATTTAATTTTACATATTCTTTTTGAATTTGATTAATTATAAACTATAAAGTGAAATTTAAATATGTATTAAGATTTTCTTAAAATATATATAAAGCAAGATTAAATATGTTTATCAGTATAATATAGTAAAAAAGAAGATTAAATTGAATGCAATAATAAGAAATGTTAAGTATTCCTTTCATTATAAAATTTAGTAAAATATAATTTTTCATTTGAACTATATCCAATTTGATTTTTTTATATGATCTTTGAATCATTCCACATTGTATTGACTTTAAATTTGTGATGGTATTAGAAAAAAAATAGTTGCAAACATATCAACAATTAATAGTTGGGATTTGTTTGAAATGATTAATTCATCAAATTTAAATTTCGCGTAACAAATAAAATAATTCAAAATTTATTGAAAAATAATAAATCAAGTCATGACGAATTGTAATTGACTCTAAATTTTAAGAGTAGGTGTTGCGTGGGACTTTTCTCATCTCATTTCGTGAGACGGGCGTACTTGATCTAATCAATGTCGGTCAATGTCGTTAATTCAAAAATATTAATTGAGGAAACAAATGCGTGGAAAACTGATCTGCCATGTTTTTTTTGTCACTATATAAGGGGTTACACAATATGATCATACAATAACAACTATATATGGATCATATCGTGTAACCTATGCATTTTTTCCATAAGGGTTATATCGTGTAATAAGGGGATCATATGTACAAACCCCAGTGGTTTTTTTATTTTTTCATAAGGGTTATATCGTGTAACCACAAGGAGATCGTATCGTACAAACCTCAGTGTTTTTTTATAATGTTATACGATATGATTTTATCATGTAACCCCTTATATTGTAAAAAAAAAACACGACAATCAAGTTTTCATGCATCTGTTCCCACAATCATTACTACTCAGGATTTTTTTTTGGTAAAATTGTGGTAGAAAAACATGTTTCTTATCTTTTATAGTAGAAATGTATATTGTTATATTAATGGTGTTGAAAATTGACTAGACCTATAAAAATATTACATTTCAAATTATAATTTTTCAAATTAATTATTAATTTGACGTCATGGAACTAAAAGTATCACTCATTAAACATAAAAATTTTATATTATACAAATAAAAGTATTACATAATATAACTTATTAAATATAATTTTTCAAAAGTATTACATAATGAAAATAAAAGTATTACCTGACATTTAAATTTTCCAAATTATTCATGGATTTTGAATATTGGAAGCAAATGTTTACATGATATGTACAAAGGTAATACATGGTCAGCATAAAAATATTAATTGATACAAACGAAAATATTACGTAGAATATTTGTTAAGTTATAATATCCTAAAATTATTACCTCACGCACATAAAAATATTTTATTAAAGTACTATTTTTGACTGCATTGACTAATGAAACTATCATTTTTTACTGAATGAGGTCCGTAAATTGGTGTATTTGGAATTCGGCATGATTTGGTGTCGAAGAAGAAAAGGAAAAAGAAAGGGATAATTGCGCGAAATCCCCTTATGGTTTGGAAAATCGGCGTGAAACCCCCTTATGTTTTAAAAAATGCGCGAAACCTCCTTATGGTTTTCTAAACGTAGCCTGAAATCTCCAACTCCGTTAAGGTTAACGGAAGTGCTATACACGCGCTCTTCATGCATTTTTTGGTTTTATTTTTTTTCGATTTTTTTCTATAAAATGACATATTTTCTCATTTTTGACCATATTAAAAGACTAATTCTCTTGTGGGGGGTTTCTTGCAATTGCAAGCACTTTCTTCAAGCTTGTTTTTTACATTAACATCTATGTATTATTTGTTTTTTTTGCAATTAATATTTTTACAATGTTAATTTTTTATTTACTTATTTATTTTATTTTTATTAATGCTAATAGTTGGTATGTATGTTTTTTTTTTACTTTTGTTTTCTTCCATTCATTTTTTTTTCAACGTTAATTTTTATTTAGTTATTTATTTTATTGTTATTAATGACGCAATTGCTACATATGTTTCTTTATTTGCTTTTGGTTTTTTCAGTTCATTTTTTACAATGTTCATTTTTTATTTTATTGGTATTAATGTCGACTATTGATGAGGAGGATGTGGAAACATTTGATAATATATTATTTTCACATCAAATTAACCCTAAAGTGTAATTAATGACACTCTAAATATAATTAGTTTACTATCTTGCTTTAAAAAAAATATTCGATGTCCATACAAAAAAAATTAAAAATCCATTAAATTTCTTGGAGAAATATAGATGATTAACAGCGTGAACAATGAGAAATTTTGTTATTGAGGTACATTTTGTTTTAGAATGAGAACCTTAATCTAGTACAAGGTATGTTCCAAGTTTTTCGATATAATTTTTTTTATCTTTTGTTTGTAGTTACAAATTGGTATATTCCAAGTTTTCTTGCATAATTTTTATTATTATTATTTTTTGTTTATGATAAATTGGTATGTTAATTGTTTCTTGGTATGGTTAATTTTTTGGTATGTTAATTGTTTCTTGGTATGGTTAATTTTGTTCGTTATACCTAACAATTATTAAATAATGAGTCTTTTATTTATTTATTTTATATTTTCTTTAATATCGAGTTTTATTTATTTAATATAATCTTCATAAATAGTTGAGTTAATAATAATAATAAATAACTAAATAAAAAATTTAACATTTTGAAAAAATGAATTGAAAAAATAAGTAAAGAAAGAAATATACGTATCAATTGTTGCAAAACAATAAAATTAATTGAAAAAAATAAAAGAAAATAAAGAAAAATCATTAATAAAAATAATATAAATAACTAAATAAAAATCAATATTGAAAAAAAAATTGAAATAAACAAAAGTAAAAAAGAAACATATGTACAAGATGTTAGTATTAAAAACAATAAAATAAATAACTATATATAAAATTAACATTTATAAAAAAATTAACTGAAAAAAAAACAAATAATACATAATTGTTAATGTAAAAAATTAAATTGAAGGAATTAATCTTTTAATATAATAAAAAAAAGTATATATATCATTTTATAGTAAAAATGTAAAAAAAAAAAAAAAAAAAATGAAGAGTACAACCTTAACAAAATTAAGGATTTTGGGTTACATTTATAAAATTACGGGCTTCACATAATCGGGGACAGAATTGAGGATTTTGGGCTACATTTAGAAAACCACGGGCTTCACGCCGATTTCACAAACCACGAGGGTTCACGCCGCGCAATTATCCCGAAAAAGAAACGTCAAAACTGAAATCATAAATCATAAGCAGTGAGCTGAGATTCAAGGAAAGAGAAGAGAAGTGGAGATGACTTTGGGTCTGATCAACGCCAACCCTGTGGTCCACGCCAAGAAGGAAAGGCTGCAGCCTCGCTCCGACGATGACACTCACGCCGTCGATGCTCTCGAAATCTATGATATCCTTTTTCTGTACCCTATCTTCCTTTCAACGATTTCAATCAACTGTTTTCGTTTCGCGAATGGATTTGGAACGATTTTGCAATCCTTGACTGGTAATGGGTACAGTTTGTGAGAGATATAAGAGATCCAGAGCACCCTTATTCTTTGGAGCAGCTCAGCGTGCTTTCTGAGGAGTCTATTACTGTTGATGAGAAGCTAGGCCACATTTTGTTAGTTCTTTCTTTTCCTTTTGATTTTCCTTCTAATCGCTTTCGTTTTTTGCTTCTTTGAATTTATGACTGAACTGGATTTCATTATAGTTGTATTATGTGATTTTATTGAGTTATTATTTGTGGACTCTAATTAGAAAATACTGGAAATTTTAAGTGGAATTCGGTTCGATTGATTTGTAGGATAACTTTTACCCCAACCATCCAGCATTGCAATATGGCCACAGTGATTGGTTTGTGCTTGAGAGAGAAATTGAAGAATCGTTTTCCTCCACATTTCAAGGTTACTTCTAATAGCTATAAACAGATTAGGTCTTGTTTGACTTGATTATCATGGTCCCTTCATATTTTGTTCACTTGATCACTTTATGGATCTCTTTTTCGCCAATTAGATGCCTTTCAACTTTGCAGGGCTTTGAAACTAGTAACAGGTGTAAATTTAGTCGCTGTTAGATGCTGATTTCGTGTACATGAACTGTGTGTGTTTTGTTGTTGTTGTGTGTTTGTTTTTTGTTGTTGTTGTTGTTGTTGTTGTTGTCGTCGTTTTTCTTTAGTTAAGTTGTATAATATTAATAGCGATCAGCCGTTTTTCTTACTCTTCCTCTGAACAGATGAATTAGTGATTTTTATCGTATACAAGATTTCTGAAAGACACTGCTTAAGTCATTTAAAAAACATTCCCATGAGCTTCCATCGTATATAATTTTGGTAGTTAAATGGAGAAAGCCTAAAAAGCAAAATAGATTAATTACAGCGGTTCATGTTTCCATAAACCAGCAAATTTGTTTTGATAGTTTTTCTTCCAGAAACGGGACAGATGGTAATCATGAAAACTAGGAAAATACTTCTCTACTCTGTATTTAAGTATATGCAACTGGGAGCTTTACATTTATAATCTGTTCTCTTATGCTTTGTTAGTAGAGAAGGTAAATATAACACTCTATTTTGTTCTTCTTCCACCGTCATTGTTTTGAATAGCTGTTTCAAAAGAGATTGTTTATTTGATGAACAAAGTCAACTTTTTACCAATTTAGATTTTAGCAGTATTTGGAATAGCTTATTTGTTAATTAGTTCGATTTTACAGGTTGACATAAAAGTGGCTCCTGGATCACATGCAAATGAGGAATCAGGTGAAAACCCTCGAAAATTACTATGTGCATCACTAATGCCCATTGTATTATCTTGTGCTGAAGTATTCTAGCATCCCCACAACCAATGACACATCATCCACCCCAGTTGCCGTAGCCACACAGATTAATGTGCACACACACGCGCGCGCACACACACTAACTCAGAACCGTTGGTATCTTATACTTAGCTCACTTTAATATTTTTGTTGTTATCGTCGTACCAAAACCATACATTTTTCTAATGCATTTGCATTTGGATGTGTATAGTATGTGCTTAGGTTCAAGCCCTTCTGCTGCAATCAGCATATACACTAGTTTCATTAATTGTTTAAACATTATCAGACTTTCCATAATTGAGAACTAGTGGATAGATGGAATAGGTTTTTCATAAAAGCAAACCTTACTGTTACATTGAAGAGTGTGGCTATTTATTTATGGAAAGTTAACAAACCCTAAGATCATCTTAATGATTACACGTGTATGGCTGTGATTGCAAACACAAGAAAAAAGATAACAAAATACAGCTAATGTGTCCTATCCTTAGTACTATGAATTCCTGATCTCTTGCTTCTCCTTGACCTTGATGTTGCCTCCGCAATTGCTGCAGCCTCTCCACCATTACCATGCACATCTCAAGGCACCTTATCTGTAGGATATGATCCTCGCATTGTATTATGATCAATAAATTGATTTCTTATATTTATACCTTGAGCTTCTCCATTGCCATGCGTGAGTAATCTAGTTTCTTATTAATTATTTTGTACTTCTGTAATTGGGTTGCATCTATAGGTTCGTGGATTAAGTGTTCCACTTTCTATCTGTGTTCATCCGAGCAATTAAAGTGCCTGGAAGTAAGCATGCCACTTCATGAATAATATCTTTCTCAAAGTGAAAAATGATGAATTCACACATTGAAACAGCGATTGAGGGGTGAGGGTCGGAATGAATAAATTTAGTTTATTTATGACTAAGCACCAAATCATTAGGCAAAATGCTGTCAAGAATGGTTTTCTAGAAAAGGGCATTTGGCAATCTGATATACTTCCAAACTTCAGGCTTAAAACATCATTCTTGAATGTCATTTTACACAGGTGCTAGAAATATAGTGTTATCAGAAGTGAGCTATATGATCAAGCTTTTACAGTTTGTATTGATTCAACTGTTTAAAATGCCGGAGACTTACTAGAAGCATCTTTTCATCTATTGTGCAGTTAACAAACAGTTGAATGATAAAGAAAGAGCAGCTGCAGCTTTAGAGAATCCAAACCTTCGCCAACTTGTTGAAGAATGCCTATACTCTAGTGAACTTTGACTTTGACAGGCTCGCGCACCCCTTTCTTGTATGTATAGTTGCTGTTTCGTCTTTCATCTTTGCCACTGGACTTTGTTGTACGCTGTATATCGTATGTTGTAAAAGTATTAATCATAAATGATACACTGAGATTATCTTCTTGAGACACACCCCTCTCATATGGATATGAATCATAAATGATGTAATTGGGATTTCATGAGTACGTCTCTTCAACTTGTATCAATAGTTTAATGCTCAACATTTTTATTGAACAGTGTTATCCAAGCTTTTTCATAGTATGTACTAGGGAGAGAAAGAGGGGGGGGGGGGGGGGGTTATCATCACATAAAGGTTAAAGATTAGTCAAAAAGATTTGGACTTTGTTTACCTTGTGACCGAAAGCAACGAAAAGTATTAGAGATAATTGTATTTTGCTCCTTAAATTATTCGTTTTTTATTCACTATCACTTGAATTATGGAAATTAGCATTTTGTTCCAAAAGTTTGTGTGAAGAAACGTAGCTGAAATTCTTATGTTTTCTAAAGACAAGAAGAAGTCGAGCTTCCCTTGTAAAAACGTGTCTCAGCTAGCTTTAGTAAATCGGTTAAAATGGTTGTGAAGCGGTTTGGTTAGCAAGCTAGGAAAACAGTTTCCAATTGACAATTTTCTTTCAACTTCTGCAAATTGGATTTGGTAGCTTTAAGTTTAGTGTGATTTCTTTCTTGTTGATCACTGATTTAACAATGTGGATAAGATCAACAAGATCTGATGTGAAGAAATTCTCCGATAGGGCTGATTTTCGTTTGTTGAGAATCAAAATGAAAACCCTTTTAGCTCAACAAGCCCCCCTTAGGTCGGTTCGAATCCGATAGGGCAAATCAAATTGATAGAGTAAAGGGATCTACACCGAAATTATGGAAATTTTATAACTAAGAAAAAACCACACATTACAATTTGTAATATGTCCAAGTTATTTCCAATTGCCGAGTCTATTACAATACTGAATGACAATCCCCTAAAATGATTAGGTACTTTAATACTAAATATTAACCCTAACCCAAAGTTCATGGACCAAAAAGTTCTACTAACCTGACAGACTTAAATGAATAATAAATTCAAATAACATAAACTGAAGAACAGAACATGCAACTTAGCAAAAACGTACATAAAACTAACTTAAATGAATAATAAATTCAAATAACATAAACTGAAGAACAGAACATGCAACTTAGCAAAAACGTACATAAAACTAGTACTTACACGTGTATTACTAATATTTTTATGAATTTGCTGACTAATATGTTGACTTTTGATGACCATGTTAACCACGTTGAACAGAAACTCATATGGTGTTTTATCATGCAAGGTGATCCGTGAAATTGTCTTACCTAAAACTTGTTCTATATTTAATTATCTATGGTTTCAATTTCATAAATACAAAAAACTTTTTCATAAAATAGGTATTTATTTAATTTTGTTATAAACTTTATATATATAACATGTTATTCCACACATCAAGTGTGGTGAAGGTTTTTAGACTAGGAATTGAAACACAATTGGGTATAGGGAGTCTGGTGTACATGGATCCTCCAACAACTTGTTCTCAGATGGAGTTGAAGAGAGATGGTATCTGGAATTAGAGAAGCAGAAGAAAAGATATGGTTAAACAACAAACACCTTACCTTATGTATGATGCCAAAATGGCAAACCTCAAATGGGAGAGCTGGTTTCACCAATCTTGCAACTAACAATACCAAGAAGATAGACCACTACTAATCAGAATTCCAGTATATAAAGAGAAAACATGAAATCAATGACATATAAAGCAGTCTAGGAAACACTAACCATATCAACAAATATATCTTAGAAAAATTCATGATGCAAAGAGTGAAACAAAATGAGTTTTGCCTAGAAAGAAAGCTTCAAAAAAACTAATAATCTACACCAGTGTTTAATCCTTGAATTGCAACTCAAGTCAACGCCACGAGGATACAGTGAGAAGAGGAATATCATTCCAGGCCAAAGAGAGGAACCCAGTCGGAGAAGAATCAACAAGCTTGTACATTGCGCTGTTACTGTAGTTCCAAACAAGTATTTTCGCTTGACTCATTGCATAATGGCTCAACACCATTGCCTCAAACCCTGCACCTTCCATCAAAACCCTCCACCTTTCTTTATCCTCCATTCTCTCTCTTCTCTGCTCTTCGGGTCCCACCACTCCGGCTATTCTCCGACCAAGCAACAATCTTTCGACCTGTAGCCTCTCCGGCGAATCCCGGGGCAGGTTGGGCTCCAGGGATTCGAAGATGGCGGTGTAGTATTTGAGTGCGTTCTTGAACCGGGGCACAAACCCGACCCGGTTCAAGCTCACTTCGTGTTCGCCCAAAGTGACCACGCATGGGTTCAGTGACTTTGCAAGCTTGACAACAGCTGCCACGCCTTCACCACTCTCGTCCACGATATTGTACAATTGAAGCATGAAGTTCACCGCCAGAACCTCGTCCGGGTCGACCCGGAAACTCGAGGTTTTCAGCTCGTGAACCGGAGTCATCACCGGTTCGAACTCGAATTCCAGATCCAGCAGCTTGGCGAAGTCCTGCAGCCGGTTTCCGGTGGCTATAAGCGACGGTGCCGGAGAGTTACCGAGAGCCGGGGCGGGTATGCCCGAGATCCGAACCCGATCGGGTTTTCCGGAGGGTCGGGTCGCTAAGGCTTGGAGAAAAGCAGCCCATTGGATTCCTTGAACAATCCCAAAATCGACAATGTGAATCTTGTTGGCCTTCTCGGTGGCTTCTAGGATTGCTTGGTTTGCCGTTAGATGAGCGAATTTGGAGTAGGGGCAGGCGTCATTGAGGGCCTTGTATGAGAGAATGAACTCCTCAGAGGTGGTGGCGCAAATGGCGGGGGCTTTGCCTTTCTCTGCTTGAAGATGAGAGCCTCTCACTCTGCTGTACAGAGCTTCCCAGAAGTAGTACGCAACTCGCTCTAGCGGATCTCCGTGTTGCGAGACCGATTCCTCGAGTCGGATCAGTGATTTCACCGCGTTCTCCGGCTCCGATTCGGAGAGACGAGCGCAGTCGATTAGGGCTTTCAGAATTGGCTTTGCTTTAGGTGAGCTTGTGGAAGCGCCGCCAGCCGCCGTCACTGCGCCGTCGTCTATTGCAACCGGTTCCGGCTTGGATTCATGCAGGCTACTCGGCTGAGCTGCGTGTGGAGGAGGCAGAACCCAGGCGGAGGTGGGCGGAGGAGGCTCGGAGAAGATGACTCGGTTGAGATCCGAGGGCGGGGACGAGTTAATGGTGAGTCGACTCGGGAAAGGATCGGTGGGATAGAGGTGACTGAACTCGGAGCTGGTCTGCCACGCGTCGCAATCGGTCTGGAGATTGGAGCTCTCGGTGGAATCTCCGCCGCCCATTAGGCTCTCCATCCACTCGTCCGAGTCGAACTCGGCGCCGGGACCGCCGCACAAATCGGAGAAGCGGAAGCCGGTGGGATGGTGCTCGAAGGGAAAACCGGGTTCAGCGGAGTCCGGTCCGGCGGAGACCTGGAAGGGATCGGCGAATCCATAGGCGCAGGAGGTGGAGGTGGAGGTGGCGGTGGGGTGGGGCCAGGGGGTGAGGCAGAAGGGGTTGAGCTGTTGCTGCTGCTGTTGCTGCTCTTGTTGCTGCTTCTGCTTGATGACTTGCTGGGCAATCGCCATTAGATTTCCACTGTCCGTACACATGTATGCCATTCTTTCTCTCTCTCTCTCTCTCTAAGCTTTACATACTAAACTGGAAACTATGAAGTGGTGTGATTAAGGGTCTGAAAGTGAAATCCAGCAAGCTACAAGCTCTAATTAGTATACTATACTATACCAAGTCTGCTACTGAACAAGAAAAATAACGGGAAGAAGAGAGAGAGAGCAGGTTGAGTGGAGAGAGAGAGAGAGAGAAGCAAGAGAGCTTGATTGACTGTGGACCGTCGCATTATCAAAGTATATTATAAAGAAAATAGAAAATGGATTAAACAGTATTGGTCGAACCCTTTTTATTTATTTTTAACCCAATCTCAATCATCTCTAATATTTCTCTTTACATAGTTTTAAATATTTAACACTTGACCTCCCTTGATTCATGTAACCGTTAGAAATTAAAGAAACAAATTATAACAGATTTCAAAGGATGTTTTAAATTAATCAAAACTAAACTAAAAACCATAATCTTCATTTTCTTAGAAAATTTGGTTTTTTTTTTTTTTTTTTCCAACTTCATTACAATTGTTCATGATCATTTTTGTTTTAGCTTGGGATTGTCTCCATTACATGTGCTTGGAATTCGAATACTAACTCGAAAATCGTGTTCTAATATTTTGAAATTGATTTTGGTGTGATGTGATTGGTATTGATGATGAGTTTGTAGTTTTTTGTTGTCATTGTTCAATAAAAAAATTGTGATTAATTAGTCTGAAAAACAAATGTCAATTTCTGTTGTTCTCCTAAATAGATCGATCAAACTTGAGACCATGCATCGGTATTCCATCAAGGGCACAAATGTGCAACACATGCCAACATGTTGTGGAACCCATAAAACTAGTGGTAAATTTTCAAGAAAGAAATTAGAGCTTTAATGAAACTAAATCGAATTAGGGTTTAACCTCATGAATTTAAATTTCAATCAATTGAACTCAAATTCCTAATTTTGTGCTAATTCCAAACCCAGCCCAATTTCCTACACAATTATTTATGTGCACTGGATGTACGGGTTGGGAACCGTGCAACTGAGTCAATCAAATCCAATGATACTTTTTGTGCTACACGCTTAACATTTTAGTTATGTTCGTATAATTTTTTATGTTATGCTAGTTTATTCTTTCATAGACCTATAATACCTTTTAAATCTTTATGTTATAATAATATAACATTTATAAGTATACAAATGTTATGATATTTCTACGTAAAAGTTATACTAATATAACATAAATGTTAAATTATTATAACATAAAGGTTCAACTATACTACATGGATTTTTATATTGAAAAAAAGTCTAAGTAATAATACTTAAAGATTATGATATTTGTACATTAATGTTATACTCGTAAAACATAGAGGTTACCGCATAAATTTAAAAAAAATTTGAGTGCGGATTCGGGGCCGGACCTAACTCGACCCGCACACACCCAGTTATACAAATTTAAATCCGTGCACCTGGTTCATAGGAACAATACTCATTTTCCTATTATCTAAGATGATAAGTGTCGTTTTTCACATATTTTTGCGTATGTTTATGTATTCATTTGGATATGTTTAGATACGTTTTTATGGTGATTTATGATATTATATTGTATAAGTTGCATTTGACGGGTTTGTGCTTAGTTTCATGATTTTGATGAGAAAAGTGCAAGTTTCATGTGTAATTGATAATCAAGGAAGGAATCGTGGAAAAACGAGGAAGAATAGGAGTTGAAATACGAGATCGCGTGGAAGAGTTGGTGGCGCACGATCTGGTCGTGCCATGTAGCACGACCGTGCGCCAGTATGTAGTGAGTCTGGATGACGGGGCATGACCATGCCCCACAGCACGGTCAACTCCGTGCAATCGCCAGTGACCCTAAGCAGGGCACAGTCGACCGTGTCGTACAGCACGACCGTGCCCGGGTGAACAGGAACTCGTAGAAGTTTGGTCTTCTTGGATAATCTTCACCTCTTACTCTACTTGGAAGACTCCCAAAAGCAATATAAATACTCAACATGAAGAGAAGGAGAGAAATTTAGAGAGAAGAGAGATTTATAGAGAAAAACACGAAAGTCTGAGAAGTATCGAGAGGATTTGAAAAATAATTCAAGAGATCGAGGGATCGCGAGATCATCGTCAATAGAGTTTTTAATCTTTTCTTCCTTTGTTGAATATTAGTAGATATGATATTTCCAATCTTGTCTATGAGTTTGTTTATCATCACGTCTAGCTAATTTTCTAGGGTTTCTAGGGCTTGTTAGTAATTTGATTCGAATCGAGATGGATCTTTAATTTCAATTCAAAGTTCATGATCGTTTATCTTATTTGTGTGTTTATGATTTGATTGCTTGTTTGATTATGTGGCCAGTAATTGAACATGTTTTAGTAATTAGATCAAAATTTAGGAGTTGAGATTTAATTATGAAAGAATAAACACATGACACATAAAAAGACTTAGATCGGGAGATTAAAAAATTTATATGATGGGAAATCAATTTTAGGTACTTTTGGGAGTTGTTATGTTTCAATCAAATTGAGTAGGGATACCTCTGGTAGCATAATAATCAACCGGTTAACTGACTCGGGAGAACTGTTAATTCGATATATGTGATTGCTCATATATGATGATTGATTAATGAACTTGAATTGGTTAAAGTGATGTTTTGATGAGAATTAGATGAAAGCATGTCCTAGAACCTGTCTTAGATATCTGTTATTCTTGAGTGAATTTGTTTGCGTAGTTACTTTTCTATTGAATTAATCTGAAATTGATGAGATTTGATTTTCCTAGATAAAATTGAGAACTGAATTTGAGTAGTTAGTTAGTGCCTAGATATACAGTTTCTGTGGGATCGATCTTGCTCACCACTTCTACACCCTACACCGTACACTTGCGGGAGTAGCTAAAAGAAATTAGTGAATACAAGACTTATTTATTGTTACTTTTAATCGTTAATTTATTTATAGAACATATTATTTTTATTCTAGGAGACTTGGAAAGTGAGGAAATTAAGTAGTAGGATTGCATATTTGATCAAACATTGAGTTTTAACTACTTTTAACATGAGTGTATCTTGTTCGGGTTTACTAAATGTTTAGTGATTTATATTGTGTGATTTCTAAATGAAAAAGACAAGTAGCCAATGATCACTCAAGAAATCTGAGATTATCAGTTGGATCCTCAAGTTTTGGTCGTCGTGCTAAAGACATGAGATTCAAAACCATTAGTTGAGCCTTTGGATTCTGCACATCAAGCAAATAATTTATTTTGACTAATAAAAGAAGAAAAATAATGACATGGTTTGTTATACATGCATTTAGTGAGGTGGTTTATACAATGTTTTTCACGTCGTCTTTAATATATTTACAAGTATGGTCTCATTGAGCTAGTATTGTTCATCAACATATTATTTTACTTTTCAGATTGAGGTTGATGATATGAGGGAAGCTAGTGTTTATATTTAAATTATTAATTTTTATGTTGCCAAATCTAATAATCATTTGTATCGCTATTGACAATAGTCCCAATACCTCGATCGGATTTGAGTCGTGGAAAGTCTTAGTTAGGGGTCAACCTAGCAAGTTTAACAAATTGTTTAGTGGGTTTAGTTTATACCTTGTAGATTGAACATTTAGATTGTTGAGTTTTAAAACATCTACACTATTCCACCACACTCGTCGAACTAGGTTTATTCCGTTGACTAAGTTTGTCATTAGTGTTGTCTATGGAAAACCATAATGGCCCATTGATGGTGACAAGATACTATGTAGTAATTAAGATCAATCAATTTTATGATTATTCAAAATATCAAGCTCAACAACAACAGAAACAATAAGATAGAAAGGAGAGACATTGAATCAGACTATAGAAGCCTTTAGCAACAAAGTGATGCAGATTGTGACAAATTTAACACTTCTCAATAGTTTATTTATTATATTCTATGTCGCTTAATATAGTCAAAGTGCATCAAGGCTAATATTATGTGTTCAATGATGCCCCTTCAAAGCATGTACCTCATAGCTGTTTGACATTCACTTGGACCATAAACTTAGATTATGTTGAAATTACCAACCCGTGGAAGTCTAGTTCTTACCTTAAATTCATTTTATTTGTTTTTCCCTCGTCTTTTCAATGATTGGAATAGTTGATTTTCATATTTTATATTTGGATGAAGTCTAAATCCATCCTCACAGATATCCTTCTATGTGGATATGATAACATATTATTCCACCTTTGATGCATGAGATTCATATATTTATAATTTCCCGGGATATTTCAATTTCATCATATTCAAGATGTTTCGAATATGGAATCAATATAAGTTGAGCTCAAGCTCAACGTAGATTACCTGCTGACTCGAACTCAAATCGAACTTTAATAGTACGATTCGAGCTTCATTTGACTTAAAAATACTGAGCTTACAAGTAGTTCAAACTCGACTTGCTAAAAGCTCAATAAAATGTTAAACAAGCTTTGCTCAAGCACCCCTATACAGTTTTCGTTTGATTGCATAATGCAGGTCTATTTTTATCAAGTAAACAATATTCTCTCAAATACGAAAATAATCTCAACCAGTAACAAATAGCTCTAGTTGGTGCTGAGTTTGTGGATAAAATTATCTACAAGATCCAGTCTAGTCTTGGCCAAACAAAGAGGGGAACCATGCATGAGATATATAGCAATTAAATTAACAGCATGCTTTCAGAATTCTTTAGAGTTCAAAATAAATGAGAACAATCTTGAAAGGTGTAAAAGGTAATTGTGCTGGAAACAGAGAAAGAAGGTGAGAGAATGAGTCAAGCACCAATGGGTTCAGCAGCTTTCTTCAGCCATTCCATCTCACTAGTATTCAAATATGGAGCCAAAATTTCGCCGCATCTAAGATGGTACTTGTTCAACCATTCGATTTCTTCTGGCACAAGTAGGCTCACGTCAATCAACTTCTTTTGATATGGTGCCTGATACAACAATTATGCACATTTCTCAGCATACGTTTTAAATGTCATCTAGGAACAAAAAGTATGATGGATTACACCAGGTATAATACCCACCAATAGTAGATAATTTGCATTAGACAAAAAAAATAGACTTATAGAGTGAGTTTTTTTCTTAAGCTACTGCAAAAATAGCTTGCATCTTTCAACAATCAACCAACAAACAGAAGCTGGGAGACAAAAAAAACATTTCAACTCAAATTTATAAAACTTTTCCTGTGCATGTACAATCAATCCAGAGACAATCATGTGCTAAGGGCACATGGGTGGAATTCAAACAGCACTGTGGCTAGCTTCACATTGACCAGAACCAAGAAGGAAGCTACATTTTTAAACAAGATTCAAATGCATAAAAAGAAGGCACACAATACAGAGTTGAAAATTTACCCATGTTATATGCTCAAAAGCTAAGTAACCCCTGTCGCCAAAATTGAACTTTGTATCAGCTTCTTTTATAATAAGCACATTCTCCAATCTTATGCCAAATTTCCCATCCTCATAATAACCGGGTTCTGGAAAACAAAGTAAGTTAAAGCATCCGTTAGGGAAAGATAAATGATTAACATTACACAAACAAATAACACACCAAAACCCTTTAATCAAGAGCCAGACCAAAAACTTAAGATTTTATTTCTGTAGGAAAAGGTTGAACACCTCTCTTGGTGGACTAACATCTCTGTTTCCTTTCCAATAACCAATCTAAAGTTGATTTTCCAGAAATGCATATGAAGAAGCATCATAATAGCACAGGTGAAGAATCTTAGATTAACCTGAGGAATCAGTTATAACATATCGGGGTAGAATTAAGTTAACAGTGGCATCACAGATTCAAAGGGACAATGAGTTCAGGCACTTGTTTGATTCTGGTACTATTAGGGATTGGAGTTCTCTAACTAACTGTTTGACCAACATGGGTCAGGGTAAATGGCTTATCCATTGATTGTAAATATCTTTCTCTATATCCAATAAAATGTCCTTTTCTTTTCAAAAAAAAATAAAAATTCACAGGTCAAGTATTTTAGCATTCGCCAAGCTTGAAACAGAAAAGGTGGCATATGTTCAAATAGAACACTACAAAGAACAGAGGATGGACAGCACAATTTTCAAATTAATAAACTACCATATGCTAGACAATATGGCTTTTAAGTTGCAATCAATAAGCAAATGATGCAGTGCCACAGATATTTCAAAAAACTACAATCAGAACGAACTATGGAGCAAATACCATCAGTCACAGTCATTGAAGGCTGTAATGGCACATTCCGAGCAGCTGGCCTGAAGCTGATTTGATGTGGTCCTACCAAAAGCAGAAAATTGGGGGAATCAGACATTATTGTCCTATAGAAAAACATACCTTACCTTTCCATGTCGAACATTAGTTCTTCTTAATACCAACAGATGGAAAATGATAACTATGAACGGCATAGTCTAAATAAAATAATTGCAAAATGCATCTTAAGGACCCTAAACAATAAAAATGTTTAAAAGGACCATAAATTGTTTACGAACATTTGAAAAGATCCCTAAACTGTTCAAAATGTTATAAAAGGTCCCTAAACTATTCACAAATGTCCAGAAAGATCTCCAATCTATGAGAACGTTTGGTTAGAGCACTAACATTCTATTACAGAAGAACCTGCACATGACATTTTTTCATAGTAAAGGGATTTTTTCTCACATTTTCCATATTTCAGGAACCTTTGGAAATATTTGTGGATAGTTTAGGGACCTTGAGATGCAGTTTGCCATAAAATTATAAGAAGCTTTTTATCTTATCGTGGAGTTTGAAAATGTGAGAGGCATTTGTTTGTGTAATGTTTGGTTTCTTGAAAAACATAATCTAATTAATGAGATGACCACAGAAAGTGGACTAGATGTTTTCACATTGTTCGGCTCAAGATAGTAGGAGATATCTCAGCATGGTTAGCATAAAAAAAATCTTATATGCTTCTGCAGAGCACACATATTCCACATATCTTATAGTGGAAAAATTATGAGCGATGTTCTTTTTTGTTATTATAGAAAAAATCTTATATGCTTCAATCACTTCAATCTTTTTGTTAGTATAGCATGTATGCTATATTCACAATTGACACATTCAAGCAACATAACCTGAAACCCATGTACTTGCCTCTTAAATTTGAAAGCAAACATATACAAGTTGGTTGCTGGCCATTAGAAGAAAAGTTCACTTTCTATTAATGATGGCCAACTAAAAAAGCATTATCTCTTACAGGCAACACAATCATGAGTAGTCATGACAAAAACTATTACCAACATTTACTTGATAAACAACTAGTAAAGAAAATTGATTGATTAATATATTTTGAGAAAGCTCTACAGAATTATGCTCAATAAAAAACAAAGCATTACAGAAAATTTGACATGACACAGTTGTACCAACTTACCCTCATGAACGTTTAGGTAAGACCCTATCCCATGGCCAGTACCATGCCTGTAATCAAGACCATCCTTCCACAAAGGAACACGTGCAAGAATGTCAAGGACATGACCTGGAAGAAATAGCAACAGTTACCAAGTTTCTTTATATTTTGACTGAGACAACAGAAGCTCTGGTTGAATTTTTATCAAATAAGTTTTCACGGACTAGAATCTTAGTTCAAACATAAAGAAGCTCACATGCACACTTAAAAAACTTCCATTCTGTTTGGAATGATGGATTTGAAAAGAATGGATTTCAATTCTACCCTAATTAATGCGGATTTCAAATCCTCCTGGATCACTCCAAATTCCAAAATTAGTTCAAATGAGAGTGATGTATTTCAAATCCATATCATTCCAAAACACACCAGTGGATTTGTTATGAATTTCAAATCCATCAATCCAGACACAACCTTACAAGATTATATAGTTGAAATGACCAGTCTTTACCAGTGGTTCCATTGGGAAATCGAGCATTACCCAGGCCAATGTGGCCCTTAAGAACCTACAGTTACACAAATTAAAAATTAAGTAATACAATAATATTTTTTTTTCAAGTCAACAGATATATTACATGCAAAAAGGAGAATTGCGTTTCAAAAGCAAGATTCTAAGAACCATTTCAATCACAGAAATGGATTGAATTAAAAAAAAAATTCATCAAGTAGAGATATATGGCGAGCAACAAAAACACGCAAATAGAGTAGCTTCTTTCTGCAGAACTGAGGCAAAAGATTTTTGCTATGAGGCAACTATGTTTCAAAGGTCACTAGAAAGACCTATGACAGTGATGCTTGAGAAAATGATAATACAGGAATGTTGGGCTAAAGTGACTATTGATTGAGGTTGTCCAATACAATACCCTTGTCTTAAATAAGAAACAGAAAAAATGTCTTATTAAATAATAAGCTAGATGTTTCCAAATAGCAGAAAAGGCATCAACTTTGAAGCCTCCCAAAAGACTGAATGAAAAATAATGAAGAGCTAATCTCCAATTCCTGACAAGACCCAAAACATGCTTATGCTTGAAGTCTTTATCCTTTTGAGCCAATAAGTCCACCTTAAGCTCAATCCTATCCCAACACTCAAAAAACAAAGTCCTGGGTATCATCATAGATCCACCTATTCCTCTCCGATCATACAAACCAAGATACAATGGGCACTATATTTCTCCAAAAAACTTGACCTCTACAGCCTAGACACCATCCTAAATCTTGAAGAGAATAGACCAGCTAATTAATATGGAGGAATCCACATCCACGGCTGTGAAAACAGATATTGATATTCCATTTTTCTTAAGAAGAAATAGATTGATGAATAAAGAAAGACATTACATACCGCAGTGTAACAGGCTTTCTCATGAGAAGTAGGTTTGCCAAAATGTACCGTCCGAGTAATATCAGTTGTTCCATCTAGATACTTTAGACAGACCAGTCAGATTAATCATAGGATATCAAGATGCAAAAATTGGATCTAAATAAGAAGAGAAGAACAGTTAAGAAAGATAGCTGATGCACCTGTGCTCCTGAATCAAATAGGTACATGGAATTGGGATCGAGTTCAGCACACGTTTCAGCCTCTGGATTATAATGTATAATCGCGCCATTTGGGCCAACTGATGAGATAGTAGGAAAACTCAACCCCCTAAAATGCTGTTGGTCAAACATATATGGAGTTGGTAAAGAAGTTATTATTCAAACGAAAAACTTTTCTAAAAACGAAATCTACACGTTTTGCTATAAATTTATGTTGGGTATAATATCCCTGATATATCTCATTTCAAATATTCCAACCTAAATAAAGTTAAAACATAAACATAAACATAAACTAATGGAGAATAGAAGAAATTGCAACATTTCTCAATAAACTTGGGGTTAACTGTGAGAAATAAGAGTGGTATTAGCATCCCAACCAAGATGCAAAGTGAAGACCATAAATTTAGGAGGAAAGTTAAGCAATACCTCTTTACACGCACGAAACTCCTCTAGCTTATCACTCACAGACACTTCAGTAAGTTTTCCTGTTCTTCTGCATTTTGAAAAAGATAGAACAAATAATTTCTCTCCTTTTTTTTTTGGGGGGTGAGGGGGAGGGGTCTGATAATGCTTTCTCAGTGGTAGAACATTTAGACAATTTAAGCAGGTTCAATACTTATATAACTATTGTGGGGGTGATTTAGTTTCTTTGAAACAGCCAATTTAACAATCCTATCCATAGTAAATGTTATTACAAGGTCAATTTGATTGCTTCATCAATTATTTGAATCTTCAAAATTAAAAGGTGGGTGTGCATTGAAGCCCTAAGCTTCCACCAGCAAATCCAATGCCGCTCCAGTAGGCTTTTGGCCTCATATGTGTTCAGCGGGAAGAGCCCAGCATAACATTAAATTAGTTGTTAATAGACAGCTGACTCAGAGAAAGGGATAACAGGTGTGCTGCAGTAGGCTGAGAAGAGGGAAACCCTCATGATTGAAACTTTAATTACAAGTGACGAGAGCCATTGTGCAAGGATCATTGGGTAATACACTGTTGAACAACAAACTTACAGTTGGTCCTTCTTGCTGACCTCGCTCTCCACAAAGTAACCAGAAGCACCATAAATTTCCTGCATCTGGAAAAACATAGAATAGTGGACTAGAATTTTAGTGACAACACAATACATAAAATTTATAAAAGTAGTAATTGATAATGCCTCCACAACAATGAGTTTTAACAGACTGAATAAATTAGACACTCCTGGGAAATGCAGGTATAATTGGAGAATGCAGTACAATCCATTTACAGCTGTAAAGTAAATGAATGAACTTAGCACACATCTGCAAAAGATGAAAGGACCTTCTGTAATAACAGAAGGTAAAAAACCTCTCTTGGCACAAATAAATAACATATTGAAGCACTAGAGATTCACATAGTTCACTTCAAAAATAACAATGAAATGAAAACTTCAATCAAAATATCATGAAATATTAGCGATTATATAAATGAGATTATTATTCTCAAATACAAACCCAATTTGGGAACTAAAAGAGGCACAGAGAGTTTGGCTAAAGCCATACCTACCACAAGTATCAATTAAAACTTATCTAACGAGGAGATAAATGATAATCATCAATATCCACAAATCTAGTAGTTATTCTTGTACCTGTTTGTCCAACCAAACAAGATATTGCACAACAGCTGCACCATCCCGAATGTGTGCATTCTTCAGTCCTTCTATCTCAACAGGATTCTGCAAGCGTGTTTCATATTACAGTAAACAGAGAGCTTCATAGTAAATGAATGATAGAAGAGAGTTTTAGTCACATTACACCCAAAAATCAACTCTGGAAACTTGTTCAGGTGCGTGGAACATATATAGAATCAGTTCTTCGCACATAGAAAACTGAATCTGGCATGCTAAAACACCACTAACTTATTAAGAGAAAGAAGTCAAATGATGAAGAAAACACACACACACAAACAAAAAGCGCTCCACAATAGGAAACTGCTGAAGTATTGGGGCAAAGTATCTTAATTGTCGAAATCGAAACACATCCCAAGTACCTGCATAACATTTGAATTTCTCACCTTTAAATAACTATATGAAATTGAGGCATCACTGATATTGTTTGGGTAGTAAAAATCTTAGGAGCACAGTTTTT
This sequence comes from Scutellaria galericulata, assembly GCA_946896805.1. Taxonomy (NCBI): domain Eukaryota; kingdom Viridiplantae; phylum Streptophyta; class Magnoliopsida; order Lamiales; family Lamiaceae; genus Scutellaria; species Scutellaria galericulata. The sequence goes on from OX335794.1 coordinate 12,725,917, forward strand.
CTCCAAAGTGCCTTGATTATGAGATAATTTTGCCTTTCATGCTAATCAATCACATAGAGTTCCTTTATCCTCATTCTCATCTTGTTTTTATCAGTCTGCTGTTAGAATTTCAAAATCACAAGGGGGGGGGGGGGGGTGTTTTTTACAATTTAAATGCATGGCTAATTTTCCAGATGCAGCACAATTTTCTTTGAGCTATGCAAGAATGTCATTATACATTAGGAGGATGAAATCAAACATGGCATTATTTTAAAGAACTACAGATTTGTATTTCCTTGATTCAGGCACTGAGTATTACATCCTACTAAAAGAATAACAAACTGAACATTATTCACCATATACTTCATGGTCTAATGATACAGAAACTACCAACATGTTTTCAAGATTGGTCAAATAGCTAGCATAGAGGTCACTGTACATTCCACTGCAACACTGAATTGGTGATCCACATATTTTGATGAAAAAAAGAGCACCCCCATTCAAATGTGATTCAATTATGTATACATTTAATGAGCATCCAAATTATCTAAATAAGCACACTCCGCGCACCAGTACCCAAATGTTCTGCAGTAATAGAATAACAAAAAGCACTCAACAATAGAAACTCATAGCTTAAAACAATATAAATAAAGAATTATAATGACATCTTCCATGAGAATAAATGTCATTGCAAGTGTCAAAAGACAAACAACCAAAACTTAAAACATGTGACCTAAATGATTCAAACACTCTTACATTGTCACGAAAAGCAATTCATATGGTCATAAAGAAAGGCTTGCCTATATGTCTTTCTAAATGAATGAAAAACTTAGTGCACCAACCATACCATTCCATCATTCAAAAAGTTGTCTTCCCAGAAATTTCTTCCACCATTATACACTAACCTTATTTCACCTTATTAACCGAACACTAAAATCGTTACATTACCTGCACCACAACTACTAATTACAAGAATCAAAAATTGTGCACACAAAAACCAACAGAAAATGGAGAAAGTAACATTTTCACAACCAAGTTTAATCCATTTGACAAGTTATGTAGTCTTCAAATGACTTTAGAACAAAAATCTATGATGAAAGGGAAACAACAAAATTAAAGATACTATATTTCCAAAATGCTAATAACAGAGATGCGTGAGTACGGACCATGGTTCTAACAAGGCAAATCACTGGAGGCAATAAAAGCTCAGGTATTTCAGAAAGAAGAAAATACCTTTAGGGCTTTTTCAAGGGCTAAAGGTGAAGCTTGCAGGATAACTTTATCCAGGTTCAGTTTCGAATACAAAGCAAAGCAACATGTCCCAGCATCAACCCATATGAGGTCATCGCTTTTCTCTGCTGCAGAATTATGGCATCCTCCTGAACTGATAGAAGTAAGCTGGCCAGACGCAAGTAAGGCTGCATCGGAGCTAACTTCACCATAATCACGCACTTCAATACCATTTGTCTCCATATAAGAGCTCACCTGAAAATTGTATGAACTTATGTCCAATGAATCAATGCAGAACAAGAATGAAGTACTGTATTAACAGAACACTATCTAACCTCAGAAGACACCTTTTGCTTGTCCACATAAAAGAAAGCAGCAGTTGACGTTACTATGGCATATGCATGAACAACAGGGCTATAGGAAACATCAGAGCCACGAACATTATACAGCCATGCAACCTGACATTCAACATTCCAAATTACAGAAAGATTAAAAAATAATAATTTTACCAATAAATAGGAAAGTTGAATGCCAATATGGTATGATGCCACAGGCTTGCCTCATCTAATGCAGTGAGTACAACAGCATAAGCTTTTTCCTGCATAAGCTCCTCCCTCAAATCCTTTAGCTTGTCCTCAACAGAACGACCAGCAAATTTAATTGGGTGCACAAGTACAGGGTTTCCTTCAGCTGGGGGTCTACTTATCCAAACTTCATCAACCAAGTTTTTAGTCGTTTGAATCAACTTTTGTTGTTTCTTAGCAAAAGCACGCTCCCATTTCTGTGCAGTTTCAACTGATATGCACCAAGGATCAACACCAATAGCAGCATCACTTGGAAGATTCTAGTAGAGCATATCAAGATTCAGTTATTGTAATCAATCAGGATAATTTACAAATCCAAAATAAAGCAAACAACATATGCAGTATTTGTCACACAGTAGCCAGAAATTGGCGAACCAGTACAATGGTTTATTGTCAAAAAATAGAAACAGAACCAATTTAAAGAGAAGTTACAGATATAAGCATCAATGAATTTGATAATGCTATTACAGGTGAAATCCATAAGTGTTCTTTATGTACCACTATAGAGGAAAGGGGGAAATAGTAAGGCAGGACCCTGTTAAACAAAATAGCAGTTTTCAATTTGTAGGAAGCCAAAGTCTTCAGGTTCAAGTAATTGATTATAGGTGGCATCCAATGAATGGTGGATTGTTCTGCAGTGAAATTTCGGAAGCAGAGAAAACCTAAATGTTTGCTAAGGGTGTTCTTTTTGTTGTATTACAAAGGGGATAGATAATCTGTTAAATAAGAACCTTTAAAGCTTTGCACTACACAAATGCACTTGTGATGGATGGGAGTCAAAAGGGCAGGTGATTTCAATTCAAACTTTTGATAACACGTACAATAATAAGTTTACTCTAGCACAACAAAGAAATAAACATAGATCTCATATTGCTTCATTTAACAAGAAACAGATATTCGGACAGCTTATAGGTTAGTGAGTGAATTGAACTAAAGTCGCAATAAATCTCACATCAGCCATCCAGACATCAACTGTTGGGTCTTCTCCTATTCGCATGAGCTTCCACCGACTGCTAAGTTGTTGTTCTGCCTGCAAAAAGTACCGTCCGTCTGTCCAAAGTAACGCCTCATTTGCTGTTATAAGTGCCAAACCTACAAGTTATCAAGAACACACTTCGTTAGAACAAGTGGGCGTATAATAACATAGAATGTGTCAATGCAAGTAGTCATCCATGTCAAATTGGCATGACATACCAATTTATGGCTGAAAAATCTAAATATATCCCTAACTTGCCACTGCAGCAACAAGAATTACAAATGTCCACAAAACAGAATATCTTAGAAGTAGGAAATTTTGATCGTGGAGAATCGAGTTTTGAATTAATCTAGACCGATTGGTTAGCGTGCAAAAATACTTAATTCTAATTGAATTAAATTGTGGATTATTAATTTATGTTTCAGAGTATAACATCACAGTGTATTTACTTTTCAAAAACAGTTCAGTACCAAGCTCAGTACAATATCAGGTTCCTAATGAAGATGGAATGGTAAAAAGTTACCATGGAGAATCAATAGGAAGTCAAATTTACACCAACTCTGGAGAATCATCCATATCAAAATGAATAGATGCAAAATTTGATTTTAGAGCATATGGAAAAAAGATTGGTATGAAGGAAACAAACCAGCGCTGCCGGAGAATCCAGATACAAATTCACGCCGTTTGTCCCTAGCGGATACGTATTCGCTCTGACACACCAATCATCGAACAAATCATATAAATACGAAATCAAAATTGAATTAAGATATCAAGAGAAATCCAGATCATCAGTAACGAGATCAATCACACTACTTGAATTGCCCATCGGAAACAGAGATGCAGGCATCAGTATTAAACACACAACATGAAGGCGTCTGTGGAGAGTGTAAGAGAGACCTGGTGATAATCTTCGGAAGGGACGACCAAAGCGTCCAGTGGAGGGATGTGAGAGGCCATTAGAGTCCTAAGAGAAGCCAGTGTTTCGTCCGCCATTCTTGTCACTTGTTTCTCTCTCTACGATTTTTGCTTCTAAAGAACTTTTGACTTGATGTAGACGATTAGAGAGAGAAGGATGATCTATTTATAGGAAATTTGGATTTCGATAGGGTCGGCTATTAGCATCTCTTCATTTGATTCAATCCATTTCTTTCTGACTCATTTAACCCTAATTCATAGTTTCCATATCTGATGAATATCACATTGATTGTCTGCGGTCTTCATACAAACTCCGATCATGTTGCAGTAAAAATTACATGACAACTTCTACACTGTCTTTCTACATTCTTCAACTTCGTTTTTTATGGATTGGTTCATTATTTTTCTTTTAATTTTCTCTTAAATGAACGTAAAATTCTTGAGACAATGAAATTAGAGAGGGACTAAAGGCACCACTCTGATTTCGAAGGGCACCACACAAAATTCATTTTTTTTTTGTTTAATTCCAATTTTACCCTTAGGATTGTTGAACTAGTTTCGTTCAATCATAATGACCGAACGGGCTTCAAGGTGTTCGGTCAAGATGACCGAACGGGCTTCTATGAGTTCGGTCATGGTGGCCGAACACTCTTCTATGTGTTCGGCCAACCGGGGCCGAACGAAACTGATCTGATTCAATCGTTTTTTTTACGTTTTTTGCTACGATTTTCATACATTTAACAAATTTGTGAAATGTTCATCATTATGTAGGCATTACAATTTTCAAAAAATTAAAAAATTTAACATAAATATTAAAAAAAAAACGCAACCTGTAACCCATCGTGCACGCGCACACCGTGCCTACCGTCACCCGTCATTGTGTTTTTTTTTTAATGTTAAATCTTTTAATTTTTTTAAGATTGTAATGTCAACATAATGATGAACATTCCACAAATTTGTTAAATGTGTGAAAATCGTGTGAAAATCATAGCAAAAAACGTAAAAAAAAACGATTGAATCGGATCAGTTTCGTTCAGCCTGGTTAGCCAAACACATAGAAGAGTGTTCGGCCACCATGACCGAACTCATAGAAGCCCGTTCGGTCATCTTGACCGAACACCTTGAAGCCCGTTTGGTCATTATGACCGAACGAAACTAGTTCAACAACTCTAAGGGTAAAATTGGAATTATACAAACAAAAAAAAAATTGTGTGCTGCCCTTAGAAATCAGAGTGGTGCCTTTAGTCCCTCTCATGAAATTATTCATCTCGATTTTGTATCAATTTGTTCCCAATTCACACTTAAACCTTAATTTGAGGAGGGAGGGACTAAAGACACCACTCTGATTTCTAAGGGCACCACACAATTTTTTTTTTTTTTGTTTAATTCTAATTTTACCCTTAGGGTTGTTGAACTAGTTTCGTTCGGTCAAGATGACCGAACGGGCTTCTATGAGTTCGGTCATGGTGGCCGAACACTCTTCTATGTGTTCGGCCAACCGGGCTGAACGAAACTGATCCGATTCAATCGTTTTTTTACGTTTTTTGCTACGATTTTCACACGATTTTCATACATTTAACAAATTTGTGAAATGTTCATCATTATGTAGGCATTACAATCTTCAAAAAATTAAAAAAATTTAACATAAATATTAAAAAAAAACGCAACCCGTAACCCGTCGTGCACGCGCACACCGCGCCTACCGTCACCCGTCATTGTGTTTTTTTTTAATGTTAAATCTTTTAATTTTTTAAGATTGTAATGTCAACATAATGATGAACATTCCACAAATTTGTTAAATGTGTGAAAATCGTTTGAAAATCATAGCAAAAAACATAAAAAAAACGATTGAATCGGATCAGTTTCATTCGGCCCGGTTGGCCGAACACTCTTCTATGTGTTCAGCCATCTTGACCGAACACCTTGAAGCCCGTTCGGTCATTATGACCGAACGAAACTAATTCAACAACTCTAAGGGTAAAATTGGAATTAAACAAAAAAAAAAATTGTGTGGTGCCTTTAGTCCCTCTCATTTGAGGATCGTTTTTTTTCCTCAAAGCAAGTTTGCCCACCATAAAGTTCCTTCCTTTAAAATGCATATACACTGCACAACCAGGGTGGGTTTTTTATAATTAAATATGTCATTTGGGGAGGACTAAAGGCACAACCCCAATTCTAAAAGCACAGTACCAATTTAAAAAAAAAAATTATAATTTTATCCATAGGGTTGTTGAACTAGTTTCGTTCGGTCAAAATGACCAAACGGACTTCAAGGTGTTCGGTCAAGATGACCGAATGTCCTTCTAAGTGTTCGGCCAGGATGACCGAACACCGAGGTGACATGGGCGTCAGACGCGCGCGGATGAGGACGGGGGTTGTGCGCGCGTGCACGACAAGTGACGAGTTGCGTTTTTTGCGATGGATTTGATCGATTTTTTTACGTTTTTTTTTATATTAAATATTTTAATTTTTTGAAGATTATAATGCCAACATAATGATGAACATTCCACAATTTGATAAATGTGTGAAAATCGTAGCAAAAATCGTAAAAAATGATTGAATTGGAGTAGTTTCGTTCGACCCCGGTTGGCCGAACACTTAGAAGGACGTTCGGCCACCCTGACCGAACACATAAAAGGACGTTCGGTCATCTTGACCGAACACCTTGAAGTCCGTTCGGTCATCTTGACCGAACGAAACTAATTCAACAACCCTTGGTGTAAAATTGGAATTTTTTTTTAATTGGTGTTGTGCCTTTAGTCCTCCCCATGTCATTTTACATCCTAAAAATTGAAGAAAAAAAACATAAAAAATTGCATAAAAGATGTGTATACATTAACATTAACAGAAACACAAAAAATCGCATAAAAGACATCGTGTATAACACTTTCATTAACATTACTTCATTAACATTAACAGAGTTAGGGATTTCGGGCTACATTTAGAAAATCACAAGGAAGTTTCGTGCAATTTCTAAACCACGGTGATTTTATGTCGAATTTTGAAATCATAAGGGAGTTTCGCGCAATTAACCCATATTCTAATGTAAATCCAATTCCTACGGCGTGATTGGTATGATGGAATGGGGTGGGAATAGAATCATCATTTTTACCTTGATTCCTATTCTTTTGATTGGTATGTTTTATAAAAGTGGAATGATGATTCCCGCATGAATTGGTATTACCATCGATAAGGGAATGACCATTCCTTCCTACCCTATGGTATTACGTATTCATTTTTTGAAGAAAATGAACGTTTTTATAATCATTTTGACTATTATCATTATTTATTTTATGTTTTCACAAATTAACTTCCTAAAGTTGAATTATTATATAAAATTGCGTAAATAATATAAAATTATTTATAAAAAATATAAAATAAGAACTAATAATTTAAAATAAATATAAATTAAAAAATTAAATACATAAATTGTATTAAAAATAATTAATAAATCATAAAAACATAATAACATAATATGAATATAATTTTAGTTCTGATATAAGATTTATCTATATATATTTGTAAATACATATAAATAAGATAAATGAATATTAGTATAGATAATAGGTTATTTAAAAAAATATAAATAAATTGTAACTAAAATAGTTTTTTAGAAATATAAAATAAGATATTAGGATTTTAATAATATAAAATCATATAGAATAATTAATACAAAAATATGAAAAATATATTATTATTATTATTTATCTAGTTTAAGAATATGTAAATAATACAAAAATAGTAAACTAATAATAAAATTAAAAAATATAATATATAAATATAATATATCTTAATATTTGTACAATGATTAATTTTCTGTAAAAAGAATTATTTTTAAATTTAAATATGGCAAATATTTTAAATTTGAGTGATATATTGAATGTGAATATTAAATAAAATTATAGTGGAAGGTAATTTGGTCAAATAAAAATTGATTTAATATTATACATTTTATTTATAGTTATCAATTATAAAATATAATTATAATGATTATTTCATTCATTTCTTATTCCTTTCTGATACCAATCACATGAATCAGTATTTTTATACCATTCATTTCCCATTATACCATTCATTTCCCATCACCATTTCATTCGTGAGTTCATTCCATTCCCACATAATTCAATTCTATCATACCAATCATGTCGTTAATATTTTATAGATTTTTTGTTTTTTGAAATATATATTATACTTTTGACCTATGCGTTAAGTCTTTTTTATTTTTATTTTTAATATATAATATATTTTATATTCAAATATTTGAAATTTGAAAAAAATATAATAAATAAATTTAATAGAATAAAATAAGTAATTAATTTGTATATTCTAAAGACTAACTATATCAATTCACCATCTTAAAAAAAAAAAAAAAGACAAAATCAATCTTACAAATCGCACAATCTATCTCTGTTGATTCAGATTAAACAAAATTGTAGTCTCATCATTCATAAACATAGTAATAATCATCCTGAACTAATTCACAGTCACTCCTCAATCCTAGGATCACTCAAAGAAGAATGGCCAAATCCGGGCTCTTTAGCCCGTTTCATCATTTCTTCAACTCGTCGTTTCTCTTCATTCATACCCTTCTTCTCGAGTTCATTCACAAGAATCTCATACGTACAATCCATTGGAACAAATCCCTTGAGCACCATCTCATCAAAGAAGGAACGAGCGTGATCAAGTTTATTGTTCTTGCTGAGGCGATTCACCAAAAGAGAGTATATCCCAAGATCAATACTAACATCATTCTTGAACATGTGGTTTAACAAAAACGAAAGCACCTTCATTCTCTTCAATCTGCAACACATTTTCAGCAGTGGTGCATAAGTATTAAGATCAGGCTTGCACTGATTTTCTTCCATTTTCTTTAGTAAATTCAGAGCCTTCTCTTCTTCCGAATTATTCGAAGCAATAAGAATCAGTGTATTGTAAGACACCACATTCGGAGAAACTCCCTGTTTCAACATATCCTCAAAAACAGCTTCAGAGTCCTTTAGCCTGCCTGCATGGCTTAGAGCATTAATGAAGGCATTATAGAACGTTGTATCGGGGGAGCAATTGTTCTGCTTCATCTGCTCGTAAACCTCTAATGCTTTATTGGGTTCTTTAGCTTTCGACAAAGCAGTCATTATAATAGTATATGTCACCACACTAGGATGAAAACCACTCTTCTTCATTTCTTCCAAAGTAGCATCAACTTTACGAAAATCTTTCTCACGACAATAGGCTTCAATGAGAATCGTGTATGTCACAGAATCAGGGCAAAACCCGTGTTTCTTCATCATATCAACGATCTTCATAGCTTTGTCGATCTGCCTAATTTTGCACCAACCATGCATTAACACATTGAACATCTTTGTAGTAGGAAGAACACCTTCCTTGTTCTCAAAATACACTATTTCTGCATGCTCAACACTGCCTTCTTTCACCAATACATCCAATAACACAATCATGGCTGTTATATCTTTACTTACTCCAAATCGTGCCATTTTTTCAAACGCCTCTATTGCATCCTCATACCTACCAGCCCTAGCAAGACGCCTCATGATTTTAGCCATTGTATCCAACGTGATGTATCCGTCCAACTTGTTCATTTCTTCCATCAATTCCCACATGACATCAAATTTCTTTGTTTTCCCCAAATTGTCCACCATCAATTTGTAAAGATCAGCCGAATGTGGACTCCCTTTCTGCAGTTCAGCCCACTTGAAGAATCCAAAAGCTGGTATCCATTCACAGCCAAACCTACGCAATACTTGCTCGACCAAACTCTCTGACACATCAACATCACAACTATCTAGAACTTCCACAACCAAGTCAGGGGATTTGAACTGATTCTTTAGAATCTTACTCAGCTTATCTATATCACTCTCAAGGATATCATTTACTATGTTTTTCATATCAACAGCTTGATCATGAATCTTATGATTCTCAATCCAATAAGATACGGACGGAGGGACAAAATCGTCATCATCCGACTTCTTACTGCTCGTGCCCTTACCAGAATACTTAACCCAATTGGGAAGCTCAGGCGACTCATCTACCATCTTTGAGATGTTAGCTTCAAGTGGCTCAGCCACAGTGCAAAATGCATTATGAGACAGACCACAAACCCCATTTATACTATAAGCATAATCTTGTTTACAGATATTGTTCAAGCACAATCGAGCTCGCAGTCGCGACAAACAATAGAAATGCTTCGACTTTGATAGCATTCTCACTTATCCTGATCAAAAGTAGGAAAGGAAAAGCTTTTTAAAACAGGGAAAATGCCAAAAAAAAAAAGTCACTCTCTGCATTATTTATCATCTATATCTATATTTAAAACATTCAATACATCGCCTACCTTCTCATTCAATTAATCAGAGCTTATCAAGTGGTGCATCATCTTCCAAATAAAAATCTCAAAATTTAACTTAAGATCAGAATACCAGCAGCTTATATTTTAATTTAACTAAACTAATGTTTACCCTTTTGTAACTAAAATACATCACTGCCTTCATGGGCGGAACAGCGGCGGACGGCGGCGGCAGAATTTTGTCTTCTTTGAGAGAGGATTCAGAAGCTACTCTAATCTGGAATCCATCCGCGAAAGGGGATTGTAAAGTGGGCCACTGGGCCTTTACTTTTTTCATTGGGCCGGGCCTTTTTCAATAATACAATTTGAATAAGTACTTATTTTGAGCATAAAATAAAATTACATTCTTCATAATCTATATATATATATTATAAAATAACAATTACCCCTCAAAATAGAAATGCTAAGATTTTCCCGCCCATTTCCACCTCTGAAAAATAGAAATACATATTATTTCATAATTTATAAATTATAAATATTATTGTATTAAACATGATTTATATATGTGGTAATAATATCATTTATAATATTGACAAAATCTTAAAAATTATTATTTATATATATAGTATATGAATGTTAATATGATCTCATCTAATAACTTTTTAATTATTGATATAATCATGATTAAAGATATGTTTATCGAATAAATTAAATTAACATGATGACGGATTTCAAAAACTATAGATCATCAAAGTAATTTTTTATCTTTAATGTTGTACCATACACACACATATACCACTTCAATAAATATATACCATTACATTGATTGGGGGAGTTCGTAGTGACTGAGGGGTCGAAGACCAAGAAGTGAGTTATTAATCAAGTTAATCAACATATATAACACAACATAAATTAACTATTTCTATTTACTATATTCGAAATATGTATTGTAAATTATAATAAAAATCACACAATTTTATTTGACGAGTATGTCGTATACAATACTCCAATTTTATATATCTTCTATGTAACAATGTTAATAATATAACATAGTGTTTACATGATTTTATTTTATTATGCTATATTCATTCTTATTAAAAATCATAAAGAGTTGTAATATATATCTTGAATATAATAAAACAATATACATATGATATATTGTTGCACACAATAACATTTAGAAAGTATAAAATTTATGAATTCATATACTTTCTATTAAAATCTACAAATTAAGTATAAAAAATATCATTTATAAAAAATGATATAAAAATATATCATTTATACTTATACTTATAAAAATTAATAAAAAAATATTTTATATTTCATAATGTTGAATTATATAAATATATTTTCATTATTAATATTGAAGAATAGATAGTCGATGCCATTTATAAGAGTGATAATACATAGATGAAGAATTTTTACATATATATTTTAAATACTTTGAATTTTTTATTATGAAATTCCATCGTCATCTATATAAAAACCAACTAATCTCATTTCTACTTTTTAAAAGTAGAAATACAAATATTTATTATTTTATAAATTTATAAATTGTAAATATTTAGTTTTCATAATTTATGTATATTCATGGTATGAAAATCATTTTGTATATATACGAAAATTGAGGAAAAAAATGTGATCGTGTTTGATATGTTATAAAGTTAGTATGATTTGTGTATATATGGTAATAATATTATATCATTAAAAGTTGCGAATACAAATTTGTACATTAATCCAAATCATTTTATATATCGACGAAAAATTTAGCTAAAAAATTTATCATTTTTTGTTGTTGTAAGAATAAATAATATTTCCTCTTTGTTTAAAAAGTGAATACAAATTTGAAATTTCATTATCATGGTAGCATGAAGTTCACAAAACAATGATAAATATCTTTAGTTTATGTTGTAATATATAGTTTGTTGTAATATATAGTTTCATGATTTTAGATGTATCAGATTTTGAAATGTTTACCATCCAATATGATTTTTCTAATAGATAAATTTTGATTTTAAGGCATTTGGATAAAATAATTATACATATTTTTTGATGGTATGTTAAATTTAGAAATCTTATTTTGGAGTAATATACAATAATATCAATATTTTAAACTCATTAAGAATAAGTTATTGAACATATATTTGCACAAGTATTTTCCAGGCCAATTGTAACAAAAATAATTAGTAAAAATATTCAGACAACATATGATGAAAGTTTGTTTCAGGCGAATAGTGACAACAACGTATGATGAAAATAAAAAATATTTAAATTTGTAAATTATATGGGTAGTAGATTAAATTGATATAACTTTGAAGAACTATATTATTTTTCATGAACAATATTTTTATATCAAAAAATTACTAACACTTCAAATTTATTTGTTCATACATCACACGAACACGAATATACCAATTGAGATTGAAACATTATGAGAACTTAATTTTTTGTAATTAAAATTTTCACATCAAACTCAAAGTATTTAGATTTTATGGTCGTGAATCACACAAGTAATAAATTAGACTGAAATTCTCAAAAAAAATTTATTATTTTTTCCATGTTCAACATTTTTCGTATTAAAATAGTTAAATAGTGAAATTTATATGTCCGTCACTCTATGCATCGCATGGGACTTATACTAGTGGTACCAAACAACAATACCATATTTAATTTGAAGATGACAATGTATAATGAAAAAAAAATTAAATTCGTAAATTACATGAGTAGTAGATTAAATTGATATAACTTTGAAGAACTATGTTATTTTTCATGAACAATATTTTTATATCAAAAAATTACTAACACTTCAAATTTATTTGTCCATACATCACACGGATACGAGTATACCAAATAAGATTGAAATATTATGAGAACTTTTTTTTTTTGTAAATTAAAATTTTCAAATCGAACTCAAAATATTTAGATTTTATGGTCGTGAGTCACACAAGTAATAACTTAGACTGAAATTCTAAAAAAATATTATTATTTTTCATGTTCAATATTTTCGTATTAAAATATATAAATAATAAAATTTATATGTTCGTGCATTGAACAAGACTTATACTAGTGGTGCCAGACAACAATAACATATTTAATTTGAACCGGCCCAGGCTCGTATAGCAAGGGAAGTGGCTGAATTTTTTTATTTTTTAAATTTCTTTAAGTTTAATTAAAATGTATCTTTTCACAAAAAAGTAAAATTTCTAAAACCATTTTTTCTTATATTTGTAGGTATAAAATAAGTTTACTAAATTTAAATGGATGGAGAATCTTCAAATCTCATATCATATATTTTATGATAATACATAATAAAGATACAATTGACCACGCTGTCGCGATACGATAAAATTAATTATTTTTCTTCCTAATCTTACTAACTAAATTTTATCTTCCTAACCTTACTAACTGGTAGATAGGGTAAGTTGTAGTCGATCCCACACGAAAAGTGAAGAATTAAGTATGTCAGGTGTTCAATTAGGGTAAGTTGGAGTCGATCCCACAAGAAGTGAAGAATTAACTATGTCACCTATGTTCAATTTAAAGAAATAAGAGAGGATGTGGTTTTTTTTTTTTCAAATTATCATTATCACTAAATTAATTAACTAACCTAGAAAGTAAATTAAATAATAAAAAAATCAATAGATAAATGTATTCCTGTTATCAGTTCAGTTACCCCGATATCAACTCTCAGATTATCATGGAATTATCACCTCTAGTCTAACAACAAGTTTTGTTAAACCGAATCGTCTCTTAACATTAGTTAAATTAGGATAAGATTACTAATTAACCCTATTTAATTGAATAACCTATAATAAACTCTCTAGATTTAATTCATTAAAAGCATAGGATGAACTAGACTCCGAATACACAAAGTTGATTCGATAATCTAGGATTATGTTATCCTAGAATGCACGACCTCTAGATGAAAATTAAATCACAACAATTAGGATTCATGATTTAAAATTCTAGCAATCAATTATCAAATACTTAACCTAGGTGGTCAATCCAAATCAAGCAATAATAATTGAAATCATGTCAATCAAATAGCATAAACAATTTCAATCAAAACATCAAGAGCAAATTACAAAATTAATTAAAGAATAAATAAATACACGGATTCAAACATCTCTTCTAGCCGGGATATGAAGTCTAGTCTTACATCATTGAAATCAAAACAATAAAATTTCAAGAAAAAATTATGAAAAAAACTAATCTAGAGATATTTGTTGCCCTCCAATTCTCTTTCTCTCTCTAGATTGTAACTTTGAAAAGAAGTTAGAGAAAACTTGGCTGTAGGCGTGTTCTCGGTGGTGTGATATTTGCCCTTTCTTTTAGTTATGGGCCTTTGCCAAATTCAACAATTTTATTAAGCCCATTAGAGAATCCACAAAGACTTCCTACCCATAAGTGAACTGGGCCTTCTTTCCAATTGAATTTCTAAGCCCAAAAACTTCCATATTAAGTCCATGAAAAAATTGATTTTAATAGATTCCAAAGCCCAAACAACTCCATCTCTTAGATCCACGATCATGTTCTTTAACTCGAAAATATTCCAAAAAGTTCTAAATAATTAATAAAATAATATATGAAATATTTGGAGACCAAGAACATGTATAGATACGAAAATAGTGTATTAACTCACATCAAAAAACATAAAATCTCAAATTAACCAACAATAAAATGCACATATTTTATACCTATCAATAATCTTAAAATGTGATTTGTTTCTTTTTTTATTTAATTAAAATTGAGGGTGAGGAATTCCAACTTTAACACTTTACACTAAAGGTGTGTGAAGTGTATATATAATTAAATTAGACTTGTCGATGTTATAATAGAATATAACTTATTAACGAGAATGATCTAAATCTGTAACAATGAATTAATATTTAAAATTAAGCATTGATATTCTATGAACTGTTTTAATTAAAATTTTATGTAGTCAATTCAACTAATCATGTGACCGATAAAATTATGATATATTTTTGTCACAAATGTCAACATCTTATTAATAAATTAATACTATAAAAGACATATATGCTTTTTTCTAGAAGGCCATGGAGAATTTACACATTTTTCACTCTGTGATTTTAACCGTTATTTTTTTTTCAACAAATGAAAAATATATTTCATATTATTACATCCTAAAAAATAATCCCCTATTCATATGTATAAGTTGGATTGATTTTTCACAAAAAAAAATAAAATATCATTGCAAATGGCAATTAAAGCATGTCAATTTTCTATTATACTAATATTTAATGAATATTATACTCTTTAAAAAGTAGATTTAATGAATATTTACTAATAAGTAGATTTTTAAAAAAAAATTAGTTACAAAATTTTCATAATTTTAAAAAAATATATGTTTTTTTCGACAATGGAGTCATTAGAAAATAATTTATTATTATTAATTTAAAAAAAATTGAAAATTTATTATTTGTAGCATTATAAGGTATTAACATGTTTAAATATGTCTTATGTAACTATATCACGGTATAAAAAATAAATGACATATATATACAGTTTTTCAATTTGGATTAGTTCCAATTCATAGGTTTTTCAATTTGGATAATTGAAAGATCTCCAAAATCAAACCCAATTTTTTTATTTGTTTAGTTCGTTAAGGGAAAGTAAAAATGTCAACGAATATTTTTGTTTGTGTTAGGATATTTTTGAGTAGATTTTGATGAGACAAAACAGTGATGTAATAGGGATTTGGAGTACCCCATTTTTCCATGATATTTATGTGGAAACTTAGTTTCTCTTAAGTTTCTGTTTTGAGTTGAAGTTTGAAGTATCGTGGAAATAAGCAAGATGGAGGTTGCTGATAGCAGCAGGATTCTACAAAGAAGAGATACTACATTCAGAAAGCAGTGTATCAATAAGCAGCTTTACAGTAAGCAGTAAGGAGACTTCCTGAAGAATCAGAACAGAAAGCACTTGCAGAACAGGAAACAGTCTGGAACAGAAAGTTGGCGTAGAACAGAAAGTGGTGCATTCTGATCAGGGAGCAGGAAGACAACACAATTTATGATGCAGTACGAGAAAGATCAATGCATACGAGGTTGTCTTGTCAATGTAGCCGGTAGATGAAAGTGATCAGAGAACTAATGTCTCGTTGACATGTGGACCGACAACTTGTAAGAAGCCTGATGCCGAGGAGCGTCGCCATTAATGCTCTGCAGAATAAGACAAGAACTCTTCCCCAATTTTTCCAGAATCATTTAATGCTAGAGTAGAAGAAGATCAAATGAGATTAAGGATTTCAAATTCAAAATGGAGTGTGTTGTCACTCTTCAACGGACACATTTTCCTACAAGTATTTAAGAATGAAGAGTTGACTGGAGAAAACTACTGAAACATTATCTCTCGTTTTCTCTCAATCAAACGCTAAAGTTTCTCTCCAGTTTCAGTCACTCAACCTTACTATGAAGCAGCCAAGGCGACGAGATTTCCAGAACTTCAAAGACTTCAAGGCTGTCTTCGAAGCACCAGTTGAAGACCTATATACTTTTTAACCTTTGTGTTGTGTGCGAGGTTGTTTTATTTGGTGTCTTTAGTGGGAAGGATTAAGATCCTCATTAAGTGTTAGTCTTAAGTGTTTTAAGGCTTGTAACTCTGTGTGAGTTTGTTGAATCCTGTGTGGGTTGGCCTAAGGATCATTCTGATTCTTGTAGGTGATAGTTTGGTAGGGATAGATTATATAGATAAGTCTTGTAAAACAATCTTACCTAATGAAGTTCCTCCTTAGTGAAGGAGAAGAGATGACGTAGAAGGATTACATCACCCTCGAACCTCTATAAGCCGTTTGTGTGCTCTTATTACTTTATTGTGTTTATGTTGCATATATATTTGCTCATTCTGCATATTGAAGTTTGAGAAAACCATACTTTGAAAAGAAAACGTTTTTCTAAAAAGAAACTCTGTCTTTGTGTTTTTCCACTGCATATTGTAACTTTGAAATAGTAAGCTGAAACAACATTCCGCCAGCTTACTGATTCTGCACGTTTGTTGTATTCTTTTACAGAATTCAGTAGCGATCTTACAAAAATTTTTGAAAAGTAAAAATTTGATAGAGCCATTCACCACCCCTCTAAACCTCTGAACCACTTGGTACCAACAGTTTGAAATAATAAAATGTTGAAAGATATGTGGTTAGTATAATATAATGACTATTATTGAAAATGAGAAGAAATTTGAATGATTATCAACTCGTAAGAAGAGTTTTATTCTTGATGAAATTGTTTGTTCTGATGCTTATGTTCCTTGTTAGAATTTTAAGTGCAATTATAGAGAATTTGATATGAATAAAATTATAAAAAACAACGATTTGTTCACCCAATTTGTCAAGAATGACTACGTCTGGGGGGCACTACCAAGCCAGGAGATTTACTAATTTTCTTGTTTCAACAAATACAATGAATCAAGGGATATATATACCCAGAAATTGGGGCATAGCCCTAAAAGCCAAATCAACCCGAATAGCGCTTTAAAGGCCCAAATATTTTTCCCCTGGACGTGACATAGACGATTAGGCTTCATAACCCAATATCATAACAATTGTTTTGAAAATACAACTCAAATTGTAAGAATAACACTATAAATCACACAACACGATTTAATTGTCAGAAAAATCACAACTGTCACGACCACTTTTCTAATACAGCTAGACATGTAATAGATTTTCATATTAAAAGACCTGTTAGTGATTGTGTGATTTTTTTTTTAAAACATAATAACATAAATAACTTTTCTTGCAATGAGAACCCAGTAAAACTATAACACGTTTTGTAGTGTGTACCATGAAGTTAAGCCACACTGACTTCTATATTTTACATTTTTATATACATTAGATGATCAAACAACAAAATTTCAAGTATTTTATCAAAACATTGTTTAAAGCAAAATAAGCTCATAGCGTAGCCCAATAGGTCGTCATCCATGTACACCATCTCCGAACCCGTAGGAACTCAACAACACAGTCAGTGAATCCATAAGATTATACATCAGCAGGTTCACCTACAATGCATGAACTGTATGAGCTAATAAGCTCAGTAAGCAGAAATCATGCATGTACTGTCATACAAATGGTTGTAAGAACTTTAAGAATATCGTGAATGCATGGCTTTGATATCTTTTACTATGTTGGGCCCCTGACTCATCTACAGTACATCGGAAAGGAGCTAGCTCAATAATCTCTGTACTTTGCTTTGCTTTAAAGTCATGTTTATGGCCCAATATCTTCGAACCATAACCACGGCTCGCATGCCATAGGCACACTTTTACTATGAAAGCCGATACCGGCCTCGATGTACTAGTAGTGGTCAACTTTGCTTTAACTTTGCTCTTTGTATGATATGATGTGCATACAGACTCAACATGTCTTCTATGCATACACCTATCTATGCTCATGAATGATATGTACAAAATTCAATGCCAATGCATCATCTTTAATCACACATAAAAAGTAATCACCAATATCAAGAAACGCAAATTCACTATTATCATATAATACAAGTAAACACATAAAATACTATGTTCATGCATTGTAGTTGCAAATGAATTTCTACTTACCTTTACTCGTTGTCACCCTTTAAATTGTTTACGTTGTCCCTTGAGATCTTAATGGCTAACGATCTCGTTCGGTGGCAACCCTCGTGAAGCTCAACTCTTTGAATCCTAAGTTTGTTTCGTCGCCTCAATAAAGTGGTCTCTTGGAAAAACTACTACGTTTCAGGGAACTTGTGTGGTCCTTTGTCTACGTTTCCTATAAGGAAAGAATCAAACTTGCAAGGCAAACTAATCTTGCAAATTAAACTATCTTGCAAATGTAAAATCCCTTGCCAACTGGAAGAAAATTGTCGTTGCTTATCTTCCTCGTCTGAGCTCCGATTTATGATCCAGAAAGCTCATGATGAAGCTCTCGGTGTGCATACTACCTCTATGAAATCTCAAGCCCATCCGACTTTCGATCGTCTGGAAATTGCCCTTGCAAAAGGCTGAAATCATCATTGCATACTGCACTGCCACTCTATACCCCGATGCATCTTAGGCCTCTCAAACGGACTCGCCTTAAGGTGAAATTTGGTAGGAATGATCCTAACACGCTAAAGAACACCCCATATGAACAGTTTTAAGAAACCCTTTCGTTAAGACCTTCTGCTCCACGACTATTTCCGATTCGGGTGTAGAAACGCAGCCCTGACTTCGTAAAATTATTCCTCAGTCGTCCGACCTTGGATGGCCACCAAACTTGGTGGAGACCTTCCCCATACACCCTAGTATATGCCATAAAAACAGTTTCCCGATCTCATCCCCGAAAGTGCCTGAAACGGCGTATCGAACGCTGCCTGCGCGCAATCTTCGGCGCAGGCCCGTCATCCAAAATCTGCTGCAACTAGCTCCTTTCCGTCGCTGCTACCACCGACTCCGGCGACCCGCGTCGCCGGCGACTCACCAGACTACGACCTACTCAAACGACCCAAAAACACCCCATAGCTACACTACAACTCACCCAAACTCAGCACGAAAGTTGGCTGTCGACCAGCCTCATAACTGACCTGTCGCCGTCCCCAGCGCCCAGCAGCGCTCCCGTCGTGCCCAGCAGCGCTCCCGTCACGCCCAGCACTCAGCACACCAGCATCCAGTGCACCAGCAGCCCTGTCCCTGGCGCCCAGCGCTCCCGGCGCTGCACAGCAGCCCAACTCCCGGCGCCCGACTGCAGCCCCTTCCCAGCGCACCAGACCTCTCCCGTCGCGCACCAGACCTCCCAGTACGGTGCTCCACACCTGTCGCCGCTCCCAGCGGCGGCCAACAGCCCACCCGCCTGTGCACCTTGCACCGGCGACCCCCGACGACTCCCGGCAGCCGCGTGCAGTAGAAACAGAGCGGAGGGACAGCAGCAGAGCAGGAATAGCAGGGAGGGTATGAGAGAAAGAGAGGGAGAGAGAGAGAGAATCGGGAGAGAGATGGAGTGGGATACCTTGAGAGGGGGAGACTTGAGCGAGAGGGAGAGAAGAGAAAGAAACTGTGTGTGCGTGAATGTTGCAGGACTTCTCTTCCCTTTTTTTTTTTAATAATTATCTTCCCCCCTTTCACACTCTAGCTAGTTAAGTTAATTAGGTGTCAACTAACAAGGAGGTGAAGCTGGTGGTGGCGAGAAGCTGGAGATGAATAAGCAACACAATTTTTCTTTTCTTTTAATTAACTAATTAATTACCTAATGTTACATAAATAATTACTACACATAAATTACTTAGTGTTATATCTAATTAATTATACACATGTACGTATACATATATTTATTTATGTAAATATATATATATATATATATATATATATATATCTTTACACTTTAACTAATTAAATATGGTGTTATAACTTAAGATTACCACTTACTTAATTAATTCTTAGCTTAATTAAGATTATCACTTAAATAAATTCTTAGCTTAATTAATCAATTAGCAACATATAATCTTAATTAATTAATTCTTATACATAGTTAATTAATTTGGGGTGTTATAACAACATTTGCTCGAATTGTCATTTTAACCAAACTTGTCACTATTGGTCAAAATAACATAAACTTATATATATAGTATGTTTTTTTTAACTAAGATAGTGAAAAATAAATCATTATCTATTGATATACAATTTTTCACCCAAATTTTTTAGTCTTTTTTGTCTCTCTCCATTTCCCTAAAAAATACAACTTTTCGAAAACTGATTTTAGTTGAAAAAATACTAAATATATAAAGTTATATTATTTTGACCAATATTGAAAATTTTGGTTATAATTAAAATTTGAGTAAAGGTTGTGATTTTTCTGGCGATTAACCCATTAACAAAACATGTATTTCAAATTAACTTTAGATGGAAAAAGGAGAAAGAACAAATTAAATATCAAGCTGGTTTTAAAGATATATTAATAATAATGTAAGAAAAGTTTATTTATTATACATTTTCAAGGTGACGTTGTGTTGTCGTATTTGCCCTTTAATTTAAATCAACCAAAATCATTCAACCATACTTTTGATTAAAATCACAATTTTAAGTAGCTTTATAGTAGCATCATCAAACCTTTCCCATAGTAGTACTCCCATTACATTATAATAGTTGTATTTTTTTCGTAAAAACCTTTTAAATCCATAAAAAATTGAATATTGAAAGTCAGACCATTTTTTTCTTTTCTTTCACAGTTTTATATAAAAACTAGAGTGAGTTTCTTTAACATTTAATTATGATATAATTTAATGAATATATCATGTTATTACTGAAATATATGTTGCATTTTGTAAAAAAAAAGAAGAAGATAAAATTTCATGGTTATTTGCATATACGTACACATATAAATAAAAGATTCTCACCTTGATAGTCAAGAGAAAAAGTCTTAGAAAACATATGATTTCAAATGGAAAATATTCCTTCTCAAATTTGTATTACAAATTATTAAAGTAACAAGTATTTGTCTATTATTACGACACTCGATTTAGCTAATCATTCCAACTTAACATTCACAAAGTCTGAAATTTTATGTCAAAAGTTTAGCAAAATGTATGTCAAAGTTAGTAACACCACTAGAAGAGTAGAAGGTACTTAGAGTATATAAAAGTCAATTTAGAAAATTTATAATATACTTTGGATGAAAATTTGGATAAGTCTTAAAAAATAAACAATCACAATTTAACTTGACCAAAGTAGATGAAATGTTCAAAATTTTGGGTCATATACTCCACATAAAATAAAATCTATCTATATATAAAAACACAGTTTCAGTTATAAGAAATTGTTCCCACTCATTTCTACACGACAATTTTCTCTCATTTATATAAGCTAGTTTTTATGAAAGAAACATTTCCATGCAAAAAAATATGTTGACTACATTATTCTCTTCTTTGTCTCCTAAACTGATACTTGCAACATTTTTGGCTTATCTCTTCTCTATCGTTTTCTATAATAATCTTCCAAAACACAATTCATAAAACCATTAATCACTTGAGTCGAGACGCCCATAAACCTTCGTACAAATATCGATTTGAAATTGTGATGATCTGTGTACGTGTTGAACCTATTGAAAATCCGTCTGATGTGTGATCATGATTATTCAAATTTTAGTTTCTTATTATCAGGTCTTTTTTTTACTTTCAATTTAATTAGATTTATACTTAATTGATGGTGCATGATTCAGTCATCAATGAACTGAAAGTATGTAAATACATAATTCTAATAGTTTCTTTTGCAGAAGCAATTCGAGATGACAGTGCATGGTTCAAAACAGAAATGACATCTTTTTTCGAGCATGTTTGAAGCAATTCGATTGTAAGCTTTTGTAGGGACGATTCGAGAGATTTCCTTTGTAAAAGAAAATCGAGAATTTGACCAAGTTCAAGATGGTATTGTTGTCCAACCAAAATAATTATACTACTTTTTATTAGTTTTCTTTTACGCTCATAATTTATTCCGTCCATTATACAATTATAAAACTACTTGGTGTAAATAAGATTGTTTATAATAAAAAATAGATATTTTCTCACTATTTTTTTAGTTAAATATTTAATTTTTGCTTTTTTATTTTCCTTTGTGATGACTCGGCAGTCCTTTTTTTAATTTTTAATACATGTAAAAAAATTCTTTTTTTTTTCCCATAATATTGGAGATGATAACGTGAAATGATATTGTTTCTTTCATGAATTTGATGTTGATTATTTTGTTCATATTCTTAAATTTTGCTTTTTTCAATCTCAATTAAGTGTAGTTTTTAGATCCAATCTTGAGATTTATTATTTTCAACTCGATATGTAATGTATTTCATATTTTATTCCAGTTTTTATAAATAAATAAATAAATAAATAAATAAATAAATAAATATATATATATATATATATATATATATATATATATATATATATATATATATATAGAGTAATGATAAGGAGCCCACTGTTGGGTTTCTTATGGAGCCAATCTGTCTTATGTGGCAACACACGTATGTTTTAAGTTTCGCGATATTCTACTTAGCGTGATATTCTTTTCTGTATTTTTTTTTTTGTTTTTTACGCGTTTTTGTTTTTGTTTTTTACATGTAATTTCTTTTTCTTTTTTTTTTACATAATTTAATTTTGCCTATCATTTTTTCTTATCTTATTTCATTTTTAAATAAACTTTTTTTCTTATTCATTTCAATTTTTTTTCTTATTCTATATCATTCTTTCTTAGTTTATCCCATATTTAGATAAATTTTTTTATTCATGTCAATTTTTTCTTATTCTATATCATTCCTTAATTTTTTTTTTCAAATTCATCTCATTTTGTCTTAGTAAATTTTCTTATTCTATATCATTCTTTGAATATATATTTTTTCAAATCGGTAAATTGTCAAAAAAAATTTCTTCTCTTTTAGTTGCCATTAATATCAATAGTACTTTGGAAATATTTTTCTTTAATTGTACCTAAAATTAGAAATTGTGTAAAAGTTTCATATACTTATAGATTTTGGTGAGTAATCTCAACCATCTATTTTTTGAAATTTGATAAATTTAGAACTTGTCTAAAAATTGTTTAAAAGTTCTTATAAGAATTTTTATTAAGTAATCTCAACCATCTATTTTTTAATTCTATATAATATTCACAATGTATAAGAAGGTGACTAGTAGATTTTGATGAGTAATCTCAACCATCTATTTTTTGAAATTGTAGATAAGTCTAGAACTTGTCTAAAAATTGTTTAAAAGTTCTTATAAGAATTTTTATGAGTAATATTCACAATGTATAAGAAGGTGACTAGAATATTTATAAATGATTCGAATCCAAACATTCTTATCGGTTGTTCTTGCATAAATATAAATAAACCTATCAAAATCTATAAGTATATGAAACTTTTACACAATTTCTAATCTTAGGTAAAATTAAAGAAAAATATTTCCAAAGTACTATTGATATTAATGGCAACTAAAAGAGAAGAATTTTTTTTGACAATTTACTGATTTGAAAAAATATATATTCAAAGAATGATATAGAATAAGAAAATTTACTAAGACAAAAAGAGATGAATTTGAAAAAAAAAAATTAATGAATGATATAGAATAAGAAAAAAATTGACATGAATAAAAAATATTATCTAAAAATGGGATAAACTAAGAAAGAATGTATAGAATAAGAAAAAAAAAATTGAGATGAATAAGAAAAAAAGTTTATTTATCTACAATTTCAAAAAATAGATGGTTGAGATTACTCATCAAAATCTATAAGTATATGAAACTTTTACACAATTTCTAATCTTAGGTACTATTAAAGAAAAATATTTGCAAAGTACTATTGATATTAATGGCAACTAAAAGAGAGGAAAAAAAATTGACAATTTACTAATTTGAAAAAATATATATTCAAAGAATGATATAGAATAAGAAAATTTACTAAGACAAAATGAGATGAATTTGAAAAAAAAAAAAATTAAGGAATGATATAGAATAAGAAAAAAATTGACATGAATAAAAAAATTTATCTAAAAATGGGATAAACTAAGAAAGAATGATATAGAATAAGAAAAAAAATTGAGATGAATAAGAAAAAAAGTTTATTTAAAAATGAAATAAGATAAGAAAAAATGATAGGCAAAATTAAATTATGTAAAAAAAAGAAAAAGAAATTACACACGTAAAAAACAAAAAAAAAAGCGTAAAAAAACAAAAAAAAATACATAGAAAAGAATATCACGCTAAGTAGAATATCGCGGAACTTAAAACATACGTGTGTTGCCACATAAGCTAGATTGGCTCCATAAGAAACCCAACGTTGAGCTCCTTATCATTACTATATATATATATATATATATATAAAATGAGAGAAGTTAGCAAAATTTACTAATTTGCCATTGACCGTGCTGTCGCCGGCACGATAAAATTAAATATAATTCTCTACTCAAACCACTACAAAGATATAGAAGTGATAAGCAAAGGTCGATCCCACGGAGAGCAGACAAATCTAATTATTTTGCGTTTAGAGTTCAATCAAGAAAAAGGGGGGGGGGTTTGGATTCAAAATCTAGAGAAAACATCAAGAGTAAAGCAAACAATAAGAATTAGAATTCAATCAATTAAGCAAGCACTTGGTTCTCAATTCCGTTTCCACCCTCACTCAACTATGTAAGATTGATTGTAACAATATTCTCCTCTTTCCTCATGAATTACTAACCCTCAAATAACAGGTACGCTTAGTTATTCGGATTCTCCCTTAAGTTTATCTAATTAAGATACGATCGTTAATTAGACCTAATCGTTGGACAACCTAATTAATTAGATTTAATGCAACGACAGTTTTGGGATCTAGGAAAATAGGTTAGTCTAAGCAACAAATACGTACGCCGATTCATTTAACTTAGGTTGTGTTATCCCTAGCGATGCTCGACCACTAGTTTGCTACTTATAAATCAAGAATAACAACAATTACGGATTGCAATCTTAATTCTAGCAATAGATATGTGCAAATTCAATAAAGTTGATCAGGCTTAATCAAAGTCACACAAATCATAAACTTTCATCACAGAATAACACAATCAATTCACGAGAATAAATTAGAGAATATGTTACTTGAATCAATCAAAACATAAAAGAGGTTTTGGGTTTCAACTTCCCTTTGAACCAAACAAAAGTAGTCTAGCCTTGCATATCGGCTTCAAAAACTCCAAAAGAAAAGATGATACAAACTTAACTCACGTCTGTAGACTAAATTTGTTTTTCAAACCCTCACAAAACTCCCTTAAATATGTCTAAGATAGGCTCCCATTATGTCCTGGCCGTGACCTACAAACCTTGGGCCGAAATAAATAAGATTGAGATTCTAAACATCTTCAGCGAAATGGCCCAACACGGGCGTGTCAATCAATACAGGCACAACCTGTGTCGATGTATTATTCAGCGTTTTTAGCTCTAAAATCCAGCAACTTTATTCTTTGCTTTCCTACGCCTCGCTCCAACTCGTGCACTTAGGATTCATCCCTGGAACAGCTCCATTAAGCCCCTAAAATACACAAAAACAGGAAATCGAAGAGATCTACCAAGAAGAACTAATAAGTAGGAAAATATAACAAAATAGCATGAATATGCAACTAAAACCCAACGCCTAAACACATAAAATGGCGCAATTTTCCTACTTATCAGCCATTTTTCCTCCTAAAAATGTCACATCAAATTGATGATTGTATAAATATTTTCTTTTTGATTTTTTTTGTAGGCTCTAAAAACAATATTTTATATATAATCATGCTTTTTTTTTTTTTTATCATTTATAAGAAAATGTTATGATAATAATATTTAAAAATTCAATTGTGAGCTATATTCCAATAGAATTCACTTCCTTGCATCCTAATTTTGAATTTACTCAATACATTTTTTAGGAAATAAAAAAGAGTAAGAAAAGTACTAAACAAGATTTGTC
This sequence comes from Scutellaria galericulata, assembly GCA_946896805.1. Lineage (NCBI taxonomy): Eukaryota > Viridiplantae > Streptophyta > Magnoliopsida > Lamiales > Lamiaceae > Scutellaria > Scutellaria galericulata. The sequence continues at coordinate 12,752,336 of OX335794.1, forward strand.
CACATTTATAAATTGTGGTGAAGTTTAGCACCATACACCAACATAATTTCATACATATTCACTTTGGTAATCATATACTTTAAGGATATGATTATATTTTAATGATGTGATTAAAATTTGAAAATAATGAAATTTAAACATTATGTCAAAAATTAAAAATTTGAAAAATTAGTTTAAAATTTTAATATATAAATGTGGAAAATAGTTTTAAAATCGAAAATTAATTTTACGAGGTGTTATAAAATGTTTAAAAGTTTGAAAACAATTACAAAATATCAAAATAATAATAAAATTTAAAATTAATAATAATAATAATAATAATAATAATAATAAGATTTAACAATTTAAAATCAACAAATAAAATTTTAAAATTAATTCAAATATATATGTAATATTAATTTTGAAAGATATAAATATCAATAATCTGAATAAAAAATAGCTTACTAAAAATAATAAAAATAATTGGTAATTTATTTGAAATTATTTCAAATAAAGAGATATAATTAATCTAAAAGTTGTTTTAAAAAACTAGAATTTGTTCTAAAATAATCTGAAACATGGTTTCAAAAATTTAAAAATTATTATTTTAAAATGTAAAAATAATTTGGAAGCTAAATATTTTAAATATAAACTAAATTTTGGAATAAATTTGAACTTTTTTAAACAAATCCATCTAACAAAAAATGCAGAAAATTATTTACAAATTCTAAAAATAATTCTAAAATATAAAGAACAAAAATATGAACAAAACATATTAGTAAGTATAATAAATCACTTCTTAATTATTCAGAAATTAAAACTAACAAACACAAAACTATTATTATTGTTTTGTATTGTGTTCAATTTTATTTTCAAATTTAATTATTGAATATTGATGTTCAATTAATTATTTTATTATTCAGATTTTACTATTTTATATTGTATTTTGTATATATTTATAAATTAATTATATTTGTAATTTCATTTAAATTTCATTTTTAATGCATGTAATATCAAATTCATATCTATTTTAAAATTCATAATCTATTATTTACATTGCATATATATACTTATATTGAATTTAAAATGTTGAGTTTCAAAATTGTTTGCATTCAAAATTTCTAATTGTATCGAATACAATTATTTAAAATAACATAATTTTAAAGTTGAAATATTAACATTTTTATTAATATAGATATTTAAAGCAATATATATTTTACATTTAAATGATATATCATTATATTATGTCACCAATATTAAAGATTATTAGATTTTATATAACAATCCGTGCATCGCGCGGGTGTACTGCTAGTGTGTGTGTGTATATATATATATATATATATATATATATATATATATATATATATATATATATATATATAAAAGAAACATACATATTATAAAAATTAGATTGAACTACAAAGAACTACATATTATGACATTTTTTTATTACATCAAAAGTCGATTGAAGTGATTTAAGATAACTTTTGCTTAAAAGTAAATATAGAGAATAAAGTATTTTAATTTTGTTGGGGGAGATTAATGTCATTTAAGACAACTATATTTACTTTTGCATGAAAATTTGAATTTTTCTATATTATTTAATTGTGTCATTATTTTTGAATATTTATACGTCCGCACACACTTTTAGAGTGCACACCATACACATTTTAAAAGATCGGCATCTGATCAAAAGATTCAAAACTCTCTCTATATACATATATTGGGATGCTAGTTAAATTTGATATTATTAAAACTTTTTATCTTGAAAAATGCGTGTATATTTTTTTATTGGAATGTATACGCAGTCCTTTCAGATTTGTAATTTGTTTTTTTATTTTATTTAAATTGTAAATTTTAATCCCAAAATTTGTAAGTTGTATGTTGTAAATTTGAGTTCTAAATTTTATTTTTACATCAATTTTAGTTTTTCAAAATTCTACTAATTTTTTTTTCTATTTGTTGACTCAAACACAGTTACTATTTAGTATAATATATCATCAATTTTATTATTTAAATTCAAATAAAAAACCTCTAAAGAATAGAAACCCAAAGTTAATTTAAAATAACCATTTGCTCCAAAATGGGAATAGAAATTTTTTAGAATATAATTGTATTCTCAATCCATCCATCAAGATTTTTGTACCATCGGTTTAAAATCGTCGGTATCTGAACATCTAATCAACCCAAACTTTTTATTTTTTAATGTTTTATAAGTTGACCCACGTTTTGGTGAATGCATTGAATTAAGGAGGAGAATACCACCTAATTGGACAACAAAAAATGAGTTGATTGTTGAAATCCAGAGGATAATCTTATTATTTGTCCACTTAAGTTAGGGTGAGGTGGTCTGGTTTTGGACCCAAAAACCCAACACCTAAGCTAATCAAAACACATATAATAGCTAGCTAGGGAAATTGACGAATCTCTTCCTCTCAATAATTAAATAAATATATATTGCCCAATCAGGAAAGCCACTTACAACAGGTCTTCCTTTGGTCCTATCTATTAACTATATATAACTATATATGTGTGTGCATGATTGGAGTAGAGTTTTAATGGATAAAGAAGAGAAAGAACGCATGCATTTGACATTTTTGTTTGGATATGCATTCTCGGTAAGTCCATGCAATTCATTCAAAAAATTCCAAATTTAGAATATTATCTTTATGTCCTTCATAAATAAAGAGTGTTAATTATTTGAATTCCGATATTGAAATATTAACTTTTTAATTTGGATGATTATAGGATAAAAAAATCTGAAGTAACGAATTTCAACCTAATTACATGAATTTCAGGCCAAATCACATCAGTAACAAGCACAAATCTCACATGATTGGATCTAAAATTCGTGATTTAGAGTTCTTTTATCCTAAAATTGTCCAAATTGAAAAATTAGTGTCCCAATATCGGGATCTGAAAAGATAGTGTCCTTAATTCATTGGTGATGGCTTAAAATAATGTCCTAAATTTGCAATATCCCCCAACCCATTTGTGCCCAAATTTATTTGATGGGCGATATATGAGAAATTTATTTTAAAAAAAAGTGTTTTGATTGAAGGATTTGAGAAATAATTTAAAATTAGTAGTACCAAACTCATTAGTGATATTTGGATTGATAGAAATTCGTTATTCATCATTTTTATACTTTGTTTGAACAATCATAAAAGATTATAAATACATTATAATTTTGATGGATTTGAGAATGCAATCATTAAATCCAAATATGTACCATTCAGATGAAAAGGATGGCATGGAACCGTGCATCTTTATCATTCCTTAAGCACTGTCTTTTGCTAAAGTACTCTATTTATCATTTTGTTGTAAATTTTAAGTTATGAGAATCATTAATCAATTCGTTATTATCTCCAACTGCACTTTAGTTTTTGGGTTGGATATGATATTGAAGGGCATATTCTGAAGATTTTAACATAGACTAATTTTCTACATGAAGAGAGAACTAATTTTAGACTTTTTTTTTTCTTTTTGTTTACATTTTTAGGATCCATTATGCTTCCTTGTTGAAATTAAGTAGGGTTCGGATTTAATTTGTGGAGAATACATAAAAAAAATAAAAACATGTCTTCTTTTATTATATGAATTAAGATGCGCATGTATATTAATCCAAAAAAATAAATGTCATATTAACAAGACATGCCAAAAAGTAAATTAATTAATGTCATATTAATAAGAAAAACTTTTGAATACATGTATCTTGGAAAGGGCAAACGTGTGATAAGAGAAAATAATGATATAGATTAGGATCTGATCCTCTACAATTAAAAAGAAACGGGATAGCAATCCAAAATACTATAATTAATATAGTGATTTATTTTTCTATCATTCTATATAATTTATTTACTTTTTTTTAATCACAATTCACTGAAAATGACATTTTTGCCCTCAAATTTAAATATTTTGATAAGACATAATTTGGTTGATTCATTTTATTTCCATCATAAATAGTAGAAGTGTAAAGATTATTTTGAATAATTTATTCAAATTGTGATAAAAAAAAGTAACGAATTTATATAATGTGATAAAAGATTAAAACGATTTAATTTGAGGATATTTTAGCAAAGAAAACCCCAGCACTAGTTGGTGGTTTTCTTTAACGAATAGAAGAGGATCCTTATCCTATGGATCAGAGCATCTATGTTGGTTAACAAATAAAAATAGAAAGTAGTTGTTTTTAGATTAATGAAGTGATATGTACGACAAAAAAAAATAAAAATGATGTGATTCAAAAAAAGTGGTGTTAACTAATAGAGATACTCTTAGGGATGAGTTACATCCTGAAAGTTTATTCAAAGACTGAAGAGTCAAAGTGTCAGTAAGAATTCGTCACATGGATCCAATTACAAAAGGAGGTAAGTGTTGTCATTCAATTAAGCCAATGAAATTCCGGCCCCCAAATGCATGTGCTCTTTCTGCCTCACCTTCAACACTTTGGATCATATTTGAATACACATAAAAGAAATTAATGTTCTTTTTGTAAAGTCAAATTGATGTGACTAACACTATCATGAACCCCTTGATATAATATTTAAATACTATAAAATCAAATAAAATTACTTTTTATATGTATAGATTTGTTATTTTTCTACCACAATTTGAATAAAAAATCTAAAATAATATTTACATTCAAATATGTATAGTTTAAGGTTGTTGATTAATGTGATAGAAGATGATATTTATGTCTTATCAATAAGGATACAATTATCATTTTTTATAAGTAGAAAAATAATTCACTATACTAACTGTGGTGGATAAAGTTGATGTCCCTTAGTTTTTAATATTTTTATGGTGACATTGTTTGTCATATTATCAATTTAACATTTTTAGGAGATGTTTGTATTGGATTAAACTTAATTCAGACAATGTTTGTTTTCGGGCTTACATATTCCTATAATCATATTTAATATTTTTCTATTTTTTCTATATTTCTTAATAATAACATCTACCCTTTTATATATCTCAAGATGAATTTGACATATTAACTATAAATGTGTGGTTTAGTTGTGATGACACTTGGAGCTCTAAAATATTGTCAAGTGTCCTTCTTAAAAAACATTATATTAATGAAATATCAAAAAACTAATATCAATTAAATACAGACCCCACTACTCTACACAAAATAAATGCTTTGAAAAAACTAAATATGTAAGTTATTACAAATACTTGGAAGAGATTGCTAATGTTGTATTGTCTTTTTCTATATGAAATATCTGGTTCCAAATTTTAATAATTGTTTTTGTCCAACATTTCAAATTGAAAAAAAAAAAAAAGTAAACAACAATGCTTTTGCAAAAGTAACGACATTAACAAAAAATAGGTGCTAAAAAAACCTCAGGATATGTTTATCATTGGGACGTAGATAGATTTGCAAGTTTGAAAGTGGATCATATCGGGAATTGTAGAAAAAATAGATGATGTTCTATTATTTTACAAATGATGTTTACAAATGAAATCATTATGTAAACCTAATAAAAAGACCACTCAAAGGCAAAATCGGAACATAATAGATGTTTTCAAATGATAAAAATGAGATTTATTCTATACTTTTTAAAGAAGGATATGAAACTATCTAATCCAACAATTAAAACACCTATAAATAACTAGCTATTAACAATTTTGTGTTAAAGATTAAATGAAAAAAAATAAAAAAACTAAAAACAATGAGAAAGATTATTTTACGAATATAGAAAAAAATATCATACATATAAATCAACAAACACATGAAATAATAATACTTATAAAATAAAAATTAAATAAATGTTAAATGAAGCTCATGCATTGCACGGGTTTAAACCTAGTCTCAATAAAAACACAAAATTCTTAAAATTCAAACTATCTAAATTCCATCGCATCTCAAGTTCAAACATGCGACGACCATCTTTAAATTATCGACAAACATGGCATAACAAACTCAATATAAAATCTACGTACATTACTACTCTTACATAGTTGGGATGTAAGTTTCAATATTCATGACTGTGGAGTCAAATTGTAGATATGATGCTGTTTCACAATTGCTAATTTGCCTCCATAATAAATTCCATCAAATTCTCATTATTCAAATGAGATTCCCTATATCAAATATCCATGTAGTACGGGTGTACCACATCCCAAACACGTTATATTGATTTTCAAATTAAAAACAATTACAAATTTTAAGTTTTTTCCAATATCAAAACTACGTAGTTTTAATGTGGCTTACAAATGAGATAGAGATTTTGGTACAAAAGATTCGATCAGCTAATTATTAGGCTATATTCTCTGATTATAAACAAACACATATAGATATTTAAGCGTATAATATATGCATAAATGAGATCAAAGAAAAATTAAAACAAAAAAAGAAAGAATGATAAGGGAAATAAAATACTATATAGAATAAGTATAATTTATATAGAATCTTACATGCAACTTGAAGCTAAATACATGATGCCTCTTACACCTCCTACACCTCCTACTAGACTTCCTACACCTCCTACTACAGTTCATGCTAAGTGCCATTTTAGTAAAAGTAGTTTTATTTGGAAATAAGTGTATTCTGAGAATTAATAAACAATTATACCCATGGTTTACAGAAACCATCTACTTTCAATTTTTTCTTAAACTAAAATGAACATTGACAATAAGAAGAAAAATTAATAACTAAATTTAAATCAGGTGAAATTAGGCATTTAAAAGATTTTCTAATTCATATAAAAAAAAAGGTTAAATGCAAAAAACAACCCAAACTATCGACTTTTTTCAATTTGCAACCTAATCTTTTTTTTTTTTTTTTCCGATTGCAACCTAGTCTTCTGTAATTTTTCCGATTGCAACCTCCGTGCACATTTTTGGCATTTTTCCGGCGAAAGACCCTAATTTTTTATTTAGGGAAAAATCATTTTTATTTTTTATTTTGTGAGATACATAATGTAAAAGACGATTTTACTCTTGAAATGATAAATGTGCTAGTCACCTGATGATATTTTCGCTGGAAAAATGCTCAAAAAGTGGACGGAGGTTGCAATCGGAAAAATTACAGAAGACTAGGTTGCAATCGGAAAAAAAAAAAGATTAGGTTGCAAATTGAAAAAAGTCGATAGTTTGGGTTGTTTTTTGCATTTAACCCTAAAAAAATCATTTAGGTTGTGTTTGAATATGATTTGAAATGAATGAATTTTATTATTCGATTGTTAAGAAACTAGTTTACAATGAAAGTGATTGATTCCAAATTCATATATATCCAAACACTTTCAATGGATTTGATACCATGACTTCAAATTTGTTCATCAACCGAACACACAACTTAGAGATAAATGAAATATAATATATATTATAAATAAAAGGCAAATATATGTCTACATATGCAGATTTATTCCACTATCTATCTTGAACTCATATTAACGTGTCCACTACTGATATGTCACAAGTCTAATATAGTCATTTTAAATCATAATATTCAAAGGATGCGATCTTTATATTTAAATGTGAACATATTAAGCATCCACTACGGATACGGGAACAAATAGAGAATTTTGTTGAGAGAAGAAAGGCATGGATGAACACGTACCCCACAAAGGAGTCACGTTTCACCAAATTAAGGTAGAGAATGAAAAAGCCGTTGCACTACTTTCCTTGTACCCATTTTCCTAATTAGTGAAAAACCTAATCTACTACTCCTTTTCATGAATAGATATTTAAGATGTCCGTACAGTGGCATTATTGTAATAATCCATCAGGATGAAGACCCATTTCAATTCTCCAAGTTTATAAATAAATAACACTTTCACATTCCCGATATTAACAACTTTTCTTCCTTCCCATTTACTCCAATATTTTGCTAGTCAAAAGTCGTACAAAAGAGAGAGAGAGAGAGAATGAACACTGAAGTTGATGATGATCAAATGTCACTCATTTCTGAGTACTATCCTGATCGTGGATACACCCAGTTCGTACCAGAACAAGGTCAGTAAACGTAGACTAGCTATAGCTATATATATATTAGTTATTGGAAAAATATTAATTTATTTAATTTTGTTATATATATATTTGAAGGAGGGAATATTAATAATAAAGGAGGGCGGAGACGAAGGAAAAAGAAAATTAGTGAAGAAAGTGATAATGATGGGGTGATGAGGAAAAGGAAGCTGAGTGAGGAGCAGGTTAATTTACTGGAGCAGAGTTTTGAAAGTGAGCACAAATTGGAGAGCGAGAGGAAGGACAGGCTGGCAGCTGAGCTGGGGCTGGACCCACGCCAGGTGGCAGTGTGGTTCCAGAACAGGAGGGCCAGGTGGAAGGCTAAGAAGCTCGAGGAGGAGTATTCTAAGCTCAAGTCTGAGCATGAAACTGCTGTCCTTGACAGATGCCGCCTTCACACTCAGGTTATTATTTTTATTCTATCATTAATTTCATATACTTTATTTCTTATGTGATGTCAGCTCTTCAATTCTTTCTCTCTCGCTCTCTCATATACAGAAATTACCCAATATATATATATATATATATATATATATATATGTGTGTGTGTGTGTTTTTTTTTCATCAAACATCACTTGCTATCTCCGTTCAACAATAAATATTGTTGTTTTTTGCATTTAAAATAATTTATATATGCTAAACTAATTAAATACACTTAATTTTGGATTTCGGAATATATTTACCATTAATTTTTCAGTTGTTCATATCTACTTTTTCTGTTGTTCATATCTACTTTTTCTATTATAAAGTAGATGATTTAAGTTTTAAATTTACACCACAAGAAAAATGAATATTTGTAATAAGATTTTTTCTGACAACTTATCATTAAAAGTCTAATGGTTATTTGGTAGGGAAAAAAAACTATTGTGAATAGATTTTTGCGATAATAACTCAGCGAAAAAATATTGTCGTAAAATATTTTTACGACAATTATCAATATTTTTGTAATAAGATGCAAATACTCATTTTTCTTGTAATGTTAGTATCAAGAACAAATTATACAAATTAAAACTAAATAAGGATGAAATTCTATATATAACCAATCTTGCTAACCTACCCAGTGTTCGTTCGTATTAATGTATCCACAATCGATGTGTTATGAATCCAACAAATCATTAATTATAAATTACCAGATTTAAAAATATATGATCTTTACATATTAACGGTGGATATTTTAGCACATGGCCACGATGAACGTGTAAATTTTTTCTTATCACAAAATATTGTATGAGACGGTCTCACAGATAATTTCCATGAGATTAATCTTTTTTACCTATATACTAAACCCATTTTCATCAAATTACATATGAATTGTGAATGGTGGATTGTGGGTTAACTCATCTCACATAATATGATTCGTGAGACAGTCTCACATACCACTTAATCTTTTCTTATATATAAGAATATAATGATATGTTAGGGCATGTGCATTCATTAACCAGATATCTCATCCCTCCCTCCTCCACGTCACAATTCCACTAACTATAACTAATTTCCTTAACTATTACATTCATCAATTTTGGTTATAACCCATATTTTGAGGACCCACAATTTTATATTTTATATTAAATTAATATTTATTTTAAAAAAATTAACAATGAAATTTTTAGAGCATAGTATAATTATTTAATTTTGAGATTATTAATTTATTAAAAAAATACGTATTATTTTTTCATTAATGTAAATAGATTAATAATTGATTTTATGAAATTTTGATCTATTCAATTATTATATTAAAAAAACTCACTGTAAATATAAAAAATTGCTTCAAATATTCATTTTATAATTTTGTCCAATGAAATTGAGGAAATGATTTGAAAAAAAAATTTTAATTTAAAGGGCAGAAATAACGCTGCAATAACCCATCAGGAAAAAGAACAAAAAAAAAAAAAAAAAAAACGCATGCACAGTGCTTTTTAAATAAGAAACCCAGTTAACCTGCCCTAACTGGCAGGTTTGGCAGGGGTGGTGGTGGGTATATGTGTGAAGATAAACTTACATTTGCATTGATTTATATATATGTGAGTTAAATGGGTTATATATAACGCAAAACCTGTCATGAGTGTACAAGTCATGTGGGACTTTATGCCAAGTAATAAGTTAAGGAGACCAAGACTAATAATTTGTATGTGGGGGAATAAAACAGGTAAGAAACAAAGACTGCACCTTGGAAGATAATTGCACTAGATGCATGCTACAAAAAGCAGTCCATCCCACCCCCCAAATCAAAAGTAGATAACTTGTTAAAAGAGACAAGAAAAAGATGTAATTTATTGTACTATAATGATCAAGTTGCAGTGGTCCGTAAATATATATACTTGTTTAAGGTGGATACACTAACCTTGATTGACCTGCACATGCTATTCCTTGCCACGTGTACCTCCTACATTCATTTCATCATTCACAATGCTATTCATACACGTCTCTCTCTCTCTAATATTTTTTGTAAGTAATATTCTTTAATAATATGATGGTACAGCTTGTGAAGATGAAGGAACAACTCTATAAAGCGGACAAAGAAATACAGCGACTATCGGATGGGTTCTCGAGCCATAGCCCAATTAGTTCATCCTTATCAATGGAAGCTGCACCACCTTTTGTTGGAGACTTTGGAATGAAGGGAATAGAGAATGAGTTTTACAACTGTGTGCATGGATTGGAGTGGGACAATCTTTATTATGTGTAACTAATTAATTTACCTACTTTATTTATTAACTATATATAGGTATATAGGAGGGGCACAATTAATTGAGGCTTTGAATATGTAGATATATATAGTGATTAGTAACTACTTTAGCATGTAAATTATTCTCTAATTTTATCCCTACCTTGCTTTCTGGATTAGGTTTTACTTAAAGCTGTGTATAGTATGTATCTACTATGTATGGACGAGGAATTGATTTCATAATAATTGATTGTGATCACCACCTTACTTTACTTCGACCTCTCTCTCTCTCTCTCCCCTCTAAATGTAAGTTGTTAATCAAACATAGATAGCATGCTTTGAACAAACATATATATAGCTAGACATGTTGGTGTTGCAATGTATTATCAATAAACAACAAGCTCTACGATGATTAAGTGAAATAAAGAAGAATATTAGAGAAGAATTCGCATGGTTTGTGGTGTGCTTGAATTTATTCATATGAGTTCACACTATTGTACTTCTCTATTTTTGTAATTGTTGATCACCTGCTCATCCAGACTCCTGGCCGGAAAAGTGAGAAGAGAACCGAGCATGGAACCGGGCACGAAATCCTCAATCGATGGTCGGCCCGACTAGAAGATCAGAACCGACCAGGTCGCTCGGAGAATCAGACCCGACCACCCGAGCCGAGCAGTGTTCGGGTCGACCTGAGCGGATCAGTTCAGAACTGAAGGTAATCCACATAAGATGGACAGAAAAAAGTTAGCTTATTTCACGCCAGGATCCATAAAGAAGGAAACAAATCAAGATCGAATCATATCCGATTTAAATAGATTTTAACCCGATTCTTTCTTATCTAGGCCCTAAAAACGAGGGATTTTAGTCTTAGTCACCAAGTTTCGTATCTTATATTTAGCCTATAAATAGGGCCCTAAATCCTCGTTCAAGGGGTTCCGAAATCATTGTATTCAAACAATTAGAGAGTTTTTTTTCTCTCATTTCATATATAAAAAACGTTCTAGTACTGACCGACCAGAACAAGCCGAACAAATTTGCCTGAGTAGGCACCGGGCCAGTCTTTTTCTTATTTTATTCGATTTTCATATCATTTGTTCAGTTTGATTTACTTAAGCCGAATCGATATTTTTTGGTGTTAGACTGAGATTTTGTGCTCTACAAAATCTGACGTCAACAGTAATCATCCATTTTTTAAGGTTATTATTCTTCTCTATTTCGATTAATCATCAGCTTTTAAGATAATTGCTTTTCTCTATTTCGGTTAATTCTCGTATATCATATATCATGAGATTTATCTGGGTATTCGTATTGAAGCATGCCTATATATTTGTTTGAGAATGCAATTATATATGATTGCTTAATTTCTAATAAAATGATATCAAAGCCACCCTATTGATAATTTACTAAATTATTATAAGTAATTCACAAATTCTCCCATGTACCAGGTGCATGGGTCTTTGATCCGTGCAATTTGAGTCGACCCGACCCAAATCCGTGAGTTTTGAATTTTTTTATTTCATGTGTTACTTTTATGTTATAAATGTGTAACCTTTATGTACAAATATCATAACTATTATGTACTGTAATTTAGAAAAAAAAAGGAAGAGTCTTAGTGATTTTTTTGGATCAACATACATTTATGTGATATTATTCATACCTTTTAGTTATGTTAATTGCATCTTTATATATTACATAAATGTAAGAATATTTGTACATAAATGTGACATGAATATAATATAAATGTGACATGAATATCACATAAAAGTATATATGAACAAATTGTGCTAAAATTCTTCTTTTTTTACCTAAGTTACAGTACATAATGGCAAGAACATTTGTACATAAATGAAACATGAATATAACATAAAGGTAACACATAAATAAATAAAAAATTTAGATGTACGCGGATCCGGGTTGGGTGGACCCAGTTGCATGGATCTAAATCCATGCAAGTGCATGAGAGACCAACTCTAAGAATTTTATAGCTCACTACAACAAAAAATGTTATTTAAGGCTGATGGAAACCCACATTCTTAACCATTTTTACTTATAAACATTATTTTTTGTCAAATTATTAGATTTTGTTCCTTTTTAGCCAAAAGAAATGATTTTTGCTCTGTTATACCCTAACATTTTTGGTGCAATATAATGATATGGACTACATTAATGATGGTAAGGTGGTGTAATATGATGGTACATACAAACTACATTAGTTATGGTACAAATGTGTATTATGGTGATACGTGTTAATGGAAGAGGCCTAGAAATCTGTTGATTCTAGTAGGTTAACTTAATAGGAAGAAGTTTGTAAAGCGGAGTCTTCTAAAGCAAATTGACCTAGTAAAGTTCGTCCTTGTGAAGGAGTAGAGTGGATGTAGAAGGATTACACCACCTTCGAACCACTATAAACCCTTGTATGTTTATTGTTTTTGTTTACTTGTTGCATTACCTTATATATATATATTTATCTTGCTGCATTTATCATAAGCTTACTGCTAAAAGGATTATGATAAAATCATACTTGTGAAAAGAAAATCGTTTTTCAAAAGAAACTCTATCTTTGATTTCCGCTGCATACCGTGATACCGAGACAGTAAGCTAAATCAGCATTCTGCCAACTTACTGAATCGAGTGAGTTGTTGCATTCTCTGTAGAATCAGCAACCTGTTTATAGAAAAGTTTTAAAACGCAAAATTTGATAGAGATTCATTCACCCCCTCTGAATCTTTGACCACTTGGGACCAACAGTTAGTTTAAGCAAATATTATAAACCGATATTTTAAGCTAGAACTCTACCCATTTTAAAATTGAATGAAACCAAACAACAACAATGTATACAAAAACATATGCAACTAATCAAGAATTCCTTTAAAATACATATCGAAGACTAACTAAAGAATTGACTTCAAATTCTTAATGTATGTTTGTTTCTGTATTTAAATTTGCATCACGAAATCGTGACATAATCATTACTGCATATATTACAATCATAACTCAAGTGGTATTCCATCTTTATAAAGGTGTAGATTGTGATGACTCAGGTTCGAACCCGGATCAAGCAAATTTTCTTGATTTTATTGTTCCCCACATTCCACTCCCCCAAACTCATTAAAAATATATTTTACAATAACCAATCATTATCAAATACACTTTTTCATAAAAAAAATCATATCAACCCTATTTTCACAATAAAATATTATATCAATCCACCTTTTCCAGCATTGATTTGACATTTGCTCACTAATTTCTTTAGCTACTACCGCAAGTGTACGATGTAGATTGTAGATTGCAGAAGTGGTGAGTAAAGTTGATCCCACAGAAACTATCGAATTAGAACTGATTAATTACTCAAATTCCACACCTAGTTTTATCTAGGCAACCGAATATTAAAATTTTAGATAAATAACAAAAACAAATTAAAATAACAAAGACAGGTTCTAGGATATGCTTTCATTAAATTCTCATCAAACTATCACTTTGATCAACTAAGTTCAATAATTATTCCCCTACATGAGCAATCACGAATATCGAATTAACAACTCTCTTGAGTCAGTTAAAGCGGTTGATTAAAAGGTTACCGCAGATATCTCTACTAAATTCGATAAATCAATTGAACTCCCAAAAGCTTATAAGATTGATTTCTCATCACATAAGTTCATTAATCTTGTTGGGATTTCAGTGTTTAGATTTTGATGAGACAAACCAAATATGTAATAGGAAGTTTGAGTATCCCTTTTTTTCACAATGTTTAAGTGAAAACATAGACTAAGATTGAGTCTAGTTATAGAAGATGAAAGATGGAGATACACATGCATACAATGCTATGTCGAAGATTTCAAAATGAAGCTGCTGCAAGAAAGCAGATAACAACACTGCAAGAAGTCAGTTAAAACATTGCAGCAAAGTAAGTAAGAATGACATGCAACATCGCTGCAAGAAAAAGTTATAGGAACACTGCAGGAAAAGATACAGCAGTATTGTATGAAGATACTACAAGAAGGTCTAAGTTACAGCAGCAATGTAAAGGACAATCAGCTGCAAGCAGACCTAGGATATAAAACGAAACTTACTACTCAAACAATCAACATCGCCAATGACAAACAGAATAAGTATCCTGCAATCCGAGGAAGGGTAAATGTTGTACGAGGAACGAAGATCCAAGAAAGAATAAATAGAGTCGTTCCAAAGAAGATCAAAGTGACAGATACGGAGCCAATGCCAAGACGCCACGTGGACTGACGCGCTGTAGAAAGCTGCGAGCCGCAACCACCGCATTAAATGCTCCAGAAAGAAAAGTCAAGACGCATTAAATGCAAGCCATGCCTTTGATCAAATACGCTTAAATTCAAAATGAGAGATATCTCCTTCAACGAATATCTTCTCTACAAGTATAAATAGTTTGAAAAGGATCATATTTGAGAAATCCAGACTTGTGTCTTAAAACCTTTTTTTCCGCTGCGTATAAAACTCTAAGTTACAGCGTGTAGCACTGCATCCTAGTGCTGTAAGCAGTAATTGATTGGCGCTGCAAGCTCAAGTAACTTGCAGAACAGTAAGTTTTAATCAGATTTTCAAAATCGGCCAAGGTTCATTCACCCCCTCTGAACCTCGGACACCACTTGGGACCAACAAATCTCTCGATATAATTCCACTTTATATGTCATGCGTTTACTTTTCCGTAGTTACATTTCCTCTCTCAAATTTTGACTCAATTACTCAAACATGCTCGACTAGTGGCCATCTAATCAAACAAACAATAAAAATATACACACACAAATAGGATTCAGAAATTAAGATATTGAATTAAAATCAAAGATCCATAACGATTCAAATTAAACTACTAACACATTCTAGAAACCTTAGAAAATTAGCTAGACATGATTATCAAACAACTCATAGAAAAATCATAAAACATCATATCTAAACCAAAAATCTAACTATAAGAAAGAGATAGAAAAACTCTAGGAAAGGTGATCTCCCGCTTCTCCAATCCTTCGGTTCTTAATTTCCTCTAAAGCGCCTTTAAATATGATTTATCGCGCTGACTCTTCCTTCGAATCCTTCTTAGATTATGATTTATTTCTCTTTATATGTGTGTGTATGATATCTCCCTCTTTTCCATCAATTTTGTGGTTATATAAGATTTTAAATCTTTCATAAACCAAGTAGAAGTCGAAATATAACATCTTGAATGTCTCCTAAATGGATTAGAAGTATAAAATACGCCAAAAATTAAGGTTTCACGTGAGTCTGAGTCATTCGAGCACGATCACCCGTGCCCCACTACATGAGGGTTTTGCATGATTTAGCATGATTGTGCTCTATAGTACAGTCGTGCACCACAAAAACGTCTGAATTTGGCATCGTGGTCTTTATGAAAGTTGCAGGTCTTAAAGTTAACTTTCCAATCCCACAAGTTTCGGGTAAAAAAATAAAAATCCATCCCAAGTATACCCCATTTTTCATTTTGCAATATCATTTATAAATGTTTGTAGTTTACTATATCATGTACACGGATTTTGCAAAATACAATAAATACTACGTCATCAAATCTCACAGGAGACTTTTCAAGTGCATTTCAATTTAACACTTTACTATATAAACTTTAAAAGTTTTCATTTCACTATAAAAAGTACAAAGTTTTTGCAGGTTACAATGTTTCCAACTACTACATCATAACATATTATCGAATACAACTTATGTGCAACGATCTAATTTTAGAGAGATAAATTGTTTCTTTTCTTCTCAAATTAGGGCTTAAAATTGAATAATAATAATAATATTTAATATAATAATAATATAATAATAATAATAATAATAATAATAAATAGATTTATAATGAAGATAATGTAAATGGCATCTTCAAACAAATTTACTCTAAAAATCATGTAAATGAACGGTTTCCAATTAGATTTTACGACATTGCAACTGAAAATATTGTAGCTTGCAAAATCTATAAACTTTATATAGAAATGAAAACTTTTAAAGTTCATATAGTAAGTACAAAATTTAAATGCACTCAAACAATCTCCGGCGAGATTTGATGACGTGGCAGCTGGATTTATTGTATTTAGCAAAATCCGTGTACATGATTTAGTAAATTGCAAACATTTATAAATGATATTATAAAGTGAAAAATAAGGTATACTTGAGATACATTTTTATTTTTTACCCCAAGTTTCAACTCAATATCAATTTTCGAGAAGAAGTTATGGCCAAAATACTAAAGCCCTATTGGGACGAGATCGAACGTCACAACTTTCACCTTCTTCAAATATTCTGCTTCCTTGGAGAGAGAATTAGGAAAAGTTATCAACATGAAACTTGTAGATCTCTCCCTTATCTTTCCAATTCAATTAAAATCTTTCAATTTGAACTTTCTACATTAAGAGATATGTTATTTCTTCGTTATGCGTGTAAGTCGAAACTCGTGTTTTTTCCACTAAAAATATGAAATTAACTACAAAAGCCATCAAATGCACTTATACATGATAATAATAGAAATCACTATGAAAACGTTACGTAAATGTACTCAAAAGAATACATAAGTGTACGCAAAAAACATGTAAAAAGTGATATTTATCAACATCTACCATATAATCCTACCTTACTAAATCCTCAAACAAATATATGTTTTCACTATTCCTTTTTACTACAAAATCCAAAATTTCAAAGGATTTCCTAATCCCACATAAACCTTTTTCCAAATGTATCCTAATGAATTCTTTTTTCCTTCCCAAACTCCTTTCATTACAAGAAATTCGTACATAGACAATGAAAATACTAACTTTTGTACTAGCTAGAAATCAGCATTGTTGTAGCAACTGTTGTCGTAGGGTTAGTAAAAACACGCTCATAAACAACAATTATTAACTTTTGTCTTAGACACCTACCACAATGGCTTAGACAATGGTTAATAATTGTTGTTATAGGTTAATTTCATAATCAATCGATTTTCAAGCCAACATTATCCTTTCTATCTACCATAATAGTTGGACAACAGTTTAATATTGTTGTTGTAGATAGCAAAGACAACACTATGACAATGGTTAATAATCATAGTCGTAGAACATTTGACAATGGTAGCACAACGATTTTTAACCGTTGTCGTAGATTCATAAGGCAACAACTGTAGATTAGTTAGTAACTGTTGTTGTATGTTTTAACCGTTGTCTTTAATCATAGTTATATACTAATTAAAACTGAATCATAAATATAATGAATCACAAAGTATTACAAATATCCACATAATAAAATATTCATTACAAGAATTTAAAGTATCTATATCACAAAGATTCATCAAGAGAGTTCCACATCACATGTATTCATTATAAATATTCATTACATGAGTTGAAAGTACGTAGAGATCATGTGACTACTAACTAGATCGATTAATCATTCTCATCAACCAAAGATATATACTGAAATCTCCTACAATACAAACCAAACAAATGAGTATACCTTAATGGATTGAAACACAATTCACCAAAAGTCAAACAAATACAACTCAAAATTCACCAAAAAAGAAAACAATAAGTATAGCATCATTCATTACCAAAGTACCAAAATCATTGACTTCTACTCAAAACAACATATACCTCAATTGATGAAAACACAATTCATCAAAAGTCAAACAAATACATTTATCTAGAGTTCAACTCAAAAACAATAAGTATAATATGTCACGCCCCGTTTTCATATAAAGTTTATTACGCAGTTAGAAATTATTATTATTATTATTTTTTTAATGACAGAGAATAAGCGCAACATTTTTATAGGGCGTCCAGCAAAATTCCTAAACTGTTGAGGTTTTAAACAATCAAAGATCTAGAGAGCAACCCTTGAAAATACGAAAGGTTTATAACATAGCAGCGGAGAAAACATTCTTGTTTAGATCAAAACATATAAACACTGTTGCGTACATAACTAAGGATTCAGAAACACCGATTATACATATACACTCTTAGATACATGCAAAAATAACAGGCGTTTCTATTCTTTCCTCCTCGCTCCCAGAATTTTCTGTAAAATAAATCATAAAAGGGGTAAGTGCCAAAAGAACACTTAGTGGGGTTGATTTGTACGGTGAACGGGGGACACGTATTGTTTCTTACATAATATACATATAATACACAGTGTGGACTCCCGAGTAGTCCCAATGCAACTCTGGATAGGTTTCCGAAGAATACCTATCAGGGCCCCAAGCCGACCCCATTTGGGTTTTTACACCCCTTTCATATTGGGTTTCCGTAGAATACCCCCTTGTTGGGTTTCCAAAAAAGAATACCCCACTTGGCGTGCAAGCGCATGCACAGTTAAATTGTCACATAATAGTTCTCACATAACACACAGTGCACATTGGTCACGTTCACGTTGGCCACATAATTCACATAACACATAAATACAGAAATCTTTTGACATATATTGGCTTTCATTGAAAACCCCTTTGATGCGGGAATTATCCCAACTTTTCATCATATAAATCCAGTCGCGTTTGTGTCACTTGAAATCAATAGCTTTCAAAACCATATAATTTACTCGAATACAGTTCACGCAGGGAAAACGTTTCACTTGAAATCGACATCACATAATAACAGAATTTAAACCACATAGTCACATTGTTTTTTTCGTAAAACCGTACAATTTTAATCGTAAATAAGATTTTACCCCCACCTCGGGTGCTCGATAGCCTTGATCAAAAGTTCTCGATTTTATCCTTATTCCTGCCCCCGCGTGTACTCCCTACAGAGTATAGAAACGAGACTTATCATCTGATTTAAATGCTTAAAACCAATAAAATCTCTAAAAGAAAAGACTCCTGAGAAGTTCTGGGGTCAGTTTGCTATTGTTCGTAAGTCCAGGGTCCTTTTTGTATATTTTATAAAGTTCAGGGACCACTTTGTCATTTCCATAAATTGAGGGCCTAAGTGTTATTCATCATAAATCTAAGGTTTACAAATTAGTCCCTGAGTTCAATCAAATTCTCAAAATTAACCCCCCAAAACCAAATCCCCTCCCCTGCTACCTCCTCTGCCCCCTGCCGCACACTGCCGGCGACACCGTGTCGCCGGCGACTACCAACCCAACACACACACGCGCACAACACACACACACACATATATATACACAGACACATACACACACAACGGCGACGGGGTAGGAAGAGGAAGAGAGAGGGACGGCCATACGGGGCGGAGACGGGGACCGGGTCAAAAACCGAGCCCGTACTTATGATGAGGTTGACAAACTCTAGCAATTAATTAATCAATTTACCTTGCCAGAAACTCGTCGCCGGCGGCGATTGAAAGAAACAGAGAAGAGAAGCTGCTGGGATGGAGAGGCGAGAGAGAGAGATATGTGTGAGGAGAGAGGAATAGAGAATCTTTCCTAATTTCTTATTTTTTTCTTTTTCCTCACTTGTCAAGCTTAGGTGTAACACCCCCCTTTCCCTCACTTGCCAAGTGTAATTACCCCAAGTAAGAGGTGTCTCTTGGACACAATTTTATTTAATATACTTTGTTTAAACTTAATAATAACATTAAGATTTTGAGGAAAGAAAAATAAATAAAAAAAATTACGTGATACTACATCCATTCCTCCTAAAAAGAAATTTCATCCCCGAAATTTGAAAACGTACCAAAACTTGATAGAGTCGGATATTTTGCAAGAATTTCTTCTTCCTTCTCCCAAGTTGCCTCATTCGTGTTGTGCTGACTCCATTGGACAGGTAATATTCACACCGAGAGCTTCATTACGGGCTTTCTGGATCATAAATCGGAGCTCGGACGAGGAAGATAAGTAACGACGATTTTCTTTCCAGTTGGCGAGATATTTTACATTTTGCAATTTACTTTGCAAGATTAGTTGCCAAGCAAGTTTAATTCTTTCCTTGTAGGAAACGTAGACAAAAGATTACACTAGTTCCCTGAAACGTAGTAGTTCTCCCAACAGACCACTTGATTGAGGTGAAAGAACGAACTTAGAATCTAAAGAATCGGGCTTCACGAGGGTCACCACCGAACAAGGTGGGGGTAAAATTTTATTTACGATTTAAATTGTACAGCTTTACGAAAAACAATGTGACTATGTGATTTAAATTCTATTATTATGTGGTGTCGATTTCAAGTGAAACGTTTTCACTACGTGAACAGTATTCGAATAAATTATATGGTTTTGAAAGCAATTGATTTCAAGTGACACAAACGCGACTGGATTCATATGATGAAAAGTCGGGGTAATTCCCGCATCAAAGGGGTTTTCAATGAAAGCCAACTTATGTCAAAGGATTTCTGTACTTTATGTGTTATGTGAGTTATGTGGCCAACGTGAACGTGACCAATGTGCACTATGTGTTATGTGAGAACTATTATGTGACAATTTAACTGCGCATGCGCTTGCACGCCAAGTGGGGTATTCCTTTTTGGAAACCCAACAAGGGGGTATTCTACGGAAACCCAATATGAAAGGGGTGTAAAAACCCAAATGGGGTCGGCTTGGGGCCCTGATAGGTATTCTTCGGAAACCTATCCAGAGTTGCATTGGGACTACTCGGGAGTCCACACCGTGTATTATATGTAAAATTGGCGGCAAGATCCGCAAGATGTAAAAATGGCGGCTAAGTTCCGCAAGACGTACTTGGCGGCAAGTTCCGCAAGATTAAAATGTTTTCACGACGGCTCAAAACCGTAAAGTTTTCCAAGGCGGCTCAAACCCGCAACTATGTGTTTGATGAACTATATGTTTATGTTACATGTTATGTTTCAAATGCTTCCAAGTCCCCCCCCCCACTGAGTGTCTTCATACACTCACCCCGTTTTATATTAAAATATTTTCAGCTTAGGGAAACCCTGAGCGTGGTGTGCAAGCGGTGGGTGCTGGTAGCCGATGATCTTAAGAATGCAAAAGAGTTTTACTGGGTTTGAAGAGGTGTTATATTATTTAATTGTATAAAAAATGCTCTTAAAATCTTTTTAGAAAAAAAAACTTAGTTTGCGAAGCTGTACAGTTTCAGCTGTATTATTATAAAGAAAAATATATTTCTCTTCCGCTGTGTACGATTTACGTTTTATAAAAATAGGAATGTTCAAATTGACTCATCTTTATTTGCAAGTTTTAAATTACCTTGAAAGTTCATATTTCATCGAGTATCTAGATGCCCAAACGGAAAATATATTAAACTCTGATATTCTACAGTAATTTTCAAGAACGGGGCGTCACATAATATCATTCATTATCAAACCAAATTGATCATGGGCATCTACTCAAAAAATCTTGTACCTCAATTGATTAAAATGCAATTCACCAAAAGCCAAACAAATATATTCATCTAGAGTTGAACTCAAAACCAATAAGTATAACATCATTCATTATTAAAAAAAAAAAAAAGTTTAGAAAAGTAGACCAAAACTAAAACTCATACTTGTTCAACCTGCCACTATTTAGTTCTCTGTATGGAGATTAATTTCTCACCATTTTTTTTTTACTCTACCTCATCTTTAAAGCTAACAACTAGCAATTATAATTTTCCTTAGAGTTATTATAAGCATTTGAAGAATTTGAATATCCCTAATAATTGTCTTGTACTTTTGTCAAAGCATAAACATTAAACCAAGTGCAACTTAATTGAAGGAAACAGAGGAAAAAATAAACCCATTTACCCTAACCCTTAATTTATATATTTTTATTAAACTCATTTATTGCATTTTGATTGAGGTTAATACTCCCAACTGCCAAACCTTGAATACCAAAATAAAGTCACTCTGAATTGAGCCAATGAAGACAAGAATCACTTTTATTCAAAGTCTAACAAAAAAAATTCTACACTATATGACATTACAAATCAAACATATTATATTTATCATCTTATAATCCCGTCCTCAACTACTCTTCCTTGGATCACATAACTTGAAAATTAGAAATAAACTACATATGTTCTTAGCAATAAGGAACAAACAGTATTATTTACAATAATACAAAATTGCATAAAATGTATAGTTTGTAAGAAAGAGAGGATTTATAATCTTCAAGATGTGTTGTGATTTCTTCTCAATTATATTTTGATGAAAAAATAGACCAAATAGCTTGTTCAGAATCCAATTCAAGATTAAACTATTTCAATGATGCTCAGAAACACTTCGATTCAATTCACTTGTCACAAGACATGCTCAAACGGTTCAAAAAATCGAAACCAAATTTGAACCAAATCGGGTTTAACGGTTCGGGAAACCGTTGATCCTGTTTCGCTTTGAAACCAAAACTGTGAACCGTGATTACACTATTTGGTTTCAGTTCGGGTTAATTTTAAATCAAGAAACCGGTGGTTTATCAAATTTTTTAAAAAATAATTATATTATGTATTTAAGTTATTTTACTCTTACATTTTAAGTTGTATTGATTATTATTTTTAATTTATATTATAAGTTGTAATTTTTTTAGGTATATGGTTTGTATTTCGTTATATTTAAATTGTATTATCTAATTTTTGAAGTTGTAACTTGTAAGTTGTAATGTTGTGTTGTTGTCACTTGTAAATATAAGTTTTATTTTTAGTTTATATCAAATTATTAACTCAAATACAATTTTTATTTTGTAATATATGAATAGTTGTAATATTTATATGCAAATTTAATTAAAAAAAAATTAAAAATTAAAAAAACGAAACTGTCAAACCAGTGGTTTAGAATCGGAACCGAAATCGGAATTCACACGGCTCGATTTCCATTTGCTCTTGCATGATATTTTAAATTCGAACCGTGTGAGCACCTCTACTTGTCACTATTCTCACAGTCATTTCAATTTGATTTGCCGAGAACAATCCCAAACACAGCCGTAGCGGCAAAATGTTACAAAATCAAAGTCAATTTTACATCAAATAAGCAAGTTTAGGAAGAAACGGCCATTAAATCGCTGGTTAATCAATATTCACACTTCTGCCCCAAAATTAATATTTTGGAACCCATTCAACAAGTTAATCAATATTCACACTTCTGCCCCAAAATTACCATTAATCCATTCTCGAAATTCAAATCCTCAAATTATATTTGTGACACAAAGAAATAGAACAAACATATTCTTTAAATTTCAATACGTTCTCATCTATTCATATTCCAGTACCTAATCAAACCACATTAGATTCTAGTTTTTCTAAATAATCCCAAAACTTCAAATTATATCTTCATCTTTTTCTCCTAACATTGTCTTTTTTTTTTAATGCGACAAAGGAACAAATAAAATAACATCAGAGGTATATACCACAGCTACAGAAAGTAAAAATAGCTCACACACAAAATCTATATATATAAAAGGAGAGGATTTGAATTTCTCAAATTGTGCCACATGTGTTTTCCAAATGAACCTTGAACTGGCATTTGGCGCTTTGAAATGTTGACACATAAGTAAATAGATTATATGTTACATTTTCTTAAATGTCATTCAATTCCTAACATTAGGGTTTGGTTCTCTCAAGTGATGACACTTGGAGCTCTACAATGTTGCCAAGTGTCTTCCCTAAAAAAACATTTTATTTATGAAATATCAAAATATTAATACCAATTAAATACATACCCCACTACTCTACACAAAATAAGTGCTTTGAAAAAACTAAATATGTAAGTTACAAATGCTTGGAAGTGATTGCTAATATTGTATTGCCTTTTTCTATATGAAATATTTGATTCCAAACTTTAATAATTGTTTTTGTCCAACATTTCAAATTGAAAAAAAAAAAAAAAAAGTAAACAACAATGCTCTTGCAAAAGTAATGACATTAACAAAAAATAGGTACTAAAAAAACCTTAGGATATGTTTACATTGGGACGTAGATAGATTTGTAGTTTGAAAATTGATCATATCGGAAATTGTAGAAAAAATAGATAATATTCTAATGTTTACAAATGAAATCATTATGTAAATCTAATAAAAAGAGTACTCAAAGGCAAAATTAGAATAGAACATACGTCTTCGAGCGATAAAAATGAGATTTATTCTATATTTTTTAAAGAAATATATGAAAATATCTAATCCAACAGTTAAAATATATATAAAGAACTAGCTATTAACAATTGTGCTAAAGATCAAATGAAAAAAATTAAAAACAAAAAATAATGAGAAAGATTATTTTAAGGATATAAAAAAATAAAAAAAGAATATCATACTCATAGATTAACAAGCACATATGAAATAATAATACTTATAAAATAAAAATTAGATAAGTGTTAAACGAAGCCCCGTGCATTGCACGGAATTAAATCTAGTATTACCAAAAGTTTTTGAAATTTTAAAATCAAAACTCATCCACAAATTTATGCAAAACATTCAAATTTACAAATTGGAGCTTTGAGCTCCAAAGATGAATATAACTTCAAAATCAAAATCAATCCAAACTATACTTCCACACACACAAACACGCTCGTAAACACAAGCATAACCAAAAAAAAGTTACATAAATTTAGTAAAATCGGCAAAGCTGAGAACCTGCAGTACTGCTTTTCTTACGGAGGATGGTCCTTTTCTTACGGTATTTGATATGATTCGAGCATCAAATAAATCAAAGAAGACAGTGGATAAGGTTGCACCATCTCCTCCTAAGAAGAGCCCACAAAAGTCAGAAAAAAATAGTATGTCCCAATGAACCATAATTTGGTGTTTGGCTGAAGCCACCATTTTACATCTCATCACCCATGTATGGTCCCATGATTGGGAATATATAAGATTCATTATAGATTTGTTAGAAGCTCAGATACAAAAGGAATGGCTTCTATTCCAACATCTTTCCAAGCCAAAAAATCACCCTACTTCACAGTCTTGGTTGCCATGGACAGAAAAATATAGGCCAAAGGTCCCGAATGATATAGTCGGGAATCAGTCCCTGGTATGCGTTCAGTCTTTATTTTCAAGATCTGGGTGAGATATATGATCCATATAGCTGACCAGCAGAGTGGGACGAAGGCTAAGTAGTAATTGTTTTATTTTGGGCAAGAAACTCTATGCCTAGGTCTGTATCTATAAATGCGGTATCTAGTTGAGTGCAGGTGATTGGTTGGTAAATTGGAATGAACAGTTCCTTAGTACTAGGAAAAGCAGAATGATTCTGGTGCTAAGAAAGCTGTGCTGCTGAGTGGAACACCTGGTTTACACACCATTGAGGTTAGGCAGTCTCTTGTGCTTAGTGATCTGCTGATGATTTTGAGCGATGTTGCAGGTCTCAGCATCCAAAGACTCTTCTCATTATGGATGAGGTTGATGGTATGTCTGCTGGAGACACGGGTGGAGTGGCTGATCTTATTGCCACCATCAAAATCTCAAATATTCCTATAATATGCATCTGGAATGATTGCTATAGGCTATAGCCAGAAACTCAAGAGCCTTGTGAAATAAATAAGTTATTTACGTAATGAAGTTATCATTGTCATTAATTTATGATTTTACTAGTATAGGGCCTGTGTAATACATGAGATTTAATAAAAAAAATTAAACTTAGTAAAATTAAAAAAAATTAAATATCATTTACACAACAAAATTTAATTTATGATTTGTATAATATATATCACCTAATTTAACATTAAATATAATAAAATATGAACAAATAATTATTTCATTGTCAAAATATGTGTTGCATTTGTAGATGATCATTTAAAAAAATATACATTGCTATACCTATTATATTATTCAACCCACCTACCATTTTTTTTGGTTTGCTCTTTATTGTTTACATTTGTAACAACCCTCAACTTTTATTTTCAATTAAATGATACAAAATGAAAGTTAAAATTTCACAAATAAATTCCATAGTATATTTTAAAGCATATATTCAAAAAATTATTTGATTTCAATAATTAATAAGTTTGAATAATAATTTTCAAGTTGACCACCTTTATTTTTGTTTTTTTTTTCTTTTGTATCTATTTTTTTTTTCTTTACATTTTTAAATTTAACAAATTTCAAATATACAATAATATCTATCATTGAACTCTAGCCTATCTTATTTAGATAAATCTAATTAATATTTCTATATTATTTATTATTTAATAATAATAATATTTCTTATCAACGTTAAATTTGTAGCACAGATGCTTAATTAATATAATTCTTATTTATTGAAAAAATAATTGAATGACCCTAAAATTTTATATTTCATTTCAAATTCTAATTATTAAAATTTAAAATACGGAAGAATAAAAGCAGTTTGATTAAAACCTTGATTAAATTATTAATTTACCTCTTTTTTTTTTTTTTTAATTAAGAAGTAAAAAGATTGTGTTTTCCCCCCAAATTAATATATAATCATCAAATATAATTATGAATGAACCTTATATAAGAATTGACCAATATGTAAATATAATTTTAATTTCATTCATTATATACATGTAAAGATTAAGGATAAAATAATCTCTCTTTTCTTTATTTACAAAATGTTGACTTGCATATCTAGTTATTATACAGATAATTAGATGTTTGATCAATCACAATCATATATGTATATATAACATTATTGTCAACACCATAAATTTAACTAATCCAATCCAATTATTCTAATCCAGTATACTTCCGTGATGTTGAGATTTGAACAAAGATATTAAAAACTCTTATAATGTAAATCTTAGGCTAAGAAATAATACCTATGAGATGAATTAATACCTTTCTTCGATTCTTTTCTTCTTGAATTCTTTCTTGCTTTCTCTCTTCTTCTTTCTTTAATTTTCACCCTTATTCAACTCCAATGCATATAAGTTAGCATGAGTCATTATTTTAGAAGGGACACCCGTCTACTCCCCTTTAGTTTTACATATATGAGTCATCATTTTCTAACACTATTAATTTATTTTATTATATTTATTAGTATAGCATAATATAGGTTTCTTGTTTAATTAGTTACATAAATAAAGATATATCTCTATATATACAATTACAATTACACAAACATATATATATATATATATATATATATATTAATATAAATGTCTTTTAATTAATGGAAACTCAGCCATAAATTTTGCTTACACCTAGTTTCTTTTTATCCAAATAAAAATTGGGTCCGAAACTTGGGGCTAAAGTTATATTATTATTTGGGTTTCCTATTACCTGTAGAAAATTTTCGTTGTACATTACGTAGTTAAATTTTTAATTCGGGATGTTATATAAACAATCTGGAATTGATCAAATCCAATCAAAACCAACCTGCAAGATAAACACCAACTTGACCACAAAACCCTAGTTATGTGATAGAGAAATTAACCAAATAATCAACGACGAAAACACCAAGACGAAAATTAACCAAATAATCAACAACGAAAACACCAAGACTAAAACACCAAAACGAAAAATAACCAAATAATCAACGACGAAAACACCAAGATGAAAACATCAAGATTTAACATGGTTCGACCAAAGAACTTGACCTACGCCAACGGGAGAAAACAAGAACTAATCCACTAAGAAATCAACCGAAATCCACTAAGAAATCAACCCTCCACTAAGAAATCAATCGAATACAGATATAAGCAAGAACTAATCCACTAAGAAATCAATCGAATACAGATATAAGCAAGAACTAATCCACTAAGAAATCAACTAAATACAGAAATCAACCTCCACTAAGAAATCAATCGAATACAGATCTAAGCAAGAACTAATCCACTAAGAAATCAACTAAATACAGAAATCAACCGAATACAGATCTAAACAAGAACTAATCCACTAAAAACTTAACATAATACAAATATCAACCGAATACAGATCTAAGTGAGAACTAGTCCACTAAGAAATTAATCGATCTGAACTCTAATCCTATCAGAACTTCTAATCCTATCAAAACTCTAATTCTATATCTAACTGGATTCTAATCTATCCAAATTGAAAAGTTCTGATCCTATCAAAAATCTAATTTTATATCTAACTGGATTCTAATCTATCCGGAGTGAAACCTGTGATTAAGCCTCACATATTTCTTGGACATCTCAGCTCACCGAATTCGCAGTTTGAAGACCGAAATCACAGTATTCTTGTTTCACAAGTATTCTTGTTTCAGAGAAATGAGAATTCGAATTCGCAGTTTGAAGGAAATGGTAAGTGGAAAATTAGAAGTGGTTCCTTTGTGACAGTTTCCCCCTGTCTTGTGCTTTTTTCTATTCCAGATTTTACTGACATGGGTTTGTTTGGGGGAATGATGATATCAATATGACCATCGTCGATAATTTTTGTTTGGGGGGAATGATGATTTCAATATGACCATCGTCGATAATTTTTTCTCTGGTATTGCAGTCGCATGATATAAGAAAATGGTTCATGAAACAAAAAATGGTTCATGAAACAAAATGAGAAAGGTGCTGGGAATGGAAATACTTCAAAGCAGGCAAAGCCCTCTACATCTGAGAAGCCTCCTGCTGTCTCACAGCCTGGAAATACTGCTCTCTCTCTCTCTCTCTTCTAGAAACCCCTTTCCAATATGAACCACTCAGTAGCTTTCTTGCATGATCATAAAAATTAGTATGAGTTTAGTGTTAGATACAATGTAAAACTGGATGAATTTGTGGTTTGCTCTATTTCTCCTTTCGAATGTTCAATCTTATTGTTGTTTAACGAAGGATCTTCAAATTATTGCCCTAGATACATAATTTGAAGATAAGAAAACTGAGATGGTTATAAAGGAATATACTTCCATTTACTATTCCTTTTGAAAATACAACTATTTTCTTAGGAGTCTGTGATTTACTTTGCTTTGTATCTGAGCTGTGGAACAATTGGGAGGCATGTTAACCGCGGTACCTTTATAAAAATTTTATAAAGAACACTAGAAGTACAGCACCTGTTGGATCTTTATATATTTCTAGTCATCCATTTTATACCTCATTTCTTCCACAGAGATATTTTTTAGAAATCTAATTAACATGTGTTTCTATTTGGTGGATCGTAGCTACAAGGAGTACAAGAATGCTCTGATAAGGATGCTAAATCTGTCAAACCTGGTGGGCGAGGCCGAGGTGGGAGTGGTGCACCAGCCGGTGGAAGAGGCCGAGGTGGTGGAGGAAGGGGGTGGTTTCATGAACTTTGGTGAGAGGAAAGATCCTCCTCACAAAGGAGAGAAGCCAGTGGATAAGGTTGCCACGCATGTCCCAATGAACCATAATTTGGTGTTTGGCTGAAGCCACCATTTTACATCTCACCAGTCCCATGATTGGGAATAATTATAGATTTGTTTTATTAGAATATATAAGATTTATTATACATTTGTTTTATTAGCTGTCCTTTTTCATTTGGCTTGTCCAAGTATGTTCTACCGGTTAACTTCAAAATTTTTTCTTTTACAAGCTGGTCAGACTGTTAGAAGCTCAGATACAAAAGGAATGGCTTCTATTCCAACATCTTCCAAGCCAAAAAATCAACCTACTTCACAGTCTTGGTTGCCATGGGCAGAAAAATATAGGCCAAAGGTCCCGAATGACATAGTCGGGAATCAGTCCCTGGTATGTGTTCAGTCTTTATTTTCAATCCACAGAGTGTCTATAAATGCTTTATTACTGACGGTATCTAGTTGAGTGCAGGTGAAGCAGCTCCATGATTGGTTCCTAAATTGGAATGATACTAGGAAAAAAGGAAAAGCTGGTGCTAAGAAAGCTGTGCTGCTGAGTGGAACACCTGGTATTGGGAAGACTACCTCAGCAAAGCTGATCAGTCAGATGCTTGGTTTACACACCATTGAGGTTAGCCCTTCCCCCGTTTTTGAAAGTTATGTGTCTAACCATTTTTGGTGTTTATAACTATTCTTTTCTGTCTTTTCCCCTCCCCATTTTTGGTGTTTATAACTATTCTTTTGTGTAGGTTAATGCTAGCGATAGTCGTGGAAAGGCTGATGGTAAAATTGAGAAAGGAATTGGGGGAAACACTTCTAATTCTATCAAAGAACTTGTTAGCAATAAAGCCTTGAGTCTTAACATGGAACGGTTGGAATTCAACTCTTGTGCTTGCATCTGAAAGTAAATTAGTGATCTGCTCAGCATCCAAAGACTGTTCTCATTATGGATGAGGTTGATGGTATGTCTGCTGGAGACACGGGTGGAGTGGCTGATCTTATTGCCACCATCAAAATCTCAAAAATTCCTATAATATGCATCTGTAATGATCGCTATAGCCAGAAACTCAAGAGCCTTGTGAACTACTGCTTACTGCTTAGCTTTTGAAAGCCAACAAAGCAGCAGGTCTCTTTTGATCTTATTTATTTAATATGGATGCAAAAACAAGTGAGAGAGTGTAAATACTTCCAATTTCATTATAACTTATAGAGATGTATACTGCTAGTTCTGATTCTTGATGTGACTGCCTTTTGGGGTGAGGCTTGGTCTCATATGGCGTGTGTAGCTTCTGACTGTGCATATCCAAACTTAAAGTTCTCTTTGGTTATAGAATTCCCTTATGTTTTCACTTGAGTTTATACTGATGTTAATGTAAGTTTGAGAAAGAGTGGTTGTCACAGCGCTAAAGAAAAAGCTGATGACTTATGGTGACTGCTATCGCATGGTCACAGATGTATTACTTATGGCCTATTAAGCACGAAATTGGGTGTATTGAGTAATATGGAAGGCTGTTTTCTAATTGCTCAAGTAATATTTCTGTTTGCGAGATAGCTACTATTTAGATTTCTATTTTTCTAGTAAGAGCGGATATCAAAAAGTGTCAATCTGTTGTATCTTTAAATTACCAGTGGCTGAAGTCATGTCATCATTGAGTTGGAACCATGTGAACTATTTTGATGGTTATTACTAGCATCATGATATTCTTATTTCAAAGTTTTATGGCTTTCCCTTTGGCTGCATGGACGAATTCAAATCGCATCTCCTGTTCACCTTGCTGATATGGTCTACAATCTCTATTTTCTGTCCCCACAAAAAGTTGATGTAACCTGGCAATTTGCTCCAACATTTGACGTGTGAATTTCAGTTTTTGCTTGCCTTTCTTGGTTGATTAAGTATATATGATAATTATTTTTGGTCTTGGTCAATAATTCTTTTTTTTTTCTTGGCATCGACAGATCTCCAAAGGTTATCACAAATTGCAAATGCTGAAGGGCTTCAAGTTAATGAGGTGCTCACTTTAAGGGATCTATTATGTTTTACTAATAGCTATTGTTTGTTGCCTGTAGTATGTCGATTACTCTATTCGTCAACGGATTGAGATTGTGTTTTCTGATCATAGATTGCGCTTGAGGAGCTTGCAGAAAGAACAAATGGAGATATCCGAATGGCCCTCAACCACTTGCAGTATATGGGTCTCTCGATGTCGGTCATTAAATTTGATGACATCAAACAACGCCTTCAAAGCAGTTCCAAGGATGAAGATATTTCACCCTTTACTGCTATTGATAAGTATGCTACCTTCACATGTTGCGTTCTTTTGTTCAGTACTATCATCTGCTTCATTCTCAATTGTTTTATAACCCTAGTTATTAATTCCTCTATTTATTTGATACATTTCTGACCTTATTTATATATACCTGTTGGAAGATGTTACTCCCCATTATGATTTTTTTATGTGATTATTTGTGAAGTAGCAATTTTTCAACAGTTGAGAAATTTACCTGTTAATTTGAGATTCTTCTTCCCATATGTATGAGTAGAATTCTTTAATCATGACTTTGTCAGATGAGCTTCTCTTAATTTGTGAGTTTCTCAGTTAAACCTGCTCGCAAACTAAGTCTCATCTGGTTGGTGCAGACTTTTTGCATGCAATAGTGGGAAGTTGCGAATGGATGAGAGAATCGACCTTAGCATGAGTGACTTTTTTTTCTTACAGATGTTACTGATGTTTGTACATTTTTCTATGGAACAGTGCAGCTCTGTTGCATGGGCAGCGTGAAATACTTGAGCAGGTGATGATGTATATTATTATAGGATTAACTATTAGCATGTCAGATCTTTCATTAGTGTGTATACTCAGGTCTCTGTCTCGGTTGACGTGATTAATGCGTATAATTATTGAAATTATTTGAGATTGCTGCAAAATCTCTTTAGTATAATATTTTCAAGTAGTGACAAGTGACAACTAGTGTACAGTTGTCAGTTATTTGAGGTTCATCAATCTAGTAATACTTCAGAAATTATTTAGTTCAGTTTCTTGTAAATTTCAATGAGGTAATATTTCATCTAGGCTGTGCTACCATTTTAAGTGTTCTTGCTTGACTAGTATGTGGACATAGCATTATGAAAATAACTTTGACAGCTTATGAGAGAGCCTAAGGCTGGCTAGGAATAACTTTCACAAGTTTGGTGTGTGGTTAAAGTTACAATATCCTTATTAGTAGTTGTTAAAACATTTACAGGGGGAGCGCAATTTCAATAGATTTGGTGGCTGGCTAGGAAAGAATTCTACTATGGGGAAGAATTATAGACTTTTGGAGGATCTTCATGTTCATCTTCTGGCTTCAGACAAGCCAAAATTTGGAAGGTATTTGGTGTACATTCTTGTCATTCTTTGGCTGCATGTTCAATCGATCTAGACTTGGCTGTAATATCCATCTCTTTCAAAATCTTTTAAGCATATTCATCCGTGTCAAATTTATTCTGAGAGTGTCAGTTTGTCATCTATGCTCCTTGATCATGCCATTGCATTCGCCTTTGCAGGTCAACATTGCGACTTGACTACTCTTTTGAAGCGGTTGACTGATCCTTTAAGGGAGTTACCAAAGGTTGATGATCTGTTCCCTTGTTACCTACTGAAGGTTAATCTTTTTTGTTTTAATTGCTGGACGTGTGCATTACTTTGTTGAATGAACTGCCAGGATGATACTGTTAAGGAGGTTGTGGAGTTCATGATAAAATACTCCATTAGCATGGAGGACTATGATACAATCATGGAGATATCAAAATTTAAGGTGCATTGGTTATCGCTTTTATATTTTCATCTCAAATATCTATTCTTGAAGTTTTTCTCAGCTGAATTCCTATGTTCATGAATTAGGGGCATCCAAATCCGCTGGATGGTATACAGCCTGCTGTAAAATCTGCTCTTACAAGAGCTTATAACAAAGGCGACTCATCGCGTGTGAAGTCTGCAGACTTAGTCACCATTCCCGGAATTAAAAAGGCTCCAAAGAACAAACGGGTCGCAGCCATGCTAGAACCCGTTGAGGAGACTTTAACAGGAACTGCTGAAAATGAGGAAGAAAGTGTCTCAGATGCAGAGGAGCAGGGTATGCTTTTCTCGTCTGTAAAAGAAATTTCATATCTTTTATTGACTGCTGCTTTTTCCCGGAAAGATGTATTAATCATGCAGCTTTGCCACCTCATTTTGACTTTAAATTTTGTGCACCATAAAGGCTACATAGTGTTTGTAACAAGAATGATTAGTAACGTGTGCTTTCCATCAAACACAATGCATTGTGATGTTGACATTTTACTCTCATCTGTTGTTTGGATCTCTGTTTTTTCATGATTGTAGTGATGACCAAGATTGTGTATACTTGTTGTATGTTCTTTGTTTCAGAGGATGACTCGGTTGATCCAGAGAAGGAGAAGCTGCAATCCGATCTGGAGAGGCTAAATTCAAAAGGTTGGTGATATATACTTCTTTTGACAATTCAAGATGCAGATTTCAACTATTATCACTTGCATGATGTTATTTCAGCATTTTCACTTTTAGTACGATTTTAATCCTCTCTCTCTCTCTCTCTCCCCCCGGTGATTTCAGCTATCCATGTACAAATGGACTTGAAGATTTCGGGAAGCTCAAGCACAAAAAAGGCACCTTCAGGCAGAGGGAAAGGAAGTAGCGCAACCTCAGATAGCAAAGGGGGTCGGGGTTCTGGGGCCGCTTCCAAGAGAAAGAGGTGATAGTTATGTTTTGTTGTATAACCCGCATAATTAACTACCCCTCTTTAAGCCCTTTCATCTTGGCTCTGTTCTATTGCTATTTATGGTATGGTAGATGACAAGATGATGTGTTATGGTTTTGGTAGATTAATATTTGAGAGCTGTATGTATCCTTTCTCCAAATGATCTGAATCTTGATGTAATTTTGTGGATGTGAAGAAAACAGGTCTCATTTTGGTAAATGAATATGGCCATGGTTTTTGCTTTGCTTTATTTACTTGCATCATTCATCATTTTGATTGTAAAAATGCTTATAATCCTCGAATTACTAATGTGAAGATAAATTCTTGAAATTTTATCGGAGTGTAATTCATGAATACAAAGGCTTGATTAGTATGTTTGTGATATAATAAATATAAATGAAAACATGTATCACAATGAGATATTTCGTTTGTAACGGTGAGATACTTTAGTGCTTGAAAAGCTTGGCTTGTCCTAAAGAAGATATAAATTGAATTTCTATAATCTTACTTTTAGTTAATCTATCAACACAAAAACTTATCTGAGTTCGATTGTTGGTTAAAGGTGGACGTCTAGTTGGAGCTGTCGGATTCGGATCTGAACAGTTGGTTTAAAAAATTATGCAAAGTGGAGCTGAAATCAAACCATGGGGTCTACGATTTTAGTTTTGGTTTTACAATCGTGGTTTTGAATCGACGGTTTCAAAAACTATGCAAGGCGGAACTGAAACTGAACCATAGGGTTCATGATTTCAGTTCCAATTTTTCAACAGGCAGTTTATTCTAACTATCGAACTTTTTGGTGTTTTTTTTTTTAAATCTTTTTAACAGTCTTCCAATTTTTGATAAGCTACTAAATGATGATTAATAAATTAAATATCAAAAATGTTAGAAACTTTGTAGTTTGAATGATTGAATCAACAATTTGATCATTGATTTATATAAAGTAAAACTAGAGTTTATTATCCATTTTGTCAATAATTTAGAGGGTCAGGCATTTCGATCAATGATAATTGAAATATATATATTTTGTGTAGGATATAGATGTGTGAAATATAACCCACACCCAATATAATGTACATGCTCTTGTGGTGTCTTTCTCTTTTCCAAATTCATCATAAAATATTTATGAAAATGAAATGCGGAGGATTGAAATTGGTAGCAGGGAGATTTTGGTGAATGACTAGGCAATTTTTGGTTATTAAATAGGTGTCCTATTGAAACAAATTTGCACCATTTTGGTGGACTAGGAACACTTAATTTGAATGGATTTGTCCCACAATTAATCCAAATACTCTTTATTATAATCTCAACAATTTACTCATCCCTTGAATCTTTAAAGTGAATCACGATTGCTTTTTAGGAGTTTATTTAATTTTTAAAGTTAGAAATATGTTTAGTAGAAACTTTAACTACTTTTAGAATTAGAACCTATCATTTATGTTCTACGATGATGATACTATTAAAACCAATTTACAAAGAATTTTCAAACAATGAAGTCAGATATACATCAAAATAGTGTTTTTAAATAAAATCTTCTTTTGAGAACAAACTATTATTATTATTATTATTATTATTATTATTATTAGAGTTAAATTACTGAAAAAATCACGAATTTTACTTAATTTACAATTTCAATCAAGTTTTTGAATATTAGTACATATAATATGAACGCTTACATTATATGTAATTTTCATTAATGGACAGTTTTCTAATATGATTGTGCTCAAAATGTATTTTTACATTTTGACACTCTCGAATTTTTTCAACTCTAACATTTCTGATAATAATTTTTCCATGACAACTTTACACTTTAATATCAGTACAATCATATTCGAAGACTGTTTATTAATTAAATTTACAAATTAAATAAAATTCGTCATATTTCGTGCGCCAGTTAACTAT
This sequence comes from Scutellaria galericulata, assembly GCA_946896805.1. Classification (NCBI taxonomy): domain Eukaryota; kingdom Viridiplantae; phylum Streptophyta; class Magnoliopsida; order Lamiales; family Lamiaceae; genus Scutellaria; species Scutellaria galericulata. The sequence goes on from OX335794.1 coordinate 12,788,677, forward strand.
TGTTATTGTTGTTACTTTGGATTGATGTATAAGCGCTGATATATGAGTGCATGTTTTTCTATTCATAGTAGACATAGTTAAATTGATTAAAAAAGAAAAGAAAAGAAAAAACTCGACATAGTTAAATATATGCATTGTATGGTAAGACTAGGGTTGGTCAAAATACCGAAAATTTTGGTATACCACACATACCGTATCGAAAAATATTGAAAATGTCGAAAATTTCGGTATATCGAAATTTTCGGTACGGTATCGATATGACAATTTAGAATTTTTCGGTATTTCGATATATACCGAAATACTGAAATATATTAATATTAATAATATATACATTATTATTATTACTATTATTTCGGTAATATTCGGTAAATTTCGATATGGTAAGACGGTAAATTTCGGTATATCAAAAAATTCGGTAATTCGATATCAAACGGTATAGGCTATCAATATACCGAAAATTCGGTAAGCCGAAAAATTTGGTATACCGAAAATTTCGGTACGATATCGGTATGTTATTTGGCATACCGAAAATTTCTATACGGTATTCGATATGGTAAAAAAATTTCAGTATACCATACCGAAACAGCCCTAGGTAAGACCGTATGTCATATTGATTTCACTCTATTTTTGTCAGTCAACATTTTGAAATAAAAAAGTTGGCTCTTTTATCCATATAGATATAGATAAGTGTGACAAATTCACAAGTCCAATCTAAACTGCCCAAAAGAATAAAAAGAAATTAATAAGGTTCACTACATGCTGACCCAAGACGAGCCTATTTGATTCACCTAGAATGCCTCGACGAGCTTCCTTTCAAGTCAATTATAAAAAAATTGTGAAATTTCAGCGACTTTTTATCAAAATATTGATAAAACTTAGCTTTTGAAATCGAAATTTCCTTCCAAATTTCACCAAACTATTGAAATATCATTAAAATATTTAAATTTCCATAAAATTAAGATAATAAAATCAAAATTTTCATCTATACTTTACAGTTAAATACGTACCTTGAAATTGTGCTTGACACTACAATATAATTCTCTTTATATTACACCTAATTAAAATATATACAGTGAAACATCGATAAATGAATGTTTGATAAACGAATAACCTCGACAAATGAATAATTTTATTCGGTCCCGACTTGGGCCAATGAGGTAAATGAATAACCTCGCTAAATGCATTAATGAATATATTTTTTTAATTCTTAAAGGCCCCATGTAAATATAAATGAATAATCATTAAAATACATAAAATATATATATATATATATATATATATATATATATATATGTATAAATACCCTAAAAAACATGTGTTTCAATAAACAAATACAAAAGATCATTTCTTAACAAAAAAATCGTCTAATGTTGTTTGCTTTTTTCTTCCACCAAAATGCATCACATCCTTAACTTTTGTTAGTCTTTTAGTATTCCATACATAGAATTTTACTAATGGTGCATTTACTCTATATACATATATGGTGCATGTATTTCTAATGTTGACTCTAAGTATTTCATACATAGAATCTTATTAGTTAATGAAACATGTACCTAGTCTATATACGTACTATATGGTGCATGTATTCCAAATATACTCTAAATATTTCATTCATAGAATCTTATAGATACATGGTGCATGTACATGTAAAATAATTGTAATGATAAAAAAAAAACCCTTTAAATGAATAAAAATTCGATAAATGAATAAATTATTCATTTATCGATAAATAAATAATTTCGCTAAATGAATATTTTTTTTTTAGTCCCAAGGGTATTCATTTATAGAGGTTTCTGATAAGATGGGTTTTATGCATATTTTTCATGTGTTATGCGATAGTTATTATAGTTAATTGTTCGTTATTCTATTACATTTACCCGATCTTTATCATATTCATCTCGTTGGCTTTGATTTCGTATTTTCCATGGATTTCAGGTTGTTTTGCAAACTATATGATGATTGGGGGACAAGCCAAGTGAGAGGATACACAGACTGCAAGTCGAATGGGCTTAAATAGAAGAAAAAGCCCAACACTGAAAGCTTCAGTGTTGGGAATGTGAATGCAAGTTGTTTCTGGCGTGCAACAGCCCAAGCCCAACTCCTCCTTAATTCAATCTAGAGAACAAAGAAAGGAAGGTGATGTCATTTTGCAAGATTATAGATAACTTCCATATTTTTGGAGAGATTCATGCCACTTATTTTTAGAAAGGAATTAAAGATGATTTGGAGGATATATTTTTGGACCTTGGGAGATAAAAAGACGCAGAGAAGAGGAACCAAAAAAGAAAGAGTAAGCAGAACTGGAGAGAAAAGAAAGAGGAAAATTCATCTTTTGTAATTTGCTTATGATGTTTAGAGGCTAAACTATCTTTTCTAGTCCAAGGAGACACCAAACCTTGAATGATTCATCCGTTTTTAATTGAGTAGTAACGTTTCTCTTACTCTATCTCGATTTCTTCGTTGTTTGATCTTATGCTTTGCATGTTTGATTAATGGATTTATTAGGATTGACCACCTTAATCTATTTGTTAATCAATTCTAGCTAACTCGCATGATATAATCCGTAATTGTTATATTTGTGGGAGTATCGTAGCAATTGGAATTTGATTCCTAGGATAATGAAGTTTAGGTTGCATGATTCGGACGTTCCGCTTTCATGGTCTAGTTTGTCCTATTATTTTGGATCGTTAATGCATCTTGTGAATTGAATCTTGAATACATGTTTTGAGGTTATTCATTGGATTGATTGATTGGGGGTCGTACTTGCTAATCAATTGAACTTAAGAAATAATTCGAACTAGTTCGGTCGTACCGCTGGTTTAGGGGCAAGATTCGAGATATGGAGTAGATAAACGAGGCTACCTGTTAAATTGGAAGAATCGTTCTAGGGGAGGTTATCCGAGGGCTAGATTGTTTAATTCATTGTTATTTTTCCATCCTTGTTTGCTTCTTTTTGCAATCTATTGTGATGCATGATTTTAATAATTGCTTAACAAACCAATCACCCCCTATTTTTATCGTTTTCTTTACATGAATCTATTCAATTAAATTACGCTATTCTCCGTGGATTCGACCCCTTACTTATCCTACTACATAAGTAGATTAGTCGAGGTGGATATTTATTTTTGGGTGCCGGCGACAACACACCAGTTTCACTATATTGTTATTTTATAGTAATTAAAAATGGTATTTAATAGTCAAAATTTGTTATTATTTTGGGTTTTTATGTAACACTTTACAAATGCTACGTATATCCATTTATATAACAATTTTTTTTAAATTAAAAATATATTGCAACCAAGTAAATTTGATCCTTGAAATATATATGGTTGGAGTGAGTCTTTTATGAGAGCATCTCACGAATTTTTATTGTATTGCGTGAGACGGGTCGACCCACAACTCAATCACCTACAACCAAAATCCTACAATTCATATATTATTTGTAGCTAATGAGGCTCCGTCTCACGGTAACTATTCATGAGAATGTCTCACATGAGTTTTTGTGATATGGTTGACAATCAACATGACATCCTTATATTTAATCCTATTTTATTTAACTTATATAGTTTTCTCTCTTTTTGTTTTTAATTTATTTTATACAATAGAATAAAATATATAAATAATATATTTTGTAGATACAGAATAAAATTTCATAGTAATATAATATAGTTAAGTGAGAAATAAATGTATATTTATATAACTTTTATACTTGTGTGTGTGTATATATATATATATTCAGATAATTATTGTATTGAATTATATAATCAATTTCGCATAATTAATAGACTATATATTAGCATTTTGTTGAATGGTGAATATATGAGGTGTTAATTTCTGGTAAATCCAATAGACAGTTTGGATTGGTATGATTTTATTTTCAACAGAGTTGATCATTTGTCTTAATTAGAGGAAGTATCTTGGGGAGGTTTCATCCTCAACCAATCATATATAGGGTAAATTACATAATACAACCCAAACTATAGTCACTTTTCTAGTTTATTACCCGAACTTTCAAAGTTTACTGAAAAATAGCTCATCTTCGCGAATTTGCTAAACAGTCGCCAGAACCCAACGTCGATGGAATATTCCCCGAATATTCCATTTTTCTCCATCGGTCTCGAGGGTATTTTAGTCATTTCCAACCCTGAGCATTTAGCTGACTTACTGAAAGGGCAAAATTGGAATTTCTAATATCAAATTAAATTAAATAAAAAAGACAAATCAATTTTAAAATTAATGAAAACCTAATCGACCCCCCTCCCCCCAAATTCACATCCCATTTTTCCCCCAAAATTGAGCCCCCAACGTTCACCCCCAAATTGAGAGCCTTAGAACCCTAGATTTTTTCCCCCAAATTGAGAGCTTTATAACTGCAGCTCGATTTTTCCCCCAAATTGAGAGCCTTATAACCCTAGCTTGATTCCCCCAAATTAAGGGTAGAATTTCGCCTTAAGAACCAAAGACAGGGACGTGACGACCAAATCTGAAAAATGGAAGGAATGGGGTGGGTTCTTCGCACGAAGGAAGAAAATGAAAAACTCAATGGAGCACCAACACCTAATTACGGTATGCCTTTATTTTTGAATTACATTCATTCGCAACTGTGATGTTGTATATGTTATCATGGGTTGACAGAGTGTATATGTTATCTTCCACAAATGTGTGCTCTATGATAATATTTGTATCTAGTTTCCAGATTTTTATATGTTATCTTATAGGAATGTTTTCTAAATCAGAATATTTTTTGTATTAAGTAGATGAATGTAGTGTTATGCTTTTATTTATGATATGACTTTATTTATTTAAGTTAGCCAAGAAAATAATTTGCTCTTGTTTTCCAAATCAGGTGGCAATTTAGATAAGTTTTCTATAAAAATTTTCCACTCCGCCAAATTTGCTTGTTTTGGGAAGATTGTTTACTGTGGGCCAAATCTGTAAATTGACCATATAGATTGGTGTGATGTTGATGAGATTTCTATGCTTGAACTTGAGCAGATGAGTATTGAGATAGGGTTGGAAAAAGTTAAGGCTTTTTATTTCAACAAAGGCAGTGTGAATGATTGTAATAACTTGTATGCCTTACAAAATGACACTGATGTGATGGAAATAGTACACTGGTTAGATGAAGACAAATTGGTAGGCATATTTGTTCAGCATGAGAGTGAGAGTGACATAGAAGATGATATACCTGAGGAGGAAGATGGTGACAGTGAAGATGAGGATTTTGAGGCTGATGTAGGGGATGTTCCTGGGGTAGATGAGTCTGTTGAGGCTGATGTAGGTGAGGTCCCTAGGGTAGATGAGTCTGTTGAGGCTGATGTAGAGGAGGTCCCTAGGTAGATGATGAATTTCAACAGTTCACTGAACCATTATATAGTGTGGTAGATGATAAGAGTAATGGTGACAGTGATGATGGTCAAAGCCTAGGTTCTGATTCAGACCTCTCTGCAGAGGAGTTTATGGACAGTGAAGATGATTTTAGTGAAGATGATTCATGGTTTGATGAGTCTATAGATCATGATGTTGAGTGGGCTGGGCTAGGCAAACACATGGATGAGGGTGAGGGATGTAGCAAAGATAGTGCAAAAACAAATGAAAAAAATATCTTGCAGACTAGTACTCCAATTTTCACTAAGAAAAAGGGGTTGACTGATCCAAACTTCAGATTGAGCATGAGATTTCCAGATGCAACAAGTTTCAAGAATGCTGTGAGATCTCATTCAATCAAGAATGACAGAGATGTTAAGTTTACATTTAGTGGAAAATGGAAGGTTCAAGCTAGGTGTAGACATGTTGGCTGTCCTTGGATGATATATGCTTCAAGATACACGAAGGATGACACATTTCAAATAAAGACTTTTGTAGGGAAACACCAATGTCCAAGACTATAGAAGATCTCACATGCAAATTCGAAGTGGTTAGCTGACATGTATCAGGACATGATACAGAGTAATCTCAAATGGCTAGTTGATTCCATGATGTTTGTAGCTTAGAAGGAACTAAGGCTTACCTTCAAGAACTGGCAGTTGTATAGGGCCAAGAAAATTGCTACATCACTGAGTACAGAAACAGATCAGTCAAAATATGCCATGTTATGGTCATATGCTGAGGAAATAAAGAGGTCTGATCTATCAACCACAGTAAAGATAAAGTGCAAGCATTTAGGAGAGAAGCCAGTTTTCAAAAGATGGTACACATGTTGGGGGCCTTTAAAAAAGGGGTTAATTGAGAATTTTAGGCCTGTTATATGCTTGGATGGGTGCCATTTAAAAAGTTATTGTGGGGGAATTCTTTTGACTGCAGTAGGTATTGATCCTAACAATGATATATACCCATTTGCCATGCAGTAGTTGAGAAGGAGAAAAAAAATACTTGGTTGTGGTTTCTTAAAGAACTTGTGCATGATTTGAAGATTGTTAACCCATATAGTTGGACCATAATGTTAGACAAACAAAAAGGGTTAATTGATGCAGTTGATGAAGTGTTTAATGGTTGTGAACATAGATTTTGTGTTTAGCACTTGTATCAAAATTTCAAGCTCCTGCATAAAGGGTTGGATCTGAAGAATTTGCTGTGGAAGGCTGCCAGATCATGCAGAATGGTAGATTTTCATAATGCAATGATGGAGATGAAGCAGATCAATGTGGCAGCTTATGATTGGCTGGTGCAGAGGCCAACAGCACACTGGAGCAGATCTCATTTTAGTGAGTTCCCCAAGACTGATCTTTTGTTGAATAATATTTCAGAAAGTTTCAATGTTGTTATACTACATGCAAGGTGTGAGCCAATTGTCAGCATGCTTGAGGTTATAAGACATATCCTCATGAAGAGGGTTCATATCAGGAGAGATCAAATAATGAAGTATTCAAAGAAAATATGTCCAAAGATAAGTAAGATTCTTGAGAAGTGGAAGAAACAGTCAATGGATTACATTGCTCATTGGAATGGCAAAGATCAGTTTGAGATTGAGGCTAGTACTCTAAAGAGATATAAAGTGCATTTGACTGAAAAAAATTGCAGTTGTAGAAGGTGGCAGTTGACTGGGATACCATGTCCTCATGCTATAAGTGCACTATACTATTTGAATAATGAGCCTGAAGACTATGTTCATTACTACTATAAGAAGGAGACCTTCGTCAATGCATATATCAATCTTATGCCTACATTGAATAGTTGTGACATGTGACCCAAATTGGATATTCAACCACTTATCCCACCTGTTGCTGAGAGACTGCTTGGAAGACCCAAAAAATGATAGAAAAAAAGAGAATGGGCCCCCAAGGGTTTATGTCAAACAAGGCAGAATGAGGTTGGGGAAGAATGGTGTTATAATGACATGCTCAATATGTCGACAACCCAATCACAACTCAAGGGGTTGTCATTTGAATAAAAGGAGCAACTTGGATATTTCTACACCCATTCACAACATGGAAGATGAGGTATCTCAATCAGTTCATCCTAGGCAAAAGGTATGATAAACAATTAAAAGTTGATCAAATTGATGTTACCAGTCATATTTGTTAACAATTGAATTTCTTTTTCTGTGTAGGGGAAAAAGAAGCAGACCATTTCCAAGGAAGAAACAAGAACTTCCCAAGATGTTGATAATTCAGATCATGTGGCCACTGCTACAATGGTATTACATTTGTTTTTATGTATTATCTGTTTGTGAAAATATAGATGTTGATCAATAATGTATCTTTTCATGAGGTTGAGGTCTTTTTCTGTGCAGGGGAAAAAAAAGCAGACCACTTCCCAGGAAGAAACAGGAACTAATGAAGAACAATCAAATTCAGCACTTGTGTGTTTTCATGAGGTTGAGGAGGAGTTTCTAGGCAAAAGAAAAAACAAGGCTACTAAAGACAAAATTGAGAAGGAGAGCAAGAAGAAGAAGGTACTAACATCATAAGTATTCAAGCTAGTGCAACTAACACTTAACTCTAACAAATCTTTCTGTCACTCTGTTATATTAGACAAATTCAAGAGATGATATTATTGCAATGCCGCCAAGGGTTACAAGAAGCAGAGTTGCCATGACTTCCACAACACTTTTGACAGTGAGTGTTAGTGAATTTCCCAAATAGAAATCCAAGTTCTATTTTGTTGATTCTGCAATATTTTTGACTTTGATTTTTCTAACTTTGCATTAGGTGAATACTAGTGAAACAAGGAGTGTTGAAATGGGATCCACTACAAGTCCTAGTAGGGTTACAAGATCCACTACTAAACTCCATTCACCCTCCCAAGCTGTTGGACTAATTCAACCATCGAATGAGCTTGTTGCACCCAAAAGAGGCAGACCAAAGAAGACTGTACAAGATGGAGGAAGGAGTGGCACCCAACAATCTTCAAACAAGGCTATGGTGGCACTTTCGGGGAAGAGTGGTGTCAAAGTATCAACCACAAAAGGACATACCTCAAAGAGAATGGTTGTACCATGAGTTTAAAAACATGAAGATGATAATTATGGACCATTGTTATATGCTTGAACTTGATATAGACTTTTGTATTAAGCAGATGAATGTATTGTTATCTGTTTGCATTTTGAAATACTTTGGTTCCTAGTAGGATGCTTTGAAAATGTAGTGATATTGGTATATGCTTGACTCTTGTTCATGATGGAATGATGTACTCACCTTTTGTATTTGACAGTGTATTTTTGGTGTTTTGAACACCTTTATTTGGGCAATTTCTGTTCTGTATATAGGGGTTGTTCTCAAAGCAGTTACTGCATTCTCTTTTCAGGTTTGAGTCTTTTGACTTCTTTCTTTTGCATGAATGGTCTTTCTTTTGGATATTTGACCTTTTCTAATAATTTTTTTTGCATGAATGGTCTTTGTAAAGTTTTTCAAATCTTTGGACTTGATGGATGAGTACACAGTGTCATATTGACCACTGCAAAATAGTATCTGATGTTTTTTAGTGCCTTAAATCCACAAAATTATACATAACACTGGAGTTCTATATCAGTTTTCAACTTTCCTTTTTCATTTGCTAGAATGGTAGATTTCCAATTAAATCTGAGTGATTCTAAAAGTAGAGAGACTTCCACAAGTTGAACTGGCCAAATAAATTGCATTAAGCAAATAATATCATTACAGTAGAGAACTTGAACTAGGCATTACAATAGAGAAAATTGCACTAGTTCATGAATACTAGAAACATTCGAAATTAATCATTTCATGAAATACATAATTATCCATGACACAAACAATGACACCAACAACCATTTCTCCCTCGAACTCTTGCGTTTCTTTTCATCATCAAGAATATTATTAACCCGCTCAACCTTAACTTGAAGGTTATTGATTCGTCGTAATAAACCTGAAATAATTTGTCGAGCTCTAGCACAAATAGGGTCATCAATCCAAACAAAGTAGTTGCATCCACCATCCTACAACACAAAATGTATAAAATCATTTCAAAGTAGGGCTAAAAATATATCAGGTGGATTACAACTACAATGGGTAAAATCATATCAAAATAGATGCAAAATCATATCAAATATATCTTTCATCCTACCAACAGACGGTGATTACAGCAAATTCCACTGCATACTAACTGAAATTTTGGAAAGATGATTACAGCAACAAATTCCACTTAATAAACCTAAAGGTTCACCTTCTGTTCAAGATCAGTAATATATACCTGTGAATTTTGGCACGATGCATACATCCTCCCCGGGTTCAAATCAATCCATGAAGTCCTTGTTGTGACATGACTACAAAAACATACTTCTTCCATGTGAGGGAATCGAGCTGCAGTTATAAGACTCTCAATTTGGGGGAAAAATCTAGGGTTCTAAGGCTCTCAATTTGGGGGTGAACGTTGGGGGCTCGATTTTGGGGGGAAAATGGGATGTGAATTTGGGGGGGAGGGGGGTCGATTAGGTTTTCATTAATTTTAAAATTGATTTGTCTTTTTTATTTAATTTAATTTGATATTAGAAATTCCAATTTTGCCCTTTCAATAAGTCAGCTAAATGCTCAGGGTTGGAAATGGCTAAAATACCCTCGATACCGATGGAGAAAAATGGAATATTTGGGGAATATTCCATGGCGGTGTGTTCTGGCGACTGTTTAGCAAATTCGCAAAGATGAGCTATTTTTCAATAAACTTTGAAAGTTCGGATAATAAAGTAGAAAAGTGACTATAGTTTGGGTTGTATTATGTAATTTACCCTCATATATATATATATATATATATATGTGAGTAACACTTCCGTGCAACTGGTGCACAGAGTTGCACGGAAGACCTTTATGTTATAAATATAGTACCTTTATTTACAAATATTTGTACCTTTTAAAATGAACATGCATAAAGGTGTTACATTTATAACATAAAGGTGCGGATTGCATGGTGCAACTGGTGCACACAAGTTTTTGCCTATATATATATATATATATATATATATATATATATATATATATATATCCTTTAAATAAAGCCTGACCAACACTTTGAACTTTATTTTGTTATCATATTAATATTCTTTCTCATAAAGAAAAAAAAAGGTTAATTACATAAAAATGCACAAACTTTGGGTTGAATTTCAATTGCAACATGAACTTTTGACTGTAACATAAAAAATGTTCAATTTAATGTTTATTTCAATTTGGGACACGTTTAGACTTTTTGGGCTCATATTGTTGCGTGGAGCCCAAATTATATAAGTTAATTGCTGACGTGTCAATTAAAATCTAGTGATCACCCCACATGTAAATTAAAAAATAAAAATAAAAACCTAATTTATAATCTAAACACAGTGTGCAAAGAAAAGAAAGAAGAGAAGAGAGTAATTGACTAACGTGAATAACCATTCATCAAAGAAATCATGAATCCACATCTACATCTACATCAATATAATTAATATCACATGAATCCACATCTAAATCATCGATATCTTGTCAGTTATCAATTTCTGGCGAGATATCAATTGAATCTTCATTTTCTTCACCAACGCCATTTGCCCCACCCTTAACCCTTAGCATCACCATCACCAGCACTCTCATCTTTACCACCAACCTCTCCGTCACCAATAACTTCACCATCCCCTCACCAGTACATACTCTAAGTGTATATTCTTCAACTTTTTTCTCCATTAATATAAAGTAATATCTTTGTATATCTTCCCCAACTTTTTTCCCCATCAATATAAAGTAATATCTTTGAATGTTCATTATAAACACTCTTTAGTATGTTCATTACCTCACTATCATCAGTTACAAATCTAATCTCATTATCAACTGCAGATATCTTATATCCAATTCTATCAAATGAAACATACCCCAAATTTTCAATTTCATCAACCAAATCAAAATACCCAAACATATCTGCGTCTAATCCATGTTTTGGTGTAATTTATCCCCCACCGTAATTAGTAAAATGTTCATTATCAAATAGCTTGCCACCGTGGTGAATGTACAATGAATATTTACCCTTAAACAACACCAAAAAAAAGTTGAGATTCATATCAGAAACAAACCGTAAACTATAAATTCTATAAACAAAATATGAAATATATAAATATATGTTGCCACAGTTAGAATATATATATTTATAAACCACTAGGTATTTTAAGGGATCACAACCAATAAAAAATAATAAAGATATACATATGTCCTCCATTGACAAAAAAATTTGAGAAATTGGTACCGCACTTCTTAATTTATTTAAACCCAGGTAAACCTCCACTAAAATTAACTTGAATATTCAAAGCCAAGACTTTGATTCATGATTTCTTTGATGAATGATTATTCACCGTCTGTCAATTACTCTCTTATTTTCTTTCTTTTCTTTGCGTTGTGTTTAGATTATAAATTAGGTTTTGTTTTTCTTTAAATTTACATGTGGGGTGATGACTGGATTTTAATTGACACGTCAGCAATTAACTTATATAATTCGGGCTCCACATCAGCAATTGGAGCCCAAAAAGTCCATTTTAATTGACACGTCAGCAATTAACTTATATAATTTGGGCTCCACATCAGCAATTGGAGCCCAAAAAGTCCATTTTAATTGACACGTCAGCAATTAACTTATATAATTCGGGCTCCACGGCAGCAATTGAAGCCCAAAAAGTCCAAACGTATTCCAAATTGAAACAAACGTTATATTGAACGTTTTTTTAAATTACAGTAAAAAATTCATGTTGCAATTGAAATTCAACCCATAATTCTTGCATTTTTATGTAATTAGCCAAAAAAAAAAATGTAAAAACCTACAATAAGAAGACACAGAGCCGCGCGAAGAAGGATTTACCGAGAGAGCGAGGGTTTTACAAATTTTCGCAAATTGCGTTGAAGAAGGAGAGAATTCTGCAAATGTATCAGTGGAAGCTGTAGAATCAAGACTGGGGTTTCTTGATTTCGGAAGTGCGCAGCCGCGTCTATACATCATCGTCGGCGCCGACGCTGCTGTTTCGTCTTCTGCTAATTTTTCACCGGTAATTCGTTGTTTCGTCTTCTGCATCGTCTTTCTGCAATAATGATATTTCAAGATTATCTCAAATTGTTGAAGTGGCAGAATGTGGTCTTCCAAAAAGGATAGGGACAAATCGATTGAATGCATGTGAAGATAACTTCTCGAATTCAATGCAGATTATTGAACCATGAAATAACTTCCATTGTTGTTTTTACTCTCAAGTATATTAGAGTTATAAGATGTATTATCATTCATAAAATTTACATTAGAAAATGTGAGTAACTTTCTTTCCTAATAAATGAGGTTCATGTTACCAATATTATGGAACAACTAGACACATCATGTTAATTTTCTCTGTCTTTTTTTTTTTTTTTGAAACTGTTTTGAAGAAGAGTATTAGGCTGCCGCTTCTTGTCTTCTGCTCATTTTTCACTAGTAAACTCCAATTGAACATCATATGTTTCAAATTTCTGACAGTCAATTCGATTTTCTGTTCTTTGACTGTTACTCCTACTATCATTAAACAACAAGAGTAGCTATGTTATTTAGATTCGTCAATTGTAATGTTTTGTGCATTAATAACACATCTGTGGAGTTTCACATAGAATTTTAATTTTTTTCTCTTTTAAACAAGCTAGCGGAAGAAGACAGAAGTTAATTCTAGAGAACAAGGAAATACGTGTACAATGCCTTTTTTGATTTTGTTGTCTTATGTAATAGAAAATTAAGAGAAACTGATAGCTATATATAAAAAACTAAGAGCATTTTGTGTTTGCAATGTTGTTTGTTTTGTCAACTGATTAAAGTTTGATTTGCACCATATATGCACCAAAGATTGGAATTTTATGATATATTTTTCTGAAACTAGAGGTTTAGTTTCCTATTTGGAGTGTTGATATCGGATGGGTAGTGAAGTGGATCTGTATGAGATTGATTAGTTTGTAATGGGAACGGTTTTTCTTATATAATCATGTTATTTTACTCTGAATTTGTTTGTGTTTGCTTTGTTAAGTGGTTATAGTTTACTTTACTTGTAATCTGCCTCTCCTTTTCATGTGATTTTTCTCTATACAGTAGTGAAGTACTTGACATGCAATTTTTTCTTGATTTTGTTTTGTATTCTTGTTTCAGATGGTTATTGGAAGTTAAGAATTCGCAGTTTGAAGCCAGTTGTAAGGTTTGGAAATGGTAAGTGGAAAATTAGGATCCTGAATCAATGCCAAGTTCTTTATAGACGTAGCTTCTGGGCTCTTTATTTTTAAGTGGTTCCTTTGTGACAGTTTTCCCCCGTCTTCTGCTTTTTTCTATTCCAGATTTTACTGACATGGGTTTGTTTGGGGGAATGATGATATCAATATGACCATCGTCGATAATTTTTTCTCTGGTATTGCATTCGCAAGATATAAGAAAATGGTTCATAAAACAAAATGAGAAAGGTGATGGGAATGGAAATACTTCAAAGCAGGCAAAGCCCTCTACATCTGAGAAGCCTCCTGCTGTCTCACAGCCTGGCAAATTGGTATGTTTGCTAAAATCTCTCTCTCTCTCTCTCTTTTCTAGAAACCCCTTTCCAATATGAACCACTCAGTAGCTTTCTTGCATGATCATAAAAATTAGTATGAGTTTAGTGTTAGATACAATGTAAAACTGGATGAATTTGTGGTTTGCTCTATTTCTCCTTTCGAATATTCAATCTTATTGTTGTTCAATGAAGGATCTTCAAATTATTGCCCTAGATACATAATTTGAAGATAAGAAAACTGAGATGGTTATAAAGGAATATACTTCCATTTACTATTCCTTTTGAAAATACAACTTTTTTTTAGGAGTCTGGTTTACTTTGCTTTGTATCTGAGCTGTGGAACAATTGGGAGGCATGTTAACCGCGGTACCTTTATAAATTTTTTATAAAGAACACTAGAAGTGCAGCACCTGTTGGATCTTTATATTTTTCTAGTCATCCATTTTATACTTCATTTCTTCCACAGAGATATTTTTAAATAATATCTAATTAACATGTGTTTCTATTTGGTGGATCTTTATATATTTCTAGCCATCCATTTTATACCTCATTTCTTCCACAGAGATATTTTTTAGAAATCTAGTTAACATGTGTTTCTATTTGGTGGATCGTAGCTACAAGGAGTACAAGAATGCTCTGATAAGGATGCTAAATCTGTCAAACCTGGTGGGCGAGGCCGAGGTGGGAGAGGTGCACCAGCCGGTGGAAGAGGCCGAGGTGGTGGAGGAAGGGGTGGTTTCATGAACTTTGGTGAGAGGAAAGATCCTCCTCACAAAGGAGAGAAGGTACAAAAGTTTTAGGAATTGTAAATATTTTGTCGAAAACACCGCTTGTTAACAATTATTAAGTTTCTTGTGTGTCAGGAACTTCCTGAAGGTGCTGCTAACTGTTTAGATGGTTTGACATTTGTGATTAGTGGAACACTTGACAGGTGTGTCAGGAACTTCCTGAAGGTGCTGCTAACTGTTTAGATGGTTTGACATTTGTGATTAGTGGAACACTTGACAGGTAATCCGTTGATTTGACATTTGTGATTAGTGGAACACTTGACAGGTGTGTCAGGAACTTCCTGAAGGTGCTGCTAACTGTTTAGATGGTTTGACATTTGTGATTAGTGGAACACTGTGTATCCATAACTCAAATATTTGGTTTGTGTAATAACAAAAGATGATGGGGCTGTATATGGTGTTTCCTGTGTGAATGGCTGAACGGAAGTATACTCTCTTATTGTATGCCACAGAGGATTTGATCAATCATTTGATCTTTTTATCTTAAACTTGTGATACTAAGTACATTCTTGTGTTAGCTTTCTCATCATGTTTATATATTTCTCTCTTTGCCTCGGTACTTCTTTTCTCATCTTAAACTTGTGATACTAAGTACATTCTTGTGTTAGCTTTCTCATCATGTTATGCTAGCTTTCTCATCATGTTATTTCTCCTCATGTTTATATATTTCTCTCTTTGCCTCGGTACTTCTTTTCTCATCTTAAACTTGTGATACTAAGTACATTCTTGTGTTAGCTTTCTCATCATGTTATGCTAGCTTTCTCATCATGTTATGCAGTACGTACATTCTTGTGTTTTCTCATCTTAAACTTGTGAACATCTTAAACTTGTGATACTATCATGTTATGCAGTACTCCTTTTCTCATCTTAAACTTGTGATACTAAGTACATCCTTGTTAGCTTTCTCATCATGTTTATATATTTCTCTCTTTGGCTCTTATGCAGTACTCCTTTTCTCACGGAGTATGATTTATTTGATATGATTCGAGCATGCTTACCTATTTATACTATATCACTTCTCTAGTATATGAGGATGATTTATTTGATATGATTCGAGCATGCTTACCTAGTTATACTATATCACTCCTCTAGTAGATGATAGCTTTCTCATCATGTTTATATATTTTTCTCTTTGGCTCTTATGCAGTACTCCTTTTTCTCTCATGGAGGATGGTTTATTTGATATGATTCGAGCATGCTTACCTATTTATACTATATTTCTTCTCTAGTAGATGATGGAGATGGAGGATGGTTTAAATATTTCTCTCTTTGGCTCTTATGCAGTACTCAGAGGATGTTTATTGATTCGAGCATGCTTACCTATTTATACACTATATCAGTAGCTGATAGCTTTTCTCATCATGTTTATACTATATCACTTCTCTAGTAGATGAGGTTCTCATCATGTTTATACTATATCAGACTATATCAGTAGCTGATAGCTTTCTCAACATGTTTATACTATATCACTTCTCTAGTAGATGAGATGGTTTATTTGATATGATTCGAGCATGCTATTTATACTATATCACGGTTTATCAACATGTTTATACTATATCACTTCTCTAGTAGATGAGATGGTTTATTTGATATGATTCGAGCATGCTATTTATACTATATCACGGTTTATTTGATATTTGGCTTGAAAATATACAATGTACCTTGTTCAATATCTTGATTGCTTAAGCTTAAGAAGTTAGACTAGTTGCCAGGGACAATGGCACGACAGGGGTATTGGCCTTCCTCAAATTTTTAATAATTATGCTACATTTGAATATTTTAGAAATTATTTTTGAAAAAAATACATAAAAAGAAAATTAGAATTTTGTAATAAGTTATTTATTTGTAATGTTAGGACGTAATTTAATATGATTCGAGCATGCTTACCTATTTATACTATATCACTTCTCTAGTAGATGAGGATGGTTTATTTGATATGATTCGAGCATGCTTACCTATATCAGTTATATCACTTCTCTAGTAGATGAGGATGGTTTATTTGATATGATTCGAGCATGCTTACCTATTTATACTATATCAGTTATATCACTTCTCTAGTAGATGAGGATGGTTTATTTGATAATGATTCGAGTATGCTTACCTATTTATACTATATTAGTTCTCTAGTAGATGAGGATGGTTTATTCGATATGATTCGAGCATGCTTACACCTTATTTATACTATATCAGTAGATGATAATACTATATCACTTCTATCAGTAGATGATAATACTATATCACTTCTAGTAGATGAGGATTGTTTATTTGATATGATTCGAGCATGCTTACCTATTTATACTATATCACTTCTCTAATAGATAATAGCTTTCTCTGTTTATATATTTCTCTCTTTGGCTCTTATACAGTACTCCTTTTCTCACGGATTATATCACTTCTCTAGTAGATGATAGAGATTAACTTTATCTGTTGACTAGAAACATTCCATAATTTCTACTTCAATTATAAATTCCTAAAAATTCTTTAGAACAAAAGTCATCAAAGAGATTTTTCTTGTGTACATTTTTTAATTGAAAATATTAAAAGGGTGTCTGTGTAAATCCATATGAGTATTAATCGACCCAAATAAAAATTAATATTTGGCTTGAAAATATACAATGTACCTTGTTCAATATCTTGATGGCTCAAGAAGTTAGATTAGTTGTCAGGGACGATGGCACATTGGTGACCAGGGGTATCGGCCCTTCCTCAAATTTTTAATAATTATGCTACATTCGAATATTTTAGAAATTATTTTAAAAAAAAATACATAAAAAGAAAATTATAATTTTGTAATAAGTTATTTATTTGTAATGTTAGGACGTAATTTGATATGATTCGAGCATGTTTACCTATTTATACTATATCACTTCTCTAGTAGATGAGGATGGTTTATTTTAGTAGATGAGGATGGTTTATTTGATATGATTCGAGCATGCTCACCTATTTATACTATATCACTTCTCTAGTAGATGAGGATGGTTTATTTGATATGATTCGAGCATGCTCACCTATTTATACTAATATCACTTCTCTAGTAGATGAGGATGGTTTATTTGATATGCTCTATATCACTTCTCTAGTAGATGGGGATGGTTTATTTGATATGTTCTATATCACTTCTCTAGTAGATGAAGATGGTTTATTTGATATTATTTGAGCATGGTTACCTATTTATACTACATCACTCCTCTAGTAGATGAGGATGGTTTATTTGATAAGATTCGAGTATGCTTACACCTATTTATACGTAGATGATAATACTATATGACTTCTCTAGTAGTAGATGATAATACTATATCACTTCTCTAGTAGATGAAGATTGTTTATTTGATATGATTTGAGCATGCTTACCTATTTATACTAAATCACTTCTCTAATAGATGATAGCTTTCTCTGTTTATATATTTATATATATTTATAGGATTGTTTATTTGATATGATTCGAGCATGCTTGCCTATTTATACTAAATCACTTCTCTAGTAGATGATAGCTTTCTTTGTTTATATATTTTTCTCTTTGGCTCTTATGCAGTACTCATTTTCTCACGGATTATATCAATTCTCTAGTAGATAGAGATTAACTTTATCTAATGCCTGCCTAGAAACATTGCATAATTCTCTTCTTCAATAATTAATTCCTAAAAACTCTTTAGAACCTTGTACACACTTTCAACACATTTCTACACAAATTTTAGAAAAATCTATTTATAAGTTGGCATGGCTATATACTTACAATTAGTTTTTGGTGGTTAGGGAATGTGAGATTGATAAGGGGAAACCTTCTAATCCAACCAACTTGCCTGAGCATGGTTTATAGTCATCTCATATTCCTACCAATTTCTACTCATATTAAAAATAAGTTAATTGAATCAAGAAGTCATCAAAGAGATTTTTCTTGTGTACATTTTTTAATTGAAAATATTAAAAGGGTGTCTGTGTAAATCCATATGAGTAATAATCGACCCAAATAAAAATTAATATTTGGCTTGAAAATATACAATGTACCTTGTTCAATATCTTGATTGCTTAAGCTTAAGAAGTTAGACTAGTTGCCAGGACAATGGTACAGCTTAAGAAGTTAGACTAGTTGCCAGGGACAATGGTACATTGGTGACCAGGGGTATTGGCCTTCCTCAAATTTTTAATAATTATGCTACATTTGAATATTTTAGAAATTATTTTTGAAAAAAATACATAAAAAGAAAATTAGAATTTTGTAATAAGTTATTTATTTGTAATGTTAGGATGTAATGGAGTTATATTCTCATTAATTTATGATTTTATTAGTATAGGGCCCGTGTAATATACAGGATTTAATAAAGAAAAAAATTAAATTTAGTGAAATTAAAAAAAAATTAAATATCATTTAGACAACAAAATGTAATTTATGATTTGTGCAATATATATCGCCTAATTTAACATTAAATATAATAAAATATGTTCAAATAATTATTTAATTGTCAAAATATGTGTTGCATTTGTAGATGATCATTTAAAAAAATTATTATTATTTTGAAAAAAATATATATTACTATACCTATTATATTATTCAACACACCTACCATTTTTTTTCAGTTTGCTCTTCATTGTTTACATTTGTAACAACCTTCAACTTTTATTTTCAATTAAATGATACAAAATGGAAGTTAAAATTCCATATTTTATTTTAAAGCATATATTCAAAAAATTATTTGATTTCAATAATTAATAAGTTTGAATAATAGTTTTCAAGTTGCCCACCTTTATTTTGGTTTTTTTTTTTTTGTATCTATTTTTATTTTTTCTTTACATTTTTAAATTTAACAAATTTCAAATATATAATAATATCTATCATTGAACTCTAACATATGTTATTTATATAAATCTAATTAATATTTCTATATTATTTATTATTTAATAATTATAATATTTCTTATCAACATTAAATTTGTAGCAATTAATTAGCATATTTAATCTGAAAAAATTGTAGGCTTGCCATGTGGCACTTTCGTCTTACTTTTATATATATACATATAAAGTTTTTCTTGTCTTAATATATAATATTTCTCTTAATTATATATGAGTCACCTACATTTAGGCTATGTTTGTTTTGGACTTAAGGTGTCCTTTGCAAATTTGGATTTGGGCTTAAGAAGAATTTTGTGAATATGGATTTTGAAACTTTTATTTGGTAGAATTATAGTTAAATGTCATTTTCACACTGAAAATTGTAGAAGAAATTATTGTTTTTGTTAGGATTTTATGAATTTTGTCCAAACATGAACTGAACTCATCCAAAATCTGAATTGATCAAGTCCAATTCAAACATAGCTTTACATTTTGAAATATATGAAACCTTTTAGTTGATTTTTATATTTTTGTTCGGTTCGATCTATTTGAGCCGAATTGGGTTTTTGAGTGTTTGACTAGAATTTTGTGTTCTACAAAATCTGACGTCAACACCCACTAAAGGAGTACAACTTCAATGATCTGACAAGGAATTCAATTAATTCTTTGATGAATTAGTAGTTGGAAAAGCAATGTTGAAAGCTTTTTGCACAAACTATAAGAACTCAATTAGAAATAGAAAGAACCTGCACATGCCTGTTAAATGGATAAGAAAAGAGAAGATTTTACCAAAAATTGGATGACAAAGATCACTCGGATAAAACAATATTTCCTTAATGTTTGAAACTTTGGCAGATCAAAACAACAATCCTCCCAGAATTATCTAAATGAATATCATTACAATTGGATGGGGGGTTCTGCTCTGTAAATTCCTACACTGTTTTACCTTTGAGCAATCTCTTCATCATTTTTTCCCCTTTTGAGCAAAGAATAATCTCTTCATCATTGACTTGAAGATGAAAACATAGAATCAGATCCTCAACACTTTTAGACTTGTCACAAATTAATGCTATGCTACAACAGTTCTGAAAGGGTTACATGCTATATATTAGTATGCACAATAGACACTCTTCAACTCACTGAACCTAAAAGTAAGTTTATCGAGAAGTTGCCATATCTTTGCCTGGCTGCAAAAAAGCATATAATCTACTCTAAGGCCGATTCTAGCAGTTACCTTCTTCCCCAGGAGATTGAACGGCAGGGTTGCTATTCTCTAATTTAGATACAGCATCTGGACCACATAACCTTGTTAACTCCTCCTGTTAAAGAGCAGATGTAATGGACAACTTAGATTTCATGGTTGAATTATACGGTGACATAGTCATGGGGGGGGGGGGGGAGAGAGAGAGAGAGAGAGAACCTTTATGGAGTCATTTTTAGATGTGAGTTTCTCACATTCCTCAGAAAGCCTCTGCAGTTCATCTCTAAGAGTACGATTCTCATTATTCAGCGTCTCCACCCTATGTTGTAGCTCTTCGCACTCAGCCTGATAACGTAGATCATTACAGAGAAATATAATTATCTATAAAGTATAGAAATCAATTTCTCGAGAATTTTTAGCTGTGAGAAATGAACCCAAATATTTGATAAGCCTTTTGTTGGGCGATTAATTATATTTGAGTGAGACTTAAAAGAGAAAAATACAGTACAGTCGAACATAATATGCCAGCCAGACTAAATTCAACGATCAAATCAATCCAATAAAAAAGGAGTCAGTCTCAATGTTCCTCAGATTTCTGAGCCTCCACCACAATTTCCATTGAACGAATGGAATGCAATTCAGAGTGAAGTTTCTTTTTCTGTGCTATTAAAAAACGGATAGTGTAATTGAAAGGGCAAAAAATGTTGAGGACAAATATTGGTGAAGAGAAGAAAATTCAGTAACTGCACTGCAAGTCTGCATCACAGACACTGCTTAATGCATACGTATACTATCTTTCCCCATTTTGCCCTCCTCTCACATAAAGTAGACAGGAAAAAAGTTTTACTACTACGCTGATTCATTAGGCCAATAATTGCAACCAGCAGCAACCATGACACTCCATGTAAGGCAAAAGATCTCTTAATTACATAAAAAGGAACTTCTGAAAATTGGCATAATCTCATCAATCGATAAGGATGCCAGTAACCTCAACATGCCTAAATAGTTTGACAAGCCTTTTCTTCGCCAATCATTCAAATTTGATTAACACTTGAAAGAGACATGCAATGCAGACGAAACTAATATGCAATACTAACTTCAACAATCAAATCAAATCCAACAGACACCAGAGTCGGTCTCCACATTCCTCAGATTTCTGAGCCTCCATCACAATTTCCGTTGAACGAATAGAATGCAAATTAAAGTGAATTTACTTTTTCAGGGATTGTATGCACCAGGTAGTTTCACTGGAAGGATTAGGGAAATAATAAAAAGTAGGCCAACATTATTTTACTCTTGCTACATGTAAACTCTTAATTGCAATATCTCTCATTAAAAATGACTAATAAGGCAAGACTAGTTAAGGAATATCAAGAGCAAGAGCAATTACAATTACAGTAAATATATGAATACCTGCTTGCGTAATCTCGACCTGCGGGCAGACTCCCGATTAGATTGCTTTCTTTTTTGCTTTTTTAATTCACGATCATCCTGAAACATCGAAGTTATTTCATTTCAGTATCAAGTAGTTGAATAAGCCATTATATCCTTCATCTTCACACTTTTATCAATTTTATGTGAAAGAAGAGGGCAACAATCAGCTTCATAACACAAACCATTACAATTCTTTTCCTTGCTAAAAATCATCAAAAAGTTCCAACAATATCCATTTTCATGAGGATAATTAAAAAAAAATACAAATAATAAATAAAAAGAAAAACAGGTAAAATCAACATGGAGAGATTCAATACTAGAGCACAATTTGTGAGCAAAAAGAATAACTCAACAAGATATTATAAAAATTAGCCAGCACTCCCCGCACTCAAATTACACCAATATTCTCTTCATGTAATGGAACCTCGTTTGTTCCCACGACTTTGTTCACATGCTTCAGGCCATGCCTGTGTCAAAGCTAACCCATTCAAAGCCCTCTTTATTTTACTCTGCCAAAACCTCAAGTTAATAGAAGAAAATTTAATCTTTAATGATGTTGAATTTTTCGATCCCAACCCAGCGATCTAAGTAACAATGCAGAACATGGAAAGTATCTCCCATTAAATCATCTAAGTAATTGTATCGTCTATGCTGTTATTCAAATCGCTTTAAAAGAAAAAGGTTAGGGTTAATTGGTATAGGCAAAATTCACAGTAGATGCTTCAGCAATCACCAGACAAACCTTGAAAGGAACACAAAAGCAGAATGAATAAGAGAAAACCTTGTATATAGTCATGGAAAGTCATCAAGAAATCTGAGCAGCTAGGTGAAATAAAAAGATTTGAAAAACTATGAGCTGCTAGATAGAATAAAACAAACCATGGCATAAGGTACATTTGAATGAAAGACAGCTTACTTGAACCCACTGATCATTCATCGTGCCAGATGGTGCTACAGATGGAGAGACACCAGTAGTACTTGGGCGCAATTTCATAGCCCCAGAACCAGAAGGAGATGCATTCCACAAATCCATTCCAATATTCAGATTAGTTGCAGGCACAGAAACTACAGGATTTCCAGGAACTGAAGTCTGGAAATTAGCTGAAATAGAACAGTTCTGTGCGTTTGCTCCTGATATTCCAAAGGCAAAAAATCTCATAATTTGGGTCCAAAAAAGCAAAAATATAAATGATCATTAAAATCTTTACCATCAGCAAGCATCTGATCAAAGCTACCTTTCTTGGATGATGGAAATTCCTGGAATATAAGAATAGATGCTCTTCAATACAAACTGTAATACAACTTCCCCACACATGTCAAAGCAGGTTTTGTGACATAAATTGCACACTTCATAGCAGGTAGATGATTAAAAAAGTACATGTGATATGAGCTGATAACAACACCTGATTATTATCATCAGTTGCATCTGTTGAACCTTCACTACCGCTTTCACCACTGCTCACAGGCATAATTCACAATCAGATATATTAACTTAACCAGCATTAAATGGATGATAATATACAATAAATCATCAATGACAATTGACAAATGACTGAAGAAATAAAAACATTGGTGAATCAGGCATTATATACGTCTCATTTTCACCTTTGAGTGCCAGCATCATTCCCAGAGCCAGAAGTTGCTTTGCCACCATCTCCGGTCTTACCACTGATCAACGCATGATTTCCTGAAGGCCCTTTGGTTTTTTTGCTTGAAGCACGGTCTTTCCCTTCAGTGGCTTTTCCATCCAATTCGGCAGCAACATGTACGTTACCTGGAGTCTACAACCAAAATAATTATGATGGGGAACATGTAATTTTCACCAACACAAACTGAGCAACACAAAAAATTACAGCTAGTAAACTAGTTCTATAAATTGATTCTAACAATTAGATAGCACCAGGTTTGAAAATCTTGATTACCGAAATCATGTGAGGATGAGCATAGACACCCCCAGGAGGATATATTGGATATGGAACTGGTGTCCCATAAGGTGGCATCATAGGATGCTGAACAGTGATCAAACAATTTAGTATAAGATGTCCAATCATCATGGATAAAAAAATGCTTCTATAATAAGAAAACACTATATAAGCCTAACAATTCAATACATTAGAACAGTCACCTGGCCGCCCCACATGAAGGGATGAGGAGTGGGAGAGCCAACATTTGATGCAAAGAAAGGTGGAGCTGCTCCTGCACCATAAAAGGCCTGTGGAGGAAGAGATAAGTGTGTGTGTGTGTGTGTGTATTATAAAAGTAAGAATGTTACATTCATTTTCTATAATGCCAATAATATCCTTATTAAGTATAAAATTTAAAGCTCTGCCTAAAAAGATGCATGTTTAGATTCACCCACTTTTAACCTTATGAATAGTTTGAATTTTGGAATCAAATTATATTCATAATAAAGTATATTTAGATAGCTTTCCAATGACACATTATGAGCATTTATAAAGATCACACAAAGAAGTTTGAGTTAACCATGGTTAAAATTTTAGCATTTAATGTCTTATTTAATACACTGCAACAATATCAGCGCCTAAGAGTTAAGCAATTGACCAGTGATTCTAACTAGGTTTTTCATTAAAAATTTAAAGCAAGATAATATGCTAAAAGTGGGCACAAAAATATATACATTTCAAAACAAATCAAAGCTGGCAATAAGCATATAAAACCTGCATAGAGCTTGACCAATCAGGATATGCAGGCGTAATGGTGGGAATATTTGGCACTTCCTGTATGTTCAATCAACCAAAGAAATTGCCAAGGATTCCATTTAGTTTCAGAAAAAGTTGGCACAACAAATAGGAAAGAAAGCCAGACAACATAGGTTATTGAATAAATGAAGATAACTGAGAAACAAAAACAATACCTGCGCTGAGGATGCAGGTTTGGAAGACTTAGTGGATGTGGCCTCTTCCCCAGCTCCCATTTGAGTAAGATTGCAGACTCAATTGTCTACCTTATCACGCTTGTAGGAAAGAAGATCTTTCAGTTCAGGAAAGGCTGAGCCTCGATTGACGTTCTGTGACTGAACAAATTGTCAGACATTTTTAGTCTAATGAAGGACAAGATTGTATGTGAGCAGTCACTCTTTGATATCTGTTTAGTCCCTTTTAGAACCAATAAAAGTTATGATTTGAACTGATAATGCAACATTATATAATAGGGATATAATTTTCTGCAAGTTCGATTTGCAGTATTAATATGTACAGTAGTAACTTCCTTTTAGTATCCCATGTTTATAATATCTTTATAGTGCTAAATCATATGCTGATACAAGTGATGATAATAACATAGATGATGACAAGCTAAGAAGAATTTTCTGTTGTTAATAAAGCTAGAATGTAATTTTCAGAGCTTAAATTTTTTGGTGCAATAAGACGAATAAAATGAATATCTAAATGTCTATATTCATCCGACATGAAAATTTTAAGTAGATTCTGCAACCAACATTACCATGCAATTTCCTTTCACTAAGGAAGCTACATATGCACAACCATGTGCCCATTAACTCTTTCTGTCATACTCTGTAAATTGAGCTCATATCCATATATCAATTTTCATCCTATTTGCATACACAATACATATAAAGCCAAAAGGACTGCCAGTGGATAAGCATTCAACACATAAAGGGTCAAAACGAAAAGAGACACTAGGTTGTTGGGAATTGATCATCATTTATCGCATCCTTGTCCGTAAAAGAAAGTAACTCATGCATGCACAATGCAGCCAAAATATTCTCTGACTTTGCCTTCTTGGGTCTAAAACTGGTATGTGCCCTCATATTCCGAATTACATATAAGCTATTAATAAACCCACATTTCATCAACACATGAGAAAAACATAAACCTTGATAATTTTATCAGAGCTCCCAAAATTTTCATCTATCTATCAAAAACAGCAATAGATTTTAAGGTTATTTCTGAAACGAGCAATCATGCCACCGTTCCAAAACTAGCAACCATATGGTCTAAGTAGGCACTAAAAAACCACAAAAATACCAATCAGATGCTACTAGCCTTTCCTTGCACAACCTAACTAATAACAATAAGAATGCGCATCCTAAATTTTTACATGCATCTACATATGTAACAATTTCCATGTGCATTTGTTCCCACTCGTACCATGAGATTCAGAATGCCCTCAATTACACCTCATAACTAAGTGATTCTCTCAAATTATCCACCAAAAGCTAATAAACTTCCCAAGAACCCGAAATTGAGGTTAAAAAAATTATAAATTCACTTGCCAATACAATAAATCCTCCCTCAATAAACCCAAGCACATAGAGAATCCCCAGTCCACAAATTAAATCCTACAAAACAAAATAACAGCAGTCGCCTCCACATTCAAAGAGAGAGAGAGAGAGAGAGAGAGAGAGAGAGACCTGGTGTGAAGAGTGAGTGAGGTGGAAGGAGAGGAGTCCAAGTCAGCCGGAGAAGGCAATGATATTATACTTACATATACACAAAGAGGCAGACAATCTTTCCCTGAGATCTAAGGGATGTCAAATTAAGGTTAACTTGTACTTCTACAGTTCTACGAACTACTTTGTACTGAACAAGAAGAACAAAATCCAAATCCGAATCAAGGGTAAAATTATACGTATCTCTATACCCTATGACACTTATGTTCAGGAGAAAAAAAAAAGGCGTTACAGAAGTAAATTGGTAAAAGTTTTTAGCAATAATCTATGTTAAAAAAATTGGGGTATATGCTGGCGAAGGGAGGTAGGGTTTGGAGGGTGACACGTGAGGGAGGAGAGGTTCCACGTGGCGGAAGCTGAGTGGCTGAACCTGACGAGGCCTCCATATGTTTTTGGTGACTCATAAATGAGGATAACTTCGTTTAACATGCATTTGCCGCTTCCCACCCCCAAATTAAACGAAATAAAATAAGTAAATATTATTATATTTATATGAGACTCTTCTCCAAAAAAATATGATACATGAGATGAGATTGACTGGTAATAGGTGCATTTTATATGTCGGTAACAGGTGCATTTTTTATTTCTAGTAGTAGAAAAACTGTATTTTATTCATTTTTTATTTCTTTTATACTTCGTTGTTATTGATATTTTTGTCTTTTTTTTTTCATTGATTACAATCAAACCTAATTAAGGAATTGCACAAGGTTTAAATCATAAATCATAGAAAGATTTTATTATAAAAAAATGGAGGAATATCTCCTCACAAGCTCACAAAGAACGTAATTAAATTTATAAAATTATACTATTTTCACACACTCTTCATTTTTATTTATTGAGTTTATTCAACTCAACCAACTAATAGCCGTTTTGGTAGCTAATTAAAACAGTGGTGTTTTACTCTCACAAAGCTGACTTAACTAATCATGTTTGTCTTTACAAATTCGTTTTTCTGTATCTAATATTTTTCATTTATTACAACTTGCTAAGCTAGTTAGGATTATAACTATATATGCATGCATTGTTTATATATTCTCTTCTTCTTTTTAACATTATCGGATCCAATCTCATCATATCTTGGTCCCCTAATTTGAGGAACCTTAGCGTCGTATTAAATCTGCAATCAATTATTTTTCACTCCTACTTAACATTTAGAATGACATTCTATTCCTCATTCCCAAAGCTTTCACAGTTTCTAATAGAGATTGAGTATGGTTATACCCATTTAAAAAAAAAACGAGAAATTGGTCAAGTAACTCATTAAGTCGAGACTTAACCCAGCGGAAAATGAGGTACTCGTTGTTTATTATGAGAATAAAAAACTATTATTCATTGTACGTCGATTTGAAAATTTTGTTGATGTTAAATCTACAATCAAGAACACTCCAATAAACTCAACACAACCAGGTTAATCGCACTGAAAACCCTAAAACTTCAAACGGAGAAGATCACACGAAATTGAGCAAACATTCAACGATCAAAACAAAAAGATATAACGTGGTTCGGCTTAACAAATGCATACGTCCACGGATATGAGTTTTATTGATCAATCAAACAAGAATCAGAAGTGTACATGAAGAAGAAAGAAAACTTGAATCAGAAAACCCTAGTCTAGCACGCTCTGTATTCTACAACTTTTCTCTCTCTACACTGCTCAATCTCAAAAATAATGAACTGAAGAAATGAACTACGAAATATATACTATCTAGAGCAAGAAATCACGCTCAAATCCGTTGAGTAGTTTGCCAGTTATGAGCTCGAGAAAACTGCTTCTTGAAACCTGCAAAACTGAACAATAAAACAAAGAAATGCAAATAACCATTTTACCTAACTTGAAGTCGCGTTTTCATAATGTGATTTTACAAGTGAAAAAACGACTTCTCTTATACTTAGTCAAGATTTTCCCAGCTTCTTTTCTCTTCTATGTTTCATGTAATGCCTTTGCTAAACTTCATGCTATCTTTACAAATCTCCACTTTAGCATGAAGTTGATTCTACTTCAATACACCTTTTTCAAGTCACATCTGATGCTGACTTTCCTCTCCAGCCCAATAAGCTCCATACAAAGTTGAAATTTTGCAGTTGGTAATGCCTTAGTAAGAGCATCAGATGGATTCTCCTCAGTGGCTATCTTGCAAACCAAATTCATTGTAGTTCTTTGACTTGGCAGTTTGGCGACTTCAATTGGCAAGTAGTTTTTCTTTCTTTTTCCCCTTTTCATTTATCACATTGTACCAATTAAAAAGTTAAAAGTATTATTTATATTTATTGTTTGGTTTAACTTATCAAATTAGTTAATTTTATTTTGTTTGTTTATAAATTAAGGTTTGTGTTTTTTCATGTATGTGTGAAATTTATTAATTTTTTGATTAATTGCTCCCGAAAAATCAAGATTCGACAAACCAAATTATAATTTTTTCTTGAATCTTGCATATTTTGTTGTACGACTTTAAATATTAAAAAATATTTATGTGAATTTTTTTTCTATTATCTATTGTTTATTTAACTTTGTTTGTACCCTCAATTTTAAAATTCTAAATCGATATTAATACCAAAATGATGGTGTGTGGATAACACTTACTATTCAGGTATAAAATATATTTTTTTAAAACAAATATGTCATTTATTATAAAACTACTACAAAGTAATTCATTCATTTTCTAAAGGAAAAAATGACACTACTGATATTTCTTCAATCCCACATTTTAAAGCATCTCCAACACTGCGCTAGATTCTTAAGAATTCTAGATCGATATTAATACCAAAATGATGTTGTGTGGATAACACTTACTATTCAGGTATAAAATATATTTTTTTTAAACAAATATGTCATTTATTATAAAACTATTACAAAGTAATTCATTCATTTTCTAAAGAAAAAAATGACACTACTCATATTTCTTCAATCCCACATTTTAAAACATCTCCAACATTGCGCTAGATTCTTAAGAATTTAAGATTTATTTCCTCCGGTACTTTAATTTTTAATCGGTAAAATATTTTCAACCGCTTCAACTCTTGCGTTAAATCTTTTTTTTATTCATTTTCTTTTCTTTTTATCTTTTCTTTTTCATTCATTTTTTTTAGTCTTCTTTAAATCTTGATTGTTATCATATTTCACAATTAACATATCAGATATTATTATTTAAGATACTTTAATTATATGCAATTAAAATATTAAATAATATCATGTATTGTTTGAATAATAATTAAAATTATAATTATTTAAATGTATCATAAAATTTTAAATACTACACAAATCATAAATATTATTAAAATTACATGCAATATTTAAATATCTCAACTCAACTGATAAATATCGACTGATATTCATATCCATGAGTTGTGTATATCAATATCTATAACCTATATTGTCACGCCCCGTTTTCACACTTTAAAAATATTAGAGTTTTCCTTTTGGGCGTGAAGAAAGAAAGGGGAAAAAGACGTACATGATATAAAATAGAAGGAGGTAAGAGACAATTATAAGAAGAATGGGGTAGGAGACGATCAGAAATACCACATATAAGCCTTCGGATACAACCGATTGTTTAAAACATTAGCAGTGGAAATAAACCCTTCAGGATCCATCATCCATAGTAAAAACGAAGTTATACTTACAAAACGTAAATTATAAAAACATTGTTTAATTGTTGTGTGATAAAAGACTTAAAATAAACATGTCCAAATAGGGCACCATCTCTCTCTCTCTCTCTCTCTCTAAAGTTCACCATGCTCGTCATCTCTTGTAACGTGAATTACAGAATATGGGTGAATGCATGGAATACATTCGTGGGGATAAACTCTGCATCTTATAACATTCGACAGATAAATAAATAGAGAACACGAAATCGGCACTTAGTCACAGCACGTAAAATGCATAGCACATATTTCGTAACCCAAACTCCGGTGCGGATATTTCCCGATTTACCCCTACAAATCTCAAGTACGAGTATTACTCGTCTTACCCCTACAAATCTCAGGTGCGTGTATTTCCCGTCTTACCCCTACAAAACGGTCTCATATACCACTGGTGCATTTACAGGACCACCAAACTTTTGATAGTAGAAGAGAGTGAGAAGTCTTTCACGGACCATCAGTCCCACAGAAAATGAATGTGGACCCATGTCCTTTCACAGTATAAATATGACATATAATTATAGCATATAATCACAACATTTAGTATTTCACAATCATGCATCAATAGGGAAAGCTGTAAACATATAAAGATTTAGAAATTACCCCCACCTTGTTCGGTGGTTACTACGTGAGTTACCGAGTAACAAGTATCAAGTATCACAAAGCACGATCCGACTAATAGCCTACACAAGTTACAATGTGTTGGTCCCTGGTGTTCAGAGGGAGGTGAATGAACCTCTATCAATATTGGAAGATTTTGCAAACTCTTTATTCTAAACTTTTCTGTTATAACAGGTTCCTGACCTAGGGACAGCAACCTGTCTCGAATCAGTAACCTGGCCTGAGGCTTAATCAGGTTCCTGACCCGATATTAGAATGTTACGCAGCGGAATAAACTTGATAGAATTCTTTTTGGAAAACCGTTTCTTTTTAATCATGATCTTAGGAAGTCTTTTCTCAGGATGTTTATGTTTGTATGCAACAGTATAGATAAACAGTAAGTAAAATGCAGCTTACAATCAAAGCGTATAAACACATTTGTTTATAGTGGTTCGAATGTGGTGTAAGTCTTCTACATCCACTCTACTCCTACTCAAGGAGGAACTTCGTTAGGTCAGTTCGATTTACAAGCCTCGTTTTACAAACCTCTTCCTAACAAGCTACGCCTACTAGAGTCCCTGACTCCAGTCGAAGGCCACAGCCCATAAAGGGCAAGTAATCTATCTCTATAGACTACACACTTACCAATGATCTAATCCTCTCAACTAAGGTACACCATTAAAACAACCTAGCACACACAGCACAATGGTTAAAGAAAAATAAACGGTTCTTCAACTGGTGTGGAGCAGTCTTAATCTTTGTAGTCCTCGAACTGATGTATGCTGCTCCTAGAAGGTTGAGTGGCTAAACATGGATAAGCTTGAGAAGCTTTGAAATATATCTGATTTTCCTCTCGACTCTGTTCAGCAATTTTCTTCATCAGCCACACCTTCTATTTATAGATCTTGAGAATATATCTGTTGGAGGAAAGTATCTGTTGAAGGAAGATACTTCCCTGTTTTGAATGTAAAGCTTAGATCTCCCAAGATCTTCTCTGTGATCGTATTAAATGCTTCTGAGTAGTTCCTGAAAAGTGCATTTAATGCGCCTACAATTTGCTTCTGGACCTCTTCTGACATTCCTGCTGACCTGTCAAGTCGGTATGGGTCCAAAGCTGAAGTCCGTGCAGTTTCTGTTTGATGTCAGTTGATTTTCTTCTTCTTCTTACTACATGTTCTTCTTGATGCTGCTTCATGTTGTCCTCAGCTTGCTGCTTCTCTTCTAGCTTGCTGGTTTCTTTGATATGCTGTCAGCTTTCTGTTTATAGTTTCTCTGTCCTTGTAGACTGCTAACCAGCTTTCTGTTTCCTTTATTGACAGCTTTCTGTTTGGAGACTTTATTTTCTTTGTCACTCTTTCAGCTTGCTGTTTCCTTCAACTTGTTGTCCGCTCCTTGCAGCATCCTATCTGTCTTTTATCAGCTTTGCTGTTTCCTACAGCTTGCTGACCCTTAGAGAATATCTTCTTAATTCTTCTAAGGTTGGTTTTCCTTAACATTTGGAAAACCATTACATGATCTCATCTTAGCATCCTGATCATGTAATACGTGGAAACTTACTTCAGCAAACTCTTATATTTTCTTATTATTCAACCTATTCTGTCTTATTAAGATAACTCTAGAAATATCCCAACACAATGTTTCTTAGATCCTTAGTACGTATAAATAAAGGTATAGACGATTTCGGAGAAGATACGATCGATAAAAATGAGACGGACCGGAAGATCTAAAGATTAAGGATGAAGAAACAAGGGTGGAAGTTCAGTTCAGCAAACTGATAAGAAAGAGGAAAAGATTTGGGTCACAATAGAAAAACAATGAGCTCAATCGGAGTTGAAACGAGCTCAAACGGAGCGTTTTAAGATTGAGGGGCGTTTTGGTAATTTTGGTAAAAAGGTTGACTTTGACCGGGACCCCCGACTCCCGTCCGACAACATCACGTCGCCGGTGACTCGACAAAAACATACGATACGAAACGACGCACGAAAACGCTCGTCGGTGCGCACACAGCGTGCACAGCAGCTCCCGGTGCCGCACAAGCGCGCGTCTACCCGTCGCTCGCCCAGCGCGCACACCTGCGTGCGCACGACTGTGCGCTAGCGTCCAGACGCGCGCATGACCGCGCGCCCCTGTGCGCGCACCAACGCCTCGTTCCTCGGCAGCTCTCGGTAGGCCCGCGCCCAGCGTCCTACTGTCCTTCCAGCAGCCACCTGCTACGACGGTGCCACCCCCACCTGGTCCGCCAGCAACCCCAGCTCCGGCAACCACCTTCTCCGGCCATCCCCGACATGAACAATACCCCTCCCCAAAACCCCAAACGCACACACGCATATGCATATATAAACACCCTCAACCAACACAGCCTTGGCTGGCGACCACCCGTTGTCGGCCACCCCCAACCAGACCTCACCAACGCCGGCCAACAGTAACCACGGCGGCGCTGCACAGCGCCGCCTCCAACAGCACACAAACATACATACACCACACAAACACACACACAAACCACCACTGTTCTGCACCGGCGCCGCCACCCACGGTGGCGCCGCCTCTCCAACATCACACCCACACATCCAGGAGCTACTCCGGTGACAACTCCGGCGAGAGAGAGAAATAAAACAGAGGAGAGAGAGAAAGGGTGACAAAACCTAGGGTTACGGTTTTCCGGTGATATTTTGTCGTTTCCCGGCGAAGGAGACATCGGAATTGAAATCCGAGACCTATCCTAGACTCGTCTCGACGAGACCTACATTCTATGCAAAAATCGGCCGAAACTTAGAAAAACGATTTTCCGACATCGGCGGCGGCAGTGTCGGAGACCAGAAAACAGAGGAGACAGAGAAGAGGGAGGAGAGAGAGACTTACGTGTTTTCCTCGATATAGTCTCGTTCGGAAAAATGGTGATTTTTGAATCGAAAATGCCCCTACATATAGACTTTCGAAAAATACTATTCATCATAAAAACCTTGGGTCACTATTCACCGAAATATCTCGAATTCACTATTCACCGAAAATATCTTTCGTTTTTTCTAAATCTTCGTATTTCGCCCTTTTCTTCGTCATTTGAGCTACGAGTCTTCGATTGACCTCTAATTCATTTCTATCTTCTCGTCTTTCGAATACCCATCTTACAGTAAAATTATATTCTATGTTTCGCGACTAAATTATACTTTCATCTAAAAACATGGATTTATCATTTATCTGAAACGCATGTAATTAAATTAAATAGTCAATGGTTAATACATATAATAAAATAATTCAATTAAGGGTTTAATTATTTAATTAACCAATTATGCTTCATTTTTGTCTTGGGCGCTACATGTATGTTGTATCCAAGGATGAAAATATTGATTTCAGTGGAAATATCGATACCATAATTTTACGGAAATATCGGTGGATGAATAGCACTCATGTGCACCTGATGCACACATGAACTTAGATAGGGTTTGGATTCGGGTTGACACGGATCCGCGCACTTTTACTTTTTTTTTTTTCTGCCCTGACCTTTATGTTATGTTAGTCATATATTTATATTATATTAGACATACTTTCATGTTTATTAGTCATACCCTTATGTCCAAATATCATACCTTTATTTAATATTTTTAACTCTACAAAAACCTTAATTTCGCCACAATTTGTACATGTTTATCTTTATGTGATAATACTCATACATTTATGTGACATTACTTATACCTCTATATCAACAGAGTCATACATTTATGTAATATATAAATTAAGGTACAACTAACATAACTAAAATATATATCTAACATAACTAAAAGGTATGACTGTTATAACTAAAAGAAATGAAAGGTTAATATGTCTGTCTAAAAAAATGCTAGGTACAGCTAGCCTTACAAAAGGTATGACTAACACTACTAAGAGATATAATTAACATAACATAAAAGTCTGGCACCTAGAAGCATGTTTGGGCGGATTTTGTCCGCGACCTGGTGGCGCGTGCGGGCGTGTATGGGTGTGGGGCTGGCCGGGTCGACCCGAGTGCACGGATCTAGGATCCATGCACCAGATGCACAAAAGCTTTTGTCTCGGTGGATATATCAATTTCAGTGGAAATATCGGACATTTTTAAAAAATATATGGAAACTTTGTGAAAAAAATTGGAAAAATATATCTAGTAGCTTACAAAATATTATAACTAACATTAATACATATGTTGAACTTAAAATTTCAAATAAAATGATAAATTTATAACAAGATTAAGTTAGTATTAATATTAGGAAGCGACTATTCTTGAAAAATTAATTCAATTATTAAAATTTTCGAAAACTATATTAATATCTAATATTTTTTTCTCTTGAATTTTTACTTATATGAGTTTTTCTTATAAAATAATTTTATAATGACGGCCTAACATTGATATTGATATTGTATAGAAATTTACTATATTATATTTTCACTTAAAATAAGATTGTAAATGCATTTTAAAATTTCATCTTCTCTAATTTTATTTGTTCTATTTTTATATATCATAAATTAGATAATATTAATGCAATAAATTAGAAAAATTATATATATATATATATATATTAATGCATAATGCATCTAAATTCATATTT
Source organism: Scutellaria galericulata (assembly GCA_946896805.1). Classification (NCBI taxonomy): domain Eukaryota; kingdom Viridiplantae; phylum Streptophyta; class Magnoliopsida; order Lamiales; family Lamiaceae; genus Scutellaria; species Scutellaria galericulata. Next base: position 12,824,120 of record OX335794.1, read on the forward strand.
ATTTTACTAATAGATAAAAAAACTAAAAAAAAAAAATTTATGAGTTTCTTCCGACATTTGCACACATCGATAAATTACCGATATATCACACGATTTTGAGCCATTTTGGCAGATAATAATAAAAAAATGATATTTTCTGAAATATCGCTGATATTTCGGCGATATTTTAATGAAATATTACTGCATGACATTTTTCTTTAGGGATCACGAAACGGGCGATATTTCGGCGATATATCGCTTAAATATCGTAATTTTTTCATCCATGGTTGTATCATACATTCGAATATTTTATCGAAAAATAATCTACTTGTATCAATATTACTATCCTACAAAATAATATATATCGTAGATATAATTCATTCCATAAAAAAAAAATATATGATTGTTAATATATGACAAATAAAAAATAATAATATAAAATATTATGTTTAGTGCAAAAATATAATACAGACGGCTGAAGATAAACAACAATTTTTTTATTAAAATAATGCAAAATTTGCTGCATTTTTTTTTTTACACCGCTGATGGCCTTATCTCATGAAGTCACAAATATTAATAATAATATTTACTGACTGACAAAATTTCATAACAGTCCATTTCAATATTCACACCACACCTCAATATTTTCAAAACTTCAAGATATATACAGGCCTAATACTCCAGGAAGCCCAATTAGCTTAAGAGAGAGCAGCCTACTGCAATTGCCTTGCATGAGCTGCCTCGTGGCACTATCTCGTTTGCATGCAAAAGCCACGTACCCCCACCCCACCCCCAACCCACCCACCCCTCTCCTCTTCAAAACCCAAAGAAACTCAACTCAAACATCGATCAATCTCACAATAATTGACTCAAATCAAGAAAATGAAGAAGATAAGCTGCTACTCTTCTTGTATGCTATTAATCTGTGTATGGTGTAGCATTTTGACAACGCTCAGTAGAAGTAGTGTTGTTGTTGAATCTCAAGTGGTGAAAAGAGAAGAGAGAAGCACTTTGGTTAGCACCGAGTATGGAGAGATCTCAGCCGCTCGTGTCACGGATAACATCAACGGCCCCTATCTTCTGCACTTTTTCACTTTGGAACCCAATTCACTCTTCCTTCCAGTCATTTTGCATGCAGACATGGTTTTCTATGTCCACACTGGTACCCTCCTCATCCTAATTCTCTCCAACTCTCTACATATATTTCCACTGCTAAATTCCTTTTTCGCAAATTAATAAATAATTTCTTGATTTGGTAAGTTTGGATTTGGAAATCTTGCAATTTTGGATTTTCAAAATCTTGTACTAGGATGTCAATTACAAATAGTGAATTGTTCAAAAAAAAAAAAAATCATAATTGTGTATTGTTTAATTATGAAAAGTTGAGATTTATGTCATTATTACATGTGGGTATTATTTTTCACATGCATATATATAGGTGTAGGGGTGGGAAATGTTGGAGTGCCAAGTTCTAATCCAAACATACCATGACATTCTACAAGATATATGTATTATACAAGTTTAAACATATATACAATATTGTATTACCTAAATAAATAAAGTACCCGGCCTAATATTTATGCATTTAAATGTTATACTTCGAAATTAATTAAACAACTTTAAACATAAAATAATCCATTTGAAAGATAAAATTGATCAGGCTTACTATATGTATCTATAGTAGATCATGTGCTACTGAATTGTACAAGTTTAAATACAATATTCCATTTGAAGGTAATTGATTGATGAGTGGCCAATATACATATTGCTCTGTTTTGAATTCTATTTATATGTTCTGTGATATGCCTCTGTAAAGGGAGTGGCAAGTTACAGTGGACAGAGGAAGATGAGCTTAAGAGTACAGATTTAAGGCGAGGAGATGCTTACAGATTACAAGCTGGATCTATTTTCTTCATACAGAGCAATTTGGAAACCGAGGCGGAACGTCAAAAGCTTAGGATTCATGCCATCTTTGCCAATTCCGACAATGATCTTCATGTATATCCTCCTTTCTACCCACATATACTAAACAATTGCTTTTAGTTATGTCTTTATTGATTAAGGGTGTTTCTGTCTTTTTTTCCTTTCATGTAGGAACCAAGAACTGGACCTTATTCAAGCATCACTGATATGGTTCTTGGCTTTGACAAGAAGGTTCTGCTAGCAGCTTTTAAGGTATCTCAATCTGTCTTTATTTACTATAAATCCTGTAATATGATTGGAGATGTGATAAACATATATATGATGATTAATTGTAAGGTGTCTGAGGAAGATATAGAAGAATTAGTGAATGGAACAAAGCAACCGGCTATCATACATGGGGTTCCCAAGACCAAGAGTCGAACAACATTGGAGATGGAGGTTCAGTTCATAGGAAGCCTTCTAGCAAGAAGAAGTTACAACATATTGGAATTGAACAAGAAAAAGAAGAAGAGCGGGATGAAGTTGTTCAATCTTTTGAAAGAGGATAAAGATTTCGAGAATTGCAACGGGTGGAGCACGACGGTAACAAGGAAGAAGTTGTCTGCTTTGAAGGGTACCCACGTAGGCTTGTTCATGGTGAACTTGACAATAGTAAGTTACTAATGATTGATGAGTATCATATATATAACATAGTTTTGATTTGGGTGTTGTTATAAGTAATTGTGTGTGTTATTATGTGTAGGGATCAATGATGGGGCCCCATTGGAATCCAATGGCTAGTGAAATATCAGTGGTGTTGCAAGGGCGAGGAATGGTGCGGGTGGTGTGTTCGAATGAAACGGGAGGGTGCAAAAACACGAGGTATGAGGTCGAAGAAGGGGATGTGTTTGTTGTGCCGAGGTTCCATGCCATGGCTCAAATGGCTTTCAACAACGAGACATTTGTGTTCATGGGGTTTAGTACTTCGGCAGATAGGAATCATCCTCAGTATTTGGCGGGACAGGCGTCGGTTTTGAGGACATTGGATAAAGATGTATTGGGGATGTCGTTGAATGTGGCGAAAACAACATTGGATCAGCTGTTGGGGTCTCAGGAGGAGTCGGTTATATTGGGGTGTGTATCTTGTGCCGAGGAGGAGTTGAGGATGATGGAGGAAGAGAGAGAGAAGGAGAGGGAGGAGGAGGAGGCGAGGAAAAGGGAGGAAGAAGAGGCTAGGAGAGAGGAGGAAGAGAGGAAAAGGCAAGAAGAGGAAGAAGAAGAAGAAGAAGCGGCAAGAAGAAAGGAAGAGGAGGCGAGGAAGAGGGAGGAAGAGAGGAAAAGGCGAGAAGAAGAAGCTGCTGCAAGAAGAAAAGAAGAGGAGGCGAGGAAGAGGGAGGAAGAAGAGAGGAAGAGGCGGGAAGAAGAAGAAGAAGAAGCCGCAAGAAGAAAGGAAGAGAAAGCTAGAAAAAGAGAAGAGGAGGAGGCGAGGAAGAGGAAAGAAGAAGAGGCTAGGAGAGAAGAGGAGGAGGAAGAAGAAGCTGCAAGAAGAAAGGAAGAGGAAGCTAGAAAAAGAGAAGAGGAGGAGGCGAGGAAGAGGAAAGAAGAAGAGGCTAGGAGAGAGGAGGAGGAGGAGGAAGAAGCTGCAAGAAGAAAGGAAGAGGAGGAAGAGAGGAAAAGGCGGGAAGAAGAAGAGGCGGCTCGAAGGGAGGAGGAAGAGAAGGCGGCTCAGAGAGAGGAGGAGGAGAGAGAAAGGGAGGAAGAAGCTGCAAGAAGGGAAGAGGAGGAAAGACAAAGGGAGGAAGAGAGAGAAGGTGAGAGGCATGGTAGGAGGAGTGAGGAAGAGGAAGCAGCAGAGGAAGAGAGGAGAAGGGAAGCAGAAGCAAGCAAAGAGGAAAGATGGCAAGAACAACAAGGAGACGACGAAGAAGAGCAAAGATGAAAATCAAGGGTGGTGAAATTTTCTATTCTCATGGATGTTTAATGTGGTTTGAATGATATGTGATTTTGCCTTTTTTTTCTTTTTTTTTTCTTGCTGTTTTGTTGTAAACTTTTAATGAAATAAGTTGTTATCTTACTTTACCAGGAATTCTACCCTCTGCATCAATAGCTTGATAAAAAACATCGATAACAATATAGTCCATGTTACTCCCTACCAACTTATACTTGTGCTCCATGCTCCAAATATTATCTGCAAACAATCTGCATGTTGTGCTGAGTATTGAGAGCGTCTCTTTTTCCTATTCATGGAGATTATCAACACTCATTTCTCTAAGGTATCAATCAGAAAGCTTACATCTAGGTGCACCAATTCTCGTAAGAACAAAATTTGTTATGACATCTCATAAAATTCCATAAAAAACAATACATAATGAGAATAAGAAAGTGAGAGTCACGGACAAAATGTATACCAAACAGCTCCAGGGTAGAGCTTTTCTGGCATTTGTTTAGGTGGATGATACATAAGAGACAAGCACAGTCAAGTCATCAAGTTTACCACCATAATACAAAAATCCAGCTTGTTGAGCTGCCACAGAAAATGGACTCTGATGTTTTCTATCTAGGGCCCGTGTACGTGCAACATCCGCAATCTTCTTGGCTGTATCATCAGGGCTCAGACCTTCCTTCACCGCATCACCCACAATAGCTGCGACCTCTTTACTGTATAAGTTGTCGAACAACCCATCACTTCCTGCAACTATTACATCTCCAGGTGCCACTGAGATCTTGAAAATCTGACAAAAAATTGCTAACATATCAAGTTCATCTATCCAGAAAAAAATGAAATGTATGTTACATTCAGCTGATAATTTTGTTCAGATTAATGGAGTTAGAAAGTCTTATTTGTTCAAAGTATGGATTTTTTTTTTTTGTCAGTTGAATGAAGTACAAGCTTTTATACGCCATCGGCTTTCTCTTATCCCTCGATTTGTTTATTAAATCCATCATCAAAAAATGTATCAACTACTTTGAAGCATTACTTCATAAAGGTGTTATAGGAATTTCGATTGAAAGTTAACTTGCTCTTTTGGCAAAAAAACAAAAAAGTTAAGAGGAAGAGGACTGGGATGGAAGGACTATGACGGAAATGGACGTATAAAAGATGCAATATTGTTGCTAGATATTACTAAATTACAATGCACGAGACTTGGAAGGATATACCCTATGGTGAGAAATGGCACTTGAGCTGTATGATGGCTAAAGTCCTTTTCAACTAACCTGTCCAGAACTCGGTACGTCAGCCCTATTTCCTCTTTCAAGCTGATAGGTGAAATTGAAACCATGTTGTTGCACAGGCGACTCAAACGTTGTGAGCCCATCTCTAACAATGATAAATCCACTATCTCCAAGATTAATAGCATGAAGATCCTGTTTAAATGAACAAGTCTTGTTAGATGCACCTTCTAAATCTTGTTATACCATAAGAAGCCAAAGAAGCTGAAAAGGTTCCAAACAAACTAAATACAATACGCTTAGCTGCCAAAAAGTATTAAAATCAAAGAAACCGTAACTTGGGGGACAGACTTCTGAAAACCAAGAAAGGAAATGATGAGTAGCTTGTGCAACTACAGCAAAAGTCTGACATTAACTATAGCAGAAGGTACTCAACATTGAAGCAGTGATATCGACCTAGAATGATCTGAAGTAAAATTAAGCATTACCAGAAATGAGTTTCCAAAAGTTCAAGAAGACATGAAGGTTCTATTTACAAATTACCGATGTTTTAGATGCATCAAATGGGGCCAAACCAAAGATAACAATGATGCTCTCTTAAAAGAATCACTTATGTTCCTTACAGGAAGTTTTACACATGATGAATAAAATAAAATTCTCTGAAAATCCATATCATATCAAACTGGAATGTTCTCATTCAAAGCTGTGCATGAAGCGGAAGAATATTAGGCCCACAAAAAATCATGTAAGACACAACAGAAATAAAAGACAGCTCAAGTACCGGATTCAGAGAGCATAGCTGGTAAGCAGGTCTCAAAATTCTATACTTTTGCTCCCTTCTTGGCAAATACCATTTCTTATTTAATTCAGGTTAAATGATTAACTTCAAACACTAAACATCAATTTAGCTGGACAGGAAAAGATCCAGAGTTGGCAGTGCAAAGTTAATTCTAAATCCATCAAACTATATAGTTTATTTTAATGGAGAGACTGATTCATTTGTAATTTTTTCACAACATAGCATATGAAGTAGAGATGCTTCTTACATTCTCCAGGCCGATTTCTTTCATGCTTAAAAACATTTCTCTTCAACTTCTCAAATTGAGTGTTGATGTTCTCCCAACAGGGAGTACAATGAGGCAAGATCTTAACGAGTCCAGAAGATCAAGATAAAGAAAGAATATAAGAGAAGCACACATGCCATCCTAAAGCAGAATGAGGCATGAATTGCACTCCTGGAACAAAGCAAAAGGCTATAAAGGCTCCTGAGTATGGATTACTGAAAAAACTTGTAAGTGAAGTTTTATATCATGCCATCATAAAGCAGAGCGAGGAAATTGAGACTTTAAAGCTTCAGAGTATGGACAATATAGAGAAATTTGCATGCAATTCTCACATAAAGGGGCAAACAAATTTAACCCCCATTACAAGAAATAAGAAAAATAATAAACACCTGTACAATACTACAGCATGTGTTTTTTAATGCTCATTATAACTGAAGTATTTGTTTTTTTTTCCCAATAAAACTATGACATCAGCACATTAAAAGAAAATAGGGCTAATTACATATAAATTCACCAACTTTCAGTCGATTTTCATTTACAATGTGAATTTTGAAAGTTAAAACCATTGTTCACCAACTTAGATTATTTCAATCCAATATCTGACAGCTATATTGGAAACTAATTGTTGGAATGGAGCATGAATCGGTAAATTGAAGGTCGTTTTGACCATATTTCTATAGATTGACTTCATCATATGTTTGTGTTTTTTAATGCTCATTATAACTGAAGTATTTGTTTTTTTTTCCCAATAAAACTATGACATCAGCACATTAAAAGAAAATAGGGCTAATTACATATAAATTCACCAACTTTCAGTCGATTTTCATTTACAATGTGAATTTTGAAAGTTAAAACCATTGTTCACCAACTTAGATTATTTCAATCCAATATCTGACAGCTATATTGGAAACTAATTGTTGGAATGGAGCATGAATCGGTAAATTGAAGGTCGTTTTGACCATATTTCTATAGATTGACTTCATCATATGATCAAGCATGTTGAGAAAAGATCATTTATGGCATACAATTTGAAGGGTTTCCAATTGGTTTTGATGATGGTGGTGGCAAACGGCAGCTTTGCAAAGGTGGCAGAGATTTTGGCCTTGTTTTAGTGTTTTAAAACACATTTTGGGTATAAACAGTGGTTGTTTGATATATGAACTTGAAGTTTCGAAGTTTGGAAGTGTGATTTGAAGGTGGTGGTGTATTGCAATTTTCCAATGGCGGCATGAATGGACCACAAGTAAAAGTTCTAATCAAAAATATATGCACAGGTTTAAGCAAGACTGAATTTAATTGCAGAAGGAAACTGAACCTGGTTTTTTAGAGCAATTAAGCAGGCTGTTGAGGAACCCATGGCATTAGTTCTCCCATGAGCTTTTTCCAACACCTGCAGGGGATCAATATCACCATCTACCGCTTCTCTAATAGCTTTAACTGAATTAGACATGAGTTCACGAGCATATTCTCCTGCATTAACACCAACGTCTGCCCAACCACCAACACCATCAGCCACACCTATTACTTGCTCATCAGCACAAATAAAATGAGCATCCTCTCCTCCTGTTTCTTCCTTAGCTGGATGAGGTAGGTAGCACACACCAGAAAGAAGCTTCAGAGAGCTAGGGCTTGGACTCCCCCTATGCAATAAATGGAGATTTATGAAAACATATAGACTATAGCATGAAAGATTTGACGCAAAAAATATTAAACAATTTCATCATACAAATAAAGAAGTGGACTAGTTAGAAGTATTCATGTAAACCACATGGCAGTACTGCTCTCTCATATGACCCCTTATCTTGTTAAACCTCACAGGTTCCAAAAGTGATTACTTAATTTAGAAATGAGCAGCACATTAACATTCATAATACTATCTTGAACTCATACAAACAAGCCTACGTTGGATGAATATGAGTCATTTCAATTTGTTCTGAAATTCTAAATGCATGTTCATGCCAATTACACCAATGTGCTCTGAAATTCAAAACTCAGAAAACCTTAAACGAAACCCCATCAGCAGATTCTATTCTATTTTAAATAGTAGGTTATCGAACATAAACCAGGAAACAGAAAGAAAGACGTACTGCTCAGCTGAAAGTGCAAGACTTGAAAGGTGTTCCACATTCAAAGATCCATCAGTTGACGCTTCAGGCACAATGCCATCAGAGTAACATGAAGAGGAGAATGTCCGGCCACAAGCCAGCCCATTAGGGAGAAAAAGACTACAGTTATTATACCTCCTATTGTATTTGTATACAAGACCACCATGGTAGCTTTCATTCCCTCCACTTTTCAAGTTTAGCTTAGCTCCCTCAAATATCTTATGTCTCCTATCACTGAAAAAAACAGCACGAGGCTTCACTAAACCCAACAAATTCTGACAACCAGAAACTAAAGCATCCACCATAACATCTCCTGAGGCAACAACAGAACCACAAGTCGCCATAGTTTTCGTGTATCTTATCGCTGCAATGGTGGAAACAGATACACTACAACCAAAACCCTTCTGCGAGAAAAGGGCTCGTGCCAAATGCAGGGGTTGATGTTGCTTTACTCTCACAGCCCTTGGATAGCTAATACCAAAAGCAATATTTAGATTCGAAAGAAACCCACACGGCATTTTATACCCGATATTCAATTTAAGGTATTCATTGGGGAAAAAACTAAAACACAAAAGCTGCAAAAGGAGCTCCAATGTTGCCTTCTCCTAAACAACGTAACCTGAGAAACATTGAACATGATAACTACACTTAATTGAACACACAACATTAAAAACAATCAAAAAATGACAAGAAATAGAAAATTAAGGGGAAACCGGAAAGGAAACAATGGGAAAAGGGTAATAAGCGGCTAAATCTGGAAGGAAACTACAAGAGAAAAGGATTGGTACCTGAAATGGCTCCTTAGCGTGGAATATGCCGCTCGTCAAGAAAACCCAAAGTAGGAAGTAGCTCAAGTACAAGAGAAAGAGAAAAGCCCATGTCTTCGTGGGCTTATCATAATATTTCTCGGTTATATATTCTTTATACAGTAGTCAAAATCATATATACACATATATGTGTGTGTTTTTATACAAAACAATTAAATGAACCAAATAGAAAAAAATTGTAAAAAGTTAAAAACTTTGCATTAATTATTATCATGTAAAATAGTTTATTATATTATAAATATTTTAATATGTAATATATATGTATAGAAAATATAATACTTAATTATATATATATATATATATATCTTAAAATATCATTTTTGTGTAACTAAATTTATAATTCATTTTAAATGATTTCGTTATTTATTTAAATACATAATTTTCATTTTATACTTACAAAATATATCATTTCTCAACATATATAAATGCATACATACACATTATATAAAAAAAAAAAAAATTACAATAAAGAAAAAAAAAAGAGAATATTTAAATAAAAAAATTAAATATTGAAAAATTCATAAACATTCTTGATTGGTCTAGTGGTTAGTAATATGATTGTGACTTTCAAGGTTATGGGTTACAAATAAAATGTGTTACATTTAAAGTGTTACACAAATATTTATATGTAACATTTTTTTTAAATTACAATTGAAGGTGGGGAGATTCAAACCTGAGACCTTATTCAGGTGAGAGATGTACCTGTCATGTAACATTTTTAAAGTGTTATACTCCCCCCGTCCCGTGATAAGTGTCACATTTACTGTTCGGCCCTATTTTTAAGAATTATTGTATTTAAATGTGAGTGGGGGGAGAGAGGTAGTGAGATATATTATTATAATGTGAGTGGGAGGAGAGAGAGGTAGTGAGATATATTATTATAATGTAAGTGGGGGGAGAGAGGTAGTGGGATATATTATTATTATAATGTCCATTTTTAGTAAGTGTACAGTGTGACATTTATTTTGGGATGTCCAAAAATGGAAAGTGTGACACTTATAACGGGACGGATGGAGTATTTCATATCTCAATGTAACATTTTTTTTTAATGTACAAAAAATGTTACATTAAAAGTGTAACACATTTAAAGTGTTACATAAAAATTTATATTGTAACATTTTTAAAGTGTTACTATATAATGTTACAATCAATATCCTAATGTATACTTTTTCAAATTGTTATTAAAGTTCATCAAAAGTGTTACATAAAACTTTATGTAACGCAAGCAACAATAACACCCATAAAAGTGTTACATAATAGATATTGCAACACTTTTTGACAATTAAGTATCAGTTTTTAGGTGTTACATAAATGCATTTATGTTGTAGTGTATTTTCTTCGCGCACGGTCGTATCCCAAATTCCCAAGACACAATCCGACAGTGCACAACAAGAATGTGTAAGTATGCATTTTTTAGCTATAAGTATGTGTTTTTATTTTCTTTACGTACGGTCGTGCCACGAGACACATTTCGACCATGCACGACGAACACATCAGCATCTGTGTGGCGCACAGTCGTGTCTAGGATATAATTCGATTGTGCACGACAACAATGAATAAGTATGCGTTTTTAATGTTGTCGTGCAACGTCGACCGTGTCCCGTAACACGATTGTGCGCAAACCAACACATGTGAGACAGTTTCACACAAAACCTACTAAAAGATATGTATTTATTAAATTACTAACAATGTGTCTGTGTGATGCACGAGGATGTCAAATTCAAATATTAATAATTTTGATAATATATTTACGTATTATAAACATATACATGCCATTACTAATATACAATATATAGTAAAACATTTTATTTCATATAATAAAAAAGGAATTCATATTTATTTCTAATATGTATACGACATATAACATATATAAAATCTATAAATTTTGAAAATATTTCTGGCACATGATCTTTGTAGTTGATTTTTTATTTCAACGTTATTGTCACATATTAGAGTAACACTTCCGTGCAATTGGTGCACAGAGTTGCACGGAAGACCTTTATGTTATAAATATAGTACCTTTATGTACAAATATTTGTATCTTTTAAAATGAACATGCATAAAGGTGTTACATTTATAACATAAAAGTGCTACATTTATAACATAAATGTGCGGATTGCACAGTGCAACTGGTGCATAGAAGTTTTTGCCCACATATTAATATCTTCATACCATCTCTATTTGTGACCCTAGAAACAACCAAGATCATTTAATTGATCGACTAATAAAGATGAAACAAAAATAAGAAAAATAGAAAGAAAATTTACAAATAAACTGGTGAAATCAAAATCTCATTTAGAGGGAAGTTAAGTCTTTTAATGGTTGCACACTTTCACTGTTGCTCTTTGCGGACATTAATCCCAACAGCTAATAAAATCAAGTCATTCAATGAAAACCAAAGTCCTATAGCTTAAGTGGTATCGCGCAGAGGGTTCGTGAACCCAAATCTGGGTCACCCAAGTTTTCTAGTCTCTATTGTTTCTTCCCTTCCATTCCTCCCAAACTCATTAAAAAAAGTTATTCAATAAAAATTATAGTCGATCCTACAAATAAACAAATAACATATTCGACAAAATAAGAAAGATAGTTCACACAATTGAAATGCAACAGTAAAATAGGACATCCCAAATTTGATTTCACACTCCTAAATAAGCTCATTCTATTAATTTGAAATAGCATATATAAAATACTTACCAACAAAAAAATTATGCCACTAGGTATATGAGTGGTGTGTAAGAAAAAAGTGTATGTAATGTAAGATTTTTTCAAATACATTAATGATAAAAAATTCGTATAATTTAACCGTTAATTGTTGATTGCCCTCATAAAATCGACATATTTCATTCAATTGAAATCCAAATTCAATAATTTAGGTCATCGCAACCATCGAACAATTTTAAAAAAAAAATTCTAACCGATGATCAGCATGATAATAAATTTTATAAAATACTATTACCTCATAACCTTTGAACACAAAAAAATATCACATGAATAATTAGTGAATAAAAAATGAATAATATAAACAACATGAAAAAAGCATAGAGTGCATGTATTATGAAAACCCAACATCTAGTCAATGGAGTATTTATAGATTCAATTTTCAAAATTTGAAATCAATTTTTTTGGATAAAGATTTTTTAGATTTATTTTCAAATTAGAAACAATATTTGGTTAACTGAGAATATATTCCAAATTTATGAAATCCGGTTGAAATCATTTCGTGCAATGTAATCCTTAAATATCGGGATTGTGGTGCAATCAATTTTATATTTCGATTTCTTTGTTTTTTATTTTTTTTGTTTTTACCAATTTTATTGACGAGTTTCTAAAAAACTAACATTCCACATTTTAAGGAATTTCCAATTGTTATTCACAAAAATAAAATTAAAAAGTCAGTGAGTAGTATTTATCTGAACCGAGTACACGGATTATGATCCGTGCAATTGGGTGCCCACGGGTCGGGTTCGGTCCGGTCCGACTTGGATCCGCGCCCAATTTTTTTTTACTTTTTTATTTATGTCATAACCTTTATGCTATTTAACTATAACATTCATGTTATATTAATATAATCTTTATATACATACATTATAACCTTTAAGTAAAATTACTTAAACTTGTTTCAGTATAAATAACATAATTAAAAGTTATGTAACATTTATGTTATATTTGTATAACCTTCACATACATATATCATAACATTTAAGTGATATTACTTAGAATTTTTTTAGTATAAAAATTCATATAGTATGGTTTAACCTTTATGTTATAATAATTTAACCTCTATGTACTTAAAGAATAACATAAAAGTTATATCACTATAACATGAAGGTTAAAATATTATAACATAAATGGTATATTATTATAACATAAAAGTTTCAAAGATATTATAGGTTTGAAATACACCTTAAAAAATCAAATTAGCAGAAACATAAAAGTTATGCGAACATAACTAAAAGGTTAGGTTCGCCAAACTAAAATGTTAAACAAACATAACTGCGAAACTAGGATTTGAGTTAGAGTTTGAGCGTGATTTAGGCACGTGGGAGCCCGTGTGGGCGCATGAAATAGACTCCCAAGTCAGATCGACCAAATTGCAAGGATTTAGGATTCATACATCTGGTCCACATAAATAATTGTGAAAATCAAGAAACTTTTGTGTATAAATAAATACTTAAATATTTTTGAGCAATTATATAAATGAGACCAGGTTGTAAATATTCTGAAAATTTTAATTGATAGATACATTGATAATTGTTATTATGAAAAATATAGATGAGGAAAAAAAAAATACACAAAAGCTTACGTGAGACGGATTCTTTTTACCCACAAATCAAACCCGTATCCATAAATTTGTATGTGAATTGTGAAATGTGGATCATGGGTTGACCGGTCTCACATAAGATGATCTATGAGACGATCTCACATGAGACTCACTCAAAGAAATAAATGAACTATTATTAAGATCGATGTAATGGCATTCAGCATACTCTTATTATTATAACCATTAGGAATAAAAAAAATTGAAATCAACACAAAATAAGTAGACGTGATTCAGACAAAAATTCAAAATTTTTCTATAATTACAACATGATAGAAATAAATGATAGTTTAATTGAAATCTCGTATAGAAATACGATAGGTGTGATTAGAGAGAATAAGAAAAATAATAATAATAACAAGCATACAAACATTCCATATTTTTAGGAATTTCCAAATGCAAAAAAACATATTTGTAAATTAAAAAAAAAATAGAAAGTTGAATTGTTGAGATTTTACTATTTTAGAAAAAAAGTAAGGAATGGTTTTGTTATTATATATATATATATTATATTATATAATGTATATATATCTATATATATATAATAACAATTACCCCCTAAAAATAGTAATGCCAAAAGATTTCCCGCCCATTTTTCTTCCTAATTATAGAAATTTTATTAAATATAAATATTTAATTTTTTGTTATATTAATTGAATTTATGGTAATTTCCAAAAAATATTGATTTTGTATAATGAATATATATGGTATACAATCAAATCATTATATATATGGACGAAATATATACATATGTATATGTATAATAATAATAATAATATTTTAAATAATAATAATAATAATACAATAGTGATCCAAATGAATTTTTAATTTTTTTTATAATTAGATGATATTTAGAACATTATTTTATTACTAATCTCAATCGTTAACTAAAAAATCTATAATTATATTTTTATATCTAGATAAGATGTACAATTATTTCATTTCTTCATCATTCAAATGGTTGTTTTCAACTTACTTACAATTCTGGCTAATATTCCCTACAACTGGATAACACTTATAATTTAATAATAATAATATAACAATACTTATTATAATCTATATATATATAATAATAATAATAATTACCCCTCAAAATAGAAATGATAATATTTTTCCCACCCATTTCCAATTCCCAAAAGTAGAAATGCAATATTTATTATTTCATAATTTATAATTAAAAAAATTATTGTATTAAACATGATTATATATGGTAATAATATCATCTATGATACTGACAAAATCTTAGAAATTATAATCTATATATGGTATATGAATGTTAATATGATCTCATCTAATAAATGCTTAATTATTGTTGTAATAAATATTAAAGATATATATGTTGAATAAATTAAAAGAATACAAATGAATGAATTTCAAGAGAATTTTAAACCATCAAAGTAAAAAAAAAAAAAAAAAAAAAAAATATATATATATATATAATTATCGCTAATGTTGTAAACCCCCCCCCCCCAAATTTTGTCTATATATAGAATGAGATTTATAACAAAAGCAAAAAAAAAAAAAAAAATTTCATATTTAAGTTGACTTACTATAATTTCACCAATATGTAAAAATGTGATTCAAATAATTTTATGATTTTTATTATGTATGTAATTATAAATAGATTTATAAAATTCATAATTTTGATATATATATATATATATAATTATATATATGATTTTTTTTTATATGTGGTCTTAATTATTATTCATCTATAAATACATGTCAACTACAAGTTTATACATCTTTGACTTCACTTCGCCTTTTCAAGATAACTGATCGTTTTGTTTTTCGTTACAATAACCATTATTTTTACAAATATGACTCAAGTTTTTAATGTTGCCAATGGTATCAATACCTTATGTAATTTTGTGGGCACTAAAATTTTGTTTCGTTAGATCACATGACATTATTCCATACATAAATAAAAAAAGATGTTTATAGTTATGACTTCAAAGACCAAGAGGTAATTATGCGATATTTTTTTGTTCAATATATATATATATATATATATATTTATATCACCTCAATAAATATATAATAACCAAGTTACTTAGCATATATAACATAACATAAATAACTGTATTCCAAATATGTTGAAAAACTATAATAAAAATCACATAATTTTTATTTGACAAATATGTCATTTATAATACTCCAGTTTACTATATCCAGTCAAACAATACTAATAATATGACACAATGTTTACATAATTTAATTATATTAAGTAGAAAATTATTGTATAATCTTATAAAAATAATATAATAATAAAACTAATGATAACTTTGAAGCATTTACCTTATCTATCTATGCTATATTAATTCTTTTTTAAAAATCATAAAGATTATTTATTATATAAAGATTTTTAATATATATATATCTTGAATATAATAAAAGAATATATATATATATATATTTATATATATATAATATGATACATTATTGCATACAATTAATATTATAAATAGGAAGTATAAAACTTATGAACTTATATATTTTCTATTAAAATCTAAAAATTAAGTATATGAAAATATCATTTATAAAAAAATTATATCATTTATACTTATAAAAAATTAATAAAACTCACTTTTTATGTCCATTTGCTGGATTATATAAATAAGTCTTCAATATTAATCTTGAAGAATAGAAAGTCATTGCTATTTATAAGAGTGATAATATGTCAATGATTTTTTTTTTCCATATATCTTTTAAATACTTTGAATTTTTAATTATGAAATTTCATTGTCATCTATATAAAACCAACTAATCTTATTTCCACATTCTAAACTAAAAATACAAATATTTATTATTTTATAATTTATAAATTATAAATATTCAATTTTGCACAATTTATGTATATTCATAAATCATTTTGTGGTATGAAAATCATTTTGTATATACATGAAAATTGAGAGAGAAAAAAAACATGATCATATTTGATATGTTACAAATTTATCATGATTTATGTAAATAATGTACTAATATCATGCTAAACATTCATAAAAATTGTGAATAACATTTTGTACCTAAATTTAAATCATTATATATATATATATATATATATATATATCCACGAAAAAATTAGCAAAAAATATATCTCTTTTAATGTAAGAATAAATAATGTTTCATCCATGATTAAAAAACAATTGTAAATCTGAAATTTCATTATAATGGTAGCATCAAGTTTCTAATTATATGAACAATGATAAATATTTTACTTTCTATTGTTATATAGTTTCTTGGTTTTAGACTTATTAGATTTTGAAATATTTATCATCAAATATGATTTTTCTAAGAGATAAATTTTAATTTTAGAGCATTTGGAAAAAAAATTATATACAATAATATCATTGTTTTTACATTAAAACAAATAGTAAAGTAGCCAAACAACGTATGATGAAAATAAGAAATATTCAAAATTGATAAAATATATGAGTAGTAGATTAAATAGAAATAACTTAAAAGAACTATATTGTTTTTTTATGATCACCATTTTTATATCAAAAAATTACTAACACTTGAAACTTATTTGCTACATCACATAGGTACCAAATGAGGTAGAAATATTATTGAGAATTGATTATAATATTTAATAATACCGTCATTTTACACTCATTATAATGAATAATCTATTAGCATATATTTGCATAAGCTTTTTCCAAACTAATTGTGACAAAAATAATTAGTAATAAAGTAGTCAGATAATGTAAGATGAAAATAAGAACTATTTAAAATTCATAATTTATATGAGTAGTAGATTAAATTGAAATAACTTTGAAGAAGTATATTGTTTTTCGTAATTAACATTTTTATATCTAAAATTTATTGACATATGAAATATATTTGTCCATACGTCACACAGATACAAAATGAGATTGAAATATGATCGAGAACTTGATATTTTTTCATAAATTAAAGTTTTCACATTAAATCGAAATATTTCAATTAATGGTCGTACATCACACAAGTAATAAATTAGACTGAAATTCATCCAAGAAATTTATTATTTTTCGTGTACTGCATTTTCTTATCTAAATATATAAATTGTAAAATTTATATGTCTGTGCATCGCACGGGACTTATACTAGTATCGTTATATATCAAAATTAAACTGAAAATATAGAAATTAAAGAAACAAAATACATACTCAACTATTAGGATATGCATTGATTGATCGGTTAATATCGAACCAAATCAAGAAAAACAAAATACATACTCACTATTAAGATATGCATCCATCTGTTCAATATCAACCAAATCAAGAACATAAAAAAGACAGAAAAATCAAAATTTCATAGTTTTAGAAAATCGAATAAAAAAGAAGTATAAAATAAAACATCACTAAAATCAAAATATTTAGGCCTCGAATTGTCCGAAAAATTAGGATGGTAAAATATAAAACCCCAAACCTCCACAAATCCAACACGCGCATTTCATCAAACACTTTGTCATATTTGCTCTTTAACGCTGCAACTTCTATTCTTTCGTCGTTGATTTTGTCACAGAATCATGGCGGACGACATGGACTTGGATGAGCTCTTGGGCAACCCCTCACAAGGCTCTAACCGGCCCGGTCGATTCGCGCCTAAGGGCTCCAGATTCAAACCGAAACCCAAAACTGAAGCATCTGATTCTGGGGATTCATTGCCTGTACCTAAGAAAGAGGATGATGGTGCCAAGCCAGTAATGAAGCCCGAGAGTTCGAAAACTGCAACTGATATGGATGTAGAGGTGAAACCTGATGTGAAAGAAGTCGAGGGAGATCAGTCTGAAGATGAAGTAGTTCGAGAAATTGACGTTTATTTTACTCCCTCTATTGATCCTCATAGTAAGGTGAGTCACGGAATGTTATATATATATATATATATATATATATATATATATATATATATATATTGGTTTCTCATGTACTATAATTGATGATAATGTTTGAATGATAACGAAATTTGTTTCTATTCCTCAGTTGTATCTGTTACAATTTCCACATAGGCCATGTTGGCGGCCCTATGAATTGGATGAAAAAACTGAAGAGGTACGAACAGTTTTCTATCTTCAATGTGCCTTGAAAGTTTTTATGTGATTCTTTTCTATGATAAGAAAATTTTCTGCCAGCTAAATTGAGATCCGTGTAACATTTGTGGATTATATTTTAGGTGAGAGTGAATAGAGAAGGTGTAGAAGTGGAAATTGATTTGACTATAGATGTCAACTCCAAGAATTATGACTCTGGTGCTGATCCCAAATTGCTGATAACGAAACAGGTTTGTCTTCCAGATGTTCTAATAATTACTTGAAGTTTTGGGTTTACATGAAAGTGATATATCTATATCATTGTATATAAGTGAGTAATGTATGACAATCAGTTTTGAATTCCAAAAGTTTGGAGATGTGAAACTTGAACTTTCTAATTAGAACCGTGTTTAAACTGACTGAATGAAGTGCTTTGGCATTATTCTCAGTTCTTCAGAAGTTATGGAAAATTTTGACTTCCCTCGTCTTTATCATTGTTATTTTATTCATACCTTGGCTACGTTCTTATGATTTTCAGACCTTCAGTTTTATTTATTTAATGTCTTATTGTCTTACCAAGGAAGTAACTATTCACGTCATATATTTGCATTTGATCTCTTGCTAGACTCTACTTTCGAAATGGACTCCACCTCACACAAGTGGGTGTGCTGTAGGCGTTCTCACCGGAAATAAGGCATGTTCTTTCATCTTATTAAGGTCCAACTTGTTTATCATTCTAATATCTTTTAGGGCTTAAATGTAATCTGTTTGGATGCTGAAATGAGTTAAGGTTTTGCATTTATACCCATTTTTCTGTTTTGCAGTTACACTTGAATCTTATTCATGCAGTTCTGTTTTGCAGTTACACTTGAATCTTATTCATGCAGTTCTACAACTCCGAACATCGAAGGATTATCTTGATTCTGATTCCAAGGGTTCTAAAAGGAAGACATCTGTTCGCAGTAACGGTGATGATGCAGTGAAGTTAGAAGGAAACCAGGAAACAAAACCTTCTGGGACCTCAAAGAAACTGGTTAGTTGTTTTTCTTTGACATGCTTTTAGCGACATGATACATCTTCAGTCCAGCCTTTTTGGTTTCTTTTGTTAATAAATAATTCTTTCCTTTTAACTGGATGTGCCTGAAATGTCTTTACAATTTTATGATGTCAAGAAATTTGAAAAGCTTTCTCGTGGGTCTATAAATAGATCTATTTTTATTCCTTTGTCTAACCATTTATGTAGAAGTCCTTCCTTTGTTCATGTTATCTTTATTTTTTTTATTTTTCAACATTTAGCTTCTCAACTTAATCCCTAATTCCTTACAGACCAAAATTTTGGAGCAGACCAAGGATATGGGAGAGGTGTGTATATTTGGTGGCTTTCTTCTTTTGTCTATGATGATATATATTCATGCCATCCTTGACTATAAACTTAACTTGTGCTTAAAGCTGTTGATTTTCTTCTGACATTTCAATAATATATTTTGACAACTAAACGGATGTTTACTGGAGAACAACTTAAAGAATCACAATTCAATTGATTGAATAAAGGTGTTTGTTAAGAAACTATGTTGATTACACATTTAATATGAAACTTCCTTAATTATCTCATCATCATTTTTGTTCTGTTAACCAATTATAATGGTCCTATGTTCAAGTTTTAAGATTTCCCATGAGTGTACTTCTGAAGGTCTGGCACAGACAATCAAGCTACTTCCTTTATCTAGCACATTTCTAGCTTAACCTTGGGGCATAATTCCTAGCTTAACCTTAGATTAGATATCTGAATACAATGTCTAGGCCTGTTTCTCATTGGCTTAAATGAAGAAAACAGAGTCTGAATTAGAGATCTAAAGATGAAGTTGAGATTCTTGATACTGTTCATTTGGCAAGAGAAATTGAAAGAGTTGCCATGTAGAATTGAGGAAATGCATACAGTGATAGTAAGCGATTGAGTGGGGATTTGGGCTCTGCCCAACTCCAGAAACATCCATTACTCGTCAATCCTGATGAAGCCTAATTGGCTAGTGCATTTTTATGATCGAAAAATGGAGGTCTTGTGAGTAGCAACTGACTTGTGGGTTTCACTTCCTCTTTTACCAATACCGAGGGAATGAAATTAGCGGCATAGATCAATAGGAATTCTGGAACCAGTAATAAAATCACACACTTTTCTAGACATGATTTGACGTCTACTGTAATATTTAATTCTCCCAATTCCACAACAAACTCAAACTCTTAGTATCATCCAAAACTCCTAGAAGCAATTCTCCAAATTCTTAAACAGGAATTTTCCCAGTTCTAAAACAAACAGAAGCTTTGTTATTTACATTGTTAAAATTGGATTGTTTTCTTTTGTTGTATTTCCTGTACGCATTTAAGAGAGATCACTCGCCCCTTGTACTGCACTTTTTATTAATAAAACTTTGTTTCTGTTTCTGATAATCAAAAAAGTGGTTTGCTATTTTTCGACTCTACTTTTGTCACTGTTCTCTGTTCATTTGCCAGGTCTGGGTTCCTCTCAAGTACCATAGTGTTAGAAGTGACATGGCGGCAGGATACCAGCAAAAAATGATGGAACGGGAAGGCTCACAGATTTACTTTTCTATGAGCTCGTATGCATTTATTAGTCCATTTTTCTGAAAGATTCATAAAAGATCTCTTAAATTAGACTTGCTTTGGAGACATTTACATCAGTGTGTGTTTATTTTGTAATTCATTTCCTTTTCCATCTCCAACTTTACAGGCATGACTATCTGAATAGCTTGTGCCCTGGAACTTCCACTGATAGTTTCAGTTCCATTGTTCCTTCAAAAAGGTTTGGAAATTGTTTTTGGAAGATTTTTTTTTGGGTTTTTTTTCCTTTGATTTATTAATAACAAGGGGAACAACTATACATTTGCTGGCTTAATCACTCTGGCTGTAGTGCGTGCATAAAATGTCTATGCATGCTAAAGGGTTTAATCTAAAGCTTTTATCTAATTGCTTTGACAGCCTACAATTCTGAGGCCTACAGATCCTTTTTGAGTTTGAGAGATGAAATAGACCTTACCTTCAGTTCAAAGCTTTTGTTTTCGCTCTCTGGCATATGTATACATATATATTGCTACACAGGATTCTTGTGAGAGCTGATCATTTGTAGAAGTCTGTTGTTTGGTATGCCCATGGTGCTATTTTTTGGATGAGATGGAAACTCACACTTTTGCACTGCTTGACCTGGGGTTGTGATTGAAAAAAATAAATCCCGTCTATGCTTTTATTTGCACCATTGCATTATCTAAATAATGCTCGGCCATATTTGTGGTTGCTAACATACTTTTACCTGACTTTATAATCGTTAGCATGCCAGTTTTACAGAAATTCAGGCATATTCAGTATTATGTCTCTTGGTTGTGAGTAGATTTGTAGCAATTGTAATTTGTATGTGGGAGGTGGATGTTCATCTAATATTTTGATGTTGTTGCAGGTCTTTACTGGCTTTACCGCTAAAAGAACGGTTCAAAACTTGGCTCCTTGAGGTATTTCACTTGCTAACATTTTACCAATACTTTACATTAGAGGCTCTTATCTATTATTTGATTTCTTGTTGTCAGCAGGCTGAATTCCTGTTTTTGCATAGGTATGGCTATCTGGTACTTCAGGGTAGCTATTGTGCTTGTTACTTCAAGTCAATCATTGTATCATTTTTGGTTGGACTGCCAAAAGAACAATTTCAGATATTGTGGCCTGTGACTAACTAGATATTGTTATTTATCCTAGTCATCTTTGAATAAA
Source organism: Scutellaria galericulata (assembly GCA_946896805.1). Classification (NCBI taxonomy): domain Eukaryota; kingdom Viridiplantae; phylum Streptophyta; class Magnoliopsida; order Lamiales; family Lamiaceae; genus Scutellaria; species Scutellaria galericulata. The sequence goes on from OX335794.1 coordinate 12,846,270, forward strand.
TAGGCTTCTATAAACGCTTCTAGTCTTTGCCCCCCAACCCAATTCTCCTTTGTTTCCATCTGTGTGCTCTTTTCCTCTTTGTCATGCATTAGTAAGTAGTATATATATTTCCAGCAATTGATTTGTGAAGTTGGTGGAACAGGGTCCTCCAGTTCACAAATTTGACACTCTTAAACACCTAGCCCCAGATGAATCTCTTGATGAAGTTTTGGCAGTCTTGCAAGAACATGCTCGGTTGGTTCAAGGACTTTGGGTTCCCAAAAGTTCATTGGTGTATGGAAAAGATCATGGAGTTGAGGTTTTATGTAGGGATTATGTTCTTCTTCAATTTAGCAAGAATGCAACTTTTAAAAAGTTCGAAATACCTTCAAAGCAGCTACTACATACACAAGTGACAGAAGTCCTAAAGGTATTGGCTACAGAGAGAACGATCATTGGTGACTATAAATTGAAAGAGCCTCCAGATTTGACCTTCAACACACGTTATCCATCTGTTGCAAAGAAACAAGAGATTGATTGGGAATGCTTGGAAAAGAGTATTAGTGATTTTATTGGAGGAAGAAATGTGCCTGGTTTGAATAGTTCTTCAAAGTCTAGTACCACCAACCCTACAACATCAAAAGTTCTGAATAAACCAGGTGCAAGGACTCCAAGTGGATCAAGAACGGAGATGTCTTCAGAAGATCGAGAAGCTACAGTGAAAGCCCTTCAGAAACTTTTTAAACGTGAAAAAGTTTGCAGGTAAGACAGTCTCTTATTTGAACTTTTCAGTTTTCAGTTCTAATAAGAATTATAATTGCTTAATCTTAATTGCATTACAATATTTCCTTTAGTTGGTTACAAAAGCTAATGTTTTGTATAAACTATTTTTATTTTATTTTATTTATTTTTTGCATTTGATGTTTAATCAAAGTGCACAAATTTCCCCTCAAAAGTTTCTTCTTTGTCGGAAATTCATGCCCTTTCCTCCATTAATGAATAATTGAACTGTCTTATGTTTAGTAGTAGAATTGGATAATGTAGGCACCATTATGAGTTGTATTGTGTATTTTTATTTGCTTCCCTAAGAATTGCCTGAAATTGTCAAAGGCATTAACCCTTCTGTCTCTAGTAGAACTATGTTCTCTGTGTGACTGGGTTATGGCTATGTTTCTGGATCCCCAAAGCGGAAGGGAAGAATGAAGTCAATTCGACTCATTCATTGCTTCTATTGAAGTGAGCATTTTGCCTCTTAACCAATCACATCTTGCTGCATCCTAAGGCTCTACTTTTGGCTTCATGAAAGATAGGGGGAAGAAATGAAGGGATGTTAAAATTTTCAGTTGTTTGGTTATTGCACTGGAATTCGTAATAGGAGAAACCCGATCAAGTTAGTTCTTGGATTCTCCCCAACATGCAAGAGTGGGAGGATGTGTTTTCATTGCCCTAATTTTCCCACTTCATGCACAGATCACTCTAAATTCTTGTTCTACTCAATGTAATCTTTTGAGATAATTTATGTTGTAACCTGGTGTGTAACATGATTACATCACTTGAATGAATTCTTACTTTCTTATCTTCACACAAATATCTTAGAAATCTCATTGCAATGTAAAAGTCACGAGTCACAGGACACTTCCAAGCTCTATGCTAGAGGTATCCTTTTTTTTTGGTCGGTTTGCAAAGAATATGTGCAATTAACTCTGACCTTTTTTTTAATGAGCTTGGGAGGAGTGGAAGGGAGGGGGATAATAAAGACTAGAAAATTTGCATGACCCGGGTTCAAACCCTGGTCATCACAATTTGCACCTTTAAAAAGGTGGGATACCACTTGAGCTACAAGGCTCGTGGTTCAATTAACTCTGACCTGTTTGATGTTGTACTCTGGCATCCTATGATTTGTAGATAAGTAACTAATGGTTCAGGATTTCTCAACTAACCCAAATCTGTGAAATCTATAATCTGAATTTCGCATCATAAAATATTTTGGTCTACGGGTTTACTATTAAGTCTTTTTTATTGTTTAAGGATCAGCAAATGAATATCCATGCCTTGTTTCGATTTTGGTGTTGATATGTGGATATCTCTATTTGTATAAGGGAGAAGCAGTTGTGTTGTCTGTGGATGCAGTAAAGTTTGGTGTTGGTAAAATAGTAAAATTAAAGAAGAGAACTAGCTTCAGTTGCTATGTATGATATCCTTTTTATTCTAAAGCTATTTTAAGCTATTGCTATTTTTCAAGAAATTTGCCATATTGCTAAAAACTGCAAAAGTGACCAAAAGAATATTTTCGCAAGAGGTTTTCCTGTAAAGTTTTACTTCCTTTCTTCTTTTCTTTCAAATTATCAAATATAAAATTATCCATCTGAAACCATATTGATCATGAGGGGAAGAGGGCTTTCTTGTGAAGATTTAGTTTGATGTTGTGCATAAAGAAAATTGTATTTTATGCTATTTCAGTTATCAACTAATTAGCCAGCAGTTAAGGGACCTGGCAATTTCTGAGTCTGTACGTTCAACGGGATTCGCCAAAGAGGCAGTAGCTGCAGCAAATAGCATCGATGATTTTCCCAATGAGCTCCAGGCAATCATCAGTCAAGTAGCTGTTAATATTCATGGCATCTGTGTTCCGATATCATCGCCAGATAATAAAAAATTTGATCCATTCAGGTTATATCTCTGTTCTAGCTTCTTCACCTAGAAAACATGTACTTATCATCTTTGCTGAGGAACACCTCATTTTTCTCGTTTGTGTTGATGTACGGTATCTTCCTTTGCAGGAGAGTTGTTATTGATCTTTTTCTTGCCGAAGGACCAAATGGAAAGCTTAAAAAGGCTACCATATTCGAGGCTGCTAAAATGAAACTTGAAAGGGAAGTATCTCAAATTGAGTATCAGAAGGTAATGAAGCTAACACTGTTGCAGAGATGACTGCAATTGGATTTTCCTAACGTTTTAAGATCAAGTAATATTTTCTCACCTACTCAGGTGAAACTCAAACTGAGCCCTTAAAAATAATGTTGCTGTTGCATGTATGTGTGTACGTGTGCATGCGTGTGTATAGGATGGATGGAGGGACTGCTGTATCCTTTCTATTTTTCCTTATTCACATTTTTTATCCTACAGTGTAAATTTTTAATTCGTAACCTTAGGCATTGGAAGATGAGATTTATGTGTTTCTCTTATTTAAATGCTCTTTTTATGAGGCTGGCTTGATTATCTTCCTAGACTCATCAATTTCAACCATGAATTTTTTTTAAAACTATTACACTGTTGTCACTTTCTTATTGTCACATTGGTTATTCGAAATTCCTCTGGCTGACACAAGATATAAGCAGAATTGATCTGATGTATCTCTGTTACTTGGTCTTCTTTGATAATTTCTGAAACTGATGGCCATTAGAGGTTTTAACGGCTGTCATGTTTTCTGCAGGTCTTGCAGGAACTGTGTGTATCTCAAGGTTCTTCATGGGTTCTCAGGGGTGCTGATCAAATATAACCCCTTGATGTTTTAGCCTATATGTTCATATAACCTCAATTTTCTGGATATGTAGTGAAGAAAACACATGGAAGCCTCAGCTGGTTTTACATGGACAATGTATCTCCAGTTATTGATTCCAAAAGAAAAAAAAAAAAAAAAATCTTTGTTACTTTGTTTTACACTTCTTAAAGTCTCCTTGAATCTTTTGTCTATGCTAGTTTTCAAGGTCAATGGTTCATTGAAAATTGTTAGGTTATCTTGTGAAGTATTTTGATTACAACCTCGTTTTGTGGTGACAATTCCTGATACTGATTCATGAATTTGACCAAACCAAGCTCAAAAGTTATTGAGAGAAGTCTGAACTCAACCCAACAAGAACATGTCTAGTTCGATTCTTACACCTTTTTTTTTTTAACAGAATACATCAAATGTTGGGGTTATTCACACCTCCATTTCTCTTTATTTAATAACAAATTTTTGTATGAGATGGTTTGATGAATTTCATTCCTTGGGATGGAGCTATATATTATCATTTTGTAACATTATATTTCACTTATTATTTATTAAAATATTAAAAATGCGCATAAAACTTCCCATGAAAGATAAATCGAGCCAATGCTCTTGAACAATTATAGTGAATCGAGGATATGTAATTTCTTCAACCAGTTCCTATTAGATAGATGCACCACCTGCCAAAGAAAAGCATAAACAAAAAAGTCTTCATTAAATTTAAGAGTCGTCACGTGTATGCCTCATATATTCTGTCATAGATAAAGCAATAATATCTTTGAAGTTTTATAAGCCCTACTACATCTTGTTTCTTATTATTAATCTTCTTTCCCTATCAAGTTTTGCCAACATTAAAACTTGAAATATGTATACTTTTTATGTGTTGTCAATTCTCTTCTAATTATTTGTTTTCCACAAAGCTCAGCCTATATATTCACACATAGTAGAACACAATTATTGACACCAAAACACATCCACCTAATGGTTATTTGTTGTTTAATCTATGCGGCTAAGTACACTAAAAAATTCTCTGGTGAAGTAACCATAATCTGTTTTCACATAATCACACACATACACACCCCTCATGCATTTATGTCAATGGATGATAGGCATAGCATCTATGCTACAAAAATCTGGCGATTTATAAATGAAAATTTCCCTAGACAATGCTGGTAATCAATTGGTAAACTAGTTACGGATGGAAATAGCAACAAAAGTTTCCCTCGTTATTTAATTCGTCGGTAAACTTTTGCCGACTGAAAAATTTGTTCGCGATGGAAAATTCCATCACTAATTTTTACTGACGGAGTTTCATAATAGTTTGTGGAAAAATTTCCACAAAATTACTGATATATGTTTTTTTGTCTTGATGGAAATTTGGAATAAAAAAAGGACAATGCCGACACATTTGCTGTCAGCAATTACCGACAACAATGTATTCATCAATAATTGTTGATGTAAATTCCTCATTTTTCCAACGGAATTTCTGTCGATAATTACCGATTGAATATGATATGTTGGTAATATTTGGAATTTTTGAAAGATAATTGTAAAATAACTAAAATTACTAAAAAAAAAAATTAAGAAATATTTACATTACTAAAATTTTGAAGAGTATAAAATCATAAATAATTGAAATAAAATATCAAAATATTTTATAAATTACAAAACAAATTCTAAATTTAGAATATTCCGTCATTTTGGTAAAAGTTGCTGATGGAATATTTTATTGGTAAATATGTAGCTGCAACCAATTTGCAAAAGGCATACATTTCGTCAATAATGTTCGACGGCATACCGTCGACAAGTTAAAAAAAAAGTTGATTACCAACGACAATCTATTTGTAATTACCGATTGAATCCATCTCGTTGGCACAAAATTGTTTTTTCTAGTGCTACAAAACTATGCAATATGCATCATATATTCAACAGATATATGTTTTAACATTGTGTTTTCACATTAAGCAACAAATCATTACACACAAGCAAATGGCAATCCACGAAAATGGAACAACTATTCTCTAGGTTTGTATACAAGCTGACACATAATTAAATGACAATTGGAAAATCAAACTAAATCAAGATAAATTAACTGATTGAATTAGATACAATTCAAGATAACTCGACTAAAACTGAACACAAACAAAATAAGTATAAATTTTCAGAAAACAAGTATATTATAATAGAAAACCAACTTTCTCATCCAATAATAGAAGATCAATGTCACTTATCAACTCTCGATTCCGTTTGAAGTTTCGAGACTTCCATGTACATAGAAGACGCCCCAAACACAATATGGGCCACATTTGAGGTTGAATTTGCCTAAGGATTCATTTGGATAGAAAGATTTGAAATTTCGGATTTCAAATTCACATCTATCCAAACACCATCGATAGATTCGCTATCATAAATTCCAAATCCACTCATCCAAATGGACCATAAAATTATATTTTTCATTGATGGTGAAAAGTTTCTTAATAAGAAGAGGGAGGCGCTGCAAGGAAGAGGAAGTAGGTGTTAATATGCCAACACCCAAAGGCAAGATTTTGCATGGCTTATTTGTCAAAGTTTGAATTAATGTCATTTTCTTCCGTTTTGTTACAATAATGCGTTTTTGTTAAATTAAAGGTGCCGTTTTTTTTTCTTTTCTTCTAATGATCCGTTTCTAATTTTACGAATTTATTGTTTGCACTGAGTGTTTGTTGTTTGTTTTTAGAGGAACACACATCATCACAAGAAACTAACAACATTTTCAAAATCACAATATTTAAATAGATAAGATGTTTAAATATCAGCAATGGACACATTAAAACTTGTTCACAATGGGTAGAAGATAATTATTTATTTTGTGTAATATAATAGAAGACTAGATAAGTATTTAATTTATCTATATATAATAGAAGACTAGTATAGGACTAATGTAATACATGTATTTAAAAAATAGTAAAAAATAAACATAGCAAAATTAGAAAATTTTAAATATTATTTATATTAAAGAATCAATATGATTTTGTGTACTACCTAACATCAATGTCAGTATTGACCATAATATAATTTGATTAACATCATATTCAATTTTATATGTTGCATTCATTAAGGAAAAAAACACACACACACACATATATATATAAATATATATTTCCCAACTTATATATTTATTTATTTATTTATTATATTGTTATGCCAACTACCATATTATTCAACATTATCACCAATTTTCTAGTTTCTTATTGCGTTTTATTTTTTCTAAAATTTTAAATATTAAAGTGTAGAAAGATTCTTAACTTTTCATTTCAATTATATGATCAATAACTCAAAATCAAAATTTCCCAACTTTATTGGAAATTTATTCAATTTCATTAATTAATAATTTTGGAGGTGTCATCAATCTTTTAAATCTATCCACCTTTATTTTAGTTTGTTTCTCTCTCTCTCTCTCTCTCTCTCTCTCTCTCTCTCTCTCTCTCTTCTTTAAAATTTTTATATTAAAATGAATTAAAAGTATTAAAAAAATTAAGGACCATTGTTCCTGTCACATTGTATTATCGGTCGTACTTATATATATATATATATATATATAATATTAAATTTGAAATTAACTTAAATTTAAAAGAATCAACAAAATATTCAAAACTAAATAATAATAATATTATGATAAAAACACTATATTCTCTTAACTACACAAAAATTAACATATATATCTTATATATATATATATATATATATATATATATATATATATAGTTTTTAAAATTTTAAAGTTTTAGATTTAATCTTATGAGCTTACTACTACTACTCCTACTACTTTTTAAAGTATTAGATTTAATCTTATTGAACTTAATACTACTACTACTACTACTAGTTTTTAAAGTTTTAGATTTAATCTTATGAGCTTACTACTACTACTCCTACTACTTTTTAAAGTATTAGATTTAATCTTATTGAACTTAATACTACTACTACTACTACTAGTTTTTAAAGTTTTAGATTTAATCTTATGAGCTTACTACTACTACTCCTACTACTTTTTAAAGTATTAGATTTAATCTTATTGAACTTAATACTACTACTAGTTTTTAAAGTTTTAGATTTAATCTTATGAGCTTACTACTACTACTCCTACTACTTTTTAAAGTATTAGATTTAATCTTATTGAACTTAATACTACTACTACTACTACTAGTTTTTAAAGTTTTAGATTTAATCTTATGAGCTTACTACTACTACTACTAGTAGATTTTATTGTTGGTTTCTAATTTTATAAAAATAACTGCAAGATTTTCTAAACCATTCCCGTTAGATTTTTAGTTTAAATTTTGTATTTTTATATTTTTAAAAATAAATCTAAGATCTTAAAATTATTTTCTTTATATATTTATTGGATTTCTATATTTCTCATGTGTAAATAGATTGCAAGCATTTAGAGTACAAATTGGAGTCTAATTATCTATGCGTATAAGATTATATTATTATGTGATGTTATATAATAGAAAATTAAAATATTATATTATTTATCCGTCAAAAAAAAAAAAAAATATATATATATATATACTGGAAAGAATAGTGTAGTATATAATTTGTAATAATAATTAATAATAGTAATAACAAGAATAAAAATTAAATAAGTTTTTTGCGGTTGTTGTGTGTGTGTGTGTATATATATATATATATAAAAGGATTTGGAATAAGTTTTTCTTTAAATAACATATTTGGAATAGCTTTAAAATATGATATTAATTTATACTTGTACCATGTGCCCAATGGGTAAAATAGTAACAAACTTTCCCACCCCTCAAAAGAAAGAACACCTTGTACTATTGTATTTGTGCCTATAATATGATATGATATGTATTATGCTCCTTCTACCTTGGATAGGCCAAAGTCAAAGTCCTTGGTGAACGTTTGCTCCACTACACAATGACATTACTAAGATTCCTCATTATTTTTCTCTACATGCTCAACGTGATCTCATTTCTGCCGTTTCTTACTTTCTCCAGCTCCATCGATCGCCAAATTGTTGTTGTGCTTAACGGTAAGTTTGCTTCGCGTTTTCTAATTCATCTATGCCGGTTTTGGATGTGTAGTTTTTGTTGTTTATTTGTTCTAAATCGATTTGCCTTTTTTCTTTTTTTGGATTTGATGGTTAAAAGATTTGTGCAGAGTTCGCCGATTCGAATGCCTCAGATTTGATTTCTGCTGAACGCCGTGTTGATTTTGATGAGGTGGTTGACTTTCTTCCTTTACTCTTCCGATCATTTTCTGATGAATATTTCTCCATTGTTGTGTCTGGTGATTTAGAGTTGATTATATGATTTTGAGATTTTTTTAGTTTCAACTAGTGTTGGCATAAATCATAGTAAGTTCCAACTAGTACTTGCTAGGGGATTAGGTTGTGTGTTCATTTAAAGCTATATCTGCTCTCAGATCTCTTTTGTTTATCATTCAAAATAATCTTTATCTATTTCTGAGAGTAAGGCATTCAGATAGAAATGGTGATGTTACGAACAGTTGATGATTAATTATGTCGCGTTCCAGAGCTGATTTCTTGTAGGTTGTGTGGATTTTTGAAATACAAGTATTTGAATTGGATGGATATCAAATCCACTCGAAATATTGTATATATTAAATCCATTCAAATTACTCAAAGATTAGATGACTTGCTCTTTATGTCATACTAATTTGCAACCAAAAAAAAAAAAAAGCCAGCAGGCTGAACTATGCAAAATTGCTCAGATAATTAATTTTCCATGTGTTTGGATATGCTCAGTTGACTCTTCGTCCAAATTGCTGTAATTAAATTGTCACTCGTCAGTGCACTGAATCATATGTTTACCATTTTATTTGTGCATAATAACACTTGCTAACTCCTGCAAAAAAAAAAAATTCTTCTGCAATTTACAACATTTACAAATAGCATCAGTTACTAACATTATACCTGTGGCCAATAGAAAATTCCTTTGTAGTTTACTGCAAGTTTTACTGTTGTGTTGTCTTCACTTGCTCTTTCTAGAGAAGTGTCATGATGACATCGTTCAGTTTTGCAGGATACCTCTGCCATTGTCATTGAACGCACTGGCTATGCCATATCAGAAATTGAGGGTGACCGTATCTTAATTACTTCCAGTGATTTTATTCAATCTGATGTTATTCTTGGAAGTAGAATGATCAAGGTCAGTAATTTAGGATTTAATGGTATGTCTTTATTAATGCATATATGCTAGGTATCGTCATAGTTTGATCATGCATATTTATATGTCTCGAAAGAAGTTTCTGAATGGCTTGTTATTATCAGTTTTACTAAACTTGCTTACACTTATTGATGCAACATTTATATTTGTGAAACAGGCCCCTGCCCTTTTCAAACATTCACTAAATCCATGAAATAGCATGGTAATATGGAAGTTTATCTTGTCTGTCTCCTACTCACTGCTGTAGTTCCTCATGCAACAAAACATTTTTTCTAGGTACAGGCATCCTGCATTGATTTTTCACTATGCTGGTCTCTATTATAATAAGACTTATTTGTAGCATTATCTGCAATTATTGGCAAGTGTTGGGATTTATTTTTAAGAAAACAAGAGTTTCACAAAATAGTACATGGGAAACATTACATTTGATCAAGGGTAAGTAGAAATAATGGTGCCTTCAGTCTTTGTACTAATTGGTGAACTGCCATAACTGGGAAATCCCCATTTGACATACAATGTATCCAATTGAGAGTCTCCAAGTTGTGTTGTTTAATATACTTGTTCTCTAATGAAGACCTAAATACATGCACTAATGTTCCCACATAATGTCCATGGAATGAAGTGATTTCATTTTAAGCATGGATTATATGCATGTGTCTCGTCAGGCAGATCTATGTTCTATGTCCATGAGCCTTTTGTCTTGGAACTACTTCTATTACCTAAGCCATGGAATTCTATTCGATGATTGTGATCATTATGCACTATGGCATTCCAAAACTAAGTTCATTTTGCACAATGACATCCCAAAACCAAGTTTAGTTTCAGGCACTTCATCAAATTTAATGAGAATTTGAAACAAAGAGATGCTAAATTGCTAATATACTTTAAATATGGCTCTTACTATAGAAAAAACAGTCATTCAAATTCGCCTGTTGGTGCTACAGTAGCAGTCTTGCCATTTTCCATTTTCCTTGACAATTTTCCACTTTATTGAAAAATGCACATGCAATCTAAGACATGCAGTGGACTCATCATCCCTCCCTTCCACCACCAAAAGCAATTTGTTGTGTCTTGGTAGCGCTTTGGAAAGTGCTTGTCTTAGGGAACACCCTAGAAAAATGAGAGATGTATGTAGACATATTTTTCCTCAACTCTAGATGAGGCTTTTTATTGATGAATGATGATGCAAAACAGATATTTTTGGTGTTCTGTGTTAGGATATTTTCATAGTGATGGAATTTTTTCGTTTCATACATTATTTGTTATGATGATATTGCTGCATTTTGGTGATATATCCCCAAATTTCCTGTTTCTACGACTTGATATCAGTATTATGAATTGCAGGCCAGGAATAATGCAAAAATTATGATGTCTGGATCTTCAGATATGTTAAGCAACCGGTGGGTTGTTGCTAGGACGCTTATTTTGGTTATTAATTTTTGTTATGACTTGAAGTGAATAGCCCTTTGAAATACTTAGTGCCGAAAGAGACTCCTTTCTTATTGTAGGCTTGTTTGTATTCTGCACCAGGTTGTTCACATCAGGTGTGCAGAAGAGTGGGAGCATGAATAAGTGAGTAATCTTCTCTCCTTTATGTGTTCTCTATTTCTCCAACTATTGAGTTTGGATTTGGATATAGACTATTAAACATGTTTCAGTATGCTCTTGCTCTTCTCATATATTTTAGAAGAGCAAGAAACAACTTACAGTCTTTAAATACACCACTGAGGCTGAAATTCTCTAAATCTTAGAAGAGCAAGAAACAACATATTCTGGAATTTTAGAAACAACTTACATATCTGCAATATTTTGGAGAATTTACTATACTTTTTCTTGTTAGAGTGTTATTTCTGAGGCAAGAAGGGTGTCTCCGTGCATGATCAGAAGCTTTAACCAGTAGTTCTTGGTGATAATTGTTAAAATAGTTTTAAACACATGGTTTAGTGGTGGACTTAGAGATTGTATGTTGTTTCTTGCACTTCCAGGATATAAGAGAATAACCAAAGAAAACACAAAATCCAGTGATAGATTTTCTTGAGTCCCCTTACATGCTACCCAATCAGCATCACTATAAGCACTCAAAGTAAGTGAAGAAGTAGTAGAGTATAATAATCTCAAATGAGGAAAGGACTTGAGATATCAAAGCACATGTTGGGTGAGAGATATAGGGCCTAGTCACAAATTGACTCGGTTGCATTCCAGTGAGAAAGACTCTTTTATGCATTGTTTATATTTAAGCTAGATGTGTGTATATATATTTATATATGTTTGTACTTTATCTGTATTGGAGTAAAAACTTGATTATGTATCCCTACTTTTTGTGCCCCTGTACTTTTTTTTTTTTTATCTGGTTTATCTTTCCTTCCTCAACCTCTTCATTTCCCTCAGTACTTGGTGTTTGTATTCCAACTAAAGCTTAGCTCTAATGGCTGTGTCTTTCCATTTAAAACTCTTTTCTTTTACTCATTGTTTTCCTTTTTTTTCCAAGTAAATGATTATAACTGTCTCTCTGTCTCTCTCTCTCTTGTTTCAACATTGATTTTCTTAACATGTTTCTCTCTTCTTTATATCCCAACTTTTTAGAGTTTGATTTAAAGACTGATTCTGGACTATGTAGGCTCAAGGAGTTTGATATATTTATGCATTTCTCTCAAGCTGTGTAGAGAAAATACTGTATCTGACAAAAAACATAATAGCTAATAGATGGGGCTAGATGATTATGCTGCAAAAGGAGAACTCAAAAAAAAAATAATAATAAATAAATAAAAATAAAAATTTTGCATGAAAACACAATTGCTATATCATTGCCGACATATTTTCTATACTTAATCTAACCACTTAGGTCCAGTGATAATTTGACTTGCATCTCATATTGTGCTGCTAATAATTTGTATCTTAATTTCTGAAGTTTAATTTCTAGTTCATATAGTATTCATACATTCCATTATTATTTAAGATGTCAATATGTTATGAATATAAATATTAGTTACGACAATAGCTAAATATTCACAATTACTTGTCCCATTAATGTATCTAAAAGAGTTCCAGTGAAAACATGTCATCTGATATGGATAACCTTCTCATGTAGTACAGAAGCAGAACATTTTTCTGGATTTCACTCTCATTGATTATCATCAACATGGCTGCAATCATGGAGCGTGCTGATGAGAATCTCCTTCCAGCTGTTTATAAAGAAGTCAGTGAAGCTTTCGCTGCTGGGCCATCAGATCTTGGGTATCTCACCTTTACACGGAACTTTGTGCAGGGATTGGCATCACCTGTGGCAGGTATATTGGCTATCAATTATGACCGTCCTACAGTTCTTGCAATTGGCATTCTCTGTTGGGCTTTATCAACAGCTGCTGTTGGAGCGAGCAAGTATTTCTTTCAAGTTGCATTTTGGAGAGCAATAAATGGCTTTGGATTGGCAATTGTGATACCATCACTTCAGTCTTTCATTGCTGATAGCTATAAGGATGGTGTAAGAGGTGCTGGATTTGGTTTTTTGAATCTTGTTGGGACAGTAGGTGGTATAGGAGGTGGAGCCATTGCTACTGTTATGGCTGGTCATGAATTCTGGGGCATACCCGGATGGCGATGTGCCTTTGTGATTATGGGAGCGCTGAGTTGTTTGATTGGGTTCCTTGTTTATCAATTTGTTGAGGACCCAAGAAGAATCAGCAGTTCTCATGATAGGTATGTTTATAGCAACTCATCATTGAACACTAACATTGTCACTAACGTCTTGACGCCATCATTAATTCAGTGACTTGGTCGTTTTAGGGAGAATTTGATTGAGAATCGAAGTACAAGACCTGCAACAATATGGTTGGAATCCTGGTCAGCCATGAAAACCATCATGAAAGTGCCAACCTTTCAATTCATCGTTTTACAAGGTCTCGTTGGCTCTGTGCCATGGACAGCCATTGTTTTCATTACCTTGTGGTTCGAACTAATCGGTATGCTTCTCTCTTAACTTTATAATCTGATGTTCACACTACATCTCTAGACCAGTGAAGGCAGCTTCATGCTATAAGCTTTGAAACCAGTAAATTTCTCTCCTTTCTCTAAAAACAAAAAAGACCAACATGAAGACTTCCCAATAAATCACCCATCTTATCAGTAAGCCTGGCATATTTGGTGTTATATATGGTCATGAAATTGTTTTGGGAGAATGAATTTTGGTAGTGCGGTTGGGACATTTTTTTCGTAGATGTGCTGTTAATATAGTTTAGTTGAAGTTTATGAGGTTTAACATATTGAACATTTTGGGAGAATGAAATGAAAAACAAGCAGATTCTTGCTATGGAGGGTGAAAACAGAATTTGAAAATGAAAACCAAACAGGGTTGTTTTTTTTTGTTTTTTTACGGCATGATAACAGGGTTGATCTTGAACATTGAATACTAAACTTTGTTCACTTCAATCAGTTTTTTAACTATACTTAGTCGCAGGTTTTGACCACAATAAAGCAGCAACCTTGGTCGGCCTCTTCGCTGCTGGATGTGCACTGGGATCTTTCTTTGGCGGAGTAATAGCAGATAGAATGTCCCGTAAATACCCTTACACTGGAAGGATTATGTGCGCACAGTTCAGCGCTTTTATGGGCATCCCTTTCTCACTCTTCCTTCTCAGGGTTATTCCCCAGGAAGTGAGCAGTTACTACACATACGCCACCACACTATTCCTCATGGGCCTCACAATCAGCTGGTGCGCCACCGCTACAAATGGCCCGATGTTTGCAGAGGTGGTCCCTCCCAAACATCGAACCATGATCTATGCATTTGATCGCGCTTTTGAAGTGTCATTTTCATCTTTCGCTGCTCCCATTGTGGGAATTCTATCGGAAAAGATGTACGGCTATGATTCCAAGTCTGTTGACCCGATTTTAGGGTCGACGAGAGAGGCATTGGCGTTGTCAAGAGGGCTTCTATCGATGATGGTAGTTCCCTTTGGTTTGTGCAGCTTGTTTTATACTCCTTTGTATTGGACCTTTAAGCAGGATCGTGAAAATGCCAGAATAGCCAGCTTAAAGGAAACGGAGATGCTCTAAGTTTTTTCTGTTTTCCTCTTATAGCCTTTTGTTTTATAGAAAATATTCTCATCTCCACGGAAATTCTAATTCTTTACTTAGCGCTACCTGAATTTTTAAAGCTTTTTTTCTAGACACAAAAGTTAATTTTCAAGATTTCCGTTGCCTTTTATTCTTTTAAATTTTGCTCCCTCTACTTTATTTTCTACACTTTTTCCATACTTTCACTTTGACCAAAGTTTTGGCGCTTATCAAACAAACCTCATCTATTAGTAATTATTTACTAGAAAAGATTTGAGAAGCATATAAAATTAAGGTTGATTATGTGGTGCACCTGGCGTATCAATGCATCTCTCTACTTTTAATTATTATATATATAATTGTTTTTTATTATTTACTTAATATAGTGGTGGAAAATTAAAATAAACATCATCTAATGGTTTGGATTGAACAAGTATTCTAGGTGTACTACAGTTAAACTCTAAAATTAAAGAAATTATCTTTTTGAGCATAACACTAAACAAATGGCCAGACCGTGCGCGTCTCAACTGTTGTGGCACAGGCTATAACATGGTCGTGCCGAGTGTTTTGCCGGACCCAACTCTTTGTTTCCCGTGGCACAGTTGGGCCCATTTTTTGTGTGTTGGGATATCTCGTCTTCATTCTTTTTTTCCGATCAATAATACCTCTTGAGAGGTTGTTCATTAATCATGAGTGTGTTTTTATTTGAAGTATATCAATTACTCCATTAGATGAACACTTCTTTTTCTTTTTTAATTAGAAATAGTCCAAACCATCAAATCTTCAACTTTTCAGGAAATAAAAGGAGTCGAGAACTAAACAACAATATTTTATCCCCCAATAGTCATCCTCTCGTTCGAATTAACTTGTTCTCTTTATAAGCATAGATTAAATTTATCATATATTAAATCTTATAAAGTATGTGTTAAATGTAGTATTAAATTTAACATATATTATAAAAATTGTAAAACGTCACCTTAGGGGTAATTTAGTGCATTTAATAAATTTAATGATTTATTAACTATATAATTTTTTTAATTTGAAAATATAACATAAATAAATGTATTTACAACAATTAGAAAACTATAGTTTAATTTAATAGAAAATAATTTGTTTATTTATAGAATAAATATTGATATATATATATATATATATTAATACTGTAGTGTATATGTATTTAAAAGTCAATTAAATATATAGTTAACATATAATGAAATATAAAATTCTAACATAAATTCAAAATCTTATTAAAAAATAAATTATATAAATCAAATATTAAAAATCAACAATCCAACATACACATACATGCATACTTGATACATAGAAATGTGCATACTTTGACTATGGGTTGCCTCTCCCATAGGCGATTAAGTACAATTAATTGTTTTTTAATTAATTTTTTGTGTGTCGTCTATACCGTAAGCGACTTCACCTATTTTCATAACTTTTTTGCAAAATACCATATATCATTAAAGTATTTTTCAAAGTACAGTATTCCATTAAAAAAGCCCAAATAATAAGAAAAATGTGTCTCCGAGAAAATAAGGGACTGTAGCGTAGTAGTACAACTGAATCCACTAAACCAAGTAATTCAAAGATGTGTTCCACGAGAAGAATGTGAAGTGGTCACTCATCACCTAGTGGAGGACATTTTTCTGCTAACAATACAACTGCGAAAATTCTTCAAAGTGCATTATTTTATTGGCCATCAATTTATGGCGATTGCCATATGCTTGTTATGTAATGCAATAGATAGCAAAGGATTTTATCCCTTGAAAATATCAGTGAGGTAGAATTTTATCCCTTGAAAATAAATTTCATGAAATTATTCTTTGTATCTTTCAAATGTACATACTCTAGTTGGGGGTTATGTTTTGAGATTATTGGTAGTTGTCCCGACATAGGTTGAAAATTCTAAAGTAGTATTGAAGTTTTGAAAAAGAACATCATAACTTGATCTGAAGTTCCTCGATCCTTAATCAGTGATGGTGATCACACTTAGAAATAAGTGGTTGTAAGTTTGTTGACTAAGTATGATTTAAGAGACAAGATAAACTATCCCTGTCATCAAGAGATCAAACAAATTTGGAAAAATATGTTAGTGGTAATCACAAGATTGGTCGATGCAATATGGGCCAATTAGACAACATGCAAACGGTTGAATTTTGTGATTAATGTTGTGAGAATTTTTATAATGTATATGAATGATGAATATGAATTTTTTATTTAAAGTATTTTAAGATATTATGACTTATACGATAAGATTATTCTATTTTCGAAAATATCAGTGAGGTAGAATTTTATCCCTTGAAAATAAATTTCATGGAATTATTCTTTGTATCTTTCGAATGTACATACTCTAGTTGGGGGTTATGTTTTGAGATGATTGGAAGTTGTCCTGACATAGGTTGAAAATTCTAAAGTAGTATTGAAGTTTTGAAAAAGAACACCATAACTTGATTTGAAGTTCCTCGATCCTTAATCAGTGATGGTGATCACACTTAAAAATAAGTGGTTGTAAGTTTGTTGACTAAATATGATTTAAGAGACAAGATAAACTATCTCTGTCATCAAGAGATCAAACAAATTTGGAAAAATATGTTAGTGGTAATCACAAGATTGGTCGATGCAATATGGGCCAATTAGACGACATACAAACGGTTGAATTTTGTGATTAATGTTGTGAGAGTTTTTATAATGTATATGAATGATGAATATTAATTTTTTATTTAAAGTATTTTAAGATATTATGACTTGTACGATAATATTATTCCATTTTCAAATATGCATAAATGAAATTCATGAAAATAAACCCTATAAGTACTATTCAATACCAAAATATCTCATTAATAGCGAATTGGAAATGATGAATTAGAATTGATAACCTTATTCACAATTGGAATCTTCTATCACATATATAAATGATTACTTATTTACATCTTCATTAACAAATCAAAAGTTCATAGAACAAATATGCAAAAGAGCAAAAGCAAAATTGGGAGGGTATTATAGTAGAAAATAAAATATAGCAACACAAGCCAACATAAAAACAAAAAAGTGTGGTAAGGAAAATAAACATGTTATGCATAAATTTACAAAGAAGAATGAAATGACCATCATAGATACATTCATATATATATATATATATAGAGAGAGAGAGAGAGAGAGAGAGAGAGAATGTGGTACTAGTATACATACATATAGTATAGCTAGACATGAATAAGTGGATCTTTAGATGTTTGAATTTTGTGCAATAGAAAAGGGTGGCGCGTGATGGCGATTGGGAGGCCATTGGGGAAGTCAAGGAATGGAAAAGCAATGGGCTGATCTGATTGGGCCAAGGCAAAGTGGAAGTTGAGGACTAAATGGTGGATAAAAACAGCCATTTCCACCTTGGCCAACTCCGAACCTGCACACAGCCTTGGCCCTCCACCAAATGCCATCAACTGCTGCTTTGTTGGGCTTGGGCTTGGGCTTGGGCCTCCACTCTTGTAAACAATGTCAAAACCACTATTTTAGTCAATTGTAAGATAAATAAATATATTTCTATTTTGATGGTATAAATTAGGGTATATTAATATGGGGTTTAATTGTATGAACAAGAAAAGTTTAGCAACAACTTCAATATCGAGAGAGTTTATGTTAGATACTTCTATTTTTTTTTTTTTTTTTCATTTTGTTAACAAATTGTTGTACTAGCTCATGCTATCTATACAATCAAACAATTCAACAGTCGATTTCAAGAGAGAGTTTATGCTAGACACTTCTACCTTCTTTTTTTTTTTTTTTTCATTTTGTATCATAAACGACTAAGAGTGAGTGTTCTAGTATTAGACTGTATCATGGATTCTATTATCTGAGATGTGTCGCGTCAGTTTCTAGTCAACGCACATCCAAACTCAAGTAGATGACAAGTAATATTTTAAAAAAGTTTGTTGACTTGTGTTGACCGGATCAACTTAACCTGTTCCACAAAATGGAATCCGTGAAATGGTTTTTTTATTAGAATTTGCCAACAACTAATATCACATTAACCCTTACCATCAAAACTTGGAAGGACATAATTGGAAAAATAGTTAGAACGAATGGAGACTAATGTTACTAAAATGATATTTTTTTGGGGTTAATTGTTGGAAAAATTACAACATTTACTCGAATTTTCATTTTAACCAAAGCTTTAATTATTTGTCAAAATAACACAACCTTATATATGTAGTATGTTTTTTAACTAAGTAGTGAAAAATATTTTATTATCTATCAATATACAACTTTTTACCCTAGTTTTCTAATCTTTTTTTTTTCTCTCTTTCCTCCTCTCCCCTCCACTTCCCCAAGCCTATTAAAAAAAATATACAACTTTTCAAAAATTGATTTTACTCATAAAATATACATATATAAAGTTGACCAATAGTAAAAAAATTGGTTAAATTGACAATTCAAGTATTGATCGTGATATTTCTGACTATTAACTTTATATATATATATATATATATATATATATATATATATATATATATATTAATGGCTAATAAAATCTTTCCTATGTGAAATTGGATAAAAAAAGTTTAGAAGCCGAGTGGATAATGTTGTATATGAGTTGGTGGGCGTCCATAGAATTTATATGGTGTTGATGTGGGCGGCGCACGTGCACCTCAAAAGGGAGGTGAGTGAAGGTGCAGGTGCAACCCCACAATCCACATGGAAACTTTAATGTAAAATCACAAACCACGCACGCATGGCAAGACCCTAAGATTTTTAATCCCTACATCTCTTTTACTTCATTATCACCCCACATCTCTTGGGTCCAGCCTCCATTAGACCCAACACATGGACTCATATTTTTTTTTTCTATATAATATAGTGAATAGGCATCTAAGATGGTAATTTTGGTTAAATTATTCTTTTCGGACAAATTCAGATACGCTTGATGGATCAACATTTGAAAATAATATTGAAAAAAAGTGAATAAATTTTGTAAATTGAAAAATTAGAGATTGATAAGAAAAAAAAAGTTACCATGCAATATAATTTACTTTTCTAGCACAAGATGTTTTAAAGAATACTTTTTTTCAACAAAAAAATGACTTGAAATACTTTTACTAATATTTTAAAGTTAAAGATAAAATTGTCATTTTATTGAACTGTGGATATTATTTATCCTATGTGGTAAAACTAAAAGTAAACTACTATATTAATTATTGTAGAAAAGAGTAATATCTGTAGTTTTAGTGAGCTTATAAAATATATATCTTACAAAATGTCTAATCTAGTAGTTTTAACTGATATTGATATGACAATCAACTAAGGGTCATTCTCAAATTCCTTTGAAACCCTTTGCCCCTTTGGTTGTATCCCTTATCCCATTCTATCTCAATCAACACACACAAACAATTCAGATAAGTTGGGAGTAAATATTATCCTATTCTCTCCTCATATTCTATGGCTAGTCTACATCTACAACAATATAAAAATTTAGGATAAAAATGTATTTTTGAGTCTTTCATATATATATATATATAGTAATGATAAGAAACTCAATGTTGGATTCTTTATGGAGCTGGCTTATGTGGCAATTCACGCCCTTTTTTTTTTCTTACTTCAATTACCTCTTATCATTCTTTTTTATTTTATTGCATTTTTAAATAATTTTTTTTCTTATTCATCTAAAATTCTATCT
Source organism: Scutellaria galericulata (assembly GCA_946896805.1). Taxonomy (NCBI): domain Eukaryota; kingdom Viridiplantae; phylum Streptophyta; class Magnoliopsida; order Lamiales; family Lamiaceae; genus Scutellaria; species Scutellaria galericulata. Next base: position 12,866,656 of record OX335794.1, read on the forward strand.
CCACACTTCTTTTTCAAACTTATCTCATTTTATCCTTTTCTTTTTTTTTCTCTATTTAGCATTAATACTAATTTTCAATTTATTTTCTTCTTTCTTAGTTTCCATTATTTATTTTTCAAACTCATCTCATTTTATCTTTTTTTTTTCTCTATTTAACATTAATACTAATTTTTCAATTTCTTTTCTTCTCTCTTAGTTTCCATTATTTATTTTCCAAACTCATCTCATTTTATCCTTTTTTTTTTTTTTTTTTCTATTTAACCTTAATACTAATTTTCAATTTCTTTTATTTTCTCTTAGTTTTCATTATTTATTTTTCAAACTCATCTCATTTTATCTCTTTTTTTTTTCTCTATTTAACATTTATACTAATTTTCAATTATAGTGAATTAACATAAATAATAATGTAATTTGGGATTTTAGGATAAGAGATGTGTCGTTATTGAGCAATTCTGGCTAATTGGAAATACATTGACCGACCCATCGAATGATAGGGTTGACCCATTCCAACAATAAATAGTATTTCGAAAATTTACAAAAATACCACATTAACTAGTATTTCAGAAAAAAAAAAAAAAAAATTTATCCAATATTAATTTTATTAAAAAATATCACACATGCATGATAAAATTTTCTACCGAACTACATCTAGATCCTACCTAAGGGATAGAGTAACCCCCCTCCCCCTATTTTCCATCAACCAAATAACACATTTTACAACATTATTTCAAGCTCCATGGTGTGTAGAAAAAAAGGGTATAAAAGGAAGTGGTGATGATCAAAAGGAGAAAGGATCCCTTAAACCATTTCTGAATAAAAAATATCATTTCTTACTGTTAAAAGATAATAAATATTCGTTTCTCTCAATTTTTTTTGTTTCAAATGACAAAAATACTTTTAGAATCAATTAAACCATGTCATATAATTTAGCTATTATATTGTGTGATGCTTAAATCAAATGGTGTAACACCTAAAATCAATTTATTATGTCATGTAATGCCTAAAATCGACTATTATGTCATGCTGCGCCTACAACTTGAATATTATGTCATATAATCAGTTTTATCATGTAACACCTAAAATTTGACAAACATCTCTTGTTACATATTATTGTGTGACTAGAAATAATAATTTTAATAAAAGGGTATTTTGTCTATTTGTATAAAATGAATTAAAAAATGAAATCCTATATATCTAAGCTTTGGACCCATGATAAAAAAAGTAGAAATGTGGCAGCTTATGAAGAGACTAACCTGCCATCTCCATGGATTGAAGAGCCAAGGCTGGTCAAAATTTGATGGATCTAAATGAACTGCTGCTATCACAGGCAAAACTTTCCATCCACATGGAATGTCATAACCTTTTTTTAAATTTAAAATAAAACAGAGAATTTAATAAATAAGTCAACATAGGGAAAAGAAAACCCATTATTATAGTTGACAATGTAACACAAATTGATCAATAAAAAGATGGAGGTACCTTTATACCGAACATTTTTAATGGCCTTTCTATGGAGAAATCTAACCACATTCCCCAGCCTTAAAGTCTCACTTATAACCTGAAATACACACCATTATTATTTTATATCATCACCTTCTATATTATATAAATTTATTTAATTTGCTATATATATATATGTATATATTTACATAGTAATTAAAAAGGATAGCTAACTTACGCATTGTGTGAACTCCATTTTCTTGTAATCATCCCACCTCAATTCTGCTGTCTCCCCTCTTTCCCTTTTCGCTATGGCAATTTCCATGTGTTCTTCCTGTTAATTGTTATCATTATTAATTTTAAAGAAAAGAACAAGTGATTATCAAGACAGTTTAATCACCAAAAAAAAAAGGATAAAATGTAAAAGTAGAGAGTGAATGGATTAGTACTCTTAATTTGTGAAGAGCAGAGGGAGAGGCGTGCAGGAAGTAAATGGCGAGAGAGATAGCAAGAGAAGAGGTGTCATGCCCTGCAAATAACAAGCTCAATACCAGGTCCAGTATTTGGTCTTTCCAAAGATTGGAATTCTTCAATACCCAACCAAGTAAATCCTTTTCATCTTCTCTCTTTTCCTTTTTCCTCTCCTCCATTTTTCCACATATCAATTTTAGGATTGTTGAACGAGACTGTACGTTTTCAATCATACCAAATATTATATTCACACACCAAATATGTATGCATGCTTCCAATTAATGCATCTTTTAATCCAACGACAAATCAGGTAGTTTAATATATATGTGGGTTTCTTTTTTACTTGATATGTAAATTCACGTGAAAGTTGAGAAATTTCCCTATGAAAACAGAGAGGATGTGAATGAAGAAAAAGAAAAGAAGAAGAATACCTTTAATGCTTTCCTGTATGCGGTTCCAGGGAAGTTGAGTGGAGGCGAGACTACTCCCTTCATGAAAGTGATATACTCCTTCTGGAGCAGCTGAGTCTCTTGTTGTCCAGGTTGGAGGCTCATTATGTGCTGAGCCATCAAGTTGAATGTGAACTTCTTGGCCTCATCTTGTGCAGAGATGACTGAATTGTGGGTCCAAGAAGAGAGCACAAGCAAGGTGTGCTTTTCGACCTCGTGAAGAAGATGTGTCTTCAGCCTTGCATTGCTCAAGAAGTTGAGACAAATGCTTCTCATATCTCTGTGCATTTCTCCAACCAAAACTAGCATCGACCATTTCCCAAGAATCCCACCTATGCTTTTGGGATAGCTGCACTCGAATAGTTTCCCTTCGTTTTGTAGAATGAAGCTGTTCAGCTCTGCATCTGCTGACACTATTGTGGCCTCTCCAAACAAATGGGACTTGAAGATTTTTCCGTATCTGAATCCAAAAAAAAAAAAAACTTATATGAGACTGTCTCACGGAACAGAACAGGTGAATTGTAGAGTATCAGAGTGATCAAGTTGTATATATTGATTGATGAATGGATTGGTTGTTTACCTGGAAATGTGTTGCTCCATGAATTTTCCAATGGTGTTTGCTGGATATGGCTTCAAGTAGGCTATGGTTTCTCCAAGAAAAGGCCATCCCATCTTCCCTGGTGGAAGATTCACTGGGTTTTGGTTTCTTCTATGGAGGCTTAGCAAGATTAGAGAGAGGAGTACAACTATTACACTCATCATCTCTAACTCATACATCCTCTCTCTCTCTCTCTCTCTCTCTCTCTCTCTCTCCTCGAATATATTTATTGTGTGAAGGTGTGCATCTGATGAGAGAAGGAGCTTTTGGACTATGGAAAGAAAAACAAAAGTTACTTAGGAGCTGCTTTACATTGGGCCAGCCTGGGGTGGTCATGAGTTAGGGCACCCACGTTAATATGTTTTTAACACACCATTTTAGTGTGAGCTCCACATGTCAACACACTAATTAAAAACATTTACTTTTTAAAAATACATCTCTACATTAATTACATGTGGGTTCCATTATCCACTAATTTTTATTATATTATTTTATTTTGAAAAAAAATATTTTTTATTGGTTGCAAATTAGATCACATTAATTACAATCATTAGTCAATCACTGAAAAGGGGGACAAGAATGCATTGGCACACCATTTTAGTGTGAGACCCACATGCCAACACACTAATTAAAAACATCTACTTTTTAAAAACACACCTCTACATCAATTTAACACAAATTTACATTAATTTAACACAAATACAATCATTACATGTGGGTCTCATTATCCACTAATTTTTATTCTATTATTTTTATCCACCAATACACACTCAATCCAATCATTAACTAATAATTAAAAAGTGGATAAAAATGTTATTCTTACATCTTAACACACTCATACTTACACAAAAACACACACTTAAAAACATTCTCACATTAATTAACACCACATGTTTTAATTAATAACACCTCAAAATGAATTGGTTTGTGTGCCCTATTAACACACACACTAATTATATAAAAACACACACTTAAAAACACACCTACATTAATTAACAAACTTTTTGTTTTAATTAAAAACACATCAAAATGAATCAATGTGGGTGCCCTTATTCAGATTATTTACATAACTGAAATATATTACTTCTTTATCTGATTTGTATAACTCAAATGTATCATTGTATTGTAAATATGAGTCTAAAGCGTAAAAATTAACTAATGTTGACATGTAAATCTGTTAAGTGGACTTTGTCAAACAACTAAACTATATCATGTAAAAAATCAAAATAAATTGGGATAAATAAGGAAGACAAGTGTAGAAATGTGCAAGTAATTTGGCTTGGGAGCCTTTTGCTTAATTATATCAAGCATTGCTCGTCCTGGTCGGCTAAAATAGCTCGGTCAGAAGCTAGGTAAGGTTAGTCTTTTAGAACTATTTGAGAGCTTTTTTGTACAAATTTTCCAACCAACCATTGGCATTACATTTGATCTCTTATTTATATTAGTGGCTTTTGAGATATGAAAGTACATAATCTCATGAGTCAGGAATACAAATTTCTACTTTAGATTTTGATGGGATTGACACCATGATGTTATGTGGGAGTAGTTGGAAGGATCTCTACTACATCTTCCTTGTCACTAGCCTAGAGCTCGATAACTTCGTAGTGTACCGACCAATTTGGTCCTAGTGAATATATTGAGTAGTGATGCTTATGGAATTTGTCGGTCTCCCGATCCTGGTCGGTCGGATTTCTTTTTGAACTTCTTCTTCTTTGAAAACACTCTCTTGAAAGGGATGACCGACCTGCACGATGTGGTCGGTCGATATGGTTCCTCATTCAAGAGTTATGGTACAGCACATGAAACATTTTTGTATGAGTGGGATCTGGCCGGTACATTTGACACAATAATTAGAATTTTCGATTAATCCGCTCCTTCTTCTATTCATGTTGAATATTTTTCTTCATCTCACTATTTGATGTTTGAAATCATTACCATGCTACAAGTAAGGAGATTGAAGAAGAAGAAAGTTAAGATATCAACTTTGATGAAATAAAACAATCATTATAATAGGATTTAAAAACCCTCATTTTTCAGGGATTTAGGGACCCTCATTTTTTATATAGATAAAGAAGCAAATATATTATTTACATTGTTATTGGGGTGGTATATAAGTTCAATTATGTTGTAATGAATAGCACCAAATTGGCGTATAATGTGAGTATATCTAGTCATCAAGACGATGTTGTTTGGCTTATAAGCATGGACGAAGCCACATGAGGAGGGCCAAGGGTGAGTGGGTCCCTTTCAAATTTTAAAAAATAATTCTATATTATAGTAATTTTGAAATTATTTATTGAAATAATACATAGAAGAAATAATTTTTAATATTAAGGTGTAATTGAGTAACAATTGTCGTTGGATTGTAATTTTGATTTTTTGGGTCTATACATATTATTTCCCTTAATTATAAATGAGTCACGTAACTTTACATTTTGCAATATGTTGTTATTCTACTTTTGATTAAAGAAAAAAAAAATTTAGGTACCAAAATCATGATAATAGAATGTTGGTGAGTTTTCTAAACAGTTGAAATGAGTAAATTATATTTATGATCACCTATTTTTGTTTTGTTCAAGTATTCAATATTTGAGTTTTATCATTATTTAATATTTGAGTATTATCATTATAACCATAAAACCATAAATTCAAATTTATTAAAAGAATATTAAAAATCCAAAATTTAACATATATTCACTATAAAATAAAAACATATCTAAATACATACATAATTTTTACATATTTCATCTTTTTATACCATTATCTCTTGGACCCTAAACAAAATTTCTGACTTTATCGGTGATTATAAATTTCAACTCATCAACCTCAAATTTTAAATGGTTTTTACTTTTTCCGGCCCAAGTTGTCTTTCACCTACTTTTCATTTGTTGCCCCCCGCCCCCCTCCCCCTCCTCCTCCTCCTCCCACCCCCACTTTTTTTTTTTTACTTTTTTTACCACCCAATACCTCCTTCGACGAACTTAAACTTTACTATTATACCTTATAAATTGGATATTCTTCTTCTTTATTCGTCACTCTCTTTTAATTTTTTATATTGCACTAATTTTATTTTATTTTCTGTTTGGTTTTATATGGTTGATTTGGGTGTGATATATGGTAAATTGTCTATTCATGTCGATTATATATAACTTTTTACTATATTATATTTGAATGAATTTTTCACTTTATTTTATTAAGTGTTGCATCTTGATGCGACTTAAGATTGTATGACCTTCTGAAAGAAGGTGCGGTGGAGCCTAACCAACCTCATCTCGTCCACACTGGACGAACCAATCATGAAGATGCGGAGGGGACGTGTCTAATTGGGATATCTGAGAATGTTGATCCAGATCGGTCAAGCTGTCGAAACCAAATAAATTCAGATAAAGAAACAATTTTGGATGTAATCAAATTTGATTTGGATAAATATTTACATCTTATTTTAAGAGATTTATTAACTTACCAAGATTTTGTAATCTTTAGCATACACTATAAATAGTGCCTCATTAAACAATTGAAGAGTTCGAAAATCATAGTACTCAAGCAATTATTATACATTAATAAAATATGTTTTCGTTTTGACCGACATGATTTGGTCAACCAGGGTAAACCTAACTAAATTATCGGTTCTTTTTTAGTTTTGTCAAATTGTTTGACAAAAGTTTGTCCTACAGGTGTACACGTTGAAGCCAACTACACAAGTTTTACACTTCACCATTTCTCAGGCAAAAACATTATTAAATAGTACTAGAACTTGATCACTTGATTTTCATGTGTTGAATTGAGGGGTAGATTCATCATCTTGGTTCAAAAGTTAAGAACATTTTCGTAATTTCAAGTTGCGCAAATTTTTTCCTTGCATTTCTGAGAGCCACGTACTAAGCCTAAACATGCCCTTTTGAAAAACCAAAATCACTTATTTATTTGAAGTAAAATTTTGAGTAATAATTCTTGTGAAATCTTCTGGTGCATATTATTTCGTGCAACAGATCAAAAGTTACAATCTATAACTAACATTTTATATATGAGTTTCTAATTTAGTTTATAAATAATGAATTTCATCTCATAAAATTATATTTATTAGACCAATGATTGTGGAATCGAACTGAACCGATCGGTTCAATCGATTGGACTGGGAACAAGTCGTGGGATCGGTCCAATTGCAATAACATAATTGAAAATATTGTCAAATTGGAAAAAAATCGGATAGATCTGATAAAAACCGGTTGAACCAACGAACTGAAAACAGGTTGAACTAGTGTGTTTTTTAATTTTTTTGTTTTTTTTAATATGTAATAGTTGCTACTTGACTTATATTTTCTGTCATATAATTATGATGCATTGTTTATTTTAATTTTCATAGTTTGGAAGTTGAGACTTTAAATTTGACACTTCATTAAAATGATAACTTATGAATTTGGAGTAACACTCATGTGCACCTGATGCACACATGCACTTGAGTTGGGTTCGGGTGTGGATTGACCCGGATCCACAGACTTTTACATTTTTTTGTCACCTCTATATTATGTTAGTCATATTTTTATGTTATATTAGTCATACTTTTATGTCCAAATATCATACATTTATTTAATACTTTTAACTCTAAAAAACTCTAATTTCGCCACAATTTGTACATGTTTACCTTTATGTGATAATATTCATACATTTATGTGATATTAGTTATACTTTTATATCAACATAATCATACATTTATGTAATATATAAAGGTACAACTAACATAACTAAAAGGTAAATCTAATATAACTAAAAAGTATGACTGTTATAACTAAAAAGAATGAAAGGTTAATATGTTTGTCTAAAAAAATGATAAGGTACAGCTAGTCTTACAAAAGGTATGACTAATATATAATTAAAATGTATGACTAACACTACTAAAATGTATAATTAATATAATATAAAAGTCTGACACCTGAGAGCATGTTTGGGTGGATTTTGTCCGCGACCTGGTGACGCGTGGCAGGCCGGATCGATCCGAGTGCACAGATCTAAGGTCTATGCACCAGGTGCACAAAAGTTTTTGTCATGAATTTGGAGGTGGTAACTTGTTTAATTTCTCACTTTGTCATTTGGAATTGAAGAAACTTATGTTGTTAATTTGATTTTGGTATATAACTATATTGGTGTTATGTTGTTCTAATTATAAAGTTGTTAATTTAATTTTTGTAAATAGTAAAAAAAAAATTAAAATTTTTTTTAAATACAAGTTTTTTTTTTTCAATTGATCGGTCGAACCTCCCAATTAAATCGATCCGACCGATTAAGCCTTAACCGATAGTTAAGCCGGTTCATTATTCAATCCGAATCTATAAACATTGGAATGTATTAGACCATCTCATATAATATTTTGGCATTTATTTTTAAAAAAAGAGATGAATGAGGGAGTGGCATAATTAGTGGGGTCGGAGTGACAGCCAATGAGAAGAATTTAGGAATTGAACCACTCGTGCGGGTGGCCCACCGTTAGATGCGTCCTACTCAATGATTGCCACCATTTAGTAAAATCATAATTGTACTTGATCAATCCTACCTTCCACGTTTTAACCCTCACGTGATGCCCAAATTTAATTCAGTTGGTTCTAATTAATTGAATTGTTCGAATTAATTGAGGTGTCATGCCAACTAATGTGTAGGCCCATAATCTTAAAGGCCCTTTACAACCCAACTCTGATTAGACTAGACATTTGTTCCGGATACAAAGTCAAGCCCAAAGATCTTTAATGGGACAAACAATTTGATTCTACCATTATATATATAATGTATGTACATGTCGGGTGCTTAAAAAATTGATGATTATTTCTACATTTCAAGACGACTATTTTTTAATTTGTTTATGTTCTTAGCCATACATATTTTATTGGTATCAAGTGGTATATGAGGTTGAAAGAGTGTAAATAAAATTCTTCAAACTTTTAAACTTTTCAAACAATATAAATTATGTTTGTTGTAAGTTGTAGGAATTTAGTTCTTACAACACAATTTACAATTTACAGCTATTTTGAATTTATATCTTACCATGCAACTTACAACGTAGCTATTAGTGAACTCTTGACTTTAAGAATTCATGAGGTGGAAATATGTTGAAGAGTTTATGAAAAGTAGTTTTTTAGATACATGATTTTATCAAGTATCATATTTGTGCAAGACAAGATATAAATCAGATAAAGTATAGTGCACAAGTTGTATATAGTTTCGAATGTGATGTAATCATTCTTATCTCTAAGGAGGGATTTAGTTATAATACTATTGAATAGATTACAACACACAACTATCTAATCTTATATCTAAACAAACACTACTATTAATCTGGTAGCTTCCATACAGGTTGCTCAATAAACTTCCTAGCTCACACAATTTGAAATGTTTGATTACAAATGGATGTATTTTCAATCAGGTTTGATTAAAGATTCCTTCAAATAATTTTTTTTTAATTAAAATGAGAGTCAGTGAATTTTTAATTCATATCAATTTGAACAATGTCAATATATAAATTTCTGATTCTTCATTAAATCGTTCAATCCAAAAAGGAAATAAGATTAATGGTAAATACTTCTTTTGAGGATGTAGAACCTCAAGCGCATACCATTGCACTTACAACAATTGCTGGTGGTGGGAATGCTACTTTTAATCCATATAGTTTAGAAGCAAGTGTGTCATGTTTCAAAATCACAATACAATATGCTAGGGTGCCACATTTAACCTAGTCTTTCATGACGGCACCTAATTCAAGCATGTGCACACCTAATTTTTCAGGATATTGCTGTTAGAATTTGAAAATCAATGAAAAATTCACCTTAAAAATGAGTATTAGATTAAGAGTTGTATATACAAACATTTTGATAAAAAAAGACTAGGTGCACATATAGACACCTAGAGACGAACCTTTTAATAAAAAGACACGATCGAAGAATTTTGATTGATTTACTCAAAAGGTGCACACTTCTACGAATACACCCCTAAAATCTTAAATAGATCATTTTAAAGGTGTTTTTTCCAATTACCTCACAGCACCATTTTTAGTGCAAATTTTTCTTAATACAACTTACAAGACTTGAAGCAATTACCATTATATCAAAATGGTTGTTGGTGGTGAGAATGCTACTTTTATTTATTATAGTAATCAAGACTACATTCAGCACAAATACAAGCAGAATGTTGGCATACCCATGCTCAAATCTTTGAGAATTAATATATCGTGCCCAACTGAGGAGAAGGTACACATCGTGGATAGCTTAGTCCAACTTTTCAAACAATTTATATACCCAACCCAAAAATAAAAAAGGGTAAACTAAAGGTGCAGTCTTTAGTTGAATTTGAAACGATGGGCACACATACACGCTTGTCGTTTTGCACCATTCCCACATCTAATAAATGACAAAACGACGAAGGGGTACTAAACTAAAAGAAGAAGCAAAAATTAATGTTACTAAACCAATCTTTAACAGCCACAACCTTGTAATGGCATTTGGCAGTATTATGTTGACCATAGGAAGATATATAGTTCCAATAAAACACTATGTTTTCATGACTAGAAGATAGCATTGTTCTCTCAATACTACCGACATTTTCCTCTTCATTTTAATTTGAGGAGCAAAAAAAAACAACCAAATTTTATGTCAGATAGCAGGTCTTAGATATAATAATGAACAGCAAAAAATCATATGTACTTTAAATGAACAAAATCTAATAAAAAAAGGTATGATAAATATGAAGTCTAAAACCCCAAATATTTGGGATGGTAATTATAATTCTCTATAAAAAATATATCGAAAATGTGTGGTTCAATTTTATCAGTATGTCTTGTTCATTCTATCGGATTACATAACAATCCCAAATTTTTTCAAACACCCCATTACCCATTATATATTATGTGGTAAAAATATTTATTTTTAGTGTTAAATATCGATTAAGCCCCAAAAAATAAATTAGCCCCCAATATTAACTGTCTAGCTCCGTCCCTGGCCAGACCTTATATCAACCTAGGTTCAAAAAAAAAAAAAAAATTAATATTTATGAGTTTAAAAATTCATAATACATCTCTATATGCGTGTATATAATTTTTGGCTGATATTGTTAAATACGGTGTATCTATCTCAGTGTAGTAGCCTCCCTTCATTGCATGAGAGACTTGAGATCGATTTCGAGGTACAGTGGACCCTCAATATCTTTTTTTTTTTCATTTATCTCATATCCCTGTTTTGTTTGTTAATTTAAGTTTTTAACATATATATTTTTCATTTATTTCTATATTCCTGTTTTGTTGTTAATTTAAGTTTTTAACTTTATTATATATTTCTAGTAAAAATATAATGCTTTTTTCTTTCTGTATTAATCTATGTATATTTTTCTCTTCAAAATTTTATTGATACAGTAATTTATTATTTGTTAATTTAAGTTTTTAATTTGAATATATAATTGTAATATCATTGTATAATGTCTTTTTCTATATTGTATTTTTTTTATGTATGTTTGTAAAAATAATTCTTGATTTATTAATTTAAATTTTTAACTTTATTATATATGTCTAGTACAAATATAATGTATTTTTCCTGTTTTATAATCTATCTATGTTTTTCTTTTTAAATTTTATTGATTATATAATTCATGATTTGTTAATTTAATATTTTAATTTTAATTTTAATTTATAATTCTAATATCATTGTATAATGCCTTAATATAATTCAATATATGATATGATAGTTTAATATTTATAGGTATAAATCACTTAAACAACAAATGCGCATACACAAATTAATAATAAATGTATTCATATTGTATTGCAATTCATTATCTTTTCTTAACTGTTCCATCCATGAAATTAATTCTCTATATCATATGGTTTGATATTCAATACCAATGTAAATTTAATGATGTTGGTTATAAGTTAAACTTTAGAACTTAAATGTTCAAATATTTGACATTTTTTATTGTAATGAAATTATAAATTATGTATAATTTTATTAATGTAAATCATTTAGTTTTATATGTTAAGCTTAAATTTTATTGTAATGTAAAACCATATGCTCACGTATAACCTCACTTTTCATAACATTTATTGTAGTGAGCATGCAACTACTCTATAATCATTATCTTATTATCTATCTAGCACCTACAATTTATCTCACTAGAACTTAGGTAAACTCAATCTATCCATGAGTGTATAATCTTAAATAGTAAGAGACGTGTATGTGACATATTTAGAAAAAAAATAAAATTCTTTAAATTTTTTTAAGATATGTATGCATGCCATAATTTATGTTTCAAGGTATTTATCTCACGAGTAGATGAGAATTAGCCCAAAAATAATAGGTTTCAAAATTCAAAATCTAAAATAACTAGTTTAATTGTAACTAACCATATTTTGATATAATAAACTAAAATTTCAAACATTGGAAATTTAAGGAACTGAAGAATTAAAAGTCCAATTTAAAAAATGGGAACTATGTCATGCATAGATTAGAGAAGTTCATCAATACTTAACCTACATGTCATCAAATATTTTATGGTATAAAATTTAACCTACTAAAATGTAACAGGGCCGAGGGAAAATTAACGTATGATAAATGTAAAAGATAAAATGCTCAAAACATAATTTTGTGTTAACTAAAAATTTACAATACAAAAATACATATTAAGACATGACCAATATAAAGTTGCGAGAACCCAAAACTCACTAAGTGTAATTTCATTTTTATCCATTTTATATATAATTCATGAGCTAAGTAGAGTTATGAAAATAAACATCTATCTTTAAGACTAAGATGAAATTGATAAAGCAAAAAAATAATTCCCAGTCAATTTAATTAGATTTCGTGACTAAAAACAAAACATTACTATATATAGTAGCTATCTTATTAAAATCCTGATCGAGCTCATGGCTACTTGTAGGTTATCAAATCATCCATGTATCATTCAAACTGGAAAATATTGCAAAATTTTAATTTCTTATTCGTGAAAATTGATAGCTTGGTATGGATTGTCAAATAGCAGTTTGTATGGAAATTCAAAGTTAATGTACTAATACTGTCGTCACCACATACTTCACAGTAGCCTCATTAAAGATTTGATTGCATAATTTAAGATTCAATGTTCATTTTTAACAATAGTTTAGTTTTTGTACTATATATTGTACAATGTCATAGATTGTGTTTTTTTAATGAAAAATAGTACTACAAATTTGCATAAAGGTGTTTTACATGATGAAAAAATTATAAAGAGTAGCATTGATCATGTGAACCTGATGCATGCATGCACTCGGATCGGGTCCGAGCACGGGTTGATCTGGATTTGTGCACTTTTACTTTTTTTTTTCTTTTTCTGGCCCTAACCTCTATGTTATGTTAATCATATTTTTATATTATATTAGTCATACTTTTATGTTATATTAGTCATACTCTTATGTCCAGATATCATACATTTATTTAATACTTTTAATTCTAAAAAAATTATAATTTCGCCACAATTTGTAAATGTTTACCTTTACGTGATAATAATCATACATTTATATGATATTACTTATACATTTATATCAACATAGTCATACCTTTATATGATACTACCTCCCTCCCGCTCAGATTTGCACGTAAGGACGGACACAGAGGTTAAGAAAAAGCTGATTTTGGGTATGGAGGTTAAGAAAAAGCTGCTTTTGTAGTGTTAATGTTGAATAGTAAAGGGCAATTTTGTAAATTTTATTTGTCATTTTTGGAGTGTGCAAATTTGAATGGGACGGACGAAAACGGAAAGTGTGCAAATCTAAGCGGGACGGAGGGAGTATTACTTATTACTTATACCTTTATATCAACATAGTCATACATTTATGTAATATATAAAGGTACAATTAACATAATTAAAAGGTATATCTAACATAATTAAAATGTATGACTGTTATAATTAAAAGGAATAAAATATTAAAATGTCTATCTAAAAAAAATGTTGAGGTACAACTAGTCTTACAAATGGTATGACTAACATAACTAAAAGGTATGACTAACACTACTAAAATATATAGTTAACATAACATAAAGGTCTAACACTTGGGAGTATGTTTTGGCGGATTTTGTTCACGACCTGGTGGCGCGTGTGGGCGCGTGACAAACCGGGTCGACCCGAGTGCACGGTTTTAGGATCCGTGTACCAGATGCACAAAAGTTTTTGTCAATTATAAACGACTGATGCCTATACATAGAAATATATTTTCTATTACATTATCCAAACATAGAAAAAGTAAAGATGTCGTCAATGAAAAGATAAATCTCAAAAAGATAAATCTCAAATACTTCGTCAAACCATTGTCTCTAGTTTTAGAAACCAAAAAAGGGCCCAAAATGCGTCTGAAAGTCGAGATCTGTGTCCATCCAGGCCAAATAAAAGATGAGGTTTAGATAAATCTCAAATACTTGGTCTTTGATATCTTCATGAAAGTTGTATTCCTTGAAATTGGCTATCTAATGCCATTAATTTCAGCCCAATATCAATTCCATACACCAAGTTATGCCCAAAATACTCGAACCCTGTCAAGACAAAAAATTGGATGATTTTGCACAATTTCTGCCTTCTAGCAATTTTCTGCTCTCTTGAAGGAAAAATTAGGAAAAGTGTTGAACATAAAAGTTGTTGAATGTCTTCTTAACTTTCCAACAAGATAAGAATATTTGAATTTGGACTTCTAGAGTTTGAGATATAATTTTTCTCCCAAAATTGTGTGTTTTCGACTCGTATCTCGACTTCAACTTGGCTTTTCAATCGATTGAGCTCACTTTATGCTAAAATCTATCAAATTCCTCTCAAATCAAGCAAATACGTGAAATCTTAAAAATATAATAAAATATCTAAAATATGAAATTACGCCATGAAATGCATCAAATAACGCAAATTATCACTACCACTCATTAACTGGGAGAATTAAGGAAAATTTATTTGTTGATTGTAATAACCAAAGTTCATGACTTCATGCTATATTGCACAATTTATAGAAGATTCGAAAATGGAGGAACACAGACAGTTAATCCCTATGGATTGTTCATTTCATAGTACAAACAATTTTATTCTTTCAGTGAAAGCTAGTTTCTTTGATTGTGGAGGGATTGCGCTTGGTGTTAGTTTGTCGCATAAAATCATTGACTTTTCGTCTTTTAATTGCATTATTTATGCATGCATGGTCTGCCAAATGTACTAAGAAAACCCAAGTTACTCAACCTTCCTTTGACTTGACAATTCATTTTCTTCCAAAGGGTTCAATTCTTTCCGACTTCACTTCAAACAAAGGGAAAATCACTATAAAGATGTTAGTTTTTGACAAGGAAATGTTGACAAGCTGCTTCTTGGTGTGGTAAAGAACCCCACGACAGTAGAAACTCTTTCAATTTTTATTTGGCAAAATTCAATTGAGACTACTAAATCTAAAAAAATCACCATCTGTTGTAGGTTCATGTTGTGAACTTGAGGGCAAGAACAATCCCTCCAATATTTAAATTGTAACTTTGAGAATTGTAGCATTATGAGTTTTGTATCTACATCAAATTGAGAGCCTCCATAAGAGCAATAGATGATGGTTACATAAAAAAAAAATTAATGGTTGATAAGTATTTGATGATGTTAAATGAAGTAAGTGAATTGCTCATTTCAAATATGAATTCATGTAGCTTTTCAAGTTATTGGTAAACCAGTTTGGGCAAGTCTTATTTATAATCTATGCCTTATAATTTGGACAATACATAATTGCTACCTTTCAGTTTTGATGTAGATACAAAACTCATAATGTTCCAATTCTCAAAGTTACAATTTAAATATTGAAGGGATTGTTCTTGCCCTTAAGTTGATGGTATCAACAACAACAGATGATGATGTTTTTGCCTTAGTAGTCTCGATTGAATTTTGTCAAATAAAAATTGAAACTGTGGTTGAGTTCTTTACCCCCACCAAAAACAACTTTTTGTTGAATTAAGCCTCTCCAACATTTCCTTTTCAAAAACTAACTTATTTATTGTGGTTTTCTCTTTGTTTGGGAATTGAACCCATTGGAAAAAAGTGAACTTCCAAATCAAAGGACGATTGAGTAACTTGAGTTTCCCACATAGTTAGTTGTAAACAAGCTCTTTTAATGAATTGGCCAAATATGTAGTTGTAAACATACTCTTTTAATACAAACTAATATTAATGTGTTTCGTGGGTCAAATTGCAATAGTTGTAGCTAGATTTTAATTATATACCAAAAGTTTATTTATATTTATTTCTCAAATAAAAAATTTATTTTATTTATTTGCTATTTTGTAATTTCACTTATTTCATTTTTATTTTGTACTATTTATAAAATTTTAAAGTATAGTTTTCACTAAGAATACATATTTTTTTAACTCAAATATATTAGTTTACCACTATTGTTATCCGAAAGTACTACATATATCTAAAAAAAACCTCAAATACATCAAAAATTTTAACATTTTAATTTTGATATTTTACTTTTATATATACAACGTAAATATCAATTCAAAAATCATAAAAACGATAAATTTCAGTGTCATGCATTGAAAGAAATTTTAATTTAAAATTATGATTTGGGTAAAAATATATATATATATATATATATATATATATATATATATATATATATCTTTAACCTCAACCCCTTTAAAATTACAATTCGAAATAAAAATGATGATAAACAAAATTACAAATAAAAATGAGAAATTTGATACATCATGAAGTAAACATGAATTTGTAAGTTATTTAATTTTTAATCCCCAACTTAGATATAAAATTAGAAATAATAATGATAATTTTTTATATATCATATATGCATTAAAAATGAATCAAAATGAAGTTAATTTGAAAATATAATTTTTGTATTAGGAAAAAAGTCCTAACATAGGCCATAGCCTCGCTCTAATTTCCATGGATGTTAGGTTTTCCAATTTGAAATCAAATAATGAATAATAAATAGTGGTAAAGTTCTATTAATTAGTATTCAAGAGACAATAAACATATTCAAATCCTTTAAAAAAAAAAAAAAAAAGGACTTGTAAAATCCAAGTTTAAAATATCATTATCTATGAAAATATTGATAGTTTTTTTTTTTAAATGGAAATATCGATATTGAATGATGATATGAGAACGGTATTTCTGAATTTTATATATAAGGATATTTTCATTATAATTCCCAAGCGGCTAAATGTGTACAACCAACTAAGCTTATATATCAATAAAGATAATTTTTTATATTTATTATTTTAGAGAAATATAGTTAATATCTCCATCAGTGTAAATTTTGGAATAGGAAACATATATTGAGATATTTTAAATATTTGTTAGCCTAAAAAATGATAAATATCTTTATATTTGAATTTCCATATTTTTCCAAAATTTGTTATTAATATATTTACCATAAACATAATGTTCTTATTGAAATTTTTTAATTAAAAAAATTGCGAAAGTTTTTATAATAATTCCTAAGACTTCATATTAAATTTTCAAAATTTGAATATCCATAGCTATTATTGTATGATATCATTCAATTTATAATAAACATTATGCATTTCGTCAAAAAAACAAAAAACATTATGCAATCACTATAGTAAACAGATTACATATAATGTGACCGGACTCGTAGTAACTGAGGTGGGAGAGAGAGAGAGAGAGAAGAGAGAGAAAATGGGAAGCAGAGAAATGGAGAGAGATCTCGAACGCCTTATACCGCTATCGATCACCGATGATCCCAATCGCTCTAAATCATCTTCTCCTTCTGATTCACCGGACACCGCCGCCGCCGCCTCCGGCGGCGCTGGCAAGGAGGTGATCCCTTTTATCTCCATTTCTATCTTCTCCCCCTACCCGCGAATGTGTATGTATACATACAAGCATTTATTATAATAGGCTGAAGAGAGTGGAATTTATGTGCCCATTTTTTATACATCACACACTTTGAAGGAATTAAGCTCTGTTTTACTCATTTTGTTATTGTTGCATGCGTACATGTGTGTGAGAGAGAGATATTTATTTTATATATTGGTCTCCTTTTCAATTCCAGTTGGTTTATGAGGTGTAATAACTCATGGCTTTATGCTAAGATAAATAAACACCATAATTCCATAGAACTGGCAAGCATTTCTGAATATTTTCTCCTTTTGGTTAATTTGAATAAATTTTCATGTTTATGATTGATCACCAAATGTTTCGTTGAAATCGAACGATAATAAGTGTTGTAATGTTTATACTTTGTGCAGGCATTTGGCAAAGTTATTCGTAGTTGGGCATGGAAAAAGTTTATGACAGGATGGTTAGTATTTTGTGTTTAAATTAAATTTTGTGTTTGGTACTATTCGTCGTTGCAAATGAAGCAAAACAATTATGCTCAGTTGTGCTTTCTGCTTCTCATACATGGCTTATTATATATGTTGTATTTCTATCCAACTATTTTTTGTATGATTGAGGATGGCAACATTGAAATAGTAAACTTATGTGATACTTCAATGGACTTTGCTTGTTCGTAGAGCCACCTTTGATGAACTAATACTACATAGAAATATCAGATACAGATTGGAGTTATCAAACAGTAATGCATAGATAATGAACTCTCTGCCATTGTGAAACTTGTGTCCAATATTGATGCCCCTTATTTCTAAGGTCATTTCCTTAAATGCTAGTGTTTGATGGATTTGTGTGCTTTTCATCTTTGTAAGAACCAAATGCTTTGTTGCTGACCATTTATGTATGTATATTTGAAGATTTGAGTTGATCTTGAAATTACATAAATTTAGTTCATCATTTGACTCATGATTTGACAATATCTGCAGTGTGATCTTATTTCCAATTGCCATCACATTCTATTTAACTTGGTGGTTCATTCATTTTGTGGACGGATTTTTCTCACCAATCTATATGCAACTGGGGATCAATATATTTGGTATGAACTTAATTAGCCTCCATTTCTCTCTCATGCTATACATGGATGAGAGTAACATAATTCCCAAAGATTGTTGTTTCATGAATTAATAATGTGCAGGTCTGGGATTTGTAACCTCAATCACGTTCATATTCCTCGTTGGAGTATTTATGTCATCGTGGGTCGGTGCATCGCTCTTAGCTTTGGGAGAATGGTTCATAAAAAAGATGCCCCTAATGAGCTACATATATGCTGCCTCGAAGCAAATCAGTGCAGCCATCTCTCCAGGTAATTAGCTAATCATGAATGAATTGAACTCTAGGCTTAATTCAGTATGAATTGAACTAGTCTCCACTTATATATGTATGAGGTGTTCAGATCAGACTTCTCAAGCATTCAAGGAAGTGGCAATCATTAGGCATCCTCGTATCGGGGAATATGCCTTTGGTTTTATTACATCAACTATAATCCTCCGCAAAAGCTCTGGTTCTGAGGAGCTTTGCTGCGTTTATGTTCCGACCAACCACCTCTATCTAGGCGACATTTTCCTTATTAATACCAAAGACATTATGAGACCTAATCTTTCTGTTAGAGAGGGCATAGGTATGTATGTATCTTAATTAATTTAAATCACTCCAAAAGTCCTGTTTTTATAACTATTGAGAGTGCTGATTTTCTGATGCTTTGATTATTGATTTTGCAATGCAGAGATAGTGATCTCTGGGGGATTGTCAATACCAAAGATTTTGACCATTATGGATATGCAATTCATACTGTCACCAAGAGTTGGGAAATTAGCAATCCCACAGGTTTAAATTTAGGATACATTTTTTGAGTCGTGTTAATAGATTATATGTAGATTAGAAAGGCTCTTTGTTGGCTATTTATTTAGAAACAATTGAGTTGAGTGAGCATTAACCCTCACTCTTTATCGAAGCCACTTTGACACAGTTGAAACGTAGCAATATAATCGACATTGATTGTACCTCTTTTTTCGCTTTCTTCATCAATTATATACTAAACGTGAGTTCTTACGGTTCAACTTCTGATTCATACAACCATTAGTCTTGTAGCTTAAATAGTACCCCACGACTTTTATAAAGGTTTAGAATTGTGATGACCTGGATCCAAACTTAGATCTCGCAAGATTTTAATCTTTATTGTCCCTCTCTTTTACTCCCTCTAGCTCATTTAGGGAAAAAAAAAAAAGCTTCTGATTCATACAACTTAATTACTATTTTCAGAAAATAATGTTTACAGTCGGTAAATAAATTACTTCATTGTTTTAAACATATTTCTAGGTAATGAAGTAATGTTCTTCCACGAGGAACCAAAACATGAATTTACTCATCTTAAATTTGATCGCTCCTTAAAAGTTGCTTTTACAAGTTTTTCATATTTAGCAGAAATTTAATAAAAGATCCGTTGTTGACTTGTTGTCCAGCTCCAGCGTTCAGGATGTTCGATTCCTGGCATCGGAAAATACATTGTTTTGGGGGGCAAAGTATGTGAAAGGAACAAAATTGGTCTCATAAAATCGTACAAAGTTGGTCCCATAACTATTGGGGTATGACAATTATCATATTGTCCCAAAATTAGTAAAAAATTTACACACTAAATATTTTAGATAACATGATCAATCCAAGGTGATATAATCCAATTGCCATATGACAAATAATTTACAATTTAATGTAAAAATCCAATTGCCATAAGACAAATAACTTACGATTCAATGTAAATATCCAATTGCCGCTTGTGTGGTCGTGTCAAATTTATATCACTAAAGATTCCAATTATAATCACCAAAACAGAAAAAATAAAATAACAAAATAGTGATAATAAATAATAAAGCTCACAAACTGGTACAAAAGCAATGTGAAACAAGAAACAATTGTTTTGGACATTCAAAACCATATATAAATGTGATTCATTTATACACGTAGCGATATAAATGATCAAAACAAAAACAATAAACGCACCCAAATTTAAAAAAAGAATTGAATTTGTAAAATGTGATTGATACAAACTAACTCACAAATAAGTGGAATTATCAAAATTAACACAAATTACCTCACCAGTATCTAGTATCTACCGTGGTAAAAAGATCAGGTTATTTAGAGGGGTGTATTAATACACTGGTGTGTATTGTAGAACCACCCATAAAATAATCATTATAACAAATGACAAAAGATCAGGACAAAAGGCACAAACAACAAAAGATAACAACACACAGCAAATTGCAAAAACATTGAAAATAAAACACAAGTGGGGCATAATCATAAACATGTTATCTATTCTTTTACATAGACATGTTATGTAAAAGCCCTACCAACGCACATCACACAAACAGAAGCACATAAAATAAAATTTCAAACCACCCCAAATTCCGAAATTCGGTTTCAATTACAAAAGTTATATCAAAGTTGGTAAAAGTGCGTGTTCAGAAAACCCAGCCACCAAATGCAAGTAACGGAAAATAGAGAATGGATAAGCAAACATACATTGGTACGAAAAGGTTTCAAATTGGAGAAGGTGCCAAATACAACCAAGGACTTTTAAAAGACAACTGAGAGCGATAACCTGGTGGGACATTATTAGTACTCAAACTCACGAGAAACTGACCTTTCTGAACGCTGGTAATCTCTCTCTTGAGGCTCAGATGCAGCTCGATCATAAGCATAACCATCATCATCCATTTGATTATAACGATCCTTATCTCGGTCATATTCCCTGTAACGGTCATAATCACCCTGGCCATCAGTATTATCATATTGATCTCGTCCCTGGTTTGCATAGTAGTCATAGTGACCATGCTCATTCTCAGTTTCAGAACGCCCGTGCCCATGCTGCTCAGGCCACCCGCGATTATCTTCTGCTTCCATACTACCATAGTTCCTCTCTCTTTCACCACGCTCATGCTTTGAATCAGCACGCTCATAGTCATATTCTCTGTCATTCGAACGGCCACGATCATGATCATCCCCAGCTTCATAGTCCTTGTCTCTATCCCTGTCCCTCTCATGATGGCGATCGCGGTCACGTTCCCTAGTATCACGATCTCGGTCACGGTCACGCTCATGGCCTCTGTCTCGACCACGATCACGTGTCCGATCTCTTTCACGGTGACTGTCACGATCTCGACCACGGTCTCTATCCCGGTCTCTATCCCTGGTCCTGTCACGATCTCTGTGGTGCCTATCCTCTCTATGGTCACGATCCCTTGATTTTTCATGAGACAGCTCACGAGATTTTTCTCTTTCCCTGTCCCTTCCTCTTTCACGAGATTTCTCCCTGTCCCTGAAAGCAACATTTTTTCGGTCAGTCACCAGTTCGCATTTCATTGAATGCTAGTAGTAGTGTAGACCAAGAAGATATGAAAGCTAAAAATCTCATCTTAGGCAAGTAAAAAAAATGAGTAAGTGATCATGATATTCCGAAAATATATTTTACACACTTCTCATAGCAGATTTTATGTCTTCTAACTATCTACAAATCCCAAGCATGACTTCCATGAGAGAATCTGTTCTAAGGTAACTTGTCAGAACAATTACATTAGCAGTAATATGATCAATAAAATTGTCAGAATCAATACTGGAGGATAGAATTGTTGCTGCAAAAATTACCTGTCTCGTTCCCCTCTTGGCTCCTCTGATCGAGATATTCCTCCAGGCTGCACTTGCTCTCTATAACATGAAAGTGCAAAAAAGTCAGATGAATCAAACAATCACGTGAGAGGCAAATAGATTCTCTTCAAAGTGTATATATATCACATCATTGTGCATGCATGACATCTATCATCTATCATTAAACATCAAGAGGAATATATAGATGATGCCACAAATATATTTTCTGGACATGGGAAATCAATTTCCAAATATTGTAACAGTTTCATATAGCTTGTTATGATGAACCAAGTGATATTAGACAGCATAGAACAATGACGGAAGCAAATAATGACCATATGTTTCCTAATTTTTGTTCCTACCATATATCAGCATATGGACTCACAACTCAAGAATCTATCTGAAAATCCTTAAGCACAGGTCTGTTGTAAGACTTGTAGAGGTTAGAGAAAAAAAAAAGTTCAAACATCTACACATCTTAGCATCATCATATACCACCCTCTTGAAAATTTACTCTCTGATATAAAAAGGAAGATGAACTTCCAAGACCTTATTGTGCAAGCAATGTGAGATTAGATCATTAAAATTACCTGCCCAAATGCTTAGACTCCTCACTGCCAATCCGAGTTGCTCCAAGTCCACCACCAAGCCTGCGAGGTCGCCAGTTTGGTACTGTTCTACCACGTTCAACATCCACAAGGACCCTCCTGTTATCAATCTTTTTCCCATCTGCTTGTTTATATGCAGCTGCATGACATATACACACCAATTATAGCCTAGTGTCATAAAGGGAATAAAAAGGTTACATAACTGAAACTGACCTTTCATATCTCGTGTATGAACATATTCAATGAAGGCATAGCCTCTAGGCTTATTTGACTCCGTATCTGTAACCAAGCTAACCTGAAACTCAGAAGGCCCTGGTTAATAGGCTATGATTACCAAAACAGAATCATCTGTACAGAAGAAGAGCATTTTTTCAATCACCACTTGCTTCCCTATAATAACTATGTTAAAAAAGCCTAAGGGCACGGCAGACAGGCATTATGCCTAATTAGCCGTGCTCACCTTTCAATAATAGAGCTTCCAGGCGAGACGCATCACCATCACTGCTAGAGGTGTCTTAAAATGGCGGCAAATTTACCAGTTGATATGTACACTAACCTCCCCTTACCAGGGAATTTTTTTTAAATAAATAACACTGAAAATGACCATAAATAATATTCAATACCGGATATCTTCAGAATCGCTGAAGCATTTTTTGACAGCCTTTAAATCCAAAAGTAAGATTTTAGTAGTAGCATGAAGGCATTGTGTACTAGAAAGTAAAAGAAGGAAGAGAGAGAGAGAAACTAATACTCCCAATGCATTTTACCCAGTGTAAATTTTGCCTCTCCAGATTGCTTGAAATAAGAGCCAAAGGCACAAAGCATCATTGCTCTTCACAAATTAATGTATTTACCTTTGCTTGAATGAAGCAGCATCTTTTGACTTTGAATGATTCCTCAGGGAAAATAAATGGAAAATAAAAGCGAACAACGATGAGTTTTCCCTCTTAAAGGGTCAATACTTACACATTGAACTCTATGAGTGGAGAGGTGACTAGTGACTAGAACAGCATCCTAGTCTGAGGAGAATTTCAACAAACCCAAACGAGCAGAAGGGAATAAGGATGAGCAAAATAACCTAATTTCGACCATGTTAACAGAACTATACCTGAGGATACTCCTGATCGTGATTAATTGTCCAATGACGTTCAAGTGAAAAATGAGGATTACTCTAAACTTGTTAGCATGAATGCAAAATTTATGAGGTTGCAGTACTTTCAAACATATTGGACAAAGTGAGTCCAGAAGGCATAAATGACAACAAGCAATTTCATTAAGTCAGAAAAAATGGGAGGGACAGTGTTCATTAAGTTTATTGTTAAGACAAAAAGCAGTAGCAATTTAGTGTATTATGCCAAAATGTAAAAAGGTTCTCCAAATCTGATGATCAAAACTAACATGGTAAACAAAACTTCTCTTTCATTTTAGTAAGCAATATAACTTGTTCCTTTGTTTTTTTATTGGGGGTAGAGGATTCAATAGAATGAGAATCTCCATCAAAGTGAAAATAAAGACTTTCTCAAGTAGATTTTTTTTCAAGGGACAAGAGTCCAGATAGGCGATACCAAAACACGTAAAATTTCTTACCAAACCCAAGACTCACACTTGGGCATTCCAAAATACCTACCCGCTTGATAGGACCATAAGCCTCAAACTCCCTTTTGATTCTGCTCTCAGTTGTCTCGTAATTCTGGAAAGAATAAAGCACCGTAAAAGCAAACTAGGCAAGAAACCACAGGTGATACAAAAATGGTTGTCAATGGAAATTAATACTCACAAGTCTAGCCACAAACAATGTTTTGTAAGGATCTCCGTCAATATTTGGATCTTTATTTGGATTATCTGTACACAAAAATCACACAAAAAGTTGGACAAGGTTACCAAAACAACAAAAAATCCCTACATGTAATACTAGATTTTTGCCTGGGTAAATAGAATCATGCATTGAAAAGATTAAATAAATAGTTCACTTCGTATGTCACCAACAAAAAGACCAATTTGTATAATCAAATATTAGAAACAAACAGAGTTGCAATCACATTTTTCAAGCTCCTCTGCTGCCTTTTTGGCTCCCTCCTCCAGCCGTAATTGGTGAATCCTGGCTTTTCTTTCTGCCTGTATGAACAGACAGAAAACAAATATTTAAGTTGTTTTGCATCTACAACAGTAGTTTTAGAAGAGTGGAAGAGATAATTTGTCTATGGAATCTTAAAAATTAATATACCATTTAAAGGAAAATGGCCAAAACATTTGGCACATTTTTACAAATTACAATATCACTGAAACAAGGAAACTACTAGTATGAAGAAAATAAGCAATCTCACATTTTAAATCTCCCAAAAACCACGTGGGAAGAAACTAAAGAAAAGATTTCCAGTGCAGCAGTCATTTGACTAATATTAAATTTTTTTCATCCTATAACATCAGTCAAAACAAAAGACCCTTGCTATAATGAGTGGTTCCACCTAAACATGTTAATAAAAAAATTCTACAATTGTTGGCGCAAAAGTCCCAGAATTGGCCTAGGGGCTAGGATGTTGTAGCCTATGAAGCAATGATGGTAATGGTAACACCACAACATCCAGAATCATACCATATCTAGAGAAATCCTATAATGAGAAATATATAATACGTGACCCAGGAGGCAATGCTTCTAGCCAATTAAAGAACATAGCAGCACATCATTGCCAATTAATCAAGGTACAGAATATAACTCTATTTTCTGTTAAGCATATTGACACACATATAGCCTCATGAAGTCAGAGTAAAGCTTGGTGAAACAATCTGCAATACACAAGATATTAAAACAGATAAAACACTTACCGGAGTCTCGCCCTTCTGCACTGGGGGAGCATAATCAGGATCACCAGGCTCAGCAAAATTACTGACAAACTGCGATATTCCTGTGAAACAAATGATGCCATATAGTTGTAGTTAAATATAAGAAATGCCAGTTATTTGAGAACTTTTTCATGTATTTAGCAACAAAATACCTGAATATGGTGGGCATTTCCTTTTCTCAGGAGGTGGTTTGTACTCCAAAGGTGGTCTAGGCTCAAACAATTTCAGAAGATTTGCTGTCAAACCTGTTGGATGACTCTGACCAATCTGCAGATTTATTCAACATAAATGCCATTATTGTGATGACATATTATGATTGGATGTTAAGGTTGAGAACTGAAATAAAGCCAATATCAAACATTATGCAGGCAAACTAAACTATAAAAATATTTACATAATGAGATGCATGAGATGCTATTCGTTTTCATTCTTTCAGTGTTACCACAGCACTCTATTGACAAATCAGAAGTCATAACTATCTAGAGAAATCCGCATCAAGAAATTAATCTTTTCCAGATGGACTCTGTAGCTATTATATTTAAATACAGAATGCCAATCCAATAAAACATGAACCATGAAACTCAGACAGAGAAAATATGTAAAAAAATTATTGCCTTAAACATAGCACCGAGATAAAGCCAAATCAAATCAAATCAAATCGATAAAAAAGAAAACCTAATTGCAAGTGATGAAAAAGAAGACGGGATCCAGCATACGAGAGATTACCAATTTGAGTTGCATAACATTAGCTCGGTTCTGAGCCTTCGTTCGGGCCTGAACGGCGGCGTTTTGGTTGCGCATCATGGCATCGCCATAGTCCCCCATCCTTCTCCGACGCGTTAGGGTTTCAAACGATAGAAATAGAAATTGGCTGATGATGATTGGGGTTTCTTCAGGAAAAACTTTGGGCGTTGATACCTAAAGCGAAAGCGGCAGCGTCGAGACTCGAGGGATTTCCAGTACAATATGAGGAGGGTTTTGGGGATATTTATACGTGCTTCAATGCCCTTTACTCTTTCGCGTTTATTTAGGGAGAGTCTAAAAGCATCCCATTGATTTCTAAGGACATCCCATTTTTTTTTTTTCTAAATTAAAAATTAAAAATTTTCGATTTTACCATTAGGGTTAGAAACCCTAGTTTCGTTCGGTCGAGACGGCCGAACGGCCTTCAACATGTTCGGTCAAGATGACCGAACGGCCTTCAACATGTTCGGCTAACACGACTGAACGACTTTGCTCGGCCAACACGGCGGATTTTCATACGTTTTGTCGGGAAAAGTCTAATATCTCGAAATGTGTTGAAATTCGCACACGACTTGCGAAACGGTGCGAAAAATCAAACACAGGTGCTGATGAACGATGGATTTTGGTCATCCGGGATCGTTTGAGGGGCAAAAAAGTCAATTTATCGTTTTTCGATTTTTAAACGTTTTTTTCGGATTTTTCTAATTTTTGTTTTAAGTCGTTTAGGTCATACATAATGACGAACATTTTACGGATTTTTAAAATGTGCGAAAATTGTGTGAAAATTGTAGGAAAAAAGATAAAAAAAACAATTGAATCCGAGCAATTCCGTTCGACCGAACCCGTAGAAGCCCGTTCGGCCAACACGACCAAACACATAAAAGCTCGTTCGGTCGTGTTGGCCGAACACTCTTCTATATGTTCGGTCAACACGACCGAACGAAACTAGTTATTTTACTCCAAGGGTAAATTCGGAATTTTTTATTTTTTTATTTTTTTATTTTTTAAAATGGGGTGCTCTTTGTCCATCCCTTTATTTAATAGACGATGATAATAATAATATTAACATAATTGCTAATTTGTAAAAAAATTCCAATACTTAACAAAAAAAAAAATTCTATTTTAGCCAATTATTTAAAAATTGTCAATTTTAATCTTGATCAATTGATTTCAATTTTAGTTAATTCCTGATTTTAGTCAAAATTTGATTGTGTGTTGACGTGGATGTCATGTAAATAGTATGTATCATACATCACTTAAAATTAATCAAACTTAATTAATTGTAGATTGACTCACTTTAACTTAACAAGTAAAAAAATGATGAGAACGAAAGTCAAAAAATCATGTATCAATATTAGGCGACAAACAAAATTAAATGAGGTGCATCTTAAGTAGAATTAAGATTAGAGAACAAATAGATGACTACATGACTTTTTGTTATTTTGCATTGTTTTAACTTAAAAAAAAAAAATTATTTAGGTTAAATTAAGTGGGTTAACTCACGGTTAATCAATCTTAGTTAAATATTGTTGAGTTGGGTTTCCAACACGTGGAAAAGCCCAATAACCAACATACTTGTGGAGCCCAAGTAGGCCCAATACTTGGGTGTATCTTGCTCTAGAAGAAAGAGAGAGGGCAGCAAGTAAGAGTGTGAGTAGTGAGTCAAACTACTATTCACGTTTTTTTGAAAATCCCAAGAGCCAGAAATTTGCAGAAGCAATATCTTGAGTTTCAACCGTTGGATCGAGCTGAAATTTGAACAGCACATTCAGGACTCGTCGAGGTTTATTCTGAACGGTGGAGATCGTATTTGGATCTCTGTATTTTAAGGAATAGCCAAAACAGAGGGGTCTGTTTTCTGGGCGATTCACTTCTGCGCAGCTGAGTTTAAGAGGTCGTTTCTCACAAACCAACCGTTGGATCGAGCTGTATTTTGGACAGCACGTTCAGAAGACATTGTAGTTCATTCTGGACGGTGAAGATCGGGTTCTGAGCTTTTTAGCATTGGGAACAGTAGACGGACAGTTTGGTGTTGTTGGTGAGATCCTTCTTATCTCATTGTAGTTATCAAGTATTGTGTGTGTCTTGATAAGTTTGTGGTTGTATATCTGTTCTGACAAATTGTAATACTTGGATTCTTGTCATAGTGAAGCTTTTGGTGGACTACGGTCCCGTGGTTTTTACTCCTTACATTGAGGAGATTTTCCACGTAAAAATTGTTTGTGTTCTTGTTGTGGTGATTGTCTTTTATTGTGCATTGCTATTTAGTCTTGCTTCCTGCTAGATTCACACAAGAGAGGGATAATTGATCATTCCGCTGTGTAGACGAATAATATTTGTGCTATTATTTGTGTGTTTATCCCAACAAATATAAGTGTTGCATCGTTTATATATTATCAATATGATATTCACATCACCAATTCAAAATACAATAATCGAATTTTGATCAAAATTATAGATTGGCTAAAATTGAAATCAATTGGCCTACTTATGATCCAACTTTACAATTTTAAAACATTTGGTTAAAATAGAAAAAATTAGATAAAGTTTTGGAATTTTTTTTTTCAATTATTTCTAATAGAATGGATAATAGGGAACATGCTTTCCCTTGTTCCTATTCTTACAGCTTACTTGAGGTCCAGCAGTTTGATTAGGTTGGTTTATCTTTGCAATCGTCTTTCTAGCTTGATGAGAACCTTGAGCATTATTTGTAAAAGCTTTGAAGTTCAGACACACTTTGCATCCTTGCTTGCTCTTGATTGAGTAGCTTGATTGCTTTTGGGTTTATATGGGTCTTTTCTTTTGCTTTGTCCTTATTAAGGATGTCAATGGTTTTGACAATATCATCCTCATATCAAATTTATATACATGCTATCTTGACATTAATCTTTGAGTTTAGACTTCTTAAAATCTTTGAATTAATTTCCTAATTAGTGAGAGTTTCTCGAGAAATGAAGTTTACATTTTCTCGAAACACTTCATTGGAACACGAGGGTCATCCTCAATTATAAATCACATATCTTCATGGATTATTGTAGTGTTATATTTTTCAATGGAAAACATTGGAATTCTCAGAAGATGCTTTTGATTAGATATCTATTATTATTATTATTACTTATATAATTATATAAAAGTGTGGATGTTTCTTATAAAATATGGATTGTCGAATATATCTCTATCAAAGATTATTATTTTTAGGTTATAATAGTAATTTAGGATTTTCATACTTAAATAATTTTATATTAGAATCCTACCTAATTCAAAATCTTATAGAATCTCATTATAATTAGAACTCTAATATAAAAGTGTTATAAAATAAGGTATTTGTATTATTTCTTTCCTTATATTTGAATTGATCTCCACGTACAATGCACGTGATCTAAAACTCGTACTTTGGAAGGGACATATATAATTATAATCTCTAAAAACATCTTATAAAAAGAAAGAATTTATAAATTCTTTCAAATTATTTCAGCCAAACACCTTCTTAATTAAGTGCTCTTTTGTCATATTGTTTAATCAAGTGAATGTAAAATGAAGCATGATAGATACAAGAGAACAAACTCGAGAGCTACAAGCCTCAGGTCTATTAGTTTTTAATTATATCACACACACATATATAGAAATAGATTATCTGCAATATATATAAAAAGAAATCTGAAATAATTAATGGCATCTAAAACCTGTGGTACAAATTCACAGTTTTCAAAGTTGCAAAACACCTTGAATTGGTATGCTACCAACCGACCAACTTCAATGTACTAGATTCCATTATAAATATATATGTAAAGTGTAACAACAACTCTACTTTGATGTATGAAACAAAACTAATGGATGAGTGAAAATCATCCAAAAACAAAAGGGAAAATGGGGACCTAACTTCTTCGCCATTTAGAATATGAGGGATGAATTTGTTGATGACTTATAATTTAATCATATGGAAAATTGGTGGTCATAAAATTAATGAATGAATGCATGGATGGATGTAATAGCCCTCTATCTATTGCTTGGGGTTCTGATCAGGGCTGGTGCGGCCCATCTCTCTCGAGTCGCCACACGAGCTGGTTCCTGTCGTGGATGATGCATTGAACCCATAGTCACTCGGGGTCGGGGTATCACTACCGTTGAACTCCTCGCTCGTCATCACCATCTTTCTGAACTTAACTATGTCTGCATTGTATGCGCTCGTGTCGTATGGGTTGTACATACCGCTTTGCTCGCCCTTTACCCCTTCACTGAAGTCGTCGAACGATGAATTTCCTTCCATAGCACGCACGATCTGCATATATGACTTCAATTTATTACCTATTTTCTTGATTAATCGAGTTAAATGCAAAATTAACCGAAAGAATATGTTTTTTTGTGTGGATAATTTCAATTTTGGTTCTATATATAAGACATTTTTAATTTTTGACCATCAAGTATTTGTTTTCCAATTTTGGACCTCTATGTTTTAACTTTTTTCAATTTCATTCTTTTTTAGTCGGAATTTTCAAAATTGTTGTTGTGGCCATCGGGAAAATCTGACTTGACATCCTATTAATTTCAGCAGCCACGTCATCAATTTCAAAAATTTTGACAAAAAATGACTGAAATTGAAAAAAATTAAAACATAAATTATCAAAATTGGAAAACAGATACTTAGTTGTCAAAAAATGAAAAGTGTCTTATATGCAGGACCAAAATTAAAATTAACCTTTTATTTTACTTTGCAATCTCGACGTTTTCTTTTTAAATCTGATTGCCACTTTTAAGTTCTGGAGTTTATCAAAATGCAACCTAAATCATTTTTTCGGTAAAATGGAGATCACAGTGACTCACTTAAACTTTGTTTTTTTAATCCAATTATAATCTCAAATTCTGAAAACGAACCTGGCTCATGCGCGGGCGTCTTCTAGCAGAATGGCGAGTGCTGGCAGCGGCACAGGAAATCATACGAGCCATCTCGTGTGGGACATAGTTTCCTTGGAGGCGTGGGTCCACCACTTCACTGTAGTCTCCAGTGTCCAGCGCCTTAGCCATTGCTGGTCTTGCCCAGTCCACTAAGCTATCTTCCATGATGTTGGCGGGGTCGAGGGGTCGCCGCCCAGTGATGAGTTCCAAAAGCATTACACCAAATGAGAACACATCTGATTTCTCTGTTAGCTTTCCACTCGCTGCATATTCTGGAGCCAGATACCCGAATGTTCCCATGACACGTGTCGACACGTGAGTGTAGTTATCAGAAGTGAGCTTAGCTAATCCGAAATCAGCCACCTGATCAGACAATGTATGCATAGCAGAATAATAATTAATCGTTTGATGTTATATAAATTAATGACTAGTTAATACATTGACATTACCATGGCTTCAAAGTTGAAGTCTAGGAGAATGTTTGCTGCTTTGATGTCACGATGGATGATCCTAGGGTGGCCTGCAATCACATTGTAAAACAATTATGTCCATATATTATGTAGTAATCTATTTACATGCAACTAATGTTACTTTGTATATCTCTCATGAGCACTTATTAATGTGGCAGTAATACGACAGTTATGTCTTCCTGCCTCATTATTAGCATGTGCTCAGAGAAGGTGTGTACGGTACCCTAACAATCTATGTATATATGAAAATTTTAACTTAGGTTTAGCCTTTTTTTTTTTTTTTTTTTTTTACCATTATGTTTCAAATTTGGTCTAATTTTACTTGATATATCAACTTTTGCCTACATAGACTGTGGAATTACTGCCTAAATTATTCCAATGTCATGTAGACAGAAATTGACATTTCGAGCATAATCACACCAAAATTGAAAAAATGTAGTAGTTAAACACTTGAAAGATCAATATTGGTATATGTAAAATTGGTTAAAGTAATAGACAAAGTTTAAGTTATCAAACAAGATTCGAGAGTATATATTTATATATATGGGGAAGTGATTGATTTCCTACAATCTTCATGCAAGTAAGCTAGCCCCTTTGCTGCTCCCACAGCAATACGACGCCTTTTAGCCCAATCCATAACTGGTTGATCTTTTCCTGCAACCAACCACATATACATATTAAATGATCATATCATCTAAGAACTTAATCAGCAACATTAATTGGTTTTATATATATATATATATATATATATATATATGGAAGTGAAATGAAGCTAACCATGAAGGTGGAATTCCAAAGTGTTATTTGGAACAAACTCATAGACAAGCATTCTCTGCGCTCCAGCAATGCAGTATCCAACAAGGGACACAAGATGGCGATGATGGACTCGGCTAATGATCTCAACCTCGGCTTGGAACTCTCGTTCACCTTGTCCACTGCCCGATTTCAGGCTCTTTACTGCCACCTCTTTCCCATTAGGCAACACACCTTTGTGCACGAACCCGAACCCGCCTTGGCCCAACAAATTTTCCTTACAAAACCCACCTGTTGCAGCTTCTAATGCCTCGTAGCTGAACTCACACTTGGCCCCAAAACCACCCACGCTTTGCGGTGGAGTTTGGACGTACACCGGATGTTGGCCGGAGTAACTGTATTCACTGCTCGCGTGTCCCATCACCGGTGGTGGTGATATGCCCCAACCACCCGGAGATGGAGGAATCTTGTATGCAGCATAATGCTGCTCCATTGCCTTCGGGTGGTGATGATATGATCCCTTGTGGTATGGATCACCAACTGATAAAATTGACTAGTGTTTATATATGTAGTGATTGAGAAAAGGATTGCCAATTTAGTATAGTAGGTTTTGGATATTTATCATTTAGGGACGTTAATTTTTTGAACTCGAAATTACAACACTAACTTTTTAAATATGGACCAATTTGAAACAAATTAATCTGAAATTCCAAAATTTCGAACTAAGTCGGACATGTAATACGTGTCCTTTCAAGTTGGGCCTCGAAAAATTCAGTTTATTCTCACTCAAATCGAACTTCAATGAAACTGAATTCATTAAATTGATTTGAGATTTTGCTATGACTCAATGAGATGAGTATTTTAGTGAGGTGGCTATGTTTATGAAATTGTGCAGAAATATTAATGGTATTCTAGGATGAAATAATGTCATCAAAAAAATGATTTTTTTTTCATTTGAAAATTTGGTTCAATTCTTGCTTAAAGCAACCTTGAATCGAACTCAAATTGAAAACATTGATTTGGGAATATGTTATGACTTGAGGAATGGTGTTTTTGCGTAGAAAACATATATTTTTGTTAACTTTTGAGGATGATCTACCATAATTGCAGCTCTACCACTAGAATCCACCATAACCACTTTCAAGCTCACTAAAAATTGATCTCCCTCAAAACTTGATAAAAATGTATGTTTTCTACGTTAAAACACTCATCTCCTCAAACGATAACGAAACCCAAATCAACTTACTGAATGCAATTCGATTGAAGTTTAATTTAAGTGAAAACAACATGAAATTTTTGAAAAGTCCCAAATTTTAGGTGCACGATGCAATTTAGTCCCAAATTCCTACATTACAGCTAATTTTGCCTAAATTGGTTCAAATAACCCTAAATATTAAAATGATAGAATAACAAAAAATTATTATACTAAATTTGCAATTTTCACCATTGAGAAATAACTTAAATTTTTTATTTTTTTTCCTTTTAACTTACCACGGTCGAGACTGTATTGTTGTCTGCCCCTCCTCCGTTTCCTCCACCATCTGAGACAAAGGATGATAATGGCAAGAGCCACTACTCCTCCCAAAATAATCCCAAGAATTGCAGCCATTTCATTATCATCAGCCAACGAAGATGAAGGCGCATTCTTCCACGACCGAGCACGCGGAGGCGAGCGGAGAGAAGCCGGGGCCGGAGGCGTCAGCGAAGCATTTCCATCCGACGGAGGCGGAGAGGCCAGAGGCGGCGGCGAGCCTGCAGGAAGCGATGGGGTGGCCGGAGTTTCCGGCGGCGGTGTTTGAACAGGCGGCGTTTGAACCGGTGGTGGGGGTGTTTGAACCGGTGGTGGGGAAGGAGGCGGCGTGGCTGGCGGTGATTGTGGCAATGGTGGTGGTGTGGCGACTGGAGTTGCCGGCGGTGGTGAAGGTGCTGGTTGTGCAGGCGGCAGCGGAGATGATTCGGGCGGCGGAGAGGGATCAGCCGGGGGAGGGACGGTAGTACCGGGTTGGGCAGCCTCCGGGGATGAAGCCATTTAGGATTGAAGTTCCGGTGAAGATTTCCGACAATCTATCCCGAAACTCCAATTTCTCCGGCGAAACTGCCTTCAAGACAATCCACTGCACCTGATGATCATTTTGAGAAACATAAATAAAAACAAACAACACACGACATGATGATTGAATGTTATTATTCTCATGTGAATCGTGCATGGTGTGATTTGGTTAGAATTGATGTGAGATGTGTAGAGAAGATGGGATTATTAATTAATAATATTGAAAAGGGAAAGATGGATGAATGAATAAGGAGAAGGGAAAGAAGAAAAGCAAACCTGAATGGAGAAGATTGTGCAGGGGTCCAAAAATGTAAGAAAAGGAGAGAGTGAATCTGATGCGTTGTGTTGTTTTTCCCATCTTAGAAAGGAGGAATGCATGCCTTTGCCCTCCTACAATGCAGGCCATTTCTCCTCTCTCCAAATCTTCAACTCTTGTCTTTTTAACTTATTATAGTGTTTCGGATTAATTACAAATAATTTTATAAATAACACCTAGCTCTTCTAATATTCTCATCTTTTTTTAACTTACTCATGATTTTTTATATTAGTAATTTCTTACATAAAGTTTAAAATATTTTTAATTTTTAGTTATGATTACTTGATTTTTGCAATTTCACAAATGAAATTTTAAAAGTTTGCAATTCAATGTATCTAATTGTTTTTAATATTGTTTTGTTGTTTTAGCTCTCAGAACTGCTTAATCATCGGACCCTCGATGGATCTGAAGTTTGTTGCATAAATTAATTTAATATCTCCTTCTAGATAATATATATATATATATATATATATATATATATATATATATATATATATATAGTTCATATGTAATACCTATAGGACAAAAATGTAATACCTCAAAACTGCGCGCGCACATCGCGCGCGGACCTGACAGGTCTAAAGGTAACACATATACTCTTCAGGTATCACATACTTTTAGTTCATGTTTGTAATACCTATAGGACAAATCTGTAATACCTCAAAAATCGCATGCCCACGCCGACAAATCTGTAATACCTCAAAAACCGCGCGCCCACATTGAGCGCCCACGCCCCGTGCTCACGCCGCAGGCACACCTAACAGGTCTAAAAGTATCACACATATATTCTTCAGATATCACATACATTTAGTTCATGTTTGTAATACTTATAGGACAAATTTGTAATACCTCAAGAGTATATACGCGAATATATATATATATATATATATATATATATATATATACGGGTCGGGGGCACGGATCCTAGGATCCGTGCCCCAGGGGCACACAAGTGTCACCCAAAAAATTTAGGGAAGAACCCTCGAATTGAAATTTACCTTCATGACAAAAAAACTCTCTTAATAGCAACGGGTCAATATTGAGTTTCAAATATGAAAAATTTGAAAGAGAATAACGAGTGATAAAAATTTTTGAGTTTAAGCTTCCAATGAAAAAAAAATGCAATATTTCAGTAGCAAATTGAAATTAACCTATGCTAAAATACTATGCATTTCAAAATAAATGAAAGCACCAAATTATTTTTATGATTTACATTTGATTGAAGCTCAAATCTAAATTAAAATTGAACAATTTTTTTTATTTGGTTGGAAAAATAACATGAAAATTGTCCTAAGTTGCAATTTGGAAAAAAAAAAAAAGTGAACTTTGGATGCAATTGAAAAAAAGAAAAAAAAAAGTTTAGGATGATAATTAAAAAAATGATATAATTCAAGTTGTTTTCATTTTTCTTTTAACGCTATAGCAAATATTAATTTAACTAGTATTCCACCCGTGCGATGCACGGTTTATTAATTACATTGATAATATATAGTATTATTTATAATAATATAATGAAGTTGTATAAATTAAAAGATTATTAATTTATAGTATATTTTTTTAGTTAAAAACATATAAAATAAAAATAATACATTTCTCTTATTATTATTTTTTTATATACTTTATAGTTTTAGAAAATTGTTGTATAAATATAATAGGAAGTATAAACCATGACAATGGGTCAAGATTTGCATCAGGATCATGAATCATAATCCCTAACGTTCATCATTATCAAATCTTCTTCTAATTCATGCACCTCATCAAATTCATCATCTAAAATCAACCTTATGTTGTAAGTCGTGTAATAGCATCTGCAAGCAGTAGATAAATAAATCAAAACAATAATAATAATAATAAATAATTCATAAAATACTATCAATACTTGAATAAAAGTAATAGAAGAATCCTAAATGACATGATCAATTACTTTGGCAAAACTATTTAACATTTTTATTAATCAAATAATTTATCTAGATAATTTTAGATGGGAAAATCTGCATGCAATTCCTCAGATTGTCCTAATTTTATATATTATCATAGATATTAAATAAAATACTATATTTGATATTTCAACGTTAAATTAATGATATAAATCTAAAGACTATATTTAATAATATTAGAAGTTTAAACGTTTTTTTTCACATTATTATAGTTAATAACTATCTAAACATTTTTGTGGTTCTTTATTTTTATAGTTTTTTTAACGTCTACATTATTTCAAGATTACTAATAAATTTAAAATTAATCATATTATCAAATTATTGGATTTGTAAAACCTATTTACACCTCTTCATCTTCATTTGCTTAAGGTATTTGTAATCTCTTCGGATCTGAAGTAAAACCCGAAGTCGAAGAAAGTTCAGTCACTCAGGCAGCAAATTCTTCTCCAACGAAAGAAATCGTTGTCGCCGTTGAATGGGGATCTGGTAAGATTGTACAAATGAATAAATTTGTGTTTGTTTGTTTCTTAGGTAAATTGCTTGAATAGTACCTTATGGGGTGTTTTGACTGGACTTAAGGTGACTTTAGCAAATATGGATTTAGGCTTGAGAATGATTTTGTGAGTTTGAATTTTGAGTAGAATTATAGTTAAGATGTCATTTTCACATAATGAATTGTAGAAAAAGTAGATGTTTTTATTGAGAATTGTAAAAAGTAAATGTTTTTATTAGGAATTGTAGAAAAAGTAGGATTTTGCAAATCCTTGTCCAAACATGGACTGGACTGAGTCCATTCAAAATCCGAATGTACCAAGTCCAGTCCAAACATCCCCTTAGAGTTTTAGATTCCTGTGGCAAAATAGTCAATCACTTACTTAATCCGGTAATGTTTCCTCGACAATGGGGCAATGAGCTTAGAAAAGCTTTTAAAAAGTTTCATGGCTCAAACATTCCAAAGTTGCTCGGTCCTTCCATTATTAATTAGGGAATTTTGGATATGTTTTCCTTGCCAATGGGCTTGAAAAGTATGTTCAATAACAAAGGAGTGTGTCATCTAATTTAGTTGCCACTTGCAAGTTTGGCTCTTTACATAATTCTACCTCTTTTTTTGTTTATTTCTTATGAATGTAGTTAATTCCTTGTGACTTTGTTTTGATTTTCATAGTGATGTTCTTTTTCTGGATTAACAAACATGTTTCTTAAATGTACTTATATGTTTAGACTGATTCATCTTTCTAAAAGTGTTGCATAACATTTGTTTGTTGGATATTGTCTATAACTTCATATTGTGATGATGTGGGATTCAGTTAAGTTTATGTTGCTTGGTGCAGGAGATAGACTTTGATTTCAGGTTGATTTGGCTTTGGGCTTTCATGATTTGCGTTGAGCTAGGACAATCTTGTACCTTGCACTAGAGTATACAGGTAACTACTTCTTCTACTATGGTTCCAATGTTGATTCAATTTCGTCCTCACAATTTGTGCTTGAGTTTGAAATAATTTAAAACTTGGACTAAACAACTAATTTCAATCTAAACAAACCGAACTGCTCTAAACATAGAGATATATTCATGGAGATTTTGATAATTCCCCTATTTATCTTTGATCGTCATGATTCAACAGCAATGTGCGATGATTCAGGCTATAAACGGTCGACCAAGAAAGGGAACTTCTGCAGCAGCCAGACTCCTTTGATAGCAACCTTAAAATACACGAAACAAAGGTTAGTCTAGCAAGGCCTGTCGATCTAGACAATCCGATTGATCTAAGATGAGCAATGGTAGAACTTTGAAATGCATGAATGTATATACATCATCAAAATCTTCTTAATACTGTAGCAGAAATTAAAGAATTCATTTGATAATGAGATTGAAATTTCCATAATATGTTAGCAGATTGAAAGAAGATAGGATAATCAAGCCTCTTCTAGGCAGTGCATACCAAAGCTGCCTCCCCAAGGTTGATGGCAGGTTCCACAGTCTCTTCCATAACTGTTGGCATAAAAATTTAGATGAGTAATATCATATCACATAATAAACTAATGTTGATGGAAGAGTGTCTGGTGATTAGTAATTTCTTAATACTAATTAACTTGAACTTCTAGGTGATTGTAATTTGTTATTGATGGTATATATAGTATTTTAGTATGTTATTTGAGAATATCAAAACTTGAAAGGGGAATCCATGAAGAATACCAACTACTAAAACATGAAGAATTCCCAACTATGAGTCCAATATGATGTTGCTGCCATTACTTCTTTCCATTGTGCTATGGGAGTAGCAAGAACTTTTAAGTAAATTTGTCAATTAATAGTTTATATTTTGTACATTTTCTACTACACACTTTGATTTCAAATAGTAAATTTGTTTGAGCATTGGTTTTTTCATACACGCCTTGCAATTTCTACTTTCCATGCTCTATCTACACTTCCGTTTTCATAATCAGATTGTACTTTATTCAGTAGAAGCATTTCGTCAAATATAATTATAAATTATGATATAAGCAACAATTTGAAAGTTTATGGAAAAATATATAAAATAATCCCGTGCAACACATAAATAATACACACATCAATATGAGAAACCCTTCAACACATCCACCCCACCCGTCGCCCCCCACCCACTGCCACCGTGCTCTCCACCCGCCGTCCCCATCCACTTACTGCAACCACAACGTAGCCTCCCAATCCCCAGTCCACCATTTTTCTTTCTATATTCTCCCAGAAAACCCTTCATATATGTATATATTTATATATAGAGAGGGGGAGAAAGATATAGGGTGTGACTATCCACACCCCATATTTAAATAAATCAAAAGTAATTATATATTAAATGTCTATAATACCCACTGACCATACCCCATATATAATTTAAACTACTAACCACATCTCATAATTTCTAAACACACCCCATAGTCTCTTCTTCTCCTTCATATTTTCTAATCTCTTATTCTCCATCATTATCAAACACTTCTTCTCATTTCTAAACCCTAAACATATTTTGAAACAAGCAATGTAAGATTTCTACTACATTTTTAACAATTTTTAGTAGTGTATTACAAAAAATCGAGTTTTAGTTTGAAAAGTCGAAAATCCCACTGGAACTGTCCCATTCGACCTGGAATAGTCGAACGGACTGAAGAGTGTTCGACTCATAGAGTTCGAACACGTTGAAGGGTGTTCGACTTCAAAAGTCGAAATTGTTTAAAGGTGTTCAAACATCAATGTTCGAACACTCTTATGTATGTTCAATTTCTATTGTTTGAACAAGCTTATTTATGTTCGATTTTGATTGTTGAATTGTCTAAGATGTGTTCGATTTTTTAAAGTTGAACATTCTTAGTAGTGTTCGATTTGTAAAGTTGAACAGTTTTAGTAACGTTCAATTTTTGAAGTTGAACAGTGGGTTTATTTAAGTGTTTTGGTATTTATCGTTGAACAATATCTTCTATTTGAATTGTTTATTAGGAAAATGGTCGTTGGTCGGTTCTTCCTCATGTATATTTTGTCACCTGCAAGTAGTCAACAAGATTGTGTCAATAAAAAAAATTGGATGGAACTATTCGACAAAAGTACTAGTGTTCAACTCCTATGCTACGTTCGATAAAACAAGTCGGAAAAAATGAGCTATGTTCGATCTACGAAGTTGAACACAATGAGAGGTGTTCGAACAGTCGAAGTCGAACACAATTAGAGGTGTTCGAACAGTCGAAGTCGAACAATATAAGCAATGTTCGAACATTAGAAATCGAACGTCACAAGGGGTGTTCAACTTGTCCTAGTCGAACGGGCTTATTATGTATGTTCGATAACTAGAATCGAACGGCAAGTGAAATGTTCGACTCTCCAAGTCGAACATACTGCGATTTGTTCGACTTTTCTAGTCGAACACAAGGCAATCTCGCGACAAACCAGAATCGAACACCCCTCGACCACTTCTTTGAAATTTTTTCGTTTTTAAGCCTGCAAACATCAAAATTTTCAAACAATAGACTACAATTACATGCTCACACCATAAGACATACAAATTGATTCGATTTTACCCATCAATCAATCTAATCTACATAACTTTTATTCAAGATTCAACAAAGCCCTAAAATATTGAAAACTGGGTGTAAACACGAACCTGGCATTGAAGTTGAGCAATCTCTTGGAGTGTCCATTTCTTCGTGTTCGATTTCTCAAGTCGAATTTGACAAAATTTGTTCAAGAAATTTCCTCCCCCTCTCAAGTTGAACAAACTGGGTTCTTCGTTTTTTTTTCTTTTTTTGTTAACTTTTGATTTTGTTTGTTTTTTTGGGTCAAAAGGTATAATGGGAAAAGTTTGGGGTGTGTTTAGAAATATTTTAAGATGTTGAAATTAAAATTGAGGTGTGAAAAGAAATTGAGGTATTGTTAGAAAAGGGTGGGGTGTTGATAGTCCCACCCAAAGATATAATAGGCTAGAAAATGATTTCCTTCTCATTCTTTTTTTTTCCCTGGCAATAAAAAATGTTCCTCATTTTCCTTCTTTTTTTCTCTAATGAGAAGAAACCCTTCCTCTTTCTTCGTTTCTGTATATATGTGGTTTTATTTTTTCTTTTTAATTTTCAGAGTATTCTTGTAAATTTTGGGTTGAAAAAAGCATCAGTTTTTTTTTTCATTTTCTTTCTTTTGTGATTTATTCACTATTATATTATTATATGACAAGACAGTTTTGGGAGGGAAAATGACAAAATTGTAATTCCTCCCAACTGTCTTACTTTATATATATATATATATATTTATAGGTGATATTTTAATTTTTAACCTAAAGTTCTAAATTGATATTCTTTACTATGTTGATCGATTGGTTTAATTGTAATATGTATTTTCTCTCACAAATTGAGATTCATCAAAAGCCTACCAAATTTTTCCTTGATTAAAACAATTATTTTTTTAAAATTCATCTGTTAACCAAAATAATTATGTTAATTTATGGTAAAAATCTTTAGAGAGGGACTAAAGGCACCACCTTAAATTCTAAGAGCACCACACTCATTTTTAATATATTTTAATAAGATGTTAAAAGACTAAAATGCCCTCCATATATATATTATATAAAAAAAGACCCAAACCCTTCTTCTTGCTCAAGCTATTCTTCCAAAAATACCTAGACACTCAGTACAAAGTTTTCACCATTTGGCCCCTCATTTAGTGAAGAAAAGTACAATGGTTGATGAAGATTCATTCGATACAAACAATGTAAGATTTCGTTTGAATGTAGATGAGTTTTAAGTTTCGTTTTTTGAAATTCATGAAATCGAGCAGAATGGACGCATTCGGCCAGCACAGACCGAACACATCTACAGGCGTTCGGTCAAGCCAGCCGAACATATCCGTGCGCGTCCGGCCAAGGGAGCCGAGCCTTTTATGCTTTGTTCGGTCAACTTGACCGAATTCTTTTAATGTAGTTTGGTCAAGTTGGCCGAACCTTGTGTTCTATTTTCGGTCATCTTGGCTGAACAGTGTATTTCTCGACGTTCACAAAATACGAACTTGTTTTTTATATTCTTACGATGTTATTTACTCATTTATAATAGGAATACATCTCAAATACCAGTGAAAGAAGCTTCACCAACCGAACGGATGTTGATGAACCGATGGAGTCAGACGATGTAGATCCTCAGTATATGCAGATTGATTTTACTGCTTACTTCACGACAGATGAAATATTTGAGTCTCGAAGTTTGATGATGAAATGGATAGACGGTGTAGCACATCGACATAATATGATAATATTAGTTTTACGCTCTAATGTCAATGGTGAGAGAGGTCGTCAACCTCGAGTTGATTTGGGTTGCGAACGAGGTGGTGTATATCGTGTACGTAATATGGCGAAATCTTTACTAAATTCAACTGACGATGAAAAGATTGTTGGAAAGAAAAGCTCCAGAAATACAGTCACAAAGAAATGTGGGTGTCCATTTCTTTTAAAGGCCATTCAATTGAACGAGTCTGGACAGTGGTCAGTATCAGTCGTATCTAGTGTTCATAACCATCAAATGGGCCGAAACTTGGTGGGTCATTCATATGCCGGTCGACTAACACCGATTGAAGATCGATTTGTAGCAGACTTGTCGAAAAATAAGTGTAAACCCAAGGAAATCCTAAGTACTCTGAAAGAGTCATTTGTTCAGAATGCGTCCACTTTGAAGACTATTTATAATGCTCGTCATAATCATAGAATAGTTGAGCATGGAAGTCGATCTCAGATGCAATATTTATTGGAGAAACTAGAGTTCCACAGTTATTATTACCTGGTCAAAAGATGCGAGAAAACTGATAGGGTGAAGGATCTCTTCTATGCCCACCCGACTAGTGTGGATTTGTTACGTGCTTTTCCAAACGTGTTGCTGATGGATTGTACATACAAGACAAATCGATACAAGATGCCACTATTGGAAGTGGTTGGCATCACATCTATGAATATCACTTTTTCTGTAGCATGTATTTATTTGGAGGCCGAGCGTGAGGAGAACTATAGATGGGCGCTTACGACTTTGAAAGGATTGATGGACCAATCATTTTTGCCACATGTCATTGTCACTGATCGTGAGATTGCTCTGATGAATGCGATCGAAGTTACCTTCCCCAACGCTAAGCATTTGTTATGTCGATGGCATATTAGTAAAAACATTTTTACTAAGTGTAAGAAAGAATTTCATTCTAAGCCGAAGTGGGAGTCATTTAATTACTCATGGAATGCATTGATTCTTACCGAAAATGAAGTGAAGTTCAATGAGTACGTTGGAAGATTAAAGTGTGATTTCATCGACTATCCAAACGCCGTGAATTATGTCTGTTCGAATTGGCTTGATCCTTACAAGGAGAGATTTGTATCGGC
This sequence comes from Scutellaria galericulata, assembly GCA_946896805.1. Taxonomy (NCBI): domain Eukaryota; kingdom Viridiplantae; phylum Streptophyta; class Magnoliopsida; order Lamiales; family Lamiaceae; genus Scutellaria; species Scutellaria galericulata. The sequence goes on from OX335794.1 coordinate 12,910,610, forward strand.
CTGGACAAATAGTATCATGCATTATGACAACACAACAAGTAGTCGGTACGTATATTGTACGAATATTTTCATCGATTTATTTATAGTGCTATATTTTGATAATACGATTTGGATATGTTCACACAAGGCCGAGAGTGCGCATTCAAGGTTGAAAAAACAACTTGGTACTAGCCAATCAAACTTTGAATTGTCTTGGGAAAAGATACATGGTTTGTTGATCACATCCCACACCACAATCAAAACTTCATTTGAACAAAGCCAACACAGAGTGCATCATCGATACAGATCTCCTATTTTCAAGATAATTCATGGGTTGGTGTCACATGCAGCTATACATAAGATTTTTGAGGAGATTGAAGGGGTTAATACAACGGGTGTGGATTCGTTGTTATGTGGTTGTGTCTTGAGAAAGACATGTGGTCTGCCTTGTGGTCATGAACTTGCTGAATTGATACGTGTTGGTGAACCAATCCCTCTTCAAAGTATTGACATATTCTGGAGGAAATTGGATTGTGAACCATGTAAAACTGACGTTAGTATTGCCGCAGATCTAGGTAGTCGGTGGATGGAGACTATGGATGATGTGAATGGGTTATTTGCTTTAACGAATGAGTCACAGAGGTTATTGTTACTGAAAAGATTGCGGGAGTTAACGAATGTAGCAACCTCATCATTGCTTGAACCCGAGGTGAAATTACGTGTTCGTGGTCGTCCAAGCAAGGGTAAAACCCGTCGAGATAAGTCGACCAAACGTGAGAAAAGTGCTTTTGAATATATTGAGTCATTCAATGATAGCAATTCTGTGGACGATCAGAACATATTTGGAAATGTAGCCCAATCTGTACAACCGAGTAATTCTGGGATTAAAAGGTAAAAACAGCCAGTTCAACGTCGTTCAGCATGTACTTCTTCGGAGGTTTCTTTCATAGACCTATTGCCCAACCGTTTGTGTCCTTTTGTATCTAGTACGAAGAATGTGAAGGGTGACGGTCATTGCGGTTTTCGATGCCTTGCTGATGCACTTGGTTTGGGTGAGGATTCGTGGCCTCAAGTCCGGAATGATCTGATCCAAGAGTTGAAAAACAATCGGGATTTGTATGCTCGTGTTTGGTATAGCTGTTTGTACACGGTTGACGAAATGTTGAGATGCTTGAACTGTTTCTCATCGGAGGTCGTCGCAATCGAACAGTGAATTATTGCTCATATAATTATCTTACACTTGGCTTTGTTTAAATATCCTAAACATTACAAACTAGAAGTACTATTCAATCATCGAATTGAAATACGATACACAGAAATTTGTGAAATACACCAAATTGATACGATGTTTAACATATTTGAAAAAAAACACATCAAGACATTACTTTAAATGATCAATGTGTCATACAATCTCCCGGGTAATGCAAAATGTCAACAAAATTTCTATGTTCGAGAATCGGCACTACGATGACTATGTCTTACGTGACCTACGAGACCTACTTGATGATGGACGTGGTTGGGGTTCTGTCAGATGACTGTCGTGCCCTGATAAGGCCTTGTAAGCTGTTTGCATGTAAGGCATGACATACTCAAGGGACATTGATGGATCATGTGCCATCCACCGTTTGACGATCGGCCTAATATGCCCTCGTGCATTCTCTATCATTTCCTAAAGTTGAGCGTGAGATTGAGAAGCACCTGTACTAGTGGACGTCCTCTGAGGATTCTAGACTACGGGATGTGAAACCATACGGAACCAATCCATGTAATCTGCACTGCATTCCCATGCCGGACTAGCTAGCCTTCCCCGAACCTCATCAGCCAGTACATGACTGCTCCACATCCTCCAGTATGAGCTTATAGTATCAAACACAAGCTTGTATTGTGTACCACTCATTCCTCGTCGAACGTCAATAGGAACCAACGGAGCATTAGGAATCGTCTGCACATGTCCAAACTGCCTCAGTACACGGTCAGAAAGGTATGGTTCGACGACATCAAACGCTCGAAGGCATCCATGATAGAATGTCATTTCCTGACGCGGAAATGTATCCCGAACACTAGCATAAGGATTCCAGACAACCTAAAACACATAACAAAGTATAACAATTAATTTAAAACTCAATATGTATATATGTTAACGTCTTTAATAACAAGACAATAGCAAAACATAAACTTACAGAATTCGGTGCACATGCATCTAACATCTCCCGCCAAGAAACTAAACGATCGAGCGATCCCCCAGGGGAGGCTTGCTGGGCCCATCGCGATGCAATGGGATCCCCAAATGTATAATTGACATTGTGCGTCGGCCTAGTAATAGGAAAATACTCATATATCTATGCCTGAAGACAAAAAATGATATAAATATATTGGAAGTACGTCATAAAATTACTGGTAAAATGATAAAAATTACCTCCAACAGTGTCAAGTACCCACTAATCTGCTTCACCCCATAGCAAGACGCAATCCCTAGTTGTCGATACAAGTATGCAAATGTAGCGGCTCCCCAAGCGTACTTGTGAACTCGGCTTACGTTCTCCAGTACACGAAGGATGTTAGTGGAGACTCTAGTGCCGCTCTTATCGGTGAAAATTGTGCAACCTAGCACAAACCACAAGTACGCCCTAGCAGCATAGAGTCTCGACATTTCATCGGGAGAAGCTGTCATGCCACCAAAGTTTGATCTCAACCACTCCAGCTTTACAGAACTCTCTCTCTTCCCCGATACAGCCTCCTGAGCCTCATTTAGTGTCAACCCTAACAGCCGTTGAAGCATCGCACTTGGCCGTTCATCCCCCTCTCCGCGCTGGACAACAGTCTTTCCTGTAATAGGAAGTCCAGTAATACAGAAAACATCGTCCAATGTTATCGTCATCTCACCGAACGGCATATGGAAGCTGTTGGTCTCCGGATGCCACCGCTCAACAAAAGCACATATAAGGCTCTTGTTGGGGTTCTTATAGGATATGGATCGTAGATCTGCAATTTTTGAACGACGGAGCAGTCTCAACCACTGACTTATGTCACCCTCGGACTTCCAAGATTCCATCTTTGTTGTATGACATAAGCATCTTAGTATATCTCGCTCCTCACCATACCAAATCTTCGATGCCACGTGCGTCTTCAAACTAGGTAGAAGACGGTGGTCGATAGGACCTCCAGGAAAAGGTCCAGTAAGTACCTCACATTCAACTACGGGCTCCTCATCAATGTCTTGATCTTCAATATTACGGGCGTCCTCTTCGACATAGTTGGGATGATGGGCCTCAGGAATATTATCCATTTCAGGGATTTCGGTCATTTCTCGAATATCCTCTCTTTCTGGAATTTCTGGATATTCGCTCATGTCTGGAATATCCTCCCATTCTGGTACACCGGGATACTCTGTAGTGTCTGGAATGTCTTGAATTTGCTCTTGCTCTAGACCGAATGACACATGTAGGGTAGGTTCTTGCATGCCCAAACCTTGGCCACGTTCCAATTCCCTACGCGCCCTTTCTGAAGCCGTTGGTCTTTTTTTCCTAAGATATGCCCTACCTGGATTACAAAAAAAAATTAATTTAGACAACCGACCATAAAAATCAACGAATTAGCTAAATGTTAAAAAAAATAGATCTGTTCGGTCAACACAACCACCCAGCGCACTGGGTGTTCGGTTGCCTCGGCCGCCGTGCGCGAAGACCGTTCGGTCGACTCGGTCGAGCGCGCGCACTAGGTGTTCGGTCGCCTTGGTCACCGCGCGCACATGACGTTCGGTCGATCTGGTCGCACGCGCGCGCTGGGCGTCGGTGGACCAGTGCCGCCCAATGTCTAGATTTACACGCACCCAGTTTCGTTTTTTCAACAAATTCGACCAAATAAATGTGTTTTTTCATACAAATTCATCAAATTAAACTATTAAGTCACTAACCCATAACAAATCCTAAAGATAAGTAAAGAAATTTCTCCAAAAATCGGCTTAATCAATTGCAAAATCGAAAAAAACGGTAAATTAACTTACTCGAAAAATTAATCTGTCCAAATATCTCTTTAAAATGTTGTGCCATTGCAGCCGACCTTCGGACAAATCAACCGAACTTGAAGGCAACTTTAAATTCGTGAAGAACCGAACACTCAAGAAATTTGTCAACAACCGAACTTCTTACTTAAGGACCGAGAGAAACCGAGAGAAGAAATGAAGAGAAGGTTTTTTTTTTAATAATAAGGTAATATGGGAAATGAGTGTGGTGCTCTTGGAAATAATTTTAAGTGATGTTTTATTGTGTGTGGTGCTCTTAGTATGTGTGGTGCTCTTAGGCCCCGTTTGGTTCACTAATTTGGGCTGGTTTAGACTTTTTATCCAGCCCAAATCCATGTTTGGTACAAGTGTTTAGAGCCCGGTTTTGAAGGTTGGCCCGAAATATAATTTTGGGTTTGAGCTTTGATGTAGTGGGCTTGGGCAGAGTTTTATAAACCCACCAAATGAGATAGGTTTGTAATGCATGTCACAAGCCCAACAGTAAAAAAAAAGTGTGAAATACCAAATATGTCCCTACTGTTCATTACCAAAGGACGAAAACACCCCCACATCATCAACAAATTGCAAATTAGCCATTTCCCCAATTAAATTGCACAATTCCAGTGGACCCAAACCCTAGCCCCACTCGATCTTCTCCTCCAATTCGCAAGAGATATGGCAACAGTCGAAGCTTCCATAATGTCACCCGGCAAATTAAGTCACATACATGTTGCAAACATCATCAATTTTTCACAAAAGGAGATGTCCATATTCTAGGGCTCAATCACTGAACAATTTGCCGCAATAATATATGTAGAATAAATGACCCTTTCCTAACCTGTTAGCCATCTCGTTTCTACAAATTTTGAAATGGGTGGAATTGGGCGATATTGTATTGACTTGGTTGGACCTCGTTGAGTTACTTGAAGCTCAATAATGGTTGTGAACGACGGCCCCAAAATAGTTCGTGCACGCCTATAAACAAAAATGTTGAAGAAACTCAATCAAAAATTTTACCCTTTCTCGCCAAAATCATTGATGCCCCGTAATCATTCCCCAGACAGCAAGATCTCTTTTGGTGTAGTCTCCTTTGGTGTTGTTCGCCCTACACAGAGTTAACCCACTTTTTCAAACGAAGCCATGGTAGTTGAAGGTAAAGAAAAGTATTTTGGAAGAAAATATTCAAAATTTTAAACCTCAAGCCTACGCAGAGTTAACCCAATTTTGCAGAATTCTTAGTCTGATTTTGATGTTTTTAAAGCTCAAGTCTTCCTGTTTGCAAAGCTTTGTAATGCTGTTGATGATAATTAAATGAATTTGAATTGTTTAAATAATTTCTTTTTTTAAAAAGGGTACAATGGTCAAATAATATGTAATTCAACATAAACCAATAAAGCAAACAATAATTTATATCCGGAAACTCCAACTCAAAATACATAATACTATTAACCAAACAACATATTTATCTCAAACTCATCCCTCAACCACTAAACCAAACATACAAAAAACTTTTCAAAAAGTCAAAATGAATAGTAAACTTATCCCAGCCCGATAATTATAAACAAACTCATCCTCCGAACCAAACGAGCCCTTGGAATTTTAGGAAACTCCAACTCAAAATACATAATACTATTAACCAAACAACATATTTATCTCAAACTCATCCCTCAACCACTAAACCAAACATAAAAAAACTTTTCAAAAAGTCAAAATGAATAGTAAACTTATCCCAGCCCGATAATTATAAACAAACTCATCCTCCGAACCAAACGAGCCCTTGGAATTTTAGGTGGTGCCTTTAGTCCCTCTCAAATCTTTATTTCAACCACTTGTACAGATCACCACATCCGCAGTAGCACTGCTCTGTCCCACACCACCGGAAAAGGGCAGTCCACCGCCGCATCGTGCCATCAACTCGTCGGGAGATCAAAAAAGGTTTGTATTCATTGCCTTTTCGAATTGCGTGATTTTTGAAAATTAACGAATTGTCTTCCTCCAAATTGGTATTAACCTGAATCTAGAAATGTGGCTGTTTTCTTCGAGTTCAGTCTTTGTTGTTGCTCAAAAAGTGATACCCAACCTATTGCCAATAGTAATAAACACTGCTGCTAGTGTAGGCTCTCAGTAATTTGCTTAAAAATATAGCCAACAATAGTATTCAAACTCAAGATGACCTATGGTAGTAGACAATTTCATGAAGTGATAACATTTTCGGTTGATTTTACAGCACAAGGTGCAAAGAAAACGTGAAGTGAAAGAATCCCCAAATTATTCCTGCATTTTGGCTTGGCTTTGATAGGCAAAAAAAGGATGGGTCTTCTCAGCATAATCAGGAAAATTAAGCGCAAAGAAAAGGAGATGCGCATTCTCATGGTGTAATGATCTCTAAAGCCTCTGTTCTATTGTCTTTTCATTTTTCGTTTGTTCTATTTATTTTCTCGTCTCAATAAAATTGTTGGCTTATAGTGCACTGGTTTGTGTATTTTTCTGGTTAAGGGGTCTTGATAATTCGGGAAAGACGACGATAGTAATGAAGATCAATGGTGAAGATACCAGTGTAATCAGCCCCACACTTGGATTCAACATTAAAACCATGGCCTACGATAAGTATGTTTTGTTCCCTTTGGTTTTTCTTTTTCTTTTTGCTGTTAGCAAAATGCATATCAAGCTAATCAGGGCAGGGTGGTGGAGGTGATAAACTTGTTTATTCTTGAAGTTACATGATTATGAATGATATCGGTGTTCTTGGTAGATACACTTTGAACATCTGGGATGTTGGAGGGCAGAAAACCATAAGGTCATATTGGAGGAACTATTTCGAGCAAACTGATGGGTTGGTTTGGGTGGTGGATAGTTCAGATCTTAGAAGGCTGGATGATTGCAGATACGAGTTGGATAATCTTCTTAAAGAAGAGGTGCATTTTCTCTAGTCATTATTAGCTATGTAGTAAAATTATGATGTCTGTACAACATCTCTTTTCCAATGTGAGATTTCAAATGACTCAAATCTTGTGAGGCCTTAGTGGTTGGTGCATCTGAATCTGGTGATTAAATAAGGATGTTAATTGCTTTTGATTCTCATTGACGCTGTTTGGTCTATATGAATTGCTACTATGAGAAATTTGGGGTCCCCGACTCTGGTTACAATATTTTTAGCAAAATTAAATTGTCAGCTAACAGTAACCACAGGCAGTGAGTCCTCTAGTTATCTATTTTATAAAATCTCTTATTCTTCTTCTTTGTTGGCATTCCCTTTGTGGCTTTGTCATGTTTCTAAGCCCTTCAGTGAAGTGTATTTAATTCTTATGTACACCTTAGTATAAGTATTTTACATCTTGTAAGATGTGGCTGCCGTGTATTATATGTTAGCTTAAAATAAGTTAGTAATGGAATTGAGACTATGTTGTGTTTGTGCAGGCTTAGATCTGGTCACTTAGAGCATAGTGAAGTGTCTTAATCACATTTATAGATAAAGCAAGCAAAGATTGTAATTTGGTTGTTTTGTTGTGTTGTCTTCATTTGAAAATTTTATCTGCTCCTTAGTACACAAACAATTTACTTCTTTATTCACTGTTTTTATAGAAATATGAATCTATGACTTCTGTATATTTTTCATTTGTGGTGGCACTTGTCTATCTTTCCATCATGCGATACGAGATTTGCTGCTTTTAGTGCTATTTTCTAGAGTTACGTTATTTGCTACTTCAGATGCACTTGTCACTGCTGAACAATCAATTCCACTTCCATTTTAGGTTTGCTACCTGATGGTATGTGTTAACCGTAGTTCATAGACATGACACTTTTTAGAGCGAGGACACCCAAATCTATTTTGCTTGTTTTGTTTTAGAATTTGGTACAACTTATAAGGATAGACAATACCTAATGATGAAAACTTAAAGGAGACATGTACAAACTTTATTTAATTATCTTTTGGTGCAAATATTTTTTGTTTGCAAAGAGGGAAGTTTGTTTTGGAACAAAAGCCTTTATTTTCCTCTTGCCATTGTCTGCCAGTTGATTATCTTTAATTGAGGTTTTATTATTTCTTTACAGAGACTATCAGGATCGTCATTGCTGATTTTTGCAAATAAACAGGACATACAAGGTTCGCTATCACCTGATGAGATAGCTAAGGTAAGTAATTTGAGTCTTTTTATCTCTAGTTCATTAAGTATTCTTTCTTTTGCAATTGAGTATTTCTGTTTTTGTCAAAAAGTGGGTTCATTTCTGGTAATATTTCTTCATAGGATATCTCTTTTACTCTTTCAAGCAATAGATATACATAATGGAAATTTAACGATTGTGTGCAAATTCAGATTTAATTTAGCCTTAAGAGTCAGGGGATCTTGATAACTATCTTAACTGTAGTCTTCTTTTTGATTTACTTTCTTAAGCAAATCCGCTGATGTAAATGGCTTCCGCCAAGGCATAGGCTGCCTTTGGTAACCTAAACCTTTGTATAACTTTGCCCAGGCCCCCTCTAGGCATTAAACCCTAGTGTAGCTCCCATCTGGCGCCTATTGCCTTCTACATCATTGTTATCAAATTATAGCCACGTGTTTTCTTCAATTTAAAATTAAACTGTTGTAGTTGTTTGGAGTTAATGATAAAGAATTTTAGGATGGCCAGTCTTTTGGTTAGGGATACTATATATGAAAAGGCCTGAGTTCTTTTATCGAAGTGGCTACTTGCATTATGTTAAAAATTATGTTAACCTTATTATCCCATCTTACTTATTGATTGTCACAATATGCATTAGCTTTTGAATAACACCGTCTATGATAGGTAGTTACCATGCCACTTTGTTCATCCTAATTTTGGTATTCCACGGTTTTGCTGCAAGGTTTCCCACATTAACTAAATGACACCATCTTTCAGTCAAGTGATGGATGACCGGCTTAAATTTCCGTATGGGATCTGACCAACGAAAACAATTGATAATGTCTTTGAATTTTGTGTTTGGAACTAGAAAATAATAAGAATATGCTGACCCATCTTCCTGATATGTATTGTGGTGCCATTTTCCATTTACTCAGAAGAGGTTGCTGAGCAGGAGGGCTCATTTTAATAGAAAAGAGAATGTGTGCTATGTCCAGTCTTTGAAGTTTTCTTTTTCTAGATTCTGACTAGATTAAGAATGCATCTTGTTGATTCAGGTGCTCAACTTGGAGGCCATGGATAAAAGCCGTCATTGGAAAATTGTGGGGTGCAGCGCGTATACTGGCAAAGGACTTCTTGCAGGGTTTGATTGGTTGGTTCAAGACATTGCCTCGAGAATTTACATGCTTGACTAGGATGGACGTATTTTCATCTACATTACGTCGTGGATTTGCTTGCTTTCTAGTGTTATCAACAGTAAATGTTGCTGTCTTCACCTTTTGCAGCTAGAACTGTCAGTTAATTTTGTCTGGATTTTCATATGCTTGTATTACTACATCTGTACATGGGAAAGTGCTAATCAAAGACATCATTGAGTGTTATTGCTAGGATCTGATCTGTGATGCAGTTTTGAGTCTTGAGAAATGACTTAAGATGACTTTAAATTGGGGTTTTTTTTTAGATTCTATTATAATATGTGATTCAGAAAAGTAACTCCAAAGGACAACTAAAGAAATTTGAAAATAAGCCCTAATTATAACACAGCCACATTGAAAGCAAAACATTCACAACTCCTGAGTTTTTATTCTTACAGTAGTTCAATTTATGGCCACTAGCAATTCAGAATTATTAATGGTATTTTCATTTATTCTTATTTCTTTTCCATTTAACATCTTTATCTACATTGTGTTGTTGCACGACTTGTCATATAATATTCAATAATTTAATTTTTTTATGATATAATGTAATATTGTGTTATCTTAACATGAAATATATAATATTTTTAATATTTATGTTAATATTGTCCAACATTATCACATGATATTGAACGATTTGTTGCAATTTCTAATTATGCTTCTTCCAAGAAGTACAAAACCTTTTTTCTAGTAGTTAACTATTGCAAACATAACAACTATAAAAAATAAAAAAATTCTGGAGTTGAGAGAATCAAAAATCTGATTTTACAAACATGACAAGTGTAAAAAAAATTATATGAAACATTGCAGATAAAAAAACTTAATAGAACAAATATAGGTAATTAATTTTTTTCTCTAATTTTAACTAGTACAATAAATTTTTTATTATAATATTTTTAACAGATTTATTTTTCAAAGGGTGAAATAGTGAATACTTGATACATCACAAGGTCATGAACTCATGGGCCTTATTTTCTTTTAGTTTTAAAGTTGCAAATAATTCCGAAACTGGTGTGTCTTTATTTTCCTTTTCTATCTGCCCCATTCAATTTCTACCCAAAAATTAGGGCAGCACTCGACTCTGTATGTGAACAAACAGGTATGTTCTTTCTTCATCTTTTTCCGTTTGTTTCCTTTCTCCATTTTCCAGCTGCGATTTCGGTGGAGTGCGCTGGGAAACCGATTGTTTTTCTTTCTTTACTGTAAGCAGCGTGTTCTGTAGTAGTTGGAAATATTTGTTGGCGGTGGCGGTGGGAATAAAGAATTGGAAGAGGAAAGGGGAGTAGAAAAGATCCCAAATTAGATTAGCATTGATGATATGACTCCATATTCACTATAAAGTTACATGATTTAGAATTACCAAAATCTTGTTTGATGTCTTTTGTAATCATCTTATCTTGGTGTGCTTGTTCCTTTGATGCATTGTGATAAGGATGCCAAAAGCTACTTCATCAAATAAGAAGAAGCAAGAAGGTGAAGTAGTAGAGCAGGAGAAGGCATCTTCCAAGCCCAAAAGGAAGATAGGAAGTGAAATCGATGAAATTTTTGCGAAACGCAAGAAGCCCAAGATAGAAATTTTCGATGGAAAGAAACACACAAAGCTCGAAAAGAGAAAGAAGGGTGAGGGTGAGAAAGTGTTTTCTGCAAATACGAAATCACTTGACAAAAGGAAGATGGGAATGAGTAGTAATAGTAAAGATGCATCAACAACCCGCTCGTCTAGACCGAGGAAGAAAACTGCAGACGGGCTGACTATATATACAGAAGAAGAGTTGGGTGTTGGGAAGCCAGGTGGGGGAGGAACTGCTCTATGTCCATTTGACTGTGATTGCTGCTTTTAATAACTGAGATGAGATCCTCTGATGAAGTTTTGATGAAAGATAGAATGCAATTTTAAGCAGAGGAGGTCAACTGGTTTTTGATAGGTACTACTGCTAACAACACATTTTTGAAGGTTTTTTTTTTTTTTTTTCTTTTTTGGTCCTTGTATGGTGGATGTTGTACTTTAGATTTTTGTACTTGTTTTACAAATGATGAAGTTTTCTATAAGTTGAACTTTTATTTGTTTGGATGAGTGTAGATGAGCTATCTATGAAAGGTGATTGCTATTCTGAATCAGTGAATTTATTCACTTGTCTTTGGTAAATATGTGTTGAAATTGCGTTTAGCCTTATCCAGAAAGTTTGGAAAATGAATTGCTTGTAAACTAAGTTGGTTTTACATCTAACTCCCAATACACACAATTAAAGGTTTGATTTTTTATTTGAAATTTTCACCATACATTGGATTTTCAAAGCCTTTAAGCTGCATTTGTATTGAATTAAAGTAAAATTATGATCATAAAAAAATAATTCAAAATAAGAATGATGGATTCAAAACTATATTAGTCCCCAATATCAATCAATTTGTTACCATAAATTTCACATTCATCTTCAAATTCTTCCACCCAATAGAGTCTAGTAGAATTGTCATATTTCATATTGTCATTCTTTCTTTCAATCAGGAAAGTTAAATGCTCTTAACAGTGTGTCACGTTCATCTTACAAGGAAAATAAATGCAATTTACACTGTAATCGACAAACAAGATTGAAACTTAGGAGCTAACAAAACGATAGATCGTAGACATAGTTCCCCCATTATATAATAATTACACAAATTGAACTACTCATTTCAATAGATACAAAATCAAAGGGCACCAGCTGCTCCAACTTTCAAAAGTATTGTGCTAGCAGAATTTCTCATTTAGATTTGGTTGCATGGACTCTTTTTCTACCATCTCTCCCTTGGATAGTTGCATAAATTGAAGTGATGGGGAAAGTGGTGCAGTCATTGGAGGCCGAAATGGCCATGGCACGACACCTGCAGCTAAAGGAGGGGGTGAAGGAAACTGAACTGCTCTTAGAGAGTTAGAAGCAGCTGCTGCATCTGTTTCTACTCTTTTCTCCTCACCAAACTTGCATTGTAAATCAATCTCCATATTTTGAGTTGGGATATGATTCGCCTCAGAAGGTCTCTGAGTGGCAGAAGTTCCTATTGGAACCTGAGGCTTCCAGAAAGGTGTCCCAAGCATTGCTTGGTTAAAAGCCCTGTGGAAGTTATCTTTACTTTCCACAGCATTCTCTTTGCCTTTGGTCTGATGGGATGTGCCTAAGATCTCAGTTGGTTTAGCGTGCCTTGTTTCAGTGTTCTTGTCTCTGTCGAGGGAAGTCCCTTCAACTAGATCACCTCTGGACAATGAGGTGCGTCCAGAAGAAATTGTAGCTGTTGGAAATGCTTTCTCCGGGGGGACAACAGGATTGTAATTTGAAGGGAGAAGATCATCCCAATTTTCCAATAACTCCTTATAGACTTTACGTAGAGTTACTTCTGTTAGTCCCGTCACCTTGCAGATTTCAGCTTGTGTTTTGCGCTTATCCTCTAACTGACAGGCCAAATAAATGGCAGCTGCAGAGATGCTTATAGGGTTCCTGCGGGTGCAGAAGCACTTGTTGATCACCACCTCTCCTATGTGTGTTGCCAGCTCCTGTATGTTGCCAAGATTACAAATAGAAAACAGGGTCACTATTCATGGCATTATCAAAGAATTTGATTAAGTCCACTTATATATGAGATAAAATACATTACATATACCATCCAAAAAGATGACTATCATATAGAGTGATGTCTTTATATACTTGTACTCTTGGTGCGTATGGAAATAACAGGAAAAATAATTAGAAAATGGATAGAAGGGAAGCATCAAATATCATCAAGTTTTCTTATGACATAAGCTAGGGAGTTCTTCATTACAGAATAGTCTACCGTTGGGCAACAAAGAGGAATATCAGAATACACTCGCTCTGGACCAAATATACTAAATATTTAGTAAAAGCATAGAAAATACTATCAAATGTGAAGAGGGACTAAATATTTGGGATGCACAAAAAAAAAAAAAAAGGAAATCTGGACTACGTAACTGGGATGGAGGGAGTAAAATTGTTTGAGATCAAGTAAACATTTAGCACAACTGAGCCTTCAACAAACCAAAATAACAAGAAACCTTAATAGCAGAGTAGGAGAAGTACCTGAGCAGATTTGTTGAGTTGGAGAAGTGTACAAAATCTGGGCATGTGCACTGATATTGAATTGCTATTAATAGGTTGACTTAATTGTAGAGCTTCTCCAAGTATCTTGATGTACTTTCCTATCTCCTTTTGCGGTAAATTTGCAGCAATTGATATTTCCTAATAATCAATAGAAAGCAAGAAGTGAAAAATCCATCATTTAACAAATTCACGATCTAAAACAAAATGTTCCATCACTACACAAAGTTGAGATGGAAACTACAAGAATGACTGTATCATTATAAAGCACCTTTTCAGATAGGATACCTTTATTACAAAAGAAGATATATTTCTGTTTGGTTTTTGAGTTAAATACTTCATAACCAAAGATCTAAGAAAATCAGGAAGGGTTTCATTAATGACGAACCAAAAAAACGAGCAAATTGAGAAAAACTCATTCCAGCAATCCAGGTTCAACAGCACAACTGCCACCACTCTCCCAAGAGCAGCCACCAGTTCTGCAGTGAAACCATCTTAACTGAGAAAACACTTGAAACAATTTCAAACTTCCCAACATCCCCCCTACAGGACACACACACACAAAGGAAAGGAAGGAAAGACTATCTCTCAATCTATAAGCCACAAATACCATCACCAACAGCCTCACAGTTGATTAAGTATGCAAACTCGCCAAGCTGGTTAGGAGAGGTGGGTAAAAGATGGTTGAGAAGTAGAGATGATAACAATGTAAACGAGAATATTTAGGAGTTTTGTTTAAAATGAAACCAGCTTTGTTATTTGTCATGGCAACTTTCTTTGTCAGAAATTTGATGTTTGTGTCTAGTTTATCCATTAGTAAGGAAATTTAACAGCTGGGTGATTATGTGCAGCCTGCAGGTGTTTCCTCTTTATTTCCCCTTCTGAGCAGGTTGTCACTGAGACAAGGGTATGTTGGCTGTAATAGTGTATATGTTCCCCAGAAAGATTTTCTGGTCAGTATGAAGTATACTGGTGTGCAATTCTTTGTATCAGTATACAATGGAAACTGATAGAAGCCTTTTACAATTAGAAGCTGAATATTTGACTTAATGCATAATAGAAATGAGTAATAGTGCCATTTCAAACAAAATTGGAACATTTTCAGGATGACTAGTTTGATAATCCCTTTGAGAACCAGTTGCCACCCAAAGAAAACAACATAATAAAACTAAAATGAAATATCTGCTCAAACAAGCTGTGGACATGATGAGAAGTAAACATATCTTCCAAGATATCACAATCAATGCAACAATATTTTCATCTTTGTCCCTTGATTCTTTAAAACAAAGAGCCTTACATCTCCATTGCAATAAAACCTGAAAGTTTGTATACACAATCCACATTTTGATTCAACTAACACGATAATGACTATTTTCACCAGTGTGTACTTCAGTATGACCCTTTTTAACTGCAAAATTCCTATGACAAGAATATACCAAGGCACAAAAACATTCAACTATAAATTTCCAATGGCGAAGGTCATAGATGCTCCCAACATTTGGTTTAATGGTGAATTTTGCCCTAATAGTATTCAAAATACCAAAATTTACATTGATCTGTGTATCCACTCCCATTTAAACAGTTTAAATCGAATTCAGGTGATTTTAAAATTATAATTTTGCGCTTGTAATTATGTAATTATATAATAGAAGCAGCCGATTTCTACAGTGTATAGTTTTGACATTCAATATATTTCTTCATACGATAACGGATTCAGGTAAATTTGGGTATTTTTGAGTTAATTGAATTATCACAAAGCTAAAAAAAAAAACAATTTCCACACAATTTGACAACAAAAAAAAATCGTAGAAAATGGTATAGAAACAACACAATTTGGGTGAATATACATACCTGAAGGGTTCTGGGTTCTTGAGCTTCGCGAATGGCTTGCACAAGCGCGGCAGTAGCCAAGGCCTCGACGCTTCGATTCCTCAAACAAGTGGCGGAGGAGCAATCCCTGAAAAGCTGAAAGGCATGGTCTGAAATATCAGAGTCGAGTCCGAGAATTGACGCCACGTCGATTATCTGCAAATAAGCCCTCAAATTATCCACCACGACCGAGGGCCCTGAAGCGCTGGAATTGTTCCCCTGCGACGTCGTTTCGAGCACCCGCTCGAGCTCGGCCAAGTGGCCGGCGAAGGAGAGGGAAGAGTGAGCGAAGACGGGATAAGGCTCGAGCGACCACGTGGAGAAGGCGGTGATGAATCCAGTAGGCTCGAAGGGGTCTTCGTCGTCGTTTTGAGAGAGGATCGGGGGGAGGTCGGAGGTGACGAGGCAGAGGGGGTTATCCTGCGCACGGAGATGGAAGAGGTGGTGAGGTTGGGTCTGCCGCTCCTCCACGACGCGGCCGCAGGAGACGCACTCGGTGATGCTCCGGCCGAAGGTGGTGGTGGCGGAGCGGCCCTGCTCGGAGGAGCAGTAGGGGCAACGCATTTTTAATTCAACGATTCAGTTGACCATTCTGATTTGCTGCCTTCTTTTTTTTTTTTTTTTTTTTTAAGAACAGTCTAGCAAGCTTTTCCTCTCCAAATTGCTTGTTTCCTTTTTTACCCCCTCCTCCCTGCGGAAAAGATACTAATCAACTAATTCTTTCATGTCTATATTGGTAATTTGGTATAACTCGAGGATATGTTTGGATTGAAGATGAGGGTGGATCTTGTATGTTTCAATTTGAGATTTAAGGGGGGTTTATTGTTTTTTAAAGGTGGATTTTGATAATATTATGTTTGTTAGTGATTTTTAATGAATGCTTATAGTTAAATTGTTATTATTACATTAAGAATTATAAAGAAAGTTAATGTTGTTTTATTTTATTTTGAAAATGTAGATATCTTTGTTTGTAATTGTGGAAAAATAAAAAATATATTGAAAGTGTAGTAGAATTATATGATTTTCAAAATCTCATAACTAATATGATTGAGTTTTGGTCATTTCAAACCCCGATCGGCAATACTCAGTCCAAACAGAGCGTAAATATATTGAATATGTAACATGTTACACACATGTTAAAGATAGTGCTTATATTAACACACATTAGATTTAAGAGTCTACAACCATCAGATCAAAATTTAAAATGACCAATTACTCGTAGAGCGGACACATCGGGCCACTCAGCCTGGCCAACCCAACCAAACAAGCCAAGTGATAAAATCAGGTAAGTTTGGATCGATTCATCCTCTGATCGGACCAAGAAAATTGTAGAACAGTCCAACCCTTCTTGAGCCAATGGGTTAAATTGGTCCAAACCCCTCACTATTATTATTTAAAATAAAAAATAAACAACATAATTATTAATTCATAAGTCGAAAGTCCAAATAGAATTCAAAAATTAAAATATAATAATTCAGAAATCTAAACTCCAAACAAAAAATAAAAGATAATAATTCATAACTCCCAACTATTATCAAAGTCAAATAGCACTGACAATCATTTATCGATAAATTTATCATACCAATAATTAATGTCTTTGAGGAGTTATCAAAATCAAATTATTATATAGAGTTAAAACTTGGGTGTTCAATAATTAAGGAACCATTATATGAATTATATGAATTATCAATATCTTGCAAATTGCAGAACATAAGAGCAAGAGAAGCTTGGAAAAATGAGAAAAGAAAAGCAATGGCCATAATAATGGGATGAATGAATCTCTCATAGTATCATTTTCCCAACAATATTATTCATAATAATGGGAACTGTATAGGGAAAACAAAATTCCATAAATTCATCGGCCATCACACCGACCTGAGACCATTCCAATCCATTGGATCATTTGGGTCGGGTCATATAGTTTCGACATTTCTTGAGTCACTAATTTTAAAGTATTGTTTAGCCTTTATTTATGTACCGTTTGGACTGTTAAGTTGGTCACTAAAAATTGATGAATAAACTTATTTGTTGCATCGAAAAAAATTCTTGTCTAACATCAACTAAATAAGAAATTGATATCTTCCAGTGGAGTTTTGTCGCCAATTCTTTATTAATATCTAGTTCTTTACCTTCTTCTACATATTAGAGGATTTGACTATTCCTTGACGGACTTTGAGATGTTAGGGTGTTAAGTTAATTATTCACGAGTTCTGCTTATTCATGTATAAGTGGAACAAAATGTTTATTAATAATTACTCTAGAAAAGGTTAATTCTGTCAATTCATGTCATCAAGTCATTAATACTCTGCATATTGGAAAAGTTATTCAAACAAGAAAATCGAATTTTGTCATATTGTGTAATATATATCTGATATTGATATCGATATTTCATATTATGAGTGTGATATATATATATACATATTGTATAATATATTATGTTTTCTTATTTTTTAATTGATACATCAACGTCATATAACAATCACGTCAGCTTGTGTGGAGGAGAATAATATTTACGAGAATGTTAACACTTTAAATTTAGAAATTTTAATTTGATAGTTTCGAATCTTTTACACCATGTATTTATAAGTTTTATCTTTCATAGTCCATGTTGTATTTACTCATCTCTCAAGGATTGAACATATTTTACAACGACTTGGACAAAGAAAAATATAGATTTCCCACATATAAGTTTGACATGTGATTTGATTTGACATTTACAATAATAGTTCACCTTATAAAATTCTTAAACAAACATATATTATTATTTTCCACCTTCACTTCAAAACACTTGACAATTTCACGAATATAATCATATAAATCGAAACCCCAACAACCTCCAACCAAAGATATTATCACAAACTTATACTCCCATCCTACAAAGATAGTTAAATATCTTTTTTTATGTTTCAAATTGTAGTCACTTTCTTTGTTTGTAGAATGTAAATCTCTAAAATATCCTCAATTAATGTTTGGAACTTGCATAAGAGTATATAAGTGTTGGTGAATTTATGTTTGGCTATTAGTGTATATAAGTAAGACCATAAAATGAAGTTTGTAAGTTAAATTTGTATTTCCAAATAGATAGATTAAATGTGATCTCTTAATTTATATGAAATATGACTATCTTTCTGAAATAGAATAAACATATAAATTGTAAATTATTGATTGATTCGTGCAAGAAAATTAAATTCATAAAACTATTTCACAAAAATTCTACCCACATCAAAATCCACAATTTAAATAACAAAATTTCTTTAATCCCACATAAATCAGTTCAAAACATGTCAAGGTCGCAGACTAAACGTGCTGAATGTGGGCCCATTAGATTGTGATGGCCCACAATATTTACACTCAAAACCCCTATCCAACCATTATCCCCATTCCCAGTGCAAGGGAACGAATCAAAATCGACAAATTCCCAAAGCTGAATTACCATTTGCGGGAAAAACCATCTACCAAATCCACATGTACCACGAGATGAAGGATGATGATGCACTTCCAATATCAACGCCCACATCTTCATCACTTTTGTCCTCATCCTCGCCTGGGATCTCCAAGAAAGACCATTTCCCGCCTGTATCCGGCATTCTAGGGCGCTCGCGCTACAAGTTTTGGGCACTCGCTGCCATTTTGTTGCTCGCTTTCTGGTCAATGCTCACCGGAACCGTCACCCTCCGCTCCTCCGCCGGCGATCTCAACCGCTTCAACCAAGACTACTACTCCCCCACCACCGAAGACCTCGACGTTCTGGTAATTCAACGCTAATGTCTCTGTTTTCGCTGCGATTTCTTTTGTTTATGTTTGATTGTGATTGTAGGATCTGGAGGAGAGGGAGAAATTGGTGAAGCACATGTGGGATGTGTACACCAACAATCCTCGGATCGGATTGGGGGGGTTTTGGCGAGAGGCGTTCGTTGCTGCCTATGAGGATTTGACTAGCGAGGAGGCTGAGGTTAGGGACACTGCCATTTCTGAGATAGCTAAGATGTCTATTCGCCACCTTCCATCTCTACGCACTTCCTCTTTGTCGGTCAGTTGCTCTCCTTGGTCTTTCTCTTCAAATAACTTTTCATTTATTGATATTGTTGTTTAAGAGTGGTGAAATATAAGTAGAATGGTTAATCAATAGGTAAGTATTGGAAAAACGTAAATGTTTGGGCCGTGTTGAGATTTTTGACCCCAAATTTGCTGCTTCTTGGATAGTAATCTCACATTGTACTTTAGCTTCTCTGTTTATGGTGCTTGTAAGTTTTGTCTGCTTGCTACATAAATGCTTTCATTTTCTTAAACTGCAAATGAGTCTGCTAATATTGCATTTTGCATTCTTGGTGGGTAAGAATGTCTTTTGTTGATCAATTGCTCTTTGCATACTTGTGTAGATTTAGAACTCCTATGAGTTAGTTGCTGTTACGGGGAGGTGTTCTCATTATTTTTGGGAGATTGTTTGGTAGTATCTGCTTTTTCCCTCTAACTTATCGATATTAACAACAAAGCCTAGCCTAATGGTTCAGGATTGCTACTCAATGGGAACATCCAAAATTAACAACGGTCACCATCCTTAATTACCAAGCCACCACTGTGGTAAATCTGTAAATGACTCTCACATCAATCACCAATACTGCAGAATATGGCTATGGCTTCCACTTTGTAGTTTGTAGAGTATCACCACCACTAAAACCAGAAAACCGCAAATGGGTTTCTAGTTACGCTACCACTGCTACCATGGATGTTCTGCCCTGTTCTCTAGACCATCAAATGACAATTCCAACTAACCAGGTCAGGTTCTGAAACTGTCTGGCACAGTATGTATTTTGGGATCAGCAGACTCAATAATAGAAGTCAATGCCTCTCCAACACTCGATTTTAGGATTGTGTTGTTGTGTTGGCATTAGTGAAGGACACTCAAAGAAATGTTTTTTTTGGTTACTATGGCAGCATGATGAAAGAGCCTGAATGGATTTAGTAAAGAAATTTTTGGTTACTATGGCAGCATGATGAAAGAGACTCAATGGATTTAGTAAAGAAAAGTAACGGTCATGTATTAAGGATCATTGATTTCTTGCTTGCTCTGGACGCAAATATATCAAAATAAAACCATGGGTAAGTTTGCATCAAAATTTATTGAGAGACACATTATTTGCATCTAATGAACTATCCAACACACTGAACATGATATTTTGGCTTTTCCTCTAGCAAAACTGATTCTTTTTTTCTTTCCAAATGAATAGTATTAGCCACACAGGCAGGCACACACAATATGAGCATAACTGACTTAAGGGCAAAGAAGAGTAACAAAACCAAAGCAAGACAACCTGACCATGTGACAAAATGAGTAGGTGGTTACTTATCATTTTACTAATCTCAAGATAGCTCAAAAGTCCTCTCAAGTGAAATTTCAGAATTCAGTCACAATTTCAGTACAAAGTTAAGAATAAAACATCACACAAATAGAAATTGACCTTTCAAAATCCGTAACACATCATGAATGGAAGTGAAAATATTTTCAAACAGCATGCATGCCCTACTATAGGCTTGCATATTTTCTCATTGTCCACCACTACAATCACTTGCACAAAAATCTTATGATATTTTATCATAAGCTTGTAATGAGCTAGGGACAAAGGTAGGAAATATCATGGGAATATAGCTAAAAACCCATTGCACTAGTTGAACATGAATGAAACAATCGAAGCTCAAGTATATATAAGACTTGTAAAAAAAACCAACCAATTGTATTTCACACTTCTCTCAGTTCACCCTCTTAGCATACATCCATGAAGCACTTGCATCAATGAAAGTGAAGTACGAATTAGAAGAATACCTTTTGAGAATATTTTACTTCACACTACTTCCCTTCCTTGCCTACCCCCCCCCCCCCTCTCCATTTATTTATTTTTTAGTTTATCTTTCTTCTGTTAAATCCCAAAACCACTTCAACAACTCGCATATGGATAATGAACACCTATGCCATTTCACTTTATACCGCCAACATAATTGGCGTACTATTTTTTTCTTGTACTCCCCCTCCAATAAATTGTGTCGAACGATATTCTACTAGTTCTCTAGTTAGGTAAGGGTATCATTTTGCTAGCTAAGGTTGTATGTATAGCCATACAAGTTTGTAAATTGAAATTGGCTGATTAAGCTCGAAGGGGAAGGGCTAATAGAAGAGAAAATTAATCAAAAGATTGGCTTTTTGGCTAAAGAGGCCAAAACAATGAAGGCCTTAATTAATTTGATATACATGCATGAGAATTAATGATCTTGAGAAGAAGCAATGTAAGTTTTGGTGAAACTAAAATGCCCCAAGTGCACGGGATGTGCCCGTAGTGAAACAAAATTGGTAAGAAGATTGTTAAGATGTTTCAATCAAAAGAAACCTCTCACAAAGATAGTAAGAAGATTGTTAAGATGTTTCAATCAAAAGACTATCACTCTCAATGGCTAAAATGTTTCCTAAGTCTAGACTCAAACCACTTTAACTAGACTTACCAATTACAAGTTGCAAAACACTCAATCATGTTATGATTATCTCAAGGTCAATGGGCTTTTTACTCATGACATGCATTAAAAAACTTAATCGAAACATAGAATTCATTCTCTTCAATGAGTTTTCCTTAATGAAATCATTTTCATCATTGACACACAAGATTCAGTACCTTGTTACTCAGGAAAAAAGGCTCAATGAAAAACACACTAATCCTAAAACAATAAACTAATTAATGACTCAACGTAGAAATACCAGAAACATGAGCTTCTAAAATTTATATTAGAGGTTACGAAGTACGAACAAAAAGTTAATTGCTAATTTTAACAAGTGTTTCTTTTGTACGGATAAGTTTATGTTTCTTGGCTATGTTGTGAGTGCTAAAGGTATCGAGGTAGATGATGAGAAGGTCACAACCATTTGAGATTGGCCTATGCCTACTTCATTAAGTCAATTATGAAGGTGTAATGGTTTGCAATTGAAGGTTTGTTAAAGACTATAGTAGTATAGCTGCACAAATGATGAATGTCAATAAAGAACGTTACGTTTAAGTGGGGAGAAGAGTAAGAAAGGATATTCCAATCCGTCAAGGATGCATTAATTAATGTATCCTTTATTTGTTTTACTAGACTTTACTAAAACATTTGAAATTGGGTTTGATGCTTTGGGCATTCCCAAGGTCATCGTATACAAGGTAAAGGAAAAACATTGTAATGGATGCACTATCATGAAGGTTTCACCTTGCTTTCAACTCTGGATTCTAAATTGCTAGATTTTGAGTATATCTAAAAGGGGGTGGGGAGTGTTTCTATATCTATAATAAAAAATGAAAAATACCAACTTTGTAAAAGCATATATTTTTTTACCCAAATTTGAGACCAAATTACTGAACTAATTTTAAACTTAAGTTGATGTATTTTGACTAAGGAAAAGTGTTCTCACTCACTTAGATCATAAAGGTACCCTAAGTTAGATCACAAAGCTCATAGGTTAGATCACAATGGTCATATTAGATCTTGAAACTTGAGTTATATCATGATGGTTAGGTAGGGATAGTTAGATCATGAAGGTACTCTAGGTTAGATCATTAAACTCGGGTTGGATCAAGATGCTCATGTTAAACCACGGTGCTCGAGGGCATTTAAGACATTTGGAAAAAATTGGGTAAAAAACTTGTTTTGTTATGGTTATTGGTTAGAAAGACACATTTTCACATCAAAGAGGTGTGGTGGTGGACCATGACCTTGGTGAAATATATGTAATTTGTGCTAATGAGGGTTGTTAGAAATTTTATGCGCATGATGGATTGTTGTTAGAGAAAATAAATTATGTATACCATATTCATCTTTATCTGAGTTGATTCATGATTGTTAGAGAGGCAGGTGCAGGGGGTTCATTGAGTCACTTTGGTGTAGCTAAGACCTTTAATGTGTTATGAACACTTTTTTTTATGCCACACATCTAGAGAGAATTTGTGCAAGATGCACATCATGCAAGCAACAACCACCTGATTTCTCCATTCTATGCATGAATTTCTAAATCTTCTTTTTAAGCCTGCTTCATTTCTGCAATAAGCAGAAACCTGTTTGTAGGATCATGTTCTTAAACGTGTGGCTGTGATGGAGAATACTGTATCTTGATCATATGACATAACCAGTTGTTGAATTCTACCAGTCCATTTGTTTGTTCCCGCCTTTCTTCCTCTCTATAACAATTAGATTCCTTGAGATATATTTGCCTCATTTTTGTAGCAAGTTTTCATCATCCACCTTCTCTAGATCCTTAGATGCAATGATATTTCTTTTGCTCTTTCAGAGTACGCAGGATTTGAGTCTAAAACATGTGGCGATGGGGCGATGACCTCATGAGGGAGCATTGCCATATTTGAGGCAAGTTTCTACTTCAATATACAGCCATTCCCATGGAAAATATGTGTGCTGTCTGTTGAGTAACTTTGAGGAAATGCAGTACTTTGTTCTCCTGTTTTTTGAAGAGTAGAACAATGCTTATTTTTTCTGATTTATTTTATGTGAACGTTTTGCTTTCACTAGAATTTAGTTTTGTTACAATCTGATGGAATGGAACATGAAGATGTTATTTGTTATCCATCAATATAATAGCATCTACTTTGATGTTGGATAGAGACAGAGTATTATAGTATTCAGAAGAAAAAAACATAAAAAAAGTATTATAGTATTCAGTTTCCTTTCTTTGATGTTCGATTATACTAACACTGCTCGATAATACTTGATGTTAATAATGGAGCGACAAAATATGAGCTTTCATTGTCCTTGATTGGCGTTTTGTAAGCATCTCACATGTCATTTTAAATTCTCTCATGATAAAAATAACAATAGCAAAAAATGTAAATTAATAATAATACATTTTTTTACGGTAATGATGCTATAAAATTTGCTTGTCAACTATACTAGACATCTAAAAGAAAAGAGTGTACTAATTGACTTCAAATTTCAGCTATGAAGGAAAGATGATAGTTCCTTATAGAGAAGGGGGAAAACACAGAAGAAACAGAATCCTATGTGGGTTTTGGAAAATCTTGATTATGAAATGCAGGGTTTTGTAAATAAAGATAAATAGTGAAAGTATATGTTGTTGTGAGATTTTATAGGGTATAATCATTATTGTAAATGTCATGTAAAAGGTGGTCGAATGTAACATTATACTAGCATAGGATTGTATTGTAACACATGAGTTTTTCTTTTTCTATATTTTTATACTTATATCATATGTTGACTTCTCATTTGTCCTTAATGTTCTTATATATATATATATATATATATATATATATATATATATATATAAAAGATTGTTGTTTTCTAGTCTATTAGAATAACATCAAGATTTTTTTAAACATTTCATCTGAGTTTAGCCTCGCGCATTGCTTTGCGTCCAGCGAAAAAAATACGATTTCAGTTGTCCCTCTATGGATTCACCTATATAAGCTTTTCAATTTATATTTTTTATTTGTATATTCTTTAAAATTAGATTCAGATTTAAAAAGATATCTTGTAATTTATTTTCATAGATTTTTAAATTTATTTTCATTAATTTTTAAATGTATTTTCAAATTTTAGGATATTTTCTTAACCTTAAATTATTTAATTAAACAATTTTCAAGATGAAGTATAGTGATCAAACATTTTCTATACTAAATTGATATTTAGATTTTCTGAAATAATTTTCATATTTTAAAAGAATATCTAGATTTTTTTTGGATTAAAAAAAAAAAAGACATTCTACACTTTAAGATTAATTCTAATATTGAGGTTATTTAAATGACTTTTAAAAAATTGACTTTATTTATAATAGTAATTTAAATGTTTTCTTTTTAGATTTTGATAGTTAAATCATCTTAGATATAAACTCAACTAATAACATACCATTTTCACAGCTGTTATCTTAATTATATTCTCTTTTTCTACACTATTGTATTAAAAAAAAAAAAAAAAAAGAGCAAAAACTAAAATTAATTGTGAGTAAAGAACTCATGCATAGCTAGATCTGCTCCAATAACAATCACTACTTGTGCTTAATAAACTCAGTAGGAGGCATAAAGAACTCATGCTTCAAACCCCAAACATTGAAATCAACCTCTTCAATCTTCCATGATTCTTGCAACTCCCTTTTATGATTAGCAGACTGCTCCCCATATCTGAAAACAGTGAAGAAAGTCTTGCCAGCATGGGCTATATTCACTCCATCCACATATTTGTAGTCTTGGATTTCAGATTCAGTGCTTGTTTCCCAGAACACATCACCATCTTCCTTGCAGGTCTTGACTGACAGCAGCCTCGAATCCTCCAGCTTCACCAGCAGCCCTGATCTCTGGCTGAAGTATCCCCAGATCGTGTGGTGGATGATCTCGTGTTTGGGCCCACTCTGTGCCTCCAGCGTCGACTGGCTCGTGTCCAGCTTCAGTATGAAGCAGTCCTCATCGTTTATTATCTTCTCCCCGATGCAAACTGCATCTATGAATAAATTTGCTGTCATTCGGGGATCAAGTCCCTGATCATCATGGATTTAGTGAATATCTTGTCGAGTTTAGAGAATAGTCGATCCAATGCATTCTATAACTACATGTTTTGCAGTGTATCAAGAATCGTTGTTAATATAACTTCGAGAGTTCTTCAAACTTTTTGTGCAAGAGAATTGATGAAGTTTGTTTTTAATACTTTTGTCTCACAATTATTCCATATTATAACATAAATTGGGTGGGGGCTAAATTTTATATAGTAATGAACAAATTTTTATGATGTAAGAGGACAAACTGTTATAAATTAATGATGTAAATGAGAAATATATGCGCGTGATCCCCTAAATCCATCCCTGTTTACAATACATTCCTGAGAGTATCCTAGTCTTTTTATTTATCAAAATGACCACAAAAGGTGGTTCCTAAACATGTGGCTACTTTCACTTTTGTGCTTAATCTAGCTATATTTTGATATACTCACTTGATTGAATAGTGATGACCAAGTAGGTAATAGTGACTAGTGCACATACCTGCAAGAATCGGCGCAAAGGCCTTGGAGGGCCAATGGAGATAGGCCTCTGCTGATTAGAAGACTGCCTCCAGGAGAGGTTGCCATTGCAACCAGATATAAGCTTGGAGCCGGATATCAAAAACTCCAAGCACCAGTGATCCGGATTCCTTTGCCAGAGCACGAACCCTCCGGCCTCCTCGTTGTTCTTGGACTTGACATTCTCGTCCCCCTGATGAAACTCCGACGCGCTGATCCTGACCTGCCCCACCACGCACATGCTGTTCATCCCGTTCAGGGCGGGCTGCCCGCCCATGGCCGCTATGTACTGCGTCACAATGTACTTGGCGGTGGAGGCCTCGATGGAGGAGTTCTTGGGCGGGCGGTTGGTGGCCGAGCTGGTGGCGATCTGGAACGGCAGCAGAGGGGATCCGACGATGCAGAGAAGAAAGCTCATCTCGTTGTACTTGCTGGCGATGATCGGGGACGACCACTTGTCGGTCGGCTGGGCCTTCATCCACGTGGCCATGTTCTGCCACCTCAGCGCCGCGTTGCTGCCCAGCCCCGAGAACATCTCCTCCGGGATCGGGACCTCCAGCACCGTCTCCAGTGAGTCTTCCCGCTCGAAGTTCGGGCACAGTTTTCTCATCACTATTTTCTGCTTGTTCTTCTGGCTGCTCATCTTTCTTGCTTTCTGTCTGTTAACCACAGATGATGATCAATGTTGTTGTGTGTTTTGCTTTGAAAGATTGATTGTTTGATTATTATGGGAGGGCTGGCTGGGCGTGATCCTAGGAGTCGTGTGGCCACGATCGAGTAATTTATTTGTGCAAACTTGTTCAAACTTAAAATTCCCCTCTTTGGCTCCCTTTTAGGACAAGTGTCCTAATTATAATTCTTGTGGATCTGTGACCTATTTTCATTACAATAATAAACCACATTGACTCTCTTCTATTGTCTTTCATATCAATTTTTACTTTATAGTATAATATTACCTAATTTCTAACTCATAGCGCTTTGAGTAGAGAATATTTAACAAATGCTAAAATCCTTTACATATTTGTATATTATTGTCCGATCATCATAAGTTGGAGTTGATCCCACGAGAAGTGATGAATAAACTATGTTTTCTACATTCAATTCAATAAAATTACAAAAGATGGGTGGTTTTAGATATGATTGAGAATTATCACTAAATTAATCAAACAACCTAGAAAGCAAAATAAACATGTAATCAATGAATTAAAGTATTCCGGTTATCAATTCAATTATCCCATGGTATCAATTATCCTCTAATCAATCAATGTAATACTCATATTTCAGTTTATCTTAGAATTATCATCCCTATAAAGAGGGTTAAACTGAATTGTCTCTTAAGATAAGTTAAATTAGAATAAGATCACTAATTAACCATATTTAATTGAATAACCTAGAATAAACTCTCCACACTTAATTCATTAAATGCATTAATCACCAAATCAATTATAAGATGAACTAGACTTCAAATACACAAGATGTCAAGTTCGATTCTATAATCTAAGATTATGCTATCATAGAGATGCACCACCTTTAGTTTACTACTAATGAAAATTAAAACACAACTAATATGATTCATGATTTAAATTCTAGCAATCAATTATCAAACGTGGTCAATCTAAATTAAGCATCAATAATCGAAATTAATATAAATAGATATAGCATAATCAATTCCAATCAAAACATCAAGAGGAAATTATAGGATTAATTAAAACATACTTAAAATATAACCGTGTTCAAACATCCATTCTAACCGGAATATGAAGTCAAAACAATGAAAATCCAAGAAGAATACATTAGAAAGCTATTCTAGATAGTGTTTCGTGCTACCCAAGTCTTCAATCTCTCTCTAGCATGTATTTCTTCTTTGGGGAGCACTCCAAAATTATGTTATGACTTTATCCTAGGCGTGTCTTAAATTAACCCCTTAGGAGATGAGTTTTTTTCATTTTCCAGCCCAAAACTCGCTCAAAATTTCACTAGCTGCACTGGGCTTCACAATGGCAGACTAAGCCACACTTGGCTAGGTTTTGGGTCCAAACTGTCCCAAATTCATTTCGCCTTCATTTCTTAGCCCACGAACACGTACCTTAGCCTAAAAATATTTCAAATTTTCTAAAATAATTGTGAAAATAATATATGAAGTATTTTGATACAAAAAACACGTATAAGTACGAAAACGACACATTCAATCACATCAAAATACATAAAAAAAAAACTAAAGTTTATCAATAATAAAATGCATCTATTTTTTATCAATCACAAGTTCATGAAGTCATTTCATTTTGATCTCACGATAGGTATGTCTTTTCTGAATCTTCACATCCAGTCATTCGAAACTAATGACTCACAACACATGCTACTCACGTGCCCGTTAAGGGAAGTAACATGTTTAAACCCTTTCTCAATTCTCCAATCCAATCACAAAAACAGGATGTAACCCTAGATCGATCCTTGATTCCCATGATCTTCGCATCTTCAATTCCCAAATCACCAAGAAAACATTAATCTTCTAAAGGACCCAAGGAGAAGATAATTCTGACCACAACAACTGATGTTAACTCTGACGTAGCCATAATTGAAGCAGTTTGGAGTAGTAGCTTTAGGATTCCATTTCACCTTCCTTAATACTCATTTCTTCTTTTACCAATATCATTGCTCCACCTTAATATCCGCTTGTTTAATTTATTAGCTGCAGACATCTTTAATTACATACAATTTTTTTTTTAAATTGTAATTTTCATTTTTAACAAGTTTTGTCCAATTTTTTTATTATTAATCTTATGTATTTCAAGTTTAATCTTTTAATTGTTAGTTTTCCAATTTTCATCATATGTTGTCGGAATTTTAAGTTTTGCTAACATGATGTTTCAATTCCGCCATCTACATAAGTAGAAATTAACATTTTGAACACAGTCGACACAAAATTGGAAAAGTTTGATGATTAGAGTGGAGGAAACTTCAATTTGTGCGTTGGATCACCTTGAAGAGGTATATTATCATAATGCTTTATTAATTGGTTTTAGATTGATCCATTTTCCAAAGTTAATTAGATTCAAGAAAGAGCTTCATAAAAACATTAGTCTATTTTTCTTTAGTAATTAATAAAGAACATTTGCGTATATAAGTAGCTTATAAGATATTAACAAAAAAATGGGCATAGAGTAGCAGTGTGCACAGATCCATTACCCATCGGAACTGAACTAAAATCGAAATGTGGTTCAGTTTTCGATTTTAATTTTGGGATTTTTAGTTAAATCCGGTTCAGTTTCGGTTTTTAGGTCTGATTAACTGAATCGAAAATTGAAAAAAATATATATATAATTTTTTTTTTTTTTGAGATTTCTTTAATTGAGATATTGAATCAATTTATTTCCCAATTTTCAAATTTTTTATTCCCATCGGTTTTTAGCCACACATTGCCGTTTATTTAGGTTGTCTTTGGTTGAAAGGATTTGAAATCTCTTGTAGTAAATTTGGATAGATGTGCATTTAAAATCTAGTTATTACTTTTATTTTAAACTAACTTTTAAGTAATATGAGTGGATTTCAAATCACTCTATCCAAATACTACCTACAGTTGAACTTGAAACTTTAAATTTTTAATTTTTGTTTGTTTAATAACTTGAAACGAAATTTAAATTTGAATGTGAATGTGAAACTTGTTTTATGATTTTAAATTTTGTATTAGTTTATGTGATTGTTGTGTTTTATGTTTTTTTTATTCTTTCATTTTTGAGCAAAAAATAAAATAAAAATATTTAAAACTCAAACCTAACTGAAATTTTTTGGTTAAAATCAAACCGGCATCCGGCATATATATATAAAACATATTTTTACCTATAACCTATCGATTAACATATCCAACTAGCTTAGTTCTTAGTCTGAAAGAGTGGTATAAGGAAGTTTGTAACTCTCAAATATTAAGAGATTTTTTTTAGCTAATAGTCATATTTTTGTTTTGAGTCAAAGCTTTCACTTTATATGTGTGGTTGCAAAACTGAATAGTCCAGAATTTGGGCTTATGGAGTTGAAGTTTTATATATAAATACAAAACGTCTCATAAAAATAGTAAAATCAATACACCCTCAACTCATGAAAAAAAAAAAAGTGAAATGTGTGTTGAGTGGGGGTGACTCGAGAGTTGGAGACAAAGCTTGTAGAAATAGAAGCTTGTTGCCCAGCGCATGCTCGACAATGGTAGGCCCCACACCAGAGTAACCACTCTTATTAATATATATTAATGTCTTCTGCATTCAATCTCTTGACATTTTTATTCAGTTCCTATTGGATGTCATCTTCTTTTCTCACCAAACTCTTTAGGCCTTTTTGACCCTTAATTGATTTTTGGAATTTGTATGGTTGATGCTCTTTTGCCTATCTATTCCTTTTTATTCTTTCTTTAATTAATTAAACATCCTTTTTCGCTTTTCAATTCACACTTTTGGCTTATTCTTCATATTATATTAATTTATAACAAATTAGTTCCTTATCTCATCAAAAATTAATTAATTTGTTTCTTTTAAGTGCATGTGTCTCTTAATAGTGTATAGTAATTCTATGATGTAGGTATATGCATTAGACAATATACATAATACATATATACTCAGAATTTAATTCCCATCCACAAATTATAACTAAATACAGATGATTTCGGTTCTTTTTTTAATTATATAAAATATATAGTGATATTATATATACTATATACGAACACTCTTGTTCACCAAAAAGCTTCAAAATATTGATCATCTCATTACAACATAAATGACTTTTAGGTAACATTTTTTAATGTATACAACACATTTGCACTTTTTAAAATTTTTTAAATTATGTGTAACACTTTTTTTATAACATTTTAAGTAAGGAAAACTTACATTTATCATTTTTAAATAAGAAGCACTTAGTTTTTAAGTAATAAGTTTAGATAAGTTACATTCTATTGTAATACTGTTAAATAACTACAATTAGATCCATACAATTTGAGTCAACCCGATTTAGAATCGGTTTCCACGCATCCCTACGTGCTTAGGCATGTGAGTTCGCACATTCTTCTTCGTGTTCATATTCTGACAAATATGTATACCTTTTAATTATAACATTCATACATTTACATTATATTACATAGACATGTAATACCGTATTTAAGCATTTATGTTATTTTAGGCGAGCCTTTATGTTATAAGAATATAACTTTTATGTTGATATAAAGGTATAAATAATATCACATAAAACTACGAGTAATATCAGATAAATGTATGTTAATGCAAATTGCGCTGAAATTATTATTATTTTTTAGAGTTAAAAATATTTTCTCATCTGAACTATACGTGATTTTACACTTTTTGGTAAAATTTTTTAAATGTTTCACTTTGCCATATGAATTTTAAATTTGAAACATTTTACGGTATCAGACAAATTCTAGCCGTCCACGTGTCCAAGATCAATGGCTAGGATTTGTCTGATACCATAAAATGCTTCAAATTTAAAGTTCATGGGGTAAAGTGAAACATTTCAAAAGTTTTATCAAAAAGTGTAAAATAACTTCAGATGAGAAAATGTTTTTTACCCTATTTTTAAGTTACAGTAGTACATAAAAGTTATAATATGTGTACATAAAAGTCATACTGATATAACATAAATGTTATATTAATATAATATAAAATTTAATGCATGAATTAAAAAAAGGTCCAACGGATCCGGATTGAATTCGGGTCTCGTCCAGTTGTACCATGCAATTGGTACATAAAATTGTAACTCGTTTAAGTAACAATTTTTATGCGACACTTTCTAGCAGGTTATCATTTGTAACAAAAAATTGTAATCGTGAATTTAATGGAAACATTAGTGGATGAAGCATCAAGGTTCATTCTGAGCATGTGCATATAAAAAATCTGCCTACTTACCTAGATTTTAAAGATTTTTTTGTTAGGGTGTGTTTGAGTGAGTTAATACGTAAAACATCTTATAATATGTTTAAGAGTTTACAAACTTTGTTAATTTTTAAAATATAAGAGGGTGTTTGAGTGAACTTATAAGCTCCTCAAAAGTGTTTGGTTAAGTTTTAAAAATATATAAGATCATATTTCATCAAAAAGTATATAAGATGTTAAGTGTTGGTCTCAAGTGGTTCAGAGGGGGTGAATGAATTTCTATCAAATTTTTAATCTTTTCAAAGTATCTGAAATATCGCTACTGAATTCTACAAAAGAATACAGTAGACGCACAGAATCAATAAGCTGGCTAGATTGCTGTTTCAACTTATTGTTTCAGAGTTTCAGTATGCAGCGGAAACATAAAAATAGAGTTTTTTTTTTGGAAAAAAGTTTTCTTTTCGAAATATGATTTTATCAAACTTTGATAAGCAAAATGAGCATATATATATATATATATATATATATAGATTCGAAGGTGGTGTAATCCTTCTACGTCTTCTCTACTCCTTCAATGAGGAACTTCATTAGGTAAGATTGGTTTACAAGACTTATGTAAACAATCTATCCCTAACAAGCTATCACCTACAAGAATCAAAATGATCCTTAGGTCGACCTACACAGGGTCAACAAACTCATACAGAGTTAAAAACCTTAACACACTTAAGACTAACACTCAGTGAGGATCTAATTTCTTCCCACTGAGGACATCAAATAAACAACCTAGCACACAACACAAAGGTTAAAAAGTATATAGGTCTTCAACTGGTGCTTCAAAGACAGCCTTGAAATCTTTGAAGTTCTGAATATCTCGTCGGCTTGGCTGTTTCACAGTAAGGTTGAGTGATTGAAACTTGTGTGTTTGCTTGAGAGAATACGAGAGATAATGTTTAAGTAGTTTCCTCAGTCAACCCTTCCTTCTTAAATACTTGTAGGAAAATGTGTCCGTTGAAAAAAGACACTTTATTTGAATTTGAAATCCCTCGATCTCCTTTGATCTTATCCACTCGTGCATTAAATGATGTTGGAAAAATTGAGGAAGTGTTCTTGTCTTATTATGTAGAACATTAATTGCGGCGCTCCTCGGCATCAGGCCTCTTGCAGGTTGCCAGTCCAAATGTTAGCGAGACATTGGTTCTTTGATCACTTCCATCTACCGACTATATTGACAAGACAAAACCTTGTATTGCAGTGATCTTCCTCGTACTGTATAAGAATGCATGTTGTCTTCCTACTTCCTGATCTGAATGCAGTATTAACTTTCTGTTATGCGCCAACTTTCTGTTCCAAGTCTGCTTCTTATTTTGCAAGTGCTTTCTGTTCCGATCCTGCAGAAAGCTTCCCAGTTCTCCTTACGGCTTACTATATTGTTGCTTGCTGAATTACTGCTTTCTGAATGTAGTATCTGATATCGCTTCTTTGCAGAATCCAACTGCTATCAGTAATCTCCATCTTACTGATTTCCATGATACTTCTAACTTCAACTCAAAACAGAAACTTAAGAAAAACCAAGTTTTCACATAAACATTATGGAAAAATGGGATACTCCAAATCCCTGTTACATCATTGTTTTGTCCATCAAAATTTAAACAGAAATATCCTAACATTAAGAGAGCTTGCTTATAAGCTCTTTTTTGAAAAGTAAGGGAATTCTGATTGATTTCTAATATAAGATCTTATTTTTTTTAAAACACCTTTAAATCTGATCATTTAAAGTACACAAATGTCATTGCTAACATTTTATAAGTTCCACATCTTATTTATCAAAACATTAGTTACAACTTATTTTTAAACTAAAATTAAACAACTTATAAACTCTAAAAACATCTTATAAGATGTACAAGCTTATAAACTCTTTCGAATAAGTTTAGTCAAACACCCTCTAAAGAAAACTTATACTTCAAACTAAGATCTTATTAATTTTCATAAACTCCTTCAAATTTGATCATTATAATTTACTAACATCTTAGCTCCACCATTTTATTTATCCAAACACTTCAATAACTTAATTTTTAAATAAGATATATAAAATATCTTTTAAACTCTAACAACAACTTTTAAATAAGCTTAGCCAAACCCCTCATAAATATACGTAAGCTATTCCTCCTCCTCCTCCTCTCTCTCTCTCTCTCTCTCTATCTCTATCTATATATATATATATATATATATATATATATATATATATAACGTTAAACCCTTAAGTCACTCCAAGCCAAACAATTTGGTGGCATTTTTTGCCATGCAAAAATGTATAACGTGACATTGAATTTTTCATATGGATGACTAGATCTTGCTTATTAATCAGTGTATGTGATACTACCACAACTTAATAATTTTATTTTACACAATATATGATGTAAATGAAATTCTTGGACAATTAGATCACATTAGTCCCATCTAGGCATCTATGACGCGCTCTAGTGTATAAAAAATTAAATCATCATATTCGGTGTATTTAAATACATGACATACGTACATTGAGCTATCTCCTATCAATTGCAATATATATGTTCATAACAATATTGTATATTTATGTATGAATATAGTAAAAGGCAAATAATTAAGCATGCCTTTTTCATTGCTCCACAATAATAATTCATTTATTAAATATGCAAATTCCAATATCGCAATCCAAAGTAGAGAGCTCATTCAACTTGGGCCCTGCAGATGCCTCTTCCCTACCACTTTGCAATAGAAGCAACCCCAAATCTGAATCACTATGGATATTTAATATCTGATCATCATCATCATTATATCCATCTCCATGGCTTAATTGAGAAGCCACAAACTTGTCAAGGTCTCTCCAATCTGTAACTTTCTTGGTATCATCATCACTTCTCCTATTAATGCATACATGGTCTTCAGAGTTATGATCATTTAATAATTTTGGAGTATGAGATATTGGAGTACTAGGGTTCTTCATTGGTGGGAGTGAAGGGCTCTCTAGCTGTGGGAGCTGCACAAATGGATCGGATTGCACGTAATGTTGGCTATGGTGATCAAGAGGAGGTTCTACCTCTTGTTTGCACAAGTTGTGGGATAGAATGTTGGTAGATTCATCATAGTAGTATGTTGGGTCCCACCCGGCTTCAATGCTCGTCTTTGATTGGCCCGTCATTCGCTTCTTGAATGCTCTACAAACTACCCATCCCTCTTCCTGCAACAACTTCATAACTAGTATAGTTAAGGCAATGTAGATTTAGTATTATAGGGTAAAGAGGAAATTAAACAAAAGAAATTCTTCGAAAAGAATAAAGATAATTTTGTTTCGAGTTTCAAGGTAACGGGTTATTAAAGTGCGGGAGTATTTAGGGTAAAATAAGGACAGTTCGGTCTTTCAAATGGTCAAAAAGACCAAGTGTCATTTGTTTCTCAAAGAAGAGAGAATAAGACATAAAGACTAGAGAAGGGTTTGTAGTAGTTGGAGGAAAAAAGTTTTGACAACTTTTATTAGTGTAAAATATTGAATTAGTGAGAACCTCATGCAATAAAAGTTGCTCTAAAGTTGAGGCTTTTTTTTTTTTTTGACTTAAAGAGGCATTGAGACATAAAATAGTGAAAGGGATAGTATATATATATATATATGTAATATTGAAGCATGCAAAGAGAAGCTTATATAAAAGGTTGGCAAGGCTCTCAAGATGGGGGGAATTGGGCCCCTATATATGGATAGAATAACCAATAGTATATGCATACATCTTTACTTAAATCTATGGAATAAATAAATTAGAAAATGGATACAATTACAATTTTATAAAAAAATGATGAACTAATTTTGAAAATTTGAAATCGTGTCAATCACAAATGATGGTAAATATAGAGCCCTAACAAATAAAAACGTTCAAATCCCGCCAAGATTATTAATTACAGAACAATTTTCTCATGAATTTAAGCATCAGTGAGAGAGAGGGGGGAGGGGGGCTGCCACTATTAAATTTTAGTTAAAGTAAATTATATGAAGAGGGTTAAAATAAGCTTTCATACTTTATATTATTGTGTTTATATATAATGGTTTGATATAGAACCTAAATGTTTGGGTTGTGATAGAGACAAGTAATTTGTGTTGAAGTTTAGTTTGTAAAAACGAGAGATTGAGTTGTATATATAAGGAAGAAAAAGAATGACATGCCTGAGGAGGGGTATGAGAGTGAAGCCTGTATTCATGCATGATCCAATCAGTTTTCTGCCCATTTGGTGCCCTTCCTTTGTAGAAAACAAGGGTTTTTCTCATGCCTATCACTTTACACTTATCATACACAGCCTTGTCTCGTCCCGTTGCCTTCCAAAACCCGGCCATGGTCGCCCTGTTCGTCCGACTCCCCGTTGGGTATTTCTTGT
Source organism: Scutellaria galericulata (assembly GCA_946896805.1). NCBI lineage: Eukaryota > Viridiplantae > Streptophyta > Magnoliopsida > Lamiales > Lamiaceae > Scutellaria > Scutellaria galericulata. The sequence goes on from OX335794.1 coordinate 12,947,127, forward strand.
CTTTATGGCTGAAGAAATACCACTCTTTCTCTTCTTCATATCCCATTCCACATTTTTCTGTCATTATTATTATTATTATTTTATCCAACTGATTTTCATTTACCAGAAAAAGGAGGGCTTTTTTTTACAAGGATTTGAATCACATTTTGAACCACAGATAATTGTTAGTAATTAATGTTGTATTTTACAACACAAGTTACTATTTAAAAAGATGCACTAGCGATCTAAATTCAGGAAACTGATGATCTCTTTTTTGAGCAGAGATCCAAAAACCCTAATAAAAAAATAAATAAAAAAATTGGTTACCTTGAAGATCCCAAGGCTCAATCCTATAGAGATCAATATCAGCAATAACATCAAGATCAATCTTGTGTGAAGCCACCTTCTTCCTTAGATAATAGCCAACCAACTCCTCGTCCGTTGGATGAAACCGAAAACCCGGAGGAACACACGATTCCCTTCTACCTCCATTAATATCCATATATATTCTGCATCAAATTCACCACCCTTATGTATATATATATATATATATATATATATATATATATATATATATATATAAGTCAACTATATATGCAGTGTATTTATTTGATCTCTAGCTAGCTTTTACTCAGTCACTCACTCACTCCATCATCTCTGAATTATCATATATACAGGAATAATAGTAGCAGAGAGAGAGAGAGAGAGAGAGGTACAAATGAAAAGGTGACAAGTGGGTAGTGAGAGATATAATGATGAAGAGGTAATTAGGTGTGGTGTGGAGGCAAAGGCTTGACATTTGATCTCAAAAAGGTAATGAAGGCGTGGTTTAAAGAATATGTTTTTGTATTTCTATTTTAGAATAATTAATGATGACTCAAACATCCTCAAATGAGAATGAGAGAGAACCTACCTTCCAACATCCTAAACGGACACCCTAATCATTTTGTCTTCTCCTCTGCCTATATCACTCTCCATTATATACCCTTTTTTTTTACTCTAATTAATTAATTAATTTACACCACTTTTTTGTTTTATATACATAACTAATATTATATATATCATTTTTTTATCTCATAACCATGGTGTCTTTCGATTTTGGTCTTATAATTATCATGATTTTCAATTAAATTCACAATTTAAGAATCAATTCGATTTCAATCACATGTTGTCAAAAAATTTTGAAGTTTTCAGCAAAATGCCACGTGTCAAAATTTTATTACTATTTTGATTTTGGCATTCCATCAATTAGAATTTGACATGTAATATTTTTTGGTAAAATTTGTCAAAACTGGATTGAAATCAAACACATATTCTGAAATTGTGAGACTAAATTGAAAATCGTGATAATTATGGAATCAAAATGGAAATACACCATAGTTATGAAACAAAAATGATTTTATCCTTAATTTTGGAGCATGTTTCTACATTAAATTTCTTCTCATGACAAAATCATATATGTGAAATAGTCTTATAGGATCAGTTTATGTATAAATTAATGATATAGATGCTTAAAGTAAATCATTTGGGATTTATAACTTTATGTATATACACAACTTATAAGACCATCTCACGAATATATTTCATGAAATGAAACACTATATCATAACAACTTATATTAAGTGTCGTTTTAGATATTTATGCTATCCCAAATTATTTTTATTATTATTTATTATCCAAAATTTAGAAATTTGGATTTTTTTATGGAATTCTCTTTAAATTTCTAAATTGATAAAGAACATATTTGTTTAATTATTATATTTCTTAATGTATAAAAAACACTTTAAAATTATACTATGTTTATTGAGATGGGAGTGAATATTAATAATTAAATATGTTAGTGCATTTAGTGGCAAAAGGGACAAGCTTGGATGACGTTAACTAAAACGGGCACGCGCTTGTTTTGGAAGATAAGGAAATAAAATAAAATAAAATAAAAAAGTTGAGACAGAAATTAAAAAGGGCGAAGAAATGCAGCCTTACGCACTGCAGGGGAAAAAAAGAAGAAAAAAACATTCTTAAAGGGTATTGCAGGTTGATGTGTGGGTTTGGGAGATGGAGTGTGACCCTCTTGTCTGCTTGTCTGCTCTTAAAACATATATATAAATAAATAAATAAATAAATATATATATATGCCACATCACTTCTTTCCATCCCTCTTTAATTACTTCTCTACAATCTACTCTATAAACATCATCACTGCACTACTTGGATAGTTTAAACTACCTCATCAACTGATAATATTTCAATAATCCTCCTTTAATTTAAGGTCTCTAATTCATTTTTATCCATTAACAAAGATATTACGAGTTTAATTCGCTAACTTTTGAAATATTGGTGTAAATTTTCATTGGAATGGAAAATAAAACACATAATCCAAAGGGTCAAGTCTTGTTTTACCCCTTTTATAAGGCAAAGAACTTTTATACCTCATTTTTATGAAACTACATTTTTATCGATTTAGGGTTAATTTACTGTTTACTTTTCCCTTATTATGTCCCCTAGACAAAATTTGATATATTTTCAATTATACATAGCGTGTACACGATATATGTGTACAATGTATAATGTACACGTACAAGATATATATTATTCTATCATGTACATGATATACGTGTATATAAGTGACTATATCATGTATAAATGCATGATATGTATTTGACTTTCTTTGTATACCAGAGAATTTAGACATTTAACATAAAATTACAAGTTGTTTATTATAACTATAGGCAGAAAAGTTCATCTCTTTATGAAAAGGGATATTGGAAGCTATTTACACTAATCCAAATACCTTGTATCACTCTAAATCCAAATAATAATATATTAATTAAAGATAGGTATTCACCCACCCCCCACCTCGTCAAAGAAAGTAAACACCATGACGTACAAGGAATTTGAAGAAGACTTAATATATTGAAGTAGTAATCTAATAACAAAAATGGATTATTGGGAATTTTGTAGAGAGACATATTACATATATATATAGTCATAGAACACACAGTCATATATGTTTGTTTGAGAGGAAGATGATCCATGCATGTAGCTTTAACAAATCGCTTAACTATCATAAAAAAATAATTAAGACGTTGGAATAATATTAATAATAAATTGAAGAGATTATAGCTTAGAATTAGGTTCCATGCAAGAAAAGTGAGAAATGAAGATGAATAATTCTTCCATTAAGGTTACAAGAGGAATTTAAATCTAAAAGGAGGATGAGGCTACCTATATAGTTAGATTTTATAAAATATATATTATATATTTTATAAAATTATTTATCTAATTAGATGATATAATGTGTGTGTATGGTGGGAGAGAGAGAGAGAGAGTAGGGTTGAGGGACCGCTCTATTCCGCATGTTTTCATGCTTGTCCCCATTCCTCATCTCTCTCTCTCCCTAATTTTCTTTATATATATTTTATTTCACTTTATGTTTAATTAAAAAACTAGGACTTTAGTTAATTTGAAATCCAAATCGATTTAGGGAAAATCCCATTAATCCAGACCCTAATTAATCTTTCAAAATTAGGATCAATTTGAAAAGGAAAACTTTATATAATGTGATTATGAAATAGAGATGCATGTGAAGGAGTTGAAGCAAGGTAATTTGTCCTAATCATCTTTCTGCCGCCCAAAACCCCCTTTTTTCACCCAAAAAAAGAAGAAGAAAAGAAACGTTGATGGATAGAGATGGATCCCAATATTTTTAATATCATATATTTGCAAGTTATAAGATCATTTATTTCAAAAATTTCAATGGAGTGTTTCATTTATTATTTTAAAATCATCATTATTTGTCAAGTGTAAAGATGATATTATTAATTAACACATAACCTGAATTAAAAATAATTGAATATAAGATGAAATTCCAAATTAAAATAGAAGATTCAATTCAATATTTTTTTTTACCACGTCTAAATTCCACATTAATTTGTCTTAATTTGTATTAGCTCCAAATTCCAAAATTTTAGTCCAATATGCCCAAATCCCTATGTTTGGAAGGGAATTATGGGGATTGAGGAAATCCTGAATTTTGAAATAAATGTGAATAGTAAAAATGTATGTTTGTTTGAGAATTTCGTAGGGTAAGATAATATTGTAGATGTCAAATTAATGATGGAAAATGTGAGTTAGTGTAATATTTTATTGTAAAAATGGGGATTGATATGATATTTTATTATGGAAAGACGTATTTGGTAATGATGGACGATTAAATATAAGTAGTAATGATTGTATTCGGATTTGTGATCCGAATTTAAATATGACAACAAACGTATTTTTTGTTTGTTTTGGGTTTATGTAGGATTGAGGAAATTCAACTTTAAAATTCTTAGTTTTTGAAATAAAGATAAATAATTAAAATTTGTGTTTGTTTGAGGATGTCAAATCAATGCTAGAAAACATATGTAAACATAATATTACATTGTTAGTTGATGTAATACTAATGATTGAATGATTGTAAATTGTAATAGTAGAAATGAAGGTGTGTTTTGGAATTTGTGTATAATAGATTAGGGTGTTGGGTTAATGATAGTATTTTTTGTAAAATAGGTTAATACGTATTTTAATGAATTTTATAATCCTTGTTTTTTAGAGGTTTCAAAGAGATTTTTAGATCTCAAATCCTTACTCATGAAACCTTAAACAAACTTAGTTCAAGCACAAAAACTTATGTGCACCAGATGCATGGATTTAAGATCCATGTAATCCGGATCAATCCGACCTGAATCCGCGAATTTTTATTTTTTTTTAATTTTTTTTTCCAAATTTTTGTCTTAACCTTTATGTTATAAATGTGTGACTTTTATGTACAAACATCCATACCTTTATGTCTGTATCTTAGAAAAAAAATCAAGATTTTCAACACAATCTGTATTGTATACCTTTATGTGATATCAATGTGACATTTATGTTATATTATGTCACCTTTATATACAATATTCTTACCTTTATGTAATATATAAAAGTGCATAAAGATCAGAATATTTGTACATAAATGTGACATGATATAATATAAAGGTTACATTGATATCACATAAAGGTATACAGTTCAAATTATGTTGAAAATCTTTATTTTTTTTTCTAAGTTATAATACATAAAGGTCATGATAGTTGTACATAAAGATCACATTTATAACATAGAGGTCACACTAATACAACATAAAGGTAACAACCTAAAGTAAAAAAAAAAAAAAAAAGCTAAATTCAAAAACACGTAGATTCGGGTCAAAGTTGGGTCGACTCGGATTGCATGTACACCAAGTGCATACAAGACCAACTCTTGTTCAAGAAGTCCAAAATTTGCCATCTGAATTCATTTTCAAACATATCCTAATATTCACAAATTCCCAAATTGAATCTAAATTTCTTAACTTCCAAGTCTGATTTATTATTCAGGAACACTTGAATTTCAATGTGTAACTTAGGTAGGCCACAAGTCTTGTCAATTTTTTTTACGTATTTTGGTCTTCTAATTACATCTTTTTTTTTTTCCATTCAATTTGCTCAAAAATGACAAGCTTTGCTTCTGTGAATACCAAAATTAGGAAGTTCGCACCAACAATTACTACGTACACGTAGAAAAAAATAAAAAATCAAACTAAAATTGAAAAAATAATGATACTCAGAGGATTGAATTTAATTATTATCATAACAATTATAATTATCATAATTAATGGTAATTTAATTAAATAATCATAATTAAATTAGAAGTACTTGTCTCTTATTGATGAAGCCATTTGACAAGTCCTTGTCACTCTTCACTCCTTGTCACTCTCATATCTCTTATAAAAAGATAAGATAATTGGTGTTTGTTGCATTTGAATTTAAAAAAAAAAAAAAAAAAAATTTAAAGAATTTTTTTTTTATTTAATAGTGAACACGGTTATGGAAGGATGGTTGATTTAGTTATGTTGCCTTCTTATTTGAGATGTTATTGAGAAACTCGATGTCTAATGAGGTTTAACTTGAATATTTGTATTGTTAAGTATATTGATCATGGGTCTCCAGTTTAATTGTAAGGGACTCAATCTGTAACAAAAATGTACAATGCATTCAATACTAAGATAACTTTCAGTGTAAAACAATAGTACACACATAGATTAATCTAGAATTTAATTGTTTTAAGAAGACATGTTATAACTGGGAGTTAAATCTTATGAAGTAATAAACAATTTTTTCAATATAGGAAACATGAACTCTAATAAATTATTGATATAAATGAGAAATATAAAAAAAATTGAACATAAGAAAAGAACATTTTTAAAATAAAAATCCATCCCAATAAGTATAGATAGGTATGTTGTTATTTATATTGTGATGAATGGTATGAAATTGAAACGACCAAATTCAATTGTAAGGGGACCAAATAAGAAGTAACCCGCGATCAAACATTAGTATAGCTGAAGTGATCATCATAAATTCATTTATCTTTTTATTTATTATCCTCATCTTAGCTTGCTAAGCTTTTTGGAGGATTAATTAAAAATAAAACATGTATAAACTACCAATTTTATTATGATTTTATTAATTTCTTTTAATTTCATACACAGTTAAAAAATTGTGATTTAATGTATATAAATTTTACTCTATTTTTTTGTTGATCTGTCACCGTAAATTAACTTCATGTTGGAATATCGACTCACTCTATTAAAATTTAATATCATTATTTAAAATATAGAAAGAAAAAAAAAATTAGTTGTGTTGTGCCCTACCAAATATCTACCCGAGCCGCCGAGCCAAAGACTCCACCGAGTCAAGCGAACCTGACCTGACCAGAATGGAAGGCCGCGTCTACATAAAACCAACCAGCTCATCGGCTGACCCGAGCAGTGGTATCGGACGACCCGTCCAAGAAATCAGCGTAAGGCAGCCGAGTCTGCTCTTTCCAAGGAGTTCAAGAAGGAAACAAATCGAGACCAAATCTTATCCAATTTAGATAGGGTTTAATCTTTTCTTCCCTTATCTATACCCTAAGATCAAGGGATTTGATTCTTATTTTCCAAGTTTCATATCCTAGTTCTAGTCTATAAATAGGATTAAAAACCTCATTCAAAGGGTTCGGAAATCATCGCACTCAAGCAATTAAGAGTTAATTTACTCTCAACACTTATATATAAAATTGTTCTGGCCGGCCAAAACTGACCGACCAGAATAAGCCTAGCAAATTTGCCCGAGTAGGCACCGGGCCATTCTTTTTCTTGTTTTATTCGATTCTTGCACTTCTTATTCGGTTCGATTCATTAAAACCGGATCGACTTCTTTGGTGTTTGGCTAGGATTTTGTGCTCTACAAAATCTGACGTCAACATTTGGCGCTAGAAGAAGGGGGGTTGAGAAACAAAACACATAGCTCGATGACAACCAACACATTTGATAATCGCGAAGACCTGAGGATCTCATCCGATCCCCAGAACCAGGTTCTGTTGCCTGGTAGCTCTAACCAACGGCAGCTGCATGATACCCCAGGGATCGTTACCAACACTCCACTCGGAAGGAATCTTGTTGGGATCCCATTGGTAACGGAGGCCAGAGAGACTGAGATGAACTCGGAGGAGATCAGGGCCAAGATGCTCCAGCTTAGTCAGAGACTAAGGGAAGCCGAGGCCAGGGAGAGGAGCCGTAGAGCCCACGATCTCGAGGACACACAATCTTGAGACGGGTCGAGGAAGAAGCGGAAGGACAGGGCGAAAGAAATAGAGACCGACCAGCGACGAGAAGAAACCCCATCGCTGGACGAAAGTCTACCAGAAACTCAACGCTGCCCGACCCGACCTGCGGCATTGACCAAGACACGGAGCGTATTTGATCGGATAGGACCGGCTTCTGCTCGCGAAGCCAGGGAATCTCAGAGAACCCTGGACTTCGGGAACGAGCAGCGACAGAATGAGAGGAGGAAAGGATACAGACTTTCCATCACCGAAGAGGAAGAGGAAACAAAGCTAAGGCAAAGGCTGGCCGAAATCGAAGCCAACAAACCGAAGCCCGAACAGGAAAAAAGGCGGAAGAAAAACTCTCCTTTCGTAGATCGGATCTCTGACCGAGTTACCCCCACAAAATTCAAAGTACCACCGATCGGCCTCTACAACGGCGAGACTGACCCGAACTCGCATATCGACAAATATGCCTCTTGGATGGAGCTGCAAGGAGTCGGGGAAGAGCTCATGTGCAAAGCTTTTCCCCTCACGTTGGGAGACCGAGCTCAAAGATGGTTCCGATCGTTGCCAAGCTCTTCAATTAAAGGATGGGAGGAACTGACCGACCTCTTCCTAACACAATTTATGGGTTCGAAGACCAGGTCAACACCGAAGGAGAGATTGGTGAACATCAAACAAGGCAAGGATGAGCCACTAAGGTCCTACATGGACAGATTCAACAAGATCGTCTTGGAAATGGAGCACGTGTCGGACGATGCCGTACTCATGGCAATTATGGCTGGCCTCCGCCCAAAAACCAGATTCTGGTGGAATGTCCACGAACACGGCCCCAAAACATACCACGACTTTTTTAGCAGGGCAGAAAGGTACATCGGAGCAGAGGAGGCCATACCAGAGGAAAAACCCACCTCAGAAAAGGAAGGAAAAGAGAAAAGGAAGAACACGCCTTTCAAGCCTCCAGGTGAGTTCAAGGTCTACCAGAACGAGGAATTGGACCGAGTCCGACATATCCTAACAGTCAGCCCGGCCCAAGTTTTGACCGACCTACAAGGCCAGAATGTTCTACCGGCCCCGAGACCAATCAGAGCCGACCCCAAGTGGTTAAATCAGAACAGGTATTGCCAGTACCATAAGTCCCCAGGACATGACACGGATAAATGCAAGTCCCTCCTGATCGAGCTCATGAAGCTGATCGACAGAGGCCATCTGAAGGAATATGTCAAAAACGCCGAGCAAAGGCCACAACAGCAGCAACCCCCACCACCGCCGCAGCTAGGGGCCATCCGCGAAATTCACACCCTCGTAAATAACAACTGTGGAGAACAAAGGCTCTCAAAAAGAATGAGGAGAGAGCAGCTCAGGGATGCAAGGAATAGTTACCAACGATGTAACCCCCCGAGGCCAGAGCCAGTCCATCCACCTCTGACTTTCACCGAGCAGGATTCTGAGGGAATAGTGCAGCCGCACAACGACGCCCTGGTAGTATCTCTAAATATCTGCCTCACCATGGTCCACAGAGTTCTGGTCGACACTGGGAGTTATGCAAACATACTCCATCTGAACACCTTCAGAAGGATGGGACTTCCCGCCTCCGACCTCGTGCCCTGCTCTGACTCAATTCAAGGTTTCGGGGCAAAAGTCACGCGCGTGATCGGGAAATGCGAGTTGAAAGTCGTATTCGGAACCGGGGACGAAGTTGTCTACACAACAGCTGAATTCAAGGTAGTAGACCTAAATTCAGTTTACAACGCGATCTGGGGCCGACCATTGTTGGCAAAGTTGAGGGCAGTGGTATCAATACATCATCTGGCCATCAAGTTTCCGGTAGGGGAAAACATTTTCGTCATTCGAGGTAATCAGTTGGCGGCTCGGGAATGCGAGTCGGGCCTGAGGCCGAGAGAGCTCAACATCATCGAATCATCATCAGCCGACCAATCCGAACACAATGTGATGGAGATAGATGACCCGGTTGGATGCACGGAAAAATCGGCCGACCCCAACTCCGAAACCACACAGTCAAAAGTCCGGACTCCGACCATAATAATCGAGGACGACACAGACTTAAGAACAAGCGGACTCACAATTACGGGGGCTAAGGACGGAAATCCAACCATCGAAGAATGGGAAACATTGGATCCGAGGAAGGATGCACCACCGAGCAGAGCAACGCCTATCGAAGAATTGGAGGTGGTCCAACTAGATGAAAGCCGACCCGAACTAGAGCTCAAAATCGGCAAGGAGCTGAAAGAACCTTTCAGGGGAGAACTAATAAACTTCCTCAAAAGAAGCACAGACGTCTTCGCCTGGTGCCACGAAGACATGGAGGGCATCCGACCCGAGGACGCATGCCACCACCTGAACATCGACCCAGCTGCTAAGCCGATAATACAGAAGAGGAGGAGACTGAGTCCAGACAGATATCAAGGTTTAGAATTGGAAGTTCAAAAATTACTCGGGAACGGTTTCATAAGGGAATGCGATTATGCCGTCTGGGTGGCCAACCCAGTTCTAGTAAAAAAGGCGAATGGGGCATGGAGATTGTGCATAGATTTTACCGACCTCAACAAAGCATGCCCCAAGGATTGCTTTCCATTGCCGAACATCGACCAGCTGGTCGACACAACAGCAGGGCACGAAATCATGAGTTTTATGGACGCTTATTCGGGATACCATCAGATCCCTATGGCCGAGCACGACCAACGACATACGACGTTCATCACTGATCGGGCACTGTACTGTTACAGAATGATGCCCTTTGGCCTGAAGAACGCAGGAGCAACATATCAAAGATTGGTCAACAAAATGTTTGCTGCTCAGCTCGGAAAAACCATGGAGGTCTACATAGATGACATGCTAGTCAAGTCGAAGAAGAAAGAGAACCACGTCAAAGATCTAGCAGAAATGTTCGACGTCCTAAGGAAGTACAGGATGAAGTTGAACCCCAAGAAGTGTTCCTTTGGGGTCGGATCAGGAAAGTTCCTCGGCTACATGGTAAGCCAGAGAGGAATCGAAGCTAACCCCGAAAAGATCTCGGCAATAATGAAGCTCACTCCCCCGAGGAGAGTAAAAGATGTCCAGAGCCTAACAGGGAAAGTGGCAGCACTGAACAGATTCATTTCGAAATCAACGGATAAGTGCAAAGCCTTTTTCAAACTGATTAAAAAGGATGGAAATTTCGAATGGGACGCTGAGTGCCAAAAAGCTCTTGAAGAACTAAAACGGTCACTAGTGGAGGCCCCAGTACTCGCCAAACCAGAAGCAGGTGAGAAGTTACAACTCTACCTAGCAGTGTCGTCTTACGCCGTAAGTGCGGTACTTGTCCGAGCAGAAAAAGGTTCCCAGCAACCAGTGTACTATGTGAGCCAGTCAATGCACGACGCCGAACTGAGATACCCGGCCATGGAGAAACTGGCGTATACCCTGGTCATCTCAGCCAGAAAATTGAGGCCTTATTTTCTGGCCCATCAGATCGAAGTCCTAACGAATTTCCCCTTGAAACAAGTCTTAAGCCGACCAGATGCCTCAGGGAGACTACTTAAGTGGTCGGTCGAACTCGGGCAGTACGACCTCCATTATTCGCCGAGAACAACAGTAAAGGGTCAGGCCCTAGCAGACTTTATCGCCGAGTTCACCCCCGTTGTGGTCCTACAAGAGGAAAAGGTCGAGAGGCCCTGGAAGATGTTCGTGGACGGGTCATCCACGATGGCGGCAGCTGGGGCTGGGATCGTTCTGATCAGCCCCAATAACAAATATTTCTGCTCAGCATTACGTTTCAAGTTTCCAGCAACGAATAACGAAGCAGAATACGAGGCACTCCTGGCCGGGTTAGAGATGGCCAAACAGTTTGGGGCAGACGACCTCGAGGTTTTCAGCGACTCACTTCTAGTCGTCAATCAGGTCTCGGGAGAATACGCCGCTAGGGATGAGAAGATGGCCAGATATCTGAGGTCGGTGGAGATAGCCCTGGCAGACTTCAAGAATATCCGAGCAGAGCAAGTTCCGAGAGCAAAAAACGCCCAAGCCGACGCACTGGCCCGTTTGGCAACAAGTGAAGGAGCAGAAGATATTGGCTCGGTAAATATCGGAATGATAGAAAGCTCAGTTCTGGAACAAAAGACAATATACAACACCGAGCAGCAGAATAATTGGATGGCTCCGATCATCCAATACTTGAAAGGGGGGAAGGAGCCCGATAACGTAATCGAGGCCCGAAGACTGAGGATACGAGCTGCCCGATACACTTTGAAGGACGGAATCCTTTACAAAAGAGGTTTTTCCCTACCATTACTAAGGTGCTTAGACGAGCACGAGGCCAATTACGCACTGCGAGAAGTGCACGAAGGAATTTGCGGGAATCACACAGGAGGGCAGGCTTTGGCCTTCAAAATTATCAGGCAGGGCTATTTCTGGCCGAGCTTAAAAAAGGATGCAATTAACTTTGCACGCAAATGCGAGAGATGCCAGAAGTGCGCCCCGCTGATGAAATCACCAGCAGAAGAGCTGAATTCGGTAATCGCGCCTTGGCCGTTCGCCAAATGGGGAATTGACCTCATCGGGCCTCTACCGACCGGCAGAGGAGGCGTGAGATTCGCAATCGTAGCGGTTGACTATTTCACTAAGTGGGCAGAAGCCGAGCCGCTCGTAAAGATCTCCGAGCCCAAAATAACCGACTTCGTTTGGAAGTCCATCATATGTCGTTTCGGCATTCCACACTCCGTGATCTCCGATAATGGCCGGCAATTCGACTCGTCGGGATTCAATGAGTTCTGCGCGAACTTAGGCATCAAGAAGCTGCTCTCCACCCCATATCACCCCCAGGGCAATGGCCAAGTGGAGGCCATAAACAAAATCATCAAACACACCTTGAGAGCAAAGCTCGAGAACTTGAAGGGAACATGGGCAGACGAGCTACCAGGCGTACTCTGGTCATACCGAACAACAGCCAGAACTTCCACAGGAGAAACACCTTTCAGCCTGGCCTTCGGCTCGGAAGCCGTCATACCAGTCGAGGTTGGTATGCCCACATGGAGAACTCAGAACTTCCAGGAACAGGACAACGAAGTCGCAATGCTGAACAGTTTAGACTTGCTGGAAGAAAAAAGGCAAGATTCCGAGCTAAAGAATTCGATCTACAAACAGAGAAGCGAAAGATACTACAACTCCAAAGTTCGAGCCAGAAAGTTCGAGGCCGGAGACCTGGTCCTAAAGAAAGTACTGCAGAACACAAAAGAGCTCAATGCCGGCCCGCTCGGACCAAACTGGGAAGGACCGTATCAGGTAGTTCGAGTACTGACCAGAGGCGCATATGAGATAGCCGACCTAAGCGGAAAAAAGATTCCCAAGCCTTGGAATGCAGAACATCTGAAGAAGTACTATCACTAGATTTTAGTTCATTTAGGTTATATTCATTCATATGTAATTTTCCCTTTACTCTGAATAAACTCTATTTTCGATATAAAAACTTGCTGCGTCAAGGGTTCCGACCCAAATAAGGGTTCCGACCCCACAAAGGCTTCGGCCCGCCCCAAGCTCGCCAGCCGAGCTTGAGGCCAAACATTAAGGCTTCGAGCCACAAGGGTTCCGACCCCACTAAGGCCTCGAGCCACAAGGGCTCCGACCCCACTAAGGCCTCGAGCCACAAGGGTTCCGACCCCACTAAGGCCTCGAGCCACAAGGGCTCCGACCCCACTAAGGCTTCGAGCCACAAGGGTTCCGACCCCACTAAGGCCTCGGCCCATAAGGGTCCCGACCCCACAAAGGCTTCGGCCCGCCCCAAGCTCGCCAGCCGAGCTTGAGGCCAAACACTAAGGCCTCGGGCCACAAGGGCTCCGACCCCACTAAGGCTTCGAGCCACAAGGGTTCCGACCCCACTAAGGCCCACAATCCTAGCCCATTCATCGGGGCTCGGATTCTCACCAGGGGCTTGTTCAAGTTCCGACCACGAACAGACTCTAGCCAATGAATCAAACGAGCCTCACTAACTTGTACAATGAATGCAATAAAAAACGAGCAAAAAAAAAAACATGAATATCATTCACAAAAAACCCGGTTTGGAGGCCGGAACCTCTTACAAAAAGCAGAAAGTCGAACAACATAAACACGAAAGGTCTGAACTAGACAAAAAATGAGGAGAAGGCACCGTTGGTCGGGGGCCTTCAATGTAATAACGAGCATGAAGTGCCACCTGCTTACTAGGCACACCTGGCAGCAACTCACGACCACGATATTAAATTGAAGGAAGAAAAGGAAGGGGACAAAAGAGTCATCGCTCATCAATGTCGACCACCTCGACATCCCCGACAACTACATCATCCGCCTCGGCAACCGCGGCCGCCCCATCCGCTTCCGCCGCTATCTCCGCCTCAGCCGCCTCATCCGAGCCGCCCTCAACAACCCCGACGTCGCCGCCTTCCTCGGCCTCAGGGTCAGCAGGGGGATGCATCGACATGAACTCGATGGGCGGAGCCGGCCTGAGGAGATGCTCGAACCCCGGTGGGAGGAACCCCGCCAGGTCATCCATCATCCGGAGATGATAAGCGGGCAGGGGCTGTTTCTCCAGAAAGGAGGCCAGGGCCTCCATCAGCGGCTTGTCGTCCACGCCAGCAGCACGGTTGGTCTGGATGTTGTCCATATAGGACAAGACGTAGGTCAGAATACATTCGTACTTGTATTCTGCAGACAACTTGAACTTCTGGGCAACCGCCATCTCATCTAGCTGGTAGGCCCGGGCCTCCTCCAGCTCGCCCCGAAGCCGAGAAACCTCCATCGTAAGGTCCGCCACCCTCTGCCGGTCAATCTCCGCGGCCCGGGTCACCTCATCAAGCCGCTCTTGGGAAGAGGCCAACTTGGCGGACAGGGTGACTTTCTGATCTCTGAGCGTGGCCACCTCATTCCGAGCATCACGCAGCTCATCCCGCCGACGCTCGTACCGAGCCCGGTTAGCTTCGTGGGCGGCCTGGGCCCTCCAAGAGAAGACAGAGGCCTGGGCAAGAAGGATGGAGGAGCAGGTACCCAGATCGATCCCAGTCATGTGCTGGGCATAGTCCTCCAGCTCCTCAGTCCAAGCCCGAGCAGGAGCCTCCATGGACTCCGCCACCCCTGATGGGAGGTTGGTGTCCTCGGTCGGAGAGCGGGCGCGGGCGAAGCTGATCTGGAAGGGAGGCCTCCGCCCCAGCCACTCCTTGGTATGAGCGACCCGCTCGGGGTCCCAGCCAGTGATACTGACTGACCCAGCCAGACTCGATCCCGGGCCTGAGGCAGGCACTGGCCGAGCAGATGGTCGGCCTGCGGTCGAAGGGCCACCCTCTTCAAGTCGGGCCCTCTTGTTCGGCGCCGCGTCGGACCCAGATGGCCGACGAACACCAGTGCCCCGGGATGGTGCAGGGCGAGCAGCACCTCGTCCTCGGGCAGAAGCGGGGGCACCCCGAGCAGGGGCTGATGCACGTTGGGAGCGTTGTCGAAGGCGCTCAGCAGGGTCCATCCTAATAGAGATACCCTGGCCGGGAAGGGAAACTGAAACGAAGACCGGTCAGAGAAGCAAGATAAAAGTTAATCAAACAAGTGATAAGAGACTCACCTTGAACGGGAGAAGGAGAAGCGCGAAATGGCAAGACCAAACCGGCACCACGGAGTTTCTCCGAGGTGATCAGGACCTTATAATGCCTCTGTGCCTCGGAGGAGAAATCACGGAGGTAGCGCAGCTTCCGCAGGAAGGTCTCACCGAGCACCAGGTTCTTCGGTGTGATATCTGCAGAACAGAAAGAAGTTAACGATCAGAAGAGACGTTAATAAACCATAAAAAGTTGAAACATTAAATACCCTGGGCGTCCCCAAAACAGGTCGGGCAGTTAACCCAGACGGATGAGTCGATCCACTCTCCACCGACCCAGAACCACTTGCCGCGCCAGTCCTTGATGGACGATGGCAAACATCGCACCAATTGAGGTCGGTATTTCCGTACTGACAAATAGTAAAAATGGTTCCTCAGGCCGGGAACCATCTTTAGCCTGAACATCCATGCCACCTCATGGGGGCTCGGAACCCCCAGGCCGAAATGCCAAAACAACACCACCAAGCCGATGATGGATGTCCATCCGTTGGGGTGCAGTTGGCCCGGAGCAATTCCCAACTGCGCGAGGTAGCCGGCCAAGGTAGAGGCAAGGGGGAAACGCAATCCGGCTTCAAGAGCTCGGACGCTGATGGCAACCTGACCTTCTGGCGGCTGGTCCATCCGATCCGCCGGATGGGGGACCGAGAAAGTTACCCTCTCAGGAATATCGAAGAGAGTGCGCCATTTGTTCAGCTCAGCGATGGTGGCATAGGACGGACAGTCAAAGGCCTCCGAGCCAGGATTCGAGGCACTTCGACGAGCCAGTCGTCCGGTTGAGGCGGCACAGATGGGAATCCCCTCGGGGATGACAGAAATTTCCCGCCCCGACGTGCTGGCTTCGCCTAAGCCTCGAGCTGAGGAAGTTGGCCCGTTGTTTGCATCGCCAGTCTGCTGAGCAGTAGGAGTGTTTCCTGGGTCGGAAGACGAGGACGAGTCGGAAGAGCTGGAGGTCCAGGAGTACGATGGTTCGGATGCAGGGTCGACCCCCTGGTCGTAATCCTGCACCGAACCACCAGTAGACGAGTCTGAAGCCATAAGTTAAAACAAATATATATACCTTGGGATGTTGGAGGACAGTATATCTTGGACGGAGACTTTAGGTCGGTCTTTATTGCTCGGACAGAAAGTGAAAAAGAGCGAGAGTTTAGAGATCGCGAAGAAGAGAAGTGGAGAAAAGAGTTTGTTTCTCGCTTATTTATAGTAGAGCATCACGTCTTGTCGACTTCCGGCCACCGAGATTGGGACACGTGGCCAGATCTTGATGCGTGTCCTCCAGTTTGAATTTTAGACGAGCAGCGGCTCGGGGGCAATTTGCTGTAACAGGGCTAAATGGGGTTAGGCCCCGACCAGACCTATAACTGGCCACGGCCTAAGGGGCTAGTGTTGTGCCCTACCAAATATCTACCCGAGCCGCCGAGCCAAAGACTCCACCGAGTCAAGCGAACCCGACCTGACCAGAATGGAAGGCCGCGTCTACATAAAACCAACCAGCTCATCGGCTGACCCGAGCAGTGGTATCGGACGACCCGTACAAGAAATCAGCGTAAGGCAGCCGAGTCTGCTCTTTCCAAGGAGTTCAAGAAGGAAACAAATCGAGACCAAATCTTATCCAATTTAGATAGGGTTTAATCTTTTCTTCCCTTATCTATACCCTAAGATCAAGGGATTTGATTCTTATTTTCCAAGTTTCATATCCTAGTTCTAGTCTATAAATAGGATTAAAAACCTCATTCAAAGGGTTCGGAAATCATCGCACTCAAGCAATTAAGAGTTAATTTACTCTCAACACTTATATATAAAATCATTCTGGCCGGCCAAAACTGACCGACCAGAATAAGCCTAGCAAATTTGCCCGAGTAGGCACCGGGCCATTCTTTTTCTTGTTTTATTCGATTCTTGCACTTCTTATTCGGTTCGATTCATTAAAACCGGATCGACTTCTTTGGTGTTTGGCTAGGATTTTGTGCTCTACAAAATCTGACGTCAACAAGTTGCACTCTTACCAACATCAACCCAACTCTAAAATCAAGAGCTATTGTACGGTCCAAAAGATGTAGTTGGAGAACTTTAGAAATCAAATTTAAATTTACAAAGTGAAAAGTTTAAGAAGAGGAATTTATTGTGCTAAAAACACAGATAGTGAATAACTCTTATAAATGGCAACCATCATCGTATTTCAATATGAACTTTGAAATCCTAGAAAATGTTGTTTCAAACTATCTTCCTTGACAAAGCTGATTATCTAACATTTTCGTTTTAGCGATTCTTGTAGCCAAATCAACCATGAGTCATTAAAAAGTCATCTATTCCAATAAATTCCAAACTTTATAAACTTCACGAATGAGGAGTCCAGAATTGATTGTAATTTTGTTTTTTTAATTTCACTTATAAAATTGCAAAAATCAAAAGTTAATCGATATGTCCCCATATAAGCGAATCAGTAATCAATATGTTATTAGTGAAATTCTCGCAATATTCTTACACGGCTCAATTAAATTATTAGAAATTATTACCACATCTTGTTAAACTTATATGAATCGGATGAGGTGTGCAAAAAAAAACTAACAAAAACTTTAATACGAATGTCTGAACATGTCATGAATCTGATAAATCACTCCGCGAATTAAAACGCTCTAATTGATGTCATAACCATACAAATAAGTAGAGGAGAAAAGAATATACAGAAATAGAGTAGCTTCATAAACAAAGTAGATAATTGATATCTTAAAGTGGTATTAAAAAAAAAAATAGAACTAATCATAACTTAAAAGAGTAAAATCTTGCCACAAATAGTAAAATTATACATTTTATTAACCGTGTATTATGAGATATTATTCCACAAATAAATATTACAACTGATGTTCACTAAAGAGACAAGCTTAAGACACATATCTTATAGCATCCACAAGCTTTACTCCAGGGTGGATTCATGTCTTAATTTGAATAAGGTTTAAAGTTCGAATCCCTTTATTCCCATTGTAACTCGAAAAAAGAAATAAAATAAAATGACGGTGATAATAACCAACCTCCTTAGGAGACTAGATGATCTTATTCGAATGAAATGAAGTATGTAGTAACATTCCATTATGGCTGCAAGTTGAAGCAATCCTTTCACTCTCATTCCAAGCATATAAAGACAACTCTACCCTCCACACAGCTTCAAATTAGAAGAGCTGAATTGTAAGACCTTCATGGATATATGGCTTGCAACTGCTATGACTCATCATTGGGAGAACCCACAAATCAAAATCCTCCAACAGCAATCTTAATGTATCTATCAGTTGAGGCAATTCTGCGGATCAAACTCCTGTACAGTATACAAGAAGTGAAATAAGAAAAAGAAATGCACCCTCAGACATCATTAACAAATATACAATGACTCTGTATCTGAGCCTTGCACTCAATTCAATTTGTCGAAAGACAGAAGAAATGACTATGGGTTGTGGTATTTATTATTAAAGTCATCATCAACAAATACCTATAAATGTTTGGTAGTCATCAAGAGCATGCACATAAATTGAGCAGAGTCGAGTCTCTATATACTACCAAGCTTTTGTGCGAACTCAACTGGAAAACTCAAAGCTCAAGCTCCACTCAAACTCGGTCAAGTTTTTTTTTTTGCTTTTTTAGCTTGAGCTCAACTTCATTGCAGACTCTCAACTCTAATCAACTACTTATATACATAATCCAGAATTTGTTGTGATACAATTAAAAGGTAAGGTTCAATTTGATTCATACATGTATAGATATAGGTAAATAGCTAAATATACCAAAGGGCAAAACTGTAAAATTCCCCAAGCTCGATGGGTTGTTGACTCAGATATTGTGAAGTTCGAGTTGGACAGCTTATCAAGTTGCTCGAGCTCAACTCGATTAACTTTGATGGGAGTTCAACTTTTTTCCCAAATCTAACCTAAGTACTTCGCGAGCCAGCTCAACTCATACAAACCCCCAGGCCCCAAGCCCCCTCAAGACGACAAAATACACATTCCACCAAAGGATGTAGATTTTAAAGTAAATTTCCAGCCTTCATAAGGAACCAACAATGTGAAATGCTTTAAAAACAAAGCTTCATAATTCATCACAGTGATGTATGCTAATAAACTGCATAATTCATCAGCACGACCTAAAAGGCATGCAAAGTATCCCTCCCTCCCTCCCTCTCAGACTATATTGAGTTCATGAAGGAAATATTTTGAAGAAGTATTTGCAGTATTTAATACCTCAATCCAAAAAATTGAAGATGCTCAGACAAATTTACACAAAGAGGGAGATGGTATTATGTCAGAATATTGTTGCAGAAAATAATGCATTATTTTGTTGTGTGCTCTTGTGCAAGTGTCCAGTGTCCAAAAAGAAAGGTCATGCGTTGACATCTTCAGTTTAGGCCAAACGCATTCTTACCCGAAAGCCCAGTGTTCTTTGACCACTGCACAATAGCATCTATTGCACGCCTGCAACAGAAAGACTACAACATGAATATGCAAACCACCAAAAAGACTACTATGAAATAAAACACTTCATGACAGAGAAAAGGTTAGGAGGAAGAAAGGAGAAAAAAGAAAATATGGAAGGAAAGAGAGGAAAATAACAAGAGAATAGATAAAAGGATTTGTGAAGAAGGGTAATGCATGTAATATTATTTCAGTTAAATTAATGCGTCAAAGCATACAATTAGAAATGCCCTATAATCCTTTGATTAACACATAAAACGCAATATTCATATT
Organism: Scutellaria galericulata; assembly: GCA_946896805.1. Taxonomy (NCBI): domain Eukaryota; kingdom Viridiplantae; phylum Streptophyta; class Magnoliopsida; order Lamiales; family Lamiaceae; genus Scutellaria; species Scutellaria galericulata. Next base: position 12,967,096 of record OX335794.1, read on the forward strand.
GTATAGATGAAACAATAACATCCCTTATCAAATCAAATTTAACTTGCTCATCCCATATTGTAAAGAGCCCCCAAAGGACCATCTTCGCTTTTTGATGAGCCAAACAGTTTAATAAAAGGATATACAGACTAGAAGAAAAGAAAGCTTACACATTTAGAACAAGATTTTTGTGCTTGAACCAATTTAAGAGGTTTGGACCATTCACCCAGTTCCAGAACAAATTACGACCTTCAGAAAAAAGAAATTTCTGCCATTAACTGGTTTTGCATCACACGAGCAAACTAAGAATTATTATCTACAGAAAAAAGGGAAGTTCTAGCATGCAAGAAGCTTACCAATTTCAAAACAGGAAAGTCATGATAATTTAGGAAATTGCATACGCAAACATACTGCCTGCAAAAAGAAAAACAGGATTTTAGTCAGAAAATGAGAGATGATCAGACAGATTATTTGTTGTAGCAAACCCCATTCCCATGTCAAATCTCAAAAACCAGATAGATATGCAAACAAAAGATGATTAACGCACAGTAAAATATTCCATCACAGAAATTCCTTACTGGCTTACCAATAATTAAACCAAATAAACCAGCATTTTATCCATGGATTAACCAGACATAAATAATATGGTCTCCTAAGTGCAGAGAAAATTAAATGATAAAAATAAACTTCAGAGTGTGATCACTCGAAGTTGAAGTACCACAACAATCAGTGGGTTCATCACTTTCACAATACCAAGAAATTTCATGTATATGAATTATCAGAATTTCATATAACATAAATCAGGTCAGGCAAACGGGAAGGTGAATTTTTCAATAAAATACTTCATAGGTAAACAGATTTTTCACCATAACAAGTACCACAGGTGACAAGAATATTACCCATAGATAAACCAGAGGTATAATCTCCTCTTTGTTGAAAGGATCAAAGGAAAAAAGATAAGACAAATAGTGCAGCATTATGATAATATCAACTGAGTTTTAATATTAAAAAAAAAAACCCCCAAAAACTCCAACAGAATCCAGTATCCATATTTGGCCAACTTTTTAAAGCCTCGAACACACACTTAACAAAAGTACATACATACTGATTATGCAGTATCATTTTCCTGTCTCAGGTAGGGTCGGGAGAAGTAAATAGGAATAGGATTGGCATACCTTGTCCAAGAATCAGTATAGCATTAGCAGCCAAAGGTACAATATCTTTCATCTTTTCACTGGCAAAAATTGTTTGCGTAACTACAAGGAAAAGGAAGAAGAAAAGTTTAGTCCAAGTGAACAGAACACACACCACCAAATCTAACTTTCAAGTCATTTTTAATTATAAGATAACAAATTTTAAGAAAATTGAGAGAAGGATAAGAAAAGTTTTTAAAAAGCTCTATAATGGTTAGCGCTGATCTGAGGCAAGCTCTGCACATAAAGTGCCACCAAATGTGAGCTGTATTTAGAAGGCCGTATTAAGCAACAAAAAGGTTAGAAAATGTGTTTCATGCTGCAATAACTATTTATTCAACATAAGGGGAAGAATCAATCAGAGAAATAGCATTCTACCAACCAAGCATGTGATGCAGGTGAATTAATATAATTAACCACAAGTTTCATTAGTAATTAGCATGAAAAGACCAATCTTATACAGGATGTTCAAGATTTTAGTGGAAAGATTGCTGAACTTTGGTAGTGACATATTCATGAAAATATTCATTCATACAGATAAATTAAATTATATTAAGTGTAAGTATAACATTCTGTCAATTACAAACTTCTTCACTAACATACAACGGATGCACTAGAATGTATCAAAATATGTACATGAGAAAACAAATCTTTGTGAAAAAACATAGTTTCAATTAATTGAATAAATGCAAGTACACAATTAGAAATTGAGTACATTATGTCATTATTGATCAAGCCAAAACAACAGAAACAGAAAGGTACTTGTAAAAAATATCAACATGTCAAAAAGGAATTAGATTCCTTTTGCTAGCAAAGGCGAGGAGGATGGTGTAGACAATGAGGGGCAGTGGACTTTGGAAGGACATAATCAGAGGAAATCAAAGGAGATGGGATCAAAAGGCACCAATGATACAAACCTGAGGGTGAGAAAAAGGTAGTTTGGAAGTTGGTGGGAAAAGGTAGCACCGGTGGTGTCTGGCTGTCAGCAGGAAAAAGGTAAAGTAGCAGATGCATCTGTTTATATAGGCTTTACATTGAATAAGGTCTACCAGTATATTTTTATAGAAAAGATATGAGAAGCATGTCGCGAGAGTATATTTAATAATTTTCTGCAAATTGACTAAATCTAAACTAGAATGTTTTTGGTGTAGAGGGTTGAGCTTCAAATGGTTTAAGATTCTAGAATTTTCGATTTGTCTTTCAATTTCTTTGTGGGAAACACAAAGATTTTCTGAGGATTTAACTAAAAGACCTCAATTCACTAAGGTAGTTTGGATTTTTGGAACCGTCATATATCGATAGTAAATTCCATTGATCAAAACATGCTCTCAATGTATTATTATGACTGGAAATTTTTCAGAGAGTCTAGTTCAGCTACAACCCACTCATTCCTTTCCAACAAATGGATTGGGCTCCATATCACCAGCCGAGCTTAAAGCATACAAGCACGTAGTACCAAGAACAATACAAACCAATTATATGCATATAATGATAAATCGAAAGAAAACAAGGTCATTATAATAATAATGGGTCTGCAACAAGTTTCTTAACAAAGTATATTTAAGCACATTAACACTCAGCATCAGAGTTAGCTCATGAAGTCAAATTGAGTAAATAATTATTTCTCAAGCAAATGGCCGTTAAGTAGAGAATATAGTAACAGAATGGAGAATGGTTGCAACCTAAAGTTTGAGTCAGCCTTCCATGAGCGTCCGTCTTTTCAGTTTTGTCGAAGGAGGCATCCATGTCAGATACCATCATCAGGTGCACACTATGACATCCATCTGACATCCAAATAGTTTGTGCCACTGCAATTTGGTGCAAGAACTTTTAGCCATGGAATTGAGAATAGTATCTGATTTTCTAGATAGTAAAGTGCCATTTCATATGAGAAAAACTTCATAGAATATCAATTTATGGCATAAATTTAGGTGTGATCTGAACTTACAGAATTTTCAAAAGAAGTGAGGAAATTATACCTGTAGAAACATCATGGAAAACTGCCAGATTTAGAACTTTCATGGTTTGAGTTAACCGCTTCAGGAAGCAAGGTTTATCTAGCCCTTCAACAGAATAAGAAAGACATAATAGGTGTACATCACCAATAGTGTCTAAGACAACAAAGTAGTTTGAAGATAATGCCTGGATTGAAATTGCCTTGACTGATCTCCCAGTCATCTTCACTGATATGAAACTTTCTACTTCCTTATCCTCAAAAGCCACAAAAAATGAACCCATATCCCTGGAAACTTGTTTCAGTTTCAGAGACTTCAACTTCACTGCAAGTTGCAATGCACAATCAACAACTCTAGCAAATAAAAAAATAAGCATTTCCAAGCTAATAAAACGATAAGCATTTCCAGAGGTCTCCACAATGCATTAATCCATTCTCAGGACTAAGATATGATCAAAGTCAAAATAAATTTTTTTGTGCTATCATTTGTTTGTATCAAGTATTATATGTATATTGCTAGTAATATAAAATAACAATGGATTTTTTTGATAGAGCATTTAACAACTGCCGGTAGTAGAGAGTAACAAATGTCTGGTCATAAGGGTATTCTTTCTCGATGAGATTCTCGAGTGTTAAATTATTTTTTCCACAGAGTATTTGAGTCTTCAGTAGAATGCTGAGACAATACAAGAAAATAAGACACTGGAGAGTCCATCCATGGTGCAGGTCCCTTAAAATTGTCTTGGAAAACCTAGAGGAATCATTCCTCAGGGTCAAAGCAGATGGGTAAGCACGTACTTTATGGTAGAGAAAATCTATAATGAACATCATAGACATAGCATAAGCATCAACAGAATGATACATTTGGACATATTGTCAGTTCTCCAATGGTCTGAAAGTGAGAAAGACGTGTCTTGCAGCTAACATCTAATAACATATTTGGGATTGGCTAGCAATGACATATGATTGAGAACAGAAAATGCAATCCCAAACTACGGGGGAATCCATAAAAATGCAAATTATTATGACTCCTTGATAAATAAGAATGTAAGATAAGAATCAAGATTGTACAGTAGAAATTTCTCTCATTATCATTAGCCATATATGCCTTCAAAAGCTTAATCACTTAACAGACAAGAAAAGATTGAGAACAGAGTATGTTAAGGTGGATGCAAATGAAGCAAAGTAATACCCATTAAAGAACTCACAAACTCACCAGAATCAGAATGCTTATCATTCTTTGCTGGCAACATGTCCGAGTCTCCAACGACACCAATAGATTTACCTCCACTGCTACTCTTTGCAGCATCAATTCCATTGGTCGAGCCATTTTTCAAGTTGCACCTTCTACCAATGCTCTTCTTCTCCTTCCTATGATTTCCTTTAACCAATTGCTGCAGCGGAAAAACCCTAACGCCATTCTCTTCCCCAAGAATTAAAAACCCAAACAAAACCCTAATAGTAAATACTGGTAAACAACAATCAATCACCGCACACTTGATAAGCTTCAAAGCTTCGCCACTCCCCTCATCCCCAATCAAGCTCACGGCAAACACCCAAATCTTAGAAATAGAAACCGAATAAAAGGAGAAAACGTTAATTCCCCCAGACAATTTCACAGAAACCCCGTGATTAACCCTGAAAAGAAGGGCAAAATTGGCGGAATCAAAAGCCAGGTCCCTGTGATTAGAAACCGGTCTGATTTTGATGAAACGGCCGCGGCGCAGAATGTAGAAGCGGAGCAAGGTGGCGGAGGAGAGAGGAGATGAGGTAAGAAAGAGGGTGGTGGTGGCGGCGGAGCGGGAAGTTCGGAGATGGAGGAAGGCGGCGGAGGAGGTGGGGGAGGGGAGAAAGGAGGTGGGGGGAGGGAAGGAGGAGAGAGAGAGGGGGGTGAAGGAAGAGTAGAGAGAGAAAGAGGAGTCGGAATGGCGGAGAGCAAGGGAAGTGGAAAGGGGATCGTAGAGAAGAGAGGAGATGGGTTTGTGTTTGGGAAGGCTGAGCTGAGAAGCTTCTAGAACTGTTGACATCGGAATCGAAAGGGAATTGAACAAGAGATGACGATGCTTGAATTTATGATGAATTACAGACTTTGGTTTCGGATTTCCGACATTGACGACTCACCCATCCTATCATGGGGATTCCCACACATTAACAATTCTTTTCTCCTTTGACCTAGGTTGACTTGAATTAGAGCATTTACAATAGGAGAAGAAATGAGTTATATGTTATACTTACTTGACTATAACTCACATGCATTGTAGGAGCATAATATTGATGTTTCCACAATAATTGAGGTGAGGTGGGTTCAAAAGTGATAATCAGGATTTTTTAGCCAGTATTGTGGTATCCAAATTCAATATCGCGGTACCCAAAGTGGAAAGTGAGGACACACGGTTCTGTGATTGGTCCGTGCCACGGACTCTCTCTCTAGGCGCGTGGAGTGAGAGAGAGGACACTAAAAGGCGTCTGCCAATCTGTATCCTTTTGCTTTTTTTTTCTTTTTTTTTTTTAATATTTTGGATAATATTTAATCTTTAATGAATCTTTAAATATGTTTGACAATATTTTGGATAATTTTTTTAGTGAATCTTTAATTATCTATATATTTCCATTTCTAATATACGAAACTTATGTATTTCTCATTTTAATTTTTTTATTTTTGATAAAATAATGATGGTTGATTTTTTTAATTCTTTTTTTAAATATATACTTCATTAAATTTTAAAAAAAATATGAAAGTCCATCAAGTAAAAATAGAGCCGCTGTAAGGTGCCTATTCAAATTTTGTAAATGTATTTATTCAATATTTGGGGACAGATATTAAGTTCTAGTTTAATTTGTTGTACTACTTCTTTAAATTTATAATAAATATTTTATGGTTATAAATTTTCCCAAATGTATAAATTGAGTTTTTAGGACTTCATTGAAATAATAAAAATAGTTAAATTAAATTTAATAATATCAAATTAATATGAGGTAAAAACAAAAATGTGATTTGATTGTAAATAGTGTTTAAAACCAATGATATGGTTGGAGGAGTTGAAAAATGTGAGTTATAGTTAATGGAATGATGAGGTGTGAGGGTAGGTGGAGGAGAGAGAGTGTAACTATAACTCAATTTTTTTTATTGTTGTAAATGCTCTTAGGTTTTGGTCACTCGAACGTTTTCCACCTTCATTAAAGCCTAAAAGAATTTATACGAATAACTCGTGTGATGTGGCATACATTACATCATATAATATAAATTAATTAAATACTTAAATTGGCCCATAATATGCTATTTGTTTAATTTAAATACAAAAGAATGTGGTATGAGAATATTGTATTTATAAATTTTGAAAATTCCTTATTCATAATGTTGATAGTGTTACTATTTTGTGTTGTATCTCATCACAAATCAAGATTTTGAGTTTTAGATATAGAGGCAATGTAATTGAGAGATTGACTTTAACTCTCATTGAAGTCATTGTGTATGGGTAAATCAATCGAAATTGAATTCTGTAAAACTTGAACAACAAAAACCTCTTGTTAATATATCAAATATATATATAAATATAAATATTAATATTTTTAAATATTAATAAAAATAATTGGTTGAAGTTTATATCAACTTGATCTTTATTTAATGGTTAAGTACTAAACATTTAGTGATCCAATTTTTACTTTTATTTTATTTTATTTTAGTTTGATAAAGCTTTTTTACCAAATAAACATGTTTTTTCCTCTAGTCCGAAAATTAGTATCTCAAACTGACTAATTAAGTTAATTTTTGACAAATTAAGAAATTAGTGTTAATTTTTTACATTTTGAGAGGTTATCCTAGTTTTTTTCGATATATATATATAGTAAATAACATCATATCAAATAATATCGGCATCGGTTTTTATATTTTATTTTCCCTTCTTATTCGTTCAAGAGAATTCATCCAGAGATGTTTCTTAATTGGACATAGTCATATTTAAAATCTTTGAGTTTGGATAGACTATAAACGGGAAGGATGATTTTCTTTATAAAATAATTCGACAATTGATATTTATTTTCTTTATTTGCTAAAAATTTTTTAGGATGATACAATACAATTAATGTGTTGCACATTAATCACATCTTGAAATGATTTGCAATAAGGTGATTCAAGGAAGGCTCTACTTTGTTCCAAACTTCATTGTTTTAAAAAACGATTCAATATTGAGATTTTCTTAAACAAAATTTCAATTTCAATTCTATAGTATCAACTAGAGGTGTTCAAATTGTTTGAAACTATCGATTCGAAAAACTGTGGAGGACCAAACCGAAATCGAACAGTTGGGATCTCGGTTTCAGTTCCGGTTCGAGATCAGTTCCGGTTTGTAAACCGCCGGTTTGGACGGTTTGTTTTCCTTTCTTTTTTATAATTTATTTTTAAATTTTAAAAATTAAATTTGCATATAAATATTACAATTATTCATATCTATACTTATATAAAATCAAAGAAGTTGGAAAAATTTACTGTTGGTCTCAAGTGGTGTTCGAGGTTCAGAGGGGGGTGAATGAACCTTGGTCGATTTTGAAAATCAGATTAAAACATACTGTTCTGCAAGTTACTTGAACTTGCAGCGCCAGTCAATTACTGCTTACAGCACTAGGATGCAGTGCTTCACGCTGTAACTTAGAGTTTTATACGCATCGGAAAAAAAAGGTTTTAAGACACAAGGCTGGTTTTCTCAAATATGATCCTTATCAAAACGTTTTATGCTTTATGACAGAGATAGATATAAAAGATAAAGCACAGATAAGAAAACAATAAAACACTTATGGTTTATAGTGGTTCGAAGGTGGTGTAATCTTTCTACGTCCACTCTACTGCTACCTCGAGCATGAACTTTGTTAAGCAAGATTGATTTACAGGACACTCCTAACAATCTATCAACTTATAAAGCTAAACACCTACTAGAGTCAAGTGTACACACAACAACTGAAAACTCTAAAGGCAAACCCACACAGGGTTTCAAACTCCCACACAGGAAAGCTACCTATATCCTAGACAACTATACAAACATCAAGGATCTCTCCTATCAACTGTTCGACACCTAAAACAACATAAACACACAGCAACAAGGTTAAAAAGTATATAGATTTGTTCTTCAACTGATGCGGTGAAGTGAGCTTCTAAATCTTTCAAAGGATCTTTCAGCTTTGAACTTGCTTCACTTCACAGAGGTTGAGTGACTAAAATTGAGAGTAGACTTGAAAGAGTATAGCTTGAATGCTTGAGAGTTTTTGTGCAAATGTTTCAATCAATCAGCTGCAGGGTTGCTCATCCTCTATTTATACTTGTAGAGAAGATATCCGTTGAAGGAGATATCTCCCATTTTGAATTTAAGTGTACTTGATCAAAGACATGACTTGCATTTAATGCGTCTTGACTTTTCTTTCTAAAGCATTTAATGCGGTGGTTGCGGCTCGCAGCTTTCTGCAGCGCGTCAGTCCACGTGGCGTCTTGGCATTGACTCCGTGTTTGCAACTTTGATATTCTCTGGAACAGCTCCATTTATTCTTGGTTGGATCTTCGTTCCTCGTACTGCATTTATCCTTCCTCGGATTGCAGGATACTTATTCTGTTTGTCATTAGCGCTGTTGACGGTATGAGTAGTAAGCTTCGCGTTGTATCCTAGGTCTGCTTGCAACTGTTTGAGCGCTACTGTAACTTAGACCTTCTTACAGTATTTTCGTATAGTACTGTTGTATCTTTTCTTGCAGTATTCCTGTAACTTTTTCTTGCAGCGATGCTGCATGCCGTTCATACTTACATTGCTGCAATGCTGTAACTGTCTTCTTGCAGTGTTGCTGTATCTACTTTCTTGCAGTAGCTTCGTTCTGAAATCTTCGATGCAGCATTATATGCATGTGTACCTCCATCTTTCATCTTCTATAACTAGACTCAATCCTAGTCTATGTTTTCATTTAAACGTCATGAAAAATGGGTTCTCAAACTTCCTATTACATTCTTAGTTTGTCTCATCAAAATCTAAACAATGAAATCCCAACATTTACAAAAATACCATTTTCCCTCCTAAAAATATCAAATCATTAATATTATTTATTTATTTTGGTTTTTTGCATATTTAATTTAATTGTTTTCCCAAGTTATTATGCAATATATTTTTTAAATGTAATAGACTTTTTCATAAATGAATTAATTGTATTAGGAATTGTAATATTGTATAGATTTTTCAATTTATATAATTGGTCCATTTGATTTAATATTATAATTATTTTATTTGTTCATATATATTTTCTTGGTCTTGATTAAATTAATTTTTATTGAATATAATTTCATAAATCCCAATAAAAGATATGTTCAAAAATAAACTTAATAACAGATATTAATTTATTTAGGGATATCTAATATCATATTTAATATAAATAAATAAATGTAACATTGTTAAAGAAATTTATATATAATATGTATGTGTAGTAGTATGGTAATGGAATTATATGTCATTCTAAATATTTTTTACATTAATAGTTGTATATTTAAATATGTAATACCATTAACATTGTACGGAAAATATTAATATCCTTTACCGATATATTTTAATGATGAAAATATTATTAAATATTCAAATATAAAATACATGATTTGGCTATCTATCATTTTCAATGTTAAGCGATATTAAAAATGTCATTTTTTTAAATTCAACTTATTTTACAATGAAGGTCTAAAATACATGATTTACATTGTTTGCATCAAGTTCTTAAGTAAATTTTCCATTTTTTGTGCATTGTTTCTAATATATATATATATATATATATAATTTAAGTAATTGAGTTTAATTTGAAATTCATAGTTGATACAAATTGCCCAATTAGATATATATATATATATATATATATATATATATAATAAACAAGATTATTATGAATTAGATAGATATTTAATATATATATATATATATATATATATTATATAGTTAAGTAAATTCATATTTTTTTAATTGTTAAATACTTTTAAAATAATTGATATTTACTACATATTATATAACAAACTGTGCAATGCACAGGGACAAATACTAGTATTACAAAATAACAATGTTTTTTGAGTAAATAATTTGATATAAATTAAAAAATAGAACTTACATTTACAAGTTACAACAATACTACATTACAACTTATAAGTTACAATTTAAAAAATTAGAAATTACAATTTAAATACAACCAAACACAAACCATAAACCTAAAAAAGTTACAACTTATAATACAAATTAATAGTAATAATCAATACAACTTAAAATTAAAGAGTAAAGTATCATAAATACATAATATTATTTATATAAAATATAAATAAAAAAAATAGATAAATAATACAATGTTTTTATTCATTTACAAATCCAACATATACTTCGAACAATTCAATAAATTGTTTATATTTACTGTTAAATCAGGCGATGTGTATTGGACAAAACAACAAATATATTTTCTTTTATATAAATAATATTTTAATTTTTCTAATTTTACTAAATTTAATTTAGTTTTTTATAATCCCGGATATCCCACGGACCTATATTGGTTCCTTATATTTGTGAGGAGAAAACATTTTTAATATATGTAAATGGATAGAAACCATCCAAAGCCCTAATAATTAATACCAAAATGGGTGTATGATAGACTTTCAATTGAAAATGGAGTCCAACAGATGACGTTTGTTGGAGTCTTGGAGATTGCCTAAAATAGTAAAATATCGTTTACTTTTTAAGCATCCAAATTTAGAAACAAATATGAAGCTGCAGTGCAATAACCTATATCCCAAAACCAGGATTATCTAGACTACTCCAATTTATGTTGAAGGCAAGTTAAAATGTTGACTTGGGAAAGCAATTAGAAAAAGCAAAAAGAACACAAGCTTTATTGCAACATAATTACTGGTGATGATTTATCATTAAAAATACAAGCAAACTCATATCAATAGCTACAAGCACATAACATAAGAGGGAATCAATAACAAAATGCAGCATTACCTATTTCCTCAAGACAGGTTATTAGCAACAATCTCATAACCATCATCCTCTGCATCATCTTCTTGGTTATGGTGATCACTGTCACCATAATCTCCCAGCAACTGTTGTGATTCTTGCTGTTGTTGTTGGCCCATCATTTGCATCAAAATTTGTTCGGGCTTCAAGTTGCAACCGCCATTGTCTGAATTGTGTTGAGATTTCTTGGACCTGTTAGCGTACAGAGACTCCAGCATATTAAAATAGGGGCACGTCTTTGAATCCTCGGGCCTCTTTTTCTTGCTCTCCTTAACTCTCTTGTAGTACTTGTTTATGTTCTCCCATTTCTCCTTACACCTCTTTGCACTCCTCTCGTAGCCAATCTTCTTCATGCAAGTCGAGATCTCCTCCCACAACGGCCCTTTTGGCCCACAATCCTGGTACTTCAAATCGAGATCAGTTTTGAGCATTATCAAGGCCTCGATTTCTGCTTTTGGCCATCTCGAAGAGCCCATTTGGATAGCATTCTCACTAGTATCTTGTTTCTCAATCTGGGTAGACATTTCACCAACACCATTCTCTTGTGAATAACTAAGTTTCTCCACACTATTATTCTCTTGTCTACTAAACAACGGATTGAGAATTTCTGGGATATCCAGATGAGGTGTCTGCTGCGTGATCTTCTGCAAGAAAGCAAGCACGGCTGCATCCTTTGCTTCTGAAATCGCTCGTTCTTGGGCTAAAAACTCTTGCTCTTTCTTGATCCTAGCCATTTCTTGCAACTTCCATGCTTCTTCTCTAGCTATTCGATCCTTCTCACACTTTTCTATGGCTTCTAGAAACTTGTTCTGCAAATCCTCTTGCTTCTCCAAAACATCCTTCATCAACCTCTCCAAATAATCAGCCACCTTCCTTTTCTTCTTTACACTTCCTTGTGACTCTTTCCCTGATGAGGATGCGGTGGATGTGGAGGCGGACGTGAACTCACCACTGCCATCTTGGTTTGGACAAGGGGCCGTAAATTCTTGACCTGGTTGAAGCTTTTCCATCGTGTATGACGGGATTGGGTTCGAGGGTGGAGTCGATGGAACCGAGAAATGGGAATTGAAAAGCTCCAGTTGCTCACAGAACCTATAGTTTTTCCCATTATGCCGATTCGATCGTCCATCCTTGGTCCTCTTGTGGTACTTGTAGATGTTTTCAAACTTTTCTTTGCATTTCTTGGCACTTCTATGATATCCAATCTCACTCAATTTCCTGATAACAAAACATCGTTTAGTGTAGTCCTAATTCTCAAACCAGATCAATAAATAAACACCAAAAGAGACGGAAACTAACACACTAAAAGAATTAAACACAAGAAAGTCTGGGCAGCAAATCCCTAATCCCTAATTGGAAAACAGAATTTGGGGGAAGAATCTCAAACGATTCAAATCCAATAAAATCGTCTTGAAAACAGCTGAATAATGATAGTTATCGATTTCAAAATCATACTCAATGCAATTGAAGCTAAACTCAAACATAGTTTACACAACTAATTCCGAATTAAAAGCATGGAAGTTAAACTAACACAAATAGAAGACAAGTGAAATGGAAATTGAACCTGGAAACTTCATCCCAAAGAGGAGCTTTAAGAGTAGCATCGCGAAATGCCAAGTCCATGTCGGACCTTATCTTGAGCAAAGCCAGAGTTTCCTCACGCGGCCACCGGCTCCGTTCGCCGGCGGAATAATTCCCTTCACCCTCATCGCCGCCGCCTCCGACCGCCGCCGCGTCAGAGGCTGAGCCGCCGCTGTTGTTTTCCAAGAAAGCTGAGCTATCTAACATGGCCTCCAGCTAAACTTGGTTAGCAGTGAAACTCAAATCTTCAAACTAAACTATTTTTTCTTACCAGGTGATTTTTCTTCAGCAGCACTTAAGGTAAAAAAGGGAGAAATCCTGGTTTGGGAAATTAGGGTTTAACGTTTTTCCCTATTTAATTTTTAATTCCTTTTTTCTTTTTGTGGATTCGTTTATTCTTTTTCATCTCTATTTTGATGAATAATTTTTAAGGAAAAGGAGGTGGTGAGGTGACTGGTAGAGTAGGGTTTCTTCTTTGGGAGGGATAAATAAGAGAGTGTAGGTGGCTCTGCTCCAGTAGGGTCAGGGGTAGATAACACTTGACACGTGTAATTATGTGATTGGTTGCCGAGGTGAGAGTTCAATTTTATGTTCGTTTGACTTTTCTCATTTTATTATCTTTAGCCGAGGTGAAGAATTGGACGGTGTGTGAATGTGTGTTGCAGAAAGTTTCCCAAACAAAAGTTTATAGATGAATTATTACATTTACCTTTTTTTGGCATTTGAATTTTGAACAAATAATCATTAAAGGAACCTTGATTAAATAATGAAATGAATTTGTAAAGTGATATGGCCGAACTTATTTGAACCGAGTTTTCTTCCTTAATTTCACACTGAAGTTAGAAACCGAACTGAGCTGATAAATGACGAACTGAATTAGTCATGGAACACGATGACGAACTGAATTAGTCATGGAACACGATGACAAACTGATAGAGGATGATGACGAACTGATATAGGATGATGACGAACTGATACATTTGACGAACTGATATAGGATGATGACGAACTGATACATTTGACGAACTGATATAGGATGACGACGAACTGATTCATGATGACGACGAACTGCTATATGATGACGAACTGATTCATGATGGTGACGAACTGATATATGATGATGAACTGATTCATGATGGCGACGAACTGATTCATGATGACGAACTAATTAACATTGAAAAGTGACGAACAAGATTTAGTCAAACTGACCGCTATTTCAGCGGGTCAGTTGCCCATATCCCCTATTTTGTGGGATAAATCTCAACTAACACGTATTCCAGGGAGTATATATATATTCATTCTTTATTTTTGGTTCATATACACAATTACATAAAACACACACATATTCTTTGAGTAATTTTCTGTTTTGCAATCTTTTTGACTTGAGCGTCGGAGTCCCGTCACCGGGACCCCTCCCGGTGTTTGTTTTGCAGGTCATCGGGTTTGAGATTTCGAGTTTTTGGATTGAAGAACAAGAGCGTCGGATCGGAGCAACATCATAAAAGTTTTTTTGAATTCATCTATGTAACCGTGAAAAATGTGAAAAATAGTCGTAAATGAATGTTACCTAGTGGTAAGAAGACATCTACCTACCTAGGTATATGTTTTAGGTTCGGTTATCACAGAAGGGTCCTAAGTTCGAGTCATCATGAATGGTAAAGACGAAATCTGTTGATTTCTCCGATTAGAACTTTTAGGGCATGTTTGGTTCGTATGTTGAGTTAGTTAGATTAGTTGGGTTGTGGTGGATTTGCACTGTTTGTGTTAAATTGAGTATAATATTTAATATATTTGATTTGAATGTTATGTGATAGTTGGGTTGTGGTGGGTTTGCAGTGTTTGTGTTAAATTGAGTTTAATATTTAATATGTTTGGTTTGAATGTTATGTGTTTAATTTGAGATTGTGTTATGTATCTCATATCAAAATGAGTTTATGTATCAAAACTTTGTTTGGATCTAAGTGTTTTTATGAGTTTAATATTTACTTGACCAAAACACCCCTAGCATTTTTTTCAACATAATTAATGCTAAATTTCAAATATATTAAAGTAATAATTTAATTAAATGGACAGGAATGACAAAATACTACGCAATTTATTTAATCGAACAGTAATGTCATTGGTGGGGAATGGCAAAATAATGTGAAATTCACGTAATGTCATATTGTAAATAAAATGAAGAAAATGGGTAGAATTGTAAAGTAAATATTAATAGCAAGGACAATATGGTAATTTTGCATCCCTCCTCAAAATGGGTTAAGACATGATTTAATAAACCCATCCATTTTGGGGGTTTTATTTAGGGATAATTACGTTAGAAACATGAACTTAGGGTCTAATTTCAATTGCAATATAAATTTTCGATTGTAATGTGATAAACGTTCAATTCAATATTTATTTCAATTGAAGACATGTTTGAATTTTTCACACTCTAATTGTTGATATGGAGTCTGAAACGTAAAAATGAAGTCAGTTATAAAACTATGTGGAATTTAAGAAAAAATGAAAAACAAATGAAAAAAAGAAAAGAAAAAAAAATGGAAAAAGGAAAAAAAAATGGAGATTAATGGGCAATGCATATTCCTCCTTTCACCCTCCCAGACCACCGCCGCCCTTCCTCTCCCTCGTTGTCGCCTTCTTCCACCTTTCCTCATCCTAGCTGCCTTCTCTTTTTCTCGTCGTCGTCGTCGTCATCGTCATCTTCCTCCCCCTCGTCGCCACCGCCTTCTTTTTCCACACTCAAAATCGAATTTCTGAAAATAAAGATGAAGATTGGAGAGTTTTAAACAAACGCAAATTATAAATAAACACTCCTATGGAAAGCTAATATTATGGGAATCAAAACCCCTAAGTCAATTTATGAAATCGCAACCTGAAATGAGAAATTAAGGAAATTGATTTTGTTTTGGAATATCGAACGAATTCAATCAATTTTACTCAAAATGGAACGGATTTATGTAAATTGACATGTGAATGTGTTTGGTCTTGGGTAGATAATTGTTTTGGTTCAAATTTCGTGCAATTTGGTTGAGAAATGAAATAAATTGAATTTTAAAAGTTTGATAACCAACAATGGAGTTTTTCGGCGAGAGGTGACGGCAGATAAGGAGATATTTGATGGTTTTAAGGGCCATTTTCTGAAAATTTTGAAGGAAAAATGATTTTGGGTTTATTGAGATTCATTTTGTAAAATTTGATAAAAATTAGAATTTTTTTGGAATTTTCCGACAGCGATCCAGCAAAACGGTGTGCCGGTAATTGCCGGAAGATGTAGGAATTTTTTTCTTTTCCATTTTCCTTTTCTTTTCTTTTTCCATTTTTGTTCTCTTTTTTTTTTTTTTTTTAATTCCTCATGGGTTGATGACTGAGATGATGACTTTGTTTCAATTTCACATTTCAGGCTCCACAACAGTAATTAGAGCCTGAAAAGCCCAATCATTTTTTGATTGAAACAAGTGTTAACTTGATCGTTTATAATGTTACAGTTGAAAGTTCATATTGCAATTGAAATAAAACCCTAAGTCCGTGCTTTTTTATATAATTAACCCTTTTATTTAACACAAATAACCCAAAAAACACTTTTTTAAACTCCGGGTCTTAGGTAAACTCGGGCTTCCCAACCTTTAATCCAAACAAAGATTTAAGGGAGGTTAATTAACCCAAACCAGTCCAAATCCTCAAACGAAACATGGCTTTATAGGTTTTCTTGACTTTAGGCGGGTACTCTTTTTTTCGAATACATGTTTTTTCCACTAAATTTTTCTATATTTGAGTTTTAATGAGGCCTGCACTAGTTTAGTGGAGGTTGGTTTGTGACTTGTTTCTTTATCACCTCTTTGTAAAACTCTTTTAAATTACATGAATTTTGGAGAAATGATGCCATTATTTAAAAGTTTATTTCAGTATTTTTCTGATTTCCTTTTTAATTTTTTTTTTCTTTGTCTCCAATCACCTACTCACCATACTGTAGGAAACTCAACCTTAATCAACTCAATTCTCAGACCTTCGGTTTTAGTTCAACATTCACCATCTCACTGGGGGGGGGGGGGTTTAATCTATTCTTGTCATAGTCATTTCCATTAGGTTTTTTTTTGTGTGTGTGTGTGTGACTTATATGATATTTTGTAGCAATTTGTAAATAGAAAATGTGAGCTCAAATGAGAATTGAAACAAAATTGTAAATAAAAATTAAAACAGAAAATGTTTACTTTCAAATTAATTTACCATCATATTAAAAAAAAAACATCAATCTCTCATATCATTAAATATATTTAATAAAATAACAATATACTCAACCCTTTATTTTATATTTTAATTAATGACTACAATTTAGTTCAATTTTAGAGTTTTTTTTTTTTTTTTTGGTAAATGTATATATGATTCAAATTTTTGTTATATTTTTGTATTTGTATATGATTTTTAAAATCAATTTTATTAGTTATATAGTTGTTGAGTTTTTTTTTTTCCACGTCAAATGTCTGATTTTAGTTCTCATATACACATTATATATATTATCTAGTTCTAAAAAAACAGAATATTGTATCAATAGATACCAATGTTTATATAATTTGGAATTTCTTGTCATATAGATAGTATCTGATCTACTCTAAAATTTAAAAAAAAAAAAAACAGAAAAATCGTATAATGTATTTAATGTGGGTTTTTTTTAAAAGAAAAACTTGTGTAAAAGAAAGAACAACAATTGGATATATTATCTCAGTCATGTTACCAATTATCATACCCACTGTATATACATTAATATGTGACCACCGTTAATGTGTTAGAGATTCAACATATTTATTACATTTCACATTTTATAATTCAAATGAATGAGATCAAAATATATCATCAGTGAATATATCAAGAATTGTCTCTAGTGGACAGTTTAATATTTTCATACATTATCTATATAAAATTTACAAGTTGTAATTCTCTCTCTATATATTCCAACTAAATTAATGCTTAAAATCCAAAAAAAATGAATGTACAAATCCAATGATCAATGCTCTTCCAATTAAATTAATGCTTAAAATCCAAAAAATGAATGTACAAATCCAATGATCAATGCTCTTCCAATTAATTAATGCTTAAAATCCAAAAAATGAATGTACAAATCCAATGATCAATGCTCAATCATTAGAGTCCATAGCAAGAGTGATAAATATGACCCACTTAAGAGGTTACTACCAGGTAATAAAGATTGAGTATCAGTACATAATTTTTTTTAAAACAAAAGGAGACTAATATGTTAAAGAGAATATGCAATACTAATATTGAGAAGATCTTCCCTGGAGAGTGGGAAGGTTGGACCCAACAATAAGGGTTTGTAAAATTGTGAGATGTCTTAGTAATATGATATGTCTCGACATTAACATTACGATTAATAAAAACAACTTAAATCAAAGGATTTTACTATATAACTTATCTACAACAATCCATAATATTTCAAAAGTATGAAAAGTCGAGCTTTAAAGAACGAATTGCACCACATACTCTTAGCATCCACTTGAAAAATCCCATTCAAAATTCAGGTTTTCTCGATCCATGAAAGAGCTTCATGCAAGCCCATTGCTTCACTCTCATTAACATGAATCCTTCTTGATAAAAAACTTGACCGACACGCTATAAAATGACCTTGATCATCCTTAAAAATCATTTCAGAATCCGTCTCATTGGAATTTTCAAAGAAAACCGCATCCACATTCACTTTCCAAAAGCATATAGGTGGTACACCGTACATACCACACATGACAAAGTTGTCCATTTTCAAATTGAGATTTGGGTGGAGGAAGCCTAGGAGCAATCCAACCAAAATGAATATGTAAAGCCGTCGAAATAGCAGCAATAGGTGGTCAAAATGTTCCTGTCTAAACAATCGAATCTCGCTCCTCCATATTTGTTATAAATTGACAACAAACTTCGCTGCACGAACTTTTTATAACTTGATGATAAGATGGAACAAAAAAATTATAGGTACCAATACATCATATACACACAAAACATTAGAATTGATCGAAAATTATAGACCGACACATTTATTTAAAAAAACTTCAATCTCATGCTAACTAAAAGTCCACGTGATTCTAACATCTAATAGTCCACATGATTTTTTCATGATGACTAGAATATTTCATATACCATACCCAAAAGTGACGATTAGACGTGATTTAAATCCTCTGCTTAGATTAAAATTCTTCAGTTCAAATGCTAGAACAGATCACTATATAATGCACCTAATTTATAGAATCTTCATTCTTCAATATTACAAAAGTTTGGGCCTTTTTCACTATCTGGTCCAACATCTTCCTATACAGAATCTTCAATAAATACAGAGCTTAAAACCCACGCTCAATCCCAGAGAAACGCAGAGATGGCGGTCACCAAGGATCAAGTTGAATCAACCCTAAAGTCCAAGCTCAATCCTTCTCATCTTGTAATTTCACAATCTCATCTCTGTTTTTACACTTCGTGTGTTTAAAGCCGCGATTGCCGGTTATTTTTTCGTTTATTTTGTGGTTTTCTGAAATTGGAATTTTTTCGAGTGTGCACTACAATCTTGTTTGTAATCTATTTCTTATGATCGAATATTGGATAATGTGTTTTCCAAATTAAATTTGGGCCTTCCATGGTATTTTGGAGAATTGATCAATAGGATAGGAGGATTGTTTTATCAGCTTAGAGTTGATAGATACCCTAAATTGTTAATTGGAAGGTAAGTAGGTGAATTGGCTTAAATTGATGTAGTTTTACTCTTTTATTTAATTTTTGAGTTGAGGTTGGTAGTTTTGGTGATAGACAAATCAGTGAGGTAAAACCATGCCTTGAGAGTGTGATAAACCTCTATGGTCGCATGTTCTAAGACTAGTTATTGTAGAATTCTTTGTTTTCATGTATTTGTTGTTGAGTTTTTGAACATCGTGAGATTCATCCAACTACTCCATTGATGATTGAATCTGGATTCTTGTACTATACTACTAACTAGTTGTGTATGGAACAAACTCGGCCACTTTTCTTATATTCATGTCTGTAGGAGACCCACTACATTACTTGAGAACTTTTAAAGATAAACTTGATCAGTGCTTTGACATTGAATTCAAAGTTTATAGCATCTTTGCTATCTACTTGAGTACATAATCTCAACTGTAGATAGTATATTGCTATTATAGTGGTCCTTATTTCCTGCATAACTTCAAAGTTATTTGGTGAGGGTTGTGAGGTTATGAGGGATTGACCTGCTCAGAATTTATTTTCAGTAATCTTGTTAGTGTAGGTTTTTCTGCTGGAACCTGTAATTACCAGAGCTATGTGCTATTAACTATTAAGATTTATTTCCTACTAATGCAGTAGGGACTAACTAATTGACACCACACGTGTGTTTAATAAGGGATAGTGAAAGGTTTTTTTCACTTGCTAACTGCGTGCTTGCTAAGTTGAAGGGGGTTTCGATCAAACTATGGGGATACAAAGAGAGGGAGGTCAGAAATTTCTCTATCTTCTTGATGGTGGAGTTATGATTGGCTTAGAGCTTAGCCATGTTGCTCATTTGTTAGCATGACCTTCTTCTGTGACCTTTAGTCACTGATTTTTTAAAAATTTGATACAGTTGCGGTAATTATTACTCGTGAACTTGTGTTCGGAATATGAGCCTGTCTGATGAGTAAGTAGCCAGAGGTTAGACATTAGTTGTGGCATGCTTGATTGGGATTTGAGGGCTTTACTTGAGTGCTGTGGGAATGAGCGGAGCAAGGAGGTGGGCAATGCAGTAGTATGTTGTCTAAGATTGTGTTTATATTGAGAGATTTTGATATGCAAGAACTTGAATGATTTCAGTTCCACCCAAAACTCTCAAAAATTATTTCACAATTAAAGTGACGGATTCTAAATCTATATCAGTCCAAATGTAATTTAGTTGCATCTTCGAATCCTGAATCCAAAGACAACCAAAGCTTCTATGCTTGGAAAATGGTAGAACCATTTAGAGATATTAATATCTACTTTTGCCATTCTTTAGTTGTGAAATCATCTTTCACTTGAATTTCCGTTCTTTAAAAAATTTACTTGATCTAGTGCACGCCCACCATCCTGACTTTTCTTCTCTTTAATGTTGCTATCTGCAGGATGTCATTGACACATCTGGAGGGTAAGTTTCTGTACAATACAAATGGAGCTTTAATTATTATCCATTGTGTTATTGAACTTGATCTTGTTTGTCAGATGCGGTGCAAGTTACACCATTGAGATTGTTTCAGACCAATTTGAAGGGAAACGATTGCTGGAGAGGCACCGAATGGTTAATGGTGCATTAGCGGAAGAGATGAAACATATTCATGCTCTTTCCATAACAAAAGCCTTGACCCCTGATCAATGGGAAAAACAACAGGAGGCTAAAAACTCCCAAGCAACTGCTTAAAATATTATTATCTGCAATAAGCCCATGTAATTTTATTGTGTTCAGCTGTGACTTTAGCAACCTCCTCTTGTGTTTCTGTTGCATGGCTATGTGACCTAAGAATGTGTTAACAACAAACTAAGCCTTAATCTCACTACAAGGGATCAGGCTGATTTAAGAATGTGTTAACCTTATTAAATCCTTATCATAAGTGCTGCAGGTAATAGTGTTAACAACAAACTAAGCCTTAATCTCACTACAAGGGATCAGGCTGATTTAAGAATGTGTTAACCTTATTAAATCCTTATCATAAGTGCTGCAGGTAATAGTGTTGAGCTGCTCACAATTTCAACTGCATTTTTGATAATCTTGTAGATGAATATGTTGCTTCTCCTTTGAGTTTGTACAAGGATTAAGCTATTGCAAATCTTGCTATATTTCCTGTAAGTTTTTGGAACTATTTCTTTTTAACTAGCAGAATATCTGACAACAGTGTGTTGCTGTTGGGGTGAGCAAAACCGAACCGAAATCGGAAAACCGAACTAGCTCGGTTTTATATATCCATACGATTCGGTTTGGTTGAAAAATTAGGAGTTCAGTTTTGTTTTGAAAAAAAATCAGTAAACCAAATCAAACCGAAATTTTATTCTTGTTTAGGATTTTTTTTAATATATATATATATATATATATATATATATATATATATATATACTTTTTTTTTCCTTGTTTGTCTGTTTATTATTTAAGACATTTGGTTTTGTTTAACAAATAATTCTAGGTTTTAGTTTATTTTTTCTTCAAACATACTTTTTTATTTAATGAAATGTTATTGTTCAAATTCTCTTTTAATGAAATGCTCAAACTTGAACATTAGCAAAGTTCAAAGCCGAAAATCAAACTGAACTAGAAAATTTTGATTCGGTTGGGTTGGGTTGTAAAAATTTTAAAAATTCGGTTTTTAGTTTTGATCGGTTAGGTTTTCAACCGAACCGACTGATTGCCCACTTCTAGCTGCAGAATTTCAACACAATTTGTACATATATACATTTATGTAATATTCATGTCACATTTATATTATATTTATGTCACATTTATCCAAAAAAGCGATGAATTTTTTTTTTCTAAGTTTTAGTACTTTTTTTTTTCCAAGTTCCAATACAGAAGAGTAGTGATATTTGTATATAAATGTTATACAAATATATATTCTAAGGGTATGTTTGGATTAGGATTTGTCATCCGGATTTGGGAGGCATGAGCAAATCTCAATTCAATTTGTTATGGGATTTTGATAATCCCATAACACGATTTTTTTTTTCTACAATCTACAACAACATTTATTTTTTCTTCTATTCACAACAATAACATCTATTTTTTTTCACAAATTTCAATACAATAATGACATTTTAATTATAATCTTACTCTATGAAATCTCAAAATAAATATAAGATTATCAAAATTCATTCTTAAAATCTATTCAAATCTCAAATTTAAACATCTTAATCCTTTAATTTATGCCATTTAAATTATATGTTTGTATGAAATTTAAATGAACTCAAAACTATAATTTTGCAGTTGACAAAATTAGTCGTTTAGGATAATTGTTCAATTTTTTATTCTGCAACTAGTATAGGGCCCGTGTAATACACGAGATTTAATAAAAAAAAATTAAACTTTGTGAAATAAAAAAAAATCATTTACACAACAAAATTAAATTTATGATTTGTGCAATATATATCGTCTAATTTAACATTAAATATAATAAAATATGATCAAATAATTATTTAATTGTCAAAACATGTGTTGCATTGTAGATGATCATTTAAAAAATTATTATTATTTTAAAAAAAATATACATTGTTATACCTATTATATTATTCAACTCACCCACCATTTTTTTTTAATTTACTTTTTATTATTTACATTTGTAACAACCCTCAACTTTTATTTTCAATTAAATGATACAAAATGAAAGTCAAAATTTCACAAATAAATTCCTTAGTTTATTTTAAAGCATATATTCAAATAATTATTTGATTATGATAAATTTGTGTATCATATATTCATATACAGAATCTGGCTGTACGAAAAAAACAGGGATAGAGTAGTCATTTCAAGTGGCGGATGAGGTATGTATATGAATATAATCCATTGAAAAGGAAAAGGAGAGTGTGCAAGAAGAGAGAGAGGGTGTGGAGAGAGTTTATTGTAAGAAGCAATGGCCACTAAGTTTATCCAGCAACCACCAATCCCATGCTCCCACGTGTACAACAGGCCCACCATAGCAAGATCTTCTTCTTCTTCTCCAAGATTTCTCTCTCTTTCTTCTCTGAATGTTGCAGCAGAAAACAGCTCTTCTCACTCAATCAAACACCACCTTTATGCTGCATTACAAGGTTCAATATCACTTACTCTCTAATTCTTTTTTTATTTTTTATTTTGGAACATAATATTGGAAATGAATTATACATACAGGGACAAACAGAGGAATATTTGGAGTGCCATCAGAAAAGAAAAATGAAATACAGCACATGGTTGAGCTTCTCGAGTCTCAAAACCCCACTCCTCAACCTACTCTCTCTTTAGAAAAGGCATTAATTAGTTAATTAATTATTTTTTTAAATGTTGGGATATCAAGAATCATGACTAATAAAATAATATGGTGAGTTTGCAGGTAGGTGGAACATGGAAGCTGATTTATAGCACCATAACTATTCTTGGATCCAAAAGGACTAAACTAGGATTGAGAGATTTTATAAGCTTGGGTCATTTTCTTCAGTCTATTAATGTTTCTCAGGTAACTATTCTTATTTCTGCATTATTATGAATTTATGATTATAGTTTAACTCATCCTTTACAAACTACAACTTATTTCTGTTTACATTCTTTTTTTCTTTTTTACTATAAAAAATTCCTTTTTTTTTTTTTTTGTCAGTTTTGCCTATGTTTTGTTTAATTTTTTTTATTAAACCTTCGTTGTTGGATATGTAATCAATTAGACAGACAACTTCTAGCACTAAGATAAAAGATAGGATGATATATTATACACTCAATTGTATCAATTAAATATGTTCTTAATCACTGCATAAAAAATGATTAAATTGAAATAGATTGGTATGGTGTTGGTTGACCCGGAAACCTTGCTTTATGTATTATTTACACAATTACACCCTAAGTTTTATTCTACTTGTCATCTAAGAAAAGTAAATGTGGTGTGAGACTAAAAGTATTACATTTATAAACTTAAAAATAAAGAATATCTACAAATTCTTAGAATGAGATGACATTTATTTGTAATGTCATATAATTATTAGTAATATACGTATAAGTAATTAGAGTATTGGATTGGGATAATGAAAGTTAGTGAATAGTAAGTGTAACAAACTAAATTTACAATGTGAGAAATATGAAATCGTCATCTCTACCGCTGATTTTGTGTATTAATAAACTAATTTTAACCTAATATGTTGTCCTTTTGTAATTGGAAGATTCCTTTCACAAAAAACAATACTAACATCCAACATTTCTTCATGGCAAATGGAGAAAAAAGCAGTTAACATCATCAAGTTCAGTGTCAAAGGGTTGAATCTCTTGAGTGGGCAGTTAACAATTGATGCTTCTTTCAAGATTGCCTCAGATACAGTGAGTGATTTATTTTAGGGTTAAATGTAAGAACCAATCTTTACAATCTGAATTTTTTTTTATTAGAATGCAACTTGAAGTTTAAGAGTTTCTCAAAGTGCAATATAAATTTTTTTCCAACAATTTTTCCATCGGTATGCACAATATATGACTTTCATAAGGGTAAATTTGTCAATTAAAAAAATTAGATTGTAAATTGAAAAGCAATCATACTTCTGATTGTTTTTTGATTTCAGCCCCTTAGAAAATCATGTGTTGTGCATTTTGCCGGAAAAATTGCCGGGCAGAAAAAAAAAGAAAAAGAAAGCTTTGGTCGCATTTTGAAAATCTCCTGAGCTTTGAGTTACAGTCGGGTAAAAAAAAAGTTTAGACTGCATCGAATAATAATCATACTTTATGCTGATTTTTGCATTTAATCCTATATGTTATTATACACTTTGCACGTTTTTTTCTTATATTTACAACGTAGAAACAACTATGGGATGATGAACTTTTTGTCTTTTGATTGTCCAAACTTTCTATAGCGAGTTGACATCACTTACAACAAGTCGGAGATCACTCCAACAAAGGTATGAAAAGCTCTTCTAATTCTTTACACAATGAATCCCTCAAAATGAAGATATTTGCATCTCAATCATGTGTTGTTGATGCACAGTTGATGAATGTTTTTCGAAAAAACTATGATCTTCTTCTACAAGTCTTTAATCCAGAGGGCTGGCTTGAGATCACGTAAGTTCATCTTAATTTCATTCATGCAAATTTCATAATGAAAGCTTGAAATTAACAATTGTTAGATAACCTTTCAATCTCCCACAGATATGTTGATGATTCTTTGAGAATTGGGAGAGATGATAAAAGAAATATCTTCATCTTAGAAAGAGTAGAAGATAGTGATGAATAGCACTGAAAGATATGTCGACCCAATCGTTAACTACCATTACGAGCATCATCTCATGTTTTACTTTCTTTTCATTCATTTTGTATTGGTGTTGATATACAATCATATATTAGTTTGTGATATTTTTTAAAGGCTCTTTCATTTGTTAATTGTTCAGTAAATTTGTTTAGCTACCACAAGTGTATAATGTAAGCTGCGGAAATGGTGAGCAGGGTTGAATTTTACGAGGATTGGCGATTAAAACTGAAAATTATGGTTTTTAATGCATGATGTATCAAATTTATCATTTTTATTTTTATTTTATTTATTATCAATTTTATTTGATATTTGTAACTTTGGTTGGGGTGGATTGATAATTTTTTTGAACAAGTCATAATTCAAATTAAATAACCTCTTGATGTAGAATTCGTGTTTAATACATGATAAATCAAAATTTATGATTTTTAATTTGTTAGTTACATTGCATGTAGAAAAGTAAAATATCAAATCTAAAATGTGTAATGGTGTATTTGAGTATTTTTATATTAATTTTTGGTAGATTCGGTTACAGTAGTCTAGTAGTTGACTAAATTTGTGTCAAGAAAATGTGTTGTAAATAAAAACTATATTTAACAAAATTAAGAATACAAAATAAAATTAGAAATTAGAAATAATAAACTATATTTTATTAAATTAAAAAAAAATTAGATTACCTTAGAAAATAAGTTACAAACAAACTTTTGATATAATGCTTTAATTTTGTCGGTTTGTATTAGTTCATGTGGATTGAATATTGAGTTAATTATTTTTCCAATAGCTAGCACATATTTAAGGTATGAGTACCGTTCCTGTAAACCAGGTGCATAGATTTAGATCTATGCAACTAGGCGTACGTGTTGGGTTGGATTCGATCCGATCCGGATTTGCGCCCAAATTATTATTATTATTTTAATTTATAACCTTTATGTACAAATATCATAACCTATAAGTGATATTATTTAGACTTTTCAATATAAAAATTCATGTGGTATAGTTGAACCTTTGTGTTATATTAGTATAACGTTTATATACAAATATCATAACATTTATGTACTTAAAAAATAACATAAAAGTTATATTATTATAATATAAATATTAAATTATTATAACGTAAATATGTAAAATGTATTATAGATTTGTAATACACTGTAAAAGGTTAAACTAGTATAAACATAAAGTTATGCGAACATAACAAAAAATTTAGACGAATATAACTAAAAGGTTAGACGAACATAACTAAATATTAGACGCGCAGAGCGCGGACTTGTGATGCATAGATTTGCGTGTGGACACGTGAAAAACACCGTCGAACCGGATCGATCTAGTTGCACGGTACCGATCCATGCACTTGGTGTACATAAATAAATAATTGTGTTGAGGTATTTGATGGAATGCTATATTTTTTCTTGGAATTGAAATAGTTAAGTTATTTGTGTTTGTTGAACCAAAAATTCCAATACAAATCTATAAAAACCTATCTATAGGTATGAAAACTAATACAATATTTGCTCATTAATTTTTCTAAAAAAATTCACTCGCACATATATGACATATATACACATAAATATAACAATAAGACCATATATATATATATATATATATATATATGTCAATGTGGTAATGAAGAAGTTTTTAAAAATTTGTAATTATCAATATCTTAATTATTATTATAAACACATTTTAAATTTTTATTTATGTTGATTGGTTTTTATTTATTTATATATATTACATACGAAAGTTTTAATCCGTTGATACAATAACTTTAATAATTTTGTATAAAAATCACAATTTGTATAATTTACGAGACAAATATTAGTATTCTATAACTTTCAAAACAAATCTAAGATTATCAAAACCCATATTTTAAAAAATTTACTTAAATTCCAACCCAAATTTACAAAATCCTTCGCGGCTGGTCCAAACATGCCCTAATTGAGGTGAGAGTGAAATTGAGAGGCTCCTCTGCTATATACAAACTCTCTCTCTCTCTCTCCAGAGTGTTGATAACAAACAGCAACAGGGGTTTTAGTTCATGGCGACAGCAAATGGAAGTAAGACGGACATACTGATGCTCGAGGCGCCGCCACACTTGGCCGCGGCTCCGGCGGCTGAAGTGATCGATGCTTTGCCTTACATCGATGACGACTATGGCAACCCCAGTATCAAAGCAGAAGTGGACCGATTGGTGGAAGAGGAGATGCGCCGTAGCTCTAAGAAGCCTTCCGATTTCCTCAAAAATCTTCCTCCTCTCCCCAAATTCGATTTTGAGGTGCGTCGTTTCCTCTGCTTCTCTCCATTTGAGTGTATTGGAAATTTTTGCCTCAATGCTACTGTTAATTGTTAGGTTTTACTATTTGATTTATTCCTGAATTAGATATGCCTTTCGAAATCGTGGAGTAGCTGTTTGAAATTGAGCTCTCATTGTCTTTGTTTAAGCATGGTGTAAACCGATTGTTTTTTTTTTTTTGATAATTAGGTTTTCTGATTATGTTGATATACTTGAAAAAGAAAAATTAAACACATGTTTGCACGAAGTAAGTTCTTTGGAAGTAATAGTTTGTGCATTTTGGTCAAAGTTGAGAGAAGCAGTGTTGCTTAAAAATCTATGGGCGGGGTGGAACTTTACACACCCCAAAATTTGTACTTTTATACGTTTTATTTCTTAAAAATTGGGGTGGGTTTAGTATCTTTGGGGTGTGTATAGTCTCACCCCTCTTCTATTCTATTAGCAAATAGAAGTGGATGCCATTAGCCTATTATATACTCTCTTCTTTTTCTTTTTTCATTTCTTTTTGGTCTTCTTTAAGCTTGAAAAAACACAACTTTTGGCTTCAGGGCATAAATCCTCCTTTTCTGCTTCTAAAGGTTCTTGTCATTATACTGCCTCTATCAAATCTGAGCTTTTATGATTAGTGGAGTAGATGTTTTGGGTGTGCAAGAAGAGGGAGTGGGGGATGGGGATGGTTGAATACTTTAGTCCCTCTTATTGATATGTATGTTTTAGGATCATCCTATGCTGGCTAGGGAATATGAGAGGGTCAGAGCTGGAAAACCTCCAGTGCAAATGGATACATCCAGATATGGACTTGAAGTTCCGCCCATGAACAAACGGAATGATGAGACTGCATGGAGGCAGTCGCTTCAGAAAGCCCAGCGCTTGTTGCAGCATCAGGTGATCAGGTAGTAGCTAGTGATTGCAAGAAATCAATTTTATATTGCGGTCAATTGAGATAATGTTGTATTCTATCGAAGCTTTTAATTGCTGTTGCCTTGATATAAAATGAGCTTCTTTTGGGTATTATGCCCTACATGTGGTGCAATGTTTTGTATAAGATATTGATTAACATGGCTAAAACATCTGCCAACTTCATATTTTATTTTGCAGTTGCTTACATGAATTAAGAAAGCACATTGACCTCCATTTTGAACATAGGTACCTTGCCATATAAATTTAGACCTTGATTTATTTCTCTGTTTCTGCAGGCTTGAAAATCTGGATTTGATGTCAAAGCATGGTCCTGAAGTGTGGAAGTTGTACAATCAACAGTTGGAGGCATTTCTATCAAGGTGCATTTTTCAAATGTTTAATGTGCGCATCCCTAGAGAAATTTCCTTACACATCTATTTGGCCTTCATTTATCAGTATTGATCTCAACATTTTTTCTGTTTATAAGGATGTTTTATTGTATATTTGTGATCAATTAATTCTTAGTAGTCCACCTCCCTTAAGCTATGTATAAATGTGATTACGTTGAGGTTTCTTTTTTTCTGTTTAATTCCAGGATTGCGTGGGTATCTTCCCAACTTCACATGGATTATGATTGTTTTCTCTTGACCGACCATTTGATTGAAATTGAACATTAATGGTATAATCAGTATGAGGGGAAAGATGGGGGGAAATAATAGGCTTCCAATCCTTCCAGTTGCTAACATTCCATTTCATTGAGTATTTAAGGAAATGAAGAGATTGCCATGCCCTTCTCTTGTTTGATTTGACAAAAGACTTGCAGAGGAAATGCTATCCGTGTGATCGAATGAATAGCTCCTCTAGAAATAAGATCTCAAGAAAATCACTTGAATATGTATCTTCCTGCAGAATCAGATAATCCTATTATTCTCTTTTCTTTTTGGTATTAGGAAATGATGTCTGCCTTGTTGATTGGGTGCCAACCTTAAAATTATGTCAATTGGGTTTCTAGAATTTTGTTTTCTTAATGGACTTGGAATGTTGGATAATTGCTTGAGATAAACTAGAGGGTGTAGTGAGTAAGAAGTTATTGTCATTTTTTTAATTTTTTTTTTCTTCTTGTTTGGGGGGCTACACATGCAATCAGAGGATAAAAGGCACCTTAATTCCAATCTTTGAGGCACTTCTCCATATTAAGAAGGATTAGAAGCTGTTCAGGGGAATGAATCACCCCTCATTTCCCCCTTTTTCTTATTCTCCTTTCCTCTCAACCAAACAAGAAAAGAAAAAAAGTGTACCTTATCCAATCCACTCTCCAGCTCCTTGAACCAAGGACACTCCTAAAGGTGCTGTTGGAATTCGACCCCCCCTTGAAATTTTTTTGGCTCCTTGGAAGATATGTGGCGGAGATCAATATTTATGTGTGTGTGTGTGCACGCTTTGTAGTCTGACTAGTCGGATTGACAGGCAAACAATCACTTCTAAAAGCTGGGTATAGATCTCTTTGCATTGTATTGGACATAAGGAAACTAGGGCACAATGCTAACTTACTATGTTTTCCAGTATGTTGAAAAGTTCTATGTGCATAAATTTGAAAAAACATGCAGATGGAAACATATAGGTGCCACACAAGTGTTTGTGTGTGTAATTTAGAAAAAAAAAAAAAAGCCTGGGGAGAAAGTACATCAGGCTGATCCCCTTCAGTGCCAATAAGAGACTAAGATCCATTAGTTGTTAGATACTAAAAAAATTGACTTTTGGATGCAGTTAACTTTCTGAACTTCATTTACAAGTTCATCTATGTTTTCAATATCTTTCTAGGCCAGAAATATGATGCCTGCCTCAGCATCTCAAAGTTATACTAACAAGTATTATCGAATCTCTGATGTTACTTTTACGTGCTTCATGTTGCTGACATTTTTTACCCTGCTTGTTAAAACATTAATGTTTATTTTAGACACTTCAGCTGTACTTGAAGTTTTATGACTCTGATTTCTGGCTAATGTAGAATGCAGTCACAAGTTTTGGAGCTCAATGGAAAAATCGAATCTGTAAACCGAGAGAGGAAATATCACCAGGTAATTAAGAACTTCCTTTTCCCATCAGCTTTAGCTGTACAGCAAAGGAAAAAGGCACCAGCAGAAATTTTGATTTATCCCCCCCCCCCCCCCTTCCCTCTTTTATGTCAACGATATTCTTCTGTTGTTGTTCAGCAAACCACCGCCTATGAGCTCACTGCTTTATCTACACAATGGAGGGAGCTTTGTTACAAAAACATGGAAATACAAACTGCATGTGCCGACCTTGAATCCCGTATTGAAGGGCTAAAGAGTGAAGCTGCTACAAGGTAATTAATGTCTGTCATTTGTGATCCCCTCATGTTGTGCTCGTTTACAAGTTTCTTGATTCCTTGATCAGGGGTTGGAATGTGGAAGCAAATATTGAGAATGAAGCCTCTCTACGTGCCAAAGAATGAGGTATATGCTTCTTGACCCTATTGTGTTACCTGAAGAACAAATTATAGTAGTCATTGAATAGGATGGAGCAAGAATGGCTTAACTTGAAGATTTATGTTCACTTTATGTAGAATAGATGTGCAGCGGCACAGAGATCACCCGATTATTATGGAAACTGTGAGGGGCCATGCGACTCATCTCCATGCTTCTGGCTTCAAAATGACGTACCAAGTTGTTTACGAGAACCAAACTAGATATTAAAGAGTTGATTTTTGCAGCTTGAAATTATGCTTAGCCTCAATCGGAATCTGTATTCAAGCATCCTTTTCGTCATATAAACGTTCAAATTAGACTTGAAATGCTGTTAGCCTAGTACTTCTTTTTGTATTTTTATGTTGTGTAATATATGCAGAAAATATATCAATTTATTTTCCTCCTTACTGGGCAATCTCCCTCTAATATGCTGCTCTTAAGTTTGGTGAATGCTCAGAATAACAAGGTCGTTAAAGAAGAAGCAAATGACAAAATTGAAATAGATTTCAATGTTAAATAAGATGATTGCAGATTTCTTGGGAAAAGACATTCATGGAGGAATTTGTGTGTGTGTGTGTGTTTTATACTCAATAGCTTTCTTTTAATGAAATAATAAGAATAATAATTCTTGATTTTTAATTTAGTATTAGGTCAAAATAGGCACGAGGCTCTTAACATAAGGTATTTTGTGAGTGATTATTTAACGTTGCTTCAATGATCTTGTTGTTTCAATGAATCTTGAGTGAACAATTCCTTTTATTCTGCATGGCATCAGAGTCATCATCACCTTGAATTCCATTATTTCTATTTTATACAACTTGTGTGTTTTAATCTCATTATAGGAGACGTGTGTGAAAATTATATAGTTGGTGGTGCAGATGGATGTGTGTCAAGACTCAAGAGTGGCTAGTATGGGTTTAGGGATGTAACCAAGCCGAACCGAATTATTGAGTATCTGAGTTTGGTTATTTAGTTACCGATTGAACTTGAGCCTAATTTAACGAATACATTCATAGTTCACGAGCTTACACGAGCCTAATCGAGCCTTAACGAACTTAATAAATATTAATAATAAATTATATAATTCATCAACTTATTAACAAAATAAATTATATATCTATTACCTATATAAAAGTATGGATGTTTCTTACAAAATATGGATTGCCGAATATATTCCTATCAAATATTATTATTTAAGGTTATAATAGTAATTTAAATTTTCATATTTAAATAATTTTATATTAGAATCCTAGCTAATTCAAAATCTTATAGAATTCTATTATAATTAGAACTCTAATATAAAAGTGTTATATATAAAGTAATTGTATTATTATTTCTTTCCTTAATTTGAATTGATCTACTATGTAATACTATTTGATTTATAGATAGAAACTATATTTTATTTGTCATATAAATTAACAAATAAGTTTCAACTAATTTTAATAAATGTTTAATAATAATATTTTTGGTTTGACAACTAAATTATCGATTTAATGAAAAAAGAATCAATATATGTCAGCTTAATTGCCTAGAGCTGTTTTCGCATCACTAAAGCATAATATTATTCATAGCAGTCATACCCTTTCTTTTCTTCAAATCCATATCCATTTTTTTTACTAAAATTTTGATGCTTCTTGCATTCACCAAAGTAATCAAAACCTAATACATATAAACTAATTATCTAATAACTCATCACCAAAGTAAAATTGTGATGTAATAATTGAAGCCTCTAATAAGTCATCACCAAACTAAAATTGTGATGTAATAATTGAAGCCTATATTGTAAGACGTTTTATTCTTGATTTTAATAAGTGTTTAATAATAGTATTTTTCAATTTTTGTGATGTCAATAAAATAGAAGAATATGATCATCATCAGTACTACAAGACTTTTATTGTTTTTTTGTTAAATTTTTTTTTACTACATTCTAATTAATGTTTTCGATTGGCAGTTTAGTTAAATAAAATCAACTTATAAACATAGATATATGAGTACGTGCGCACAACATTCCTCACAGGATAAGGAAAAGTATAATATTCCTCAAAGGATAAGGAATATATTAATTAGTTTCCTATCCATAATCAAATTATATTAATTTGTTTATGAGTAGTGTTTGTGTGCACCAAGTGCATGGATCATGATCCATGCAACTGAGCACGCGGGTTGGATCGGGTCGGGTCTGGCCTAGATCTGCGTCCAGGTTTTTTATTTTTATTTTTAAATTTATGACATAACCTTTATGTTTACCGAATATAACCTTTATGTTTAGCGAGTATAATCTTTATGTACAAATATCATAACTTTTAAGTAAAATTACTTAAACTTTTTTCAGTATAAAAAACATAATTAAAAGTTATGTAACATTTATGTTAATCGAGTATAACTTTTATTTTATATTAGTATAACCTTTACATACATATATCATAACCTTTAAGTGATATTACTTATATTTTTTTCACTATAAAAATTCATATAGTATGGTTTAACCTTTATGTTATAATAATTTAACATTTATGTTATATTAGTATAACTCTTATGTACAAATATCATAACATTTATGTACTTAAAGAATAATATAAGGTTATATTATTATAACGAAAAAGTTAAATTATTATGCATAAAAGTTATATTATTACAACATAAAGATTTTGAAAGGTTTTGAAAAATATTATAAGTCCGTCGTACAGTGCAAAAGGTTATGTGAACATAACTAAAAGGTTAGGTTCGACAAACTAAAAGGTTAGGTTCGTCAAACTAAAATGTTAGACCAAATAACTGCGAAATTAGGATTTGAGCTAGCAGGTATTAAATTTATTCAAATAAATACATGCATTATGAATTATTTAAAATATTTTTTTTTGGTTTTAGGACAACAAAATGAGACAACCAGTTAGAATGCCGAAGAAAATTGATAGGAAGATGGAATAAATGTAATTGAATCATAAAAGTTTTTTCTGGATAATCAGCAGAAGGTTTAGATTATCATAATGTTTTGTCAAGTTTCAAGCTTTGAGAGAAACATATTTTACCAATTTTCTTTGTAAAATTTTTTGTAGTACTTTCTCCTATCCTATAATAATAGGATGGAAGAAGGATAACAATTTTTTTCCCACCAGGTTCAATTTTTGACTTTGCTATTTCTACAATTTTCAATTTATTTTTGTTTTTCTCAACATTTACTTTTATCTGACAATTAATATTTAGTTATCAAGTGATATTCAAATCATCAAAATTATGTGCATGTATAATGACAGAAGTATATTAACAGCTCTAAGAAATATTTCATCGAACAACTGGTGACCCATTTCATTTGAAACATCAAATATCATATAATTAGTAATAATATGATCAGTTTAATTCGTAACATGATCATTAGCTTTTCAAAGGCCGAAGAACCAATAAAGAAAAAAAAATCACGGGATATAAACAAAATTATGGGGACGTATAATCACAGAAGTTTATTAAAAACTCTAAGAAACATTTCATCGAACAACTAATGACCTATTTCGTTAGAAGCATGAAATACCATTTAATTCTTTGTAACATGATCTGTTTAATTCATAGCAACATGACCATTAGCTTCTCAAATGCTCAACAACCAATAAACAAAAAAAAGGATGGATAATTGATAATTATCCAAATTATACCATTGAACTAGAAACTAAATTCAACACGCAATGGTTCTTTATTTATTTATTTTTTTAGAGATTTTATTTTATGTATTTTATTTTTCAAATATAATTTCTTCTAGTGTGATCTATTGGTCATGTGGCAATATTAAAAAAATGAAATCTATTTCACTGGTGTTGTACCTAAATTCCATTAATTTCAATAATATCTTGTGTTAGAATGAGTTTCATGTATTGTTTAATCATCTTATCACAAGATAAAAGATAAGAGTTGGTGAAGGAAGCATCTATGCTCATAAGACTTTTGCAGGTTGGACAAAAGGCATATTCCTTGTTATTAAAAGTTTTAAGAGTTGGACATGAAATATGTTTTGGAACAAACAATCACATAAAGATCCAAAATTTGATAATGATGGATGAGGAGGTAAATAATATATATATATATATATATATTATAGGTTTTTTTATTATTCATAGCATGTTTAGCCCTGAAACTCGATGGAATTAGAGTTAATTGGTTAATTAACAATATATGATAGGTCTTTTAAAATAAAGTTAATCTTTAAAATTATGAGTTAAAGTTGAGATATTTATTTACAGGGGGTTCAAATTAGAGTGATCATCTTCAACGAAGACATCGAAAATATCGGAAAGGAGTTCACAAGAAACAAGACCTATTTGATAAATAATGCAATGGTAAAAAAACATTAATACAAACTATGCATCCTCACATCCTGAAAAGGAATTGGTCTTAAAAAATTTCATCAATGTGGAGGAAGTGGTGAACACCATTGACGATAACAACAATATCAATGACTATGTGGATTAGAAAGATTTACGTAGTAAACATGAGGACTGAAAATCATTTGGTACGTACAATTATTATTATTATTATTATTATTATTATTATTATTATTATTTGTGCACTATGATTTATAAAAAAATTCCATTAATTTAAAATTATATTTTGTAGATATTTGGGTAAAATGATTTATAAAAAAATTCCATTAAATTGAAATTATATTTTGCAGATATATGTGGAATACTGATAAGGGTCAAGGAAAGCATAAACATTACCAATTGAAAAGGAGAATCAAAATGTGTAAGGGAAGTTACGATCACAAATGAAGAGTAAGTCATTTATGTTATATAAAATACAATGGAAAAAAATATAATTACCAACGTTGTGTACTAATTACCATAGAATCGAGAAGCTATTACTTGAACCAACAAATCAATATATAATTGGCCTTCAAAAAGATTGTGCTCCACATTTAGGTTGGACATGGATATCAAGTACTCGCCTTTATAGTATGGAAAAGACTCTCACTTGGGAAGGGAACACTAGGGCTACTATTCTTATTTATCTTTTTTTTTCTTCATTTTGAATAATTATCTTGGCCTTGGAGGGTTCATTAAGAAACTTTTTTTTTCATTAGAAAATAATAATAATATACAGCAATTTATAAAATATCAACATGTTGAATATTTTCTTTTCATGACATAATAACTTAATAGTAAGGATCTGAAAGAAGTTGAAGTTGTATGTCAAAGTATCAGAATCCAGTAGTCAGGTTTCACATTTACTTTATTTTATTTTGATGCTCAGAGTTGTGTTTTTTTAAGTATTTGTTTATTTATATTTTATTAATTCGCTTCTGAAATGAATGAAGATATCAATTCTTTAAGAAAAAGAACCAAAAGCTGGCAAGTGCTACTCCTATCTGATTTATGTTTTTAATTTGTAAACACCATTCTATAAAAGTTTCTCTTTGGGAAGACATGACACTGAATAAAGGAAGAGAATTGCAGCAAATTGTTGATAAAAAAAAACCAGTGATTATTATCACGAAGGTCACAGCAAAAGAATTCAAAGGTAAAATAAAAACACAACTATAAAGTTTGAAAGGAACATACATGCAATTCACATATATAGTGTTTTGAAATAAATCTTGATTTTATTATTACAAATTTGGCTTAGGTGAGATCCAACTGCAAAGCACATCAAT
The DNA here is from genome assembly GCA_946896805.1 of Scutellaria galericulata. Taxonomy (NCBI): domain Eukaryota; kingdom Viridiplantae; phylum Streptophyta; class Magnoliopsida; order Lamiales; family Lamiaceae; genus Scutellaria; species Scutellaria galericulata. The sequence goes on from OX335794.1 coordinate 13,004,070, forward strand.
TTCAACTGTATAAATAAGCCCAAGGTTGACATTTGAAGAACTTGCAAAACTCAATAAATTGTATGACAAAAAAAATTAATTTATGAGTTCAACTATAAAATCTTAATAAACTAACAATAACAAAATAAAATATTTACATGGGTCACATACCATTCACGATCCACTGAAAATATGCAAACAAAGAATGACACAAAGAATGAGAATAGGAAGAGAAGTAACTCTTGAAGATCTCATTATGAGAAAAAATAATTTGTCGAAGGTACACTAAATTTGAAACATAAATATACGCATAATATTAATTGATAATTAAATAAGAGTATAGTAAAAAATGATAGAAAAATATGGGATTTAGGTGTTTCAATTTAGGGAGGCTTTAGTTAGTGGTCTTTCATTTTCAATCCACTACTGCTCTGTGGAATTGCTTATCAATCTTGCCCCTTCGATTTTCTTTGCCTCTGTTTTCTTTTCTTTTTTATTTAATATTTATATTTACAAAAAAGTTTTCTCACTATAGATTTTGTGATCTCTGTATTGATGGGTTCGTGATTTCTTATCTGTAATTATTAAGTCTCTATTATTTCAATTAATTACCTCATTAGAATAAGTCGGTGGATAAAGCAATCAAATACAACTAGATTAGACATTTTGGTCTGCATAAATTTCTCTCTTTGCAGCCCATGACTAGTTGTAGCACAACTAGAGCCCCTAGGTCTTCTTCCAATCGAGCCCTGATCTATGTCACAAAATATATTGTCTTTATTGGCTGATCAATTTAATAAGTTTCGTCAATATCTCTTACAAATGCAAGATGCATATTATTATTTCACTTAAATTGTGTATAAGATGAGAACGAAACAAAGATATGGTACAAGGCGTGCAAAAAATGCACAACATCAGCACCTAAACATGATGGAAATACATGTGAAAAGTTTCAAGATGATCCAATTCAAACAATGCCGAGGTTAAAGTTCCAAATAATAATTCATAAAAAATGAATAATTACATGCAACAAAACTTATATAAGTTTATTGATTGCAGATACGTAATTAACCTAACAGTAAAACAAGGACATCTTGTAGCAACAATAGCGATGTTTAGTGACACGGCGTCAGTTTATGTCGGATGTTCAGTACAAGACTACATGAACTCTATTGAGAAGGTATCAAAATTTCTTTAATGCAAATGAATTTAAAAACAAATAATAAATGTAACCAAAAATATAAAAATAAAACAAATGCAGGGTCAACCCATTAGTTCATTCGGCTTACAAGGAATAAGTGAGATCCATTTTCTAATTGCGTTGAACTACAGTACAAAAATAGAAGATGGAATATTGAATGCAATAGTTGAGGCCATAGACACGTGAAGATAAAAGAAGAGAAAATAAATAATACCCACTAACAGAGACTACAACAATCGAAGATCAATCAAAGAAAAAAAGAAGGATTAAAAGTAAGAAAAATGAAGAATGCATTCACATATCTAGCGATGAGGATGTGAATAGTACACATAAAGCTTTATTAGACAAATCTTGAAAAAGAAGAGTAAAAGTATGACACAAAGGAAGATCAAAAAAGAAAAGATATAATTATAAATTAATGTTTTATTATCTTTCATTTCCAAATTTTTTGTTTTTTAGATTAGTTGTTTTTTTTCAAATTTATATAATATTAAACTTTTTTTAAAAAAAATTGCAGCATAAATATCATATTTCTATGTTTTATTGCATTTTCTTAATGTCTCCATAGAAAAAAGATTATAACATATTATGTAACTATATTCTATTCCTTTTCTTAAACAATAACAACAAAATCCATCCTTCACATGCAACACACAAGCTCTTTACTAGTTCTTAAAAAATATATATATTATCTAAAATTTATAATTTAATTATAAAAAGTATCATAATTAGAAATTTATATATTTATCATAAGTTAAAATATAAAAATTATATATTAAAATGTCAAATATTAGTATTATATCTTACGAACTAGCTCACGAGACTTCTAATGAACATGTTCACGAGCTATCGAGTCGAATATCACCAAGTTTGAGTTTGTTTGTTTACCTTAACGAATCATAATAAATGTGTTGGGAAAATTCCTAGCATCCTGCCTTGGGTCGGAGCTTAAAAAATTGGCTCTGCCAAATTCGAAACTGTGAGCGCAAAGCTACATGAGTATAAGACATTAAAGTTGCGTCATATGCCCACAGAATATCCTTTTGGTGTAGCGGTAAGCGCTTGATGGTCCAACACTTGGTATCAAAGAAGGTCACGAGTTCGAATCCCCTTGGGAGCACTTTGCAGGAGTAAGCTGCTCTAGGGCCTTGGAACAGAGGATGCTAACCCGCAGGTCAGGTCGTTGGGTGGTCGGGACCTGAGAAATCCCTTGGGAGCACTTTGTAGGAGTAAGCTGCCTGGACCTTGGAATAGAGGATGCTAACCCGCACGTCAGGTTGCTAGGTGGCCGGGACTTGAGAAAGGTGAACGGACCTGGAACTAGGTTGCTAAGGCGGAGGCGTGGTGGTGCGCAGGTCAGGTTGTTGGGTGGCCGGGACCTGAGAAAGGTGAACGAACCTGGAACTAGGTTGACCTGAGAAAGGTGAACGGACCTTGGAACTAAAGATGCTGGCGTAGTACAGAGGATGTCGCAGAGGCGTGGTGGCGCGCAGGTCAGGTTGCTGGGTGGCCGGGACCTGAGAAATGTGAGGTTGCTAAGGTGATTGGGTGGTCAGGACCTGAGAAAGATGAACGGACCTGGAACTAGGTTGCTAAGGTGAACGAGACCTGAGAAAGGTGAACGGACCTTGGAACTGAAGATGCTGGCGTAGCACAGAGGATGGTGCGGAGGCGTGGTGACACCGAGTCATGGTGGTGGCGCAAGACGTAATGACGCTGAGTCACAGTGACATCGAGGTGTGGCGAGAAGACATGACGGTGTCGAGTCATGAAGATGTCGAGCAGTAAGCTGCTGAGTTCAAGGTTACTGGAGTGGTGCCGAGTCATGAAGATGTCGGACAGGACCTGGAACTAGGTTGCTAAGGCGGAGGCGTGGTGGTGCGCAGGTCAGGTTGCTGGGTGGCCGGGACCTGAGAAAGGTGAACGGATCTTGGAACTGAAGATGCTGGCGTAGCACAGAGGATGGCGCAGAGGCGTGGTGGCGCGCAGGTCAGGTTGCTAGGTGGCCGAGACCTGAGAAATGTGAGGTTGCTAAGGTGATTGGGTGGCCGGGACCTGAGAAAGATGAACGGACCTGGAACTAGGTTGCTAAGGTGAATGAGACCTGAGAAAGGTGAACGGACCTTGGAACTGAAGATGCTGGCGTAACACATAGGATGGTGCGGAGGCGTGGTGGCGCCGAGTCATGGTGGTGGCTCAAGACGTAATGACGCTAAGTCACGGTGACATCGAGGTGTGGCGAGAAGACATAACGGTGCCGAGTCATGAAGATGTCGAGCAGTAAGCTGCTGAGTTCAAGGTTACTGGAGTGGTGCCGAGTCATGAAGATGTCGGACAGTAAGCTGCTGAGTTCAAGGTTACTGGAGTGGAGAGGCACGGAGATGTGGTGGCGTGAGACGTAACGACGCCGAGTCATGGTGACATCGAGGTGTGGCAAGAAGGCATGACGGTGCCAAGTCATGAAGATATCGTGTGGTAAACTAGGTTGCTACTGAGTAAGCTGACCCGAGGTTGCTGAACTCAAGGTTATTGGAGTGGAGAGGCGCAGAGACGTGGTGGCGTCGAGTCAGGTGGTGGCGCGTGGCGTAACGACGTCGAGTCACGGTGACATCGAGGTGTGACGATAATGCATGACGGTGCCGAGTTATGAAGATATCGGGCAGTAAGCTAGGTTGCTACTGAGTAAGCTGACCTAGGTTGCTATTGGGTAAGCTGACCTGAAGTTGCTGAGGAGTAAGCTGCTGAGTTCACGGTTACTGGAGTGGAGAGAGGATGCTTTCAAGGTTACTGGAGTGGAGAGAGGTTGCTTTCAAGGTTACTGGAGTGGAGAGACTAGCAGGTGCTGGTGGGATTATTGGGAAATTTCTCAGCATCCTGCCTTGGGTCGGAGCTTAAAAAATTGGTTCTGCCAGATTCGAAACCGTGAGCGCAAAGCTACATGAGTATAAGACATTAAAGTTGCGCCCTATACCCACAGGATATCATTTTGGTGTAGCGGTAAGCGATTGATGGTCCAACAAAATGAATTCGAACGAACTTTTATCGAACTGAGCTCCGAATAGTTCACGAACGGCTTGATTCATTTACATCCCTATATGGGTTTGGTTGTCATAGAAAATTCTTAAATTTGTCTAAAAAAGCTTACATTAAGAACATTTTTGAGCAATTGTATATGTATAGTATTAATCCCATAAGCACACATGGACAAGAGCCATGTATCATAACAAAAAAATCATGTTGACAACATGACTAAGGTGCTCAATGAAGACTAAAAGTTTCTCATTAAAATTGTTAGAAGAGATTTGTTCACCGTGAAACTGGTGAATGAGGTTTCCACTATAAATAATAGGAAAGTAAAACAAACTTTACACTTTACAAGGAAAGAAAATATTTACAGAGATATGTGCAAATCTCTATTGTTCTGCTATTTTATCATCTACGCTATTACCCCCCTCAAGCGAAGGGTGGGGTTTATACAAACACGAAGCTTGGATCGTAACAGCTCAAAGATTGGGCGAGATAAACTTTTGGTGAACATATCAGCGAGCTGCAAATGAGAAGGCACATATCTTGTATCCAGTCAGCCACTGGTAACGAGCTCTCGGACAAAATGACAATCAATGTCAATATGTTTCGCACGCTTGTGTGCAATAGGATTTTGGCTAAGAAACAGTGCACTTTTATTATCACATAATAGTATGGGAGTCGTGGGTGGTTGGACGTGAAGCTCTCCCAGGAGCTGAGTAAGCCACATAACCTCTTGAGCAGCATTGGCCAAAGCTCGATATTCGGATTCACAGCTAGACCGAGCAACTGTGGGCTGCTTTTTAGTGCTCCAAGAAACAAGAGAACCACAAAAAAAGATGGAATAGCCATAAGTAGACCGGCGTGTCTCAACACAGCGGGCCCAATCAGCATCTGAATATGCCACAATATCAGTGTCCGATGAGCGAGTGAAATTCAGTCCATAGTGAATGGTGCCTTTGACATAACGCAAAATGCGTTTGACAGCCTGAAAATGATCCTCTGTAGGGCTTTGAAGAAACTGGCTGACATGATTTACGGCATAAGAAATGTCTGGTCGTGTGATTGTAAGGTACTGAAGAGCACCGACAAGAGATCGAAACAAAGTGGGATCGTCAAATGAAGCACCAGAACTGATAAGTGACTCTCCAGTAGGAAGTGGAGTGGAAACCGGTTTCGATTCAACGAGACTGACTCGAGAGAGAATATCATGGGCATACTTGGCTTGTCCCAAGAATAGGCCATTTTGAGTATAAGAGATCTCAAGACCAAGAAAATAATTCAAGGTCCCTAGATCTTTAAGTGCGAACTCGGCATTGACACGGTTGATGAATCGTCGGAGTGCAGCAGTGTTATTTCCTGTAACAATGATGTCGTTAACATAGAGAAGAAGAAAAATAGAACAACCATTATTATGAAAGTAAAAGAGGGAAGTATCCGAATGACTCCTAATAAATCCTAATGATGCAAGAAATGAACTAAAACGATCAAACCAGGCTCGAGGTGCCTGGCGAAGACCGTAAAGAGCCTTCTTGAGTTTGCAAACGTGATCGGGAAAACGGGGATCAACAAAGCCCGGTGGTTGTGCCATGAAAATGGGTTTGTCAAGAATGCCATGGAGGAAGGCATTCTTGACATCTAATTGATGCAATGGCCAGCTTTTGTGGACCGCAAGAGCGAGTAACACTCGAACGGTGGCAGCACGAACTACAGGGCTGAATGTATGTGTGAAGTCAAAGCCTGGAATTTGAGAGAACCCCTGAGCAACGAGACGAGCCTTGTACCGCTCAATGGTGCCATCAGATTTATATTTTGTATGAAATACCCATTTAGAACCCACTATGTTTTCATCATTTGGCCTCGGTACAAGATCCCACGTCTGATTAGCACGCAAGGGGTCCATTTCTTCTTGCATTGCAGTGAGCCAGTGAGGGGTCTTGGCTGCACTTTTGAAACCCTTCGGTTCTGCAGAATAAGAAAGAGAAGTTAGTAAAGATGTGCAGACAAGATCAACAAAATAACAAGGTTTGAAAATGCCGGATTTAGAGCGAGTTTGCATGGGGTGAGTAGAAGCCCGAGGGGGCTGGACGGGTAAGGATGCATCCGGAGAAGGAGGTTCGGTTGCATCAGGTGGAGCCACGGCAGTGGGTGGAGGTTCAGCCGCTGGAGGCGTGTCATCCTGGGGCAATGGTAATGTGTCTGCAGCAGGGACATTTAGCTGCGGAGGAGATTTCGGGTTGCACAATCTGCAAGACCGAGAGGGTGGAGAAGAATCAACAAGCGGCTGCAAAGATGATGCCGTGGAAGGGGATGGTTGAACAGTTGTATGTTGAAGGTCCTGAGAATCAAGAAAATGAGAGAATTCCAAATTGTCAGCAGAGACAGATGCATTAGTCGAGAGAAAAGGGAAAATGGACTCATCAAATTGAGCATGTCGAGTAACATAAATTCGATTTTGAATAGGATCAAGACAGCGAAAGCCCTTATGAATACTACTGTAACCGAGGAAAATACACGATTGGCTGCGAGGGGCAAGTTTGTGAGCAGCATAATTACGAAGATACGAAAAAACACGATAGCCAAAAACTTTAAAAGAACCTTAGTCAGGAGTAGAGTGAAATAAAATTTCAAATGGGGACTTATTATCCAAGATAGGGGTGGGCAGACGATTAATTATATAGACAGCAGTAGAGAACGCATCAACCCAATATTTAGCAGACACATGAGCATGAAATAATAAAGATAAACCAGTTTCAGTAATGTGACGATGCTTTCGCTCAACACGTCCATTCTGTTGTGGAGTATATGGACAAGAAACACGATGCAAAGTACCTTTGGAGGAAAAAAAATTTTGAACTCTATGATTAGAAAACTCAGTACCACCATCTGATTGAAAAATCTTAATAGGAGAGCTAAACTGAGTTGTGACAAGAGCATAAAAACGAGTAAGCACATCATAAAATTCAGACTTAGCAGTCATGGGATAAAGCCAACTAAATCGAGAATGATCATCAACAAATAAAGCATAATACTTATATCCAGACAAAGAGTTAACAAGTGCTGGGCCCCAAAGATCACAATGAACCAATCCCAAAACATGTGAAACACGTTTTTCATTCAATTGAAATGGGAAGCATTTACTCTTAGCAAGCTGACAAGATTCACAAACTGAAGGAGTAGGTAAAATAGAATTAACACTCAAATGTCCTAATTTATTCAAGAGTTTAATAAAAGAAAAAGAGGCATGGCCCAAACAAGAGTGCCATAAATAAATGAAGAAAGCAATCGAGAATGATGTAAAACAGCAATCAAAGCAGAAGACCCTTGTTCCAGCACATAGAGACCGTCTTTACACCGGCCCCTTGCCATTATTTCCCTGGTTTTGCGATTCTGAACAAAGAAAGAGTCATGAGTAAACACAACGTCAACAGATAAATCACTTGTGAGCTTACTTATGGATAACAAATTTTTAGTAATGTGGGGAACAACAAGAACATCAAGCAAGGGGAGATTATGCAAGAATCGAGAACCACAATGGGAAATAGCAAGAGTGGCACCATTACTAACGGTGACAGAACCGTTACCAGTGTAGGGAGCGACGGCGTCCAAGTTGGAGGAGGAGGCGGTCATGTGAGCAGAAGCCCCGGTATCGACATACCAGTCGGAGGGCGTGGTGTCGGAAACGGTGCACTGAGATTGGAGCGCCTGGGCCAAATTCGCCTGGGACTGCTGCTCTTTGTAACGATCTGGACACACTGGGGCGTAATGATCACCTCGACAAATTTGGCAGCGAGGAGTGAAATTACGGCGCTGCTGGTCGCTGTTGGTGTTCTGCCCGCGGCCGTGATTGCGACTGAAGCCACGACCAGTAGATTGACCAGATTGGCCAGAGTTGGAGCGCTGGCCAGATAAGCGGCCACCACGATTCTGTCCTCGGCCGGCATAGAAGGCGGCTTGCGGAGCAGCGGCATCAACGGTTTCAGTGAAAAGACTATTACGAAGCTCATGATCCCTAGCCTGAGAAACAAGATCACCAAAGTTAGGAGAAGAAGATATAGCAAGACGGACATCAGCGAAGGTCCGAAAATCGGGACCAAGCCCGCGAAGAAACCATCGCGTTTTGTCGGGATCAGAAACAGGGTCGCCGATGGCGGCAAGTTGGTGGCAAAGGTTGTTAAATTTCCTGCTGAATTTGGTAACATTGGACGAGCCACACTTCAGAAATTGAAGCTCGTCATGTAAATGATGAGTCCTTGACTGAGTAGAGGGACAAAAAGCACGTTCCAAAGCAATCCAAATTTCACGCACGGTGGTGAGTCCAAGAGTCTCGAACATAGATTCTTCAGTAAGAGAGGCAAGAAGAATACGCAAGCAGCGATCGTGTCGCTGTGTCCAGGCTGCGTGGTCAGGATTGGGCGCTGGTCGATCAGCGTTACCGGCGACGGTGCAAGGCGGCTCAAGTTCGGAGCCATCCACGATGGGAAGAAGCCCATCACAACGGAGGATGAGAGAAACTTGATTTCGCCAAAGTAGATAATTTGTAGAAGTGAGACGGATGGAAATCATATGAATTAGTGTAGCGAGGGGGGTGATCTCAGTAGCCATAGCAGCAGATAAGAGAGAAGAAGGAAGAGAAAATGTGGTGAGAAGGGGGAAAAAAGGAGTAGGCGGCGGAAGAGATTTGAGTAGGGTTTACAGGATCAATCCTGCTGATACCATGTTAGAAGAGATTTGTTCACCGTGAAACTGGTAAATGGGGTTTCCACTATAAATAATAGGAGAGTACAACAAACTTTACACTTTACAAGGAAAGAAAATATTTACTGAGATATGTGCAAATCTCTATTGTTCTGCTATTTTATCATCTACGCTATTAAAAATGATGAACAATTCAAAGTATGGATTAAACAAATATATATACACATACATGAGTATAAATATAAATACAAATAAAAAAAGAAAAGAAGGAATTGAGATGAATTTAAAAATGCACATAGTTAATGGCGCGAAACTATGAAATTCTCAAAGTTATATAATTAAACATAAAAAGTTAAACAAAATAATAGAAATATAATAACATTACAAATAAAATGAAGAAATTGAGATGAATTTAAAAATGCACATAGTTAATAGTTAAACATTATAATCATAGTTATAACTTTCGTTTTGAAGATGAATAATTCCACTCACAATTCCTCTATCATTCAAATCTCGAAGTCCTGAACATGATATCATCAATAATACAAAAGTTAAAGGGGCATTTTTGTTAATTTCCCCTTTAAATCAACTAAAAAAGGTAGGAAAAAAAACAACAACATTATCTTCGATGCACAACCGAAGAGACATAATGAACATAATTAGAGGGATTTTTCTTAAAGCTTTCATTGGAAATATATATGAAAAATTGATGTCATTTTTTCAAATGAAATATCACATAAAAAAACGAAAATTCCATCTTAAAACGCAAAAACTTTACATATTTAATTAATACGTAAAATGTTTCTCATTATATTGTTGTTTTATAATTTCATTACTCAAAAATTTAAGAAATGAAAGAAAGAGCCACAAGAGGTGAGGTGAGGAGAATTTTTTGTTTTGTTTTTAATAATTCTTGAAGGATAAAAATTGAAATTCCTTAATTTATTTAAAAATTAGGGTGATGGACTCGAACTTGCGAAGTTATTCGGACAGAAAAGACTTAAGTATAGAAACACTCTTATTTTTTTAAAATTAAAATATTTAAAATATGTGTTGTGCTTGGAAAAAGGATGGGTGTTAACACCCGACCCAAAAATGTATTCTATTTCTGTAGAAAATATTAAAGGGATGGACTAATAGCACCCCATTGAATTCTAAGAGTACTCCATTTTAAAAAATAAAAAATAAATAAATAAAATTTTGAATTTACCCTTAGGAGTAGAATAACTAGTTTCGTTCGGTCGTGTTGACCGAACATATAGAAGAGTGTTCAGCCAACATGACCGAACGGGCTTCTATGTGTTCGGTCGTGTTGGCCGAACGGGCTTCTACAGGTTCGGTCGAACACGGTCGAACGGAACTGCTTGGATTCAATTGCTTTTTTACCTTTTTTCCTACAATTGTCACATGATTTTCGCACATTTTAAAAATCCGTAGAATGTTCATCATTAAGTATGACCTAAACGACTTAAAACAAAAATTAGAAAAATCTGAAAAAAAAACGTTTAAAAATCGAAAAACGGTAAATTGACTTTTTTGCCCCTCAAACGACCCCGAATGGCCAAAATCCATCGTTCATCAGCACCTGTGTTTGATTTCTCGCACCGTTTCGCAAGTCGTGTGCGAATTTCAACACATTTTGAGATATTGGACTTTTCCCGACAAAACGTATGAAAATCCACCGTGTTGGCCGAGTAGAGTCGTTCGGCCGTGTTCATGGTTCGCAAAAACACCCGTTATGGCCGTTATAACGGCGTTACGTAATGGTAACGGCCGCCTCTGCGTCGACGATTCGGTAAAAAACGGTCGTAAACATTATAGGGTATGAAATCGGCGTGATAACGGCCGTAACAGCGCGATAACGGCCGTAACGACGTTATAACGGCAAAAAAACTTTAAAATTCACAAAAATAAAACTACATAAACGTGGGCAGGAATAGAGCTGTTAGAACTTAGAAGATATTCATGTGAAGAAGAATAAAGCAAAAGAACAAAAGAAAAAGCATCTAGCCTGCTACATTGTCTATTAGTTTTACACTTTTACAAGGCATGTTGGGCAATGTAGTCATTGCATTCGTCATCAAATGCCTCAAGTGAATCAACTTCCAAACGCCTCAAGTGAAAATGTGGATCACCAAATGCAAAGTCTTGGGTTAGGAGGGTATACATTTGATTATGGTCCTCAGAATACAGGGTATAACTATGGTTCAGTTGGAACTCGGCAACCTAGTCACGGATATGGATCTTCTAGTTATACTAGTGGGAGACATAGTGTGAATTCATTTCCTACTAGTGCTGGGTACCATGATCACGGATATGGATCTTCTAGTTATACTAGTGGGAGACAGCGCAAATTCATTTCCTACTAGTGTTGGGTACCATGATCATCATTATGGATCTTCTGACAGTACATGATATCGAGGATTTGGATATTATCGTCATGAGCAAGAACTACCGTCACACACAAGTTCAACACGATATGTTGATCGAGATTTATCCAATGCATATCATGAGTATCCACGTGAACAACCTAGGCCTCATCTAATCCATTATGATTATTCACATCTTCCTATTCATCCTGAAAGGGAACATAATGATGATTTTGAACCACCTCGGCATTCCACGTGGTATTAATTATGTATGTAATTGTATGTTTTATATGTTAATTCTAGTTCTAATATTTTTTTTATGTTAATTTAGTAAAAACATAATATAAATAATGTTCATGAAGTTCTAGAAATTTTAGATTTTTTTTTTTAAATTGTCCGTTACGGCCGTTATAACGCCGCGTTTTGGCAATGTAACCTTAACGGTGGTATCCGTGACGATGACCGCGACCGTTACTGCTAACCATATCCGTGACCGCGATGAAGGTCGTTCGGTCATCTTGACCAAACATGTTGAAGGCCGTTCGGCCGTCTCGATCGAACGGAAATAGGATTTCTAACCCTAAAGGTAAAATCGGAAATTTTTAAATTAAATTTTTTTTTTTTAAATGGGGTACCCTTAGAAATCATGGGGTACTTTTAGACTTTTCCAATATTAAAATCCTAAAAATGAATTATTAAGCCATAGAATAACGATACCGTTTGGAAATCCCTAGCCGCCGCCTCGCTGCCTTGTCCACCACTGTGCTTGAGACAGCTTCATTTCCATGGAGTGTGCTCTGGGTATGGCCGCCACTCACCTTCCTTCCTGCTTCCGATTAAATTCGCCCAAAGCCCGCCTCTTCACCGTCACTTGCCACTCCGTTTCCTTCCCCACCTCCGAGGGTTCACCTACTGGTCTGTATATTTTGCTTTTCGTTAATTTGTTGATTTTTATGGCATTTTCGTAATAAATTCGGTTGCAGGACTGTTGGAAAGGCCGTGGAAGGTGGCGGATGCGCGGCTGGTGCTGGAGGACGGCTCTGTTTGGCCAGCCAAGTCGTTTGGTGCCTCTGGAACCCAAGTTGGTGAAGTTGTTTTTAATACATCATTAACGGGGTAAATTTTTATTCTTTTTGTTTTTTTTTTTTTGTCGCAGTTGTAATTGTTCTTCCTTTTTGGTGCATTTGTTTTTTTGTTGTTTCAATTTGAATTTCCCCATTAACTTTTGCATTCTGTGGCCTGATTAGAGAGTTACTGTGATGGTTGAATAATTTTTCTTTTGGTTGCATCCACAAACATGAACAATATGACTTGTTATTACCAGTGAAATCTATGTGATGGAAAATATTCGTATATGACGAAATTGGAATTGATGAAAAAACTCATAGGTGAATCAGTATGAGCTGAAGTAGCTCTACATTTTATGGGTTCCTCCTTTCTTGATTATTATTATTATTATTTTTTTTTTTTTTTTTTTTTTTGGTTAAGTTATGTTAACAATTAGGTGTGAGCCAATGCAATGCTTTACAGGAAATGAAACTGTTAATTATCAAATTTTGCATGTATGAAAGTTTGGTGGATGATTTATGAAGATAAATGACTCATCTAATCATTAGTTGGATATATTGATATTTTTCAGTCTTTATCATAAGTAAATCCCAAAAGCATATCAGTATTTTCGTGGAATAACATTGTGCATGGATCAGTATTTTTTAGCTTATCAAAAGTGAATTACATTGGCTCTAAATCTAGGAAATGTATAATATTGAGGAAAACAAGTGTTTGTGGCATAAGATTGCTCTAGCATGCATCAAAAGTAATGTTTCCTGGCACCACAGGTACCAAGAGATCCTTACAGATCCTAGTTATGCTGGCCAATTTGTCCTAATGACTAACCCCCACATCGGCAATACGGGTGTTAATTTTGGTAAGTGGATTGCTTTAAATTTTGAGAAATTGTAGTTTGAAAAGGAATCTGATGTGGCATGCTTTTCTTGTCAGGTGATGAAGAATCAAGTCAATGCTTTCTAGCAGGACTTGTTATCCGAAGTTTAAGTATTAGGTGAGCCCTTTTGAGACAGTTATAGCCATGCTTTTTTACTTTTCAGTTCTAAACTGAAATGGTTTTTCTCTTTTTGGGGTTGGGGTTGTAAAGAAACTTGGAGTATTTTCTCTTTCAGTCTTTTGTAAATTAGAGTTTTTATAGCCATGTTTATTTCTTTTTATTACTTCTACCTTGCATTTTTTTTTATCTTGATTATTTACTGCTTGATAAAATGCAGCACCTCAAATTGGAGATGCACTGAAACGCTTGAAGATTATTTGGCATCTAGGAACATTATGGGAATATGTATGCTGTGATTTTGTACCCCAAACTTTCTCCTTGTACAACAGGAATTGAGTGGCTTGTTGGTTGTTGCTTAATTTCTTTTTCTGTTTCTCTGCAGATGATGTTGACACTCGTGCTATTACCCGTAGGTTGAGACAAGATGGCAGCCTTATTGGTGTATTGAGCACGGAAGAATCTAAAACAGATGAAGAACTTCTGAAGATGTCTCAAACTTGGGATATAGTTGGTAATATTCTGCTAGCTACGTATTGTTTAATGGATTAATTTAGGCCCCTAAGCAAGTAGAATATGACTATCTTTATCATACAATATTGCAGGGGTGGACTTGATAAGTGGTGTCTCATGTAAGGCTCCTTATGAATGGGTCGATAGAACAAATTCAGAATGGGATTTTAATGTCAACAGCAGCAATGAAACTTATCATGTTAGTACCACGTGTCAAGTCCGATTACTCTAATCATAAATGTTTGCATATTTAGACTAAATTATTCTCATTTCTTCTTCTTGTTTTTTTTTTTTTTTTTTTTTTGGGATGAAGGTTGTTGCTTATGATTTTGGGATCAAACATAATATACTACGTCGCCTGGCATCTTATGGCTGTAAAATCACTGTGGTTCCTTCATCATGGCCTGCATCTGAGACCCTAAAGATGAAACCAGATGGTGTACTGTTCAGCAACGGTCCGGGAGACCCCTCAGCAGTTCCTTATGCTGTTGAAACCGTCAAGGAAATTATTGGAAAAGTTCCTGTTTTTGGCATCTGCATGGGCCATCAATTGCTTGGTCAAGCGCTAGGAGGTAAAACCTTCAAGATGAAATTTGGTCACCATGGAGGAAATCATCCTGTTCGTAATATTCGAAATGGCCGGGTTGAGATCAGTGCTCAGGTATTTTAATTTAACTGCTTTTGTTGATTTTGTATGCTTGTTTATATATATATATATATATATATATATATATTTTTTTTTGGTCCTTGTTTCCTCTAACTTGTGAAGTTGTATTTGATTTTTTTTTCTTTTAAAGTAGAAGGTTATAAATTTTATTTTTAAAATCTCCCAACTATGTCCTAGGTTAGCTTTTCCTGTTTCATCATAATCATCATCATCATTATTATTAATATTATTATTTTCCTTGTTTCTTCTTTCAGTGTCTAGATACGGGTACTACTATAATGTTGCTTCTAATTTTATATTTTTTGTCTTCTGCAGAATCACAACTATGCTGTTGACCCTGAATCACTTCCCGAGGGTGTTGAGGTAACTCATGTGAATCTCAATGATGGAAGCTGTGCGGGGCTTGCATTTTCTCAGAAAAAGCTCATGTCACTACAATACCATCCTGAAGCTTCCCCTGGACCCCATGATTCTGATCTTGGTATGATTTTGATTCTTTTTAAACTGCTTCTAACCAACAGTTTAAGCACTTGTACTACTTCAAAATTATGCATGAAACTAGGTTTAGTTATATTATGTATATATTTTTGTTTCTTATATTTTAAAAGGTTGCACAAGAGTCTGTTGTTTCTAATATTTCATTGCATCAACTTAGGTTGAGATTAAGCTCTATCATTGCTAGTATCATTTTGAACTTATGCATTGCTACTAGCATCCTCCACTTCTTTTGTCGAGTGAAATCATGCAGGGAAACCTCTTGCCTTAGAACTCAATAATAGGGTACGGGAACATAATTACTTATATGAACTCTCCCTTCATGTCTTAAGAAGGACGCATGTCCATTATTTATTTAAATTGCAAATGAACGTGTTTGGATAATAGTTACAAATTATTATATGCTTTTCTTCTGTGCTAATTGAACTATTTTGTTTCAGTATTTGGTGAATTCATACATCTCATGAAGCAAGAAAAGCAGAGAGTATGATGAAATCTAGGCATCGTATTCTATCTGTGTTTGGTAAAGTTCTGGAGGGGTGGCTGTGATGATGTGTTGTTGGAGATATATAAACATTCAATGCCACTTGGAAATTATGTTTGGTGTTCTATATGTTTTATGTAGCCTGCTTAAAGAAACACTGGGAAATTTAATTTTAATATTTATTGTGGTGTTTTATCTTACCATGCCTCACGAGCTACTGCTAATTTGCAGAGCTCTCTAAATGGGGCTTCTGTCATACCAAAATGATGGGATGTGTTGAGTACTAAAAAGGCATGCTATAAGGCGGGTTGGTACTTGGGTTCTTTTTCTATTTTTTTCATTTAAAAAAAAATCCTTGAAAATATAGAGATGTGAGTAATAATGATAATTTTTTTATGCTATGTAAGTAATCGTGTACGAAATACTGATGAGTCATTTATTTAAGAGATTTTATTTAATGAAATGAAAGGATGTTTTATTTATTTTTTTAAAATTGTTTTCGTATATTATATGTAGTTGTACAAATATACATGTTTTAGTTAAACGTCAAGATATTATTTATAACATTTTTCCATTTATAAAGAAAACCAAAAAGTAAAAGTGCTGGTCGGTTGCCCACCTGATACGCGATTTACAAATGTTGTGAATTTGATTGATATTTTGGTAGCCCGATATAATAAAGGTATGCACCACGCCATCGATTGTTGAGTTGTTCGTTGGTTGTGGATTCACATTGGTACCTCTATTAATTTTTGTCAGTATCAATTTATTATAAAGGAATGCTCACATTTACTTGATATGAGTTCTATCCATGAATTGAAGATATGTATAGTGGAATATTATGGGCGTCTTAAAGCACATTATTTCCTTAACATGTAGATTTGCCCAATCAAGTTAACAAACTTCAAAACCGAAAAATCAATACGGTGATTCGAATTGCAAAACACTTCTCAAGTCATTTTGTTTCTCATATCCAAATTTTTTTTTTTTTGGTTAAAATCACAATTGAAATAAAGGATGAAATTTATCTGACAAGTACAAAAGGACATCTATTATGCCACAATATTTTTTTTTTTTTTTTGCTTTTGATTACGCATTGGTAGACCATCATATCATGATGCCGAACCTGTCAACAACTTAAAAACCGAATTTCGTTCTGATTCAAATTACATGATTTAAAGTCATTTGTTCTGCTGATTTTCAAAAGATTGGTTTAAAATGCAAATAAAGTAAAAATGGTGATTTTACAACATATAATTAATTAATACCCAAAAATGAGAAGAAGAGAGGGAGGATGGGTGGAGAAGATCACTCGATCAAATGATATATAATAAAGGCTTTTAGAAATCATGAAATAGCAAGATCACATCATCTAAATTCATCAATGAAGATTCTAAAATCTCTCTCACCTTTTCCAATCTTTCTCTCTCTTCAGCTATTTGAAGAACCTGCGCACACGGGCAAATCAGTTACTACTCAATTATTAAAAAGCCTTTGCACTTAAAAAAAAAAAATTCTAATCTTTTTATCCTATGTACATTTTTCCCTTTTTTTTAAACTTTGCCTCGTGTATTTTCAATTTTTCCAATTTACTCCCTCATAAAAAAAAAATGTAAAAGCTCAAGGGCATAGTAAAAGAATATATCAAAATGCATGAGCAAATTGTAGTAATCAAAGTATAGTAGACAAAAGTCAAAAAATTAAAGCACAGAGGCGCACAAAAAAAAAAGCACACATTGTAATAGATCCAAAAAAAAATTTTGAAAGTACAACAGCCAAAAAAACTAGATTATAAAATACAAGAGGCAAAAGTAAATATGTATGAAATTACATGCAAGAAGAATGCGTTTTCCCCAATTCTTAAGATGCAAAGGTGGAAAGAATACAATGTTCTATCACTAAAATTTTCTGAAAGTGTTACTTCAATCAATCATAATATTTGTTTTGGTTTGAATGATTTTATAATCATTCAAATGATTTTCTTGTTGATGCTGTGAGTGAAAGTTAGTAGCTTTAAATGATATAATGAGCTCATCAGAAAAGTTACCTCTTTCTCTTTGTCTTTCTCATGTGCGATCCTCAGTCTCAAATTTAAAGCAGTATGGTAGCTTGCATCAACAATTTGTTCCCTAAGACTCTGCTCATTAACTCTCCACACGAAAAACTGCAACCCATTTGTCAACACTTTCTGCAATAAATATAATGCCATGTAAACCTGAGTTCAATAATGAATGAAAATAATTGGGAAAAAGCATAATATCTGTGGCATCATGCTTATACTCTCACATATCCTTTTCTATAACACAAACAATGGTTTTTGAGAACAATATAGAAATTACCTCCATGTGTACATATTCATCTTTCCAGAGCTTGTATAGAATTTTGATTGCATCTTTTTTTTCGACAAATGTGGAATCAGCAATCTGTGTAAATCAAATAGTTCAGAAGAAATGCTTCGTCAAAAGCAAATACAAATGTACCATTGGCCTTTTCCTATAACACCATTTTCTTGTCCAACAAGAGCATGACAGCAGGGAAAGAAGTTCAGATCCCGAACATATAAATATACAAAGATTATCGTAATAATCAAACAAAATCAAGGAAAATGGCAAACTGATTTTGAATCAATTAATGGGCTGGACATGATTACAAAAATTTAATCCATGACTAAACACAAAAACTCTAGCATGAATAAGGTAAACCCAGGAAAATATGTTCTCTTTGATGTTGCAACATCATGTGAGCACATGAAATATAGCACTTTCCTCAGAACAAGCATCATTGTAGGAAATTCCCTAAAATTCTGTACCCACCTTTTCAACCCATTATTAAGCTTCACAAGATGCAATCAACTGTCTGCTAATGTAATCATTATTAGCAGTTTTCTCAAGTTTGTTAAATGTTAAGAGTTACCTTATGAGTCTCAAGAAGACGACCAGCCTTTTTCAGTAACCTGAGTATCCTGTAGGCTTCCCTCCCATATCTTCTCAACACCATGGACTCTACCTAAATCCAATGTGATTATCAGAAGATGCCGTATAAAAAAAAAGTACATACATAGAACATAGGCAAAGAGAGAAAGGAAAGATACAAACTTCTTCATTTTGAGCCATTTCAATGATGCCCTTTATATCTGTAGAGAGAGACAGGGGCTTAAAGGTGTGGTTTAGAAGTTGATACATACACAATCTCCTGAATGATAAATGATATTTGACCACTGCATTAAGATCAAGGAGTGAAGAGGATGTACATACCAACACTGTAACTTTCATCAATCTCTGTGAATAGAGTTTGACACCTTAGCTGATTGAGTGAAGTTCTGATACGTTCAAAGTCCATGCCAAGACCACTCTTTTCTTTTTTCACTTCCTCGTGTATAGCATTTATGGACAGATAAGCTGAAAATAGTACTTTATAAGTCAGGTTAGGTTTGATAAGTTTCATAGCAAAGTCGATTTATTCGAGAAGATATCTCAGAGGACTAAGCATAATCATGAATTGACATGTTTCTAAATGAAAAACTAACTCTTTAGAGTTCAGGTTTTTCACTGCACTGGATCTTAAGATTCATGAGTTTTTTAAGTTGAGGAGAGCCTGTTTAAAGAATTAATGGACTAATATCGAAGGGAAATCTAAGGAGAAAGGTCAACCTAAAAGTACATAGATTGATGTAATTTGGAAGGAAATGAGTGGTTGTTGGTTGACCTTGAAGACAATCTTCTACTCAGATGAGTGACTGAAAAGGAACAACTGCTATGAAATGCATCATCATCTTATGGTAAACGTATGAAACCATGTACAGAGATAATTAGAAGGGATAGTGGAAGGCAGAATGCTGGTTGTTAAAACAACTATAAGCAGAATAAATCTAGCAAGTTTGGATTATTTGTAGCGTCATCCAAATTATCTACCGTATGCTTTTTCAAATAGAATTAACATAACAGTACATGTATAGCTTTCAAATTAAAGGAAATTAAATGCAGAATTGAGCAATGGACATCTGATTGAGTAAAAAGCAGAAAATAAAGAATTGTTTAAAAGACTGGTGATTTTATTTGAAAGAGAAGTGCACAAGAATAATTCCTGTCTGACACACTACGCCTGCCCAGTTAATAGTAGGGATGGCAATGGGCCGGGGAGGCACCCAAACCCGCCCCATCCACCTAGCTGGGCAGGTCAGGGCAAGTCTGCCAATCTTAACCTGAAATACTAATACAATATAAAATGTAGATTAATTTAACATATATTGATGCAAAAAATTATTCTGAAGATCCAACACGAAGTTATTAAAAAAAAAACAGATGGATCATATATTTGAAGAATGTGTATATTATTTATAATACGTTTTGAGATTTTTGAACTAGATCTCATCTTAAATTAATTGATACATGTTACTTATACTACTAATTACATTATCAATATATTAGATAATTCAAAGTATAAAATTACATTATTACTATTCATCATATGTTATTATAATATTATGTGTGTGTTTGTGTGTTAAAAGATACTAGTAGGGTAGGGCGGCTTGCTACCTAGCCCCGGCCTGGCTGCTGCAAGCGATGGGGTGAGTGGCCCCAAATGCTTGGGTGCCTAGGGTTGTCACTGCAAGTTGAGAAAAATTGCAATCCCATAGTTTTTTGAAAAGAAACAATAACAAAATTTTATTACAAAATTCAGTACAAGGACGAGTCATCTTCTTGAAAGCATACAGAAAGTACAATTAAGGGACATAACTCAACTCCTAACAATGTCCAACCAAAGATTAATCCTTGAAATCTTCATGATCAGACACCCACCAAGCAACCCTAAACTTAACCTTATCCCACACCTCTTCTAAGGATCCATCTCGATCTTTGAAGATTTTGTTGTACCTATCTAACCACAAGAACCAACACAAGGCAGGAACAATGATGATGGCTAAATCCATTGAAGATCCAGCTCCCTAAGAACTATGTACCACAAACTGAGTGAGAAAGGGCAATGCAGAAAAATATGATCTGGATTTTGGAGTCGTTCCTACATAAGACACAACAGTTCGAGGATAGGAAGATGACGAAAAATGCCTTTGAAGCGCACCATGGGTAAGCAACCTTCTCAACATCAATAACCAAGAAAAGCATTGAATAGTATGGGTTAAGGTGGTACCGTCTAAGTTTGGATAGAACCGACTGATGTAAATTGAAATACCTAATTCTATTGGTACGAGACAGGGTGGAACGACTTGAATTCTGATGGCATGATGCATATGCCCCAAAAAAATTTCTCTTGGCTTAAAAGCAATTAGTATTAAGTTTCAGCTAAAATGGACTTTTTCTACTGCAGTGGCTTACAACAAACATCCCATATATTTATCTGGTTGTGCACCAAGATTTAAGCTAGTAATTTGCTAGGCCTAATTTCTCTCTTCTTTCCTTCAAAAAGTGAAGATCCAAAGGGAGTAACTTGGTCATTTCTATCAACATCTAAAGGCATGCATGAGGCAAGCTAACTCCATAGTTACAATGTCAATGACTACGTCATAGAATTTATATATATTTGTTTATCATTAGTTATTTCATAATTAATCATATGTACCTTGAAGTACTTAAATAAACACTGAACAAGCCGCCTTACAACTTTCTACAAAGAAATCAGGCAATCAATATACCATGTCTTAAAATAAGATTTTCTCAATTTATTTTAATTTCTATATATTCAGTAATTAGAAATTTAGAATGTAATTCTACCATTTATCGTGTATCAAAATCTATTGTATATTTTCTATCTTCAATAACATGTAATATATTGATCAATTGAACTAACTTTTCAGATTTGATATTTGTTAAACCGAGCCATCAAAGCCTTTCAGCGATTATATAACTGAAAAGATAGTCTAGATTTCCAAAGCAAATATCCTTTAAAGCACTAGGAAATGACGGATTTCAGAAGTATTACCTCAAAATTCCATTGAAGTATGAATAGAAAGGACTATTACCAGTTTTTTCAGCTTTCGGTCGACTCTCCGATCGTCTAGTCAAATCCAGAATTGCACTCAGCACAATGGCTGTTTCATTGTTAATCCTTGTTTTCACATATGAAATACATGTCTAGAACAGCAAGTGACCATATAAAAAGCATCAAAGAAATCATATCAGGGAATCTGGTAGGTAACGTGTTGTATGCATATGAATACAGAATTACAGTTCAAATGAAGTATAACAGAGGTTGTGTTGAAAAATTATTACAGCTAACCTTATTCCTCAAGTGGGACACAAGCTCTTCAAAATTAACACGCCAAAGAACTTTCTCTGTATTGGCATTTAGTACATCTTCATCAGACTTCATAACATCTTGTTTGCGCTATTTAAACCAGGAAACAAAATAAACAGTCAATAAACCCAACCTCCTTTCAGAAACAAAAATTTATTAGTAGTTAAAAAGTGCATAGTAGGATAGTCAAATTTCTAATAATGTTGTTCACAAGAAAATCTTTTAGTTCTCCAATTTCGGAAATCCTCAATGCTACTCTAATCTCATCGATAAACCCAAGTATTGTGCTCAAGGAAACATCAAAAGAAATGCAACTCCAACCTTCTTCCCAACTTTCACACTGTTAGCACTTTCCTCACCCTTTTCGTCAGCAAGATCGTCTATTTCCAATAAGAACCTCGTGGACTCCATTGGACCAGCAGCTGCCAAAGCACGCTGCTCTATGGTTCGCTGTTCTTCAGAAGTCTGTTAAGTTAAGCATGATCATGTACTATAGTAAGTTGTTGGAAGATAGGTATTAAACAGAAGCAGGAAAATAGCACACTAATGAAGAACAAGAAGTTCAAAGGAACGAAAAACTTGGCCAAGTATTCAAATTTCACGTCTTTTCAGTGTTGTAATCTTGCTATCAAGAAAACACTGCAAAAGCTTTCCTTTTTCTCCAAATAATTGTCCATTATCAAAATTACAAAAGAGATCTAAATGGTCAAAACAACAACAAAAAGTATGCCTTAGGTTCAATCCTACTACTCCCAGGCTCCCAGCAGATTCATATGTAAAGTAGTCATCATTATACTGCAATTCATTATCATTTTTGCAGGTTTATACACAAAAAATATTTCATGGAAAAGAACGTACATCAGAAGGTGGTGCCAGAAATGGTTCAGGGGCAGGGCAGCGTTCAACAAATTGAGCACTCAAAAGTCTCTTGAAGTTTTCACTCACAACATCAACATCAGAAGTACCTGCACAAATCAAAAAAATCCAGAAGTTAGTTGCCAAATGCATAGCAAGGTGCTTAAATAAACCGATGAACAAATGGCGTTTTAAGACAAATAGTATTACATAGTCATGAATTATTCTCCAACTTGACTTGTTAACTTGATTTAATTAAATCTCTGGTTACCAATGAATAATATATTTTAATTGCAAAGAATAAAAAAATTTCACAAAAAAAAATCAATTTTAACACGGCTTTTCAAATTTAAAATGTTTTATCACGAACTTAACATCGTGTATACAATTCGAAACATCATGCATTTTCCAGCGAAGATCGCCAATGTGTCTAGCTAAATTTTACATGTTGGATGTCATCTTTTTTAAAACACTGGGACAGCATGGCATCCAATAAATAAAAATGTCAGTGAAGTGTATCAAGAATCTTTAATTCAGATTGTGGCATTCCCAAGGTCCCAAACCCTAACAGTTACTGTTACTTAGATTTCTGCAGATTTTCATAAAATCATGTATCAAAAATTATGCATCAAACGGTAATCATCAAAACTGTTATTCATGTGTTAAGTAATTGCTACGATCAAAATTATTTGGAAATACGCATTACCATACAGCATTATCTTGAACAAATGAAATCTGCATATACACAAACTATAGCAAAATTTTATCATAGTAGACATCTCCACTTTCAAGTGCATTGTATTCTGCAAAAGTAACATCCAATAATAAATAATACCTGCTGTCTGCTTATTCCTTTCAATAATTTGATTAAACGAAAGGCTCCCATGTTCAATCAACCCTTGAAATATTCCTAGACACTATAACAACAAACAAATTAGTTACCCATGTAATCAACTTTAACCTCAAACATAAAAAGTCTATGAATAAAGAACATCACCATCAAATCAAAAATTTCAAGACAGGAGATTAAGAGAGAGAGAGAGAGAGAGAGAGAGAGAGAGAGAGGGAGAGAGAGGTTCCTCACATCTTCGCCAAGCTTCTCTGATACAATTTGCACAATTTTCGGAGCCCTCAATTTGTGAATAATGTTATCAAATAATGCCATATACTGAGTTACATTTGTTGGTGCCTCGCCAAAAGCACCTAGTAATCCAATAGTAAAAATACCATTAAAAGAGAAATCAGTTGTAAGTACTGTTGGGTGTAAAAAAAGTTTTCTTGAATAAAATTTAAGACTCAGTTTTTAGTTTTTGCGATATGGAAATCAATGTATTTCAAAAGATCAGTCATAAAATGTCTTCCACTGACATCACTTTCCTCTACTGAGCATAAGTGACCTAACTGACTTCTCAAACAATTCATGTCAGAATTGCAGTTTATTTGGTTGAAGAAATAAAATGTTGGACAGAACAAGGGTAGTTCTTGGAAAGGACAATTATAGTTAGACAATGTAGTATTTTCTCACACTAAATCAAGAAAAACAAATTGTGGAGACAAGTGGAAGGGGAAAAAGGAATTAGAAGACCTCAAATAGTTAGTAATGGAGAAAATGAACAAAAAAGAAAAGAGGATACATTCACACCCACCCAGATGATTTTGGGCTGCCAATCATTCTCATTTTTTAATTTGGATCATGCAGTCTTTTTCTGGATAATATGGATCGCATGCTTCTTGTCTTTTTGGCTACTGATATGAGTTCCAGACTTTGAAGTTTCAGCAATGTATACAATTTTCAATTTTGTTAGTTCTTATTCTAGATTGAAGGAGTTACATAAGGAGAATGGAAGAATGAGGCTATGTTCAAGGAACTTAAAGAATAGAATGATCAGCAGATCTCCAAGTTAGAACAAAATATGGAAAAAAAATCTACAACTCTTGAAGCCTTCACGAAACTCCAGCTACACAGAGGCAACGAAAAGGTTTCAACAGAATAGTTAAGCCACTATATGCACCTCTCCACACAGAAACTCCCATGGTTGGTCACTTTTTTTTTTCTCAAAATCAAAACCTTCAATTACCTAAGATTGAGTTTCCAAAGTTTGAGGGAGACGAGTCAAGTGCATGGGCAAGGCATTGCAATTGAAATATTTAGTTATTTCAGGTGGAGTAAGGTGAATTTCTCTTCTTACTGCTTAAAAGGATGGGATGTGAGGAAAGAAGGATAGAATTACTTGGGAATAATTTTGTAATACCAAAGTAAGGTTCAGTAATGCAGTCATTGAGCTTAGAAATTTTGTCCAAGAAGAGGTTTATATGTGGAACATTTCAATGAGCTCAAGGCTTTTATGAGAAACCGAAATCCTACACTCGGTGAAGAACTTCTTGTTCAAGTTTTCTGAGTGATCTGAAACCTGAATATGATTTGAGACTGGAGATACAAAAGTTTCGGCTTGGTCTCTTATACAAGCAGTTGAGTCTAGCTAAGTTCGAAGAACACAGACTAGAGATGATTAATAAACCAGAAATACACTTTTGGAACTTCTCAGATGTTTAAATGACCACCTTACCTAAAAGTTATCTGTTAGACTGGAGTATCATTTTACCATTTAATTTAATATCTACAAGACACCTCCTCATGTGAGTTACTTTGTACTAAAGCTTTCGACATGGAATGATTTTAGAAATGTATGAGTGAAATTTTAACATAGGACAGGACCTTTAATTTAGTAACTAGAAAGTCCTTTGCCCCATGCAATTGCTACATGAAGAGTTTGATGACGTGTTCTCTATTAGAATGCCGCCTAAGAGATTCATAAGAGCATGAAATTATTTGAAAGAAGGGCAACAACCTATTCACAAGAAGCGGTATTCTCATGTGCTAAAGAATGAGATACAAAACTATGGTGCAAGACATGTTTAATGACAGGCTCTTTTGGTAAAAGAGATGGAATCCTCTTGGTTATTTTATGCAGATTACAGAAAATTCAATGCTCTTACTATGAAGAATAAGTATCCAACCCCAATTATAGAATATTTAATCTTTGAGTTGCATGGTACCAATATCTTTACAAAACTTGATCTGAAACAAGGCTACTTCCAGATAAGATTGAAGAAGGAAGATAGATGCAAAAATGCTCTTGTGATACACCATAGCTTGTACGAATTTAATGTTATTCTATTCAGACACATCATAGATTTGTGATACTGATATGAGTTCTATACCATGAAATTTCAGCAATATACACATTGTTTTCTGTATTTTTTTTTTTTAGTTCTCATTAATAACTGTTTCGTTATATTGAATTGAAATTTACAGTTAAAGTTTCAAATTTTCTTTTCTCCTCAGTTCAATCAATCACTCGACTCAATCGAACCACACATTTGAGTAATAAGGAAAATCAATCAAGTTATGAACATCAAAAAAAAAAAAACGGTAATAAAATTTATACCTTGTTGCTGGATAGTGAAGGCTTGGACACAGTTTTGGTGGATCAAAACGCGTAAGCAATTGATGACATTTTCTTCGGTGAGCTCTGTGAATCGGATTATTTGAGCTAGGTTTAGGGTTCCTCTGCAGAGTAAACACTCGCATACTTTCTGCAAGTCACAAATTTCTAAATCAATTAACAGTTAATAAAAAAACAATTAAGAAGAAAGTAATCGGTGGAAGAGTGGAGAAAAGGAAGAATAACCGAGCAGAGGTTGCCGTAGAAGGATGAGATCAAATGGGCAGCGAGTTTGATTCCGTTTGGCGACACCATCACCGTGTCTGTGTGCGTGTGTTTTGTTTTAGGCAGTTGAGGCGCATAAGAGGGCGGGAATTTACGGTATGTTTGTACATGGCGAATTTACGAGGTGTTTGTGGGTCTGTATTCAACAAATCTCAGAATTCGAAATCAACGGTTAAAAATTGTCTAATGCGATAAAAATGATGATCACTATTTATATGTAGATGTGGTTGACGAGCTAGAGAGTTAGACCATCTTTATTAGGCATGTCACACGCCGTTCTTTAATATTTTAATATTAAAAAAAATTGAAAAGGTCAGGCATGTCGTACAATCGGGGTGATTTTCCGCCCGGTTTGTGCACGCATTTCAAGGCCACTTTTATCCAAAATATTGCCACATGATATTTTATGATTTGTTTGTCTAATTTCGTTTATATCTTTTACACACTCAATTATCTATAAAAAAAATACTAAAATTCATGAATTTTTTTTCTCTAAAAATAGAGACTAATATTGATACATTTTGAATCACAATCTCAAATTATCTCTTTTGTGTACTATCTTTCTTAATCTCTCATAATTTAAATCATATTCTACAATTTCTCCTAATTTCTATTATGCACCCAAGTAAGTAACCCAAATTTTTTTTCAAACAATTCGGATTATCCAAACTCCCAAAACTATCCAAATTTCCAGTCTTTTTTGAACACCGAAGACTATCAAAAGAGTCTATTTTTTGTTAAATCGAATTGTAATTTTTATTCTAATTAGTATTTATTCTACTTTTTTTATCCACTTTGCAGAATTAATCACATGCACTAGTCTTATCCACTTTGCAGACACTTGTCACTTTGTCACTTTGTCACATGCACTTGTCACTTTGCAGAATTATCACCATGTAAATTCGCACCATGTGAATTATCACTGTGCAGAAGACATTAAATAAAGGATTATTGATAGTGGATAGTGGATGAGACATGTTTGTCATTATTGATAGCACTTTGCAGAAGACATGTAGTGGATTATTGATAGTGGATAGTGGATGAAAAAGGCATGTGATAGTGGATTATTGATTGGTGGCACTTATTTGTTATTTTTGATCACTATCTATATATATCTCCTCATATTCTCTTATCATCTCAATCATCTCAAAAGAAAATTTTCATATTTAATAGTTTTACTCATTCCACTTCCCAAAATGTCTCACAATGAAAATCAATCACTAGATAACTATTCAAGTTTCGATCATTTCTTTACTGCATTTGATGAATGACAAGAACAGGTTGCTCATCAGAATCGCCACGTAGATCGCATCACCGAGGATCTGCTCTTAAACAATCTTAATTTGAACGAAGAAGATCTCACTCCTAGAGCTAGAAAAAGGTATTTTGAAAGGCAACGCGAGCTTGGTCATGAACGTTTGATGAATGACTATTTTGTTGACAACTCGACGTATCCTCCTGAGATCTTCCGACGTAGATTTCGCATGCGAAAATCAGTATTCCTCCGTATCATGGAGGTTGTTACTGCCAGTGATGAATATTTTCAACAGAGGCCTAATGCCACTGGTAGACAAGGTCTTTCCCCATTACAGAAATGTACTGGAGCTATGAGAGTGTTGGCGTATGAGATATCAGCAAATACTGTTGATGAATACTTGCGAATGAGTGCAGCTGTGACAAGGCAATCTATCATGAATTTCGTAGAAGACGTCATTTCTTGTTTCGGTGACGAGTACCTTAGAAAGCCTAATGAACAAGATTTGGCAAGACTACTCCATGTCGGAGAACAATGTGGATTCCCGGGCATGATAGACAATATTGACTGCATGCATTGGGAATGAAAAAATTTGGAAGCTGTTGCATCATACGACTTATGGATATGGCATGCTTTCTTTGGAACACCAGGTTCACTCAATGATATTAACATTCTCCACTGATCTCCAGTTTTTAATGATGTTTTGGAAGGTCGAACACCAAAGGTTAGTTATGTCGTGAATGGTAGGGAGTACAATATGACATATTATCTAATTGATGGAATATATCCTTCATGGCCTACATTTGTTAAGTCAATTACTTATCCAGTAATCAGAAAACACAAGTTGTTCGCTCAACACCAAGAGGCGGTACGAAAAGATGTCGAGCGAGTATTTGGAGTTCTACAAACTCATTTTGCATTTCTTCGACGCCCCTGTCTTGTTTGGGACAAAAATCTGATCGCAAAAATTATGATAGCTTGTATCATCATGCACAACATGATAGTTGAAAATGAACGAGAGACGTACCAAACTTATTATGATCCTACAGAATTTCTTATTGATGATCCCATAGACGATGGTCAAAATTTTCAATACTCTACTAAACGTATTGCAAGTCTATCTGCTTATATGACCAATAGGGAGCAACTCCGCAACAGAGAAGCTCACACCGCTCTAAAAAACGACTTGATTGAACATATATGACAAAAATTCGGCACCGATAATTAAATATGCAATTTTCATCTTCTGCATTGTTGTTTTTTACTTATCAATTTGTAGCTTGACTTATGTAATTATAATTTTGTATTTCAATTCTTGTAATTTTATTTTTGTTATTGAGATTGTAACTTATTTTAAGTTGGTCGTATTTTTTTTTTAATTACGAATTTGGAATATCATATAATTTAATATATTTTGTACATAATTCAAATAATAAAAAATTGATTATAAAATATATATATGTAATTATTAAATCATTAAATTAATAATTGTCATAGGTTAGGTTGATGTTATTGATAAAATGTGAAAATTGTAGAGGTTGGGTTGGGTTGTAGGTTGTGTATGTGGATGAGAGAAAAATGATTTTTTTATTAAGAGGTTGGGTTGTGAGAGTTTGTTGATAAAGATGGTCTTAGGCCTCGTAATGTCTAAGGGCACCCCAATTAAAAATAAAAAATATTCAATTTTACCTTTAGGTTTTGTTCAACTAGTTCCGTTCGGTCATTATGACCGAATGTATTTCTCCGTGTTTGGTCAAAGTGGTCGAACGCGCTTCTATATGTTCTGTCATGGTGGCCGAACACTCTTCTATATGTTCTGCCAAACGGGTCGAACGAAACTGCTCAAATTCAATCGTTTTTTTACGTTTTTTTCTACGATTTTCACACGATTTTCATACATTTAACAAATCCGTAGAATGTTGGCATTACATTCTTCAAAAAATTAAAAGATTTAACATAAAAAAAAATGAACGCAAAAAAATCGATCAAACCCGATTGCAAAAAATTATGTCGGGTTTGATCGATATATTTTTTTTGAATAATGTAATGTCAATATAATGACGAAAATTTTACAAATTTGTTAAATGTGTGAAAATCATATGAAAATCGTAGAAAAAAACATAAAAAAACGATTGAACCCGAGCTGTTTCGTTCGATTCCGACCATCATGATTTTTCATTTGTTTTGATTGTCATGTGTGACGTTTGCATATGTTGTTTGCCGATGCACTAAAATGATCATTTGGAAGTTGGTAGTCATATCAATCTATTACCATATCACTTCCACTATTATCTTCTTAATGTAAATATTAAAGATGTGTTGACTTCCACTATTTGGATTTGATGTAAGTTGTTGAACTTGTGTTTGAAGTGACTTGTATTCACGAGTTAACGCATAACCTGTGGTTTTTGTACTATTCCTAACCTATTTGGTTTTGCTGAGAGTTTATGAGTTTGTGTTTGAAGCCATCTTATTCACAAATTTCAGACAACATGCAATTATATACATATGTTTTTATTGAACATAACCATATTGATAAAATACTGGACACACAAAACTGCTATAAAGTACATGATTGCATCAAGTTATAATATTGCCTTCGTTATTTTGTCTCTAAAGTTATGCTTGACACATATATGTCCTTTGAGGCAAATGCCCCCAATACTCCCAAGTGTAAACGAAATTACAAAATATAAATTATCATGAAAGCCATTTAATAGAAGTACACAAAATATAAATTATCACGTCTTGAATTTATGAATTGTATTACTAACTATGAATATATCTTTGTATACTTGCATGTAGGTTGAGTGTCGTTATCCATGTTGTGTAGGATGGAAGGTTGTATGTAGATGACAACTTGATTTGTATGACTTATTTCATGAAATAATAGTTTGAATGAGTGCTATTATACTTTCCAAACCTTACTTGATAATATGTTATACACACTTTATATTTGCTGAAATGGTCTTCTATTTTTTATTGATGAAAACTTGTATTTTTGTCCAAGTGTTTGACGATGATGATGGAAATATAGCTTTCTGATTATTAAATTTCATTGGCTTGACGTATGCCAAATAAATTCATACAAGTTTCTGAAGAGCTAGTCGAATGTATTGCAAGGATAAAATCACATTTACTCCCATAACTATTGTCTTTTTCGCAATTAGTCCCACAACTATATATTTTTTCAATTTAGTTTTGTAATTCAAATAATTATTCGGTTTTGGTCCCAATGTCGTCGGAAATTTCAAAATCGGTCGGAAAATTGTCAAGTGAATTGCACGTGACATTCAATTTGGGGGTTTCCGACGATGACTAATGACGTGGCGTGAGCTGTGGTATTTAAAAGATGTGACATTGACTTATTTTTTTAGAATTTGTTTTGATGCTTCAACCATGGAATAATTATAGTTCACGCCACGTCATTAGTTATCGCGGGAAACCCCCAAATCGGATGTCACATGCAATTCACATGACAATTTTCCAGCAAATTTTGAAATTTTCGGCTCCATTAGAATCAAAATCGAGCAATTATTTAAGTTACAAGACTAAATTGAAAAAATAAATAGTTGTGGGATCAATTGCAAAAAAAAAAAAAACAATAGTTATGAGACCAAATGTGATTTTTTTCCCTATTGTAAAAGTACTTGAGCAAAAAGAGCAAACAAGATCCATTTGAATTATGTTCACGTAGCACAAGTCGACTGATTTGAGATGATTTTGTCTTTTATAGTTTCATCTGCCTTTATAGAAACAAGTGTAAAATGTATGGTTGAGTAGCCATCAATGAGATAACCATGAAAAACTGATGCAACTAAACATATGTTGAAAGAGTGAAATTACTCGATAAGAAATACGTGTCGTACACCCTCCACATAACTTCACATAAATTACTACCATATTCTTACACAAATGTTGTTGTGCAGGTGCACGGATTTAGATTCGTACAATCGAGTTGACCTGATCTGAGAGTGCATTTCACGCGTCCCACGCACGCCTCACGTATCCATACACACACTCACGCGTCCAACCCTAGCCTAAACCATAGTTTCACAGTTATATTGGTCTAACATTTTAGTTTGGCGAACCCAATCTTTTAGTTATGTTCGCATTACCTTTTTCAGTGTATGGCAGACCTATAATACTTTTCAAAACTTTTATATTGTAATAATATAACATTTACGCATAATAATTTAACTTTTTCGTTATAATAATATAACCTTATATTATTCTTTAAGTACATAAATGTTATGATATTTGTACATAAAAATTATACTAATATAATATAAATGCTAAATTATTATAATATAACAGTTAAACCATACTATATGAATTTTTATTATGAAAAAAGTTTAAGTAATATCACTTAATGGTTATGATATATGTATGTAAATATTATACTAATATAACATAAATATTATACTCAATTAATATAAAAGTTACATACCTTTTAATTATATTTTTTATACTGAAAAAAGTGTAAGTAATTTTACTTGAAGGTTATGATATTTGTATACAAAGGTTATACTCGGTAAACATAAAGATTATACTCGGTAAATATAAATGTTATGTCATAAATTAAATTAAAAAAAAAAACCCGGGCACGAATCTAGGCCGGACCCGACCCGACCAGACCCATGCACCTAGTTGCATGGATCATGATCTATGCACTTAGTGCACACAAACACTACTAATATTCTTATCAAAAAGCAAAATAGTATTTCAAATAATTAATATTTTAATTAATTTCTTTTAATAAAATTCAAACCATCTGTACTATAGACGCCCAAACGGTTCCGAAAACCGAAACCGGGCCGGTTCGAACCGCGCGGTCAACGGTTCGGCGAACCGTTGACCCGGTTTCGGTTCCGAACCGGAACCGGGAACCGCCGGAGAACGGTTCGGTTTCGGTTCCGAAATAAGCAAACCGGCGAACCGCCGGTTCCAACCGCCGGTTTATGTAATTTTTTTTTTTAATTCTTGGCATGCCACGTGTACGGCTGTGGTTCAAATGCATATAGCCGTTGTGGATCAACGGCTGAGATCAATGGACCGTTGGAAACCGGCCGAAACCGAACCGCTGCCGAACCGGCGGTTTACGGTTTTTTGAATTGGACGGCCAAGATCAATTTGTCGTTGGAGATGGACGGCCCAGATGATGCGAACCGCCGGTTCAACCGAACCGGAACCGGCGGTTCGAACCGGAGCGTGCCTATTTTCTTTTTTTTTCTTTTTTTGAATTTTTGAGATCTATAAATAGGGGTTCAAATGGTGTATTTTTTCACACCAATTCTCAAGCTCTCTCTCTCAATTCTCTTGCATTCTTGCTCACTTTAATATATCAAGTTCAAAAGCTCTCAAATTTCTTTTTTTAGTTCGTATTATCATCTACTTGTAGTGCTACTTCCACTTCGATTTTTTTTATTTGCTATCATCATATCTAGAAGAGGTTCTTCCGCTTCCTCATCTCATGCTAGGGGAAAGAGTCCCATGCCACCTCCACAATCCTACGAAGACGAGCTAATTGATCGATGGTGTGACGAGCTTGATGAAGATGTCGATTTGGGGGAACAAATCGCTCAAGCCTTAGCCGATGATGATGAAGAGGAAGAAATCGTGCAACACACACAAGGGAGTACCCCCTCTAGTAGAGCACCTTCTTCACTTCGAAGTGATATCTTCTCCGTTCACTTCAAGAAGGAGGCCGTGCCTAATAGTGCCGTTGACTACATAGTAACGTGCAATCATTGTGGGAAGCAATACAAGTTCACGCATGGAGGAGGATATGGAACGTTCAACAACCACGTCACGAAGAAGCATCCCGACAAGGTTGGATTGGCTCCTTCTCAAACACAACTACGAGGATTCACCGGGTCTTCACAAGGTATGGATTCTTTAATGTTTAAATTTAGCCAACTTGAAGTTAGGAAAGGCACCGCCGATTTTATTGCTTCTAAACATTTGCCTTTGCAATGGGCTTCCGATGAATATTATCAAGATTATGTGAGTCAATATTTGCAACCACCGGCTAGAATGATAAGTAGGAACACGGCCAAATTATTAGATCCTAGGATTAGAGAAGATGGATTAGATTAACTTTTAACTATGTACTATAATGCATTGTTCCCCTTTGGCTATATTAGTGATTATGATCAAGTTGAATATGTGCCTAATCCTAGTGAAGTGGTTAAACGGGCGAAAAATTATTTGTATGATTTATTTAGAGAATATAAAACAATGTATGGTGAATGTAGTAGTGAAGATGTAGTTCGACCTCATAATGTAGGTTCTAGTAGTTCTTCGTCTACTTTTGGTGATACTCTTTCTCAATTTTATAATTTTTATGATATTAGAACTCAAAAAAAAGCTAGAGGTCTTAATTCATCACAAGAATTGGATTCTTATTTTAGTGTTACTTTTGAATCAATTGCATTTGAGAACAATGTGGATCTATTAAAGTGGTGGTCACGAAGGATCACCACATATCCTATACTAACAATTATTGTCAAGGAAATATTTGCATGTCCCGCCTCCACGGTTTCGGTTGAACATGCCTTTAGCGTATCGGGCCACACTTTGAGTGAGAGGAGAGCAAATTTGGCCGTTGAAAATGTCCAAATCCTTATGCTTCTTGACGATTGGGTCAAAGCCGCCAAACGTCAACAAAACCTCGATTTGTCACACATGGAGGACGGTGGACAAGATTTGTATGGCTACGACTCAAACACAACATCCTCCGGCAGAATTGGCGTTAACCTCAACGAGTGAAAAAGGTAAGTTGAGGTAAGAGAACTACGTGAGCTTTGATTCCTTAATTCGATTTCAATTAAGGATACGTAGGCAATTTCATTTTAAGTTTGAAATTTCAATTCCAAACTTAAAATGAAACTCAAGCTCTTTCATTTTTTTTATGCTCACTTTTGTAATTGTAATATATAGTACAAACTTTTGTAATAGATTAGAATCATTCAATCATAGATTAGATATAGACTATATAGTTCTAACTTGTAATAATTTTCCAAGTTATATTGACAAGTTTAATTGTAATATATACAAACATTTGCAATAGATTAGAATCATTAGATCATAGATTATATATAGTTCTAAGTGTTCCAACTTGTAATAATTTTCCAAGTTATATTATATTGACAAGTTTATTGAAAAAGTTTGATCAATACAATTCTTCAATATATTTTTTACTCTGAGTTGCATTTTCTTATGATATTTTATACTTCAAAACAAACATTAAAGTTTAAATTTGGATCATAGAATCATAGATTAAAAAAAACCAAAAAATAAAAATAAAAACCGAAAACCGCCGGTTCAAACCGGCCGAACCGTCCAGTTCCGGTTGAACCGGCGGTTTCTAACCGAAACCGAAACCTTTCCTTCCACGGTTCGGTTTCGGTTCCACCATTTCGGAACCGTTGAACCGGCGGTTCGAACCGGAACCGGAACCGGGAAACCGTTTGGGCATCTCTAATCTGTGCTATGAAAATTCTTATCAGAAAGCAAAACGTTTTAATTAATTCAATGTTTTATTTTTTATTTTTAAATTCAAACCATTTTACAAATTGTGAAGTAAATAAAGCCTCGTTTGACAAATCTTGACCACAACACTTGATATGAGCAACAAACAAGAGGCATTTTAGTGCTCCTTGCATTTATTTTGGGCATTTCCCATATTATGATGAAACCATCCCTATCGGGTACATAAGTTGATGAAACGGGTATTTCCAAGTCAAGTCAGGAAACGGGACAAGGATGGTATGAGGATGATATTTATGCTTCCATCCAATTTCCATCTCCAAACCAGATTATCAATGCGGGGATGAAAGCAATAATGATATTTGGTATGACGTTTTGGGATGAGAATGATATTGTCAATACCATCCCAAAACCACCCATTGTCATCGCAAATTTCCCCATAGTTAGAGCTCTTTAGAATGAGCTAGCTTTTCATTTCCCCAGCACCACTATAGTGAAATAGATCTCATTCATTAGGTCAATTGTATAACACAGTTTAAACACACATATACATGATAAGCGAATAAATTCACAAGATCAATCAATTTCAATATTTATAAATTGAACCAGTACTAGAATATGTGGATTTACAAAATTGCCCCACTGAATGGAGGACCGTGATCAAAACCTTGCCTTCATATTTATCGCAAGTACTCTACAACACAGCTATAATAATACAACTAAATCATTCATACACAACGAAAGCAACCTCCAGAAACTTTGTACATGAAAATCAGCTGCTACGCTGTTGACAAAAGCTGCTTCCTCATATTCTTGCAATTTAAATCAATCGCTGAACAAAAATAGCAACCAAAGTAACTCATAAGGGAGAATATAGACAAAAGTTGCTATTCATATCTGAGGCAAAGACAAACATTTGAGGTAACCATGTAAAGCATATGACTTGTATTTTGCCCTAAAATGAACCTTGACAAGGATTCATGAATGCATTTATATATCCATAAACTTTCATACTACCTTGGTCCAAAAACAAGTGTTGGTTTTAGAAAATTAGTAATGATTAAGGAACCTTACAAAATGAATCATTTGTCCTTGTTTAAGTTTAATTATTAAGTGTCCTTTTCATTCTCAATGCTTGTTTTCAAATATTAAGTATTTAACTCCAGAAGAGAAAAATGAGGGCAATTGTCAATGATTAGAATAATAATACCTTGAATTCCTAAAACAACGCTAAAAATTATCTTCTTCCCTTTAATATATAGGAGGTAATTGCACATTGTCATTAGAACTTCGAGGTGTTTTTGCACTTTACTATGCAAACTATTTTCTTGCACTTCGCCCCCTGAACTTTAGGATTGCTCCATTTTTCAATCTCGGTCAAATCTCAGCCATGATTGAGAGGCACTCTACAACAAAGATTTGTCCAAGATGGAAAAGTGCAACAAATCATAAAGTTCAAGGGGCAAAGTGCAAAAAAAAAAAAAGGATAGTGGATATAGTGTGAATAATAAGCATATACGACAAAATGCAATTATCTCTAATAAATAAATGAAAGAAAAAAAAGATGAGTGGAGACATGAAAACAACCAAGTCTTCCGTTAATTATGTTCAAGAGAGTAACACTCTCATAAATAACAAATTGAATATGTAAAGGTAAGTGCATGAAAAACAAGATCAAACTTCAAGTAAAAACAAGCAGAGTCTCACCTTCAAAACGATGGAAAAAGGTCTTTTGGATTCTAGTGATGGAAATCCAGAAGAAAGAACAGAGCCAGAACTTCATTAATTTGAACATGCTTCAGAGACACCCTGAGATGGAATTGTTGATGTGAGAAGTGTACCACGGAAACCCTCTTCTGCCTGTTGTAGATCCGAATTTGGGTCCAAAAGCTCATCTGCAGATTAGCAGATTAGAGAGGTACCAGCAACTTATTGTTTGGTAAGAAAGACTAAAACTACTTTTACCAATTAGGCACAACTAATCTTGACAGCACTAAAGAAATGAAGTAACTTATTTATCTAGAATTATGTTAGGGCCAACACAAATCAGTTTTACATTAATACAACTTAAGAGTTACAGTCTCCCTAACGTTACCTTTTAATAAGAGGAAAGAAAATTAAATATTAAAGGCATAGTAGAAAAGCAAGACATAATGATGAGCATATCTGTGTAGGATGAAAAAGAATATTAATTAAATATGAAACTAAATGTGCATTGTCGGACGCTAGCAACCTTTCGCATCAATATAGAACTCTTAAAGTCTAGAATCTTTACAACATGGATTTATTCCATTCCCACCTATAAGTAATAAAAAGTGGAGCAATTTATCAGTACTCATTCTTAAGATAGCTTATTAGTGAAAATTAGATCCGATGTTTAACTCACTACCTTGCTATTTATGATGTGGCAGATAAGATTAAAATTGCAAGCATTTTGAAGTCTATTGAAGTAGTTATCCAAGGTCGTAAATTAAATTCATGTTCACTTTATTTCCATTAGCTTTCTTGATATTGAATAGACGACACAACTAGTTTAATTTATCATATCAGATATGTTTTAATTAATCACAGATATCAAGAATTTAGTTTCTGGGGTTCAATCTTACATAAGAGAGGACAAATAATAATGCAGACATAATATAAGGGACAATTTTTTATAGTCAATAGGATCAAAATCTCCACTGAATTTTTAAAAGGGATTTTCAAAATGAAATAGAAAATTTTGGCATGTATGAAGAACATGACACTCAATCAAGCAAAACACAGTAGCTACCCAAGAAGGAGCTGATCAAGTCAGAAAAGCCAGAATTTTGCTATGCCTTACCAGCAATATCACGATTATCATGAATCTTCGAATCAGTTACCCACAAAATGTCTCCAGGAAAAATATTTACATCGGCGAGACAAGCTGTTTCCTTATCAATCACTTTGGAACCTTTGTGGAGTACCTGGTTTTCCTTAACAACCTACAGAAGCAATAAATCATCATGCATTAGGAAGACTGCGTAGCCAATTTGTTGAGTTCAAGAAAAGTTTAAATATATTTGATAAAACTTGTTCTATCATTCTTTTTCAGTAACCTGTGTCTAATATTCCCACCTAACTCTACCTAGGTGCTAGGCTGCCCTTGGCCACCTCTGTTTTTTTCACAAATCATACATGCCTAACACCATCTAGGCATTGCCTAACCCCACCCCAACCCCCATCTAGAAGTTGGGCCTCCAAATTTTCTGCCCTTTGCCTTTTAGAACATTGTCAGTAACTGAGAGCAATTGACAAGCAAATGCAACTACAATTTGCTGCAATTGCTTGGGTCTAGTCAAACAGGCTTATGACTGAAATTTTGCCATGGAGAATCATTGGAGAAACAGCAGCAGCAAAAGCATTCTGCCATATACACATCATTCAAACCATGGGACCAGCATTCCTATAATGTAGTTTTAGATATTATCCTCACCACAACAATTCTGGGCAGAGACATAATCAGACTGAGCAATAAAAAGTATCAGAATATTCATCTAAAGAACCTTTTGATCTTCAAGCTGTTTCTAAGCCAATGCTTCCAAGAGCACCAAATGTTTTGCCTTTTCACCCACATTCAGCTCCTTTTTAACTATTACACCCACATATGAGTTCCATACTCTTAACACTACTTTCAACAGCCAAACATATATTCAACACAGACAAATGTCAGTTTTGGATTTGAAGGATCACCTCAGTAATCTTGAATTTGGCTGAAACATCTACTCAACATACTCTCAATAGTACATATCTCAACTTTTGACCTAAAAAATCCGAGCTAAAGGGCATGACAACTATGTTGAGCAAAATTTGAGAAAAAATGTAAATTTTCCTCAGGTACAATTCATGATGTACCAATAGACACTTTTCAACAAAACCATTTCTAAGCACAATTGGTAACGCCACAAAACCCATATTTTTCAACTATGTCCTACATGCTTTTTTTGCCACTGCATCATCTTTTGTCACTTATCTGCCCATCTGTAAAACCTGATCAAGCCCTTACTTCTTTCAATCTTGAACTGATTGACACTTGCTGCACATTATAGCATTATATAGAAAACAACCCCCGGCCCTCATCATAATGTACAAGCATGTAAAGTGGATTGTAGAAACTTCATTTCAACATTTTTCCCCAACTAGATGCATACAAAATTTCTGGGACCCCTCAGTCATTAAACTATTCTGTTCAGCACCTTCCTACCAGCCACCCCTCAGAATCTCAGTCAAAATCTTTTCCCCTTACAAAAGCTGACATATATCATCAGTTGAGAAGTTGTATTTAGCTAAACAAAATATCAATTGGTTTCCCTTATATAAATCAATTCCTTCAGTACCAGTACTATTCAGTAACAAAATATTTACATTTTAACTTGAAACTTAACCTATTCAATTTCTCAAACTTCCAGAAAATCAGCAGTCAGTTCTTTAAAATCAAACAGTTACCGATACATGCAATGAATGAAAAGTTTTTGATGCAAACATTTGACGTGATAAAAAATAAAAATTTAATAGATACACTGGGCAAGAATCATACCCCAAAGGATTCCCATATCATCATCTTCAGCTGATAAACAGATGTAGATCCAGAAACATTCATATTCACAGAGTTCCCATGTGCTGCCTTCCTTGACCGCTTGGAAGTTCGGCGACTTGGGTCTGAAATGCTGCCTGAAGCTTCTAAAATTGATTTTGGAGGTTCCTTTCCACGGATTAAACAAACACATATATCCTCATTGGTATAATTAAGTTTCCTCATCAATTCAGTGCTTTCTCTTTCACCGATGCATTCCTCACAAACCTAAGCAGAAAGACAGGAAAGTGTACATATGCACAACTGAGTGGAAAACATATATGTGTAGCATGTACAGCAGGGAACAAATCCTCCCAAACATAACCTAAAGTATGGAATACAGAATACTAAAACTCCAAATTTACCTGAGGAGAAGTCTTAACAACAGGTCTCCCATACAGACTCATATTAACTTCGTCGGATGTACTTATATTCTCCTCACAAACTGGCATCTCTTTGTAAGACCCAATCATATTATCTTCCACGCTATTATCAATCTCAATTCTGGCAGTAATACATTTGGACTCTGAGCCACCCCATTCTTCACGAAGCAATCTCCAATCATCCTCTACGATCAGTGTTAATCCTTCTGTCTATAATTATTTGTAAGAAAAAAATAATTGAAAAAAAGGGATATACACCATTAGAGTATTCAAACAGGATTTTGCAACTAGGCAATTTACAAGATCATACAATCTATGAAACATGCTGTAAACAAGATAACTAAAGTCGTACTAGTAAAATCCTAAAGGAGACTCAAGTGTCTTAGTGTGCCATGTTCATCAGTTGTAAAAGGAAAAGAAATGAGAGTGAAATGGACAGAGGAGACTTACAGGAGCTGACTTTTGGAAAATAAGTTCACGCTTCCAGTGGAGTTCCGGAGGCCTCTCCAGTAGCTTACAATGCTGGTTCACATAAGAGTCAAAAAACACATATGTAAGTACGTCCAGCATTTCATAAAACAGAAACAACTGATATTTTAACAATCCATTAATAATGTTCCATCCTGCTTATAAGAGCTACCAACCCCTAACATTATTGCACACAACAAATTTGAATTACTCCGGAGATTCATCCTCTCCAAGACCTACAAAGCTTATCTTCGATAAAGGCAGCAGACAATGAAGAGAAGAAACAGAAATTAATGAAAATGAGTATCAAGACTGTGTGTACCTTTTCGCATAGCAGTGTATCAACAACAGTATTCAGAGTATCAAGTTCTGCAG
Source organism: Scutellaria galericulata (assembly GCA_946896805.1). Lineage (NCBI taxonomy): Eukaryota > Viridiplantae > Streptophyta > Magnoliopsida > Lamiales > Lamiaceae > Scutellaria > Scutellaria galericulata. The sequence goes on from OX335794.1 coordinate 13,044,966, forward strand.
AAGAAGCATTCTTTCCACTAGCAGTAACGTAGATTCTCCATTTTGAAAGCCAAGATGAGGGCAACAAATAGTATTTGGTATCTTGACAAAGTGCCATACTCTTATTCATAGCCAGTTTTTCATGATTCTGCCTCTGCTTCAACTTGAACTCTCTGTAACATACAACTACATGTAAGCTGCTAAAAAAATTTAATATTCCTAACAAGTAAATATTCTTAAATAACCTTAAACTGTCTTCTGAGAATGCAGCTTCTCTAAGTGTGAAACTACATAAAGCACATGGTTCAGAGTTTGAAGGGAAAGTTGCCACAAGGTCACCCGGCTTGACTTCAATAGCCGTTTGATGTATAAAATGCCAAAGACCTTCAGGCACCAGTATCCGTTTAGCACCAGTAGCTAGTTCAGGCATAAGCGCACCATGAGGACACCTAATTGAAGTTGTCGGTGCAGAATCAGCATCACATGGCAAGTCTATGTTTTTCCTACGTAACCACTGCTGCAGCCTACAAAGTACATAGATTAGAGTTGTGTCGAAATATGACATCAAGATTACAATTAACGAATTAGTACTACTTTTGGCTACAATTAAACTGTCACACACAGTAGATTACACAATGTAGGATGCAGACAAATACAAAGTCAGGATGCCTAGAGGAGCATTCTGCAGTAATGATTTTCAAGTTTCAACAATGAAATGAAACCACCCAAAAAAGTCCCTGAGATCCCCAGCCTATCAGAGAATGGCCAGAGAAACCAAGGGATTCTTGGTTTCACATAAAGTAAAAAAAAAAACCTGGATGGGCTCAATCTTAGAATAAGCTTTTGATCTTTTTCAGGGCTCATATATAATTCACCTCCATTTTTATTATAATTTTCTGGACGAAACCTTGGAACTTTATCATAAACATTTTTTTTTTCCTTATTTAAAAAAAAACATATCATTGTAAAAACATGTCAATAAAAACAAAAGGCAAGTAAGCCTCACTAACACCAAGTATCTTAAATAGTGACATGCAGTAAAGAAAAGGCAAGAAAATTAGGATTAGAGTGGAGAGAATTTAATTTTGGGGAGGTACATATTTCATACCACGACTTGGATACATAGTACATATCGCAATCGAAAGGCTCCCCTGAGAGTGCTGCCTCTGCAAGTTCTTTCATTGATGATCTCTGATCCCTGTACATATTTGCACGTCTCATATTTCTACCCATCTCAAAGATGCAATCAGTGCAGTAGTCATCTTTGGCCAATGTTGGACCGCCGCCATACTTATCATAAGAATCAGAAAAAAACATTATCAGAACAAGTATTGGTACAGGTTAGTTTGGAACGGAGAGATGAAGATTTTTAATTCTTAAAATCAAACAAAAAAATGAGATTGAACAAAAAAACATTGAAATTAAATAAAACAAAGAGAAACAGCAGATGAGTCTAAGACTCTAAACTACTAATTAAATTTTAATAACACAGTAATAATCCACCAAACTACATTTTAAAATTAAATGACAAAAGTTTTGTCTCTAAATGAAATGACTGAAGCCAAAACAGCTAATAAGAGTCCAAACCTCTAATTAAATTCCAATACCAAGTTTGTTGGCTAAATCTATTCATTGAGAAACATATAACAAATTTTTAGCTAATTAGACATACATTTAGAGTACCATAAGACATTCTCACTATTAATTAATTAATTATACACACACACACACACACACACACACACACATATATATATATATATATATCAATTTATTAATGTAAAAAAAGAAAAAAACACAAACATATGTATATATGTATATTTAAATGGTTATTCAATATCGGTTCAAGTTTCGATTCTTCGGTTTGGTATGATTAGCAACGGTTGACAGTATGGATAATGGAAAAAATCTCCAAAGCTGTACCAAAAAAATTTGGTTCAGTATGGTTTAGGAAAAGTCAAGAAGTCGATAGATATTCAGTTCAAAGCTTTTCAGTTCAGTAATCTCCTAGCCGTGTACAGCCCTACCAACAATCTACTCAGCCCCCAACAGCCAAAATTTCTTCTAGCAGCAGCAAGAATTTCTTCCAAACACTGCCTCACCACAAACACACAAACTTTGTGCCTTGGCGCCATTTACACACTGTGCTGTGAGCAACATGCGTGTGTGTTGTGCGTGCACCATGTGTGGATGGAGTTAGGTGTTTAGGTGCTTGTTTGGGATCTGGGGGAGTGTTAGGATTTGTTTCTATCTAATTTTTCATATAATTTCATGTGTGAGATGACATGGACAAAACCACTCTTCAGCCTCCACATAAGCATTTAGATGCTGAAAAGATTCATCAATGTTGTAATTGAAACTTTTTTTTTTAATTTCATGACAAACATCAATAAGTATTGAAGTCCTTGTTGCAATAGAAAATGGACCTACAGTTCATGTTTTTTTTTTTTGTAATTAACCCTTTCAAAAATAACGAGAAGCATGCAACAGTTCAGAACCTTGATATGCTAAGACAATAAAAGATCATGTCAGATGGTCTACATTCTGCATCATTTGTTGGGATCTTGTTTAAATACATAATTGTTGGGAAAATGCTTTCAGTCCAAAAGGATTATGCAAATATAGCTTCGATTATTGCTATTCAATGGCTTCAACTATTATATTATTTTATAGCATTTAAATCATAACATCTTTAGATTTATGATAGATAATAAACTACCATGGGTCTTGACCTTGATACTTGGGCCATTCCATTGAGGAACTTGCTTCCATTGAGGTCTTTAAAAATGCATAAACACACATAATAGGTAATTTGCTGAGCTCATTTAAGCATCTTGTAAAGCTGCAAGAACTTATCAGAGCTCAATTATTTAAAAATAATGTAATTACAACTTTGTATTTAAAATAATAATAGACAAATGAATAGTGGATCAAAGATTGTCTAATATGTTTTTATGTGAACAATAACATCAATCTTGTAATCTGCATGAAAATAAAGTGACATTTCAAAATTTTAAATTTAACTTAGCCTGCAACATTTTTTATTCTTTATTTTTAAGCTTGCAACATTTTTAATCTTAATTTCCCTAACCTTTTCAAAAAATATTCCTGCACACACAACATTTTATAATCTTATAGCATGATACAAGTATTTGCTGCACAACACCCACTTGAAAGTCCTATTAGAATAGTAAATTATTTGACCTGACAAAAAGGCTTGCCTTCATATATGAAGATCATGACAGATAAACATCTAATGATTTAACTATTTCTGGCTAATGATTATGAAATAAATTTACTGATAAGCTGAGTAGGGAATGTAGATAGACCTCTGCCAGAGCAGATATGACAGCCAAATTTTTGAAAAATGAATGCAAGATAACCCCAAAAATTTATAATTCTGGGGAGTTTTTCAGAAGATTAAGTTTCACCCAAATAACTCCAATACAGGTAAGGAAAGTGATACAAGAGCAGTATGCATATTTTTTACTCTATAAAGTTGCAAATGCATAAAAAATAAAAATAAATGATAAATAAATAAATAAACAAAATAAATAAATAATCAGTACATTCTTTTAAAAGTAATTATGTAGTTAAAGGCATGTGAAGAAAATATTTCGGATGGAAATAAAAATACAACAGCATGTCAGCAACACAATAATAAAACGATAAAAAAACATCTATGCACATTGGTTATAGGGTTCTACTGGTCACGAGTCAAGGTCCTTAAGACCCTGGAGGGAATAAGATTTTTCTTGTTTAGCTTAGTTTTGGAAATTTATAGCAGAAAACCATTTTATCTGGGAAGTGAAAAGGGTAAGTCAAATTTTATCAGATATCATACATAGGGAGCGGAGCCAGATATAATGATACCTTAGAAAATAATGTGATCCAAGCTTCAGCTGACAAACGCTTCATGTAGTTATTCCCTGAAACTGGCACCTTGGCATGCGAGCACTGTATAGAAGTGTTGTCTATAGCCCTGCACAAGTTGCATGAGTTTATCCATGTATGTCATTCTTGGGCAAAGACAAAAAAAATATATATATATAGTCATCGCGAAGTCTAAGGAGGATATTCTGATTGTTATCTGTACTTCTTGAGTAAAGCCCATTACTCTAGCTATCAGAAGTTCAGAGAAGCGAGCAATTCCATCCTTCTGTAACATTACTGAATCTTGAATTTTCTATAATATTGTATTTCTGTTGTAACATGAAGTTACAACCCTCCACAGTACAATACGCAAGTTGCACTAATGAAATAATTCCGAGTAAACTGTTATTCATTCAAGGATGTGAATGGCAGAATTGAAAAGGACACACCAACTTTAAATCCTTACAAATTTAGAGGGTTGTTTCTGGTAAAGGTCTAATGTAAATACATGAACAATGGAAATTGTTTCCAAACCAATGACTCGAACTAATGCTTTACAAGATTAAGGATAAAGGATTATTTCACTTACGATGGAGTGACACTGTCTGCCCATTGACGAAGCCACTCGGTAGAGATCCAGAAGTATGGCTTCTCGATAGATTGAACTGGAGCTTCAGAAAGGATTGAACGGACCTCCTGTCGCTTCTTTGTAATACAACTCAGCTCAAGTTCCTTCTTTGACTTGTATTGTTCACAAGAAGCAAGATATGATGAATTCAACCCATCTACTTCCTTCAGAAGATGTGATGGCAGAGGACTATTGAGCTTTTGAGAATTTAACAAACCATCTATTTCCATCTTGTAATCATCAGACTTGGTATTTATTTCACCATTAATATTTGAATGCCTAAGAACATACATTAGCATATATGCATCACTTGATGAAAATGTTTGTACATGATTAGCACCATCATTTGATTCTGAAGATTGCATCCGGCTAGCATCTGCATGATTCCCATTTACATGAACATCCATCTCTTTTACAGATAAAGAGCCATCAACTGATTCATGTTTCCCAGTTTTGGCCCCAGAAATAGATGCGGTGGACCCAAAGGGCTGTCGACCCAAGTGTAACACGTGTTCATCATCAAATTCCCACCAATCGCCCGTGTTATCATCCTTAATATGGGCTGTATAGTGGCCACTGTTGACAGCAGAGCCCTTGTGTATCAATACAGCAGCCAAATCATATATCAAATCTGATTGTGGACGCTCCGATAACCTTGGTGCCATGTTAAGTACTTGAGGGAAACAAAATACTGAAGTGATCTTTTTCTTTGTGGTTGTCTGCAAATAGAACCAAAGTAACCACATAAACATAGCTGACAGAAGGGACAATCCAATGTAATTCTATTAGCTGCAGAAACTCAACCATTGGATGGTTGATATTTTTTACCAGCCCAGTATCTTACAGAATATAGAAAACAATGGGAGTCATCATAATATAATAAGAACTTGCAACTTGTGCCAACTCATTTTAAGATATAAATGGAGGGCCCAAGAAAGCAAGCTCTTAGACCTGGATACTCTGCATTATACTAAACCACCTTAATTACAGAAGGCAACATCTACGCAGCATGAACGAGATACACCTTTTAGAAGTATAGTATGCACAAATGAAAGGACACCAATCAGTGACAGCTTATGTATAAGTGCAGAGATCCAAGCAAGTTATTGACTCACAAACATATCATAAAACTGCAAAGCAACATTTGCTGAACTGCTGAGTTGCTCCACCCAAAGAATAGTTTTAAGGGGTGAGAGGCACACAAAGGCACAAGGAGTGCCCTGGCACCCGAGGCGCGCGCCTTTTGAACAAGGGTGCAAAAAACAGACAGAAATAATTAAAAAATACAAATCATGTGGAAAACATCACAATAAAAAATTTTAATTTCAAACACACTCAAAGTTCAAACTTCAACACACTAAGTTCATCATCCAACTACTTGAAGAGGCTCTGTTTTGTGTTCTATTTTCTTCTTTTTTTCTCGGATACTTTAACTTCTCCGAACTCTAGATGTCTAAAATGGTTGACTGATCTATGGTAAAATATTATCTTTGGAACTTGGAAGACAATCTAAAAGAAAAAATGTGTTCGTTACTGTTAAAAAATACTGAAAGTGTGTTTCAGAAAAGTAAAAGAAAAAAGAACAAATGAGATGTGCAGAGGCGTGAAAAGGCACACGCCTACTGTAAGCCCCCGCCGCACTCATGCAGAGGCAGAAAGCCCATCACCCCATGCGCCTCATGCCTCGGGCGCGCGCCTCTAAGAAGTATGACTCAAAGAGGTACATATTACTAGCAGAAGAAATGAGCAAAAGCCAGATCAAATTTGCATCATATATTAGGAATGAATGAGACTAGAGGAAACAAGAAACTATTTCAATAAAAGAGTTATATGACCCTGTGAAAATGTAGAAACAGCAGATATGAGAAAATAAAACAATTACATTTGGAAGGAAAACACAACGCTTGAGCTGAAAATTTAGCACAGCAGGCAGTGACCGCAACTTAATGCTACGGATAGCATCGACTCTCATGGCACAAGCATCACAAAAATACTGATTGTCTTCTCTAAGCTCCTCTATGCTAAGATAATCATCCAAACTCTCATCAAGATTCTTCAAACCTTTAACATTTAACTCCAGCTCATAGAAGTCTTCAATTTTTGATGAAGCCTCAGACTCGTTCCCACATTTTGAGCACCTAATTGAAAGGAAAGAGAAAACCATGACCATTTCATTTCACAAATGCCAGAAAAAGTAATTGAAAAAAGGCTAAATCAAAATAAACATGACTTGTCATTGCTAACAAAAAGAGATAGGAAGCAGGATAATTAGGTGCTGATGATAAAAATAACAAAATTGACCACATAATCTGGTTGAGTAACAATGCTCAGAAGAATAAACAAGAAGATAGCATGAAACAAATACCAGGTATAGGAAAAGTGAGTGATGTGTTGAGCAGCAAGCACGGATAAATCCACAGCATGATGAACCAAAAAAAGGTTCTTACAGGCATTTCAATTGATGGCTAGATATACTTTCAGATCAAATAAGCATGTCTAAGTCAAAAGGGTGAATCTCAAATTCTCACCAACCCAAAACATTACAAAATTTGCCCCAATCGTTTTTAGAGTTTATAGTTTCACCAGATACTTTAGAGCAAAGACGATCTAATTCCAGTGGATTTGATTTTTTTCACTAGTAAAAAATTTGAGGCAACCAGTTTTTTTAATTTTCAATCTTAATCAGTTATTGGAAATTCATGGTCTAAACGCAATAGGCGCTTGAAACAATCATACTTGAACTTGTAGCTGCATTGTTCAGATACATGCAAGGTGAAGAAGAAAGATTATAACATCATACAGAAACACATCTAACCTAGTCACATGTGAAACACCTCCACGGAAAAGGTCTTGAATAATTGTTCTGGCCTTGGGAATTCTAGACTGGTTCAAGCATCGCTCAAGCAATGAGAAGAGCAAGGTGAGAAACTCATGGCTGTCCTGCTGAACACCATTATCTAGTTCCAATGTCTGAATAAATGGAGCTGAATCTACAAAGGCCATCTTACTAGAATGCAGCTGTGCAAACAATCTTGCAAGGTTATTCAGGACAGGCTCTCTTTCTAAAACTTCAGGCTCAACAGAGAAAACACCATCCCTGAATGATTTATTCATGTACAGGCATTGCAGTATGCTGTTTGCATAGCAAGTGGCACCAAGATTTGTGAGTCCTGCCGGTGTACTGGAGGATGCGCGAAGGTCATCAGTCGGGTCAGGACCAAGGGAATTTATGATTTCTGATGTCTTCTGCCACAACCCAGATTTTCGACTTCCACTAGGAGGTGGGATCAGCCCACAAAAACAATTGGGGTTGTCCTTGGTGTTTACGCGACAACCATGACAGACTGGCTTCCAGATCATGTATAGCTGATTTACGTCATCTTTAGTTACTTCTCCATTTGAAAGAATCTTCCTACAATGCACACAGAAATACTTAAAAGAACACAAAGACTTCATATTTATCAAGTTAAACCATCAAGTTAATAATCAGAATAATTTATACTGCACTTCAAGAAAGTTCTTCTCTACGTGGCAACTTTTGTCTTTCGAAACCAGTACAATATACGACAAATTACACGATTTGTATTCCTAAATTACATAACAGTAAGTAAATGTAACTTCCACCATAAACAAAAGACTCCAAAGTATTAAAAGCAACACAAAACTCAGCCAACTAATTAGCAATTTTTACATTCATTGAAAACTAAAAGAACAAAAAAGTTAAATTGAAAACCTCAAAGAACCAGTATCTCAAATTAAACCAACAAAACGCCTGATATGTATCTTCCATCATATTTTTTCATCAAACAATGCAGGTACATTCCCATTAAATCCAAAAATTAACTTCATAGAAACAACATAAATAACAATTAAACATGACGTTTATCCACATATTACAAGAACATAAAGGATAATCAACAAGAAAAAAGAGAACCTATAAATTTCCGAGGTGGTCTCCGCATTGTCGTCGTTCCTGGTCCTTTTATTCTTACTCCTAGTCGTAGGTCGATGATTCCCCATTATCCTGCTCCTGATTTTAGCCCTAAACAATCACTAAAAACAGCAAAAAAAAAAATCCAAAAACGAATAAAATTAGGAACAATTATCTTGAAGCTCAACCGATCAGGGACGATCCGAAGGAGAATTAGGAGCGATCGAGAGAGAGATGAAAGAGTTGGAAGAAACCAGGGGTTTTGGGAGTATAGTGTTATTTTAGGGTGGAGCTATTTACTTACACCTCCAAATATTCTCAATTACCCTATTATTTTGGGCGGGGCTATCCAAACCCCACAATTTCCTAAATATATCTCAATTATAAAATATTTTAATTAATTAATATAAATATAAAAAAAAAAAAAGGGGAAATGCTCAATATACCATCAAACATATAATTTATTATCCAATATACCATCAAATATAACCTTTGTACCCAATTTACCACAAAATATAGTTTTAGGTCTCTTTCTACCATTTTTTTTTTTTTTGTCCAAATCAAATTGGAATAGTGGCTGAAATGATAAGTGATATATTTTACTTTTTGCAGGTGATGAGATTTGATCATGCAACTCTTACCTAACAATATAGGGTTAAACGAGGATTTGGCAAATTGACAAAAATTCCCTTTTAATTCGTGTTTGACTGTTCAAAGTGATTGGATGGTAGGTTGTTGTGGGACAATTAATGTCCCCATCAAGTCAATGATAATTTGATAGTATTTTTGGGCATTTTGTTATATTTGATGATAAAAAGTATCTTAATTTTATATTTTATGGTATAAATGATCTCAATTTTATTTAGTGTGGTAAAATTGGGTCACACTATATTTGTTGTGGTACTTTTGGGTGCTCCCCTATAAAAAAAAACCTCAATTTTACTCTTAAAAGAAATACATATATAAAGGAAAAAACTTCTCTATATCGGGGATCCGACCCGACCTGATGCGTGGACCGCCTCCACGCACGTCCATGCAGCTCTACACATCGCCTTTATTATAGTTGGTGTGCTCCCATGTACCACCAAATCTACATAAATCCTTTAATGAATGTATTAATTATGGGCAACACTCTTGTACTTGGGGACACGGGTCTAGGATTTGCGCCCCCAAATACTCGACCCGCTGGAAAGGTGTATATATATTTTTTTCTTTTCTTCTAACTCAACGCCCCTCCCATTTCTTCTCTCTTCTACAACCAACAACTTTTTCTTCTTCCTTCATCTTTTTTTTCTTCTTCCTTCATCTTTTTTTTCTTCTTCCTCATCTTTCTTGCATCGTCTTCTTCTTTATTTTTTCATCGTTATTCAAAACATGATTTGTGTTAGTGGATTGGAGAGTAATGATATGTTTCTTGATGGAGTTTTGGATGAATTCGGGTCGATTGAGGATTATTCCTTTAAAGATGTGTTGAATTTGACGAATTGTGTGGATAATTTAGGTTGTGGAGTGGAGATGTTTTTTAACTTTGATTGATAAGGGGAAGAAGATCGATGTATATGTATATGAAGTTCTTACATTCTTTGTTTTGCTAATAAATGACACTCACTTCTTGTTGGAATTATAATGTGTTGTTCTTTCATTATATTGATGTTAATAACTTTGTTTTCTTGATGAGATTGTTGATTCAATTTCATGAAATTAGTTGCAAAAATTTCGAGGAAAAAGATGATGGAAATTCGCATTTGAAATTTTAAAATTTACAGTCTACAGTACACTGATACCAAAAGAGTATACAAGTGATATCTTAAGAATATGCAACTAATATCTTTAATTGAATAAGCAACTAATACCTTGAGAGTAAATATGTATTACTTTATACTATAAGCATTAATACCTTAAAGGTAGATATATAATATCTTCAAGGTAAATATATAATACCTAAAAAATGCATATGTAATACTTTATACTATAAGCAGTAATACTTTAAAGGAAAATTTGTAATACTTTAAATGTGCGCATATGTAATAACTTATACTATAAGCATTAATACCTTAAAGATAAATATATAATACCTTAATGGTGCATATGTAATACCTTATACTATAAACATTAATACCTTAAAAGGTAAATATATAATAACTTATACTATAAACATTAATACCTTAAAGGTAAACATGTAATATTTTAAAGGTGCATATGTAATACCTTATACTATAAGCATTAATACCTTAAAGGTAAATATGTAATACCTTAAGAGTAAACAGCTGATACCTTAAGAGTATGCAACTAATACTTTAAAAACATACAACTAATACCTTCACTGAAAATCTTAAAATTTCAAATGTTTCATCATCATCTTCCTCAAAATTTCTGCAAATCGTGATTTCATCATCGTTTTCATCAAATTTTCTGCAAATCGTGATTTCATATTGGTTGAAATAATTGATTTTCGATGTTTTAAAATTATTGTAATCAATTGTGATTTGAAATCAATTATCTAAATTTATAAAAATGAGTAAAAGAGAAGGGGAAGAAGAAAAAACTCCATAAATGACTCCATGGTGATTTGAAGAAGAATAAGAATAAGAAAATAGAGAAAAAGAATGTACAGAACAAATAAAAAGAATAACAAATCTATAAGAAAAGAGATTAAGAAGAAGAATGGGAGAAAAAAAAGAGGAAAAATAAGAAAGCAACGCTGATTCTGTATTAATACCTTAAAAGTAAATGTGTGATACCTCAAGATTATAAACTTAATACCTTCGCAGAATACACAATATATAATAAGGTGCACGCACGATGCACACAAACTATGGTGTGGCCGCGTGTTGAGCGCCAAGGAGCAGCCCATGCGCCGGGTCGGGTTGGGGGCACACAAGTTTTTGTGATTAGTTATATATTTATAAGGTATTAGTTGCATATCCATATGTTATTACTTGCATTTTGCTTGTTCAGTGAAAGATATTAGTTGCATATTCATAAGGTGTTAGTTACATAACTGATATATATGTTTATATTTTACTTATTTAATGAAATGTATTATTTTTATACTCAAAATGTATTACTTGTTTTATCTAAGGGTATTACTTTGTTTAACTTTGTTTTAAGTGAAATATATTACTTATTTTAACTAAAAATATTACTTGTTATGTAAATGTATTACTTGTTTATCACAATGATCTAAATGTATTACTTATATATCTAAAAGCTTCATAAGGTATTAGTTGCATACTCATAAAATATACTTAAGGTATTAGTTACTTTGTTAGTGAAAGATATTGTTTGTTTCATGTAAAGGTATTAATCGAATAACTTGAAGGTATTACTCATATATTCAAAAGGTATCAATGTATTGTAGATTGTAAGTTTGAATTTTTAAAATGTATTTTACTTGAATGTGAGGTATTACTCATATAACTTAAGGTATTACTCATATACTTTAAGGTATTAATCATATACTCAAAAGGTATATATCATTGCACTATAAATTGTAAGTTTAAGATCTTAAAATTCAAATTCGTGATTTTCATCATCTTCTTCCTAAAAAGTTTGGCAAATAATTTCATGAAATCAAAGGAGTTTGAGATGAATGACATGGTCGTCAGAATATTAATAATCCACAATGAAACAATTAATCTATGAAGATAAAACATAAAAGAAAGAGAAAGAAGATAAGATCATAAAGAAGAAATTGTAAATATAAAATCATGATTCAAAAAGTATTCACAAACATGAAATCATTAGTTGAAGAAGAAGATCGAAAAGAAGATAATGCCATTCGAAAATGTGCATGTGAGAAGAAGAAAAAGAAGAAAGATGAGGAGGAGGAGGTGCACACTGCATCAAGAAGGGAGGGGGAAAATTAGGGTTTAGGGGTAAAAAGAAAAAAAAATTAAAAATTAAGAATGTGGGTGGAGTGGAGCAAGGTGGGTCCTAAGATCCATGCCCCCGAGTATAGAAGCCTTACTCTATATAAAAAGAGAAAAAAAAAATTAAGCTCTTCTCCCTCCTCTATCTCCGGTTTGAGGCATCGAGCACATTCGATCAATCAAGATTGAATATAGAAGATATCTAGTATAATCAATTTTTAACGTCTTTTGCACATAATTTTAATTAAACTAATTTGTCAAATGTTGTTTATTATATTTTTGTTCCGTTTCTCAAGAATTTAATAAATGAAAGAGGAGAAAGAGCAAAGAAGAATGAAGAGAAAAGGAAGAGAGAATAGTTTTTTAAAAAAATTCTTTTATTTTTTCTTTTGAGGATAAAATTGGGATTTTTTTATATTTTTATTAATTAATTGAAATTATTTAAAATTAAGGTGTGTATTGAAAGAAGTGGGTGTAGAATCCGACTTGTTGGTCCCAAGTGGTGTCCGAGGTTCAGAGGGGGGTGAATGAACTTTGGTCGATTTTGAAAATCTGTTTAAAACAAACTGTTCTGCAAGTTACTTAAACTTGCAGCGCCAGTCAGTTACTGCTTACAGCACTAGGATGCAGTGCTATACGCTGTAACTTAGAGTCTTATACGCAGCGGAAAAATAAAGGTTTTAAGACACAAGACTGGTTTTCTCAAATATGATCATTTTCAAAACGTTTTATGCTTATGACAGAGATAGATATAAAAGATAAAGCGCAGATAAGAAAACAATAAAACACTTATGGCTTATAGTGGTTCGAAGGTGGTGTAACCCTTTTACGTCCACTCTACTACTACCTCGAGCAGGAACTTCATTAAGTAAGATTGATTTACAGGACACTCCTAACAATCTATCAACTTACAAAGTTAAACACCTACTAGAGTCCAGCGTACACACAACAACTGCAAACTCTAAAGGCAAACCCACACAGGGTTCCAAACTCCCACATAGGGAAGCTGCCTAAAACTTAGACAACTATACAAATAACAAGGATCTCTTATATCAACTGTTCGATACCTAAAACAACCTACGCACACATCAACAAGGTTAAAAAGAAAATAAATCTTCAACTGGTGAGAAGCAGTCTTGATCACTGAGAGCTTCTTTTGTTGTTGTAGACTGCTCCTAGAAGATTGAGTGGCTGAACATGTGAAAGCTTAAAGAGCTTTGGATGATATGTGATTTTCCTCTCGACTTTGTCCAGCAATTTCTTCAATCAGTCACTCCTTCTATTTATACTTGTAGGGAAGATATCCGTTGAAGGAGATATCTCCCATTTTGAATTAAAGTGTTCTTGATCAAATGCATGTCTCGCATTTAATGTGACTTGACTTTTCTTTCCTGAGCATTTAATGCGATGGTTGTGGCTCGCAGCTTTCTGCGGCACGTCAGTCCATGTGGCGTATTGGCATTGGTTCCGTGTTTGCAACTTTGATCTTCTTTGAAACGGCTCTATTTATTCTTGCTTGAATCTTCATTCCTCGTACTGCATTTATCCTTCCTCTGATTGCAGGATACTTCTTCAGTTGACTGTTTGAGTAGAAAGCTTCGCGTTGTATCCTAGGTCTACTTGCAGCTGTTTTTTTTTACAGCGCTGCTGTAACTTAGACCTTCTTGCAGTATCTTCATGCACTACTGCTGTATCTTTTCTTGCAGTATGCTGTAACTTTTTCTTGCAGCGATGTTGCATATCGTTCTTTCTTATTTTGCTGCAATGTTGCAACTACTTTCTTGCAGCAACTACTTATCGCCCTTTCTTGCAGCTTCTCTTCGAACATCCTCTAAGGGTACTATCTCAACAGTCACCCCTTCAGAGGTCTTCTCATTCTCAGAGTGTTGTCAGAATAACAGCCTCGCCTGAGGTCTTCAGCAAGGACCCCGTCTCCTCGGCCGGTCCTGTATCCTCAACAGTCTCTGCTGCAAGAATGGGTTCTTGCAGCTCCTGTTGGTTTCTTGTAGCAGTTACTTGTTTTCTGAGTTCTTCTTTCAGAACAACTTTCTCACAACCTGCTGACTACTTTTCCAATATCATATCTCATTTTTACTAAGGATACTTCTTCTAGCTTGCTGTTCCCTATAGCATGCTGATCCTCAGAAGTGTTCTTACTTCTTTTAAGGTTGGTTTTCCTTATATCTTGGAAAACCATTACATGATCTTTCCTTCAGTATCGATAAGCTTGTGATCATGTAATGTGGAAATTAGGTATTAATACCTTAAGCAAACTGTTCTTCTCTTATTGTGTTATTTGTGTTTTGTCTTATCAAGATAACTACTGAAATATCCCAACACGACTCTATTATTTTATCACCAGTTATATCTTTGATGTAAAAGATCTAAAATAACCATCTTTTCTAAAAAAATTATCTCGGCCTCTCATTTTTTCCCACCTCCTTGGGGAATAAATGATAGGTGTGACATAAGTCAATAAAAATGGAAAAATCAAGCCGAATAAAAAATAACAATTCGGTTTGATTTTGGTTGTTAGCTAATAATTTTTTAATTACGTACATGTTTTATTTTCATTTTTCATTGTTTTCGTACATTTTTCTTCCTATCATCCATCACTTTTTCCTCTCAACTTGAGTTTTGAATCTGTGACGAAGTCCATTTTAATTGTTTTATGTTTATATACATAAAACATGAGGAGCCACGCTGCTGTACACCTTGTGCACGGATCGGTGGATCCGTGCACAACAATTCAAACCACAGCCCCACACTCGCAGTAAGGATGCGCGGATCCACAACAATTCAAACCACAGCCCCACACTCGTAGTAAGGATGCACGGATCCACAACAATTCAAACCACAGCCCCACACTCGCAGTAAGGATGCGCTCTAAATAGATGGCGCGTGATAACACGCGCCATCAATTAAATTTTTTTTTACTGAAATTCACTGTTCATCGTCTTCTCATGCCAGTTTGGGGAAAAACTACAATAACCATTGATCAAACCACGAAGTAAGCTCTTCTTTGAATTCGATCCATAGACATAACGTCCAATATTGATCAAATTTCGACCATAAACACATAAATATTGTTTCTGAAAAAATAAAATTCTGTCATTGATGAAGGTTTGAAGATGAGACAACGATTGATGAAGGTTTAAAGTTGATACAGTGTTCAAATACTCATTGATTGAAGGTTTTAGTGTTTGAATTGAAGGATGAATCTAAAAAAAAATTGGGAGAACTGCGACATCGATTAACAAAATCGCGAAGGAAAAATTTCCGCCATTGATACAGTGTTATGTATAAATTTATGTAGTACTGTTGTGTTATTTTAGTCATACGGTTGTGTTTATTGAGTGGTACTGTTATTTATAAGTTAGTAATATTGTTATGTATAAATTATATAGAACTGTTATATTAATTTATGTAATACTGTTGTGTTAATTTAGTGATACGACTGTGTTTATTGAGTAGTACTGTTATGTATAAGTTAGTAGTACTGTTATGTATAAATTATATAGAACTGTTATATTAATTTATGTAATACTGTTGTGTTATTTTAGTGATACGGCTGTGTTTATTGAGTAGTATTGTTATGTATAAATTATATAGAATTGTTATATTAATTTATGTAATACTGTTGTGTTATTTTAGTCATACGGTTGTGTTTATTGAGTGGTACTGTTATGTATAAATTATATAGAACTGTTATATTAATTTATGTAATATGGTTGTGTTTATTGAGTGGTACTTAGTAGTACTGTTATGTATAAATTATATAGAATTGTTATATTAATTTATGCATTCAACAGAGGTGCGAAATTTGTAAAAAATCAGAAAAAAAAAACACAGAACACGAAATTGAAAAATAAATTACGAAAAATAAGTTAGTTTTGAGAATTTGAGTTTTTCTTCTGATAGAGAAGAATACGCTGAAGAAAACGAGAGAAGAAGACGCTGAAGAAGGAGAGAGAAGAAGACGCAGACAGTTTCACGCGTCTTCAGCGACTCCTTTCTCCCAGAAAATTAATATTATTGGGCCGAAAATTTAATAAAAATAGGTTGTATATCAATTGGGCTTGAATATGAGATGAATATCAAATTGTGGTGTCTAGATCCGTGCACCTCGTACACAAAAGTTTTTGCCAAACATGAGTGGTAAAATAAAAATGAAGCTTATGAAAAAAAAAAAGTAGAAACCCGTAAAGGAAAACAATAAAGAAATTTTGAACAAGATGGGTTTGTGGCATCAAGACTTTCTGGATAATATATCAAATGACTTCAAAACAGACTCCACAAGAAAGAGAAGATGTAGAGAGAGAAGAAGAGTATTTTGAGGAAGAGAAAATTTCTTATCTATACAAGGAATTTGAAGGCATAAAAATAGAGAGAAATAGTTTTCCCTAACATGTTAGGGTGAGTTTTTTTCCAAATTTTTGTCCAACCGAATTTTATAACCAAACTGAACTTATTGCTTTGGTTCGGTTGTAATTCGATTTTGTACATAATTTAGTTCAATTTAGTTTTTAAAATTTTTAAAAGATTGGATTTTCATTTCCAATTCGATTGATAATTGAATTGATCGATGCACACCCTAAATAAATGATGGTAATGTGAAATTTTAAAAACATATTAATAGATAACTTTTATCATAGAGTCTAATATTGTTGGTAAATTAAATAGGCAAAAACTTGTGTACCCCGGGGCACGGATCTTATATATGTGCCCCCAGCCCGACCCGGCGTGTGGGTCGCTTCCAAGCGCGTCCACACCATAGTTTGTGTGCACCGCGCGCGTACATTATTGTATTCTGTGAAAATATTAGGTTTATACTCTTGAGGTATCACACATTTACTTTTAATGTATTAGTGCAAAAACAACCGTGCTTTCTTCTTTTTCCTCTTTTTTTATCTCTCTCTATTGGTCCCAAGTGGTCAGACGTTTAAAGGGGGTTTGAATGAACCTCTATCGATTTTTGAACTTTTTAAAACTTCAGTGAACAGGTTACTGATTCAATGAGAGATGCATTAACCTTATTCGATTCAGAAACCTGGCAATATGCTATATTAGGTTCCTAACTCAGTATCACAGTATGCAGCGGAAAATACTCGATAGAGTTTCTGTTTGGAAAACACTTTCTTTTGCAAGAATGTTGTGTGATAAATGATTTTAGCTGAATGCTTTTGATGTATGCAACAAGATAGATATGCGATAAATATAATGCAGCAAATAAAATCAAAGCAATAAACACATATGTGGTGTAATCCTTCTACGTCTACTCTACTCCTTCCCAGAGGAGGAACTTCGTTAAGTCAGTTTGATTTACAAGTCTCAACTTTACAAACCCCTTCCTAACAAGTTATACCTACTAGAATCTCAGATTCCTAAGCCAAAACCCACACAGGGTACACAATCCCACACAGGGCAAATAGCCTACACAAGACCATATACTTAGCAAGGATTTCAATCCTATCAACTAAGTTACACCAAACTAAAACAACCTAGCACACATAGCACAATGGTTAAAAGATAAAAAGTTTCTTCAACTGTTGCGGTAAAGTCAGTCTTGATCTTGAGAGCTCGAACGCTTGAATTGTAGACTGTTTCTTGAAGGTTGAGTGGCTGAACATAGGTAAGCTTGAATAAGCTTTTGGAGAATATTTGATTTTCCACTCGGCTTTGCTAGCAATTGTCTCAGTCACTCATACATTCTATTTATAAAGTTAGGAAAAGTATCCGTTGAAGAAGTACTTCTCCATTTTGAATTTGAGTTCCGATCTCCAAAGATCTTCTCTGCGCCCGCATTAAATGCATCTGAGGTGCTCCTGACATGAGCATTTAATGCGCCTATCATCGGATTTGGGACCTCTCCTGACATGGCAAGACGATATGGGTCCACCACTGAAGTTCATGCAACGGCTATTTGATCTTGTTGACAGTTAACTTGATTTTCCTCATACTACATGATCTTCCTCGTGCTGCATGGATGAGAGTAGCATTTATCTTTCTACAAAAGATCTGTTGGCTACTTTCTGATATCACAGTAGGTTGTTGTAGCTTTTTCCTGTTTGCTGCTTTTTCCATACATGCTGCTTCCTCCAGCTTGCTGCTCTTAGAAGATATCTTCCTATATCTTCTAAGGTTGGTGTTCCTTATAACTTGGAAAACCATTACATGATCTTTTAAGGATGAAGAACTAAAGATCACATACTAGGTACTGATACCCTAAGCAAATTGTTTTTGTCTTATCACGCAAACTGTTGTGTCTCATCAAAATAACTACAGAAATATCCCAACACTCTCATTCTTCTTCTTCTTCTTAATCTTTTTCTTATCGATTTGTCATTTTTCTTATTTGTTTTGTAAATTCTTCTTCTTCTTATCTATGTTCTTGTTCTTATTATTCTTATTTACATATTTACCTTTAAAGTATCACATATTTTTAATAACATTTAGTTGGCATAAGTATTAATGATTATGCTACAAGATATTATATACTTACTATAAAGGTATTACAATTGAGATTATCAGCCAAATAATTAAATATGCAAAAGTGTTTTTGTTACATGTAATACATGAAGATATTAATTGAATGCACCTTTACGATATCACATAAATACCTTTAAAATGTTATATACATACCTTTAAGGTATTATATACATATATTTAAGGTATTACATATATACATAAAATGTATACATATTAATTTTTGAGGTATTAATGATAAGATATTACATATTCACGTTAAAGGTATTGCATAAGTCCTTTTTAGGTATTTATCTTTGTGGTATTATATACTTTCATATATAAATATATTAAAACTGGTTAAAAAGATAAATATTAATGATTATGCACATTTAAGGTATTACATACATTAAAAGTTGTTTTTGTTACAGGTAATACATGAATGTATTATTTATTATATGTAGAGGTATTACTTGTTTATCACGAATGTTTTAAGGTATTATTTATATATTTAAAAGGTAATACTTTATTTATTCATAGATATTACTTGCATACTACTTACAGCGTGATTGGTATGATGGAATGGGGTGGGAATGGAATCATCATTCTTACCTTCATTCATATTTCTTTGATTTGTATGTTTTATAAGTGGGAATGGTGATTCCCGCATAAATTAGTATTACCATGGATGAGGGAATGACAATTCCTTCCTACTCCATGGTATTACGTATTCTTGTTTTGAAAAGAAAATGAACGTTTTTTTATTAATTTTGATAATTATCATTATTTATTTTATGTTTTCACAAATTAACTTCCTAAAGTTGAATTATTATATAAAATTGCTAACATAATATTAAATTATTTATTAAAAAATTATAAAATAATAACTAATAATTTAAAATAAATATAAAACATAGCAAAAAAAAGGTAAATACATAAATAGTATAAAAATAATTAATAAATATAAAATCTTAAAAACATAATAAAATAATATGAATATAATTTTAATAATACAAATAATTTTAGTTCTGATATAAGATTTATCTATATATATATATATATATATTTGTAAATACATATAAATAAGATAAATGGATATTAGTATAGATATAGGTTATTAATTTGAATTTATATTTCAAATAATAAATTTAAAATAAAAAATTCAAAAATATAATTTAAATGATTAATTAAAAGATAAATTAAAATTTCATTTAATAAATCTTAATTATTCATTTAAATAAATTACGTTAAAATTAAAAAAATTAACAAATGACGTAAAAAACATAATAAATTTGAATTAATAACCAACTAAATCTAAACATTACAATACCATTTTTTTTTAACTAATAAGAAAAACAGAAAAAATATTCTATTAAATAAATGGATAAATATTAAAATAAAGTTAATAAAACATATGTAAATTAATAATTCATATTATATTTCTATTTTTTTAGTTAAATTTCAGAATTTTAAGTTAAACATTAAATATACTAATTCAATATAAACTAATATTAATTTAATTCAAATTTAAAATTATTAACTTTTGATAATAATTTTTTAAATAAGTAATATTAATTTTTCAGTTTAATTTTAATATAAACTTATATTATTTTTGTATTTGACTTTTTTGTATAAAATTAAGATTAATTTTAGTTTAATTTATTTTAATACAAATCAATAATATATTTTTTATTTGAAATTATTAGTTTGTAGAAAATTATTTTTCAGATTTTATTTGAACATTTAAAATTCTATTAAACATATTTTCAGATTGAATTAAATGTGAGATTTGAAAATTATAAATTTTGGATTTTTAGTAAATTATTTAAAATAATTTATTTTTTTAAGTTAAATAAATATATTTAAGGAATTTAAAGTTATTATTTGGAATGTAAATTTCAATTCTCATGTTTATTAATATGTATTTTTTTATTTTTTAGTAGTTTTAATGTATTTTTATTTCTTTTAAAGAATATTAATGTATTTCAAATTAATATGTGACTGCCACTTATAAGGAAATCGGGCCCAAAATGTCCGAAATTAGGGTTCCAAGTGCATTCACGTGTGAATTGAGTCCATGCAATTGGATCGTTCGGATTGAAATTGAACAAAATTTCCAAATTTTTAAAATTATTGTCCTAAATTGCCAGCTCAAAAAGTTCTTGCTAGAAAGTGTGAGACCCTAAATAATATTTATGTGTATTAAAATAAAATTTTATTTTATTTGTTGATTTTAGATTTTTAGATTTATAATATTGTAACCTTAATATTGAAAAATCATATATTTTATTTTTGATTTCTATATTATTAAAATATAACTTTAAGATTTCTTCAATATTTTCATCAAATTTTTAGTTTATATATTTATATGTGTATTTTTTTAAACATTTATCTAAAATTTTTATTTTTTTTATAATCAAGCCCATACATACCTTTTTTTATATAAAGTCATTTAATAATCTACCATTTTCATAGCTAGCAATTGCATTTTCTAAATCTTATTTTTTAAAATTTTATATTTAAAAATAAAAATAAAGAAAAAGACATTAAGTGTTAGATAATTCATGGGCGGTTGCAACTTATCCCCAGTGGTCATTCTTTTTTTATATACAAAAGATAGTTTAGTTTTTTTAAAATTTTATTAAACTTAATTTAATTTTTTAAAATCTTACATGTTAGATGAGGTTTCTATATTATAGAAAGAATACTGAGAGTAGGAAGATGTATGTACGTATGCACATCAATCCGTATACCATGTACGTACACTATTAATTGTGTGACGATAAGATTATTACACATGAAACTGATCGAAAATTATGGTCTTAATGCGGGCATTACAAATGTGGGAAAATTGTAAATTTAACACATAATTTTTAGATTATTCATCAATGAAAAATACTAATTTTTCAGGCTGCAACACCAGGACACTAACATTTTAATTTGGGCGATTTTAGGACAAAAATTTGAAATCAAGAATATTGGGTCAAATCGCATGAGATTTGAACTTTTTGTTGAAGTGATTTTGGCCAAAAATTCGTGATTTCGGATTTTTTGTCATAATATCACCCAATTTGAAAAATTAGTGTCTTAATGTTGGGTTTTGAAAAATTAATGATTTTCATTAATGAATGTCCTAAAAATATTGTACTAAATTTGTAATTTTCCCTAGATGTTATAACATTAAAAGATATGTTTGAATTCGATTTGAAATATTAATTTGAAGTTGGTAACTAATTAAAAAATCCAACATATGCACACACAAACACACACATATATAGAGAGAGAGACCATGTGATGGTTATCAAGTTTTTTGCTCACTATATATGTATATGCTTGTATGTGCATGTATCTTTTTCATATTATAGGATAGACAGGTGATATAACATATGGTGCCCTCCCTCTCGGATTCCATTCATCTGGGCTCCATTTGATTGTACATCTCTTTATCTCTACAATTTAAATTTAATGGTGGACATGAAATAGATAGCTAGAGAGTCATATCTTTAATGATTTTGTAGTTTTTAAGTTTCTTTTTTTAAAAATAAAAACTATTTATTTTCTGTTTTTTTCTAGTTTTCATGATTATAATGCTCTTCGCCCTCTACTTTCGAAGTCAAACCCATGGTGGAATTTTATATTCTTGGAATTTTATTAATTTAGACTCCGACCTTTTCATGAATTTGACTTGAAAATTAACGTTCTTGCTTTTGGTTTTATATCTAGTCATTTTAGAAAATTTGTTTTCATATAATCCATGTATTTAGATAGTGAGATGAGAAAACGCGTTGAGATCATTATTGAAAATATATAATTAATTTGAATATTGTTTTATCAGAAAATGAAATTATATATATATACACACACACATACAGACTAGGAAACATGCTTTTTTTTTTTATTTAAGGGTGAGTCTATGCACATTCCATGAAATAATAAACACATTCTATTTTAAAATCATAGGTATAAAAATTCATTTTTTGGAATATGTTTAGTAGTTTTGGGATGTTGACCATTTTTATTATTTTTAATTATTATGGCAGAAGTTAGCTCTTATAAATATTGTAATGATCAGGCAAAAAGTATTTTGTAAGTGATGGATGTCTTGTTTTAGATGTAGCTATGTTATAGCCTTATAGGTAGGTTTGAAATAATTGGTATGGTAGGAGAGAATTTGAAAAATATTTCTAAAAGGGATGATTGCATTTTGCTTGGAACTTTTCATTATATTATTGATGTTGCGTTTTACCCTTTAAATTTTATGATATATTTATTGCAGCATTTCAGATAAATCTCAGTTGTAGACATGCCCAACCATCAATGATTGAGATGTATTCGAGACGGTAAAACACACAAAAATCATCAAATTTAAACACAACACAAGTATTACATAAAAATGTTAAAATGTCCACTATGAACAATTTTTAATATATCCATCTATGATATATAATGATCACATTCCTTTAAATTATAGAATATAAAATTAATAAATATGTTATATATTTGTACATCTACGATGAATCTATATTAATGTGTCCATAGTGGATGGGGTAACAGGATTGTACAGGTACAACCAACAAAGCGGAAAAACCATAAAATTCGAATAATAACATTAATTTACAAATACATCCCATCTTTACAAACAAACAGATATTAGTCTATGTAGGGTAAACATGAATTAAGATTTAAAATGAAACGAAATAGAGGGTAAATTAAGTAATCAGAAAGGCTGTCAATAGAAGAAAGGAGACATATATAATTATATATTCGAAAAAGGTGATTTTAATGGAGCTAGTATCATTACTTTAATATATAATACAATGGCATTAGTGTAGACTACAAATAAAATCATGGTTAATTAAGCTAATTATTGGGTAAATGCGCCTCTACTATCATAGTAGCAATGCAAGTTTACACTTAAAAACACTGGCTTAGCCAATTTCAGTGGATTTGCCTTTTATTATATACTTTGCAGGTGAATGTTGACTCAGACTACATTTTTAGCAGCACATCATTTGCTAACTATCTATTTAGTATATACCCCTTCATTTCAACTCAAAAATGCATTAATTGTACATGTATCTATTTAAACACTTTTAGGGTTTTAAAGGTTTATATAATTCTCAACTCCAACTTTTCATTTGAAAGGGATTGCAATTACAATATATATTGATATTACACCATTATTCATTTGCAAGCCTATTATTTATTGTATTGATATGAATACTCTAGTGCTATATATATATATATTTTTTTTTTTTCTCAATAATGCATGAATTTATTGAATTGGACGTGGCTGCAAGTAGGGCTGACAATACACAACACAAACGAATATGATTTGTAGAAATAAATTAATTAACCACACCATAAAAACAATATAAACACGTAATTCTTTAATTTTGTTAAAATTATACTTATTTTCGTATTTATAATTAAATAAAATTAATAATTTAAATACAAGATATATAGCTATGAGTCATTCATAATCAGACGTAAAGCTGAAAAGTGAAATGAAAAATCTTATATACACTTTGGGTAGTACTACACTGATATTTGTCTCCATTAAATTAAACCTAGTGCATAATGTGGACACATTCCACCTAACAATTAACATCACTACACTATAGCTAGTCCCAATTGTTGGAATTTTCCCTAAAAACTTGAAAAAAGAAAAAAAAAAACACCATTTACTATGTGATATACACTAATTAAGTTGGATGATAATTTCGAATCAAACCTTCTGGCTGCAGAGGCTCAATCCTTATGACAACTTCATGAAGTGCAGGAGCTATCGACACAGGTGCTGACGTGGCAGCTGCAGTAGTAATACTAGGCTGAGTATTGCATCCAACAATTTTATTACAAGTTTCAATGAGGCAGTTTCTGCAAGTAGGGCAAGATGAGTGTGAGTTGAGCCATTTGTCGATGCACCGGACATGGAAGCCGTGGTGGCACTTGGGCAGAACCCTAACTCGTTCACCGGAGGCGAACTCCGAGAGGCAAATGGCACACTCAGTGTCCAAGCCAGGCAGCTTGAGATCAGCTGCATAGCTTATTGTGGGAAAGGTCTTGAGGGCCTTCTTCTTGATTCCGGTGTTGGCCAAACGGGCCGATGGGCCTGCCCCGGTTGAGGACTGGTCAGCTGTGGCCACAAGGGCAGAGCATCTGAGTGCACATCTGATGATTGAGTTGAGCCCAAGTGAGCAAATTAAGGCACACAAAAGGACTGATAGGACCATCACAACATTTGCATCAAAAGTGTTGGGGTCCTTGCTAGGGTTTGGTGAGGGTGGGGGGGATGTGTACAAAGGGTTGTGGAGTAGCATTCTTCTTGAATATTGGAGATGGGTATTGAATTGTGACAATTCTTGAATTATTGAAGTTGAGAATGAGGAGATAGAAGAAGTGGATGCAGCCATTTGGTTAATTTCAATGTTTTGGTTCAATATTTTCTTTTGGAGGTGGATGCATGTGAGGGAATTTATAGAAGGGGAAAAGGGTCAAGAGAGTGGGATATATAACTTTTTGGGCATTTTATAATGTATGTATAGTTATATAGGACTCTGCTCAACTTGGCGGCCTTTTTAACGGAATATTGTGAATTAAAAAAAATATTAATAATTTACAGTGTTATTTGAATTGTTTAACAAAATACGTGAAATTGTCATTAATATAGATAACACTGTCAGAGTTTTGCACTTTTCATTCTTTTTATTTCTTTTTTGTTGCATGTCGCCTCCAGTATAGGTGACTTGTGCACTGTGCAGCTATTTCCATTTATTTCATTTATTTACTCTTCTTTCATTTATTTACATAGCTATTTCATTCCCCAAACCCAATACTTGTGCTCCCTTTTTTATTAATATTTCCACATATGATTAATATTATAATACGATGAAAATAAGAAATATTTAAAATTCGTAAAATATATGGGTAGTAGGTTAAATTGAAATAACTTTGAAGAACTATACTGATTTTCATGATCAACATCAAAAAATTATCGACACTTGAAATTTATTTGCTCATACATCACACAAGTATCAAATAAGATTGAAATATTATCGAGAACTTGATTTTTTTTTTTTTTTTGTAAATTAACATTTTCCCATCAAACTCGAAATATTTAAATTTTATGATCGTGCCAAGAAAGGTAATAAATTTTGTTTGATTTTTTTTATGGAGTTTTCATTGAAAGATTAGCGGACAATTAGAGACCGAATCTATTAGTACACAATTTGTTTAGTGTACGTAATTCCGATTCCAGGATTCTATTAAGTTTAAATTCAGATTTTAAATCTGTATAGGGTTTGATAAGGTAAATTTGAATTTGATTGAATGTATTTTCATTTTAAGTTACATTTTTTTAATCTTGTGATACTTGTTTTGTTATTCAAATACTTGTGTTTTATGTTGATAATTCTTTCACGGTACAACACAACTCAATGTCAAAAAGATGTTCTTAAGTCAGTCGTCTTTTTTCATATTTGTATATTGTTTAGGATTAGAAGTAATATCTGAGATTCATATCTTAATTCTCAAGTAATACATGATTTAGTAGATATGAGATAATTATTGTAATTGAAAGAGACAAAAGAAAATAGACGAAAATAATGTCGGAATTGAGAAAATAAAATAAAAAATGGAGTCAATTAATGATGTTACATGCCACACACAAACTATAAATACATTAAAAAAATTTTGATATCAAAATTGAGGATTTGATATAGTTGATTTCAATTTTATCGTCTGTAATTTCACTTTTTTGAAGTTGCGTTGACTTTTGTTTTTCTTTTTGTGAGCTAGTGACAATTCATCGTATCAGTCTATGTATATTAGAGGTGTATATGTGGACTAATAGAACGGGTCAGCCCATGATCCATTATTTGATGGGGTGAATTTTTATTATGGCGGACCACCAGAATCCTAATCCAATCCAACTTAATAATATTGCTTATCTTTTTTACACTAATATAGGTCATATGCGATGTACAAACATATAACTTTTACTGTCTAACATTTTGATATTGAAATATTTTAAATAAAAAATAATAATTTTTTTGAAAGTAATACCAACTTAATTTATTACTCGTGCTATGCACAAGCATAAATATAATTTAAATATTTTAAATTTGATGTTAAAATGTTAATTTATGAAGAAAAAAAAATCAAGTTCATGAGAATATTTCGTTCTCATTTGTGATGAGCGGGCATAAATATTTCAAATTTTGTAATTGTTTAGATTAAAAATATTGATCATGAAAAAGAATATAATTCTTCAAAGTTATTCCAATTTAGTCTACCAATTTAATTCCTGAATTTTAAATATTTCTTAAATCCCTATAATATATACATTTTTGTGTCATGACTACGTACTTTACTAATTGTAATTGTTATAATATATAGGTCTGAAAAGAAAAAAAAGGCAAACATATGCTGAATATGATATTTGTAATGAATATAAAATGGTGTAATTATTCTATATTTCCGATCGATCCAAAACATGAATTCTAAATTCAACATACTATTTAAAAAAATTATACATTTGTTTTCAATAAATATATAACGTGCTTAAAATAAAATTACAAATTAATTTTTATTTGGAATGAAAATCACATGTTTTATGACAAGGATTCATCATCTTATTTTAAAATAATCTAATTAAATCAAAATTTCTATTTCACTATTTTTAATGCAAATCAATCAAACAATTTTTAATAAAATTTGTAAACCAAATAATACACTTATCTCATATTTATTCTGGAAAATTAAAAAATATATATTATTCAAAAAATGAAACAAAGAATAAAAAGTGATCACACTTTTAATATGATACTTTCATAGGTTTTTTTTTTTTTTTTTAATGAAAATTAAGTTGATACTTTTTCCATACAAATAATTGGCTCATTAACTTATACAAAATATAACATGAACAATCATGTTGGATAATATGCATTATAAAACTTGATAATTCTAAAACAATGAGATTACAACAAAAAAGTAAATTACACATTTTTATATAAATTATAAACTTCATGTTACATGATATTAAAATTTCAAATTTATATTTACTTCTTAATCATGAATAAACTATTATATCATCTTTATATATATAAAAGTAAGACCACTAAGGACACTTGACTTGCTCATATTATTTTAATATTAAATATGATTAATTAATGATTTAAAATTTTATGTTGCTAAGAAAAATTATTAAATAATTTAGAAATGTTGATTAAATTTATCTAAATAACATGCTAGGCTTCGATATAAGAATTATTTGCGTATTTGAAATTTGTTAAATTTGAAATTTTAAAGAAAAAGTATAAATAAATAAAAAAGAAAAACACTAAAATAAAGATGAGCTTATTGAAAATGATTGTCCAAACTTTTAATTTAAACTTATTAAATAATGAAAAACTGAAAAAATATTTTTGAAATTTTGAAATAAACTAAAAAAATTATTTGTTCAATTTTGACTTTCAATTTTTTATTATAATTCAAAAGAAAATTTGAAGATTTGTTATAGATATTAACAATAAAAAGCAAACTAAAAAATGATGGGTGGGTTGAAGATACAACAAACATAACAATATATATTATTTTCAATAATAAATTAAAAATGATTTATAATCCTCTATAAATGCAGCATATATTCTGATAATTAGATAAATATTTAATCATATTACATTATATTTAATGTTGTGATATTTATCGCACAAATCATAAATTTAATTTTACTATATAAATAATATTTAAAATTTTCTAATTTGATTAATTTATTTTTTATTTGAAAATCATGTGTATTACACGGCTCTATACTAGTCTTTATATATATAAAATAAGACCATAGAGACACTAAGCTCATATTATTTGTACATTAAATATAACTAATCAATTATTTTAAATTTTTTATAGCTAAGAAACATTAGTTAATAATTTTGAAATGTTAAATATTTTTTTCTAAATAACATATGCTTAGACTTCAATAATAGAATTATTTATATATTTTAAATTTGTTATTTTTAAAATTTAGGGAAAAAATTATAAATAAATATGATAAGTGAATTGAATAATATAATAGGCATAGCAATATATATTCTTTTCAAAATAATAAATAAAAAAATTATTTATGATACTCTACAAATGCAACATGTATTTCGACAATTAAATAATTATTTAATCATATTATATTATATTTAATGTTAAATTAAGCACTATGCATTACAAAAGTCATAAATTTAATTTTTTTTGTATAAATAATATTTAAAATTTTATAATTTTATTAAGTTTAATTTATTTTCTTTTAAAATTTCGTGTATTACACGGCACCTACACTAGTTATATATATAAGTATGAAATTCATGTTTTCATAATAATGAAATTTTAAGGGTAAAATTCAGATTTCATACTTGAAACTAGGCTATATTTCAGATCGGGTACTCCAATGTCATCCCTCATCATAAGTAGTCCCCCAATTTTTTGAAATTAATCAAAAAATATCATCTCCGTTAAAATTCCGTCCATTTGGACGGAATTTACCTAACCTGAAGTGTTTGGAGCGAAAATTAACACAAGACCATTGCATAGCAATAAATGAGTTTTCATATCTAAACACTCTTTCTATTTTTGGAAAGAGGAAAAAAGAAAAAAAGCTGAAAAAGCGTTTACATTTATAATTACATGTATTATAGGGTTAATTTCCAAAATCAATTTAAAATATGATATTTTTTTTTCAATTTGTAAATTTTTTTTATCGATTGCAACCTAAAGTTCACACAATTTTTTTAGATTGCAACCTTCGATAATTTTTAGATAATATTTCTAATCATAATTGAAAATTTTGTTTGATTTTTGCACAAATTGAGCTTGATCAAATGGGAAATCAAGAAAATGATTTGAGCTGTTATTTGGTTTGAAATGTAGAGTGTTTTAACATAGGTTTATGTCTTTTGATTAAAGAAATTAAGACATCAAATTAGATTTTGGCCCGAAAAGTAATTGAAAATTTGTCTTTTTGCAGCCTAAAAATATCATAAATTTTGAGATGGAATTGAAAGAAGAAAAATGTTTTATATAGTTGCAAATTGAAAAAATGAAGTATTTCAAAAAAAATTTGATTTTAAATTTTTATTATATATCTATATATATGTTATATTTGCAACAAAAGTTGTGCTTAATTGGGGTATGTTCTTTTTTAAAATTTCAAGTTATAATAAATATTTCATTTTAAATTCATTTTTAACATATAATATACCATATTAAATGAATATGTGATAATACTTTGATAAATTATAATTTCATAGGTAATATTGTGTATTAATTTTGGTTCTAATATTCTAAATCCATGAATTTGAGAAATTATAATTTCATAAGTAATATTTTTATTCAAATTATGTAATACTTTTGGAAAAAAAAATTATATTTTGATAGGTAATAATATGTGTAACGCCTAGTATAAAACGATGCATAATTGGATTAATTAATTAATTTAACCTCTAATTTTTTGATTTATTATGTGTGTTTCAGAAAAACGAAATAATGCATAAGTAATTTATCGAGCTATAATTTAATCGAAAAATAGGTTATAATATAAATAAAAATATCGTAAGTCGAAGCCCAAGGTTAACGCCTTAATGGGTGGCCCATTAAGGGTCCGTGGCCCAAAATCGAAATGTATAAAGCCGAAATTAGAACACAAATGAATGAAATTTGAAGACATTTGAAAAAGGTCTCTCTCTCGGGCCGGCCGGTCGCTGTGCCACCGACGTGCCGTCGCTGGCGCTGCTCTCCCTCTCCCTATTTCGGTCGATTCTTATGCCGGAATGTAGCCCTCACATAATAAGACGTGCATCTAAGACATATCTTATTATCTCCTCATTTCTTTGAAACATAACATCTACTACATAGCATTCTTTGCTCATTACAATTAAGTGAGGGAAAAAAAATGAAAGAGCTTGAGTTTCATCCTAAGTTTGAAAGTGAATATCAAACTTAGAATGAAATTGTCTATGTATCCCTAAATAGAATTAGGGAATCAAAGCTCACGTAGTTCTCTTACCTCAAACTTACCCATTAGTTCTGGTGGAGGAGGATGTGTTGGAATCGTAGCCATACTCGTCGGGGCCATCGTCATCAAAGACAGATAAATCTAGATGTTGTTGGCGTTTGTTGGCTCGAAACCAATCTTCAAGTAGAGTATTGTTTTGAACATTCTATACGGTCAATCTTGCCCTTTTTGGATTCAACATATGTCGTTCTTTGGAGAAGGTGCACTCGACGGAAACGTTGGAGGCGGGACTTGCAAAAATCTCCTTTGCAATATGACTTAAAATAGGATAAGTGTTGATTCTTTTTTACCACCAGTTCAAAAGATCCACAGAGTTTTCAAAAGAAATAAATTCAAATGTACAACTTAAATATGTATCTAATTCTTGTGTGGGATTAGACCCCCTAGTTCGTTTTTGTGTTCGGTTATCATAAAAATCATAAAATGCACTAAGACCACTAACATTATATGGATCATGTGAAAACTACTACTACCACCTACATTTTGAACACCTAAATTATCCCCTCAATCATCCCCTAATGATATTTTATATTCTTTAAATAAATCATACAAATATGTTTTAGCTCTACCTGCAACTTCTATATAATTTGGAACATAGTCAACTGCATCATAATCGGATAACAAAAAATGGGGGAACAAAACACTATAATACATTTGTAATAATTCCATTAGACCATCTCCTCTAATCCTAAAATCTAATAATTTAGCTAGTAAAAATAAATCGGGAAGTTCGTGAAAATATTTTAACCATTTTGCTTTAATTGCTATAATAGTCCCACCTATAATAGGACATGCACAATATTCATTCAAAATTAAAGTAATTATAACACAATGATCTAAGGCTAATGGAGAAGTAGGATAATAAGTGTCACTTAATTCTCTAGTGACTTCTTCAAAAAAATTTAAAAGTTGAATTAAATTAATGCATGCATCCCAAGAGTTGCTATTCAAATATATCAATTCATGTGGGTTTTCTTTATAAAATTGAATTAGCAATTCTTTATAATTATAAGAATCTTAAAGCATATAATAAGTTGAATTTCATCTATGTTTTACGTCCATCACAAATTTCTTAACTTCCATTCCATTATTTTTACAAAATCTTGCCCATTTTTTATGTCATTGTGTTGATTTAGCAATTTCATGAATTGCATCCGTAATAGGTTTAATTTTATTATGCAAAGCGGTTAGACCATCTTGTACACACAAATTCAAACAATGGGGGTACACAACCAATATGAAAAAGTTTACCATCTATTGGAGGCCTACAAAATTCCTTTAATGTGGGTATACTAGCAGTGTTAGGAGCGGGCATTATCATAACCAATCGAAAATATTTTTGTAACTATATCATAATCATTAACAATTTTTATTATTTTTCTAGTAATTGCTACGGAACTATATCTTTCATCAAATTCGACATAGGCAATTAATCATTTTTGCATGTTCCATGCATCATCTATTCAATGGCACGTTACTCCTAAATAATCATGGTTTTTGTAAGGATCTTTCCACACATCACAACAAATAGATACTCGTTGTGTTAAATTTTTTAATTCTTCAATTAAAGCATATTTATATTCACCTACAATTTTTTCTATGTCACGTGTAACGGTATTTCTAGATATTCTTCTACTAGCGGGGTGAAAAACTTGAGAAGTAAAATCTTCATAATCATCGTCGGTTGTAAATTGAAAAGGAAGATGTTTTTTAGCAATAAATTTGACTACTCATCTCCTATGATTTAATTGACTAAATTGAAAAAGGAATTTAGGGTCGTTACCTCCGGTTCCCCCACTGGAACCGGTATTTTGTCCAGGAAGATGGGTTTGAGAGCGGTCATTACCCATATTATCCGGATGCTTCTTGATGATGTGGTTGTTGAACATTCCGTAACCCCCTCTGTGCTTGAATTTGTAGCTCTTCCCACAGTAGTTGCACGTCACCATGTAGTTCACGTTCGAATTTGATATTTTCTCCTTTTTAAAATGTATGGAGAAAATATCACTTCGAAGTGTTGAAGTGGATCGGCTACGTGTGTCACTCTCTTGAGTTGGTCGGGCCTCCGACTGCTCCTCCTCCACTTCGGTTTCGGCAAAGTCGGCGGCGGTCGAAGGTCCGAGAGCCTCCTCTAAATTGGCGTACTCCTCACTCCAATGAGAGTGAGGAGTGTATTAATCGATAAGATCATCGACTTCAACATCTCGTGGTGGAGGCATAGGCGTCTTTCCTCGGTAAGAAGAACCGGCGGAAGAAGAACCTCTTCGAGACATTTTCGATTGAATTGGAACTTGAGAATTGAAAAAAAAAACTTTAGAATTGAAAATCGAATTGCAACTTGAAAATTGAGAGAGATGTGTTGGAATGGTGTGAGAAAATGAATGGGGGAGGGGGTATTTATAGAAAATTTTGAAAAAAAAAATCGCATGAACCGGCGATTCAAACTGCCGGTTCGACCACCGGTTTACAACGGTCCGCAAATCTTGATTATTGATCTCCAACGGTCGAGTGATCCTGGAGTGACACGTGTCCAACGGTCATTTTTTCAAAAAAAAAAAAAGGCGGGCCGGTTTTGAACCGCCGGTTCTGGCGACAACAACTCTATTTCACCGGACTCCAACGACAATGGCTACTTTTCACCGGAGCTCCGGCGGACACGTGTCGTTACCTCGTTTTTTCAAAAAAAAAAAAACTAAAATACCGTGAACCGGCAGAAACTGAAACTGAACCGGTAGAAACCGATTTACGGTTCCGGTTTGGAATCCGAACCGTTGACTGCCGGTTTCAGTTTTCTCGAACCGGTGGGCACCACCACACCTATCTAATGTTATGTGCAATACATATTACGTGTTGTATCTAATTGTTGTACTCATACATGTTTGATTAGCTTAACTGCTTAATAAACGATAAAATATGGAAATTATCTCCACGAGTGTATTCAACGCACCCACTCCGCGTGTATTCACACTACAGGAAACGATGGAAATAGAAAAGCGTAGCGAGAGGGGTGCCATATCAAGTTGTGTCCTTTTCTTTTTCGGTTTTATGTTTTCTGAATAATGATGTTAATCGTTTGTAAAAGTTAAACTGTTTTTCTGTTTATGGATTCTGTATGAATTTCCGCTGATTAGTTTTCAATATTTTCTTCCGGCTATACGCCGAGGGTTTTGAACATGTAAAATCGTAAGTTTAAAAGTTCTCGAAGCTTCTGTTATGAATGCTATTTGAATCTCTTATCGCCTGTTTTCTGTAAAAATTTTAAAATGTATGTTTCTCTTTCCTCTCTTTCGCACGCCTCCAAAGAAAACTTCGATATTTTTAAGTATGAAAACAAGGCGTGCCAATATGTAATGATTTTGTTTGTATAAGGTAGTGCTTCTATATTTCTCAGGTAAAACTTTTGGTTCCATAACTTCAAATCAATGATTAATTTGAGAAATTATAAATTGGCAAGTAATATTTTTATTTTCTTAATGTAATATTTTTGTATGTATCATATAATACTTTTATGTGTATTGATCCAAGTTGGTCGGGCATTGACCAAATATCGTTGATTATTGTTGATTGACTATTAACCGGATCAATCCGACCCATCTAACACGATCCCACTCAACTTAAATTAATAGGTTCATCTTGTAAATCTTGAACTAATATTTTTTAACTTTTAAATTCCAAACTAATAATTCATTATGTGGAGCCTAAATTGATAAACCGTCTCATTAAATCATTAAGTCCATGAATATCTATCTTGCAAACACTAATAATTGACCCATAATTTTGATCTTCCAATAATCAGTTTAGTAATATAATGGGGTTTGTACAATCAAGCAGGGGGCCACCCACCTTTGATGCAGCAGAGTTTGCCACGTGCTAATTAAACATATCTTTTATAAAAATGCTTTTTGGGGCCCACGTACTTGAGAAGGGGCGAGGAAGTTTCCTGCATTTTTATCAACGTGGTTGGAAAATATAGAAAAATCATTTACGTGTTGCCTTCTTTACTTTTTAAATGTTTATTTATTATTATATATTTTGGCGTTAGTAAATGCACTTTGGTTTAATAGAAATATAGGCCCACGCAAGTAGATAAAAGGTTAGCAATTCATTAGCATTTAGCACCCAAATATTTATATTTTCAATCAACTCACTTTTAGCTTGGCTTAATTGATATACCCATTTTCTTATTTTATATACTGTTTGCAAAATTTAGGAACTTAACCACAAGTGAAAAACGTAGTCAAATAGCCATTTCAACTACACTAATTTATACATAAATGAAATAACTACGAACTGATAAAATATTTGCAAATATTAATTATCACACGCATGTTTTCTTCATTTTCCTTTTCTTGCGCGAATGTTGTGGGTTTAATTTCTTCATTAAAAAGATTAGAAAAACCATTTGAAAAAGATACAATTAGAAGTATCAATGCAGGTTGGATTAGTAGGGTGAGCCTTCATTGTGGCAAATTGTCAAAATTATATCATGTCCAATTTAACGGTGGATAAGATTGTCGGTTTTTTTTTTTTTTTTCTAAGAATAAAAATGACGTATGCATATCTTGTACGTTCAATTATAAAATGAAAAACATTTTTGTTTGAAAATAGTTGTTTCATTCAAATATCTTCATTCTTATAAATAAACAACTCACATCATCAGTATTTTATATATCAATGCTCCATTAGATAAAACTTTATATCATTATTATCTACATCTCATTTCTATTTTCAAGAGAAATAATTAAAAATGGAAAAAAAAAATCCACCAAAAGCCCCACCCATCGTGCCATGTGGGCCAACCACTGAGGCCTGCCTTCTGACGGTCTTTTTTATAAACCCAGCTCAACATTTTTGGTGTGTTGGGGTTGACCGACCCTACATACCTTAACTGATTTTAATTGTTCTAAATTATATTATTAATTAGTTTTTTTAATTAAATGTTAAAGATTTATGATAATTAAATATAGATCTATTCAAGAAATGAGAATCCATTCAAAATTTACTAATTATTATAAGATTTCAAAATTTATTTATGTGATTCAATATTAGTAGAAGATTTCAAAATCTTCATAATTAATATATAATTTAAGAAAGAATTTTATATGGATCGTAATATTATATTCATTCAATCTAGTTTATGGATATAACATATAAAAATTCAAAAATAATTACTATATCAAAATTATTCAAATTTTTTGATTATTTTTATGTATATTAAAATTGCATTGAACATGGTCGAATTAAAACTAGACGACGTTGTTGACAGATTATTTTAATTTCAAATTCATGGATAAAAAGTAAAACACACCATCATATTTACATGAAACACTTATATGAGGTAATAATAAATCAATCTGAGGATTATCTAATCAAAATCTACAAAATCGATTTTCCTTTTTCCAAATTTTTAAAAAAAAAAAGTAAGATTTCAAAATTTTAAAATTTTAAGGATGCCATTTCAAAATTTAAAATATATTCCATATTATATAATTGAGGAAGTGAGTATATTTCAAAATCTTCATAAATACACATAGCTAATTGAGATTCAATACTTGGTTGATCAACGAGTTTTATTTATTTATTTAAAGAACACTACATAAAATATCAACTTGGAACATCGTTTTCCACTAAGTTGATTACACAACTAGAAACAAAACAATCAAACATAAAAACATCATTTAGAGATAAGGCTCACTTAACTAAATCACGAGCAACCTTATTCGAAATTCTAGAAGAGAACACAAAAGAAACCGAACTAAAACGGGAAACAAGAAACTTAATGTCATCCACAAGAATTCGAATACGGCTAGGAGACAGTGATACTCCCAAAATGGAGTTAATGACCATCAACGAGTCAGACTCAACAACAAACTTATGAAAATCATGAGAACCGGCTAGATGAAAACCCCATAGAATAGCCTCACATTCCACTCGATCCAACCAAATCAATATAACACAAACATATTTCTATTGAAACCGCCACACGACCTCCAGAATCTCAAATCACTTTTCCTAAACCAGCCATCCACCTAAATGAGTTCTTTAAACATGTTGATATATTTTGATTTATATTTTTAATGTTATCTATATAACCGATTATATATTATATATTGTATTATCTATAATACATGAAAAAGATTAAAAAAAATTATATCTTATAAATAATATAATATTTTCGTACTTCACGCCAGATTTATAATAGTGGTAAATAAATATAAGAATATTCCTCACGAGTTCTACACAACTCAAATGTGTAGAAGTAAAAATGAGAGAAAATAAATGTTGGAGAAGATATTTTTGAAGAAAAGCTCAAGAATACGTTTTCTACATCCGACAAGCACATACCTCCTTTCTAAACGTAAAACAATTGGGAAAAAGTCACAAGTTACAAATATTTATAATTGTTTAATAAGGTTAGGATAAAAAACAATATATCCTCTTCTAAAAAGTCCTAATTAAAAATCATATGTAGGTTCATTGGGCCAAACTAGAACGAGGCTCACATTTTCTCACACATAACTTCTAGTAATGTCAAGAATTTGGAGAAAGTTAAAAGTTACAAATATTTATAAATTTTCAATAATGCTAAGGTAAAAATGACATGTCATCTTCTAAAAAGCTCGAATTAATTAA
Source organism: Scutellaria galericulata (assembly GCA_946896805.1). NCBI lineage: Eukaryota > Viridiplantae > Streptophyta > Magnoliopsida > Lamiales > Lamiaceae > Scutellaria > Scutellaria galericulata. The sequence continues at coordinate 13,082,411 of OX335794.1, forward strand.
AAATCGTATGGAGACACATTGGGCCAAAACCGTGGAACGAGAAGCAGATCTTCTCACAGATAACTTGTAGCAATGCATATTTGATCTCGATGATCCAAAACTTAGCGATGTTAATACCTTCTACTTATCATCTAAAATTGCTAAAACCAATTCTCTCAATAACTATAAAGTTATTCACAAAACCTAATTATATCTATGAGATGAAGTCTCATTATTTATATACAATACTCATTTTCATAAATTTATATGTTAATTATGAAATGTAGGTGTGAATTGATACGTCTCATGAAATTAAATTCGTAAAATGATTTTATAATTAAGAATCCTACACTTAAAAGTTTTGTTTAAGAAAGACAAAAAATTGTATGCCCCAGGGGCACGGACCCGATCCGGCGCGTGGGCTGCTCCCACGTGCCCTTGTCGTGCGTCCATGCGCGCGCACCTGTTGGTATCACACATTTGTTCTAAAGGTATCACACATATACTCTTTAGGTATCACAGATGTGTAATACCTATAGAACAAATGTGTGATACCTCAAAACCGCGCGCCCATGTTGCGCGTCCACACCGCGCGCTTATGTCGTGCGCCCATGCGCCCACACCCGCCGCGTGCGCACCTCACAAGTCTGAAAGTATCACACATATACTCTTCAGGTATTATATATGTATATTACCTATAGAACAAATGTGTGATACCTCAAAACCGCGCGCTCACGCCGTGTGCCCATGTGCCCACACCCGCCGCGCGCCTCACAAGTCTAAAGGTATCACACATATACTCTTCAGGTATCAAATACCTTTAGTTCATATTTGTAATACCTATAAAACAAATTTTAATACCTCAACAGCATATGCGCAAATATATATATATATATATATGTGTGTGTGCGCGCGCGCGCGCGTGCGGGTATGGGCGGGTCGGGGCACACAAGTGTAGCTCTTTAAGAAAAGGGTTAGAGAGTTTGTTACCCGTATTTAAATTATTGTCGTGACAATAGATTATAGATTTTAATTTGATATATATTAGTCATTCTAAATTCTTTTAACTGCTAAAGATCACTAGAGATCTGTAAGAATCTCTTCTTTCCCAGACAAAAGAATAAGAAATATTGGATTGGAAATCTCAAATTCATTGTCAATGTCCACTGAAATGTACGATGAGCTTTTAATATTGTTCGTTACTATCCATGTTTTTTTTCTAGATTACAGTTACCTTATAATTTGGCACTTTTATCATCTTTAATTTAATTTAATTTAATCAAACTTAAATAAGTGCAAAAATGGTCCCAGAAGGATCTCCAATCCTTTTTTTTTTTTTAAAGAAAATTGATTAGCCACAACTTGCAAGCCTCTGTGATTGCAATCTAATAAAGCGCAGAGGGTTTATATTTCTTAATTAATATTTTGGTTTACAACTAAAGTGAGATGCACAAATAATATTGTAAATAGTTTTGATCCACTGATGAAATTTTCAGCAGTAATATTCCCTTAATATAAGGCGGCGTATATAAAAGAAGGATTTTGCCTTTTATCTGTTCATCTTCTTTTTGTTATCTCCTCAAGTCACTTGTAATTAAAGTACAATATATCCTATGATATGCAATAGATATTATAGACCAATCTTGATGAGAAAATTTTATTTCACGATATTTTCTTGTCTAAATATAGTCCCTTCAAACTTCAATTTTCAATTTTAGTCTCATAGTTTAAAATAGGGTTCACATTTATAACCAAATTTGTTTTGCAAAATTGAAAAATTTATAGGAAATTTGCAGATGGTTTTCGATGAGTTTTAATGTGACACCTGTCACGTGGGGAATCATGTGGAGTATTTTCTTCTCCCCTTTGTTTTTTTATTAGAATTATATATCATAAATAAATACATATGCAGTACTTTTAGCCAAATCAAAGAAAAAAAAAAAAGTGAAAGAAAATGCAAATTAGTGGAAAACCTCAATCTGAGAATCATGTGATATATAATCAAATTTCGGCCAATGTTTTGTGTCTCGTACATTTATAGAGGAAGGGAATCAAGTCACGGACAAGCTATCCACGATGATTGCTGATTTCAAGTCACCGACATCGATCAATTATGTCACGTTTCTTGATTTTTCTGGACAGTTTTAAATTGCATTGATGTAAATGTGCATGATATTCTTTTTTCCAAATATATAATTTGCAATCCCTTTAAATTTTTCTATACTAGGGTTTTAATGAGGTCTACATATGTTAGTTGTCGGCGTCTTTTTCTACTGCTTTTCTCTTGATGATGCCAACTATTTTGGTTTTTTTTTTTTTTTTTTATAAATAAATTTTTTGATTTATTAAAAAAAAATTCGATAAATTTTCCAATTTCCAATGATTTTGGGATTAAATTTATATATTATTTTTAAATTATAAGGCTCAACTGAAAACACAATTTTTCCGGCAATTTGAATCCACGTTTTTTTGCTAGATAGTCATGTTAGATATCACAACATAAGTCACATAATTTAAAAAACTAAAAAGTAAGTTTTAATTTATGGAAATCAAATTTTAGTTTTATTTTTAAAAATTATATGGCTTATGATTTGCTTGACACATTAATTTTATTTAGATCCTTGAAGAATACAATTGTGATTCGAATTGTAATAATGAATTAAAGCAATGACTTTTTTTTTTTGTTGGATAAAATTAAAAAAAAAAAAAGGATCTAATTGCAATTTTTGAAAAGAGTCACTTTTTTTTTCTTTTTTGCTAAACTTAATTTTATGATTAAATCGTTAGTTTTGATACATAAATAAATAAATATATATATATATATATATATATATATATACATGTTTATATTAAAAACATATATTTATTGGCAACTAGTATAGGACCCGTGTAATACACGGGATTTTATATAAAAAAAAAAATTAAACTTGGTAAAATTTAAAAATTTTAAATATTATTTATACATTAAAATTAAATTGATAATTTTTACAATACATATCATGTAATTTAACATTTAATATAATATAATAAGATTAAATAATTATTTAATTATCAAAATATTAGTTGCATTTGTAGAGGATCATAAATAATTTTTTATTTTGAAAATAATATATATTGTTAGCCTATTATATTATATATCCCACCCACCATTTTTTTTTTTTAACATCTCTAACAACCCTCAATTTTTATTTTCAATTAGATGATAAAAAATGAAAGTTAAAATTTTACAAATAAATTTCATAATTTATATTAAAACACATATTCAAAAAAATTATTCAATTTCATGAATTAATAAGTTTGAAAAATATGAAAAATTGTTTTCCATCAACTCACCTTTATTTTAATTATTTATTTATTTATATTTTTTTCTCTAAACTTTTAAAATTAACAAATTTAAAATATAGTATTGAAGTTTAGCATATGTTATTTAGATAAATTTAATAATATTTCTATTTTATTTAATAATATTTCTTAGTAACATAAAATTTAAAATAATTAATTAGCTATATTTAATGTTAGAGTGATGTATGATTGTCATGTATCCTTTTGATCTTACTTTTATATATATAATAATTAGGTCTAACATTCTCGGACAAGTTTAATAGTTATTTTGGGACAGTTAATATCTGATCAGATCAATGACAAAATTAAGATTTGCTCTCGTTTTTGTTTTGTTCATGTAGAGTACTAGCAACATGAAGTTTTTTCCCCATCCCTTTGTGGCTGGATTACACTACCTAGAACAAAATTAAATATTCTAATGGTGATACTAATCTTATTATTAGTGATTACTAATTGACTAATTAATGTGATGCACGCGGAGTTAGCATCTCAGCATGTAATTAATGGGAAATCAAAGTAACTAAGATCTTCTGACCCACTTTCTCATTTTCAATATTTGCAATATATTGCCGCACCTATGGAATCAAGCCGAAAAGATGTTTCATATTAATATTATCTATGTGTTAAATACCTTGATTATGTGTTTTATATCTTAAAGTAGCACTCGTGCACCTAATCCACACATGCATGCGGGTTGGGTTCAGATGTGGGTTGACCCGGATCCGCGTACTTTTATTTTTTTATTATTTATTTTTGGTTCTGACATCTATATTATATTAGTCATACATTTACGTTATATTAGTTATACTTTTATGTTATATTAGTCATATCTTTATGTCCAGATATCATACCTTTATTTTGGTCCTATTTTTAGTTAAGTTTTCCAATTTTGATAGGATGGCTGCTGAGAAATCTCACATGACATTGACGATTTTCGGAATTCCGACCAAAATTGGAATGAAATTGGAAAAGTTTGAAACATACAAGATCAAAATTGGATAAGTTGAAACATACAAGACTAAAATTGCAAAAACGTATACTTGGTTGTCAATAAATAGAAAATGTCTTACATACTCCCTAAAAACAATTACCTAAGAAAAAGATTCATGTTTTTTAAAAGTGAGTTAATTAGTTTTTAAGTGAAAAAATTTAAAATATATTTATAACAAACTTGTAATTAGTTATAACATGAATGATGTACGTTAATTTCGTCTTCCAAAATTAAGTCATTCTTGTTTCATTTGCTTTGTTCAGTAGCAAGCGAACAGAGTAATGTAAGTTCTTACTTTATAAAATCGCTTGTTCTTCATCTTGACCATACTTTGGATTTTATTTCTTCTTTTATATCTATGTTGTTAGCTATGGTTGTTCTTCCTCCAACCAAGAAATCAATCTTTGTCAAAAAAAGAAAAAAGAAAAAAGGGCTCATCATATTTACACTTTCATCAGAATCCACTCATATGCTTGTTAAAAATATTCACATAGATCGTCACGATTTGGACTGCTAAAGTTTTAGTATTTCCCGAATGAATTCGAATTAACATTGAAAAAAGTGGAAATTTTGGAAGGATCCGTTTTGTTTTTTTGTAAATAAAGTCATGTTAAAAAGAAATAAAGGATCATCTTCTATAAATTCTTATTACCTTTTCTGAGTGGTATAATTTAAAATATGGACTTCATCAAAATCCTATATTTACCATTGCATCTATCTATATGCATAAATTAAATTAAAAGTGTGAATCTTATGTGAGACGTATCGTGTGAGTTCTTATAAGAAAAGATTGAGTGTTGATAATAGTAATAATTATTATTAACAAGTTGATTTGGATATTGAACAAGTGAATTATTAACACAATGGAAATAAAAAAAGCAAATATATGCTGAATTGCCCAAACATGTGTCCCTTGATACATGTTGCGCATTAAGAAGAATGGTTAGGATGAGGCTTAAATAAAGCAAGCTTTAGCATGTGAGCAAAATAGAAGCTGTTGGATCGATGAGACTCATGTCCATTCATGTACCTCCAAGATTTAAAGTAAATATGGGCCCCATATTCCAATTTTCTTCTGCACTTTTGATTGATATTTCCACATTCCCTTTTAAACATTGGTGTATGGGTTATATGCATAACTACTCCCTTCCTCCCATTTAAATAATTCAATATTCAATTTTTGTATGGCCCTAAATTATAGTTATATTTTATATTTGTAAAGCATAATTTTTCTAAAATATTCTTAATATCATAACATCCTTGTTTAGTCATTAATATAGATAAATAAGGGTATAAAGAAGTTTTGTGGACTGAATTTGATTTTCTAGGTAGGTTAGATGTGTTTTCTTAATTTATTTGAAATATGTTATGTAACTACTTTTGTGGGATGGGGAGTAGTATTTACCAGTTTTACATTATGACCAATCTTTTCTAACCATCAATATAAGAAACCATATTTTTTTAGATTTTTTTAAATATAAAAAGATCAAAATATCCCTAAAAAGAGAATAAAATATGATTTTTCTATATTTTTAAGTCAAAATTAAAATGGTCCATATTGTCAAAAAAATAGAATGTGGCAAAAAAAAAAAGAAAAAGTTTTCTCATTTTCTTTATTAGTGGTAAAAGACATTTATTTATCCTAAGATGGATAAAAGAATTTGCACCCCTATAGGGAGGGGGGGTTTGGTGGTTGAGGGACTTGAAATATTTAGCATTCTGATTGTCCATCAACACACAGAGCAGCACAATCTAGAGTGGATATTCCATAGTTGATGGCTTTTTTGTTTTCTCATAATTAAGGTTGGTTGAACTTAGGAGGCTATATATATATATATATATATATATATATATATATTCTATTGAAAAGAGAACTTTTACTTTACAAGATTTATATATTTTTTTATATCAAAAGTGTAACACTGTCATTGGCTTAGATATATATGACTTGACAGCCAAAACTTATAAAGTTGCCTTATCTAACAACAAATAACCTTTTAAAAAATATCATCTCTATGGATAGACTTGAAAGACCTTATTGCTTTTCTTGTGTATGGAATGTAACTAGGAAGGATTAACCCTTATCAAAAATCATAAAACACTAAGATTGTGTAATTGAACATATTGTACGATCTGAGAAAACATTTTAATTTTATGATAGTAAATATATTGATGATGTAAGATTTATATGAATTTGAATCGATAATTTTCATTTTAAATTAATTATTTTGAGCATCTTTGTGGATATTTAATGCACTATTCTAATTTAGATGGATTCTGATATTTCAAATCCTGTTTTTTATTTTTTTAAATAATATATTGATATATTCATTATACACGTTGTAACTTATAGTCAATTCCAAAAAAACAATACTATTTTACAACATTATATATTTCATTTGCAGTTAGTTAAAGCTAAAAAGGGAGCCTGAAAGGTGAATAGATCATCGGAAAGTGAAAAAGTGAACAAATGTTATTTGGAATATATCTGAAACAACTTTACCAACTCATGCAAATAGTAGCATCACATGTGTTGCAGAAGTATTCGTTATTGTTATTTTTATATTTATTTCCACTTTGTTATAGTATAGTAGTAATCTCGTCTTAATTAACCAACTTTCATGAGAATTTTTTGTCTTTAATTTGGTTCTTTCTTTAATTATACTTTTGGTACAAGATAAACAGGTACAACTAAATTCTAAATGGTATGTCCTAATGAAAATAAAACAAGCTAAAAATGAAAATGGAACAATCTAGTTAATGTGGATCAATCATTGGTCAAAGTAGATCAATACATATAAAGATATAATTTTATGTGTATTAGGTAATACAGTTGTGTCATATAATAATTTTGTGTATATAAGGTAATAAATTTGAGAAATTATAATTTGACAAGTGATATACTCTTTTGTGTGTCAGATAATACTTAATTTTATGCATATCAGATAATACTTTTGGTTTGGAAACTCTAAATCCATGATTCATTTGAGATATTATATTTTGGCAAGTAATTTTTTTTTATTTCCATCATGTATTACTTTTGTGTATTAGATAATATATTTATGTGTATTAGAAAATACTATTGGTACCGTAATTCAAAATTCATGATTAATTTGAGAATTTATAATTTGACAAATAATACTTTTATTCTCATTATATAATAAAGTATAAAATGATACAACCAAGTATTCTATATCGCTATGTAAAACTCTATCTCAAAATATTATCTTAAATTTAAATAAAAGGTTTAAATTTAAAAAACATAAAAAAGTTTAAATAAAAAAAATAAAAAATCTGATTTGGAACAAGAAGTACTCATTCAACAAATATACAACAACAATCAAAAGATGAAATAATTTATGAGGCTTCAAAATATTAATTCTACGAGTGGAAGCTCAATTCCAGGCCGTAGAACAATTTATCATGATCAAGAAGGAGCATCACAAAACCTCTTCAACGACTACTTCTCTGAAAATTCAACATTTAATGAAGAACAATTTCATAGACGATTTCGAATGTCCCGAAATTTATTCTTTCGTATTGTTGGTGATGTTTCTAACCATGATCATTACTTTGTGCAGCGAAGGAATGCAGCTGGAAAACTTGGTTTGTCTACACTCCAAAAAGTAACAGTTGCATTTTGACAACTAGCATACACAGTTCCATCAGATGCAACTGATGAATACATCAAAATTGGAGAGTCAACGTCACTTGAATGCGTTAAGAGGTTATGTTGTGCTATTGTGGAGATATATAGAGAGAAATATCTGAGATCACCCTCACCTAATGACGTTGCTAGACTACTTTATATCGGTAAGCAACATAACTTTTCAGGAATGTTAGGTAGTCTTGATTGTATGCACTAGAAGTGGAAAATATGTCCAATAGCTTGGGCAGGACAATATGTCGGGCGAAGTGGATCTCCAATAATTATTCTTGAAGTTGTGGCTGATTATGATTTGTGGATATGACATGCATATTTTGGGATGTCAAGATCCAACAATGGCATTAATGTGTTGGAGACATTTCATCTTTTCTCTAACCTTACTACAAGTGTTGCTCCTTCGGCACATTATATCATTCAAGGAAATGAATACAATATGAGATATTATTTAGCTGATAATATTTATCTCAAATGGGCGATTCTTGTGCAAACTATCCATTCACCAAGTGGTCCCAAAAAATAATATTATGCGAAAAAACAAGAAGCATGTAGAAAAGATGTGAAACATGCATTTGGAGTTCTTCAAAGCGGATTCGCAATTATGGCAAATCCAACACGTCTTTGGTTAAAAAATGATTTGCGAGATATCATGACTGCATGCATAATAATGCATAATATGATAATAGAGGATGAACTAGATCCTAATGCTCCAATTGAAGAAAACTTGGAAGTGCCACACCCAAACATCGAATTTGCTGAGAATGAGCCTACTCTCTTTCAAGATTTTATTGGTCGATTTAGATAAATTAGAGATTTAGATGCTCATTTTGCACTTCGAAATACACTAATTGATCATTTATGGAAAGAGTATTCTAATTCAAAAAATTAGAAATTATGACTATGTAACATCTATTTACATTTCAATAAAAATAAGTTATTGTTTTTGTTTTCATTTTACATTGGGTTTTAATCAATTAATGATATGATTTTTTATTTATTAAATTTAAAATATAAGAAGTAAAAACTATATTAAATAATGTTTACATGTGTAAATATATTATCCAATTATAGCAAAAATTAAAAAATATGATTAAATAAATTATTGATTAAAAAATATGTTAATATTCAAAAATAAAAAATCGGTAACTTTTTTGTATAAAATTTAGTGCAAACTGTTGGAGATGAAACATTGTTTCTATACTATTTTAGTTTAGGTTTTGTACTAGAATAGTGTAGACTGCTGGAGATGCTCTTAATATGTGGAGATTGGATAGTATCATGGTTTTTGTTATTCCATAATATTTTCATGCTTAATTTATCTAGCTTGAATGGTTTAACAATAAATGCTTGGTTTCGTAGTAATATACAGTACGTAACTATATGGGTTTTGAACTTTGGATATATGGGTTTCAATTTAAATAAATAAATATTATATATATTAATAATTAATATAATGACTAATTAATAATATTAATAAGACAATTTTAGATAAGATAAAAGTAGTATGAATATAAAAAAACTGTCTTATATTGTACTACTACGATAAAACCTCTATAAATTAATATTGTTGGGAAAAAAATTATTATTTTAGAAAGGTATCAATTTATCTATAAATTAATATTTTATTAATTTAAAGAGTATTTTTTCAGTACGATGAATAAAAATGTATTTTTATAAAAGAGAGTGCATTTAATTAATATATACATTATATTCATTGAACTACTAGTACAATAAATAAATTCATCATGCATCATACCCATCAATGTACGTACAAATTTTGAGATGAGATTCAAGTAGAATTAAAGTTTAATAAGTAGCATTCAACAATTGATTCGTTTTACTAAATTATCCAAGTTATTTTTGTAATTAGAAGAAATTATTAATTTAAAATATTGATGAGACCACTAATTTATATACGGGTTTTTTGAAAAATTATTATTTTATTATCTTATCGAAATTGCTAGATTTTTGAACTGACTCAAGTTGGCATAAGAGAAAATTATTATTTTAAAAAGTTTATTAATTCATAAAATATTAATTTATAGAGGTTTTACTGTATTTAGTAAGAAACCTTTCTAAATGTTCATTAATAAAGAAGTATACTACAGTTATAAATAAATTGTTATATAAGTAACAACAATATTTGATTTATCTTTTTCTTTAGATTCTATGCTATCATCAAGCTGGCAATTGCTTGCAAGATATTGTGACTTTAAATTGTTGTAAAAAAATTGGATAAACTTAGTTTAATAAATTATTTACATATTGTACTCTACTACTTCAGAAAATCAGATAACATATTAATTTTTTTTTTTTTAATGTATAAAGATGAAATATAAAATCTAGGAGTGCATTTTCGTTTTCTGAATGTATTGCATATATTCTATGTATAATATATATATATATATATATATATATATATATATATATTATACATAGAATATTAAGAATATGAGTTTTTAAATTTAATTAAAATTTAAAATTTAATGACATAAGTTTATCGAATCTTTCTAAATATTATAGATCTTATTTGGCAAAGTTGATTGTATAATAATAATAGTATACAAAATTGTATGGTACGATTTGTTTCTTGAATCAGAACAAATTTAAGATGAGAAAATTGTCAGGAATTTTTATTACAACGAGGAAATGAAGTTTATAGAACAATAATCCAATAGGTATCTAACTTCTCAACAGATTTTTATTGTCACTAAAAGCTTTTTTTTTTTTTGGATTGAATCATCTATTACATTTGGTTTTACATATCATATTTCATAATATTTTTAATAGACATGTGTTAAATAATGATGTCATTGAATACACATAGCGTGTGGTTATTATTTTAAAATATGAAATGTAACATTAAATGTAATAGAAGATCTCTTGTGTTTTTTCTTATAGTAATTAGTTAGTATATTCTGAAAATTAGAGCTGATTCATGATTATAAAGTTGTCTAAATTTTCTATTATAGGATGGAAACGAAGTCTAAAAACACAAATCCAATAGATATTTGGGTTATTGTAAGATATTTTTCCAAACTAGGAAAAATGTCTTATACCTGATTCTATGCAAAGGCGATTTGAGAATTCTTTTTTCTTTTTAATTTCTCTTCTTGTTGGTTGTTTATATGGGCATAATCGAGTTGGTAAGGTTTGTGGTTATGTGGGGAGAAATTTTTCGACAATGCAGGTTTAAATCATGTGTGGAGTAGATTTTTATTAGAATATTGTGAAGAAAAAATTGAGAGAGAGAGAGAATGAGTGAGAGAAGTAAAGAATTTTGAGAGGGGGAGAATAATTCTGAATCCATTTTTAGAAACTGGGTCTTATTGTATTTGTCCATGGCAATACTATATTTTTTTTTTGGGCTTTTAATAGAAACGAAACAAAATTTTAAACTATATTGGGCTCTCAATTATATCTACAAATGCTATGTGTCAATTTAGTATAATGGATCATTAGAAATTTAAAGGGCCCATACATAGTCTAGTTGGACCCGGCTATCCGCACCCCATTTTTTTCTAACCACACCTCAATTTTTTTATTTTTTATTTAAAAAATTCAAAAAATAATAAAATTACAATTTTACCCTTTTGCAAAGAAGTGTGTTCGACCATGGTTGATCGAACACACTTCTTTGTGTTCGACCAGTGTTCGACCAACCATGGTCGAACACACTTCTTTGCAAAAGGGTAAAATTGTAATTTTGTTATTTTTTGAATTTTTTAAATCTTTTTTTTTTAACTGGGGTGTGTTTAGAAAAAAATGAGGTGTAGATAGCCGGGCCCAATCTAGTTCTAATTTTTTTTATTTTTAACCGACATACTTATCGATATAAAACACATATTTATATATTACATATATTTTTTACATTAGCTGTAAAACTCATACTTATATAACTCATACTTTACATGTAATATTTATGCTACTAAATTCATATTTATATGATTATGACTATTATTTATAGGTGCAAAATTCATATTTATAGAAACCAGTGTAAATCAAAATCATTAAATGTCATAGTTATAGTAAATTAATTTACTATAACAACATACCTATCAATAATAAAATTACATACTTATAACTATGAAACGCATACTTATAAATATAAAACACATATTTACACATTGTTATCGGTCATCGTCGGACTTTATCCACAACCGTACACCAATGGCAAACATTGTGGGCTGTCGCTTACAATTATACTCATGTTATAATCCTATTTTGTCATTACAATATATATATATATATATATCTTATATGGTAATTTGTATTTTTTAAAATAATAATCCAAATCCTTCGCCAACTGCAATTGGTTCAAATATGGCAAATCATACCTATAGTAAGTTTTATAATCTTTATATTTATTATTTAATATTTTTTAATTATAGAATACCGAGATACCAGAGATCTTACATATAAATATATTGTTTGACATTTTTTGATACAATGAAAAATTATGATCCAATGTAAACACTACAAATCCAAGGTTCTTGTATTGCTGCATCATAGCAAAATTCATCTACCCAAAAAGACCACCACAATTATTGTAATTTGTATTAATTATTCTTTGGCATGAGTAACAAGAGCAAACATTTTAGGAAAATGCTAGATCATATGAAAATTTATTTATTTTGCTTTACATTTGTGGAGAAAAATAGATTCAAACTTGAATACAACAAATTCTCACCGGTATTCAAACTTGCTTTATATAATTGCAAATCAAGATATAAACATATATCCAATATATTATACACTGTATAGAATTTTTTTTATTATAGTTTTTGTTGTATCGAAAATTTTCACTAACCAATTTATATATTTAACAAAAATATTATATAAATATTCACTATATTAGCTAAATACATATAAATCATGATATAAATTATAAAATTTAAATCGTGCATCGCGATTGACGCCCCCAGATTAGAAATTTCTGAGTAAATAAATAACAACTATCCCACCCCCAAAATATATCCATCTTCACACGCCAACTCTCTCTCTCTCTCTCTCTCTCTAAAACCCCATATCACAATTGGAGTCTTCAATCAAACTAAAAAAAAAAAGTTAAAATCCCTATCTGGAAAACTGATTCAACTTCTACTTCATCTCAAGTCTTCTTCCTCATTCTCCAAGTAAATATCGCTATACATTTTCAACATTTTTTTCTATATCTATGCATATATTGAAGCATATAAACCACAGATAGATAGCTAGATAGAGACGTGAACGGACGAAAATACCCCTGGAGTCCCCCCTGAATTGCTCGCAGGCAACTATCGAAGTAGTCACTTAGCCAACTCTTCTGCTTCCTTGTTAATTTTTTTGGTTTTTTTTGGGGGTACGATTATATTTTTGATACTAGTCGAATTTGGGGTTCAATTTTGTCCCTGCATATTTTCTCCTCTTGTGCTGAGGTTCTCGATATCGCTTGAATTTGGTGAGGAAGTGAAATTTGGAAATTTTGGTAGTGATTGTTTGGGAAATTTAGTGTTTTGGGGTTGTGAGAATCTATGGCTTCTTATAATGGTAATAGTCATTCAGATGCTGCAAAGATGGAGCAGATAATAACTGAATTTTTTGCTAAAAGTCTGCACATAATACTGGAATCACGATGTCCTTATGTTTCATCTCGTAATTATAGTGGTGAGCAGGTTTTATCGTCCCCGTCTTCATCATCCTCGTCCTCTTCGAGTTTTAGGCCGAGGGATAAGTGGTTTAACCTTGCTCTTAGGGATTGTCCTGCTGCCTTAGAGAACATAGACTTTTGGCGGCAGAGTAATCTTGAACCCATGATTGTTGATGTTATATTAATGCAGAGGCCTATTGATTGGGACCCCTTGAATTTCTCCCCTAAAGGAGGGCCTGGGCAGAATTCATCTGCCAAAGAGCGTTATTATTACGGCTCGGATAATGATGAATTTGGGTGTGAGGCGAAGAATGAGAAGATTATTGAGAGATGGGTTCTGCAGTATGAGAGTAAGAAGAGTTGTGGTAATGGAGGTAGTTCATCTGGGAGTAAGAGGTCCAATAGTTGTACTAGCGCTCCTGCGTTGTACAAGAAGTCGATATTGTTGTTAAGGTCTTTGTATGCGACAGTTAGGCTTTTGCCTGCGTATAAGTTGTTTCGTGATCTCACTTCATCGGCCCAAATTCGGTTGTGTAATCTTGGCCACCGGGTTTCATCTTTTGTGGAGCCATTCACCCACAGAGAAGAGGCTGATATGCAGCATTTTGTGTTCACTCCAGTTGACACTTCTTGTGGTAGGCTTTGCCTCTCAGTCTTGTATCGGTCATCGTTATTGGATGTCAGTTCCGAGCCTTCAACTCCTATATCCCCACAATTCATTCAAGAATATGTTGGGAGTCCCATGGCTGAACCACTGAAAAGGTTCCCATCTGGTCTCATATCACAAAACTCCCCGACTTCATCTCCATTTGGTAGGCGTCATAGTTGGAGTTATGATTTGTATAGAGCATCACCCCCTTCAGTGAACCCTTCACCTTCACCTTCTCCCACACACTCTGAATCTCATGCCTCATTATCAAAGCAGCATTCTCGCCGTCTCCCTCCGTCAGGCTTGCCTCGCCATATACCTGATGAAACATTTGTAGCTCATGTGAAAAATCCAAGTTATGATGAGTATTGGCCTTCCCCAATGTTTTCACCATCTACATCTCCATCACCACCCACATACATTCCCAATAGTCATATATCTAAGGCTCTTTATCGGACTGAAAGTGCTCCTGTTAGTATACCTGCATCTAGGCTCTCTAGCATGCTGTTAGTACCGAACAAGCAGCTGATGCCTCCCTCGTCCCCCACAAAAGCTACTCGGCTAGCTCTAGTTGAGCAAGTTGCACCTTCTGGACCTCATCGAACCACCCCAACAGTTGACAAGGTATATGCTTCTATTATAATCTGCTTAATTCCTTTTTTGGCTTGTGTCAAATATTTTAGCAAGTACATGCTTTATGCTGCAGTTGTTGTATTTCCACAAGGATGAGTCACGGAAGATATATGGGCTGAAACCATCATCTAATAGTTCGCCATCAAAATCATTTTCGAGTAGGTTGTCGTTTCAGGATGATTATGATGATTCTGAGTTTTCTGGACCATTTGTTGTGGATGATGATGACATGGTAGATCCAGGTTCCAGGTAATCATTATATCCTATCGAGTGTACTTTAATGTTCCCAAGTTTTCAAATTAATTGTGTTTCGCCACATTTAGATACTTGTTATGAATATACTCTTCTCAGTTCTCATCATGTTATCTGTAATATCTGATTTGCAGTATTTAGCCTACTTACTACATAGGGATGTGGAATTCTATTTTTGTGTGGGGGGAGACAATTTGTGCCTGAGAAATGAGAATTAGCACTTATGATTTAGGAGTTAGAATTTTTCACCAAACAGGAAAAAATTACTAAATCTGCCTAAAAAGGTTGCATGAATAGAAAGATATATCAATGCACTTAATTGCTTCTCATCCTGTGGAGACCTTTTTATTAGCAGGACTAAGTCAGGCCTGGCAGTGATATTCTCCACTTGCTATGCTTTCAGACACATTATGCAGTGAACTTACTAACTCTACTGAAATTGATTGGTCCTAATTCCTATAAGTTGCTTCTAAAACTTAATACCCGTTTGAAGGAAGTTGATTGTTGAATTATTTTGTCATATGTTCATTTCTGTTTTTTAGAGGAAGAGGGCTTTATGATTATAGAGTTAGGGTTCTATATACTGAAAGAAGTTATAGAAAGTCACAAGGTTGGAAGTTACATGGCAAACTATGCATAAGAAATAATGGTTATGCATGTACCATCTTTGCTTTACTCTAGAATCTGATGTTTTTTGTTGCAATCTACTTGGTTTAATTGGGTGCATGACTGAATCTCTGTTGAATTGATATTAGATGTGTTCAATTAGGCAACATTACTGGATGGCAAAATCATGGATGTTTAGGATCTAATCCATCCTTTTAAAAAAATGAGACTGAAACGTATGCAATGCAAATATTGTTAGAATTGTGTCTGGGATCTGAAGGAATAAGAGATCTAGTTTTGAATTAATAAAAACAGAGATTTCCAGCTGGAGATGTTCTGCTTGGTTTTGTTCTTTCAGTTATAGACTGACTATCTTTTTTCAGAATTCTGATAATGCAGGAAGAAAATGCTTCTTATGCCATTCATGATACATTTGTTCCCTAGGCTTTAAACAAGTTGAACTTACTAGTGGTCTCTAGAACATAAAGATTTTTCCAGATTGGGCAATCAGCATAAACTATTTTCTGAACGCTGGTGAACACAATATAGTGTTTGATCTAGTTAGAATTCTGTTTGCCTTTTTTTTTTTGTAAAATTTATTCAGCAGCAGTGTTAACTATTTGATGACTTTGAAACTGACAGTTTCAAACATTCAATTCTCTAGCAACTCAACTATGAGTAGTTTTGTTATACTTTCATCAATAAGTAAACATTTTTGATTTGCAACAGAACTATAATTTTTTCCTCTGGAAACTTAATCTTCATGCTAAGTAGAAGAGGAATGACTGTTGTTTTCTTGACTGTCTCCTGAAACCTGGTACTTTTTCTTCATCTTGCAAGTTTCCCCTGTATGAATTCTTCACTTCGACTCACCCTTTTATCTTTAACTAACTACGTAGAACTTATCTTTTGTATTTGTTGTTATGTATGTGTGTGTGTGTATATATATATATATATTATCTTACAGATTTATAGATTAAACAAAAAATAAATTTCATCTGATCATCTGATCTGAGGGAGGATGCTGTACTGTAGTCCTTTGATGTTGAATCATGCCTGTCTCAACTTTTTGTCCAATTCTATTTCTTCAATTCTGGTCCAATCTTTTTGCTGATAATAATCTGAACTTCTTACTTTGATGCTGACTTCAGTGGCTTCTTTTTCGGATAACCTACTTATCTGGAGCTTCATATGGGGTAGCCTTATTTTTCCTTTGTTGATTTTCGTTCAATCTTTGGCTCTTTATCAAAGAATTTCCCCGTTTAATATGTTCTATGGAATAGACATCTTGAGTGTTCAATTTTCCATGCACTCGTTTTCCAGCCTTGCTCTCTTAACCTGACTCTTCTTTGTCTGTTGGTTGTTGGGTGGGGAGATATCTTGTAGCATTCAATAAATTAGTTGCTTGCATTTATTCTTCAAGTTTCTAGCTCTAGAGGAATTAGTAGCCTCATGAAAATGTTAGGGCCCAAAAGTTAACTAGAATCCCAAAAGTTAACTAGAATTAGGCCTCTCTTTTTTTGGCAATTTATGTGATATAGTGAGATATCTTTTGTGTGAAAATCATTGGTTTTAACGCAGGAAAATGAGACTTGTTTGAGTATTTGTGTTTTACTGCTGCCTCCACTCAAGAATTGAATTAGTCTAATTTGTATTCCAGTTTTTCTTTGTGGACAACTGATGAAAGCTAATATAAACGTAACTTTTCAAAATTTTGGAAGTAAACTTGACTAAGAATCCTCTTACTTGTATTATAATTTTTTTGTGAAAAACAATGTAGAGGGGCCAGCCTCTCTTTGCACCAATATACTTTCTGTCTATGGCTGCAGGCTACACCCATATGATTTATGAACTGTATGAAGTTTAACAACCTCAATGGTTTGTTTTATCATGGTTACTGCATAGTATAATTCTTCATGTTTTAGTCATTATTTGGTTTAATGTTAACATCACTTAATCCACAAAGAATGCTACGGTAATTTCTAGTTTTAGAAGAGTGCGTGATTAAAAATCTGGCCTCTTGTGCACCCTGCAACCTTCTTTGAGAGAATTTGATGAGTATTGTTTTTTTTGAGTTCCCATCAAATTTGTGCTTGTGCAAGATTTTTAGGGGACTTTACCTTCCAACTTTAGTTCATTTTAAACGGAGTGCCAATGCTATATCTGGAATTGTGATAGGGACATGAGATGTGGTTAGATCCTTATTTAACGTGCTTAAATTGTGTTTGATCTGGCTGCATAACTGCTGTCATTGATGGATTGAAGAATGACTGACACTGACCTTTTTTGTATGAAATAGTAAAAGCAGATTGCTTACTTGGTTACTTGGGTCCTATCAACTATTTTGAAACCATTGTGTTTATTGGCTTTCTTGACTGTACAAAAAGCCACGTGCATTCCATTGTACTGATAAAAATCGTGGTTGATGGTTGTCAGATCAGGTTCGTTGGATCTACGAGGACATCCAGGTGGGCTCCACGAGGCTGGGGGGGTTAAAAAATCACAAGATGCTGCCGTTGGTGCCCTAGTTTGTATGCTGAAGAAAGCACCACCTCTTCACCATGACATCTCACAAGATCCGAAGCTTACTGCACCCAAGACTACAGCCGATGCGCTGAAAGAGCTCCAATCGTACATAGAAATGAAGGACTTGCTGCTGAATCAAAGTAAAAATTCTTTGGCATAGCAAGCGTTTACATTGCTATATATTGAATATGTTTGCAATTTTGGGGAACTTTTAGTATTCCGAGATTTCATTGATATCTCGAGTGGTTTCCTTGTGTACATATTTCGAGCGTATACTCACTCGTATGATTTTGGAAGTGAGGGCTTGTTTGGCATCTAATCTAAGTTAAGTGTTGTGTATATAACTTTTCTTAAGGTTGGTGGAGCTTTGTCTATGCACTGATGTAAATAGTTGTATATACGAACAATTATATTAGTCGTGTAGTAAATATTGGTATGAAATCTTATTAGCAATGTGGGAATTCATGTGAATCTTACTCTACCCTCAAAGTGTCTTCTCATGAAGGTATTTATGAATAGGGGTGTTAAATGGGAGGGCCTAACACGGTTGTGGGCTAGCCTTAACGAGTCTTGGATTAAGCGGGTTTGTGGTCGAATGAGTAAATTTAAAATGGTTCTTTACCCTATTGGGTTTTGGGCTATTAGTTAAAAGAATTAGATTTATATTAAATATGTATACTGTTGAATCAAAATTTGCTTAACATTTAAATTTATCATAAAACACAGAATAATTCATAATATACATGATTTATAATTTGGGATAAAATTGTTTAGCTTCTCTATCTCCTATTTTTAGGAAAATGCATTATTTTGTCTAAGTAAATGTCTTTTATCACAAGTTGAATCATACGTGGACACCGCAACACTAAAAAAATATGTTGAGATATTTTAATTGTTATCTTAATGAGACAAAACAGTATGCGCAATAAGACTAGAACAGTTTGCTTAGAGTATCAGTACTTAGTTTCCATACGTCATGTAATGATTTTCCAAGTTATAAGGAAAACCAACCTTAGAAGAAATAGGAAGATATCTTCTAAGAGCAGCATGCTGGAAACAGGAAGCAGCATGGAGGAAGCAGCAAGCCGAAGTATGCAGAAAGCTAGAGGAAGCAGCAGGAAGGAAGCAACATGCTAAGAGTTATAGCAGTTTGCTGAAATCAAAAAGTAGCCAACAGATCTCTTGCAGAAAGTGAAGCGCTACCCTCATCCATGCAACACGAAGAAGACCATGCAACTTAGGGGAAAACAAAGCTATCTATCGATTACAGTAGCCACCTGTTGCATGGACAGAGATGCCAAACGCATTAAATGCTCATGTCAGGAGCAGCTCAGATGCATTTAATGCGGCCACAGAGAAGATCTTTGGAGATCAGAGCTCAAATTCAAAATGGAGAAGTACCTCTTCAACAGTTACTTTTCCTAGCTCTATAAATAGAAGGTGTGACTGACTGAGAAAAATTGCTGAACATAGCCGAGTGGAAAATCAGAAATACTCCAAAGCTTATTCTAAGCTCTCATTTGTTCAAGTCACTCAACCTTCAAAGCAGTCTACCTTTCAAGTGTTCGAACTACCAAGTTCAAGACTGACTTTACTGCGACAGTTGAAGAAACCTTTTATCTTTTAACCATTTGTGCTGTGTGTGCTAGGTTGTTTTATTTTGGTGTACTTAGTTGATAGGATTGGATCCTTACTAAGTTTATAGTCTTGTATAGGCTATTTGCCCTGTGTGGGATTGTATACCCATGTGGGTTTGTGAGCTGGCCCGCCTATCAGGGTGCGCGGCAGGGGCGCGCGCCGGGATGGGTTGGGGATACGGATCTAAGATCCGTGTCCCAGGACCCTTTCTTGAATTACACACTCCTAGATGGAGAAAATTTCAAAGTTCATCCATTCTTATAAATTTTTAATGACATACACACTTAACCTGCTGATAACGAGTTAGATAATTTGTATGACCAAAATTTCCAACATATGATTATATACAAATAATATATATATTAATAAACAATTTATATGTGCCATTAGAGATGCTAATCATGTATACAAAATTTATCTATCGTAAAACTTATATTCTTTTATGAATCTCTTTCTCTTCGATGATGACATGTTCAATCTAAATATTGTTGATATTGTGTGAAAAAGATATTGAATTTACAATAGAGAAGGGAAAATGCAATATCATTCCAATCATGTTCAAATATAAGTCTTTAATGGCTTACCCTTTTTATGTTCAACATAAATCATAAAGATTAATTGTTTTTTACTTTGACATCATGTTTGTATGATCATATTAGAACTTCGTTCTTCCAGATCCAAACACGTGTAATAATTATTGCATATTTCGAGATGATTTTAACATAGTAACAAGTTTGTACAACTAAATGATTTAGAAGTTCTTTTTTGGGGATTACAAACAAAAACTATTTTACATGTATGAGGTATAGTATAATGGTAAATGATACATGAACTAAATAGTATCATGGTATGAAAAATTCATGTCTAATGCAAAGAAACTCAAATAACTAATAGAGCTGAGATAAATATTGGTGTGTTAATAAATATTAATGGATACAGTTAGGGGCAGTTTGGAAAAAAAAAAATTCTACAAAAAAGTTGCATAATATTCGACCTCATCACATCACAATTCCTTGGATCGTCTGAGATAATGAATGAAGTAAAGAAAGATTGTGCATAGAACTCCCATCTCCGATGGTGGTCGGAATTGTTTCGTTGAGAAAATAAATGAGACGTTTGAGTGGATAAGTATTTTTCCTTTGAGAGGATTTGCTGATAAATCAATCAAAGTGTGGTTTGGATGAACAACACACAATTGATGAAATTGACGGATTGCAGGGTTTTTGGATTAATTTTTTTTTAAAATTCTGTTTAAATTTTTTCTGTTTTTATTTTTCAATTTTTCTTTAGTTTTGTTCCCTTTTTTTATTTGATATATTTATCAATTTTGTTTTTAATGCAATTAAATGACTTGGGTGATGACGTGACATTTTAGGTAGGAAAATAATACAAAAAGAAATACCACATAAGATAAAATATACCACATAAATGTCAGTTATTTGAAATCATGAAATTGGGGGCGAGTGTGTGTCACTTGCCGAAAATTGACCGGAAAATCGAACCAAAATTGGACAAATTTTGATATAGGAGAATTAAAATTGATGATCGAAACATAAGATGACAAAAAACGGACAACATCCCTAAGAAATGACGAAAAATGAATTTAACCCATAATTAGTGACGCTCCCATAGCAATGTCACATTTTCATCACTAAATTCTGTTTGGGACAAAATTTTTAAGGTTAGCAACACATTATTTCACCGTTAAGTCACTATTTTCTTGTAGTGTTGTTCAACCTAAATATTATTGATCTCATGTGAACAAAGTATTTAAAAGCTGTGTACAAAGAAGAAGGACAATGTTATAACATTCAATATATATATTGGGTGTGGAACCTCAAAGACTGGTCCCTCATCACCATACTTGTGACAAATGTTGAGGTGAGGTGTCAGGTTGGCATGTTGGCATCGACACCTTGGAAGAGGGATTGTCCACGCCAGTATAGTGAGGAAGGGTCAACATGGTAATGCTAAATTTGAATTTTGGCGCTAGCTGCTATGTAATATTTAGTGTTCTAAAATTCGCTAGGCGTTAGTCGGGCGTTTGACTAGTGCCTAACGTCTAGGATGTCTAGGCGGCTTAGGCGTCGTATCTAAATTAAATAGATTTTTTATTATTTTACTTATTTTTCTTAATTTTTTATCCTTACAAAATATTTTTGGAACTCTTATATTATATTGTTTTGGTTTTATGTAGGAGGATAAATAAAAACATCATATCTCATTTATAAAATTATTTTTATTTGTATTTTTCAATTTGTGAAATTTTTATCTATATCTAATTAATTAATAATAATTTGATAGAAGACTATAATACATTAATAATATCATCATTTTGCTAAAAAGTGAAAAAAAAGTAAAAAATGTAAATGAAAGAAATTAAAAAAAAAAATTTATTTGGCGCCTAGGACCGCCTAGGGCCGAATTGTTCCGCCTAGGGCTGCATAGCGCCTAAAGTGACCGAACAGGCAAAAATTGGTATGGCTAGGAGCCGCCTAGCGCCTAGGTGGCCGCCTAGGCCGATTTTTAGAACAGAGGTAATATCTATTACCTATATAAAAGTGTGGATGTTTCTTACAAAATATGGATTGTCAAATATATTCATATCAAAAATTATTATTTAAGGTTATAATAGTAATTTAAGTTTTCATGTTTAAATAATTTTATATTAGAATCATAGCTAATTCAAAATCTTATAGAATCCTATTATAATTAGAATTTTAATATAAAAATGTTATATATAAGGTATTTGTATTATCATTTATTTCCTTAATTTGAATTGATTTCCACGTGGAACGCACGTGATCTAAAACTCATCTAAAACTCGTTAAATAAAATTTGTATACTCACCACAAACACTTACTTTTGGAATAGTGTTAAACACTTAAGGTTCAACACATGATATGTTCAATTAATTGATTCAAATAGTTAATATTTTAATATTGAACACTTTTAAAGAATAATGATCGCTTTAACTTTGGTATAATGTTTATATGATCATTATTAATATAACTTCATTTTTCAAGGTATAAATATCCGTAATAATTATTACATACTGTGGGATCAATTCAACATAGTATCAAGTTTGTATGAGTAAATGATTTAAAAGTCTTTTCTATGGGATTAAAAGTACCATTTTAACAAATGCAAAGAAACTCAAATAAGCAACAAAATATCGGTATATAGACAAAATTACACGTCAATTTTGAATTTCATGTTAATCCATGTCTTCATTCTATATTTTAATTAATCTATATTCTGGCATTATATTTTATACCAATTTATTGATGCATATTGATAAAATATTCTTTTAAAAATTTTCCATAATTTTCTATAATATTAAAGATTCAAGAAATTTATATAATTCATATATGATTAATATGGAAACAAAATAGCACATATTCCATATGCGCCAATAAGATAATAATAATTATGTGATTTTAATTATAACAAGGTTTTGTTGGTGTGCTATTGTTTACTTGCTTATTTTGCTAGGGTAAATTATATTAATTCCCAATAAATTAAATGCCAAAATCAACAGATCATATATAAATTTCCAGTTACCAAATATTTAAAAGAATACAATATTGGATCTCAATTAAATAGCATGTTGACTCATTTTACCTTAAATATGAGTTGTTTTTTTCTCTATATATAGAGATATATTATAAATTTTTACCTACAATATTCATTAGAGTCATTGTTTTGAGAGTTGTTTTATCTTTTTTTTTTTTGAAGCTCTTTTTATATTCTTGCTTTTTGGAAAATGGCATCCCCAGTTGATAGACCATCAATGAAGAAATGTAGCATTTGTTTGGACTTTGTTGTTCGGGATAGGAATAAAGGAATTGCTGAGCTCAGATGTGGCCATATCTTTCATTTGGGTATGCATGCATTATTTATAATTATATGTGTATAAATTTATCATTGCTTATATTTCTCATTTTCTTAACTTTTTTGTTTTAAATTTTTCTTTATGTTTATTTATGTTCTTTTAAACTAGTTGCTCTTTCTCTCATTTTTATTTTTTTCAGATCTAAGAATAGCAAGTGTTTACTAGTGAAACCGAAACGCACACATTTCTCAGTTCTCATGTGTGTGTTATTTTTGTAATATTGAAATGTTTGGTCAGATTTTCAATTTAAAAAGTTGTGATTTTATCGATGATTAACCCGAAAAAATAATATATACATACATGGGTACTAGATCTAGGATTTGGTCCTAAGAGGGCACAAATTTTCATATTATAACATGAATCAATGTGGAAAAATTTTATGATCAAAGGGGAGCAATTAAAAATCTAAATCAATTAAAATATATGAAAATATCACATGAAAAATATATTTTTAAAATATCCAAGAAGGGAGATCTAAATTCATCCCTAGATAAAGATTGGTCTTTCATTTTTAGATTTCATTATAAATATTTCAAGTTACTTATTAATCTATATTTTTTCTCTTTTCTGATCATTTTTATATGTTCGCTCTTTTTACATTATTATTGCTAGTTATTCTTTTTATTTATTTATTCTTTATTCTCATAGTTTTCAATTGAAAATGAACATACACATTTTTTTTATCTATTGAAAATGAGCTATTTAAACGATGTATGCATAATAAATCAACTAGCTTGAAGAAATGTTATTATAAAATAATTTAATTATTTACTTGTAGATTGTATTTTTAGAGAATTCAAAAACAAAGACGAGATAAGATGCCCAAACTGTAGAGTCGTTGAGCACAGCCAATGGTCAGGGCACGACGACAACGACAATGGAAACGACGACAACGACGATGGAAACAATGACAATGACATGAGAGATATATATGATGATCCTCTATTTAGGGCAATTAACGAAAGAGGAGTCAGACTAGAACCTGCAATACTTCAACCTAGGCGAATTTGAGATATTTATGTTTATTTATCTAACATGTTTGGATCAATATTAATGTTGTTGTACCCAAGACCCATGTCTTAATACTCAGAGAAATCAATATACATTGATATTAGGAAAGATTACAGCAGAGAAAAGGATAATAGCATTCGGTAAAATACAAAGGGAAAGCACACCACTCATTTATAGTGGTGGGTGAACAAACTAACCTATCCAACTAATAAACAAACTAACAGAAAAACTAACACACTCTTTCAGTTTAAGAGTCTTTAGACCCCCCTCAAAATCGGCATGGATGTTCAACAGGCCCATTTTGGATTTGAAAATGTTGAAGGTGGCTGGAGGCAATGGTTTGGTCATAATGTCACTGAGATTCTCCTCTGATGGAATGTGCACAAGCTTGATGATGTCCTCTTGAATCTTCTCCCTTGTAAAATGGCAATCGATTGAGATGTGCTTTGACTTTTCATGAAGGCAAGGATTATGTGCCATGACAAAAGCTGACTTGCTATCTGTGTAAACCATAACTGGAAGTTGTGTTGAGACCTTGAGATCTTGAAGAATGTAAAGTATCCATTGTGTCTCACATATGGTGGCAGCCAAGGCCCTATATTCAGATTCAGCAGAAGATCGGCTAACAGTGATTTGTTTCTTGGATTTCCAAGAAATAAGTGAACCTCCAAGATAGATTGCATATCCTGTAATACTCTTCCTTGTTAGTTGGCAACGTGCCCAATCTGAATCAGTAAATACATACAATTTGAAGTCATTTTGGGAAGAGTAGAATATGCCTTGTCCTGGAGTACTCTTTAAGTACCTCAACAGTCTATGAACTGCCTTCATATGAGAGTCTTTAGGATCACTCATGAACTGAGATAGAGTCTGAACTGTATAAGCAATATCAGGCCTTGTTATAGTTAAGTATAACAGTTTGCCTACAATCTTTCTATAGTAGCTAGCATCAACAGATTTTTGGTTATCAGTATTTGAAAAATCTTGCTTTGGATCCATTGGCGTAGAGCAAGGCTTGCTCCCTAAATAACCAGAGGAATCAAGCAAATCAAGAGTGTACTTTCTTTGACAAAGTTGTATGCCCTTTTCAGACTTTGCTATTTCAATACCAAGCATGCATTTCAACTCTCCTATATCTTTTATAGTAAATTGTTCATGAAGAAAAATTTTGACAAAAGAAATTTCAGAAAGAGTATCACCAGCAATAATCAAATCATCAACATAGCAAAGTATAGTAGTAAAAGTGTGATCAGTTTGTTTTGTGAATAAGGAATTATCAGCCTTGGATTGTATATAACCAATACTGATTAAACTTACAGAGAGCTTGGTGAACCATTGCTTAGAAGCTTGCTTGAGGCCATACAAACTTTTGTTAAGTTTGCAAACTCTGTCATCACCTTCTTTACAATAACCAGGTGGAGGTGTCATATAAATGTCTTCAGTTAAATCACCATGCAGAAATGCATTATTGACATCTAATTGATGTATGAACCAAGATTTACTGATAGCAATAGCAAGCAAGATTCTAACAGTGGTGATTTTAGCAACAGGAGAAAATGTGTCAAAATAATCAATTCCTTCTTGTTGTGTATAACCTTTAGCAACTAACCTGGCCTTGTACCTTTCAATAGTTCCATCGGACTTGTATTTTATTCTGTACACCCATTTGCAACCTATACAGTGTTTGCCTTTTGGTAAATGTACAAGAGACCATGTGTTAGTATGTTCTAAGGCATTGATTTCAGCTTTCATAGCCTCTTGCCATTTAACATCAGAAGCAGCTTGTTTATATGTCTTAGGTTCTACTAACTGAGTTATAGCAGCAGTAAAAGACCTATAAGTTTGAGAAAGTTGAGAAGTGGAAAGAAAGTCAGAAATGGGATATTGTTTTCCTTTCAAAGACAGATTAGAAGTAGATGAAGGCCTATTATCAATTGAAGCAGGTAAATGAGTTTCATATACTTGCAAGTAAGCAGGTTGAACTTTTGATCTAGTAGACCTTCTAAGACTTTCTTCCTGTTGTGGAGTATGATGAGAAGTATTTTGAATTTCTTCCAATAAATCAGGATGAGATATGGGAATATCAGAAGTACTAATAACAGGTTGATCACTGACAGGTATAGTGTGTGTGCTTGTGTTATCAGAAACATCAGGAATATGAGCATCAATATCATCATAATAAACTTCTTCAGAATCAGAAAGAGAATGCAGTGAACTCAATTTAGTAATGAAATTGTCAGTGTAACTTTTGTCTTTATAAGGAAACACATCTTCAAAAAATCTCACATTTCTAGAGATAATGACTTTCCCAGTGTGTAAATCAAGAACTCTATACCCTTTTGTTCCAAAAGGATAACCTATGAATACACATTTTGTAGCTCTAGGATCAAATTTCTGCCTATGAGAAACTAATGTGTTTACAAAGCACAAACAACCAAAAACTTTTAAGTGAGAATAATCAGGTTGTTTCTTGTAGAGCAACTCAAAGGGAGTTTTGTTATGTATAACAGGAGTAGGAATTCTATTTATTATATGAGCAGTAGTAAGCACACAATCACTCCAGTATTTCAGAGGTAAACCTGATTGAAAGAGAAAAGATCTAGCAACTTGTAGTAAATGTTGGTGTTTTCTTTCCACCAAACCATTTTGTTGAGGTGTTTCAACACAAGAAGTTTGATGAAGTATCCCTAATTTGTGATAAAAATCATGAACAAAAAACTGAGGTCCATTATCACTTCTTAATACCTTTATCTTAGTATTAAATTGTTATTGAAATTTTCTAGAGAGTGTTTAACATCAGATTTGGCTTTTAGCAAATATATCCAAGTACACCTACTGAAATCATCAACAATGGTTAAGAAATACTTATGACCAGCATGAGAGGTAATGGAAAATGGTCCCCATATGTCACAATGTATGAGATCAAAAATAGCAGAAGAAGTAGAAGTGCTAATAGGAAAAGATTGCTTCTTTTGTTTAGCTAATGGGCAAATTTGGCATTTATTATGCATATCAGAAGATTTTACAGAGATAGAAAGAATATGAGACATGTACTTTGCATTGATGTCCTAGTCTATAGTGCCAAATATCAAAAAGAGAAGTAGTAATAGTAGACTGCATAGAATATGAAGCTTTCATGTGGTATAGACCTCCAGTTTGTTCAGCAGTACCAATCACTTTCAGGGTGTTTTGGTCCTGTAATTCACAATGTGAGGACAAAAACTTGACAAAACAATTTGAATATCTTGTTAGATGACTAAATGAAAGAAGATTGAATGTGAAATCAGGGACATAAAGAACATTATACAGAGTTAAAAATTCATTTAAGACAATGTTTCCAATGTGAGTTGCTATGGAGAAATTGTTATTAGGCAAAGAAATCTTAATGTTGGCCAAAGTGGGTGGTGAGGTGAACAACTTAATATCACAAATCATGTGATCAGTTGCACCTGTATCCAGGATCCAAGAAGAAGCTTTTATAGCAGAGTTATGAGAAGTGAAACAGAAATGTGTACCTTCTTGATCCAATGTTGCATCCTTGTGAGCAAGAGCTCCTGCTGCAGTGTGAGTACTACTAGTAGCATTGGATTGCATCTTTGTGAAGTTCAGAAATTGCTCAAACATCTCTTGAGTAAATAGAGGGTTTGAAGCAACAGGTTCTTCCTTTTCCTTGGAAGGAGATTTGACGAGAACATTAGCAGAAGTTTTAGTTTCAGCAGTTTTACCTCTAGGGCCTCTAGGTCCTTTCCAACCAGGGGGGTATCCTATGATCTGAAAACATCTGTCTATAGTATGGCCTGAGACATCACAGTGAGAACAGTGTAGTGGCTTCTTCTTGTCTTTATAAAACTTTGCATTTTTTGCAAGCATTGCAATAGAATCATTGGTAACAGAAGTTGGCAAGTTTAAATTTCTTTGAGACTCTTCTTGAAGTAACAAAGAGTAAACCTTAGCCAAAGGAGGGAATGGGGATTGCAGAAGAAACTGACTTCTAATAGAAGAATAAGAATCATGTAAACCAATCAAGAATGTCATAACAACATCTTGTTCCTGGGATTTGGTCATTAAACTTGGTAACTCACATGAACAAGAATTCAAAGCTCCACAAGAACATTTAAGAATCGGTCTAAAACTCAAGTGCTCATCCCACAAGGCTTTAAACTCATTATAATAACAGACCAAAGACTGACTTCCTTGATTTATAGCACTAAGAGATTTCTTGAGATGATAAACCCTAGTTAGATCCGAACAAGCATATCGAATATGGAGTTCATCCCAAACATCTTTGGCCACAGAAAAATACTCAAATGTCTTCTTAATGTCCACAGAAATAGAATTCAAAATCCAATTAAGCACTAAATCATTAGCACGCACCCAAGCAGCATATATTGCCCGATCATCAGACTCAAGAGGGATAGAAATTGTACCATCAATGAGAGCCAACTTGTTCTTCACACTCAAAGCTCGTTTGACTGCATGACTCCAGGACACAAAATTAGGTCCTGCAAGAGGATCAAGAACAATACTAACTGCAGGGTTATCATTATAATGCAAATGTAGAGGAGATAACGGATTTAGCGCAGGGTTGAGAGAAATAGGATCTGTAGAAGCAGCCATTTTGTGAAACCAAAGAGGAAAATCTTCAATCGCGAAGAAAAGTAGAATTGCAATACGCAATTGGAGGAAAAAAAAGAAAATTGGAAAAGTAGATTCCAATAACCGATCGATTTGAAGAATCAACCAAGAAATTCCCAAAGATTCAGGGAAACTAAGAACCAATCAGAGAACAGAGAGCGCGGAAGCAATGTTTTGAGGATCAAAAATGGCGTTTCACTATGGGTAATTAATCGGAGAAGAAACTGATTGCCCAAGAAAAACTGATACCATCTTAATACTCAGAGAAATCAATATACATTGATATTAGGAAAGATTACAGCAGAGAAAAGGATAATAGCATTCGGTAAAATACAAAGGGAAAGCACACCACTCATTTATAGTGGTGGGTGAACAAACTAACCTATCCAACTAATAAACAAACTAACAGAAAAACTAACACACTCTTTCAGTTTAAGAGTCTTTAGACCGTGGATGGAGGTCAAAACAACAAAACTTTTTAGCATAGTAGACTTTAGTTGACAACTATATTTTTCCTGCATTCTTTTACATGATCAACATAATTTTAAGAAGAGTCTATTATATCCATTTGCATAGCATTCAAATATGATTCCCACATTCAAATATTAGAGAATTTGTTAGACAAAAGATTTGAACAGTTAATTCTAAATAATTACATTAATTAATAATATATATTTGCCACTAGAGATGCTAATCTTGTATATAAAAATTTATCTATCGATCGTCAAACTTAAGATTCTCTTTACAAATGTACTGAAGTTAAAAAAAGAAAAAAGAAAATCCAAACATGCATGTTCAAATATTTTCAAGTGGATCTTTAATAACTTATCTTCTTTCTTTTTTTTTTTTTTTTATGCTCAAAATAAATAAATAAATAAAGATTGCTATAAATTCGGTATCACATTTGTATGATCGTATTACAGCTTCATTCTTTTAGATATAGACACGTGTAATAATTATTGCATATCGTGAGATAACTTTAACATAGTGTTAAGCTCGTATGAGTAAATGTTTAGAAGTTCTTTCTTGGAGATTACAAAGAAAAAGTATTATACTTATGAGTCATAGTATATATAATGATAAATGATACATAAAATAGTATCATGGAACGGACAATTCATGTATCATGCAAAGAAAGTCAAATAAGTAATAGAGTTGAGATAAATATTGATAAATTAGACAATATTAATGGATATAGCAACTATTTCTATGTCAAACTGGAAGTTATATGCTACTAGCACATGACTCCAAATATCCCAACAAGAAGTGGTGGATCCATGATTAGTGGTTGGGGTGGAGAAAGAACGCATGTATGAAAAGTTTAAATATATTGAAATTACACCTATATATTTTCTATAATTATACATTTGATTTTAGAAATATATTTATGAATATTCTATGACACAATATGCATACATATATAAATATTTTGATGTGGTCTCATTTGAATTTGGAGATGCGCGGTATATAATTATTTTAGGATATAGTACTAAATTTTTTTTTTTTTCTCAAAATCTTGGGAGAGGGTGCCCCTGCCAACAAGAGAATAATATGTGTGGGTGACGTGTGTGTAATTTCATAGTTGGTTTTTTTTTTTTTGGGTGTTTTGTTGGTTTATCGTTATATTTTTTCTAAGTAAATCTTAAAGTTAAGAACAGCATCTCATTAATTAATTGTCATCTTATAAATATACTGAGAGTAAAAATAAAAAAAGAAAAACCATTGGATCTAAAATGAATGACATGGTAACACATTTTATTTTGGAAATGAATTGTTTTCACCATATATATTTAGTTTTCATACCAACAACATTTATTTAAAGAAATATATAGCATATTGTGTGTTTCTCATATTTTTCAAAATCTTTTTATATCCTAACTAGCTTTTTGGAAAACAAAATGATTATCCTAATTGATAATTATCTGTGAATCAATGCACCGTTTGTCTGAACTTGGTTCTTGATGGTAAGATCAGAGGAAAAGCTGAGCTCAAATGTGGTCGTCCATTCAATTTGGTTGGGCATATATGCATATATTTCATTATCATTTATTATTGTGGAACCATAAAGTTTTTGCTTAATCATACCTTTTTGTCTCTAAGACAAACTTACTAAACGAGTTCCTAAAAAATGAGATACTTGTTTGATGAAGAGTTTGAACCGATAAATATCTATAATTATATTAATAATTAATATATATGCTATATATGAAAGCTCCTACTAATGTATACCTAATTTATATATCATAGAACTTATGTTCTCTTTAGAAATGTCTTCTCTTAAATGCTGACCATTTTCAGTTAGAATATTATTGATCTCACATGAAAACGGTTATTAAAAAGTCATTACAACTAGGAAATGTTGTAGCATGCAAGATTTTGTGTTCGGCACCCAGAAAGACGAGTTGTGCGCACGCCAACATCGTACCCACATATGTTGTCGACCCACGTTGGGGTTGGTACCGTAAAAGAAGGGTTGTGCATGTCATATTGAGGAAGGGTCAACATGTTGTCCCAAGTTTGAAATTTATATCGAATTAAAGTAGCATCCTCACCACAAGCAATTGGTTTGGCGTAGCGGTAAATGCTTGAGGTTCAACACAATACTTGTTCAAATAGATTTACATAGTTACTATTTTAATATTGATCAACACAAAAGAATTAATAATGATCACTTAAACATCAATTTTATGTTTGTATTATCATTAATACAACTTCATTCTTCAAGGTATAAAGACACTTGTAATAATTATTGCATTACGTGAGATCACTTTAACATAGTATCAAATTTATATGAGTAAATTATTTAAAAGTCTTTCATTGTGATTAAATATACGTACCATTGCAACATATGAATAAGTTACTATAAAACGATAAATTAATGATATAACATACGGAAGCTTGAGATGCGAAATTCATGTAAAGAAACTCAAATAAGTAAAAGAACTTTGATAAATATTAGTATATTTGACACAATTAATAGGTAAAAAAAGAAGACTTTAAATACGAAGATCAATATTTCTATAGTCAAAATGTCAAGTACATCTTACTAGTGCCCTTTTAATGTTCAATATCATCGTAGTTACAGGTTTGTAATTACAATGTTCTAGGGTAACTTTATAGTACACAAAATTATGTCATAATAGAGTTTTATTGTCCATGTTTTAGTTAGGATAGATGTGACAATATACATAAACGCACACTATAAAAAAAAAAAAAAACACACACGCGCGCGCGCACACACACACATATATATATATATATATATATATATATATATATATATATATACTAGTTTTAGATCACGTGCATTATACATGGATATCAATTTGAAATTAAGGACAAAAATTAATCCAAATACTTTATATATTAGAGTTCTAATTATAATAGAATTCTATAGAATTTTGAATTAGGATTCTAATATATAATTATTTAAATATGAAAATTTTAAATTACTATTATAACCTTTCAATAATAATCTTTCATAAGAATATATTCGACAATTCATATTTTTTGAGAAACATCCACACTTTTATATAGGTAATAGATAATAGATATATAATTATAAATTAATTTTGAATATCAGTCAACTATTTAAGAGTTGTTAATCTATGTCTCCGTTCTTTATAATATTTTAATCTTTATTTTGGCCTTTAAATTTATGCCAATTTATTGATATGCATATTAATATAGTCTTTCAAAATATTTCCATAATTTCACATAATTCTCTATAATGTTTAAGATTCAAAAATATATATAATTCAATATATGATTAGTATGGAAACAAACAGCACATATTCCAAATGCCCAAACAAGATAATAATATTTATGTCATTTTATAACAAGGTTTTGGTTGGTAATGGTATGCTATTGAATTAATTCCCAATTAATGCCAAAATCAACCGATCATAAATTTCCAACTTACCAAACATTTAAAAGATTACATTATTGGATATCAATTAAATAGTATGTTGATTCATTTTACCGTGGAAATGAGCTGTTGTTTTCTCTATATATAGAGATATTCTAAACATTAAACCTACAATTTTATTCATTACTCTCTCTTATTTTTTTGAAGAGCTTTTTAAATTATAACATTTTGGAAAATGGCATTCCCAGTTGATAGATCATCAATGGAGAAATGCACCATTTGTTTGAATTTTGTTGTTCAAGATAAGAGTAGAGGAATTGCGGCCATATCTTTCATTTTGGTGTGCATCCTCATCGTCTTCATAACCTCTTGTAAAGATAATGCACACAGTTCCATCCTCAAATAGAAGACATCTCCAACAATTCTCTTATTGATTTTTGTAATATTGAAAGTTATGGATAGATCTAGGATTGATCCCAAGAGGGGTAGCTATTACAAATCAAAGTTAAATAAATTTGTGATCAAAGTGGTGAAAATATTAGCAATTAAAGATCCATCTTTAATATTACACCAAAATGTAATGTTTTATACGTAAAAACACTCATATCCTCATATAATAACAAAGCGCTGTATCAATTTAGCAAATTCAATTTGATTCAAACTCAATTTTGAGTGAGAATCGATTTAAAAAAAAATGCTGATTTGGAGAGGCACATGCACTATATTTGCAATTTAGGCTCAACATTTTGGAATTTCGGATTAATTGTACTAAAATGGCAATTAAAAATCTAAATCAATTAAAATATAAGAAAACGTCATATATAAAAAATATTTTTAAAATATCCAAGAGGGGAGCTCTAAATTCATCCCTAGTTCCATATAAAGGTCGATCTTCCATTTTTAGATTTCAATATAGATAAAGAGAAGCGTCCTTTTTGTTTATTTATTCATTTTTTGTTTTTACTTTTTTACTTAATATTGATGAAAGGAAAGTGATATATGAGTAGCGACTATGAGTTTAGGTTTTAAGATTCAACCAATATTGTTTTGTTTGTTAAATATATACATATATATATATATATATATATATATATATATATATATTAGGTTCTTAGAATTGAGTAGTGTTCTTGTGAACTAGGTGCATGGATCTAGATTCATGCAACTCGGTGCACACGGGTCGAGTTGGGGTCTGATCCGATCCAGATCCGCGCCCAAATTTTTTTTTTTAAATTTATGTGGTAACTTTTATATTATATTAGTATAACATTTATATACAAATATCATAACATTTAAGTGATATTACTGAGATTTTTTTCAGTATAAAAATTAATGCAATATAACCGAACATTTATGTTATAATACTTTTAACATTTATATTATATTAGTATATCATTTACGTACAAATATCATAATCTTTATGTACTTAATGAATAACATAAGTGTTAAATTATTATAACATAAAATGTTATATTATTATATCATAAAAGTTTAAAAGGTATTATAGGTTTATAATACACTGTAAAATTTTAAACTAGCATAACCATAAAGGTTATGTGAACATAACTAAAATGTTAGATGAACATACTAAAAAGTTAGGCGTGCGGGACTAGGGTTTGAACACGACCTGAGGCATGCGCTTGGGCACGCGTGTAAGTGTGTGAAGCGCGCCTGGGGCGCGTGAAAAATACCACCTGATTGGATAGATCTAATTACACGATTCCCAACCCATGCACCTAATGCATCTAAATAATTGTGCTTAGAAAATTATATAAGTTTTGGATCATCCAAAACTAATATTTGTAATTGTATTCTCTTCATAAATATTTCAATTTACTTAGTAATTCCTTTTTTTTTCCCTTTTCTGAACTTTTTTTATGTTCACTCTTTTTATATTATCGTTGCTAGTTATTTGTTTCTCTTTTTTCTCATAGTTTTCAATAGAACATAAACATACATATTTTTTTTCTTAATGAAATGAACATTTCTAGTCAATAAAAATTTAAACTAGCTAGGTATGTGTTGAAATTACGATCAAGAAACACCAATATGCAAGCAATTCACTCACATAAAATAACGATCAACCAAGAACTACAAACTGGAAATTCGATGAATGAAATGAAGAAGAAAATCAACACACGATGTAAAGTGGTTCGGGTTAATAATCCCTACATCCACTGTATGAAGCAATCCACTAAATCTCAATAGTTCGAAGCTTTACAACACAAAGAAGAAAAACTCAAGAACCCTAATCACACTACACAACTTTGAAGAACTATATATCTCTCTACACAACTCTAATGACTTCGATGTCTTCTAATGGAATGAACTCCTCTTTATATAGAGTACGTGAGTAAAAATCGTTCGCAATTTCATTGAGAAACGGGAAAAATATGGACCCCGCAAGATTACCTACCAAACAAACCAAACGAAAATCACCTGAAGAAGAAATAGAGAATAACCGTTTTTACCTGTCTGAAATCGCGTTTGTCAAATGCGATTTTATTAGTGAAAGTGCGACTTTCTCCATACTTAGCAAAATTTTGGCTAAGTCGATTCCTTCCTTTTTTTTCCTTCAATACATTGAATATATATATATATATATATATACATCTATATATGCATGCTTTATATATCACAAATCTCCACCTTAAAGCATGCTATATTCTTGCTGATCAAACTTGCAGAGATTCAAGTTATACTTGTAGAAGAATTTCCTCTTAATCCAATCAATTCCAGACATAGTTGGAACTTAGCAGTAGGCAAAGCCTTAGTCAAACCATCTGTAGGGTTTTCTTCACTTGCTATCTTG
This sequence comes from Scutellaria galericulata, assembly GCA_946896805.1. Classification (NCBI taxonomy): domain Eukaryota; kingdom Viridiplantae; phylum Streptophyta; class Magnoliopsida; order Lamiales; family Lamiaceae; genus Scutellaria; species Scutellaria galericulata. The sequence goes on from OX335794.1 coordinate 13,118,541, forward strand.
CAAACCTTTATTTCCTCTTTCTCTATGATGTCTCTTATGTAGTACAATTTGACATCAATGTGTTTTGTCCTCTCATGGATGCCTTGATGCTTAGATAGATGGATAGCATTGTTATTATCACAGTATACTTCCACACACTTTTGAATAACTCCAAACTCTGAAAGAATTCCCTTAAGCCATAAAGCCTCTTTGATTGCCTCTGTTAATGCAATAAACTCAGCTTCAGTTATAGACAAAGCCACTACAGATTGATGTGTTGATTTCCAGCTTACTGCAGTGCCAAACAAAGTGAACACATAGCCTGTAAGAGACTTTCTAGTATCCATGTTTCCAGCATAGTCTGCATCAACAAAATCAATAATAGGAGTGCCTGAATTTGTAGTTTTCTTGAACTTCAATCCCAGATTCACTGAGCCATTTATATATCTAAGCAAATACTTCACTGCTTCCCAATGAAATACACCTGGATCTGACATATATCTACTGACTAAACTCATAGAATATGCCAAATCAGATCTGCAACACACCATAGCATACATCATGCTTCTTACAGCATTAAAGTATGGTATCTTGCTCATCATGTATACCTCTTTTTTGTCTTAGGACACTGATCTTTTAGATAGCTTCAAATGTTGTCCAATTGGAATAGACACACTCTTGCTTTGACTCATTTGATACCTGATCAAAACCTTCTTCAAATAGTTGCTAAGATCAAGCACTACTTCATTATCTGATCTTTGCCTAGTGATATCCATTCTCAGAATCCTTTTAGCTTCTCCAAGATCCTTCATCTCAAATTCAGTGTTAAGCAAACATTTAATCTTATTCAAACTCATCATGGAATCACTTGCAATAAGCATGTCATCAACATACAATAACAAATATACGACAGAAGCATTTGAATCAAATCTAAAGTACACACAACTATTATACATGCTTTTAGTAAAATGAATTCTTTTCATAAACTCATTAAATTTGAGGTACCATTGCCTTGGAGATTGCTTTAATCCATAAAGTAATTTTCTGAGTAGACAAGCTTTCTCTTCACTATTGGGAATCTTCAAGCCTTCTGGAACCTTCATGTAAATCTTTTGTTTTAATTCACCATGTAAGAAAGCTGTTGTAACATCCATTTGATGCAATTCCAAATCGAATTGAGCCACCATTGCAATCAATATCCTTATAGAACAATGCTTCACCACTGGAGAGAAAATCTCTGTGTAATCTACACCCTCCTTTTGAGTAAACCCTCTAGCCACCAACCTTGCTTTAAACCTCACTTTGTTGTTTTGAGCAGCTTCAATTTTCTTCTTAAAAATCCACTTGCAACCTATAAGCTTCTGATTCTTTGGTTTATCCACAATGGTCCAAGTTTCATTTCTGGCTAGGGAGTTCAGCTCATCATGTATAGCAGCTTTCCACTTCTCTTTCTCCTTGCAAATAGTAGCCTCAGTATAGTTACTTGGCTCTTGATACTCTATATCTTCAGCTGCAAGAAAAACAAAAGAAATGGAATTAGATTGATCAAATCTAACAGGTGGTTTTACTAACCTCCTTGATCTATCTCTAGTAGACTGATAATTTGTTAATTGATGATCTCTTTGGCTTGGTTCCTGTTGATCTTCTTCTTGAGATTCTTCCTCATTTTCACTCTGATGATGATGATCATTGGAGCTTGTTTGCAAAGGCTCCACCTCAAACTGAGATTTATTATTATCTGTCTTGGCTTTCTTCTCAGTTTCTCCTTTGTTCAATGACATGCTAGTCTCATCAAATGATACATCTCTGGACACAATACATTTTTGAATGTCCTTTTCCAAGCACCATAACTTGTATCCCTTCACTCCTTCTGGATATCCCAAGAACACACATTTGAGTGCTCTTGACTCCAACTTATCTTGTTTAACATGAGCATATGCTAAACATCCAAATACTCTTAGCTTAGAATAATCAGCTAATCTCCCATGCCACATTTCTTCAGGTGTTTTAAAACCAATAGCAGAAGAAGGAGATTTATTGATTAGATAAGGTGCAGTGGTAACTGCCTCTCCCAAAAAACTTTTGTTTAACCCTGAACTGAGGAGCATACATCTAACCCTTTCCAAGAGTGTCTGATTTATTCTTTCTGCAAGACTATTTTGTTGAGAAGTGTATGGAGTTGTCTTGTGCCTTCACTATGAGAGATTTGAGAATTCGTGACGACAAAATTCATCATAAAAACACCATTTTTCGTCACAAAAGGTGTTTGGTGATGAAATATTTTCGTCGCAAAGAATGTCGTTGTAAGTGCGTCATATTAGGTAAATTGTGATGCTATTTGAATTCGTCATCTAAAGTCATCTTTTGATGACGCTAAATGTCATCGTCACTATATCATCTCATCTATAATGACAAATAAAATGTCGCATTTGACATCAAATTTCATCACTAATTATGGTGTTTCGTCATCAAAAGTGTAATTTTACATGATAAATTTAATTTATTGTCATTCAAAATTATCTTTCCCGGTGCTATTTGAATTCGTCATCTAAAGTCATCTTTTGATGACGCTAAAGATTATCGTCACTATATCATCTCATCTATAGTGACAAATAAAATGTCATATTTGACATCAAATTTCGTCACTAAAAGTGTAATCTCGTGTTTCGTCACTAAAAATGTAACTTTACATGACGAATTTAATTTATTGTCACTAAAATTTATCTTTCCCAGATTTTGAGCGTTGTCGTGACATGTCATCATGACATGTCATCACAGCGCTGATGTCAGCGCATACGTCATCCCAGATTTTGAGCGTTGTGACACGTCATCACAGCGCTGATGTCAGCGCACACGTCACTAACGCCAATATTGTGCGTTGACATGTCATCATGACACGTCATCACAGCGCTGATGTTAGCGCACACATCACCAACGCCAATATTGTGTGTTGACATGTCATCATGACACGTCATCACAACGCTGATGTCAGCGCACACGTCACAAACGCCAATATTATGTGTTGACATGTCATCATAACACGTCATCACATCGCTGATGTCAGCGTATACGTCATCCCAGAGTTTGAGCGTTGTGACACGTCATCACAGCGCTGATGTCAGCACACACGTCACCAACGCCAATATTGTGCGTTGTTTGGGAATTGAACCCGGGTGCCTAAGGTGGTACTCTAACCACTAGACCACTAGGCAGTGGGCACTAGTGCTTCATGTAATAATATCCTGCATGCATTTCTTTTATTTCAATTTTTGATATTTTTCAATTTTCTATTATCATATAATTTTTGTTATTTTTTATAAAGTACCATTACTTATTAATATAAGTCATTGATTTCCAATTTTGATATATTAACTCGATTTCAATGGCCAACATATGAATGTTCAAAACCCAAAATGTTAATGCACTCACGATACAATTTTGTTAGTAATAAGTTCAAATAATTAATGACAAAAAATAGCATTGTCATAAAAATATATTTTTTATGACGTCAAATATTGTCACCAATAATTATTAAAATCGCCATCAATTATTATCGTGACAAAAGAATTTTGTAACTAATTAATGACAAAAAATAGCACCGTCACAAAAATTTATTTTTTACGACATCGAATATCGTCACCAATTATTATTGTGACGAATTTTTTTTGTAAATAATTATTTAGAATAATTAATTAAGAAAAATAGCATCGTCATGAAAATATATATTTTTATGACATCGAATTTCGTCACCAATTATTATTAAAATCGTCATCATGACAAAAGAATTTTCTCACTAATTAATTCAAATAATTAATGACAAAAAATAGTACCGTCACAATTTTTTTACGACATCGAATATCGTCACCAATTATAATGAAAATTGTAACCAAAATAATTTTGTAAATAATTATTTAGAATAATTAATAACGAAAAATAGCATCGTCATGAAAATATATATTTTTATGACATCGAATTTCGTCACCAATTATTATTAACATCGTCACCTATTATTATTGTGACGAAATAATTTATGTCTTCATGAAATTTACAAATTAGTGACGAATAAAATTATCAATGGTGACAAAATAAAATTTTATCACAATTTCTAGTATTTTAATGACGAAAATAATATTTGTCGCCTTTAAGTAACAAATTGTGACAATTTTTTATCGTCGCAAAAATATTCATCACAAAATGTGTGATTTCTTGTAGTGCTTGTTATTTCTTTCTCTTTGCAAAATGAGTTTAACTCATTTGAAACAAACTCTAATCCAATATCAGTTCTGAGGTATTTGAGCTTTCTATCAGTCTGATTCTCAACTTGAATAAGCCACTCCTTAAATCTCTGGAATGCTTCATCTTTACTCTTGAGAACAAATACCCAAACTTTTCTTGAAAAGTCATCAATTATGGATAGGAAGTATCCGCCACCATTCTTTGTTGTTGACTTTGTTGGACCACATAAATCTGAATGGATATAATCCAATCTTGCCTGAGTAGTGTGAGTCCCAATGTTGAACTTTAATCTCTTGGCTTTTCCCATAACATAATGATCACAAAAATCAAGTTCACTGATTTTGTCCTTTCGAAATGCATCTTGCTTCCAAAGTTCCTACAAACCTTAAAGACTTATGTGAGCTAACCTCTTATGCCATATAAGAGTCTTATCCATCTCCTTTGCTGAGTATGATCCACCAACAACAGTAATCACATTCAAGTAATACAGATCATTCTTTTTCAAACCTTCCATCACAATCCTGGATTCCTTCATTACTTGCATAACTCCACCTTCAGCTAGTAGCTTTTATCCTTGGGAGTCTAGCATACCTAGAGAAATAAGATTTCTCCTCAGTTCAGGAACAAATCTTACATTTGATAAGATTTTCACTGATCCATCTTTCATCTAGTCAATGGAACAGTACCAACACCCTTGATTCTGCAAGTCTTGTTATTCCCAAGCATAACTGCTCCATCTTCCTTCATGATCAGATCCTTGAACCACTCTTTATGAGGACTCATGTGAAAAGAACACCCTGAGTCAAGAATCCACTCCTCATTAGTGTCATAGGAAGTAATAGCAAGTACCTCTGCAAATTCATATCCAGAATTTGAGTGAGAACAGCTGCATTTGGCTTGCCCTTCTTGTTACCTTTGAGTTTAAAGCAATTCTTTTTATAGTGTCCTGGCTTATGACAGTGGAAACATCTGTTTCCTTCAATATCATCTTTGGAATCTTGATTCAAAATAGGAGAGTTCTTGTTTCCTTTCTTGAATGATTTCTTCTTCCCTTCAGCTTGTTTAGCTATTAGGCCCTCTCTTCCACCCTGAGCTTTTGAATCTGATCCCTTTGTTAACTCCTTGGTCTTCAAAGCAATTATCACTTCTTCTAATGTAATGGATTGTTGTCTTCCATACAAAATAGAATCACAGAAATTTTCAAAGCTCTTTGGGAGTGAACTTAGTAGCATCAATGCCTTGTCTTTCTCTTCCAATTTGACATCGACATTCTCAAGATCATCTATAATTTTATTGAAGTCCTCCAATTGATTGAGTAGAGATCGATCTTCTTGGATCTTGAAAGCATACAACATTTTCTTCAAGAACAGACAATTTGCAAGAGATCTTACCATATACAAACTTTCAAGCTTTTTCCAAACACCTTAAGCTGTCTCAATCTTGGCAACTTCACGTAGAACCTTATTCTCCAAACTGAGAATAATCATACTATGGGCCTTCTCCATAAGTGTAGCTTTTTGCTCGGCTGTCATCGCTTCTGGAAATGCTCCAATACCCTACAAGGCAGTTGCAGCACCATGTTGTACCAACATGGCTTTCATCTTGATTTTCCATAACCTGAAATCGCCCGAGCCATCAAATCTTTCAACATCGAACTTGATTGAACCCATCTCTTGATCTCAAAATCCCACAGACGACGCCACTTGTTGAAATTACGATCAAGAAACACCAATATGCAAGCAATTCACTCACATAAAATTACGATCAACCAAGAACTACAAACTGGAAATTCGATGAATGAAACAAAGAAGAAAATCAACACACGATGTAAAGTGGTTCGGGTTAATAATTCCTACATCCACTGTATGAAGCAATCCACTAAATCTCAATAGTTCGAAGCTTTACAACACAAAGAAGAAAAACTCAAAAACTCTAATCATACTACACAACTCTAATGACTTTGATGTCTTCTAATGGAATGAACTCCTCTTTATATAGAGTACATGAGTGAAAACCGTTCACAATTTCGTTGAGAAACGGGAAAGATATGGACCCCGCAAGATTACCTGCCAAACAAACCAAACGAAAATCAGCTGAAGAAGAAATAGAGAATAACCGTTTTTACCTGTCTGAAATCGCGTTTGCCAAACATGATTTTATTAGTGAAAGTGCGAATTTCTCCATACTTAGCAAAATTTTGGCTGAGTCGATTCCTTCCTTTTTTTTCCTTCAATACATTGAATATATATACCTATATATGCATGCTTTATATATCACAATATGGAATAAGGAATAATTTTTCTTAGCCAAGAAGTTTGGTTTTAGCACTTACTAGCCCTCTCCCCTCTCCTCTATTAACCCCATATTTTCCTTTCTTCCCCTTTTTATTTCATCTCTTCTGAAATTTTAATTATAAATCATAAGCTTTTCTGAAAAAATTTCACTCGATCATTTCAAGATTCTAACTATTAATATGAAGATTACATTTGTAGAGGAGAAATGTAATGCATTCATCCACTCATTAATCAAGATTTGTTCTGAAAATCCTCAAGAATCGTTTGTATGAATTTTTAAAAATGAACTTCTCATGTGGGTCGTACAAGTCGTGCGGTTCGTGCATGTGAATCATGCGAGTCGTGTGGCTCATGTGCGTGGGTCATGCAAGTCAATTAGCTCGTGTGCATGGATCGTGGGTCATGCAAATTTTCTTTTTTGATTGCTTAGTGGCACAGTGGACCCTTATTTTCATTAGGGATAGAAGAGTCAATTTCAGCTAAAAAAACTTTTTTTCTTATATGGCTTTGTTAGTTTCAAATTTTTGTTATGTTATTTGGTAAGTTTTCAATTTGTCCTTTTTTTTATCAATTGAAAATGAGTAATTTAAATGATGTATGCATAATTAATCAACTGGCTAGAAGAAAGGTTATTATAAATTTAATTATTTCTATGTTTGTCTTGTAGATTGTATTGCTAGAGAATTCAAAAACAAAGACAAGATGAGATGCCCAAATCGTAGAGTTGTTGAGCATAGCCAATGACGCATGATGATGATTGAAACATTACAGATATATGTGATGATCCTCCATAATTTTCTATAATATTAAAGATTCAAGAAATTTATATAATTCATATATGATTAATATGGAAACAAAATAGCACGTATTCCATATGCGCCAATAAGATAATAATAATTATGTGATTTTAATTATAACAAGGTTTTGTTGGTGTGCTATTGTTTACTTGCTTATTTTGTTAGGGTAAATTATATTAATTCCCAATAAATCAAATGCCAAAATCAACATATCATATATAAATTTCCAGTTACCCAATATTTAAAAGAATACAATATTGGATCTCAATTAAATAGCATGTTGATTCATTTTACCTTGAATATGAGTTGTTTTTTCTCTATATATAGAGATATATTATAAATTTTTACCTACAATATTCATTAGAGTCATTGTTTTGAGAGTTGTTTTATCTTATTTTTTTGAAGCTCTTTTTATATTCTTGCTTTTTGGAAAATGGCATCCCCAGTTGATAGACCATCAATGAAGAAATGTAGCATTTGTTTGGACTTTGTTGTTCGGGATAGGAATAAAGGAATTGCTGAGCTCAGATGTGGCCATATCTTTCATTTGTGTTTATTATAAATTTAATTATTCATTCTATGTTTGTTTAATAAATTTACATATGATATTTATACTTGAGGTTCTTAGAATTATATAAGTTTTGGATCATCTATAAAATAATATTGTAATTGTATTTTCATTCGTAAGAGGAGAAAAGTAATACATTCCTTAATATTTAATCCACTCATTCATCAAGATTTCTTCTGAAATTTCTCAAAAATCGTTCGTATGAATTTTTAAAAATGAACTTCTCATGTGGGTCGTACAAGTCGGGTGGCTCGTGCATGTAGCTCGTGCGGTTTGTGTGCGTGAGTCGTGCGAATCGTGCAGCTTGTGCGAGTCGTGCGGCTTGTGCATGTGGGTCGTGCACGTGGATCGTACAGGTCATGCAAATATCTTTCTTTTTTTCTTTTTTGGTGGTGCCACTACCCTTTTTTCATTAAGGATAGAAAAGTCAATTTCAGCTAAAAAAAACTATTTGTTAATGGCTTTGCTAGTTTCAATTTTTTTTTTTATGTTATTTGACTAGTTTTCAAATTCACCTTTTTTTATCTATTGAAATTGAGTAATTCAAATGATGTATGCATAATAAATAAACTAGCTAGAAGAAAGGTTATTGTAAATTTAATTATTTCATTCTATATTTGTCTTGTAGATTGTATTACCAGAGAATTCAAAAAACAAAGGCGAGATGAGATGCCCAAAGTGTAGAGATGATGATGATGGTAACATTGCAGATATATATGATGATCCTCTATTTAGGGGATTTAATGGCAGACCAGCTCCACGAGTCAGAGTAGAACAAGTAATACTTCAACCTAGGCGAATTTGAGATATTTTAATTATATTTACATATCTTAAATGTTTGGATCATTAATGTACGTTGTTGTACCCAAGACCCATAAATGGAGGTCAAGAAAACAAGACTTTAGCGTAGTAGACTTTAGTTGACAACTATTTCCCTGCATGCTTTTACATGATCAACCTCAATTTATATCCATTTGCATAACATTCGAATATGATTCCCACATTCAAATATTAGAGAATTTGTTAGACAAGTTTTTGAACAGTTAATTCTAAATAATTACACTATTAAATAATATAAATATGCCACTAGAGATGCTAATCATGTATACACAATTTATACATCGTTAAACTTAGATTCTCTTTACATATGTATTTTCCTCAATCTTTGTAAAAAAAGAGTTACTGAACTTACAAAAGAAGAAGGGAATATCCCAACATGTTCGAATATATTCAAGTTGATCTTTAATGACTGCTCTTTTTTTTTTTTTGTTATGCTCAACAAAAATAATAAAGATTGCTTAACTTTGGCATCACGTTTGTACGATCATATTGCAGATTCATTCTTCTACTTCTAGGTATAGACACGTGTAATAATTATTGCAAATTGTGAGATAACTTTAACATAATATTAACCTTGTAGGAGTAAATCATTTAAAAGTTATTTCTTAGAGATTACAAACAAAAAGTATTAACATATGTGACATAATATAATGGTAAATAATACATAAAATAGTATCATGACCACGTTAACCTTGTTTGAAAATTATCTTTCTCAACAATTTTTCCTTCTTTATTCTTGGCCACGTCAACCTTGTTTTAATCCTTCTCAAAGGTGTAGTGAGACTCGTCTTCCACCTCTTAAAAACAAAGGGCAATCATCAATATGCATATATATATATATATATATATATATATTTAACATCATGCCCGTCAACCTTGTTGTCAACCCACGTTGAGTCTTGTCAGCACGTTGAGGTCAGCATCCTGTAAGAGGGGTTGTGCATGTCATCAATATGTTGTGCTAAGCTTGAAATTTGGCGTTGGATGTTGCTTTATGGTGTAGCGATAAATGCTTGAAGTCCAACACAATTCATGTTCGAATAGATTCACGTAGTTACTATTTTAATATCGAACACAAGAGAATAATGATCACTTAAACTATGGTATTATGTTTGTATTATCATTAATACAACTTCATTTTTCAAGATACAGAGATACGTACCCGTAATAATTAATGCATTATGTGAGATCATTTTAACATATAATATCAAGCTTGTACGAGTAAATAAATTTAAAAGTATTTCGTTAGGATTAAATGTACGTACCATTGTAACATATGAATACAATACTATAAAATGATAAATTAATAATATAATATACAGAATCATGAGATGTGATATTCTTGTAAATGCAAAGAAACTCAAATAAGTAAAAAAACTTTGGTAAATATTGTTATATTAGACAACAATAAATAGTTAAAAAAAAAAAAAAAAAAAGCTTTAAATACGAAGATCAATATTTCTATTGTCAAAATGTAAAGTACATCTTACTAGTGCCCTAGTGCCCTTTTAATTTTCAATATCATTGTAGTTACAGGTTTGCAAATATAATGTTCTAGGGTAACTTTATAGTACACAATCGTAATAGAGTTTTAATTTATTATCCATGTTTTAGTTAGGATAGTATGTGACAATATATATAAATATATATATATATATATATATACATATATATAGAAAAGAAAAAATTATTAGTTAATTTGGGATATCAGTCAGCTATATATTTAAGAGTTGTTAATCTGTGTCTCCATTCTTCATATTTGAAATCTATATTTTGGCCTTTAATTTTATGCCAATTTTTTGATGCATATTGATATATCTTTCAAAATATTTCCATAATTTCACATAATTCTATATAATGATTAAGATTCAAATAATTTCTATATTGAAGCCTAGCATATTTACTTAGATAAATATTGTCAACATTTCTAAATTACTTAGTAATTTTTCTTTGTAATGACATAAAATTTAAAAGTAATTAATTAATCATATTTAATGTCAAAATAATGTGAGTTTCACAAGTGTCCTTAATGGTCTTACTTATCATATATATATATATATATATATATATATATATATATATATATATATATATATAGTTAATTAATTATTAGTTAATTTGGGATATCAGTCAACTATATATTTAAGAGTTAATCTGTGTCTCCATTCTTTATATTTGAATCTATATTTTGGCCTTGAATTTTATGCCAATTTATTGATGCATATTGATATATCTTTAAAAATATTTCCATAGTTTCACATAATTCTCTATAATGATTAAGATTCAAATAATTCTTATATTGAAGTCTAACATATTTATTTAGATAAATATTATCAACATTTCTAAATTATTTAGTAATTTTTCTTTGCAATATAAAATTTAAAATCATTAATTAATCATATTTAATGTCAAAAATAATGTGAGCTTGACAAGTGTCCTTAATGATCTTACTTTTATATATATAAAGATTACAACTTCTTTATAGACACGTGTAATAGTTATTGCATATTGTGAGATCACTTTAACGTAATTATCAAACACGTATACCATGTGTGTCTGTGTTTGTGAGTCTTCATAGCTAGGTTTTTTTGGTGTTATGTTAATTTATCGGTATAATTTCTTCGGGTAAAACTTTATTTTTTTTTTTTCATAAAAGCTAAAATCAGCATATCATAAATCATCTTACAATATATTTGAAAAATACTCAATTGGATCTAAACTAAATGACAAGGTAACCCATTTTACCATGAAAATGAATTGTTTTCGCCATATTTAGTTAGTTTTAACATTTATATGATTATACCTACACCATTCATTTGACTCTCTCATTGTTTGATGTCACGAAAGAAATACACAGTACATTTATATGGTTATACCTACACACATTCATTTATAGTGTGTTGTGTGTTTCCCAAAAAAAAAAAAAAAAAAAACTTTTATATTTTAGCTTTTTGGAGAACAAAATGATTATTTTAATTGATAGATAATATATGCATCAATGCACCAATTATTCTAAGCTTGGTTCTTGCAGGTAAGATCAGAGGAAAGGCTCATGAGCTCAAAATTGGTCATCTCTTTAATTTGTGTATGCATACATTTGCTAATAACGATATGCATATTGATATCATCTAATATCAATAAAGTTTTTGCTTAATCATTCATTTTTTTGTCTCTTAAACAAATATACTACACGAGTTTATAAAAAGTTAGAGACATTGTCTAACGAAGAGTTTGAAAAGATAAATATCTATAATTATATTAATCAATAATGCATATGCTATTAGGGGCGCTGCTAATGATATATATATATATATATATATTATAGAACTTAGGTATATTTAGAAATGTCTTCTCTTGACTGTTGATCATTGTCCAATCTGAATATTATTGATCTCATATGAAAACAATTACTGAAAAGTCATTTAAAAAAAAAAAAGGAAATGTGTGGGGATGTGCACGTGTGTCTGTGATTTCGTAGCTAGGTTGTTTTGGTATTTTATTTGTTGTCTCTGAGTAAAACTCTAATGCTAAAATCAACATATCATAAATTGTCATCTTACAATATACTAAAAATACAATTGGATCTAAATTGAATGACTAGGTAACACATTTTATTTTGGAAATGAATTGTTATCGCCATATATAGTTAGTTTTAATTTATATTTATACATACAATATTCATTTAAGGAAATATACAATATGTTGTGTGTTTCTCATATTTTTCAAAAACTTTTTTATATTCTAGCTAACTTTATGGAAATCAAAATGATTATCTTAATTGATAGATCATCTATGTATCAATCAATACACCATTTGTTTGAATTTGGTTTTTGATGGTAAGATCATAGGAAAGGCTGAGCTTAAATGTGGTCGTCTCTTCATTTTGCTTATGCATACATTTACTAATAATTATATGTATATAATATCATCTAATATTCTTGAAGCATAAAATTTGTGTTTAATCATACTTTTTTTGTCTCTAAGAGAAACATACTAAACGAGTTCATAAAAAGTGAGAAACTTTGTCTGATAAAGAGTTTGAATGTATAAATATCTATAATTATATAAATAAATAATATATGTGCTATTAAAGCTGTTAATATTTACCAAATGTATATATCATAGAACTTGGATTCTCTTTAGAAATATGTTTTCTTAAATGTTGATCATTGTTCAATCTCATTATCAATTTTTGATAAGTCACTTACTAAAAAGAAGAGAAATGTTGTATTATTCAAGATTTTGGGTGCGGCATCTTGAAAGACGAGTTGTGTGTAAGGCAGCATCCTGCCCGTCAGCATATTGTCGACCCATGTTGAGCCTTGTCAGCATGTTGGGGTCGGCACACTATAAGAGGGGTTGTGCATGTCATCAATATGTTGTGTTAAGTTTGAAGTTTGGCGTTGGCTGCTGCATTATATCAAATAAAAGTGTGTTCTCACCACAACCAATTGTTTTTTACGTAACGGTAAGCACTTGAGATCTGTTGGTTCCAAGTGGTCAGAGGTTTAGAGGGGGTGAATGAACCTCTATCAGATTTTTAACTTTTAAAACTTTTCAGTGAACAGATTCCTGATTCTACAGAGAAGCAGTAACCTGACTCGATTCAGTAACCCGGCAGTAAGCTGATTCGATTATCACAGTATGCAGCGGAATAAACTAAGATAGAGTTCTTGTTTTGCAAAACGTTTTCTTTCACAAAATGCTTTTATCAAAGGTTTTTAGTAGGATGCTTATGATGTATGTAGCAAGATATATAAATGCATTGCAGCAAGCAAGATAAGCAATAAGCACTTATGGCTTATAGTGGTTCGAAGGTGGTGTAATCCTTCTACGTTTACTCTACTCATTCCCAGAGGAGAAACTTTGTTAAGTCAGTTCGTTTTACAAACTTCAGCTTTACAAACATCTTCCTAACACAAGTTTACCTACTAGAATCAACAGATTCCTAGGCTCTATCCTACACAGGGTACTAAACTCACACAGAGTTACACAACCTACACAAGACTAACACTTAGCAAAGATCTAATCTTGTCAACTAAGGACACCAAAGATAAAACAACCAAGCACACATCAAAAAGGTTAAAAAGATATGTGTTTCTTCAACTGGTGCAAACTTGAAACAGTCTTGGACTTGAGAGCTCTAAGACTTGATTAACTGCTTCAAAAGGTTGAGTGACTGAACTTAAAAAGCTTGAGAAAAACTTGAAGATAGATGACTCTTTGAGAATTTGTAGAGTGTTCAATGCTTTTCTTGGTCACTTCATCCTTCTATTTATATCAGTAGAAAAATGTCTGTTGAAGAGAGACATTGTCCTTGTTGCATTTCCAATGATCTGCAAATATCTGTAAATAGCGCATCTGGGAAAACGGGTACAGGACTTCGTCCTTTACTGACTTGTAGAAATGCCGCCACTCTTGGGCTACAGTACTTTTTGCAAAGTCGCAGGTTCAGGTGGCATTACCTCATTGATTAGGCACTAACTTCTATCTAACGGATGCTTGAGGAACCATTCCTCGTACAACATTCATATGATACCTCGTATTGAAATAGGTTAAACAGACTTATAGCTTTCTGCTCAGGTTGCGGTAGCTGCTTGCTGTTATGTGTCATCTTCCTGATTTGCGTCAGCTTCCTGTTCCAAAACAACTTCTTGTTCTCGAAACCTGCAGTCAGTTCCCAACTTCCTTACTGTCATCTGTTTGCCGCTTCCTGATCCCAGTCCTGGTCCAATCTCCAGGTTACTGACTTTCCTTACTGGAAGTCAGCCTTTAAGACTTCTCCTTCTTCCAGAATCCTGCCTTGATTAGAATACTATATCTTTCTGTTTTACACAACTTAGAAAGATAAACCTATCATGCTATAAACCACTTATAAAACGTAGAAAATGGATACTCTAAAAGCTCGTCTAAAAAGTATATTGTCTCATCCAAACTTAGTTAGAAATATCCCAACAAGATCCAAACACAGTACATGTTCAAATAGATTCAAGAAGTTAATATTTTAATATTGAACTCAAAAGAATAATGATCTCTTAAATCATGATATTATGTTTGTATTATCTTTAATATAGCTTCATTTTTCAAGGTAGACACGCCCGTAATTATTATTGCATACTGTGAGATCAATTTAACACAGTATCAAACTTATACGAGTAAATGATTTAGAAGTCTTTCTCTAGAATTGAAAGTATTATTATAACATATGAATAAGGTACTATATAACGATAAATTAATTATATAATATTCGGTATCATGTGATGAGAAATTCATGTAAAATGCAAAGAAACTCAAATAAGTAAAAGAACTTTAATAAATATTGATATTAGACAATAATGAATAGGTTAAAAAAGACTTTAAATACGAAGATCAATATTTCTATAGTCAAAATGTAAAATACATGATCTTCCTGGTGCCCTTTGAATGTTCAATATCATCGTAGTTATAGGTTTGTTAATACAATATTCAAGGTAACTTTATAGTACACAATTATGTCATAATAGAGTTTTTTATTATCCATGTTTTAGTTAGGATAGAATGAGAATATATATATATATATATATATATATATATACACACACACACGGGTGAGGTTATACACACCCCAAAAAATGTGTTTTTATACCTTTCATTTTTTGTAAAAATTCATGGGGTGTGCATCGTTCCACCCTATATATACAAACACACATGCACACTATAAAAACACACACACACACACACATATATATATATATATATAAATTAATTATTAGTTAATTTTGAATATCAATCAACTATTTAAGAGTTGATAATATCCAAATACCCCAACAAGGTAATAATATTTATGTGAATTCATAACAAGGTTTTTTGGTAAGCTATTGTTTACTGGTTTATTTTCTTAGGGTAAATTCATGAATTAATTTCCAAATTTATGCCAAAAATCAACTGTTCATGAATGTCTAACTTACCATTTTTTTTAGGGAACTTACCAAATATTTAAAAGATTACATTATTACATATCAATTATATAGCATGTTGACTCATTTAACCGTGGAAATGAAGTGTTTCTTTCTCTATATATAGTGATATATATTCTAAACATTTGTACCTACAATAATATTCATTAGACAAGAAATATATATTGAGTTGAGTCTTTTGTCTTATTTTTTTGAAGAACTTGTTACATTTTAACTTTTTGGAAATGGCATCCCCAGTTGATAGACCATCATTAGAGAAATGCACCATTTGTTTCAATTTTGTTCTTCAGGATAAAGGAATTGCTACGCTCAGATGCGGCCATATTTTTCACTTAGGTATGCATACATTATTTATAATTATATGTACATTGAATATGATCTAATATTCCTTCTACCATATATTTATCATTGATAGTTTTTCTTTTACTTAACTTTTTTTGTTTTAAAGTTTTCGTTTATGTTTGTTTATATTCTTTTAAACTAGTTGCTCTTTCTGGTTTTTATTTTCAGATCTGAAAATAACACACCTTAATTTATTTATAAAACCTATCTACATACAATATTTTAAGGTTGTGTTATTTTTGTAATATTGAAAGGTTTGGTTAGAATTTCAATTTAGGAGAAGTTGTGGTTTTATCGGTAGTTAACCCTAAAAAATAGTATATACATAACTTCTTGTGATTTTTGAAATATTGAAAGGTATAGATAGATCTAGGATTTGATCCCAAGAGGGTTAAGTATTACAAATCAAAGTTGAATTTTTTTATTATTAAAGTGGTGAAAATATTAGTAATTAAAGATCTAAATCAATTAAAATATAAGAAAAAATATCACTTACAAAAAATATTTTAAAAGTATCCAAGAAGCGAGATCGACTGTCGGCGCCCCTTAAATTCATCCCTAACTCCATGTAAAGATTGTTTAATATGTTTTGTTTACTTTTTACTTAATATTGATGAAAGGAAATTAATTAAGTGATATATGAGTTGCCACTATGTGTTTAAGTATTATGATTCAACCAATATTTTATATGTTAGTTTAATTTATTTACATATGATATATATACGTGAAGTTTTGAGAACTATATAAGTTTTTCATCCATAAATAATATTTGTAATTGAACTAACTTTCCTCATACATATTTCAAGCTAGTTATTAATTCTATATTTTTTTTTCCCTTTTCTGATGTTTTTTTTATATATGTTCACTCTTTTTATAATATGCAAAAACTTTTGTGTACAAGGTGCACAAATCAAATTTGTGCACAACAATACTATTATATTATATGAAGTAATATTGTTATATTATATGAGTGATATTGTTATATTATATATAGTTTTAATAGTATTACTTATATAATATAACAGTATTACTCATATAATATAACAGTATTGTTGAGCACAGATCTGGATTTGTGAACCTTGTGCACATGAGTGTCACTCTTTATAATATTATCATTGCTAGTTATTCTTTTTTTTTTTCAATAGGTTTTCCATTGAAAAGGAAAATACACACAAAAAAAAAAAAAAAAAAAAAGTATCTATGTGAACAAATTTGAATGATGTATGCATAATAAATCAACTAGAAAGATAGGTGTTTTTATAAATTTAATTATTTCTCTGTTTGTCTTGTAGGTTGTATTAGCAGCGCATTCAAAAATAGAGGGGAGCTGAGAATAATAAAATGCCCAACCTGTGGAGTGGTTGAGCGCAGCCAGTGGCCAGTCTTGGTAAATCTACACTCAATTTTTATATAAATAAATCAGTTGAATGAGAATATATAAATATAAATAAATATGTGTGTGTTTGTCACTAGATCTTCTTCCATTTATGTCTATGTTTTATGATGGTCAATCTAGTGCATGGATGCATACTTCATGTGTCAACATTTAGAATTAATCTTTTGAGTTATATAAATTTCAAGATGTGAAAAGGCTTATTTAAATCTTAATATTTTTGTAAGTATCAACCTATCTAATTTTTTCAGCTACATGTATGTTTCTATTCTTACATTTGTAGAATCTTTTCAACATTGCAGCGACGTTCAACTTCCCAAGGATAATACCGATTTCTCTGTAAGTTTAACAATTAAATTTCATTGTCTTAAGACTATGTTTGTTATAATTTATAAATTAAAGGTGATTTTAGCAAGTTTAGATTTGAGCTTTAGAATGATTTTGTGAGTATGGATTTTCAAATTTTTGTGGGTTAGGATTATAGTTAGATCTTAGATGTCAGTTTCACATTGAAATTTTTAGAAAAAGTAGATGTTTGTTTGGAATTGTAAAAAAAAAACGATGTTTTTTATTGAAATTTATAGAAAAAGTAGAAAAAAAATAAGATAAACTTGTTGAACTTTGTAAATCCTGTGCAAACATGGACAAGACTAAGCTCATCCAAAATCTGGACGAATTTATATTTGTATCCTATTGCGACTTCTATATTTGTTCGTAATAATTAAGAAAAAAATGAAACTATTTGATTATTTTATGAGATTAATTATATTGAAAATGGTAATGATGATGAAGTGATCTGTGAGAATATTGTCAGGTGAGCTGGATCGAACAAGCAACTCTAACGGGATTTGATGGCACACCAGCTCCACGAGTTAAATTTTGATTTCATGCTAAATTTTAATGATATTTTGGTGAAATTTTTATCCTTGATTGTACGATGGATGAACGTCAAAAAAACTAGACTTTAGCATAAGAAACTTCAGTTGACAGCTATTTTATTTGTATTCCTACATGTTTTTAAATGATTAATGAATTTACAAAAAAAAAAAAACTACTATATCAATTTACGTGCAAAACTTTCGAATATGATTCCCACATCCATGAGATAATATCATATTAAACCAATTTCATTTTGTTTACTCATAAAATGTTGCATTATATTTACAACTTAGTAAAGACCATTTTTGGCCTTTTCAAAATAAAAACCTATAATTGTCTCTATGAAATGCGAATGATGTTTGTACATATTTCCAAATTTCACCAAATCTCACCATATTTTTGGACGGAAAAATTACAAATTTAGAATATTATCTTTTAGTCATTCATCATATAGGGGACTGTATTTTTTTGAATTCCAATATTGGAAAACTATCTTTTAAATTTTGGGCAATTTTAGGATAACTAGCCCGAAATTCCAAAAATCCGGACCGAAATCGCATGTGCAGTTCATGTGCTTTTTCCGAATCTGGACTTTTCAAAAATTTAATTTGATTCTTACCCAAATTGAGCTTGAAATCAAATTGAACTCCATAAATTGATTTGGGACTTTGTTATGGCTTGAGGAGATAAATGTTTTGGTTTATAAAACATACATTTTGGTTAAATTTCAAGAAATATCAAATTTTAGGTGAGCTTGATAGTGGTTATGGTGGATTCTGGCGGTAGGGCTGTGGTGAGGCCGCGGTTTTAGTGGAGCTTTCTTGAAACATAACTAAAATATATATTTTCTACATAAAAACACTCATCTCGTCAAACTCTAGCCAAGCCCCAAATCAATTTATCGAATTTAGTTCGATTCAAGCTCAATTTGAGTGAGAATGTACGCAATTTTTCAAAAAACCCGAATTTGGGATGGCACATGCATTGCACATGCGATTTAAACCTGAAATTTTGGAATTTCGAACTAATTGTCCTAAAATTTGTCAAATTAATAAGATAGTGTCCTAATGTCGGGTCGCGAAAAGATAATGTTCTTAAATGATGAATGGCCAAAAATTAGTGTTCTAAATTTACAATTTTTCCGGATTTGGAGCACATCTAGACAAATCTGAGTAGAACATTTATTACTTCAAGATACGTGAATTTGGAGATATCTTATATTTTATATCATTTAATTATCTAAAATGTTTTGGTTTGTAAATGTTGTTGAACCCATATGTAGAGGTCAATACCCATTGTGCAATCTAAATATTATTGATATAATGTGAAAAAAAGTTATTGAATTTACAAAATTGAAGGGAAATGCAATTGCAGTTCAAACATGTTCAAATATATTCAAGTCTTCAATGGCTTTCCTTTTTTATGTTGAACATAAATAATAAAGATTGTTGTAAGTACTTTGACATCATTTTTGTATATGATTATATTAAAACTGCATTCTTCTAATTATTGCATAACGCATTCATACCCAAATGAAAGGTATGGTCGAATATGATGAGCTCAACAATTCCTTTACTCCCTTATCCTCAGCAACAAAGTCCAAACAAATGTTGCATTTCTCCACTCATGATGGTCCATCAACTGAGGATGTCATTTTCTAAAAAGATAGAATATAAAAAAGTTAATAAGAAAGAACGAGCAATTACACACACACACACATATACATATTATATCATGTGAAATGTGTCACTATTTTATTTAATTCAGATTCAATACTATAACTTTTATAAAATATTTGGTAAGCTGGAAATTTATGATATGTTGATAATATGCAATTAGACATCAAACGCTTATTCGCACGCCAAAACAATTATTGAAGCAGCAAACACCATATTTTGAACTGGATCAGCACGCTATATGATGCCATTTTATAAAAAGATAGAATATAAAAAAGTTAATAAGAAAAAACGCACAACTCATTATATATATTTCTTTGTTAACTCTCAAAATTAACAATGAGAGAATCTAATGAATGTTGTAGGTATAAATGCATAAAATATCTCTATACATAGAGAAAAAAAACAACTCATCGATCTAGATATGCACATGATGTTAGGAATTTTACTACTACAACGTTATATTTGATTAATTAGATAGTTTTAATTTTTTTTCATCTTCTTGAAGCACACCCATCATATTTTAGATTTATCTTTTTATGCAACCCCAAATTCTAAAGACGCGTAAATAACAAACAAATATAATGCACATGCATGCACGATAATAGCACAAACTGCATGAGTCGTGCACGAGCAAGGTGGTTAAAATTTTTGTTATCTGATTTGATTATTTTTAGCCATTATCTCAATTTCTTTTAATGTTATCAACATGTTTCTATGTTAATTTACTAAATGAAACAAAAACTATGATAAGTCAAGAAATATATATCATGGATTTCTTGTTGTTGATGTTCAGTGACACGAGCAAATTGGTTTTCACTCGAACAAGTGCTAGGTGTTCCATGATTATAAGAGATCTGGGTAGCTGGCAAAGTTACAAACCTCACCATGTTTTCTTATGCAAAAACGAGTAGGGGTATTTTAGTCATTTTACTATTTTATTTTTTTGTTTTCTTTTTTCTTCATTATTGTTGTTGATTTATGTTGTCTTAAATTATATATATATGTGATTTAGTGATTAGTTGAGAAAATATTGATAAATAATTTTGTATTTTGTTTACGGATTCTTTATTTAAACTTGAAATTATGAAAAAAAAAATTCATTGAGGTAGTAGATGGACAAACTTATTTTATTGAATGACTAAGTAATTTTAGCAACAAATTACAAACAGAATTATCGACGGATAAAGGATTTTCATTTTATCAACGGAAATTTAATCGGTAATATTGGCCAGAACGACAACGTTTTGGTAACACCTTTTTACCGACAGAATTTTCATCAACAAATCGGTCCAAAACAACGTCGTCCTAGAGTATTTTCCAACGCAGGAAAAAACGACATAGTTTTGCTTACTTTTGCCGACAAATATTTCCGTTGGTAGATTAACGATTAGAAATTTAATATTACCGACGGAAATTTTTCCGTCTGTAAATGCCGACAGCTTTCGGTTTTTTCAAAACTAAATGAGTTTACCGAGAGAATGTGTTCGTCGGTATCTCGCCGAATTTTTGTAGTGGTTGTAACTTGTTAAATATGATATGAAATGTTATTAATGAGATCCAATGTGCGTAATCTTAGTTATATTATCAATGAACTAAGATATTTATTTACCCGATTCTTATCAACAAAGCTCAACAACATCGGTGGCGTTGGAAACCACATCAATGCATGGAAGAAACAACAAAAACACCATGGAAACAAGACATACCTCTCCATTGTAGCATTAACATGACCTCTTATATGATAGAGAATCTCATGTAGAGCCTGGAGTCTCTTCCAAGTTAACAACAAACACGAGAATCAGATAAGATACACATACACATTAATGTTGCAAGTAGTGACCTTTTCGAGGTTTTGAGATGCGTTCAAATGACAAGAGAACTATTCTCTGCAGGATCGTCTCTTTTCCTGTATATATCATCACAATTTGATGCCTATGCTACTTCCATTTGGTTGACTGACTCAAATCACAAAATTTGCAAACCAGCTGGGAGATCCACTGATATATTGCTAAATCTTCAAAGTCGTAAAAAACTGTGCTCATAAAATTCCTCACAGGACAGACGATCATCTGTAAAGAAAGCTAGTTTGTCAAGCTATGATCCAACGTAGTGAATCTGTTTCAGGTTCACAACTATCATTGGTGAATTACCTGGATTAATGGATAAAAGTTGGGAGCACAAGTCAATACAATCAGGATTCAACTGTGGCAGGATTAAATGAGAAAACGGCAAAGATGTGGACTCCCTGATATTATGTAGAAGCTGCTATCAACAAATTTAATTACTTCAGCGAAAAACTAATTTAAGAAAACAATAAAAAAACATGCAGTAGACTCTGACAATTAACCCACATGGTACCTGAACACTAGTCCTGCCGCGGAAAGGAGGATAGCCATTGAGAAGTTCAAAAAGAATTACACCAACACTCCAAATATCAACCTATCAACAAGTTTTGAATTAATTATAGAAATGCAATCAAGAAGATAAAACTCAACAAACCTTCTCATCATATCTCTGGAACTGTAGAATTTCTGGAGCCATGTAAAATGGCGATCCACAAACTGTCTCCGCAGGTTCATCAGGAAGTAAAATCCTGATCCCCATCATAAGATAGCCAGATTAAATAGATAAAAAAACTATTGCTTCTTACGAGATCAAAATTTTAATGCTGGAGTTCTTTATTTAATAAAGATTACCTTGAAAGCCCAAAATCAGCAATTTTAAGAACGGGGTTGCACTCGGAGCCAGACAAAAGAATATTCTGCGCTAAGAGATGAAAACAAAAGGGAAGGGGTGATAATTTAACTTTCTGTGCATGATGAGTAGGAAAGATTATCTTTTGAGTTGAAATATGAATCAAACCTTTGGTTTCAAGTCACGGTGAACAATATGTTTCTGTTTCAATACTTTCAGACCTGCCCCTGTAATTAAAGGAATTTCAAATTAAGAAAACTTAAATTTAGTTTGCGAATTAAAATTTACCTAGCTGCTGCATGAATGCTTTAGCTATGCACTCTTCAACTCTGCCATGGCATTGGATCTTGATGAAAGAAGCTAAATTTCCCCCGGCACAAAACTCAAAGACAAGGATAATGAAGCCCTCACACTGAGTAGTAGCAAATAGATTTTCTAATCAGGGTATGAAGGAAGCTAGATTAAAAAACATCATTGAATAAAATATTTTCCATATAATGTTTCCATCAATATAACAAACTAGCAGTAGGAAGCGTAGCAAATTATTCCCATATTCATAAAAAAAAAAAAAAAAAAAAAAGGATTTTAGGCATTCAGCTATGCAGGGACTGCATTTTCAAAAGCCACTAGCAAGAAGAAATATGTGGGTGTTTAATTAATAATATAAGAATAGTATAGATAATTGAGTCGATGATAGAGTTAAAACACTCTAGATCACATACTCAAGTAAACGAACTTCAAGGAAAGGATAACAATAATAAAGATAAAGATAGAAACTCATTGCTGGCAAGACTAGACTAGGATGAACGAGAAAATTGTCACATTCAGGGGAAAAGAAACATCAAGGCAATATTATGACATATGCGCCATAAAGGACATATGCAGCAATTGCTCAATTTACGGACGAAATTTCATTGAAACAATTATTATTCACCTGAATAGACAAGAAAGATCAAGAGATGAACTTTAAAAATCTCATGTGGCAAACAATACAGATCAAACTACCATAAGTATGTTGATCTTATATAACGTGCAGAATTAAGGGAAAAAAACAACTACCACTTCACTATTTTCATCATATTATCCCAACTTCTAACCAATAAAATAGTAATTCTAGATCAGTAAAACATAATCTATGTGAAAACAGATGAAATTATATAAATATAAATACAGATAGATAGATAGGAGAACACAATAAGAAGACAACAACTTCAGTTACATATGCTCTGAGAACTACGCAGTTTTATAAATGAAAAGTGAAATTGAGAAAGTAAAGGCAGAAGAGGTGCTAACTTTGAAGAAATTAAGGAGGCGAATTATGTTGGGGTGGTTGACGGAGGAGAGGAAGGTGAGCTCACACTCTAAGCAATTCCTTAGATGGCGTGTCAGCTTCGCCGCCGGGATTTGCTTCAGCGCCACCGCTTCGCCGGTGGTTCTGTGCTCCGCTTTCCAGACCGTCGACAGCGAGCTTTCCCCAATTTTCGACCTCAAGATGTAATCTCCCATCGGAGATTGCTCCACAGAACTACTCTTCTCAAAATTCTCACCCATGCCATTTCAATTCTATAGGAATCATCTCTAAAAAATTAACTAAAAATTTAAGGAGCGCTTAGTGAACTAATAGAGAGCAGTGAATTTAGAAATTGGACATAGTTCACTAATAGAGTTTGGCGGCCTTAGAAATTGGTAGTGGCCTTAGAAATTGATGTGGTGTCTGTCACACTCACACCCCAAAATTAATTCATTCTAGAGTACATTAATATTTTTATACTTTTACAAAAAATTGGGAGGGACTAAAGGTATCGTTGAATTCGAAGGGCACCTCAATTTGAATATTTTTCAATTAAAATATTAAAAAATATTAATTTTACTTTTTAAAAAGTTAAAAAAAATTAAAACCCTACTCTCCTCTCTTTTGACACTTCATTTCTCTCTTTTTTTTTTCATCTTTTTTGATCTTTTGATATTGTTTCTCTATTTTTTTTTTTAGAAATTCATTATAAGAATCAAATAAGATGAAGAGAGAGAGAGAATGAAGTGGCAAAAGAGAGGATAGGGTTAAAAAAACAAAAAAAAAGTTAAAGGGTAGAATTGGTATTTATTTAATATTTTTATTATTTAGTTGAATTGCATTTAAATTGGGATGTGCTTAGAACTTCATAGGTTGTCTTTAGAACATGTTTATGGTTGTTAATAACCAGCTCTATTTTTTTCTATAAATACATCAAGTTAATTTTCATTTATTCGTATTACAAAATTATTTTTTCATATATATTTATCCAAATTTTTTGTTGGTTCTATATTTTTCATAATTGTTTTCAATCCAATTCTCCAAATGGCCGAAAATAATCAATTTGTCTTAGTCAGTATTTTCAATTAATTGTCTTTAAATTGTTGTTCAGTCTAATGTACTACTTCATTAAGTTCTTGTTTAATTTGATCTATTACTTTTTTAAATTTATAATAATTGTTTACAACTATATATTTTCCCAAATGCAAAATAGTTTGATTTTTTAATAATTCGTCCAAATAAGACAAAAAAAATCAACAATATATTGAAAAAATCTAAATTTTTAAAAAATGATATTTATTTTATTCACAATATCTTAAATATAAAATTATTTTAGATGATAAAAATTCTCAAATTAAATATAAGAATATGAGTAAGTTCCTGTGCAACTGGTGTATGGATCTCCATGCACTCGGATCGAGTCGGGTCGGATCCGCTCATTTTTTCCTTCTCTTTTGTTTGCTGTGACTTTTATGTTATATTAGTCATACATTTATATCAGGTATCATAACATTAATACAATATTTTAACTTAAAAAATAATAATCGCTAACATTTATACTATGTTAATCATACATTTATATTATATTAGTCATACATTTATGTACAAATATCATATTTTTATCTAAAATGTTAAGGTACAACTAACATTACGAAAGGTATGGCTAACATAACTAAAATGTAATGATAAACACTACATAAATGTATGACCGATATAACATAAATGCATGATATATGGAGTGAGTTTGTGTGCCGATATCTAGACGTGTAGTGGTGTGTTAGAGCATGTCAAACCCGAGTGCATGGATCTTCAATCCATGCTCCAAGTGTATAAAAGTTTTTGTGTAAGAATATTCAGATAAAACATGTGATTTGATTGTTGATATCCAAATAATGTTTAACCAATTATATGATTGGAGGAGTTAAAAAAGATGAGTTATAGTTAATAGAATGATAATGTGTATGGTAGGTGGAGGAGAGAGAGTATAACTATAATTAGATAAAATATTATATTATAAAATACTAAATTACTATTTATTAAATCACAATTGACAAATTAATCGTTGAATTAAAATCATTAAACAAAAAATATCACCTAATATGTATAATAATATCAACTTATAACAATGGTTTATTTCAAATACTAAATTTCAAATCATTCTATCTAATTAAGTACAAACTAAAATAATCAACCACCCTTTCTCTCCAACCTTCTCCACACCAGACACAACTCCTCTGTCTAAATAACTGGCCACTCAGCCATGAAATAAGCTTCAACCACGATGATATCAAAAATCTCCATTATCGAGTATCTAATCAAAGAACTGGTTGGATTTGAATTTTGGAGAATCTTTCTATAAGAGCGTCCACATTCATGTTTTTAAAAATGTTAATAACAAAAATATACTTTTGTTAATTAGGGTATTTGTTTTTGAGGTGTTTATCGATGTGTTTTCCATGAAAAACATCAAAAACACTTCCAATGTGTGAGAGAGAGAAGGGGAGAGGAGAAAAAAAATACAAAAACTTATATACACCTGATGTATTGATTTGGAGTCCGTGCACTTGGATAGACCCGGCTACCACGAGCAGCCATGTGCCACCAAGTTGCGCACAAATTCGTCCAAACATACTCTCAAGTGTTATACATTTATATTATGTTAGTCATATATTTTAATAGTGTTAGTCATACTTTTTTGTTATGTTAGTCATACATTTAGTAATGTTAGTTGTACCTTAACATAGATATGATATTTGTACATAAATGTATGACTAATATGATATAAAAGTATAACTAACATAGTAAAAAGGTCAGCGGGTTTTTTTTAAGTTAAAATATTGTACTTAGTTTATGATATTTGGATATAAAGATATGACTAATATAAGATAAATGTGTGACTAATATAACATAAATGTTAGGGAAAAAAAAGCACAAAGCCGGATCAGATCCGGTCCGACCCGACCGGACTCGAGTACATAAAATCCATACACCAGTCGTATAGAAGACCTACTCGAGAAAAAAATATATTATTTTTTGATATTAATTGATGTAATTATTTTTTAAGAGGTTGTTTTTATTTAAATATTTTATTAGGTGTATTAATAATCAAAAGGCATCAGGTAATGCCCAATAATGGCTCCGAGCAAGAAAAAGAGCAAATCAAAGGGCGATTCCGATGAGTCAACTCAATCCACGGGCAAATATCCGGCGTGCATCCGCTCGCTATCTCCTTCCTCCGTCGCCATCGCCATCCATGCCAAGCCCGGTTCCAAACTCGCAACCATCACAGGTTATCACCATTTCTCATTTATTTTACCTTTTCTCCTTTTACTTTTATGGAATTTGATTGAATTAATCAATCAAACCATATTTCGCATCACTCATATAATTCTGTCTTGGTGAATTTCGATGGAAACTCTAGATATGAATGACGAGGCTTTAGGAGTGCAGATTGATGCTCCGGCTAAAGACGGTGAAGCTAATGCCGCGCTTCTTGAGTACATTAGCTCGGTGATTCTCTTTTCCTATTGCAAATCCAACATTTATTGGTTAATTAGATTTATCAGTGGTTTTTTTGTTTTAATTTTCTCTTTCTTTGAGACTAGGCTATTCACAACTTCTGTTTACTAGGTTCCTCATTAAATTTGAGACCTTAAATCAAGTTGGACCAATTTTTCATGTGTGAGAGTAGTCAAACAAGTTGATATTTGTTTCGATATTTTGGGGTGTATTTAGTATTTATGGGGTGTGAATAGCCGAAAATATGTCATTATTCAGGTTGATAATAGGTGTCATCAAAGAATATTGGGTGGACCAGGATTATTTGGTGTCATCAAAGAATTGGTGGTTTATAAAAAATTTTGTAAACCCCTGGATTATTTTGAAGCACTCAGTTTAGAAACTTGCTCAAAGTTCTGATTTGCTGTTTCAATATATAATGAAGAGAACGTTTCCTCTTTTAGCAAATTCAGTATGTCCTTTGTAGGTGTGTGATAATTGGCATCTATTCATGAATACATCTTTCTTGTGAACAGGTTATTGGGGTTAAAAAACGGCAAGTTTCAATAGGCTCTGGCTCAAAGTCGAGGGACAAGGTTGTGATAATAGAGGAGGTGACATTGCAGATAGTATTTGATGCACTCAATAGAGCTCTAAACAACCAGTGATGTATACTTAACTGATGGTTTATGCAGGTATAGAAGAACAATGATCCTTTGTGTTTCTATTAACCAAACCTTAAGGAATTATGTTTGAGAAACTCTTAGTCCTTTGCATCATGTGGTTCTTTCTGTGAGCAGAAAAACACAAAAGGATAAATACCATTGCTGTTTTATTAAGTTTGAAAATACCGAAACATCAGTCTATCTTACTTATGATTGTCTTCCCTAAGTTCCCTTGACCGCTACTTTACTCACTTAGAGTGGAATAGCAGCTTGTTGTAGCAAAATACTGAAACTTTAATATACGTCAACCATGATTTGTTACAGCTCTTGCTGATTATGATGAAAATATTTATATCATGACAAGTAAATATTCTTTTCTAGACCTATCATTTGTTGTTCACTGTTCAAGCTCTGTATTAAAATTGGATCTTTGATACGAATGAAATTAATGAAAAGTCGGAAGGAAAAGTGGAAAGAATGCCAAAGATTTTGAGAAAAGAGTATCCAAAAAAATTTATATTTTATCGATTTAACAAAAACATAAGTTATATGTACGGAGTAAGACAAAACCAAGGCCCGGCAAAATTTGTTGATCCAATTACATTTCAAACATGCTGCTGCTTATAAAAGCATTGAAGAATAGTACACGCAAGTGCATTTTGCACATATGGCTTACTAAGGTATGGGCTGGAATTAAAAAGGGAATAGAAACTGACAAATTTCTTATTTATAGATGTGATTAAATTAAGGTCAGTCTTGTTTGTATAATTTAGATCATTAAAATTTGAATTTCAGTTTGAATCATGTTTCAAGTTATTATAGTTAATTTGAATTTCCATGCAGTCATGCAGTATAAAGTCTTTTTAGTTCAATTCAAATCCATTTCTCCTCACTATATAGTAACTAATTTAGTGTCTTCTGATCAAATTGGTGCATAACAGATTAATCATGATAAGTTGCATAACAAAGTTTCTCTCAAAAGTTGCCTTTACCATATGAGCACATAATATGAATGTATAGGAATTTCAAACACAGACAATAATTATATCATATGCAATTTTCTTGTGTTGTTTTCAGTCCATCAAATCACGATGAGTTTGAGAGATGGGTAGGAGAAATATCTTGTAAAATTACTTAATTTCTTCTTTCTGGTATGGACAATTGTCATTCTAAAACTGAAGGACGCTGAATTTCTTTATAATTGTTAAATCACTAGTTTCATCTATGTTCTCTCTCATTTAGCATGTTATATGTGTGCTCTATAATTATCATCTGATTTAATTTATTGGTTTTCTTGATCACTAGTGTTTTTCCATTTTTTTATGATTGAATTGAACTCTTAAATTTTTATACTAAAAAATCCATAAAAAGAAGAAAAAACTAACTTTGTTGCTAAATGGCATGAAGAAGTGCAAATTTCCTGCTATGGAAATTCTGGTAATACCCTTTAATCCATGTACTTTCTTCTGCATGTTGTATTCACTATCATTCAATATTTTCACTCTTGATTTTTGTAGTTCTTGAAGTGTAGAATATCCACATCTGGAATGTTAATTTCCTGGTTAGTTATTTGTCAAGTCTTCATACTTTGAAGTGTATCATAATTTTTAGATAGAATCAAGAAACCGTCAATGTTACCAAGAGCAAATAGTAATGAAAATTAAGGCATTAAAGATTCATATTCATAAGAAACATTTTATTGACCTTAACTCTTTAACAATTTTTTTAAATCAAAATATGTAATAATTGATGATTCAGATTCTGCTATATAGCCTATCCAACCCCACTTGCGAATGAACAAAGAAAGCGACACCAAAAAATAGTAGAAATTATGCACAACTTAGGAAAGAAGTAGGACATGGAGGTATTGGGATCTCCACAGTTCCCTCCAGCATAAGTAGAACTTTCTTCATTGTTGGACGAAGTGATGGCTCATATTGGATGCACCAGATCCCAATCTTAACTATCCTTTCGAGTTTTCTTTTGTCAACTATCTCATTCCCTACGAGATTTCCTAGCTCCCCTGCTGTGTAACAGTTGTAAACCCATTCCTCTAGAATAGCCTCATCTTCAGAAAGATTCCAATCTATGCTACGTCTACAACATATGATCTCTAATAGCACAATTCCAAAGCTGTAAACGTCTGCTTTGACTGTCACTGGCTGTTTCTGGTGCCATTCTGGTGCAACATAGCCCTTGGTTCCTCTGATCCCTGTATAAGTATTAGTCTGATCTTGTTTTAGAAGCTTTGCCAATCCAAAGTCTGAAATCTTTGCGCACCAGTTTTCATCCATGAGTATGTTTTGAGGTTTTATATCACAATGAATAATCTGTCTCTCACACTCTTCATGCAAATATAGGATGCCTCTTGCTATATGTCGTGCGAGTTTGATCCTTTCCTCCCAGCTTGGCCGCTTATCAGGATTGAAAAGTATGCCTGCAAGGGAACCATTGCTCATGTATTCAAACACCAACAGCTTATTTGGCCCTTCGAGGCAGTAACCTAGAAGTCGGACTAGATTACGATGATATGTCTTCCCAATCGTCGTCATCTCTGTTTGGAATTCTTTTTCTCCTTCTACAACCTCCTTCTCTAACCTCTTCACTGCCACCACCTTTTGGCTTTCTTTCAAGATCCCTTTGAAGACAGTACCAGATGCTCCTTTACCTAGTTCTTCCTTGAAATCATTTGTTGCTTGGGAAAGTTGTGCGAATGTGAATGACTGTAGAGCTACATCTTGGATAAAGTTAGCTTCTCCATGTGTGGTGATCTTCTTATATTCCCCTTGTTTCTTATGAACGTAAATCACAGAAATCGACACAGCCAGGACACCCACAACCATAAGCAAAATGCCAGTGATAAGGATGTCTAAACGTGCCTCTTTCTTGATTTCTTTTCTGGAATTACCCGGAACTCCTTCTGTATTGTCAGGTAAAGTTGTAGTCACCCTAACAAGAGCAATGTTTGAATCATCCCTAGATCTTCTTCCGTATCTTAGTGGAAGTCTTTGCTTTCTGCATTCACCATTTTTGAAAAAGGCTGCTTCGCAGTTACAGTCGTCTAAACAGGCTTGTGTGCAATCTTCTTTAATTAGTGTTCTCAAAATATCGTATGAGTTATCTTCCCACACTGTATTAGCCACTTCTGTGATCTCATGCTTCACGCTATCATCCTTTTTCTGACAACTTTCTGCACTTCCACTTCTTTCACAGCCTGCAGTCCAGTTGCCTGATTGAACAAAATCAAAACCTGGAAGACATCTGCAATCGGTGTCATCATCCATCTGAATGCAAAACGCATTGAGCCCGCATACACCTTTTGGCTTGCATGTGTCAACTGTGGATCTCCATCTCACAGTCCAGTTGCCTTGAGGATTCAAAGAACGGGAATATAGTCGGAAGACACCTCCGACATCAAGTCGCATGAGATACATCGTTCTTGCTGTAGGGAATCCTCCGCCTGTTATATTCCTTATAATGGAACTTCCATTAAACAGATAAAGATAACCATCATTTTCAAGGTTGAGTGAAACGTTGTTGCCTGACATGGACGTGTCTGATGCATAGTAAGAATTTTGTGGTATCCATGGGCCATTTGCAGGATACTGCACAAGGTTCCCATCAGTTTGCATTTGCAGCGTGAAAATCCCTTTGATATAGTCAGTTTCCGAGGCACTGGAGAAAAGCCCGTCTCCAGGTAGAAGGCGCTGACCTGGCAAAAGGGTGTTTGTTGGGTGATCAAAGCTCTGCCAAATGATCCGTGAATCAGAATCGTAGAGCACAAAGTTGCCATTATCGAGCATTGATGCAGATGCAATAGGTTGGTTGGTGTTGACAACATCTATGATGTCTTGGCCTTCTCTCCGTTGCAAGATTAGCCTTCCTGCGCCTGTTAACTGCAAAACGGCATCTTCGGCAACTGTGGGATTGTCCGTGTTTGCTGTCCAGACCACCGTCTTCTCCGGTACACCAGCAACAAAGACGCCAACGGCATAACTGTCGGTTTTTTGTGGGAAGAATCCGAAGGCGTAAAGGCCTGAAGGTGATGACCATGATGAGTTTGTGGTGGTGGGTGTAAGTGAAGAGCCTAAGCTGATATTTCTGTGTGTTTGTTGAGCGGCTATTGTATTAACTGCACAAAAGAGGAGAAAGAAGAGGAAGGTGGCCATGGAAGGCACATACATTAGTCTTCAAATTCTAAAGGTATTCTTTCTCTTGTGTTTGTTCAATTACATGGTGAAGGTGGTGGTTCTAAATAGGGATGTTAGTGGTGTTTACTTTGACTTAGGGTCAAGAGTCAATGCTTGGATCTGTTTGTTTAACTAGAGAGTTTTATTATCTTTTTAGACTCAAAACGTAGAAAGGGTTATTGGCCATTGGTTTGTAAGAAGAGTTATAGCTTTGGGGAAAAGATTATTTGGTATTTTATTTCACGTGTCATGTGTATATCGATGATTTGTGTATCGATGGTTTGTGTGTGGTGAAATATAAGATGAAATAGATAATGCAGATTAAGAAATGCAAAAATGATAAAATACTCACCATTGGCAATTGTTAATATGACTACCAATAACGTGTAATGAGATCACATCCCTTCATTATATGGAAAGTGAAATTAATAGGTATACTAGATTTTTGATACATGAAATAGATAATGCAGATTAAGAAATGCAAAAATGATAAAATATCCACTGTAGACAACTCTTAATATGACCATCGATGACGTGTAATGATCACATCCCCTTATTATATGGAAAGTAAAATTAGTATGTACACTAAATTTGACAGATTAATCGTGGGCATATTAATATGTGTCCACGAATTGATGCTCTTTTTCGCATTGGTGTCGTTTATCGGTGGTGTAAACCTGATATTGACTTTGTACGGGTTGGAGTACCCCTTGTACTCTACATTTTTTTAGTTATTTATTTGATTTTTCTGTTCAAAAAAAAAAAATATATATATATATATATATATATATATGTCCACGATAGGTAGCGTAACAAAGTTGAAATAAAATGGACGCATTTTTTTAAGTTTGGAAGGTGAAATTGGTATTTCATTACTCTCTTTGTTTAAATTTAAATGGCGTCTTAGAAATACAATTTATTTCAATTTAAAAGAATTATTGTTTTTCTTGCAACTTTTTTGCTGTATACTCTTTCGTAGAGTAATGATATTTGTTTAGAGTATAATTGACTAGGCAAGTTTTAGTACTTCAAATAAAATGATAATGTGACATCGTATGCACATAAACATGGAGTTGGATGAATTATGGATTTCTGTTGACTGCTTTAGAAGTTTCGGAATGAATATCTTACGCGTTTTTTAATGGCCTTTTTGATTCAACAATTCACTCCTGTCTATTCTGTTCTGACCTTTTCCTTTTCTTTTTCTTTTTTTCCCTTTTTTTCTGAAGATTATTAGTTGTGATCTATATAGAAAGTCTTAGTCCTGTCACTTTTGAAGAAATTTTGAGAGTAAGTTTCAAGTTTGATCAGGTCTTAATTCCTGTCAGGTCTTAATTCCAGTTGTCATCACGGCAGGAAATTTCTCTTTTCTTATAATAGAATTCAAAATATATAGGATAGCAAATATAAAAGTGTTACAAAAGGAATTTCAAATGCCAAATGAATTCAAAATCAAAAATAAAAAAACAAAATTTGACTAGACTGAATTCCATCATATAAACAAAAGGGGCTTTCATTATCTCAATTCCTGTGTTTTTTTTCCTTTTTTTTTTTTTTTTTTTTTGTGTGGGCGCGCTTTTAAAGATGCCTTTTTTTTTTTCCTTCTTTTATTCAAATTTAGAAAAAGAAATTTCATCCAAAATCTCCATTTAATCATATTTAAATTATTTTATTAGAGTTTTTATCATAAATTAAAAAATATTAAAATTGGATTAAAATGCCCTTAAGCAATTCTTTCTCTCTCCACTCATTCAGTAATTTAGGATGTGAGATAAAAAAAAAAAAAAAATCAAATATGGTAAGTTAAAATAATAAGAGACTTCTTTGGAATAATAGTAGGTGTAAACTTGACAAAAATGTAGAATTTATTACTAAGAAAGCAAAGATATAGAAACAAAATTTGAGGTGTGAAAAGTTATTTTAATGAGGTCAAATGATACATTTGCAGAATTTTCTCCTTCTTCAACGCAATTTGCGAAAATTTGTAAAACCCTCGCTCTCTCAGTAAATCCTTCTTCGCGCGGCTCTGTGTCTTCTTAATGTAGGTTCTTACTTTTTTTTGTAAGTAGTATTTAAAAGAGAAAAAAAATTAAAATTCTATGTGAAACTCCACAAATGTGTTATTAATGCACAAAACATTAGGGTTAATTGCGCGAAACCCCCTTGTGGTTTCAAAATTCGGCATAAAATCCCCTCGTGGTTTAGAAAATGCACGAAACTCTCTTGTGGTTTTCTAAATGTAGCCCGAAATCTCCAACTCTATTAATGTTAACGAAAGTGTTATACACGCGCCTTTCTTGTGATTTTTTGTGTTTTTTTTCACTTTTTAGGGTGTGAAATGACACATGTACCCTTCCTTACCTATATAAAAAGCTCCTTCTTTTGTGCCCCTTCTTACAATTGTAAAATTTTCCTTCAAACTTGTTTTCTACACCAGGTATGTTTCTTTCTTTACTTTTTTTTTCATTTTTTTTTCACAATGTTCTTTTTTATTTAATTATTTATTTTATTGATATTATAGGTAAAATGTCTAGTAATTCTAAGAGATCAATTTCAATAAATGATGATTGTTTGGATTTGAGGTATATAATTCCATATTGCAATTGCCGACAATTTGCTACAATTAGAGTCGTTGGCCCGAACAAAGATACACGTGGCAAACTATTTTGCAATTGTCGCACTTGTCAATGTAATTTTTTTCGATGGCTAGAACCAACATCAATTGCGTGGGTCAATGATAGAAATGAAGTACAAATGTCAACTGTGGATCATGAGGATGAAGTGGACTCCAACACTCTTGTAGAATCCAGAATTGAAGAGCTCGTAGCCAACTACAAGAAACTATCAGAGAGCATTGATAAATTTGAAAAAAAATCAAGAAATCATCAAGACAATTAGCTTTGTTGTCTTGATACTCCTTCTTATTGTAATCCTAAAATAGATATTTTTTCAAATAGGATTTTGCTACTTTAATTAAAATGTCTTTTGGAACCAAATGAATGTGGTATTTTTAACTTCATTTTAATGTTCATGTAATTCAAAATGTTGTGTAAATAAAATAGAAGCACAAAATATAATATCAACAAAATATGGCTCTCACTGCAATCAAACTGTGTTTATCATGCTCTTAGTTTACGTGATCAATGAGCCAACAAAAATTTGCTAACTTAACCACTTTCTTCTACATGATCAGGGGACAAAATTCTTCCCAAATCATGAAGGCACAGGATTAATTGTTGGTACCACCAACACAAAATAACTTGCTAACTTAACCACTTTCTTCTACATGATCAAGGGACAAAATTCTTCCCAAATCATGAAGCCACAAGATTAATTGTTGGTACCACCAACACAAAATAACTAATGTAATTCTACATATTTAGTATCCTCGTACCACCAACATGCAAAAAAAAGATTCAAAAACCAAAACACAGTTTCATCTCAAGAAATTACCTACTTCAATTTTTTTTCTTGGATTTGGGTCCACTTGGATTTCATTGAGAACTCACTGTTTGTTTTGTTCTTCTTTTGGGTTGTGCTTGCTTTCTTGAAGTTTTCACCCAATGGAAGGATTCTCAACATCTGATATTTGAGACTGTGATTGAGGCATCTACATAAATCAAGATATTAAGGATACATACCTTATCATAGTTATATACTCAATCAAGATTTTAGTGTACATATTTACCTTGTCATAATTAAACACCCAACCAAAATTTTGTTGCACATCATAGTCAAACATTTCTTCATGTGTAGGTTAAGTGGGAATTGCCAGTTCAGTAGGGTCAGTAAATACCTTGTTTAAATGTCATTCAATTAGAATGTAAATTAAAAAAAAAAAGTTAAGATAGAATAAGAAAACTTAATGATATTCATACTTACTTGTTCTCTTTCTTTCTCTTGCCTTGATGATTGACCTTGTTCATGATTTTGTTCACAATGTTGTTCTTCAGAAGGTACCTAACAAAAAATAAAAATATTATTTGTCGATATTAAAAATAGTAAACACCTTAAAATTCATTATTATTATATACATATATTATTAAATTTATCGATATACTATTAAATTCATTTGTCGATATTAAGAAAAGTAATGTGAGGAAAATATATTTATTTATCGACATATTGGAGAATATAAAATTTAACTATCGATATCAAGTAATGTAAGAAAAATATAAAATTGGAGAAAATCTATAACTTAGAATTAATAAACGCATATTATAAAATTTATTTATCGACATATTATTAAATTCATTTATTGATATCAATAAAAGTAATTTTAAGATAAATATAAAATTGGAAAGAAGTCGAAACCTGAGAATCGTTGCAAGTCCTTTTATTGTGGCCTAACTTGCCACATTTGCCACATGTTGTGGTTAAACCTTTCCTCGATGCTTTTGTTTGAGAATTTCTGTCATTTCCATCCGCTCTTCTCTTCTTCTTAGGTCGGCCTCTTTTCATCCTAAAATCTGGAGGGGCAATTGGTGATTTGCCAGACTCTTTATAATCATACATCCCTGGTATTGGATTGATCATATGCGAATAAACCCTCATATATATTAGATAGAATATAAATCAACCTAATAAATTAAACTAAACCCTAGAACATAGCTATAAGAACCTCAAATCTTTCTACTTCTATCATTCTTTTTTTTTCTTTCTGAAAACTTCACATTCTGAGATCAACCCATCAAATTTGTAAAACACAAAAAAAAAAGAGTGAAATTGAAACATACCTTGTACCCGTAACTCTTTCTACCAGAAATCACGATTAGCAACAAATTTCACTTTGTTTACTTCTTTAATCGTCCACTTCAAACAAATTTCTCAGAGAAATCGATCGGTTCTAACATTTTGTATGAATTTTTTGAATTATGTTTTGGCAGAAAACCCTTGTTTTACTTATGTGCGCGCGCTCTCTCTCTCTCTAACTCAACTGTGTTTGGATAAAAAAGTCAACATCCAACTCTATGTATGAAGGGTATAACGGGAAATATGATTGAAAAATTAACACCGTTAGCTTTCTTTAGAAAAATGGGAGCGTCAGCTACATTTAGAAAACCACAAGGGAGTTTCGCGCATTTTCTAAACCACGGGGGGATTTTATGCCGAATTTTGAAACCACAAGGGAGTTTCGCGCAATTAACTCCAAAACATTACAATTGACGAATCTAAATAACAGAGCTACTCTTGTTGTTTAATGATAGTAGGAGTAACAGTCAAAGAACACAAAATCGAATTGACTGTCAGAAATTTAAAACATATGATGTTCAATTGGAGCTTACTAGTGAAAAATGAGCAGAAGACAAGAAGCAGCAGCCCAATACTCTTCTTCAAAGCAGTTTAAAAAAAAAAAAACAGAGAAAATTAACATGGTGTGTTTAGTTGTTCCATAATATTGGTAACATGAACATCATTTATTAGGAAAGAAAGTTACTCACATTTTCTAATGTAAATTTTATGAATGATAATACATGGGACAAAGCCATTCAAATTAAGTGTTCCTAGTCCACCAAAATGGTGCAAATTTGTTTCAATAGGACACCTATTTAATAACCAAAAATTGCCTAGTCATTCACCAAAATCTCCCTGCTACCAATTTCAATCCTCTGCATTTCATTTTCATAAATATTTTATGATGAATTTGGAAAAGAGAAAGACACCACAAGAGCATGTACATTATATTGGGTGTGGGTTATATTTCACACATCTATATCTTACATAAAATATATGTATTTCAATTATCATTGATCGAAATGCCTGACCCTCTAAGTTATTGACAAAATGGATAATAAACTCTAGTTTTACTTTATATAAATCAATGATCAAATTGTTGATTCAATCATTCAAACTACAAAGTTTCTAACATTTTTGTTATTTAATTTATTAATCATCATTTCGTAGCTTATCAAAAATTGAAAGACTGTTAAAAAGATTAAAAAAAAAAAAAAACACCAAAGAGTTCGATAGTTAGAACAAACTGTCTGTTGAAAAATTGAAACTGAAATCATGAACCCTATGGTTCAGTTTCAGTTCCGCCTTGCATGGTTTTTGAAACCGTCGATTCATGGTTTTTGAAACCGTCGATTCAAAACCACGATTGTAAAACCAAAACTAAAATCGTAGACCCCATGGTTTGATTTCAGTTCCACTTTGCATAATTTTTTAAACCAACGGTTCGGATCCGAATCCGACAGCTCCAACTAGACGTCCACCTCTAACCAGCAATCGAACTCGGATGAGTTTTTGTGTTGATAGATTAACTAAAAGTAAGATTATAGAAATTCAATTTATATCTTCTTTAGGACAAGCCAAGCTTTTCAAGCACTAAAGTATCTCACCATTACAAACGAAAATATCTCATTGCGATACACGTTTTCATTTATATTTATTATATCACAAACATACTGATCAAGCCTTTGTATTCATGAATTACACTCCGATAAAATTTCAAGAATTTATCTTCACATTGGTAATTCGAGGATTATAAGCATTTTTACCATCAAAATGATGAATGATGCAAGTAAATAAAGCAAAGCAAAAACCATGGCCATATTCATTTACCAAAATGAGACCTGTTTTCTTCACATCCACAAAATTACATCAAGATTCAGATCATTTGGAGAAAGGATACATACAGCTCTCAAATATTAATCTACCAAAACCATAAAACATCATCTTGTCATCTACCATACCATAAATAGCAATACCACCCAAAACAGAGCCAAGATGAAGGGGCTTAAAGAGGGGTAGTTAATTATGCGGGTTATACAACAAAACATAACTATCATCTCTTTCTCTTGGAAGCGGCCCCAGAACCCCGACCCCCTTTGCTATCTGAGGTTGCGCTACTTCCTTTCCCTCTGCCTGAAGGTGCCTTTTTTGCGCTTGAGCTTCCCGAAATCTTCAAGTCCATTTGTACATGGATAGCTGAAATCACCGGGGAGAGAGAGAGAGAGATACATGGATAGATTTGGATGCCCCTAATTCATGAACATAGGAATTCAGCTGAGAAAAACTTCAAGAATAGATATTTGAGATGAAAATATAAAAGCGATAACCAAGGCACCTTAAATTTTGATATCTCCATGATTGTATCATAGTCCTCCATGCTAATGGAGTATTTTCTCATGAACTCCACAACCTCCTTAACAGTATCATCCTGGCAGTTCATTCAACAAAGTAATGCACACGTCCGGCAATTAAAACAAAAAAGATTAACCTTCAGTAGGTAACAAGGGAACAGATCATCAACCTTTGGTAACTCCCTTAAAGGATCAGTCAACCGCTTCAAAAGAGTAGTCAAGTCGCAATGTTGACCTGCAAAGGCGAATGCAATGGCATGATCAAGGAGCATAGATGACAAACTGACACTCTCAGAATAAATTTGACACGGATGAATATGCTTAAAAGATTTTGAAAGAGATGGATATTACAGCCAAGTCTAGATCGATTGAACATGCAGCCAAAGAATGACAAGAATGTACACCAAATACCTTCCAAATTTTGGCTTGTCTGAAGCCAGAAGATGAACATGAAGATCCTCCAAAAGTCTATAATTCTTCCCCATAGTAGAATTCTTTCCTAGCCAGCCACCAAATCTATTGAAATTGCGCTCCCCCTGTAAATGTTTTAACAACTACTAATAAGGATATTGTAACTTTAACCACACACCAAACTTGTGAAAGTTATTCCTAGCCAGCCTTAGGCTCTCTCATAAGCTGTCAAAGTTATTTTCATAATGCTATGTCCACATACTAGTCAAGCAAGAACACTTAAAATGGTAGCACAGCCTAGATGAAATATTACCTCATTGAAATTTACAAGAAACTGAACTAAATAATTTCTGAAGTATTACTAGATTGATGAACCTCAAATAACTGACAACTGTACACTAGTTGTCACTTGTCACTACTTGAAAATATTATACTAAAGAGATTTTGCAGCAATCTCAAATAATTTCAATAATTATACACATTAATCACGTCAACCGAGACAGAGACCTGAGTATACACACTAATGAAAGATCTGACATGCTAATAGTTAATCCTATAATAATATACATCATCACCTGCTCAAGTATTTCACGCTGCCCATGCAACAGAGCTGCACTGTTCCATAGAAAAATGTACAAACATCAGTAACATCTGTAAGAAAAAAAAGTCACTCATGCTAAGGTCGATTCTCTCATCCATTCGCAACTTCCCACTATTGCATGCAAAAAGTCTGCACCAACCAGATGAGACTTAGTTTGCGAGCAGGTTTAACTGAGAAACTCACAAATTAAGAGAAGCTCATCTGACAAAGTCATGATTAAAGAATTCTACTCATACATATGGGAAGAAGAATCTCAAATTAACAGGTAAATTTCTCAACTGTTGAAAAATTGCTACTTCACAAATAATCACATAAAAAAATCATAATGGGGAGTAACATCTTCCAACAGGTATATATAAATAAGGTCAGAAATGTATCAAATAAATAGAGGAATTAATAACTAGGGTTATAAAACAATTGAGAATGAAGCAGATGATAGTACTGAACAAAAGAACGCAACATGTGAAGGTAGCATACTTATCAACAGCAGTAAAGGGTGAAATATCTTCATCCTTGGAACTGCTTTGAAGGCGTTGTTTGATGTCATCAAATTTAATGACCGACATCGAGAGACCCATATACTGCAAGTGATTGAGGGCCATTCGGATATCTCCATTTGTTCTTTCTGCAAGCTCCTCAAGCGCAATCTATGATCAGAAAACACAATCTCAATCCGTTGACGAATAGAGTAATCGACATACTACAGGCAACAAACAATAGCTATTAGTAAAACATAATAGATCCCTTAAAGTGAGCACCTCATTAACTTGAAGCCCTTCAGCATTTGCAATTTGTGATAACCTTTTGGAGATCTGTCGATGCCAAGAAAAAAAAAAAAAGAATTATTGACCAAGACCAAAAATAATTATCATATATACTTAATCAACCAAAAACTGAAATTCACACGTCAAATGTTGGAGCAAATTGCCAGGTTACATCAACTTTTTGTGGGGACAGAAAATAGAGATTGTAGACCATATCAGCAAGGTGAACAGGAGATGCGATTTGAATTCGTCCATGCAGCCAAAGGGAAAGCCATAAAACTTTGAAATAAGAATATCATGATGCTAGTAATAACCATCAAAATAGTTCACATGGTTCCAACTCAATGATGACATGACTTCAGCCACTGGTAATTTAAAGATACAACAGATTGACACTTTTTGATATCCGCTCTTACTAGAAAAATAGAAATCTAAATAGTAGCTATCTCGCAAACAGAAATATTACTTGAGCAATTAGAAAACAGCCTTCCATATTACTCAATACACCCAATTTCGTGCTTAATAGGCCATAAGTAATACATCTGTGACCATGCGATAGCAGTCACCATAAGTCATCAGCTTTTTCTTTAGCGCTGTGACAACCACTCTTTCTCAAACTTACATTAACATCAGTATAAACTCAAGTGAAAACATAAGGGAATTCTATAACCAAAGAGAACTTTAAGTTTGGATATGCACAGTCAGAAGCTACACACGCCATATGAGACCAAGCCTCACCCCAAAAGGCAGTCACATCAAGAATCAGAACTAGCAGTATACATCTCTATAAGTTATAATGAAATTGGAAGTATTTACACTCTCTCACTTGTTTTTGCATCCATATTAAATAAATAAGATCAAAAGAGACCTGCTGCTTTGTTGGCTTTCAAAAGCTAAGCAGTAAGCAGTAGTTCACAAGGCTCTTGAGTTTCTGGCTATAGCGATCATTACAGATGCATATTATAGGAATATTTGAGATTTTGATGGTGGCAATAAGATCAGCCACTCCACCCGTGTCTCCAGCAGACATACCATCAACCTCATCCATAATGAGAAGAGTCTTTGGATGCTGAGACCTGCAACATCGCTCAAAATCATCAGCAGATCACTAATTTACTTTCAGATGCAAGCACAAGAGTTGAATTCCAACCGTTCCATGTTAAGACTCAAGGCTTTATTGCTAACAAGCTCTTTGATAGAATTAGAAGTGTTTCCCCCAATTCCTTTCTCAATTTTACCATCAGCCTTTCCACGACCATCGCTAGCATTAACCTACACAAAAGAATAGTTATAAACACCAAAAATGGGGAGGGGAAAAGACAGAAAAGAATAGTTATAAACACCAAAAATGGTTAGACACATAACTTTCAAAAACGGGGGAAGGGCTAACCTCAATGGTGTGTAAACCAAGCATCTGACTGATCAGCTTTGCTGAGGTAGTCTTCCCAATACCAGGTGTTCCACTCAGCAGCACAGCTTTCTTAGCACCAGCTTTTCCTTTTTTCCTAGTATCATTCCAATTTAGGAACCAATCATGGAGCTGCTTCACCTGCACTCAACTAGATACCGTCAGTAATAAAGCATTTATAGACACTCTGTGGATTGAAAATAAAGACTGAACACATACCAGGGACTGATTCCCGACTA
Source organism: Scutellaria galericulata (assembly GCA_946896805.1). Taxonomy (NCBI): domain Eukaryota; kingdom Viridiplantae; phylum Streptophyta; class Magnoliopsida; order Lamiales; family Lamiaceae; genus Scutellaria; species Scutellaria galericulata. The sequence continues at coordinate 13,161,350 of OX335794.1, forward strand.
TGTCATCCGGGACCATTGGCCTATATTTTTCTGCCCATGGCAACCAAGACTGTGAAGTAGGTTGATTTTTTGGCTTGGAAGATGTTGGAATAGAAGCCATTCCTTTTGTATCTGAGCTTCTAACAGTCTGACCAGCTTGTAAAAGAAAAAATTTTGAAGTTAACCAGAGCTAATAAAACAAAACAAATGTATAATGAATCTTATATATTCTAATAAAACAAATCTACAATTATTCCCAGATACTGAAGAGAGTAAAATGGTACCAAATTAGGTTCATTGAGACATACTATTTTTAGCAGGTTCCTCAACCTCCATCTCCATCTCCATCTCTATCTCATCTTTTGTGCTCTGTCCATCTTTAGCAAAATATTTGCTTGTTTTCCTCCGACCAGAGCATTCTTGTACGGGGCCGGCTATCCGCACTCCACTTATTCTAAACACACCACAATTTCTAAACACACCTCCATTTAAATCAACTTCAACAAAAATTTACTAAACACACCCCAACACATTACCATAATACCCTTTCACCCTAAATTACACAAATATACTAAACACACCCACATTAACCAAACACACCTCAAAATCATTCACACCCAAATCAAAAAACCCTAACCCATTTCAATCCAAGAACCCTATCTCTCAAATTGGATTGTTCGACCAATTTGTTCGTTCAAATCATTCGGTGTTAGTTCGAACAAGTTTTATCACACTCAACAAAGCATTTCCGTCCAATGGATCCTTACAATGAAGATGAAGTTCAAAGTAAGTTTGCAATTCGTTTTTCCAAAAAAATTCCTCCATTTGGGTGAAATTTGTTGTTTTATTGTTTGAAATTGAGCAACATTGTTTAGGAATCATGTTTAGAATGTATTGTAGTTGAAAACATGTGTAGTTGTTGTAGATTTAGGCTTGAAAAACGAAATTACGATTGTGAATTTTCTGTTTCTGGGCAAGGTTGATTCGGCCCTGGTTCACCGCGTATATGTAGAGGAGTTCGATTAGTGTTCGAACGATTTGCTTAGCGTTCAAATGGCAGTCGAACATTTAATGTTCTATTCGACTCATGTTCGAAAATGTGCAATTTTGTTCGACTTATGGTCGAACACTTCCAGTTATGTTCGTCTATTGGTTGAACATTTCCCTATTGTTTGACCAGTGTTGGTCGAACAGTCCTTGTTCCCTCACATCAAATCTTATATTCTTGTGTTATATCTTTCACTTACTCAAGTTTGATATATATTGCAGGACAGAATATTGTTTATGAAATGAGAAGACCAACCGCCTCGAACAGAAGATGTCGAAACGAGAAAGCGGAACAGGAACAAATAGAGGAACCGATTGCACATGAGCCTGGTCTTGAAATAATTCAGTATCATGAACCGGAAGTCAAGTATCATGAACCTGAAGCCGAGACAGTCGATGATGAAGGAGAGGATGAAGAAGAGGAGGTAGAAGATCAAATTGAATCCGAGGAGGCACAAGGGGAAGCATCGGGTGAGGATGTGCTTCTAACGACTTCTTGTCTTGGTGGACCAGTTGATTGGAGCCTCATTCCAAGTTTCAAAACACATATTGTCTATTCTATTTGGCATGGAATAGAGAGACCGATTTTGAAGTGTTGGTGTCACACCACCAAGATGGAGACATGGAACTTATCCAATGTGTCTCTTTCCTTCTTGAGGTTAGTTGAAAGGTGTACGAGCATTCCGAATATGAGGTGTTTTTCTTATAGGACGCCCAACAAGAATCTCATTTGTACGTTCGTGGAGCGTTGGCAACCGGAGACCAACACCTTTCACATGCCGTGGGGTGAGATGACCATCACCTTGGACGACGTTTGTTGTATCACTAACCTCCCGGTGAGTGGTCACTCGGTGATGCTACCTACGACTAGGAACATACTTGAACTTGCCCATCGCTTGATACAAAGGTTGTTAGGCATTAAGAAGAGCGTCGTCTTAGATGCCCTTGCCGGTCTTAGAGGAAGCAGCGTGAAATTTGAATGGCTCCGGTCTAAGTTTGAAGGGAACATTGGCTCAGACAATGCAGACGTATTGGCTTGTTCTGCTCGGGCGTATCTCTGGTTTGTGTTGGGATGCACAATCTTTTCTGATAAGACTGGAACCAGAGCAGATACGAAGATCCTCCGACTTCTAGAGCGTTTGGACCGTGTCCATACATACGCCTGGGGAGCGGCTGCTTTGGCGTATTTGTATCGACAGCTCGGACTCGCCTCTCGAAGTGGGGTTCAATAAATGAGTGGTTACTTGACCATTCTCGAGGTACAATGTTTCACGAGCATCTTGCATTTTGTCTTTCAATTGTTGTATTTAATCATTTTTTCTCTTAATTGTATCAGGCTTGGATATACGAGTATTTTCCAGTCTTCAGGCCAACTCACAATGTTAACTATCAGCACCATGAGCCACTGGCAAAAAAATGGATAAACCTTTTAGCATAAAAGGACAATCGCACTTCTTAGTGCCAGTATTTCGTCTTTTCTTCGACTTCTTACCATCTTCCCCCGACGTGCTTGTAACAACTTTTGACTTCGATGGACGATATTTACCACCACGCTCACACCCCAAAAATACCCGAGCTCGCCTTCCACTTTGTCCACTATCCGATCGTCTAACCAATATGACCATGTTCAGATGAATTCCCATCCTCGTTGCCCAATTAACCAACGCATCACGATCATCAAATACTTCGTTTGTTCTAAATTCGTTCGAAAAATCAATTGCTCATACATCGGAACGTCTTCCACGTTTACGTTCACAATGCTCAATGTAGATTCATGTGAATCAATTTCCTATAATATATGAAATGTAAAGGTAAATACATTGATAATCAAACAAAACAATTGTTCAAAAAATCATTCCGTTCGATCTCAAAAGGTCGAACATATCAATTAAGTTCGACAATAGTTCGAACATATACAAGATGTTCAACTACTATTGGTCGAACATAATTCATTACGTTCGGCTATTACAGATCGAACACTCTTCGATTTGTTCGGCCTGTAACGGCCGATCGGGGCGTTTGAAGATTTTTTTTTCAGCTCTAAAATACATAAAAACAATCGGTAGAAAGCTTGTAAACGACTTACATTATCCATCTCATGTGTTCTTTCTTCGGACATGATAACTTTTGAGTACGAGCAAGATATGGTGAGTGTTTGCAAGATTAGGGTTTTGTTTGCAAGATTTTTGGGTTTGCAAGAAGATGAAGTGAGGAAGATAAGTTTTTGGGTGTGTTAGAATGGAGTGTGTTTGGAGTGGGGTGTGTTTTAATAATTGGGGTGTGTATAGTATAGTTTTAATGTGTTTAAAAAATAATCTTTAAGGGTATAAATGTCTTTAATTAAATTATTTCTTTTTTATTTAATTTAATGGGGGTGTGTTTAGAATAAGTGGGGTGCGGATAGCCGGCCCCTTGTACTCTTTGTAGCTACGATCCACCAAATAGAAACACATGTTAATTAGATTTCTAAAAAATAATATCTCTGTGGAAGAAATGAGGTATAAAATGGATGACTAAGATCCAACAGGTGTTGTACTTCTAGTGTTCTTTATAAAATTTTTATAAAGGTACCGCGGTTAACATGCCTCCCAATTGTTCCACAGCTCAGATACAAAGCAAAAGTAAACCAGAGACTCCTAAGAAAATAGTTGTATTTTCAAAGGGAATAGTAAATGGAAGTATATTCCTTTGGCGGGTTATCCATACCCCAATTTCTTCTAAACACACCCATTTTTTTTAAAAATGATTTAAATTTTTTTTAAAATAGTAAAAATTTCAATTTTACTCTTTTAAATTAAAAAAAAAACTGAAATTCTTTCCTGCCTGTCTGTTTGCTTCTCCCTTCTGTTTTTTTTTTCTTTCAATCCTCAAACCTTGAATTTGTTAGGGGATAATGTATGAAAAACTATTTTATGAGTTAACAAAATATATAATGATTGTGTGAAATCGTGAAAAAAGAATGAAAAATTAACAATAAATTTGTTGGGGGATAATGTATGAAAAACTATTTTATGAGTTAACAAAATATATAATGATCGTGTAAAATCGTAAAAAAAGAACAAAAAAAGAACAACAAATTTGGGATCTGTTCCCTTGGTTCGTCGAATGACCAGGGTCAAACACAATACAAAGAGAGTGTTCAAGCGTGACCAGGGTCGAACACAAGTGTTGAACAACAACACTCTTTGTGTTGTGTTCGACGAACCAGGGTCCAACGGATCCTAAATTTGTTGTTATTTTGTCGTTCTTTTTTTCACGATTTCACGTGATTATATATATTTTGTTAATTTATAAAATCATTTTTTATACATTATATATGTTGTTATAATAGGTTTGAGGATTGAGAGAGAGAAGAGAAACAGACGGGAAGATGTTACATTTTTTCAGTTTTTTTTAATTCATAAGGGTAAAATTGGAATTTTGTCATTTTTTGAATTTTTTAAATAAAAAAAAATGATGTGTGTTTAGAAGAAAGTGAGGTGTGCATAGTCAGGTCCTATTCCTTTATAACCATCTCAGTTTTTTTATCTTCAAATTATGTATCTAGGGCAATAATTTGAAGATCCTTCATTAAACAACAATAAGATTGAACATTCGAAAGGAGAAATAGAGCAAACCACAAATTCATCCAGTTTTACATTGTATCTAAGTGGTTCATATTGGAAAGGGGTTTCTAGAAGAGAGAGAGATTTTAGCAAACATACCAATTTGCCAGGCTGTGAGACAGCTGGAGGCTTCTCAGATGTAGAGGGCTTTGCCTGCTTTGAAGTATTTCCATTCCCATCACCTTTCTCATTTTGTTTCATGAACCATTTTCTTATATCTTGCGACTGCAATACCAGATATGGTCATATTGATATCATCATTCACCCCAAACAAACCCATGTCAGTAAAATCTGGAATAGAAAAAAACACAAGACGGGGGGAAACTGTCACAAAGGAACCACTTCTAATTTTCCACTTACCATTTCCTTCAAACTGCGAATTCGAATTCTCAAAAACAAGAATACTTGTGAAACAAGAATACTGTGATTTCGGTCTTCAACTGCGAATTCAGTGAGCTGAGAGGTCCAAGAAATATGTGAGGCAATCTTAATCGTCAAGTTTCGATAGATTAGAATCCACTTAGATATAGAATTAGAGTTTTGATAGGATTAGAAGTTCTGATAGGATTAGGGTTGAGATCTGTATTCAGTTAATTTCTTGGTGGATAAGTTCTTGCTTAGATCTGTATTCGGTTAAGATTTTATCCAAGTTCTTGCTTAGATCTATATTCGGTTGATTTCTTAGTGGAGTTCGGTTGATTTTTTAGTAGATTAGTTCTTGCTTTCTCCCGTTGACGTAGGCCAAGTTCTTTGTGCCGAACCACGTTAAATCTTGGTGTTTTCATCGTTGATTATTTGGTTAATTTTCGTCTTGGTGTTTTCGTCGTTGATTATTTGGTTAATTTTCGTCTTGGTGTTTTCGTCGTTGATTATTTGGTTAATTTCTCTATCACATAACTAGGGTTTTGTGGTCAAGTTGGTGTTTTATCTTGCAGGTTGGTTTTGATTGGATTTGATCAATTTCAAATTGTTTATATAACATCCCGAATTAAAAATTTAACTACGTAATGTACAACGAAAATTTTCTATAGGTAATAGGAAACCCAAATAATAATATAACTTTACCCCTAAGTTTCGGACCCAATTTTTATTTGGATAAAAAGAAACTAAGTGTAAGCGAAATTTATGGCTGAGTTCCTATTAATTAAAGGACATTTATATTATACATATATATATATGTATATTTGTGTGCTTGTAATTGTATATATAGAAATATATCTTTATGAGTGATGATCAGACACATTCTGTAAGATTTTTTTTTTAATTTTTCATATCTTATATTATTTCTTTTCTCACGCTACCCTCCACATACAATATTCTCATCTCACATAACACATAATCAACATTCCACATATCAACATAAATCTCAATATCTCATATTATTTCTTTTCTCACCTACCCCTCCACATACGATATTCTCATCTTACACATATACATAACATATAATCAACATATCCAATTTGTTTCCCACATATCAACATAAATCTCAATAATCTCAATTCTCATCTCACAGATCAACATAAATCTCAATTCTCATCCCACCATGAAAATTTGGTTATCATCAAAAGTCATTTATTAAAAATTACAAAATATGAATTGATTAAAAAATAATCCACAATTAAAGAAAAGAACGAAAAATATTCAATTAGTCAATTCTCAAGAAAAATCATAATCAACGTTCAAAAAACCCTCAAAATGAATAATAAAAATTGAAATATGAATTAAGTAACAAAGAGAATACATTCTCAATAAATCCTTAAAATCGACAAATCATATTCTTAAAGTCAACAAATCCTCAAAATCAATTATCAAGAAATCTTCAATCAATTCTCAAAATCCCAAGTCTCTTTAATTACTTGTCTTTTGCGTCGTCAAATATAATGGATCTACACGGAGATATGAAAAATTAAAAAAAAAAAAGAAATCTTAAAGATTTATGTAACTAATTAAACAAGAAATCTATATTATGCTATACTAATAAATATAATAAAATAAATTAATAATGTTAGAAAATGATGACTCATATATGTAAAACTAAAGGGGAGTGGACGGGTGTCCCTTCTAAAATAATGACTCATGCTAACTTATATGCATTGGAGTTGAATAAGGGTGAAAATTAAAGAAAGAAGAAGAGAGAAAGCAAGAAAGAATTCAAGAAGAAACGAATCGAAGAAAAGTATTAATTCATCTCATAGGTATTATTCCTTAGCCTAAGATTTACATTATAAGAGTTTTTAATATTTTTGTTCAAATCTCAACCTCACAGAAGTATACTAGATTAGAATAATTGGATTGGATTAGTTAAATTTATGGTGTTGACAATAATTTTATGGGTGCGGATAGGAATTACTAAATACACCCCAGTTGTAGTGTTACTGTATACAAATGAAATGCACAATAACACTACAATTGGGGTGTGTTTAATAATTCTCGGGGTGCGGATAGTCACACCCTAATGTTATATATACATATATGATTATATGATTGTGATTAATCAAACATCAAATTATCTGTATAATAACTAGATATACAAGTCAACATTTTGTAAATAAAGAAAAGAGAGATTATTTTATCTTTAATCTTTACATGTATATAATGAATGAAATTAAAATTATATTTGCATATTGGTCAATTCTTATATAAGGTCCATTCATAATTATATTTGTTGATTATATATTAATTTGGGGGAAACATTATCTTCTTACTTCTCAATTAAAAAAAAAAAGAGGTAAATTAATAATTTAATCAAGGTTTTAATCAAACTGTTTTTATTCTTCCGTATTTTGAATTTTAATAATTAGAATTTGAAATGAAATATAAAATTTTAGGGTCATTCAATTATGTTTTCAATAAATAAGAATAAGAATTATATTAATTAGACATCTATGTTAAAGTCACAAAAAATACAAAATAATACGTTTGTTAAGGAAATTGGTTTTGATATGATATCGTTGTAATTAAGTTAGTAGCTTGTTAGCCCTACATGAAATAACCATCTTAGCCTACACATTTTGAGAAGATATAAATATAAATAATTATATATTAAGATGTCAAATAATTAAGAAATATGTAATGGAAGCATGAGATAGTATATGAAATTGTTTATTCTTATCATGCACTGTATAATATCAATGATTATGAATATTTGGAATAAGTTTCAGAGATATTATTTTATTTGTTATACAAGATTAATGGTAATGATATAATATACATCATAGATCATTAGCCATTAAGATCTCAAGGGACAACATAAATGATTTAAAGGGTGACAACAAGTAAAGGAAAGTAGAAATTTATTATAATTACAAAGCATAAAATAGTATTTTGTGAATTATTTGTGTTAATTGATGATACATGTATACTACGTGTTTTACGAGATTTGATTTATTGTTTAGTGGCTATCGTAAAATAAATAAACCTGCGAGTTCAATGATTGTTATGAAATGAATTTGATAGTTGAATGGTTATTGTGGAATGAAGTTGTGAGTCATATCAAATGATGTGTTTTGATAACAATGAGATGAAACTGTACTTTTGGGTCATATTTATGTTGGCCACGTGGTGCCGTGTGCACAAAATTAGCACTGTGTGTACAAGGTTGGTGCTGTGTTCATAAAATTGGCGATGTGTGCGCAAAGTTGGTTGGTGTTGTGTGCACAAAATTGGTGTTGTGTGTGCAAGATTGGTGTGGTGTGCATAAAATTGGCGTTGTGTGCGCAAGGTTGGTTGGTGTTGTGTGCACAAAATTGGCGATGTGTGTGCAAGGTTGGTGTTGTGTGCGCAAGGTTGGTGTTGTGTACATGAATTGGTGTTGTGTGCACGAGGTGGGTGTTGTGTGCACAAAATATTTTAGAAATGAACTAGTTGAGTGTTTGAGTGTGAGAATATAAATGAAATAGGTGATTCGAGAAGTGGATTCAAGAGAAAGAGATGTAAAGAATCGTACTATCATACATAATTTCTGCTTATTGAGATTTATCTCGCATAATTTATACTTTATAGGTAACCATGATGACGTGTAACATTATGTACGTATTGGGCAAGCTGTGGAGCTCCTGTAGGGTTTTGAGCACTCATGTACATAGATGACGACCTGTTGGGCATGATTGTGGTTTATGCTATTTTGATTTTAGATATTAAGTTTCGTTTGAGCATGTTCTGTATTATATAATATGATGCGTACTAATGGGTTAACATGAAAAATTGTTCGTGAGTTGCTGATTTGTTGAAACTTCTTTTATATGAATGTGAACAGAGTAGCTTTGGGTATGTAATAATATTATGTTATCAAAAAATGTATATATTTAATAATAAATAGCAGGTTTTTAGATTGTGTTATATTTAAAATTCATTTTATGTGCGGTTAAGTAAAGTGTGGTCCTGACAGTTTAACCTAACAATTGACGCCGTCTGTGGGAAATGACTGCAAGATGATGAGATCCATGAAACTTGATCTAAAGAAATTCAATGGATCAAACGATTACAACCTTTGGAAAGTGAAGGTCATGGCCATGCTCACTTAACATAGACTAGATGAAGTTTTGGAGGGTGATGGTGAGACTTTATCGACACAAAAGAAGAAAGAGATGGATAAGAAAGCTCGTACAGCTATAATCATGTGTTTGGCAGATAAGGTGCTAAGGGAAGTGTGTAAGGAAACCTCTGCAAAAGGGCTGATGGCCAAGCTGGACTCCTTGTATCAAATGAAGTCCTTGGCCAACAGATTGTTTCTCAAGCACAAGTTGTATGCCTTCAAGATAACTGATGAGAAGAAGATCTCAGAAAAGATAGATGAATCGAACAAGATCATTGATGATCTGGACAATATAGGGATGGAGATGGAAGGTGAAAATAAGGCTTTCATGTTTCTGCATTCACTACCTAGATCTTTAGAAAACTTCAAGGATTCTCTTATATATGGAAGACAGGATAAGGCATTGTCATTAGATGATGTTCAAGTGGCATTGAGAACCAAGATTTTACAGATGCCAACTGAGACAGAGATTCAGCAATCTGCTGAAGTCTTGAATGTGAAATTCAAGGGCCAGAATCAATGAAATTTCAAGAGATCAAACAACTCTAGTGATCCAGTTGAATCATAGAGACAAGGTGAAGAACAAAGGGAGACCAGAAAGTGTTTTCATTGTCAAAGAGTTGGACACTTGAAAAAGAATTGTCCTGATAAGAGGGTTGGAAAACCACCAACGCAAGGTCAAGCTGATGTTGCAGAGGAAGGGTATGACAGTACAGAGATGTTGTGTGTTTCAAAGACTTAAAGCTCAAGTGAATGAGTATTGGATTCAGGATGCTCATTCCACATGTGTCTAACAGAATCCTGTTTTGTTGAACTCAAGAAAGAAGAAGATGGAGTGGTACTATTAGGCAATGATCAAACCTGTAAAGTGCAAGGAATTGGGATTGTGAAGTTGAAATTGCATGATGAAAAGATCAAGAAGTTGCCTAATGTGAGGTACATTCCAACCCTTAGAAGAAACCTTATCTCACTTGGCTATCTTTATAGTGCAGGTTATAACTTTAACATTGATAAAGAGACTATAATGAATATCACAAATGATGGAAAAACAGTGATAAAGGGGAAGAAAACCAATGGATTGTTCACATTCATAGGGTCTACTGTGATTGGTGACAATTTGGTGACTTTATCAAAAGAAGAAACTAATCTGTAGTACAAGAGGCTAGGGCATATAAGAGATAAATGATTGCTAGAGCTAGCAAAGAAGAATGTGTTTGGAGATAACACCTTGACCAAACTGGAGTTCTGTGAGCAGTGTGTGTTGGGCAAGGCAAAGAAGCTCCAGTATCCAACTGGAGCACACAACACACAAGTTATCATGGACTATGTACACTCAAATGTTTGGGGACCAACAAAAATCACTACACATGGAGGAGACGAGTATTTTCTAACAATCATTGATGACTACTCAAGGAAAGTATGAGTATATGTGATGAAAAACAAGAGTGATGCATTCACACACTTCAAGCAGTGGTTGATCCAACAAGAAAATACCACTACAAGATCTCTAAAGCATCTCAGAACAGATAATGGACTGGAATTCATGTCAGAAGAATTCCAAGACTTTTGCAACTAAAGAGGAATCAGAAGGCATAAAACAGTGGCTTCTAAACTACAACAAAATGGGGGTGGCTAAGACAATGAATAGGACACTGCTAAAGAGGGTGAGCTTGATGCTGGATTACCAAAGTCCTTTTGGGGAGAAGCAGTCAACACTGCAGCCTACCTAATTAATAAAAGTCCCTCATCAGTGTTGGAGTTCAAGTCACCAGATGAAGTGTGGTATTCCAAAACTCCAAACTACTCTCATCTTAAAGTGTTTGGATGTCAAGCTTTTGCTCATATTAAACAAGGCAAGCTGGAAGCTAGAGCTTTAAAATGCATCTTCATTGGTTATCCAAGTGGAGTGAAGGGCTATAAACTCTGGTGCTTAGAGTCGGGCTATAAAAATGCATTATAAGTAGAGATGTAGTGTTCAATGAGCGAGTGATTGTCTAAAAGGGAGATAAAACCAACATTGGACCTCAAACTGAAGATATAACTGAGAATGATACTCAACTTGAGGTGGAACCGGAAAATCCACAAATTGTGAATGAAGAAGTAGAGGGTCGGGATCCAGAAGCTGATGATACTAATCAACATGGGAGTGATGGTGAAAATGATGAGTTGATGGAGTACAGATTGACAAGGGATAAACAAAGGAGGACAACACATCCACCAAATCGATTGGGCATGTATATATGGTCTTTTATGCATTGACAGTGGCAGAAGACATAGAGTATGAAGAGTCTGATTCATACAAGGCAGCTATCATATCAGTTGACAAAGATAGGTGGATTCAAGCTATGCATGAAGAGATTGAATCATTGGAAAAGAACACACATGGATTCTTGTGGACAGACCAAGAAATCAGAAGATTGTGGGAAGCAAATGGATATTCAAGAAGAAGGTGAAATAGTTGGGGCAGAACGAATTAGATTCAAAACAAGGCTTGTTGCAAAGAGATTCACACAGATAGAAGAGATTGATTTCAATGAAGTTTTCTCTCCAGTGGTGAAACATTGTTCCATTAGGTTATTGTTAGCTCTTGTGGCACAATGGGACCTAGAACTTCAACAACTTGATGTTAAAACTACTTTCTTACATGGAACATTCAAAGAAGTGGTCTATATGAATCAGCTGAAGGGTTTCATTCTACCTGGGAATGAAAACAAGGTATGCAGGTTACAAGGATCATTATATGGTCTGAAGCAAAGTCCAAGACAGTGGTATAAGAGGTTCAATGAGTTCATGATCAAAATTGGACTCACTAGGTGCAGTTATGACCAGTGTGTATACTTAGAAATTGAAAATGGTTTTGTGTACACGTACTTACTCTTATATGTAGATGACATGCTGATTGCAAGCAATAGTATGAAAACAATTGAAGTTTTGAAGCAGAAACTAAAATCTCAATTTGAAATGAAGGATTTAGGAAATACAATAAGAATACTTGGAATGGACATCAAGAGAGATAGGGTATCAGGAAAATTATTCTTACATCAGACTGTTTGTCTTCTTAAAGTCCTCAAGAGGTTTAACATGCATTTGGCAAAGTCAGTGGAGATTCCAATAGAACAACAACTGAAGCTATCAAGTGATCAAAGTCCAAAGACAAAAGAAGAGACAAAGTAGATGCAGAATATACCATATGCAAGTGGTGTTGGGAGTCTCATGTACTCTATGGTGTGTAGTAGACCTGATCTAGCCTACAACATGAGTGCAGTGAGCAGGTACATGGCCAATCCGGCCAAGGCTCATTGGGAGGCTCTGAAGCAAGTACTCAAGTACTTAGTAGGATCAAACAAAAAAAGACTGTTATTTGCTAGAAAGGACATGAAAGATCAGATGGCTATAGAAGGTTTTGTGGACTCAAACTTTGCTGGAAATCAAAATACAAGAAAGTCTCTTACAGGTTATGTGTTTACTCTTTATGGGACATCAGTGAGTTGGAAATCCATCCAACAATCAACAATGGCCTTATCAACCACATAAGTTGAATACCTTGCAATGATAGAGGCTTTCAAGGAAGCAATATGGATGAAATGGATAATGAAGGAGTTTGGCTTGAATCATGAAATAATTCAAGTGCATTGTGATAATCAAAGTGCATTACACTTGGCAAAACATTAGGTATTCCATGAAAGATCCAAACACATTGATATCAAAATGCACTTCATAAGAGATATCATTGAAGATGGTTCAATTGGAATTAAGAAAATCAGCATATATGACAATCCAGCTGATATGCTCACCAAGCCAGTGTGCAGTTCTAAATTCCTTTATTGCATGAACGTAATACAAGTTCGTGCATGAGATTAATATGTTTCAAAACCTGTTAATCTGGAGAAAGGTAAAGTTTCTCATCTTCTATGAATCAAGGTGGAGAATTGTGATTTCGGTGACTCAAATAAGCTGAGAGGTCTTAGAATTTCTTGTTAGTGTGAGGCAATCTTAATCATCAAGTTTCACTCCGGATAGATTAGAATCCAGTTAGATACAGAATTAGAGTTCTGATAGGATTAGGGTTCTAAGCCTATATATAACCCGAATCTGTAGTCTTATTTTTTAGATCTATATTCGATTGATTTCTTAGTGGATTAGTTTTTTCTTTCTCCCGTGGACGTAGGTCAAGTTCTTTTGGCCGAACCACGTTAAATCTTGGTGTTTTTGTCGTTGATTATTTGGTTAATTTCTCTATCACATAACTAGGGTTTTGTGGTCAAGTTGGTGTTTATCTTGCAGGTTGGTTTTGATTGGATTTGATCAATTCCAGATTGTTTAACATAACAAATACAAAACAAAATCAAGAAAAAATTGCATGTCAAGTACTTCACTACTGTATAGAGAAAAATTACATGAAAAGGAGAAAATCAAGCGTTACGACAGATTACAAGTAAAGTAAACTATAACCACTTAACAAAGCAAACACAAACAAATTCAGAGTAAAATAACATGATTGTATAAGAAAAACCGTTCCCATTACAAACTCATCAATGTCATACAGATCCACTTCACTACCCATCCGATATCAACACTCCAAATAGGAAACTAAATGATGTGGGCCGAATTACTATCTCTCAAAAGGGCCCAATTAAGCAGCTGCATACAAGGCCCAAGCGAACCCATCGAGCTCCGAGTTGGGTCAAAGACTTCCAAATGTGATTGATCTAATTAATTATTTAGAGTTGTTATTGTGTCTTCTTTTGATTCCTTATTTTTAGTAGGAGTTGTTAGTTTGTTAGTGGGGCAGTAGATTGATCATTTAAGTGGGATTATGTTTCCCCAAGTTTCGCAGTAGTGGCAGTAGTGTTTATTTTGAATATCTATGTATTTAAATAGGGGTGTGTTATTAATGAAAAGGCTCATCTTGAGTTTTGGCCAAAAATATTGTGTATCATCTACGTAATTAAGGAGTGTCAGTTCCTCACTCGAAACAGGAATATCGTTCTTAATATTTTGGTGCTCTCGTTGAGAGAACTATGCCTCCCAAGCAAAACAAAACCCCAACTACGGAAGAGTTCGATGCGTTGAAAGAGTCAGTGATCTCTCTTACTGAGGTCGTCAATGACCTTCGATCCCGACTTGATGATGTAAACCCCTTTGCACCACCTCCCCCCACCGTTCATTCGAACCCATATTATCAAGAAGGACCCTCTAATTCACGGCCAAATTCACCTTATACCACAAACTTACGAAATTACCACCCCACCCCACCTGCCATAAAGCCACCCAAACTGAGTCTTCCATTTTTCGATGGAACTAACCCATTGGATTGGCTTTTTCAAGCTGATCAATACTACGATTACTATCATGTTCCTCCTGATCAAAGATTGATGATGGCATCATTTTGCATGCAAGGACCGGCTTTGAGTTGGTATAAGTGGATGCACTCAAATGACCAACTCACCGATTGGGATTCATTCACGAGGGCTTTAGAAGTGAGGTTCGGACCGAGTTCGTATGAAAACCATCAAGCCTCTCTCTTCAAACTCAAGCAAACCGGATCTGTTATGGAATATCAAGAGGAGTTCGAGAAGATATGCAATTGTGTAGATGGGTTGCCACCAGTGGCGATACTAAACTGTTTCCTTTCAGGCTTGCGAGAGGAAATACAACAAGAGCTCGCAGTGTTAAAACCCCGTAGCATTACTGATGCAATTGGGCTTGCTAAATTAATTGAAGCCAAGATGAAAGACTCCAAGCCCAAAGTAAATCAAATCTCACGCTCTTTTCCATAACCCAATTACCAGTCCAACTCCAACAACACAAGAACCACCAAACAACCTACACCATTTCCTCAATTACCCACACCACATCGACCAGCTCAAAATCTACCTGTTCGTAGACTCACACAAGCCGAAGTCCAACAAAGGCGAGCTAAGGGGTTGTGCTTTAGTTGTGAAGAGAAATGGCACCCGGGCCATACATGCAAAAAGCCTCAATTTCTCGTTGTTGTGGTTAATGAGCCAGTAGACCCATCATTTTCTACTTTTGAGGCCCAAGAAGAAGAAGATGGAGAAACTGAACCTGTAGAAATGGGGTCATCTGAAACCAACTCATTAGAGGAAGATACTTTTCATCTCTCAATGGCAGCCTATTTAGGAGTTACGACTCTACGGACTTTGCGAGCCCATTGTACAATTAAGGGGAGGGAGTTTACAGCTTTGATTGATTCGGGAAGCACTCATAATATTTTGCAACCTCGGATTGCAGAGCAGCTTGGATTGCCTATTTTAATGCTTTCAAATGTCAAGGTGATGGTTGGAAACGGAGAATTTTTGGAGTGCACTGGTCAATGCCTCGATGTTAAGGTAATTTTAAGAGGACAAGAATTTGTTATCCCATTTTTAATTTTACCTATTCAAGGGGCTGATGTTGTTCTCGGAGTTCAGTGGCTAAGTACATTAGGAGCTATTACAGCAGATTTCTCCATACCCAAAATGAGCTTTAATTATAATGGGAATGAAATCCAATTAACAAGCGGGCCTACGTTAACTCTATCTACCCCAACCCAACTCAATAGAATGATGACAACAGGTTCTATTTTGTCCCTACATGCCATTATATACGAGCCCACTCCATCCTCACATACACTTGAGCCCATTAGCCCAAATATGCCACTTGAATTACAACAAATCTTAGGAAAATACCAACACATCTTTCAAATTCCCACTGGACTTCCCCCTAGCCGCATCCATGATCACCAAATACACCTCAAACCTGATGCTCAACCTGTCAATGTACACCCATATCGCTACCCTCACTTCCAAAAAGAGATTATGACTAAGCTCATTGGAGAAATGCTTGCTGAAGGAGTGATTAGACCCAGTAAAAGCCCATATTCATCACCGGTGTTATTGGTTCGAAAAAAAGATGGGACTTGGAGATTTTGTGTGGACTATCGAGCTCTAAATGCAATCACCATACGTGATCGCTTCCCGATTCCCACGGTGGATGAAATTCTAGATGAATTGAAGGGAGCTTCGTTGTTCTCTAAAATTGACTTGAGGTCTGGGTATCATCAAATTCGGATGGCTCCTGAAGATGTGCACAAAACAGCATTTCGAACACGCGACGGGCACTATGAATTCACAGTCATGCCATTTGGGCTGTCCAACGCTCCTTCCACCTTTCAAGCGGCGATGAATGACTTATTTAGGGAATATTTGAGGCGGTTTGTTTTGGTGTTCTTTGATGACATACTCGTCTACAGTGCCACTTGGACCGAGCATATGGAGCACCTCTCGAAGGTTTTTTCCTTACTATCCACACATAAATATTATGCCAAATTATCAAAATGTGTGTTTGGTGAGAAACAGGTACATTATCTTGGGCATATTATTTCCAGCGGCGAGGTGCGTGTAGATCCTGATAAAATACAAGCCATTCTGGAATGGCCCACACCTTCCAATATCACGGGTTTGCGGGGATTTCTAAGCCTCACCGGTTATTATCGGCGGTTTGTGAGAAATTATGCATCTTTGGCTTCGGCTCTCACCGATTTGTTGAAGAAAGGAGAATTCTCATGGAGCCAAAAAGCCACTGAAGCTTTCAATAAATTGAAAGAATGCATGACTACTGTTCCAGTTCTTGCTCTTCCCGATTTTGAGAAAGATTTCGAAGTCACAACCGATGCTAGTGGCATTGCCATTGGTGCAGTTTTATCTCAATCAGACCACCCTTTGGCCTTTTTCAGCAAGAAACTAGTGCCTCGTATGCAAGCAGCTTCCACCTACACAAGAGAGTTATATGCTATTACAGAAGCAGTTAAAAAGTGGAGACATTATTTGCTGGAAAGAAGGTTTATTATCTATACGGATCAGAGGAGCATAAGACATTTACTTACTCAAGCCATTCAGACACCAGATCAGCAAAAGTGGCTTACTAAGTTGATTGGGTTTGAGTGTGAAATCCGTTACAAACCCGGACGGGACAACCTAGTCGCTGATGCATTATCACGGGTTGAGAAACTACATTTTGCTGCTATTTCAGGGCCCACGGTTCCTTGGTTGATGCGATTGAAGGACTTCTATGCCACCACAGAAGCTGGAATGGAGTTACTGAATAAAATCAAATCACATTCGGCGGTCAATGAAAGATTTAAGATACATGAAGGTTTTGTTTATCTCAATAACAAATTATATGTACCTGATGAAACAGGGTTGCAATCGCAATTAATAAAAGAATATCATTCTTCTCCCTGTGGGGGTCATTCGGGAGTCAAGGCGACTCTGAGTCGTATATCTGCTGCGTTTGTGTGGCCTGCAATGAGGAAAAAAGTTAAGCAATTTGTGCAAAATTGTTCTATTTGCCAACAGAACAAGCCAGTTAACCACAAACCTTACTGTGAGACCCGAGCCCCTTGTTACTCGTTAACCGATGTAGTTCACGCATCCATGCATTTTATGAATTACGTGTTGTTTATTATGTGACGTTTGAGTTTATATTGATATCATCGAGTGTGTTTGTTCTATTTATTTATTTATTTAAACTTGTTAAATCTCGTGTTATTTATGTGCTACTTGTGATCTTACGTTATTATAGTTTGCTTTTAATTATTGAATTATTTATATGCTCTCATCTAATTGGTGTTGAGAAAACCCCATCATAATTGGTTGAGGCTCTAATAATGTTCAAGTTCATAATGTAAATTGTTTAATTAATAGTATTAATAATTAATTACATAATTTTATATTAATTATATATATATATATAAATGTGGGTAATATTATATATATATATATATATATATATAAGTGACGTGTGTGCTGTATAAATGAAATGAGTTTAATATTATAATATATACATTTATATGTGCATGTGTCGAGTACTTACATATATACCATAAGTCTCATTATTATTATTATATATGTTAGTACGTGTAAGTCAGTGGGTAAAGAGTCCCATGACACTAAGCATAATTTAATAAAATAATAATAATAATAGTAAGAATGTGAAACTTATTGGAGAAGTGTATATGGAGGCGGTGGAGAGTGTATCAGTTGATTAAGAAAGAAAAGAAACTCAGCAAAAAAATAAGAAAAAAAAAGAGATAGAAAAGAAGAAGATATTGACGATAGTGGCCGGAGAAGTTAGGTATTTTACCTTCCACACACCTTGATATGAATTAATTAAAGTAGAAAGTTATTATCATCTTCTTAGTTAGTTAATTAATTGAGATTATATATCATCAGCTTAAATACATGTCCATACATATATATACTGGTAGCATTAGAATGTTGATTTTCAGTGGCGATAATTTATTCTATAATTGTTATTAAAGTCATTAATTAATATATATGATATTCTGTTAATTGGTGTATATACTTTCTAATTATTAGTTAGATAAAAGTGTGTTACTGATAGAGGACTTTTATTAATTTGAAATAAAAAGTGTTATTAATTACTTTGATTACTTTTGTTTGACATTCCTAATTAGCTTCAATTTATATGATAAATATGAAGTTCAGACACATACTTTGGAATTGAAATTTAATTTGGTATATCACAGATATTTAAGAAGAAACATCTCATCTTTTGAGTGTAGAATACCAATTTCTGGAGGAAGAGGTAAGTAGAAATCCATTTGCAACTACAATGCATGAACGTAGTACGTCATGGTTATATATTGCTTAAGTGATATTACGTGATTTTACGTATTCTTGAGAATTGACGTGTTTGAGTGATGTTATGTTAAATGATATTATACGATTTCATGTATACTTGAGAATTAATGTGGTTGCAAATGATGCTATGGGGAAGTATATGTGATGCATTACGAATGTCAATCACGAGCATCAAGACGTGCATACGTAAATGAGGAAAGATATTGCATTCTGCACACAAGACATGATTTCAAAAGGAAAAGTATTTTATTGACCACTATTAGCACCGAGGCATGTAATCATGCTTACGATATATTATATGGGTAGCCGGGGGCCTGTGAGACATGGCTACGGCTTGATTCGCTCAGCCGGGGGCCTGTGAGACATGGTTACGACTACCATTACTATATGTTTAGCCGGGGGCCTGTGAGACATGGCTACGGCTTGATTCGCTCAGCCGGGGGCCTGTGAGACATGGTTACGGCTATAATGATGAATGATGTTATATTGAGCTCTATCCGGTGCTTAGTAGCGAGGTGGTCAAGGGGCCCAATGAAGGAAAATGATTTTGTAAGGAGATGTTTTCATTCATTAGCATGCATCATTAACATCATTTCATATCATTAATGTTATGTACATAATTTCTGCTTACTGAGCTTATCAGCTCATATAGTTCATGCATTGTAGGTGAACCTGTTGATGTTTAAGCTCATGGACTTACTGACTGTGCTGTTGAGTTCCTACGGGTTCGGAGATGGTGTACATGGATGACGACCTGTTGGGCTATGCTATGAGCTTATTTTGCGTTAAATAATGTTTTGATAAAGAATATGGATTTCCGTTTTATCTTTATTTTCTTTTGGGGATAAGTATATAAATATAAAAGTGGGTGTGATTTGTCTTTATAATAAATGCTATGAAGCATGCTGCATATTTTCTTATCTAGTTTCGGGTGCAAGAAAAGTTATTTGTTACAACATTAAAAAAAAAGGGTCATTCACCTACAAGTGTTTTTATATGAAAATCTATTTCATATCTATCTATATTAGAAATGTGGTCGTGACACTTACGGCCTTCTCCAACCCCTTCCCGTGCCAAATCAAGTATGGGAAGACATTAGTATGGATTTTATAACTCACCTTCCCATGTCATGTGGCAAAACTGCTATTTGGGTGATTGTTGACCGCTTAACCAAATTTGCTCATTTCATCGCATTACCCACCAAATACACAGCTTCATACCTAGCTTCAATCTTTCTCACTGACATATATAAACTACATGGTTTACCCAAAACAATAGTAACCGATCGAGACCCGCTATTTCTAAGCAAATTTTGGCAAGAACTCTTTTTACAATTGGGTACAAAATTTGTTTATAGCAGTGCATACCATCTTGAGACGGACGGGCAGACCGAAGTCGTTAATCGTAGCCTCCAAACCTATCTGCGTTGCTTTGTCAGTGATGAACCCCGCAATTGGACCAGGTATTTGGCTCTCGCCGAATATTGGTATAACACAAGCCAACATACAGCCATTGGAACCACCCCTTTCCAAGCTTTATATGGCTGCTCACCACCAGCAGTGACACAATATCTACCTGGAAACTCCCAAAATGCAGCCATTGACTCAACCCTCACCAACAGAAATGACCTCATAGCCAAACTTAAGGAATCACTCCATAAAACCCGCCAACAAATGGAAGCTCAAGCAAACAAAAAAAGAGTGGCAAAGGAATTCAATTCAGGGGATTGGGTGTATGTTAAGCTTCGCACTTATAGACAAGTAACTCTACACCGCCGCAGTTCCGCCAAACTTTCAAAGAAATATTACGGGCCATTTCGAGTACTGCAAAGAATTGGATCAGTGGCATATAAGCTTGATCTGCCTGAAGGGTGCCGCATCCACCCTGTTTTCCACATATCACTCCTCAAACCCTATTTTGGAGAACAGCCCACCTCAATTGCGGATTTACCAAGCATAGATGAGAAAGAGCAATTGTATCTGAAACCCCAGACAATCATTGATGAACGCATAGTTTGGAGAGGAGGGAAGAAGGAAACCCAGGTCTTAATTCAGTGGGAGAACACTTTACCAGCTGAAAGCACTTGGGAATCGAAGGAAGTGATGGAATCTGCTCATCCTCATCTGTTCGAGCACGACCCCGAGAATCTGAGGCAAAGGATCTGTTCTGATAGTGTCAGCCGTCAACAATGTGTTCATTCTAAGGGCCTTGAGGACAAGGCCCATTTTGAAGGGAAGGGAATTGATGTGGGCCGAATTACTATCTCTCAAAAGGGCCCAATTAAGCAGCTGCATACAAGGCCCAAGCGAACCCATCGAGCTCCGAGTTGGGTCAAAGACTTCCAAATGTGATTGATCTAATTAATTATTTAGAGTTGTTATTGTGTCTTCTTTTGATTCCTTATTTTTAGTAGGAGTTGTTAGTTTGTTAGTGGGGCAGTAGATTGATCATTTAAGTGGGATTATGTTTCCCCAAGTTTCGCAGTAGTGGCAGTAGTGTTTATTTTGAATATCTATGTATTTAAATAGGGGTGTGTTATTAATGAAAAGGCTCATCTTGAGTTTTGGCCAAAAATATTGCGTATCATCTACGTAATTAAGGAGTGTCAGTTCCTCACTCGAAACAGGAATATCGTTCTTAACACTAAACCTCTAGTTTCAGAAAAATATATCATAAAATTCTAATCTTTGGTGCATATATGGTGCAAATCAAACTTTAATCAGTTGACAAAATAAACAACATTGCAAATACAAAATGCTCTTAGTTTTCTATATATAGCTATCAGTTTCTCTTAATTTTCTCTTACATAAGACAACAAAATCAAAAAGGGCATTGTACACGTATTTCCTTGTTCTCTAGGATTAACTTTTGTCTTCTTCTGCTAGCTTGTTTGTAAGTAGTATTTAAAAGAGAGAAAAATTAAAATTCTATGTGAAACTCCACAAATGTGTTATTAATGCACAAAACATTACAATTGACGAATCTAAATAACAGAGCTACTCTTGTTGTTTAATGGTAGTAGGAGTAATAGTCAAAGAACACAAAATCGAATTGACTGTCAGAAATTTGAAACATATGATGTTCAATTGGAGCTTACTAGTGAAAAATGAGCAGAAGACAATTAGCAGCAGCCCAATAAACTTCTTCAATGCAGTTCAAAAAAAAAAAGAGAAAATTAACATGGTGTGTTTAGTTGTTCCATAATATTGATAAAATGAACATCTTTATTAGGAAAGAAAGTTACTCACATTTTCTAATGTAAATTTTATGAATGATAATACATCTTATAACTCTAATATACTTGAGAGTAAAAACAACAAAGGAAGTTATTTCATGGTTCAATAATCTGCATTGGATTCGAGAAGTTATCTTCGCATGCATTCAATCGATTTGTCCCTATCCTTTTTGGAAGACCACATTCTGCCACTTCAACAATTTGAGATAATAATCTTGAAATATCATTATAGCAGAAAGACGATGCAGAAGACGAAACAGTGAATTAGCGGTGAGAATTTAGCAGAAGAGGAAACAGCAGCCTTGGCGCCGACGATGATGTATAGACGCGGCTGCGTTGGGTTCACTTCCGAAATCAAGAAACCCCAGTCTTGATTCTACAGCTTCCACTGATACATTTGCAGAATTTTCTCCTTCTTCAACGCAATTTGCGAAAATTTGTAAAACCCTCGCTCTCTCAGTAAATCCTTCTTCGCGCGGCTCTGTGTCTTCTTAATGTAGGTTCTTACTTTTTTTTTAAGTAGTATTTAAAAGAGAAAAAAATTAAAATTCTATATGAAACTCCACAAATGTGTTATTAATGCACAAAACATATGTAAACACATAATTCAATTACACAAGTAATACCTTATGAATACACAACTAATACATTATGAATATATAATTAATACATTCGCTGAAAGATTTATGCAGGATTCAGGTGGCGTGGGTACACACCAACTAAAGTGTGGTGGCACATGCGGATGCATGGACGCATGTAGAAAAGCATCACGTGTCGGGTTGGGTCAACTTAGATCCGTACCTCATGAATATATAAGATTTTGTCGATAAAATAATATTTTTATGTGTATCAAGTAATAATTTTTATGTATAAAGCATAAAAGTACTATGCAATATACTTTAAGATAATACAGTCTTATACGAGAGGCTACTCTTAATTTTATTTTAGGAAATATCACTCTATTTGATTTTTTATTGAATTGATTTTGACTATTAAATATGGAATACATTTTTGAATTAAAAGATATACAATTAATTTCACTACATCTATATATTTTTTTTATAGCATATCAAGTATTAAAATCAAATTGTGCCATCAAAATACTAATATACATAATATACAACAAATAACCACACACAAGATTTCGATAATCAAATCTAAACCAATTATCATTTCACATTTCCCAACACAAAAATAAAATCACAATCACTCGTCATTACTAAAATAACACGAAATACCCAATATCAATCTACCCATAATTTCACAAATACAATTCTATTATATACTATACAATCCCAACAAATACACATGTTTCACGATTCACCAACTATAGGAGATTAGGAGGGTGGATATTTATTGAGTTTCATTGTATTCTAATATCCGATATTTCTGGTATCTGAAATTTCAACAAAAAATGAAGAGTAGCACTTATATGCACATATGTACTTGTGTCGGGTTCGGATGCAGGTTGACCTATATTCGTGCATGTTTACTTTTTTTTTTGATACCCAATCGAATAATCATATATATTTTATAATATTAAAAAATATATGATTTGAGTATCGGATATTCATCACTAAAACTTTTAAGACAAAAAATCGATTCGATCAGATAACATCTAATCGAAATCTATTCGGATACCCGAAAACGATTATCCACCCTACCCTGAAACAAATTATTATGTATTTTAAATTAATTAAATATTTTAAATTAAGGTGGGTCTATTCACATATCAAACGGCCCATCTTTTAAATTATTTTGGTCTACATTTTATTCGCAGAAACCCCAATTGGCGGGAATTTATTTGCTGAATCCTATAATTCCTAGTCAACAATTTCAACACTGCGCAGAGACACACACTGAAGAAATTCATCAGAGATCCGTAAAAGAATGCGTCGGAAAGAGGAACCGAGCCACCACCAGCAGCTGGCGTCGGCAAAGAGGGCTTACAAGGCGGCGGAGGAAGAGGGAAACCGGCAGGAGGAGGCGCGTTGGGCAAACGTGATCGGAGACATTCTCAAGAACCGCGGCGAGTACGTAGAGGCTCTCAAGTGGCTGCGCAAGGACTATGAGGTTTCCGTCAGGCACTTGCCGCACAGGCAACTCCTCGCCACGTGTCAGTCCCTCGGCGAGCTCCATCTCCGCCTCCACCACTACGATGACGCCCTAAAATATCAGGTGCGGAAACGATGATGAAGATTTTCTCTTTCTCGTCGTGTTTAGTTTTTGCTTGTTTGATTTAGTTGGAAATTAACTTAATTTGATTATTGTTGCTTTGTGCTTCTTTTCTTTTCAAAGAGTAAAATTTTCTTTTATTGTGGATTTGCAATTATTTTGGGCTTTTGCAATTTAGGTTACTTTTCATCACATGAATTGTGAAACATATTCCTACTTTTATTGATCTTCTAAGCCTCTACTACTTTTGATAATTTTTTTTTTGCTAATTTCTATGTGTTTGTATTTGACAGAAAAAGCACTTAGAGCTTGCCAAGGATGAAAATGACCTCATTGAGCAACAAAGAGCTAGCACCCAGCTTGGGCGAACTTACCATGAAATGTTTCTAAAGTCAGAGGATGACCATGGCTCAATTCGTATTGCCAAGAAGTATTTCAACTCTGCCATGAAGCTTGCACGGACTATAAAGGAGAATCCACCTACTGCGAAAATTTCTTTTATAAAGGAGTACATTGATGCCCATAATAACCTTGGGATGCTTGAATTTGATCTAGATAACTTGGACAAATCAGAGAGCTTTCTAAAAGAAGGATTGAAGATATGTGATGAAGAAGAAGTCTCTGAGTATGATGATACACGTTCTAGGCTCCATCATAATCTTGGAAATGTTTACCTGGAGCTCAGGAAATGGGAAAATGCCAATGAGCACATAAAAAAGGATATTCTTATCTGCAGACAAATTGGGCATTGTCAAGGGGAAGCAAAAGGTTATGTAAATCTTGGTGAGCTGCTTTACAGAAATCAAAAATACAATGAAGCCATTGCAGCTTATCAAAAAGCACTTGATCTAGCTAAGAGATTGGAAGATGAGGTTGCGTTAACAGCACAAATTAATCAAAATATTGAAACTGTTAGAAAAGCTACGAGAGTGATGGATGAACTTAAAAAAGAAGAGTTGAACCTTAAGAAGCTTGAGAGAAACACAGAAATGGCTAGAGGCACAGAAGGTGAAAGGAAGTGTTTGTTGAAACAGAATGCATCCCTTGATTGCCTTATTGATAAATCAAGGATGATCTTAGCATGGATAAAAGTATGTTGTTGACTCTTGATTCTAGTTCTACTTTCTCATATACAACTATTGTTCTCAAGAAACAAGTGTATGATCATATAGTATTCTTTTTCTGGGTAACAACAAGGATCTTATAGTCTACTTAAAGCAAAAGCCTTTTGGTTTAGGTATGATAAGAATCAACTAACGATTTTATGGTAATTTCTAAGAATGTTATTGCCATCAGTTTTCAAATTCTCATCCCAAGAATGAATCCTTTCTATAACTTTCTCCTTTTGTCAAGATTTTGACATTATTTCATGTTGAATTATACCAAGCTTCGTGAATATGGGAAAAAGAAGAAGAGGATAGCTCAAGAGCTTTGCGATAAAGAGAAGCTGAGCGACTCCTTTTTAGTTGTCGGAGAGTCATACCAGAGCCTCCGCAAATTCAGGAAAGCCCTGAAATGGTACCACAAAGGCTGGGAAAGCTATCGTGTGATAGGAAACTTGGAGGTGATGATCTAAAATCTATGTTTACTCGTCCTTCATTTTAAGTAGAAAGAGTTTTTAATGAAAATTTTACAAATTTTCAGTACATTTCAAAAATTGTACTAACGTTACAGTATGTAGACTAGGTTTTGGTTCCAATGGTTTCTATTTCAGAAACATTATATTTTGGAATCTAATTTATTAGAA
This sequence comes from Scutellaria galericulata, assembly GCA_946896805.1. Lineage (NCBI taxonomy): Eukaryota > Viridiplantae > Streptophyta > Magnoliopsida > Lamiales > Lamiaceae > Scutellaria > Scutellaria galericulata. The sequence continues at coordinate 13,187,340 of OX335794.1, forward strand.
TGGCCAGTTGCAAGGTTTTGTTGGCACTTGTATTCTAAATGATAGTTATTTCAGGGGCAAGCACTGGCAAAGATTAACATTGGAGATGTTTTGGATTGCATTGGTGATTTTGCTGATGCTTTAGATGCTTTCAGAGAGGGCTACAGGCAAGTTTAATGTTCATTCTTTCTTGCTCTTTGTCAATATTGAGTTTAGTCCAAACTAGTACTTGTTCAATTTCTAACTAACTCACTAGATTTGTGCTTTTCTTGTGACAATTGTAGTTCTGGCCTCCTTTTATTTTATCATGCCAAATAAACTCTTCTTCATGTTCGCTGTCTCTCACTCCCCCTCTCCCTCTTTTGTTCTCTCTCCCTCATCTCCACAGTCTCTTTATTACCACAAGCTGCTTCCTTTTGCATTTGTTGAATTTCAGGTTTTTTGTGTGTTTGACGAGCTAATTGTTAATTGGGTTTTGTGTTGTTTTCAATAGCTGCCAGTATATAATTTTTGTTTGGAATACTTCCTCCAAATTTGCCAGTAAAGACTAAAGATTATATCTTAAAAAATGAATTTATTTGATACTTTTCTGAAAGATGTTATTCTATTTGACAGGATTGCTGATGATGGAAACCTGTCTGCCTTGAAGCTTTCAGCTCTAGAAAATATGCACTATAGCCACATGATTCGTTTTAATGATGCTGAAGAGGCCAGGTAAATTGAACCTTTATATGTCTTTATCACCCTTGCCCATTAGTCAAAAAGAAAAGTATTTACGGAAATGAAATTGGAAGAACTTGACTTGGATTGTGCCAATGTGTTGTGAGATTGATCATGCAGAATGCAATTTTTCATACGGGTTAAATGTATGTGCATTCTACTTTCCAGGAAGACAAAATTGTCAATTGACGAATTAAAGCAATCAAAAAATGGGGAGAATGAGCCTGAAGATCTTTTAGGTGACTGCTGTTCTGAGACTAAAACGGAGTTGGATAACCTATCAACAGATGATAGGTCTGATAGTAGCTTTTCACCAGAGAAATATAGACTGAATTCCTCGAGATTAATATCTCAAGATATGGATGATGGATCAGATGAAAACATACCTTTGATATCCCTACTTCAATCTAATAAAAAAATAGCAAAGCAGAGACCTGCTAGTGGAACAGCACCTAATGCTTCTTCCAGACCAAATGGCTCCCCTGCACAGAACATGTCCAGATCCACTGAGAGTTTTACAGTTAACCGTAAGCGTGTACGGGTTATTATTTCTGATGATGAAGGTGAAAATGATGATGATGGTTGCTCCGGAAGAATGATTCAGAAGTCTCCAGAGGAAGGCATTGGAACTTCTGATGAATGTGAGCTGCAGATCATGTTTATTCTTAACGCTTATCTATTAAATAATAAATATTGAACCTTGTCTCCTATGATGCAGTAAGCAGAAAATGTGCTGGTATTCCAATTCATGAAGTCCAGGTTCTTGAACTTACGACTGAGTCAATACAGTTTTCCTTGTCAATCAAAGCTTAAAATTTATCTATTATGGTCTGTAGGATGTCTCACCTGTTGCCTCAAGATGTACGATCAATGCATCTCCTCGTGCTCATCTCGAGAATAGCACCTGCTCCCATAAATCCAAAATTTCTAAATTAGACCAAGCCAAAGATTCTAGAGTCACAGGAACATGTGAAGTTGTGTGTAACTCTAACAATCAAGGAAATGACAACAGCATCTATGATGGCTCCTGCAACCTATTTCAAAATGAAATTTCCACTGCAGATATGCGCGCTCATCGTGATGACCCTCGTGTGAGTATGAAAAGAAAAACATCATGTGATCATTATCTTATTTTTTTTCTTGTTGCTGTAAATTTGTGATATTGCTTGCTCAAATATTGTTATGGAAACCTGGTATGATTTATGAGATATATTTCCATGAGCTTATATGATTTAAATCCATGGAGGTTATATACTCAAATATAATTTGTATCCTTCATCAATACGGTTGCCCCACTCATACCCCAATTGTGAAAAGACTGAGAAATTCATGCTCATTATCCATGGTGGTCAGGCTGTTCTTATTAGCCACCAGGCCAATAACTAATGCTGTCATGAACTTGTGCTTTGTACTGAATCTTAATACTTGATGTGTGTTGCAGCAACATATCATTTTCAAAATTGATCAAGAGTTGGTAAACATGGACCTAAATTTGTATACCGTTGGCGATAAACTCGACATAGAGCAGATAAAGGTTGAATTAGCATGCTTGTACTATTTACAACTTTCCCGAGAAAAGAGATCAAGAGGTATGCAGCAAATCTTGTTTCTTGAATTTAGTTTTGTTTATTTGTTAATTATTTTCAAGGTGACCTGATCTGTATATGTTTTTCTAATGATGTTGGCGATGGTGTGCTTTGCATGGTCCATGGTAAGGGAAATTTGTGTTGCTTAGGTTGATCTATCCTATTTTAAAAATACATAGGAAGTCTAGTATTTGGCAATTGCCTCAATAGGTTGTAGCATTAGAAAATACATATGTAGTTAATCCATAATATAGAATGGATCACAAGGTATATAGCAGTTAATTATAGATTATGTATACTTTGTTGTTAAATACTGAGTGCATAAGCATCATCTGTTGTAAAATTCTAAGAATATTTTTGTACACTCTTTAGTTCAATTGTTTTGGTATGCATAGCAATTGAGTTAGAGTGTAAATCATTCTTAGTTTCATAGTATATAATTCATTTTTTACATTCAATTTGATAATATCTAATGATTATTTTATAGTGTCCTCATGGTGTTTCATGGTTGAATTTTGAGTAACATATCTACATTTGAAGCTATGTTTTAAATACTTGTGTGCATGTCTTGAATCATGATCTCCATTGAATAGTTAAACATGCAAAAACTAACTTTCCATCTTTAGTAATTTTTTTCCATATTATTATAGAATCTTGAGGCTACTTCTTAGATAAGAAACTGACATAATTGGAAGGAAAACGATAATTGAACTGAGAACTTTGTACTGAGATCTTTTCAAGCTCTCAGCAATTCATTGGCCCTCAGCAGTCGGCATTCAAAATTTTTGTTGCATTTGGCTATTATTGATGGTCATTTACATTTCATTTGTCATTAAGTTCTCAAATTTTCTGTGTTTGTCTCCAGCCTCTTGTTATTATCTACTTCATTTGTCTCAAAAAAGAGTCCTGTTTCGAAACAAATATTAATTCTTAGTTCTTCTCTTGGCGCCTGATATAGTTCACTGGCTAAACAAATTAAATGTGATTGGATAAGTTAAACAAACCAATAAATTGGAGGGGCCTAAGTGAAAATTGATGGCTTATAAAAGGTTGTACCTTCATTTAGTTGATTGAAATTAAAAGTTGTACTTAGAAAAAAGACACTCGTTTTTGGGACGTACACAGTATGCAATCCATTGATGAAGCAGCTTGCAGAATAAGATTGCTATTTCATGGTTTAGAAACTTTGTTTAACTAATTCTACTAAACAATGAAGGTTTCATGTCAATTGGCAGTGAGGTGAGCATTATAAGATATGCACTACCTGTATCTAATGTCTATAAATCGATATCAGCAGGATTGGTGCCAGTCATTCAGCATTTGAGGTGTGGTGGGAAAATTCTTGAAAGTATGGAAACTCTATCCATGTTAAGAGATCCTGCACCAAGCTGGATCGAGGCTTCCATTGATGGTAAGGTTCCAAATGAGGCTTTTCTTTTTGCTGTTTATATACTTCTCTGTATTATGTTCTCTCTTTTGTATTGTGTACACATGCTTGTCTGGATTGAATATCACTATGAAGCACAACTCATCCATTTATCGAAATCTTGTGATGAATATAACTCAAACCTTGAGGAAATGAGGCAACGAAAAAAAAAAAGAAGAAAAAAGAAAGAAATTTTTGAACATGATGAATACTTTTGACATATCTGTAACTGTGCCTTGGAGTAAGAATTCAGGAGATATGTTTTTCCTAAAACTTCCAACACATGATAAGAAATGAAAAATTATCATTGTATAATAACCCACTACATTACTTTCTAGTAAGGTTTAGAATCCATGATGATTGTAATACGAGCTTTCTTGGTGTGGACATCAAAGAACTGGAACTCATTACTTCATTAGAAAAACATTCTGTTTTTCCTTGTGATGCACCATTCTTTACAAAAAATTTTCGTTGTTGTATATAAGAAAATACACTCCAAACAATAATGTTGTCATTATTTGCTCTAATATCTTTGACTAAATTTCTTTCATCAATGGAAACTCTCATCTAAGGTGTGTTTTCTTCTGAAAAAGTGAGTAGGAATCGATATGCCTAAAGATGAACTTCCTGATGCCAAGCCAATTATTTTAAATTCTGGACACAAGACCGTCGTGGTGCATGAGTTGATGCCTTTATATTTTTATGGAGCTTGGTTTAGATCTTTTTCTTTATTGAAGAATTAATTATGAAAAATGAGGGAAGGTGTTGGTCAAAATTAAATCTTCGTCCAACAGTTGACTGAATCATATGCAGCATGTTTTAGAATTTGAACCACGTATAGATAGGCTTTAGGGTACCCTTAGTCAGATGGTCTCATACTTTTCAGTTTTCTCACTTATGCTATGAATACAATATTCGTATGCTCTTTCTTGATAGTGGTGGACCTTCCTGGTTCAACAAGATATCCAAAGTGCCTCCCACCAAAATATGATGCTTGAGCAGCACTGTTGTAGTATAGAAGTACTTTCTGTTAAAAAAGTCCTGCTTACTTTGAGCAATTCTTGATGTCATGGTTCTACAAAAACCTGATTTGTAAGTCATTTTTTTTGCTTCAGTTGGAAGCATAAGTTATTCAACACTAACAACCAGGATTACTTTGGTAAACATATTTTAGTTCTTGCTACATGTGCCACCTTGATAAAAAGCAAAAAGAAAGAGATGAAGCTATACTTTACAAGTAGTTGCACTTTAAGCTTGTAAATATGCATCAGATGGTTGATGTAACTGGTGGATAAATCTATTATGTGTCTCAGCGATAATACCTTACTGCATTATATTAAATGACTGCTTGCATGAAATGTTATTAAGTAGAGATGGAGAAAAGAGGTAAGAGGCTATGGAATGCAGCGGACAATTATGCTCAGGATTGGGGTGAGCATGTTCTTGGTCATACTGCTATTTTATCAAATTTATGCAGATTACTAACTGCTCACGAATTTGGATCTTATATTTTAAGCATGGACACTACTTGGCTTTGTGTCAGTTCAACATGTCCCTTTAAGAGAATTCATCTTCATTCGTCCTTCATAAGTCTATGTAACCTTCCATTCTGGCAAGTTGAACGCACGAGTCAGAGCAAATGACAGCATTGTGAAGTCAATTGAGCATATTAAGTTACCATATTGAACTTAATCTAGCACCACTTGTGCTGGTGTACCGTGTACTTTTGTGCTGAATGATGGAATGAGTTTACTGATGCAGTAGTGGCTTTTTTTCTTTCTTTTTTGTTAATCTGGAAAGTAAGAGTAACAGTTCAACCGCTCCTAGTTTATCAGATAGTTAAGGGACATTGCACTCAGGAATTTATTTATTTATTTCAGTTATGGTACCAAAATATGTGATGAAACTATACATCGATTGCTGTGAGGAACTATCTGAACCACCTAACCTGGAAGTGGTGCGGAGACTGTTCAACTTAGAGGTAACTTTGAATGGTGTGATTCAAGTACTGCTGAATGAAATTATACCTGGTTTTAATCATCTAATTGAAACTAAAGAATCGAGCTTGGTTTACAATAGGTATCAGAGGACGAAATTGTTGTATCTGACTGTCAATTGCGAGATATATCTGTAGCCCCATTGTTGAATGCTCTGCAAATGCACAAAACTCTTGCTGTCTTGGACCTCTCTCATAATGTACTAGGTAAATCATATTCGTTCTTGACTCCATCATCTTTGTACTTCAAAGCTTAAATCTGGTCTTTTCATTTCTTAAAATATCTTGTCAAGTTTAAATCTTCATTCAATCTGAAAATCACTGTAAAACAGTAAAACTTGTTTTTCTCCCCTTAAATTTTGAGTTTTTAACTTTGCAGGAAATGGAACCATTGAGAAACTCAAACAAGTATTCATGTCATCAGGACAAAGTTACGGTGGTCTGGTTCTGAATTTGCATTGTAATCGACTTGGTCCAGCTGCTTTATTTCAGGTCATGAATTTCTTAATGGAATGAATGTTCATTTGCTAGTTGTTAGATTGAATATTTGACCAAAAAACGAAACTTATTTTCTCCACACAGAGGAAATAATGGCAAAAGAGCTTGATGTTTTGCAGTCATATACTTGAAGTCCTAGAACTATCCAAAATTTCTCTTTAATTGCTATTTACATTTCTTAAATGAAGTGCCACACAAGGAAATGGATTTAGTGAAATGTCAGGCTTTCCATACCTAATTGTATAGAGACAGTAAAGCATTTCGTCATCAGTATTATGAATCTTATACTAATAATGATATTAGAAATTGGTGTACTTATTGTAATGATGCTCAAAATGAAGTATTTATTCTATACTTGCTAGACCATGAATTAGTGATTGCATCAAAAAAAACATTTGACTTGTTTTATTATCATCATAGTTACTATATTTTAACATTCGTCGGATGAGGGCATAGGGGACAAGAAACAATGTCAATGAATAGCTCAGCAACGTCTGGAGATTTTGTGGTTAACAATCATGTGCTTTATTATAAAATTTAAGTTTCTTCTATCTCTCAATGTAACATATAAAGATGAAAGGAAATCAGGCCAGAATACCGATAATTATTATAACAGTTAAAATATTTCAACTTCACTACCATGTTGCTATTCTCTTTGTGCTGAATGAATTGCCGTGTGATCTAGAGTTCTAATGCATGAAGAACCAAAACTGAATGATTTTATTTCTTTTTCTCTAACAGATATGTGAATGTCCTGTGCTTTATGAACGGTTGGAAGTTCTCGATATATCAGGAAACTCTTTAACCGATGCTTGTGCATCTTACCTGTCAACTATCCTTCGGACATGCAAAGGTTAAACCTTTAATTTGTTGCCTAATCCTGTTTTTCAAAATTTTAGTACACTGCTTCTGCTTAGTCAAGTTTCTTTTTTTTAAAATAAAACAAAGTCCCAAGTGTCTATTGAACTTGAACTGAATACGAAGATCATTCATAGGCTTTGTAATTTTTTTTACATGCCCTCTGTTTATTCATAGAAATATTCTCTCTATGCAGCTCTTTATAGTTTGAACATAGAGAACTGTTCTGTCACATCAAGAACAATTCAAAAGGTTGCTGATTCACTGGATTCCGGATCAGTACTTACACATCTTTGTATTGGTAGATTCTACTTAAAAACCAGATAACTTATCACAACTTTATTGTCTTTACATTCGAAATAACAATCTTGGAACTCTTCTTTGTTCTACAGGACGGAATCACCCTGTATCTGGCAATGCTGTGATTAATCTTTTGCTCAAACTTGCCACTATAAACGGGTCTATGTCTATGAATTTATTCCTACTTTTGTATCACATATCACAGTGCTTCTGTAAACATAGTGTTGATATCAAAAGATCATACTTTTTATAGGTTTCAAGAGCTTAATCTAAATGGAATAAAGCTCAGCAAGCCTGTGGTTGATAGCCTTTGCCAACTTGCCAAGGACTGTTGCTTGTCTGGTTTGCTGCTGGGAAACACTAATATTGGAACTGTGAGTTATTCATCTATCTTATATGTCAGGTTGTAGGCACTATAATATCATCTGAAATACAGTTCCTATTCTAATAGAATTCTCTCTTTATGCATTTATAAAGGAAAAATGCATTTGATCCCTGCACTTTTATCTTTTTTACTTTTGCTCCCTACACTTTAACTTCCACCGTTTTTGTCCTTGCACTTTTCTTTTGTTAACTTTGCTCATTGTACTTTCTTTATTTTTAATTTCTACCCCATGTATTTTGCTTCTTGTGTTCATGAAAAGAAACGCCAGGAGGCCAAAAAATATTAAAATAAATAAAGCACAAGGGAGCAAAAATGTAGAATTTGAAGTACAGGGGGACAAAAAAGCTAAAAAATAAAATAAAATAAATAAAATAGAGGATATGAATCTAAGATTCTTGTTTGTTCAGTTGCAATCACTCATGTGCTTGCTGTAGATAATAAGTGATGAACATGCCAATTTTTTCTCTATCTCATAGTGGCAAAACCATGTAGTCCTTGCCTAACTGTTTTTTTTTTTGTACATTGTCTTTTATCAATTTTGGCTGGTTCAAAATTGATATAATACAATGTCCATTAGATGTGTAACTTACAACACACAAAACTTATTGTGGAACTTCCATTGTGTTAGTGACCATTGTCTTAATCTAATCACAATGCTTTTCAGGAAGGCGCGATACAATTGATTAAACCATTATCCAAAGACACCAGGGAATTGGTTAGGCTTGATCTATCGTCTTGTGGACTTACTTGTGACTACATTGTTAGGTTCAAAGATGAAGCAAATTTGATTGGTGGTGTGGTTGAATTGAATCTTGGTGGAAATCCAATCATGAAAGAGGTTTGTTTCCTTTTACTGGTGTACCAAACTTGAGCCTGTGTGTGACTTCATAACTTCTCACATAACCACTTACGTTAATTAGCATTACAAGAAATCTAGTATGGTGCACTTTATTTACTTGCTGTATGATACACAAATTAAAGGAGGCTTCAGCTTGCCGCCTCTGAGATTTGGATAAAACATCATGATAATGGAAGCATAGCTTGCATCCTGATCGGTTTTTATCCTTGTTTATTTGCTTACTGAACCTTAGTCATCTGCATGCCCTTAAGGGATTGACAGTGGTTCATAGTTCACAAGATTTAAGAAAGCCCTATCATTATGTTATTCTCATCCGAATTTAAGGAGCTGAAAGAAAAGTCCGATCATGCTCTATACAGTACATTATTCTTGCCTCTGGTTCTTTTGACATCTAGTTTTTGAAGGTTAGATTAGTGTCGTTGAGATCTTTTTTGATAAATCCTACACAATTCCCATTTTCAAAGCAAAGCTCCTAATATGGCTTTTTTTAAAGCTGTCATTTTGTGTATATGATTTGCACTAATATTTGTGAACTTATAAATGCAGTCATTTTGTGTATATGATTCGCACTAATATTTGTGAACCAATAAATGCAGTCATTTATGTATACTTCCCGGGAATTCCAGATTAGCTTCACTCTATGTTTGGTTTAGCATGTATATATAGCCTCTGTGAGATTCATCGAATCTGGATCCACTGTTGTGCATTTGTACATAGCACCAACAGCTGTGGTGTGAAACCACGTTGTTTTAGATCAGTTAGCTAATGTTATGTTTTATGCACAAACAAGGATCTAAATGTGAGTTTCATCACCAATTATTGCTTAATATAAATCTAAACTGATGCCTTAACACAGGGAAGCAGTGAGTTGGCATCTTTACTCAGCAACCCTCGGTGTTGTTTAAGAGTTTTGGTGGTCTCCAAATGTGAACTCGGTCTTGTAGGCATCATTCATGTGCTTCAAGCGCTATCAGAGAATCACACTCTTGAACAACTGAATCTAGCTGACAATGTTTCTCCAAATGAAATTGAAGCTCTAACAGGCAACTTTGGATTGTCAGAAGAAAGGTCCAAAGAGACGTGCGTCTTAAACACAAACGAGGACCAACTTGAAGTTGCTGATAGTGAAGATGATGATGATGATGCATCCAAGAAGAAGAGACAAATTCTTCATTCAGAAAGCGAGTCCATGCAACAACTTACTGCTTCTATTAAGATGGCAAAAAATTTGAAACTGTTGGATCTTAGTGATAATGGGTTCTCTGTGGAAATCACAGAAATGTTATTTGCAGGATGGTCCTCAGTAGCTAGAGCTGCTTTGGCTCAGAGACATGTTGATGAAAACAGTGTCCATTTTTCGGTGCAGGGTAACAAGTGCTGTGGCATTAAGTCCTGCTGTAGAAAGGTTTGAGTCCCACAATTTTGTGCAAGTAATAATTTATAGTATCTTAATTTGCTCGAACATTTTTTTATAGTTATCCTCAGATTGTCAAATGTAAATAGTGAAAAACAAAATGGTGCTCAGATAGTGCTGAATGTCTCCGAACATTCTACTAAACTACACATCGTGTTAATTTGGTGCAGAATGATTGGGAGACGATTCGAATGAGAAAAAAATTGGGACAATTTAGAGATTAGAATGTTATGAGTTCTCTTGGTGGGTAGATCATGTACTTGCAAGTCTTAAATGTTTATATTTATGTACAGAAAAGATGTCTAATTTGGGATCAAGTAAACACAATATCATTTTTTGCCAATCAGTCTTTATTATTCAAACTAAAGAAGCAAGTTTGTTAATTTTTTTGAAAATTATACAAATTGGTAAATCATCAAGAGTTAATACTTAATAGATGTTATTTTTATTTGATTGGGAAAAATAAGGCCCACTTAGTTCTTGTTTTTTATTGGATAACTTGTTGCAAAGCAGCAGGCAATAGACAAGCCTCTAGATTCTTTAAATGCGAAATTGAAGGTGCGCAAAACCTAAAACATAATTCTTTTTAATTTTGCAATTCATTCATTACATCCATTTTTTACTTTGGTGTAAATAAGTAAAGAAAATTCAATAAACAGTTATTACAATTTGCGTAGACATGTAATAATTTTCATTTATATGTATGAATAATACATTTCACTAAAGCAATTAATTTCTAAATTAATATCATTTCTCAATTTGTATTATGCGTGTTTTTTTACTTTGAAACCCAAAGTATATATATCAGTAAACAAGTTATATGTTTAACTAAAATTCAAAATATAGGGTATGAGAGATACATGTGTTGGTGAGGTCGTGTGGAGGGACTGTCGTGTTGAACAAATTTAACATATGTATATAAGTTTTTGTATATTTCTATAGTTATTTGTAAATTCTCACAAAACTTTATTAATAAATAAGAGCAAAAGCTGATTGCGTCACCCCAACACTAATCTCAATTACAAATTGAAATTACTTGCACTAACTACAATGTGCCTTGAAAATTACCCGAGATTTTTTTTACAGATACATAAGTTGTGATTATCACTTCCTAAAAAAATTGATTATGATTATCACCTTATAATCAATACTGATTAATTTTAATGATTACGAATGTATATGTGCCAAATCAACAAATTGTACACATCATAGAAAGACAAAGAATCGTGGAAGTAATAGTTAAATCAATAGCTGTTTTAAATCATTATAAATATTTAATGATAAAAAAGAAAAAGGTTTATACCTCAAATTAATGAGTGCCGTCTTTTCTTCTTTGACATAATAATAAATCAAGAAGAGGAACATAATGATGACGCATGGTTTAGGCCCAAAAAAACATAGAAATGGGCCATTGGGGTTGGGTGTGTGGTACTCATGCTAGCCCACAACTCCATCTTTAAAAAGAAAACTTTAAGGGTATGTTTGGATTGGGATGTCCCAAATCCCAATCCTTGTTTGTTATGGGATGAGAAAAGATTTACAAATTCTATCTCTATTTTTTTTTTTTTTTTTACAACTTCTAATAAAAATATTTATTTTTTCTACAATTCCCAAAAAAAAAAATCTATTTTTTCTACCATTCCAAATATAATGAGGACATCTTAACAATAATTCTACCCTATATAATCCCAAAACAAACACAAGATTTTCAAATTCCACCATTTTGCAAAATCCACTCAAATCCCAAATCCGAACTTGCAAAATCCATTGTTGTCTCGATCCAAACATACCCTTAATTAGAAAGAGTAGTACTATTGCAATTGGTTTTATAGATATAATTTTGTGGATAGTTTTATAATCTAAAATTTTAATCATTTTATACAATAATTTTTTATTTTTTGAATTACGAGTCTAGAATTAATTTATCTAACTGATAAAATCCATTCTGTAAGACAATCTCACAAAAATCCTATCTTTTTTTATTCTTTAGGAATTGAAATCCATTAGAGAATAATTTATTCAAATTTGTTCGATGAGATTGATAATATGGGATAATAGATGTTTTTACCACTTTTCCTTATAACATTTGTCAAAATGCCACAAAATATAAAACTTTTGTCAAAATACCACATTTCCTCAAACTACCACAAATCAATCATTGTCATCATTAAATACACACTAAAATCCAAAGATTCATTAATATTATTTTAAAGCATTAAATCCTTCCACCTCAATTTGTATATTTCCACTCCAAGTATAGATTATATCCGGAAATTGATTAAACAGATCAAAATCAGGCCCAACATGCTTCCGTCAAATAATCTTTCTGGTTTAATTTCTGAAGGAATTTATACGTGGCATTGTTACTCATTCCAGACCACTGTTTTTTAGACAGTATTGGCACGAGGAAAGTATTTCAGCCGATATACTCATTCCTTTCATTAATTCCAACCATTAAGATAGACAAATAAACCATACAAAATTAATACATCCCAGAGAGTTCATACCTCTTTTTGACCGCAACAGCACCGGGTGAGATGGTTTGCAAAGCCACCAGCTAGAAAATCACTGCCCCCAGACCTTTTTTACGAACAGCTCCTCACTGTCCAACTTCAACTCCTTGAGGAAGATGATCTGCAAGTTATCTAGCTCCTTCAGCAACTGTACAACACAACCTTGGTTCGTTTCCTACACCAGGTGTACAAGATACTCTCTCTCAGGATGAATCAACTATGTATTAGGAACACATGTTGAAGCAAAAGCCTTAATTTTATTATGAACTTGGAATATATTTATTACATAAGTAATCTCCTTTTGGGAGGAGAAAACCTGTTTAGCCTCTCATAGAGAAGGCTAACACTCGTATATACATAAACTTGAAACTATTCTAAGAATACAAAGATTTTTAATACAAAACTAAGGATAGATGTTTTTGAAGAAAACTGAGGGGAATGGTCGATATCTTCAGCTTCCTTCTGAACTCTTATTTATAGATTGAAATCCGGATTTGAAAGACGGACTTCAAACTTCCTTTACCACCAGCTGGCTTACTCCATTAGTGCGGTTGTTGAGGAGTTGCTTTCAGCTAGTTGGTGCTTCTTTCTTTTGATGCCTCGTGACTCAGCCCATGTGAGTTTTGTCGGGGCATCTTCTCCTTTTTGACTCCATCCTGTGAAGGTGGTTGGGGAGTCTTTATCTCGTGACCTATCCCATTTATTGTTGTCGGGGATTCCTTTAATAATTTCTTGGTGGTCCCCGAGGATAGCGTTTCTTTTGGGCTGGGCCCTTTTCCTTGTGAAACCCAGCTGGCTGTCGGTCGGGTTTGGGACGGAATCCTTTCCCAAACTCTGGCTCTTTCTGCTCTGGACACGCCAGACAGATCTGATCGATCCATCTTCCAATGTGTGCCATGTTACAGAATTTCTGGTAAGTTTCTTTGCTTCCCGGAATCTTGTTCTCCCAGAGGGTTCTTCTCTTGGTCTCGAAAAGTTCCTCTGCGAATCCTGTCGTTGATCCAGTCATTGTATTCAGCAGAAATGATCCATTGGCTGAATTCTGGAAAAACTTGAATGGGTACTTGACTTTGTCCATTTCGGTTAGACAAATCCATAGTCCCCAAGCTCGTCTTGTAGAAGCGTGATCTTCAGTGATAGCTCCTACTAGGATCGGAATTTCTTCCGAAGAGGCCACCTTAATATTTTTCAAGGCGTTCCCGTCAGGCCTCCTTAACTTGATGAAGTGAAAGGCCTCATGAAAGCCTTTCTTTGCTGGCTCTGGAGCTGTACTAATGAAATATAGCTCCAGGATATCTCCTCTGGACAGATGTGGATTATTTGCCCAGGTTTCATGTACTGCTTCTCCAATCCATCTCGGTAGCTTCGAGATTTCTGGGAAACCAGGTGCAATGGTATGTATCGAAGCCAGTGCTCCGAAATTATACCATTCCTGTACCTCATTTGGATTACTGTCGGGTTTCATCCAAACTCGAGGATACTTTCCTGACATATCAACCACTGTTCTATCTGGGTTGATGCCCTGTCTTGTAACTAATTTCTCCCACTGCCTCTGAAAAACCTGCATCGGAGAAACTTCGTTAGTGTGAGCCTGAACCTTCGATTTGCCTGTCTGCGGCCTAAGGTTCACCTCTACTTCTTTTACCCCAGAGGTACTGGGTTGACTTGAAGGCTCGGGTTTTGACACCGGAGCTTCAACATTCGTTACAGGTTGTTCATTCTCAAGGAATGGATCCCCTGTAACACTTGTAGGCATGATATTTGAATCCATAGCCTTCGGGTTAGAGTCCCTATCTCGAAGTTCTCCCTTTTGCACCGTGGAAGATGCAGCTTGGAGGATAGGCCCATGCAACACAGAGAACAGTTGTCCCTGTGCACAAAAGCATGCTCGTATAAGATCAGAAACGGATTCCTGATCAACTCGTTGAAGTCGTCCAGCGACTTCTGCATTGAGACATAATGTCCCAAAAGCCTGTTCGAGACTTTCCAGGTTTTCCCGGACATGTCTCACTCGTTTGAGGACCTCGTCAGCGACGCGTCCTTCCATCTCGTGTTAGGAAATCTGCAAGAATATTTTCATGAGATTTCACAATGACAATATCATAATCATAATATTGACATTCTGCCTGCCATCTAAGTATCCTAGCTTTTTTTTGTTTAGATTCAATTTTGTTTTTCAGAAAAGCTTTAACACTTGAATTATCAATTTTTAGAATAAACTTCTTCGTCAGAAGAAATAAAGGCCATTTTTTGAAAGCCTTTCTGACTGCGAAGAATTCCTTTTCGTTGATATGCCATCGAACTGCTTCTGCATCTGTAAACAGACCACTGCAATATCTACATGGCACTTCTCCTGTTGGTGCAGCTTTCATAAGAACTGCTGCCCACCAAAAGTCACTGGCATCTGTATAAAGAACCAGTTCATCCTCATCCTGAGGAATAGCAAGTTTCGGAAGCTTTTTACAGACTTCCTTTAGTTGCTTAATTCCTTCTCTATGTTCGTCTTCTCATTTGAATATAGCATCTTTCTTGAGTAATGGGCTGAACACCTTCCTGTGATGCGCTAGATTGTTAATGAACATTCCAGCAAAGTTGACAACTCCAAGAAAACTTTGAAGTTGTTTCTTGTCTTTGAGATCATCTGGAAATCCCTGTATCTTTTCCATAATGTGGCTTTGTAGGATGATTCCAGATTCATCGATTTCAATTCCGAGGAATTCAATCTGTCTTGTCGCAATTACTGCCTTCTTTTCAGAAAGTACTAATCCTTCTTTGTGACAAACTTTTGAAAATATCTCCAAATGTTTGAGATGCTCCTTCATATTCTTTGATGCGATGAGAATATCATCGATGTATATGAACATGAAGTTGAAATAATCTTTGAACAGATTATCCATCTTTCTTTGATATATCTGGGGCGCATTTGCCAATCCCATAGGCATGACGTTCCAGACATAGTGTCCTTGCGGTGTGGAGAAAGCTGTGAACTTCTTACTTTCTTCCTCCATCCTAATCTGGTAAAATCCAGACTTGCAATCGAACTTTGAGAATATCTTGGCACCTCTGATACAATTAACCAAGTGTTCTCTACTCGGGATGTAGTATCCATCAAACTCCAGAATGCTATTAATCCCTTTGTAATTAATAACAAGTCTAGGTTTACCTCTTTTGATTTCTCCATGATTCCTGACTAGAAACCCCGGACTGCTGTATGGAGAAACTCCTGGTGAAATCAACTTAAGGTCCAGATGTTCCTTAAGTATTTTCTGCATATCCTCACGATCATTCTGATTCATAAGGATTGGTTTGAGCCTCACGAACTCATGTTCCTTTCCAGGTTTAACCTTTAAGGATGCTTTGAGCTCGTTCCTATCCCACCATGCCAAAGGATCTTCATTGTAATTTCTTTGGATCCTTTTCTTGAAATCCTCAAGTGATATCTGTTCTTCAATGGTAACCTCACTTGGTGGATTTTCCAATATGGCTTTTCGCAATTCTGCAATAGCCTCTGGTGGAACTCGTTCTTCTCCTTGTATTCTAAATGAATACAAAGTATTATCCCATCTCTTGGTATCTTTTTGTTTCGAACCAAATTGTCGAAAGGATAATAGGGCATCACCAAATCTTCTTTTATCCGCCATCTTTGGATGTCGAAGTTTGGCTTCATCACCACGCTTGCTGCGAAAATTAATAGGCATTTTTCTGTAGAATGTCTCTCGCAGTCTCTGGACAATAATCTTATGATCACATAACGTTGTGAAAATAAGTCTCCTTGTCTCATTTTCTTGTGTAAAGCGCTTGAATGTTTGTAGGAAGTTGTTTCCTAGCAAAACATCTGCTCCAGTATCATGGAAATAGATTGGTGGCGTCTTTACTTTGTACCATGGGGTACCGCCAACGCCTCCGATCATGATTTCTGCTTGTTTGATCCCTCTATTAAGGATAAGAATCCTTTTTGAAAAATCTCTTCCTGCAATGGCTGGTAGATCTTCTCCAAAATCTCTAGGAAAGACCCCTTGCTTTGCAGTGCAAATTCCTGCTCCTGAGTCAACATAGGCTGCAAAGTACTCAGCCTTGTACTCACCATATATCATTCCAATAGAAATGTATATGGAGAATGGACTAGTGGTCATCTGATTCTGTATCTTTTATTAGCCACTGTAAATTCCATTCCATCTTGTAATCTTTCCCAAGGTTTATGATCCTCAAGAAAATCGATACCCAGCACTAATTGTTCTGGGATTCTACCTGCAACTCCAGTGATAGTTAATTCAATTTCACCCATCTTTAGGCTTCCTTGAAATTTGCCAACTATCGGTTGTTGGAGATAATATAGAACATCACAAGGAAAAATGTTATCCTTTTGAGTGATGTCGAATATTACTTCAACTTCTCTCCAACCTTCTGGACATTTCAACTCTCCTTGTGTTTTGAATACACCTGGGATTCGCTGAACTGTACTAGGCCTTCTTTCTTCCCAACGACTGCTACTCATCAGTCTGTTTTGTTGGAAAGAAATCCTCCTGGTCTCCATTCTGAGGCTCTGACTCTTGTTGAAGACAGGTTGATCTTGGATTTTCATGTCGATCTCCTTTATAGTTGGGGACTCGATCATTTCTGGAAGAACCACCGAAGCGAAATCCTCAAATATTCTTGGGACTTCGATAAATTCCTTTCTCAAGAATACTTCTGAATGATGTGTATTCGAGAGAGCATAGGAAATCTTGTAGGTGATCGAGTATGGTCTATTCCCTTCTTTCATCAAATCTTCTCTTTTGAAATCTTGATGAAGGGTTAAGACTCTATTGAAGTCTCGATCTCCCAAGTTGTATGCAATTCTGGGATAGACATTGAATGCCAATTTCCCTGCACACAAGTTTCCTGTAACCGCTCCAAGGCATGAATCCTTGAGATTGGAGATTCGCTTGTCAAAAATCGCAAGATTTAGTGGTGAATCAATTCCTTCTTTAAAGGTTGCTTTAATTACAACTCTTATAGCTCCGATATGAATCCATGAGAGTGTATTTGCAACTTCTCTTTTAACTTTGCTTCTGATCTCCTGTACTTCTTTGTAGGGGATCAACTGCATCTTGATCAGGTTACTTGTGAATTCCATCGGAATATCAAATTCACCAGTAGTAACTCTATGAATAATTTGGTGTTTCCTATTACAGAACCCAAACTTATCCAGTGCCTTTTCCATAGCTCCGATAGTAAAACCATCATACATTTGGAGCTTTGAATCTTCTCTCATAATCTTCATTAGAGTTTTATGAGAAACTGTTGTGTGAGAGAGAAAACCTGACATATCCTCTCTCGTTGTTTGAAGAATTTCTTCTTCACTCCGATTCTGATGTGGATTCACTTCCATCATCCGAATAGATCTCTTCTTCATAGATGCTTTCATCTGAGGGAAGATCCTCAAATTGATACACCTGTATAAGATCTTGGTAATAGACAGCTTCTTCGAATTCTGGCGTTGATTCGAACTGTCTTATACCTCTCTTCTGGTTGTCCGGGCAATCTGTTGAGATGTGCCCTCTTGCTCCGCAAGTCCAGCAATTACAGTCTTTGAAACTTTCATTAGCTCTTGTTTGAGCTCGTCGGAAAGTTCTCCTTCCTGGATTTCTGCTGGAACTTCCTTGGTTAGAACCTGATGAAAAGGTTCTACTCCTGCTTGGTGCTGGTCTTTGCCCTGATTTATAACTTCGGGCCTTTTGTTTTGACCACATTCTTCTAGGTCTCCATGAAGACCTACGACTTCCTCTTTGGTTGTTATCTCCACGGCGGTATGGATGGCTTCTCAGCTTTTTCCCTTTATGCCTCCGTGGTTGACCTCCCACGACTGTTGGGATGTCATTATCTTTGCAACACAGGGGAACCATCTTATTGATTCCTCGGAGTCTTTTGTAGTTCTTGTAGAGTGCTGCCTGGTGGCACCATTCGGCTAACTTGGCCTTTAAGAAAGACATTCTTCTGGCCACAGTATCCAAATCGTCTGCACTCTTGTATTCCCTGATGAGCATTTCTCTCCAGGGGCTTGGTATCTTCGCAAAGAAAAGTTGCGAAGCTTCTTTATCATCCACCTTCGACTTCCATCGATACTCAGTGAATAACTTGATATATTCATCAATATGACAAATATCTCGTAACTCGAGGCAGTAGAGGGCTTGTTTGTATCTTTTTCTTTTTTCCTCTTCTATTCCCTCGAAATAGCCTATGCCGATAAAATGGATTTTGAATAATTTCGCCATATTATTGACAATTCCTGTTAATGATTCACCAGCCGTAACATCATTTCTCATTTCTGGTGCCGTCATTTCCCACGCGATCTTTGCAGATCCTTCAAGACTCATCTCTAGTAATAAGATGAATCCTTCCTTTGTCAGGTCGAGAGTACATGCTGCCATCCTCATTCCGGTTGCCCATTCATCAATGAGGACTTCTCGATTCTTAAAATCTGGAATATCCAGATTTAGCATTAATCCATACGGATGTATGGGTTCGAGCTGAGATTTTCCATAAGGCGTATTCATCAGATTTGGCCTTCTGGGACGTTGTCGAGTTCCTGGAACAATAGGATCTCCTCTTGTGGTGAAATCTCCAGCGTGTGGCATCGGTTCATCCACATGGTGTGAACCTGAGCTTTCTGCCACGTTGGGATCTACAGGTGGAGGTGGTCTTTGGTGTTGGTCACGTGTAACCAAAGCTGAACCATCTCCTGTGTTCATCTTTAGATCTACGATACCTAATCCCGCGAAGGACTCGGCAAGTTCGTGTAGATCTTCAAGATTGATCTTTTCCATATCCATCACTTATTAGTTTATGATGGATTTTCCTTTGATGATAGCGATGAGCTTTTCATCTCTGGTCATTGGACGTATGACTTCAGTTGGTATCCCTTTTTGGTGTAAATAGGGTACTGTTCCGAAATCAATACGTTTCCTTCCTCCGGCAAGACTTGGTCTGTCCTCCAGGGCTTTTACTCGTTTCTGAATATCATAAAGGATTTCAAGGGTTTCCTTTTGATATTTTATCATCATCTCCATCTGGTTCTGGATCTGATGGACTTGTGTTGGTAGATGATTATGGCGGTTGCCATAATTCTGCACCGTCTTCTGGATTTCTCTAAGATCTGTAGAGATCTTAGATGTGTCTGGAAGAATCTCGTTCCACTCTGGTTCTCCTCTAGGAACCATGATTCTGATGGGCTTCTTCTTGTAATTCCATCAGACTGGCATATAACATTTGGTTAACCTGGAGGTAATCCAAATGATAGGTTGCTTGTACATTGCATTGCCTTAGGGCACCCTGACAAGCTCCTGCATTCCTTCTCTCAACATATTGGTCTTCCCAATATGTCATCTTGTGTAGGTGTTCTTGTTTATACATCATCAAAATTTGATGATATCTCCTATATGGTAAACATCTTGGACAATTGTCCAGATCCATATTTTCTCGAGAATTTCTCCTCACCGATTGTTAATCACTTAACATAATAATTATATTCCAAGTTCATAATAAACCTAGGCTTTGATACCATTTCGGGTCCCGGATTTAACATAAAATTTAATCTAGCTTTGGAGTGTAAATACATTAATTAAATTGGAAGAATTGGGATTGGATTTAGCAAGCTTGTGGTTGTATACATCAAAAAGCAATAATTAAAGAATGGGTCCAAAGGAATAAAGGAATTTGTGGTATTTTTACAAAACTCACTATATTTTGTGGGATAATGTGGTATTTTGGGCCATTACCCCTTTGATAATATTGTTGAAGCCAACATATAGAAGTATATGAGATTATGTCATTCACTATGATGTTGATGTTAAAGAAAAATTCAATAAAAAAAAATGATGGCGATGCAGTTTGTGTACCATCAGAGTCAGAGGAGCCAAAGGGTGGGTTGCACTTGATGACATCATCCAACTGATAATTAAATTGGGTATATTTTTGACTCACAATCTTCTCAATTGTCAAATATGATTAAATTCTCTACTATAGCTAATGTTGATAAAATGGGACCAAACTCATCTACATATATGAAAAAGCCAAAAGTTAAATCTGTAGCTGGTATTGATGAATATAGACCTTTTCCATCGCTTAACACTGACCTACCAATCATGTTGTTTGTGTTAATAAGAAATGCTATTCAAAAAAATGTCATGTAAACATAAATTAAAAAAAAAAAAAGTTATCCATCATGATTTATGGTATAAAATGCCACATATTGCTTGAACACGATAGAAAGGTCATATTTAATATGCGTATGGTCGTGTAGCCATACGTACCATCATAGTTGACATTTTGTTAAAAAAAAAAATCTAATAATGACATTTTTGTATAAATATTTTCTCTACATTATGTTTTTTGAGAGTGAACAAGATTTTGATCTAGTTAGATAATCATAACTGATTTTAATGATATAATGGGAAAAAAAAAAATCTTTCACCGATCATTTACTATTGAGATGGTAGTAGATTCTTTGGCTCATTTCTAAACACCTTTTCTTTTTCAAAATTATATTTTAATTATTGGGTCTTGCTTACACGCCTCCTTTAGTAGTTTATTGTCGCCCAACAGGACTCATGACCATTTTTCAAAAAATAAAAATTAAAAAATAAATAATATATATACACACACTTAATTTTTCCATTTTTTTTACGTTTATTCTTTATTCAAATTAGGGTTACCGTTAAAAATCACCAACTTTATTTATAGTTTGTGGTTTTAACTAAAATTTTGGATATTAGTAAATATATCTCTCTCGTATAAATTGAATCAATAAGTAGAATTGATTTTGAAGGTGTTGATGTGTTCGAACAACTCAACACGTCATTTGCTAACGTGTAACTAAAAAACTAAAAAAACAAACAACATCGTTTTCTACTTACTAAGTAAATCACAACCTATACTTTAATTGTAATTTTACCCAAACTTTTATGTATTACATATTTATTTCTCAAAATTCATAAACCGAGTAGAAATCGATCAACAATCATTTCCTTTTCATTTTTAAGAGAAACCATGACCAAAATACCTCCAAAGCATTAGAATCGCCACAACTTAATTAATTTGAGAAAATTCATAGGCCACCTCTCGAAGCTTAAAAATCTTATTTTCTACAAATCACGAATCATATATTAAAATGATTATATTCTCAAGCCAAATAAAAACCCTTATGATTTCCATTCAAACCTAGCTTAATTCGATGAAAAATTATTTGCAAAATCTAAAATCAAAATTATTTTCTCGGCTTGTCAAATAAAATGAATAAATCATATATCAAAATATCTCTCTTCTCAAATCAAAGAAAAACTCCAAATCAATTTATCATTTTCGTTACCAAGCCCAATTTGACAAAGAACCATTTGAAAATCCCAAACAAAAAACTTTTTTCTTGACTTGAATGCAAAATTAAGTGGCATAGTTAAAACGACGTCATCTTGGACGCGTGATTTTGTTTTAATTTACATTTTGGTAGATGACATGTCGATCTACACGACCCATCAACAACTTCAAAATATAAAGTGAGTGATTAGAATTGCACAATATCTAAAGTCATATTTATTTTTCTAATATCCAAAAGTTTGGTTAAAATTACAATTAAAGTAAGGTTGATATATAAACAAGTATAACACAACATCGTTTAGTCCATACCGATTTATTAATCTATTTTTAATGACACGTTGGCAGATGATGTGTCAAGTTGTCCGGACACGTCAGCACCTTCAAAACCAAATTTGACCCATTAATTCGATTTGACGAGAAGATATTTAAAATCATGTTATATTTGCTATATTTAACTAAAATTATAAATTAAGTAAAATCGATGATTCTAATGACGATCAAACCATGGAATAATCATACTTATATCTAAATGCCTGAATATCTTGCTATCTTAAAAAATAGTCATAAATAAATTATTAACCAAATAAAATTTTTATGGTTTCGTGAATTAATTACAAGGGAAAGAAGGTAAGCGAAAAGAAAAAAAAAAAAAAAAAAGAAGAAAAATCATCGGCTCAATGGAAGAGTTCATGAGAACTGAAAAAATCAAATACCTCCCATGATTTCATGGATAATTAGAAAAGATTGAAACGATTCGTAAATGGAGACTACAGTGGCTAATACACTAATATTATGTTTGGGGTACTGTTATATATAACCAACATATATATATATATATATATATATATATATATATATATATATTTAATCTTTAATCTATACTAAAGGAATAACCAATAACGTGCCACGCCCTATTTTCATATTTTAAAATATCAAAGTTTGCTTATGGGCGTGCAGGAAAGAGAAAGATAGAAGCATACTTTTAAAATAAAATATAAAAAAACAGCTAGTGAACAGAGAATCTTTTAAGAACGTCAACCAGATCAAAGACAACAAAGGCCTGAACTACAAATTAGAAATAGCGGAAATCAGTTAAAGCATGCGATTCTTTTACATTTTTCCAAAACATCGGCACATCGTCGGAAGAAAGTGTTTTAACTTAACAGCGGAGCAAAACAGGATCCATCATAAGATATAAACAGTTTTACAAAAAAGAACATAAACCGTCATGAAATAGAGTTCGACAATCCATTTAATCTAAACAGAAAAGACACTGGATATGGCACCCCTCTCGTTGCATGTCTTAATTTTCATCATTTCCTGTAGTATGAGTACAGATAGGGGTGAGTGTGTTTGAATACACTCATGGGAGTATTTCCATATTCAAATTATATCAATAGTTAAGCGAATTACAATATATAAATCATCACAACAAGTAATCACATCACTTAAAATGCATAGCACATATCTTCCTTCGGCGCGGGTATTCCCCGTCTTACCCGGTAACGGTTTCAGTACCGTTGGTGCCTTTTATGGATCACCAGTCCCTCCGTGAAGTTTTTTACGAACCAGGAGTCCCTCTATGGTGAA
The DNA here is from genome assembly GCA_946896805.1 of Scutellaria galericulata. Classification (NCBI taxonomy): domain Eukaryota; kingdom Viridiplantae; phylum Streptophyta; class Magnoliopsida; order Lamiales; family Lamiaceae; genus Scutellaria; species Scutellaria galericulata. Next base: position 13,210,815 of record OX335794.1, read on the forward strand.
CGTGGACTTCTGTCCTCGTATGACATATAATATTGTATGCATGATCATCTTAAACACAACACATAATCCAAGGCACGTAACGTTCAACGATACATAGCATATAAGTATACGTATTAACGTTGATTCACATGTAAGCATTTCATTAGCATATCAACACCTATTAAGTACAGAAACGTAAATGTAGGTGGTGTTTCTCTTCGTGTGACACAAGCTTTAAAACACGTATGCTTCTAATCGCGATAGCCTACACATGCAAACGTAATCTATTAGTTTCTTGTTATAATCGTTACTTTAATATAAAGAACTCTCTCGGAAAGGAACGATGATGGAAAGAAAAGCAATTCAAAAGCTTAGAACTAGATCACATAACGAAGAGGGTTCGATTATGGTTCGATAGGCAAAAGAATGAGCTTAAACGGACGAGAAACGGGTTAAAACGGAGCTTTTAAAGATACATGGGCATAAACGTAATTTCTACAGGAGGGTTGACTTTGACCAGGGGTAAAACTGTAATTTCAGAGAAGTCCAGGGGTGAAAATGGAATTCCTAGAACCCTGGGGTCGAAACGTAAAATACAAAAATTTTGGGGGTGAAAAACAAGGACTTGAAAACTTCTGGGGGTGAAAGTGTAATTTCCAAAAGTTGGAGGACTAAAAAGTAGAATCCGAAAGTTGGGGGGACTAAAGTGTAAGGATCCTAAACTTTTTAGGGTTTGTGAAAAGGCCCTTCGGAGTTTGGAAATTGTAGGGAGTGGCCCCCGCCCTTCGCCGCCTCTACAGACGCTCGCTGGCGACACCACACCCACACAACAACACGGTGGCGCTACTTCGAGCGCCACCCGACCCCACACGGTGGCGCTACAGCACCGCCCACCCCAACACACGCACACACACACAGGCCAACGACTGCCTCATCGTCGGCGACACACAAACCAACACCACAACACGCGAAGGACGACGGCGACGGAAGGAGGCAGAGAGAGAGCAAAACGGGAGAGGGGGAGAGAGATAGAGGGGGCAGCTGCCCCCTTCGCTTACCGATTTCCGGCGACGGTGGCCGAGTTTCGACAAGCCGAGCTTGGATTCATGGTAGGCTCGTCGTGGGCTTCGTTTTAGGGGTAGAAACGAGCATAAATGGGGACGAATCGGAAAAGAGAGGAAGAGAGAGAAAGAGGGAGGAGAGAGAGGGTTTTGCCGGACTTTCTCCGACCGATCTACAGCGGCTCCGGTGGTTGTAGGGAAATCTGAGCCCGGATTCGGAACGGGCTCGGAGAGAGCTTCGTTTTGTCATAAGGTTCGAACAAGACGGGGAAGAGGTTGCCGCTCCGGTGAGAGTCCAAATTTTCTTACCTTGGTGAATTTTTTTTGCAAGTGTGGTTAATTTTCCTTGTGTGTTAAACTTTAACCTTTCACCCACTTTACTTGAGACATGAGTTTGGGCCCCAATTGGGCCTCGGGCCTCCGATTGGGCCGATTTTCGTTTCTTTTTCTTCGTTTTTCGATTACGAACTTGCTATCATGTCATAATCTATGTTTTCGATTCAATTATACTTTCGATAAAAATAAACATACGCTCTTTGAACTAATTATGTTTTCGATAACTTAGTCGTACGTTTGACTAATTAAATCATGCATTTTTTGATTAATTTGAAACACACATAATTAAATCACACAATTAGGGGTTAAATTATTTAATTAGCCATTTATGCATCGTTTCGTCTCGGGCGTTACACAATGAACACATGTGCTCTGGTTAATCATTTTTCCCGCCCAAAGTTTTTAATTATATTTTCTTTTAATTTTCTATCTGAATTAATTCACTTTTTTTTTTATTATGAATAATTAAACATTTAAAGTGTTAAAATTTCATGACATAATTAATTGATAATTCTAAATTTAATTCTAAAATTAAGGATGCATTTTTTTTTTAATGAGTCAGAGGGAGTGGAAGTGAGGAGATAAATATTAGAAAAACTAGTTCGAACCCTGACCATCACACAATTTACATCTTTATAAAAGATGACATATCACTTGAACTAAAAGACTCGTGGTATAGAATCATTTTATTTATTATAAATGTATGAAATCGTTTGAAAGTTGCAACATTTATTTAAAAGGGTTAAACTTAACCAATATTTAAAAAGAAAAAAAATTATTACATAGATTTCAATTTTAATTTAATTTCAATCTAACATATAATTAAAGTTCATGTATTACAAACTCCTCTAAATATGATTTTTAATTTTTTAATAAAATGTTAAAATATTATTCGCTAAAAATATTTTGGATTAACATAAAGACATATTTTTATTAAATCAAAATAATTTTCAAATTGCTATATTTCTTACTACAAATATATCACATTTTTATATTAATTTCTTAAAAAATATTTATTTTATTCCGTGTATCACACGGGGTCAATACTAATTTTAACTATTTATTTTTATTTACAAAGTTCAAAATTTTAAAGTTTGGTTTCCCAATCCTACCTAATCTCCTCCCAAACTTGTCTAACTGATTGAGATTGAATAATGTGAATTATGGTCTATTTATTTTAATTTGATATTGTCCGTTTGAGTTGTATTCTTCAACAACAAACATTGAAACGGGTTCATGGTAAATAGTGGTGAGGTTATGTTGATATAAAGTAAATCTATAATGAATATCTTTCTGTAACATCTGATCATAGACGAAATTTCATTTAAAAAAATTAAATATAAATAAATACTCATTTAATGGTAATGAGTATTTATCAATGCTCATTATCAATGCTCCATTAACTCCAGCTTGAATGCTCATTATTTGCTGTTTTAGTGAGCTCTATAAATGTGTACCTTTTTTCTTTTCTTTTTACGAAATTGCCCTTAATAACGTTATGTGCAAGAACTTGATAGAAAATGATAAAATATTCATCGTGGACAACTCTTAATATGTCCACCAATAACCTGTAATGATCTCATCTCCTCGTTATATGGATACATCTTAACGTGCCTACGGTGGATAGAGTAACAAAGTTGAGAACTTGATATATCATTCACCTTATTTCAAGGAAAGAAACATCTTGTATCATATTTTATACTATATTTGTATAGATTTTATGTAATATACAAAAATTATAAAACATGAGTAAGTCTCATGTGCAATTGGTGTATGGATCTACTCAAATCGGATCTGACCTGGATCCACACATTTTTTTTGCCTTAACCTTTATATTATATTAGTCATACATTTATGTTATATTAGTTATACATTTATGTACAAATATCATGCCTCGATCTAATACTTTAACTTAAAAAAAACCTTAATTTCGGCACAATTTATATATATATATACCTTTATGTGGTATTACTCATACTTTTATATGATATTAGTCATACCTTTATATCAAAGTAGTCATACATTTATGTAATATATAAAGGTACAACTAATATAACTAGAAGGTATAGCTAACATAAGTAAAATGTATGACTAACATAACTAAAATGTATGAAAAGTATTAATGGTTGTTTAAAGAAATGTTAAAGTACAGCTAAAACTTTAAAAGATATGACTAATATAATATAAATATATGACTAACATATATAAATGTACAACACCTGAGAGCGAATTTGGATGGGTTTGGGCGCAGCCACCCAAACGTGTGGTGGCGTGTGGATGTGCGTGATGGGTTGGGTCGACCCGAGTGCATAGATCTAAGATCCATGTAACCATTGCACAAAAGTTTTTGTCGTAAAAAATAGAAATAATTTTTTTTTAAATGAATTCAACAACAAATAGTGTAATCTCATTTAATACTTAAATATAATATGATTTGATATATTGGTAAGGTTCATAACTGTGTATTTCATGAATTGTCAAAAATAATAATTATACAGTGTGGAATGTGGATATAAATAAAGTAAAATGTATGTTGAATAAAAAAAAAGTAAAATTCTCACGATTAATTTCAATAATAAAAATTAATAAGTAAAAACAATATATTTGTAATAAGAATAAGTACTTATATATGAAGTTGATACACCAATTTCATGAATAAATGTATTATATTATATTGATGCATGTATGTATTTATAGATTTTAATTTTCAATTATAATCATTACAAAAATGTAATAAATGAGAGGAGATGTTTACGAAGGAGGAATTTTTATTTTAATTAAGAGTTAAATTAGTATAATTATAAAAATTAATAAATAGATAAATTTGGGACAAGTGTGTATATATTTAGGATTAAATTAAATTCAGGTAGGAAAAAATGTAACCATAAGTTGACATGTGTCAAAGTTTCATTTCTTTTTTAGTAAAGAATAAAGTATATATCCATATATATATATATATATATATATATATATATATATATATATATATATAATGACCATTTGAACTTCATGATAAACCTATTATTTTTCATTATCAATTTTTTTTTACAAATAAAATCTATTATAAGTAAAATTTAAAAAAACACTATTGATTTCAAATTTAACTTTGATATGTAACATTATTAAATAATATAGGAATTTAATTTGACTAAATTTTTTAAAATAACATATGCTAGACTTCAATATAAAAATTAATTATATAATTGAAATTTGTTGGTTTTAAAAGTTTAAAGGAAAAAAAAGGAAAAAAAAAACTATAAAATAAAAGTGGATTAAGTAGAAATGATTGTTCAATCTTTTCAAACTTATAATTAATGAAATTAAATAATCTTTCCGAATATATGTTTTTAGAACAAGCTGTGTCATTTATTCGAGAATATTTCATTTTCATTTTTCTATCATATAATTGAAAAGAAAATTTGAGGGTTATTCTAAATTTTACCAATTAAAATATTAATCAAACTATATAATATTAATGTTAAATTAATACAAAAAATCATAAATATATTTTCCTTATATAGTTAATAATATTTAAATTTTTCTAATAAAATTATTAAGTTTACTTTTTTTGTATTTATGTAGCAGAGGGCGGCTTAAACAACCTCATGAATTCCTTTTTGAACTTAACTGGACTTTTATATATATATATATATATATATATATATATATAAAAGGTCCTTAATTTTGGATTATAGAAATATGAGGAAAGATATTAAATGGATCATGACCATATGGACTGGTCCATTTATATATCCTTATAAATGAATAAATTATAGGACTGTTTTAATAATATTATTCCAATTAACTTTCGGAGTATTTTTTTACTTAAATAAATTAGTTCGGAGTTCATTGGGTCTAGCCTCTTAAATTGGTTGAGGTAAGGCCATCTCCTTTCACTATGTTAAATATATGCGAATTCAATATTTTTCTTTTCTAGCATTACGGTAGAAAATTCCATCAAATTTTCTCAACCATCATCTATGTATTAGGTTAAGGCAGAATCAAAATCTTTTACAAATATTATGAATATTAGTAAATATATGAAAATATAATAATGATAGTAATAGTAATAATAATAATAATAATAATAAGGAATATTACTTTTTAATACAAAAATAGTGAAAGATGAACTACAATATTTACGTTAAAATAATGTAAAATTTGCAATAAAGTACGGTATAATACTGGACATACCTTCACTACTTTTATAAAAAAATATTGATGCATCTCTTTCAAATTATCCAAACTTGTAAAATAATATAGAAAGAGATACATACTGCTTTTAGCCCCTTGAAACATGGAATAGATTGTGGGATATCAAATGACAATTAAAACATTATAATGATATGTCTCTCTCTAAGTCATAGTCAAATATTTTAAATGGAATGAGAGTCAAACGTGCGAGCAGGGTCCCCTCCCCTCACATGTGTCTTTGTCCCCATAATTCATATTTCAAAAATTAATCCAAATTTTTCTACTTAACTAATTAATTTCATGAATCACAATTAAAACTATACAATTTTGATGTGATAGTCACTTAGATTTGGATTTAGGGTGATTGGATAATTCAAACCTAAAACCATGGATGATGCGTACTTTATCCATACAAATTCTAATACAAAATATACAAATAGTTTTAAATGAATTTGAGAAGGAAAATAAATTTCCACTAAAGTTCGAGTAGGATTCAGATTTGTGTCTATATTAGTTTTGATAGCGATTACCTGCGAATACCGATCAGTAGAAACACACCTTCATTTTTTAAAAATAGATATAAGGTTATTTTTTTTATCAAAATACTCTTTATATATATAAAAATACTACACATATAAAAGGAAAACAAAATACTATACATTATTGTTTATTGATTTCATTTAATTTCAAAATGAGAAAGATATCCATTTCAATACCCATAAAAGTAAATGTGTATTGGATAGGTTTCATAGGATGCGAGTCAGGGGCGGAGCCTCATGGTGGGTGAGGGGGGCTTTAGCCCCCAAAAATATTTAAAAAATTAATTATCTATATATACTTTTAGGAATTTTTTTGATTTTTAGTATTAAAATACAGATTTTATAGTAATCTAGCCTCCCAAAATCGTTTAGCCCCCTCCGGATTTTTTGTCTAGCTCCGCCCCTGATGCGAGTAGTAAAATTTTAAATAAATTTAAGTTGAGTACCCTTATACTCACTTTATTATATTTTTTACCTTTAAAAAAAAAAAAGAGTATGAGAATACATAGTAAGTAATTATTTTTTAAGGGCTTGAATGTGAATACTTCCAAATAAGCGCGATAACCTATCCATTGCCATTCCTACTAAAAATTAGAATATGTCAATTCCATTTTATTGAAGCATTCATTACTAGAGTACTATATAATTAATTTACAGTACAACAATCCCCATTTGTTACATAATTTCATATCAAATCCTTTTTCTGAATTTCTTTTTTTATTTTTCGTGTAATAATTAATCAGTTATGTTTACATCATTGGTACTCGCACAAATAAAATCGATAAGGATATTCTTGTGAAAATAATTAAGTTACTATATTTATTGCAATTAAAAAAAATCTTTTTACATTTTTATTAATGAACATGTTTAAAATTGAATTTAGGTTATGTTTGCATTAATAATTTAAAATACAAGATTTAAAATGATTGTATTTCAATTATTGGGGCCTTACAGACCCCTTGTGTTAACTTCAAAATATATCTCAATTGCATAACAGTTAGTTTAAAATAAAAATGATGGATTTCTAATTCATAACTTGGAAAACTCCATCTTTCAATATGGCAAAATCAGGTGATTTTTTTTTTTTTTAGATTTATTTATTTACATATGAGTTAGGGTTGTTCACAGTTCAAGTTGATTTAGAAATTTGAAAATCACTAAACCGAATCAAATAAAAATTCCAAATTTTTTTTACATTCCAGTGTAAAAAATACAAGTACACAAGTGATGTGTGTGTGTGTGTGTATATATCACAATAGAAAATAGAGAAAATACATTTAATCATCTGCTTCAATAAACATTACATTTAATATTGATATTGCAAAATATTCACCATACACCGTGTATGATAAACAAGATCATATATAATAAATAAGATTGTTAAATAAAATGTAATATGTATTAAAAAATAATAAAAAATGAAACATTATATATAAGAGATGACCGGGTTTAGAAAACTTGTGGGAATCATTTCCTGAAATAAAGGTCGGCTGTAAAGCTATTCCTTTTTTATTTTTTATACATCTCAAATTCAACTAAAGTCAGAATGTAGCTTTCTTTATTGCTAAAAGCTTGACCATCACCTCCATTCCTATCATCTACGAACCCTAATTGCGCCATCTTTCAATTTATTGTTCCATTTTTTTAAGTGAAAAATGATTGTATTTGACTTAGTTGTGGAATTATTATATGAATCCAGTCATGGGATTGGGCTAATGAATCGTTCATATCATCTGATTTTATCCAATATATTTTATAAAGAAATTAGTATAGGTCCTGCGTAATCTATGAGATTAAAAAAAAACTAATAAAAATTGAAACATATAAAAATACTATTTATATAGGACTATATACATACATATATATTTTTCAATTTTTGTTAAAAACTAATATATATAAAACTAAAGAAGTGCACATGGTAAAATCAATATTTCTTAAATAAATTTCATAGTTGTTATATATTTACAAATAAATATCTAATTTCATTAATGAATATGTTTGAACAACCATTTTCAATCAGCTCATCTTTATTTTTTCCATATATATAATTCTTATATGGAAACTATATATGTAATTAATTAGTATTTTAAATTTTATTTATAAAAAGATTTTACTATGAGAAATATTGTAAACTTTCCATGTAACACAAATTATCATTCTTATATATATATATATATATATATATATATATATATATATATATATAAAGAATAAAGATGTACATAAAGTTTTGGGATTAGAAGTTAATTTAAGAAAAGATATGAGATAACTTATAACTTACTCTCTTTATGTGATGATAGAGCCGTAGAATGCAGAATACGTTAATTTGCAACAGAAATGTAAAACACAGTATTTTCTGTAATAGTGGTGAATTCCCATTGTAATTTCATCTCAATATAGGGATAAAATTAACATTGAAACCAAATCAGACCCCTATGCCAAATATACATGCATCACATCACAAAACACATTATATTGATTTTCAAAGTAAAAACAGTTACAAATTATAAGTTTTTTCCAATATTAAAACCACATAGTTTGAATGTGGCATACAAATGAGACAAAAATTATGGTACAGAGGATCTGGTTTGCATCGAAACAGCTGTGATCTTTCCCACCGTCAATATAACCGTTAATCATGTTTTCCTTCACTTAGGCAACAATTTGAATTAAGTAACTCAAAGAAGAAAAGTATAACATTGTGCCGCAAAAATGTAGGTAAGGGGTAGCCATATATGTGGGGTGAGTTGTGAAATAGTTGAAAATACATTATATATTATAGGATTAATTCTTATGTATGGAAATGAAAAAAGAGAAAAGAAGTGTGGGAAAAAAAAGGGAGACAAGTCTCCCTATAATAGGGGCCTAAAACAACAGTGTCCATGACCTTGATCTTAGTTGGCCATTAATATGGGCTGCTACCCCAGTCCACATCACACCCACCTAATCTTAACCAATACTAAATCACCTAACCCCCCAAACATATTCATATACATATATCCTCAAAACCTCTTCTTTATTCACCTGTCACCTTTTAAATTATTTTAATCATTTCCATTCATGCTCCTATTCCTATACTATAATACACCTCACACTCTCTCTCTCTAGTATCATCCTCCAATTTAGACCCATTCAAAAAGCCCTTCTTGCTTTTCTCCAACTCTCCGCTTCTCTATCTTACCAGAACAACGACCCAATTTTTCTTCATTTCTTCACTCACTCACTCTCTCTCTCTCTCTCATCCAGTGTGTGTTTGTGCGCAAAATGAACAGTTGCTTGAATTACATGAGGTTGGTAGTGTTGATGGTGTTGATTCTCTCTCTAGCTCACTGCAGCGCCTCAAGAGCAATTAACACATTCAAGATCGGATCAAACCCTGATCACAACAATAATTCAGATCATTTCCTCAACTTCATGCCCAAGAGATGGGTCCCATCTTCTGCTCCTTCAAGAAAGCACAATGATCTTGGCCTTCAAACCTGGAGATATCCTTGATCCATATATCCCCTCTCTTTACTTTTTTTTTTTTTTTTTTTGCCTTTTTAGAGAGATAATTCGCTGATCAATATCAATGTACATGCTTCATCTTGAAGATATATATCGTCAGTTTTTTTTTTTTCTTTTTTTTTTTTGGGGTTTGGTTATTACAAGGTTTGCTTAGGTTTTCAACATGATCGATCATCTGATTCAGATACTCGTATACATGAAGCTAGGGGCTTCGTTTGTTACTTCTTGGAGTGGATCAAGTTATTAATTACCTAGTGTTTTAGCTAATTAATTATTAATTAATTCAATATATAGCCTCTTTTTGGCAGTTTAGTTTAATTGTCAAGAGTAATATATGTGTATGATGGTGAAAAGCCTTTGTATGTACAGGGATATTATATACATGCAGAAATATTAAATTATTATAGTATTCTTGATCATTACTCATTAATTAGACTACTCGTTTTATTTATTTGTTAATTATCCGTAATTTTTATATTCTTTTGAATTTTTGAATTAAATAGCCAGAAATATGATGAATTTACACTGTATATATAGGATGATTAATCATTTTTTTTGTACAATGTTGATGTCCATCATGTGACAGCTTCAACCAATTTATTGCAGGTAAGGTGGCAATCTTGTTTTGCAGTTTGTGCACGTAATGTCTATTTCATTTTTTTGTTTTTTTAGATTAGCTTTATTCGGATTTTCTATGTTGCACGTAATGTTCTGATTTTTGTACAATAATGATACCAAATCCAGAAAGTATACCCTTTTTTATATTTATATGCTTGGTTAGGTTTATCAGAGTCTGACATAATTGGGGTTTTAAAATAATTTCTCTACTTTTTTTCGAACATAAAAATGCATTGAGTTGAATAATGTTGAAAAAGAAATTAATTTATTACAATGTAGTGTCGCTCAAACGAAAAGAGTCTTTTTTTTTATTTTTTATTATTATATAGAGATTAATAAATGTCATAAATAATTATATGATTATAGTAAAAGTTACTCGTTTGCAAAACATCAATTTTTTTTTTTTTTTTTTTCTGATGAGAATTTTTAGATTGTTATTTATTTTTAGAGAGAAAAATATAATTAATTCTTGAGGGAAGAACCTCGAATTATTAGATAAATGAGTGGAAGGCAAAACAAGTAATGACTAAAATTTTAAGCAAATTATTGACGAAAAGTGTATTATTAGAGTTGGGTTGTACGCATTATTCAAAACTAAACTCTACGTTCAAATTATTAATTAATTATATAATTTTGGTTCACTAATGGTTGGTTAATTAGTCGTCATCAATTAGAATTATCAATATCTCAATTAGTAATTATTTAAATGATCAGATACCTTTCACGTGGCTACTCGTAATAAAAAGGCCAAATACACAGCCTTAGAATTTGCTTTAGTAATTATAGTAATTTTATCCTTATATAATGATTTCAGAGAAAATGGGAATCTTATTTATGGTTCACTATTTATCCTACATAATCATATTATTACAATCATAAATTGAGAAAAGCAAAGAGAGCCACTTATTACTATGCAAGTGGACACTCATCAACTTTTGTGATGTGATAATCTCTCTCTCTCTCTCTCTCATCACATTTTAATACATTATAACTTAAGGTTTTGCAGAAATAAAGTGAAATATTTCCTAAAGAAAAGGAAACAAAGGAAAAAATGGAATTTATTATCCAAAATAAAATTAAAAAAATAAGATAAAAGAAGTTAGTGGAGGTGTTATAGATAGAACTTGTACCGTGGTCCCTTTCAAATAGAGATGAAAATGAAATATTTATGATAGAGGAAATACAGAAAAAGAAGTTTGTGGCCTTAGTGGCTGTTGGCCTATCAAGAAAAAGATTAAGCTATCCGTCCCATGCACTAAAGTAGTACTGTCAAGATGGGCTGGCGGGGCGGGCTGGCCCATAACCCGCCAAAAAACCATAATTGGCGGGGCGGGGCGGGCCTAACAAATCCCAGTCCAGCCCAACCCACTGCGGGCCAGGCGGGCCAACCCGCCAATTTTTTTTTTTTTTTTAATCTATGGATTTTTATTTGAATTGCTAGTTATGATTACATTAATTTGTAAACTTGACAACTTTCTAAACATTTGATATCTAAAATATTTATTAGTTTCTTGGATATTTCTAAAATATTTATGTTGTTTTTTGGATAATTCTAAAATATTTATGTAGTTTCTAGTATAATAGGGTCTTTGAGATTGTTTTAGAAGAAATGTTTATACCATATTTAAACAACAATATAACCTCCAACCAAATGCATAAATTGAGTAGACAAAATAAACATGCAATGACATGCAACACAAAGTCAAAACCTACACATTAAAGTTTAATTGATAACATTCACCAAACATAATTTTAAGTAGTCTAGCAAATAGTTTGAATAACAAATCTCAAATACGAAATGTAAATTTCATTCATTAAGAATTAGACATCAAAATCATCTTCTTTTCCTTCTTCAATATCCTCCAAAACGTTGGAAGCCTCACTCAATAAAGTTGTTTTTGTACTTGCTTCTTCAAAGTACTAGATTCCATTTTTTTCTTCAAATCTGCAAAACGCAATAGACAAATATCTTTACATATGAAATAAATAAAGACAAATTTTATAGAGATTTCCAAGAAACCAATCAGAAATTCTAAAAATTTTAATCAAGCAGAAGGAGGCACGGGTGATCCAAGATGAATGATTAAAAAGCGTAGTAGATGAAAGCTGATCAAATCATCACAAGAATTTTAAAACAAGATAAATGGAGAAATGAGAAATGATATATATATATATATATAACAGAGAACCAAAATCAATCTCAACTCCAGGTTATGAAGTGCGATATATTAACCCAGAAAATCAAAGAAAAAATGATATATCCTACAAAAACAGAGAACCCCTAAATCAATCTCAACTCCATAATATACAACAAACATAATATAACTACAAAAATTAAAGCATCTGCTGCTATGAAGCTTTGAGTGATATATTAACCCATAAAATCAAAGAAAAAATGATATATCCTAAAAAAAAGAAATTATAATATAAACTTTCATTTACCTGTTCTTGCCACCGATTGGAACTACTGGAGATCTCGATGTCCAGTGAGAGTAGACAACCACGACTCTACGAGAGTGTCAAATGTTGAAAATATTGAGACAAGAACAATAAAGATTTGGGTGAATGAGAGAAGATTTGATGAACTAGGGTTTCACTTCACGAATTTGGGAAACGGCTGAACGAGAAAAGAAAATAGATTCATGGATTTTTTTCTCTCCTAGACTATGTATTAATGTATAAATTATTTAATTATTAGGCGGGCTAGCCCGCCCCGCCTCAGCCCGCAACCCAAACGGGTCAGCCCGTTTAGGCCCGCCTTTTAGCGGGCTGTTAAATCTCTGGCCCAACCCACCTTTAATACACGGCGGGACGGGCTGGCCCAACGGGCTCGGCCCATTTTGACGGCTCTACACTAAAGATCAGTCACGATTCACGACCATGACACATCGACACTACATATATTTCAAACTTATATATTTGTCAACATTTAACCAACCAAACACCACCCTTCCCCTCCATTCTTTCTCTATAATATATATACACATGGGGACGAAACCAGGATAGTAAATTGAGGGAGCAAAAAACAATGAGAAAATTTTACACAAATATATAAACATTCATCATTAAGTATCTTAAAATATATCATTACATTATCAATTACCTAAAATTTAGAGCACCGCTCTTGCATATCACGAAAATCATTTATACTAATTTTTTTTTACAAATCAAATGTTTTTCAATATATACCAATAAACAATTACTAAGATAATCATCTTCCATCTTGCTATGAAGTGTAGTCTTCATTATGTTCGTAACATAAAAATTATCACTTTATAGTAGCTGTAGAAACCGGAAGTGTAAGAATGAAAGTTACCACTCTAAACACAAGATGATAGACTTTTTCTAGTTTTCACCAACCACTAACATAAATCAGAAATTGTTATCAATGTTCTAAAGTCGGAAAGCTTACGCACATAATCAAAATGCTCAAATTGCATTTTCAATTGTAGTACCTCATGTTCTTCAAAATCAAGTGGGTAAATTTTTTCCACGAACTTGCAAATATCAGCAATCTTGAATTATATGCACATCTATCTTGGATCAAGTGCTAGTGCAAGGATAATGAGATGAAATTATAAGTATTCCACAATAGAAAAATATTCTTTTTTGGCCATTGTATCCTTAATGAAATTAACCCCGTGCCAGCCTGTACAATTATATTATACATTCGTACCATTATTAATATAGCTCGTACCACTATAATACACCCCCGTACAATAACTAATGTAATCTGTACCACCACATTACACTCTCATACCATTATTAATGTAGCTCGTATCATCATAATACACCCTCGTACCATCATATCACACGATAAATGTTATAAGGGTATAGTTAGGCAAAATCATTTATCTTGGCTAAAAAGGAAAAAAATTAATAACTTGACAAAAAAATGTTTATAGATAAAAATAATTAAGAATTGGGGTTCCCACAAGAATAATTAACTCCCTAGTGTTATCATTAAATCAGTTATTAAATTCTTGCAATTGAGAGTCCATCACGTCATAAAAATATCGAATTTGTAATGATGTCCAATTGTAATATCATCTGCTTGATGATGAGATCTTTCTCTTCTTGCAATATATTGAGCGTCAAAATCCAATATCGGTATACTGAGAGTTTCACAAAAAACTTTCACATTTGCAACTAGTTCATCTCACCATCAACACTCAATTTTTGAATAAGCAACTTAATAAATGACACTAAATGCATTGCATTCAAAATATCTTGATATTGAAGTTGTAGAACTTGATAGAGTATATTAGAAATTTCTTATATTTTCTTCATTACATGCATAATGAAAATAAATTCAAAAGAAGTCAGCACCTCATAAGCAACATCGACATATCCACATTGAGCATATGTAGTTCCATCTTCAGTAATATTCAATAGAACTTCACAAATTGCACTATACATCTTCATCACGTTGGAAATAGACTTCTAATGAGAACTCGAACATGTATCACCCACTCTTTTTGAAGAACCTATTTGATTAAGTCATTTCCACTTTCAAGCTCATCAATATTAAGTAAATGAGCAACAACAACATTGATAATAGAGCTCAATTTGGTAAAGAATTGATGGATTGATATAACTTTCTTCAAAGCACAGACTAGTACCAATTGTAGGCAATGTGCATAACAAAGAACGTGGTAAGCATACAAACATTCACCTAAAATTAAAGCTTGCAATCTAATTCAATTCTCCACGCATGTTACTCGCACCATCATATTGTTGTCCCCTAATATTTTGAACACCAAGAGTATGACGAGATAATATAAGAAAGATACATTCTTTCAATGTTGATGCAACTGTAACTTTAAGGTGAACAGGTCCAAAAAATAACATTTGGTACGTAGCCATCTTATCAATAAATCTAAAGAAATTGACATTTGCTCCTTTTTAGATTCATCTTGAGCTTCATCGATAATAATACAAAATTTTGCACCACCAATTTCTTGTTGAATGTCATTCTTGACTCTAGTTGTCATCACTTGAAAGATTTATTTTTGCATTTTAGGTGATGTATATGATGCATTTCGTGGAGTTTTATCGAAAACTTCTGCTACTTTGTCATTGTAAGAGGCTATGAAACTAAAAAGATTTGAAAAAAATACACGATTGATTGATGTTGTCGACTCATCATTGCCTCTAAAAAAACATCTTTGAAATGCAAGTCAACTAGTACTTGTCTCAATTGAAGTTATCAAACAGGGTCTATTTTCAACAACTTCTTGAGATGTGAACTTTTCAATCCTTTGAGCAATATGTGATTGTTAGTTCTTGAGATATACACAAGCTTTCTCGACATTTCTATGGGGTGACATAAGCTCCTTTCAAATATGAACAAAAAATTAACAATTTGTCCCATCTCTTACATTCTTCCATGTTCAAAATCCATTAGTAGTAAATGCATGTAATCTAGAAGGCCTAGTTTGAGTATGAAATAAAAAGCATGAGAGATGAAATGCAACATCCACACTAGGAGAATGATCCAACCAACTCAGTAGTAACTTAAACCATGATGCTCGAAAGCTTTGAGGATGATTTTCTCCAAATTTGGATATTTAGTAAGTAGACATGATATAGATCACTTTTAATAGAAGCTCTTCTTACTTCATCATGTTTCTAAATGTGATACTCCAAATCCTGATCACACAGTAATGATTGAATATAAATTTTTCATAAATAGTTAACTTTTGAATTTGATTATTATTTTTAAAATAGTCAAAACATATTTGAGGTGTTTGATGGGCCGATATATTTTTTGGTGAATTTAGAATAATTGAGTTATTTGTGTTGGTTGAAAAAAATATCTGATAAAATCTATATATTTATCTATAATTATAAAAACTAATAAAATCTTTTGTCATTATACTTTTTAATAAAATCACACATACAACAACAAAATCATAGATAAATATCAATGAATGTTGTATATGAAGAAGCTTTAACATATTTGTAATTATTGACTTTGTAGTTATTATTATTATAGACTTTTTTATTTTAATTATATTGATTTGTTTTTTTTTTTTATCAAATATGAAGGTTTTAATCTCTTAATAAAACAATTTTATAGTTTAATTATAAATATCATAATTCATACAACACATATAAGAAATACTGGTGAATGTAAAATAAAGAGTGAAAAAAATACAATATAAATAGTAAAATGCTAATGAAAACCTTCACTAGTAGCAACCCCCCACATAGACTATATATCAAAAGAAAGGAAGGAGAAACCATATAAAATATGTAGGAAATAAAAATTAAATTCAAATACAATAAAACCGATTTTTGGCCAGTTCTCTAGGTTTTGATCGATTTTTTTTTTTCAAGTTAATTTTGGTTTCGACCATTTTAACCGACAATCTGATTTTGTAATACTAATTGGACTAACCAAATACCTGTTAGCTAGTGGTTGGACTAATCGACCGGCCAATCCAGTTCAGACTCACAAATCTTGGTTACACTACTTAGCCAATTAACCCCCACCCCTCAAGCAAAATATTAGAAAAGTGAATACTTACATTTATTTTATTTTTTATGAAATGCATATTAACATTTTAAAAAATTAAAGAGAGGGAGATCTAAGAACAAATAATCAGCCATCTTGAATTACATAAATATTAAATAACTAATTGAAAGGTGGGTCCTAGTTGTAAAAGACATGCAGGTAGGGGACTATATATAGATCTAAGCCAACTTGAATAATCTTTTCACCATAACATTGTCAAGTACTTTGCTCGCAGATATTGCTACTAAAATCCTAAATATTAAATACTAGTTGCAGAGAGGCCATGCAGCATAATCGTACCACCACTTTGCAGTGAATTTTGTTACATCAAACCAAAGGATATTTTTGGGTTTTTCTTAACCAATAGGTAGAGCGCTACGATAAAAAATCTTATCAGCAACAACAAATTGTCTTTTTGCGACAATCTTATTATTGCTACACAAAAACTCCTGTACACCAGGTACACGAATCTAAAATCCGTGCATTTCGGGTGGATCCGATCCGGATCCGTGAGTTTTTAATTTTTTTTTTTCCAAATTTTTATCTTGACCTTTATGTTATAAATGTGTGTCCTTTACGTTATAAATGTGTGACTTTTATGTACAACTATCCCTACCTTTATGCACTGTAACTTAGGAAAAAAATGAAGATTTTCAACACAATTTGTACTGTGTACCTTTATGTGATATTAATGTGACTTTTATGTTATATTATGTCACATTTATGTATAAATATTCTGACATTTATGCATCTTTATATATTATATAAAAGTCAGAATATTTGTACATAAATGTGACATAATATAACATAAATGTCGCATTGATATCACATAAAGGTGTATAGTTCAAATTATATTGAAAATCTTCATTTTTTTTTAAATTACAGTACATAAAGGTCACACATTTATAACATAAAAGTCACACATTTACAACATAAAGGTCACAACCTGAAGAAAAAAAAAGCAAAATTTAAAAACACACAGATCCGGGGTCAAAAATTGGGTCGACCCGGATTGCATGTACACCAAATGCACACAAGACCAACTCTTGTTGCTAATATCATGTTATTGCAAATAATTCTTTTAGTTATTTTTTAATTGTTTTTTTATGACATCTTGTTGTCAATTTATATTAATCAATTTTTGCAACAATATGTTGCCGCAAAAAAGTAAACTTTTTGCGGCAACTTTTATCATCGTAAAAAATTCATCACAGCTACTTATTCTTGTTGTAGTAGAGATCCCCTGAAATTCCCCAACGGGAGCAACTTTGATTCTGACCTAATATATAGTTGTTTTGTGGCAATCAAATCAGTTATATGAGTGTTTGTTAATTGTATAGAACAACAAAAATGAATTAAATATGACAAATTCACATTTGAATGAAAGAATTCCAAACCTTTTACTAATTTTTTATCGTGCAAAATAGTTCATCATATTATAATACTATATTATATTATAAATGTTATAATATATAATGTGTGTATAGAAAGTATAATCTATAATATATTTTTCTCATATATATGTGTGTATATATCTTAAAACTTCATTTTCATATAACTAAATTTACATATCATTTAAAACTAATTTCATAATTTCATGTGCATACATATTATTTTATTGTATATACTTATGAAATATATCTTTTATGCATATGATGCATATATACACACACACACATTTATATTATATAAAACAAATTATAGTTTACATAAAAAAATGGATTATTTACAATATCATGGAATTATACTAGGCCTAACAATTATAGAAAAAAAATGAAGAAGAAGGAGGAGGAGGTATCTATATTTATTACATAAACTAGATATTCATCTAATGATTAGATCATTTTAGATCATGTTGAATGGTTGACACAAAATTGTAAATCTTAAAAGTGTACGGTTCAGACCAATGCAGTTGCAATTACAATATATATATATATATATATATGTATATATATATATATATTTATTTATTTATTTATTTTGGTTTCTTTTTCTTTATACTGTAACAGTTATAAAAAAAAGTTAAATAAAACTACATGTAACGACAACATCTATAACAGTCATCAAAATGTTACATAATATGTACGGAGTATTAGGTAATAATAATGTGCAAAACCCCAAATTATACATAACAAAGTGAAAAGTATTGAAAAAATTGGAGGAAATAAAAAAATGTAATAAAGCCATCCATTTATGGTATGTGTGTTTAAATAATTGGGATGGTTAAGTGATATTGTACATAGTTGCATTAAAATATAATTAATTGGCAGTGTATGGTACAGAGTATAGTAGTAATGAAACAAGGATTTGGACAATTACTGTTAAAACTTTCAGCTCTACAGCAAAGTGAGCAGAAGTCTTAAATAGTTCTGCTTCTGATGATAGATAGATATTGGTCAGTAGAATCCATGCTTCTATCACCTCACTTTCTCATCATCACTTTTGCACTCTTTTCTTTGACCCATTTATTATATATTATCTTCCTCACTTTCATTTCATATTTCATAATCATATTATATAATTGAACAACAAAATACTATTTAGATACGATCAAGCCATGTTCATATATATATAGTGATTTGATAAAACCTCCGAATTCTTTTTTAAATTAACTATTTGATAAAGTTATTACGTATCAACCTTTTTTTTTCCCAGTAAATTTACTTATTTCAATTTTTGTTCTATAACTATAACTTTTTGTCCAATATTTTGTTCGATTTTACTCAAAATACCAATTTCTACATGCCTTGACGTCAGAATTAGATATGATCAAGCCATGTTCATATATATAGTGATCGATTTGTTAAAATCTCCGAATTCTTTTTTAAATTAACTATTTGATAAAGTTGTTACGTAGCAACCATTTTTTTTCCCAGTAAATTTACTTATTTCAATTTTTGTTCTATAACTATAACTTTTTGTCCAATATTTTGTTCGATTTTCCTCAAAATATCAATTTCTACATGCCTTGACGTAAGAATTAGATATGATCAAGCCATGTTCATATATATATATATAGTGATCGATTTGTTAAAATCTCTGAATTCTTTTTTAAATTAACGGTTTGATAAAGTTGTTACTTAGCAACCATTTTTTTCCCAGTAAATTTACTTATTTCAATTTGTGTTCTGTAACTATAACTTTTTGTCCAATATTTTGTTTGATTTTGCTCGAAATATCAATTTTTATATGCCTTGATTTTGGAATTTCAGCATAAATGGATGAAATTTGGAAAAAGTGATAGTTAGTGGGTGAAAAATATTGTAATAGTTAAATTGTTTCAATAAATTTATTTATTTTAATTTTTGTTCTCTAAATATAACTTTTTTCCAATATTTTGTTCGATTGTGCTCAAAGTATCAATTTCTACCTGCCTTGACGTTGGAATTTCAGCATAATTGGATGAAATTTTGAAAAAGTGATAGTTAAAAGACGAAATATATTATAATACGTAAATTGATGGTAAAATAGGAAAATAAATCCTAAGTTAAAGAACAAAATTTACTTTTTCCATTTTTTAAAAATCTTTTCTAACCTATATGAGCTCTTTAGTTTTTTTTTTTTTCGGTTTTCAGTTTTCTTTTAGCTCTATCATTTGTGTACAAAATATTGGCTGTCTTTTGGGACAATGTCTACTACATATTTGAGATTTAGGATTTGAAATCTTAGATTCGGATTCTCAATATGTATCTGTGCTACCATTATTTGAAACTTCAATCTTACATTATTTGAAACCCTACCTACATAGCCCATCCAACCCCCCCTAAACACAAAAACATTATTGTATTTTCTTTCTCATTCTACAATTATTTTCTCAATTTAATTTATTTACAGTTAAAAAAAGCACTAATTGAATAGTAGAATAATGAAATAAGTACAATATCATTCAACTCTTTGACACAAACATATATAGTAAAAATAATAGAATCTCACGACAAAGATAATTCTTGCTATTGACTATCATTTCGACACACCTAAATTCCAAATTTTAGAATCCCAATCAATTCCGGCCAAAACATCCATTCCTCTCCATTTTTACGTGAATTTCTTGTGAATTTAGAAAAATAAATATAGGTGGTTAAAATGGACATTGTGGAACCCACATGGTCTCAATTTTATATCTTTCTCTTTCAAAATGTATAAGTAATTTACCAAAACGAAATGGAAAGGATCTCGAATCTTATTTTACCCATTATCAATTTATCATCCCTAAATTTCGTCTTTTCTTAATGCAAATATATTGTGCCTAGATTTGCTGCATATATAATGTTTTCATCTTTGATGATGATGCGTTGGAAATTAAAAATATTTCTCATATTGACATCAATGTTCTTAAGATATCATTCCTTCTTTTTGCAAAATACTCTTATCATAATTCTTACCTGCAGAACCCAAGCAGGAAATGATGTCTGCTTTTATTAAGCCCAACTTAGCCCGCAGGCCCAACTTATAAAACAAGAGTTTAATTATTATTAACCTAGCCCATGTTACATAGGCCCATGAAATCTCAACTCAACTACATTGTAAGAAAGAGAGTAGTTGAAAAAGCTCAACTTCATATGATAGTGAAAGGAATGGTTAATTGCAGCGATCTTATTAAATTACGAGTGATTTTGTATATAAATTATCAATTTTTTTTATGGCGTGTGTATATATATATATATATATATAAATTACTATACGAATTTGGTGCTTAAACCACCAAACTAATTTTCCAACCATTTTCAATAGATTTTGACATGTGACTTACGCATGAAGAGTTTTTTGGTCCAAACAATTGAGTTGTTGTATTTTTGCTACAATTAACCCTAAAAACGAATGTGTTCGGTTAAACTTGAGTGCAAAAAAAATGCGTTTTGTAATTGTATACATGTACCTCGAAGTAAAAATATAAAAAAAGATAAAAATTTGTAGACATTATGTGGTCCTATATTCTATTTTCCTTTTAAGCCAAAGAGATTCACTATATATATTAAAAAAAAAGGAAAAAGAAGAAGACAGACAATATCGCTACGTACACATAGTAATCCTGCTCCTTGTAGGCTTGTGGGGAGCGTCTCCCCCGTAACGGGCCGCTGAGTACCTGATTTACAATCTCTCACAACTCTTGTCGGACCGGAATGTGGGGGGCCCTTGGGGTTGGGGATTCAACATTTTGCTCCAAAGTAATCCTTAATATTAACTTAACTAGCTAGAGATCCATGCAATGTACGGATTGATATATTTGATTCTATATATTAAAAGTTTCTCATTAATATATTGAGATTTTTTTACATAATATTTTGAAATATTATTATGAAGGATATTATAAAAGTTTATCTTTTGAGAATCAACAATAATTATTAGGTAATGTGTTTATTTCAATATTATTGGGAAATGAGTCAAAAATTGAATTTTGGTAAAATCGAAAAAATACTTAAAATTTTGACCCTATTATTTATCTATTGTCCTTTTTTGGGAATTGATTTAATTAGTTAAAAAAAACTGAATTTCGTAATATTTTTCAATTATATTATGTTGGATACAAAAAAATAATTATTAAGTGTTGGATAATAGGCACTCCACAATGACAATGAGTCTGTCGAACAGAAACAAAACAAACAAACAAAAAACAAAATAATGTGACTTATAATCGCCTTATGCTATTACAATGAAGCTGCAAGTCGAGTCGAGGAAAAATCCTATTTCCTTAAGACGAGATACGCCCTGCTCACTAGTTCGTGCGTATCGTCTCCCAAAGATAAAAAGACTTCGTCTCTAAAGAAGTAGCACCACAATCTCGAGAGTTTCGGCGAACTTCTAGTTATTGAGAATTGAGCTTTGATGTAAGGATGGAAACAATGCAAGAGTTTGTATTTTTCGTGTCTACAAAAAGATACATGATGACCCTATATATAGGTCTCCAACATGGGGGTATCACCTGAAATTGATGGGAATTTACTGCCAAAAACGGGTATTTTAATGCAAGTTAACGACCCGTTCAAAAATAAAAAACGGTAAAAAAAAAACGCTCATGACGTTGTTGCACGGCGTGCTGCATTCATTCTGGGCACGGTGCTGGCGTGGGCACACTGCAGCATCCATCCCCGTTCCCCAGGCTGCAACTTTGGCCTTAAAAGATAAACGTGGGTCAGGTAAAACCAGAGCCCCATCCGCCCAAGTCCAATTGCTAAGGACCAAGGCCCACGGCCGAGGTCAGGTCTGTGTCGAGCCCAGTGTGTGTTGCACAAGCATAATACTCCAAGAGTATATTAATTACCAAGTCTTTTCTCATGACTTAACTTATACTTGCATTTCCAAGGTCCATCTTCTCATGTGAGATAGTTAAGCACTCCTCCCATACTCAAGACCTTTTATTCCCATTTTAAGTGACCAACTTTGATGCTTAATTCCTCACTCACTAAAAATTGGTTTTGAGGGATTCAAAATGTTTCGATTATCTACTCCAAATGTAGATTAATCTTTTGGCATCTAATTCTTAAAATGATTAACTCTTAGTCACTTAACAATTGGTTAAAGTGGTGCCACCCACCAATTTTAACAACCAATTTTTCAACATTAAGAACTTAATATTGTTTAATATATATGTTAATATGTTTCAGCTCTCAGGTTAGTTTCGAAGAAATGTTTATTTATTATCTTAAACTCCTAGCTAGTTCGTATGTAAATGTTTGAATGGGAAATATTTAAGGAATTTTGTACTTATTAGATTATGAATTATCTATTCCATGTAGGTCTAATTAAGAAGAATATAAACAACTTTGAATAATGCATTCCATTAAGTCTAAATGTCAATAGAAGCGCGATTGATTGATTGAATTAGGTTTTAAAAAAAGGCAGACTTATTTTTAGTAAATATGATTTGTATGGGAAAATATAATAGGGTCGGCTGGATTTTTTATAATATTTATATATATAAAAGTAAGACCAAAGTGCTACATGACAAGTTTACAATGTTTTCATATTAAATATACTAATTAATTACTATAAATTTAATGTTGATAAGAAATATTATTATTACTAAATAATAAATAATATAGAAATATTAATTAGATTTATTTAAATAACATATGCTAGAGTCCAATGATAAATATTATTATATATTTGAAATTTATTAAATATAAAAATGTAAAGAAAAAATATAAATAGATATAAAAAAATAAGATAAAATAAAATAAAGGTGGGCAGCTTGAAAATTATTATTCAAACTTATTAATTATTGAAATCAAATAATTTTTGAATATATGCTTTAAAATAAACTATTAAATTTATTTGTGAAATTTTTACTTTCATTTTATATCATTTAATTGAAAATAAAAGTTGAGGGTTGTTACAAATGTAAATAATAAAGAGCAAACTAAAAAAAATGGTGGGTGGGTTGAATAATATAATAGGTATAGCAATGTATATATTTTTCAAAATAATAATAATTTTTTTAAATGATCATCTACAAATGCAACATATATTTTGACAATTAAATAATTATTTGATCATATTATATTATATTTAATGTTAAATTAGGTGATATATATTGCACAAATCATAAATTTAATTTTATTGTGTAAATGATGATTAAATTTTTTTAATTTCACTAAATTTAATTTTTTTTTATTAAATCTTGTGTATTACACGGACCCTATACTAGTTTCTCATATAACAATTTACTTTTCTATCATAAAAATAAGAAATTTACTTTTTTATCGCATTTCAAAAGCAAAAGTCAAATTTGCGCCTATAATGCAATTTTTATATCGTTCAAAAAATACATTTTTTTGTCACAAACGAACAATGTTTTTTTTTCTCATATTATATAACCCTTATAGATCATATCGTGTAATCTTATTGAATTACACGATATGATTTGATTCATATCATTTTTCACGATATATCAGGAAAGCACTGACATGAACTTTATTATCCATAAGAAGTTACATAATATAGGGAAAAAAAAAAAAAAAACACTGATCATTCATGAAAATGAGTTGAAAAAAAATCTGACATTTTTACACTATATCAAAACTGAACTTAGAGGGAATTCTTTTTTTTTTTTTTGTTGAAATGTGGTAGAAAAGTAACTTTCTTATTCATTTTAGTAAAAAAAAAAAAAAAATCTTATTATATTTTTGTAGTATAAAAGATTATTATACCAAATATAAATATTTCTACTTTTGTGTATTCGCATATGTCACATACTAATTTCTTATACAATAAACTAATCAAAGTTTAAGAAAAGAAGTAATTGAATAATATTTCATTACTTTATAAAATATGTTTTAACAGTCTTGTCAACCTATCCATCATAGATACATATTAATATGTCAACTATTGATGTGTTATATATCTATTATATCTATTAATTTCACATTTCATAATTAAGATTATGAAATCATTACACAGCATTAATAGACATATCAAAAGTTGTTCGTAATGGACATTTGAGTATTTTTGCTATGTCTTAAATGCATCTCATGATATATTTTATGTATTTAATTGATTAGTCAATTTTTTAATCATTAGCAAGAAATACTTGTAAAACATTTATAAAAAAAAAAAAAAAAAACATCTTAACATGAAATTAAGAATAAATTTCCGTAGCTTGGAGTTGATGAAAAATAAAAGATATTTGTGAGAGAGTTGATGAGCATTGCGCATATTTAAAATAAAATTTGATACAAAAATAAATTAAACCATACAATACAACAAAGATAAAGCTAAATATATAATTAAAATGACCATGCTATTATGCGTCAAATATGGATAAGGTGAGTTCGTTTTCAATCCAAAATCCATAATCAAGATATTTAAGGCGGTGCGGTGTAGCTCTATTTGATATTTAATATTTACGATTTTTAGTGAATTTAATAAAAATGATTTGATACCGTTTAGTGAAATTAGTTTGAAAGGATTTTCAATTTACTACCTTTAATGATTGATAGGAAGTACACGTGAGTGATGTTTTGGCACTAAATAAACATCCATCATTATTCACTATCATGCCTAACAAACTTTATCACCAAAAACATTATTTTATACCCAAAAACTAACTAACTAATAATAAATAAAATAAATAGTATTAATTGTAATAATTATAAGGTTTAGATAACAGGTGAAAAATGGTTTACTCTTTGTATTGATGATTTAATATATATTTTATTGTTTTCCGAAAAGTAGTTTTTATCCAATGTGTATATTAAATTATAGAATAATGAGATTATAAGATAATTAGAGAATATAATGTATATATTAAAATGTGTGAATTATATTAAAAATATATAAATTTCATAACATAGAGGTATTCATTAATAGATTATATATTTTAAAAGTTGAGATTGATAATAAAGGATTTATGGTTGATGAAATTGTCAATGTTCTAAAATTCGTTAGACGCTAGTCGGATGTTGGTCATCATGAAATAAAAGTATTCGTTAATAGATTCTATATTTTAAAGAATTTTTTGTAGAGAAAATTGTTAATGTTCTAATATTTGTTAGGCGCTAGTTATGAGGTGATTGACTAGAGCCTAAGATGTTGATTCAACACCTAGGTGGCGCCCAGACTCGGAATATAAACTAAATATATAGTAGACTATCAATTATTTTAGTTATTTTGCATAATCTTTTAAGCTTTTATATATTTTTGAACTATTATATTAATTTAATTTGTTTTTGAGTTTATTTTGGAAGACAAGTAAATTAAAAACTCATTTTAATTATATAGGTATACGACCTTTTCAGTGATTATAAAATAAATATTATTTATACTTCTCAATTTATTGATTTGATAATAATAAGAACAACGTTTTTCTATGAAGTTAAAACATGAAAACAAGAAATAAAGAATAATTTGGCGCTAAGGACCGCTTAAGGCTGACTATACTCGCTTACACACCTGACATAGTTTAAGGAACCCATCCAACCCGATTTTCAGAACACTTGAAATAGTATAATATTGAAAATTAGATTATGAAATTACACCTTTAATTAATTAAAAATAAGAAATTAAATGTAAAGTTTGTGTGTTTTTTGTTAATTGATTTAAAATATTAAATAAATATCAAAATCTATAAAATTTTAAACACTTTTTTTTATACACTGTTCGTCTTGTTGTTCCTTTCCTCAACATCCTTATCACATATCAAATTTAATTATATGATCTTAAAATTATGAAATGCATATATAAGATTTATATGGTCTTTGATGACTTAAAAAATGATCAAAAATACCTTAGGTGAAAATATTTTTATTTAAGAGAACATGAGGAATTTAAGCTTATATTTTTCATGAAATAAAATCCGTAAAACGTAATTATAAAATAATTTGGAAAATACAGGTGTTGTAGATTCAAATATTTCTTCAAAAACTAAAAAGAGTAAAAAAAAAGTATTCCAAAACCAGATGCAGTAACTAAAATAAAAGACAAAAACTTTTGTGCACCTGGTGCACGAACCCTAGATCCCTACACTCGAATCGACCCGATCCACCACGCATTTGCACACAACATTAGGTCACGAACAAAATTCATCAAAACATGCTCTCAGGTGCCAAACCTTTATATTATGTTAACTATACATTTTAGTAGTATTAGTCATACATTTTGTAAGGTTAGTTGTACCTTAACATTTTTTTTAGACTGACATATTAACATTTTATTCCTTTTAGTTATAACAGTTATATCTTTTAGTTATGTTTAGATATACATTTTAGTTATGTTAGTTGTACCTTTATATATTATATAAAAATATGACTATGTTGATATAAAGGTATAAGTAATATCACATAAATGTATGAGTAATATCATATAAAGGTAAACATGTACAAATTGTGGAGAAATTAGGGTTTTTTTTAAGAGTTAAAAGTATTAAATAAAGGTATAATATCTTGACATAAAAATATGACTAATATAACATAAATGTATGACTAACATAATATAGAGGTCAAAACCAAAAAAAAAAAAAAAGTAAAAGTCCGCGGTCAACCCGCACCCACACCCGACCCATGTGCACGTATGTATCAGATGCACACTCAAAATAAAATGCATTGGATTTGAGATTTTAAATCTTTAAATTGTGTTAATTATAAAGCATCCATAATAATTATGCGAAGTAATTATACTTCATTGCTGTTAATTAAAGCCATAATAGCAATTATAATAGTGATAAATGATAACAATAATAGTAATAATAGTGAATGAGTGAGAATCATATAATTGGAGTAGTGGTGCACACGCAGTAGAAGTGGGCCTGAGCTGCATGATGCATTGGGCCCACTTGTAAAATGGGCCCATTAGCCCACGTTCTTTTCCTCATTATACGCATCCCTACCACCAGTCGTGTGATACATTCACCTAAAATCATAGCCGCTGCCTAATTGTGGGCCCCGCTTGTCTTTGACTCTCTGACTTTCTTCCATTCATGATTTTCATTAAGGATATTCAATTTTGAAAGATATTAATTTGATTACGATTCACAATTGGTAAAGATTAGTTATTTATTTTTATTAAGAAGGAAAGTTAATTCCATTTCCTAAGAACTAAAAAAAGAAACTTTACGCACGCTCTTATTACTTTATTGTCTTCTTTATTATTTTATTTATCTTATTCATTTGTACTTTCATTGTCGTTGTACTCATTTGAACTCTTTCGAAGTAATTCAAATAGCTTATTATCAAAAAAAAAAAAAAGTAATTCAATTAATTAATTTCAAAATAATTGAAATTGGCAGACATGTACTTATATTATATGTATTTGACAAATTAGTCAACATTTGTTTATAAACCATTTGAAGTTTTAGGTTACTTTTGACTTGATAGTCATCTTTTAGTTTTAATGTATTATTTTATTAAATAACATATCTACATATATGAATAATACTAGAAAAGAAACTACATGCCACATCAGTCTATGGTTAAAAAATTCCCACCTATATAGCTAATCTACCGAATATTAATTTGTATAATTCATATATCTAGGTATTGTATTTTAAGGTAAAAAACAAAAGTTTGATCTTAAATACATGTGATTTAGTATTTTGTTATATTATTTTTAAATGTTTTTATTTTATTATATAAAGTACACGAGTTTTGCATGTTACAATATTGTCGTTTGTAATATCATAAAATCTTGCCGGAGATTGTTCAAGTGCATTTAAATTTAGCTTGAGTAGCACTTTTGTGCACCTGATATACACATGCACGCGGGTCGGGTTCGGGTGCGGGTTGACTCGGATCCGCACTTTTTTTTTTGCCCTGACCTCTATGTTATGTTAGTCATACATTTATGTTATATTAGTCGTACATTTATGTCCAGATATCATACATTTGTTTAATACTTTTAACTCTAAAAAAACCCTAATTTTGCCACAATTTGTACATGTTTACCTTTATGTGATATTACCCATACATTTATATGATATTACTTATACCCTTATATCAACATAGTCATACATTTATATATTATATAAAAGTACAATTAACATAACTAAAATGTATAACTGTTATAACTAAAAGAAATGAATGTTAATATGTCTGTCTAAAAAAAATGTTAAGTTACAGCTAACCTTACAAAAGATATGACTAACATAACTAAAACATATAGTTAACATAATATAAAGGTCTGACACTTTGGAGCATGTTTGGGTGAATTTTGTCCGCGACCTAGTGACGCTGCAGGCGCGTGGTGGGCCGAGTCGATTCGAGTGCACGGAATTAGGGTCCGTGCACCAGGTGCACAAAAGTTTTTGTCATTTAGCTTTATGAACTTTAAAAGTTGTTGTTTCACTAAATAAAGCATCTCCAACAATAAGTTGAATTATTAAGATATTAAAATTTTTCCACACCAACAGTATTTTAAAAGTTCGAGTTGCACTTCTGTGCACCTGATACACACATACACGTGGGTTGGGTTTGAGTTGACCCAAATCAGTGCACTTTCTTTTTTTATTTCTAACATTTATGTTATGTTAGTCATATTTTAATGTTATATTAGTCATACATTTATCATGTCCAGATCTCATACCTTTATTTAATATTTTTAATTCTAAAAAAGCCCTAATTTCACCACAATTTGTACATGTTTACCTTTATGTGATATTACTCGTACATTTATTTGGTATTACTTATATCTTTAAATCAACATAGTCATACATTTATGTAATATATAAAGGTACAACTAACATAATTAAAAGAAATATCTAACATAACTAAATTGTATAACTAACATAACTAAAATGTATGAAAGGTTAATATGTCTGTCTAAAAAAATGTTAAGTAACAACTAACATCACTAAAGGTATAACTAACACTATTAAAAGGTATGTCTAACATAACATAAAGGTATAACACTTGGGAGTATGTTAGGGCGAATTTGTGCGCTACCTAGTGACGCATACGGATGCGTGGCTACACGTGGTGGGTCAGGTCGACTCAAGTGTATGGACCCTAGATCCGTACACCAAGTGCACAAAAGTTTTTGTGTAAAAGTTCACTCTAAACTATCTCAACCGTCAACCTTGTGTTGGATTCAACGCAAGTCAAAAACTTGCGTTAAAATTTTTTTCTTTTGTTTTTATGGAATATTATGAAATATTTCTTTTTAATGTGAAGAATAGTGTATACTAGTGGAGATGAGTGCTAGTTTTTACATAAAAATAATGCAAAACCTGCAGTATTTTTGTGTGCGCGACTAGAGATACCCTAAAGTTAATGGGTTTTACAGGTTACAATATATTCAATTGCTACGTTGTAAAATCTCACATGAAACTGCTCACATGCATGATTTTTAGAGGAATAAATTTGTTTGGAATATGCCCGTTACAAGAAGTTTACCGACGACATTCTGTCGATAAACTGTCGAAAATGATGTTGTTTACCAGTATACCGATGAAAAAGTCCATCTGTAAATTTGTTTTCTTAATATTTTTGGAAATTTATAGTTTGCAATTTCCATTGACTTTGCAAAATTAAAGAGCCTCCACCCCAAGTTTTTTGAAATTATGTTTTTCACCCCAAGTTTTAGATTCTTGTTTAAAAGACCAATATATCCTTAAAAATACATATTTTATTTTATTTTATATTCAAAATTGTAATTTATCATATATAAAATATATTAGTTTTTACATAAAATTTTAAATATGGATAGGATTTCCCCTGATATAATAGTTTTATTTTAGAATAGATAACTAAAATGAGACGTTTGACATAAAATATTGATATCAAGATAATATTAATAATTTTATTCAGATCTAATTTTCAAATTTTAATATTTAATATCTTCATTTTTTTTTTTTTTTCACAACATAAGATCTTCTGAATGATCGTATCTTATTGTGTATAGTTGATCACAAGTGGTAATAAAGGTTTATAGAAGGGGGAATAACCATCTTAAACTTTTGAATTTTTCAAACCATGTTAATTCAGTTTTGTTATAAGTTGTAGGAAATGGGTTCTTATAGCACAACAATTACTTGGAAACTACAATTTTCAACGTTTGCTTACAACTTAGTTATAAGTGAATTTCTAACAGTAGAAAATCTCGAGTATACATCGAAAGTATGTATGAAAAGTGTTGCACAAACAATTGTCTTAACAGATACTTTATCAAGTAAGTTTTGTGATTATGCAGAACAAGATATATAATGGATAAAATAAACCAACAAGTTTATAGTGGTTCACATCTTAAGTAATCCTTCTATCCACTCTACCACTTTTCACGAGGAGTAACTTTGTTGAAATACATTTTACATATTAAATTTAATTCACACTACCAACTAATCTTGAATCTACGTACACTATAGTATGTTAGTTTCCACACAAATTGCAAAAACCTCTTGACTTAGCTCTATATATCTAATTTCACCAAATACAAAGTGAAAAGGAGGATTTTCTGACTCCTATTACATTATCAGTTTTGTCAGATCAAAATTTAAACATTACCCTAACATTAATGATAATATTATTAATCTGATCTTACCAAGGTGAGGACTTTGACAGGATCTACTTTTCCCTTATGCTTTCATTTTGTGAGCAAATGGACTTTCTTACCATATTATGAATGCTAATAGAAGAGACAATTTGCATGGCATATCTTATAAGTTGTTACACCTTCAATCAATCAATCACATTTGCTTTGGAGATGACAATTGTCGTGCTACTTTTGAAGAATGTTTTACATTGAAAACTCCATTGCAGATTTATGAACTAGGATCCGGTTAAGCCATCAAATTTTCCTAAATTAGGTGAAACTAAATTAGAATGTAAGTAATAGAGGTTAATCGAGCAACGATATGAGGAACTTTTTGTGTTTAGTGGCCCTTTAATACTAATCTCTCTTGTGGGATGAAAGAAAAAGCTATTTGCACTATCTATGTAATAAACTTTGGAGAAAGCTACAAGGGTGGGTAGACAAACCGATTTCAAGGATACACAAGAAAATTCTTATTAAGGCAACAACACAAGTCATTTTGGATTCTAGCGTGACTACTTTATTACACCGCCAGATGAGTTTCAGATCATGATGAATTCATTTTGGCAGGGACATAAAAGAACAAAAGATAGCAATAGAGGTATTAATTAGTTACATTGAGATAAGTTGTGTTACTAGTATTTACATCATATCATATTATAGAATAGAAAAAAAATGTTTTTTTTAATCTCTAAATTTATCTCATTGGATTTTTCATCATTTATCTTTCAATTTTTGGTTTTAAGTCATTTATGTTTAAAAAATACAAATTTTTAGTCCTTTAACCTACTATTACATGTAACTGTTTTTTTTAGTTACAAATTGAATTTTAAACCAAATTTGTTAGAGCACAACAAACAAATAAATAACATATATATAAAAGAAAGGAGGATACATCCAGTGTTTGTGGAATCAAACCGGATAATGAACCGACTTGACTATCGGTTCAAGATTCAACCGGGAGGTCCGACCGGCCAATTGAAAAGAACTTGTATTTTAAAAAAAATACTCTAATTGTTTTATTTTTGTTTTTTAATATTTACAAAACTTAAATTAACAACTCTATAATTAGGACAACATAACACCAATATAGTCAGCCATATACCAAAATCAAATTAACAACATAAGTTTCTTTAATTACAATTGACAAATGACAAATTACACAAGTTACCACCTCCTAATTCATAAGTTATCATTCTAATGAAATGTCAAATTTATAGTCTCAACTTCCAAACTATGAAAATTAAAATAAACAATGCATCACAATTATATGACAGAAATATAAGTCAAGTAGCAACTATTACATATTTACAAAAAAAAAAAAAAAACAAAAAGAAATTAGAAAACACACCAATTCAACTAGTTTTTACCGGTTCTATTCAGTTTATAATCGTATTTCCAATTATATTAGTGCAATTGGACCGGTACCATAACCTATTCTCGGTCCAACCGATAGAATCGGCCGTCCGATTCTACAACCATTGGATACATGACTCAATATTCTAAAAAATCCAGGCTCTAAAAATCAACCCAATTCCAAATCAATTCTTAATCTTCAGCCAAATTTATACTCTAATGAATATTAAAACTTATACCCAACATTTTTGTATTATCCATTTCCCAGTAGGTTAGAAATTTAATTTGTAAAAGATAAATTTTTTAGTTGTTTAATATCAATTTTCATGCGAATGTGTTTTGCTTCGCATAGTCACAAAACTCTAAAAAAAAAAAGGAAAAAGTTACTTAACGTCAATTTAGATATATTAGAGAAAGAAGTGAAAACTTCCTCTATTTTTTGTTTATAAAATAACAAAATAGTATAATGAAAATGTTTTTTTTTCCATCAAAAATACAAACTTGCAATTAAAAAAAGCCACTAAATCAGATAAGACGTCAACAAGTGATACTTACTTGTTATAACAAGCTGTATGACTAAAAATTGAAATTCCTTAATCATGGAGAACTAAAAAATAAAATATGAAAGTTAAATATTTAAAAATACAGTAACATAAATTATACAATCAATTTTTATTTGACCCATTGAATAGCTGATAAATAGTGGTGAGACCGATTTGATTAGCGATCAAGTTACAAAAAATAGTGCTTTTATATTCACCACGTATATAAAGTGATAAAAAATTAGAAGTAAAACATACAAGTTTCAATAAAAATAGAATGTAGGCAAAAAGTAGTAGAAAAAAGAAATGGAAAAAGTTGGGTGGAAATGGAGTAATATTAATTTGAATGGCATGGAGCAAAGGACAGACACAAGTGGAGAACCAAACGACACCACTCAACTACGTGAAAGCGATTTCTCTATAAATCCAACACACACACTAACACAAACTCTCAGTCTCTCTCTCTCACACACATAAATACTCTCTCTCTCTCTCTCTCTCTCTCTAGTTTCTCTCTCTCTCACACAGACTAGTAGTGCTATAAAGAACATTTCATTGACCATAGACCCAAACTCCAAACAAACCGAATATTAGTTTTAAATTATAAAAAAATGAAAAAGAAAAAAAAAAAAAAAAGGAAATCTATGACATCACACCTCCTTTGACTCTTCCAACCCTTTCTTTAACCCCTCTCCCTTTCCCCACTTTCCTCTGTTTCTCCTTTCCCCTCCTTCTCTCTCTAAAACTCGGTGAGTTGACTCGGTTCCAAGAATGGTGAGGGACGATTTGTACATATCTGTGCCGAGTTACTTTCGCTGCCCTATCTCTCTCGACGTTATGAAGTCCCCTGTGAGCCTCTGCACCGGCGTCACCTACGATCGGAGTAGCATCCAGCGGTGGCTCGACGGCGGCAACAACACCTGCCCCGCCACCATGCAGGTGCTGCTCAACAAAGACCTCATCCCCAACTATACTCTCCAACGCCTCATCAAAATCTGGTCCGACTCGGTCCTGTCTCGGTCCAACTCACCTCCTACACCGCCTCGCTCGCTCACGCGCGACGAGGCAACTCAGTTCATCCATCAACTCGAGATTGACCTCCAAACCCTTCAGAAAAATTGTTTTCTCCATTCCGCAGTGTTCACACAGAATTTCCCGAGATTGATTTCGTTCGCCGGCGAATCGGAGGAGAACGGAAGGATTTTGGCGGCGGCCGGTGGCCACCGGATTCTGCCATTGCTTCTATCGCTTCTCGAGAAAGTGAGAGAGTTAGGTTTATTGGAGAAAATTGTCCTGTTTTGTAACGTATTGCTTAAGAATTCGAAGAAATTGGATTCAATGAAGTTTGATTTTAAGCCGGCGATTATGATAGGGCTAAAGCAAGGGAGATTAGGGTTGAGAATCGCAGTGGCGAAATTTCTCGATCTCATCGCAGCGAATTCTATCATTGATCTACATTCTTATTCAATTTCAGAAGACGACGAGATTTACAACGAGATGCTAAGATTAATAACCACCTGCGATTGGAACTCGGAAGCAATTGAAGCGTCGCTAAATTTCCTGACGCGATTGACATTACCAAAGAGGAACAGATCGAAGCTGGTGCGCGGCGGCGGAGTGGAGGCGCTGGCGGCGGCGCTCTCGGCGGCAAATATGAGCGCCTCGTCGACGGAGAAAGTGCTCAAGCTCATCGAAATGGTGTCGGGGTGCAAAGAAGCGAGGATCGAGATCTGTGGAAGCGAAATGTGCGTAAAGGCGATAGTGAAGAAGCTGTTGAAGGTATCGAACGGCGCGACGGAGCACGCGGTGGCGGTGCTGTGGAGCCTGTGCTGTTTGTTCGGCGAAAAGAGGGCGGCGGCGGCGGTGGCGGAGAGCAACGGAATGGCGAAGATACTGGTGGTGCTGCAGAGCAATTGCTCGCCGGCGGTGAGGCAGATGTGTGCCGATCTGCTGAGGGTTTTCCGATGCAGTTCAAAGAATTCGTGTGTTTCTTGGTATGATACCAAAACTACACATATTATGCCGTTTTGAGTGAATATTATTTGAGGGATATAATTTTTTTTTTTTTTTGACCTTTTTTTATGGGTTGAGATAAATGTAAAAGCAATTTTGATGTGAAGAAAATAAATAGTAAAGGAACTTATTAAATTAAATTGGTTTGAATGTTGTTGAAAGAAAAGGATGGATGGTTGAGTTTTATGATTTGATATTTCATATTTAGTGATTTTGATATTTATTCTTAACCAAACAAACATTAAGAGAATGTTTTTTTGATTCATTTTCACATCAATTTAACCATTTTATAAATTTAAAAAAGATATATTTCACATCAATCATCCTCAGCTAACTAAATCTTGGAATTGTCTTACAATTTGTACATATTCTGGAGTGAACTTATTTTCAGACAACAAATTAACTAATTAAGTGGGTTTAAAATATCAATGAAATTCAGTAGTGTAGTAGACCCACTTCAAATAAAATAAAAAGTTTAATTTGAAATAAAATATTAATCATAAATAAATATATCTAAACTAAGATATTTTTCAGATTCTTCTTAAAATTATTACACAATTTACATATCCGAAAGTGAGCTTATTTTAAGAAACCAAACTAATAATAGAAAAAGAAAAGTTGTGAAATGTTAATGAAGTCCATTAGTATAAACCTAGTTGAAAATTAAAAAAAAAAAAAAAAAACCAATAAAATATTAATCATAAATCTATCTAAAATGAAATTATTTTATCCCCACATTGCCTTGAATTGGGAGGGCCTGCTGGCTTGATTATGGATATGGGGCCAAATGTATTTAGTGACGTAGAACCAGAACTTATAAGAGTCTTAAATAATATAAATAAATAATAATGAAAATAATTATTAATAAAGTAATTTGGACCCACTTCAAAAGGGTCAAAGGTGCTGCATTACTTGAATTTAGTGGGCTCTTTGGTCCCATTTTAGTGGGAATTTTTATTCTAGTAATTCCATTGAAATTTTGGAATATTTTTTATATTACCATTGAAAATATGTTTGAATAAGATGTGCAAGTAAAAATTCATAGGTTTAAAGATGATATTTTACACAGCATAATGTATTTTTTATATTGAGTTAGTTGAAAAGTTGTTTGAAAAAACCATGGATCAATTTTCAATTCAACATAAACTTTAAAAATTATTAATGTTAATCATATATATATATATATATATATATATATATATATATATATCAATTATAATATATACCCACCTCATGCCAGAAACTTAATTGCAATGATATATTGAATGTGCCTATTGGAGATAATCATGGAAGTATGGTTGACTCAACAAAATCATAGAATATCTTAAATTGATTCATTAGAGTTGGTCTTGTGAGCACTTGATGTACATACAATCAGTATCAACCCAATTTTGATCTGAATTCACGTGTTTTTGAATTTAGTTTTTTCTTTTTTTCTTTTTCCTTCAGGTTGTTACATTTATGTTGTATTAATATGACTTTTATGTTATAAACGTGTGACCTTTATGTACAACTATCATGACATTTATGTACTATAACTTAGAAAAAAATGAAAATTTTCAACATAATTTAAACTGTATACTTTTATGTGATATCAATGTGACATTTATATTATATCATGTCACCTTTATGTACAAATATTCTGACATTTATGCACTTTTATATATTACATAAATGTCAGAATATTTGTACATAAAGGAAACATAATATAAATAAATGTCACATTGATATCACATAAAAGTATACAATACAAATTGTGTTGAAAATCTTCATTTTTTTTCTAAATTACAGACATAAAGGTACGGATGTTTGTACATAAAGGTCACACATTTATACATAAATGCCACACATTTATAACATAAAGGTCAAGACAAAAATGTGGAAATTTTTTTAAAAAAAAAAATAGAAATTCGCGGATTCGGGTCGGATCGACCCAGATTGATCCATGCACCTGGTGCACAGGAGTTTTTGTGTTGTATTAATATTTGATTTGTTTTTTTTTTTTTTAAATCTTGTACAACACGTATTGTACATTTTTATACCAAATCAATGAAATCAATAGTCAAGCCAATATTTCTCATCTTTATATATGGTATCAGAGATGAGATCGTCTCATTTGTAATTTATTATCGACACATCATGAATTTTGAGTAGAAATCAGGCTTGTCGTATCTTGTGTCCTTAATTCATATCAACAACAATGACGAATGACAAATATGTAGGTGGTGGATTTGATACTGGCTCAATATACGCATTATATTATTATGGTGGTGTAACACATATAGCTAAAAATAAAGTCGAACTTTTTATTTTTATTTAAATGAGTTTGGGGAGATGAAGGAAGGGGACAATAAAGATTCACGTTCGAACTATGATAATCACAATCTGTATCTTTATAAAGATGGAATATCACTTAAGTTATAAGAATTAAGGATTGTGGAATGAAAATATTAGTTAAATTTTTTTTTTTAAATTTATACTTCAAAATTTACACATTATTCAAGATTTTTTAATTACCCATTGTGTTTGTGTGTGAGAGAGAACCTGAAGCATATGAAAGAATCTTTGACTGTATTTTGAATGAATCATTTTGTTAATTTATACGTATAAAATTATAAATAAATACTTGAAAAGCGGTGATGATTGACGTCCATTTTGAATAATATATAGTTTGAATAGACTATGATTATTTAGTTTGTAGGGGCGGTTTCATGAGATTATAATATACATACATTCATATACACATTAATGGGCCCTACCCATTAATGTTTTGATCTGAGTCGAACGTTTAAAACAGCTTCTTGAATCATTTTTTTCTCAATTATATTTTACCAAATTAACAATAGGTGAATTATTTTATCAATAAAATTTTAGAAATAGATGGTATGCATAAATGAATATATTAAGTTGGGATAAAATATTAAATTATCATTCCAATAAGCTAATAATCAGTAATCAAACCATTTTCTCAAAGCAATATCAACAAGTCAGTGAAAATTACATATTTTTTATGGCGTTTTGATGATTATGGTTATGAAAATTAAAAAAATGGTTCAACTTACATAACAATTCTTCTCGATATTGTTATTCTTTGTTGGGATAATTCTAATTTTGGTAATATATGTAAAATATTTTCTAATTTTTAATAATTCAATATCAATCTAATTTTTTTTGTAATTTTCAAAATCTTTGTTGTGACCACCGAAATTTGGCCACCACATCAAATTTTTGGCGGTCATATCAATCATTTTATTTGTATATTGTAGTGATTGCAGGTGGAGACCGGTCCTTTTTGCGGGCAGACAATTGCAGCTTGTTGTAACTTAAACATAGTCCAATCTATGTTTTTGATAGGGATTCACAAAATTGAAAATCCTAGAATCATACTACATTTTCACTACTTTTTTCTACCATTCTTAATAAAACCATCTAATTATTCCACAATTCCAATAATCAACATCTACTTTTTTTGCAATCACAATGTAAGATGATATTTTAACAATAATTGTATCCTACCAAATCCCAAAACAAATACAAAATTTTCATAATCCATTCTCACGAAATTCTTGGGTAGGTGGTAGGTGGGTTTGGAAGTGGAGATGGAGAAGAAACTTGCTAGATCGTGAACTGGATTCTCTTAATACTCTTATGTCTTTGGTTGACAGGTCGTCCATTAAAGTCGACACACGTGATTCGTGGAGATGGACAGGTGCTTCTAACGGACTCTACAATACGAAAGAAGCATATGAAAATCTACTCCACCAACGAGGTGACATCCATATTAATGAAGAGATGGCGAAGAGTTTTAGGATGATATGGAACAAGTACGCTCCCCTAAAGGTTGCTGCTCACGCTTGGAGACTTCTATGGAACCAACTACCAACCAAAGTTAATTTGCATAGAAGAAATATTCCCACTCAGGCCAATGACTTGCGATGCCCTGTTTGTGGGATACATGATGAATCCGAGAGACATTTCTTCTTCGAGTGCGACGCTTCTCAAAAGGTATGGATGGAATGCTATAAGTGGCTTGGTGTCTCAACTGTTATCCATTCTAATCCCCTAATCAACTTGATCGCTCACTGTCATATTTTAAGGGGTAAGAGTTGGAAGAAAATGGCTGCATCCTTTTGGCTTTGTGTAGTTTGGGTTTTATAGAAAAGTAGGAATGCTTTGATTTTTGGGGGAGAAGATTTTTTGGTAGAAAAAATTGTTAATGAGATGAAAGCTAGACTTTGGAGTTGGATTTATGTAAAAGAGGTAGGTTGTACTAGATTTTCATTTGGAGATTGGTCGAATAATCCGAGACTAATCATAGGATGTTAGCTTGTTGTGTGATGTTTTGTCTTTTGGTATATCTTATACCATTCTTGTGGCTTTAATAAAAATTTCACTTTGACAGATCAAAAAAAAAAAAAATTATTATATTATTCATTTATTTTCAATTGAGTGTTAACGGACTTATATTTTTAGTTTTTGCATGAACATTTTCAAATTTTTTCATTATAAAAAATTAATAAACATGTTTGTAAACTGTTTGTTAACATGTTATTAAATAAACGAACACGAACACTCTAAGATAAACAAACAAATATGAACAACTCTTGTTCGTTCGAGCTCAACTTGTTTACATCTCTACTTAAAGTTATTTTATGGTTGAATGGACTAATAATACAGTGTATTGATGACTGAAATGAAAGTTCAAGACTATAAGTTATTATTTTACTAATCATCCTAATACGTTCTACCTTATAATTACTTAAAATTTGAAATTTTCATCTTGAAAGTCAACAATTTAAATAAATTAATATATATATATACACACACACACGAGTTAGTGTATAGACATGTCAATCCAGTTATGATAGCAATTCTTGCTAACACATATTTTGAATTGAAATACCCAAATAAGGAAGGAATCCCAATTCCCAAAAGATGGTCAGTCCCTTATACAAAAGAGAGATGTCATTGACCCTTCCATACTCGCTTTCTATTTTTTATTGCGAAGCAAAAACCCCACAAAATGCCCCACATACAATGTAATAATCACTTTAAATTAACATGTATATTCATACACATTTATGTGGGTTGCATAATATAAATGTATACATTATTTGAACATGTGATGATCATATTATATTTCGGATGTAATAGTAAACAAAATCCTACATAGGATCGTCTCAGACCTGTAATTATATGAGGCTAACATGTTTAATCAGATATGCAATCCTATATTTTATAATATTTATCAAATTTTTAATTAGAATATATCCCTTTTTCAACCGTGTATATGAATTTTTGTTTGTTCTTATCAAAGAGTTTTTCATCAATGTATCAAATTTTCGCTCTTCTTATCAAAGAAGTGTGCAGGATGGACATTCTAAAGGGAGTGAGTTTTATGTGAGATCGTCTCACAGATCATGTTACGTGAGACCGCTCAACCCACAACCTACACTTCACAATTCACATATAAATTAGTGAAAATGAGTTTGGTTTGTGGGTAAAAAAGATCCGTCTCACGCAAGTTTTTGTGTTCTAAAGGTGCGTAACGATGTGCCGTTATTTGTATATATTTTATCATTTTAATTCATTTATGCTTAATTTATTATTTTTATTATTCGTATAGGAATGGACTTTGATATACTTTAAAGAAAATTGGGCTTAAAATTGAGATTTTTGGACTTTAATTGTGAAGTTAGGCTCATATGAGCTTAGTGGTGATTATATCAGGAAGGAAATCACAATTGAACTCTTATTTTTATAACACAAAAACTCATGTGAGACCGTCGCACATGCGACGGATATGTCTTTTTCGGCCATAAGTATGCCTTTTTCGATCATAAGTATGTCTTTTGACAAGTATGTCTTTTTCGACCATAAGTATGCCTTGAAATCACATACTTATACTTGAAAATCACATACTTATGCCCGAAAATCACATACTTTTGACCGTCGCATGTGCGACAGTTGCAAAAGAGAATTACTCTTTTTATAATAGATAGAGATATAATAAAATGATGATATTTTCCAATATGTGATCTCTCTTCTCTCTTCTCTCTCAATCGCACTCCACTTTCATATATTCTCTCAGTTTTCTTTCTTCTGGTTTCTTCTCTGTTTCAAGAAGAATTGTGAATATTTTTATGAAGATGCTTAATCAAAGTATGAGGAACTAAGGTTTTCATCTCTGATTCAGGGATCATTTAATTCGATTGTTATCACTATGAGATTTTGTTCATAATATAATTTCTTACTTTATTTCAAATATCAGTTGATTCATGCTTTTATTTCATAAAGTGAAATATATTTCGGATTGATATGACAATTTAGTTTGATTTATACTTTACTACTATTATCCATTAGTTTTCTTTTATACGTTGGGATGCATAATCATCATGAAGTATTGATACTTAGTAGCAATAAGCTGATTATACTTTTGTTAGGATTGTGTAATTATCGAATGAACTAAGTATAGACTTAGTAATAGCAATTATCTCATTATTTGATTCTAAATTTCAGTTGAGGTTTAACTGTTTTCACAAGAGTTTAATGCGGTTGTTAATTAATTTGGAAAGCACGCCAATTAATCAGTAACTAGTTTTGATTGGATGTCAGGTTTGATCAATTAAATTAGGAAAACACAAAACTTTTCTACGGCTTCGTGATTAGTCTAATATTAAATACTTGAATTTACAAGTTGATATTTGTAGCATGTGATTGGTGATGCAATTGAATGTCAATACCCTAGAATCGGAGTTTCGTAACATTATTTTTCTCCTCTATTTATTTTCATTATTTCATTGTTAATTCATTCTTATTTTTATTTGATTGCTTGCTTAGTTAAATTTTAGTTTAGTTAGTTTCGATAATCAAAAATCCCTGTTTTATCCCTTTTCCCCATCTCAAGAGAATTAACCATAATTGTTGAGGATCGATCCTACTTATTATTATACCAATTTGTTTATTTCGAAGAAAGTTTGTTGGTTTGATATCCATCATGTACCTGACCAAAACTCATGAGACTAAACTCTAGTTTTGTAGGTCATAAATTGTGGTTGGATTCATTTTAAAAAATTAGATCATTGTGTTATTCACAAGAGTATTAATTATTGTATTATACCCACAAAAGCCTCTACCATACTACCAATCCACACTTGAATATAATAGATTATATTCTCTCACCATGAAATATATTATATAAAGAAAATAGTTTTGACATGTCGAGAAAAGGTGTACCACTTAGAATATGAGGTCAGATAGAAGAAACAAATTAAATGAATTAAGTGATGGGATTCAATGGTTCATGAAAATGTGAATGTCGAAAAAGCAGCACAAGTTAATAGTTGGCAATTCAAAAAGTTGGAATTGATGGTTCCCTACGCACTACAAATCTAATGACAATTAAACCACTTTTCTTAACTTGTTCCCTTTTTATTTATTATTATTGTTATTAAATTCCTTACCTTTTATTCTATGTATGTGAAGAAGGTTTGTTTGCTTTTGGGTGAGCCTCTAATTATGTATATGTTTCTAATTATGTATATGTTTGGTGATTAATACTATTGATTTATACATGTATGTGTAAACAAATTGGTGGTTGTCTTTTAGTGGGTAATACTCCATTTTATATGAGCCACTTTAGTTGGTTCAAAGCTATAACCTTTAGAATAATACTGAAATTTCAAATAATGGGACTGCCAATTTAGCTTTTCAAATAGCTATAATTAAAGCATTTATAGAATAAATATTTTTTTCTTATCATAATATATTTCGTTTTATGTTTTTATAATTAATAGAAGAAATATACTTTTCCATTCCAACTATCATATATTTTTAAGGGTAATTTCAATTTTGGTCATGTATATAGGACATTTTTCATTTTTAATTATCTGTTTTCCCACTTTGGTAATCTATGTTTTTTTTTATTTTCTTTTTCCAATTCTAATTCAATTTTGATGGAAATTTCAAAATTGGTGACATGAATGCCACAATTCGGCTGCCACACTCAAAATTTTCAATAGATCACGCCATCGATTTTGAAAATGACAACCAAAATTAGATTGAAATTGAAAAAAATTAAAATATAAAAGACCAAAATTTAAAAAAATGATATATAATGTCAAAAAAATTAAAAATGTCTTATGTACGGGGCTAAAATTGAAATTAACCTCATTTTCAATTTCAATCGTTTATTACTTCGATGTGTTTGTGTTGTTTGTAATTCAAACAATAGATTTTGTGACACTTAATTATTTGCTGAAGTTCTTCATAACAATTTAATATGTGTTATCGTGTTTAGTTCTGTACACTTTATTTCGTACATTTTATTAGGAAATTTAATGTATAAAATTGTTATTGTTGACAATTGATTGTAAAAGAATTTACCTCTCCTTGTAATTCATGATTTCTAGAATTGTTGCAGAGAAAAATCAAAAATTGCTGCAGAGACTTTGACCAAATGATATATGTATGTTTGCTCATATATACATTTACGCAAATTTTATAATTTCAACCTTGGTAGAACAAAAAAAATTATAATGACTGAAGATTTAAAGATTCCATTTGGGCAAATTTCAACCTTTTCCACCGATAAGAAATAGCCTTTTTTTATCCATTTCAAAGAAATGACCAAAATTATTCTTTTATAGAATTGGGTGTCATGCACAAAATTAATACTACCTC
Source organism: Scutellaria galericulata (assembly GCA_946896805.1). NCBI lineage: Eukaryota > Viridiplantae > Streptophyta > Magnoliopsida > Lamiales > Lamiaceae > Scutellaria > Scutellaria galericulata. The sequence continues at coordinate 13,255,117 of OX335794.1, forward strand.
CGTCCCGGCTCAACTTGCCTACGTTGACCGAGCACGGAGATTAAGAAAATACAGTTGACTCAAGTGGATATGCACTTTTTGATGGCATTTTTGTAATAATATGCACATCAAATCAAGTGGATGTGCACTTTTTGATGGCATTGTTGTAATAATGTTGAAATATAGGGATATTAAGGTAAAAAAAATTTTGTCATTTATGGACTGACAAATTGAGTTGGGACAAACCAAAATGGCAAGTAGGCAAGTTGAGTTGGGACGGAGGGAGTAGTTGATTTTAGACGTTGCACAATCTCATAATTGATTTTAGGCGTTATATGACATAATAGTTGATTTCTATTTTAGTTGTTACACAACATAATATGATGTTACACAATATTATAATTGGTTTTTAGGTATTACACGATATAATAACCTATTTTAGGCGTCACACGACATAATTGTATTAGTATAGTATGTGAACTGAATGGTATCAGGTGTATTTTGCATCTGGTGTATTCTAGATCATATGGATCATAAGGATATTCTTGTCTTTTAAAACAAAAATGGGTAGAAAATGATATTTCTTATCTTTAGTGAGAGAAAAAAAAAAGAATATAAAATGAATGATGCAATAGGAGAAAAACAAGAAACCACAAAATTTCAAAGATTTCCAACTACTCCAATAATGCTATCCCCATAGTCTCTAAATAATAGCACACTATATACCTAGCTTTAGAACAGCAAAGCACAGAGTATGGGGTTTGGCATCCTGTCAAAAGGTAAAGGCCAATAAGGTGACTATATGGTCATAATTAGGTAGATGATGTTTCAATTTTAACCTAGTGAACTACTTTATACCAATGATGCAAAAAAACAACAAACCATAGCCTATGTTACCAAAGAAACAAAAACTTCTCCACCATTGCACCATTAATCTCATCATAGCAGAATGGGCTATAAACTTTAATGTCATAACTGAAGTTTTCTCCTTGATAAGCCTGTAAAATGATAGGAAAAACATATTGATTTCTCAAAGATAGGAATGTAAGGCTATGTTTGGACTGGATTTGATCCATCCGGATTTTGGATGAGTTCAGTCACATTCATGTTTGGACAAAAATTATCAAAATCCTACAATTCTACCCTATTTTTCCTACATTTTCTACAATTTCCAATAAAAACATTTATTTTTCTATTTTTTCCACAATTCTCAATAAAAAAAACATCCACTTTTTTTCTGCAAAATTTATACTCACATAATTCTTCTCAAGCCCAAATCCAGATTTGCAAAAGTCATCTTAAATCCAAAACAAACATAACCTAAAGAAACTTCTAAAATTATAAATTGTGATTTGTTAAAATAAACAAATAGATAATGTTAGGCTTACATTAGTTGCCAACCGACCAATAAATGACATGTTAAGTGCCATGTCGGACAAACTTACGAGTTTTTACACAAATAACTTAAGTTTGTTAAAAAATTGAAGCACATGCATTTTTGTGTCTGAAAAAAAAAAATACATACTTAAAAGTGTCAAACTTTTAAATCAAATGGTGGTTTTTAATACTTTTCAATTAAATTAATTAATATGACATATTGACATCACATAGAATGACACATGCAACGTGATGGATTCATAAGATCGCTCTAAAAATCATATCTGTCTCAATATGAGAGTTTCAATTTTACTTCAACAAACGGGTTAATTATATTCTAACTCCAACGTTGGCTCTAGCTCTAGCTTTAGGAAATAGCACTAACTTACTATCATTTTACTTAAAAAAATTAAGCATATATATTATCTACTTATGTATTTGTGTTTCTATATATTATTCCATCATTTCATCATTTTCATTCTATTTTCATCATTAAACCACCTCCACTTTCAGAAATATTAGCATCATCAAAATCTCATTCATCATTCAAATTAAAGTCACACTTTGATTTGCTTGTGTTAGTTTAGAGCGAGATTGATTTCAAATTATTTTGATAGATGTATTAAAATATATTGCTTAATTATCAATAAACATGAAGTCCTCATTGTTGCTTTTGATTTTGTTACACAATCAAAGAGACAAATTTCAATTTCTTGATCCTTCTCAATGTCCTGAACTCAGCATTCAGTACCCTATTGCATGCAATGAATGATGAAGTTGGAAATCCCAACATCTATTGATAATCTAAAATATCACTTTGCAGTCTCTTCTTTACCATTAAACGACTTTAGAATAGCTTCTTTCGCTCAATCCATAGTTTTCATATGTGTTGTCTTTCTTCAACGGCTTCTTCTCATTATCAACAAACCTAAGCACCCAAACCAAAAAACCAATAAGACTTTATTTCAGAATGGGGGGATAAAACCAATCTTTGTAGTCTCCTATCCTTCTCCTCATTTGCCCATTCACTTTGAAACCAATGAGATGATTTATCATTTTTCTTAAAAGGCCTAGTCACCACACCCACCGCCCAATGCCCGAAACTCACCTAGGTGCACCCGATTCATGCCTTTGACGCATAATTTCATCATTGAGTCGCTTGTATTTCATTTAGATGCCTAGGTGTAACGAACACATGGATGTTTTTTAAAAAATGGTAGATATTACACCTAGTAGATAGTAGCACTCTCTAAGACCAAGAGCACTATAAACTGATCATGCATGGGCAGTAACAAAGTTGAGATACTTTAGCCCTTTCACCTTTCACAATATTAGGAGAGCAACCAAATAAGGAGTTTATATAGAATACATAGTAAACTAGGAGGCACATAAAATGCATTGGTTGAGAGAGTTCCTCCTGTTCATCTCTTGATGTGGCAATGAACTGAACGGCAGCAACTCCTAATCAATGCAAATCCATCTCGATCACCCGTTCACTGAAATCCCTTAACAGCCTTTCAACTTTTAACACCCACACCTCCATTTTCTTGATAAGAACTTGTTCTATAGCTCATATTAGACAACTCATCACCATTACCATGTTGCATCCAAAACTAGAATCACGTTGCACCTAGGCATCTAAATGAAATACAAGCGACTTGTTCTGTTGGCATGGAAAACCAGTTGAAGGAATCAATAACGAGCAGGTGCATTTGTAATCAGCATGAAATACGTAATATTGATTGATTTTCTGAATGTAGATAACTCATTGAACTTTTAAAGCCTCTGTGATTAAATCACGATGATTCAATCAGATAGATGTACATCATGTGCATACACTGATGACAATTTTTTGCAAAGCAATTTATATGAGAAAACATACCTTGAATTCATCAAGCTACGATCATTTTGCAACCTGATTTCCAACACTTTTACCACTACTCTTGGCTGAAACGGATGATGTACCCTGCTCGATGCACTGGTTACAGAATAACAATATCAGTGGCCCAATCTTGGCATATTTCTAGATGTTTATTCATCCAACTAAGGAAAGCAGACAAAAGAACGTGTTTTGACCCCAAATGAACTTTTTACCATGAAATATTTATCACCCTTTCCTACCCCCTTGAACCATGTAATAATAGGCAACAAAAATCAGCAAGGCAGTACTAATCTTTCATATATTCTTGCTTTTAAAACTTCATAAATGGGCTTTGGTAATGATGAAAGTGATGATCATGTAGGATAAAACAACTTGACAAATCATTGGCTGATATTTTCATATTCAATAGACACGCTCCTAAAGCAACAGCTGCTGAGTTATTCCAAATCACCTTTCGATTTGTCTTGCCTAATAGAAAGTTCAAAGGCCAAACCAAGAAATGACGCCAAGCACTTTTAAATTTATCCAAAGCATGGTCATATAAAACACTACATGAAGAGCAAAGTGTAACAATGATCTGAAGAAATGAGCCAGGCGAGGATTCCACTAATATAGAAAAATATCAATTACCTGAAGAAGATAACTATGCAGCCAATCCAAGGTTTGAGGGAAAGCTGTAGCTGATATGTTGACAACTGAATAACCCTGCTCAATGTGAGAAACTCCACAAGCATCAGATATGTAATACATCTGATATATGGTGCAATTCACACATGAGATCAGCTGCAAGTAGTCCCATTGGCAGTTCTTTCAAAAACCTTCCCCCACCCCACCCCACCCACAAAGGCACACAAGAAAACAAAGGAAATGCATTTTGTGTTGCCCATTTTATAGTACAGGAGCAGAAGTTCTTGTCCATAAAACTCACTCACGTTAACCGAGCGAGAATGGCAAAACATGTGAAATTGCATTCACCATCTACGGTATCTTTCTGAAATCTTTTATATTTTTAGGAAGGACAAAGGGACGATTAATCAGAGACTAATAAAACAAACCAAACTCTCGCTTGAAATTCTCATTTAACAAATTCATGCATAATATGAAAATTGATCACACAGAATGCTTTAGTATCCTTTTGTTGGTCAACACCTGTTGCCTTCCTCAACACTCAAATAATGCTAATTAGAACTTGCACTCTCATGCAGATTCAAATTCCTGTTAAGCATTTCATACCTCATGCAAAGATTACAAATGGTCATACCTGTGACTTAAATGAACAGAGGTAGTCCTGGATTGTTTTCAAGTTGCCAATTAACTTATCCTTGTCCTGGGAAATGTAGACAAAGCTTGTCAACGATTTATTCGAGGCATAGGCTACAGGAGCAGGAACCTTATCTAAAGAGTCATCTGATGAATAAGTAATTAAGTATCATAAAATCATTCTTTCTTGTGTAGAATTTATTGAGCGCTAGCACAAGCTCATAATACAGACAGAAATAAAAATGGAAGATCTAATACAAACACAAGATTTAAGTCTTGGATAGAGGTAGGTTGTGTGTGTGAAATTTTTCCTTGATCTAAATACCAATCACCAGATATAAGTCTTGGATAGAGAAAATAGAGAGAGAAAAATTAACTCCTCTATTTTGGATTTGTGGTCCCTAGTTTTGATACACTTTTATATTCACAATTTTTGCAAAAACCGTTTTTTGCTTTCGGTCCCCCAACTTGTTGCAATCAATAGGTTTTACCAACTGATGCTGACTTTTTCCCAAATAACTTGAGGTGGAAAAGCATATTCTAGCAATAGTAATTATACCTAATATGACCCAAACTAATTGATGTTGGTTTGGCACCTTAAGTAATGTTGGCTCAATCAGGATTAGCAAGTTGGGAAACAAAAAAACCAAACAGAATTTGCTAACATAGCGGGTGTAAAAGTGTTTTTTGAAGCTGAAGAACAGAAAGAGTTTTTGAAACCATAGCAAGTGTAAAAGTGTTTTCCAAAACTTGGAGACCAAAAAACCTCAATAGGCCAACATAGAGGAACAAAAAAATTTCTCAAGAAAATATAGACCACACTAACTGATGTTGGTGGTTTTTTATTGGATATTTTTCCTTATGAAGTTTGTGAATGGTCAGCATTGATTCTTAGTATAACCTGTATTGGGTACTTTTCAGTGCTACGGGTAGCTAACCACTCCTCCAGCAAAGCCTACAAGAAATCAACAAACTTGTTTACGACAAATTTTCACAAAGAACAATTTGGTGTCAACATGATAGTCTAGAAATAATTGACCCATCAAGATTACAAATCTATATTGTTTTGAACAATGACTGATGATTTTTTCAAAAAAATTCCATACCTCACAAGTCAAGATAGTCTATTCCAGAGAAACAGAAATGTTCAAACAACTAATTGACATTATGTTTCCTCTACACTTGCCCTTCATTAATTAATTTTGCTTCCATTATCAATAACATGTTTCATTTACATTGTTTGCTCATTACTACATTCTAGCATATGCATACACAGGGTTTGCCCATCATTACAGTCTTACACATGCCTGCATGCGGTTTTCTCAAATCTTCAGGTCATAATAAAAGAGTTGGCTTTCAAGCTACAGAGACTAGGCCTTGCATAAAACCATCAATAGAAAAAGTAACTTTTGGCACACCTTATGATCAAATTCAGCCATCTTTAGTATTATCGGAATAATAATGGGTTCAGGACCAGGCTTGTCTTTATTGAATGCAGGAGTCTTTATAGTGTCCGCATCTTTCACCACTTCACCTGTGAAGATAGTTAGAAGTCAGGAGTTAGCCCTTGCAAAAACAGAAAACTAAAAGAAGAACAAAGATTATCCTTTTAAAAGGAAGTACAGAACAGATGGTCAGATCATAAATTTAAAAATGAAGACAACAAGAAAGAATAATAGTTTTCACCTTTACAGTCAAGTGTGCTACTACCTATGTCCACACATTTCAGAGCATCCGAAACCATATTTACACCAGATGTTTCACTTGAACCAGCAATCTGAGTGCCAGAATCGTCATTCTCTTGATTAGCAGATGGAGCCGTAGAATTACTCTCACATGAGTTTTCATTTTTACTTTTCCCTGAGGACTTATCTTCATCTTTTGCTGCAATGGTGTTTGATTTTTTTTCCTCATCCATTAAATATATACTAGGATCCAAATGTATGCCCTGTGATTGTTACAAAAAAATTTAAACAAACAGACAAAACCATGCAGGTATCAATTATAAGCTGAACTCCAGAAGAATATTCACAAAAGACGGGGGAGTGTAGGGATGGGGGCAAACAGCTGTCAGTCAGGACAGCCTTTTCTTTTACATACAGATTAATCTCGGTGCTAGCTTGTTGCAGTCTTCATATCAAAGACAAATTTACAGCTTTGAACCAATAAACCTCCTTTTTTTTGTTGAATTCTATTTCTTCATTTTGACCCCTCTTACCAAGGGTAATATTTTTTTCCATCTTACGTTTTCTACTTATTTTTTCTGAAGTAAAAGTTCCTTTTAAATATCTTATCTTCCCAATTCAATTACATTGAGTCTGGATTGAATGATTTGAAATACAAGATTTAATTTGAAAGCATTACAAATCCACCTAAATTGCTCAAAATTTTAGTTCAAAAAGTGATGGGTTATGAATTCATATCAATCTAAACATCATCAATGAATTTGCTAGTATGAATTTCAAGTCCTAAAATCCTTCAATCTAAACATAGTGTTAGGCTCCTGTTAGTTTTCTTCACAAATAGTACACAATATTAAAGATCTGAAAGTATGAGACAAGTAAAAGAGATCAGATCAGAAATTTTGCTCCATCCAAATACTATAGGTAGGATGCACTTTCTGCCCCTCTCCCGTCCTTATACCTAGCTCTATTTATGCAGCTATTTGTATTTGGAATATCTCAAGTCAAGTTCATAAGTGCAGAATCGGTTGGATCGGGTTGGCATATTCAACCTCAAGTCCAAATGTCGATTATTTCACGTCTATGCATGCAGAACTTATTTGTTTAATTTGATAAGGTATTTGTCTTTTCACAACGGAATCTTTGGTGCAATTAAAAGCTTAATTGAACTACAAGAAACTAGTTTTTGCATGAAATGCCAGGCTTAAACTATGATATTTCCAAGTTAGAACAAGACTTGATAAAAATTCAAGCATGAAATCAAAGGAACCTGAAGTGTTGGACATTTTACTGGTTTGACAAAAATTTCATATACAATTTTCTAATCTTTATTGAAAGCCAAAATGATACTAGAAAACAATTAAACCCCAGTCCAAAGTTAGGCTATGGAAGTGGCCATTTTCTTATTTGCAGGCATAAGCAAAACAGAAAAGATCCCCAAGACATTGAACAGAGATGAGCCCCAGGGAAAATGAAATTGCCCAAGTGTTTTTCATTCAATAAAACTGATACTTCACAGATCCAGTCTAAGATAAAAAACAGAGCCATAATTTGTTCGATCTGTTAATAACATCTAATATCAGGCATAGTATATCTTCACATACATTTCAGTTCTTTATTGTATAAATTATTTAAATAGATGTTTGATGTTTTTTCTTCCACTAACAAAAGTGCACATATCGACCTCAATGTGTACTGCATAATAGTAAAAACATATTTCATTCAGAAACTAAGAAGACAAAATTCATGGTGAAAGGAAGTCCCAGTTTCTCTTTAGTCACAGTTACTCCTCAATGTATGATTCATAAAGTAACACCTGTTGTGCTTTTAGTTACAGTTTTTCAACAGTCTCACATAATTGAAGATAAATTGTAAATGACCTAGTTGAGCAATACAGAGAAAAGAGAAGTAAAAAAGAAAAGGTAACCGAGCACGTAAATCAAAGATTCACAATGCAATTTAGAGAGACAACATTTACCTCAATAATAATTGGCTTTCCGTCCTTCATTGCTTTTTTCAGATCACCGGCCAAACCTATTTGGAACACAAAATATATAAAACTCATTGTGGTCCTTGAAATGCTGCAGGGGAAAATAATAGAGCTATTACAATACCTTTGCGGACAATTCGACATTCTCTGCAAAATTCGGTTATTAACTCCTCGGACGAGCTGAACTCTCGTGCCCATACAGGGGAAGATGTTAATGGTGCACTAAGATGAAACCAAAGGCGCATCAATAAATCTAGTATTATGCAGCATAGCAAAATGAAGCAATTTGTCATCACAAGCAAGATTTATCTAAGTACCCAATCAAAACAACAAACAATGCATGAATCTCATAACACCATACAAGATGTAATGAGATAGATTTGATCATCTGCAAATGAATAAATGCAAGTCTTTTTTTCAAAATAAACGGGGTCTTTGGCTTGAACCCTGTGCTTCAAGAAAATTATTTCATTCCTCTTAGTAATCTAAATCGAATAAGTTGGATACTAACTAATTAAGACTGTCAGATGGAAATATAACAAGAAGTTTCCGAAGTTTTAAAAGAAAATCAAAGGGATAAGAGTTGCATACTCTGTTGCTGTGCGCAATAACTCATACACCATATCTGTCTGTAACATTAAGACAACGTAAAGGCATTAAACATCAGAACAAGAATGGAAAAAATAATAGCCCAACACCTCAGAACAATGTTTTACAATAATAGAAGAGGATAACCTGCAGGACATTCGGCAAATTTAGCCTCTGAGCAAGTTGAGTAGCAATAGTAGACTTTCCAACACATGCAGTACCACAGACAAGAATAACCAATGGTACTCTTTGATGGTGAAATCTAGAAATTAAAAAAATTACGATTATAGAGCATAAAACAAAGAAAATTTTCAACATTGCATCTCTGCTCCCCATCTATGCAACAAAAGGAACTAGGGCTATGATTGGTTTCATTTTCAACAAATCAACTCGGTCAGGAACCTCTTTTATACCCCATGTGTTCTATTTCCACTCTCATATTACATTTACTCATAATCATAATCTCTCTCGAAGAACACACAAAGTAAAACATGGTGTAAAACTTCTAAAATAACTAAAACACATGTCCAAACTTTTAAAATAATCAGATTGAGCATTTATTCATGATATCAACATTAAAGAAAAAAAGGAAAACTACTGACCTTGTCATCATTCTGTATCTATTTATATACTCTTCTCCATAACCTCGCCTCTCCATAAGCTACACCGTAGAGGAACAAATTATGCACCCACTCAGTCAACCATCTAAAGCTTTGTATTCACAAAAAATATGTAGTGACATCTTTTGTCAAAAAAATTCAGGTTTGGATAAAGTAAATGACGAAAATGCTAAATATTAACAATGGTAAATGCACACACCTTAAATAAGTTAGCTTCGAGATCTGTTTGGGAGCTGCAAATTAATTAAGTTAAGTTAAATATTATTATAAAGAAAAATTAAACTTATAAACAAGATTATCTAAAAAGTAAAAACAATAAGCCAAAATCAAACATACACATCCAAAAGACTATTATCTATGAGCAACTTTTTAAGTTCAAGAGCAATCTTAATAGCCACGTGATTTGGAATCTGCAATTAAGAACACCAATAGAATATCATAATAAAAGAAAACAACACATAATTAAAAAGAAAGAAAACAAGAAATGCATGTAGCAAAAAAAAAAAAGAATATATTGATGAAATAGGGGTAAGCGTTTACCTTGGTGACAGTCAACATTCTGCTAAGCAAAAATCGAGAGAGCACGTAATAGTGATCGGCATTATCACCCAACCATACTTTCACCTGAAAAAATGAAAAGGAAACACACACACACAACAACAACAACAAAATAAAAAATTTAAATCAATGCAAAATTGTAGTAAAAGTGGCGATTTTGATTACGAGCTAAAAGGAGTAGGTGAACGTAGTGTGAACCTTAACGAAATCATATTTGGAAGAAGCATTTCGAGTGGAGAATGGAAGACCCGATGACCGTGTAATTTTATTTCGATGATCAAAATCTTCTTCATTCGTGATAGGATTTTCGATTGCAACGCCTTTCTCTTTCTTCATATTCTCTAATCTGTTTCTCCTGCTTGATATTCTCTGTTCTGGAATTCAAGCAAGTGCATCAGTGTGAGCAGTCTTCTTCAACATCTCTTTTTTATTTTACAAAAATTAAAGGAATAAAGTGGCGATTCAAGAAAGATAAAGAGTAAAGAGGTTTAATTCGAGAATCCTGTAATTTCTTTTTCATATAGGTTTGAGCAATTAAATAAAACTCGTACACATGCAGCGATGAAGATCGACCGACAACTGCGGCGGCGGCGGAGTTGCGTTCGCCTGTTGAAACGGAAAATAGTTGCTGCCAATTGTTTCGGTGGTGGCAGAATTTGGATGATGAACGAAAAAATAAATAAACAAAAAAAAAAATAATAATAATAATAATAATAATAATAAAAGAGAGAAAATGAAGAGAAGGGAAGAAACAAAGAAGGGGAGGGGTTTATTTGAGATCCCCAAATTATTAACTTTTGGGATTATACAGTTTGACCCCCATTTATGTTTCTTAAACTTTCAAAAATTCTAATATAGCCCTATATCCTTTTTTAGGCTCCATTCGGATGTAAGGATTTGAGAATAGATTTTAAATTTCTAGTAAATTTATTGGTGGTGTTTCATTAAATGCGCATTTGAAATTTATCACTTTTATTTTGAACCAAATTTTTTAGTAATATGATGGATTCCAAATCCACCCGGACTCGAGTGAGTTTCAAATTCATTCCACTAAAATGGATTTCAAATTTATTCATTTCAAATTTTGAATTTCAAATAACTTTATTCAAATGGAGTCATAGTCTTTTTCTGCATTGAGCATACATGTACGGAAACACTATGTAGTAAACATATTAAGGACATGTTTGTTTGGGGTCTATGTATGTGATAATAATAACTTGGGGGTGCATTTGTCACGTCCTAGTACTAAGATAAAAAAAAAAAAAAAAAAAAGTATAGCGTTTTTATCTTAAAAATAGAAAATGAAAACCGAAAAAAAATAAAACTAACTTTCTATCATTAAATAAAACGTTTGCAGAAGGGAAATAAATTAAATTTAAGTCTCATATATAATTGCATATATTATAAGAGTAAAGATTATCTCAAACACTTATATCAATGCAATATTAATTTTAAAAAAAACATATATACGTGGAGATCCAAAAGGAGAGGCATTCACTGCAAGGGAAAAAAGAACCATATTAAGTGTGATTGTGTCGGAGAGAAAGGCATACCATGACCACGGGCGGAGCTAGACTAAAAATTCGGAGGGGGCTGAACGATTTTGGAGGCTAGATTATTATAAAATCTGTATTTTAACACTAAAAAAAAAAAAAATCCTAAAAGTATATATAGGTAATTAATTTTTTTAAAATTTTTGGGGGGCTTAGCCCCCCTCACCCACCATGAGGCTCCGCCCCTGACCATGAGTCCAAGTGATAGCTAGAAAATAAATACATTTTATTATTGATTAATTTTAGATTTTATGTCATTTGATATAATTGAATGTACCATTTTTTTATATATGTGTGTTTTTTGTTTCCAAATACTTCATATATTATTTTCTTAATTATTTTAGGAGTTTTGGAGTATTTTCGAATCAAATAACATGATCGTAGATTAAGAGATATGGAAGCTATTAAAGCCAAATCTTTCATGGGCTTAATATGAAATGTTTTGGGCTTGGAAATTCAATTGGAAAGAAGACCCAATTCTCCTATGGGTAGGAAGACTTTGTGGATTCTCTAATGGGCTTAAGAAAATTATTGAATTTGGAAGTCACATTTCCAAGGCAATTAAAAAGGGAGTCACGCCTACAACAACCAATTATCACACCACAGTTTATCTTTCTTTCTCTACAAGTCACGCCTAGAGAGATAAATAAGCTTGGAGAGCAAGAAACACATCTAGATTAGTTTTTCTCATGAATTCTTCTTGAATTTTTATGGTCGGGATTTCAAGGATGCAAGACTAGACTCCATATTTCGGTTAGAAGGGATGTTTGAACCCGTGTATTATTTATGCTTTAATTAATTATGTAATTCTCTCTTGATGTTTTGATTGAAATTGTTTATGTTATCTGATTGACATGATTTCAATTATCATTGTTTGATTTGGATTGGCCACCTAGGTTAAGTATTTAATAATTAATTGTTAGAATTTTAGATCATGAATCCTAATTGTTGTGATTTAACTTTCATTACTAGCAAATTAGAGGTCGTGCATCTCTAGGATAGCATAATCCTAGATTATCGAATCGAACTTGTGTATTCGAAGTCTAGTTCATCCTATTGTCTTGGTGACTAATGCATTTAACACAAAAATTCCTGTGCACCAGGTGCACGGATCTAAGATCTGTGCAATCTGGGTCGATCCGACCCGAATCCGTGAATTTCTTTTTTTTTTTTTAATTTTTTTTCCAAATTTTTGTCTTGACCTTTATGTTATAAATGTGTTACCTTTTATGTATAAATGTGTGACATTTATGTACAAACATCTGTACCTATATGTCTGTAACTTAGAAAAAAAATGAAGAATTTCAACACAATTTGTATCGAATACCTTTATGTGATATCAATGTAACATTTATGTTATATTTATGTCACCTTTATGTACAAATATTCTAATCTTTATGTAATATATAAAAGTGCATAAAGGTCAGAATATTTGTACATAAAGGTGACATGATATAATATAAATGTCACATTAATATCACATAAAGGTATACAGTTCAAATTAGGTTGGAAATCTTCATATTTTCTAAGTTATAGTACATAAAAGTCATGATAGTTGTACATAAAGGTCACACATTTATAACATAAAAGGTCACACTAATACAGCATAAAGGTAAACAACCTGAAGCAAAAAAAAAAAAAAAAAAAAAGCTAAATCAAAAACACGCGGATCCGGGTCAAAACTGGGTCGACCCGAATTGCATGTACACCAAGTGCACACAAGACCAACTCTGCATTTAATAAATTAAATTTAGAGAGTTTATTTTAGGTTATTCAATTAAATATGGTTAATTAGTGATCTTATCCTAATTTAACTAATCCTAAGAGACAATTCAGTTTAACAGAGTTTGTTGTTAGACTAGGGTTGATAATTCCATGATAATTTGAGAGAGATATTACATTAATTGAGGGATAATTGATACCGGGGATAACTGAATTGATAACTGAAATACTTTCATCTATTGATTTCTTGTTATTTAATTTACTTTCTACGTTACTTCTACGTTAGTTAATTAATTTATGGATAGTTAGTCAATCCAAAAACCCCCATCTTTTCTTATTTAATTGAATTGAACATGGGTGGCATAGTTTATTCTTCATTTTTCGTGGGATCGACTCCAACTTACCCTATCTACTAGTTAGTTAGTTTAGGAAGGAAAATTATTAATTTTATCAGGTCGAGACAGCGCGGTCACCATGACAAGTGCTAACTGGAGATACAGAAACCCCACAATTGCCTATAACATTTTATAGAGATTTGAACTTTGTTTTTTTATTCTCTAAACGTAACAATGCAATACCACGCATATATAAACTTCTCTCCATATGCATGTATGCAACTTCATATTTAGGGACATCTTTTGCAATATAGTTAAGAACAAATGGATTTTTGGATTGTCTATTGAGACAAAAGTTAATCCATTATAGATTGTGTATGAACTTATGCAATTCGAACGAGAATCAAGGGGTCAATGCTAAGTGGCGGAAATTTTGACGGTTTAAAATACCTCCCAAAATTCAATGTTTTTTTATGGTGTATATATACGGGCTCACTTTCGAACAAGGACCGATTGCTACATTGAGGTATCTCTTGCACCTCTAATTGTGTTTTGTATATGAGAATAATTAACATACTTTTCTATCTTGTTCTTTTGTACTTAAATGTTGGTCTTACACATCTTTACGAACACTTGTTGATAAGATGGTTGTGACTGTTAATGGGTTTAATGAGTGGTTTACACTTGTGTTGGAAAGATTTGATAAGACGAGGATTTGGTGAATTGTGACAGTGATGTGGATGATTTAAAAACAAAGAAATAATTTATTTTGGAATTGTTCATGCTTGAATGAGAAAATGGTTGTTGTACAGGCGAAAGAAACACTCTTTGGTTGGCTTCATACTCGTGGGTCAAACCGTGTTGACTCACGATTGACTTTAAGAGCTTCGGCACGATGGTCTAAACCGATAAATGGATTTTTGAAGTGCAACACTGATGTCGTTTTCTTTGATGAGGATGGTAAAACAAGATGGGGTCTTGTTTTGAGGAATGAGAGAGGTGAGCTTATTGCATGCAAATCACTTTGGACACATGGAGTGATGAAGGTTAGAGAAGGAGATGCGATGAGTCTTTTAGAGGCAATGTCTTGGGTTCATGAGAGAGGTTTCACGAATGTGTTAATTGAGATGAATTTTCTTCTTGTAGTTAATGTTATAAATAACAAATTTGAGAACTGCTCAGAGTTTGGTATCCTGATTGAAGAAGGACGTCAATGGTTGACTCAAAATCAAACTTGTTTAGTTAGTTTTACTTAAAGATTATATTAGAGTACTCACAAGTTAGCACAATCATCTACGTTGCACCATTCTCCTACTGAGTGATTTAGTACTCCTCAATTTTTATTTGATGTAATCGATAATGACTTGGCTTTTGGTATCAATGAAAAAGTTTATTTCACGAGATTCTACAATAAAATTGAGTGTATCAAACTCTTTTTCTCCACTCTTCATCATCTATACAATTGCAAGTGGATTTTCCTGCATACGTAAAATGTCATAAATTCGGTCAATTTCTTGAGATGGTTAAATGATTTATTGAGACTTATATGAATCATGTAAATAACAAAAACAATTAAATATATTGAGTATAACTGGTCACATGGACGGATCTAGCCTAGTACAAGTCCAGAATAATCTCTTTTACATATGTAAGCCCAAAGTTTATATTTCCGAATAACTGACAAATACAAGTCCACACAGATTCATCACATTCATAACATCATGTTTATAAGAATCGTGCAAAACACCATGATGTTTAACAAACGTCTTGTAACGCTTTCGTATCTTCTTGTACCTAATCATGCAACAATTGTAGTCGAAATTCGTTTTGAAACCCCATTAACAGTGTACAATAGCGCACATGCACCTTGTTTGAACCATTTATAAACTGGATTGCCAGTAATTTTTTGCTAGGCAAGTGCTCGAAAGAAGCAGTCATCAACGTCCTTTGTGCACTACACTAGGTGGTATTTTCTTTGGGGTCATTGTTGAAAAACAAAGTTCCATGTATGTTATTTGTTAAGCAAGATGTTGTTGTGTGACTTTATTATCTTTTTTACCTAGTAACTTATCGTGTCTGGCGATTCCGGTCATTAACTTTTTGGGTTGGCAATTTTATCATTTTAATTTTTGAAATTTGAAAATTTAGGCCAATTTCATCCCGAAAAGCCAAATTAGGCTCAAATCGCTAATTCGGGTCATTCGACCAAATTTAATGATTTTTACTAAATAACATTAAAAGTAATACAAAAGTATTCATAAAGTAAAAGAAAATTAAAATAAATTAATAGTTAAAGGATAAAATTGTCAGCCCGAATTTAGCAAATCGGGCTGAATAGCCCGAAATTAGAGCTTGATTGCCCAATTTGATATTTCGGGATAAAATTGGCCTAAATTTTCGAATTTTCAAAGTTAAAGGATAAAATTATCAGCCCAAAAAGTTAGTGGTTGTAATTGCCAAACCCGATAAGTTATGTTAATCAATGGAAATTTTGATGATGAAACTCAGCAGCTGATAGCATAACCTCGAATATATAAAAGTGGGGAAGATTGAAATGATATTGAAGCACATGATTATGATGATATGGATAAGTATGTCTCACATGTACAGTGCGACGGTTGTCCATGAGTTTTTATGTATAAAGTTTGGATTTCATGATAAGCAATCCCAAGGTGCTTCCTTTCATATTTAATGAAAAAAGATTTCAGAAGATAGACTTGGTGAACATTTGAATTTTGTTCCATCAGCCTATGTTTAAATCTTTTGATGTGAAACAAATAGAATACAACAATATTTTTCTTTTTTTCATTTGAAGTGAATATAAGGGTAAATTGTAAATCATGTCCCAACTTAAGGAAGTCGCATATTAGGTTCCACAGAATTGGGGTTCATTGATTTAGTTCTTTAATTTAAAAATAAATAAATTGACAATTTGAGGATAATTCGAGATTTTTTCAACAATATAAGGACACTTAGCTTCGCTGATGTGGTGAGAATAGTGCCGAGTGGAGCAAATGTGCCACTTGGCACCTAAAAACATGCTAATGTGGAATTAAACAATTAAAATAAATGAAAAATACATAAAAAAAAAAAATTCAAATCTATATATTTAAATGAGAACATTAAAATTATGCAAAAATCTGAAACTTTTTTTTACAAAATACAAAAAATTAAATATTGTTTTCTTATTATTTTAAATATTAAAAAATTTAAATGAAAAAATATAAATAACATTAAGAAATATTTAAACTAATATAAATATAGATAATAATTTAAATCAAAATTACATTCATATTAAAATTTTGTGTTTTATGTAATATTATTTATATTTCAAAATAAAAATCTGCATATTATTCAAAATTTTAAAAATGTTAAAATAAAATATTTATATAAAATAAATAGCACTAAGAATTATTTAAATCAATATAAAATAGCACTAACATTTTTAAAAATTTTAATAGCATACAGAGTTTTATTTTAAAATATAAACATTATTTAAAAAACACAAAACTTCCAATATTATATTATAAAAGAATCTGAATATTATTTCGATTTAGATTATTATTTATATTTTAATACTGATTTAAATACTTCTTAATGTTATTTATATTGGTTTTATATTTTTTTAATTTGTAAAAAATTTAAATAATATTCAGATTTGTATGTTAAAATATAAATAATAATTTCAAAACACAAAAATTCAATAAAAAATCTAATATTATTTTGATTAAAATTTATCTAAGTATTTGTTAATGTTATTTATATTTTTATATAGTTTTTTAAAATTCTTTAATTTTTAAATAATATTTTTATTTTTATTTGAAAATATAAATAATATTTTGGAAAACACAAAATTAAATGAAAGTCTGAATATTATTTTGATTTAAATTATCATCTATATTTTTATTGATTTAAATATTTCTTAATTTTATTTATATTTTTTTCATTTTAACATTTTTTTTCATTTTAAAATAATATTCAGATTTTTATTTAATTAATGTATTTGTAAATAAATTTGATAATTTTATATAATTGTAATACTTTCATTTAAATAAAAAAAAGTTTTTGTATGTATGTATAAATAATATTTATATTCCTATTCTTTGTACGTTAAAAAATATTCATATTTCTATGTATTTTTTCTTTATATTAATTATTTAATTGCAAATCAGCGACAATTTTAGGTGCCACTTAGCGCAAATTTTCGCCACATCATCATTCTTCTTACCACATCAGTGAACCTAGGTAGACAAGTGTCCTTGAATTGACAAAAAAAACTTGAATTGTCATCAAATTGCTTAGTCTTTTTCAATTAAGGGACTAAGTTAGTTGACCCCTCGGTTCCTTTGGGACCTAAAATGCGATCCTCATGAATTGTGGAATGTGATTTACAATTTATCCATGAAAAAATAAATAAATGATTATAAATTGACATACATACCAAATGCACTTAACATGTTTTTTTTGATGGATTGAAATAGGAACTCAAATGTAGATATACGATGAAACAAGATACACATGATTTATGTATCTCACTACAAGAAATTTGAGAATTCGCAACAAAATTCGTCATAAAAACACCATTTTTCGTCACAAAAGGTGTTTGGTGACGAAATATTTTCATCGCAAAAAACGTTGTTGTAAGTGCGTCGTATTAGGTAAATACGATGATATTTGAATTTGTCATCTAAAGTCATCTTTTGATGACGTTAAAGGTCATCGTCGCTATATCATTTCATCTATAGTGACAAATAAAGTGTCGCATTTGGCATCAAATTCGCTAATTATGGTGTTTCGTCACTAAAAGTGTAACTTTACATGACGAATTTAATTTATTGTCACTAAAATATTAATTTTTAGTGACGATTATCCATTTACTACCAACTTTGACAAATTTTGGTGACACAATTTTAGTCACAATTTGATTAACTAATTCGTCATATTTTATATAATTCGTCACCAAAGAGTTAAACTTTAGTGACGAAATTTTGACGTTGTTATATGTATCCATATAATGATGACACAATGCGTCACGAAAAAGTAAGATTCGGTGACAAAAACATTGTGGTCACTAAATAGTGTAAAAATGGTGATGAATTATTTTTGTCATAATAAATATTATCTAGTGACGAAGATGATAATTGTCACTAAATATTTAGATACAGTGACATCATATATTTCATCACAAAATAGTTATACTATTGTGACCAAATTTATCGTTAGTATATGTATATATAATGACAACACAATTTGTCACCAAAAAGTAGGATTTAATGACCAAACCTTTATTATCACTAAATGATGTAGAAATAGTGATGAAATATTTTTGTCATAATTAAATATTATTAAGTGACGAAGTTGGTAATCGTCGTTACTAATTAGCTTACGGTGACAACATTTTTTGTCATTAATTAAATATTATTAAATAATTATTTTTATTGTGGATTTAAATTATATATACACATACTATTTAAATAGATTTATAATTGACAAAAATAATTATCATGATAAACTAATTAAATTCTAAATTACAATAAATAAATATTTACTATACTACCATTAAATTAAAGATCATAAATTTGAATTGCATAATATGATAAAAATGCAGTGAAATAAATTGTACCAAAAGTCGAAAGCAATAAACATATTCGAGTTAGAAATAAAAAGAACATAAAAAAATATTCTCCTAAATCTTAAAGTTTCATCCCTTTATCAGGCAATAAATTCATAAGCTTGTTTAGTTGGTCTTTCAAGGCTGCTATTTCTGCATCTTACTCCAAGAGCTGATCACCTTGCACAGAGAGCTGATTTTTAAAATCACTCACTATCCTCGCTCATCACAATCCCATCGTTCATAGACTTCTCAAAGCTATTAAGCCTATTAGGACAGGAAACCATACATAAAAAATAACCATACCAGAAACAAAAAGAAGAAAAAAAACGCCAATAAAATTATGATTAAGTAGGAATTTGGAAACCAAGTGTTATATTCATAGTACCCGATTCTATTCTGAAATCATAACAATAAAATCCAAAATCAAGCAATTACTTTCTAAAAGTACAAAGACAAGATTACGGCTCTAATATTAGTTTACCCAGAGATCTGAAGAGGAGTGAAGTCTACATTACTTGGAACATGCAAATATAAAATATAAATTAAACTGCTAGCTTCAATAAAATGCAGTTCATTTTTTGAGTTCATCCCTATATAAAGATAATTTTATTTTATTATTTTTTAGTTAAGGTTTTTGATTAAGACGGCTCAGTTAATTAATTAACCTAACTTTTTATTCATTACCAACCGAATATCAGTTATGTTTATATATATACATATAATTAGTTTTAGTGATTTATATATATTGTTTTAGCATATATTATTTGAATTTTTGACTTGAATTCTAGAAAGTGTCACAAATTCGTAGAATACAATTATCAATAATGAGTCAAATTGAAGGACTAAAAAAAACCAATAAATTAATTGAATTCATTCTTTTCAGAAACAATATTATTAATTAACTTTTTTTGGTTTATCGTCATTAAAAGATTAACTTGCAAATAAATAATAAAGAAATAAGTTTTATTGTAAATGATTAGCTTAAAAAACTACATTCGAAATTAAGATAAATGAACAAATGATAAATAAAATATAATCAATATAAAAATTAGTGTAAAAGCGTAAATCACAATTTATTATTAATATCTCTGTCATGTTACTATTATATAAATATATCTACACACACTCTATATCAATGATCTTAATTAACTAAAAATTTGGGGATTATTTGATCAATAAAGCCTGCAAATTAAGATTTGTATAAAGAACGGATCGCTAATTAGGTAAGAAAATATATGAGCACATGGTTTGGAGATTTCAGTCTAACCAATCTTGAACCCTAATGATAAACACTATTACCTTTTTAATGATACACCTTTTAGGACCGTATCTCAGGATAATCTCATGACTATTTGGTGATTAATCATGACAATTATAATTTATTAGAAACTTTTCAAGAAAGATCTCAATCAATAAATTTGAATGCCAGTTGAGCTGCATACATGTTTTAGTACTATAGAACCCCAATAAATTAATTTGATTTTTAATGGAGTCCAATTTAGCATAAAATAGTACTAATGCTTTTTTTTTTATTAGTAAAAACACCATAATGTAAATACTTTGCGTTTAAATTGACTCCATAAAAAGCTAGCCAACACAAGTTTGATATTAGGGTTGTGTCAAGTAATTAAACAAATATAATATCAAGTGTGTAGCTTTAAAAAGGTTGTGAATAGAAGTAGTGGATGAAGATAATTAAGCATTATATTAAAGAGTGGTTAAAAACTTTTGGGGAATGTGAATTCCAATCCAACTACAAAGAGGAGATCAGTCAGGAGACTTTGGTGAGCCTAGCTTCTAATTAAATTAAAATGGGAGTGATCATGTGAGTAGGGTCTCAATTAATTTATTCAATTATATCACAACTTTTTGGGACCTTGAGATTTGGTTGATAGAGAACCAACAGAATAATTCCATCCAATAATTTTTTTAGTTTTGAGTAAATTAAAATGATCCAATCAAATCTTGGTTGAGTGAAGAAAGAAAAGATAGGACAGAGTAGTAATATTAAACATACAAGTGACTCTCAACAACGAAACATTCTGTTGGGAGACTGTCTTATGAATCTTGATTCGTGAGACGAATGTATATTTAACAGATTTGAATGTAGATGATTTATTTTGACTTAATAATACAGTGGAAATAAATGGGTGGGTTGATGATCTATCTAGCAAAATGTAATTAGTGATACGATTCATCCAAGTTTTCATTGACTCACAATCGATGCATGCATGTGCCGTTCACAATCAATTTTATATATATATATATATATATATATATATATATATATATATATATATATATATATATATATATATATATTGCAAGAAATTTTGAGGAGTAGATTATTTGAAAAAAATTGCCTAAGGAGAGGTGATTATAGTTTGATGCAATTTTAATGTTAGAAGATTAATTTAGTATTGTACCATACATTATTTGTATAATATCATGTTGATTACTTTAAACTAATCTTGCCAAGTAAAATGATATAAAACTCTTAAGAAACAGGGGAGATATATTATATAAGTCAAATCTAAAATAAATTAAATAAATATAGTGTAGAAATTTTGAATCTTGCACGATGACCATCCTAGCTAGCTAGAACCTTTTAGTTATAATTATTGGTACCTTTTCATTGAATCTTGTTTGCATGATCTGTGAATAATTGTGTAAAAAGGTTATTCAAAGCCCAAAAAGTAGAATCTTTTACCTAATCAAACCTGAAAAGTATGATCTTGTTTGGACTTCATCCCCCAATTAAATTAATATTCCTTAAACAATTTCTGAATAATAATCATATATATTTTATTTATTCTTCTCATCGTCTTAATTGGTCGACATGTCTTTTTGGCTGAACTTAAATGTGAAGAAATCATGGGAAGATTTGTTATGGTACATAGTAGGTCTACGTGGTCTATGATATGCTTTTACAGCATGCAAAAGAGTTGATTAATTAATTAATTTGTCAACTTCTCTATAGTTGTGCCCTATCATCTCATATGCATTATTATTCAATTCAATCAAATAAGTTAATTTTGTCATGATTCATGTCTTCATATGTACCCCTGGTTGGTTCTGTACTTTGGATCCCTTTAATTATTAGATTAATTTATTATCGAATCAAGTATTATATATACAGTTATATCATAATTAATACACGCAGAACAAGTATATACCAATCATTCATGATCACATATATATGTAACCTATTCCATACATTAATATGTCATGCATGATGTAGTACCTACGTATGTCGAAATAAATAATTTTAATGAACTTGTTAAATTATTTTTGCCATTTTACCCCTGACCATTGGAACAATTTCAGAATTTGACAGCCACAAATTAACTTGCGGTCCCTTGTTTGATCTTCAAACTTGAAATGATAAATAGAGATATAAATAAGTTGAGCCGTTCACGAACTATTCGTGGCTCGACTCGATAAATATTCGTTCATGATCGTTTGTTAATCAAAACTCGAGCTCGAATATATTTCGAGCCGAACTCGAACTTAAATATATTCGGTTTGAAAGTTCGCGAACAAGTTCGTTAAGTTGGCTCGCGAACCTGTTCACGAACAGATTCGTTAGAGTTTTTAAAGTTCGTTTAGATAGCTCTAAGTTCATTTATATATTATAAGATATTAAAATGTGATTTATGAATTTTATATGATTTTAATACGTTAGCGAGCTTTCGAGCTTGACCTCAATTTTAACGAGTCGAACTCAAGCTCGAAAACATATTTATCGAGTCGAATTCGAATTAATATCGAACTCAAAAATTTTAAAACGACTCGAGCTTGAACTCCACTTTTGAAGTTCATATCAAACTCAACCGGAATAAAAACGAACGAGTCTGCTGATATTCGGCTTGGTTTAGCTTGTATACATCCCTAATGATAAATGTTCAAAATTATTTGTCCAATGCAAAATATTAATTAATAGTTACAGAATCATGATTCATAAATCAGATTGATATACGAAACCCGGTGTTCTTGATGTTACTAAAACGATTTCTAACCCTAGGAGGTTTTTTTTTTTATTGCGGCAAAATGCAAATTTGATCATTTGATCGATCTTCATATATATTAAGCCTTTTTTTTTGTTGGTATTTCCAAATGCTGAGTAGTTCATGCTGAAATTGAAGACATGAAATAATCAAAATATTCAAACTTGGCAAGTTTAGGAGGTCAAGAATGTATTTCCCTTATTTAGTTAGAGGAGAAATTTATGATTTTCATCTTGTAGCTTAGACTTTGTTCACTATTCTACTAAATTTTTATATATTTCAAGTTAAGTTCTCTATCATTTTTGTTTTTTTCAATTTCATCTAATTTTGCTCATACGTGGAAACTGGAATTGCTGGCACGGATTATCAATTCCGACTGGTGTTTCATAAGTAGAAATTGACACTTCGAACAAATTATCTGACCAAAATTAACAAAAAATTAATATTAGCAGACCAAATTAATTAGAGTGTAAAATTGATTGTCAAAAAAAATAGACATCATCTAAGTTACAAAATTCTTATTGAAATTGTATTTAGAGGCCAACATGTATTTGGCCTAACATAAAAAGTAAAATTACTGCAAAATAAAATATCATGAGTATTAAAATCATACTCAAATTCTACAACAAAATATCATTATAAAAATAGAATAATTCGTTTTTTAACATAAAAATATCACTATTGATAGATTTGAAAAGAAATCGTTATCACGAAAATGTTGGTTGCTAAAATTTAGAGATAGAAAAAATTTATTTCTAAAGTTAGTGACCGAATTTTGGTCTCTAATATAAACAAATTAAAAGACCAAATTACCAACTAATTGGAGCCGGATTATGTTTATCTCTGATATTTTATCACTATAATTCATCAATAATCAGATAATGTTAATATCTTTATAAATTTTTATGTCACTACACCTATCTTTATTATGTATCTATTTCGTCATATATAATTTATACCAATTCTATCAAATCGTTTTTAATCCACAAATTTCTTACATGACATATATTGTATCCTGGTTGACAAAACCCTCATCCGAAATTGATAGCTGCAGGTGCATAGTAGAGATAAAATTTAAGTTGAAGATGAGAACCAATTCAATGCATATATATTGGTACTAAAAAATAATAAAAAAAGAAATCAATCCAAGTGGCATAAAAAGTTGAGAATCACCTTTTTGGTTTAATTGCAGAATGTGAAAATTGAGAGTAGATTGAGCGGAGATATGCTGCTCACAACAACTACAAACTTAGTTGTCTAGAGATTTATATATTAAATATATATATTCTGCATTAATTATCTTTCTTGATTTGAAATTATGCAAATATATAAATAACAGTAATGATAGTAGCATAAACCACTACTGTGCTCTCTAGCCTACAATGTTTTAGTAGTGTTCTTCAGTGCTGTTGCATTTATTTGTCTTACTCAAGATCTCAAAGCCCAAAAAGAGTTGTTGCTCAAGGTTAGTTTAGTTTCAAACTTTTTTCACTTTTTCTTATTAATTCTATTATTTACTCTATGCCCGAATCGAAACTGAATCGTCGAACCACAATTCACGGTTTCGATTTCGGTTTTCGAATTGAGCATCTCTAGTTTTGTGCTACACATATCCACTCACTCTCTAGGGGATGGAGTATACATATGTTTTCATTGGGTTATAAATCACATGTTTCTCTACTTTTAAAAGTCAAACAATGTTATTTTATATACCTCTTCTTAAAAGTATGTTGGGATTGGCCTAACTTTATATTTCCTCTAAATCAGAGCAAGTCAAGATAAGAGAGTTCATGCATATGAACTACAAACATGAAGACACTTTTTTATGCACTTTATTCAATTTTATTTAAGATTTAAATCCATAACTTATATTTATAGGTTGATTTATTTGTTTTCCAATTTAAGTTACCTAATTAAGGTGATAACAGTAAATCTTTCCACTTAATTTATGTTCCTTACTTTGTAAAATACAGTATAAATAAATAATAAAAATTCATACGAGAAATCTCACTTATTTAACTCCATGAGATAAAACTTAACTAATATTTATTTTTATGGTTAAATGAAAAAAACAACCTAAACTATTGTTTTTTTTCATTTTGCAACCTACACTTTTTTTTTTTTAATAAATTGCAACCTAAACTACTAAAATTTATCAAATTGCAATTTTTGAACCATTTTTCGGCAAAAACGTGAACATGTGATACGCACGCTAACTTCATATAAGGGTCACCTTAAATTACAAGATTACAAGAATACTCTTATGTTTTCGGCGTGCGGGTTACGTGTTCTCGTTTTCATCGAAAAATGGTTCAAAAATTGCAATTTGATAAATTTTAATAGTTTAAGTTACAATCTAATAATTAAAAAAAATTAGATTACAAAATAAAAAAAAATCAATAATTTAAATTGTTTTTTACATTTAACTCTTATTTTTATTATTCTCAATAAATATACACATAACATGTATTATAAATATTCATATTGTAATAAAGGATCTCGAACAACTTTACAGAATACTTTGATTACAAAGTGGAATAATAATTTAAAAATGTGACAAAACCTACCCATTGGCCATTGCTTTCAAAGTGCATATGGAGGACCATGAAATCAAAGTGTGATATCTGTAATATCCAGTAATATGTATTACAACCCGTCTCTTTCTGGGCCCCACGCTAAAGTTAATAACCCACATTCCACCAATAAATTAAATTCTCCTCTATACTTTATATTTTTCGGCTAATTTATTTCCCATTCATTTTAAGTTTAATTTAATTCTTTAATTTAGATTAAAAGTATTGGTAATTAATTTGTACATACATGCACCAATTTTATAAACAAAAAAAATGAAAACAATTAATTAACATAACAAAACCAGCAAAATAAATTTTGACGTGTACGTCTAATGAAATTATCCTTTAGAATTTTTGTGTTACTTGAATTAATAATTTTCTAAAGATTAAAGGGAAAATGAAGAGATAAGACTAGATTAAATTTGGTAGTATGTCCTTGGAAATCAAATATATAATACCATCGGGCAGAGACATATTATTAATTAAATTCCTTCTTAAATATAATTGATTGAATTAATTAGTTTAACAAACACGTGTTTTACAGAGTCTCCTTCATTGAAACTCGTATTAATTAATTAATTAAATACTTCTTATTTTTGGCGTCTTACATATAATTCAACACAAAATTTGAATGATGATTTCCCATGAGCAAAAGATCATGATCCGTGGAAGCATTTAGCTAATTATATTGTATTTATTTTATTAGTCTTGTGTAATTTCGCACAAGGCATAATATTATCACACTGACTATTTAGATTCCATAACATTTATTAGAATTTATATTTTACAAAATAAAATAACAAATCCTGGAGAATCCCTAACTCAGGTACATTTCATATAACTATTTTTGTAAATACCCCAACAATAGGTAGGAAAATCTATTAAATCATAGAAATTAAATCATTAGCTAAAATTTACTTTAAATGAATAGGAGTTAGTCGTTTTTTTTCCCTTAATAAACTCTAAAATTTAAGATTTTCATATAATCTGTTTTTCTTTAAGAGTAGCAATGTTGCAAGAAAGTGGGACGAAAATTAAACTACCCCCTTTAAATAATTAAATACAATAAACATATCGATATTCTCTACCCATAAATATAAGTAAACATCTTTTCGAATTTAAATAAACAAAAATATTATTTCTCAATTTGTTTAAAAGATGGAATTATATGAAAATTTGATGTATTAAATAAAAAAATCGAAATATGTTGATCTCTTACATAAAAAGTCACTAAATAAAAATATAATTTCTTACGTCAGTGTATAGAAATAAAATTACTATATAAACTAATAAAAGTGGGAAAATAATTATTCCGTCAAGAAATGGAATAAAGAGAATAATAAACTACACAAATAATTTATTAAAAAAGAAGCTTCGATTTCATGTCACGCGTCCGCACATTTCAAGACTACTAGGATCCATCTTATCCTCTCTCTCTCTCTCTCTCTCATAACACCTTTTGGTATAGCTATGTAAATTAACTCCAAAAATAGGAAAAATAGGTTAGTATATGGGGAATTAAACATCCAAAGTCAAAAGGAATATTGTTGAAGTGTAGTCTAAAGTCTTCGCCATGATTAGTACCTTTTGTATTTTACCAATATTTATGTCAAGTATTATAATTATTTAGTAATTTCATACACTTTTGAAGAGATTCCAAATTCTAAAGAGATGATGTAAAATAATTAGAGTGTAAAAGGAATTAAAGGGTTTTAAATGACATTTAGAGTTGCAATTTTGGGTATATACGTGGATCATTGGAAATAATCACTTACTCAAAATCTGTACATAATCACTAACTCAAAATCTGTATATATTAATGTGTTTAGGAGCTATAGTTTAAAATCATCTGCACATAATAGATTATAGATATGTAAACATTTCAATAAATGGAAAAAAAAAAAGTTATTTAATAAATTACAAGTTATTCTTATCTAAGTGGCATTCTTACATTTAAAAAAAAAAAATTAAATTCTTTGTTTTTTTTTGTTTTTTACTTTAATCATGTTTCATGGAATGTTTATATTATTGAGAGTAAGTTAATAATCAGTTTTCTTAAAATGAATAATAGAGTAATTTTGTATTAAAAATTATGCTATTAAACAAATATTCTATATTTAACTTTAATAGCGCTTGGTGTAAACTAGGATAAGTAATGAAAAAAAAAACTAGGATAAGTAATGGCCACGTGAGCAGTGAGATAAGTAATCAATTATTTATTAGAAAGGGGGAATGGCCATTGACATATCCTCCACTCTCTTCTCACTTGTTAAAAACAAAATAAAAATAAAAAATAAAAATCTGCAAAATAAGAAAAAGTGATATAAAGAGATGGCGTGTAGTTTAAAGGTAGGGACGATCCTATTTGGCAAAAATGATTCCCAATATCTCCATTTCCAATGCGGAAAAATGTTTTTTTTTCTTTCTAAATTTGTGTTATTAAAATTTTTCATTATTTATTTTCACCTTTTATTTTCTAATATTCTATGTTTAAAAATATATATATATTTTTTGGTTTATTTACCTATAACAACATGTAAATCTTGTTTTTTTATTTTTAAAGAAATTATTACAAGTTGATCCCTTTAACAATTAGATTTTCAACATATGATATTTATAGAGATGATTGATCAGTTAGAATAAAATTACTCAAGCAAACAGTCAAAACGCTGTATTATTTTTTTTTAGTTTTTATAGGTTCAAAAGGTTTTGGTGTAGTTTTCATAAACGTTGGAGCCTGTTTTGATAATTTGATCTAACACTTAAGAATAATAGATCTTAATTAACCAAAAAATAAAAATAAAAATTATATGTTGTAATAGATAAGAGAATGCATATAAGGTCCAATCCCAAAAGATAACCTTATCTCAACATTCTTGCTATAACTAATGTTGTAGTTGAGAATAGTTAATTACACAAAATTACATATATGAGGGAAAAAGAAAAAAAAAACTCTTAAACTAGTTTCTAGTCATGACTTGTATAAAAAAGTTAACATAAGAAAAGAGAACTGTAATTTCAGAATAAAAATTATTATCTAGAATAAAGTTTGTGTTTCCCCATAAGGAAGACTTGTGGTATTCAAAATTAAGTAACCTACAAAATAACAATAACAAAATAACAATAACAAAAATAAAACAAATACTATAATAGATTAATCGAATGTGTACAATTCATGCCTCGAATTACACGCCTAACTAATATTCGGCATTTAAACTTTTCTAAACCTATAATAACACCAAGAGTAGAATACCATTTTATTACATGATATCACATTTAACTCATTCCAATTTTTTTTAATCTTTATTCTGTTTGGGAAAAGTGAAACATAATGTTACAGTAATTTTTTTTAGTTTTACTCTGTTAAACTTTTATATTTGAACTTATCTATTTATTAATCAAATCTAGTTTAAACAAAAACATGAGTTGAATTCGAATAACTTAATTTGTTTATTTGTTTACATTTGTTTTTCTATTTGATTTCAATATTTACATTTTTGTTTTCACTTTTTGAAAAAAAAATTAAACTATCCAAGTATGGAAGAATTAAGCCAGATCCTCAACATTTATAGTTAACACCCATAGAAAATTAACAAAACGTACTAGATCAGCTTGTTTTACAACAAATAAGATTCGAAATTTCAAATCTACACCAATAAAATTTTGTAATTAAATTCCAAAGCTTTTAAATAATTTACAATTTTAGTCATACGTTAGTGGTTTGTTGGATTTTTATGAGAATTAATGGTTTCACCGAAATTCTAACACTATTTAGGACGCACCGCTTTGTGTGCAGAGTAGACTCGCAAGTAATGACATATAATTATATTGTACATCAAAGGTCCAGCAATCACAAAATTGCAAAATTCTAAAATCGATGCATACAGTACAAAAATTTTCAAGATCCGATAATCGTACTACACCATTTCCACAAATTTGTCATAATTTAAAGGAAGAATTGAAAAAAAAAAAAAAGCAATAGTAATAAATGAATGAAAATATGTGTGTGAGAAATCGCCATCTCAATTAAATAATTTAGGTAGTGAAAGAGTGTGATAGGTAACAGCTAAGATGAGTAGCCAAAAGGAGAGTAATTTGTAGGCAAATTAGCTTCTGAGCTTTTATTCTCTAGCCTTGTTTGCATCAAAATAACACACACCAACAAATGCACAGCCTGTACCCTTCATCTCTCCAACCACCTCTTTCCCTTTTCCTTTTTTTTTTTAATAATATATTAATTATTCTCTATAACCACCAATAATTACTTGTTATCATCTATTAATTTAAAACACCCATTAATGATTTTCAGAAATGAAATCTTTACCCAATTAAGGTCGCGTGAATAAATTATACTCTAAATCAAATATTTCCCCTTTTTTTTTTTATTTGCCTCCATTTTAAATAGAAAAGATCATTATTTCCCAAAGAGTTTGATTGAAGGTATATTTTTTCCTTGGTAGATTTCACATATCTGGTTTTACTTAAACCGGTTGATATATCCCATTTATAAACGTGGGTTTATTATATACTAAGTTAAGTGAATTTTGAATTAAAATTTGCACTAGATAAAATAGTTCTATAATTTTAAAAACTTTCGATTATTAGTTAGATTGCCTGTAATAACATGTTAGAGTAACCCCCTGTTGTTTTGCTTGACATCTAGTCTATATATAATGATTGAGTAAATTTGTAAAATAATTACACAATGTCATTAATAAATAAAGTTGTATAATTTCATTCCTAGCAAAACAAAAATAGTTACTTATCTTGATATTATGCTGTTTTATTTTTCTTTTTATGATTATTGAGAATTTTGAATTTATATTATATAACACATAAATTGAAATATCTAATAAAAATCCGAATTCTTTTAAATTACAGAATTAAAACAAGAAAAAAATAATTTAAAAAAGACAACAAGATCTTGAGACAAAAAGTTTCAATATTCCCTCCCTCCTTATTCTCCTTCATAAATAGAGGGAGTGTGCAAAGTAATGTTTTCTTGAATTCGTATATTTCTTCTAACTCAAAGTTTTCTCAATATTTAACAGCTTGTCGCTAAAGTGGGGGTGAGCGTTGGACTTTGTGTGGAAATTGACTTTGGATTGTGTTTGTTGAGAGACAGAAAGAGGGGTGCTGCCATTTTGAGGAGAGAGAAAGTGAGCAATGATATAGCGTAGTAGTATATAGCAGCATTAGCATATTGGCAGAAAACCCCAACACATTTGCCGTCTATACATACACACAGACATATATATATAGGCTTCAGAATTATTCAGTACTGCGAGCCCGGCAGCATTTGTGTGCTCCGCCGCTCGTGTGCTGCCAAAATTCCCAAAAAACCATTCACAGATCTCAAGGCCCATTTATTGGTTCTTCTTTATTATTTGTGTTTTTTTACTATTTTTTATTTCAAAGATTGGGTCTTTTTTACCTTTCCTTCACCTTCACACCATTTTCCCAAGTCAATATACAGAGAACTTGGTGCTAATCCTCTTTACACACACTTATATATAGAGAGAGGCCACAATCAAAGGGGGGTCGGTGATACTGTTGGGATTCTCTATTCGTTTTCCAAGCTATTCAAAGGTACAACCATTTGTATTGTAGCCTTTCGGTTTCTTTGTTTCTCTGTTATTTTATTGCAAATTAGGTTACTGTGGGTTTGTTGTAGTGTTTTCCCCTTGGTTTTGGGAGTGAAACTCGGGCCGTGATTGTTGGAATTTGATTGGCTTATAAAGGGCTTGTTGTGAAATGGCATTAGCAAGAATTGTTTAAGTGGGGTTTTGTTTGATGTGGAAATGTTGATTCTTGGTGAGGTAGAAGAGGCTTTCTTTGACACATCTGATCATTTGATCTCCGATGAGGGCTCCGATTATGATATTTGGTTGAGAGAGCCGCAGAGTGTCAGCGAACGAAGGGGGAATTTTTTGTCAAGAATGGGATTTGAATCCGATAGGATTAGTGTGTCATCATCAAGTGACAATTTGCTATCCGAGAGGCGGAATTCCAACAGTCAAGCCAACTGTTCGGTTGATTACTCCGATAGGGATTGGTTGGATGATGTAGCCATTGATGTTGAGATGGAGCTTAATGAGAAACCACTGTGTGATAGTGAGAATGAATTGAAGCAAGACGAGGGAGAGATTTGTACGGTTAATAAGAAAACGAAGAAAGTAATGAGCTGGTTGAGAAGCTTCACTAAAATGGTGAAGAAAAACCATAGCTTAAAAGGATCAAAGCTAGGCATTGAGTCTGGAAAGATGACTCGGGTCAAAATGGATCAGAGTCGAAAGAGTTATATGGAATGCACCGGGGTGTATACGGGCCAAGAAGTTCGGGCCCACAACGGGCTAATTTGGACGATGAAGTTCAGCCCGGATGGCCAGTATCTAGCTAGTGGTGGCGAAGATGGTGTCGTTTTTATATGGCGTGTCACTATGGTGGACGCCTCTTGCAATGGCGATGAATGTAGCTTTGAAATGGATAGCAAATTGAGTCACAAATCGAGTTCCATTATCATCCCGGAAAAGATCTTCCATCTTGAAGAAGAACCGTTGCACAAATTCATGGATCATAGCAGTGATGTTTTGGACCTTGCTTGGTCTCCATCTAATGTATGTTTTTTCTTTTTTTATATGGTAATTAATTGTTTCTGTAATCTCTATCTTTTTTGGATTTAATTGAGATTGTATTGTTTTTTGGTTGCAGCATCTTCTGTCATCATCTATGGATAAGACGGTTCGGTTATGGCACGTTGACTCGGACCAATGTCTCGGAGTTTTTCATCACAGCAATTATGGTAAGTTCTTTTCTATACTCTGATTAATAGAAGTTTGTTTTTGTTCCTTGTTGCTTATCGAAATTGTGTGGATGATTCAGTTACATGTGTTCAATTCAATCCTGTGGACGAGAGTCACTTTGTGAGTGGTTCGATTGATGGTAAGGTTCGTGTTTGGGGAATCCATAGAAGTAGAGTCAAGCAATGGGCTAATGTTCGAGACATAGTCACTGCAGTATGCTACCAACCGAATGGAAAGGTAAGAAGACATGATATTGATATTGATATTATGTTAATAATCGAAATATGGTGGAAAGAAATATAACATTTTTCCGGTTGTTTGGACAGGGTTTTGTCGTTGGTACTCTTTCTGGTAACTGTCGAATCTTTGAATCATCAGGCGACGAGCTTATCCTAAATGCAGAGATGAACATCCATGGCAAAAGGAGATCATCTGGCAACAAAATTACTGGCATTCAGGTATTATTATTTTCCTTAAATTTGTCTGTCCAGTGATTGAGTTTTTTGAGCTTGTTTTGTTTACGTCGTTTTTATCATTCTCAGTTTCTGAATAACGACTCTCGAAGATTGATGATAACATCGGAGGACTCCAAGATTCGTATTCTTGATGGGCTTGAGATTATTCGCAAATACAAAGGTATTGAAATTGTCTTAATTTAAAACCAACACTCGATGTTTTTTACTATTGTTTCTTTGTTTCCATTTCCTCATCTTTCCGTTCTCCGTGGATTTATTCACCTTCAAGAAAAAGGGAAAATAGCCGCTAAATTTTAGTGGCAAAAAATTGAATTTTTTAAGGCTAAATGAGGCTTGTCTTTAAGAATGGCTAAATTTTAGTGGCAAACTATGTAAACGTTATCTAATAAACGGTTCGTTGCTAGGTTTAACGAAGTCGGGTAGTCAAATGTCGGCTTCATTCACTTCAAGTGGAAGGCACATAGTTTCGATTGGGGAGGATTCTCGTGTATATCTTTGGAACTATGATGATCTGTGTATCCAAACGCCTAAACAGGCGAAATCCACACGTTCGTGTGAGAGTTTTTTCTCCGAAGGTGTGTCCGTGGTACTACCATGGTCCGATTCGAACGCAGGGCACAACAATCTTGATCGTGATAGCTCTCCAACGAGTGTCCTAGCACGCGACCACCTAGAGAGCTCGTCAAGAATATGGGACTCGAAACGTTTCTCTCTTGCAAATTGGTTCTCCATGGATGGGTCGAGTAAGGCCACCTCGATAACATGGCCCGAAGAGAAGCTTCCGTTGTGGGATTCGCCTTCTCCACAACACGACTCTGTAACGTGTGGTGATCATTTTCATCAGCTCAAGAACGACGATGGCCCCATGTTTCAATCCACGACATGGGGTCTCGTTTTTGTCACTGCGAATCTCGATGGAACCATCAAGACGTTCTATAACTATGGATTGCCCGCTAGAGTCTAGGAGTTCAAAAATCGAAAGGCTTATTTCACTTGAAATCGCCTCGTTGAATTATTTATTCGATGGCAATTGTTTGGTTTCTACATTGGATCAAGATCAAGATTCTTGTAGGCTTAGGTTTTAGAGAAGTAGCAATTTGTGCAGATTCTTGGTGCAATTTATATGTACAAGTTTGAAAATGTAAATGACATCATTAGGCAGAATTGATATGTTTTAGTGACAAAAAAATGTTATTCATTGGTGATGTTTAATTACATCTCTGTTAGTTGGAAATGTTCCCACCTCTAATCGAAGATCAAATTACTTCAGTACATTGTTTTTGTGTATTACCTATTTTCATATTGGGGAAAAGTATACAAAATCAGCTTGTGGTATAAGATTTTGATAAATTTAATTGTGTTGGTCTATAAATAGCAATTGCAATTATATTTTTAAGATGTTTATTGGGGAAGAAATTTTATCAGCTAATATCATCATCTATTTAATGGAATAAAAAATATGGCAAAATGGATGTTCAGGTCCCGAAATTATTAGCGTTGTTTTCAAAGAATTCTAAAATATCATTTTGTATTTTAATGCTCTTAAAATATCAAACAGTTTTATGTTTAGATCTATTGGAGTGGATTCAATTATTTTCCAACACCAACATGACCATAACATTTTTTTTATATTTTAGGACCTCCAAACTTTTCAATGTTTGTTTCAAAAGGTTTTTAAAGTATTCATTTGATTTCAAATTATAAATATTTAAAGAGGAATAATTCATTTTAATCAAATGTTGTCCGAAAATAGTCGTGTTAAGTTAAGAACATCAATTTAGTCATGTAACGCAAAAGTTTATTCAATTTCAATTTTTTTTAATCAAAATATGTAAAATCGAATGAAAATTCGCATATGACTGGCATGAAATCTATAAGATTGGGAGTTTTCAGTAAAATGTGATATGATACTATTTAAGTAGTTGACTATGATGTGCAAATTTGTAAAACATAAATATTCAAAAATAGTTGTTTTTAGTTGGTAAAATGGTATGACATAATCTAAGTGGCTGGAAATCCTTATATTTACGGATCACATGCAAATCACGTGCTAATTTTTGTAATTTTATTAATTTTGATGGGAAAATGAATAAAAATGGACAATTTTTGGAGTTATAAGACAAAAATCGATACTTTTAAGCAATTTTTGGATAATGTCTAGTTACCAGGACTAACAATGACTATTTTTTCTTATTCTTTTTAATAAATGCCAATTTTATTAAAGAAAACAAAAGAAAGTATAAACAAGAAAAGGAAAAAGAGATACTCATAAACTAACTGGTCTCAATAATGCAGACCTTGTTAAAATTTCAATATAGAAAAATTGAGTGGAAAAAACCTACATGAAGAAAAAGATATATGATTTCATGAAAATTATTGTACGTATCAGAACATCCTTATTTTAAGTTGATCTTAATGGAAGAAAAAGAATGGTATAATTGAAACTTAATATATAGGGAAAATAGTTTATTTCTTTTTTTTTTTTTGTTCTGAGTTTGTCTTATTTGATTTTCCATCATTTATCTTGATAGTTTGTTTTAGTCCTCCATATTTTAAATACTGCATTTTTGGTCCATTTATCTATCTTCATATATATATATATATATATATATATATATATATATATATAGATATTTATATAGATATATAAGAAGGACCAAAGTGCCACATGTCAAGCCTACAATGATTTCATATTAAATATGTTAATTAATTGCTACAAATTTAATGTTGATAGGAAATATTATTATTACTAAATATAAATAATATAGGAATATTGATTAGATTTATCTAATTAACATATGCTAAAGTTCAATGATAGGAATTATTATATATTTGAAATTTTTTAAATTTAAAAGTACAAATAAAAATATAAATAGATACAAAAGAAAAAAAAACTAAAATAAAAGTGGGCAGCTTGAAAATTATTATTCAAACTTAATAATTATTGAAATCAAATAATTTTTTGAATATATGCTTTAAAATAAATTATGAAATTTATTTGTGAAATTTTGACTTTCATTTTGTCTCATTTAATTGAAAATAAAAGTTTAGGGTTGTTACAAATGTAAACAATAAAAAGCAAACTAAAAGATATGGTAGGGTGGGTTGAATACTATAATAGGTATAGCAATGTATATTTTTAAATTATTTTTTTTAAATGATCATCTACAAATGCAACACATATTTTGAAAATTAAATAATTATCTTTATACACACACACACACACACACACACACACATATATATATATATATATATATATATATATATATATATATATATATAAAAGAAGGACCAAAGTGCCTCATGTCAAGCCTACAATGTTTTCATATTAAATATGCTAATTAATTGCTACAAATTTAATGTTGATAAGAAATATTATTATTACTCAATAATAAATAATATAGAAATATTGATTAAATTTATCTAATTAACATATGCTAAAGTTCAATGATAGGAATTATTATATATTTGAAATTTGTTAAATTTAAAAATATAAACAGATACAAAAAAAAAAAAAAAAAAAAAAACTAAAACAAAAGTGGGCAACTTGAAAATTATTATTCAAATTTAATAATTATTGAAATCAAATAATTTTTTGAATATATGCTTTAAAATAAACTATGAAATTTATTTGTAAAATTTTGACTTTCATTTTGTATCATTTAATTGAAAATAAAAGTTTAGGGTTGTTACAAATGTAAACAATAAAAAGTAAACTAAAAAATATGGTAGGGTGGGTTGAATACTATAATAGGTATAGCAATGTATTTGTTTTTTAAATAATAATTTTTTAAATGATCGTCTACAAATGCAACACATATTTTGAAAATTAAATAATTATCTTTATATATAAAAATGACCAAGAATGCCAAATGGCAAGCCTACAATTTTTTCATATTAAATATGCTAATTAATTACTACAAATTTAATGTTGATAAGAAATATTATTATTACTAGATAATACATAATATAGAAATATTGATTAAATTTATCTAATTAACATATGCTAAAGTTCAATGATAGGAATTATTATATATTTCAAATTTGTTAAATTTAAAAATATAAAGAAAAAATATAAATAGATTCAAAAGAAAAAAAAACTCAAATAAAAGTGGGTAGCTTGAAAATTATTATTCAAACTTATTAATTATTGAAATCAAATAATTTTATGAATATATGCTTTAAAATAAATTATGGAATTTATTTGTGAAATTTTGACTTTCATTTTGTATCATTTAATTGAAAATAAAAGTTGAGTGTTGTTACAAATGTAAACAATAAAGAGCAAACTAAAATAAAATGGTGGGTGGGTTGAATAATATAATAAGTATAGCAATGTATATTTTTTTCAAAATAATAATAATTTTTTTAAATGATCATCTACAAATGCAACTCATATTTTGACAATTAAATAATTATTTTTATATATATAAAAGTAAGACCAAAGTACCACATGGCAAGCCTATGATATTTTCATATTAAATATGCTAATTAATTGCTACAGATTTAATGTTCATAAGAAATATTATTATTACTAAATAATAAATAATATAGAAATATTAATTAGATTTATCTAAATGATATATGCTAGATTTTAATGATAGATATTATTATATATTTGAAATTTGTTAAATTTAAAAATGTAAAAAAATTATATAAATAATTACAAAAGAAAAAAAACTAAAATAAAGTTGGGCAGTTTGATAATTATTATTCAAACTTATTAATTTTTGAAATCAAATAATTTTTTGAATATATGCTTTAAAATAAACTATGGAATTTATTTGTGAAATTTTGACTTTCATTTTTTATCGTTTATTTTAAAATAAAAGTTGAGGGTTGTTACAAATGTAAACAAAGAGCAAACTAAAAAATATGGTGGGTGTGTTGAATAATATAATAGGTATAGCGATGTATACTATTTTTCAAAATAATAATTTTTTTTAAATGATCATCTACAAATGCAACACATATTTTTGACAATTAAATAATTATTTTTTCATATTTTTTATATTTAACGTTAAATTAGACAATATATATTGCACAAATAATAAATTTAATTTTTTTGTGTAAAAGATATTTCAATTTTTTTAATTTCACTAAATTTAGTTTTTTTATTAAATCCCGTGTATTACACGGGCCTTATACTAGTATATATATATATATATATATATAAGAAGGACCAAAGTGCCTCATGTCAAGCCTACAATGTTTTCATATTAAATATGCTAATTAATTGCTACAAATTTAATGTTGATAAGAAATATTATTATTACTCAATAATAAATAATATAGAAATATTGATTAGATTTATATAATTAACATATGCTAAAGTTCAATGATAGGAATTATTATATATTTGAAATTTGTTAAATTTAAAAAAATAAAGAAAAAATATAAATAGATACAAAAGAAAAAAAAACTAAAATAAAAGTGGGTAGCTTGAAAATTATTATTCAAATTTAATAATTATTGAAATCAAATAATTTTTTGAATATATGCTTTAAAATAAACTATGAAATTTATTTGTGAAATTTTGACTTTCATTTTGTATCATTTAATTGAAAATAAAAGTTTAGGGTTGTTACAAATGTAAACAATAAAAAGCAAACTAAAAAATATGGTAGGGTGGGTTGAATACTATAATAGGTATAGCAATGTATTTATTTTTAAATAAAATTTTTTTAAATGATCATCTACAAATGCAACACATATTTTGAAAATTAAATAATTATCTTTATATATATAAAAGTAAGACAAAGTGCCACATGGCAAACCTACAAATTTTTCATATTAAATATGTTAATTAATTGCTACAAATTTAATGTTGATAAGAAATATTATTATTACTAGATAATACATAATATAGAAATATTGATTAGATTTATCTAATTAACATATGCTAAAGTTCAATGATAAGAATTATTATATATTTCAAATTTGTTAAATTTAAAAATATAAAGAAAAAATATAAATAGATTCAAAAGAAAAGAAAAACTCAAATAAAAGTGGGTAGCTTGAAAATTATTATTCAAACTTATTAATTATTGAAATCAAATAATTTTTTGAATATATGCTTTAAAATAAATTATGGAATTTATTTGTGAAATTTTGACTTTCATTTTGTATCATTTAATTGAAAATAAAAGTGGAGTGTTGTTACAAATGTAAACAATAAAGAGCAAACTAAAATAAAATGGTGGGTGGGTTGAATAATATAATAGGTATAGCAATGTATATTTTTTTTCAAAATAATAATAAATTTTTTAAATGATCATCTACAAATGCAACTCATATTTTGACAATTAAATAATTATATATATATATATATATATATTATATATAAGTAAGACCAAAGTGCCACATGGCAAACCTATGATATTTTCATATTAAATATGCTAATTAATTGCTACAGATTTAATGTTCATAAGAAATATTATTATTACTAAATACTCCCTTCGTCCCGGCTTATTTTGCCTACTTTGACCGGCACGAATCCTAAGAAAATACAGTTGACTGTTGGTTGGATGTTTAAGTTTATGTTTTTTTCACTTTAATTAGGAAAGTAGGCAAAATAAGTTGGGACAAGCAAAAGTGGAAAGTAGGCAAAATAAGGTGGGACGGAGGGAGTAATAAATAATATAGAAATATTAATTAGATTTATCTAAATAATATATGCTAGAGTTTAATGATAGATATTATTATATATTTGAAATTTGTTAAATTTAAAAATGTAAAGAAAAAATATAAATAATTACAAAAGAAAAAAAACTAAAATAAAGTTGGGCAGTTTGAAAATTATTATTCAAACTTATTAATTTTTGAAATCAAATAATTTTTTGAATATATGCTTTAAAATAAACTATGGAATTTATTTGTGAAATTTTGACTTTCATTTTTTATCGTTTATTTGAAAATAAAAGTTGAGGGTTGTTACAAATGTAAACAAAGAGCAAACTAAAAAAAATGGTAGGTGTGTTGAATAATATAATAGGTATAGCAATGTATATTATTTTTCAAAATAATAATATTTTTTTAAATGATCATCTACAAATGCAACACATATTTTTGACAATTAAATAATTATTTTTTCATATTGTTTATATTTAATGTTAAATTAGACAATATATATTGCACAAATCATAAATTTAATTTTGTTTTGTAAATGATATTTCAATTTTTTTAATTTCACTAAATTAAATTTTTTTTTATTAAATCTCGTGTATTACACGGGCCCTATACTAGTATATATATATAAGTAAGACCAAAATGACATATGTCAATCATACATCATTCTCACATTAAATATAACTAATTAATGACTTCAATTTTTATATTACTAAAAAATATTAATAAATAAAATAGAAATATTAATTAAATTAGATGCTAAACTTCAATACTATAAGTTAATTACATATTTGTAAAGCTCATGGTCCCTATATATATGTAAAGCTCATTTGCTGAATGATATCCAATTTATAAACAAAAATTAGGGCAAGAACAGACACCCAACTGTGAACTTGAAACAGGTATGTTCTTCTTTTGCCTTGTTGCTTTTTCCAAATTCTGGGCTGCGATTTCATGTGGAGTGATTTCCGTTTTTTCAATTGAGAAAAATAGCGTCTATTATGAGTTGTGTAAGCATTGCCCAGCCATTGTTCCTCCTAAGGTCATTGCCCAGCCATTGAAACGGCGTCGTTTGTATGTAGTGGCTCCCATGTTTTTCAATAAGTCTTTGATGTATATTGGTGATGTCTGTTTTGCTGATTGATTGTGTTCGGATGCCCAAAAGATCATGCCCAGATTATTAATTCTTTTGTATGGTTTTTTTCAATGCCAAGAAAATTATGCTCGGATTGTTAAACATTGGTGTAGTTCTTGACAACGAGAGGGCCACAGTTTTCATTGCAGTTATTTATATGAGTAGGGACTTCAAATGGAAAGTTTAGTTGATTACTTATAGATATCATGAACTACTTTCTTGCTTATGCTCAGTAAGTATTGCAATTCGGAATCTCTATTTCTTTTCATGTATTAACTGTGTGTTTTATTTTAAACGCTCGTCATGGTGTGCACTAATGATTGATAGATTATATGTTTGATATATTAGAACACTGAAATATAAATATTCTTGATATGGATTAAGTATTTCACGATTTTATTGAATTGTATCATTGTATATATGGATCAAAATTATAATTGTGAACATGCTGCAATTTTGAGGTTAATTTTTCTGGTGAAAATATACTTGATAGGCCTTTCATGACTTTGTTTGTGAATTATGTGCCTTTTGTATTTTGTATGCCCTGAAAATCTTGTTCTTTCTTAGGAAACTTTGTTACCTGATTTTCGAGGTTTGTGTTATTTTGTATCCACA
The DNA here is from genome assembly GCA_946896805.1 of Scutellaria galericulata. Classification (NCBI taxonomy): domain Eukaryota; kingdom Viridiplantae; phylum Streptophyta; class Magnoliopsida; order Lamiales; family Lamiaceae; genus Scutellaria; species Scutellaria galericulata. Next base: position 13,296,516 of record OX335794.1, read on the forward strand.
GGGACTTAGCTTTGCCTCTACAACGGTGTAAAAATTATAGGTGAATTTAAAATCAAGTCATGCTATGAGTTTGATTGGGAGAGTCAAACATCATTTATCACATGGATCGTTCTCTCCTGTTGTTGCATCGTGCTCCCTTAAGTCTATTGGGGTAACTAGACGCTATGCTGAACCTGCAACTTCAGAGGAAATTGACAGAGACCAACAAAGGCTCCCAGCTGATTCTGATTCCAAAGAGCTCCATAGTCCCCCAAGTGAGAGGGTTTTGAGGCTCGTTGATGAAATATCTGAACTCACGGTGGCTGAATCTGCAGAGCTTGGTATAATATTGATGGGTAAGAAGGGTTTCAAGATGAAGTCGGGTGCTTCTGGGGTGGCTGGTCGAGCTGTAAAGGATGAAAGAAAACATGAAAAGTCGGCTTTTGGGTTCAAGATTGAATCTTTTGATGAAAAGACATCTCCAAAACTCAAGTAAAAGAGAGTCCAAGTTTGAAGGATGGAGGACTAAAGGAAGTGAAGAATTTAGTTTAGAAATGAGAAAACCCTTGCAATTTTTTTAAAAAGGGAGTTTCCTTTTGACCATCTTCTTGGCTTATTTATGTAAGTATTGGAAAAACAATCGAGTTTCATTGTTATCTTTCCAAGCTAGTATATAAGTATCTAACAATGGTTGATTGATGGTCTAAAATTTTTGTTGACATGGAGAACACTTTGCTTGTTGCTCCACTCTTTGTCATCCTTCTCACCCTGTCTATTTAATTGGATTTCTTGGCTATGTTATTGTCTGCATTGTTTTATAGTTATGAGTGATTATGAACCGAGCAAAAATGTTGTGGTTTAAATTCAAGAACCATATATCTTTAAAAGCTACCCTGCAAATGTTGCCATTAGGATTCGAGGAATCTTGGTCCATTGAATGCCAAAAGACTTAGCATCCGAATGATGGCTGCAAAGCCTCCGTTAGGGTGATGTAGGGCCAAGCAAGGACCAAGGGAACTCGGGTATTTTTGGATGGATGGTTCCCCTACGTTATTATTTGAATACTTGATCATTAGGGTTGAGAAAAATAAACTAAACTACTCAATACTAGAAGTTTGTTTGAACTCGATTCACTCAACAAATATATCAAATAAGTTGAACATACTATAATGTTTGATCGAATTTACTATAATGTTTGATCAAAGCTAAAGTTTGGCAGGAGTTCGACAAGTAGAAAATAATATACCAGGTGTAAAAGTTCAACCTACTCAAGCTTCCCTCGTACTTGACAGGATAAAAGTTAGTACAAACTCCACTCAGTTAATTACCAAACAAGCTCAAACATAATTTATAAAGTTCGATAACATTTTAAACAAGTTCGAATAGTTTTTTGTTTAGCTCGAGTTGATTTGTTCGCTGTTAGGCAGACCACCACCACAAGATTTCAGCTTTTTGATGAATAAACTCTATTACATTCAAAATGAAATTATTACTCTTGAAAAGTGAAAGAAAAAAAATTAGAACAAAGAAGGGTTAAATTTTTTTTTTCTTATATGAATTATAAGTGATTTGACATTTTCTTATACGTTTTGAAATGTTTCATTTTATCGTAGGAATTCAAATTTGATATATTTTATGATATTGGATAAATCCCAACAGTCCGAAATCTACAATTATGGAACTCATTCCAAAATTGTGTTCTTTCATCTTCTCCTTTGAGTTATTAACTCTTTGCAGTAAAATTAAAAAGAGCACTGTGAGATGACTTTTTGATGTTTCAGACGACTGATCATATATATTAATCTAGCCTCCACGTTGATGCTTTTTTTTTTTTTTAATCTCTCACAAAATAACTATGTCCTATTTTAAATTAGAAAATCCAAGTATATTATCTAATTCACTTTAAAATTGATATATTTGGAATTGAACTTAAATTTGATAAATAACTTTATATATTTATTTATCAAAAATAAAAAAACCACGCCATCTACATTTGCTGGGAATGTATAAATACTGAATAGAAATTTTCCTCACTATATTATGATTGTCTTTTTTTTTCTAACGTAATTTATATTCTTGTATATATCTATTTTATTAATGTTTAAATTATAATAAAAGCGTTAACAAATATAATTTCATGATTTGTCACTTAATATAACAACATTTTTGTGTGGGTAAAGGGATTTTTAATTGTAAAGCTTATGGTCCTCTATATATATATAGTGTAAAGCTCATTTGGTGCATCCAATTAATAAACAAACATTAGGGCAAGAATAGACAGCCAACTCTGGACTTGAAAAACAGGTATCTTCTTCTTCTTCTTCTTGAGAGTTTAGCCTTTGATTCTTTTTTCCGATGCACTTTCCGGTGGAGTGTGCCGGAAATTTGGCTAATTCTTTTCGAAAGCGGATTTTCCTGATGTACGGAAGAGCGCAGTTTGTCTGTGATGCTTCGCCGCCGGCTTGTTTTTAAGAAAAATAGCAAACTAAGAGATGTGTTTCTGCACTATATTCCATTTTTCTTCTAGTTTTTTGTTTAAAAGGGAATTCTTCTAGTTAATATTCAGACTGCATTTCTCTTTTAGTGTTTGGAGGATGCAATTCTCAATCCATTGTGTTGTTGAAAAGGGGATTGAGAATGGAATCTCCCCTTTTCTTGATTTATATTGATGATGCACTTGTTGGATTTTATTTTTCATGCTGAGAAAATTATGCCTGAATTGTTGGTGTAGTTTCTGACCACTGAGGGTCTTGATTTTCATTGCAGTTATTTATATGAGTAGGGACTTCAGAAGGAAAGAATAGTTAATTACTTGTAGATATCATGAACCACTTTCTTGCTTATGCTCACTAATTGCAATTCGTAATCTCTATTTATTTTCATGTATTAACTGTGTATTTTATTTTAAGCACACATTATGTGCATATGGTGTGCACTCGTGATAGAGTACGTGTTTGATATATTTGAATACTGCAATATAAGTAAAGCAGGTATGTAGATTAAGTATTTCATGGTTTTATTGATTTGTATGCATGGATCAATTCTATGATCCATAAGGTGTAGGTAGGTTCAACAGAGTGTGCTTTCTTTAGAATGGTGGTTCAGCTCTCTTGAGGTGCTTTTTTTTTTTTTTGTTCTTTTGCAGTTTGCACCTAAAACACTGCAGTTACCTTGACTACCTTGGTTTTTGTTTATGTCCAAGGTATTATTATCCCCCTATTTGATTTTTCAATGATATGTTACCTAGAGAGTAGTTTCTTGGAAGGTGAATGTGTCATAGCATGGCAAGACTTCTGTAAATTATTTTTCAGATTTGTAAACATCTGAGGTAGGTTTTTTATCTTGAAGATAAATTGTAGTGCTAAACCCAATATTTTTTGCCTTTTTGGTGCTTGATAGACCTTTCATGATTTTTGATGCATTTCTTTTCCCCTGGCAGTTTTATTTTAGAACACACTGGATAATTTTTAGAATGGTGCACCTCTCTTGGGTCGTGTATGCTTTTTTTTTCTTTCGCAGTTTGCACCTAAAACACTGCATGACCTTTGTGCCTTCAGTGCATTTATGCTTTTGACTGCCTTGGTTTTTGTTTATGTGTTTTTCAATGATATGTGTTTCCTAGAGAGTAGTTCTTTTGGAAGGTGGTGATATGTCATAACAGGTTTATGGGCAAGACTTCTTTTAAAGTATTTTCCAGATTTGTAAACATCTGAGGTAGGTTTTGTAACTTGAATGTAAATTCTAATGCTAAACCCAATAATTTTTGCTTTTTGGTGCTTCATAGACCTTTCGTGATTTTTGATTTTGAATGATGCATTTCTTTTCCCCTGGCAATTTTCTTTTACCTTAGAAATTTGGTACTCAGGATCTGTGTGTTTTGGTATATACAGGGACTACTCGCATATCTGTTTTGAGGCTCGAATGATAATATAAGTTATAGGTGAATCTAGTGTCAAGTTACGGAATGAGTTTGATCTCAAGAGCCAGACATCATTTATCACATGGAGGATCATTGAGGGAACATCTATGCTCTCATGTCATTGCATCTTGTTCTCGTAACTCTATTGGGGTGAATAGACACTTTGCTCAACTTGCAACTTCAGAGAAAGAAGTAGAGATTGACCAACGGCTGCTCCCAACTGATTATGATCCCACAAATTTCGATCCCAACAATCACCGTAGCCCCCCAACTAAGCGGGTATGGAGGCTCGTTGATGAAATGTCTGGACTCACACTTGCTGAAGCTGCAGAGCTCTCTAATATAATGATGGACAAGTTTTGCAGTACTATGATGAAGAAGTTGACGATCAAGGAGAGGTTCGTCATTATGGATATAGCAGCTGCAAAGAAAACGGAAACAGCAGCAGCTGCAAAGGAAGAAAAGAAGGCTGAAAAGACGGTGTTTGAGCTCAAGATCGAGTCCTATGATGCAGCTTCGAAGCTCAAGGTGATTAAAGAGATTCGGGGTTTTGTGGGCTTAGGACTAAAAGAGGCAAAGGAGTTGGTGGAAAAGGCACCTGCTGTTATTAAGAAGGGAGTGTCCAAGGAAGAAGCACTAGATATTATTGAGAAGATGAAAGCTGTTGGGGCCAAGGTTGTTATGGAATGATTTCATGACTTGTCTTTCTTTTTTGACATCTGAAAACCTTATTGTGTTGGGATTTTGAAGAATAATCCAACGTTTGATTTCCAAACTTGTAATAGAAGTGTTTATGTGATGTATGGGGTTACTTGATGAATATGCAATTCTCTGTTTCTAGTTCTGTGTTTTTCTTTTCATTCAAGAATTCAATATCAGGTTTCACAAAGGTGAAACTTGAATCAGGTTGAGATTTGAAGCTTATATAGATGGGATTTAAGTTTACTCTTACAAAATAAAAATAGAATGTATTATTTATTTTCTTAATGGAATTTAAATTTCAATAGGTGATTTAAATATGGATAATGTCACTTATTAATAATACTTTCATTAGAGTTACTTATATGATTGTTTAGAGTTTTTGTTATAAATTAAGAAATATTAAAATTATATAAACCTCTTCCAAGTATTTTCACACAATGTAGATTTTCTTGTTGCAAATTTAGTAGTTTACAATGACTACTGCATCGTTACCTGTAGTTATATATACCGACATAGTGTTCGTGTGATACACGTGTTTAAAAAAAAATATATAGTATACTTAATTTTTTTTAAATATTATTTATATTAAAAAATATTTATAATTTTGTATTCTATCCATTATCTAGTTTAGCATCATCGATAAAATATAGTTTGATTAATATATTATTTAATTGTTTATGTTGTATTAATAAAACAATATAATTTTTTTTATAATATTAAAAAGTTTATATTGTTAGATTAAATTATATTATTCAACAATCCTACCATTTTTTTTAGTTTATAATTTTTTTTTTTTTGTAACATTCTAAATATTAAATTTTACATAGATATCAAATATCCCTTTCAATATATAATAAAAATTCATATATCAAAACTTTCCAAATAATTATCATAATTTATTCCAAAATACATATTTGTAAAATTTATTTAATTTCTGTGATTTAATAGGTTTGGAAGTGTCATTAATCTCCAGAGTTGGTCTTGTGTGCACTTGGTGTACATGCAATCCGGGTCGACCCAGTTTTTGACCCGGATCCGCGTGTTTTGAATATTTTTTTTTTTTTGCTTCAGGTTGTGACCTTTATGTTGTAAATGTGTGATCTTTATGTTATAAATATGCGACCTTTATGTACAACTATCATGACATTTATGTACTGTAACTTAGAAAAAAATGAAGATTTTCAACATAATTTGAACTGTATACCTATATGTGATATCAATGCAACCTTTATGTTATATCATGTCACCTTTATGTACAAATATTCTGACATTTATGCACTTTTATATATTACATAAAAGTTAGAATATTTGTACATAAATGTGACATAATATAACATAAAAGTCACATTGATATCACATAAAGGTATACAATACAAATTGTGTTAAAAATCTTCATTTTTTTTCTAAGTTACAGACATAAAGGTGCGGATGTTTGTACATAAAGGTATGAAAGTCATAACATAAATGTATGAAAGTTATAACTAAAAGGTATACATATTTTCCAGAAAAATGCAGAAAATAAACTAAGTGTGTTGCGCCTCTTTCCCGGCGCGTGAATGACTGTTCCGGTAAATGGATGACCGTGCCGGATCGGATTGACCCGAATTATACGGATCTAAGATCCGTACACCTGGTGCACAAGAGCTTTTGCCTAATCTCCTTAGTAGCATATTGGTAAAGATGCCAAGTTAGATTCGTGTACTGTATTTGAGTCACCAAGAGGTCCAAGTGAATACTTTGACTCTATTCAAGGAAAAAAAATAAAAAAGGGGCTATACACACTCTTATTACTAAACACACATCATTACACCCACTTTAAATGATTTAATTCTATCATATTTCTAAATGCACCCCACAATATTACCATTTTATCCTTTCGATTATATATATATATATAATTGATTTTAAATAAGATGTATTTAGTAATGGGGGAGTGTGTATAGACTATAGCCCCACCAAAAACAAAAAAAAGATCTCTTAAACCACCCGATCTTTATTTTATGGTTTCATCTAAATTTTTTAAATTAAAATTAATTTGAAATATATAAAATTACAGAGGATACATTATTTATATGCAAAATAAGGTTATTTTCCGTGTTAATATAATTAATTTTGAGTAAAAGAGAAAATTATTATATAAAGAAATTTAACAGAATTACACTAAATTATATATGTGTTAATGAATTATATTATCACGAATAAAGAAATTTATTTTGTTACTTATTTACTTTTGTAATTTATATATAAAATGAACTTTGTTAACCTTAATAAAGAAAATGATACATTATTCATGGAATCCCTTATATGAATATTATCCATTACAATAATCATATCTCTTAAATAGACTACAAGAGTTATTACATAATATTTTCCAAATATATAATTAGTAACAATAATTCATAATAATAATTAAAAAATATTATAGATTTTGGACGAAATTTTTTTCATTCATTGAGCGAAACATGCATGTTATTAACTGTTGTTACGTTATATAACAGAGGATATATTTAAGCTAAACTAAACAAATGTTCAAAACCTGTATTTGAATGTTAAACATCTAGTAACTCAAGTACGGTACACATCTTTATAAAGTATAGATTGTGATAACCAAGTTTCGAATTCACAATCAAAGCTATAGATGAAGCTTTAATGCTCCTAATCTGTAATAACAATTAACAGAGCAAATTGACCGGAATATTGTGGTATACCTTAGAATTTTTTTTATTTAAATAATTCAGTTACAAGTTTACGTATTAATTTAAAAACAACAATTTCAATCTCTCAAAATTATTATCGTGTGAATTATCAAATATACCCCAGTGACCCAATTTTGAGGATGAGTTCAGCAACCCTAACCCAAAAAAAGAACAATTTTGTTATCTATAAAATTTGAACCCAATATGAGTAGCAAAAATCAGAAGCAAACCCTATAAATATAATATAAGATTGAGTCCCAGAAGAATAAGAAAATTACGAAACCCACCCCCATCATCTCTGCCTTTTTGCTTTCTTGAGTCGTTTCTTCTCCAACTGCATGCTCTTTGCATCTTCAACCTCATTTCCATCCCTCCGTACGTGAAAAACCAATGGACTCTCTCCCTGCCTTTCCACTTCAAAGGGTACTCTCTCTCTACTCTCTCTATCTATCTCTCTCTCCTGTGTGGCAGTGAGAGAGAGAGAGAGGGTGTGTTTTGCATTTTTCCTAGTTTCCCCGGATTATATACCACTCGCAGATACGCATAGAGGCCAGACATCCATAACTCCTAAAGTATCGGATTTTTCTGTGAAGTTGTTTTTATGTGTGATGAATCGCATTATTCTATAATGCCATTCTGTTTATATAATACTTTTCATTTTTTATGTTTTACGGGATGATCTTTTGTGTGGTTTCGATTGGTTGGATAAAGTGTCGAACAAAAATAATTTATTAAAATCAAATGGGGCAAATGAAAAATGCATACTAGATTATGGAACTGTGATTTGGGAGGTTCTTGTTCATGTTGTGAGTTGGAAACCCCTCCTTTTTTTTCATATTAATTTCACTGGTAACTAGGAAAAATGAATTTAGTTCTATACTAGGCTAACAGATATTCACATTATTTCTCTTGTTTCTGAAAACATATTGAATGTGCCTCTGTCATTAGCTTGTCTTGAGTTGAATGGTTGGGCATTTGAGAGATAATGGGTTTTGATTTTACAGATTGTAAGTGACTTTAAGTTCTTACCCTCTTTCTTGCTTAGAACATATTGTGTGAGATGTTGGTGGATTTATTACATTAATATTGTTGTATCATTATGCTAAGGCATTTGAGTGGAACGTTTGCTGGTTTTAGATACGATTATGGTCGAATTTAGTTGTCTAAATTGTTTTCATTTTCCTGCATATGTTGAAGCTTGCATGGATTCACTCTCTTGAGTGTACTATATCTCATAAGACTTTATGTTTTAGTACTACAGAACATGACTTTTAAGGATGTAATCCCACGGGTCAGACTTGTAATCCTGTAAAGAAATTCCAAATAACTCGCGTTTTCTTTAATTATTTCAGGCCTCGGTTTGTTTGACTTGTGGTGACAGAGGGGAAGCCGATCTCCTTGTCTACTGCATGAACTGTCCGCATTCTGCTGTTCATTGGTATGTTTTACCAGCAAGTTAATTTCTCTGTTTTAGATTTGTAGGTATTATCAGAAAGCCATGTTTGTTCTTTGCTTAGTATGTGACATGAATTCTCATTTTGTGCATAGTATAATCAATATAACAGCTTGCAAGTTATCCACCAATGCCATATGCTAATACGCTTTTAATGATTTGTTCTCTCTCACTTTCTCTTTCATTTATTGGTCTTACTTATATCCAATGAAAGCTCGTATTGAAGCAATTGATCTGATGAATCAGGCTGTAGATTTCCTTCCATGCTTGCCTTTTACACATAATCCTGTTTGGTTTAAATTTAAACTTCTTTAATGTAATGATATAGTTGACTTTTTTATTTATGACCAAAGCAATAGATTTGGATGTGTGAAAGCTTGTTAGTTTAGTATATTAAGTATCAAAACTCAGCTCTTTTATATAGTATTCCGACTGTTAGACTTAATAACTTTGTTATTTTCTGGTTTTATATTAATCCATTCTAAGCTTATCACTGCAGACCCTGTTACTTTTTAATATAGCTTGAAATTTCTTCTCTTAACTTACTGATATAGTTGATCTATTCTTATGTATGAAGGAAGCTTTAGAACTTGGTCTGAACAGTTTATCAGGTTGGTCTATCAAATATACATCAAACTTTTTTTATATGTTCTTACTGTACCACACAAATTAAACTCTATTATATCATTCATATGCAACGCAAGGATCTAGCTATCCAACTTGAAATCCGAGAAGCTTTCATGTTCATCATGGACTTATTTGCAGTTTACCTTTGAGGAATATTTAGGAAAAAATAATTCCCGTTAAATGCATAAATCTAAGTTTGGAACTGTGAAAGTTTTCTCACTTTTTCTATAAAGGTTTCATTATTATTTTCCTAGCTTTGTTAGCACTTTGTGATGATAAGTGACGGACACAGCTCATAGAAATGATTTAGGATCTATCTTCGACTCATAAATACTGACTGAAATAAGATGCCATATTCATTCTCTTCCAGATATTGCATGGAAAACTTTGACCCTCATGATGTAAATATCAACTGGTGGTGTTGGGATTGTGAACTCAAGGATAACAATGCTGAGACATTAAGAAAAAGCGATCGGATTAGTTCCAAAAGACAAAAGGTCCTAGAAACTAGATATTATTTGAAAGAGAAGTTGAACCCAAAGAAGAGGGAGGTCCAGATTAGTAATGAAATCAGTGAAACAGGTCCATTAACCATTGATGGTAGTATGCCAAATTTGGATATGGAGACAAAGTTGGTAAGTGAGAGACAAGGAGATCAAGATAATGTGGAAAAGGATGAGTTAATTCCTGAAATCGATAGCTATTCTCAAGAACACAATGAATCAATTAAAATAAATGAACCTACACTTGGTACAGAAAGCACTCTTCCTTGTAAGCAGGAAAACAACATGAAGTCATTTGATGAGACTCAGAAAATTCAAGAGGCTGAACAGGACATAATGGACAGTGCCAACTCCGAAAGAGAGGGTAAATCCATTGACCTTCAATTGTCATCTTTAGTGGATAATGATCATTTCTCTACATCAGACAAATTATGCAAGCAGTCTTCCCTAAAACCTGAAGATTGTCCCTCTGCAGAACCAGTAAATCCTGCCATTTGGAGGTATAACTTTTCCTTTGTTTTACTGTTACATGGTATTTGAGTACTATAATTGCTAGCATTCTCATTGTGTGTTTAAAATAACCAGCAAGCGTTACGTATGACTGTATGTATGCATCTGACAATGACGGGAAATGTAATGAAATTTCTGTATATTTTGTCTCAAGAAACTAGGTATGAATAAGATATAGATCGGAATGTTGTAAATTTAATTATAAGATGTTACATAGAGATTTCAAGAATATTGGAACGAACTAGAACACAAAATGAGCATAGCAGAAATAGAAAGATCGAGATGGATGTGAAAACACACTAAATTAGATTGAATATGTAATGAATAAATACATTAAAAAGAAAGTGGAGTAGCCCCAAAAGATGTTGAAATTAAAGACACGTGCTTAAGATGGTTTGAGCATGTAGGAGACTTTCAGATACTTCATTTTCATCGGTATAAAGTAGAGAATCATTATCGCATATTAAAATGGGGATAGGATGACTTGAACATATTTAATAAAGAAATATGCCCTATATTTTAGAACAAGTGTCTTGATTGAACACGATATAGAGATATGATCCTTATAGTTATAGCCGACCCTACAAAGTTGGATATAGGCTTAATTTGTTGCTGTAGTTTTGGATGCAATCTCTATTTTGATTCCCCATAATTTACTCCAAGAACGATACCTGTGGACTTTTGATTACTTGAAGGTAGAATTGACATTTTGATCTCTTCTGAAGTTTATGTGTTCGTCCTTAACATTTATGGGAGAGTTTAGCATTGTACTTTTGAATTAAAGTTAAGACCATGGAAATGATAACTTTGGTGTTGAAAAATTGTTTGTAAACTTAATGTAATTTTTCTTGAAAACTGATTTATGTTAGGAAGCTTTAGTATATAGTATTGACTGAAATGCTATTATGATTGATGAACTCTCCTATTCGCTTTAAGATGAGAGAATTTAGCTCCAACAATTCTCTTGCTTTAGTAAAAAGTTGTCTGCCTTCTTATAAAGATCATCACCACTATTTATATTGTAGGATATAAGCTCTTGCTACAATTATTTGAGAAAGTGGCATCATTTAGAATCTGAATTTGTTGCATAATTATGCAATTCATCATTGCTACTACTATCACTCACCCTTCTGTTCCATATCTATTCTGTTCTTAAACGTGAAAGGGGATGGTTTGCTATCAAAAATGAAAGTGATCAGGCCTCTATCGAAATTCTTGCTCACCTATCAAGTAAAGCCTGCTTGAAAGTCTCTAATGCTGCAACTGCAATGACACCTATTCTTGACATCCAACTCCTAGAAAAGAATGTATTGTGGCCAAAATGTTTTAGGATCACTCCTCCTGCACCAGCTAGCATTGCTTTATATTTCTTTCCAGCATCTGACAGGTGAGTGATTATTACTTGAGTTTGTGCCATCAAATTTGCAGCTTTTACTGATTAGCCTTAATGAAGGGATGAAAAAGCTTATGATAGCCTGGTGGATGAGGTTATAGAGAGAGAGATGGTGCTCAAGGTTATGATCGATGATATCAAACTCTTGATCTTTTCATCTTGTGAATTGCCTCTACAACATTGGAGTAAGTCAACCTGTCTTCCTACAGGCATTTTCAAGATAAATGATGAAAGGCTTAGTTACCAAAAAATCCTAGCTTTTGCAAGGTTTTGTTGTTTTAGCCAATTCTCTTAAAATTATCTGCTTGATTTTGAGTGTTCTAATTATATAATGGGTTATTTAGCATAAAAACCAATACACATATGTAGTCAAATTGTTATTTTAACCAACTTTTGGATATTTGCAAAATTAACACGACCTTATATATGTAGGTGCAATTTCGACACGTCAACAAGGGAAAAGTCAAAAATTGCACCTATATATAATGTCATGTTGTTTTTGCAACACATGAAATTTTTTGATTAAAGGTTGTGATTTTTACGACTGTTAACCCATTATATAATCATCTAGGAAGAACCACCAAAATGGCAAAATCTTGTAAAGGTTTGGATTTTTTGGGGTATTATTATCCGAACATCAAACTGAATATGATGGAATATTTCACCGGTTGATGGTAGGGTACAACGGCAAGTACTATTTATGGGGTGTGTTCAAAAAGAAAAAGCAACGTTCTTGTTCGTCTACACAACAAAACAACAGCACTACGTCTTTGGGGCATTCTGAGTCTACAGTTATGGAAAACAGCAAAGATATGCTTCTTTCTCAATATTCAGATGATCATTTGAGTCCACCTACTCAAGCCGATCAAAGTCCGTTGAGCATGAGGAGTAGCCAAGTATGCAATGTGTTTCTATCGTCCAATCATAACACTCCGAATTCTCTTGCTTCTCCATACTTTGAGCTGAAGAACAGTGGAATGAAGAACAAAAGTCTTTGAGGTAAAAATCTAGCATATATGATGACAGTTGGAGGAAAAACTTGGCTGGTACAAGAGATCAAAGCTCTTTTTGAATTTGGCCATTCCAACACATTATGTTCTTTTGTGTTTTTGTTATGTTCTATAACCAATCGGTTTTATAGTTCATACCTCGTACAATATCTACTGTCTGTTTAAATGTATACTTGTTAATATGTGTGAATTTGTATACTGATGGACGATGAATATTACACCCAATTCATGTCCACATTAGTCTAGATTTCCTTGTTGCCCATAGCATTTTTTTGATTGCTAGGTATTTGTATATCTTCTTGTTATGGCAGTATATTCCTTTTAATATTATTGTCATTGGAACTGCATGCAACGAGGGTTATTGATGTCTTTTACGAACTAGTACACATGGTTCATTTAACTAAAATAATTAAGATTGTTCAAAATTGAAAAGTTCAATAGTAATGCCAATTTCTTAAAAAAAAAAAAGTATTTATAATACATGTGGTTAGATTTTGAAATTTATTATATCAAGGGATAAATTGTCACTCGGAAAAAATATTTGTGCAAAAATATCAGTCATTAATTTTATTAAAAAATGTTATGCTAGAGCCAGTATACATAATGTATGACATTTTTTAAACTTTTTTTTTTTAGTTTGTCAAAATACAAATATAGAATGGAGGTCAGATTATTTATTTATTTATATTCTTTCCTGCAATTCCTTTTCCGCAGAGATATTTGTTCAACAGTTCCATTCTGAAAACAACGTTATCCAACTTTCCCAATTCCAAAAACAAAAACGAACCCAACACTCAAACGAAACTTGTTAATTTCTGGAAGAATTATAATCAGATTCCCTGTTGTCATTACTCCCAAGAATGGCTTTTTCCACCACTTTTGGCCGCCCCATTTCGCCATCTTTCTGTTTCTTGAAACCCAAATCTATTTTTCAGAATAACGCTCCAATGCTTGCGGTGTTTCAGAGCTCTTATCAGCCTCTCGTTCTTAGCTGTTCCTCTGCTGAAGTGGGCCCCTCGGACCCCATGAATTTTAGGTCTTATATTCCCCCCACTACTATCTCCTTATTGATATTTTTTCGTGCTTTTTTTTATTGGCGGTTGAATTGTGGAGGATTGGTTTATGGGATTTGAATACATTATTAAATGGTTAATGATTTTTTCTTTGTGCCTTGAATTTATCCTACTAAATTTCACGGGGATGGATTCATTTAGTTTGTGCATTTTTTGGTTCAATTCATTTAGTGTATTATAGAAAGAGTTGATTTGTAGGTGCCTTTATTAAAGGTGGATAATTGGAGAATAATGTGTTGAAAGTAAAGGAGATAGTTTATGGTAGAGCCAGTTGAGTGGCATTTGCTCAATCTTGATATGGTGGGATGAATGTTAACTTCTGCAGTTGCTATATTTGTAGTGTAAATACATGCAGAATTTTCTATTGGTATATTTGTGATAGATGATTTTTGTGCCCATGAAGATATGCTAACTGGAGATAAGGCTCCTTATCTGATAATGATGATGAAAGGATTCAAAAGTGCATGGATAGGGCGACGTGGTATTCTGCTCTAATTCCGTGTTTAAGATAAATAAGGGTATCTCAGTCGTGCAGATTTTTTTGGGCTGGTTGTTGTATCTTGAAGTCTCAAAACAAAGCTTGAACTTCTTGACCTTGTCATGGGACACCTAGATTTAGGCTTTTCAAATGTTTTGTGTTGTTTTGCTTAGTTTCACTCATAACCAACAATATGCCCTCAGTCACTGGAAGTTGAGTATGTTATCACTTATAACCATTGGAATGCTAGGCACTTGCTCCACACAAACGAAAAGAAGGGTTTATAAGTTGGTTTCCAAATGCCTCGTATTCCATAAGTCCACTTCTCAGTTAGCTAAACTCTCTAATCTCCCATCATGATTATGTACCTTGTTTTTGACCCTTAGCTAAACTGATACTTCACTTTTTAGCTTGCCTTTTGAGTAGCACTATAAAATATAATATGCCAATGCATCACCTCCAAAATGTCTCACGTTTGAAGTCAGTGCTTACCCAGATCCAAAAAGAAAAAAAAAGGAGACTGATCCTTGGTCCATAATTTGCATTAGATACTGGAATTTTGCTTTATTTTATTACGACTTATAGAATGTGCTATTTCTCTTGGATACTATGCTTCTTGTTGAGCATTGATCCACCACCTATCGAAATCTGGTATTTCTATGTCAATGTATGGCTACTTAGGGGGTCTAATTACTGGATTTCTATCTTCAGGTAGGCTTATCTCATTTAATTAACTTTCTTTTACTTTGTTTTGTTTCTTTTCTTTTCTTTGTGTAGGCAACCACAGGTTTCATCTATGCCTCTGCCTCCTTTTGGTGGCACAATGAGTAATGGTAGCTCGCATAAACCATCATATAGATGGCGCCGGGTGTTGCTTAAAGTCAGCGGGGAGGCACTTGCTGGTGATCAAGCACAAAATATTGACCCAAAGGTTGGATATTAATCTTAACATGTTTGAGAATCTGTGTTAACTCCTTAATGCTAAAGGAAGTAGACTTTTTCAGGTAACTATGTCCATTGCAAGGGAGGTTGCATCTGTTACTCGTCTTGGTATTGAGGTAGTTTTCTTGAATACCTTTTGTTGGGAGAAATTTAGTTTTGTTTAAAAGTTGCTATATTATTTAACTTTGGCAATGATCTTTTAATATCTTTCTTGATCATCCATTTACATACTCCTTTTTCTTTTTTCATTCAAGAAATAGGATTTTCATCCCTTTGGTATGATCTTTCTATATCATCCATTTACATACTCCTTTTTTCTTTTTCTTTTTTTCGTTTTCAATTCAAGAAATAGGATTTTCAAACCCGACAAAATATATATTGTTCACTGACAGTTCTTTTTATTTTTTTTGGTTCTGGGTATGTCTCTTTTTTTTCACTGTCAAGAAATATGTATTGTTCACTGACAAAATAGGATATATCTTTCTTTTCTATAGAATATAGGGACCAAGGTTCCTTTCCTTTTTTGTCCAGATAAAGGGAATTCTGGTTGATGCCATGCTTTTGATCTGAACTTTTAGTTTATTTCTGTAAATCAGCATATACAGTTGACTTATATCAATTAACCTTTCAGGTTGCTATTGTTGTTGGTGGTGGAAATATCTTCCGGGGCGCCTCATGGGCAGGGAGCAGTGGCCTAGAACGCTCTTCTGCTGATTACATTGGGTAATTTTTTTTTTTTTTTTTAACGTATATTTATTTTTTGCATTATTTCTACTGCTTCACAAATTTTAAATCTTGGATGGTAACCATTCACGGTCTTCTAATGTGGCTTTTAAAGATATGGATCTCACATTTGCAAGTTTAAGTGATGATATTAGCAACATTCAAGCTCTGAACCTGAAATCTATATTAGCATATCATCATCTCAAGATTCTCATGCTGATCATATCATTTTGATCCAAAAGCTGTGTTTGTATATCATAAACTAAATCGTTTCAGGCAATAACATTTTTATTTTTCCTTGTTAAGGATGTTAGCAACTGTCATGAATGCAATATTTCTGCAAGCTACGATGGAGAGCATTGGCATCCCAACACGAGTTCAAACGGCTTTTCGCATGTCAGAAGTTGCTGAGCCCTATATACGAAGACGAGCTATTAGGCATTTAGAGAAAGGAAGAGTTGTGATTTTTGCAGCTGGAACAGGGAATCCCTTCTTCACAACTGACACTGCTGCTGCCCTTCGATGCGCAGAGAGTGAGTCTTTGCCTTACATTTTAGTGCTTAGTTGTTTACACATGCACGTCAGAAGGATTATTATTCTTTTAGGCTGTGTTTGAATTGAAGGATTTGAAGATGGACTTCAAATCCATAGCAACAAATCCACTAGTCGTTTGGATTGACAGGGATTTGAAATCAATCACTATCATTCTGAACTAATTCTTCCGTAATTTGGGTGGAAATTTTACTTAACCTAATATGGGCAAATCGTAGGTAGATCCTTTATTTTCAATACTCCCCTATACATACATATATATATATATATATATTGAAGTTTTGATGATTTTCATATGCTAAAAGAGCAACTCTTTATATGCTTTAGCAAGTATCATATTATCGGGACTGAAAAGACAAAACTAATGTTGAATCTTTGGATGTTGTACTTAGTCAATGCTGAGGTGGTGCTGAAAGCTACAAATGTTGATGGAGTTTTCGATGATGACCCAAAGCGCAACCCTAATGCTCGTCTACTCGAAACTCTAACCTACCAAGATGTGACTTCGAAGGAATTGTCCGTGATGGACATGACTGCAATTACTTTGTGCCAAGAGAACAACATTCCTGGTAAGCCTTACTCATTCCCATCCATGTGGGATTTATTGTTAATGATTAAGAGGGTGTTTGACTAAGCTTATTTGAAAGAGTTTATAAGCTCCTCTATCTTATAATATGTTTTATCTAATTTCAAAAACAAGTTGTTGAAGTGTCTGGATAAATAAGATGATTGAGCTTATCATCAAAATTGAAGAAGTTCGAAGAAAAAAAAATCTTTTCTAATCCCCTTACATTTAAAAAAAAAAAAAGAGCTAAGCTCCTAACATCTTATTTTGGGATGAAATCAGATCTTATGTTTAGATCTTTACCTTTGAGCTCAAAGTCTCTACACCACCCCTCTTTTTTGTACAAGCGTTTCGTTTGGTTATAACTATGGTATATTGTTTGATGCAGTTGTTGTGTTCAATCTCAATAAAACTGGAAACATTTCAAGAGCAATTAGGGGTGAGAGCGTTGGCACATTGATCGGAGGGGCCCAAAGATCAGCAACGACAAGGACTTGAAGATAAGAATGCCGATTTGTGTTGCATTAAATTGTTGTTTTTCTTTTTTTTGGGAGAGGAAAGTGTTATAGCGTAAACTTAGGGTATTTTTTGACTGGGGGCATAGGTAGATTTTGCAAATTTTGGATTTGAGATTTAAGGAGAATTTTAAAAAGGTAGATTTTGACAATTTCGTGTTTGTTTTGAGATTTATAGGGTAGAATTATAGTTAAGAAAGTAGACTATATATTATTATTTTGAAAAAAGCAAATGTTTTTATTGGAAATTGTAAAAAATAATTAGAGTAGAGTTATAGGGTTCCGTAGATTCCATAACAAACATAACCGAGATTTTACTGGATTGACACATCCCCAAGCTTAGGGACAGAATATATCAATCATTGCATATAAACATTTTGTTTTGAAACTCAACAAAAAAGGAGATTGGATTTAGATTAGTCTTTGCTTTTTTCTTGAATTTCTCAGTAGTGCTCTCATTCTGGGCGGCTCTAAATATCAGGACATTCAATTTAAATCCTTATATCTCTATTTGAATACCTTATGATGGTATTCATTGTGGTTTAGTGCCCTCATTTTGTTGTTTTTTGCACTTTATTTTATATATATATATATATATATATATATATATATATATATATATATATATATATATATATATATATATTTTGGTTGCACTTTGTTCTACGGACCTTTTGATTTGTTGCAAGTTGTCATCTTGAACAAATATTGATTGTTAGGCACTTCTAAGATGATTTAATTGAGATGATTAAGCACTCCAAATTGTAAAGTGGGTTTAAAGAAAAAACTCAAAAAATTGAATGATAAAATGCAATTATCCCTTTTGTGAATATCAAATCGAATTATGTACTCTGGTTTGGTTCCATGTTTTATCGAAATCTTGCATTTATTTCAAAATTAAATGTAAGTAAATAATATTATTTTACATAAATTTTTTTTAGTATAATGCATTTGAATTACTTTTTATTTAACTTGTTAGGTGTATGTGTGTATCCGTATTTGTAGACTACTAACAAAATGGACCAAGAAATCTGCAATTTTATTCAACTCCCTTGCAATGTGAACACAATTTGAGCAGCTGGTGAAAGTTATTAGACTATTTAAGAAAATCCAAAAGTGTACATTTAATAATACATCACTATTTTTAAAAGTATAGTCATTAAATTCTAAACAAATATTAATTGAACATGTCGGACCAGTTTGAAATAAACTTTTATAATCCATCTTTGTTTTAGGACAACCTAAAATCCATCTTCAATTCATTAATAAATAATAATTCTAAAGTTTTGTCCTGAGGTAGATGGACTATTATTGTTATTTTTTAATGGTCAACGTAAATGGAGTTTTGACTATCTAATTACAATTATTATTTGGAAGAAATATTTATTAATATCATTTTCACATAATAAAAGATTTTTTTATCCACAAACTTAAGAAAACATGTTTTTGGCCACTTTTCATCAAATAGACCAAAATAATCCTATAAAGGGTAAAAAGGTACTTCATTATTTTTAAAGTTAAATTGTAGTGTATTTTTGTCCGAAAAATAAGAAATGATTAAATAACACATTTCCCTTCATTAATTGTAAACATCTTTAATGTACGTAAATAGATAGAAAATCCTCCAAACTCTTGTTATTTATATTATATATACTAAGGAAAAATATAAAACATGTGTGATCATGACATACTAAAATACAAAAAGATGATGTATCATTGATAATGAAACCGAAAGCATGACAAGAAAAAAAAAAAAAGTTACACAGTGCCATTAAAATAAATTCAAACTTAAATAAAAAAATTAAATGGTCCCAAACGCTTATCTACAACATAAATCTCCTAAGTGGAAATAGGTATTTGTATCCTTTTTGCAAACCAAAAAATGAAAAATACTCACTTAATAAGAAAATAAGTTTTTTTTACCAAAAATATGGAAAAATTGACCAAAATAACCTTGTTGATCACGAAGTTGAACACAGATCACGAAGCTGAACATAGATCACGAAGCTAAAACATAGACCACGAAGCTTCGTGACCTATATATAAAACAAAAATTTCAAAGGATTTCTAATAATGTGTTTTAAGCCATATTTTTCTAAGAAATTCCAGATACCATACTCCATATATTTGATGAAAATTGCGAACTCAAAATGGTATCAGAGCCTAGGTTTATTGAAGAAATAATTTACGATTTATATTTACAATATTAATTTTATGCCTTACGGAGGAGAAAATCAAGAAAATATGTATCCAAAATATTTTTCGAGATAATACAAGTTTCAGGAAAACCAACCTGATGATGACAAACCACAAGGAATGGAACACTATTGTTCCTGATAGTTCTAAAATCTCACAAGATCTTAGAGAAATCCAGAAGACCATCCAGTTCTATGGAGGTCAAACGAAGAAGATGATCAAATCTCTAACCGAGATTCAACAAGAAGTTTTAGATGTGAAAAAAGAAATTTCAGATTTAAAAACGAAGTTACCAAAAGGATCCAACAGATCCATGAATGAGCGTTTCAAAGACGCGTTCGGGGATAAACCACTTATTCCCAAAGGAAAGACTACGGAAATCCCGGAGTCAAAGAGTCACGATGAACTAATGTGTGAAATCATTAGGAAAATCTGACATGGAGGCATCACGAGTTGATATCTCAAAATTAACTGAATCACTCTCTAATCTTGGAATAGTGGATTTGGTTAATATCAAGATGAACTCTCAAGTTTTTAATTCAGAAGGAAGTATGAGTTCAAATTCACCAAACCCTGAGAGATCAAGGGTAGAAAGCAGATCTGAGGCTGACCCCGGTGTTTGGACAGGGTTAAGAAGACCACTCGGGAGGAACAAAGCACCTCCTAACAGTCCATGGGCAAGAACGATGTTGGAACCAACACACCCATACGGGTTGGTTCCCACAACAGACATCATCGATTTCCAAAATATGGAAAAATTAATCGATGAATGGATGGCCTCATTAAAAGTGGCCTCAATGACGCTGGACATTGAAAAAGAAAACTTCATCAAACTAATCGAAAGTAGTTTGGAAGGTTCAGCAAAGATGGCTTGGGAATCAACATCCACCCAAGTTAAAGATGAAGCTTTTTCCGGAGATAGTTTATATGCTATCATCAAAAAAGTCGGAAGAATGCTTAAGGTCTACTTCATTGGAGATGGATACTTTGACCAAAACAAGAAAGAGAAAAGTCGAGAATATACACAAGCCTTGTATGCTCTCGAGTTGAAAAGTATATGTGCGGCAGATGAATACATTTATTGGTTCCGCAAATATTACTTTCAAACAGAGGTTCCGCTAAATGTGGCAGCAGAGATGTTCTTTGCAAAGATTTGTAGCCCATGGCGAGAGATTTTGATCAAGTCCTACTAATTACCACCAGGACAGGTTGACACAGTTGCAAGAAGAATGTCTTTCCTAAAGGATAAGTTGAGAGAATGGTGTCAACAAGCAACCATTCAAAAGAATAAGAAAAAACTTAGAGGACAAATCAAAAGAACTCCTCTTTGTTGTGATAGCAACGATTTTCCATCGGCGATTGGAGAAACAAGACAGGTGAGGCATGAGAAGAGAAAGAAACACTTCAGAAGTGTATCTTATGCTAAGTCCGGAGGATCATAGAGAAGACCTTCCAACCAAGGAAGATCATGGTGGTCCAAATCCAAGGCCAGAACCTACAAATTTGGTCAGAGATCTGGTCCATCCAGGTTTTCTTCACAAGGATCTAGATCCTCAGGAAAGTCTACATGAAGAACACCAACAAGAAGAACTTTCAAACGAGCTCATACTCGTATAAATAAAAGTTTCAAAGATTGCAATTGCTGGACATGTGGTGCGAAATGACATATTTTGCCAGATTGCCCACAAAAGCAAAGAGAAACTTGCCAATTCAAGCCAACTGCAGACATCCTTAATGCGGTTTTCTATGGCGATGTGGTACCAGTTTACCAGTTCGAGGACATCTCTTCAGATGAAAGTATCTATGAAGAAGAATTCGAAACTGATTCAGATGAATCTTATGAATCATCAATAGAATTAGACGAATAACCTCGAGACGGAAGATAGACTCCAAACTTCGGAAAGTCTATCCGGATTCTTTTCACAAATGACCATCTCAAATAAAACGATGGAAAGAATCATGAGGCAAAACTCAACTCTGAGCTCCCATGACAGTTTCAAAATTGGAGGTGTTAGTCGGATCCTTAACCAGATCGGACTAAAACAACGCAAGCACCATATCATCTATCGGGTGAACTCAGGTGAGTTTTCGATTCCCATGGAATTAACCGATAATAGAATTGATATGCAGCTTATTCCAAAGGAAGAAATTCTTGAGGAACTAAGCCGAATCAGGGAAGAAGTAGCAGTGACTATGAAATGGATCCATATTGGAACTATTGAAGTAGTAATCAAAGCTACATTCAAAGAAGAGATTGATTCTGAACTTCATCTATCAGTAATGGATAGAAATATTAATAACCTCAGATGGTTATCTTGGTACAATGGTAGGTAATTTGTATGCTGGCAAACATATGTTTGACATTCATCCTAGGATTGCATACAACCTAGCTGATCAAGACTTTAGTCGAGTCTTAACCCTTCATCAAGATTTTAAAAGAATAGATCTAATGAAAGAGGGTAATAGACCATATTCTATTATATATAGAATTGCATATGCACTTTCCAATACACATTATTCTGATTTGTTTCTTAGGAAATAGTATATAGAGATTCCTAGAATTTTCAAGGAATTCACCAAAAGTAATGACACCAGACCCAATCCAAATCCCGAGGATAGGTGGTGTTAACATGCTGATTAAAGATCATCTTGTTCTTAATAGATCAATGAGATTAGAATTTGAAGTCAGTACTAGAATGTCCTTTTCCGAAGATAGGATACTAAGATTAAAAGGAAAAGAACCATTAGAGGATTTTAACCCACAAAAAATTAGGGTCAGTAATGTAAAGATGCATTGCCCTGAGGGTTGGAAAGAAATTTGTGGTGTTTGATATATCGATATCGAAAAAACTTAACCTTTTTCCCTGTGACGAAATATATCATTTACAGCAACCAGCGATTGGAAGATATGAAGGCATGCTAGAAATAGTGGGCTATGAGGTATTTGTCACTGGTAGTGCAGATGGAACCAAAGGAACTTTGACTTTGGGTCTAAGTTTTCTCGAGGAACACAAACCTTGGGGACGAAAAGAAAGATGTATGGAATTCAGTCTCGATGGACACCTTATAAGGGTGGAATGACGAGCCCATTTTCCATATACATATATGTTGGGATGATGTATGAACAATATAAGACCGAATACTTTGCTGCTTATATTGATTCAGGTTCAGGTATTTGCACGGCAAAACCGGGAGTTTTCCCCCAACGAAGCTGTGCATACATTACCTATTATTGCAAGAAGGGATTTCTTTCAAAAAATCCTGATACTCAATAAGGGTATTCGTGAAACAAGGATCATGATAAGAGGAACATTTGGTACATCTTGGTTTAAGGTAAAAATGTTACCGATCTATATTCACGATACATGTGCTGATATTTTGTTGGGTAATAATTTTATCCAAACTTTTGCAAAATACGAGCAAGATAATCACAAGAACCTGTTAACCTTTACTACTAATTGTGGTAGTTTGATATAAGTTTTGCGATGAGAACGGGTATTCAATAGAATAATGTCCATTACTTTTCGCAGCAAATGTGGTGATGATGCTAAATTAACACATCTTAAAATGCAGGATAAAAGGAAATTTGGTAAAACTCTTTTGTCTTTCAGGCAACAGGGTTTCAAAAGGGCATCTGAAGAAGATATTCAACTTCTAAAGAATGCACTAAAAGAAAGCATACCTGTTGAGGACATTGATGAGGAGAAATTACTTTCCCTTGAAAATGTCAAAAGACTTATCCAAAGAAACTTCAATGAAGATCATCTAGTTTGGTGGAACATAAACAAGATTGAAGCAACTCTTAAGGTAAAAGAACAATTCCGATACGAGTTGGTTCGATACAAGTCAATCCAGATGAACATGACATATAAGAAAGATATGCAAAAAATTATCAAAGAGCATATCGATCTTAAATTGATTGAATCTGGAGTCTCCTCTTATAGTAGCCAAAGATTTCTGGTAAGGAACCACGGTGAAATAAAAAGAGGTAAAGCGAGGTTAGTAATTAACTATCAAGGTATTAATAAGTTACTTGATTTTGATGGTTATTACATCCCAAGTAGGGAACATTTAATTGATTGCATTAAAGGGTCAAAAGTGTTTTCTAAATTCGATTGTAAGTCTGGTTTCTACCAGATTGAAATGGAAAAGTAGTCAAGAAAGTATACAGTTTTTTCTACTCCACAAGGTCAATATATCTGGAATGTAATGTCAATGGGACTTGCAAATGCACCCCAAATATACTAATGAAAAATGGATAATCTGTTTAAAGATTATTTCGAGTTTATGTTTGTCTACATAGATGACATTTTAATTGCATCAAAAAATATGAAAGAACATATTAAGCATCTTGAAATATTTTCTGAAACATGTCATAAAGAAGGATTAGTGCTATCTGAAAAGAAGACAATAATCGCAGTCAATAAGATCAAGTTTTTCGGTGTTATTATTGACCAAACAGGTATGGAACTTCAGAAACATATTGTTGAAAACATATGTAATTTTCCTGATGTTCTAAAAGATAAGAAACATCTCCAAAACTTCTTGGGTGTTGTTAATTTTGCAGGTAGTTTTATTAAAGACCTAGCAAAATACAAAAATGATTTTCGTCCTCTATTACAAAAGGATGAAAAGACGAAATGGAATTGGGAAGACATACATTCCGAAAGAGTTCGCGAGCTATAACAGATTTGTAGCAATCTGCCGAAACTCACAATACCACAGGATGACAATCAATTAGTTGTCTATACAGACGCTAATGATTTTTGATGGGCAACAGTGCTCATCGAAAGACATCTACAGGCGAAGAACCGTGTAGATATACAGGAGGGTTGTTCTCAGAACAACAAGCCAAATTATGGCACATTAACGAGAAGGAATTCTTTGCAGTTTGGAAGGCTTTCAAGAAATGACCTTTATTTTTATTAGCAAAAGAATTTACTTTAAAATTAGATAATACAAATGTTAAAACTTTCTTAAAAAATAAGCTCGAATCAAAAATCGAGAAAGCCCGTATTATCAGATGGCAAATAGAATGCCAATATTATTTATTTGATATTGTCATTGTGAAATCTAATGAAAATGTTCTTGCAGATTTCCCGACGAGAGATGGATATCCTTGAAGCAGATTCCATCACAATACGAGCTAGACATCTCAGGGAAAACCTTGAGGAGTTAGATAAGAGATATGACTTGCTAAGGATGCGTGCTAAAGTCGTTGCCTATGTTCAAAGGGCAGATTGGGATTCAGTCCAGAAAGCCATAAGTGCTACGAGAGCAGCTCATGCCCATTTATGAGATGTGCTCGAAAGTCCTCTATTCAAAGCGGGTTCACCCTTAGTGACCCAGAGAGAGGTTCACGAGAAAGGTTCATCATCGATGAAACCTCATGGTATTTTTATACCCGAGATAGGAAGTCCTGCCAATACAAGTTTTTCATCAGATTCTGGTGAAAAGACAGATAATGCCAAAACAAGTGATCTATCGGATTCCGATAGAACAATTAATTTGGAAAGTCAGGACTCTGTTCCAGGCAAACCAAGTCAACCCAGCACCTCTGGGTAAAAGAGAGAGAGAGAGATTAACCTTAGGCCACAGACAGGCCCAAGAAAGGTTAATACTAACGAGTCGTTTTCTCTTTTACAGGTTTATCAAAAAACATGGGAGAAATTAATGACAAGAAATGGGATCAATCCCTCCAAAATTATTGCTGATTGATCTGAAAAATATCCACGGGTATGGATGTTGGTGGGTGCAAACCCACGAGATGTTAGAGAATGGTATGATTTTGGAGCTGTTGCTTCAATCCTTACCATCGCACTAAGCTTTCCGGAAATTTCTAATTACCGGAATGGATTGCCATTGCCGTGCACGACTCATGGCAAAATAATCCACACCTTGGCTGTGGAGATATCCTGGAGCTTAAGTTCATTTCAGCACCTCTAGAAATTATAGGAAAATGGTCTCATCCAATCTTCCATTTTATGAAGCTACAGAGACCAGACATGGTGGCGTTTAATAGAGTTAAAGCACCACCAACCAACATTCCTCCAGTCACCGCCCTCGCCGAAGATGATATATCTACAAGGCTAGCATGAGGAATATGGGTCTGTCTCACAGAAATGGATAAGGTGAAATACTCGTTCAAAATATTTCAAAATTATGTGAACGGGTCGTTCCTGTTAAACTCTATGACAGAAAATACTACCGGATTTGTTGAGAATTTATTCGAGAATAAAAAAAAGCTGATTTGGGAAAACAAGATTTCGGCGACGGAAAATACAAGGAAGAAGATATGTAACATGATACATATCTGATGATGGGAAGAACGTCTATGTTCTTGCTGTCAACTACAAGAGAAACCATTATTTGGACAAGACTTCAAAATCAAAGGAAACAGGCCCGAACCACAACAAAAGAAGAAGGGGCTAAAAAGGGGTTTTTAGAAAATAAAACCCAAAAATGTAAAAGGAAGCGAGTCTAATTAGACTCGATAATAAATGTCAGGCCCTACCACGAGCCTGTAGACACTACGAGACAACCTTAAAAAAGATTCCACCCGACAAGGAATTATGGAGGGATCCACCAACAAAAGATGGTGGGTGAAAACTCATCCCACTTCCACAAACCCACGAAGGAAGGTGGGTGAATTCACGTGGCCACTTACCTGACAAGAGAAAGTGGAGAAAGTTGGCATAAGGACAGCTAAGGAAAGAAGACTGAAATCCGGATTTGAGATCCACAAAATCACCTATAAAATGAGGCATTCAGTCTTTGGAGAAGGGCATCAGAAATCATCAATATTTCCTCAGTACTTCTCTCTCTAAAGAGTTTTAAGCGTTTAAGTCTTTTGTGTTCTAGTTTATGGGGGTTTCCCCAAAGGTTTAAGCCATGATCGGCTAAACAAGTATTCTCCTCCACTGGCGGAGAAATAGTATTGTAATATAAGTTGTATTTTATTTCTTCAATAAAAAGAGGTTTTTGTTTCTACATGCTATCCAAAAGATTTTGATTACTCTGTAAGAACAATACCGGTAGTGCGTTTCCCCGTGATCTCTTTGAAAACTCTACCAGGTGGGTAGGAGTAAGGATTGCGATCTAGGTCCTTGTTGTGAAGACGGAGTGGAACCACCGACTACGGGCGTGTGGTTGGATTGTTGATCTGTAAAACCCAGCCGGAATTGAGAGGACGGAGACAAAGGTAAAAGTATAAATTTGAACAGAGTATGATTTTATTTTCAATATTTAAACCTTTAAGGTTCGATTTTCTTTTGGAACAAGTATTTAGGTTGGAATATTTTTCTCGTGCCAATACTTTCTAAAAAACAGTGGTTTGGAATGAGTAACAATGTCACTACAAATTCCTTCGGAAATTGAATCTATAAGGATTATAATATAAAAATATGGAAGCATGTTGGGCCTGATATTAATCAGTTTACGTTTTATTCGGATTTTATTAAATAAATGGAGTATAATTAAAGAGTTTCAAAATTTTATCAAAGGATGAAATAGATCACGAAGTTCCTTGAAAATCACGATGTTCTTCGTGATCAAGAAAGATCAAGAAGATATTTTGCTTCGTGATCAAGATAGATCACAAGGATACCTAGCTTCATGATTTATAAAGGCAGTTGAGTAATCTTGGCTTCATTTTGGATAGAAAACTTGATTTATAAATGAATGAGTATTTTTCATTTTAGATATTACATATTGGATAGAAATGATCTCCGCTCCGTCTTCTAACTTAATTCATTACAGAACTAAACTTTACTGCCACAATCGCGTTAAATTATATCCTTCAGAAATTTGGAAGAACAATAAAATAGATGAATTACAACTATATCTAGTTGGAAATTATAAAATAAATAACAACAATTAATTTTTATTAAAAGACGATTTAGCGATTTTAATTTAAACATCACTAATCAAACTTGGGTGATTTCATTTGTAATCATTAGCCAAACATTTGACATTTATACCCTTCTCGCTCGTAACATGTACCTCACCCCATAACAGCGTAATTGGACTATTCCAATTTTTTTAGCGTGTATTTACCAAATCCAATATTATTCAAACTTTGTCGTACCATCCTAATTTACATCCTACTTTACAGCAATGATATGATCGATTAAAATGAAAAAAAAAAAAAACATTTATCATGAAAATCGGTTAAGAACGAAGGTTAGGCAGCAAAATTTCCCCTCTTCAAAGTATTAGTATTATCTTTCATGAATTTCCTCCCTATTTCCAATTCCCTACTTTCCACGATTCCACACTCTCTGACTAGAAAATTTAGCTAGAAGACATCAAATAAAGTGATTATTTTTCCTAAAAACCAAAAATAATTGAAAAAAAGAAAAAGAAAGACATTTCCACTTAGCTAAAAGTCAAAGAATGGGTTGAATAGATCACAAGAAGCAGAAGACGGCGACGGCGACACCATCGGAGCTGAGAACAACGTCGACGGGCTCGGAATAAACATATTATACCCCATCATAAACGGATCCACCGAAGGCGAAAACAACCCCGGCGATATCGGCGGCAGCCCCGCCGGCGCCGGCGACAGTATTCCGGGCACTCTCCCCACCTCCACCTCCGTGTCTCCAAGAAAATCGCCCATGTCGAAGAAGCCGCTCTCGTCGTTGCAGACGTCAGCGCCGCCGTTGGAAATGACGTCTCTGTCCTTGTGGCGAGGGCTCGTCTTCTCAATCGAAGCCAATCTCGCCGCCGGAGAGAGGTCCCCTACGCCGGAGGAGGAGGCGGCGGCGTTGCCGGTGAGGCGCTGCACCAGGTTCATGAAGTCGCTGACGGTGGTGTGGATGACTTTGGGCGAGACGGCGTAGATTATGACGGGCTGGCGGTCCTCGGCGGGGTTCTGCGGCGGCGGAGGGGCGGCCGACGGCGGCGCGACTGGCGGCTTTCTGATCTTGTGGGAGTCTTTGTTGACTTTGAGGGCGGTGGGGCGTGGGCCCAGCAGCTCCCTGCGCGGAGAGGGGCGGTTGCCGGAGGCGTCGCCGCCGCTGCCGGAGAAGAACTCCGGTGCGGGTGGGTTCATGGGGTTTGTGGTGGAGATGGATCTGAATTTATTAGTAATGGGGCTGTGGAAGCTTCAGTTCTCAAGTGGTGGGTTTAGCAGAGAGAGAGAGAGAGAGAGATAACGAGTGAAATGGCTGCAAATAGATAAATAATATTTAAATAATAATATGGGTGGGACTATCCACACCCCACTCTTTTCAAACCACACCTCAAATTTAATTAATTCAAAAGTAATTATATATTAAATGTCTAAAATGTCCCTTGACCACACCCCACATATAATTTAATCTATTAACCACACCCCATAATTTCTAAACACACCCCATAGTCCTCTTCTTCTCCTTCATATTAGAAAAACTCTTATTCTCTCCTTTCTAAACCCTAAAAATATCACCCAACAAGAATTCTCGGTTGAAATGTCTATGGAACGGGAAGATACATTTGAAACGAGCAATGTAAGATTTCTACTACATTTTTAACTGTTTTTAGTAGTGTATTAAAAAAATCGAGTTTTAATTTGAATGTTCGAAAATCCCGCTGGAACAGTACCGTTCGACCTGGAATAGTCGAACGGGCTGAAGAGTGTTCGACACATAGACTTCGAACCATACTAAGGGTGTTCGACTTCAAAAGTCGAACTTGTTTTGAAGGTGTTCGAACATCAATGTTCGAACACTACTATGAGTGTTCGATTTCTATTGTTCGAATACTACTATGAGTGTTCGATTTTTGATTGTTGAACAACCTAAGATGTGTTCGATTTTCTGAAGTTGAACATCCTTAGTAATGTTCGATTTCTAAAGTTGAACAGTCTTAGTAACGTTCAATCATCAGAAGTTGAACAGTAGTTTTATTGAAGTTTTTTTATATATTTATCGTTGAACAATATGTTTATTATCTTCTATTTTAATTGTTTATTAGGAAAATGACTCAAAATCCACGGAACTAAGTGGGGTGAATCCCATCGATGAAAGTAAGATGGATGATCATGAGAATGATCCAATGTATGAGGGAATAGATTACACAATTGAGTTTTCCACGACCAACCTTTTTGATAGTCGTACTTCTTTGGTGGAATGGGTAAGAGGAGTGAATCCATTGGTGTTGCGAGTGTGGATATTCCTGATAGTGATTAGATTGTGTTGATGATTGTGATTCGATTGTTGTATTGAGTTTAATTCGATTGTTGGTAATTGTTGGTAAATTGTACTAAGATGTATTATGGTGTTTGGTTTAATTGAATGTTAAAATGTCCATTGGTTTTGGATCTGTTTGTTAGGGTTATTGCATTACTGTGCGTTTTTGTTCTACTGTTCGAATTAAGAAGTCGAAAAATACACCCGACGTTTGAACTATGAAAGTTGAACACTATGAGAAATGTTCAATTTTTGAATTCGAACACAATTGAGAATGTTCAAACTATGAAATCCGAACACTATGAAAAACGTTCGACTTACATTTTCGAAATTACTAAAGAGTGTTCGACTTATGTAACTCGAACAGGCTACAAAGTGTTCGAATTCTTAAGTCAAACAGGCTTTGATGTGTTCGATTTTGAGAATCGAATGGGCTACAAAGTGTTCGAATTCTTAAGTCGAATAGGCCGAGTTTCATTGTCCATTTACAATTCGATTTTCATACATGAGCTACAAACGAATATCCGACCTCAATGCGAACAATATTACTTTAGGCCATATCAAACATAAGTTACTAAATATCACATGTTAATAAATATCCGACCTCAAAATCACAAATACACATCCGTTAATTCACAGCCTCATTCTCAGGCAAATTCATATCTGCAGCTATCTCGGGGAGCTCGTTCATGAACGCCTCAGTTTTGTCTACTGCAACTTCTTCATCCACCGAAGGAGCATACACGTATTCAATCACGTGTTCAGTAGTGACAACAAGCTCTTCATTTCTACACTTTCTTTCAGAAGCCGTTGGTCTTTTCTTCCTCCACACGTAAAGTATGTCACCTGCAAGTAGTGGACAAAGCGTGTCAATAACAAAAAATAAGAAAGTCATACGTTGTAAATTTGGAACATCCAATCGAACACAATATGGTATGTTCGACTATTTGAGTCGAACGACTTAAAGCTATGTTCGAACATACATAGTTGAACGCACTACAAAATGTTCGAACTTGTCGAGTTGAACACATAAGCTATGTTCGAACATCAAAAATTGAACGCCAAGGGATATGTTCGAACCACAATGTTTGAACATCTTGGGTATGTTCGACTTCCAAAGTTTGAACACTTTGCCATGTGTTCGAACTATCCCATTTGAAATTCTCCAGTTCCTTCAACTACCCTTAGTCGAACACTCTGCATAACAATCGAATAACCAGAATCGAAAAAAGTTCGAGAAGAAACATGAATTTTCCACATATTTCAACATTCTAAACTGAAAATTTCACCACAATACACTACAATTATATGCGCAAGCCATAACACATACTAAATGGTTCGATTTTTATCCATCACTCAATCTAATTTACATATCAACTATTCAAGATCCAAATTGTTCCAATTAACTTAGGGTTTGAGTAAAATACGAACCTGGATGACGTGAATCAGATTCTCTTGGAGTGTCCATGCCAATTGTTCGATTTCTGAAGTCGAATGAACACAATTTGTTCGATTTGTTCGAACACAATTTGTTGGAAGTTTTGATTTTTTTTTGTTCTTTCTTGTTCGAAAATGAACACACTTTGTTTTTTTTTTAATTTTGAGTTTTGCTTTTTTTTTTTAGTCAAAGGGTATAATAGTCTATTTTTGGGGTGTGTTTAGAAATATTTTAAGTGGATGATATTTCAATTGGGGTGAGATTAGAAAATGGGGTGTGGTTAGAAAAGGGTGGGGTGTGGTTAGAAAAGGGTGGGGTGTGGATAGTCCCACCCTAATAATATAGTAGTGTTGCTAATATATCAGTCACCGGCTAATGAATTTATGACATAACTGCATTAACCAATAACCACTTCTTTGGACAAAAAAGATGATTATAAATAAGGGATAATTGCGCGAAATCCCCTTGTGATTTGGAAAATCGGCATGAAACCCCTCTGTACTTTAAAAAATGCATGAAACCCCCTTATAGTTTTCTAAATGTAGCCCGAAATCCCCAACTCTGTTAAGGTTAACGGAAGTGCTATACATGCGCTCTTTATGTGTTTTTTGATTTTTTTTTTTTGACTTTTTTGCTATAAAATGATATATATACCGTTTTTTTGACTATATTAAAAGATTAATTCTCTTGTGGGGTTTCTTGCAATTGCAAACACTTCCTTCAATCTGATTTTTTACATTAACAACGATGTATTATTTGTTTTGTTTTTCAATTAATTTTTTTATAATGGTAATTTTATATATAGTTATTTATTTTATTGTTTTTAATACTAACAGTTGGTACGTATATTTCTTTTTTACTTTTGTATATTTCAATATTTATTTTTATTTAATTATTTATATTATTGTTATTAATGATTTTTCTTTTCTTTTCTTTTTTCAATTAATTTTATTATTTTGCAACAATTGATACGTATATTTCTTTTTTTACTTTTTTTTTCAGTTCATTTTTTTCAAAATGTTAAATTTTTTATTGTTATTAACTCAATTATTTATGAAAATTATATTAAATAAATAAGACTCGATATTAAGGAAAATATAAAATAAATAAATAAAAGACACATTATTTAATAATTGTTAGGTATAACAAACAAAATTAACCATACCAAGAAACAATTAACATACCAAAAATTAACATACCAATTTATCATAAACAAAACAATAATTATAATAATAAAAATTATGCAAGAAAACTTGGAGCATACCAATTTGTAACTACAAACAAAAGATAAAAAAGATTATATCGAAAAACTTGGAACATACCTTATACTAGTTTCAGGTTCTCATTCTAAAACAAAATGTACTTCAATAGCAAAATTTCTCATTGTTCACGCTGTTAATCATCTATATTTCTCCAAGAAATTCAATGGATTTTTAATTTTTTTTGTATGGACGTCAAATATTTTTTTGAAGCAAGATAGTAAACTAATTATATTTAGAGTCTCGTTAATTACACTTTAGGTTTAATTTGATGTGAAAATAATATATTATCAAATATTTCCATATCCTCCTCATCAATAGTCAACATCAATACCAATAAAATAAAAAATGAACATTGTAAAAAATGAACTGAAAAAAACCAAAAACAAATAAAGAAACATATGTAGCAACTGCGTCATTAATAACAATAAAATAAATAACTAAATAAAAATTAACATTAAAAAATAAATGGAAGAAACAAAAGAAAAAAAACATATATACCAACTATTAGCATTAATAAAAATAAAATAAATAACTAAATAAAAATTAACATTGTAAAAAAATTAATTGAAAATAATAATAATACATAGGTGTTAATGTAGAAAACAAGTTTGAAGAAAGTGTTTGCAATTGAAAGAAATCCCAACAAGAGAATTAGTTTTTTTATATAGTAAAAAAAAAGGTATATGTATCATTTTATAGCAAAGAAATCAAAAAAAAAAAAGCCAAAAAACGCATAAAGAGCGCGTGCATAGCACTTCCGTTAATCTTAACGGAGTTGGAGATTTCGGGCTACATTTAGAAAACCATAAGGGGGTTTCACACATTTTTGAAAGCACATTGGGGTTTCACGCCGATTTTCCAAACCACAAGGGTATTTCGCGCAATTATCCCTTATAAATAACTACATTTACAAATTGGGAAACTCATTTATTTATGCACAATCCGCGTTTATGATAAATATAGTTTGATTTTTAAGAATAGGATTTAATTATACAAATCAAGTAAAATACTTGCTTTTTATTTTTGTTTTTTTATAGGAAAATTGGAAATGTTAATTAAGAAGATAAGAGTGACAAATATTGAGAAGGTTATCCACAAAATTAGGAAGCTCAACCCAACAATGAGAGCTATCAAAAGAACGAGTAACCATAGCAATATAATGTGCCTCAATATTGACATCACGCCGAATAAGACTGATAGAAAATAATGTTGGGTAAAATTCATAAAGTGGGTCACTATTATTAATTAAATGTGTTAGCTATCTAAAATTAAAGTCCAATTAAAGTGATCTAATTTAGATTGGACTGATGGGTATTGGGTTATATAAGTTATGGGCTTATATACATGTGTAGAGACAATTATGTGATTTATTATTGGTTGATGGGGCCCAATAATAAATATAGGGTTTAGTTGATTTATCTCAACTATATAAAGGTCGTGGTCCCCAAAGGTACGATACGCTCTTTTCTTTTCTCTGAGACCATCATCAGAAAGAAACCAAATAATAACATCGTAACCTTTGGAAGGCTCTCGCCCGATTCGAGTAAACTAAAGTACGAATCAAGAATTCTAGAAAGGATGATGGATTCAGGTACGTTTCCGCTTTATGGTTATTGTCTTTTCTCTATTTCAGTTTATCATCGTAGATCTTAGGTTTGGGGATTATGTGCTGATGCATGTTTATGTGCGTTTAATACATGCTTATTGTTTGTCATGATTCCTACAAGTGGTATCAGAACCACTCTACGGATGATTTTCTGAGATTTGAGAAATTAGGGCTTCGTGCTCTTGTTTTGATTCGTTTTATATTGTGCGTATTGTTTGGATTGGAAAATTAATATTGTGGGTAACAATATAGATCGTATTCTGAATATCTAAATGGTTTAATTTAGTTTGATTATTATCAATTGCGATCGAAGTCAGACTTTTGGAAATAGGAGTCTGGAATTATTAATTATTCTTTCTGAAGTCATGTGTTTATGCTTGAGTGCATCAGAAAATTTTTTGTTTTATTTACCCATATTGTTAGCAATTGTGTAATTGCTTTTGATTCAGATTGATATGCACAATGTGTTGGCGAATTATGTTCTGCCCTTTTACTGTCAACTATTAAATTAATTTGGCCTGGATTCAGATTAAGCTTTATATTTTAATTTCTTTAATAATAATTGGGTACGTCTATGATTTAATCTAAATTGTTTGACATTTTATAGAACCAATTGAAACATGATGTTGCCAAAGTGACCTCTCTGCGTAGATTGGCTTATTGAGAATGTCAAGATGTTTGTGTGTATGTGGGTTCATGCGAATATTTACCGGCCCATAGAAAGGTTGATATTTGGCCGAACCATATACACACCTGTGGTAATGAGTGTGATAATTTTATGGTTTCCATGTGAATAGTGAACGACATCCAAAGATGAGTTCATTATTTGACAGGATTTATTGTCAACATTTGATTACTACAACAAGAGTGCCATTTACAATTGATATTACTGTCCAAAGACTTGATATTAATGGTGTGCTAGGCATCTTGAGATGTATTCCATGTTTATTTGAGAATTTAAAAGTTGGTATAAGGATTTATGTGAGTATGAAAATTTATATGTTTTTTTTATGTTCTCTGTTCAGTTGTGTTATCTGCTGCTACTATATCTGCAAACACTAGCAACATTCCCATTCTGAATGGGACAAACTTCAAGGATTGGAAAGAGAATATGCTTATTATTCTTGGCTGCATGGATCTGGACCTTGCTCTAAGGGTAGAGAAACCTGCTTCTCTTACGGCTGAAAGTTCCTCTGATGATCAGAGGAATTTTGAGAAGTGGGAACGCTCTAATCGCATGAGTCTGATGATCATAAAGCGCGGCGTTCCAGAAGCCTTTCGGGGCACAATATCTAATGAGGTTTCTTCAGCTAAGGATTTCCTTGCCGAAATTGAGAAACGTTTTTCTAAAAACGATAAGGCGGAGGCAAGTACGCTTTTAGCTAACTTGATCTCCATGAGGTATAAAGGCAAAGGAAATATAAGGGAGTACATTATGGAGATGTCAAATATTGCTTCAAAACTTAAGGCACTTAAGCTCAATTTGTCTGATGACTTACTCGTGCATTTGGTTTTGATTTCCCTTCCTGCACACTTCAGTCAATTCAAGGTCAGTTATAACTGCCAAAAGGAAAAATGGAATCTTAATGAACTGATTTCATACTGTGTGCAAGAAGAGGAAAGGTTGAAGCATGACAAATTAGAAAGTGCTCATTTTACAAGTACCTCAAAGGATACAGACAAGAAAAGAAAATTGGATAATGCTGTTAAAGGTTCTGAGCAAAATAAACAAGAGAAGCCTGAGGAAAAGAAAGGTTGCTTCTTTTGTCATAAGCTAGAACACAAAAAGAAGGACTGTCAAAAATATAAAGCATGGCGTGCTAAGAAAGGTACGGTCCTTACTTTGGTCTGTTCTGAAGTTAATTTGGCTTCAGTACCTAGAAACACTTGGTGGTTAGATTCTGGTGCTACTACTCACATAAGTGTTTCTATGCAGGGTTGCCTGAACTACCGAAAGCCAAGTGATGGTGAAAGATACATCTTCGTGGGCGATGGAAAGTCGGTAGAAGTTGAAGCAATTGGGAATTTTAGATTGTTGTTAGGAACTGGTTGTTATTTGGATTTGAAAGACACTTTTGTTGTTCCGTCTTTTAGGCGGAATTTGGTTTCTATTTCCTTGTTGGACAAATTTGGTTACTTATGTTCATTTGGAAATAATCAGTTTAGTCTTTCTTTAAATTCGAATATTGTTGGTACTGGTTCATTAAGTATTTATGACAATCTTTATCTTCTTGACACTGTTGCTTCATATAATGAAACTCTGCATGTACAATCACATGGCACTAAACGCAAATTTAATAACAAAAATTCGGCTAATTTGTGGCATAAACGTTTGGGTCATATATCCAAATCAAGAATTGAACGACTTGTGTCACAAGGTGTTATTGATTCACTTGACTTTTCAAACTTAAATACATGTGTTGAGTGTATCAAGGGAAAACAGACCAAACATAAGAAATTAGGTGCCTACAGGTCTATGAGTGTTTTGGATTTAATACATACTGATATATGTGGGCCATTCCCTATGGCTTCTTGGAATGGTCAACGGTATTTTATATCATTCATAGATGATTATTCACGTTTTGGGTACCTATATCTTATTCATGAAAAATCAGAGGCACTGGACATGTTCAAAATTTTCAAAGTTGAAGTTGAAAATCAACTTAGCAAGAAAATCAAGTGCGTCAAATCTGACCGTGGAGGTGAATACTACGGTAGATATGACGGTTCAGGTGAACAACGTCCAGGGCCATTTGCTATCTTTCTGGAGGAATGTGGAATTGTCCCTCAGTACACTATATCGGGTTCTCCTAGCATAAATGGTGTTGCTGAAAGAAGAAATAGGACACTTAAGAATATGGTAAGAAGTATGATTAGTCATTCTACCTTGCCAGAATCCCTCTGGGGAGAAGCAATAAGGACAACAACATATATCTTAAATAGAGTACCAACTAAAGCAGCTGCCAAAACACCTTACGAGCTTTGGACGGGCCGAAAGCCTAGTCTGAAGCACCTTCATGTTTGGGGATGTCCATCTGAGGCTCGGCCTTATAAACCTAATGACAAGAAATTGGACTCCAGAACAGTAAGCAACTATTTTATTGGTTACTCTGAGCGCTCTAGGGGTTACAAGTTTTATGATCCTACTATGAGGTCTATTTTTGAGACGGGAAATGCAGTATTTTTTGAGGATGTTGAGTTTGGGGGGAGAAATAAGGTTAGAGACATTGTCTTTGAGGAGGAATCAGTTACAATTCCTACTACTATTTCTGACAGCGTACAAGTTCCTATAACTGTCGTTGTTCGAGAAATGGATTTAGAACCTCGACAAGACAATGTTGAACAACTTCCCAATCAAATTGAGGAAATAGTTCCTGAAGAACAAATTCAACAACCTCAAGAACAAGTGCCAGCAAGAAGATCCACAAGAGATAGGAGAAACGCTATTCCGGATGATTATATAGTATATCTCCAAGAACATGAGGACACTGTAGGATTGTTGGGAGATGATCCAATCAGCTTCCAACAAGCCATGCAGGATTCTAAATCTCAAAAGTGGATTGATGCCATGAATGGGGAGTATAAGTCTATGTAAGACAATCAAGTTTGAGATCTTGTCCCATTACCCGAAGGAAAGAAACCGATTGGTTGCAAATGGATATTTAAGACCAAACGAGATTCAGAAGGTAATGTGGAAAGGTATAAGACTCGTCTTGTAGCTAAAGGCTTTACCCAAAAGGAAGGCATTAATTTTACAGAGACTTTCTCTCCGGTTTCATCGAAAGATTCTCTAAGGGTAATAATGGCTCTTGTTGCACATTTAGACCTTGAGTTACATCAGATGGACGTTAAGACAGCGTTTCTAAATGGTGACATTGATGAAACGATATATATGGTGCAGCCGGAAAATTTTGTGTTTGGAGATCCAAAACACATGGTCTGCAAATTAAATAAATCCATCTATGGTCTCAAGCAAGCTTCTCGTCAGTGGTACCATAAATTTCATCAAGTAGTTACCTCATTTGATTTTGAGTCAAATACTGTTGAAGATTGTGTGTATCACAAATTCAGTGGGAGTAAATATGTATTTCTGGTTTTGTATGTCGATGACATACTTCTTGCTGCTAACAATAAGGAAATTTTGCACGAAACGAAGAAATTTCTTTCAATGAATTTTCAAATGAAAGATCTTGGGGAAGCTTCTTTTGTATTAGGAATTCGGATACTTCGAGATCGCTCTCGTGGTATTCTTGGATTATCACAGAAGAACTATATAGAAAAAGTGCTCTTAAGGTATGACATGCAAGGAAGCAAACCAGCAGACACCCCAGTCGCTAAAGGAGATAAATTCAGCTTAAGTCAATGTCCTAAGAATGACCTTGAAGTTAAGGAGATGCAGAAGTTCCCCTACACGTCAGTTGTCGAGAGTCTTATGTATGCTCAGGTTTGCACACGTCCGGACATAGCATTCATTGTTGGGATGCTAGAGAGATATCTAAGTAATCCTGGGATGGATCATTGGAGAGCAGCCAAAAGGGTTCTTAGATATTTACAGAGAACTAAAGATTACATGCTCATATACAAGAAATCAGATCAGTTGGAGATCATTGGGTATTCTGATTCTAATTTTGCGGGATGCCAAGATA
Organism: Scutellaria galericulata; assembly: GCA_946896805.1. NCBI lineage: Eukaryota > Viridiplantae > Streptophyta > Magnoliopsida > Lamiales > Lamiaceae > Scutellaria > Scutellaria galericulata. Next base: position 13,335,476 of record OX335794.1, read on the forward strand.
GTAGAAGATCCACTTCGGGCTACATTTTTTTGTTGGCTGGAGGAGCTATTTCATGGAAAAGTGCTAAGCAGACACTAATAGCTTCATCCACCATGGCGGCGGAATTTGTGGCTTGTCATGAGGCATCTAACCATGGATTATGGCTGCGAAATTTTATCACGGGGTTGCGCATTTTGAGTGGAATTGAAAGACCACTAAAGATATTTTGTGACAACAAGTCAGCAGTCTTATATTCTAACAATAATAGGAGCTCGTCTAAATCAAAACATATTGACATAAAGTTCCTAGTTGTGAAAGAAAGGGTACAGAGTGGTCAGATTTCGATAGAGCATATAGGGACAAACTCCATGATTGCAGATCCTCTTACTAAGGGAGTCACACCAAAGCTCTTCCATGAGCATACAACTAGTATGGGTGTCTTGTCACTTGAGGATATCATGTTCTAGTGGGAGTTTATATACATGTTTAGCTCTATGTTTTCTTTGGACACAATTTTGTGTATTTGGATATTTTCTGCAGAAATAAAGTTTTCAGTTTATTGCACTCAGTACAATTATGTTAAAGTTTGATCTCAATAAAGGAGGACCAGTTGGAAATAGACATGTTTAGATCACATTACATGCAATTTCCATGCTATGCATCCATAACTTGATCTATGTCATTTGATTATATTGGTATATGTGATTACTGATGGGTTTAGTCGCGCTTAATGTGACAAAAGCTCTTTTAGTTCTATATCAGTGTGGTCAATGGACGAGATTGTAAGGAATACCTTTTGTATGATAGCAAAGTTTGAGCGCTCATAATGTATACACATTTGTCAGGAATAATATGTGACCCAAGTGGGAGATTGTTGGGTAAAATTCATAAAGTGGGTCACTATTATTAATTAAATGTGTTAGCTATCTAAAATTAAAGTCCAATTAAAGTGATCTAATTTAGATTGGACTGATGGGAATTGGGTTATATAAGTTATGGGCTTATATACATGTGTAGAGACAATTATGTGATTTATTATTGGTTGATGGGGCCCAATAATAAATATAGGGTTTAGTTGATTTATCTCAACTATATAAAGGTCGTGGTCCCCAAAGGTACGATACGCTCTTTTCTTTTCTTTGAGACCATCATCAGAAAGAAACCAAATAAGAACATCATAACCTTTGGAAGGCTCTCGCCCGATTCGAGTAAACTAAAGTACGAATCAAGAATTCTAGAAAGGATGATGGATTCAGGTACGCTTCCGCTTTATGGTTATTGTCTTTTCTCTATTTCAGTTTATCATCGTAGATCTTAGGTTTGGGGATTATGTGCTGATGCATGTTTATGTGCGTTTAATACATGCTTATTGTTTGTCATGATTCCTACAAATAAAGGATTAAGTAAAAGAAGATCTCTACAACTAGCGACAATGTCCCCAAACTCCGTAAAATCAATTCTTGCAGAAGATACAACATCAAATACGAGTTTGACATCAATTTAAATAATAACTCTCTCAAAACTCATATTCTTAAGCCAACAGAGAGCTTCATGCAAACCCATAACTTCTCATTTCTCAACATGCAATTTACCTGGGATAAGACAAGAGCGACATGTAATAAATTCACCAAACTCATCGTGAAGATCATACCGAATCCCTTCCTCAACACTCAATTTATCTGGGATAAGACAAGAATGACATGCCATAAATTCACCAAACTCATTGCGAAGAATCATACCAAACCCCGTCTCATTGATATCCTTAAAGAAAGCTGCATCCACATTGACTTTCACATTATAAGAAGGGGGTGTATGCCACTTCAAGCAAGCCTGAGACCTTGTTTTCTTTATCTACAAAGATTATGCTATTTTATAGGTACACTTGCTTGCTCATCTATCGTTTACCCATCCTTTGTTTGGGATTTTTAAGAAATGTTTTTTTTAAGAGTTTTGGATAATGATAGAAGTTTGTGTAATTGATGTAGAATTTTTTTTTAGTTACAAGTGGGGGTTGGGGGCTCGACTTTGAGACCTTGCTCTAGACGAGCGATGAACCTATCGTTAGGTTAAGTCTATGTGTACGTAATTGGTGTAGAATTGAGAGGATTAAACTGTTTTTGATGAGGTGACCTTATTAGAAAAGATTGGGTTGATTGTATTAATATGATCCAATTAGCAGTGTGATCGTGTGTTGCACAATTGTCATATAATTTTAAATTTTTATAACATGACGTCCAATTAATGTTATTTTAAATAATTGTATTTGATAATAGTAAAGATTTACCATACAAATTATAATAGTTAATAATCTATTTTAACATTGTTGTTTTTTTAAATAATTATTTAATTTATTTTAACCCCGTATTATTTTAAAATTAATTTGTGTAAAGAAATTTAGTTATCTCATACTTTAGTTTATATTTAAAATTTTATAGATTTTAAATTATTTTAAGAGTTTTCGAATAAATTTCACCTTTTAATATAATATTTAGATTCTTTAAAATCAAGGACTATAAATTTGGTTTGGATAGAAATTTCACTATATTGATTCTACAAAAATTCTAGAAAAATGGTGGAAAATTTGTCAAAAATTGAAAATTTGGACAGTGTATTGTACATTATATTATAACTAATCTTAATACATATATTCAACTTAAAATTTCAAACACAAAGACATATCTACAACAAATATAAAAATTAACTACTACCTCTATTCCACAAAAATAGGTTTGTATACTATTTTTATCCGTCCCACAAATATAGACTTGTTACTATATTAGTATGGTTTTTAATTTTTAATTCCATATATCTCATTAATTAAATGTATATTAAATCACACTTCAACTCCCTATGCACTTTTTGAAACAAAAAAAAGTTTCATTCAATGTTATAATTAATGAAAGATAAGAATACAATTGGAACTTCAAATATTTTCTTAATTTGTGTGAAAATACAAGTAGACCTATCTTTATGGTACGGAGGGAATATTATAAGTGTGTTTGGTATAATAACATGAGAAGTTCAAAATATTTGAATACGTTATTGCTAAAAATAACAAAATGAACTCCTATGAGGTTCAAATGAATAAGATGTCATGTCATCTTAATTTAAATAACATTGGTGTCATCTCATGATATTTGGTGGATTTTGTGGTTTGAGTGGGTATATCCACCACTCTTTTTCATTCTTGTGAAATCAAATGGTACAGTGTTTGGACTTTGGTGTAGTGTAGGTGTAGGGTAATTATTTGCAGAGTAGGTTTGGATCTTAGATCCATGTGCTCAGGTTGAGTTGGTTAGATCCGCACTTTTTTTTTTTTTTTTTTTTCTGTCTTGACCTTTATGTTATGTTAGTCATACATTTATGGTATATTAGTTATATCCTCATGTCCAAATTTCATACTATTAGTGCAATATTTTAACTTTAAAAAAAAATTCACCGGCCTTCATACTATGTTAGTCATATATTTATGTTATATTAATCATACTTTTATATACAAATATCATACCTTTATGTAATACTTTAACCCTAAACCCCAATTTCGACACAAGTTGTACATGTTTACCTTTATGTGATATTATTCATACATTTATGTGATATTATTAATACTTTTATATCAACATAAACATACATTTATGTAATATATAAATGTACAACTAACATAATTAAAAGATATTACTAACATAACTAAATGTATGACTAATATAACTAAAATGTATGAAATATATTAATAGTTGTCTGAAAATATGTTAAGGTACATTTAAAAATCTAAAAGGTATGACTAATATAACATAAATGTATATTTAACACCACATAAATGTATGCTTAACACTACATAAAGGTATAACATCTGTGATTGAATTTGGATGAATTTGTGCTTGATATTGGGGCGCGTGGCTGCATGTAGGAGGCGAGTGCACAGTTTCAAAACTGTGCAACAGGTGTATAAAAGTTTTTGTCTTATTTGCAAAAATATTTGAGGCGATTATTTGAAGGAATTATTACAACTTTGATAAATTTTTGATCTTACACATTACAATTGTAATGTGCAACTTAAAATATTATTTGGGTACAAAATACATTTTTTTCCTTAAAATTGGTGCCATTCATTATAAAATTATATTATTATTATTATTATTTGGGTACAAATTAATTTTTTTTTTTTTTTACTAAGATTTCACTGAAACCAAAATTGAAATGAAAATTACCAAAGAATTCACGAAATCGAAATTTACCAAAATTTTGGTTAAGTTTTACGAAAATAATAACGACAACTCCATAATCCCTGTTTTTATTTTGGAAGCTCAATTTTAGCAAAATTTCAGTGAAATTCGCGATTTTTTTCCTTGTTTAAAACAATTACCTGATATAAAGAAATTATGAAATTTAGATTAATTATATTTTTCTTTTTATTTGGACAGATGGACCTTTTAAACTACCCACTAGTTGTTATGATTATTTTAATTTTTTATTATATTTGCTAGTTTTATATTTTTAATATTAATATTTAAATTTGAGATATTTCACAATTTTTTTTGATTTTTTTTTACAATAAATATTTTTTACTTTGTTGTATTTTTACATTTATTAAATGATTTACAACAATTTTTTAAATATAAATAAACAATATAAATGACATATAAATTAAAATTTTGATTTTTTTTTTAGAAATTATGAGGACCAAATGAGAGAGCCAATATTTTAGATTTCTATTATAATACTTAAATGTCTGAAGTGACTATTATTTGAAAAACGCAAAAACTCCCATGTATTAGGTGCATGGGTCATAGATTTGTGTAATTTGGGTCGACCCGATTCGGATTTGCATGTTTTTATTTTATATTTGTATGTCTTTTATGTTATATTAGTATGCTTTTTATGTACAAATATTATCACCTTTATGTACTAGAACTTAGAAAAAAAATGAAGAATTTCAACCCTTTTTTGGATCAACATGTCTTTGTGATATTACTCATACCTTTTAGTTATGTTAGTTTCACCTTTATATATTACATAAAGGTAAGGATATTTGTGCATACAAATGACATGAATATAACATAAATGTGACATGAATATTATATAAAGGTATATATATACAAATTGTGTTAAAATTCTTTTTTTTTCCCCAAGTTATAGTACATAAATGTAAGGTCATTTGTTCATAAATGTGACATGAATGTAACATAAATGTGACATGAATATAATATAAATGTAACACATAAAAAAACCCAGATGCGCATGGATTCGCGTCGGATCGACCCAATTGCATGGATATGCAATTTGTGCATGGGAGACCAACTCTTTGAAAAATCTACCATTTATACACAAATGAGTGAAGTTACACTCGTTAATTAACTTCCAATTTTACTATATATATTTACACAAAAACTTATATATTTTCAGGATACGGATTCTTAGATATGTACCCCGAAAATATTAGTTGTATATTCATAAAATATTAATTAATTTGCATACTCATAGAGTATTATAAGTTTTTTTTTGTTTCATTAAAATATATTAGTTGTATATTTAAAAGACTAATTCTTTACTAATAAGATAATACTTGTACAACTGAAATATATGTTTTCGTGAAAGATATTAGTTGTATATTCATAAGGTATTAGTTGCTTACTTATAAGATATTACTTATATAATTGAGATATATGTTTTAGTGAAATATATTACTTAATGTATTACTTGTTATTTGTAAGTGTATTAATCATATAATTTAAAAGTATTAGGATCTAAATTGAGGTATCGTGTACTCCTAGGGCGACCCAACCCTTCTCCTATATTTATATATATATATAATTTTACACATTGATTAGTGTCATACTTCAACAAGAAACAATTCGTTGTAGAAGAATATTGGTTACCATCTGCATTACCATAAACACTGCAGAGTACAAATGAAAATGGCAGATCAAAAAATAATTTTAACTCTCTTCAATAGATAAAATTATTGCTATAAACAGAGGAGTGCACCTGATAAAAATACTTGAAAATTGTATGAAACAAGAGTAAAATATACAGAATTCTCAAGGTCTTCAAGGAAGAATTCTAAGTCACTCACCTTACAGAAGCAAACTCATGTTTAGAAGATTGTAATCTCTAAAGATTAGGGATTGCCTCAAGTTAAAGAAAATTATTTACATCTTACCACTATGTGAGGTTGTTTTAGGGGTCTTTAGATTATAAAATAGGTTTCCATCTTGAGTTGTAAAACTATGTATGAGTTAAGTTTAAGTCTTGTCGAGCAACCTGTGTGGGAGTTAAGAAATTGTAGTGTCTATTTAAATAGTTGTGTGTGATATATGACCTTCAAATTATCTTTAAAAAGTTACTCCCCACAAAAGAGGTGAAGTGGCTTAGCAGAACTACTCCACCCTTAAACCACTATAAATTATATGCGCATTTACCTACCGTAACTTTATTTTGTGAAGCATAAATACAAAACTTACTCGTCAAATCATACATTTAAGAAAACATTTTTCAAAGAAGTACTCTTCAAAATATATTCCGTTGCATACTCAATATTTTTAACAATTAGAAGTTCACTAATAACAATGCTGCAAGTAGTGCTCTAGTAGTAATTTTCCGAGTAACCGTAAGATGTCTGTTAAAACAAATTTCTTACACCTTATAGCAAGAGAAATTTAAAACGTTCGAAAAGTTTAAAAACTTGAAGATGTTTTTTCACCCCCTCTAAACCTCATTTACCACTTAGAACCAACATCAAGTTTTTTCTCCCACTTTCTTTATTGTACGATTTTTTTTAATGTGATCCACGTATGTAAGACAATGGCCTTTTTTCTTTGGGGGAGAAAAAAATGTAATTGTAAATAAATAATCATATCAATTTGAATTTTTGGTTTGCTTAGGCTGGATCATTTATACTAAGTAATTAGTTGATTTTATTTCATTGACTATTCTCAATTGCACTTATTATAACGAAGAACTATTTGAGTGTTGCCTAAGTGTTAGAGGGCATCGAGCACCTGATTAATACTTAGCGACTTTCGCAACACTAAATATATAAATTAATGGGCTTGTAGGATAGGTCTCTTAAAACGCTAAGCTCACTCATCAAGATTTATAAGAAATGAATAATAGGTCTTGTTTGTAAACCCTAGTCGTCATATCTCTTTGTTTCATCACCTCCTCTCTCTCTCTCTAGAATAGGAGCCAATAATAGTGCGCACATCAGAGACTACTCCCCTTCTCAGGACTCTCTTTCTCTCTCTCTCGCCCTCCCCCTCATTTGCTAACAACATGTGCACGCCTGTACAGGCACACACATTTCAATGAGATGCAGTGGCGGATCTACACAGTCAAAAGGGTATGCAAGTACATACCCAATTTTTTATCTTATTATGGAGTTTAAAATATGATATAATTTTCTAAACTCTAAAATTTGCATATGATCTTTATGTTGTGCTTAAGAATTGTTTTCTTTAAATTAAGAACATTTTTGTTTGTAATTCTTAATATTACTCCTTCCATCCCACAAAGATAGACTTGTTACAATATTAGTATGGTTTTTAATTTGTAATTTCATATATGTCCTTAATTAAATGTAAATTAAATCACCACACTTCAACTCCATATGTACTTTTTGAAACAAAAAAATGTTTCATTCAATGCTAGAATTAATGAAAGATAAGGATATAATTGCAACTTCTAATATTTTATTAATTTGTGTGAAAATACAAGTATGCCTATCTTTATGGGAGGGAGGTAGTATATGTTTTAAAGTTCTAGATACCTATATTTTGTTGTTGGGATATTTCTATAGTTATCTTGATAAGACAGAACAGTATGCATAATAAGACAATGAAGTTTGCTTAAGTAAGTTCCCACGTATTACATGGTCATAAGCTTATCTTTCTATGGATAAGATCATGTAATGGTTTTACAAATGATAAGGAAAACTAACCTTAGAAAAGACAGGAAGATATCTTCTGAGAGCAGTAAGCTGAAGGAACCAGCAAGCAGGATTCTGGAACAGGAAGCTGTTCAGAATCAAGAAGGAGAACAGGATTCTGGAACAGGAAGCTATCCAGAATCAGAAAGCAGAGCAGGATAGGACACGCACATCAGGAAGCTGACTACAAGTTTCGAGAACAGGAAACTGTTTTATACAGAATCCTGACGCGGAACAGAAAGTAGCATGGAACCACATCCTGAGCAACAAGTAAGGAAGAGCTACCGCTATCTACAGAGAAAGTAGGAAGTAGCCAACGGATCATTTGAAAGATAAGTGCTACTCTCATCCATGCAGTACGAGGAAGACCATGCAACTCAAAGAGGAGCAAAACTATCTGGCAACTAGAGTAGCCACCCGTTGCATGAAGGTCAAAAATAGTAGGCGCATTAAATGCACATGTCAGAGACAACTCAAAAACATTTAATGAAAACACAAAGAAGATCTTGGAGATCAAAGTTTCAATTCAAGATGGAGAAATGTTCTCCTTCAATGGATACTTTCCCAACGGATATATTCTCGAGATCTATAAAAAGAAGGTGTAGCTGATTGAAGAAATTGCTGAACAGGGTCGAGAGGAAAATCAGATATGTTCTAAAGCTTCTCAAGCTTACTCTTGTTTAGCCACTCAAAAGGAGCAGTTTGCAATTGTGATAGACCTTCAAAGATCAAGACTGCTCCGCACCAGTTGAAGAACCTTTTAGTTTCTTTTAACCATTTATTGTGTGCTAGGTTGCTTTAAGTTTGGTGTACTTAGTTGATAGGATTTGATCCTTCCTAAGTTTTGTAGTCTTGTGTAGACTATTTGCCCTGTGTGGGATTTGGCCTAGGAGTCGTGTGACTCTTGTAGGTAATAACTTGCTAGGAAGAGGTTTGTAAAGTTAATACTTGTAATTCAAACTGACCTAACGAAGTTCCTCCTCAGTGAAGGAGTAGAGTGGACGTAGAATGATTACACCACCTTCGAACCACTATAAGCCATAAGTGTTTATTTGTTTTTGTCTATCTGCATTGCATTGTTGCATATCTATCCTGTTGCAACCACATAAGCCATAAGTGTTTATTTGTTTTTGTCTATCTGCATTGCATTATTGCATATCTATCCTGTTGCATTTGTCATAAGCATACTGGTCAAAAGATTGTGATAAAATCATCTTTGAAAAGAAAATTGGTTTTCACAACGAAACTCTATCTTTGTTTATTTCGCTGCATACTGTGATATCGAGTCAGAAATCTGAATCAACATTGTGCCAGGTTTCTGAAGCGAGTTAGGTTACTGTCTTCTCTGTAGAAGCATGAACCTGTTCATAGAATAGTTTTAAAGTGACAAAATCGATAGAGATTCATTACATACTTTCTGTGACTTGCATTCAATTTTCAATATCTTAGTATTTCCTATAATTGTACATATCTTATTTATAATTCTTGAATTCGCCACCGATGAGATGGTTGAATTCATGTAAAATTTGTCATTTCCATTGATGACAATGAATTCAACATCCAGAGCATAAGTCTAAGCGACAACAAGTAATTAAAGTAAAAATGTTGCGAGACTAAGAACAAAATAGGAATTGTAGCTTTGAAAAAAATGTCAGATTTAGAATGATTCACACGAGATCTTTTATTATACTTGGTGTCCATAGATTTTTGCAACATTGCTTATTTTATTGTTAAAATATTTTTCCAGGTTTTAAAAAAGTCACAACAAGACAAAAACGATCGAGAAACATAATTAGCAGCTTAAAAATTGGAGAGGAAGGGTATGAATCATTTATACCACATTACCAAAGAAGGTATGAGAAAATGCAAGTGTAATTTATTTGGGAAAAAAAAATTCTTTACACTTTTTTGGGAAAAAATAATTCTTTTATCCAGAAAAAAAAAACTCATATTTGTAAAGTTGTTTTTACTTAAAAAAGAGAGTAATGTTTCAAAAGATAAGTGAGAATTATTGTTTAAAAATGACTGCGCTTTCATTCAAATATTCAATAGATCAAAAATTTAAAAGTTCTACTTAGTAAACATATGATTTTTATTTTTAAATTATGTAATTTTTTTGGTGTGTATTAAGTAATGTTTGTCTATATATTAGGTAATACTTTTATATTATAGGATATATGAGATGAGTTAGAGTCGGTCGGACTATATGAAAATTTGCAATAATTTTGTATGTATTAGGTAATATTTTTATGTAAATCAGGTAACACTTTTGTATTATAGAATACATGAGGTGCGCTGGTCTAGGTCGGTTCATTAAAAACACGCTGTATTCTTCTCCCTCACGCTTGCGTCGTGCAACATGTAATATTTTTGTGTGTATTAGTAATGTTTTTCAACATATCAGGTAATATTTTTTATTATGTAGACATACTACAAAATATTATTTGTTCAAATAATAATTTCTCACAGTTAAATGATATACATATATGAGAATTATAAAATTAAATCATCCACATAATATTATGTTTTGATTGGGCCTTGATCAGTTAAAAAATAATAGTATTATTTGAATTTGTTTGTTGACTAGGATTGTATAGTTGTATATATATGTTATTCGTTGATTCTATTTATTAATTGTTAGTAAATGCACTTTTCATCGATTTACCATTAATAGTGATCTTATATTTAATGGTAGAATGGTCAATTAGCAAATAAAATGTACTGTCATCCCTTGGTTGGAAAGAGGGTTGCATGTCTTGTTTCCCAATTTGTACTAGAGGAAAATTGAATTTAGTGACATCATCATCTCTTCTTCAATAAATAGTATTCAAATCCTAATGAACTTTGGTATGGATTGAGATATGGTGACAATTATGATTGGAAAAAGGAATGTATTTTCAAATGCAAATCACAAATAGATAAATAATTGTGGCACACATAATATGGAAAGTATGCAATCGTCGACGATTGCATACTTTCCATATTATGTGTGCCACAATTATTTATCTATTTGTGATTTGCATTTGAAAATACATTCCTTTTTCCAATCATAATTGTCACCATATCTCAATTCCATCCCAACGTTCATTAGGATTTGAATACTATTTATTGAAGAAGCCCACTTTTTGAAGAGATGAGAATTGTCACTAAATTCAATTTTCCTTTGATACAAAATTGGAAACCAGACATGCAACCCTCTATCCAAATTCGAACCAAGTGATCTTAAATATAAGATCACTATTAATGGCAAATCAATGAAAAAGTGCACTTACTAACAATTAATGAAATAGAATCAACGAATAACATATATAAATATAAATGTATATATATATATACACACACACAACTATGCAATACCAGTCAACAAACTAAATCAAATAATACTATTATTTTTTAACTGTTATGTGGATGATTTAATTTTGAAATTCTCATATATGTATATCATGTAATTGTAAGAAAAGTATACTTTTGACAAATAATTTTTGACAAATAATATTGTGAAGTATATTTAATAATAATATTACCTGATATATTGAAAAACATTACTAATACACACAAAAGTATTATATGTTGTATGACCCGTGAAGGAGAAGACCATGCGGCATCGTTATTGAGATCTGTGTGGTTAATGAGTTGACCCAACCCAACCCGCCTCAACCTGCCTTATATATCCTAAAATACAAAAATATTACTTGATATATAGAAAACTAATACTATCTAAGACATACAAAAATACTACAAATTTTCATATAGTCCAACCGACTCCACTCATCTCATGTATCCTATAACACAAAAATATTACCTAATACATACAAAAAAATTACATATGTAAAAAGAAATCATATTTTTACTAAGTAGAATTTTTCAATTTTTGATCTATTGAATGAAAGCGCAATCATTTATAATTCTCACTTATCTTTTGAAACATTACTCTTTTTTTTTTTTTAAGGAAAAACAAAACTTTATAAATATGACTCTTTTTTTCTGGATAAAAGAAATATTTTTTTCCCAAAAGAATTACACTTGCATTATCTCATACCTTATTTGATGATGTGGTATAAATGATTCATACTCCTCCTCTCCAATTTTTAAGCTGCTAATTATGTTTCTCGATCGTTTTTGTCTTCTTGTGACTTTTTTAGAACCTGGAAAAATAATATAATTGTAAGATAAGTAATGTTGTAAAAATCTATGCAACATCAAATTGTATAGAAGATCTTGTATGAATCATATTAGATCTGATATTTTTTCAAAAGCTACAATTCCTATTTTGTTTTCAATCTCGCAACAGTTTTACTTTAATTACTCGATTTGGTTTTAATGTTATCGCTTAGACTTGTGCTGTGGATTTTGCATTTTTTTTATCAGTAGAATTGACAACTTTTACCATGAAGTCAACCATCTCATTAGCGACAGATTCAAGAATTATAAACAAGGTATGTACAGTAATAGAAAATACTAAAAAAATAATATTATACAATTCAAATGGAAAACAAGTCATAGAAATTGAGTAGCATAGTCAAAATAAAAGCACTCTAGAACTTGAAAACATATAATATTAAGAATTACAAATAAAAAAATTCAAAGTTCTTAAGCACAACATAAAGATCAAATGCAAATTTTAGAGTTCAGAAAATCATATATCATATTTTAAACTCCACATAATAAGATATATTCCTTTAAAAAAAAATTGGGTATGCACTTACATACCCTCTTGACTATGTAGATCCACCACTACATCTCATAGATATGTGTGTGTATGCGCAGGCGTGCACATGTTAGAGAGATGGGAGGGAGGAGAGAGAGAGACGGCGATGAAAACAAAAAGATATAGCGATTAGGGTTTACGAACAAAGACCTATTATTCCTTTTTATAAATCTTGATTAGTGGGCTTAGCGCTTTAAGAGGCCTACTCTACAAGCCCATTAGTTCATATATTTAGTGTTGCATAACTCGCTAGGTGTTAATCAAGCGATCGATGCCATCTAACATTCAACACTCGAATAATTCTTTGTTAATAATAAATGCAATTAATAACAATAACCGGAATAAAATCAATTAATTATTAAGTACAAATGATTCAAGCCTAACCAAACCAAAAATTTAAATTTATACAATTATTTATTTACTATTACATTTTTACTTCCCCAAAGAAAAAGACCATTGTCTTACTTATATGGATTAGTGATCTATAGAAAATATGTGCATTTTAATGGGGATTAATGTGAAATTTTATATTCTTTTATGTGATTGAATGCATCATTTTCTTGTATATATGTATTTTTGGTCTCCAAATTTTTTATATTTTATTTTCTCAATTATTTAAGAATTTTTGGAGTCTTTTCGAATCAAGATGTGATCGTAGGCTAAGGTGAAGTCAATTGGAATTGAAAGTGAGAGCTCAAGACTATGGGCCTAAAATGGAAGAGAGATTAGGTTTAAGAAAGTAAATTGGAGGAAGCCCAAAATCTAATAAGAATTGTGATGGGCTGGAAGAATAAAAAAGGCCCAATTCTATATAGATTGAAAGGGGCAGCTTGGGCTTGGAGCCCATCTTTCCACTTCTTAGAAAAGGGACGCCTGGAAACAGAGAAGAGGGCACGACATTCATCACACCCATTCTTTATCTTTCTTTGGCCCCAAGCCATTCACGTGAGGAGAGCCATTTAGGGTAGGTTTATAATATTATTATTCGGGGAGATTAGTTTTTTTTTTTTTTAGAATTCTAGACAACTCTTGTTAATTCGATTTCAAGGATGGAAGATTAATTCTTTATTTCCGGTTAGCAGGGGTGTTTGAATTCATTTATCTTTTATATTTTAATTAATCTTGTATCCTCTTTCCATATTTGATTGGAATTGATTGTGTTATCTATTTATCTTGATTTCGGTTAATTGATATTTGATTTGGATTGACCACCTAGGTTAAGTGTTTAATAATTGATTGCTAGAATTTTAAATTATAAATCCTAATTGTTGTGGTTTAATTTGTAGTGGTAGTAAATTAGAGGTCGTGCATCTCTAGAATAGCATAATCCTAAATTATCAAATCAAGCTTGTATTTAGAGTCTAGTTCATCCTAATTAACTTGGTGATTAATGCATTTAATGAATTAAATGTAGAAATTTTATTATAGGTTATTCAATTAAATAGGGTTAATTAGTGATCATATCCTAATTTAATTAATCTTTAGAGACGATTCGATTTAACAGAGCTTGTTGTAAGACTACATGTGATAGTTTCATGATAATTTGAGAGGGGTGTTACATTAATTAAGGGATGATTGATATCGGGTGATAACTGGAATATTTGCATCTATTGATTTCTTATTTAATTTGCTTTCTAGTTTGTTTAGTTAATTTAGTGACAGTGGTAATTCCAAAATCCCCCATATTTTCTTATTTGCTTGAAATGAACATAGATGGTATAGTTTAATCATCACTCTTCGTGGGATCGACTCCGACTTACCCTAGCCACTAGTTAGTAAGGTTAGGAAGAAAAAATTGATTTTATCGCATCGCGACAGCGCGGTCAATCACATAAAAAAAATTATGCAATTAAGAAAAGTGGGGGAGAAAATTTGATGTTGGTTCCTAGTGGTAATAGAGGTTTAAAAGGAATGAATAAACACATTCAAGTTCTTAAATTTTTGAACGTTTTATACTTCTCTTGCTATAAGGTGTTAGAAATTCATTCTTACAGACATCTTACAGTTAAGTAACTGCTTACAACATCATTGTTATAAATGAACTTCTAATTGTTGAAATTATTGAGTATGTAGCGGAATAAATTTTGATGAGTACTACTTTGAAAAATGTTTTCTTAAATATTTGATTTGAACAAGTAAGTTTTGTATTTATACTTCACAAAATAAAGAAAACAGTAAGTACATGCGCAAACAATTTACATAGTTGTTTAAAGGTGGAGTAGTTCTTCTCTAAGGAGTAACTTTTTCAAGATATTTTGAAGGTTAAATCACACACAATTATATATTGAACTTTATTATATCAAAACAGATACTATAATTTGTTAGCTCTCATACAAGTTGCTCGACAAAACTTAGACTCAGCTCACACATAGCTTTACAACTCATGATAGAAACCTAGTTTCTAATCTAAAGACTCCTAACACAGCCTCACATAGTCATAGTGGTAAGATGTAAACAATTTTCTTCAACTTGAAGCAACCCTTATTCTTGAGAGATTACAATCTTCTAAACATGAGTTTGCTTCTATAAGGATGAGATGATGAGTGACTTAGATTTCCCCTTTAAAGATCTTGAGAATTCTGTATATTTTACTCTTATTTCATAAATTTTCAAGTGTTTTTCAGGTGCACTTCTCTTTTCTATAACAATAGTTTTATCAATTGAAGAGAGATAAAATTATTTTTTGATCAGTGCCATTTTCGTTTGTACTCTGTAATGTGTATAGTAATGTGGATGGGAACAAATATTCTTCTACAACAAACCGCTGCTAATTGAAGTAGGTCACTAATCAATGTGTAAAATTATATATATAAATATATGAGAAGGGTTGATGTGTCCATGGGTACACGGTATCCTCAATTCACCCTAACAACTTTAAATAATATGAGTAATATATTTACATATAACAAGGTAATACCTTAACTAACATCTTCTTCTAAAAACATATATTTCAGTTATACAAGTAAAATTTTATGAGCAAACAACAAATATCTTATAGATAAACAACTAATATCTTTCACCAAATTATACAAATAATACCTTATAAGTAAGCAACTAATACCTTATAAATATATAACTAATATCTTTCACTAAAGCATATTTTTCTATTATACAAGTAATACCTTATGAGCAAACACGTAATACCTTATAAATATCAAACTAATATATTTCACTAAAATAAGTAAAAAAACATGTAATACCTTATAAGTATGCGAACTAATATTTATAAGTATACAACTAATATCTTCAAGGGTATGAATATAGAAATTCATTACCTGAAAGTATATAAGTTGTTGTGTAAATATATATATATATATAGTAAAATTGGAAGTTAACGAATGTAACTTCACTCATTTGTGTAACAATAGTAGTTTTTTTAAATAACACACTTAAGTAATTTAAGTATTATAATAGAAATCTATAAAATGTTGACTCTCATTTTGTCCTCTTAATTTCTCAAAACAAAATCAAAATTTTTAATCTATATGTCATTTATAATGTTTATTTATATTAAAAAAACATTGCTTGAAATCACTTAATAAATGGAAAAATACAATAAAGTCAAAAATATTTATTATAAACAATCAAAAAAATAATTTTGAAATATCTAAAATTAAAACAATAATATTAAAAATATAATAAAAAATTAAAATAATAATAACAAATAGTGGGTAATTATAAAAGTCCAAATAAAAAGAAAAATATAATTAATCTAAAAAAAATTCGTGAAATTTCGATTTTGAGTTTTCGTGAAATCATAGTAGAAAATGTTGGAAAATCAAAGACAATTCAATGATATTTTGGTAATTTTCGTTTTGATTACTGTTTCAGTTAAATCTTCCAAAAAGTTTTTTATTAATTTTGTTCCCAAATAATTATAATAGAATTTTATAAAGAATGACACTAATTTTAAGGAAAACAAATGTATTTTGTATCCAAATAATATTTTAATTTGCACATTAAAATTGTAATAATGTGTAAGATCAACAATGTATCAAAGTTGTAATAAATTCTTCAAATAATTGCCTCAAATATTTTTTGTGAATAATTACCCTACGCCTACACTACTCCAAAGTTCAAACACTACACCAATTGATTTCATAAGAATGCAAAAAAAGTGGTGGATATTCCCACTCAAACCACAAAATCCACAAAATGTCATGAGCTACTACCAATATTATTTAAAATCAAGATAACATGTCATTTTATTTATTTGAACCTCAGGAGTTCATTTTGGTATTAGTACTAAATAGTATTTCTCATGTGCGTTGCACGTGTTGTCATACTTGTAATTAAATTTTAATCATTATATCTACACAAATATTCGGGTGCAACTGGTGCATGGATCCTAGATCCATTCAATCCAGGTCAACTCGACCTGAAACCACATTACATGCGCCCTCACGAGCTTCCATGTGCCCAGGTGTGTACGCTCTCACACACTTCCACGTGTTCATGTTTTACAAATGTGTAATGCCTTTTTAATTATGACAGAAATACATTTATATTATGTTATTCATGCATTTACATTATAATTATATAGACATGTAATATCTTATTTAATCCATTATTTTATAATAATATAACTTGTATGTTAATATAAATGTATAAGTAACTTATACTAATATAAAAGTAAGACAGTTGGGGGATATTATAGAAATACCATTTTTCCGTCCAAAACTGTCGTGTCATGATAAAAAAAAAAATAGAATACTTTCTCATAAGTTATGCAATTTCAATAAAAAAAATTGGGTTAAAAACATTTCCCATCCGAACTATACGTGATTTTACATTTTTTGGTATAAACTTTGAAATTTGCATTTTGTGGTATGAACTTTAAAGTTTGATGCATTTTACGGTATTGAATAAATTATAGTTGTACACGTGTCCTAAATCAATGACTGTGATTTATTTGATACCATAAATTGCATCAAATTTTAAAGTTCAAACCAGAAAATGTAAATTTCAAAGTTTATACCAAAACGTGTAAAATCACATATAGTTTGGATGAGAAAATAATTTTAATCCAAAAAAATAAGATAAAGATATATTCTTTCATAAAAATAAGGGATTGCACAAGAAAGAAAACTCATGGTAGAAAATAAATTCGAAGAATAAGTTAAAGAGAGATAGAAAAAATAAGAAAAAATGATGTGAAAATTGGTAAAAATATCTCGTATATTACCCCTAATTATGACTTTACCCTTCAATTTATTGAGTTTTTAAGAATGTCCCGTATGGTAATATTGGTTGTTGAAAATATCCATTTATTGTCCATAACAGGTGACATGCTGACATGTTCGGTTATTACACATGTGTAATTGATTTTTCTTTATATTTTCCTTTTAAATCGATGTCATTCGAAAAGAAAGACAAAAATTCACAAATTTCACTAAAATTAATGAATTACTAATTATTATGATTATTAATATGTTTGAAAATTTTAAAGTAACAAATAAAATTAAAAGTATTATTTAATATAAAATATAAAATATAGAATCTGAAAATTTATTTAAAAAACCATAAATATATTTTATATTATCTAAATGAAAAATCTAGAGAAAATGTTAAAATAAAGTAATAAAAAAATTATTATTATTATATTATAAAAATTACTTTTCAAATTGTTAAATTTAACAAATAAAATTAATAATACTTATTTAGTAAATAAAATAAATTAGAAATTTTTATATAAAAAATAATCTTATTTTAAATTACTAAAACCTATGATTATAATAATAGTGGTAATAATAATAGGTAATTATGTTTAAAAAATCATAACATATTTTAAAATTAATTTTAAAATATTTATGAACCAACAAAATGAATAAGGTCTTTTTCTTTTTTTTCAAGAGCATTAGATGATTTCACTCATACTTCACGGTGATCCGTATCCAAAATCTATAGTTTAACTAATACACATTTTTTTACCATAGGCTTATAAGTCGGAGAGACAGAATGAAGAAGGTCTTGTTCGTAAACCCTAGTTGCTATATCTTTTTTTTTTCATCGCCTCCTCTGAGTTCTCTCTATCTATCTCTCTCTCCTTCCCCCTCCTCATTCGCTAAAATGTGCATGCTTGCATAGGCACACACATCTCTATGTGTTGCAGTGACGGATCTACTTAGTTAAGATGTTATGCAAATTAAGTGCATACCCTTTTTTTTTTTTTTTTTTTAAGAAATATCTTATTATGTGGAGTTTAAAATATGATACGATTTCTGAACTCTAAAATTTGCATATGATTTGTACGTTGTGCTTAAGAACTTTTCTCATCAAATTAAGAACTTTTTTGTTTCTAATTCTTAATATCATATGTTTTCAAATTTTAGAATGCCCATATTACCCTACACTATGTTTTCAAATTTTTTTTGTAAATAATTACCCTATACCTACACTACTCCATAGTCCAAACACTGCACCTATTGATTTTACGAGAATGCAAAACGGTTTGACATTCACAGTAAAGTATACTCAATCCTCTCAATTCTACATCAAACACAAACTTATATCATTGTCCAAAACTCTCAAAAACAATTCTTCAAATTCCCAAACAATAAAGCTCGCACCATTTCTAAAAGGCTAAAACAAAAGATGAGTAAATGACAGATGAGTAAACAAGTGTACCAAATAAAGAGTACATTTTGTAGACCTAATAATAGGAGTAAGCTTTAATGAGTTTTAAAAATAATTGGGCTTAACTTTCAAAGAAAATATATAATTGGGCTTTTAATTGGTTTTTTATTGAGCAAGAGTCGACCTTAATGTGTATGGGTTTAAATATAATTATTTTCTTAATTGAGATTTGATGGAATAATGAGACGAAATAATAATTTTAAAAATTATTTTATAAAACTAAGAAAAAAAATTAGAAAATATTTTAAATTTTGGAATTAATTTTAAATAGTACGTCTTGTTAATAACGATAACAATTAATTTATCTATTCATGAACTTATCTATAAATTGGTATATATACTCAATAAATGTTTATATAAAACTAAAAACTATTTTGAAATATCTAAATATCTAAAATAAGTTCAACAATAAATTTGTTAATAAAATGATTTTAAAAATTTAAGAAAAAATTTAGATAAATACAAAAATAGACTAAAAATGAAAAGAATGTTTGTAATATATATACCTATTATAAATATCTCAAAAATATTTATATTGAAATATTAACTTTTACAAAAATATAAATATCTACAAATAGAATATTTAAAAGTGTATAATAATAATAATAATAATAATAATAATAAGGCCGGGCATTTTTATTTTTTCAAAATTTGTTGGAATAAATAGAAAGATATCTCGAATCTAATTTTTTTTTTTTTTGGATCCAATAGAAAGTTGTTTACGATATTCGAAATTTGTTTAAATATTATTATCAAATTTGAAACTTATTTCAAAATATGAAATGAAATTGAATTTGCTATAAATATTTAAATATTAGTTCAAATATGGAATAACTAATATTTAGTTACACAAATAGATTTAAAAGAATAAACAAAATCATGAATGTACAATTACATTATATTATTAAAAAGTAAAATTAATTGATGTTATATAATAAACTGTATAACGCAGAAAAGAAAATACTAATATTACATAAATGTATGATTATGTTGAAATTGAAGCGAGTCTTTGGAGAGTATGGGAGTATTTATTTATACTCATACAAAATTATGGGTTGGATATTCATTTTCATATCCGTTGTAGTCGTAGTATAGCCTCTCGCCTTTAGCAATGTCACGAGTTGCAACAAGAAGGACCCGGCATTCACCATGAACGCTGTATCTCACGCACTTAACGTTCTGCTTCTTTCGGTCATCCCTGCAAAAAAATCATTTAATTTGTTGGTAAGATCAATATTGGTAATGAAGTGTAGAATAATAGCTGATAAAAAGATAGATGAGAAAAATATATATGGTTGAAAGCAATTACGGGTTGTGGTTGTTTATGCCACTAATAAAGCGAGCAACGTTCCCACGCTTGTCCGGGCAGACAACGAGGCTTTTAGAGGGGTCCGTTGCTAAAAGGAGGGTCATCAAGCTATCGCAATCATCTAGCTCTCGATTCTTGATGTAATCCACATCACCCGTGTATTCTGCTAGTAATGTCAGGTCCTTAATCGGACCATCAGCTTCCACTGTATACCCTTGACATGAATCAAAGGTCAGCGTAAGAGGTGGATATTCGCCTCTTTTGTACATAGCGCTGCAGAATTCTAAGGTCTCAGTGTCTTCTTTAGAAAGAATCTGATAAACAAGAAACATGATCATTGAGGGTGGGTTATCGATAGTATTTATTCAAGATTTAGGTGATAAATAAACAGAATTAACCTGCATGCCACCCTTTTCAAATTCAGCTCTATTGGCAGATCTAGGAGCCATGGCAGGCATGTAAGTGAGTTCGTTGCTGAACTCCAAGTTCTGCGCTGTCAATGCCTCAGCCAGAGATGCCATTTGAGCTAGTCGCCTTGATGGATCATCCGATGGAACGTATGCCAACAATCTTCTTCGCTTCTTGTGGAGTACTAGTGAACTAGTACGCTTGCGCCCTTTTTTGACATCTAAAATCCAGCCATTAAAATGTGAGAGTCATGATCTTAAAACACAATTTAAAAACAGCATCTTCTTCAAGATTCTGCATATTTCATGATTGTGTAATGAAAAAAGTGAAAAATTGTACCTTGAGAAGAGGCACATTCTTCGCACTTCTCAATCCCAAAAAATTCTACAATTTTCTTCTCAGTAAAACCTGCATAAAAAGAATTTTTATTTTTATATATATTCTTTAAAAATTCACCATAATTTCCTCTCTCTCTCACCATTCCACACATTCAAACACATACGATCATGTTATAAATCATTGGTGTTGGATCAATTTAAAGATGT
The DNA here is from genome assembly GCA_946896805.1 of Scutellaria galericulata. Lineage (NCBI taxonomy): Eukaryota > Viridiplantae > Streptophyta > Magnoliopsida > Lamiales > Lamiaceae > Scutellaria > Scutellaria galericulata. The sequence goes on from OX335794.1 coordinate 13,356,985, forward strand.
CAATATATATATATGTGAAGATATAATGGTGTTTTATAAACTTCAATTATAGGGAATATATATGTACTATTGATGGGGCGTTTGCGATGATAGGAACAGGCGGGACAAAACCAGGGCCCGGTGGGAATTCGGGCCAGGATTGGGCGGTGGCAGAAGATGTGATATCCTCTGTCACATTTGTCACACAAGAGCAGCTCATTGGCCCGATCACCCAACCCGCATTGCTCGCAAGCTACTCTTTCATAATCATCATCATCATTTTCCACCAAAACCACACGCTTCGCCACCGCCATGATCTCCTTCATCGACCTGTACTTCCTCTTTCTCCTCACGGGCCCCAGCTGGGCTCCCGACATTCCGAATTCGAATTATTGGTTTGATGATTTTGAGGTTTCAGTCCTGATATATAAAGCTCTCGCAATGTTCGAAATTAGCCGTTTTCCTCACTTCCTCGCCTCTCTGTGTCCTAAGGTGAGTGAGTAACCATTTTCCCTTTTCTGCGTCCCAGTGGGCATTTTCGTAATTTCGACTCCCTCCTAATTAATCCCTTCTTTCCATTTCGACTATTGCATACTTTCCATATTCTCTCTGCCATAATTCTTTATCTATTTCTGATTTGCATTTCAAAATTCATTCCATTTTACATCATCATTGTCACCATATCTCAATCCATCCCATCATTCCTTAGGATTTGAATACTATTTATTGTAAGAAGCCCACGTTTTGAAGAGATGAGAATGTCACTAAATTCAATTTTCCTCTCATACAAAATTGGGAAACCAGACATGCACCCTCTTTCCAAATTCCAACGAAGTGGTCTTAAATATAAGATCACTATTAATGGCAAATCAATGAAAAACTGCACTTACTAACAATTAATGAAATAGAATCAACGAATAACATGTATATACAACTATACAATCCCAGTCAACAAACTAATTCAAATAATTCTATTATTTTGTTAACTGTTATTGATTAAGGCCCAATCAAAACATAATATTATGTGGATGATTTAATTTTAAAATTCTTATATATGTATATCATGTAATTGCGAGAAAGTATAGTTTTGACAAATAATATTATAAAGGATACATAAATAAGAGTTATATAAATATTACCTGATATGTTGAAAATCATTACTAATACACACAAAAGTATTACATGCTTCATGATCCAAGCGTGAGGGAATAGAACATGCGGCATCGTTGTTGAGATCCGCATGGTTTTAATGAGCCGACCCGACTCAACCCGCCTCATGTATCCTATAATACAAAAGTGTTACCTGATATATAGAAAAATATTACATAATACATATAAAATTATTACAAATTTTCATATAGTCCAACCAACCCAACTAATCGCATGTATCCTATATATAATACAAAAGTATGACCTAATAAATAGACAAAATAAATATTTTCTTCCCAAAAATATTACACTTGCATTTTCTCACACCTTCTTAGATGATGTGGTATAAATGATCCATATTCTTCCTCTCCAATTTTTAAGCTGCTAATTATGATTCTCGATCGGTTTTGTCTTGTTGCGACTTTGTTAAAACCTGAAAAAAATAATATAATTGTAAGATAAGCAATGTTGCAAAAATCTATGTAAACACCAAGTGCAATAGAAGATCTTGTATAAATAATACTAGATCTGACATTTTTCCAGATCTACAATTCCTATTTTGTTCTCAATCTCGCAACACTTTTACTTTTAATTATTCGATCTCGTATTTATGCTACCACTTAGACTTGTGCTCTGGATTTTGCATTCTTTGTCATCAATAGAATTGACAACTTTTACCATATTGAAGCCAACTATCTCATCAGTCGCAGATTCAAGAATTATAAACAAGGTATGCACAGTTATCGGAAATACTAAAAATAATAATATTATACAATTCAAAATGGAATGGGTCATAGAAAATGAGTAGTGTAAACAAAATAAAAGTATTCTAGAACTTGAAAACATATAATATTAAGAATTACAAACAAAAAAGTTTTTTATCTAATGAAAAAAATTCTTAAGCACAACATAAAGATCATATGCAAATTTTAGAGTTCAGAAAATCATATCATATTTTAATCTCCACATAATAAGATATTCCTTTAAAAAAAAAAATTAGACTTGCACTTGTATACCCTCTTGACTATGTAGATCCGCCACTGAATCTCATATAGTTGTGTGTGCCTGCGCAGGCGTGCACATATTGACAAATGAGGGGAAGGGAGGAGGGATAGAAGAGGCGATGAAAATGAAGAGATATATATAATGACTAGGGTTTACGAACAAGACATATTATTCCTTTTATAAATCTTGATGGGTGGGCTTAGCGCTTTAAGAGGCCTATCCTACAGGCCCATTAATTTTTATATTTAGTGTTGCGAAAGTCGCTAGGTGTTAATTGGGCGCTCAATGTCATCTAACATTTAGGCGCACAACACTCAAATAATTCTTTGTTAATAATAAGTGCAATTAATAATAGTTGATGAAAAAAAATCAACTAATTACTTAGTATATTATAATAGAATACCGAAAAATATAAAATATTATAAAAAATATAATAAGAAAGACAACGCATAAAAATATTTTATTATATTATTATATGATACCCAAAAATATGAAATATTATAAAAAAATATAATCAAGAAAGACATCGCATAAAAGTGTAGTCAACATAAAATGACTACAACAAAAAAAGAGTTGCATAAGTGTTGTATTATACTAAATGATTCTTGGACTCTTGAGAAGAATTAATGCAATGGATGCAAAGAATGGAAGATTGAATAACACCATCAATACCATGGTTGAGGAGATTGAGAAAGTGAAGTATAACAATTGGATGCTACTGAAAATGTTGGTTTTGATTCCTGTAATTTCCAGCTTTTGTTGTTGGGTTTGGTCTAAGAGTATGAACTAAGCTATTAGATGGATTAGGATACTTGATTTGGTGAATGAATTAAACAACTAGCATGGTAGAGTTGGTTAATTTGTGGTGTTTGTTGGTCTAATTTTGAAATGCTTATGTATGCATTGTAATGTTTAGTTTGGTGAATTGTAATTGCATATATGTAGACCATATTTTGTAATGTTAACTTTGGTGATTTGGGGAATTTTTGCGGTTGCAATATACTTGCTTATATTTTTGCTTATGTTGCTTGAAACTATATTCATGCAATTGTTTTAAACATCATTAGATAAATGGGCATGAACTTAACAATAGATAAACCTGGAAAAAACCAGAATTAAAACAGATAATGCATTGGATAGATGATAAATACTACAAAAGGGAAAATTGGTAAAAATACACCGTATATATACCCTAATTATGATCTTACCCTTTAATTTTTTAGGTTTTTAAAAATACTCCGTATGTTGGCGCTTCTTGTCGAAAATACCCCGTCACCTGCTGTAAGGAGTCACTAACCGGCTACTGATCTACGACACATAGGGGGTCCTCCCAAGTGAAAAAACGACACCCACCTCTCTACAAAATTCAAACAAGGAATTAACAAGCAAGACTCTGTTTTCATGCCTATATCAAACCACAAGCTTCAAAACTAACTTCAGTTCCTTCAAAATCGAAAATTAAATGCTAAATGTCTACTTACATTATAATGGAGGCAAGAATTGAACCTTCTTCCTAGGTTTTCATTGCTCCAAGACGTGCGAACTACAACCCTTCTTCCACAATTGCAATTCATCTCGCCTGTTATGAATGACATTGAAGATTGACGAGCTCTTCAACTCGTACTTGTACTTTATTTCTTCTCTGGCGAAATAAATTGTTCTAGCGATGGCTAAATTGGGGGTGTGGGTTTCGCAATTTAGGAAATTAGGGTTCTAAGGATTTGGGGGTGTGGTTTTCGTGATTTGGGTATTTAGGGATTTAGGTTTCCTCCAATTTGTTAATTACCGTTTTTTTAAAGTTTGGATAATGTGTCTAGGTGGGGCCCACATCATAATACAAATGGCATTAAAAAAAACTTAGTGCGAAATTACACGTCAACAAATGAGTACCACATCAGCAATTTCAGCCCGATTTAGTGTATCACGTGCAAAAAAACGTGCAATTTCAGCCCAAATAAGCAATTCGGGCTGAAATTGAGCAGTAATTGCTAAATTTTAAAACATAAAGTCCTAAATTGCAAGCCCGAAAAAAAAATAAGGCAAAATTGCCACACCGCTTACATAATGGATGAAAAAAGTAATTAACTCTTATATAAATTTGTGTTCTTATGTTTTTTTTTCAAAGTGTCATCTATAATTGAATTTTTTTGATAAATATATTAGCAAAAAAGAAAATAACAGATTCTTAAATTTGAAAAGAAATATTTTTTAAAAGGTCGATATTAATATTACAAAATTACTATTATAAAGCTAATTATAATTATTTTAAGAACTATTATAAATTTTCAAAATAATAAATTCTAACCAAATATTGCGCATTGATTAATGTTGATGAGGTGTTGAAAATGAAATATTTAAATCTCATATGAATATATGAAAATTCATAAAATGTTGTGCAAACATTACATCACTAGAAGAAAAATGCAGAAACACAACGCACTTTGTGAGTTGTCTTTCTCAGAATAAGAGGGTTGTTGTATCCAGTGTTGTAAAAGAGGCGCAGTAATAGATAACACACTAAAGAACGTTGTCTTTGTCAAATGCGACAATACACATTAACCGTGCACAAAAGAGTTGTCTTTATGGGCTTCTGCATTAATACATGCAGCGCTTATCAAGCATTGTCTATCTCAGTAATGACAACATAAATATTTGCAACACTTATAACAATTGTTTTTATTGCTAACAATAATATTTATGCAACGCTTTTTTGGAGTTATCTATTTTGAGAAATAACAATACTTATGCAACGTTTTTTTGTTGTTGTCTCATATGCTGACGTGGTGGGTAAATACACATGTGTAATTGTTTTTTCGATTTTTTTTGTTCTGTTTTCCATATCAATTGAGAAAGGGAGGGAAATCCAACCATTTCCCTCTCAAATCCTCTTAAAAAGTCAAACATTTCCCTCCCAAATACAACCATTTCGATTTTTTTGTTCTTTTTTCATCACCACTTACACTGATCCACCTCTTCTCCGATGATTCAAGTCACTCACCATCTTCTTCACTCCGATGGATCTCGAAGGACACGAACCCAGTTCCAGTTCGACCTGAACAGGGGAAAGGGCAAAGGAAACCCAGACCCCAACTGATGGAGACTATACTCCAGCAACCTTCAAGCACAACCCAGCAACAAGGATGTTCGATTCCGACGAGAAACACGAACCCAGTAGTGAAATGGAGTCATTTACGATGAACCAAGCAGTGAAAAGAAGCTGTTGGGAATTTTCCCAGCATTCTACCTTGGGTCGGAGCTTAAATTGACGCTAGACACAACTCTTCTAGATTTGAAACCGTGAGCGCAAAACTACATAAGTATAAGGCATTAAAGTTGCGCCCTATGCCCACAGGATATCATTTTGGTGTAGTGGTAAGCGCTTGATGGTCCTAACACTTGGTATCAGAGCAGGTCACAGGTTCGAATCCCCTTGGGAGCACTTTGCAGTGGGAGCTGCCAAAGCTTTGGAACAGAGAATGCTAACGTGCAGGTCAGGTTGCTGGGTGGTTGGGACCTGAGAAAGGTGAACGGACCTCGAACTAGGTTGCTAAGGTGGCCGGGACTTGAGAAAAGTGAACGGACCTTGGAACTGAAGATGCTGGCGTAGCACAGAGGATGGCACGGAGGCGTGGTGGCGTGAGGCGTAACGCTGAGTCATGGTGACATCAAGGTGTGGCGAGAAGGCATGAAGTCATGAAGATGTCGGGCAGTAAACTAGGTTGCTATTGAGTAAGCTGACATGAGGTTGCTACTGGGCAAGTAAGTTGACCTAGGTTGATTTTTTCCATTTTTGGAGGTCAAATAATTGCAAATATTTATGTTGTCATTACTGAGATGGACAATGCTTGATAAACGCTGCATGTATTGTTGCAGAAGCCTATAAAGACAACATTTTTGTGCAACAGTTAATGTGTATTGTCGTATTTGACAAAGACAACGTTCTTTAGTGTGTTATCTATTAATACGCCTCTTTTACAACACTGGATACAACAACCCTCTTATTCTGAGAAAGACAACTCACAAAGTGTGTTGTGTTTCTGCATTTTTCTTTTAGTGATGTAATGTTTGCACAACATTTTATGAATTTTCATATATTCATATGAGATTTAAATATTTCATTCTCAACACCACATCAACATTAATCAATGCGTAATATTTGGTTAGAATTTATTATTTTGAAAATTTATAATAGTTCTTAAAATAATTATAATTAGCTTTATAATAGTAATTTTGTATTATTAATATCGACCTTTTAAAAAATATTTCTTTTCAAATTTAAGAATCTGTTATTTTCTTTTTTGCTAATATATTTATCAAAAAAATTCAATTATAGATGACACTTTGAAAAAAATAAAACATAAGAACACAAATTTATATAATACTATATTTTAATGAAAAATTAAAAGTATTTAGTATGAGTTATAAATTTTTAAACTTATAAATTGTAATGAAATACTACTGATTAATATTGATATGAGAGTTGTTTTTTTTTTAAGGATGTTGATGTTGGTCCGAAGTGTTCAAATGTTCAGAGGTTCAGAGGGGGTGAATGAACCTCTATCGATTTTGTAAACTCTTTTTCTAAAAAAATTTCTATTATAACAGGTTCCTGACCAAGGACAGTAACCTGTCTCGAATCAGTAACCTGGCTCAAAGCTTGATCAGGTTCCTGACCCGGTATTAGAATGTTACGCAGCGGAATAAACTTGATAGAGTTCTTTTTGGAAAACCGTTTCCTTTTTAATCATGATCTTAGGAAATCTTTTCTCAGGATGCTTATGTTTGTATGCAACAGTATGTATAAGTAGTAAGTAAAATGCAGCATACAATCAAAGCATATAAACACATTTTGTTTATTGTGGTTCAAAGGTGGTGTAAGTCTTCTACATCCACTCTACTCCTACTCAAGGAGGAACTTTGTTAGGTCAGTTCGAATTACAAGCCTCGATTTACAAATTTTTTCCTAACAAGCTACGCCTACTAGAGTCCCTGACTCCAGTCGAAGGCCACAACCCACAATGGGCAAGTAATCTATCTCTATAGATTACACACTTAGTAAGGATCTAATCCTCTCAACTAAGATACACCATTAAAACAACCTAGCGCACACAGCACAATGGTTAAAGGAAAATAAACGGTTCTTCAACTGGTGCGGAGCAGTCTTGATCTTTGTAGTCCTCGAACTGATGTATGCTGCTCCTAGAAGGTTGAGTGGCTGAACATGGATAAACTTGAGAAGCTTTGGAATATATCTGATTGTCCTCTCGACTCTATTCAGCACTTTTCTTCAATCAGCCACACCTTCTATTTATAGATCTTGAGAATATATCCGTTGGAGGAAAGTATCCGTTGAAGGAAGATACTTCCCCATTTTGAACGTAAGCTTAGATCTCCCAAGATCTTTTCTGTGGTCGCATTAAATGCTTCTAAGTAGTTCCTGACAAGTGCATTTAATGCGCCTACAATTTGCTTTTGGACCTCTTCTGACATTCCTGCTGACCTGTCAAGTCGGTATGGGTCCAAAGCTGAAGTCCATGCATTTGCTGCTTGATGTCAGTTGATAATCTTCTTCTCCTTGCTGCATGTTCTTCCTGATGCTGCTTCATGTTGTCCTCAGCTTGCTGCTTCTCTTCTAGCTTGCTGGTCTCTTTGATCTGCTGTCAACTTTCTGTTTGTAGCTTCTCTGTCCTTGTAGACTGCTGACCAGCTTCCTGTTTCCTTTGTTGACAACTTTCTGTTTGGAGATTATATTTTCTTTGTCGCTCTTTCAGTTTGATGTTCCCTTCAACTTGTTGTCCACTCCTTGCAGCATCCTATCTACCTTTTATCAGTTTTGCTGTTTCCTACAGTTTGCTGACCCTTAGAGAATGTCTTCTTAATTCTTCTAAGGTTGGTTTTCCTTAGCATTTGGAAAACCATTACATGGTCTCATCTTAGCATCCTGATCATGTAATATGTGGAAACTTACTTCAGCAAACTTATGTTTTCTTATTATGCAACATGTTCTGTCTTATTAAGATAATTTAGAAATATCCCAACAGTTGATACGAGGGTTGCATATTTAAATCTCACATAAATCTGTGAGAATCATATATTTGTGATGTTGAAAGTTGTTATATGTTTTTTTAGAAGAATTATATACTTGTGAATTGCAGATAATAATGTAATAGGTGTGTTAAAACTTTGATAATATTCATTAAATAAATCGGAGATTCGAATATTAAAAAATTTCAAATATAAAATTGAAAAGTGAATTGAAAGGATAAGAAATAAAAGTCTTTGGTTCATACCCCATACTTTTGATTTTACCAAGTTTTTCAAATGTACTATATATGATATACTTAATTTGAAAGATGAATTTTAGCTAGGGCTTTCCAAAAATTCAATCATATACTTACAAAACTCAATTATATGCACAAACTTTTTAAATTCTTCTAAAAATCTTTTCAAATAGGAACATAATAGACAATCATGTTATGAAGGAAATTATATATATTTTTATTAGTAATGATAAGCTAATTAGAAATAAAGAAGTAGAAACCTTGAAAACAATGGATATATACAAGTTACTCAATCATAGATGGTAGTTTTGTAATGAATGTTATTGTTGAACAACATTTAATGAAACTTTCAAAGAAAATGGTGCAACTATCACAAAATTCATGACAAAAAAAATAAAAATAAAAAAAGTCTTTCATTTGTACACCAGACAAATCAAGTTTTCAAATAAAGTGTTTTTTTTTTCATTAGTAATATTGATAAGCTAGTTATTAGAAATAAAGAAATAGAAACCTTGAAAAAAAATGATAAGCTTTTGATATTAACAAATTTTTCAAGAAAATTCTTATCCTTACAGTTCACTTTTTTAATTAAAACATTTAGAAATTTTTAATACTTGGGTCTTACCAAATGAATATTATTAAAGCTTCAAATACATGTACATTTATTCTTCATTATCTACAATTCGCAAATATATAATAATTCTATAAAAACCTATAGAAACTTTTGACATGATAAACATATGAATCTCATAGATTCATATGAGAATTAAATGTTTAATCTCAACACCTTATTAACATATTAATCAATAATATTTTGTTACAATTGATTATTTTGAAAATTCATAATGATTCTCTAAATAGTTAAAATTGGTTTTTTAATAATATTTTTGTATTGATAAAACCAACCTTTTAAAAATATTTCAATTTTATTTTATAAATCTAATTTTTTTTTCTCTAACGTGTGTGTGTCTATATATATAAAAATTATATAATACCATATTTTGATGAAAAATTAAAAATCTTTTACAGAATTTTCTTTATGTATGCTTATAATATATCATTGGAAAGCTCTTGAAATCTATATTAATATGAAATTAATTTTAGTCAAAAATTAAAAGTATTAATGAGTTTAGAAAAATAAGAATCAAAACATGTATCTTTATATGAATAGTTCAAATGTACGACTAGTTTTGTAGTTCAGTGGTATCCCACCTTTTTAAAGGTGCAAAAATGTTATGCAGTGTTTTTTTTGTATTGTCTTTTTAGTATGATACATCACTTATGCAACTCTTTTTTTGTTGTAGTCATTTTATGTTGACTACACTTTTATGCAATGTCTTTCTTGATTATATTTTTTTATAATATTTCATATTTTTGGGTATCATATAATAATATAATAAAACATTTTTATGCGTTGTCTTTCTTATTATATTTTTTATAATATTTTATATTTTTCGGTATTCTATTATAATATACTAAGTAATTAGTTGATTTTTTTTCATCAACTATTATTAATTGCACTTATTATTAACAAAGAATTATTTGAGTGTTGTGCGCCTAAATGTTAGATGACATTGAGCGCCCAATTAGCACCTAGCGACTTTCGCAACACTAAATATAAAAATTAATGGGCCTGTAGGATAGGCCTCTTAAAGCGCTAAGCCCACCCATCAAGATTTATAAAAGGAATAATATGTCTTGTTCGTAAACCCTAGTCATTATATATATCTCTTCATTTTCATCGCCTCTTCTATCCCTCCTCCCTTCCCCTCATTTGTCAATATGTGCACGCCTGCGCAGGCACACACAACTATATGAGATTCAGTGGCGGATCTACATAGTCAAGAGGGTATACAAGTGCAAGTCTAATTTTTTTTTTTAAAGGAATATCTTATTATGTGGAGATTAAAATATGATATGATTTTCTGAACTCTAAAATTTGCATATGATCTTTATGTTGTGCTTAAGAATTTTTTTCATTAGATAAAAAACTTTTTTGTTTGTAATTCTTAATATTATATGTTTTCAAGTTCTAGAATACTTTTATTTTGTTTACACTACTCATTTTCTATGACCCATTCCATTTTGAATTGTATAATATTATTATTTTTAGTATTTCCGATAACTGTGCATACCTTGTTTATAATTCTTGAATCTGCGACTGATGAGATAGTTGGCTTCAATATGGTAAAAGTTGTCAATTCTATTGATGACAAAGAATGCAAAATCCAGAGCACAAGTCTAAGTGGTAGCATAAATACGAGATCGAATAATTAAAAGTAAAAGTGTTGCGAGATTGAGAACAAAATAGGAATTGTAGATCTGGAAAAATGTCAGATCTAGTATTATTTATACAAGATCTTCTATTGCACTTGGTGTTTACATAGATTTTTGCAACATTGCTTATCTTACAATTATATTATTTTTTTCAGGTTTTAACAAAGTCGCAACAAGACAAAACCGATCGAGAATCATAATTAGCAGCTTAAAAATTGGAGAGGAAGAATATGGATCATTTATACCACATCATCTAAGAAGGTGTGAGAAAATGCAAGTGTAATATTTTTGGGAAGAAAATATTTATTTTGTCTATTTATTAGGTCATACTTTTGTATTATATATAGGATACATGCAATTAGTTGGGTTGGTTGGACTATATGAAAATTTGTAATAATTTTATATGTATTATGTAATATTTTTCTATATATCAGGTAACACTTTTGTATTATAGGATACATGAGGCGGGTTGAGTCGGGTCGGCTCATTAAAACCATGCGGATCTCAACAACGATGCCGCATGTTCTATTCCCTCACGCTTGGATCATGAAGCATGTAATACTTTTGTGTGTATTAGTAATGATTTTCAACATATCAGGTAATATTTATATAACTCTTATTTATGTATCCTTTATAATATTATTTGTCAAAACTATACTTTCTCGCAATTACATGATATACATATATAAGAATTTTAAAATTAAATCATCCACATAATATTATGTTTTGATTGGGCCTTAATCAATAACAGTTAACAAAATAATAGAATTATTTGAATTAGTTTGTTGACTGGGATTGTATAGTTGTATATACATGTTATTCGTTGATTCTATTTCATTAATTGTTAGTAAGTGCAGTTTTTCATTGATTTGCCATTAATAGTGATCTTATATTTAAGACCACTTCGTTGGAATTTGGAAAGAGGGTGCATGTCTGGTTTCCCAATTTTGTATGAGAGGAAAATTGAATTTAGTGACATTCTCATCTCTTCAAAACGTGGGCTTCTTACAATAAATAGTATTCAAATCCTAAGGAATGATGGGATGGATTGAGATATGGTGACAATGATGATGTAAAATGGAATGAATTTTGAAATGCAAATCAGAAATAGATAAAGAATTATGGCAGAGAGAATATGGAAAGTATGCAATAGTCGAAATGGAAAGAAGGGATTAATTAGGAGGGAGTCGAAATTACGAAAATGCCCACTGGGACGCAGAAAAGGGAAAATGGTTACTCACTCACCTTAGGACACAGAGAGGCGAGGAAGTGAGGAAAACGGCTAATTTCGAACATTGCGAGAGCTTTATATATCAGGACTGAAACCTCAAAATCATCAAACCAATAATTCGAATTCGGAATGTCGGGAGCCCAGCTGGGGCCCGTGAGGAGAAAGAGGAAGTACAGGTCGATGAAGGAGATCATGGCGGTGGCGAAGCGTGTGGTTTTGGTGGAAAATGATGATGATGATTATGAAAGAGTAGCTTGCGAGCAATGCGGGTTGGGTGATCGGGCCAATGAGCTGCTCTTGTGTGACAAATGTGACAGAGGATATCACATCTTCTGCCACCGCCCAATCCTGGCCCGAATTCCCACCGGGCCCTGGTTTTGTCCCGCCTGTTCCTATCATCGCAAACGCCCCATCAATAGTACATATATATTCCCTATAATTGAAGTTTATAAAACACCATTATATCTTCACATATATATATATTGACATCTTTAAATTGATCCAACACCAATGATTTATAACATGATCGTATGTGTTTGAATGTGTGGAATGGTGAGAGAGAGAGGAAATTATGGTGAATTTTTAAAGAATATATATAAAAATAAAAATTCTTTTTATGCAGGTTTTACTGAGAAGAAAATTGTAGAATTTTTTGGGATTGAGAAGTGCGAAGAATGTGCCTCTTCTCAAGGTACAATTTTTCACTTTTTTCATTACACAATCATGAAATATGCAGAATCTTGAAGAAGATGCTGTTTTTAAATTGTGTTTTAAGATCATGACTCTCACATTTTAATGGCTGGATTTTAGATGTCAAAAAAGGGCGCAAGCGTACTAGTTCACTAGTACTCCACAAGAAGCGAAGAAGATTGTTGGCATACGTTCCATCGGATGATCCATCAAGGCGACTAGCTCAAATGGCATCTCTGGCTGAGGCATTGACAGCGCAGAACTTGGAGTTCAGCAACGAACTCACTTACATGCCTGCCATGGCTCCTAGATCTGCCAATAGAGCTGAATTTGAAAAGGGTGGCATGCAGGTTAATTCTGTTTATTTATCACCTAAATCTTGAATAAATACTATCGATAACCCACCCTCAATGATCATGTTTCTTGTTTATCAGATTCTTTCTAAAGAAGACACTGAGACCTTAGAATTCTGCAGCGCTATGTACAAAAGAGGCGAATATCCACCTCTTACGCTGACCTTTGATTCATGTCAAGGGTATACAGTGGAAGCTGATGGTCCGATTAAGGACCTGACATTACTAGCAGAATACACGGGTGATGTGGATTACATCAAGAATCGAGAGCTAGATGATTGCGATAGCTTGATGACCCTCCTTTTAGCAACGGACCCCTCTAAAAGCCTCGTTGTCTGCCCGGACAAGCGTGGGAACGTTGCTCGCTTTATTAGTGGCATAAACAACCACAACCCGTAATTGCTTTCAACCATATATATTTTTCTCATCTATCTTTTTATCAGCTATTATTCTACACTTCATTACCAATATTGATCTTACCAACAAATTAAATGATTTTTTTGCAGGGATGACCGAAAGAAGCAGAACGTTAAGTGCGTGAGATACAGCGTTCATGGTGAATGCCGGGTCCTTCTTGTTGCAACTCGTGACATTGCTAAAGGCGAGAGGCTATACTACGACTACAACGGATATGAAAATGAATATCCAACCCATAATTTTGTATGAGTATAAATAAATACTCCCATACTCTCCAAAGACTCGCTTCAATTTCAACATAATCATACATTTATGTAATATTAGTATTTTCTTTTCTGCGTTATACAGTTTATTATATAACATCAATTAATTTTACTTTTTAATAATATAATGTAATTGTACATTCATGATTTTGTTTATTCTTTTAAATCTATTTGTGTAACTAAATATTAGTTATTCCATATTTGAACTAATATTTAAATATTTATAGCAAATTCAATTTCATTTCATATTTTGAAATAAGTTTCAAATTTGATAATAATATTTAAACAAATTTCGAATATCGTAAACAACTTTCTATTGGATCCAAAAAAAAAAAAAATTAGATTCGAGATATCTTTCTATTTATTCCAACAAATTTTGAAAAAATAAAAATGCCCGGCCTTATTATTATTATTATTATTATTATTATTATACACTTTTAAATATTCTATTTGTAGATATTTATATTTTTGTAAAAGTTAATATTTCAATATAAATATTTTTGAGATATTTATAATAGGTATATATATTACAAACATTCTTTTCATTTTTAGTCTATTTTTGTATTTATCTAAATTTTTTCTTAAATTTTTAAAATCATTTTATTAACAAATTTATTGTTGAACTTATTTTAGATATTTAGATATTTCAAAATAGTTTTTAGTTTTATATAAACATTTATTGAGTATATATACCAATTTATAGATAAGTTCATGAATAGATAAATTAATTGTTATCGTTATTAACAAGACGTACTATTTAAAATTAATTCCAAAATTTAAAATATTTTCTAATTTTTTTTCTTAGTTTTATAAAATAATTTTTAAAATTATTATTTCGTCTCATTATTCCATCAAATCTCAATTAAGAAAATAATTATATTTAAACCCATACACATTAAGGTCGACTCTTGCTCAATAAAAAACCAATTAAAAGCCCAATTATATATTTTCTTTGAAAGTTAAGCCCAATTATTTTTAAAACTCATTAAAGCTTACTCCTATTATTAGGTCTACAAAATGTACTCTTTATTTGGTACACTTGTTTACTCATCTGTCATTTACTCATCTTTTGTTTTAGCCTTTTAGAAATGGTGCGAGCTTTATTGTTTGGGAATTTGAAGAATTGTTTTTGAGAGTTTTGGACAATGATATAAGTTTGTGTTTGATGTAGAATTGAGAGGATTGAGTATACTTTACTGTGAATGTCAAACCGTTTTGCATTCTCGTAAAATCAATAGGTGCAGTGTTTGGACTATGGAGTAGTGTAGGTATAGGGTAATTATTTACAAAAAAAATTTGAAAACATAGTGTAGGGTAATATGGGCATTCTAAAATTTGAAAACATATGATATTAAGAATTAGAAACAAAAAAGTTCTTAATTTGATGAGAAAAGTTCTTAAGCACAACGTACAAATCATATGCAAATTTTAGAGTTCAGAAATCGTATCATATTTTAAACTCCACATAATAAGATATTTCTTAAAAAAAAAAAAAAAAAAAGGGTATGCACTTAATTTGCATAACATCTTAACTAAGTAGATCCGTCACTGCAACACATAGAGATGTGTGTGCCTATGCAAGCATGCACATTTTAGCGAATGAGGAGGGGGAAGGAGAGAGAGAGATAGATAGAGAGAACTCAGAGGAGGCGATGAAAAAAAAAAAGATATAGCAACTAGGGTTTACGAACAAGACCTTCTTCATTTTGTCTCTCCGACTTATAAGCCTATGGTAAAAAAATGTGTATTAGTTAAACTATAGATTTTGGATACGGATCACCGTGAAGTATGAGTGAAATCATCTAATGCTCTTGAAAAAAGAAAAAAACCTTATTCATTATGTTTCTTCTCTTTCTTCTCCAAAGGCCAAACTGCCCCCTAAATCTCTATGTGATGGTTGACTTCATTATAAAATAGGTCCTTAACGTAGACAAAAAAAATGTAATATCAAGAGCAAAAACCTAAGCGATATCACATTGGTCAGATGAAGTGATTTAAGTGAGAAAGACGCAAGATCAAGAATAGAATAGATCTTTTACCTCAATTTTTTGTTTAAAGAATGTCTGAATTTGCCTAGATATGTCCGGGTAAAGTGCGATAATGGCTGTTCTCCTAATGATTAGATGCAACACGGCTTATATTACAATGATTTGTCTCAAGTGGTAAAAGAGATTTAGAGGGGTCAATAAATAAACATTTTCAAGTTGTTGGAACTTGTTCGTATAGCACATTTTACTACTCTCGGGAAATTACTACTTACAGCTCAACGTGGCTATGAGAGAACTCCTTAACTATTGGAAATCTTGAGTATGCAACGAAATTACTCTGAAGAGTTTTTTGAAAGTTGTTTTCTTAAAATGATGATTTATACAAGCTTGTATAAATCATCATTTTAAGAAAAAGGATCTTTAATTACGCTAATTTAACAACGCGACTAAAAAACGTTGTTAAAAATAAGATATTAGCGACACTTTTTAAAAAACGTATATAAGTGATAAAAGTTAACGACTCTTGGTAGAAGGTGTTAGTATTTCTGCTAATTTAATGACACTTTTTAAAAGTGTCATTATTCGAATAAAACTACTTACGTTTTAATTGTTTGTGTCACTAAAATAACAACGCTTTAAAAGAAAGTCATAAAATTGATGACATTTACTATTTTTGTATAGTAAATATAATAAAATGACATTTTCTACTTTTTTTTTACTTAGGCATTAATAAGCAATCTAGATAGTATGTTTTAACTATAAAAATTAGTGACGCTTACATGAAAGTGTTTACATATTAATGACCTTTTTGTTAAAATTATTAATATTTTGATAAAGGAGTTGCAATATTGTTGTGTTTACTTACACTTTTATTATTTGTGATATAAATTTGTAACACTTTGAAGAAAAAAAAATCACAAAATTTATGACAATTTTTATTTGTGTTATTATAATTTATAAGAATTGGGGACATGAACAGAAACATTGACGTTTAATTTTTTACTAGAGAACTTTACATTAGAAAATTATTAATGTTTTTTTTATTTTAAAGTGAATACAATGACCTTAATTATTACAAGAATAATTACTTCAAAAAAATTATTACAAAAATAATGGTTGCTAATGTGGAAAAGGAAAATATTTAATAATTAGAAAGTATATGAAACCAAAGGAAAGAGGAGTAAAAGAGGGAACAATTACTAAAAATTAACAACTTTCTTTTTTAGAGTCAAGATATGCACATTTAAAATCTACTATATATCTCTCAAATTTCTTTTTTTGTTTTTCAATAAATCATAAACTTCCCATAGAATCAAGAAAAAAAAAACGTGCATACAAAAGGAGATGTAAAGAGAAAGAAAAATGATGGCCTCAAGTTTCTTATACTTAATTTGTGAGTAAACTTATTAACTTAATCTTTTGTTTTCATATTTTGTTTTAATACTTCTGTAGGTTATACAGATTCTTCAGCTATTAAAAAACATGGAGCTTTTTCTATGTTGGAATGAATTGTAAGTACTTGATGTATTCTCTTATCATATTTTTAAGTTTTGTTTTTCTACTTAATTTACGAAATGCTAAATAATCAAACTACGTACTGTTGTTGATTTGATTTTGATACAGGATTATATAAGTTGACAAAAGAAATTGCGGTTGAGCATATGTTTTGTCGTCATTTCCAAAGCTTCTTCCTATGTTGAGCAAGTATTAACAATGAAGGAAGACAATAATGTTATGTCAGAGGGTTAATTAATAGTATAAACTCAGTTATTAGTGTATTACACATTCTATTTTGTAATGAGAATTGGTGAAATTTTAATAAATAGAATTATTTGATAATTTATTTTAATATTCTTTTGAGTAAGTATTATTTATATAGTGTATTTATTGTAAATAGTTTACCATCTAAAGTATGTATATTCAACTTAAGGACACAATTCGAAAGAGTGTTGCTAATTTATGTACACAATCCAAAAGCATCACTAATTTTAGAGAGTTGTCAAATTGAAAACATCTAGTTGTAGAAATGTCATATATTTAATAACACTAATTTTGGATTGTGTCATCAATTTAATATGGTACACTTTAAAATTGTCTACGCTTTAACAACATTTGTCCTTAAAAATGTCATCAATTTAACAACAATAATTCTTAAAAGTGTTGTTAGTTTAGGGATGCGATCATTGACTAATGTCACCAAAATTGCAAGACAACATTATAGAATTTAACAACATATATTATAAAAAGTGTGGCTATTTTTGGTGACACAAATGGTTAGTGTTGGCAAGAGTAAAAAAAAAAAGACACTGCAAATCCATTAAAATAGTGACACAAAGTAGTGTCGCCATTTTCAAAGTTAGTGACGTAATTATCAAAAACGTCATGAACTTTACCCACGCATGGTTTTTTATGTTAGAAAAAATTCATGACGGCAAATTTAACAACGCAATTCGTGACACTTTTACAAGTGTGGGTAGTTTACTCCATGACGCTAATTAACGTCTTCAAATGAAAAAAAAAAAAAAAAAAGGATAACTAGACATCATTTTTGTTGTAGTTATGTTAACAGAATATAAAGAAAAATTATTTTGTTAAGATATTATTAAAGGTAACAATGCACACAACTATCTAATTAATCTTATATCTAAACAAACCTACAATATGTTAGTTTCCACACAAGTTGTTCAACACATTTAGACAAACTTACACAGAGTTTACACTCGGCTCACAAATATCATTGCCTCTTTCTCCAACAAACTAAAACCCTGTTAATTAGTGTACAATTCATTAAGATATGACTGAATGGGGAGTTCCACTTCATTAAAATTATTCCATGACAAAGCAGAAATTCCCCGTACTGAATCTCACACACACTCACACATTATTCTGTCTTGAAATTAACTCCTCTCTGCATGGTATCATTATATATCAGTTTGTGTGATCAAAGTAGTATTGTTGCAAGATTAATTAGTGTATTGTTTCATTTATACCCATTTATATTTTATGGCTATTATAATTAAGCTAAGGTCTTAAAATATTATGTTTAACAGAAGAATAAAGTTGGATCACCTATTTCTTGTTTGGAAATGCTTAAGCTTTTGAGGACAGGGGTAGAATGGTCATTAGCAAAGAAAATGTACAGTCATCACTTCGTTGGAATTTGGATAGAGGGTAGCATGTCTTGTTACCCAATTTGTATCAGAAGAAAATTGAATTTAGTGACATCCTCATCTCTTCAAAAAGTGGGCTTCTTCAATAAATAGTATTCAAATCCTAATGAATGTTGCGATGGATTGAGATATGTTGACAATTATGATGGAAAAGAGAATGTATTTTCAAATGCAAATCAGAAATAGATAAGGAATTATGGCAGAGACAATGATCCGAAATGAAAACAAGGGGTTGACTAAAAGAGGGAGTTGAAATTACGAAAATGCCCTGGGAGGCGGAAAAGGGAAAATGGTTCCTCACCTCAGGACACAGATAGGCGAGGAAGTGAGTGAGGAAAACGGCCCCAAACGGCTAATTTAGGCAAAATTTCGAACACGCTAACCTGTGTGCGCAGATGCTCGTACACGATACCCCTCCAATCACGTCGCGCCACGTCAGCCCCCCTCCCTTCCTTGCGAGAGCTTTATATATCAGGACTGAAACCTCAAAATCATCAAACCGATAATTCGAATTCGAGTGTTGGAATGGCACCGTCCTCGATTGCGGCGGCTCAGGGAGCGCAGCTGGCGGCGGTGGGGCCCGCGAGGAGGAAGAGGAAGTATAGGTCGATGAAGGAGATCATGGCGGTGGCCAAGCGTGTGGTTTTGTCGGAGAATGAGGGTGGCGGCGGCGGCGGCGGAGGCGGCGTAGATGTTGATGATGATTTTGAGAGCGTAGGTTGCGAGCAATGCGGGTCGGGTGATCGGGCCGATGAGCTGCTGTTATGTGACAAATGCGACAGAGGGTATCACATCTTCTGTCACCGCCCAATCCTGGCCCGAATTCCAACCGGGCCCTGGTTCTGCCCCGCCTGTTCCTATCATCGCAATTGCCCCATCAAAAGTATATATATTCTTTATAATAAAATTCATTAAAAAAAATATATCTTTACATATATTAACGTGTTTGATCCAACACCAATGATATAAGTATACGTATGTGAATTGTGTGTGTGTAACATGATCGTATGTTTTTTGAGTGTGTGGAATGGTGAGAAGAAATTAATTTGATTGTTTTGAAGGATATAATCTTTTCTCATTTAAAAAATAAAAATTCCTTGTATGCAGGTTTTACCCAGAAGAAAATTGTAGATTTTTTTAGGATTGAGAAGTGCGAGGAATTCATGGGGAAATGTACCTCTTCTCAAGGTATAATTTTTCACTTTTTTTTCACTGTTCCATTACACTAATCATGAATCAAGTTCTTCGATGGAGTTTCAATTTTTTTGTTTGTTTGTTTGTTTATTTTGGTGGTAATATAGTTGAATTCTTGTTTGTTTGTTTGTTTGTTTTGGTGGTAATATAGTTGAATTGATCCTAATGCAAAACTACTATAATTCTTGATGGCCCTAAAATTGGATTTTATCTTTGTGAAATTTTGTAATTGCTTACAAGTTTTTGATGAAATCAGGTAGTGTTCCGAAGATGTTTGTGCAGTGAGGTACTAGTCATTTTTTAATTTATGAAGTTGCAGAGAAATGATGCATTATATGTTAATCATTTTCTTTTCTTGCAAAAATCTAGCTGTTTTTTTTTTTTTTTTTTTTTTTTTGTTGCATCATCAATGGAAGAAGATATGTGTGATTAATTTGCAAATTAGCTCATATGATCATTTATCTTTTGTAATAAGTTTGAGACTTCTTTGATCAAGTAAATTAATCTTTTGTGATCTAGTAATTCCTTTTAGCATAACTTGAGGATGGATTCAAGAACTACTTACTGTCAAATCCGATGCTTATGAACATATCGAAACAGATTTAACATGCAGAATCTTGAAGAAGACTCTCACATTTATTTTTGACTTGGCTTGATTTCAGATGTCAAAAAACGGCGCAAACGTACTAGTTCACTAGTATTCCTCAAGAAGCGCAGAAGATTGTTGGCATATGTTCCATCGGATGATCCAGCAAGACGACTAGTACAAATGGCGTCTCTGGCTGAGGCTTTGACAGCGCAGAACATGGAGTTCAGCAATGAACTCACTTACATACCTGCCATGGCTCCTAGATCTGCCAATCGAGCTGAATTTGAAAATGGTGGCATGCAGGTTAATTCAGTTTATTTACCCTTCTTTTTTTGCATTCCCTAAATCTTCAAATATGTCGATTATTATTGGTAACCCTCAATGATCATGTTTCTTGTTTATCAGATTCTATCTAAAGAAGATACAGAGACCTTAGAATTCTGCAGCGTTATGTACAAAAGAGGCGAATATCCACCTCTTATAGTGACCTTTGATTCATGTCAAGGGTATTCTTCTATTACCATTACGTTGCATCTTATCCTGTTAGTGTAATGTGTACGAATAGAATTCACCACCCAGTTTATCATTGCAGGTATACAGTTGAGGCTGATGGTCCGATAAAGGACCTCACCTTTTTAGCAGAATATACAGGCGATGTGGATTACATCAAGAATCGAGAACTAGATGATTGTGATAGCTTGATGACCCTCCTTTTAGCAACTGACCCCTCTAAAAGCCTCGTTGTCTGCCCAGATAAACGTGGCAACATTGCTCGCTTTATTAGTGGCATAAACAATCACACCCCGTAAGCTTTGGACCATTATCTTGTCCTAAAACACTCATCTTTTTATGAAGTATTATACACTTAATTCCCAATATTCTTACCAACAAATTAAATGAATTTTTGCAGGGATGGCAAAAAGAAGCAGAATGTTAAGTGCGTTAGATACAACGTTGATGGTGAATGCCGGGTTCTTCTTATTGCAACTCGTGACATTGCTAAAGGCGAGCGGCTATACTACGACTATAATGGATATGAAAATGAATATCCAACCCATAATTTTGTCTGAGTATAAATAAATACTCACAGCAATATTTCTCTGAGTCTCCAAATAGTAGCTTCAATTTCATTCCCTTTTACACCTTCATAGCAGATGAGAAATCAATTATATTTCTTCAATTGTACTTATAATTATTTGCAAATCAGTTGAGTAGCATTCAGAAATTGATAGTTGGCAGTGCAAATTTTGTGTAGGCTATGCTGCTTTAAGGTAGAAAGAATTACATCTAGCTTGCTGGAACGATCCCTGTAAAACAGTCGTTTCGACTTAATTCTATCACATTAGTTTCAACTTAGTTATTATCTTTCATCCATATTCTGCTTCTTTCACTCTTTTATGAACATCCAATATATTGCTGTGGATGTGTTTTCATGTAAGAAGAGCTCCCTAATATTTGTTGACAGTTTTGGGCGACTTCTTTCACTCCTTGTTTCGTTTAAATAAGTTTATAGATACATGTCGTTTTAAGACAAGTTAAGTGGCTCGAGTTATTGGTTGATCGTTTCTTGTCGTCTTTGTATGAGAATTATCTTAGTTGCTTCATCAAGTATTATGTCTTGCTGAAACTTTCTACTTGGTGTCCTCAAGGATTCATATAATCAAACAACTTGCATTGGGTTAATAGGTGAGAAATTCAGAAGGTGATTTGATTTTTTCTCTCTTTCTTTTTCCTGTTAAAATTCTTGCTGCACTTTAGAGTACATATCCAATAAAATAAGCAATTTCACCTGCAGATACCTTTTCACTGACAATCACATAAGTAGACTAGTAGATTGTAGAATGTTTCTTTTAAGGTTAGTATATGTTTGTCGAGTAATGTGTTCTCAAGTCTATGCATTTAGGTGGTGCTAGGATATCCTTTGTAAAAGTTTAATTCTTCCCTTTTTTTTCTTTTTCTTTTTTTTTTAAATCAAAATCATCTAGAACATGAATAAGAAGATGCTCAATCTTTATGTTTCACATATCTAAGAAAATATATTACAATGAAATGTCTAAATTCCACTATTACAAAACAAAAAACGAAGTCCAACTGGTTTCAAAAACCAAATCATTTTTTTCAAAGATTGAGGATGTTTTACTTTACAGTGCAAAGTTAATAGAATAAGCAATTCTTTCACCTGCAGATACCCTTTGACTAATCATATAAGTAGTCTAGTACACTGAGGGAATTTGTTTTAGGTTTGTTTGATAATGTGTTCTTAGTCTGCATTTAAGTGGTGCTGGGATTTCCTCTTTAGTTTATTTCTTCTTCTTTTTTTCTTTCTTTTTTAATAAAAATATTCAGGACAGGACAGGAGGATTAAGGAGATCTTCAATCTCAATATTTCACATATTCAATGAATGATCTAAGTTCGACTGCTACAAAGCAAAAAATCAAATCCAACAAATTTAAAAAACTGGTGCTAGAATTTCCTATGTAGCAATTTCTTCTTCTTTTTTTCTTTCTCTTTTAATTAAAATCATACAAGATATGAAGATCCAAGAGATTCTTAATCTTTATATTTCATACCTCCAGAGAGAATTTTTACAATGAAGTGTCTAAATTCGGCTATTACAACATAAAAATAAAATTGCACATCCAATAAAATAAGCAATTTCACTTGCTGATATTATTTTGACTACAATCATTCAAATAGTCTGGTAGAAGAGGCTATCTATCGTTGCAGCTTCCTTTTTCAAAGTATTTCTACACTTATTTAGTTTATTTTCCACAAGAAAAAGAATAAAAAAAAAGTGAAGAATAAAGAATGTTTTCCCAATGGTATTTATCCTTGTAAAGCTGGATGATCTTTCCTCAATGATTGACTACATTTCATCGTGCATAACCAATAGATGTGTCTGCATTATTATCTTCCAAATGTTATAATCTTTTATAGAGAACATATGCAGTCTAAAAGAGTTATACTATATATTGGTATTTGGTAGGCAATAAAACGCAAGTGATATGAGCAAACTGTAAGATCTAGTTCGATGACTATCAATGTGGAAGGTCTCTTCAACCAACTACTTTAATATTAATTGTAGGCCCAAAAGAGTTAACAATTTGTTTGGGGAGTGAATAAACTTTTTTCTTTTCAAAGTATATCTTTTTATAGTGTTGACCAGATGTTGAGATGAGGAATAAATATTATAAGTAAACAGATAAAATGTTGAAACCGATATGAATCAACAACTGACTATTTAATTTAAGTTATTGACAAAATATCAACTTAATTAAGATATGAAGTTTTGAGCCCGACTCTCTTTTCGAAATATTCTGATGCAAATATCACTTAACACGTGTATGATGCATCAAGTAAAATGATCATGTGGGATGAACAACCAAATAAGCACAATAAATCAATTTTTAGTTAATATGTATTTATTTAATATAAAATATGGATAAAAAAATAAGTAAATTGTTGATAACAAAAAAAGGTTGGTATAATCAAGATTAATGAATGAAGGGGTTAAAGATAATTGGTTATAGTTAGTTGAATGGTGATGTTGAAAAGAGATGTATAGATTATAACTCACACCAAACATATATAATGGGGGGAACAAAATTTAGTCCTCTAAATTTACTTTATTTGATTTTTCATTTTTTATCTTTCACCTTTTGATTTTTAGTTTTTTATGTTCAAGAAATACCAATTTTTAATCCTCTAACCTTCTATGGTAGGTAACTTCTTTTTTAAAACTAATATATGATTTGAAAAAATTAATTGAAAAAACACTAAAAAAATTTAAACGCAACCTTGTATTGTTCATCTAACATGCATAAATTAATATTAACAATTAAAAAAGTTTTGATTTCATCTCAATATATTTGTTTCTATGCCAAATATTTTGATATGAGTCTTTTATGCCACAAACGACTTCTAACCCCGAAAAAAGGTGGCAACTCCAAGAGTGTCGCCTATAGCAATGGCGACTTCGCCCAATCTCATAATTTGTCTGAAAAGCACGGCAAATCATTAAAGTATTTTTATTATAATATTCTATTAAAAAAGCCAAAAGAAAAAAAAATATGGAAAACATCATATTCAGATATGCTAAGAAATTTAATAGAAAATATCATATTTCCAAAATAAAATGGTATACTTGTACGTACATCTATACTTATATAATAGTAAGGAAGTTGGTAATTTTTACAATTTTGTCATTTTCCCTCCTAAAAATGTCACATCAATTATTATTATTATTATTATTTTTAAATTTAATTATTTTCCTATATAGTAAATTTATTAAGATTCTTGCTTCATAATCCACAATGATAATTCTTGGAAAATTGTAAGATGATTTTGGATTTTATAAAAAAAATTAAGATTATTATACTCATGTTATGAAGATTTTTGCTTCATCTTACAAATCATTTTGGGGTTTGAGTTTTATAAATATTAATAACATGTTTTTTTTGTAAGATGATTCATATACAATCACCATCAAATGTAATAGGCTTTTTCATAAATGAATTAATTGTATGAGGAATTGTAATATTGTATAGATTTTTCAATTTATATAATTGGTCCATTTTATTTAATATTATAATTATTTTATTAGTTCATATATATTTTCTTGGTCTTAATTAAATTAATTTTTATTGAATATAATTTCATAAATCCCAATAACAAATATTGTTGAAAAAATAAACTTAATACTAAATATTAATTTATTTAGGGATATCTAATATCATATTTAATATAAATAAATGTAACATTGTTAAAGAAATTAATATTATATATATATATATATATATATATATATATATAGTGTGGAATTATATGTTATTCTAAATATTTTTTTAATTAATATTTGTATATTCAAATATGTAATACCATCAATATTGTACGGAAAATATTAATATCCTTTACCGATATATTTTAATGATGAAAATATTATTAAGTATTCAAGTATGAAATACATGATTTGGCTATTTGTCATTTTCAATGTCAAGTGATATTAAAAATGTTATTTTTTTTAATTCAATTTATTTTACAATAAAGGTTGAAAATACATGATTGACATTGTTTGCATCAAGTTCTTAAGTAAAATTTCCATTTTTTGTGTATTGTTTATATATATATTGTTTAAGTAATTGGGTTTAATTTGAAATTCATAATTGATACTTTTAGTGTTATTAATTACAGATTGCCTAAATGGATATATCATATATATAATAAAAAAGATTATTATGAATTAGATAGAAATTTAATATATATATATATATATATATATATATATATATATATAGTTAAGTAAATTCATATTTTTTTAATTGTTAAATTCTTTATATCTTCAAAAAAAATTATAATTAGTTAAACTGCATTATCAAATAGTTGATATTTACTACATACTATATAACAAACCGTGCAACGCATGGGATAACTACTAATCTTGTATCAAAATAAATGTTTGCAAATAAATTAACATAAAATCTCACCAACGAATTTTCAACAAATCTTCAATATCCAAGAAAAGACAATATTATATATGGAAAATAGACAAAAAATGCAAAGCAAAATAACAGGAGAGTATAGTTAAAACTTTGAAGTTTCCTAAACTCAAAATGAAGCTCGCACAAAACACATATGCGACACTCTTATAGATATAATTGGTTAGACAAGACCTAGACAAGGCTCATTATCTAAAAATCAATATTCTAAAATTTGTTAGGTGGTAGTTGAGCGTATGCTTAGGAAGCCTAGATGACATATCTAAATTAAATAGATTTTATTGTCACTTTAGCTATTTTTTTTTCTTTAAAATATATTTTTGGAACTCTTTATATATATATATATATTGGAAATTAAGTAAACATAAAATCTCATTTGAATTGTATTTATATATGACTTACTCAATAATTATAAAAATAATTTTTATTTGTATTTGTCAATTCGTTAATTTTCTATCTAATTAAATAATAATAATTTGATAGTAGTATATAATTTATTAAGAACGTCGTCGTTTTGCTAAAAAGAAGGAAAAAAAATGAAAAAGTTATTTGGCGCCTAAATCTGCCTTGGGTCGAATTGTTAGCCTAGCCCCGCCTAGGGCCGCGTAGCACCTAAGGTGGCCGAATAGGCAATAATCGGTACAGCTAGGAGGCGCCTAGGCACCGCCTAGGTGGCCGCCTAGACCTATTTGTAGAACACTGCAGTAAAAAACATACCAATTTTAACACTCATACATGGATGATCATGAATTGTGGATTGACCACAAGACGGTCTCACAAAAGTCTTATTCAAATGTGAAATGCAGCATGCTATTTCAAAGAGATAACATGCTTAAAATGGAGGTTTCTGCTGCTATAACGACATCTTTTTGGATCGATAAAACTAAAGTCACTATCCAGATTTCAAACAAAATAAAACGATCAGCCATTTATATTAAACTAGTATATGCCAGCAATTCATCTCATTTACTCTTCAAGTGGAAAAGAAACGTCTGTTGCTGCTCACATCCCGTTGTGTGACAAATAAATTTAGTATTTGATTGTTATGTACCTCAGTATGTCGTCCTCCGCCTCATTTCTTCATAACTCTCATCGTCATTGTTTGAATGGTCTTCGAGCAACACAAATTAGTTTCAGTTTCAGAGTTCTTATCCACCTAATAAATTCACTTTCATTATTTCATATCCAAGACCAAGAAGGCAACTATCAAACCCAAGAAGGCATATTTAGGTAACGTAAAGATAGCAAGTGTTCCATCAGATCATACCTCTGTAATAATCTCCCTCGTCAAAACAAAGTAATAAATATAAAAGCCAATTCGAGGAGTACCCTGAACCAGTTGTACCATTTCAAACAAATCTGCAAAAGCAAACTACAAAATATTCAGTAATAATGCGAAAGAACCATTTTAACTTCTACACATTCGTAGCTTGATACCAACACACACACCAACAATTTGCTCTAACTTCTCAACAGGTAATGCAGTGCCTTGTGTTCATAAATATTTTAAATTTTAAAAAAAACATATAATTTCTTCGTATTGCAAGGATCTTTCGACTTAGAAGTTCAACTTGAATTGAGATTTGATTTGCAAAGAGCCATTTATGACTAGTTGTACAGGCGTAGTTTTTGTTTTGTCTTCCTCCAAAATAAATTCTTTCTCCCAAAAAACAAAAATATGTTCTGTAATTTCTTCTTCAAAAAACTCTCTGATTCTCCCAAAATCAATCTATAAATCTATTTCTTCTTGGAACCTATACAACTATTAATATTTAGAAATAAAAGAATAATAATCTAAAAAATCATTAACACAAATTTTAGCTAACCAAAAAAAAGTACTTGTAACTTTTGTCTCCCACTAAGACAAAACAAAACATAACTTTATATGTATGACATCCGAAGTTTTCTTATCTAAACTCAGTCATCAGAAATTCAAATGTGAAGATGCTTTTAGAAGACATACATATTTTCTTGATTGAAATAATTGAATAAAATAAAACTCTTCGACATAGTTTATTGCTTAAGAAAGTTTGAGATTCCTTTAGTTTTATGCTTAAGAAAGTTTGAGATTCCTTCATAGGGTACAAATAATTCAAAGCAACTCAACAGCGAACCTTCAACACCAATGTGTGTCATTGCAGCATAGCCAGTGGCCACTTCTCCAGCTTGTGTTTACTTTGTGCTTATAGAATTATTCCCCCTTTAAGGCTATAGCTATTACTGAAGAAGAACATTACTGTCACGCTATTCTCTTTAATCTATCATCTGTGGAGAAAGGCAAGTAGGAAAATAAGCGAAGAAGTACCAATGCTTTGTATCATGCCATATTTAAAATGTGCAAAGAGTTAGAACAGAGCAGCTGCAGAGTCTCCTGAACCAGACAAATCTAAACCTAAGTGCTTAATACTCTCATGAACACAATCCAAATGTGTGCAAAATAATATAATAGATAGTTATGGACATACCCATCTGACCAACTGCAATGTACTAGACACACCCAAGACCCAATATTGGGGAACATAATAAGTCCAAGGTGAGATACAATAATATGTATGGGCGTTATAAATTCATTTATCAAAATAGCAGTTACATATGATTTATCAACCATTATAAATTTATGCTAAGCTGTGAATTGATGATGTAACATGGTAACTGACCAAAAATCATGCATCTGCACATTTTCTTCTTACATTATACGCTGTTATTGCAAAACATCACTGAAACTGGAAGGAGATTTTATAAAACATAAGCAGAGAAGCTTAGTGATGCACAACTAAATATGACCATGAAAAACAGAACGCAAGAGTCCCAGAAATGAGAATACTGAGATGGATAAATGCATTTGGAAGAAAGTGGGGTGGCTCCTATACATGAGAAACTTAGAAAAATACACTTATGATGGACCAGATATTTGCACAGGAGATCTTTGGTTATCTGAATATAAATGAGAAATGTATTTCAACTAAACAATTCTATGTTCTTGTCTGTAGTATAACTCAAATATATATCGTGTGGTCTTTAAATACAAGTTTTAGTGACAAGCCACAGTACCTCATTTAATTTTCACATATATGTATCCTAGCTATTTCGAGTTTTCTGCCTCCTCACAATGCTACGCACCTGTGTGGTATCAATGTCTATGTCACTGTAGTGCATGTATGGCATACCTACCATAACACAGGCTATGAACTTACTTAAAATTTTGCCCACTCCTAAATCTCTAAATTCCATTCAGACCTTAGGTGTGTAATAGAAAGATCCTACACCAATTCCAGGAGTTTGGAGTCCCTCATCAGGAGGTATAGAGATAATATACCAAACACTCTTGTTTGATGCCAACACGACAATGGATTGGGAACATATAGAAGAAGATGGTATCCAGTGAGTTATATCTATCTTCCAGAAGGAGATGGATATATATTGTTCCTGATTAGCAATATATGTGGATCAGGAGTAAACGCAACAGAAAGGACCAAATAGATGAATTACATGAACTGATGGCTAGAAGAACAACGGTCAACAAATAGTATTATGTTACCGTAGAAAAATGTCTTGCTGGGAATTTGGGATATTAGCCCCACTCTAAAAGTTGATGCCACAGCTCAAAAGGCACATAGGCTGCTTTTGGAACATAAAAGCATGGTATTCCTGAATGTACAATGCAGAAAGGTCACAAGAATAACTATGCTGTACCAAATTTAAAAGAAATTAGATGTCTCCATAAAAAATTGGAGAAAACATTTAAAGAAAGTAAAACTAAAGCATTTTCAATCTCATTTAAAGAAGGGTGGTCTAAGATTCAAAAGACAGAAGTTCTTGAAGATGAATACAAGTATGTAAGTAAATTGCAAAGTCAATTAATTTAAATTTGATACGATGAACATCTATTCTTCTAAAATAAATTATCAAAAGCTCAGGCACACCCACAGTGAGTTGAGTTGAACCTAGCAAATTTAACAGCAGTAAGCTTGAAACAAACATCTAGGCAAGACATCATTAACATCAAAGGTTAGCCTTTCATATTCAAGCTTTTGACTATTAAAATTACTTTGCAGAAGAATTCTAAGCAACTTAACAGATATTACTATATGCAGCGTATTTCTCCATTTCCTTTCTGTTTCTGTTAAAAAATTTATTTCATATAGAAAATGATTCTTTCATTTTAGGTGAATGAAGTTACAATATCTGAACATGTTAATATGCAAACTACCCCATTAGTTCCAAACAGACAGGCCAATAACTTTAATTCCTGAAAATCCACATACACCAAATTCATTCACCAATATAACAGAGAATGCACCTGGAGCACATAAATATTCCATAGGACACCAAGATGCACCATTTTCGAGCAAGAACATAAGAAAGTTCGAACATGATGTGCACCCAGGCAGATTTGGTGTCTGAACTCTGACCTGAAATAAAAAAAGTATTGGAAGTCCACTGCATGAACCAACGGGTTTAATTAAAAAATATATTGAACTCTTCAGCCTTTTGGCAAATGAAAAGCTAGAAGGCAAAACATATAGTGAGTACATCTTACCGGTGAGCATTAATAGGGACTTGGAAAATTCAATGCAGAAACTTCATTTTCTTTGCCCTCACAATACCACTATGCAATGTTGACATAGTACGGCCATCTGGCTGTACTCCCTTAGATGACATCTCATCCACAAGGGTCAAAGCTTTTCCTGTATCTCCCTGCTTACAATAGCCAGATAAGAGGGCTGTGTATGCGACAGTATCAGGTAGTAAACCTTGTTCAATCATTTCATTGAAAAGTGAAACAGCATCTTGAAGATTGTCTGATTTGCAGTGACTGTCAATTAATGCTGTGTAGCAAATAACATCGGGCTTCAATTCCATCTCCTTTATTTCACACCAAAAAGTTGAAGCTAACTGTTTTACTTTCCTGTTTCCTTCGAAATCATTGAGAGATCGGGCCCTTCTCCGACCTATTTTAGAATGCCCGTCAACCAATACCGTATAAGTTATGATGTCAGGACTAATGCCCCTTTCCTTCATATCACTGAAAAGAGCAATGGCTTCTCGCAAGCGATTTACCTGACAATAACCATTCAGCATCATAGTATACATGATTAGATCAGGAGATAATCCACTATTTAGCATATTGTCAAATGTCTGTCGGGCCTTTTCCATATCACCAGCACGACAAAAAGCAGAAATGAGCTTGTGGTATATTGTCTTACTAGGGCCATCACCCAATGAAAGCATTTTCTCAAAGACCTTAATAGCTCTGTCATTTTCTCCTTCCAAACAGAGGCTGCTAATAAGTTGAGCACAACAACTCCTATTTATATGAATTCCTTGGTTGAATAATCTGACAAAAAGATTATAGCCATCATTTGCTTTGCTTGATTTACAGTACCCATTAACCATGGAAGCATAGTTTTCTATGCTATTGTCTTCAAGATCAATGAAATACTTTTCTGCTTCCTTC
This sequence comes from Scutellaria galericulata, assembly GCA_946896805.1. NCBI lineage: Eukaryota > Viridiplantae > Streptophyta > Magnoliopsida > Lamiales > Lamiaceae > Scutellaria > Scutellaria galericulata. The sequence goes on from OX335794.1 coordinate 13,388,525, forward strand.
ACTCTTCCTCCCAAGCATAGGCCTTCAATGATCATGCTATGTGTCACTGTGCTGGGGGTCAAGCCTTGACAATTCATCATCTTCAGAAGAGAAGACAACTCCTCCAAAAGACCATTCCGAGACAATCCACCGGCAAGGACATTATAAGTAATAATATCAGCTATCAGACCCTTTTTATTCATTTCCTCGAATAAATTTACAGCATCAAAAATATTTCCATGGAGGCAGTGCCCATTTATCAAAGTGGTGTAATGGACAATATCGGGTATGAGCTTCTTCAACTTCATCTCATCAAACAATCTTAGAGCCTCATCTAGCTCACCGATTTTGCATAAGGCGTCAATAGCAACATTATATATGACTTCATCAAGAAAGACGCCCTGCTTTTTGAAGTTGATGAACTGTTCTATTGCTTCATAATGCAAACCTTTTAGGCATAAGCACTGAAGAATTGAAGTTAGAATCAAACAATTAGTTCGGATGCCCTTTTCCTCCATCTCCTTATGGATGTCCAAAGCTTTAAGTAAATCCCCAGAATCACAGTAACCATGGACCAAGGTACGATAGCCGACTTCATCAGGTACTAGCCCCTGGTCTTCCATGTCAAGTAAAACGATTTCCGCCTCTTTCAGCTTCTTTTCACGAACAAAGCTCTGAATCACAGCAGTATAAGCATAAGAATCCATAGGGACATTTTTGGCTTTTAAATCTTTTAAAAACTCATATGCAAATTCCGATTTATTGTGCATGCAGAGCCCTTCAAGGTAGGCTGTATAGGTAAAAGTATTAGGCTCCACCCCAGCTTTCCCCATCACCACAAACACCTCTTCGGCTTCTCCCAAAATTCCCAATTGACAATATGCCTTAATCACAATCCCGTATGTATACACATTAGGACTCAGCCCAAGAGCCTTCAGCTGCTTATAGATGGCAACAGCTGCGTCTATTTTGCCATGTCCAACCAACCTATTCATCAAAAAGTTACACGACAATAAACACGGCCCAACACCAAGCCTTTTTGTTTCAAACAATGCATTGATTGCCTCATCAAACATTCCCAACGTGACATAACTCTTAATAAAGGCATCTAAAGCTCGAGGCAATGAACTCGACCCATTTCCCTTAACCTCCTCGGCTATTGCCTCCAACAACTCCGACACCTCAAAACACAAAAAATGCTCCTGTATCAACTTTATAACCTCTACAAACAAAGAATCCAATTTTCTCTCCAAGCCCCAGTAGCAGAGTATCTTAATCATAGCCAAGTAACAATTAACATCATGCTTAAACCCTTTCTCTCTAAGTTGCTTAAAAAACGACAATGCAGAAAACGGTTCCATTTGCATATTTTCAAGAATCTGAACAACCCCAGATGAATTCAACTCCGGAGAAGATTTTCTATCATCGACAGAGTCACTGTAATTAGTTAGACTAACATTGTTCCTTGAATTGGAAGTCGAGTCCTCAGAACTCGAATCGGAAAAGTAAGGAGTGAAATGGGCAAGCGATGGAACCGAATGCAATCGAATAAATTGGAGGGTCTTGAAGAGGTGGTTGCGAGATACGAACCTGATTGTTGAAAACACCATGGAACAATTTGCTCACACATCAAAGCATTTGCAGCGCCAAAATTCTATCTCAGAGAAGGTAAGCGAGGAACCTGTGAATTCAATGACAGAATGAATTGGGTAAGGGGAGAGAGAGGAATTGGTGGGGGGTGGCGGATTTATTCCCAGTTCAGGGCCCAACGTCTTAAACCCTTCTACTATACGAAGAAGTAGCTCTTTATGTATAGAAGTTTTGAAATGGGTTGATTTTATCCAACCTTTTTTAAACGGGAAAATTGGTAAAAATACCTCGTACATGCTGATGTGGCAAGTAAATATATATATGTAATTGTTTTTTCGATTTTTTTTTTGTTCTCTTTCCATATCAATTGAGAAAGGGAGGGAAAATCCACAATTTCCCTCCCAAATCCTCTTAAAACAGTCACAATTCCCTCTCAAATCCTCTCTAAACATAACACCTCACTTTTCCTTACCCTTCCACAAAAAGATTGTCAAATTCTTCAAATGAGTTTGAAGAGGGAGAATTCTGCTATTGTGACTTGAGATCTTTTTTAAGATGCTCGTGGACTTCACACAATGCGGGAAGGAGGTTTCATGGATGCCGAAATTTGGATGTATGGTCTCTGTTTTTCTTGTCGAATTGGGATGTGGCTTTGTGTCGAATTTCTGTTTTTATTACTGTTTCTTGTCGAATTTCTTGTCCTGTTTCATGCCATTTTTTTCCTTAATTGTTTGTTGTTTCTGTGCATAATTTTGTAGAGTGATAGATGCAATTACTTTACATGGATTGACCCTCCAATGAATGAAAGAGCTAGGGATTGCTACTGCAATTGCGTGAGAATGATCGTGTGTTGGAAGAGAGGGTTGATGCTTTGCGAAATATTGAAGGACGAATGAAAAGATTGCACATGATTTTGTTCTTCTCTTGGGTGTTTTTCTTTGTAACTTGGTTCCATTAGGGTAATGTTTAGAGAGTAATTAGAGTTAAGTTAATTAGGAATGTTTCTGATAATTTATGTTCTATTTAACTTGTAATAATTTGACTTGGTGTTGTAGACTTTATTTAAGTTTAATGAATGTTTAACTTATTTTGGATTCAAGATACTTTGTCATTTAATTACAAGTTTCAAGTTAGTTTTCTATATGATTTGTATGAATTACAAGTACACAAACATAATCTATATGAATTGATCTCTGTTAATCTACTTACCAAGAATTTAAAATGGCAATACAAGATTTGATTGCAATCATAATCCAATGTAGCTAACAACAAACTAGTGACAAAATAACCACTCTACAATTGTTTATATCCAACAAAATAAGATTTGTTAAGTCAGTTGGCACATTAAACCAACAACACCACATTAAGCAAACAACAAAAGAACTGTTAATATCCAACAAAAGATAATCAACCTAAGATTGTTAAGTCACTGCACTTTCTCCTTCTCTTTCCCCTTCCCCTTCTCCTTCTCCTTCCCCTTCTCTGTCTCCATTTTCCTTGTTTGATCCATGACAACTCCTAAGTTTGAGAGCATCACATACTTCTTCCCTTGTTTTTGAAGAATTGGACCACTACTTGGCATTTGAAATGAAGGTGATCTTGGGTTGAATTGATCACCAATAAAGGGAGCTGGTGCTCTTATATTCACCCTAGGAGTAGTAAATACTAGCCCAATATCACACTATTCCAAAAAACACATAATCAATTTTTTTTGACAAGTATGATATAATATAGAATGAATAAGTTTCAACTACTAGATTTGAAATTTACATTTCCCTTTCTTCTTGGTTGTAGCTTACGAACTATGTCATTTGTAGTCTTCTCATTCTAACAAGAAGTTGATAAAGAAAATCAGTCAATTTGAATCAAAATTAGTACACACATTGAAAGTTGATACCAAGCAATGGTAATCTTACCAAGTTTATGTTTTGAGCCCCTTCATCAACCCCCACTTGAGTTAATTGACTTAAACATATCTCATCAGTGTTGTTTACCAGATTCTCCATCTATTGAAATCAAGCTAACCAATTAATTTGTTAATATTATATAGTAAAAAAATCAAAAGATAAATTAAAATGCAATTAAGCCCATAAACCATTCATTACCTCAACATTATTGTCTGATTCATTTATTATTAGAGCATCCTCTGCCAAATTTTCCTCCACATTACTTTCACTGAATATATCTTCAATGTTGCTTTCATTGAGTAGATCACCAAGACCACAATCATTGAGAACTTGTTGGAAATCTTGCTCATCATGAAGATCTTCAGTACCTTGTTTCTGCATAAACAAAGTTAATATCAATTTAAAACTGTCAACTATAAAATTTGATAATTACATTGTATTTTACCTCACATCCTCTTTTGTTGTGTCCTTGAATGCCACATTTACTGCATTTCACTGTCTCTTGTTTTCTCTTATTGAATTGATCTCTATTCTTGGCCTCCCTCTTCCCTTCATCTTAGTCTTCTGCACAACTTCATCTGGCTCTCTTCTTCTGGCTTTTGGTGGCCTACCCATTATGTGTATCCTTGTTGGGGCAAGGGAGGGATACAATTTAAGGGAGTCCACTCATTTCTGCCATTTATAGGCATTATAGCCAAGTCATAAGCCCTTCTATAAACCTCCACCTTATAGCAGTCATGAACAAATTGATCCACTACAAGTTTTTGACAATGAATGGCACAAAGGGCATGCTTGCATGGGATCCCAGTAAGGTCCCATTTTCTACACCCACAACTCATCTTTTTCAAGTCAACTGCAAATTGACTCCCATCAAAACATGATATTTGGTAATGTGTATCATCAGATTTGATGGGAACACAATCTGCAACCTTTGAAGTATTATGGCTTATGATCTTATTTATCTTAGGGCAGAAAGTTTCATTCTATTTTTTTCCATATCTCTACATTCTTGGTTTCTTTTCATAAGATCATTCATGATTGCTCCAACATTGACAATATTGGAAGCTCTCTAGCTCTCAATATCTTAGCATTGAAAGACTCACACATGTTATTCAACAGAATATCACATCTAGGGTAGATGTCAAAGTGTGACCCACTCCATTGTTGTGGATGCTTATCATCAAACCATTCATGAACTTTCTCACCCAAACGCCTAATTTCACTCATCCTTCTCCCAAACTCCTGGATTGTTGTTGTTTTAGTTGTTCTCCACATTGATATCTTAAATTGGTGCCCTCTAAACCCAGCTTTCTTGAAATTCTCATGCATGTGTCTTATACAAAATCTATAAGCAGCATTTGGAAGTAAATCATGAACATCTTTTATCAAACCCTTTTGCTTATCACTAATAATGGTCCACTTAAAAGCTTCCTGAATATTTAGGTCAACAATCAACAACTTCAAAAACCACTCCCAAGTTTCCCCAGATTCTTTACCAACCACAGCATAGGCAATGGGAAAATTATTGTTATTTGGATCTATTCCTACTGCAACTAACAAAATCCCACCATGAGGTCATTTCAAAAAGGTACCAGTTAACCCAATCACTGGCCTACAACATTTAATAAACCCCAATTTTAAAGCCCTCAAGCACATGTATAACCTGTCAAACACAGGTTGCCCTCCAAGCTGCTCAACCCCTATGATTATTGTTGACCGTTTGTCCTCCTAATCTCATCAGCATAATTCCAAAGTAATGAGTATTGTTCATTTGCATTTCCTTCATGTTTCTTAAGTGCTAATTGTTTACACTTATAAGCTTGCCAAAAAGTGACATGACATCTTACCTCAGACACAATATCTTCCCTAAAAGCATGCACATTTCTTTTTTTATCAGTCTAAAATTGATATCCATATCTACCAGCCAACCATGTTGCTTTCATATTTTTCACATTATAAGTAAGGGAACAAGAATGATCTCCATACAGAGTTGTGATTTCCCAAGAGGTATCATGCTGCATTTTTAGAGCATGGATTCTCCATGGACAATCTTTATCAACACAAACTGCATAAATCATATGTCTATCACTCTTAGGAAAACTGATACTCCTACCCTCCATTATGGCATGTGACTCAACAGTCTCTCTAAATTCTTTTTTAGTGTTGAATATCATCCCAAGAAGAAAAGTTGGATTATATTTTTGGTTTTCTCTAAATACACTGGACCTCTCTTTATCACCATTATCATCAGAAGACTTAGCACTATAAAAGTCTTCTTCACTAACTAGTATGTCCTCATCTCCAGAGCCTAATTCTTCAACCCTCTCTCCAGATCCTAACCTCTCAACATCTACATCAGTGTACTTCTTATACAGTAGGTCATCATCACCCTCCTCCTCAGATAGACAACAATAATCACTATCATCAAGACCTTCACTATATTCACTACCTTCATCCTCTAAAACTAACTGTTTTTACCCTTTCTATGTAGTTCTCTCTCCCTTGCCCTTTCCACCTCATCATCTAGAAGATATAAAGCTAACTCTCTCACTCCAGTAAACACATCAACACAGTACTTTTTCAACTCACAATCACCATGAATTTGGAAGAACTCTTCAGAACCAATTTTTTTAACAAACAAACTGATGGAATTACTACTACCTATATAACAAGAAAGATCTTTAAGCCCTTTTAAAGTAAGTGTATTCTCATCAACATAATCAAACTTAAACAAATCACCCCTACATATGAATCATGTTTACTACTCAAATGCCCCCCAAAATAGAGACATAAGGTATATTCCTTACTGTTTAACCTTGTAATCAAAAAATTTAACAAGAAAATCAGTCAAATTTTAAGTCTTTTATTGGATATCTAAAAAGTAATACACCAAATAATGAGAAAGCAACATATAGGTCCCCACATGTCAATTTTATTTGTATTCTACCCAAAAGATTCTTTTTTAGCAAATAAAACACAAATAACAGTCAAACATACAACAACCCGACAAAGAAACATTAAATATTCAACAAATTCCTAATTACCAGCAACCAAACTATAAAGAAATTGAATGTATCCACATATATCAAAAACAACAAACATAAAACAGTGAACAAACACTATACCCAAGACCTAAACAACAAACATTAAAAACATATCTGCGAACTAAAAAAAATCCTACAATACTCTAAATACATACCGTATTCAGGAGAGAGATCATCATTCTTGTTATTGTCTCTGAATTTCATGGTAAATACCTAAGGATTTGGCGTATATTTGAGAGAGAATTTAGTTTGGATTTCTCCTCTTCGAATTAGGGTTTGTCTTTGATTTTGGGATTTCGGTTTTCTCCTCTTCGAAATAGGTGGGAGGCTTGTGTGAATTGGCGGTTAGTGTTTGATTTGGTAAAAAAAAAAAGAGAAATAAAATTCACGTGTGAAATAACCGGCCATGTCAGCAAGTTACCTCCCACAACAGGTGACGGGGTATTTTTGACAAGAAGCGCCAACATACAGAGTATTTTTAAAAAGTCAAAAAATTAAAGGGTAAGATCATACTTATGGTATATATACGAGGTATTTTTACCAATTTCCCCTTTTTTAAACACACGACAGAATAAATAAATGAAAAGTAAATAAAAAAAAACTAAAAATCATTTATTTTTACACAAAAACTTACATATTTCTACAAATTTTTAGATCTGTGTTCCCAATTCGACCCGACTTGCACATGACTTAATTTGTATGCACTCTCACCCACCTAAATTTTGTATGTATCCATAAATGAAAGGTATTAGTTATATATTCAAAATGTATTATTTGTATTGTAATCCACCATTTAGCGGGGTGAGGTCGGGTAGAGGTGTTCAAACGGTTTGAACCGTCGGTTCGGAAAATCGTGGAGGGCCAAACCAGAATCGAACCGTGAGGATTTCAGTTTTGGTTTCGGTTTGGACGATTTGTTTTCTTTTTTTTTTTTTAAATTTTTATAATTTTTTAAAAATTAAATTTGCATATAAATATTACAATTATTCATATATTACAAAATAACAATGTTTTGTGAGTAAATAATTTGATATAAATTAAAAAATAGAACTTACATTTATAAGTTACAACAATACTACATTAAAACTTATAAGTTACAATTTCATAAATTAGAAATTACAATTTAAATACAACCAAATACAAACCATAAACCTAATAAAATTACAACTTATAATACAAATTAATAGTAATAATCAATACAACTTAAAATTAAAGAGTAAAATAACATAAATACATAATATTATTTATATAAAATATAAATTTAAATAAAAAAATAGATAAACCACTAGTTCGAACCGTCGGTTTTCGGTTTGTAATAGGCTTAAATAGAAACCGAACCGTCGAACTACGATTCGCGGTTTCGGTTTGGAACCGAAACCGGATCAACAGTTTTCCGAACCATTGACCCCTGTTCGGTCCGGTTTTCCGAACCTGATGAACACCTCTAAAGTTGGGCAAGTTTTTTTTTTTTTTAGTGAACCTCAAAATCTCAACACAAACTCAATTTACTAATGGACAAGTTTTTTTTATGACGAACCTCAAAATCTCGAGCCAACTCAATCCACTAGTGGATTGTGGGTAAGGCGGACAACCTACCAATTTTTATTTTTTTTAAAGAAAAAGGAGCATATATGTAACATACATATACATTTAGTAAGATATATAGGCATTCAAATACATATAATATACGAAAACAAGTTTTTAAAAATAATTCTTTCTCTAAATTATTTTCATTCTTATAAATAAATATTTCATATAAATATTTGTATAAATTATTACTTGCACAAAGAAATTTTAATTATTATTCATTTCTCATCTACATTTATATATATATATATATATATATATATATATATTATAGAGGTGGGTCAACCCATCAAAAGCCCAACCTACCACGAATCAAATCCACTTGGGTTTGCTTTCTCATGGGACTATAATTAGTCAACCCAATTCATAATTTTGGTGAGTGAGGCGGGTCTAACCTATTTTCACAGTTCTAGACAAAAATACCACGTTAGCTTTAAAGGAAAATGATGGGAATAATGGATGACGTGGAATTTTAATTTTTTTGGATGTATGATGTGGAAATTAATTTATGAGTTGTTGGTTTCTTTTAAATTGCATCAATTGAAAAAAAAAAATTGCATCAACTGATTTTATCCACATCATTATTAATTGATGGAAACCCTAATCTCGATATCACTTGTCATTTAAGTGACATATATTTCTAGTTAATTTTTCTTCCATCCAATCAAAAAAAAATCACATCAACTAATTTCATCCATATCATTATAAATTGACAGATCGAAACCCTCAACTTCAATATCACGAATCACTCAAATAACATATTTTCAGCGAATTTTTCAATTCCTCGTTAAATTTAAACTAAATTCAAACAATTATATAAGTTACTAAACGAAATTGAAAAGACATATAATTACGAACCATTAAAAAATGAAAAATTATGATTTCAATCCTTTCAACAATAAGTTACAAAACTAAGTTTATTATTACAAACAAGTGAACACATTTTTACCATAATTGTTTAAGAAATATGTTTTCTTAATTATCAATGATGAAACAGGAGATGTAACCTATTTTCAAAATAGAGGACCGTCGATTTTGCTTCTAAACAGGAAGGCGTCGAACATGCCTTGGGTTAATCATCAAGTGACGAACAATGCAAAGCCTTCAGTCATCCAACCAATGTTCAAACTCCCTCCAAATTCTCCCACAAAAAGAATGCAACATCTCAAGAACCACATGAACAAAACATAGCAGATAGAGAATTGGCCTAAGGCAATCTGGCAACAAAAGTGAGACCAAAGAAGCCAAAGTAGAACTCCAAAAGAAGCACACAAAACGACTCACAATATAATGCCAATGCCATTCGATTCGACTCGACTGGAGTATGCAAGCATCAGAAAAGAAACAATGGCAGCAGCCATTGTTTTGGGGTGGGTGTCGAACGGAGTTGTGTCCATGTCTTGGCATTTCAGAATCAGAAAGTTAAGAAACGTCGAAATGGATGAGAAATACATTCCATGGTCGACTATTCGTAAGAACAAGATTCTGTATGATACAAGATTGATCGAAGCATAAGAGGATATTTGTCGGATCATGGAACGAGAAGCCCTCGTCCGAGCATTATCATCCATCGTAGCAGCCAACAAGTATAGAGGTTTGCAATTAGAAACACAGATTTAGAAAGACTGTTGTATAAGGAGAGTGGTAGTGAGACTATTTATACGAAAAAAATTCTGTCTTAGGTGTAATTTGGATGGTACGAAAGAGTCACGTTTTCGGATTGAAATATTTGTATGGATTTTGTCTCCTGAATAAATTTTTGTTCTTTATTGTACATAGTTTTGTCCAATTCAACCTATGTATATATCGCCTAAAAGTTTCAGGTCCAAAGGCATTGTGATGCTTTTTCAAGAATGAAAGGGATAGTTGCTATGTAGTTGCCAGTTGGTATAATTGGATTTTGTGTTTTTTATTTTACAATAATCTATGAGAATTAAATTGAACCGATCTACATCCACGTCATTTTCTAAACACATCCATAATTTAATAATATATAAATATATAAAATAACATTAAAATGACTAAAATACCCCTACATTTAAATAAAAGAAATATATCATGTCTCTCTTTCTTCTTCATGTTTCTCTTTCTTCCTGAACCCTAACATCACAATAATTTATCATTCTAAACTTGTTTTGTGAAGAAACTTTATAATAGAACGTTAAATATTTCGTAAGGAACACAATTCAACCAAATAAATTCGTAGAAAACATAATTTTATGTCCGAAAATTCTACTCAACCCTGATCGACCGAATGCGAAGGAGTACGTTCGACCACCTGGAACCAAACACACCATAATACGTTCGATATGGATCATTCAACCTATCCAGGTTGAACATTATATTATATATTCGATCTTTACAGGTCAAATGCTCTTAAGAATGTTCAACCACTGGTGGTCGAACAGACTGCTATATGTTTGACCAACTAGGGTCGAATAGAACGATCATAAAATTTTAATTTTTCATCTTTCTTTCACAACATTTTCGTTTAAATTTCACCAATTTAACTTACAAAAATAAAACAAAGATTTACAATGGATGAAGATGATTTCTCCCTCAACAATTTAAAGAAGAAAATAAAGAGAGACGAGAGAGAAGGGACGATGTTTGCAAACATAAGAGAGAGATAGGGTTGATAGAGTTTCAAAAAAAAAAATTGATATTTTTCTTAAAGGGTAAAGTGGAATATATATATTGAGGTGCGTTTAGCTAATATATATATATATATATATATATATATATATATATATATATATATATATTAATTGAGATGTTATTAATAGGTGGAGTGTGTTTAGTAAAGAGTGGAGTGCGACAGCCCACTCTTGATTTTGATTTGAAGGGTTTTTTTTTTTTTTTCACACTCGCATTCCATTATTTATGAATACATCATATGGTTTAAAACAACAAAATGCAAATAACATGAGTTAGTGGAACAAAGTGCATAAAGAAGAGAGAAACAAACCATTACTGATTCAAACCGCAAATAACATGAGTAAGTGGAACGATAGTTATCCAATGACTTTATATCTCTTGAGAAAGAAGTTATGTAATAACTCTCATGATTCCCTTAAAAACCTATATGTATGTTATCATTAAAATTGAGAATTAAATGATATTAATTTAAATATATTTAATATTTAATAAATATACTTCGAGATAAGGATCTAAATTACTAAATATGGGATTAGAGTATGAAAAATATTATAAATTTAATAATGATAATATGTTTTAACTTTATCAATTTAAATGACATGGTATTTTAATCAATTTATTATAGGTTATTTTTATCTAAAACTTTAAAAGCGTGCATTCATAGCCGCTGTCTTTTATTACAAGTAGAAATCATATAAATTGGACGATTTTGAACCAATTATTAACTTCCTAATCCATAAAATTTTGAAAGATGGGATCACCCGTTTGTTATCAAGCAAGATCATTTATTTCATTTGGATATTTCATTTAATATTTTAAATAATCATCATATATCAAGTGTAAAAATAATATCACTAATTAATATATGATGTAAATTAAAAATAATGAAATACAAAAATGAGATAAAAAAACATCAAATTAATGGCAAAGTCTTGGGTGTGATCGTCTCACGGATCCTATTCGGTGATACTGGTCGGGTCGAACATAAAAAATTATATAATATTTTTGTGTGTATTAGGTAATATTTTTTTATATATTAAGTAATAATACTTTGTATTAAATGATAGCGTTTTGAGTTGAGTTAGACTATAAGAAAATATGCAATACTTGTATGTGTATCAGGTAATATTTTTCTGTGTATCAAGTAATACTTTTGTATTATGGGATATATGACCCGAAATCGAATTGGGTCGGGTCAGGTCTTAAAAAAACGTGCGGATCCTAGGGCTTCCAGGGGCTCTTCTCTCTCACACATCATGTAATACTTTGTTATATATTAGGTTATATTTTTGGATCATGTACATATACTACATAATATAATACAAAAGTATCATCTGATATATAGAAAAGTATAATTTAATACATACAAAAGTATTATATAATTTATTATATCCGACCCAACCCGCCCCGTCTCACGAAATGAGATTCGTGAGATGGTCTCACACGAGACCTACTCCAAATTAATTAAATAAGACGATTCGATTCAGTTTGATATTCAAAAGGTATGATTTTAAATCATATTTTAATATTGTTACTCAAATTTATTAATTCATATCACCTTACATACTATTCCTTTCTGACATGATAATGATAATACTGACTTTCTCTTCATTATTAAGATTCAAATATTTTTAGAATTGATATACATATATCAATACTAGAATATTGAAACATTCATGTTGCACATGAAATATTGATTTGCAGAATTTCAGTTATTGTAATAATGTAAGTATGTAACCCTGTTTTTTATAATAGATTTTACCAAACCAATATTTTGCAAGACAATAATAATTTTGACAATTACATGATAGAACATTCAGTCAATAAGACGTTAATTAAAGAACGACAAAATCTGATATACAGATATATTATTTTTTAAAGGAAGCATAATAAAAAAGCAATATTGATATTGACGTTACAATTTTTTAATATTAATACTTCATATATTATATTAAATGTTAAAATGTCTATCATGAACAACTCTTAATATGCCAATCGATAATGCGCAATAATTTCATCCCTTTAAATTATAAAAAAAGTGAAATTAATAGATATCCTAAATGTCTGACACATCAGTAATTGACACATATTAATGTTAATGTTATTTAGTGTAAACTACAAAAATACATTTCAAGTATATATGCGATTTAAAATTTTGTTATATCATTTTTAAATATTTTCATTTCACTGTGTAAAGTACTTGAATTTTAAAGGTTACAATAATTCTTGTTGCCATACACCTCATAAAATCTCGTTGGAGACTTTAAAGTGTATTTCAATTTAACACTTTGTTATATGAACTTTAAAATTTTTTATTTCACTATATAAAGTAAATGAGATTTGCATGTTATAATATTTTCGATTGCTATATCATAAAATCTCATCGAAAACAACCCACATACATCCATCTAATAAGAGGTGTAATTTTTTTTTCCTTTTCTTCTTCATCTGCAATTAGGGCTTAGAATGGATGAGTCCGACAATAACTCCAGGCATATGAGCTTGACAATTATACTAGGAAAGTAGTGATGTTGACTTTTATCAGTCGTGTGTCACTCATAGTATATATTTTTCGCACCGACTGACTGTGGTGAGAATGGATACAATAATGGTATAATGTTTTTTTAGTGGAGATCACGCCTTGACTAGCGGTCATAGCCACTTCGTTAGTGCAATGGATCACAAACTTTGTCTCAAATTTGACTCCTAGAAAACAATGAGTCAGGTTATGCCGATGGGATCAAGATGTAATTGAACAAACATGTGGTTGATGACTCACATTTTTCGAAATCGAATGGACTCATCAGAGATGTTGAGACTGTGTTTTTCCTTCTATATTTTGACACAACCATTTCAAAATTTTAAATAGTATTATCTATCACGTCCAAACTACTCAACACCGAAGATTTTGACATCATCTATGATACAATGCAACCAAGCATACAAAATTGATGATGACATGAAATTGACGTTCCGTTGTAATCGGTAAAATCCATGAACTTTAAATAGTGAAACAAAAACTTTTAAAGTTCATATAGTAAAACGCTAAATTTAGATGCACTTGAACAATTTTCGATGAGATTTTATGACGTGGCAGTTAGAAATGTTGTAACATGCAAAACTCGTGTATTTAATATATTGCAATGAAAACATTTTAAAATGATATAATAAAGTGCTAAATTACATATACTTGAAATGAATTTTTGTTTTTACCCTACTATTTATAATACTAGTTTTAGATTACTCATGTTGTATGTGGAAGTCAATTAAAGTTTTTGGATGGTTATATTATTAAATTAGAGTCCTAATTGTATTTAGAAAATATTAATAAGCTTAAATGAAATTAAATTATATGAGTAAAGTTAAAATAGTTATTAAAAAAGAAAGATGAAATATAAAATTCATCATATTTTTATTACAGTAATAGGTATGTGAATTGTTTTAAGAATGCACGTGTGTAATTTCATGTTTTTTTTTTTGTTTTCATGTTTCACACACAAGAAATTTCATGTTTTTTTTTGTTTGTTTGTATTTTTAAACAACTTTTCCATATTTTTAAGAAGAGTTAAATTCAATTCACCTCCAACTATCAATTAATTGTAATTGGCATCTCTCTAATACTCTCACATGTAACACCTAAATCATTCATCTTATCCTTCATATTAGAGATTCTTACATCCAAATTACCAAACTAAATGGATTTTGTGGCCACAAAGATAAATTTAAAATCCTCATGACATGAGAAAAACATGTTTTCTTATGTTTGCAACAATTAGTTCAATAACATCTGCCAACAAGGTATAAATTTATTCTTTATTATAAATGGAAATGACATCATATTTTCCCAGAGAATTAGTTGGTTAAGAAAATTTTCTTTTCCTAAAATGCATAAAGAATGGAATAAAAGAAAATTGCAGTGTTAATTACACCACATATCACCACTTTGAGCTAATTTTCATTTATAATATGATCTTTCAAGTTTCAACTTTATCATCATACATAACCACTTTTAATTCTTAATAATTTGATAAGATTGGATATTTCGAGCTTCAATTGTTGATTTCAAGCTTAAAACTTCTACATTTTCTTCCTCATTCTTGCTACAACTTTAATATAGCAACAATTGAATTTTCGATTAAATTCCAATTTAAGACTAAAGTTGCAATATATTGAAAATTTTAGGACTTAATTGCAAAATCAATTTGTATGAGATTGAAATTGCCAGAACTCATTTTTCAATTCTCATGAATTCTAATAAAGCTTCCAATTTAAAACTAAAATTACAAAATTTTAAAATATATGATATTTTATATAAAAATTAATTCATATATAATTGAAGGATCCAATGAATTTATTAGCAGAATTCATATAAAAGATTGCTTTTCTACCACATATGATAGTTTTATTATTTTTCCACCACAATGCATTAAATTGATAAATTTGCCCTTTTGATAAAATAAAATAAAAATGCAGATTTTTGTCGGAGGTTACACCATATGAAAAATCATAGTGTTATTTGTGTTACCTCCAATAAAAATCTGACTTTCTTTTTATATTTATCAAATTTCTTAAATTATGATATAAATATATACAAAACTATCTTATGTCTGATATGAATAATGGTACTTGGTACAATTTCCCTAGAATTGGAATTGTGAAAACACAGTAATTAGGGACTAGTTTTGCAATTTTGTCTTTTTATCCTACTGGGCACTACTATATCGTTTTTGAATTTAATTTTGAAAAAAGGGGTAATAAATCATTCTTCAATCTTGCATTTAATATGTTGTGTATATTTTGGATGAAAAAGATCTAGCATTTAATGCTCTGCCTCTGCATACATACAATGACAGGGGAGTCACGTCCATTGGGCGCCTCTCCATTTCGCATTCTCACAAAACACTGATCTCAATCCCCTCCAAAACCCTCTGCCAAACTGAGAATGTTTTTGCTTTTTCCCTTTTCCTTTCTGCTTTTCCACTGAAACCTTTTGGTTTTTCCATTAATCCGATCGACCTCTCGCCTTCACCCTACTGTGAAGATTTATTTCGTCTTTTCTGAAATCTGTGTTTTCGCAGTGATAAAGGCGGGTTAGGTTTGTGATTTTGCTTGCTTCTGTGAAGATGGTGAACCCGAGGTGCTATTTGGATATCAGCATTGGTGGAGAAATGGAGGGGAGAATAGTGGTGGAGTTGTACAAAGATGTTGTGCCTAAAACTGCTGAGAATTTTCGAGCTCTCTGCACTGGGGAGAAGGGCATTAGCCCCCTCACTGGAATTCCCCTCCACTACAGGGTTTGTGTGTGCAGAAATCGATACATTTCTATCTGCATTTTCTGAATAAGTGTTTGATTGAGTGTTGCTGTTGGTTTTATGCATGTGTCACGTTTGGTGGTTGAGTTTTCAAATTTCATGTTGGTGATTGTTGAATTTAGAACATAGGATTCTCTTATTTGTTGAACTTGTACGGATATGGAGCTTTTTGCATGAGTCCTCGCATGGAGGTGGCTATCAGCTACGTCCTGGAGGTAAGCACTGTAGAATCGTCTAAGTGTGCTATTTGTTTTTGTGGAAAATCATTGAGAATGAGGAATCCACGCTAGGAGAAAAAATCCGGTATGAAATTGATGTTTTCTGATGAAATTTAGATGAATGATTTGTTCTGAGATCTTTAAATTTGAAATGTCTTATCAATTGCATTTTCATTTAAATTGATTTAGGATAGTTAACAATTCACTCGAGATTTCATCAGATCAAGCTTTGTTCAAAATAACCCACAAGATTGCTATTTATCTGGGAGGAAGGGAAAAATAATCAAATAGCCTATTGTGTAGTTTTTATTTTTTTGGTTCTATGCCATATATTCATGATGAATTGGTAGCTTTATCTTTATGTATTTCGATTTAGTAAAAATATATAGTATTCTGCATATGGAATGAGGCCATCTCTGTATTTTTGTACAAATTAGTGGAGGAGTTGAAATATGGACTATTAAACTGTTCTTCATCGCCTTCGAAATTGTAAAGTTGTCTGATTTTTGGTCATAGTTATTTACATTGTATTAGCCTTTGTGTTTGTGATCAATATGGCCTTGAAAGTGTTTGAATCAAAAGTTAGTCAAGCATAAGTCATTTTATGTCTTTTTACCCTGTATTATCCTGTACCATTGAAAAACTTATATGGTATCCCCTTCCTTCTCTCTTCTTGATTTGAACTGAATGTTTAATACAGGGTACACATTTTAATCGTATTATCAGAGGTTTGATGGTGCAAGGGGGTTCAACATCTGCTATAAATAACGAGGCTGGAGAATCCATTTATGGACCGAACTTTGAAGATGAAAATTTTGAGCTAAAACATATGAGGAAAGGGATGCTAGCAATGGCTAACTCTGGCCCAAATACCAATGGGTCTCAGTTTTTCATTATAACAAACCAGGCCACTCATCTGGATGGAAAGCATGTTGTCTTTGGTAAGGTGATCAAAGGATTGGGGGTGGTTCGTGCAATTGAGTATGCTAAGACGGAGGAAGACTACTATCCAGCTGCTGATATTGTGGTTGCTGACTGTGGAGAAATTCCTGATGAAGCAGATGATGGAACAATTAACTTCTTTGGAGATGGTGATTTGTATCCTGATTGGCCGATGGATCTCAGTCCTAAACCGAATGATGTCTCGTGGATGATTGCAGCTGTAGACTCTATCAAAGTCCTGGGAAATGAGTGGTACAAGGTAGCCTTTTACCATTTAATAAATTTCTCTTCATCTGGGGTTCTTCAAGCTTTGCTGAAGTCACAAAATTCATTTTCTATCAAGCGTAGTTAGCTTGTTTTCCTGCCTACAAACATGGTTTTTGTTTTAATGAAACAAGTATTCATGAGTAAAATCAACATTCTATTGCTTGCTAATAAAGGCCTATGATCGCTATGAAAGCAGTTTACATACCTGGAATAAATGATCTACTGTACACTTGTTACCATATTATTCTTTTAACAATATGCAGAAGCATGACTACAAGATGGCTATCAGAAAGTACCGTAAGGCTCTTAAATATCTGGATTTATGCTGGGAGATGGAAGACATTGATCCAGGTGTACTATATTTCTTATTCGGAGTGCTGATTTAAAAATGTTTAATAACATAATATGGGTGTAATAGTTATATCAGTCTGATAACATCATACATATGACTGTACAGTGCAGAGTAAGTCATTGTGGAATACAAAGTCTCAAATCCTGACTAATAGTTCGGTGAGTCTCTCTCTCTCTCTCTCTCAAACTGCCCTTTAAATCCCTCACCCCAACCTTGTTGAAGTGCCACATTAATTGTGGTACCCTCTTGCCCTGCCTTGCTTCTCATTAAACCACCTTCCTCATCCCACCCTTAGAAAATGGATTGTGCACATTTTCTGTATATATATATTTTTAATGCAATTTGAATTTGTGATCCCTTTTAGATGATATGATGATCTTTTATTTGAAGTAAATTACTATTTTACAATGAGTTGGTAGATGAGTAAAATGCTCAAATCATTGCACTAGTTTATAAAAGCAAGTTAACTGAGAAGCCTATTTTTAATAGTGTTTATTCTAATTTGAATGTTAAGAACAAAATTTTAATTAAACAATTAGGAGTTTTCTGCAGTAAATGTAACCTAGGATTTGATTTGTTTTCTTAAAAGACTCAAATTTTAGCAAATTCTTGAGATGGTTACAATTTTACATTTGAACTATGCAAGTTTTTGTACTTTACCATTCCAACTTTTTTTGTGCTACACTTTGCTGCTTGGACTTTACAATATATGCACTTTGTCATCTCGGATAGATATCAGACATACTCGTACGTAGCAAGCAACAGCTAAGATTTGTTCGAGATGGTAGAATGCAACAAATTGTAAAGTTTATATGACAAAGTGCAACAAAAATAAGTTTGTATGGTAAAAAGTGAAAAATCGCATAGTTCGATTGGGAAATTGCAATTAGACCCCTATTTTGTTTTATTCGTTTTTCTTTATTTAATATTTTGCTTTCATTTGCTTTTCATTTTATTTGGGCCAATGAAAATCAGTTTATTTTTAATTTTTCTCACTTGGTGAACATATTTAATTTTAAAGTAGCAAAGTTAGAACATGGAAGTAGGCTTTTAAGAGTTGTATTTTCATTTTCTATATGTATGTGTGTATGAAATATTCTTTCATTTGAAGGATCCCTCCCCCTCCAACTTTAAATACAAGGACCCAGAGATTGAGATAAAATTTAGGAGAGTTACTCTTAAGTATTTATGCAAATCAAGATGTGTTAATCAACTTTTGTTTAAATTCTGCTCATCATCTTGCTATAAAAGTTATTTTTAATTTGAATATTTAGAAACTGTAAAGTATGCACATAGGATACATTTACATATCAAAGGTTATATCATATACTTGTGTGTGTGTGTGTGTGTGTGATCTTTACTAATTAGTTGAGTAAAAAATGTATTCTGGCCATGTTCTTTGCTGGTTAATATTGTTCTGTACAAACTAATCATGAAGTTATGGTGGTTGAAAATTGAAACATCTAACAACTTAAGATGAATGCTCACATCTAAATCAATGAACCCCAGATTCTTTGAGATTACATCTTTAGCTGGATGAAAGATTTGATATCCTATAACTTTCTTTCTTTTAATTAAATTGAGATTATTCTTAATCTTCATGTGCCTTGCTCATTTCCACCTCCAAATTGCACGATGCATCTCATCCTGTCTGGTTTACTGAGAAAACTAGTACCATTATTTGTTCTTGAAGTTATGAATACATAAGTAGCAATAGATTTGCACATTTTGAATATTAAAATAAGTTTATCTAAACAAAGCCACCATAACTTAAATATCTAGATATAGCAGAATTACATTATACATCTCTGCATCAATGCACTTTAAGTAGGTTGTGATGCAATATCACATCCTTATCTTTGCTTGTATATACACTTTGACTTGTCAATATCATGTTGACGTCATAGTTTCTTGATTCCTTTAGAAGTGAGCAATTTTTTTCTATTTTGTTATCTACTCAAATGTACCCAAAAAAGAAGAAGAAAACCTCCAACTAGTTTATGTACATAAATTATATCATTTTGGAGCTTATTAAAGGGTTATAGCGGGTGATCAAATTCATTCTAAGCCATATAAATATGTTGCTGTATTTTTCGTAATAACTGCTTTATTCATCACTATTTTTTTTCTTTATTACTAATTTAGAAATGCACCTTTTCTTGTGCCAACGATCATTTCCTCATCATGCCTCAGGTTTGCAAGTTGAAGTCAGGCGATCTTAAAGGAGCATTGCAGGATGCAGACTTTGCAATTCGTGATGGAACAAACAATGCGAAAGCTTTCTATCGCCAAGGCCAGGTTGGTGTGTTATGTCAATCCAACTATTTAGAGAACTAACACTATTACATTATGCTTTAAACTTGATCCAGCCATTAGTGCCCATTCATTATAAGCATATATTTCAACTTTAGGAACACTATTGTTGAATGGTGAATAGGAACTTTTTATCAATTGCAGTTTCACCTTTTCTTCTGGTTCACATGTTATGCAGTTGCCTTAAAATCTCCCTATTCAGTGGAAAGTCATTTGTAATTGCTAGTTTCTGTTTACTTCTTACAGGTTTATATGGCACTGAATAACACAGATGCAGCATTTCAAAGTTTTACTAAAGCATTAGAATTGGAGCCGACTGATGGTAAGGAGCACATATTGTCTTACTCTAAAAGTAGAATAAAATTATCTTTGTGTATGAGTACCCTTCGGTTTTCTGAATTGCTGAAAGAAAATTTGACCATTAAGATTTGAGCACTTTTTGGACTTGAAGTTTCAAGTGTAGCCTTTTGTAAGTGAATATTTTTCCTGAAGTGGTTGGAGATGTGGATGCTGCAAAGATATACATTCTTCCACTTATGCTCTTCTCTGCTTTTCTTATGGGATTACTGGAACCTGGAAGCATGAGTCCCTGAAACTTAGATGTGTTCAACACCCTTTAATTAGTTTAACACACAAATACTTCTATGTGACTTGAAGAATTGAAAGTGTACTTCTTATTTTTAGGTTGTATAAAGAAAGAGCTTGCTATCGCAAAGAAGAAGGTGAGTGATTGTGCTAACTGTATATAAACTAGTCACATGTATTCAGCTGTTTAAATGGTTTACATGTTCACAGATTGCTGTTAGGCATGAACTGGAGAAAAAAGCTTACTCAAAAATGTTTCAGTAGAAACTGAAGTGTTATTGTAAGTACGTTTCTTTGTTTTATTTACATTGTTTCCCTTTCACTATGTATTTTTATCACAAACTGAAGTTTGCCATTTATGTTTAATATAAATGCAGGCTACGAATAACTTGGTAATATGTTGAGCTCCTTGGTTCATGTTGAAAATGCTGTAGCTTGTTGAGTGAAGAAAAAGACAACACCATCTCAATTCTGAACCAGATTTTGTCATAGTTATTTATGGTGTATAGCGGTATAAACATTGAAGTGAACAAGACTTCTAAGCATAGGGATATCTTTGGAAGAGAAAAGAAAAAAAAAACATCTACTTTTGTATTGCCAAGTCATTTGAAGTATTTTGTTATATTTCGTACAATGAAAGTTTTTATCTGAAAGAAAATGGATTTCTTTTTCCTGACTAAACTGTTGTTTTTGGATTGCTTTTGTGGAGTCCCTTTATCAACTCCAGTTGGTGACTTCATCTGATTTTTAGAAAATTGTCTGTATTTGGTTTGACTTCCTACTTTATTATATCCCCGCCCTTCTGATTTTTTCATGATAGTTTTCTTATGAAATCTTTGCCCCATCATACTGCTTTGACGGGATAAGCCGTGCTGTCTCCTGAAAGCTGAGTCTCTGCTTTTCTCTGCTGCAAGTTTCTCTTCCGCTGATACTGAAATACGCCATTCGGCTTGTGAAATTTGTTCAGTAGCTTCATTTTTCAGATACTCATATTCTTCTCGAGTTAGCTGGACCATGATAGTGGTTGCCTCTGAGTTATTGATGTGATGAAGTGCTTGAGCTGCTGAGGTGCTAAAAGCTTGTGATTCCAGCCGAATTGCTTCATAAGTGAGTTGCAAGGTCT
This sequence comes from Scutellaria galericulata, assembly GCA_946896805.1. Taxonomy (NCBI): domain Eukaryota; kingdom Viridiplantae; phylum Streptophyta; class Magnoliopsida; order Lamiales; family Lamiaceae; genus Scutellaria; species Scutellaria galericulata. The sequence goes on from OX335794.1 coordinate 13,410,402, forward strand.
GAAGAGTCTGCCTCTTAAGCCGTAAGACTAGTTTTAGTTTCGTTTTTCTTCTCCGTTTTTGATCTATTTTCATTTTGAGCTGTTCCATCTCTTCCTGTGCCTTATGCAGACCCTGATTTTTGTCATTTATCATCATACGGAATTTTTCTTCTTCCACCTTTGCCGATATGATGCACATATCTGTGGTACCCAGCTGAGCTTGAAGATCAGATATGGTATTATTTGCTTTAGAAACTCTTTCTTGTGCACTGACCAACTCTGTTTGCATCTTTTCAAGCTCATCGATCAGTGGTCGAGAATCCAACCATGATTGTGTGGCGTCTTCTTTAGCCTGTTTAAGATCTGCCTTCATCTTTTCCAGTTCTGCAATTTTGGCTGTGAGCATGTTGCTGCTATAGTCTTCTTCTCCGCCTCTGAAGGTCAGTGCATAGCTATCTGTGGTTTCACCATTGAACTCCATTTGTTTTTCATTTATTTTTAATATTATCTTTTAAAGTTGTATGCTTGCACCTGATTTATATATAGTATGCTTATTTGTTTCTTGTTATTAGGATTATTATTTAATTTAATTTAATGTGCTTTGAGCTTTGTTATTATAAGGGTTTAGTGCATGCATATCTGTACACAGAGGCTAATAATACTATGCTTGGGTTTGTTTTTAGTTCAAGTTTTGTGGCAGTTTACTTAGAAAAATGTCAGATGCCTAGGTTAAGATATTATTACACCCTTAAATGAGCTTTGTACGCCACAAGAATCCTATGTCCGGATTATGCCATTGTAGAGACAACTCGGTTTTTTAGACCCGAGTTTTTAGGAATTTGGACCCTTTGTTGAGTACATCTATTATGGTGTTTCTAAAATACCAAAACGCGACAAAGGATTCAAATACGATTTTTTAGGTTGAAATAGATAATGACAGCAAAATGATATTTGTTAAGATGCAATAGTCGATACCAATAACCTTGATTTTGAGAAGAATATTTCTTTTCTTGTTTTATTGTGCCGTCTCGCTTGTGTTTATCTTAGAAATAAACATATAATGAGTTTTACTTTTGAGAAATAAATGTTCAATTGAGAAGAGCATTTTCAGTAACAACTTTTTGTAGAGGAAATATTATGAAAAATATTAGTTTTTATTTGAGAGACTGCTAGTATAATATGAGAATTCATTTTCGTTTTACAAATATATACTCCCTCCGTCCCGGCTTAACTTGCCTACTTTGACCGGGCACGGAGGTTAAGAAAATACAGTTGACTTAAGTGGATATGCACTTTTGGATGACATTTTTGTAATAATATGCATATCAAATCAAATCTTATGCACTTTTGGATGACATTTTTGTAATAATATGCACATTAAATCAAATTCTATGCACTTTTGGATGACATTTTTGTAATAATGTTGAAATATAGGGATATTAATGTAAATTTTTTTTTGTCATTTATGGGCTGACAAGTTAAGTTGCGACAAACAGAAATGACAAGTAGGCAAGATAAGTTGGGACGGAGGTAGCATTATTTTCCTCTAGAATCTGTACTTAAGAATGGGAAGGAGTTGGGCCTTGGGGATAACTTTGGCCCAATTAAAATACTATCTCCAAATGCAATATAAAAAGATGCTGTCTCTGAATTGATTTTTGAAATCAGGATTTGAATAAATGTAAGTATTTCAAATCCATTCAAATACATCACTAATGAATTTGTTATGATGAATTTCAAATAATTCCTTTGGTCCTTCAATCCAAACACAACCTAGATTTTGAAAGACAATTTTATGGATAATTCTTTACATTTTCTTGTTTCCCTTTTGAGTATTGACTAACTTTTTTTTTAATTGGTTAACCTGATTAATCATTTTAAATACTTAACAGTATAAATCATATGCTTTATACGAGGATTAATCTCTAATTTCGCAGCTTAACTGCATTTGTATCTTATTGCACAACACATAGCAATCAGTTCTTTACTTTTTAAGCAGTAGATTTAGTTTAGAACATTATAGTACTGTATTAGACCCACACTAAGTAAACATACAGCTTAAGATCATTGACGATTATTTGATCAAAGGTTGACAATCCCAAATTCAAGATTTTGATCACTTTTCAGTAAATAGAGAAACTCGGCATTATATCACCCTAATAAAACATGGGAAATCAAACCACTACAATGCATAGCCAAATCAAAACAAGTGATTATTGATATGGCTATTATCCACTATATATGTGTATAGCAAACACAATCAATAGTTGTGTTCCATAGTATATAGAGGTGATTTGTATTAGAAAGTGGACTATGGAATGAAATAAAAGACCTGGTTTTGTAATTAAACCTTGGGGCGGAGCTTCCTTTGCTCAGAGAGTTGCTGGGCAAAGCGGGCAAGAGCGTCTTCATTAGTGGTGGTGTTAGGTGCTTGAATTGGCTCAGGCCTCCCCGTCTCCAAATTGACTCGAGAAACAGGCTTTTTCAACAATTTTTGGCCAATGTCTACAAGTGACTGCATATTTTTTGGGGTTGCAATATCAACTGATGATGTATCCCCAACCAAGTTGTCCTCCTTTTTCATCCAAAATCCAAATTTAACAACATATACCTAATTGTAAATATCAAACTATACCTACCTATATGAGTAATACTATAACCCAACCATTGATTTGTTTAAATTGTGTCGCAGGTCACACATCCTGGGGTATCTGGGTAATACTCACATAGGTAGAGTGGAATAAGTCGACTAAAATTGGTTGAATATGTAGTGTACCTGAATACGGAGGTAATTATGAGCACTGCTGAGGGATTGGAAAAGGGTGGAAACATGGATATCAACCATATCAGCAGCAGCATCTCCATAAACATCAATAATAGGAGTAGCCCCGTTGTTGAAGAGCCAAGCTATGGCTCCCCAATTCCTCGCGTCTCTAGCATTATACTTGTTTTCTTGTTGAGCGATGCCAGTGCCCAATGATAGAACCAGCATCTTGTTGCTGTTCGTAGCCCCCACCTCCAACTCCTTAAACTTTCCTATCAATATTTCTTTCCACACGTGTGTTATGGCCGTCAGAGTCTACGCCCATCCACATAGTTATACATTTAGTACGACACATATAGTTTGAATGCGAGAAAACTTTTTATCCATATAATCTTTGAAAAGTTGCGCTTTACTTATTGAACCAAACAATGTAATGCATTTTGCCATCCCAAAGATGTCCGAAGATATATACTCTACAATGACGTCTCGATTGTAATCATGCCCACCTCACATGTCGGTTAGAGGTGTTTACAGCGATATTTTCATATTTAATATCTTTATAATTATTATCAATTAGCTACGTACTCACAGGATTATTTGCTGCAACCCCTCCATCAATGAGATCAAAGGTATGTAATTTTCCCTCTGCATCTTTTGTCTCAAAATAGTGAGGTGGCAAATAAGTTGGAGCAGCTGAGGTAGCCAAGCACACGTCTAATAGTCTAACTGTTCTTGAAAGATTTTGGTTTCCATGTACCTATATGTAGTATATAAACATATGTAATTAACAAAACTAATTACGACTATTATAAAGGGTTAAAATAAACAAAAAAAAAAAAAAACTGAAGTAGGATCGATTTTTACAATTTGTTACCTAAATTATTTTTAAGCATCCTAAAGTCTACGAGCTTTCACTTTGCATCCTAAAATCATTTTCTGATCGTTTTTTTGGTCAAAATAAAATTTGATGTCCTGATTATTTTTAAATAACCCCAAATCAATTTTCTAATTCCAATTAATTAAAGCTCAATTTGAGCAAAAATCAAATGAAGATTTCGATTTTGGTAGGAAAAATGACTAGAAAATTCCCTAATTTGCAAAGTGAAAAAACCTTGAACTTTAGATGTAGCAGAAGAAAAAAATTAAGTTACAAAGTGTAAAACGAGACGTACTGTTATAAGAGGCTTTTTTGTAAGTTGTAACCAAGTACTCTATTATAATTAGTTGATCAAGACACACACACATATATCCATGCTACATTCTGATTATGAATAGAGGGAATTGAATAGAAGAATTACATCTTTCGTGGTGAAGATAACAGGTTGAAGTCTCTTGAGATCAAAAGTTGGAAGCACTACATTAGTCAAGGTTTGTGTGAGTGTAAGATTACCAAGAAGCCCCTCAACCAATGATTTCAGGTACTTCCCATCATACTTTGGCCCCCCAAACAAACTAGTAATCTTCCCAACAAAGTTGCTCCGGCTACAATCAATTAATAAACACATGCATATATATGGTAATAATTGAATAATTGCATTCAATAATTAATTACTTAAACATTGATCAAGATTGTGTCATATTATCACCTGCTTTCAGGGAAGATTTTGGGTCCATGGTCCATGTAGAAGTTAGTAATATTGTTGGCAGGAATAAGAGGGCGATTACCAGTGTTGGGTGCAGTCAACAGAGCTGCAAGCAAACCCCCTGTGCTTGTTCCAGCTATTACATCAAAATAGTCTACTATTCTTGCATCTGGACCATCTAATTCCTGTCCAAAATTACCCCCTATGCATGTAAATATACTTGTAAATATGATTTTAATTAGAGTTGTTAAGATAGGTTGGTAGTTCGATCCTGCCCACAACTCACCATTCGAAAGGGCGAGACAGGCTAGAATATAGTTTTTTTTACATTTTACTCAATTTTATATGTATTGGAATTACATGCAAGGTACATACAAAGAAACATTATAAAAAATAGATCTTTCTTAAAAATTCCTACAAATAAATGGCTCGACTTAATATTTTAAATGTTATTACTTGCATTAGATATATATTTTTTAATCATTATTTTACATATTTATCTATGTGCTAAAAAGAAAGGGATAACAGCCAGCCTGCCAAAAGCTAACCCATCGAGTCCTGTCTTTTAACTAGCCTCTAGATGTTTAGTTCAACCCTAATGGGGGGACTGACTCAATAAGTCCAACCTATTTTAACAACTCTAATTTTAAAATAGCAAAACCATATAAGACAACTCTCGATCGTTAAATATATACATGCAAGAACATGAATGAAAGCAAAAATAGAAAACAATATTGATGACAAGCAGAAGAGAGACAAGAAGGGGTGACTTGGAGTTTGGACTCGAGGTGGGCCAGGATTGTGCCAGGAATGATGCCTCTAATGCCACCTCCATCAATACTCAATATTGTTGCCATTCTTCCTCTTGTTTCAGCTGTACAAATTGGATTTAATAGTAGCAATAACTGGAGGATTATTGCAAGAAAATTATGTGCAAAACGGGGTCTCATGAATTTCGCCATTTTTCCTCAACTCTAAATCTAATAATAAATGTAAATGAAATCCATATATAATCCCTTATATATTAAGTTCATCGAGGATTATGGATCTGATCTTCCTTTACTTCACTCAATCGCGGAAACTTCTCCCATCTATTTATAGTAACACAATATAGGCGAACGATGAGTATACTATTATTAAACTAAATAATAAATTTGTTTCAATTAACAATTTCATATAAGTTAAAAAATTAAAATTTATATTTACAAGTTACAAGCTACAAATTAGAATTACTATATAAATGCAACAAAGTACAAAATAAATTTCTTAAAAAGTTACAATTTACATATGATACAATACAAATTACAAATTTCACAAGAAAAAAAAAACCCTTAAAGTTTTAGAGTGACATGATGCTATTTTTACATAATATTACATCATAAAAAATGAGGAGAAAAAAATAATTTGATAGGGCTTGAGTTCCAATGCAAGTTAAACTTTATGGAAAAACGATTTCGTTTAGTTTAACTTTCAAAAAGAAAAAAAAATGTTGCTTTGCAATTTCACCAAAATATTAGGAAATAAAACAAACTCATCTCGACTATAAGCGAAATGACATCATTTTGCTTGTTCACAAAAAAATAAATGCGGATATAAAACGTCGTTTCAACTTTCTAACTTAAAATAAAATTATCTATGTATTTTCATCAAGGAACCAAAACATACTTAGTTCTCTTACCATAAAATTCACCTTGATTATGTTCCAGCGATGGAGGAGATGTTTGGGTCATAATCATAGGTGTCCACACCTTCATCTTTTCCAAGACCAGTATCTTGTTCATGATTATCGACATTTGTCCAATATTCATCAAGAAGTGATTAATTTTGAAGATTTTCAACAATCATTCTTGATCTTCTTGCATTTTGAATGTGACCTAGGCCAATGTTAAAAAGGTTCTAAGGAGACTGATTTTCCATGAGCCTACACACCATGTAGCGGGACACTTTCATTAACTTTTCCACAGTTAACGGAAATTATCATAAAATTTTAGAGTTATGGGTATTATCGTCAGTTGTGCAAAATTTACTGGCATTTTTTGTCAAATTTGCCTTAAATTTATTCTCACAGATTTCTTTGTCGTAGATGTTGATGAAGAAGTCTCTATAATACTTGGTTGACTGTTCTTAGCTAGTGGGAGAGCACTCATTAATATGAATAAATGACAAATTGCTGCTAGAGTTTATAATGACTGTTATACCCCGAACTCGAGCTAGTCAAAATAGGTCACATTGGCTGTCAGGGCTCGCCCCCGACTGATAGCTGATCAGGCCACGATGGGATCCGAGCTCGCTCACGGCCGATAGCTGACCTGGCCAAGATGGGGCCCAAGCTTGCCCACGATCGATAGTCGACCTAGCCACAATGGGGCCAAACTCACCCCGACTGATAGACGACCTGACAACGATGGGGCCCGAGCACTCCCTTGATCAATAGCCGACCAGGCCATGATGGGACCGGGCTCGCCCCCGGTCTATAGCCGACCTGGCCAAGATGGGGCCCGAGCTCGCCCTTGATCGATAGTCAACCAGACCATAGAGCCCGAGCTAGCCCCCAACCGTTAGCCGACCAGACCACGACGGGGCATATAATACAAGCATAGGTCCTAGAGACCCATCACTAGCATATTTTCGAGTTTATATCAATACTTACCTGATTAACCTTTATAAACTCAATTATCTTGATTATTACTCAAATACATTGATTGTGTGACTATAATCATTGTTCGAGTTTATATCAATACTCACTTGATCAACCTCCTTATACTCAATTATCTTGATTATTACTCAAATCCTTATACTCAATTATCTTGATTATTACTCAAATACATTGATTGTATGACTATAATTATTGTTTACATTTTTATACGCCAACAATGACAAAGTAACATTCCAAGCCTTTAAGTGTGATGAAGCATCAGCAGTCAGCTTAACTGATCATAGATGAAATTAAAATCTTATTTTCTTTGTTATTTATTTAGTAGTAATTTTTTACCTTTTTTTATTAGTCTTTTTTTTTTTTTTTTTTAAATAAGTCTAACATAGAGTTTCTGTTTTTAGTTTTGGAGGTCAAAATAATCGAAAAGAGTAGCACTCCTGTGCACCTGATGTACACATGCACTCGGGTCGGGTTCAGACGTGAGTTGACCCACATCCGCACATTTTTACTTTTTTTTTCCCGACCTCTATGTTATGTTAGTCATATCTTTATATTATATTAGTCGTACCATCATATTATATTAGTCATACATTTATGTTCAGATATCATACCTTTATTTAATATTTTAACTCTAAAAAAACCCTAATTTTGCCACAATTTGTACATGTTTACCTTTATGTGATATTACTTCTACCTTTATATCAACATAGTCATACATTTATGTAATATATAAAGATAAAATGAATGAAACATTAATATGTTTGTCTAAAAAAAATGTTAAGATACAACTAGTCTTATAAAAGGTATGACTAACATAACCAAAATGTATGACTAACACTACTAAAAGACATAATTAACATAACATAAAATGTTTGACACCTGAGAACATGTTTGAGCGGATTTTGTTTGCAACTTAGTGGCATGTGCGGGCGCGTAGAGGCGCATGATGGGTCGGGTCGACTCGAATGCTCGGATCTAACATCTATGCACCAAGTGCACAAAAGTTTTTGTCAATCGAAAAAACCATAAAAAAAAAAAGTAAAACACGGGTTTGCGGGTCTGCGAACCCACCCGGTTTGAAGTGTGATTTCCCCCTCTTTTCTTCGTTCCTTTTCTTCACTCATCAAATCCTAACCCCAAATTTCACGCTCAATCTAATTGTTATCTAAAATGCTTGCCTTTTTTCACTCCTGAGCACAAGAGGAGATCCTCCTTTCCATTTAAATAACATCTTTGCTTCAATTTCGCTTGGATTCAGATCGAACGAACACTTTTTATAGCTCAATTTGCACTTTTTTTTAAACATCTAAGGTACGTTTTTCTTATTTGGATTTGAATTGTTTCATGAAATATTGTTTGTTGAAGGTATTTGGGTGTTTTTGATAAGAGTACATTGTGTTTTGAACTTGAATTTTCATTGAGTAATTTTGTCGAACATTCAGTCTGCATGTTAGAGTTTGCTTGATTGAGGCTTAATTCTTCATTTTCATTGACGAAGACAGGGGTCTCGACATCACTACACGAGTCTTTGTATGATATTTCCTTGTTCATATGAAATAAGAGCTGTGTTGACCGATTAATTTGTGGTTAAATAACTTAAATTCGTATCTGCAGAATTGTGCAATGTAAAGTTTGGGTATTGTATAGTTTTGGGTTTGAATTTCTTGAATTATGCTGTGGATTTTATGTGGATTTACATTGTTGAGATATTGAAAATTTGCTTCTCTAGGTATATGTATTAAATGGTGAAGTAATAGCTGCTAGAATTCACGAGTACAATATAAGTATTACAAAAAGAAGTTATGAAAAGAAAAAAAGGAAAAAAAAAAAAAAAGCGAGTGAAGGATTAACTAAGTGTACAAATGCATTTGATATAGAATTCTTAGGGAAATGCTAAACTGGAAAAATTAGTAATTCTGTTGTCGAAACCTCCGTTGATCAGATAGCAGCTTGGCGAAGCGTGCGAGAGCTTCTTCATTAGTGCCCTCTCCATGAACCGGCTCTGGTCTACCTGTCTCCAAGTTCACTCTCGAAACCGGCTTTTTCAGTAGGCTATCACCAATCTGAATTAGCGTTTGCATATTCTTGATTGTTGATATATCAAGAGATGATGCATCCCCATTCAATCTATCCTCCTTTTTGTCCCAAATGCAAATACCATTAAGCATGATGAGATATAAGTCATAAAGAGCATATATAGTTATAACTTGCTTACATTTGCAATTTTAGGACACTGATTACTTATAGAGGTCTAACAAATTAATGTCACTACACATTCGTCTTGGCATTTTAGGACAATCATTTAAAGGAATAGGGACATTTTTGTCCAAAGATGGGGTACAATGCTAGTCCAATTTGAAGTTTCTGTGATGTATATGTGACCGACTTAGGTTTTGTTCACTTTTTAACCACCATTTAAACATATTTCAATTTTGATCATATAACTTTAATTATTTCCAAATTTGGTGCAATTTTCCTCAAAATGTCAATTTCTACCTACGTGGACGTTGGAATTAAAAATTCCACCTCAACAATTCCGACGTCCACGTAGGTAATAATCGAAAATTGGATCAAAATTGGAAAATGTTAGGGTTAGATGATAATATTTGGAATATGTAAATTGGTGGTATAAAAACAAGACCTAAGTTAGATGACGAAAATTGCAATTTTCCTTTTTTTTTTTTTAAATTGCTTATCCTAAATTCTAAGCCTAAATATGTTGTTATTGAATTGTTAGACCCAATGTTTATTATCCTAAAATTGCAATTTTCTGGATTGTTCTTCCATACCTGAATGCGTAAGTAATTTTGTTCGTGGCGTAGGGACTGAAAAATAGTAGAGACATGAATATCGACCATGTCAGAGCTAGCGTCTCCATAAACATCAAGCAACGGAGTAGCTCCGTTGTTGTATACCCAACCGAGCAATCCCCATTTGGTTGCGTCTTGTGCATTATACTTCTTTTCAAGTTGTGCAATGCCAGTGCCTAAAGATAGAACCAACATTCTATTGCTATCCATTGGTTGCATCTCCTCTAGTTCGAATTTCCCCAGCAAGATTTCTTTCGATATGTGTGTTATCGCCATTAGAGTCTGGTCAATATGATACAATTAAACTCATTTTCATATATATATTTTTTCCATTTTCCATAAATTATAACAAATCTAGGCTTATTTCTACTTACAGGATTGTTAGCTGCAACCCCTCCATCAACAAGATCAAAGGTGTGTGTTTTTCCTTGTGTGTCGTTAATCTCGAAATAGTGAGGTGGGAGATAAGTAGGAGCTGCAGAAGTGCCCAAGCACACATCTGATAACTGAGCATTCCTTGAAACATTTGCTTTTCCCTGTTCCAAGTTCAATTGCATAATTATCATTGGATATGTATAGTTTAATACAAACTCTTCTCTTAAAAGCTTATGTTTTACACCATCTTGTTTAGAAAAAAAAAAACATATTTTATACTTAAAAAATGCATTTATTAAAGAGGGGCAAGAAACATTATTCCTCACAAACATGGAACTAAATTCCAGCACCCTTACTAAAATCATGATTTAGACACATATCTGTTATCTTATCCACCGTGGACATATATTAATGTGCCAACCGTTGATATGCCACAAATCCAACATAATCATTAATTTTAAATCACAATATTTAAAAGAATGTGACAGATCAATGGTGGATGTATTAAACATGTCCACGGTGTGTTGGTGATCATTATTTTTTACATACATAACTCATATATACGAAGAGAGGAAGAGAGAGAAGTAAGGTTTTACATCTTTGGTGGTGAAGATAATAGGTTGAAGTCTCTTGAGATCAAAGGTAGGAATGACCACATTTGTGAGGGTTTGACTGAGGGTGAGATCCCCTAATATCTCCTTCACCAGTGACTTTAGGTACTCCCCATCATACTTTGGTCCACCAAACAAGTTCGTTATCTTTCCCAGAAAACTATCACGACTGATCATATATATCAACACAAAACCCTTTCATCATCACTACTTATTATTTCAACTCTCTATACATAATACATATGGTTGTACTCTAGGGTTGAAATGAAGTACCTGCTCTGAGGAAAGATCTTGGGGCCATGTTCCAAGTAGAATGTGTTAATATTGTTTGCAGCATAGAGAGGGCGATTATTGGGTGGAGCTGGTGCAGTGAGCATGGTGGTGATCAGACCACCCGTGCTGGTCCCCGCGATCACGTCGAAATAATCGGCAATTCTTGCATCAGGACCGTCCAATCCCTGGAGCTTGGATTCTAAGTTGGCTAGGATTGTTGCAGGGATTATGCCTCTAATTCCACCTCCATCTATACTCAACACTGTCACAATTCTTCCTTTTGTTTGAGCTTTACATGTCGTAATTAATAATAAAAATTGGAGAGTTGTTAGTGCAAGAAAGAGAGTTCTTTTCTCCATTTTAATTCCACTATTGTGAAAATAGAGAATTAAAAGATGAGGAAGAACCCGAATGGCCTAAGATGTATGAATCTCAACGATATTTATAGCGATGCTATTTTAATAATAGTAAATAGATAATTAATTAAGTAAATAAGCCAATAAATTACAATTATTCGATTCTTTCCTTTAACTTTCCATGATTTGAAAGATGAGTTCACGGGTTGAATTTTCTTTTTGTCTTGTTGTCCAACAAATTCGATGGCAAACGTGTGAGAAAAAAAAAATTAAAATAGATTTGACCGTTGACGTCAAAACTAACTGTTGTGAAAAGAAATTGAAGACGTTATAGAATGGTTTTGGTCATGTTTTCCTTTGGTTTTACTCGAGAAGGACGACTTACTATGTTCAAATATAGAAAAAAAATGTTTAGAGAAGAATAATCTACAAATTGAGGTGTATTTACTATTTATGGTCTTCGCCGACACCAAAGTAAAAAATGAAGATAATGCCCAGCTCTTCATTGGCAATGAACTAATGTTGGGATAAAGATAAAGACCATCTAGAATATGTTTGAGTCATGTATCTCATACAAATTAAATCAAGATGACCAATCCAAACGTTTTTCCTCATTATTTTGTTTCTTTATTAGGTTCTGTTTATTAATATTTTTTCTCGAATTCCCATATTTTAATATTTTATCTATAATCATAATAACTATTAAATATTGTATAAATTTGTGTGAAAATAAAATTTAAAATTTTTGGAAACTTCTTCTAATTTAAATTGTAGATTAAATATAATTTAAAACCTAATTAACTACTCCATTCCAATACCCAATTTTATCTAGACAATCGAATAGTAAGATTTCAGATTTATAATCGAAATATAATAAAAATAAAAATAAACAAATTAAATCAAGATGACTAATCCAAGTGTTTCTTCCTCAAATACTTCAAGAAGTATGCTTACAAATTTTTTTTGGAATACGTATGTTGTAGTACATACATTCTTGCTCTTGGGAGATAATTTCCTTTGGAGTAGACCTTGTTGTAAGTTTAGAAGCATTCAACACATTTGGTACATTTGCTGCAATTGTATGTGTATTAAAAATTTCAATAAAATTTAATTTTTAAAAAAGCTAATCATCTTTTAAAATATATATGTTCTTGAAATATATTATAACATAAATATGTATCTTGCTCCTTTTCATGCACGTGTTCTTGTATGTGAACCTTATGAATATTTTGGTGTCATCCTGTTTCATCTCTTGGAAATAGAAAATGGTATTGTAAAAAGTCATAACATCCAAAATAATGCATTATTCTATATTGGTCCCGGAATGAGCACTAACAATAATATCTCGTTCAAACACTACATTATCATTATTTTCCTCAATTAAAACATCTGCAACTTGATCTACTGTTGGAGCATTATAAATTCGCTGATCCAATCTCACATCTTTTGTGATACAAAGTTGTATATCATCTAGAGAAGAATAATCAGTTAGTTTTCTAAAGATTTTGGCATATAGATTCTCCTCTAGTATTTTTGTGAGTTTCCGTACAATTCTTTCCGATACATGTGAATTAAGACATGTTTTATTCTCAATTTCATTTTCAATATCAAAAAATATAATTGAAAATTAGCTGGTTTGTTCCATTAAGACTCAAACTTGGGAGATTGTGATAAATCATTCCTTGTACTCGAAAAGTGAAAACTCCTTGTCGTGCCGAAATAATGTCTTTATCCAATTTCACTCCAAATAAAGTGAATGAGAATATGAAATTGTATGAATGTATATTTTTTCGAAAATCAACATACTCATTATCACAATAAAAGGTGGAGGCTCATACTCAAATCTTATTGTCCCACATTGAATGCAACTTGACATTTTTTTTTAGTTTATGTTCTTCTCACATTAAAATTCATAATCAGATAAATATATTAAAATACAATTTTCAAATTTAAATGAAAGATATACTTTAATACGAAGTTTAAAGAATATTAAGAAAATATACATTTAGAGCTACTTAGATTCGCTTGAACTTGTAGATTACATGTTGCTTGTCGTTTTTTACGATTCTGCAAAACATGCTCTATATAGTTCTTTTTCTAGCATCATTAAAATTTGCATACCTTCTCTTTTGTCCAACAAGTTTCCTTTGACGCCATTTATATTTGGCATTGGTTGTTCAAACATACAATTGTTCAAAAAAAGAGATAAATATAAATGAAATCGCAACCAAATAAAAGTAATACAATTATTCAAAAAAGAATAAAATATAAAATGAAAATGCAACCAGATAAAATTAATACAATCATTCACAAAAGAATTAATTGAGAGGGAAAACGACTATTCTGAGAAACAAATAAAATCTTAGTTTTCTTTCAAAACTTTAACTTTCTTTTTATAAATGGGAAGAAGTATCGGTAGGCAACACTCAAATCCCTTAATTAACTCTATGACAGAGTTTTCGTTTTTTTATCAAATAATAAAAAAGTTAACAACCACGATTTAAATCTCCAATCCATACGATTTAAAACTTCAATATTTAATTACTTGTTAGCACACATATGTTGTTATATCTAGTTGTATAAATAATACAATCTTTAATTTATCATTGTAATTTAATTAACTTCTAATTAAATTAGATATAGAACTTTAATTAAATTATATGAAGACTAATTAAATTAGATATAGAGAGTTTTCTTTAATTAAAACTTTAATCAGATAAATTGTGATTTGTATGAACTCTAAAAAAAATTATAACTGGCATTATGAGAAATGGACGATACATCCATACTTATATAGTTTATATGATAAATTGTGATTTGTATGGACTCTAAAAAAATTAAAATTGGCATTATGAAAAATGAACGATACATCCATACTTATATAGTTTAATAAAGTCTCCGGTCACAAAGTTTGCTAATGGCTGAGCTTTAATTTAGCTGATATTCACTCAACAGAATTAGCTCAAGATCGGCCCACATATATATATATATATATATATATATATATATATATATATATCAACTCAAGTTGAGTGCATAAAGTGAAAACTCAATTGTGCTCCAAATCAATGAGTTTATCGATATGCTCCTCAGTAATCATTTACCTTTCGTCGGTATATATATTACCAATTGAAATAAAATTATAAAATGTGGAAAATTTGTGATAAGTATAAATTTGCACTTTCACCCAAATGTTAGGTGCTTATTTGCACCTTTGCACTATTTTATATGAGTAGGTCTTGTGTGAGACCATCGTGAGACGGATTAAAAATATTACATGATATATACAAAAGTATTACATGATACACATAAAAATATTACATGATACTTGTATTATACATAAAAATATTACATAATACACATAAAAGTATTATACATAAAAGTATTACCTAATACAAGTATCATATAATACTTTTATGTGTATTATGTAATACTTTTGTATATATCATATAATACTTTTAATCCATCTCACAGTGAGACGGTCTCACACAAGACTTTGTCATTTTATATTACTGACGGAAATAATTCTATCGGTAATGTAAAATGTTGTTTTTTCTTTTCTTTTGAGAAATGGAAATTAAAATGTATTATTAATAAAAATTAAAGTGAAATGCAAATTTATAAAAATAAAATTCCAGAAATGAAATAAAATTTAAATTCAAAAAATATAACAAATTTAATTACAAATTAAAATAAAATTGTTTATATTTGTTCATCACTCATCATCCTCATCCTTAGGCTCATCATCCTCACTCTGCCAGCTGTTCGCATGTTGGCAGCTAACTGTTGTATGAATGTTTGCTGGCGGGTAAACACTGACGGAACATATCCATCTGTAAAGTTCGTCGATATATCGTCGCATTTTTTTAATGTCTACCACACCTTAAGCACCCGACAATGCAGAAATGAGAAAATTGCAAACTTGAGCATATAGGTGGTCAAGTGCCGGAGCTGACCGTATCTAAAATTGCAAATTGAGCCCGAAAATAGATCTTGATGTTATCAGTGGGTAGATGTAAGTGAAGGTTGGGAAATTTAGGGAAAATTAACAAAATTGTTCATTAAACTTACTGATGATATGTAAGCATGGATTAAACAGAGCGAACAAGAGCGAACAGACAAGGAAGAAGGCGAACTGAATAAGTAGAGAACTATAAGTTGTAGTTTGTCTAAGTTCGTTAAGTTTTACAGAGTTCGCTGGAGTTCGGAATTTAAAGAAGGCGCGGTTTTTTAACTAACGGTTTTCTGTTATTTCTGTTATGGTTTAGTTTTGCAGGAAAC
Source organism: Scutellaria galericulata (assembly GCA_946896805.1). Classification (NCBI taxonomy): domain Eukaryota; kingdom Viridiplantae; phylum Streptophyta; class Magnoliopsida; order Lamiales; family Lamiaceae; genus Scutellaria; species Scutellaria galericulata. Next base: position 13,426,090 of record OX335794.1, read on the forward strand.
AGTTCGCCGAGCTCGAGGAAGCAAAGCGGTTATGCAGGCGATCTGACGAACTCAACTCAACTGTTTTTAGCGGGATTTTCAGACTTAGCCTTATATAAAGAGAGAGAGAGATCATCTCATTTCTCATAAGATTAGACAAGAGTTGAGAGCAATTGTTGTAGAGAGAGAAAGTCTGAAATCAGAGTGTTTAGCTAGGTTTTGCTATTCATAGTTTCTTTCTTGTTGCATTGTAAACGATTGATTCTTATTCAAGTGATTAGTGGGTGATTTCTTCCGTGGATGTAGGCATAGTATAAGCCGAACCACGTTAAATCTTTTGTGTTCTTGGTGAGTGTGTTTCTGTTTGTTTTTCTTCATTCTTGGTTCAAGGTGTTCGAACAGTTTCTGTGTTGAATTGCATTTTTGGTTGGTTTCTCAATCGTGAACTCAACAATTGGCGTCGTCTGTGGGAAGCCGACGATCGGAGATGGGTTCAACACGCTTTGAAGTGGAGAAATTCGACGGATCTGGAGACTTCTGACTATAGAGGATCGAGATGAAAGCCATGCTGGTTCAACAGGGAGTTGCAGCGGCTTTGCAGGACATAGAAGCTTTTCCAGAGGCGATGAAGGATGAACATAAAGTTCTTCTGATGGAAAGGGCCCACCGTATGATAATCCTAAGTCTGGAGAACAAAGTCCTTCGGGAAGTGGCCAAGATCGACACAACAAAGGGTGTTTGGGAAAGGTTAGAGAAGTTATACATGGTCAAAACTCTGGCTAATCGTTTATATCTGAAGAAGAGACTGTATGCCTTCAAGATGATGGAGAATCGACCTCTTCTTGATCAATTGGATGAATTCGGATGGATTCTTGATGATCTAGAGAATGTGGAAGTTGTTTTGGAAGAAGAGGATAAAACACTTATGTTGTTGAGTGCGCTTCCAAAAACGTTCGAGAACTTCTGTGATTCAGTTCTCTATGGTAGGGAACATTCGATAACTTTGGAACAAGTTATCACAATATTAAAGACTAAAGAGCTCTCAAAGGATTTGGATCTGAAGCCAATAGGAGGAGCTGAGGGTTTGGTGGCCAAACACAAGTCTCAGAAGAAAACTTAAAACAAGAAGGGATCTAAACCTCAATCCAAGAAAGGTGCCACTCAAAGTTAGGAATCAAATGATGATATTGAAGGTCAAAGGTGCTTCCATTGTCATAAACTTGGGCATTTCAAGAAGGATTGTTTCAAGTATAAGAAGCTTCAATCTGACAAGACGATCAACAATGGAAAACAAGCCAATCAGATTGGAGAGGCAACCACTTCGACCAATGGATACGAATCTGCCGAGGTATTTGTAATCACTACTCAAGATATTACTAATAGTTGGATCCTAGACTCAGGTTGTTCGTTTCACATGAGTCTCATAAAATATTGGTTCAACGATATAAGATTGAGTGATGAAGGAGCTGTAATGTTGGGGAACAACAAAACCTGCGAGATCAAAAAAATTGGATCTATTTGTCTAAGGATGTTTGACGGAGTAGTGAGAGTTCTCACTAATGTTAGATTTGTACCCGAACTAAAGAGGAATCTTATTTTCTTAGGAATGCTTGGCTCTCAAGGCTACAGATTGCAAGCACAAGGAGGATTGATGGAGGTTACGAAAGATTCCAAAGTTGTTCTTCGAGGTCACAAGAGGAACGAACTCTATTATCTAGAAGGATGTGTTGCCACTAGAGAAGCTCAGTCCGCGAAGGAAATGGATCGAACTCTTCTATGCCATAGAAGACTTGGACATATGAGCATTAAAGGGCTTCAAGAACTCAGCAAGCAATCGGTGTTCGGCAAAGATAAGATTACTACTCTGGATCTGTGCGAGCACTGTATACTTGGAAAAGCAAAGAGGATCAAATTCAACACTGGAACTCATTCAACCAAGGAACCACTTGAGTATGTTCACTCAGACCTATGGGGACCTGCCAAGGTTCATACAAGGAATGAAGATCGATATTTTCTATCATTGATAGATGATTACTCAAGGAAAGTGTGGATAGTAATTCTGAAGAGTAAGGATGAGACCTTCATTAGGTTCAAGGAATGGTTGAGTGAGGTGGAGAACTCCAGTGGGAAGAAACTCAAGTGTCTACGAACTGATAATGGTTTGGAATTTGTTTCGAAACAGTTTAATTCTTTTTGCAGGGATAGAGGTATTACAAGGCACAGATCGGTTCCGAACACACCTCAGCAAAACGGGTTAGCTGAGAGGATGAACCGAACTATTCTTGACAAGGTCAGGTGTATGCTATCAAGTTCGGGCTTGCCGAAGAGCTTCTGGGGAGAAGCTGCCACCACAGCAGTATTCTTAATTAACAAGAGTCCGTCGTCAGCCATTGAGTTTAAAACACCTCAAGAGAGGTGGACTGGAAATGTTGCGGACTACACTGGCTTTAAAGTGTTCGGCTGTCAGGCATATGCACACATTAGACAAGACAAACTAGAGCCAAGAGCCTTGAAATGTGTTTTCTCGGCTATCCAAAATGAGTTAAAGGCTACAAGTTGTGGTGCTATGAGAAGGATCATCTCAAGTGCATAATCAGTAGAGATGTGGTGTTCGATGAGTTTAAAATGCCTTTAAATAAAATTGAATCTAACCTACAATGTATTGATGAGAATGACAGGTTAAAGCTTGAGGTGGAGCATTCAAATATCCATAAAGATACTCAGAATAACTAGGATACTCAATTCGATCAAAACACTGAAGAGGAATAAGGAGATTCAAGCGAATGAGTTTCTGATGAAGAACATGAATTGACGAACTACCAATTAGTCAGAGATCGAACAAAGAGGAATATCAAACCACCTTCAAGGTTTAATGCTAATAATGTTTCTTTTGCTTTGATTGCATCTCAAGAAGTAGAGTTCCATGAACCGAACAACTACACTGAAGCTATGAACTGCAAGCAAAGAGAAAAGTGAAAGATTGCAATTCAGGACGAACTGAATTCATTAAACAAGAATTCAACTTGGGAAATTGTTGATAAACCTACAAGTCAGAAACTTGTTGATTGTAGGTGGATATTCAAGAAGAAAGTGGAAGCTTTCAAGGGTGATAAGATCAGGTACAAGACCAGGCTCGTAGCAAGAAGATTCACTCAAAAGGAGGGCATAGACTACACTGAAATATACTCTCCAGTTGTGAAACACTGTTCGATCAGAATGCTACTTGCAATGGTGGCTCAGTTCGACATGGAACTTCACCAGCTAGATGTTACTACTGCATTCCTACATGGCGAACTGAAAGAGAAGATATACATGACTATTCCAGAAGGTTTGCTACTACTGCATTCCTACATGGCGAACTGAAAGAGAAGATATTCATGACTATTCCAGAAGGTTTGGATGTGGAGAACAAAGATAAAAAAGCTTGCTTATTGAAGAAATCCTTGTATGGTCTCAAGCAAAGTCCAAGACAATGGTATCTCAGGTTTGATGACTATATGAAAAGGATTAATTTCATTAGAAGTAAATATGATCAATGTGTTTATTTTAAGCATGAAACGAACACTTCACACTTACTTACTTACTGTTATATGTTGATGATATGCTAATTGCTAGCACTTCTATTTCAAATTTGAATCGTATCAAATGTTTGTTTAACTCTGAATTTGAGATGAAGGATTTAGACGAAGCCAAAAGAATGCTAGGTATGAACATCAGGAGGAATAGAGATCATGGTGAAGTGTTTTTAGATCTTAGTACTTATCTTAAGAAGGTTCTGATAAAGTATCAAATGAATCAGTCGAAGAGAACTTTGGTTCCAGTCGGACAACATGTTAGATTGTCCAAAGATCAGTGTCCCAAAGATCAAAGAGAAGTAGATCAAATGAGAAAGGTTCCTTACTTGAATGCAGTAGGGAGTATGATGTATGCCATGGTATGTTGCGTACCAGATTTAGCTCATTCGATGAGCTTAATTAGTAGATATATGGCAGATCCAGGTATTGCTCACTAAGAGGTAACAAAAGGAGTGATGAAATACTTGAATGGAACTGTAGAACATGGTTTGTTGTTTAAGAGATCGACTGATACATTGGATCATTTAGTTGGATATGTGGATGCGGATTATGCGTCGAATGTGGATACAAGTAAATCGCTTACAGGGTATGTGTTTACTCTATTCGGCACATCGATTAGTTGGAAAGCTACATATCAGTCAGTAGTGGCTTTGTCAATGACAGAGTCAGAATTTATTGCTTTAACCAAAGCGATCAAAGAGGCAATGTAGCTACAGGGAATACTAAAGGAGTTCGGATTTGATCAACATAAGGTCACAGTGAACTGTGATAATTATAGTGCCATACATTTGTCGAAACATCAGAGATATCATGAGAGGACAAAACATATAGATATCAGACTATACTTCATCCGAGATATCATAGAAAAAAAAGAAATTGAAGTTCGGAAAATACCAATCGAAGAGAATCCAGCTGATGTGTTCACCAAGGCATTACCAACTGCTAAGTTCGAACTTTGCTTGTCACTTATTGGACTTAAAGATAGATCGACTACCAATATTACTTGAGAAGATAAATGAGTTGAGGAGAGTTTGGTCATGCTTAAGGTGGAGATTGATGATATGTAAGCATGGATCAAATAGAGCGAACAGACAAGGAAGAAGACAAACTGAATAAGTAGAGAACTATAAGTTGTAGTTCGTCTAAGTTCGTTAAGTTTTACAGAGTTCGCTGGAGTTTGGAATTTAAAGAAGGTGCGGTTTTTTAACTAACAGTTTTCTGTTATGGTTTAGTTTTGCAGGAAACAGTTCGCCGAGCTCGAGGAAGCAAGGCGGTTATGCAGGCGATCTGACGAACTCAGCTCACAGCTGTTTTTTAGCGGGATTTTCAGACTTAGCCTTGTATAAAGAGAGAGAGAGATCATCTCATTTCGCACAAGATTAGACAAGAGTTGAGAGTAATTGTTGTAGAGAGAGAAAGTTTGAAATCAGAGTGTTTAGCTAGGTTTTGCTATTCATAGTTTCTTTCTTGTTGCATTGTAAACGATTGATTCTTATTCAAGTGATTAGTGGGTGATTTCTTCTGTGGATGTAGGCATAGTATAAGCCGAACCACGTTAAATCTTTTGTGTTCTTAGTGAGTGTGTTTCTGTTTGTTTTTCTTCATTCTTGGTTCGAGGTGTTCGAACAGTTTCTGTGTTGAATTGCATTTTTGGTTGGTTTCTCAATCGTGAACTCAACACTTACATATGAGATGTATCACGAATAGTAACTCCGAGACAGACACTTAACCGACCCCAAATCTTATTAAATTTTCATTATTTACTTGTAATTATGTACAATTTTTTTTTATTAGTCTAACATAGAGTTTTTGTTTTTAGTTCTGCATGTCAAATAATCGGAAAAAACAAAAAATAAAAAGGATAAATTTCACAACAAGGCTCAATTTTTAGTGTATTTCTCAATTCTAGACCCAAATTTTAAAGTTTCTCAAGGGGCTCAATTTAACCTTTTTTTTCTCAATTTAAGGCTTGAAATTTAAATTGAGTTCTCAATTCAAAACAAAATTTCATTTTCTTTTTAATTATATTTATAAATTTATTTATATTTTAATATGTATTTATATTTTAGATAAATTAAGACAAGTTAGTACAATTTTGGAACGATCTTCATTCGACTTATATTAATTTATATAAAGAAAGAAAGAAAGAAAAATATAATTAATTCTATTCGAAAAATATAATTTATATTAAATTGATTAATATTAAAATTGATGTTTTGTACTTTTATTCATAACATTAAGAAAATAAAAAGAATCTTAATTTTATGAAATGCATTAATTATATATAATATATAAATTAATTTAAGTTGGATGAAAATCATTTCAAAATTACTCTAACTTGCTATAATTTATCTAATATATAAATACATATTGAAATATTGATAAATCTATAAATATAATTAAAAAGAAAAAAAAATGAAATTTTATTTTGAATTGAGAACTCAATCTAAATTTCAAACCTTAAATTGAAAAACAAGATTAAATTGAGTCTCTTAAACTTTAAAAATTGGATCTAAAATTAAGAACTAAACTATACATTAAATCTTATTATGAAATTTATCCAAATAAAAAAATGTAGAATTGCGGTTTTTGCGTGTTTGCAAACCCACATGGTTTGAAGTGTGATATCCCCCTCTGCCTTCCTTTTCTTCACTCAATTTTCACACCCAATCCAATTTTTATCTAAATAAGATCTTTGCTTCAATTTCTCTTGGATTGAGAACAAACACTTTTAGGGTTCAATTTGCACTTTTTTTTTGTAGGGCTAGGATCCAGGGTACATAAAAAACGATCTAACCAACTATTACACAAAGTGTAGATGGTTACAAAACCAAAAAGAAAAATACAGAGAAAGAAGACGGAATAAAAATCACCAGGAACTTCAAGTTGAACACAAAGGTCTGTGTTCGAAGTCGATAGGCTCAGTCCCCACACAAGGCTGCATTCACACACAGTGTCAAACCACCCAAAAACAGCAGTAACACCAAACCACGCACACAGAGAAGCCAGCAAAGCACCAGACCACCACTTCAATCTCACAGAGAGAAGAACACTCGGTTTTAGATGGTAAAAAGGTAAGAGAAGGCTTGGAATTGTTCCGTGTCAAACCTCTCTCCGATTCCCCCATTATATAGCACCAGGAGAGGGTGCTGAATAAGGAAATCGGAGCAAACCACGACGAGACCAACGAGATATAGAATCAGAGGTGTGAGAGAGATGAGAGGTGCCGCGGTGAGGAGAGAGAGTAGGGTTAGGTTATGGGAGAGGAGCGGATCTGGAACGGTATATTAACCAAAGATCAAGGGCAGAGATCAACTTAGTTTGAATGAGCGGACCAGATCAAAGATCAACATAAGAGAGATGGGCTTGGGCTTCTCCAGAGGCTGCATTGGGCTGCCAGAGTGTGGCCCAAATATTAGGCCCATATCTTACACTTTTTTTTCTTATTTGGATTTGAATTGTTTCATGAAATACTGTATGCTGAAGGTATTTGGGTGTTTTTGATAAGAGTACATTGTGTTTTGAACTTGAATTTTCAATGAGTAATTTTGTCGAACATTCGGTATGCATGTTAGAATTTGCTTGATTGAGGCTTAATTCTTGATTTTCATTGACGAAGGTAGGTGCCCTGACATCCCTACACGTGTCTTTGTATGATATTTCCTTGTTCATATGAAATAAGAGATGTGTTGATCGATTAATTTGCGATTAAATTCGTATCTACAGAATTGATTGGTTGAATTGTGCAAATTTAAAGTTTGTGGATTGTATAGTTTTGGGTTGTTTCTTATTACTTGAACTATGTGGTGGGTTTTATATGTCGATTCACTTAGTTGGCATATCGAAATTTTGTTTGTCTTGGTACATGTATTAAATGCTAGAATTCACAAGTACAATATGAGTATCACAAAATGAAGATATGAAAAAGTAAAAAAACAAGTGAAGGATTAACGAAGTGTACAAATGCATTTGAAATGGAATTCTTAGGAAAAGGCTAAACTGGAAAAATTAGTAAGTCTGTTGTCGAAACCTCCGTTGATCCGATAGCAGCTGGGCGAAGCGTGCGAGAGCTTCTTCATTAGTGCCCTCTCCTTGAACCGGCTCCGGTCTACCGGTCTCCAAGTTCACTCTTGAAACCGGTTTTTTCAGCAGGCTATCACCAATCTGAATTAGCGTTTGCATATTCTTGATTGTTGATATATCAAGAGATGATGCATCCCCATTCAATCTATCCTCCTTTTTCACCCCAAATGCAAATACAATTAAAATGAGGAGATACAAGTCATAAACAACATATATAGTTATAAGTTATAACTTGCTTACATTTGCAATTTTAGGACACTAATCAACTATAGTGGTCTAACGAATCAGTGTCACTACACATTCGTCTTGGCATTTTAGGACAATCATTTAAACGAATAAGGACATTTTTTTTCCAACGATGAGGTATAATGTTAGTCCAGTTTGAAGTTTTTGTGATGTATATGTGACCAACTTGGTTTTTCAAAATTTTAACCCTCAAGTTTACATATTCCAGTTTTGATCATATAACTAACACTTTTTCCAAGTTTGTTCAAATTTTGCTTGAAATGTCAATTTCTGCCTATGTGGACGATAGAATTGAAAAATCCACATTAGCAATTCCGGTGTCCACATAGGCAAAAATTGAAAATAGGATCAAAATTGGAAAATGTACAGTTAGATGCTCATATTTGGAATACCTAAATTAGTGGTGTAGAAGACAAGACCATGTTACAGAGTGAAAATTGCAAATTTCCCGATTGTTCTTCCATACCTGAATGCGAAGGTAATTTTGTTCATTGCGTAGGGACTGAAAAATAGTAGAGACATGAATATCGACCATGTCAGAGCTAGCGTCTCCATAAGCATCAAGCAACGGTGTAGTTCCGTTGTTGAATACCCAACCGAGCAACCCCCATTTGGCGGCATCTTGTGCATTATACTTGTTTTCAAGTTGTGGAATGCCAGTGCCTAAAGATAGAACCAACATTCTATTGCTATCCATTGGTTGCATCTCCTCCAATTTGAATTTCCCCAACAACATTTCTTTCCAAATGTGTGTTATCGCCGTTAGAGTCTGTCAATATGATACAATTAAACTCATGTTTATATATTTTTTTTCCATTTTCCATAAATTATAACAAATCTAGGCTTATTTCTACTTACAGGATTGTTAGCTGCAATCCCTCCATCAACAAGATCAAAGGTGTGTGTTTTTCCTTGTGTGTCGTTAATCTCGAAATAGTGAGGTGGGAGATAAGTGGGAGCTGCAGAAGTGCCCAAGCACACATCTGATAACTGAGCATTCCTTGAAACATTTGCCTCTCCCTGTTCCAAGTTCAATTGGAAATTGAGGTTTATGCAATGTTCTCTTAAAAGCTTATGTTTTACACCATCTTGTTCAGAAAAATATGTTTGATACTTAAAAAAATGCATTTATTAAAGAGGGGCAAGAAACATTATTCCTCATCAAATATGGGCCTAAATTTCACCACCTTACTAAAATCATGATTTGGACATATCAAAAATGGCCACCAATGATGTGTAATGATCATATTCCTTGAAATTATGGAATGCAAAATTAATAGATATATTAGATATCTGACATATCAATAGTGGATACATATTAATATGCAATGGTGGGTAGGTTAGCAGGACTATTGGACATATATACACATACACATATGGGAGAGAGAGAGAGAGAGTTTTACATCTGAGGTGGTGAAGATAATAGGTTGAAGTCTCTTGAGATCAAAGGTAGGAATGACCACATTTGTGAGGGTTTGACGGAGAGTGAGATTCCCTAATATCTCCTTCACCAATGACTTTAGGTACTCCCCATCATACTTTGGCCCACCATTCACATTCGTTATCTTTCCCAGAAAACTATCACGACTGATCATATATATCAACACAAAACTCTTTCATCATCACTACTTATTATTTCAACTCTCTATACATAATATATATGGTTGTACTCTAGGGTTGAAATGAAGTACCTGCTCTGAGGAAAGATCTTGGGGCCATGTTCCAAGTAGAATGTGTTAATATTGTTTGCAGCATAGAGAGGGCGATTATTGGGTGGAGCAGGTGCAGTGAGCATGGTGGTGATCAGACCACCCGTGCTGGTCCCCGCGATCACGTCGAAATAATCGGCGATTCTTGCATCTGAACCGTCCAATCCCTGGAGCTTGGATTCTAAGTTGGCTAGGATTGTTGCAGGGATTATGCCTCTAATTCCACCTCCATCTATACTCAACACTGTTACCATTCTTCCTATTGTTTGAGCTTTACATGTTGTAATTAATAATAAAAATTGGAGAGTTGTTAGTGCAAGAAAGAGACTTCTTTTCTCCATTTTAATTCCACTTTTGTGAAAATAGAGAATTAAAAGATAAGGAAGAGAAGCCGAATGGCTTAAGATGTATGAATCTCAACGATATTTATAGCGATGCATGCTATTATAATAATAGTAAATAGATTATTAAATAAGTAAATAGGCCAATAAGTAAATAATTAAATTGTCTTGTTGTCCCACAAATTCGATGGCAAACGTGTGAAATAAAAAATGTCATCTTAGATGGCTCCATAAAAAATTATAAAAAAAATAAAAAAGATTTGACCGTTGACTTCAAAACTTACTGTTGTGAAGGGAAATTGAAGACATGTAATAGAATGGTTTTGGTCATGTTTTCATTTGGTTTTGCCCTGTACAAATCAAACACAAGAATAATTGAGAGGAGCAGTTGATCAAATATAGACAAATGTTTTAACAAGAATTTATAAGTACAAAACGAGGTGTACCTACTATTTATGGCGAAAGTCATCAATTAAGATTAAAATTAAAATTAAAATTAAAATTTTAATCTGATCTGATCTGATCTCATACAAGTTGAGTATTTTGTCTTGAATAAACAATTAAAATTTCGTGAGATTTTCTAACTCGATCTGCTATATATATATATAGTTGCATGCATGTGGAGCTAATAAACTCTGTGGTCAAAACTTTTGGTAATGGTTGAGCTTTAATCTAATCGATCATGACTCAGCAGAATTAGCTCAAGATCAACTCAAGTTGAGTTACGTTAAGTGAAGTGGAAATCGACATTCAACGATATGCTAGCTACGAACTAACAATAAAAAAGGTGAAAATAAATAGGCTTGATTTGAGAAAAAATAAAATCACCACTTTTCTACCATTGCAATTTAATCTACCTTTTTAAAAACTTGTGATTTATTCCAGATTTTTAAAAATTAGCAAAAAAATCACGATTTAACAAATTATTGCAATACAAAAAAATCCACTAATTTGACTTGATACAAATTACCATCTTTAGCTCCCAGTCTTTGTTTCAGGGAAGTCGAACAACTATACGATGTTCTAGTAATTCGAGAATAGCCTTCAAGTTGGTTTTAACGAGAATATTTAATCAAACTAGATGACACACTTCTCATTTATGGGGTTTGTTGTGCCATCAACCCGATCAGGGTCAAGTGGTCTTTTGAGGAGCCCGTAACGTTTGACCTCGCTAACCTGATTGTATTTTTTATATCTTTAAAATGTATTAACACTTTGTTGATAATTGATAAAGCTAAACAAATATGTTTGGTAATCAAATGATATACGAATTTGGTATAATTAATTATGTAGTAATTATGGTAATACTTACCATATGATAACAATTATCTTCTTAAAAGTGGAAATGAAACTATTTTCTTACTCATGTCAACTGTCTAAAAGTAGAAATGCAATAATTTATTATTTTTAATAAGAATTATAAATTAAAAATGATCTAAATATTTGATCAATCTCGAATATAAAATTTACAAAAATTTGATCGAAATATTTTTATATGTTTTTTAACTTTACTTTATCAAGTTAATTATCCGAACACATCAATAAAGATAAAGTCAAAGTTTACCCAATGATGATAATTACACAATGTATCAAATGTTATTTTTGTTTTAAAATTACCAAAAAATAAATAGTTAAAGTTGTAATTAAAGTAAAAATCTTAATTTTTCCAACAATTAACCATATAATATATGATGTTCTTTCTAAATAAAAAGTACTAATTTAAAATTTATCTTAAAAACTTTTTTGTATTGACTTTTTTTAACTTATCTTTTACACATTTTTGTTTTAAATATTGTATAAAATTCAAAAAAAATTGATCTATTTTTTTGTTCAAAAAACTTCTGTAATTGAGAAATTTTGATTTTTATGGCATCTAAACAAATTAATATAATTTGTTTTAAAAGTAAGTTAAATTTAAATTTTTTATTTTTGAATAATGTACAATAATATCTCCATTTTATATACTCATTATAAATATCTTATTGAACATATATTTACATAATTTGTTTCCAAACCAATTGTGACAAGTACAATTGATAAAATCAGCTTAGCTAACCTACGACCTACCCACCTTAGGTACATGTGATCATCGTTGATGTCAAAAATTTAACACAACTATTAATTTTATATCTCAAAATTTAAAGGAATGAAATATTTACACAACAGTGGTGGACATATTATGATATGTTCATGGTGGGCATGTGAGCATTATCTTTGATAAAGTAGTTTGACAATGTATGATGTATATAAGAAATATTTAAAATTCGTAAATGACATATGCAATAAATTAAATTGAAATAACTCTGAATAACTATATTATTTTATCATAAACATTTTTTTGTTCAGAAAATTACAACACTTATAAATTTATATATCCATGCATTACATGGGTATTGTTATACCCCGCCAGATCGACCCGACCAGAAGAGATGATCGCGTTGAGCCGAAAGAAGTGGAGAACCGGCCACAGGACCGGGCCGGAGTGTTCCGACCTGACCATAGAAGGTGACCGACCGAATGATTGCGAGATCAGATGTGGATACCCTATCCGACCAAGCTTCGAACCGAACCGATCCGATCAGAATGGACTCGATAAGAATAGCTCTACAACATGGTCGGATGCTGAAATTCAGATGACCAAGAGCCCTGTATAAGAAGGGCAGACGAGGCAGTTTATTTCAAGTAATCTTCAAGAAAGGAAACAAATCATGATAAAATCATATCGGATTTAGATAGATTTTAATCTGAATTTTCTTTATCCAGGCCCTAAAATCAAGGGATCTATTCCTTACTTTCCAAGTTTTATGTCTTAGAATTAGTCTATAAATAGGGTCCTAAACCCTCTGGAAAGGGGGTCGAAAATCATTGTATTGAAAGCATTTAGAGAGTTATTTTCTCTCAATTCATATTATAAAAGCGTTCTGGCCGGTCTAAACTGACCGACCAGAATAAGCCTAGCACACTTGCCCGAGTAGGCACCGGGCACATTCTTTCTTTTTATTAGGTATTGATGCGAGCCCAAACCAGGAATCTCAGCTAGAGGAAGAGCAGCACCGTTCATCCGCCTTTTACTCAATTTATCACCATTCGTTGACCGTTCGAGGAGTCTTCTTTTATTAGCTAGAACTAGCCGTTAGGAACCAGCCTCTTAGAATAAAACACGCGGCAGGAGCTTGCTAAGGGGATGTTGCTATTTGCCATTTCATTTGTAAAATCGCACTTCTCCTTATTACGTCTTTTGTCACGCCCCCTGCACTGTTTTCCCACCACCTTCTCTCTCTCCCCCCTCATATATATATATATATATATATATATATATATACACACAGCTTTTTCTATTTAAGAAGGCATGCGAGTAGAGTCTCGGGTTTTAGTGAGTCTTGTGAGTCTAGGATCGGTCTCCGGAATCTCCTTCTTCCTCGAGAGTCCCAGTCGATCGTCGATGCATATTTTCTGTTATTGTAATTTCCATCATTTCCAGAGTAATAAAATCAATTTCCATTGTGTTAATTTGTGTTGATTATGTATTTTTGTCTTTCTTTTTACTTTATTTGATTTTCTAAATTCTATTCGGTCCAATTCATTAAAGCCGGATCGACTTCTTTGGTGTTTGGTTAGGATTTTGTGTCATACAAAATCTGACGTCAACAGGTACCAATTAACATTAAATTTTTTCTTGAATTAACATTTTACATCAATTTGGAAATATTTAAATTTTATGATCACGCATCACATGGTTAACAAATGAGATTGAGATTACTCTAAAGAAAATTATTATTTTTGTATTCAACATTTTCACATTAAAATGGTAAAATTTATATATGTCTGTGCATCGAACGACACATATATACTAGTTAAGAACTAAACTATAAATTGAATCTTATTATGAAATTTATCCAAATAAAAAAAACCGTAGAAGTGCGGTTTTTGCGTGTTTGCAAACCCACACGGTTTGAGGTGTGATCCCCCCCCCCCCTCCGCCTTCCTTTTCTTCACTCAATTTCCACACCCAATCCAATTTTTAATCTAAATAAGATCTTTGCTTCAATTTCTCTTGGATTGAGAACAAACACTTTTAGGGTTCAATTTGCACTTTTTTCTTTTTTTCTTATTTGGATCTGAATTGTTTCATGAAATACTCTATGCTGAAGGTATTTGGGTGTTTTTGATAAGAGTACATTGTGTTGAACTTGAATTTTCATTGAGTAATTTTGTCGAACATTCGGTATGCATGTCAGAATTTGCTTGATTGAGGCTTAATTCTTGATTTTCATTGACGAAGGTAAGTGCCCCGACATCCCTACACGTGTCTTTGTAAGATATTTCCTTGTTCATATGAAATAAGAGATGTGTTGATCGATTAATTTGCGATTAAATTCGTATCTACAGTATTGATTGGTTGAATTGTGCAAATTTAAAGTTTGTGGATTGTATAGTTTTGGGTTGTTTCTTATTACTTGAACTATGTGGTGGGTTTTATATGTCGATTCACTTAGTTGGCATATCGAAATTTTGTCTGTCTTGGTACATGTATTAAATGCTAGAAAGACCACTTGACCCCGATCGGGTTGATGGCACAACAAACCCCATAAATGAGAAGTGTGTCATCTAGTTTGATTAAATATTATCGTTAAAACCAACTTGAGGGCTATTCTCCAATTACTAGAACATAGTATAGTTGTTCGACTTCCCTGAAAGAAAGACTGGGAGCTAAAGATGGTAATTTGTATCAAGTCAAATTAGTGGATTTTTTCGTATTGCAATAATTTGTTAAATCCTGATTTTTTTGCTAATTTTTAAAAATCAGGACTAAATCTCAAGTTTATAAAAAGGTTGTGATTTTGTTGTTTCTTTTTTTCTAAATTCAAAAAAATAGAGACTAAATTGCAATGGTAGAAAAGTGGTGATTTTATTTTTTCTCAAATCAAGCCTATTTATTTTCACCTTTTTTATTGTTAGTTCGTAGCTAGCATATCGTTGAATGTCGATTTCCACTTCACTTAACGTAACTCAACTTGAGTTGATCTTGAGCTAATTCTGCTGAGTCATGATCGATTAGATTAAAGCTCAACCATTACCAAAAGTTTTGACCACAGAGTTTATTAGCTCCACATGCATGCAACTATATATATATATAGCAGATCGAGTTAGAAAATCTCACGAAATTTTAATTGTTTATTCAAGACAAAATACTCAACTTGTATGAGATCAGATCAGATCAGATTAAAATTTTAATTTTAATTTTAATTTTAATCTTAATTGATGACTTTCGCCATAAATAGTAGGTACACCTCGTTTTGTACTTATAAATTCTTGTTAAAACATTTGTCTATATTTGATCAACTGCTCCTCTCAATTATTCTTGTGTTTGATTTGTACAGGGCAAAACCAAATGAAAACATGACCAAAACCATTCTATTACATGTCTTCAATTTCCCTTCACAACAGTAAGTTTTGAAGTCAACGGTCAAATCTTTTTTATTTTTTTTATAATTTTTTATGGAGCCATCTAAGATGACATTTTTTATTTCACACGTTTGCCATCGAATTTGTGGGACAACAAGACAATTTAATTATTTACTTATTGGCCTATTTACTTATTTAATAATCTATTTACTATTATTATAATAGCATGCATCGCTATAAATATCGTTGAGATTCATACATCTTAAGCCATTCGGCTTCTCTTCCTTATCTTTTAATTCTCTATTTTCACAAAAGTGGAATTAAAATGGAGAAAAGAAGTCTCTTTCTTGCACTAACAACTCTCCAATTTTTATTATTAATTACAACATGTAAAGCTCAAACAATAGGAAGAATGGTAACAGTGTTGAGTATAGATGGAGGTGGAATTAGAGGCATAATCCCTGCAACAATCCTAGCCAACTTAGAATCCAAGCTCCAGGGATTGGACGGTTCAGATGCAAGAATCGCCGATTATTTCGACGTGATCGCGGGGACCAGCACGGGTGGTCTGATCACCACCATGCTCACTGCACCTGCTCCACCCAATAATCGCCCTCTCTATGCTGCAAACAATATTAACACATTCTACTTGGAACATGGCCCCAAGATCTTTCCTCAGAGCAGGTACTTCATTTCAACCCTAGAGTACAACCATATATATTATGTATAGAGAGTTGAAATAATAAGTAGTGATGATGAAAGAGTTTTGTGTTGATATATATGATCAGTCGTGATAGTTTTCTGGGAAAGATAACGAATGTGAATGGTGGGCCAAAGTATGATGGGGAGTACCTAAAGTCATTGGTGAAGGAGATATTAGGGAATCTCACTCTCCGTCAAACCCTCACAAATGTGGTCATTCCTACCTTTGATCTCAAGAGACTTCAACCTATTATCTTCACCACCTCAGATGTAAAACTCTCTCTCTCTCTCTCTCTCTCTCTCTCTCTCTCTCTCTCTCTCTCATATGTGTATGTGTATGTGTATATGTATATATGTCCAATAGTCCTGCTAACCTACCATTGCATATTAATATGTATTCACTGCTAATGTGTTAGATATCTAATATATTTATTAATTTTGCATTCCATAATTTCAAGAAATATGATCATTACACATCATTGGTGGTCATATTAAGAGTTACTTATGATAAACATTTTAACATTTTAGATATGTCCAAATCATGATTTTAGTAAGGGGTGGTGAAATTTAGGCCCATATTTGATGAGGAATAATGTTTCTTGCCCCTCTTTAATAAATGCATTTTTTTAAGTACCAAACATATTTTTCTGACCAAGATGGTGTAAAACATAAGCTTTTAAGAGAAGATTGCATAAACCTTAATTTGCAATTGAACTTGGAACAGGGAAAGGCAAATGTTTCGAGGAATGCTAAGTTATCAGATGTGTGCTTGGGCACTTCTGCAGCTCCCACTTATCTCCCACCTCACTATTTCGAGATTAATGACACACAAGGAAAAACACACACCTTTGATCTTGTTGATGGAGGGGTTGCAGCTAACAATCCTGTGAGTAGAAATAAGCCAAGATTTGTTATAATTTATGGAAAATGGAAAAAATATATATATGAAAATGAGTTTAATTGTATCATATTGACCAGACTCTAATGGCGATAACACACATATCGAAAGAAATCTTGCTGGGGAAATTCGAACTAGAGGAGATGCAACCAATGGATAGCAATAGAATGTTGGTTCTATCTTTAGGCACTGGCATTGCACAACTTGAAAAGAAGTATAATGCACAAGACGCAACCAAATGGGGATTGCTCGGTTGGGTATACAACAACGGAGCTACTCCGTTGCTTGATGTTTATGGAGACGCTAGCTCTGACATGGTCGATATTCATGTCTCTACTATTTTTCAGTCCCTACGCAATGAACAAAATTACCTTCGCATTCAGGTATGGAAGAACAATCGGGAAAATTGCAATTTTCACTCTGTAACATGGTCTTGTCTTCTATACCACTAATTTAGGTATTCCAAATATGAGCATCCAACTGTTACATTTTCCAATTTTGATCATATTTTCAATTTTTGCCTATGTGGACGCCGGAATTGCTGACGTGGATTTTTCAATTCCAACGTACACATAGGCAGAAATTGACATTTCAAGTAAAATTTGACCAAACTTGGAAAAAGTGTTAGTTATGTGATCAAAACTGGAATACGTAAAATTGAGGGTTGAAATTTGGAAAAACCAAGTTTGTCACATATACATCACAAAAACTTCAAATTGGACTAACAGTATACCTCATCTTTGGAAAAAAAATGTCCTTATTCGTTTAAATGATTGTCCTAAAATGCCAAGACGAATGTGTAGTGACATTGATTCGTTAGACCACTATAGTTGATTAGTGTCCTAAAATTGCAAATGTAAGCAAGTTATAACTTATAACTATATATGCTGTTTATGACTTATATCTCCTCATTTTAATTGTATTTGCATTTGGGGTGAAAAGGAGGGCAGATTGAATGGGGATGCATCATCTCTTGATATATCAACAAGCAAGAATATGCAAACGCTAATTCAGATTGGTGATAGCCTACTGAAAAAACCGGTTTCAAGAGTGAACTTGGAGACAGGTAGACCGGAGCCGGTTCAAGGAGAGGGCACTAATGAAGAAGCTCTCGCACGCTTCGCCCAGCTGCTATCGGATCAACGGAGGTTTCGAAAACAGACTTACTAATTTTTCCAGTTTAGCCTTTTCCTAAGAATTCCATTTCAAATGCATTTGTACACTTTGTTACTCTTTCACTTGTTTTTTTTCTTTTTCACATCTTCATTTTGTGATACTCATATTGTACTCGTGAATTCTAGCATTTAATACATGTACCAAGACAAACAAAATTTCGATATGCCAACTAAGTGAATCGACATATAAAACCCACCACATAGTTCAAGTAATAAGAAACAACCCAAAACTATACAATCCACAAACTTTAAATTTGCACAATTCAACCAATCAATTCTGTAGATACGAATTTAATCGCAAATTAATCGATCAAAACATCTCTTATTTCATATGAACAAGCAGTGGCGGAGGGACATTGGGTCCAAGGGGGGCACTGGGCCCCCCTGAGATTTTGTAAAAAAACAAGGGTATAATAATCATTTAACTTATACCCTTTAATTTAATTAAAAAAAATTATATATATGCAGTCAAATTCAATTGGAAATTGGCATTCTTCTTTCTCTTTCTTTTCTCGCCTCTGCTACAGCTTCACAGGTATTGTTCCTTATATGTATGATGTATCTATACTACTGTAGATAGATAGTTGACTGAGTCGTGTGAGATAATATGAGTTGATTTTTCAGATTGTGGTTTCTATATTTCGTTTATAATAATGCTTTAACTCTAAGAAGAATTTTATGGGATTTAAATGTTTCGACATATATGATATACCCTAAATTTTCTTTTCCAGAATGACAACTAAGAAGGAAAAATAATTATACAGAAGGTCGAGTTTTATATTATTATTCATTAACAATTTCTTATAATATTTTATTTTGATAGAATGGCCACATCAATCGATCATGAATCGGGTTTAATAAATTGGAAGAAGCAACTAATGTCAACTTACATTATTAATTTATTTTTAATTTCTTCCTATTTTTATTTTTTGTGTGGATTTAGGATTTATCTAAATCATCAACTTGTCATCAAAAAGTTAAAAGTAATGGATAATTAATACTCTTAAAATTGTCAAAACTCCGGAGAATATGATATCACCCTATATATGATTGTGACTTGTGTTTATGTAATAAAATATAAAATCAAAAAAAATAAAATAATCATAAATAGCCGACAATATTGTTTGTGAGCTAAAGCATCTGTCTATAAAAAACCTGATTAGAAGGAAATTATTATTATTATTTGTTATTTTATGCTTCTTTTTAGATCAAATTACTTATTATTTTGAACTTTTTTAGATAATGGAGCGATTTTATGAAAAAATACCACCAGTTGCAAAGAGATCATCCACAGTTGATGCTCCTGTTGTTATCCTTCAAGAATCATAAAGCCAAGATAATGTGAATGTTGATTTGGAAAATCTTCCAAGCGATCCGGGGCTACGACCTAACATAATGAGTTATTCACCTAATTTGATTGAATAGGTACGTAGAGCTTACTTATTAAAAGGTCCATGTCAACCACGTAAGCATGATTTTCCTCAAAAGGTAGACGGGAATCGAAAACGTAAATTTGTTGAGTCTTGGTTTGATGAATTCAAGGATTGGTTGGAGTATAGCATTACAAAAGATGCAGCATTCTGTTTATACTGTTATCTTTTTTCGGCTGGGCGTACTGAAAGAGGGCATGATGTTTTTGTTTCTGAAGGATTTAGTGTTTGGCGTAAGAAAGAAAGATTAAGAGAGCATGTTGGAGACCATAGTAGTGATCATAATAAATGTAGACTTGCTTGTCAAGATTTGATGAATCAAGATCAACATATTGAAGCATCTTTTTCTAAAGTATCTAAACAATCAAAGATTGATTATAGATGTAGATTAAATGCATCAGTTGTTTGCTTGCGTTATCTTATCATGCAAGGACTAGCTTTTTGAGGACATGGTGAGTCAGAAGAATCATTGAATCAGGGAAATTTTATTGAACTTCTGAAAGTTATTGCTTCGTGTAATGAGGGAATAAATAATGTTATTTTATCTAATGCTCCTGATAATCTCAAACTTACATCCCCTGAGATTCAAAGAGATATCATAAATGCAGCTGCTACTAAGACAACAAATTTGATCCTTAAGGACATTGGAAATGATTTTTTCTCCATTTTAGTTGATGAGTGTCGTGATGTATCAATCAAAGAGCAAATGGGGGTTGTCATACGCTATGTGAATAAGAGTGGTTGTGTCGTTGAATGTTTTCTTGGTCTCATACATGTTAGTGATACAACTGCAACATCACTTGAGAAAGGTATTAATTCTTTGCTCTCCACTCATGGTTTGAGTATTTCCAGTTTGAGAGGTCAAGGTTATGATGGGGCTAGTAATATGAGTGGTGAATTCAAGGGGTTGAAAAGTTTGATACAAAAGAAGAATTCTAGTGCTTATTATGTCCATTGTTTTGCTCATCAACTCCAACTCACACTTGTTGCTATTGCCAAAAATCACGCACTCATTGGCTCTTTTTTTAATAATGTGACACGTTTATGTAATGTTGCTGGGGTTTCTTGTAAGCGTAGTGATATACTTTGAGAGAAACAAATGGAGAAGATTATTGAAGGGATTGCAAATGATGAAATCAAGACCGGAAGAGGATTGAATCAGGAAATGACATTGAAAAGACCGGGGGATACACGTTGGAGTTCTCATTATGGTACTATCATCAACTTGATGGAATTGTTTTCTTCCGTAAGTGAGGTACTTGACTATATTGGGGAGTATGGTAATGATAATCTACAAAGGGCTGAAGCTTTTGATTTGCTTGACATTATAAAGAGGTTTGAGTTTGTTTTCATATTGCATCTAATGTGGAAAATTTTAGGAATCACTCATGAATTGTCGCAAGTTCTACAAAGAAAAGATCAAGATATTATCAATGCAATGAATCTTGTCAAAGTATCAAAAGCTCGTTTGCAAGCAATGAGAGATGATGGTTGGGATAGTTTGTTTAGTGATGTTTCTGAATTTTGTTGCAAACATGAGATAGTCTTACTTAACATGGATGATGTATATGCAGCTCGTGGAAGATCAAGACGTAATGTTGAAGGCATGACCAATCTTCATTATTATCGAGTTGAGTTATTTGCCTTAGTGATTGACAAGCAAGCTATGGAGTTAGATAATCGTTTTGACGAAGTGAATACAGAGTTGCTTTTATCTATGACATGTTTGGATCCTAGAAACTCATTTTCTACATTTGATAAGAAAAAGCTGATTCGTCTTGCAAAGTTTTATCCATCTGAATTTTCTAAAGTTGCATTATATGAACTTGAAAATCAACTTGAGAACTTTATTTTTGATGTGCGTTTGGATGGAAAATTCTCTGAAGTGGCAGGAATAGGAGGTCTTGCTCAAAAGATGGTTGCGACAAGAAAACATGACGTTTTTCCATTGGTTTATTTGCTAGTTAAGTTGTCATTGATCTTACCAGTAGCCACTGCAACAGTAGAAAGAGTTTTTTCTGCAATGAAAATCATCAAAAGTTCACTACGCAACCGAATGGGAGACCACCTATTGAATGATTGTTTGGTAGCATACATCGAAAATGATGTATTTATTAAAGTCAGCAATGAAGCTATCATGCAACGATACCAGAATATGAAAAATAGAAGAGAGATGTTATGATGGACTTGTACTAGTTTCTTATTTTGAGTGTTATTATAATTAAGTTAATATATTTTACTTTGTCAATGTTTATATTAATTATGTTTACTTGTAATCTAGAATTTTTTTAATTATTTACATTCTACATTATTGTTAGTCGGGCCCCCCGAGTAAAAATCCTGTCTCCGCCTCTGCCTGTAACGAACCAGTTTGACCTTGCTAACCTGATCGGGGTGGTCTACCAACTAGGGGCGACCGAACTGGCCTGGACCCACTAGATATATCAGGATTCCCACCAACAAACACCTATTAAGACGAGAGAACATGATTTTAGGGTTGAAACCATCTAAGTTTAAGTCTAAGAAAAATTCAAATAAGACAGCAAATTCAGATAAAATCATATCCGATTTGGGTAGATCTTCATCCCTAGAGTCATGCTGATTTGATTTATTTACATTAAATCGTAATCTTGTGATCATTAGTTTAGACTATAAACGATGGGGTAAAAATTATTTTTCATGTTGTCTTTCAAATTTTGTCTCATAATTATAACGACTTTCAATTTAATCCATTAATTTAAGAATATCTACAATTTCAATTTAAATTATTTATAGCATTGTATGTTATTAACTCAATTAAATATGTGATTTCAAAAAACTTAATTAAATATGGGGATAAATTCATTTTTGGTCCTACTTATAAACGTTGTCCGATTTTGGTCCTGTTAAATTTTTATCATCAATTTTAGTCCCGTAATTGAAAATTTTGTCCAATTTCAATTATTTTTCGCCGGAATTGGTATTTTCCGGCCAATTATGGACGAGTGACACACTCATCCCCAATTCTTAGATTTCTGATGATTTATGCTTATTTAACAATTTATTTCACATATGGTATTTATTTTTATATTATTTTACTCCTCAAAATTCCACATCTTCCACCACATCATTTAAATGCATTAAAAAAATGTAAAAAAAACATAATTAAAATGAAAAAAAAAACTCAAATCACTAGCATTAAAAAAACAAAAAATGTAAAAGATAAACAAAAAAAAACAGAATTAAAGGGAAAAAAACTCAAATCAAACTAGCAGCAACAACATCAGTTCGGGCCTTGAGAACTGTGTAATGTCCCGATTAATTTATGCAAATAAACACAATAAATATGAATAATCGATGGATATTGAATCAAAGACAAAGGGATTTATATTGATGATTGTGAATTTTCTAGGGAATATTACAGGACAATTTCTAGTATCCAATGGAAAATGAAGAAATATAAAATGGATATTCAGCTGGTTGATCCTCCTTAGCTCACCAATCGATCACCTGGAAAATGGTACTGGGTTAGGATGATGATTGGCTGATGAAATTATGTAGGTGAAAAAGAGGAAAGTTTAGAGAGTAAAAGCTGGAGGAATAATACCTCAATCATACACACACCACCCATGATGCAAGGAATGGAAATATATGAATATTCTCTGTCATTCCTGCTGAATTTGTTAGCCAGCTGGACACATCTCCACCCTTCATCAAGATGCCAATCCAATGGTTGTAATTGCTCCTGATATAATATCTTCCCCTCCAAGATTTATGATGAAAGTCACGTGTCCTTTACCAAACGATGACGTTTTCTATTCTGTCCCAATCTGATTGGAAATCCCTTGTCCTAATTTTATTAATGGCGCCAATTTAAATGCTAAATATAACATATATTTATTTAGGCCATTACACTGCCTCCCTCTTAAGTTGAGACTTGTCCCCAAGTCTCAAGTAACTCGGGAAATTCTTGTTGGACAAAGCTGATATTCTCTCACGTTGCTCCTTCTGGATCATCTTCCTTCTATTGAATTAACACCTGTGCAAGTGGGGAATTTTTGTACTTCACAATCCTTCTCTCAAGTATCTTGAATGACTGCAGTTTGTTGAGTCCATCATCAGTGATGTTTGGTAAACTCTGCTGAGGCTGATACTTATTCTTGATTTTCTTCTTGAGCAAAGACACATGAAAGACATGATGCATTTTGGTAGAACTTGGAAGCTTTAACCTGTAAGCCACTGGGCCAACTGCCCCTTCAATTTGATAAGGGCCAAAATATTTCATTGATAACTTAGTCTGCCTTTTAAGATGACTACTCATATTCTTAAAAGGCTATATTTTCAAGAACACCCAATCACCCTCCTTGAACTGTCTTTCACTCCTCTTTTTATCAGCATAGTGTTTCATTCTCTGTTGGGCATTATAAAGATTATCTCTTAGTTCCTGCAGCATCTCTTGTCTATTCTTGATCGCATTCTGAACACCTTGATGGGCTGATTGAATATATGGTCCCAAGCACAACTGAGGGGGAGAGTAACCATATAAAGCCTCAAAAGGAGAGAGCCTGGTTGAATGGTGGTAATTGGTGTTGTACCACCATTCAGCCAAGTGAAGCCATTTCACCCATTTTGAAGGATGCAAGTGTGTCATACTTCTTAAATAAGTCTCCAAGCACCTGTTTACCCTCTCTGTCTGGCCATCACTCTGTGGGTGATGCGCAGTGCTCATTGATAGTTTGGTCCCCATCAACTTAAACACCTCCTTCCAAAACTGGTTCTGAAAAACCACATCTCTATCACTTACTATGACTTCAGGAACTCAATCCATGCAGTTTATAAACCTCCTCCATGAATATCAATGCCAGTTTCTCAGCAGTATAGGGGTGGTGAATGGCTATGAAATGACTGTACTTAGTTAGCCTATCCACTATCACCCATATCACATATTTCCCTTCAGATTTAGGCAACCCTTCTATAAAATCCATAGATATTTGAGCCCAGGGTTGGTGAGGAATATCTAAGGGTTGTAACAATCCAGGATAAGCAATGTTCCCATCTTTACACTGAGCACAAACCTCACAAGTTCTGACAAGTTCATATATATCTTGTTTCATACATTCCCAGTAGAATAGTTTCTTAGCTCTTTGATAACAGCAATGGATGCCAGAGTGGCCCCCTACAGCTGAAGAATGAATGATGTCCATCACCTTCTTCCTAATCTCCTGGGATTCTCCAATCACAATCATATCATTCTTCCTCAGAATTCCATCAATGTAGGTATATTCCCCTTGATCACTGTTGTTTAGTAAAACCTCTGTGATAAGATTTTGTATTCTCTGATCCCCATCATAACTGCTAATAATGTCCTTTATCCACTGAGGTGTTACCACTGTTATAGTTTCACACTGAGCCTCTCCATCAAACCTCCTAGATAATGCATCTGCAACAACATTATCCTTACCCTTTTTATATTCTATTGTATAGTTGTACCCCATTAGTTTGTACAACCATTTTTGTTGGAGAGAATCTTCTGATCTTTAAGGAACCTTAAACTGGAATGATCGGTTTTGATTACAAAAGATGCTCCCACCAAATAGCTACTCCATTTATTGATTGTTGTCATCAATGCTAGAAGCTCTTTCTCATAGGTTGATAATGCTTGGTTTTTAGGGCACAAAGCCTGACTGAAATAGGATATTGGCCTCCTATTTTGCATCAATACAGCCCCTATTCCAGCCAAGCAAGCATCTGCCTCAATTACAAATTTCTCCTTGAAGTTGGGAAGTGCAAGACTAGGGTTTCCACCATCCTCCTTTTCAGCTCATTGAATGTCTTGTCAGCCTCTTCTCCCCACTGGAAACTCTCTTTCTTGAGGAGATTGGTTAATGGTCTTGCTATGATCCCATAATCTTTCACAAACCTCCTGTAATAGCCAGTTAACCCCAAGAAACCCCTCAAGGATTTGATGTTTCTAGGCACTAGCCATTCCTCCATAGCCTTAGTTTTCTCGCTATCAGTTTTCACTCCTTCCCCACTGATTATGTGACCAAGGTAGCTTATCTGCTTAGTGACAAAATCACATTTACTCTTCTTGGCATTTAGTTGATGTTTCCTCAGTATATCTAACACCTCCCTTAGATGTTTACAGTGAGCTTCTAGACTGGGACTATAGACCAATATATCATCAAAAAACACTAGGACAGTCTTCCTCAATAATGGGGTAAATATATCATTCATCATAGACTGAAAAGTAGTTGGGGCATTAGTAAGCCCAAATGGCATTACCTTGAATTCAAACAAGCCATGATGAGTGATGAATGCAGCCTTAGGTCTGTCCTCCTCCTTCAGCCTTATTTGGAAGTATCCCTGCCTAAGATCAATTTTGGTAAACCATTCAGCTCCATGTAGTTCTGACAGTAGCTCCTCAATAATAGACATGGGAAATTTGTTCTTCACAGTGAGGTTGTTCAACTGCCTATAACCCACACAGAATCTCCAGCTTGAGTCCTTCTTTTTTACCAACAGAGAAGGTGAGGCAAAAGGGTTGGAGCTATGTTGTATAATACCTTGATTGAACATCTCCTCCACCAATCTTTCTATCTCATTCTTTAGGGCATGTGAGTATCTATATGGTCTCCGGAATACCGGTTGTGACTCCTCCTTAAGAGTGATGATGTGTTCAATGCTCCTTATTGGAGGCATCCCCTTGGCTCAGCAAACACATCCTCATATTCTGCTAGTAATTCAACAATAGTCATAGGCAGCTCCTGATTTATAGGATCAGTGTTAATAGCATATATATAAGTTACCCACCTATGAGAGGCCTTATGCAGAAAGTTCTTAACCTCCTTTGCAGTTATCATCATTACTTCTGTCTGTTCCTCTGCAGCCTTTATCTTGACCCTTTTTCCCCTCAAATTCAACTCAACTAGCTTTTTTCTGATATGGATGCAAGCATCATGGTTCCACATCCAATCTGTTCCCAATATTATGTCACACCCTCCTAGTGGTATGATTCTCAAATCTGCTTCAAATTGATTACCTTGCATCTTCCAGCTTAAATGACATATGGATTTGCTCATGGTTTGAGCCCCATCTGCTACAGTGATCACCCAAGGCTCAGTTTCTTTAATCATACAACATAGTTCCTTAGCAGTTGCTTCATTGAGGAAATTATGTGTGCTACCACTATCAAACAAGATAGATAATGACTTGTTCTTGATGCTTGTCACTGCCCTTATGGTGTTCTTGGCAGTAGTGCCCAAAATGGCATTTAAGGAAATATCAACCCCTCCAGATTCCTCAGTAATTTCACTCTCTTCCCACTTCTTCTCTGTTTCTTCTTCTGCAGTTATCATAAGACTGAATTTCTTTGGTTTACATTTGTGTCCATATGTGTACTTTTCATCACAATGGTAACACAACCCTTTCTCCCTCCTAGCTTGGTACTCATTAGGTGATAATTTCTTAAGTGGTAATGACCCCTCCTTTTTGGTTTCAGCTTTGCCAACTTCTCTCTCTTGGTTGTTCTGATGGTAATTTCACTCATTCATTGGCTTCTGAGGTATGAATGGTCTGCTACTCAGTTTTCCCTTCTTACTCCATGTATCTAGAGTGGATTGCCAAGATCTGGTAGTGTTGGCTGCTTGGGTGATTGTCATAGGATGTGCCATCATGACAGGGTGTTTGATTTCTTTTTTGAGCTCTTTGATCAAACAGGATATAAAGAAATCCTCAGACAAATTAGGGTGTTTCATTTTTACCAAGGATTTGAGTTCTTCAAACTGCTCCAAGTATGACTCTACATCAATCTTCTGCACAAGTTGGGTGAATTCAATGACCACATCCTCTCCTCCTGGGGACAAGAACTTTTCCAATACCATTGTGTAAAACCTTTCCCAAGAAATCCCTGGTCTCCATTCAATATAGTCCATGTACCAATTGTCTGCAACCCCAGTCATGAAATATGATGCATACTGTACCTTAGCCTGATCTTCCATGGTGTTGAGCTGATAGTATCTAGTAGTTTTTCTGATCCACGATCTAGGACTTGAGCCATCAAATTTTGGAAATTCCAACCTCATGATAGGATTGAAGGTAGCTCCATTGTTGTTGTTCTACTGAATTCTGCCATTTGGAGGAACATAAACTTCATGTCTGCCTCTTGAGTTGGATGAATCATCTATGACAATCTTCTCCTTCCTAGCTGCTTCAGAATCCATGTGGTTCATGCATAACTTCTCCATCATCATTTCTATCCGATCCAACCTAGCACCCATCTCTTGCTTCAAATCTGTGGATTCCTTTCTCAAATCCACTGTTTCCTTCTTCATTTCTGTCATCATTTGTTCTAGCCTTTTTTGATGTTCATTCAACTCCTTTAATCTTGTATTAGCAGCCATGTTTTGTTACCAGAATCGATTGCTTTTATGCCAAAATGTAATGTCCCGATTAATTTATGCAAATAAACACAATAAATATGAATAATCGATGGATATTGAATCAAGGACAAAAGGATTTATATTGATGATTGTGAATTTTCTAGGGAATATTACAGGACAATTTCTAGTATCCAATGGAAAATGAAGAAATATAAAATGGATATTCAGTTGGTTGATCCTCCTTAGCTCACCAATCGATCACCTGGAAAATGGTACTGGGTTAGGATGATGATTGGCTAATGAAATTATGCAGGTGAAAAAAAGGAAAGTTTAGAGAGTAAAAGCTAGAGGAATAATACCTCAATCATACACACACCACCCATGATACAGGGAACGGAAATATATGAATATTCTCTGTCATTCCTGCTGAATTTGTTAGCCAACTGGACACATCTCCACCCTTCATCAAGATGTCAATCCAATGGTTGTAATTGCTCTTGATATAATATCTTCCCCTCCAAGATTTATGATGAAAATCACGTGTCCTTTACCAAACGATGACGTTTTCTACTCTGCCCCAATCTGATTGGAAATCCCTTGTCCTAATTTTATTAATGGCCATTATAAACTGTCTCTACTACCATTAGATCGGACTGCAATCTGGTCGCGACGAGCCGATTAATGTGCTCGCTGACAGCAACGAGAACCTTTTGGGACATGTGGCCGCATTTCTTGGTCATGGAGGATTGATCCTCGATGAGGACTTCGGCAGAGCCGCTTGCACATCCGGTGGCGGCGAAGCCGGTGTCGCCGTCGGCGATAATGGGCTTCAAGTAATCCATGTAGGGGTTCGGGCACTCTCGCCTAATTTGTTGGATTTTTGGACATTTGTTAAGGATTTGATTCTGGGCATTTTTAATTTTTGGGCAATTTTTTACCTTTAATTCTGTTATTTTTTTTGTTTCCTTTAATTCATTGCAAGAATTCTAATTGGGGTTCTGGGCATTTGTAAATTGTAATGGATTAGAGTTCCTGGGCATTTAAAATGCAATCCTTTTTTCCAAGAACCCTAATTTCTATTTTATGTTTTTCGTTTTTTTCCTTTTAATTTTGTTCTTTTCTTATATATATTTTTTCATTTTTAATGCATTTTAATGATGTGGCGAATGATTTGGAATTTTTAGGGAGAAAAATAATTCAAAAATAAATAAATGTCACATTCGAAATAAATTGCCACATAAATTGTAATTCATGGAAGAATTGGTCTTGTGTGCACTTGGTACACATGGAATCCGGATCGACCTAGTTTTTGACTCGGATCCGCGTGTTTTTAAATTTTGTTTTTTGTTTTTTTGTTTTTGCTTTAGGTTGTGACCTTTATGCTGTAAATATATGACTTTTATGTTATAAATGTGTGATCTTTATGTACAACTATCATGACCTTTATGTACTATAATTTACAAAAATAATGAAGATTTTCAATATAATTTGAACTGTACACCTTTATGTGATATCAATGCGACATTTATGTTATATTATGTCACATTTATGTACAAATATTCTGACCTTTATATAATATATTAAGATGCATAAAGGTCAGAATATTTGTACATAAAAATGATATAGGGGGTGTTTTAGAAAAATTATAAGCTGCTTTTACTAACTTATTTAAGCTGAAAAAGCAAGGGGCAGCCAGCTTTTTCAGCTTAAATAAGCTGCTTATAATTTTTCTAAAACACCCCCCATAATATAACATAAAAGTCACATTAATACCACATAAAGGTACATAGTACAAATTGTGTTGAAAATCTTCATTTTTTTTCCTAAGTTACAGTGCATAAGGTATGGATAGTTGTACATAAAGGTCACACATTTATAACATAAAGGTCAAGACAAAAATTTAGAAAAAAAAAATTAAAAACTCGCAGATCCGGGTCGGATCGACCCGGATTACATGGATCTTAGATCCGTGCACCTAGTGCACATGACTTTTTGTGTTCATGAAAATCTTAGAATTGAGGGAAGTGTGTGCCACTTGCTCAAAATTGGCCGGAGAATACCAATTCTGGTGAGAAAAAGACTGAAATTGGACAAAATTTTCAATTAAAAAACTAAAATTGATGATCGGAAATTAACAGAACCAAAATCGGACGAAGTCCCTAGGCAGGATAAAAATGAATTTAACTCATTAAATATGTAATTATTTTAAACCTTAATCTTCACAACCAAACCGAAACTTTAATTTTTTTAGTTAGCTATTAATGTAATTTATGTAAATAAACATTTGAATATTGTAATTATTTTGGTATCTTAATTAATAATTTACCCAATCAAACTTTTCCATTTATTACGTTAATGGAAAATAATATTGGAAACATAATTAATTATTTAAATTTGTATAAGTTATTTAGCACTTAGACATTTTTAAGAGGCATTTTTCAACAGTAATCACCAACAAAGGATAAATTTCATAATAAAATCAAATTTATTATTTAGTTCTCAATTCTAAATCCAAGTTTTAAAGTTTCTCAATAAGGGACTCAATTTAACTTTTTTTCTTAATGTAAGACTTAAAATTTAGATTGAGTTCTCAATTTAAGACAAAATTTCATTTTCATTTTCTTTTTAATTATATTTATAGGTTTATTTATATTTCAATATGTATTTACATTTTAGACAAATTATAAAGAGTTAGTGTAATTTTGAAACCATTTTCATTCAATTTGTATTAATATATATATATATATATATATATATATATATATATATAATTAATGCATTTCATAAAATTAAGTTTCTTTTTATTTTCTTAATTTTATGAATAAAAGTACAGAGACCCAATTTTAATATTAATTAATTTTCATTATAATTTTCCTTCTTTCTTTCTTTTTTTATATAAATTAATATAAGTTGAATGAAGATCGTTCCAAAATCATTTCTTAATTTATCTAAAAATATAAATACATATTAAAATATAATTAAATTTATAAATATAATTAAAAAGAAAAAAGAAAAATTGTCTTGAATTGAAAACTTAATTTAAATTTCAAACCTTAAATTGAGAAAAAATGTTAAATTGAACCTAGACGTGCTCACCCGATTTTGAAAATCGGGAACCGGCGATTCGGAACCTGCCGGTCAACGGTTCCGGGAACTTTAACCTGATTCCGGGAACCGTTGACCCGGTTCCGGTTCGAATCGAAACTGAGAACTGGCCCCAACCAATTCGGTTTCGATTTCGACATTTACAAATCGCCGAACCGGCGGTTCGAACCGCTGATTTACCCCTTTTCTTAATTGATGAATGCCACGTGGATGGCCCAAATTAAAAAGCCGTTTGTGATCAATGACTCAGATTAAAGAGCCGTTGGAGCCAAATTTACCGTTGGAAACCGGTTCAAAAACCGCGGTTCGGGCATGATTTTGAAATCAACGGTTGTGATCAAACGACCGTTGATGATCGACGGCCTAGATCATTTGAACCGGCGGTTCGAACCGGCCGATCATATATATATATATATATATATATATATATATATATTTGAATTTTTCATGCTACATCTATAAATACCCCCATTCCACCCTTTGATTTCTACGCCAATCTCTCTCTTAATTCTATAATTTCTATTCTCTAAAGCTTACAATTTCAAGTTTTTAGTCTCTCAATTTTAGTTTTTGTAGTTCTTCAATTTGCAATTCGATTTCAATTCTATTTCATTTCAATTCCCACAAAAATTGTCTCGAAGAGCTTTTTCATCCGCCGGTTCGTCTCGTGGGAAGGGAAAGAGTCCGATGCCACTACCACAATCTCTCCACGATAATGAAGATCTTGATTTCATTGATTCGTGTCAGTGTAATCAAGAATCAATGGAGGAGGCGTTGGGCCCTAACACCATCGCCGCCTTTGCTGAAGAAGAAGAAGAGGTGTCGAGGGGAGCAATGCAAGAGAGTGGCAACACTACACAAACCACTACTCCTCGACAATCTTCTTCCCTTCGGAGTGACATTTTCTCCTTCCATTTTAAGAAGGAGAAAGTACCGAATAGCACTACCAACTACAATGTGACGTGCAACCATTGTTCGAAGGTTTACAAGTTCAAGCATGAAAGAGGCTACGAGACTTTCACTAGTAAATATGTTAATCCGGCGAGTAGAAAAATCTCTAGAAATACCGTTACTAGGGATATAGAAAAAATCGTAGTAGAATATAAATATAAATTAATTGAAGACTTAAAAAATTTAAAACAAAGAATTGCTAAATGTAGTGATATATGGAAGGATCCTTATAAGACACATGATTATATGGGTATTACTTGTCATTGGATAGATGATGCAGGGAATCTTCAAAAACGTTTAATTGCATATATAGAATTTGATATTAAACATTCGGCACAACACATTGCACATAAAATGAGACATGTTTTAAATGATTACGGTATTTTAAGAAAAGTATTTTCGATAGGATTTGATAATGCTAGTAATAATATGACGACTTTACCTTACTTGCTTGCATTTTGTCAACCTCCGATTGAGGGAAATTTTTTTCATATTCGTTGTATGTGTCATATCCTAAATTTATGTGTTCAAGATGGATTAGAATCATTAGAAAAATATATTAAATCTATTAAACAAGCAATTTATGATATTGCTAGGTCTACGGTATTGCATAAAAAATGGGCAAGATTTTGTAAAAGACATGGTCTTGAAGTTAAAAAATTTATAATTGATGTTAAACATCGTTGGAATTCTACTTTTTATATACTTCAAGATTCGTATGAATATAGATCAATGCTATTTGAATTTTATTTAGAAAATCCAAATGATGATGTTATTTTATTTGAAGCTTCATGGGATGCATGTTTTAATTTAATTCAACTTTTAAAAATATTTGAAGAGGCCACTAGAGAATTAAGTGGATGTTATTATCCTACTTCTCCTATAGCTTTAGATAATTGTGTTAAGATTGCTCTAATTTTAAATTCATATTCAACATGTCCAATTTTAGGTCCAACCGTCTTAGTAATGAAAACAAAATGGTTAAAATATTTTCATGAAATACCCGATGTTTTTTTATGTGCTAACTTATTAGATCTTAGGATTAGATAAGATAGATTAGAAGAATTACTAAATATATATTATAATGCATTGTTTCCAAATATGATATTAAATGATTATGATATGTGTGATTATATTCCTATCCCTAATGAAGTTGTAAGTAGAACTAAGAAAAATTTGTATAATTTGTTTAAAGAATATAAACAATTATTAGGTGATGATTGTAGTTATGATACAAGTGAACAAAATGTAGGAGGTAGTAGTCAATCATCTAGTTTTCTACCGGCTCAAGCACTTAGTAAATTTTACAATTTTTATGATGTTAGAACACAAAAAAGACCTAGAGGTAGTAACCCTTGTCAAGAATTAGATACTAATTACTTAGGTGCCACATTTGAACAAACCGTATTTGAACATCATATGGATTTATTGAAGTGGTGGGCAAGAAGGACCACCACTTATCTTATACTAACCATTATTGTTAAAGAAGTGTTTGGATGTCCCGCCTCAACCATTGCGGTCGAACATGCTTTTTCCAAAGGAGGACATATGTTGAATCCAAGAAGAGCGAAGTTGACGAAAGAGAATGTGCAAAACATTACTCTACTTGAAGATTGGGTGAGAGTAATGTAAAGATGAGTTTATTATGTTTATAAAGTTGTAATATATCTAATAACTTCTTTTATGCATTGGTTATAAATTATAATTAAGTGATTATAACCATATTTTTGCCACATTATATAAATGCTCTAATTAATAATCAAATTCTAAATAAAGAAAATTATAAATAAGTATTATATCATGAATTCATGATTCATGCAAAATGTAATACAAGTACTGCGGTATCCAAACCGATATGGCGGTACTGAGATGCAGAACCCAGCTTTATGCAACAACAAAAAAAGAAAAAACTGAAAACCGAACTGCCGGTTCCGGTTTAACAGGCGGTTCGGAACCAGAACCGTGACCCCCATGGTTCGGTTCCGGTTCGGGGGTGGGTGGTTCGGCGAACCGGCGGTTTCGGAATCGTGAGCACGTCTAATTGAGCCCCTTATTGAGAAACTTGAAAAATTAAGTTTAGAATTGAGAAATAAAGTATGAATTGGGTTTTGTTATAAAATTTATCCAACAAACCAGAAAAAATTAATCACGTTCATAAACTTATTTATTTATTCTTCGTACCGTTGAAACAGAGAATGAGGAAAAGGATTGATTGTTTTTGTTTTTTCACCATTTATTCCTAAAAAGAAAAAATATCAACTATAAAGCTTATTCAATTCATTTATTTCTTCATACCGTTGAAATATATTATGTAAAAAACAATTAATTTTTTGTGTACAAGTTTTTCAACGTTTTGAAAAGGATTTCTTCAGTATTTATACAAAAGATGCCCGCAAAAGTTATTCATTTATTTCTTCATGCCATTGAAAAGAATTATGGGAAAAACTAATAATTATTTTTGTACAAATTATTAAGTTGGCATTTAACATTCAAGTATTTATTGCGTATCTTGAATTTGAAAAGAACAATTTTACTTACCTTTTTATGTTTTACAACGGTATAAATAGGGCCCCTCTAAATATAATCTACAACCATCAAATATTATTATTCGCAAATCTCTCGTCATTCAATTAAAAAAGCCATTCCGCAAGTCTTAAGGTATGTATATATTCTTCTTCCGCTTCTTTGTAATTTTAGGT
The DNA here is from genome assembly GCA_946896805.1 of Scutellaria galericulata. Taxonomy (NCBI): domain Eukaryota; kingdom Viridiplantae; phylum Streptophyta; class Magnoliopsida; order Lamiales; family Lamiaceae; genus Scutellaria; species Scutellaria galericulata. The sequence continues at coordinate 13,460,749 of OX335794.1, forward strand.
TGTAGAAATTCAGGAAAGTAAAAACAAAGTGTGTGTGTGTGTGTGTGTGTTTCTTTTGTTTAGATATACGTTTTTTTATATATTTATTCAAGCTTGGTTGAAATATTAATTTGGTCTTATTTTCTGCAACAATGGTAAACTAATCCATGTTATTACCATATCTTTCCTAAATATCATTTTGACTTATTCATATATTATTTCAGTTAAAAAGTAAACATACATAAATCCAATAATTAATTTTAGTTATATGTTGGTGTTGATTATTATATATTGGTAAAAGTTCATTTAATTGTTTGGATGGATATGAATCAAAATTCACCACTTTAATTTAAACTGATATGAATAAAATCTGGAAATAATGTTTCGATCTTTGTCTTTCATTGTATTAATATATCTTGATACATATTGAAATCAGTGCTAAATATTCTATAATTTTAAATCAGAGGGATTGTAGGGAGAGAATCAAAGAATGTATATTGGCGCCAAAATTTGTTCTTATTATGCTTTCTTGGTGAATAATTATTTTACCACGTTGATAATTTTTTTTCCTATAACCACTTATTTTTTAATAATATCTACTTACAAATGAAATAAATTGATATTGTATGATATATTACTGATCAATAATTGTTGAATTTTCAAACAATTGATTAAATTCTTTTTTTTTTTTCATAAATCTCATGAAATACTTGGAGATTACCCTAGTCTATATATAGATAATTGCATTACCATCCACAAAGAAGTTTATTGAGTTTAAACTTTAATGTATTAGATGTGTGTGTTATATTTATAGTTTATTGGCTTCAAAAACTAATTAATGATTTGTTAAAAGTGTTCCTCAATAAATCTTTTCTTAAGTATAGGTAGTAATTGGGAGAAAGCAAACATGTTTAGTGAAAAGGAATTGGCAAGCTTCTATGGGGTGTTGCAAAATACAGGAGAGTTTATAGAAATAGATTGTGGTTGCACTAATCCAAGGTATGGTGACACACCTGGACAACTTAGGAGTTATGTTGATGGAAGACTTGAGATTGATTGTACTTGTACGGACGACTGTAACAAAGGTATTTTTTTTTAATCTTAATTAATCTATTCAAGGGGAAAATTGGAAATTTAAAACAATATTTTTAGGTCATTCACAGATGAAGGTCATTAATTTTTCGGGGCCCGATATTGGACATTAACTTTTCAATTTGAACGATTTTAAGACAAAAAAACCCAAAAACACGAATTTCGGATCCAATCGCATGAGATTTGAGCTTTTTTTTACGTGGTTTCAACTGAAATTCGTGAGTTCGGGATATTTGTTCTAAAATCATCCAAATTGAAAATTTAGAGTCTTAATGTTGGGGCCTGAAAAGTTAGTATCCTTCATTAGTAAATAACCTAAAAATAGTGTTCTAAATTTACAATTTCCCTTAATCAAAAAATAAATATACAGCTCAAATTTCTTTAACACCTCTCTCTATTCAAGTTTCTGCACTTCTAAATCGTATTAAAAAAAATCCAAATTATGAAAATAATTTATTTCTATTTAAATATGAGTGCTTCAAAAGAATATTTCTATATGCAACTTATCATTAAAAGTTAATAATTGATTGAGTACTATACATTTTCTTAACTTCATTCATGTCTACATCTACTAAAATTTCCTTTGACTTCATTCATGTCTACATCTTCTATCAGTTAATTTTACCTCATTCAAATTTAATCATCTAACTATCATTTTATTTTCAAATTTTGGTCCAATTTTTTATATTCACCTATATAGACGTGGGATTGTTGATGTGAATTTTTTAATTTCGGCGTCTGCGTTTGACAGAAATTGATATTCTGACAAAATTAGTTCAAATTTGAAAAAAGAAAAAGTGATAGTTAGAAGATCAAAAAAAAAAAAAAAAGATTGATGGTTAAAAAAAATGGACAAAACCTAAGTTACTTGACGAAAATTGAAAATTTCACTTTTATTTAATAATAACTATCAACTTGCACACAAGATTCACTATAAATTTTAGTGTGTGATATATGAATTTCATTATCAATTAACACTTACATATCCTAAGTGTGATTATATAACGAAATATGCATCAACATGTAACACAATATCTTGATTGATCGACTTGAGCTTGCAGTTAATATGTCCCCAGTTGAGTTTGCAAAACATGGTGGGAAAACTAATGCACATAATAGTTGGAAGAGTCAGATTTGGGTGTTCAGTAATGATGGAACCAAAATTCCTTTGTGGAAGACATGTTTGTTGAAGCATCACACAGATACTTTCCAAAGACCTTTACGCCAAGTCATTCATCGAGATGAGTTTATAACATGTTCTCAATGTCATAAATTACGTCGATTTTATATTCGAGACAGAGAGGCTTGTAAGGTCTATCACAACGCTCTTGTCAATCGTAATTGGAAATGTTCAGACATGTCGGACAACATGTAAGTATATACATCTTTGTTTTTCGTTAAATAAATGAAGGTAATTCTTTTTATGTATTATCATGAGTCAGTTTCATATAAGTTTTTCTAATTCTGAAATTACCAATTGAAGTTAGACTTTATGTGACAAATCAACTATAAAATTTCATATTGGCATGAAAACTTACTAGTCTATTACTATTTTGACAATATATAAATTTTGAGTTGCAACTAATATTATCTTGTGTTGTTCTTGAAATATTAGATTGAGCTGCAATGATGCTGAGGAAAGAGAATGTCGAAAAGCATGTAGAGGTTGTCCAAGAAAGCCAAAATGTCGAGGTTGCGAGCAATGTGTATGTTTAGGTTGTGATATGTGTCGCTTTGAAACTTGTATCTGCCCAACTTGTGTTGAGTTTATTATGAACATGTGATTCATTTTGTGTTATACAATATTTCTTTCATTTCTTAACATATATAGTACGTATAAGAATAGAATGGAGATGGAATACATTTTTGTTTTTTGGTTTTAATTTATTTGTAAGACATTTGTATGCTATCAAGGATACGTTAATTGTTAAGTGAATCTAACTATATTATATTTAAATAATCATATGAAAAGACATGAATAAAATTAATTATGCAAACATGTTTGTAGATCATAAAATGATAAAAATAAACCTAATGAAAATAAATAATAATAAGCATTAAGGAATATTTTTTTGCTTAAAATTTGGTGTAAATTGTTGGAGATGAATTTTAGTTTGTATAATTATTTTTTCTTCGATTGCACTCAACATCCATGAGTTTTTTTCACTTTGCAACCTAAGCCTTTTTCATTTTCTGATCACTTTTTCATTTACAACTGAATTTGATGTCCCAAATTTTGTTTTTATCAAAATACATGAAATATCGGCAAAACACTCCCATCTCAAACCAAATAAAAGCTCCAAATCAATTTTCAGATTTCCTTTTGATTGAGAATGCATGTTTGATTTTTGAAGAGAAATGTTAAGAAAAATTCGATTCTTTCTATGCAATATTTTTCGAAATGTTAGCCCTATAAAATAGACACATCCCAGTAACGTGAGCGAACACTATTATGGATTATAAAGAAGAGTTGGCCCAAATAAAAATAAGTGGTGGGTCAATATTATGTTAAACCCCACACCCCAAAATACGCCCAACTCCCCAAGTTAATGCACGTCCCATTTCCTTTTTTTTTTTTTACTTTTTCTTTTCCACGCATATCAGTCATTTTCTTCATCACAGTTTACAACATGTATTTTTTCAACACTAAAATTCTCACTCCTTCAGTATCAGCAAGGACGGAATCGAGGAAGACGAAGGGTTTTAAGAAAAGTTAACCTCCAAATAAAAATTCCGATGATTAAGACATTCAAGCCTACTAAGTGAGTGAACTCTTCACGACACCCACTACACCATTAACTTGAGGAACTAGAAGACCAACACTCACATATACTTTGAATTGGGTTTTCGCTAAACCACTTGGGCCACACCAAGAAAATGGACACCAACTCGATTGTGGGCCAAACCCATTTTCGAGTGTTAAAAAATATACATTTTAATAGGCTGATCTAATCCAAAACTCAAGATCCAGAACTGTCCCAGTCGAAAGCCCAATTGCCATGGTCCACACTCAAACCCAAACTAAGACCTATGCCGAGACCGAGTCGACCCAGCCGGTTGGACGAGCAGGCGCACACTTGTGGCCCACTGGACTTACCTTTGTCTATATTAGTTTTGCAATACACCAAACTGTTATCAATAATATCGTGGATAAAATTTAGGAATTAATCAATGTTATCAAATAATCAAATCCTGCTATGTAAAAGAAAATCAGTTTTATCTGTACATGGGTCATTGACACTCAAATCCTACATTTTTGGCAATTATTTTATCAACACATGAAACTTGTGCAAAAAGGTTAACGATGAGGTATAGGAGAAATGAATGGACATTTCTCATTAGGATCTTGAGTGATTATCTTCTATATTCTGCTCTTCAATTTTCTTTATCAGTAGGCAAAATTCTCCATAGCACCCTTTCTGTGATCATCTGCATCATCTCCTTATCTAGAAATTAATTATACTTGCTAGTTTCTTGAACAACTATTTTCTATCAATATCAATATATTACACACACACGCACACGAACTCAATCACCATGGATTCAAGAAAACATATGTGAGTACAGTAATTGTCTCTTTTGATTTATGTAAATATATACTTTACATTCTCAAATTATATTAATAACTGCACTAATATGTTTTGCAGAGAGGAAATGTACAAAAGAAAGTTGCAGAGAATCCAAGTGAGGGATTTGGAGAATTCTTATCAATTCCCAAAAGGAGGGAAGATCACTAATATGAAACTCGAACCATTAAAATTTATCTTCTCTCTCTTTCTAATCACCATTCTGCTCTTTCTTTATTTTCATGAGTAAGTCATGCTTTAACAGATCTCGTTTTGCTTCTAATTTGTGTTCTCACACCCTTCTTTGATCTATCTGTGGTCGTTCGCCACAAGAAAACTTACCGACAATGACCGGAAAAATCCGTCACCAAAATCAAAATTTCCGTCATTAATATGTATTGCTGACGGACTTTTGGCGGAAAAATTCAGTCAATAAAAACTTTGTCACTAAATTTTAGTGCGAAATAAATTCCTGTCAACAAATTTGTGACAGAATTTCCGTCAGCAAGATGAAAAAATCCATCATTAAATTTGATTGTTAAGTTTTTCTGACAAAATGTACCGGTGACGAAAGGGTTTGCTATATTAATGAAAGGGATGAAAAATGATTTTAACCCACCTGATTCGATTTGATCTTTGTGAATGAATAGGTGGTGGACATGGGATAGTTCAGATTCTCCATACACATCAGATTTAGAAGTAAACTGGGAAGAAATTCTAAGAGTATTATATCATCTACCACAAGACAACAAAATCCAAAGAATTGGACTTCTAAACTTCAATGATGATAAGGAAATCCATCAATGGAAACATTACATTCCCAACGCCAATCACACTGTTCTTCACCTCAACCACGCCCACAAAAACATGACGTGGGAGGCGTTGTACCCCGAGTGGATCGATGAAGAAGAAGAAGAAGAAAAATCTCCAAAATGCCCCTCTTTTCCAACCCTTGAAGTGCCACTGCAACGGCTGGATCTCGTTGCAGTGAAGCTTCCATGTCGAAAAGAAGGGGCAAACTGGTCCAGAGATGTAGCTCGGCTCCATCTGCAGATTGCAGCTGCTGGTTTAGCTGCATCTTACAAGGGGATTTATCCTCTGCATCTGCTTTTTGTGACCAGGTGTTTTCCTATACCTAACCTGTTTACCTGCAAGAATCTTGTTGCTCGTGAATCCATTACATGGTTGTATAAGCCTGATTTGAATGAACTGAGAGAAAAGGTTAAGCTCCCAATTGGATCGTGTGAACTTGCTCTCCCACTTGGAGGTATAGGTGAGTTCTAAGTTCTTAATTATGACTTCTTTTTTTTTCAAACATTAGTCAGTTTACATATTACTAGTATTTTAGACTGCGTGTGCGGCCTAGGATCATATAAATTTGATATGATGCTTCATCAGACAAATAAATAAGAAATTGGTGTAGATACAAATTTCAATTGTCACATGCGTGAGCCCATGTCAAATTTATATCATTTGAGTCAGTCCTGCCATCTAAATTAGTCGTAATATGTACAACTCCAACTAAATTAAAGATTTCAGGAATAAAAACACTATAATTAGATTAAATTAAGAAACTAATTTTGCACACTTTTGAAAGAAAAATAACTTATTTTATCACACCGTATTGTTAGTTATGAGCGGAGTGGAGCTAGACTAGCTTAGAAGGGCTAATTTCTTTTGGAGTGAATAAATCATCTAAAATTTAATGTTTTAACAATAAGAATTAAGTAATATATACACATGAAATATAGATTAAGTTATGTGATCAATTTTACAATTATTTCGGAAAATTTGTTTCTCCTCGTCTCACACATCATGTAATTTGTGCGTGAAATGAGTAATATATCCTTAATAATTGTTGACTAACTGAGAAAAGAGAAGACAAGAATCTCATAGAAACCTTATACATTCATTCATGTCTTAGAAGTTAGAAGAAGCTTTATGTCTGCTCCTAACTGCAATCTTCCTTGAAAACAAACAGAAAAGCACCAAACCGAAAAGAGGCAGCAGCATGAGGCGTACGCGACGATCCTCCATTCAGCATACGTCTACGTCTGTGGCGCCATCGTCGTAGCACAGAGCATCAAAATGTCCGGTTCCACCCGAGACCTCATCATCCTCGTCGACGAATTCATCAGCCAAAACCACAGGACCGGCCTCGAAACAGCAGGCTGGCAAGTCCGAACAATCGAAAGAATCAGAAACCCTAATGCTGAGAAAGACACATACAACGAATGGAACTACAGCAAGTTCCGGCTATGGCAGCTCACAGACTACGACAAGATCATCTTCATCGACTCCGACCTACTCCTCCTCCAGAACATCGACTTCCTCTTCCAAATGCCGGAGATCTCCGCCACGGGCAACCACGAGCACCTCTTCAACTCAGGCGTGATGGTGATCGAGCCATCCAACTGCACTTTCCAGCTCCTCATGGATCACATCAACGACACGAGGTCCTACAACGGGGGAGACCAAGGGTTCCTGAACGAGATATTCACGTGGTGGCATCGCGTTCCGAGGCGATTGAACTTCTTGAAGCACTTTTGGGAGGGAGATGATGACGTGGCGAGGAGGAGGAAGGTGGAGCTGTTCGAGGCCGAGCCTCCGGTTCTGTACGTGCTACATTACTTGGGGAACAAGCCATGGATGTGTTTCAGAGACTATGATTGCAACTGGAACGTGGAATTGTTGCGCGAGTTTGCGAGCGATGAGGCGCATAGAAGGTGGTGGAGAGTGCATGATGAGATGGGGAAGGAGCTTAGGGGTTACTGTGAGCTGAGAGAGTTGCAGAAAGCACAGTTGGAGTGGGATAGAAGAGAAGCTGAGAAGGGGAATTATTCAGATGGGCATTGGAGGATTGAGATTAAAGATGAGAGGCTTGTCAACTGCAATGAGGATGATTGTGATTGGCGGGAAAAGTTGCGCCATTGGGGGGAGAAAACTGCTGCTGCTGCTTCTGCTAGGTTAAGATCAACTTTTTCCGACTAAAATTCATTTTTTCGTCCTGTCGGAATCTGGTCCTGTATAAATTTTAAAAAAATCAATTTCAGTACTGTAATTGAATAAAAATGTCCGATTTTAGTGTTTTTCTATTGGAATTTGTGGACTAGGGTGATTTTTTCACGTTTGAGATGCACTTCGAGAATTATGGTGGAAAATGTTTTTTTTTTTAATTGCATGACTGAATTTGATGGATTTTTGAATTGTACTGGTTTCGAACACGAGTCTTGAGATCGAAGGAATTTTTTCATATTTTTTTAACGATTATTGTAATACCTTAAAAGTAAATATATAATACCAATACCTCAAGAGCATACAACTAATTTTCTGCAAATCATGATGTCATATTATTTGAAATAATTGATTTTCAATGTCTTAAAATTATTGTGATATATTGTGATTTGAAATCAATTATCATAATCTATGAATATGAGTAAAAGAGAAAAGAAAGAAGAAAAAAAACCACATACATAATTTCATAGTGATTTGAAGAAGAATAAAAAAAAGGAAGAAGATAGAGAAGAAGAAGAAGGAGAATGTACAATAAGAAAGATAGATTGAGATGAAGTAGGGATAAAAAAAAGAAAAAAAATGAAGATGAAACAACGCCTCAATCATAGCATGTAAAATAAAAGAAAACAAGCGTGTAAAATAAAGGAAAAAGAAAGGAATTGGCTTTCTATGTAACGAAAAAGAAAAGAAAAAACAGCACTTGTAAATATTAAAAAAAAAAAAAGAAAAGGAAATTAGGGGTTGGGGACACGGTGCCCCGGGCATATAAACTTTTGCCTTTCTTTCGAGGGTTTGGTATAAACTGAGGTATCTTGTTTTATAATTATATGACAATTTATATGTATACAACAATAGTTGTTAAACACAACAAGAGGATGATCCAATATTTATACTTCATTCACTAAATAGATTCTCTTTGTATATAAATATATAGCTGTGTAATAATGAAATAAATGCTTTTGATATTGTAGCCTGTCAATTTGTTTTGTCGAAATCCCAATCTTAGTCAATTCTCATAAGAATTTTTTTTTTTTATTGGCTTTTTAACCTTTTTTTTTTTAATCAATTAGAATGGTACAATCTGATCTCAGTTTGGGATAAAATCATTTTCAACCAGTAACACTGATATTTTTGTAAAATGTTCTCATAATTATCTGTTATTTCAATTACTCCCACAACTCTGATTCATTTCTTGATTTTGATCCAGTTTTCATAGAAAATTACAAAATTTGTGAGAAATATGTCATGTACACATCAAAGTTAGTGGTAGTGGTTTTTTGGCGAACTTTGATGACATTGACCAAATTTAGCTAATAGAAAATTAAAATTACACAGCATATATATAAAAATTACTAATCATAAAAAGTATTGTACATCAATATCATTATTAAAAAAAATGTAAAATCAATCTGCAACCAACATGCGGATTTCTCATCAATTCTTCAGGCACCCACAATGCATCCCTTTTTTTTTTGTCCTCATTTAAATGGATTATGAATTGTCTTTGCCATCAAATGTCATGTCAGATGGTGGAACAAGGATCCGTTAGATAGTCTAAACTCAAAACAAAATAATAATAATAATTATAACGGTGGTGTTTTTTTGCAAGATAGAATGACCTATTTATAAACTTCATTCTAATATGGAGGAGATGATGGGAAGACACACATGCCTCACTAAAAGAGTGGGCTAATCATTTCTCCACCAAGCCCACTACTTCCACTCAAGGAGAAAGGTTCTATCATGAGTCAATCTAACATGGGCCACAAATTCAATCACGTGATCCTATCATGGGTCAATCACCTCTAACAGAATCATTGGCCACAGACCCAATCGCGCAAGGTGGCTCATAGGATCCAACAGTACTTGGTCCATCTTAGTTTTGAAATGTCTTAGGACATCACTGATTGTACAGTGAAATTTAAAAGACTAAAGTGTATATGAAGGATCATGTATGTATATCACAAGTGTATATGACTCGAACCTAAGACATTGCTCAAGGTAAGAGAAGTATATGCTGCTAGGCTAAGCATATGGATACTCCAAATATCATATTGAAAATCAGTTTCGAGAATTTAAATTAAATACATTATGATCATTATGATAATCTACTCAAAACATAGATTAATTTTATGTCTTTCAATTTCACAAATAATCGAAGATTGATTCCACAAATTTACATTCGAACACGTGTAGTTACACCTTGACTAAACTTCAATTATGATCAAAACCAATTTTTTTTCCCAAGATTGTGCTCCTCTCTCTTGATTGGAGAGACTAAGGATTTTTTCCATGCTAGTAGATTTTATTTTTATTGTACTGCTTTAGTTACAAATTTCTACTTTAATTAATTTCAGAAAATTGGCTCACGTCAAGTTGCTGAAATTTAATTTGGGTACTTACTATGTATTCACTCACATCACTGTAATATATGTAGTCAAAATCATATAAAGATTACAATGCTAGCTAGTGGATTACAACAATATTTTGATAGAACTATTATTCGTACTAATTAATATTTACCAATGAATACATATATCAATAGAAAAATACACAATTTATTTTGCACATCAGCAATGGAAAATTGAAATGGTTATCACAAAAGACCTATATATATAACGCCCTCCCACAAATACTTTGAGGCACCACCAGTTCATCAATGGCGGCTTTTCTTTCTCTCTCATTCTTCCTCTTCCTCTCTCTCTCTACGGCCTCCCACCACCACATACCGCCGCCCACTTCTCGCCAACAAAATCCCAACATCATTCACGAGGCCTGCAAGGCCTCACGTGACTCTTCAGCATGCGAAGCCTGGTTGTCCCAGTCCAGTCACGTGCCTCCAAATGCCACCGTTTTGCAAGTCATCCAATCCGCTATGCAGATCACCACTACGAATCTCGACACCGGACGCCGCATGGCCCGGGATATTCTCACGGCCTTCGGTGGGAACAACAACCGCTCTGCCGCCGCCAACACTTGCCTGGAAATGGTGCATTACGCCGAGTACCGGATTAACCGTTCGGGGGAGGCTCTGACACGTGGCAGCCTCAAGGACGCGCGTGCATGGATGAGCGCGGCCTTGGTCTACCAGTACGACTGCTGGTCAGCGCTCAAGTACGTGAACGACACGCCCTTGGTGGTCAAAACGATGTCGTTCTTCAACAACACTCTCATCGCTGGAAGCAGCAGTATGCTGGGAATGATGGTGAGCTACGATGTTTACGGTCAGAAAACCGGATCTTGGGGCCCAGCCAGGACCGAGCGGGACGGGTTCTGGGAACCGGTCGAGTCGGGGTATTCTAGACCCGGTTCGTTTGGCGGCGTGCCGCCGGGGCTGAAGGCGGATGTGACGGTGTGCAAGGGCGGAGGTGGGTGCGATTACAAGACGGTTCAAGAGGCGGTGGATGCAGCGCCGACCGGGTCGAGGGAGCGGTTCGTGATACGGATAAAAACCGGGGTTTATGAGGAGACGGTTCGGGTGCCACTGGAGAAGGAGAACGTGGTGTTCTTAGGGGATGGCATGGGCAAAACGGTCATTACAGGGTCCAAGAATGTGGGCCAGCCCGGAATGTCTACCTACAACTCCGCCACTGTTGGTAAGTTTGACTTATTTATTTCAATATATATTTAATATTTTCTGATTTCATATATTCGTATATTTTTATAAATGAATGTGTGCACTTCCTCCTCAGTGTAATGAACTAATTATTTTTTTAAATGTTATTTGTATTGTTATTTATATTTTATATGTAATTGAATGTATATATGATCTAGTAAAATACATTAAACATTATATATATATATATCTTCTTTTTCCATTTCCAACAAAAAAATTAAAATTCAAATGAAATTAAAATTTTCGACTGGTAGTCTCCGACCCATCTTAAAACCTTTAGCTAGAAATGAAATGGATGAAACTCCATCCCACAAAATGATCTCATTTAAATTTTTATCAAATAGATCATAATATGATCAGAAATTTTGAAAATTCGATAGTCTAATTACTTTAGGAAAGTCTCAACTTTAATCCAATATTTATTATTACTTTCAAATTGAGTAACGTAAGTATGTATTAAAATCTGAAATTTTAGTCTCATAGGTATTAATTTTTTAAATTCCAGTTTATATGCATATATTAAAATTTGCATTTTATTAGTCCTCTAATAAAATCTTTACACTCCTCACTGTATAGTGTATATAAGTAGATATGTCATTATACACTGCAGTCCATCCTTTTCTTTCACAGTTTCAATCTCCATAGCAACTGCTAATAATGTGGGATGATAATGAAATCTCTTAATTAATGGCCATCACAACATCTAAATTAATTGTGTTTTATATAAATTTATAATTAATTGCAAGCAATGTCACTTAACTATACATGCATAGTAATAGTTTGATCTCTACACAGGAGTTGTTGGTGATGGATTTATGGCTCGAGATTTGACGATCCAAAACACAGCTGGTCCCATTGCTCATCAAGCAGTAGCTTTCCGTTCGGACAGCGATCGTTCCATCTTAGAAAACTGCGAATTCATCGGCAATCAAGACACTCTTTACGCCCACAGCTTACGCCAGTACTACAAATCATGTCGTATCCAAGACAACGTGGACTTCATATTCGGAAACTCAGCTGCATTCTTCCATGACTGTCACATCCTCGTCGCTCCTCGACAAGTCAACCCCGAAAAGGGTGAGAAAAATGCCGTGACGGCCCATGGAAGAATCGACCCGGCCCAGTCAACAGGGTTTGTTTTCGAGAACTGTGTGGTCAATGGGACCGAGTCCTACATGGCTCTCTTCCACAGCAATCCCAAGGTGCATTATAATTTCTTGGGAAGGCCGTGGAAGGAATATTCTAGAACGGTTTTCATTGGGTGTGTATTGGAGGTTCTTGTCTCGTCGGATGGATGGATGCCGTGGGACGGGGAGTTTGCATTGAAGACGTTGTATTATGGGGAGTTTGGTAATAGTGGGGGAGGATCTAATACCTCGAGACATGTTAATTCATACTCGTTTCGGAATTTCATACAAGGGAATACTTGAACTTAGTGTATTATGATTATGATATCAATCAACTCTTGGAGAGATATTTATCACAATTACATTTGAAATAGACGAAGTTGAAGCTAGATTTCTGACTCTTTTAATTGGTGTTACATGCATAATATTTAGCCTCAAATCCTTAAATCAAAATTAATTCTGCGACAAAGTGGAGATTTTGTGAATGCATCATGAATGCTAGATGCGTTATTAATTTTGGAATGAACAAAATACCTAAATTATGTCACATGATTTCCACATGACATATTCAGGTAAAACCTGATTTATTGCAATAACGTGTTCGTACATGATAATTTTCTGCACGATTAAGATATTTGAAATAAATTTGCACTATCTTCTGAAACTTGATCATATATTTGCACCAACGTAAATGGAATTGTTAGTATACTTGGCATTTTTTATATGTATTCATTATGCATAATCCTTATTGTTTGATATATATTGATTATGCAAATCATTATTGTTAATTCATGGTTATGAGTCCCTTTCTGAGATGATTCAACTCTGTTTGATGATTCCATTGCCAGCACGAAACACAACAGAAAGTGCTCATGATATAACCAATCTTGGTAGAAAGTAAACATAAATATTACTTTTTCACCTAAATAGTAATTTCTATCGAATTTGACTGACATCACATTCCATTGATCCAACTGCCTTTTCACTTCTAATCATCAAAATCTGATTGACGATCTTTAGCAATTACCAGAATTAATAATCTGTTGTGAGTTTTATAAAACACTAAAATAGACATTCAAAATATTTGTACACAAATCCAAATTGATTGAATTAACATTTCGTCTTTGATGTTTGGTCTAGTCTGTCACCATAGTTTATAATGATGTTGATCAATTGAATTTAGAGGTTGTGCATATTAACTAGGTTCAATTTGTACAGTATATGTTCAATTTGATATTCATAAGGTTTGATTCACGTTGCATGTCATTTATTATCTATTATCTAGGACTAAAGATTTCAGAATTAAACTGAAGTAGCTTGTATGCAATCATAAATGGTAAAAGAAATGGTGTTAGTTAAAATAAGATCCAGATGTTTTAAGTAATTTGATTTTAATACATATTTTATTTTCTGTAGTAGTTGATTCGTAATATTTTCCAATTAAATTAAACCCCTCATATTTGTTAATATATTATATAAATATGTTGTCATTAATATAGTTGTATTGTTCTTTATGAGATCAACTTTGATTCATCACATCTACACATTAATAATGTTCTGCGCGCGCTAGTCAGGCGCATAGATATGTTTAGTTAGTGTCTAAGTATTGTCTAGATGTCGAATATAAATTAAATTGATTTCTTGTTAGTTGTTATTTTAGCTATTTTTCTAAATTCTTTAATCTTTAAAAACTATTTGAACTCTTAGGATTTTGGACTTTAATTAAATAAAATTGTTGTCTTGTAGATAGGTGTGCACATACATGTTTTAGAGATTATCCAAAACGAACCGAAAAAGTTCCTAACCAAAAATATATATTGACTATTTGAATTGAAAAACTATTTATCACGATTTTGAAAGTTTTCCAATTATTCAAAGGAAGAATCAAATCGAAGAACTGATTTTAGAGAGTAAATCGATGATTTATATTTATATTTTGAGATCGAAACAAGAGTAGGTCTTATATGAGATGGTCTCACGTGAGACTTTATGCAAGACGAAGTTTATATGGATCAATAAAGCGAGTCAACTCATTTAATATGATCAATATCGATATCACATAAGACTATAAAAAGCTTTGTCTCACGTATGGTCTTATGGAGTTTTTGCGTCGAAACAATTTTGGTCTCGCATGTAAAACATTTTACATTTTTTGACTACAAGCATCTGTTTTCCAATTTTGGTTATCTATGTTTTACTTTCTTCCAATTTTTATCTAAATTTTCAAAATCGTTGACTTGACCGTCAGAATTTTCAGCAACAACGTAAATAATTATGAAAATTTTGAGTAAAATTAGACTAAAATTGGGAAAAAAAAATTAAAACATAGAAAACCAAAACTGGAAAACGAATCCTTCAACATATAAGGACTAATTTACTTGATAACTATTATGCTTTAAAAATGCTAATAATTTAGTTATTTAAATATTATATTCAATCATTTGCATCGATCGAGCCTTTTTGTTTTAATCTTCAATGTTTAACACTAATAACAATCAAAAATTGCAAAATTCAAACTAAAATAGCAAAACTCTCTAATATTCAAGTTTGGCCTTACTCCATACAATTAGGTGTCTGCATACAGTTTCGAATATATACCAGCTGGAACAATATCTTAAAATGTCTAATTTGAATCCAATTTTAATCACCAAGTTTGTGATCTTGACCATTTTTCATTACCATTAATTATTTCTGTAACACTACTCCGAATTCGATCCCTAAATTGATCCCCAATAACTGTGCACTTCCAAAACTTGAACACAATTAAGATCACAAAAGGTGTCACAATTTAAGACAAATGGAAGCAGCAAAATCATCAACATAAAGGAAACTTGCAGCATTTGAGTGTAGAAG
This sequence comes from Scutellaria galericulata, assembly GCA_946896805.1. Lineage (NCBI taxonomy): Eukaryota > Viridiplantae > Streptophyta > Magnoliopsida > Lamiales > Lamiaceae > Scutellaria > Scutellaria galericulata. The sequence continues at coordinate 13,475,997 of OX335794.1, forward strand.
GCTTCAAAACTCCACTCTCCAACTCAATTGGAAGCGAACTACTCGTTCATTTTTCTGACATGCTGAAGCATCTTTTGATGCTTTCAAGGGAAGAGGCCGCCACCCCACAAGACTCTCTTCCAAAAGTTCCACATTTACTTGCTCAAGGTCACGCAGACAAGTACTCTTTCCACTCATAATGTAGCAATTTTCTCCTTTTTCTTGTACAAGTGTCTTGCAAAGGAGCTTTAGCAAGTTATCATTCGCTTTCTCTGCTAATCCTGTGCACGACTTAGGCAACCAGTGCTGAGTTATGAATAAAGGATGGCAACTCCAAAATAAACCATTTAAAAGAGCATAACAATACGAAAGTGGTCCAAGAACATGCATAGTCAAATTCTCCACTTTAGGTTTAGGTAAACCTACAAAATCCTCCATGTAATTATAGCTCCTCTCTTTGATATACCCAAAATCCAAAGAGAGAAACTCTTGATGAGCTTAAATTTGTCAGGAGTTTATTTAAATTACGGATCCATGAAGCACAAGGATTATTGCACCGTATAAATATCAGAGACTCCCATTCCCTTTCCCTTGAAGCTGTTGCAAAAGACACGCAAGGCATTGAACCCGAAAAGGTAAACTTCTTAACACTTGGAACATCAAAGTTGGCCTTCAAGATCCAGTTCTGGGCAAAGCTTATGAACTCAAGTGAATGGCTATGAATTTGTATTTCTTTGTTATAACCATAGCAATAATGAACAGTCAAATCCTTCAAGCAGGGAAATTTAAACGAGAAGTCGCTGAAAAAGAATGTACTAATTTTCACCTTCTCCAAGACCATCTTCTTCAGCTTATGCAACTCAAACAGATTAACACCACATCCCACATTTTGTTTTTCAAACTCAACAAGGGGACTCAATGCCATCATTCTTAATTTCGTCCAGCCACTATATAAATTCAGATCTTTAGTAAAGCACTTGCATTCAGTCAATACCAATTCCTCAATCAAGGGACAGCTCGAAAGAACATCCAAAATCATATCACCTTCTATATGCACTTCACGTAAATTTAGGGATTCGAGTCTTGAACAACTTACCTTCCCAGGCTCCATTCTGCAACCGGCAACAGATAATCTGATAAGGGTTCCGGATCCAAGCACCTTATGAGGTAAAACATAAAGCGAAGTTCCATGAGAATTCTCAAAACTGATATCAGTGGCACCAATTTTCAGCGCTTTAACAATCAATTCATTAGCAAGAGAATTACTACCTAAACCCCACCATTTCATGTGTAGCTTAAAACTCTCAATCTTTAAATTCAGTTCATCGTACCTTTGCAGAGTCTTCCTCGCAAATCCCGAAAACGTCTTCTGGAATTCCGAGAGATTGCCGGGATTTTTAAAGTTGCGTTGATCGAAATCGAGATTTGGGCGAGTTAACCAAGCGCCGTACCACGATTTGGCGAAGATAGTTGTCTGCGCAGCTTGTTTTCCACTGAGGAAGGATTGAATGTGGTGAATGAAGGCTTCTGGTAACAGAATTTCGGCTTCAACGCGTTTCTCCATTGCTAACCCTAGAAATGGTTTCGATTTGGGGATTTGCTCATTTCGATTGAGTTTTGCGATTAATTTATACTCAAAAAGTTCATTTCTAAGGTGGCGGGAAAATCCTATTTTGCTGTTTCTTTCTTTTTCTATTTTTATTTTAATTAGTATAAGTATTAATTATATAGTATGTATTTTTTTTATTAGTAATAAGTATTAATTAATAGAATAGTGTTTGTGTGCACCAAGTGCATGAATAATGATCCATGCAACCGGGCATGTGGGTCGGATTGGATCGGATCTGAACCAAATCTGCGCCCACTTTTTTTTTTTTTTAATTTATGACATAACATTTATATTTACCAAATATAACATTTATGTTTAGCAAGTATAACATTTATGTACAAATATCATAACATTTAAATAAATTTACTTAGACTTTTTTCAATATAAAAAATATAATTAAAAGTTATGTAATATTTATATTAATCAAGTATAACTTTTATGTTATATTAGTATAACTTTTACATACATATATCATAACATTTAAGTGATAGTACTCAAACTTTTTTTCACTATAAAATTTCATGTAGTATGGCTTAACATTTATGTTATAATAATTTAACATTTATGTTATAATAGTATAACATTTATGTACAAATATAATAATTTTTATGTACTTAAAGAATAACATAATGTTATATTATTATAACGAAAATGTTAAATTATTATGCATAAAGGTTATATAACAACATAAATGTTTTGAAAGGTTTTGAAAGATATTATAAGTTTGTCATATAGTGCAAAAGGTTATGTGAACATAACTAAAAGGTTAGGTTCGACAAATCAATATGTTAGGTTTGTCAAACTAAAAAGTTAGGTCAAATAACTACGAAACTAGGGTTTGAGTTGGGGTTTGGATGCGTGAGACGTGCGTGGGACGCGTGAAATGCACCCCTGAATTGGGACAACCCGGGTGCACGGATTGGGACAACCCGGTTGCACGGATCTAGTATCCGTGCACCTGGTGCACAAAAAGATTTATGTTAACTATATATTTCATTATACATGTGAGATGACATCATTCATTTGAAAGATATCCAAATGTTAATTATACATATAATAATAAATAAGCACTTTTGTGCACCTCATGCACACATGCACGCAGGTTGGGTCCGGGTCCGGGTGCGGGTTGATCCGAATCCGCATACGTTTACTTTTTTTTTTTTTTTTTGTCATGACCTCTATGTTATGTTAGTCATACATTTATGTTATATTAGTTATACATTTATGTCAAGATATCATACATTTATTTAATATTTTTAACCCTAAAAAACCCCTAATTTCGAAATAATTTGTACATGTTTACCTTTATGTGATATTATTTATACATTTATGTGATATTACTTATACATTTATATCAACATAGTTATACCTTTATGTAATATATAAAGATACAACTATCATAACTAAAATGTATATTTAACATAACTAAAAGGTATGACTGTTATAACTAAAAGGATTGAAAGGTTATTATGTTTGTCTAAAAAAAATACTAAGGTATAGCTAATCTTACAAAAGGTATGACTAACATAACTAAAATGTATGACTAACACTACTAAAATGTTAAGTTAACATAATATATAGGTCTAGCACCTGAAAACATGTTTGAGTAAATTTTGTCAGCGACATGGTGGCGCGTACGAGCGCGGGTGGACCGGATCGACTCATGCACGAATTTAGGATCCGTACACTAGATGCACAAAAGTTTTTGTATAATAAATATACTATCATCTGATGTTTAATTTTAAATTTTTTTAATTTAACTTAATAATTTTCATCAAAAAATCCTTGAAAATATATATTCCTTATTCAAAGAAAGACATAGGCACCTTATATTTTATATAATATAATCTTTACAAAAAATTATACTTTATCACGTACATGAAAAATTTTATATCGCCCTACATCAAATTTTCTTTCATAATTTGTTAATATACATTTAATATGTTTCTTTCATCAATAATAATCAATTTGAGTTTTTTCAACATCAAATTCATTTAGCCATATATATCCTTTCTTCTCTAGAAAAATTATACCAAAATCAAGGATTTATCCCTATTCCATCCCATATCTTTGTGTGTGTAAGAAAAATGAGATTTCAAAGACTATATTTTAGAAATATTTAGTTATTTCAATCTTTTGCATGATTGCATCTAAGACATGATCTCAAAGAGCTTCCCTAGCTTTTCCTATTATAAGATAAAAGTGATGGAAATTCTATTAGATAGTACAGGATTGAAGAATTTGAAACTCATTTCAAATTTGCGAAAAATAATAAGTAAATAAAAGAAAAATGATCACCAGATGAGAGTGATGGATTCAAGCTAACATCAATCCAAACAACAACCAATGAATTTACCCTCAAGGATATCAAATTCATCTTCAAATCCTTCAATCCAAATGCGTTCTTATATAGAAATTTGAGGAAAAAACATTCAAACTATTCTTACTACTTAAAGAACACAAAAGAAGAACAGATTTATTCATTTGAATCATACAACAGAACAGCATTTACAAGCATCATCATATGATGAATATACATTTACAGCCAATTTTAAAACATGATATGTTAATAAATGAACAGCTAGAGATTGATGGATATGACAAGTGGATCCTCACCTTGATCAACCACAAATGTTTTGATCACTATGTTTTGAGAAAAAGTCACAATTTCAACTTCATATGATCCATGAAATCCTCTGAACTCGAACTGATTTTGTTCGTCAAGATGGCCGTGAGCATGAGACAGCCACTCTTTCTTGAGAGCAAGGTACCGTTTACCAGCTTCATTTATATCCCCTTCTGCATTAACCAAGTGAGAATTATCTCTGCTCATGGATAGCTCCCAAAATCCCCACAACATAACACCATCCACTGCAGGGTGGGCAAAAGCTTCTCGGAGCATGACTTCCAAATCTTCGGCTCTAACATACTCGTTTTCAGCAGAGACATCAAGCTCCGTGAACCAGATTGGAAGGCCCAGAATTCCCAACTTATCGAGAGCAGAACAAACAATAGGCCCAACTGGACTATCTATATGTCCCTGTATACCTATTCCTCCAATGGGAGCTCCCTGCTCTTGGAGATCAAGAATATGCTGAATGTACTTCTCGGGTGAGGAACGTGAGTCACAACCATCCTCAACATGGTAGTCGTTCACAAAGAGGGTGGCTGAGGGGTCCAGTTGCTTTGCCGTCTTGAACATGTTCGCCCTGATATCTTTTCCCAAACGATCTTGGTAGAACGATCCATGCATCATTTCATTATTCACATCATAATGTTTGAACTTTCCCTTGTAACGGGTCAATAGACCTGTTAAATGGTTTTGAACAGCTGTCATTAGATCATTTTTGCTCAAAGCACGTATCCAAGACTGAACCGTTGACTCCACCTCCCAGAAGATACAGTGCCCACGAAGTTGAATGTTGTGGCTCGTACACAAGTTCAACATATCATCAGCATCTTTATAGTTGAAGTTTCCTTGCTGTGGCTCTGTCCAATACCACTTCAACTCATTTCCATAGACGCCCCAATTGAAGTTTTTCGTGAAAAAATCAACAAACTCTTCGTTGTCTATATTTGACCTGTTTATACATGAACCAAATGGGAAGCTATTCTGAGTTTGTTTAACTTTTACGAATGTGCCGAACAGTGTGTCTGAATCTGATGCCGTAAACTTTAAGACAACATCCCGCTTGCGTATCTGCAAAGTTTAACATGTTACAATTTGTGTAATTCATAGTGAGATAATGGATAAAAATTTATAATTTTAGATAGTGTCATCTAATGTATACTGATTACGAAGACATCATCAGAAACATGCTTCAAGACTCAAAATCTACTTTGAGTTATTATTAAATGTACCTAAAAGCCATTCGGAACTCACCTTTTCTGTTTGCCTTTTCAAGTGTCTAAACCTCGCACATCTGTTCACCGGAAAGATTTGAAGCCCTGCAACCATCAAATCAATCCCAGCATCAGGACCTTGTACGTAAACCATTATCTTTGCAGCTTGTTTCTCGATTCTGAAAGATGCACCATGTTCATGCCATTTATCATCACTAATCTCAACTTGGCCACCATTTACCCATTGACCATCCACACTAAGAGCCACATTAACAAGCTGAGGTCTAGTAGCCCCAGTTCCAATTCGAACCCATGCAGACACTTGATACGTCAAATAAAGTTTCACTTTATCTGTAATCATCTGAGCTGGACCCATCCACGTTTGAGTACGATTGGTCACAAGAATGTAGCGACCACTCAAGGGCTCATGAGGTCCAAGGGAATCTCCGGCCATTGGAGGAAGGATATGTGGAGAACCATAGCTGACACTAAGAGTGCAATTTCCAAGGGGGAACCAGCCATTGGTGCCATCACTAAGGTTGCTATTAGCAATAATATTAAATCCAAAAGCAGCATTCTGGTCAAACAGGACAAAAGATTCAATGTTTACTTATTCTGTTCTTTCAAAATTTTGCATTAGGTTAGAAAGGATTACTATACTAAATATACTTAAGGCACTTCTAAACACTACCTCAATGACTGGTGGAGATGCAGGTGGTGGTTTAGCAGCATGCTTTACAACTAGGTTATTGAGAAGGATATCAATGCCTGGTGGAGGACCTTCTAAATAAATAACCACCCTTGACGGGGAACCATTTAATAGAAATTTTCCACGCAACTGCACCCAATCTTTGTCTGTGGCCTGCACACTACATAACCAACCAACTTAGAAAAAGATATATTGAATACTTCACATCAAATAAATGATTAACATCAGTTATTATGACAAATAATGTGTCCAAATAAGGAAAGATGCGAAAGACATTAACTTTTATTTTTATGGATAGATGCTAAAAACAGTATAATAAAAAAAATAAAAACAAAAAAGGTAAAAGAAAAATGGTAAATTATAACTTGCTGTGCATTAACCTTGCCATCTCTCTTGCATTAGAGTCTATTAGCAAATAAAAGACAAGGTTAATCCAGACCTTAAACGAGAGTTTTTTTTTTTTTTAAGTTAGAGTTGCATGCAGAACAAGGCGAGTCAACTCTAAGATATAGCTTCTACTGTAAACTAACAGTCAGCATTGAAAACCATTTTTCCTGTGTATTGTAAAAAATGGGTGTTCCAAGTAACTTTGGGCAACACAAATATCAGGGAGGAACTTTATAGAACTCATGAATCATAAGTACATATTTTCTGATGTTGGAAATGTACAACGAAAAATTTCTTCAAAACATTGAATAGCTAATGTATACCTGGCAATCCCTATGTACTGTTCACGCAGATCTACTGCCTGTACCCAGAGTGTTGCCCTAACATCTGCACTGCTGATGTTATTACCAAATATGCGAACTGTAGCAATGAACTCATAGGCAAGCTTCCGCTGCACCCTCCCAGTTATCTCCTGCTGAATTCCATTCCAGTTCTGTGTCCGATTCGCTGTTGATGCAAAATACTTTCCAGATTGTGGAAGAATTTTTCCGTCAAGCATAGAATCATTCAATGCAATTTTGCAACCTCTCCCAGTCCAATTATTAAGGCCATCATCAAATCTTGGGTTCTGTATGATGTCATCATCATCATCATAGACAGGGCCTTTTCTTCGGGTCTATACAAAGCAAACAACCATACCACATCAATATAGAATCACTGATGGAAGGGAAAAAGACTTCTAGAAGTAACAATTTATTTTATACATATATCTTTGATTCAATTGAGTGCATAATAGATATTTCCTTGCACAATCTTTATAACAAATTAAAAAAGTAGCAACATTAATATTTGTACACAATAAATTATATAAGCTAAGCTACTCATGATTTTCACGAGCTTCAATCTTTTCAATGAGTTCATAATTATTAAAAAAAATTTGTAACAAAAAACAATACTTTTCACATAAGAAAATAGGAATTTATCAAGGGGGCAAAGCTCGATTAGTTAAAAAACAATAATAATAACAAATCGGTTTTTGGATAAACTTACATCACAGTGACTGGAACCGGGGCAAGAAACTACTACTGATTTTATGAGTATGTCAATTCCAGGCAAAGGCCCTTCCACATAAAATGTAACTTGGCTAGGCATAGTTGATAGACAAAAGGTACCTTCTAGCTTCTCCCAACGCTCCATGGAAGCACAAGTTCTGGACATGGCTCATTGCATCAAGAATCGCTACCTCAAGAAAGATAATCAAACTGAAAGAGAGAAAGAAACATACCTTCCAATGAACAAATAGGTAACTGATAAATCTTGGTATTCAAGTTTCAGAGTGGCCTGCACATCAGCAACACCTTGACTAGCTCCAGAGATTCCAACCCAAGCGCATACTGTGTAAGTGGAACCCACAGAAACTCTATCAGTGATATCTTGTTCTAGGCCCTGCCAACTTTCTTTCCTGTTTGTAATAACAGCAAAACGACCACTTAATTTAGCTGATAGCCCTTGAGGGTAACCAGAGTCCGAGGAAGCCACAAAACCATCACAGCAATTAAAACGCCACAAATGAAGTCCTTCAGAAAAATCATGGTTAAGGATGACATTAGCTGTAGGTCTAACAACTTGCTCCTTGACTTCCTCGTTTGACTTCTGCGAGAAATATCAATATATTGATTGATGATACAGATAAACTTGATGACGAATATTGAATATAACATTTCACATAAGTACAGCACTAAACACGACTTTTGTAAATCATACTCATGCTAAAGATACAGGGAAACAATTAAGCAACAAGAAAAAGTTTCTGATGCCTCAGATAATTCACAAAGCAGACTATACAATTCGAAACCAAACTTCAAATCATCAATTTACATAATTTCAAGATGGAAAAGAGAAAGGCCATGTTCACTAATCTTCAGACATCAAGTATACTTTAAAAATCAAAATGCATGGCCGATGAAATCTACCCCAAACAAACTTGCTGATGCAATCGCATTCATGACAATGCACAAAAATAATAGAATCCTTGTGCTAAAATTAAGGTGTTCAGTCTGGACTGACCGAACAACTCTGATCCTGTTCAACAGTTGTTCAACATATAAATAGAGAGCGTTTAGTATTCTACGAGGTGCAAATTAGTCTCACCCTTAGACAAAATGAAACACCAAACAACAATGTCCTGAATAGAAAGCCTATATTACCTCAGACTCAAACTTGTCATTGGAATTGCTAGTCGATGGTTTCTCCATACAGTCTGTTACTCCCTAAACCCCAACAAAACGAAAGAGACAACACACATCAAACAAAATGGTCCCAAATGGTCGTTGTAATTTCGAAAAATAAGCGCGAAATTCCAAATCAAGAACAGTGCAATACCTGTGAATCAGCGGATTGCCTTGACAGGGGAATCGTGAAGCAGCAATTCAAGAATCGGCTCATTATATACTTTGCGCAGTGTTTGAAAGTGAAGTCTAAGAAAGCGCGGGACCGTATCAACCAAGCAATCGAATTTTCTGTGTTTCAGATGTCGTTTTCGATCATTATATTGATAATCCCAACAATTGGTATAATCATCTTCTCTTTGGAGATCAAATGGGTTCGATCGCAGTCCGATGACTATAAAATTAGGTTTAGAAGAATGGTATTCGTGGAATGCAATCATGGATGAGTTTTCTTTGGATTGCAGATAGAGGGTCGCTGTGAGGATGCTTGAATTGAAATGAAAGATTAAGGCATTAAGCAAGGTCAAGCTAGCTACTACTCTAGTTTCTTTGAATTAGGTATAAACTGACTTTCAATTTGTAAATTTAAAAAGGATAATTCTCTTTTTTTTTTTTCCCACACATTCATTTAGTATTCAATCATAATCAAGTTTCAACCATATTGCTGAAAGAAATATTGTTTGGAGTGAATTCCAAATTTTATAAGCTAAAACACATGATGTTCTTAATAAATTTGGTCCTTTTTTTCGGGTGAATGTGACTTTTTTTGTTGGATTTTCGAATTCCTCGAAATTGTTGTGCAATAGAACATATGAATGCATACTTTCATATATTTTATAGTAGTCTCATTATTGTAATCCAAAAGGTTTACAATTATCTAAATATTATAATTCGAAAGCAGATGCATATTCCGAAATATTTCAATATTCAAAATTAACAATGACTTATGTTATTGCCACAGTTGATTGGTTGAGCAATAAAATTGCCTCTTAGGTTGTGTAAAGACTCTTCATAGATGTGTGGAGAAGAAAATAGATGAGTGGTTGTGAAAAGGAGAGAAGAAAAAAAAAACAGAAAATGTGACTATAGAATATATCAATGTTAAAGTTGTAAGGGTAAAAATAGGATTTCATTTCAATTGTGCATGGTCGTATTAAAAAAATTATTGGTTACGTGTAGAGTAACCTTTCTACAACTGAAATAAAATTTGGGCCAATAGATATCATTGTATTGGAAAAACTATAATTTTTATTTTGTGTTTTACCTATCATCTAAAAATTAGTATTAAATACAAAATATTATATAATTTATTGTCTCAATAAGTGGATCTATTCATCTCAAAAGTATGATATTATATTAACCACTACTTTCTAAGAGAAGCACTTATTTATCCTTGAGGTATGGATCCTAGGATCCGTGCCCCAACTCAACCCATCCATCCACCCATCCACTTTTATATCTTTTTTTCTTTTTTATTTATTTATTGTGCCTAAGTTACAGCAGCGTTTTTCTTCCTTCATCTTCACAAATCTCTTATGTTGTTTTTCTCCTTCATCTTCACATGTCTTCTTCACTTCATCTTCACAAATCTCCTATGTTGTTTTTCTCCTTCATCTTCACAGGTCTTCTTCACTTCATCTTCACAAATCTCCTATGTTACTTTTCTCTTTTATCTTCACAGATCTCCTACGTTCTTTTCTCAAGTCAGTGTGTTTTTCTCTCCATTCTTTTTTTCTTTTCTTCTTCTTTTCGTTTTTCATAGTCTTTTGATGATTTCTCCATACTCTCAATTAATTTGGTTGTAGTTATTCTTCTTTCAGTTATTAGTTTGAGTGATGTATTTTTATGTTCTCAATCTTTGATGTGTATTTTATGTTAGAAGGAATAAATATATGAAAACCAACTAGAGATGATGCAAGTTATTTATTTATTTATTTTTATACTAAGTTGTACGATGCATGCATTATACTTCTGATTTTGATTTTGTTGAGGTAGAGAGATCATGCAAAGATTTCAGTTTGATGGTTATTGATTAAGTACTATGAATTTGCAGAAATTTTAGGGAAGAAGACGATAAAAATCATGTATTTGAAATTTTAATATTTTAAACTCACTCGACAGTACACTGATACCTTAAGAGTATACAACTGATACTTTAAGAATATGCAAGAATGTCTTTCATTGAATGAGCAACCAATATCTTAAAAGTATTAAACTAATACCAACTAATACTTTAAACTATAAGCATACCTTAAAAGAGATAAATATGTAATACCTTAAAATATTAGCATTAATATTTTAAAGGTAAATATGTAATACCTTAAACTATCAGCATTAATATTTTAAAGGTAAATATGTAATACCTTAAAAATGTATATATATATATATATATATATATATATATATTTTATACTATAAGCATTAATATCTTAAATATATGTATATATAATACTTTATACTATAAACATTAATATCTTAAAGGTAAATTTGTAATACAGTGAAACCTCTATAAATGAATACCCTTGTGACTAGAAAAAAATATTCATTTAGCGAAATTATTTATTTATCGATAAATGAATAATTTATTCATTTATCGAATTTTTATTCATTTAAAGGGTATTTTTATATATTTTTTTATCATTACAATTATTTTACGTGTACATGCACCATGTATCTATAACATTCTATGAATGGAATATTTAGAGTCTATATTTGGAATACATGCACCATATAGTACGTATATAGACTAGGTACATGTATCATTAACTAATAAGATTTTATGTATGGAATACTTAGAGTCAACATTAGAAATACATGCACCATATATGTATATAGACTAAATGCACCATTAGTAAAATTCTATGTATGGAATACTAAAAGACTAACAAAATGTATCTAACCTACACTATAAATATAGTTCTAAAGTTTTGATTTGGTAAATCATTCATTCTACTATATCTTTCTCAATATTCTATTTGATGGTTTCCAATCACCAGTCAAAACCATCAACAAAAACAACTTTGACCGACCAGATAAGGAGGGCCATATGTGAGCATAAGAAGGAACATCCAAGTCTTACACAAACGACATTAGACGATTTTTTTGTTAAGAAATGATCTTTTGTATTTGTTTATTGAAACACATGTTTTTTAGGGTATTTATACATATATATATATATATATATATCTTATATATTTTAATGATTATTCATTTATATTTACATGGGGCTTTTAAAAATTCAAAAAAAAAAAAATTCATTAATGCATTTAACGAGGTTATTCATTTACCTCATTGGCCCAAGTCGGGACCGAAGAAAATTATTCATTTGTCGAGGTTATTTGTTTATCGAACATTCATTTATCGAGGTTTCATTGTACCTTAAAAGTGTATATGTAATACCTTATACTATAAACATGAATACCTTAAAGATAAATATGTAATACCTTAAGAGTTCACAACTAATATCTTCACTGAATGAGCAACTAATACCTTAAGAGTATATAAATTAATGATACCTTAAGAGTATACATGAACGTGATACATTCGCTGGATGAATTATATATAGAATTAGGTAGCGCGCGACGCACACCAACTATGATGTGGTCGCGCATGGAGGCGGCCCACATGTTGGATCAAGTTGGGTGATAGCACATAAGTTTTTGCCATTTGCCAATATATCAATTAGAGTCAGAGCGTTGCTGGCATATTTGATCTAGAAATTTATTGGCTTGAGTCGATAATACGACACGATAAAAAAGAAAAAAAAAAAGAATATGCAATACTCAACACATGCCAAATCTAATTAAAATAATGACATACATATGAATAAAATTATTATTCAAATACAACTGTCTCACAATTTTTACAGTAAAAATATTAATCGATTAAATATAATCAAATTGTTCAATTTTTTTTCAATTGCTAACGTATATAACTAACTCAATTAATATTTCATGGACATAGTTGATCAGAAATAAAAATAAAAATTGATGAGCTTCAATCATGAGAAATCTTTCATTGCCGATGTAATTGGTAACCCCTACAAGAATTTATAAGCAATTTCATTATTTAATGGAAGAAGAATTTAATTTTTTACAAGCAATAATAGCATCTATAAACATTACCTATTTTCTTCATAAAAAGGGTAAAAAAATCACACACAAAAAAAAAGAAGGAAAATTTGGGGAAAGGAAAAGAATGGGAAAAGGAAAAAGGGTAAATAATAGCAGTTATAAACCCGACGTATTTTCATCATATTAAACTAGTATATCTCCCATGCGTTGCACGGGTTGCCATATTTTTTGTTGGATTTTAAATATAATAATTTATACTAAAAGTTTGTTTATAATATTTTTATCAAAACATTATATCTCTTTAAAGACAAAGATATGAGACAATGTGAATTTAGAAGAATTTTTCTACCTTTAATGTTTAGCAAAATCTTGTATTATTTCATTTCTTAGCTTCATTATATCTAATGTTTGTATATCATGTTTCTTTCTTCATTCTCTATGTATCTTTATTTTGTTGAAAAATCACTATTTTTTCTTCATTTCTTAGTTTTACATTGATTTGAGAAATCAATGTATATTCTCTTCATTTGTTAGCTTTATATAGATTGTATAATAACTTTTAGAATAAGATTAATCTTATATATAAATAAATAAATATATATATATATATATAATTATATATTAGCTTACTAAGTAAGATTTACTATTTTTTTTTTTTTATTTATTTTATTAACATGACACTTTTAAGTGGAAAGTGGCCTTTTTAAAATGTTTGCTAATTTTCTTCTTTTAATATATAGTATATATAAAAGCAGTAAAAATAACAAGAGAAAAAAGGAAATAGAAAAAGAAAAAAAAAAGTGGAGTCAAACCTTGGTTGAAGAGCCTAAAAAATGGCCAGTTCTATGGGCACAACAACCATATTGTTAATTATGGCTACTCATTTATATGACTCTCTCTCTCTCTCTCTCTCTCTCTCTCTCTCTCTATATATATATATATATATGAAGGTAAAATAACTTTTTATGTCAAAAAAAACAAATAAAAAAATTATTATTATTTTGGTTAACATTCAAAATTACATTAGACCCTCATATGTAAAAATATAGTACATGTTTTTTACTATTTTGAGAACTTATATATGAATTACTGCATTGTCAGCATCACTTGTGAACGGTACAAAGTAGAAAAAAAAAAAAAATATATATATATATATATATATATATATATATATGAATAAATTAGTAACGAAATTGGGGCCTCCAAAACTATTACTTTTTCCTAAATTGAATGACTTGTTCGATTCATATAAAGAGTTGTTATATTAAAGTATCTTAACTAGGGGCACCCCCAACAAGTCTATTGATTTATTTTGCAAATTGCCGGTTAGTTCATAATTTGCACAAAAACTTTTAGAGCATTCACATTAATGTTTTTAGAATTGTGATTAATTAAAACATTTTTTTATTAAGTATTGTAGATATATTTTAATGTATGTGTTTTTAAGGTGTTTTAATAAATGTTTTCCTGTAAAAACATTTTATAAATAAGAAAGATGGAGTTAGAGAATGCGTGCAAAGCACACACCAATAGGGCGGGTTCGTGTAGCGCACGCACGCCAGAAACGAAAAAATAATTGACCATAAATTTTGATGATAGATCCAAACATTATCACAATTTATTTGTAACAATTCGAATTCAAATCATGAAAGATTAAATCGGAAAGAAAATTTATCATATGCAGTTGACCATCGATATTTTATATTAAAAAAGGTTGTGAAATAAATAAGATTGTAAATGACTTTTGCACAAAAGGGAAAAAATAAATTTAAAGGAAATCTAATTCTACCGCTATAAAAGGTTGGTAATAAATTGTTGATTGCAGTAATGGCCACCTTTTGTCTTCTTGTAATGTGCCTAATATTACAATCTAAATATTCTGATGTTTAACTTTTACACACAAAAACACTCAATCTTGCACACACTACACTTTTTTTTCACACATTCTTCTTTATAAATCTCCAATTCACATTGCAAATCTTGAAGACACTACACTTTTTTTTTTTTTTTTACACACATTCTTCTTTATAAATCCCCAATTCACATTGCAAATCTTGAAGGAACACACAACCTATCTTCATACAAAAAACAAGTTAAAAACCACACCAAAATCTGATTGGTACTTGAAAAAGGATACTTCGTCAATCAATCCAAATCGATCTCCCAAAACTGTAAGTGTTGTTGCTACATTTTATGGAAAATTTCTATCATGAATGTGTTTTTTTATCTGTGGGTTTTTTGGTGTTTTGATGGCGTTATATCTTTAGGGTTGAAAGAGGGTACATCGTCAATCAATCCAGATCGATCTCCCAAAATCGTAAGTGTTGTTACTTCATTTTATGGAACCTTTTCTATCGTGAAATGTGTCTTTTTATCTGTGGTTTTTTGGGTGCTTTGATGGCATTATATCTTGTCAAGCATTTCCTTTTTTTTTCCCTCTCTTTCTCTCTATTTGTATGATCATGTTTACATATTGCACGAATAAATGGATTAGCACGCACACTGTCTCTTTAGGTGAATGTTGATAATTAAGGTTGTGTCTGAATAGAGTTATTTGAAATTTAGGATTTGAAATCTACCCAAATGACTCAAAATTAGTTCAAAATGAAATTGATGAAATTGAAAACCACATCTATTCAAACACCACAATGAGTTTGCTATCATGAATTTTAAATCCCCTTCTCAAGTTCACCAATCTAAATGGACCTGAATTTTATTTTTCCTAAACGATCTCATCTGCTCAGAAATATAAATTTATGTAATTAGACTAGATATTGAGATTTTTTTTTTACATAATTTTACTTTTAATTTATGTATATACTTATTACTTATATATGTTCAAATTTCTTTTATTTTTATTTACTAAAATTAAAATGAAACAAGAACATGGAAATTATATACTTTCAATAGTTTTTCTTTTAAAAAATATAATTTAATTAATCAAGTATATAAATAAAGTGGAAGAACTTAGAAATAAAGAACCAAGTGGTTTAATTTGATTTATTAAAAAAAAAAATTTATATTTTTCCGCCTATGTTTTATGTATGTATCTTTCTTTCTCTCCTTTTTCTTTCCCTGCGTGGAGAATCTTCTTATATATGAGTATATAATTAGAAACACTATTTATAATAATTATTTTATTTTATTTAATATATGGCACCATTTTGCTATGGTTAAATTTTCTTTCGGAATTTCTATCATTAAGATTTTGTTGGTTTTGGACTTAAGGTGATTTTTATAAGTTTGGATTTGTGATTTTGGAAGATTTTGTAAGCATGAATTTTAAAATTTTTGTGTTTGTTTGAGGCTTTTGTAAGGTATGATTATAGTTAAGATGTTATTTTCACATTGAGAATTGTGGAAAAAGTAAATGTTATTTGTTGGGATTTGTAGAAAAAATGAAAAATAAATAAATGTTTTTATTAGGAATTGTAGGACAGGTGGAAATTTTTTTTTTATTGAAAATTGTAGAAAAAATATTTTAGTATTGTAGAATTGTTCAAATCTTTATCCAATCATGAACTGGACTGAACCATTCCAAAATCCAAATGGACCAAATCTAGTTCAAACATACCCTAAATGTTGATAGTATGGAAAGATAGGTTTGCCAAGTAATTGAGTTAGTAAATTTTATTGAAATGATTGTACATTTAGTTTCCATCAACCAACATAAATCTTTGTAAATAATATATATAGCTAGATTTAGTTGCCATGAATTAAATACCATAAATATTTGCAAATAATATATTTAGATATATCTGATTGTAAAGTAACACTTCTGTGCAACTGGTGCACAAAGTTGCACGGATACCTTTATGTTATAAATGTAGTACCTTTATGTACAAATATCAATACCTTTTAAAATAAACATGCATAAAAGTATTACATTTATAACATAAATGTACTACATTTATAATATAAAGGTATGGATTGCACGGTGCAACTAGTGCACAAAATTTTTTGCCCAGATTGTATGATTTAGTGTAATCAACCTCAATTAAGCGTGTAACATCTATTACCTTTTAAATAAATATTACAAGTACATAAAATTAATACAATAATTATAAATATGGAAAATATTTACACCAAAAAAACATTATAGAGAAGATTGACTAAATCTTGCTAACACCCACTCCTCAAACGAAACATGGGATGAGGTCCAACATAGAGTTTGGATCAAAAGAACTCGAATAGAGGTCGAGAAAGGCTCTTGGTGAAATATCGACAACTTGAAGCTTGAACAAAATTAATTGAGTAGAGATTCGACCAGTTGTGACAAGCTCACGAACGAAGTGGTAGTCGATGTTTATATGCCTAGCATGCTTATGTCCCAGCGGATTTTGATTTTGAAAGATGTCACTCTTATTATCACAAAGGGGAACTGGACGTTCAGATGGTAAGACATGCAATTCACGAAGGAGATTAGTAAACCAAACCAGCTCAACGGTTGCATCTGTCATGTTCCGATATTCAGGTTCACAACTAGAATGTGAAATGGTAGGTTGTTTCTCAACACCCAAGACATCAAGTTGTGTTCGAGGAAGATATAGTACTTGTAAGTTAAGTGACAGGTTCAGCGGGGCCAATAAGCATCATAATAGCCCATAATTGATGAAGATGAGTCATGCTGAAAGTAAGGCAAAAGTTCAAAGTACCTTACATATCGCAAGATGTGTTTCACAACAAGAAAATGAGCATCAGTTGGCTGTTGCAAGTACTAGTTACTAACAACATTAACCGCAAAAGATAAGTCTGGACGAGTAATCGTCAAGTACTGAAGTGCATTAGCAAGTGTGTGATACAAGGTGGGATCCAAGTAGAAACGGGCTTTGCTTCGAGAAGCTTAGCCTTAGATAGGATGCCTCTTACATATTTGTCTTGACCTAAAAAAAGATCAAAACAAGTATAAGTTACCTCGAGACCTAAGAAGTAATTAATTTGGCTTGCCAAATCCTTGATGACAAACTTATAATTCGATCTAGAGATGAACCGACAAAGCATATATAAGGGTCATTTCCTGTGAGAATGATGTCATCGATATAAACCAACATAAAAATAGTAGTAGAGTTTTGACTGAAAAAGAATAAAGATGAGTCTGAACGACTACCATGAAACCCAAGAGTAAGCGAAAGTCATCGAAGCACTGAAATCAGACTTGAGGAGCGTGTTTGAGGTCGTGTAATGTTTTTTTAAGGCAACATACATGGTTGGAAAACCAAGAATCCACATATCTCGGAGGTTGCTTCATATAAACTTGCTTGGGTAGAATTACATGCAAGAATGCATTTTTGACATCAAGTTGATGAAGAGATTAATGTCGCATAACAACAAGAGCAAGAACAACACATTTTTATATATCGTCATAACGTGTGACTACTTCATATATCCCACTACAAATTCTCATATATATATATATATATATATATATATATATATATATATATATATATATATATATACTAAAGAGAGATCTAGAATGTATACTAGCCATTTAAAAGCCTTAAAATCCACTAACAAATTAAATTCATCAACTCCCATGTGATTTTAATATGTCATAACACCTTCAACAACGTTTCTTTTTTTCAATTGCATAATCTCTTTTTCGTTATATTTTTTATTTTTTCTTATATACTATTTGCACGTCTTAGAATTAACAACCTACACACTCTATTTTGTGTCTTACCTTTTTGCAAATTCTTTTAACATTGAATTTAAGCTCCACCATCTCAACAGCCCAACTTAAAACAAACGAGGCTCCACATTCTACAAATTATCCGTTCACATTATACTCTAACTAGGTTAGGAGTGTGGACATTATAAGTTGAGGTTAAGTGCGACCTTAGGATGTTTGGAGTTCAACTTGGCCTCTTGACATACTTTTAATAAATTAATTAAGCAAAAAATAATATTTTATGTGAGGCTTTATTTATATTTTTCTGTTGAATAGATTATTAATTTTACTTAAAAACATTTGAAGGAAAATGGAATGCATGACCCCAATGTCGCCGGGGTTGGATGGATGGAGAGAAGAAAAACAATCCAAGATTGGTCATCCCATTCATCTGAATTTCAGGTTTGTTTGTTTGTTTTTTTTAATTCCTAAATAATGATTGAATGTACATGATAATTTATGAAAAAAATTAAGAAAAATCATAGTGTATGTATTGAAGATAAGAAATTTTAATTTTTACTTTTTTTTATTTTAGATGGAAAGACTTAGAAAAAGAAATTAGAAACGAAAGACCACGAGTGTTATGTATTTTATTTTTACAATATTAAGTGAAATTGTGAATATATAGTTCTAATTATATTTCAATAACATTGTTTTTATAAAATTATCTCCATTTAATTAAAAGTAGCAGATAATAATTATCTTATTTGTGAAATTGAAAGTGATTGAGATATTGTTTTTCATTTTATAAATATATCCATATCAAAAAATGCATAACAAACTTATCATAACTTTACATTAATTTGTATTCAGTTGTAATTTTTTTTTTTTCATTCTATTATGAAAAATAGAGACTTTTGTTCCCGTTTTCACTTATCCTTTTTCAGTTTTAGCATTTTCATCATTGAGAATATATAATTGTATTGATTAAGGGTGAAAATAAAAATAGGTTTGGAAGCATTTTCTTACAAACATGATTTCTATTATTACATGGTAAAAAAAGTTGAAAATACACCTTTGAAAATAGGAACAAATATCCCCCACACAATTTTTTTTTACTAATTGCAAAAAATAATAATAATAATAATAATAACACTTTCACATAATTCTAATTTTCACATGAATTTTCGATTTAACAAAAATAAATCACAAACTTAAAATATTTTTTAAATTTGAAGCACCACCAAATTTTCAATTAAAGATTTATATGTGTCTTGCTGAGTTTTACATATTGGATTTCATTTTTGTTTTTATATTCCGAAATATGATGACATCCAACATGCAAAAGATTAACACAAAAATTACTGTGCACCAGGTGTATGGATTTAAGATCCATGCAATTCGGGTTGATCCGACCCGAATCAGCGAATTTTTTTTTTAATTTTTTTTTTTAGATTTTTGTCTTAACCTTTATGTTATAAATGTGTGACCTTTATGTACAAACATCTGTACCTTTATGTCTATAACTTAGGAAAAAAATGAAGATTTTTAACACAATTTGTATTGTATACCTTTATGTGATATCAATGTGACCTTTATGTTATATTATGTCACCTTTATGTACAAATATTCTGACTTTTATGTAATATATAAAAGTGCATAAAGGTTAGAATATTTGTACATAAAGATGACACGATATAATATAAAGGTCACATTGATATCACATAAAGATATACAATTCAAATTATGTTGAAAATCTTCATTTTTTTCTAAGTTATAGTACATAAAGGTCATGATAGTTGTACATAAAGGTCACACATTTATAACATAAATGTCATACTAATACAACATAAAGGTAATAACCTGAATCAAAAAAAAAATGCTAAATTAAAAAACACGTTGATCCGAGTCAAAACTGGGTCGATCTGGATTGCATGTACACCAAATGCACACAAGACCAACTTAAAGATTACTAGACGACAATTAGATAATCTTTTTTCCGGAAAATGGTCGATGATTCGAATTACTATATTATATAATTTCATAATTTATTTTACTTAATTTGGAAAAAATCATATCGAAATTGGTTTTTTTAGGAAACTTTTTAGGGGAATTCTGAAAAATAAATAAAACAAACCTCTATCATTTATCGGTTCTTCAATCTTAATTGATCCTTTTCTCCTTCACGAATCACCACCACCACCCTCCGTCGGCGATGACCATCTTCCATCTCATCATATACAATTCCACTGTTAAAGTGAGAAGAAATAGCTAAAATTTCCTGATAAAATATGTGAAAGGTTTGGATTCTTTTGATAAATGGGTTGCACAATTGTCAAGGTGATTTTGAAATTCTCAGACTCAATTTGGGATTTCACTCTCTATTTTGGAAACTTGATGAACAACATTTCGTTCACCAACATCAAAATTATTAGATTTCTTTCTATGTCCTATAATGATTAAACACTGTTATGCGCAGAAGTCGAAGCTGCAGCACCGATCGGTTGCCAGAGAAGAAGGAGAATAATGGCGATCAAATTGAGGAGAAATCAAAAACCGATAGAGATAGGGCTATTGTAGCTTTCAAGTTCGCTCTTGTTGTGTATTTGAAAGATCTCATGAAGCCCTATTGGAAAGAAGAGAAGCTGAGCAAGGACGCCTACAAGATGATTCTTAAGAAGACAGTGTATAAGGTTATTAACAGCTTTGAGGATACTGAGGTTCCTTCCAAGAGGAAGACAAATGCTTACTTGAAAGCTTCACATTCAAAGCTTTCTAAGCTTGTGCAGGTTCGTTTTCTGATCTACCAAGGATTCGATTTGATTGAAGGTTTAATCATTTATGAGATTATAAGTGTTCACATGAGTTATATCATATGATATTACTTTCTAATCGTGTGAAACTTATGTTCATAATTCTCTCTTTACAGGCTTATGTGGAGAAATACCAAAAGGGCTAGGTTTTCAAAGAGCCAATTCTTTAGGTGTGTGAGCATAGTCTTGTGATAACTCTACTGCTACCGATAATTATAAGACGTTTCGATACATATCTTGCTAATAATATTCTTGAATACTTTCGTGCTTGTCCTTGAATAATTTGCTTATGTTGAAGTACTTGGTAACAATTCTTAGGCCTGAGCTTAGCCTGTTATTCGGCCTCCTTATATTTGAGTAAGAAATGTTGTCCAGTTGCCAAATTATATTAATTCCAGTTCCTTTGCATTTGCACCATGCAATGGTGCATTCTTCATATTCAATAGGAAGAAATGTTCCTATATACCACCAAACATATAATATTTGGCCATTTCTATCTTCAATGATAATTTTCATTCCTTTGTACCACAAAAGATTATTTTTGATCCCTTTCTACCACAATTTTTTGACCATCACATGTGAACAGTGCCGCGGATGGGATGTCTTGGCCCCAATTAATGTCTAATATATCTAGAGCAAAAGGTGGAGGTATAATAGTATTTTTGTATGATTTGTGGTATTTTGGACACAAAACTATATTTGGTGATAGAAAGGGAATTTTTATATCAATTTGTGTAGTTTGGTCAGGGAAGCCATAGTTATTCGAATCAATAGTCTGCTACTTATATCGTAAATAAGGTGACCGTGTCCTAAAATCTTTTCACTACATATCTGGAACCTTATGCATTAAGGTTCCATTATCACCGCCTTTCTGCGGAATTATTTAAGTATCATGTCTACTAGTGTTGTTTGCTAGTGAGCTCTACAAGTTCCTCTTATAGTCCTTCAAAGCTTTCTTGAGAGCTAATAAATCTCTTCAAGATGCTCATAAAGGAGTATACCAACTTACAATTCACAACTACGAGAGATAAGCTCTTCGGGATGTATATAAAAGGTTACTCATGTTTCTGCTAGGAAGTTGAGTAGCACTAGATCCTTTCTTTTCTTGTAAGACATGAATTACTAGCTTATGCAACAAGATCTCTACTGTTATTACACATTCCTTCATGAACTGAGGAATGGTTGATGGGGAAGTACTGTAGCTGCATTATCTGCAGAGTTGCATTTGTATATCCTCTTCCGCCTTGAACCAGTGAAATTGAGCCAGCTTCTAAACCTTTTTGGTGTTCTTAAGGTTGTTTTCATTCCCAGGATTAACAGTTTTTTTAAGAAATAATCAACTTTAACATAGATCTTTTTGTTTCCTCATGACATTTCAAAAGCACTCTACTAATAATTATTATTATATATGTTTCAGTCCTTTAAGTCACCATCAAGAATAGTGAAGTCGTTTTGTGTCTTTGTTTCTATCTCATAGTACCCCATTCTGATTTGCATGATTTGATATTACTAGTCAATACCTTAGTGTATGTCCTAGATAATATGTAGGCGTAGCTCTATTTACAATTAGACAATTAGTGGCTAGGTGGTTCCTTATGTTACTAATACTTGTACTTTCTTGCCTATTCTACTCAAGCCTGGCTGAGAAGTTATAGAGGACAGACCAAAAAAATTAAATAAAAATATGTTGATTGCTAGGGGCATACTATGTTAATGATTCCACATAGTACACACGTCATGACAGATCTCTCGACATTTGTCTCAATCTTATATCTAGTTGCAATTGTTAATTTCTCTATGAGGCTGGTGTCTAACCTTTCATTTGAAACTTGATCATGCCCTTAGACTCATTACTTGCTCAACTGTACTGCTTGGGTGTAGTCATCACGCTAGTCCTAATCCTATAAAGACCTTTTCACCATCTACGTTGGTCCTATACCTAACCGGTTTTGACTTGAGACAACTCAAGAACTTCTGAAGGAGATCTTAAATTAAGGTCGCTACTTCAACTTTGATATGTCTCAATATACTTGAGTCATTGTTGCATCCAAAGTTGGAATAAACTCTTGCTCAAAAGACATTTAAGATGGGTTGGTTGAACTTATTTAGCAATGTGTCAATTAGGCTATAAGATGTTAGCTCTACAAATGGAATCTTATCGACGCGCTTTATTTCATTTGATTACTCATCCTTACTTTCCAAGAGAGATAGAACATGTTCTTTCCTTTAACTTTCTCTTTGTTTATGTTCAACTCTTTATATCAATAAAATTATGCACACATCTATATCGTCCAACTACTACTTCAATATAAGTACAAAGCTCCTATATTTTTTCAATATTGTAATTAAACACAAGTGATAGTTGATGCTTGCAAAGCCACAAGCTGAACACAAACCTACTTTAAAAGACATTCATAAAAGAAAATATGAGCCCTTCCGAAACAAATCAAAAATTCATTTTCCACACATTTTCTACTACATTCGCTTGAAACATTGTCTTCAAACACTTGAAAATAATGCCAAACATAGCGTGAGTTTTCTCGTGTGGTATTGTGCTTGCAAGAGACTAGTGTTTTTGTAAAACCACTGGCCTTAAAAAACCTACCTTAAAGGTCCAATGGATGAAATTGGGTCCCTCCGCTACAACAGCAAACTTATACATTTTTCACACATTTCCCAACCACATTAGTCATAAATGTTTTCACCGATCACTTCGAAAGATGTGAAATTAAGAGGATAATGCCATTTAAGGTGCAAGTCTTTCCTTTTCTATGTTGATAGTTCACCTCATCTATTCAAACATAGTTATTAAAGGCGTAGGGTAAAGCAGTCTAGAGCCTAGTTGCAAGAGAACACTTAATAAAGGTTTTAAATCCTAAAAAAATGAGGTTCCTAAACTTACTAATTTCAAATAGTAAAACAGTTCTAACTCTTATCAATTATCAAACAACAATTAGTCATCATCAAGCTTAATTGTCTTCTCATCATCAGCAACATCATCGAGCTCATCATTTATTATGTCCTCTTCTTTATTTTAATTTTCATCAAAATCAATATCTTTCTTTTTTCTAAGTGCTAAAGGAGAATATACCTTTTCCATTTTTATTAATCCAGGTCTAGCACTTGAAGTGGAGGTGGAAGTAACTTTTTTTTCCCTCTAGCATGATACCTCATCAACTCCACTTGCTCTAGCTACTGCAGCTCATTTTAAATCATCACCATCAATCTCCAATTCATCTTCAATCTGATTCTCCATCCATTCTACACATCAACTATTCATTGCATTTATCAACTACTCATTGAGAAATGTGGTCAATTTGGTCTTTTGAATCATTGCGATTCTTTAATGTCTAGTTGTATTCAACAAATACCAAATCATGTAAGTATGGTTGAACTCGGATTTAATGTGAAAATTGTCCATTCTACCCACTTGGGCTAACAAAATATCTTTTGTTACCCACTTTGATTTATAAAAAAAAATTCTATTTTACCCAACTTTTGGTTATAAAATACCTTTATTATAGTTTGGTTGTTGACACAGTAAAATACCTTATTTTATATCCACCTTTTCAAATGAATTATTTCATGGAAGTTAGCTAAAAAAAGTTCCGTTGTTCAAATATGGTAGAAAAAGTTCCCTCTTTTTTAATCAATTTTGTCGTTTCTTAAAATAATTAGGTACGATCAGGTCTACCCGAAGTTTTCGTCATTTTAAAATCAATGGTTCAGCTTCAAATGCACTTTTACAAAATAAAAAATCACAAGGAGTGTTGCAAAGGTGTGTCTTCCTCGCCTTAGGTTTGAGGTGCTCCAAGGCACACGTCTTCATAACATCACTTGCGTCTTTGGCTGGTTAAAGGGCATATGTGGTGCTGTCTTTAACAATTGTGTATTATAGTTAATGATTGATTGAAAAAAAAAAAAAAACAAACAAAGAACTTTAAAAATAGCACATATCTTGAAACTTGATTGTTGTGTGTTACCCTATTATTTACTTATTCCTCTATTATGTTTAAGGAAATTTCAAAAATTAGGGTTGTAAACATAGTATGCTTTCTTCTTTCTATTGCTTCTTGAAATGGTGGCTTATCCATTAGGTAGTATCACTGTATACCATTTACACATGCAAAGTTGAGCTTATTTCCTCATCAAGAAAAGAATAAAAAGAAATAAAAGAAAGTATCCACGTGCCAGAGTATTAACGAAAGAGAAAAAATTACCAATATAAGTATATTTTACAATTGGAGGAGAACAGTTTAACAGTTTAAGTAAAGAAGAGTTACAAGGAATCTTAGATGGAGAAGCATGGAGGAATAACTCACTAATTCTTGGTTTTGTGGAAATCTCTTCTGTTTTTTTCCGTTTCCTTCTGTACATTTCACTTGTCACAGTTCCCTATCGATCTGGTGATGCCCTTCATTTGAGTCATGGGTTCTAGTCCTCTCTTTATGTGGATAGATATTAATGAAATCCTATATAAATATTGGACTAGCCTTACATTAATTATGGCTCTAGGAATTACTAACTGCCAAATTTTATATCTTCTCAGCCATTTTTAGCATGACTGCTAGAAAAATAGTTCATATTTTCTAGAATGTCAAGAAATTAAAGCTCAATTGTTTTAAGATTTTTTTATTCTCTCTAGCATATTTTTTATGGATTTCAAATGATTCACTAATATTGCAATTGTTATATGTATAATGTATCTTACTAAATATATTTCATATCTACAGTTAAAGCAGCAATTTTTTAATTGCTACCATTTTCCGTAAGATTAATAAACATGTAGTTGTTATTTGTTGACATTTCTCCGTAGTTTGCTAAAGGTGTTCAATGATCTTTGTTGGGTCCCAAGTGGTGGTAAGAGGTTTAGAGGGGTGAATGAACCTCTATCGATTTTCACAAAAACTTTTCAAAACTCCTTTTACGAACAGGTTCCTGATTCCAGAGGGAAACAACAACCCGACTCGAGTTAGTAACCTAGCACAATGCTGATTAGGTTTCTATCTCGAATCACAGTACGCAGGGATTAAACTAAGATAGAGTTTCCTGTTTTGCATACACATTTTCTTTTCGCAATATGATTTCAGTAAAATAGTTTTGACCAGAATGCTTATGACTGATGCAATAGGATAGATATGCGATAAACAAAGTAAAGCATGCAGTCAAAGCAAGTAAACACTTATGGCTTATAGTGGTTCGAAGGTGGTGTAATCCTTTTACATCCACTCTACTCCTTCACTGAGGAGGAACTTCGTTAGATCAGTTTGATTTACAAGTCTCTACTCTACAAACCTCTTCTTAACAAGCTATACCTACAGAATCGGGTTTAATGCACCAAACCCCCCTGTGATATGGAAAATCTTCGTCGCTCCCCCCTATGTTTTCAAAATAGCACCAAACCCCCCAGTGATATAAAAAAGTCGACACACGTCCCATTTTTTAGAACTAGACTTAACGCCGTTATATTTTGTTTTCAATTTCCTGTTATACCCTTAAAATAGAATTAGAATTTAATTAAAAAAATTAAAATGAAAGAGGAGGACACCATCTCTGCCGCTGCACTACACCTCTTCCACCAATCACCATCGTCTTTCTTCTTAGACCAACTCCTCACCACCGCCATCTTCTCCAGCCGTCTACCACCATCTTCAGCTCTGTTTCATCGGCATTCGCAGATTCTCCGCCGCCGATCTGCTGCTCTGTCACACCGTGAACAGTAGCGTCGCCGCTTCCACCTCCGTTTCACCCTCAACACAGCAACGACTCTAACAAGATTTGCGACCACCACCTCCCACAATCTCTCTCTAAAATCGAACACTCGGACACCACCATCTAGATTCACAGTAGTTGCACTGGCTCAGACCCAAATCCGATGCTCTCAATATGTTAGAAGAAAGCTAATATCAGGGGGATTGAAATTCCTAAATCAATTTGTGAAATTGTAAGTTCAAATGAGAACTCAAAAAAATAGGGTTTGTTTTGAAATTTTGAACGTATTTCGATCAATTTGTCACAAAATTGATTAGTTTTTTTGAAATTGATATGGGGTTATGTTTGGGCTTGAGTAGATGGTCATTTTGGTATGAATTTCACATATTTTGGTTGAAAAATGAAAATTCAAATTGGTCGGGATTGCGTTGGTCAGAGATGCGAAGATGAGAGAGTGGCGAGGGGAGACGATTCTCGTCGAAGGTCAGAAATGTAGGAAGTACGATTGGCGGAGGTCGCACGGTGACTATCCTTCATAGTGCTTTGTGTGGTGGTGCGATGGTGGATGTGGGCGGCTGTGTGCAGAGGGCAGAATGGTGGAGGTGGCGCGATGAAGATTTTTTTAGTTCTATTTATTTCTAATGTTCAGATATAATCTTATATGGGGTAAATTTCAGATTTTTATATCAGATTTTTTTTTTCATATCAGATTTTCATTTCAGATTTATATATCATATTTTTATCAGATTTTTTCATCAAATTTTCATTTCATATCAAATTTTATAAATTTTTCATCAAATTTTATTTAAAATTAAAGTTGTAAAATATTTAAAAAATATATACATAAATAGTAATAATAAAAATAATTAAATTAAATAAAGTAGAAATTTTGGATTAAAAGAGGGATTTTATTAAACAAAGTAAAATTCCAAAAATTGAATCAAGAACTTTAAGACGATACAAGTTCCCCCTTAATCAAAGAACTTTTTCATCCTTACTCATAGGTCCAGATTCCTGGACTGGCTAAATCTGTCAGTATATGCTTTACATGATTTCTTTTGAAGAAGCTTGTCCTTGCAAGAGTATTGGTTGTACTTCTTGGACGACTGATCTGTTTTGATAGCTACAACAACTTGTTCAAACACTATCTTTTCTTCTTTTCAATCTTTCAGCAGCCATTTTCACAAGTTGCTAAGATAAAGACTAAAGTTACTATAAAAGGTGTAGCTCCCAGTTGCTTCAACAATCTTTTTTGTTTTCTTTGCTGCTAGATGGTTTGAGACAGTTTGTTGTCCTGCTTAAGTTCTTAGCACTTTTTGATTCCTTCAAAAGATGATTATTCCCCCTCAACTTGTGCATTCTTTTCAACCACTTCTTGGTTGTTATCATCCAGTTGTTGATCTAGGCTGGATGTCTATAGTTGCTTATTCAGAATTATGAGCTCTTCCTTTTGTTTTTCCTTGCAAAAACATACAACTTGGATGAATATAAGATATTTTAATCGTAGGAGGTGGATACTTGTGCTAAAATTGATTTTGGTCTCAAGAAAAGAAAAACGGTTTATGCAAATATAAAATGGGTGGATCTGGGTAGGTAGCCAGAAAAGTTGGCTATTAACCCAACTTGCTCTGATACTACTTTTTGGGTCCCAAGTGGTGGTCAGAGGTTCAGAGAGGGGTGAATGAACCTCTATCGATTTTTACAAAATCTTTTCAAAACTCTTTTTACGAACAGGTTCCTGATTCCAGAGGGAAACATCAACCCAACTCGAGTCAGTAACCTGGCACAATGCTGATCAGGTTTCTATCTCGAATCACAGTACGCAGCAGATTAAACTAAGATAAAGTTTCCTGTTTTGCAAACATGTTTTCTTTTCGCAATATGATTTTAGCAAAGTAGTTTTGACCAAAATGCTTATGACTGATGCAATAGGATAGATTTGCGATAAACAAAGTAAAGCATGCAGTCAAAACAAGTAAACACTTATGGCTTATAGTGGTTCGAAGGTGGTGTAATCCTTCTACGTCCACTCTACTCCTTCCCTGAGAAGGAACTTCGTTAGGTCAGTTTGATTTACAAGTCTCCACTCTACAAACTTCTTCCTAACAAGCTATACCTACAGAATCCCAGATTCTTAGGTTACAACCCACACAGGGTACAAATCCCACACAGGGCAAATAGCCTACACAAGACTATACACTTAGCAAGGATATAATCCTATCAACTAAGTTACACCAAACACAACCTAGCGCACACAGCACAAATGGTTAAAAGTATAAAAGGTTATTCAACTAGTGTGGAGCAATCTTGATCTATGAAGTCCTATGACTGTTGTATGTTGCTCCTTGAAGGTTGTGTGGCTTGAACAAGCATGAGCTTTGAGAAGCTCTGGAGTATTTTTGATTTTCCTTTCAACACTGTTCAGCACCTATTTCAGTCAGCCACACCTTCAATTTATAAATTTTGAGAATATATCTGTTGGAAATGTATCCGTTGAAGGTGAACACTTCCCGTTCTGAATCGAAGTTTTTGTTCTTCAAGATCTTCTTTTGTGTTCGCATTAAATGCTTTTGAAATATTCCTGACATGTGCATTTAATGCGCCCACAATCTTTGACTTTTATGCAACTTTTAGCTAGTCTGGTTGCTAGATATTTTTCTTCCTGTTTGAGTTGCATGGTCTTCTTCGCACTGCATGGATGGGAGTAACACTTGTCTTTTCTGCATGGGATCTGTTAGCTACTTTCTGCTTCCTCTATAGACTGTTGTAGCTTGCTCTTTCTTACTAGCATGATTTCAGGATGCTGTTCTATTCCGTTTTCTGTTTGCTGCCAGGATTCTGTTTCCTTTTCTTCAGTTTTTTATCCTGCGTCAGCTTTCTGTTTCAGCATCCTGTTTCTGTTTCATCCACCTTTTCTGCTACAGTATCTTGTTGTTTCTTCCATGCTTGCTGCTCTTAGAAGATAACTTCTTATTTCTTCTAAGGTTGGTTTTCCTTAAAGTCTGAAAAACCATTACATGATCTCATCTAATTTTCTGATCATGTAATACGTGGAAACTTACTTCAACAAACTATGTTTTCTTATTATGCAACATGTTCTGTCTTATTAAGATAACATTAGAAATATCCCAACAATTTTTAAATTTTGTTGTCAGACCCAAAAATGTGCTTTTTTATATAGTTAATCTGCTGACATGTTTTTTTAAGTCACTTTCTACTATATGGGAAATTGTTAGGTGGTTTTATGTTCTAACAACTACATTTTCTGAAGTCAAAATATATTAAGATTAAGGTTGTTAATGGATTGAATTTTTAAATGTTCATTACTACCTGATAATTCAAAATAGTATAGCATGTGGGACCAAAATTATTTGTTTACTTGCCCCCCTCCCTCTCCCTCTCTAAATTAAAGCATGCTATATCGAAAGCTTATTATGCATGACTTAATCCTTAATCTATGCATACAGTTCTTATGTAAATAAATATATGAAACTGCTAGATGTTGAGGCTTTAATTTGGGCATGAAACCTTTTGTTTATTTCTCCCAGGCTTTCTAGATATATCTTCAGCTAATAGTGTTCACATGCAGGGACTGGGAACTACATGTGTCCATGGTTCCCCTTTCTAGATATATCTTCAGTTAATAGTGTTCACATGCGGGGATTGGGAACTACATGTGTCCATGGTTCCCTGTGGTCACGACCATGATTACCATGCAGGTAACCATGAAAAATTTTGTGAACTGGATGTGTACAAATTGCTGCATGGTTTTTATTTCATCAGGCTACTTGTGTTGTAGATGTCAGAAGGTAATTGTGCATGGAATGATAGTAATGTCTCATTTTAATGCACATTTCAAGGTATGAAGCACATCCTGGCTGTGAATATCTTTAAATGCATTAACAACGGTATGGATTTCACTTAGTAGTTTTTTGTTATATTTTAATATATTACAAATGTTCTACTTCTGCTATATGCATGTTTTATTTGAAAATGGAGTGAAAACTTACTTGGAGGATTTTCTTAAACATGCGATTTTCGGGAGTCACCATACAAGATATTAACTCTGTCCATTTTCTGCATTCATAAATCTGTTTAACTTTTCAGCTCTAAGAAATACCATTTAGCCTATATCATGCTAAATTTACTTTGGTTTATTGAGAATGAATTTATGCTCCATTCTTGTAAATTTATGAGGAGAATGATAAAATAGATGATTTAAGAATGTTGTCTGAATATGAAATTTTATCTAGGGAAGATTTCATGGTTTCTACTCGAAGTGAAATGAAAACATAAATATTATACTTGAAGGACGAATTGCATATACTTCATTTTGCTGAGCCTGGTCCATATTGTCTTTGAACTATTTTCACTATGCCTGGGTCATTTCTAAAAACATTTTGGTTCATAATTGGGAAAGCACACGGTAGGCAAAGTTGTTTTTGAATTGTGAAGTGTCATCCCAAGGAAGCATTGGTGGGATTGATAACCTTAGGACATTTTATGGCTACAGGCATCCTGAAATGGTGTAAATTATTGGATCAAGTTAGTCAATTCATTAAGAGCAAATAAAGAGAGATGAACTGTTAGGGAAATTTCTGATTGGATAAGATATCTTGTTAGGAATTGATTTTTGGTTTTTCATTCAACAATTTTAGTATTTTATGAACTCCAATTCCAATAAACTTGAATCCACATTTCCTTTTCTCTTGATTTTTTTTCTTTTTTTTTGGTCTTGTATCTTTCTGAATGCAATTCAAATGTTGACCAACCAAATCGATCACTAACATATAGTTAGTTTGGATCCTGAAGTTGAATGGTGCGCAACCGTGATTGTGAGGAATTGCCTTATTTTCTACTATTTTTCAGATCTTATGGTATTCCTTGTGAGTGGAGAAATTTTCATCACATGAGCTTATATCTTGTTTTTCATTTTAGATTCTTGTGTTATGACAGCAAAGTAGGCAACTCTTGATACCTCAATGCTTACAGCTTAAACTGAAAATCTAGTGATTAAATCGCAAAAGCAGTAATACAGACGTTGAAGTTTGTATTTTTGATTAATTTACTGAGTTCAGGATTTTAATATTTCCAAAGCAACAGGTGAAGGAAGCTCAGAATTGAGAAAGAAACTAAAGTTACCAGCAATTTTGTTCAGAAAATGTCATATTTGATGTCATGTTTCTTATCGACTTTCTTTTCTTAGGAAAATAGTTTGTTGTACCCAAAATGATTTATCAAATAAAATTTTTACCACAACAAATAATATAACTACCTAAATACCACAAATTAAAAAAAAAACTTACAAAAATACCACAACTATTAGCTGGTCTTCATGTGAATAGTGAGTTGATGTGATTGAAAGTT
This sequence comes from Scutellaria galericulata, assembly GCA_946896805.1. Taxonomy (NCBI): domain Eukaryota; kingdom Viridiplantae; phylum Streptophyta; class Magnoliopsida; order Lamiales; family Lamiaceae; genus Scutellaria; species Scutellaria galericulata. The sequence goes on from OX335794.1 coordinate 13,508,328, forward strand.
AATTGGGCCAACTAACAATCAAATCACTTTAATTAAATAAGATAAAAAAATACAACATGAATTCAGATTTAAATGTGTACCACAATTTGCACTATTAAATGAAAATTTGCAACTTTTAAATATGAATTTGTTTAATAGTGCAACAATATTCAACATTATTACACTATTACATTTTCGTTTAATAGTGCAACATGAATTCGTTTAATGTAAATTTTCGTTTAATACTATACTTTGGTATTTCGTTTAAGAAAGTATACCCTCTTTATTTTTTTGGCTATTCTCCCACTATCATTCTTATTTGTTTAACTCATTTTTGGCTATTCTTAACCCTAGAAAAATACAACACAACCGCATTTCATGTTATTTTCATGTATGAAGAATCACTTTTTTAGTTTAAACACAATTCTCCAATTACAGTCTTATACTCTTTTTTTTTTCACCTCAAGCCACAACTTATTTTGAACCACAACATTTTTTGAGGGAGGGGTGAAATTCGTGGAAAGAATAAGAAAATTGGGTTACTCAAGGAAAGAAGAACCACAAATTTCCGTTTACTCGATCGGGCTGATTTTCGTGGAAGAAGAACAATATATGGAAAACCAGGTTAGTTTTGATTTATGAATCTTGAAACGAAAATTTGTGTTTAATTTGGGTTATCTTCTTCTTCGTGTAATAATGATAAATTTGGGGTGTTTCGTATAGTTAAATTGTCGTAGATTTATTAATTGTTAAACAAAAATGTGTGTTTATTTTGGATTTATAAATTTTTCGTTTAATTGTTAAATTGGGTTTGTATAATTGGGTTTATTTTGGATTTATGAATTTTTCGTTTAATTGTTTAATTTTTCTAATTGTTATACGAAATTTGCCGTAGTTGAGTTTGTATAGTTGAACAAAAATTTGGTGCTTGTATAGTTAAACGAAAATCTGTTGCTTGTATAGTTAAACGAAAATCTGGATTACCTCATGTTATCAATAGTTAAATGAAAAATTGTGTAGCCTTTATTTATTGTTAAACGAAAAATTGCCGTTAAACAAAAATTTTGAATTTTTACATGAAAATTTTTCATTTTGTTTATTTATATTTTTTTAATGTATTTGGGAAGTAGTTAACATTATTTTAGCAATAAATATATTATAAATGACTATCAAAATAAATCACACGTAGTCATATATATTAATTTACAATTCTTGTACACATTTTAGTTAGATCGTGTATGGGTGCGAATGGATCTTCATGGTCGGCCGTCTTCGTCTTATATTAACGGATACACGTATCTTAGTATATTGGATGACATAAGAATAGAGTTTAACGAAGTTGGTATGGACTATATGAGGTAATTTAGACGATCATGTTTTGGGGATTTTATTTTGTGGTTCACTGATCACGAGTCATGCAAGGCCTTTCTCCATATTCTCATGTCTCGTGAGGTGTCTTGGATTAGCGGCGATGAGGAGTACGAGAAGTGGTTTCGCATCGGGCGAGACCGTCTTTGTCGGTTCTCGAGGAGGGAGTTCGCTCTCATCATGAGTCTGCGTTTTGGTGACTCAGACTTCGATCCCCATGACCGACATACATCACCTAAAGGTGGATTATACCACAGAGTGGTTGTCGGACATGCATCTTTGACTATTTTTCATATACATCACCGATTTGTTGCTAGAGAGTGGCGTCATAGTATCGAGGATACAATTAAGATTGTTAAGATTCTCATCGTCTACTGTATTCTACTAGGGGTCGACGTTGGAAAGATAAAAGTAGAGAAGTGGGTCTGGGTTTTAGTGGAGTAGGAGGAGCTCTGGGAGAGCTTCCCATGGGAGAAATTCTCCTATCTCAACTTATTGCGACATATGGACAAACTCCCCACCACTAGGCCACCTTCGGGTGTTCGACCACCAATTTACCACTTTTATGGTTTCAGCGTGATATAAGTAATATGGATTAAGCGTGTATTAACTTATTTGTAAGTTTGAATACTAACATTGTAACTTCATTATCTAGATATGGGCTTACGAGGCCATTCCTGTGACTGGCACAGTTGCCGGGCGTCCACTGGATGTCCCGCAACGATTACCTAGATGTTTGGAGTGGTATACTAAGAAGGCCACATCTGATATCACTGACATACTTAGCCAACAGGTATTAAATTATCTCTTTTTTTGTTTCAATATAAGAAACCGGATGATTTGAGTCGAATTAATGTTTCTAACCTTATATAATTCGACAACTTTTTGTAGGTTGATTGTTTTGAGACTCTTGAGCCGAGTCCTGAGGAGGCACAATAGATTTATTAGTGGGGAATAGATCAGAAACTCTTATTCAGTATTCAGCTTCGTGGGACTCGTCGTGGTGTGAAGGCTCCTACAGATCCAATTCTATCGACACGTGTTCCCTATTCTCGGTCCATCTAATCGACTACATGTCAGTCTACACGTGGGACGAGCCGTCGTAGCATGCGTTCAACGATTGGTCCTGATTCACATGTTCTTGACGAGCCTGTTTTTTGATCTAGCGAGCCGGATTATGTTCCAGATTATACTATAGTGTCGGAACGTGCATCTCCTCTTGACATCCGTGATCAGGATTATGCATACCAACATAGTTTGTGGCCACAACATGCATATGATCGCGAGGACACGTCTATAGCCCCTAGTTTTCCACGAAGACGTGCATGAGTCGTGTCGTCTTCGTCGACCGAAATTCCTCAGGCTGATCTAGGAAGGAGCGATCACCATAGTGTGTGACCACATCTTTGAACGGTTAACTACGATGCAGACTCACTTTGATGGTAGGTGTGACCAGATGAAGTAGGTGATTAGGGATGAGAGTGATCGTTGGAGTGTTAGATCCCCTCACTTATTGAGGATCAGCTCAGATCATATTTTGGTACTCAATACGCGTCTCGCTCATCCGAGTAGGGGCTACTTGGCCTGTGGAGGACCATCATCACTCTATTTCTCGTGCACCGGGATTCGATCATTCAGATCAGCATCCCACTTATGTTGAGAACACTCTTTCTGAACCATACGTTCCGTAGCCCGCCCCTTATCAGTATGCGCCTGACCCATACTCTCCACAGTCATCTACTTATTATCCCACATATACGGTGACTGTCGTGGACCCGATCATAAGTAGACGACTGCAGAGCATATGGATCAGACGCATACTGATAAGGGGCAGGTTGCGGAACGTATGGCTCAGAAGGAGTGTGCTCAGCATAAGTGGGATGCTGATCCGAATGATCGATTCCCGATGCACAAGAAGTAGAGTGGTGATGGTCCTTCTCAGGCCAAATAGCCCACTACTCGGATGAGCGAGACGCATACTGAGTACCAAGATATAATCTGAGATGATCCGCAATAAGCGAGGGGATCTGACGCTCCAAACGATCACTCTCATCCCTAATCGCTTGTTTCATCTGGTCAAACCTACCATCAAAGTGAGTTTGCATCATAGTTAACCGTTCAAAGATGTGGTCATACACACTATGATGATCGCTCCTTCCTAGATCAGCCTGAGGAACTTTAATCGACGAAGACGACACGACTCGTGCACGTCTTCATGGAAAGCTAGGGGCTACAGGCGTGTCCTCACAATCATATGCATGTTATGGCGGCGAACTATGCTGGTATGCATAATCCTGATCGCGGATGTCAAGCGAAGATGCACGTTCCAACACTGTGGTATAATCTGGAACATAATTGGGCTCGCTAGATCGAAAAACAGGACATTCAGTAGACGACCGACCACCGTGCCAGTCATAGGAATGGCCTCGTAAGCCCATATCTAGACAATGAAGTTACAATGTTAGTATTCAAGCTTACAAATAAGTTAATACACGCTAGATCCATATTACTTAAAAGATACTCACCAATAGAGTAGTTGAGAAATGGTAAGTGGTGGTCGGACACCTGAAGGTAGCATAGTGGTGAGGAGCTTGTCTGTTGCAACAGGTTGAGATAGGAGAACTTCCCCCATGGGAAGCTCTCCCAGAGCTCCTCCTGCTCCATTAAAACCTAGACTCACTTCTCTACTTTTGTCTTTCTGATGTCGACCCCTATTAGAATACAGTAGACGATGAGAATCTTAGCAATCTTAATTGTATCCTCGATACTATGACGCCACTCCCCAGCAAAAAATCAGTGACATATATGCAAAACAGTCAAAGATGCATGTTCGGTAACCACTTTTTAGTATAATCCACCTTCAAGTGGTGTATGTCGGTCATGGGGATCGAAGTCTGAGTCACCAAAACGCAGACCCGTGATGAGAGCGAACTCTATCCTCGAGAACCGACAAAGACGGTCTCGTTTGATGCAAAACCATCTCTCGTACTCCTCATCGCCGCTAATCCGAGAAACCTCACGAGACATGAGAATATGGAGAAAGGCCTTGCATGACTCGTGATCAGTGAATCACAAAATAAAATGCCCGAAACATGATCGTCTAAATTGCCTCATGTAGTCCATACCAACTTCGTTAAACTCTATTCTTATGTCATCCAATATACTAAAATACATGTATCCGTTAATATAAGACGACCGACCATGAAGATCCTTTTGCACCCATACACTATCCAACTAAAATGTGTACAAGAATTGTAAATTAATATATATAACTACGTGTGATTTATTTTGATATTGTCATTTATAATATATTTATTGCTAAAATAATATTAACTAATTCTCAAATACATTAAAAATGCAAATAAAAAAAATTATCGTGTAAAAATTCAAAATTTTCGTTTAATGACAATTTTTCGTTTAACTATTGATAACATGAGTTAATCCATATTTCGTTTAACTATAGAAACCAAACCCAATTTTCGTTTAACTATTGAAATCCAGATTTTCACTTAACTATACAAACACCAGATTTTCGTTTAACTATACAAACTCAACTACAACAAATTTCGTTTAGACAAACCAAATTTCGTTTAACTATACAAACCTAACTACGGCAAATTTCATATAATAATAAGAAAAATTAAACAATTAAATGAAAAATTCATAAATCCAAGATAAACCCAATTTAACAATTAAACGAAAAATTCATAAATTCAAAATAAACACACATTTTCGTTTAACAATTAATAAATCTACGGCAGTTTAACTATACGAAACACCCCAAATTTATCATTATTACACGAAGAAGAAGAAGAAGATAACACAAATTTTCGTTTCAAAGTTCATAAATCGAAGCCAAATTTCGTACTCAAATGCATACATAACCCAAATTTCGACACAATGAAACATGCTTCAACGAAATTCATGGATTTAGGAAACTAACCTGATTCTCCATGGATTGTTCTTCTTCCACAAAAATCTGCCTGATCGAGTAAACGAAAATTCGTGGTTCTTCTTTCCACGAGTAACCCAATTTTCCCATTCTTTCCACGAATTTCACCCCTCCCTCAAAAAATGTTGTGGTTCAAAATAAGTTGTGGCTTGTGAAAAAAAAACGAGTATAAGACTGTAATTGGAGAATTGTGTTTAAACGAAAAAAGTGATTCTTCATACACGAAAATAACATGAAAGGCGGTTGTGTTGTATAGTGGGAGTAGCCAAAACAAGAATGATAGTGGGAGAGTAGCCAAAACATGAAAACAAGAATGATAGTGGGAGAGTAGCCAAAAAAATAAAGAGGGGTATACCTTCTTAAACGAAATACCAAAATATAGTATTAAACGTAAATTTATATTAAATGAATTCATGTTGCACTATTAAACGAAAATGTAATAGTGTAATAATGTTGCACCATTAAACGAATTCATGTGCAAATTAAATGAATTCATGTTGCACTATTAAAGGAATTCATGTTTAAAATTTGCAAATTTTCGTTTAATAGTTCAAATTGTGGTACGCATTTGAATCTGAATTCATGTTGTATTTTTTTTTATCTTATTTAATTAAAGTGATTTGATTGTTAGTTGGCCCAATAAATTTTCTCAACGAACCAGCTCACTATTCACATGAAGACCAGTAAAAGTTATGGTATTTTTGTAAGTTTGTTGTATTTTGATACAATAATTATATTTTGTGGTAAAATTGTTATTACTTATGTAATGTGTTACGGTAAGCTATTCACCCTTCTTATTTTGCTTTTCTTATTCTTTGTATTGCTAGTAAGCTACTCACCCTTCTTATTTTGCTTTTCTTATTCTTTGTATTGCTAATAATACAGGCATGTAATCATTGATGGAAGCTTTTCAGATCAGTGCATAGCATTGTACTAGATCACTTCTCTTTATTTTGTAAGTTATCATATTGGATAGAATTATTATTTTTTCCATCGTATTTTGAGGATATGTTGATTTCCAGATATTATTTTAGATCAAGAGCCTTAGTCTAATCGAAATTTTAAGCAAAAAAATAAATAAAAACCTTAATCGAATGTTTGTACCTTGAAGTGGTAATAAGAGGAAGTTTGACAAATAGGAAACAGCAATCATGATATGGGTTTATCATATTTTTGAAAAGGAAAAACGAATATCTTATTCGTTGTGTTTTAGAAAGGGAAAAACACATGTTTTTTTATTGAATAACTTTGCTGTTACATAAAGTAACAACCTTTGGAACATGCGTGCTTATGGAACTAAAGGTTTTCCGCCTAAACTCTATTATACTATATTTAATTAGACAAAAATTTCCGTCAAATTGGTGCACGGATCCTTGCAATCCTGATCGATCCGATCCGGTACGGTCCTCCACGTACTGGCATGGTCATCCACGCTCTCCATGTGCCGGGGAGTCAGCGCCAAACACTTAGACTATTTTCTGCATTTTCTAGGAAAATATGTATACTTTTATGTTATGACTTTGATACATTTATGTTATAAATGTGTGACTTTTATGTACAAATATCCCTATCTTTATGTACTGTAACTTAGAAAAAAAAATGAAAAATTTCAGTAAAATTTGTACTGTATACCTTTATGTAATATCAATGTGACCTTTATGTTATATTATATCACCTTTATGTATAAATATTCTGACTTTTATGCATCTTTATATATTACATAAATGTCAAAATATTTGTACATAAATGTGACATAATATAATATAAAGATCACATTGATATCACATAAAGGTATACAGTACAAATTGTATTGAAAATCTTCATTTTTTTCTAAGTTACAGTACATAAAGGTCATGATATTTGTACATAAAGGTCACACATTTATACATTAAGGTCACACTAATACAATATAAATGTAACAATCTGAAGTAAAAACAAAATGTCAAAAAAACTGGGTCGATCTGGATTGCATATGCACCAAGTGCACACAAGAACAACTCATTTAATTATTGTTGTTATAACAATATTATTTTTTATTTTTAATCTTGATTATTATTATTTTTTTCCCAACAATTAATTGACTTATCAAAGAATTTTTTTTTTCCCATAATTAATAGCTAACTAATTATTAGAGTTCTTAAATTAAAGGGATTTAGATATAATATAGCCATTTGACATTTTGGTTTGAACTGGACCATAACTTTTTTGGATTCAAATAGTATATGTACTAACATTTTGCATTTTTAGTTAGTAAAACACAATATATAAAAGGTATAAAACAGTAATTGTTGTGATTGAAAAATATATTTACAATTTTTTTAAATAAACCAAATACTTAAATATATATTATATTTCTTTATAAATTTGAAAATGTATTTCTCATATGTTATATTATCTAAAATTATGTATAATTATATTGAAAAAATATCAAATCATAAGAAGATGAATTCATATTTTGAATATTATATTATTTATTCTTAAGTATATATTAGGAGATATACTTTTGTATTGTAGAGAAAATATTTTCAGTATATACCGCAAATGATATATGGTTTCAAATACAAATCAGGAAAGAAACAAAGTATATGCAAAAAATCTTTCTGCACTAAATTTTGGTAGATTAATAATGAGAATCCTACATTCCCTCAAGTGAAATAGTGAATATGGTGTAATGAAACATCATTTTAAACCAACACAAAAAAAATATCTATTTAAGTTAAAAATGTAATCTTTGATACAATACTTTTCTTCTGCTTGAGATGTTTTACACCCAATTTGATGCTCTTACTTCTTTCTTCTTCTCTCCTAGGGATGATAAAGAGACGGGATCAAACCCAGTCTCATCGCAAACTTGCCCCGCATGGACGGGTAAAAACCAGATCAAACGGGTCTTGTGATTGGTTTGAACCTGATCAGACCGAAATCTATCAGGTTTGGAACGGGTTTTGGTATTTGCTAAACTCGTTTCGGATCCGTCCTATTATATATATATATATATATATATATAATTATATTATTATTTATTTTTATAATTTTTGCAACAAAAATATAAAACAAATCTTGGATTCTAGATTAACATCCCCTCTCCAACTCTCTCTCTTTAGTCCTCTCTTCAAACATGCCGCTATCGGTCACCTTCTCCAAACCAAATCGATCAGATCGCTTCCTCATTCAAATTTATGGAATTTTATGGTTTCTAAAATCTCCTTCTTGCATTTCCACATTTGTGTTTCCCGGAGGCAGAGACTCAAATTTCTTATTCAGTTTCATTATCTGAAGCCACTGAAAGGTATTATTATGATCTGAATAGTTATTATTCCAGAAAAAAAAAAAACAAAAACAAAGAAAAAATAGATAAACACAAAAAAAAAAAAAAAAAGCAAGAGGAGCGGAGCAGGTTTACCCACCGGGTTTGTGGGGCGGGTTGAGGCAAGGTGGGTCCTGGGTTTGGAAAAGTTATGACAGGACAGTCCTGGGATAGGTCAAACTCATTCCTAATCCGCCCAAGACCCGCCCATTGTCATCTCTATTCTCTCTTGCTTCGTGGGTTGTGGGTGTCATGTCATGACTCGTGTGAAGCGTGTTGGTCATGTAGTATATTATGGATTGTTAATTGTGTGATACGAAACACGTGGTATAAATTATGTAAAACCACTATTAAAAGAGATATGTGAATGGTGGAACTCATTTCATTAAGGATATTATTGTCACTTTAATTAAAAAATATATTTTATATTTTGGTTACAAAAGAGGGTTTTTAATCCCAAATGAGTACTTCAAAAGTTGAGCCGTCAATTAAACTAAATTATCAATTTACTAATTTAAATTTCATTAAACTATATCATCAATATATTATTAATGTCATTCTAGAATGATTTAAATTGATATTTATATATTAGTGTATATCTACCTTTTTAAATTACTGAATATAAGCCACATTTTGAAGGATGCATGTCTAACTATTGGAATAAAATTGAATCAAATGATAAGTAGTATAAAAATATAAGACTTACCCTCGAATGTAATTTAAGATGGTGTTTGGATAGTCATTTGAAATCTAAGAATTGAAATGAATGAATTTCAAACTCATTCAATTTGAGGTGAATTTAAAATCTACTTATATGGCATCATCATGAATTTGTTACTATGAGTTTGAGATCCATACTCAAATTTCTCAATCCAAACATAACCTAAATATATTTATGAATTTAGTTTATTTGTGATTTTGTTTGAATCTAGAAATAATATAGAAATATACTAAGACTCCACCCAAAGTCGATTGAAAAAATAATAAAAAATTGTGTTTCTCGATATCTTAATTCATCAAATTCATTGATGTAGAAACTTAATATAAAACTACGTATCTAAACAAAATCATAAAAAAATATGTCAACAAAATTAAAAATAAATTATGTATGTTTTTAAATTTGTCATTGTCCTTCAACAAGATTTGACTATTAACATTAATTACAATCATTGTAGTTTCTTGGTCAAATTAATTGTTTTATTCACTTTTAGCAGATCTCATGCGTCACATGAGATTAATTATTAAATTTGAATAATATATTTAATTACTAAATTTGAAAAATATATTTTCTCAAGTGTTCTATATACCTAAGACCATTAAAATATTAAATTATGATTAATTAATTTTTTTTGAACCAATGATTAATTAATTATTAAATAATGGATTATTAACCCTTTTTAACCCTTCATTTCTAATTTTACCCTTTTACAATTGATACTATTTTATCACTGTAAATTCTTTCTAGTTCATGAAAAAATCACCTGCTGCTAATGCTAAACACACTTGAATTTAATTAAAAGATTTAAAACTATTAAAAATCCTAAACACACTCTATGTCTCTATCACATTACCATTTTACACTTTTAAATTATAACATAAAATTAAATAGTAAGAGAATTTATGTCTCTTAATATATATTTACTTTTTATTCAATTTGAGAACCAACTATCAACATTTGTAAACTTTTATTCTCATTCTAAGCATTTAAAAGAAGGGTCCGGCTATCCGCACCCCAGTCTTTACTAAACACACCCCACATTCTAAAGACACACATTTAAATCAATATCATTTAAAATTTTCTAAACACACCCCAACACTTTACAATAATACCCTTTCACCCTAAATTGAACAAATTTACTCAACACACCCACATTAACCAAACAAACCCCAAAAATCAACTCACACCCCAATCAAACTCCCTAACTCATTTCAATCCAAGAACCCTAACTCTCAACCCGGATTTGTTCGACCAAATCGTTCGATCTAAGTTCGAACACGTTTCATCACATTCAACCAAGCATTTTCGTAGAATGGATCCTTACAACCAAGATGAAGTTCCAAGTAAGTTTGCAATTAGTTTTTCCAAAGTTTAAATCTCTATTTGGGTGAAATTTGTTGTTTTATTGTTTGATGTTGAGCAACATTGTTTAGGAATCAAGTTTAGGATGCATTAGTTGAAAGCATGTGTAGTTATTGTAGATTTATGGTCGAAAAATGAAATCGCGACTTCGAGTTTAGGAGTTTCTGTGCGTGACGGTTCGGCCCTGGTGCGCCGAAGTTCATTCGATTTGTTCGACTGCTAGTCGAACATGTTGTGTATTGTTCGACTAGTAATCGAACACTGTTCTTATTGTTCGACTTCAAGTCGAACGTATTCTGATTTGTTCGAACTCTGGTCGAACATCCTCTTCATTGTTTGGTTGATGGTCGAACATAAACTGTGTTGTTCGAATTTTATTGATCAAACAGACCTAGAACTGATCAAGTCTTGTTTATGGAATATTGCATAAACTATGTTATATCTTTCACTCACTCACTCAAATTTGATGAATATTGCAGCACAAGATAGAGTTTATGGAAGGAGGAAACCTACTGCCTCGAACAGAAGGCGTAGAAACGATGAGGCAGATGCTCCTGTTGAACATGAACCGATTGCACCTGCACCCGGTCTTCAAATAATTGAATATGTCGAATCGGAAGTTGAGGAACAAGAGTCGGCCGGTGAGGAGGCAAGTGCGGAGGCTGAAGGGGATGGGGATGGGGATGAGGTTGAAGGGGATGCACAAGGGGATGCATCGGAGGAGGGTGAGCTTTTGACAGAGGCATATCCTAGAGGGCTTGTTGATTGGACACTCATACCGAGTTTCAAAACACACGTTGCCTATGATATTTGGCATGGGGATGAGAGGCCGATTCTCAAGTGTTGGTGTCACACGACTAAGATGGAGACATGGAATTTCAACATCGTGTCGGAGGATTTCTAGAGGTTAATGAGTAGGTGTTCGAAAATTCCAAATATGAGGTGGTTGTCATATAAGACGCCGAACAAGAACCTCATTTGTGCTTTCGTGGAGCGTTGGCAACCGGAGACCAACACGTTTCACATGCCATGGGGTGAGATGACCATCACCTTGGATGATATACGTTGTATCACCGGCCTCCCAGTGACTGGGCACTCGGTCATGTTACCTACGACTAGGAATAGACCTGAACTACCCCATGTCTTGATGAGAAGGTTGTTAGGAATCGAGGATAATGTCGCATTGGAAGCCCTTTCGGGTCTTAGAGGAACCAGCATCAAATTTGAGTGGCTCCGGTCTCGGTTTGAAGGACAGACATCCTCAGACGATCCAGACACATTGGCCTCTTCTGCTCGGGCTTATCTATGGTTTGTGCTGGGATGCACGATCTTTTCTGATAAGACTGGAACGAGGGCTGATACGAAGATCCTTCGACTTTTAGACCGTTTAGACCGCGTCCATACATATGCGTGGGGAGCAGCTGCCTTGGCGTATTTGTATCGACAGCTCGGACTCACCTCTCGAAGTGGGGTTCGACAAATGAGTGGTTACTTGACCATTCTCGAGGTATAATTAATTTCATTTGTTGCAATTTGTTGCATTTTGTCCTTAAATTGATTTATTAAACCATTTTTCCTGTGAATTAAATAAGGGTTGGATATACGAGTATTTTCCAGTCTTCAGGCCAACACACAACGTGAACTATCAACCGCATAAGCCGTTGGCCAATAAATGGAGAATGCGATCCCACGTCGGTGGAAATCTGGATCGGTTGATGTCTGTTCGAGAGGTTTTAGACAACATGTCGGCAACGGACGTGAGTATTTGATAGTTTGTTGAAGTTCATTTTTTTCCCTTGAGTTATGAATAGCCTAATAGTCATGATATTTGTTGGTATATGTAGGTTAATTGGATGCCCTACAGTGACGTGAGGAATCACCATCCGTTGGATGAAGTCGTTTTCTATCAAGGGTGTATACGATCCTTCGAGACGGTGGAGCCGTATCATCCTGATCGTGTGTTTCGCCAATTTGGCTACGTCCAACGCATTCCTGATGAACCACTCGTGCCCTTGATTGCCCGACGGGGAAAGAATGACAAGCAATACAAAGTTACTTTGGACGCCCTCTGAGCGTTTTTTCGAGTTTGGAGGAACCATGTCCTCGCACCAGATAGTCGAGGGAGACGTGCTAGTCCACCATGGGAGTGCTCGGATGACTACATGGAATAGTACAACTTAGTCTCACATCCGAGGATCGGGAACCCAGAATTGATTGGCGATCTACGTGTTCCACCTCCTCGACCTCGGGGGCCGCAACCGTGGGAGATGATTGGAAGGGCCGTCGGACATTTGGAGCCGTTCTACCAACAGTGGCTAAACAACAGGGAGGCGCTCGATGCAAACGCCTACATTCCGGATATTGTTCAGGCCTATCGTGCATTGAGGATCGATAACGAGGATCAACCTGAGTCGTCACGACGGGCCTCATCTAGGACTTCTCGCCGGGGTCGTAGAAGTTAAAATATCATATACTTGTTGGGTTGGTTGTGAACTATTTCAGAAAACAATTTGTTGCATTGTTATTTGTTACTTGACAAAACTTGTTCGATTATGAATACTTTGTCTCAAATTGGTTCCAATATACCATCTTGTTTCGATCATTACTTTATTGGTTCGATCATTACTTTATTGGTTCAAATTCAGTTACGTTAGGACGATATTTTCATGATTTCAAATGATATGCATTTGTATACTCAATTAAAAATACATCGAACATCACGAAATTGATAACTTATCTATGATTTGTGGCCTGTTCGACTGATGATAATCGAACATACGACGCAGTGTTCGGTCATCATAGATCGAACAATAGTCGAAAGTTCGAACTTCATTCGAACAACACTGAAACTGTTCGAACACTAATAATCAAAGTTCGGTCAAGCATAGTCGAACAGGAGGAAAACTGGGGTTTTAATTGAAACTATTCGATGCAGACTTGGTCGAACATGGCACTATGTGTTCGGCCAATGATGGTCGAACATGGCACAATGTGTTCGGCCATTGGTCGAACACAACATTGTATGTTCAACCAGTGCTTATCGAACAGGTGAAAATCCAAATATTTTAGCGGATAATATTTCACACTACATTCCAAAACATCAAGACGTGATCCAAACTTGTATCCACTTCTAGATATATCAACCATTGTTCAATATTAACCGATCAATATTGTAAGTAAAAATTGAGTTATCGAATATTGTGTCATACAAAAAATTCCAAATGTCTACTCATCATCTATGTCAATTGACGCAATCCCCATCAACGAGCTTCCACTACGACTTTGAAGAGCATAGTCCATGATTCGTCTTTTAAAAAATTCCGACCATCCGTTTGCAGCTGGTAGCCGAGTTTCAAACCACCGATCAATAATTGGTGGTAATGGTGCGTCGTGGGCCAATTTTACCTACAAACAATGCAAAAAAAATTCTATGTAAGAGGCACAGTCATTGAAACTAATCATCAAGTAAAACAAAACAAAAAAACCATCAAAACGCACCTGAACGTAATGATCGTTGGCAACTAGGGTCATGCAAATAAGTCGAGGCTTGGTTGGCATTTGTGTCCTCATGGGTAGAACAGTTACCGATAGGTTTCTGGAGAGGTGTATAATGGCCATGTTGTAAGCATTGGCGGCCAAGTATGTCATTTCGGGGAATGCCCACCAATGATTGATCACGTAAACAGGCTTCTCGTAGCAAGTCAGGTTTGTAGTTATCTGATCAAGCCGGTCGTGCATACCGATGATATTCTTGTATAACCATCCAAAATTTGTTATCTTCTCGATTAGATCGCTACGAACTTGTGCCCATGAGTTCTCTCCCAATCCGAGTCCGTAGGCTATGCACCTGAAACCACAATGGTCGTCTCCCAATGGATTTTTTATTCCCAAGACATGGTCTCGCATGATAGGAGGCAGTTGTTCAACGAAGACTTCATCACCACCTTTGCGAACAGATTTTCGCCTCATTGGAAGCAATTTCCTCTTCAAGGTCGAGAACAGTGGCGTGGCCTTTGCGGAGTCACCTATGTAAGTATTTGATTCGACAGGTGAGGGAAAACTGTCGTGAAACGATTCAACATATTCAAACTTATTAGGATCACGTTTTGTCGACGAGTCTTTCTTCAACTTCGCTTTGCTAGGCCTACCACGGGGACGTGTGATCCTCTGGGGTTCTTGTAGTGAACTTGTTGATGGGATGGATATCTCGCGAAATCTTTTAAGCATCAACAATTTCTGAGACTCTGACGCCAAACCGAACATGTCATTGATATCACCGACTGTTTCTACTCAACGATTGGCAACATCAACATTCACTGAGCCTTCACACATTGCAGGTTCGCAATCCAACTTTCTCCAGAAGTAGTCAATCATATCAAGTTGGACAACGTGTACATCCCTAATCAACTCCCCCAGCTCGTGGGCACAAGGCAAGCCCCACGTCCTCCTCAACACACAGCCACAAATGAGGGGATCTACACCACAACTATCCACGCCACTCGTCTCCTCAAATATTTTACTAAGTGCATGATGAGACACCAATCCTCGAATGTTTTTGAACAAAGGGGAAGCATACCTATGTGGAGCCACATGAAGACTTTGTTCGAAAGAGGCCTTCACATTCGTATGCGACGTGATGAGCAGATGGTGGATTCTTTCCCACGACGTCTCAAAGTTTCCTTGACTCGATCCCAATTGTTTTTTCAGTTTGGCGTGTGCACTCTCGGCCCTATCAATAAAAGGATGCGTTACATACATAAATTATAATACAAAACTTCAATAACTGTAGTCATTCATCTATGTAAGATTGTACCTGTTAGTAGAGGTGTTATCAAAATGCATGATATTGTCAGTCAAAGCCGAGACAAACTTCTCTTTATACGGGTGGATCCAGTTCTTCATGACATAGTTAACAGCCTTAGGATAATCTCTGTAGTCAGTTTCAAGTCTCCTAGCCAACTCATTGAATCTGTGTTCATCCTCGGCTAATACCAACGCATTCCAAGATTGGTTGAACTGTTCCCATTTCTCATTCCGGCCGAGAACCGGCTTGCAATTGGTCAGGACATTTTTGTTGATATGCCATCGACACAGCAACGACTTCGAGTCGGGGAAAATAACCGAGATAGCATTCATGAGTGCAAGCTCTCGATCGGTTAAAATCACCTTCGGTGTGCATCCTTCGTTCATTAATCATTTCAACGTAGTTAGGGCCCAGCTGTAGTTGTCCTCACGCTCGTGGGATAAATACACAAACGCAATTGAGAAAGTTAGGTTTGTAGATGTGACACCAACTACTTCCAACAATGGCATACTATACTTATTCGTCTTATAGGTACAATCCATCAATATAACGCAAGGAAATGCACGTAACAACTCTACGGAGGTCGGATGAGCATAAAACAGATCGATAACACTATCCGTTTGACCACATCTCCTAGTCAAGTAGTAGTATTTCTCCTGCTCCAATTTTCCCAATAAATATTGCAATTGACTACGACCTCCATGCTCGATAACTCTATGCTTCTGTCGAGCATTATAAATGGTCTTCAAGGTCGACTCATTCTCTGGAAATGTAAGTTTGATAGTACTCAATATGTCCTTCGGTTTGGTATTGTTCATAGACAAGTCACGAACAAGTTAATCTTCAACACTTGTTAGTCGTTCGGCAAATGAGTGTCCGACTAAGTTCACCCCCATTGGGTGATTATGCGATCCGCAAAGAACGACCAAACACCACTGGCCAGTCTCTTTCAACTCAACTCCTTTCAGCATAAAAGGGCAATCACACTTTTTCGTGCCGGTATTCCGTCCTTTAAACGACTTCTTCTCAACATCGACAGAAGTGTCTACTTTACATTTTGATGTCGATGGACGATATTTACCACCACGCTCACACCCCAAAAATACCCTAGCTCGCCTACCACTGTCTCCACTATCCGATCTTCTTACCAACACAACCATGTTCAAACGAATTCCAACCCTATTTGCCCAATTCACCAACGCTTGACGATCGTCAAATAATTCATTCGTTCGAAATTCTTCAGAAAAATCAATCTGCTCATACATGGGATCGATGACGTTTACGTTCACAATGCTCAGTCTAGATTCATTTGAATCGATTTCCTATAATGCATGAAATGGACGAGTAAATACATTGAAAAAAAAAACAAAAAAACTTATAAAAAATGGACCTGTTCGACCAATCATGGCCAAAAACATAACATAATGTTCGACCACTAGTCGAACTAATACACAACTGTTCGGCCAGAAGAGGTCGAACAAACGCAATTATGTTCGGCCAATGTTGGTCGAACTCACCACAACATGTTCGGCCATTACAGGTCGAACACACTTAGTTATGTTCGGCCTGTAATTGCCGATCGCGCAAGATCCAGATTTTTTTCCCCACAAAATACTCAAAAATGATCGGTAAAAAGCATCTAAACAACTTACATTGTCCTTCTCTGGTGTTCTTTCTTGTGCCATGATCTTTTTTTAGTACAAACAAAGAGTGAGTTGAGGGTTGGGAGAATTAGGGTTTTGTGTAGAGGTTTTGCAAGATTTTTGTTTTGAGGAAGAAGAAGATTGTGAAATGGGTGTGTTGCAAATGGGGTTTGTTTTAATTGGTGGGGTGTGTATAGTATAGTTTTGATTTATTGATATGAGTTTAAAAAATTAATAGTAAGGGTATATATGTCTTTAAGTAAATCATTTATTTTCTATTTAATTTTGTGGGGTGTGTTTAGTAAAGAACAGGGTGCGGATAGCCGGGGCCCTTAAAAGAAACATGCATCCCAATGGAAGTAGCTCAACTACGAGGATCAAATCCACACACTATAAGACTAACAAGTTTGGAGTCATGTGGCTCTGTGTGGATTGCAGAAGACTTGTAATAATTTCATACATTAGCATAAATAAAGCAAACAAATAATTTTATTAAGTATATATATTTTATAATCTAGACCCCCTACTAAGACTCAAGTCTGAGCAAATAAAGGTTTTAAAGTTGTGAATTTTCAAGAATCCAATCTCTAGACTTTCAGCTCATATGAATCATATATATCTTATTTGTATAAACATTAAACATTCTACAATGCTTATAAAACTAGCTGGCTTCATCTTTGTTACTACACTGTTTACCATGAGACTTAGCTAATTAATTATAGGCTTCATAGTTCGAACTTAGAACGATAGTTTCAGCAAAAGAAGACAATATTTCCCAAAACTTTAAGAGGGTTTATTCGATATTCTTTTTTAACTCTCTTCGAAAAAAGAAAAAAAAAAAAAAAGGTATATGAGATCAGTTATTTATAGTTGTACGATCCTTCTATAGATGTATATTTAATCTGATTGGTTGGTGAAATAGGTTCAACTCGAATGGTCAATTTAAAACAAAAAATCTACTTATTAATAGTACCCAAATACAATGTCATTTAATACCTCTATCAATTTTCATCCAATCTATGAGAATTTCTCAGAATTAGTGAAACGTGTTATAGCAGTCTACCATTTCGGGCATGATGGTACATCTCATTTATTAAGTAGCATTAACTCAATAGCATTTTGCACATGTTATCAAATCATCTATTTTAAATTGTGTGTCATATCTTATTCTAGTTGAATTAACCTATTTCTTTTTAATTCAATATTTGTGCTTTTCAACTAAAATTTCATATTTTAGTCATCATAAGTGTGATGTTAAGTAAGATTTTAAAAACATATATAATGACAATTATAATGATCAAAATAGACTAGGTCTGTTGGTCTGCTCCATTCTAACACACCAAAATAGAGGTTTGGGTGAGTTATGGGATCGAGAGGGAGAGAAGACAGGCCCATGGTGGGGCGGTGTTAGAAAACTCGTCTCTATTTTTATTTTTTTAAACATTTGTTAAAGTGTGTGTGTGTGTATATATATATATATATATATAAAAGAAATGAGTAAAAATTATGAAAATTATTGATCAATTTTTTTAAATGGAAATTCTTACCTAATGCATACAATGATGTATAAAATATTTGAGTTAATCATTAATTTATAGGAACAAATAAATTTTAATATAAGAACTAATATTTTTTTCAAAACTGTTTTTATCATATTAAATATGCAATTATACGAATATATGTTTTAGTAAAATATATAAGATATACATATTTTACTTTTTGTAAAAAAACATCACTCATCATCTCTTATTAACATACGATTGGATGCATAGTCTCTTATGATCATACACGACTATACCCACAAACATAAATATCAATGTTAATAAGATTAGTAATATATATATATATATATATATAATATATATATATATATATATATATATATATTTGAGTAAATATTTTAATAGACAGCCCTTATTTGATTGGTGTTCTGTGATATGATTGGAAACTTGAAAATTTCAACTCATTTTGCTAAACAAAGCAAATAAAAGTGGCCCCTTTTAAATGTTGACAGATGTGCATCTTCCCAAGGACTCCAATTTAATATAGCCTTTTTTTTTTCTCACTTAGCATGACCTAACATTATAAGGACCATTACCTAATTTGCCCTTTTGAGACCCAACAAATTACATATCCACTTTTTTCTATCTTTTTCTATTTATGGAAAGTTGAATTTCACTCTAAAGCTAGTGCAAACTCTGAGGAGAGGCAATGTATGTGGGCTGTTGAATTAATTTGACCACCCCCCCCCCCCCCCCAACCTATCCTTCTTTACTTCTCTTTTGTATGGTGATATTGAATAGTTCTCTGATCTATTAATGTCCTTCCTAGTAACATTATTTTCTTTTTATGGTAACTTTTGATAAAGTTAGATTCTTGTGGTGAGGGCATATCTTTACCCTCTTTTGGAATTTTTGGACCATTTTCATAACCTTGTCTTACTATCCTCCTATTTGGGATTTCCAAACAACCATCCTTTTAACATCAAATCCTCAAATTTTTCTTCCTTCCTTTCTCCAATATTTTTCAATGAAAATTTACAGATGTGTTTGCATTGAAGACCATCTCCAGCACCACATATTATTTTATTGTATATTTTGCACTATTTTAATGTAAAAATTGTGTTCATCTTCAATAGTTTGCACTACTTTAAAAATGAATATTTCATAATAATTTTTATTATTAATATTCTTTTGTTTTTGTTTTTTTATTTATTTTCTAATATCCATAATTATTGCTAATTCAACAAACAACATTACATTAGGGGTATATGACATAATATTCAATTTACCGATATCAATATCCACAACTTATAGATGTTGATATGTATAGGTTGTGATATCCAATATCATATATCAATATATATATATATATATATATATATATATATATTGGTTGGGTTGCAATATCTGATATCATTACCGATATCTATATGAGTTGAATATTTATATGTCGATATACAACTTACCGATATCAATAAAAACTGGATTGTGTAATATTTTAAATTATATGGTACACTAAATGCTTGAAATAATTTAATATTAATTTATGTTATTTAACATTTTAGTTACATATAATTTCTAATAGATTAATTGTGATATAAACGAATTTATATCATTTAAAGACACTCAAAATATAAGGAAAAAAGAGAAGAGAAGAAAATGAATAAAAATTAAAAGAAAAAAATAAAATGAATTAAAACAGATAAAGAAAATTAAGAAAAAATAAAAATAGCGCGGGAGTTGAGTACCTGTGTAAATGTAGCGCAATGAGAGTATTTAAAACGATTTAAGGCAACCATCTAATGCACTGCTGAAGAAGAAACATCACCATATCCGAATAAAATAATGCAATGTTGAAAATGGTCCAACACCCTTTTAGTAGAGGGAAGTCCAAACCACAATTTGAATGGAAATTTTGGTTTCCAAAATTTTAAGCTGAAACCATTCCAATATAGGTATAAACCATAATTTTTGTTTTTAATTTAGTTGAATTAGGTTAGTTTGGTCAGCTTGAGAGTTGTTTTATTTAGGGTAGTTTTATGTGTACGTAAGAATTTATGTAAGACAAAGTTTATATGGATCAACAAGACAGGTCAACCCATTCAATATTCAATTTCGGTCTCACATAAGACTATAAAAAACTCTATCTCACGTAAGGCCTTACATGAGACGGATTCACGTGAATTTTTACATTTTATTTATCGATGTTGTTTGTGCAATATAAAAATTACATGAGTAATATTTTTGTTCGATGTTGGTAATATTTTTATAAAATGTTACATTCTGGTGAGTGTAACACTTTGTACTAGTTATAGATGTTGTGTATGACTATTTATGTAACACTTTTTCTATGAAAAGAGGAAAAATGACTGAAAAGGAAAAATGCAACCACATAGGTTTGAACTCAGCACCTTTAGGATAATTATTATAAAGATAATTAATATATTGCAATTTGTTCATTACGGATGAACTCAGTACCTTTTGGTTATGTAATTTTCTGATTTTTTTTTTTTAAATCCGTATAATGTTCTCAAAGATTAATATTCATCTTTGTCAGACTTCTCACGTTTCATTGGCAAATATGTGTCACTCTTTCCTTCTCAATCAATTCCCCAATTTCATTTAAATTCTTTATTTATAGTAAAATGACGAGTCTTAATTAAGCTAATTATATTACATATTATATAATGCCCAAACTACAATTGTATGTTACAATGACATGATATATATAGTGATTTAATTAGGGTAAAACATTTTATCATTAAACCAAAAATTATAATTGATAATTGAGGTGCAAATCTTTAAAATTATCATTGAGGCTCAATATCTTCAAGAGCCCAAGACCTTGTATATTGGTTGACACATCTGTTACCCCTAGGTTATTCAAAGCTTATGTACTATATATATTGCTTGTTGCTTGTTATTAATCATAATTCTTGATGAAGAATTTGAATAATTTTGAGTCATGCAACTCTAGATGAAGAATTTATTTGCTAAATTACATGAGTCGTGCAAAAATGTTCTTGTATTCCTTTGACCTACTTTAGAAGAAGAATTTATTAATTTGCTAAATCATGAGTCATGCAAAATATTTTTGTATGTGATAATTATGTGCTAATATAGATTACATGCTTTAATTATTAATTGTTATTTATTTCATGTAACTTTTTTTTATGTCATTAATTTTATATTGATGAAATATGAAATATTTATACGTTGTGAAGAGAGCACAAATATTGAGGTGATCGTCAAAATTATGTAATCACATTATTACTCAATTTATGTTAGGTAAAAAAAAAATGTAAATGATTGTAATCGATATTCCCTTTTCATTTTGTATAAATAAATTGATGTAGTAGGCTTTGACAATTCTAATCTTCAAAATATATTTCATCTTACCACCAATAATCAAAATTATCTCAATATTATGATGTAACAAATGTCAGTATCGCTCATGAGGGTATATTAGGAAATTAGCTAAAAATACATACTTTCTCCATCTCGTTCATATATATATATATATATATATATATATATATATATATATATATATATATATGATTGAATATTTCACAAGGATTAAATAAATAATTGAAAAACTATTTCCTACAATACTTATATTCATTGAGTTATACTACTTAATAAAACATAGATATTTAATGTGATATGTATTAGTAAATGAGCTAAAGAAATATTACTTTATATAGAAAATGGGCTTTATATTTGGAACATACGAAAAAATAAAACAAGTCTCTATTATATAAAAGACGGAGGAAGTATTACTTAGTATAAAAACTGAACTACAACCAAAAAAAACCACATGGAATGGAGGAAGTATTAATTTTGACTTAAAAATATTATTTTTACATCGAAAAGTAGTACTCTAACTTGAAAAATATTGATTTTTTAAATGTTATACATATTATTTATTTTAAAGCTAATTCGAAACATTACTTTTATTTTGAAAACTATTATATTTTACTTTAAATGTATCACTTGTTTCTTTAAAAACTTATTCAAACTATTAGTTTTTATTAAATATTATTTACTTTTATTTGATAAATAAATTTTTATTCTTGAAACATTATACTTCTGGTTTAAACTATTCCCAACCTTTCGTAATCTTTGAATTGCATTATTGCCCTAAACCTGAACCACAATAGAAATCAATTGAAACACCTTAAACATTGCTTACAAGTCCATCAGATTTTTTGTTCCATTAATAATTTTTATTAAAGATTTCATTTTAATTTCTCTCACATACACAAACTTGTAACAAGAGGGCCGAGGGGCATCTTGGAAAAAAAATACAAAAAAGGGGCATTTATCAAATTGAGAAATAAGAAATAAAAATAAACACCCCAAACTAAATAATTAGGCAAAAACTTCCGTGCAACTGGTGCACTGTGCAATCCGCACCTTTATGTTATAAATGTAGTACCTTTATGTTATAAATGTAACACCTCTATGCATGTTCATTTTAAAATGTACAAATATTTGTACATAAAGGTACTACATTTATAACATAAAGGTCTTCCGTGCAACTCTGTACACCAATTGCACGGAAGTGTTACTCAAATAATTAACCTTAAAAATTAAGTGGATTTGAAAGCTTCTAGCAAATACTATGATAAATAATTAAATCTTATGAAATGATAGTGAACTTGAGAATGCATGAAATTGCAACTCACTGTCTAAGACAAAGGAAAATAAAGGAAAGTGAAAGGAAAAAAAAAACACGAAACGAAAGAAAGAAAGTTAGAAATAAAACAAGAAGCATCTCTATGATCGAATATTGTGGGGGGTTTGATCCAGTTTCGCAAAGTTTTTTCCCCTCACAAAACTTGACCAATTTAAATAATTGATTTAGACAATTAATGTCGTTTTATCACTAAATCTCTGAACCCCTTTGAAATAATTTGACAATCACTCTCCCTAGCTTGTTGTTGCCAATCTCATCATGTATAAATGATAGAGAAGGCTAAGAAGTGAGAGACAACTACGACTGATAATGATACTGTGATTTTATAAAAGAGTATGAGACAATTTTTTTTTTTTTTTTTTTTTTTTTTTTTTTTTATGGTTGTGTGTGGAGAAAATCTAATTAAAAATAAGATTTACTTCTATATTAATTCTTCTATTTTGTTTTAGTGATTCATATATAAGAAAATCGTAATTCCATTCCTCAAACTTATAATTCCAGCTCATCAATATATATATGTTTTTTTAATGTACCGATTTTCATTAGAAGAGTTGTACTTGCTTCTAATTTTATTAATTTAAGGAGTATTGTTTGAACCAAGTGCATGGTCATGATCCATGCAACTAGACGCACGTGGGTAGGGTCGGGTCGATTCTGGCTCGAATCCGCGCCCAGGTTTTTTTATTTTTTATTTATGTCGTAACTTTTATGTTAACCGAATATAACCTTTATGTAAAGATATCATAACATTTTTTAGCATAAAAGTTCATGTAATATGGCTGAAACCTTTATGTTTTACTCCCTCCGTCCCGTGATAAGTGTCACACTTAACATTTTTGGACGTCTCAAAATAAATGTCACACTATACACTTACTAAAAATGGACATAAAAAAGTTCACTTTATTTACATTATAATAATATATCTCACTACCTCTCTCCTCCCACTTACATTATAATATATGTCACTACATCTCTCCTCCCACTTACATTATAATAATATATCTCACTACCTCTCTCCCCCCACTCACATTTAAATACAATAATTCTTAAAAATAGGGCCGAACAGTAAATGTGACACTTATCACGGGACGAGGGAGTATTAGTATAACCTTTTTATGTACAGATATCGTAACTTTTAAGTAAAACTACTTAGACTTTTTTCAGTATAAATAAATAATTAAAAGTTATGTAACCTTATGTTATATTAGTATAATATTTATATATGTACATATATCATAACCTTTAAGTAAAACTACTTGAACTTTTTTTAGTATAAATAACATAAAAGTTATGTAACCTTTATGTTATACAAGTATAACCTTTATATTATATTAATATAATTTTTATGTACAGATTTCATAACCTTTAAGTTTGCGAACATAAATAACACAAAAGGTATATTAGTATATATTTTTATGACTTTTTTCAATATAAATAACATAAGGTTATGCGAACAGAACATAAAAGTTAAGTTTGCTAAACTAAAAGGTTAGGCCAATATAACTATGAAACTGGGGTTTGAGCGTGTGGGCACGCGTGGAACGTGTCAAATGCACTCTCAGATCGGGTCGACCCAGTTGCACGGATTTAGGAACCGTGCACCTGGTGCACATAAATAATTGTATAATTTAAAATCACCGTCAATAATGTACAATCCATAAACAATATAATATAGATTAATTTTTGAAATGATTTTAAGGATAATAGAATACCAACTGATGCAGGCAGAAGCGTGATAAAAATAATATTACGATCCGTTGATTCTAAGAATACC
The DNA here is from genome assembly GCA_946896805.1 of Scutellaria galericulata. NCBI lineage: Eukaryota > Viridiplantae > Streptophyta > Magnoliopsida > Lamiales > Lamiaceae > Scutellaria > Scutellaria galericulata. The sequence continues at coordinate 13,533,439 of OX335794.1, forward strand.
GGATGTAAAGAGAAAACTATGTTTTCTTATTTCATAAATCAAATCAACTTCTCAACATAATAAAGATAACTCCTATTTATACTAATAAAAACCTAGAATCTTAAAGATACGATGAAATCAATATAAAGATATGAATAAATCAATATAAATCTCCACCAAATATATATAATCTCTATTCTCCACCACTTCGTCTCATGTATTGCTATAATTTTGTGGGACAGAGCTCCACTTTTCATTATCCAAACCAATTTTCTTTATTATTTTTGTTTTTCAGGTTTTGGGTTGTAGGTCCCCTTTTATAAAAACAAAAACTCATATGCAATTGTCTCATGTGCGAGTCGCATAATGCGATGGCACCGCACACAGTCGTTTCCCGGAACACGGTCGACCGTGCACGACAACAATGTATAAGTATGCATTTTTCAGCTATAAATATGTGTTTTTCACCTATAAGTATGTGATTTTTTTCCTCGCGTACGGTCGTATTCCGAGGCACGGTCCGATCATGTGCAACAACACAATGACGTGTGTGTGGCACACGGTCAACTGTTTCAGGGCATGGCCAACCGTGAGCAACATAAGTATGTGTTTTTTAGCTATATGTATGTTTTTTAGAGCTATAAGTATGTGTTTCTTTTTATTGTTGAGCACGGTCGACCGTGTTTCAGGGCACAACCATGCGCAGTCCCGTCGCACGTGAGACAGTCATAAAAAAGACCAACTCTTTTACAAAATTAGATTTGTGAGACGGTCTTATAAGAGTTCTACTCATATATAGTATACTTAATTATTTGATTGCTACATCTATATTATATACTCCCTTTGTCCTAAAATAAATATCATTATAGGATTTTGCACATAAATTAAAAAAATTGATAAAAAGAAAGTATATAAATTTTCAATATTCACTCTATATACCATTTAATTTTAGTATATTATATGAGGACAATTTTGATAAAATATGAGCAAATATTTTTTGAAATCCTATAACAATACTTATTTTGAGACAAACAAAAATTGACTAAATTTTTAAATAATTTAAAACTAATGGAGTTACATTTAAAGTATTAAAAAAATTCAAAATATCATTTCAATATTAATTTCCAAGGTATGTGAAACATGAATATTTTTTTTATTTGGCTAATTTAATGGCTATACTATATCTAGTAGTAATAAATTATTTTTCTTTGGGGAAAATTAGAAGCTTTAAAACGTAATAACTGACAAAATAAATGAAACCAATCTTAGTATGTACTCCCAATTCAAAAAATTAGTGATGTTTTCAAAAATCTAGCACAAAATAAGAAACCTCATAAAATTATTTCGTCATCCTTATCTAAGTTTAACTATAATAAAATATCTTTTCACTCTGAAATGCTCATTTTATAATACAGAAGTATACAATATAAGAAGAATAAATGTGGATAATTTTGGAAGATTAAGAATAATGGCCTCTTCAATTCAATTCTGATTTGAACCTTTTATTATGTATTATTGTTGTTTCATCTTATATTTTATTATTTTTATTATATGTTAATTCTAGTTATGTCATTTATACATGTGTGATGTGACAATTACTTTAGAATATCATATAAAACACAAATTGGAATAGAAAATCTCGTTTGTTTCAATTTTTAGAATGACACTTATTTTAGGACCAAGAAATATTATTTATATTGGGTTAAATCATTTTTCGTCTTATAACTATGGTGTCTTCCGATTTTGGTCTCATAATTATCACGATTTTCAATTTAGTCCCACCATTTAAGAATTTGTCCGAGTTTTAGTCTAACTTCTCCAAATTGGAACTTTCCAATGACCTAAAAATGACATGGAGACACGTGTCAAATTCTTATTGATTGACATGTGTGTCGACATGTCACTTCTAGGTCACTAAAAAACCATTTTCCGACGAAATTCAAATTTTAAAAACCAAAATTGAACTAAATTAATCGGACAAATTTTTGAATTATGAGACTAAATTAAAAATTATGATACTTATGAGATCAAAATTTGAAAACATCAATTATGGAACGAAAAATGATTTTAAAATAGATCATATTCTTTGCATATAGAAGTATCGTAAACCAACTACAATGGAAGAGTAATCGATTAGCCAAGAAGTATTAACTCAATCTACAAGTTTTCTTCTGTAATTACACAAACACATGAACGCATGTGTTCATCATCTTAAGAATCATGAATGACTGTTAGAATTATTCCCATTTATGCCTACACAGTACTTTATATTAATTTTGGAGTTCATAGAATAGTGAATTAAGATCTCAACTGCGAAAGAATTCCAAGAAAACATAATTCAATATCCACATATATCAAATAAATGAGAGGCTTAATTTTGAGTGAAATTGGAAGTACAATTTGAATATGTTGTGTTGAAAATGAGTTTCCCAAATGATTACTTTTCTGCATGCGTATTCAGTTTTATTAAATGCTATAATTATTTAAGTTTCTTGAATGCAAATTTCATGCAGTAGGTATAACTTACTGATGGAAGTTGAATTAATCTTTCTGGTAATAGTACAACTCTTTTTATGATTTAAATCTTCCACACCACATATTATTAAGAATATTGTCAGCAACAAATGATGAATTTATGACATCTTAGTTAGAGATCACTTCCTTTCTTTTCTCTTCTGACACTTTTAGTTTTTGCAGTGTACATTGTTTTTTAAACCTGGTTTCACATTACTGTATTATAATTATACGAAATTAGTTTAGTCAACAATCAAAGTAATAATATTCCCAAAAATTTTATAGTATCAATTTAAATTGAAAACTGTATTTATTTAGTGTAATATATGGATAGTAAGTAACAAGATTGTGGGACCCAAAATATGGTTATAACCACGAAAATTGTTGGATGAGGTAAGAATTAGTAGAATGATGAGGTGGATGATAGGTTGAGGAGAGAAATGTGGGACCCATATATATATATATATATATATATATATAGAGGTCTACTATTTGCAATTCAAATTCTATTCTGCGAGTTAATCTCTATTTTATATGTTATGAGTCGTGAGTTGAGCCGACTCATAAATTAGATTTGTGAAAGGATCTCAACAATCATACACTTTAAACTGATTCATTTATTTAAAAAATATATTTTTATCTTTTACATTTAGGTACTTCCTCAAATTCCAAATAAGTGTATTTGTAGAGTTTTTGTGAAAAAATAGGACATAAGAACATTACCAGATCTACAACTTTATGTTTTGCATTCTTTTCGAATTCAATTAATGTCCTCCATTGAAAATATAATGCATTGGAAACAGCTTCTTATGCAAACAGATGTTGGAGCATTAATCCATGAAGATGTGTGGTTTATAGAACTGCGCAAATGTTATAAAGCCTGGTGAAGATGAAGATAAAATATACACAAGAAGATAAAAAAAGTTGTGCAATCTTGATGTCATTGCTCTAAGTGCTCTCTACAAAACATTCGATGAAGAAATCATGGACAAGATCTCCCATTGCAATAAATGCAAAGGAAATATGAAATATTTGATTTCTAACATGTGTGAAGACAATGATCTCATTAAGGCAAACAAGCTTTCCTTGGAGATTGACAAGTTCAAAAGACTTCAAGATTCCAATCGGAGAATATAATCCATAGACAAGCTTGATGTACAAATAGTATCTTGGGAATCTCAAGATTCTAAGAAGTTTGATCACATATTGGTCAATTGTGATGAAGGATCATATATAAGGATAAAATATTCTAAGATTTGAATTAGAGGTGGTGAGACACATGCACGCACCAACCTCTCTGGCATAGCTAGCTACTTCAAGGAATCATATTTCAGCAGGTCTTATAAATAGCCTGCTCAGATGTGTCAAAAGAACAGGCATTAAACATGTCCATTAACAGAATATACATTTCTAACCAAAAAATATTATTCAAAGCTACTAAAATGTGGTTTCTATCTAAAATATTGAGGTCAATATCTATTTCCTTCGGTGATTTGTGAAGAATTTTTCCAAGGCTATTGGATACTAATGGTGTGTGAGAATTTGGAGAGTTTGACTTTTGGTATTTTTGATATTTCTCTTCATTTAAACACCTTGGTAAGTCTTTAATAATTTCTCATTGGATTTTCTCTTCTTTGTCTCGCCTCTTTTATATCCTCAGGATCTTAGGAAATGTAAATTCAATAGATTCTTATGAGACTATCTCACACGTCTAATTAATTTAGTGAAACAGATCAATTCACAATTTATAACTCATAAAATAACGCTTCATTTGTAAAAATTAGTTTGTGCTATGAGCAGTGAGGTTTTGTCTCACGAAATTAAATTTATAAGACAATCTTATATAAGTTCTTATGTTTTTTTCAACTTTAAGTACTTAATTTGACCCATCTTCCAACCCTTTTATATATGTAAAATGATCTTAATGAATACAAATTTTCAGATTGTAAAACATATTTGAAGTCTTAAGCTTGTTAAATATATATATATATATATATATATATATATATATATATATATCTTCTTGTCAATGTTCTAATTTTAAGCAAAAATGTATGTATTCAATAGACTAAAGCTTTTTGATGGATTTGCTAGTGAGTGTTAAATCTTTCCGGAGTTAAATGTAACAAATGATCTGAAAATGATGATGACCGATTATATGTTCATAATCATGATGTAATGATACATCCTTAACACAAAGGTTAATTGTTATAAAATCACAACTTTTATATATATATATATATATATATATATATATATAATGTCATGTTATTTTTTTAAATATTAAAAGATTTTGTTAAAATCGATCACAATTTAGAAAAATGTTGTGATTTTATCAGCAATTAGCCCTTAACATAAATAAACCAAAAGGCTGGAACATACATGATAGTAAATACTATCTTTGATTCAAAATAAATATCGTGCTGGAGTTTTTGTCATAAATTAAAGAATTTAAGAACATAAAAATGGAAAAAAATAACAATAATATCAATCTTCTCTCCCTCCCCCCTAAATTAACAAATGTTTTCTTTCTCTTCTTCTTAGTTATTTCATTGAAATTTTTCTCAACTCAATCTAATTTGAAATTTAAACTTCATGTGAACAAATATTAAAGAATTAAATTCAATATGTAGGTTAAAACACAATAAATCTTTTAGAGATTAATTGAGATTGAGTGTATACTGAGAACAAAGGTGGCAAAATATATTGTTAAAATGACGCTTAATTAAAAACACAACTTGATTTATGAAACGATATTTATTTTGGATTGAAGTAATACCACTTTTCTATTATTAATATAGCTTGTTTGAGTTAGAGAACTAGCTAGCTAGGAAATACAAGTATACAAAGAATTAAGTTTATTATCCAGGCACTGAAAAACTCGAAGTTAATAGCAGTTTCAGATGAATATCAGCTACAGACGATCAGATGATTTAGACGTAATTTAGCATGGGATTCAACTCACCAACTCATTATCATATATAAATGCAATATTCTTCAACTACTTATACATATATATCTAGCAACTCTAAGTCTTAGATCATTCATTCTATTTCTCCAATAACTCGGGTAAATATAAAATATACTTATATATAACTAACAATATATATATATATATATATATATATATATATATATATATATATGTAGTTTCCATAAAGAGTTGCAACCTTTAATTTAAATTCAGGGGATTGAATAAATTAAAGGTGGTAATGTTAGTGCTTTTTCTTCAGAGGAGGGTTTACTCTTTGTATATGTTGTGAAGATGGTTTCTAAACAGCAGCAAGAAACGTGTATATATATATATATATATATATAATCATTCTTGTGCTTCTGGACCATCTTGAATAATTATACCATGATTTCTGATACACAAGTCTATATGTGTATATATATAGTATATCATTAATTATATATATATATATATATATATATATATATATATATATATATATGTGTGTGTGTGCGCGCGCGCGCGCTAGTTATATTATAGCATCATAATTCATAAGCCTCAAGGTACACACTCGTGAGAAAGAGAGAGAGGGGTACATACATATATATATATATAGTATATAGTCATGATATACAAAGGTATGTTAAATCACTGTTTCATAGTAATTCATTCCTGTACGGATCATAATTAGGCCAAAGGAACTTTCAGAAAACCAAAGGCTTTATTGCGCATATAATATTAAAAAAATAATAATAATTAAAAAAAAAAAAAAGCAAGAATAGCTAACCGTTTTGTGATTATTCCAATGCTCCTTTAGTCAACGAAATCCTAACAAACCTTTTTATTTTTTTTCTTATCATCACATGGATTCTTTGAGTACAAACCCTTATGCAAATTGACTTCAATCTCATCACCATCATCATCATCAACATATATACACGTAGAAATTAATGTCGTAGGAGCCCAATTCATAGCATACTTAACCACTCCTCAATTAGTTTAATTACCAATACTTATAATCTTAACCCTAAAAGTACTAATCAATAATCATGGATCCATAAACTTATGGCTAAAACACATAGCATCATCACCTGCTCCCCCATCACCGCCGTACAAGTACCCCGGCGCGGCGGTGGGGACCCCCAAGAACGGCGGCGGCGGCTGGTGGTGGTGGTGCGATTGGAGGGCCTTGATTTGGCGTTTCAAGAACTTGACATATCTAATGGCCTCTTCGAGCATGGAAGCAGTGTCCATTTTGGTGCCACCTGGCACCAGTCTTTGGAGGATCCTTATCTTCTCACTGATCCTCTCACGGCGGTGGCGGGCGGCGACGCTCTGCGGATCGTCGCTGATCCGTACATTCCGCCGCCTCGGCTTCCGGATCGTCGCCGGATCGATGTCGACCGGTTGCATTGAGGCGATCTTGAACATCATCTCCTTCATGGCTCCCAGCTCCTCCTCTGGCTCCTCCTCCTCCGGCTCCTCCGCCGCCGCCGCCTTGAGATCGCTCTCGCCCAGCAGGTTCAGAGGGGACAGGAGATGATGATGATGGGTTGGCGACGAGTTGGAGACCTCGTTGGGGTTCTGAATAGGCAGATAGTATGGCCATTGCGAGTGCTCGAATGGACCGTGGTGATCGTCTTCCAACTCCATTGTCATCCAGCTCATGTCCATGGCAACAACTTTTTGTGCAGAAGAAATTCGTGTCAACAATGGAGGTTCAATGGAGGAGTGGTGCTTGCCGCATTTGATTAGATTCTGTAAGGTTTTGAGGGCTTGGAGGATTTAAATAGATGAGAGAGAGAGAGAGAGAGAGAGAGAAATGAGGGAGAGCGAGAGAGAGAGTTTGATTTGATATAAATAAAATGAGATATATATTTATTTAAAGAAGAAGAGGAAGGAAATAGCGTCGAGGATTTGATTAGTTGAATGGGACCATCCTTTTTGCTATGCTACTTATAAAATGATGAACTTTCTTAATCAACCACCTTAATTTCTAGGGTTTGTTTTTTCAAACACTATCTTCTTAATTTCGGTATAGTATTCTTGTCATTTAATTTTTTTTTTTTTAAATTATGTATAATTTTATGTACAATTTTGAGAATTCGTGTATTTATGGTGTCGTTTATAATTTAACATCATGATGATGTTGTTTATTTTGATAAATTATGATATGTTCATATATGCTATCTTGTCATATCAACTATTATTACTTCTAAATCTCATCAAATGATAGTATGACACGCAATCGTTATATTTATGTTGATGATGAGATCTTTTATCACTATAAATAGCATTTTTCAAAACTTAACTGTACATTGATAAAGAATTAATTTGTTTAATGATGTTATAAACGATTAATCAGATATGGACGACATAATTTGTTTAATTTGGTCAAAGATGCACGATATAATTAAAGACATCAAACACCATTTTATGATTCATAAATGTTCTCGTGAAATTGGTGCATGTATTCTAGATTAATTTAATCGGGTCAACTTGATTCGAGACTACTTTTTACATGTGCCCACGTGTTTGTTGTCTGCGCTCTCACTCTTTCCTGCATGTTCGTGTTTTGACAAATACATATTACCTCTTAGTTATGTTGGTGATATCCTTAGTAATGATAGTAACATGTAATATCTTTTAATTATATTAGTGATATATTTTAGTTATTAGTGATAACTCTATGTTATATATACTCACGAATTTTTTATTTCTGATAAACATGTAATACTTTTAAGTAGATGTATTAATATATTTAAGTTGGTGTATTAATATCTTTATATTACATTATTAATACATTTACATGATACAAGTAATACACTTACATTATTTTTCAATTAAAATGAGCTAATATCTTTATATAGATGAAGTAATACTTTTATGTATAACTAGTGATATCTTTATATAATATAAGTGATACTTTCATGTCGCGAGGTTTCAAGCAAAAAAAAAAACTTATATATAAGTTGGGGGGTCTGAGTTTCAATTAAAATGAGTTAATACCTTTATACAAACTTAATATTGTGTATAACAAGTTATACCTTTATATAATATTAATGATATATTTTTGTAGGGAGGGTTCAACGAAAAAAACAAAAAGACTTATATATAAATTGGTGGATCCAAATCAATTAGTACTAATTGTACGAATCTTAAATCCATACAACTTGCTCACGGGAGAGTAAATCTCTGCAATTTAACTATTTAGGTGATGATTTAATTCATTCAGTGGCATGCAGCAGCCAATTTTTGTGTATGTATGATATCAATTGGCAATATAAAATAACTTAATTAACCAAATCTCCCCTTAAAAGAAAACTAAAAAATAAGAGTAATATATATATATATATATATATATATATATATATATAATTTCGTTTTGCCGCTTACTTCTTTTGTTTTTAAATTAAATTTTCTTCTTATATATAGTTTAGCCCTGATGCACCTCTTTTATAAGTACAATTTAGATATAATCATTGATACTGTATCACTATATGTACTATTACTAATTTATTTAGCCATTTTTTAGACAATGACCTCACAATGAACTGCACATTACTGAGATCTGGATGATTCTTCAAATTAAGAGCTGACTATCATATGTTACTTCTTTATCAGTTGAAGGATATAATCATTTACTCCACCCATTTCATTTAATTCGAGTCGTTTTACAAAAATTTAAAAAGTATTTAGTAAACATAATTATGTAAATATGACTTCTTTATTTGGGCATATATTAATGTTTTAACAAAAGAAATAACATACACAAAAAATCAAGAGAAAGAAGCAATTAAAATTGAAAAGAAAGCTATTAGTTATAGTTAGTAATATAAATACACAAATAAAGTTTAGAAAATGATTGTATCCTTCTATATATTCCACTAAGAAATACTACCACAAATTTCCTCACAGATTAAGAAAAAATATTAAATGCCATTGAAATTGTAATTTTTTAATTACATTTTTCCTATGTTATCGATCCTTACATGCAGAATATGAGTATTGGTGGGACAAACAGAATATTTTGTAATTAAAAAGTGGCATCTGAAATGAAATGAAGAGAGTATCTACATAATAAAATATACAATATTTATTTCTGATATGGATGTCTAGCTAATGTGCATGGGATTCTAAATTAGAGACCTTTGTTGTATTTCCAGGAAACAAAATTAGATCCATTGATAATGCACATTTTTTTCCTTTCATTTAATGTCATTTAAAATCTATTTCCCTGTTATTAATTAAAATCCTCAATTTGAAACATCGTATTAATATAGCGTCCATATTAATAATTAACATGAAAATCGAATTTCTAATTAATTTAAAATGAAATCAGAAAAAAGTTAAAATATTAAAGGACCACAATATAGAAAATCATGAAACTAGTAGTGGAAAAATGAACAAGGCCAAATTTATAACACTAAAATTAAAAGTATCCTATTTATTTTATAGTTCATTTCTCATCTTAATTATTTTAAATGTACATCAACTATATATTGATTTACACAAGTTTATTTATACTGATAACACTATACTAAAAACTAAAATATTATTTGAAAAAAAAAAATTTATTTAATATAATCCGCTTCTCAATTCCGTTATGTATAGGCATGTGTGCATACACACGCCTTCAAAAAAAACAAAGAAAAAGAGGCTCATGACATCCAAGTTGGAGCCTTGAAACCCTCCGGTATATTGGCACTCCAAAAACTTCAATTATATATGAAAAAATGATGATGATGATATATATATATATATATATATATATATATATATATATATATATATATTAATAAAAAGTTTAGGAGGTGGAATTAACTAATATTCATGTTTGAAAAGAAAAACTAATTATTCTATTCTCGTTGTATAGAGGATATTTACAGGCTATCTAAAGTAAGGCCAGTTCATATATGTGGGTGTGTGTATATATATATCAAAATAATATCATCATCAATTTAATTTATTAAATAAAAAGATAAAGATATATAACATCATCAACAGCCAATTACGTTTCAGTCTGAATAATCCCAAGACTGTATATATGGTAATTAATACGGCAGCAAGGCTAGTTGAAGCCAATAGAGATCTATCATAAAGCACGAGCTGATCTCACTTTTTCAAGAGCTATATATTCATTATCAAATTTAATAATATATAGTGTATATATATGCAAAATTGTAATTTTCATCCCGAAATTTAGACTTTGTCCTTTTTTACCACCAATTTTACATATTTTAAATTTGATCCTCTAACTATCACTTTTATCTCATTTTCATTTGATTTGCCCGAAATTTCAATTTTCGCCTTTGTGGACAACAAAATTGCTAACATGAATTTTTCAATTAGAGTGTCCACATAGGAAATAATTGATATTTCAAGAAAAATTGGACCAAATTTGAAAAAATGAGATAGTTTGAGCTATGATCAAAATTGGAATACGTAAGTTAGTGGTAAAAAAATTGATGAGTTAGAATGTTAAAGGACGAAAATTAAGATTTTCTCATATGCGAGTGTTATGTACAGGGAAAATAATATTTATACCATGTAATTTGGCATATATTGTAAATAATCACTCTTTAAAAGAAACCATAATTTTTAACATATTTTCATCTTTAACACTAAAATACTCTTAGAAAATGACTATAAAGATGTTTTCATATATTTTGATGTCAAATTCGAAGAGTATTTTTGTTAAAAAATTTAAAAAAGGATTATTATTTTTCTTTATATTAATGGGTAAAAAGCATTTTTCTATCTTAAGGTGGTTAAAAAAAATTCAACCATATACTTATATTCAGATTGAATTAAAAAAACAAAAAAAAAAAAATTATGCCATACACTTGTATTCAAATTTATGGAATACAACTAATATATATTCTAAGTCTTAATGCGGCGGAGAATTACTAATTTGTATTCACACTTAAATCTATTTCGTAATACAAACATGTTAAGATAACCCTCGAGCTAGCTAGCTAGAGAATTCTCAAATTAAATTAAGATTCACTTTCTCTAACACGTTCAAATGATATGTGTATTAATGGGTAATCATTTATAGTCGTATCCACTATAGATATAGATGTCTTTAGCAAAATATGCTTTCGAACATGAGATATTTTATTGGGTATTTATATGTAATGTATTTTTCATTTTTTTTACAATCAATTATTTGTTTTTCAATTTTGATTTTTTATGTTTTAAGTTTTTCCAATTTCAATTCAATTTTGGTCGGAAATTTCAAAATCGCTGATGTGGTTGTAGTAAATTCTAATGTGGCAAGCCAAGACGACCGATAGAGGAACAAAATTGGAAATTACCCCTATTTTATTTCAATATAAATCATTCAAAATTTTAAAATTCTCAATATACACGTTTATAAATGACATCATGATTATTTAACACTTGATGTGAATTAAAAATAATAAAATATAAGATGTAATGATAAATGTAGTGATTTGTTTTCAAAACTTTAGTCTCAAAACAAATGGATTACTTCCTTATGCGATGTATATAGATTTGGTTTGCAATTCGCAGGGAGAGTTTGGGATATTTAAGGTTTCAAATGTGAACCTTCGAGCTGACTAATGAGACCATCTAACCTAAGTTAGGTCGGATTAGACAATAAAATTTAGAGGGATATATAGGTGCAACAGGTAATTACTATTTATGGGGTGTTTGACTAAGTTTTTTTTTTTTTTGTTAAATTCTTATAAATTATTTCATCTTATAAAATCTTTTTAGAATTTTATATTATGTTTTGTATTAGATTAATTTGTGAAAACATAAAGTTATTGAAGAGTAGGGACAAATATGATGGTAGAGATTATACGAATTTAATTAGTTATAACAATTGTATAATTTATTTTAAATGATGAAATTCAATTAAGTTTATAAAAAATATATAAAAGATATTAGTTTAGAAATAATTGAAGATGTTCTTAATTAATTTTTTAAAATAACTTAAAAGCTCCAAATATCTTATTTTAAAATGAATATATCTTACCCTTGAAATTTTAACACACTCGTAAGAAACTTATAAATTCTTGAACATATATTTTAAAAATTTTATAAAATCACCCGAACACCCTATAAATCTTTATACATGAGCTTAAAGTGTGGAAGATTGAATCTTGATGAACGGTAGATAGGGAAGGTTGGAGTTCGACTCATAATTTTGGGTCGGGTCAAGCTCGACCCGACAAAAAATATGTGTACTGTTTTGATATTTTGGCTAATTTTAAGGATTTTGTATGTAATAAAATAACACACGTTCATCCACTTTTTCTAGATAATTTTTTTTTTAAAGTGGGTGGAGCTATACACACCCCAAAATTTACTAAACACATCTCATTTTCTGAAAAAATAATTGGTATAAAATTACATTTTGTTGGGGTGTGTTTAGTATATTTGAGGTGAATAATGTATATAGTCCCCCATTAAAAATATACTCAACTAAAAATAAACCATTATCAACAGAATTCATCAAGCAATGATCAATAGTCCGAATGAAGGGAGCATATGAAGGAAGAATTTAAGGCATCACAAGTTTGATTCACATTAAAAAAATCAATGTTGATGAGAGAGAGAGAAGAAGAAAGAGATGATATGCATGATGAAGTAATCCAAGGGCTTAATTGTGAGGAAGAGATGAGAAAAGGTAAAAGAGGAAAAGACATAAAAAGCAAAACATGGAGGGATATAAGTTGGGAGGATCAAAGAAACTGTTTTTCTGAATTGTGTAAGTGGATGACATCACCCTCCCTCACTAAGCACCTGTCTCATCATCATCCATTATATACATATTACCTCATCATCCAACTCTATCCTTTTTATTTATCACAAAAGTTGAGCTGAAAACGTCCTACATACGATAATACCGTGCACGGTCATGTTTTGGAACACAGTTGATCGTGAGTGACAACAATGTATAAGTATGCATTTTTCAACTATTATTATATTTTTTTAGCTATATGTGTTTTTATTTTCTTTGCGCACGATCGTATTTCGGGACACAATCGATTGTACATGACAATAATGTATAAGTATGCATTTTTCAACAATTATTATACTTTTTTTAGCTATAAATATGTGTTTTTATTTTCCTTGCGCACGGTCGTGTTTTAGGACACGACTCGACCGTGTGCGACAACACAACAACATGTGTGTGGCGCATGGTCGTGTTTTGGAATACGGTCGACTGTGCGCGACAACAATAAAAACGCATACTTATAGCTTTAACTGCATACATATAGCTGAAAAATACACATATATATTGTTGTCGCGCACGGTTGACCGTGTCCCAAGATACAACCGTGCTCGATTCCTTCGCACGTGATCAGAGTCTCATGCAAGACCTATTCTTTATTATTTATTAATTTTATATTATTAATATACACACCCTTTAAATAAATTACTAGATAGCTAATGTTTTTGGCCTTTAACTATAGCAGTAGAGAATTTCTGTTGTGGAGAAATTGTTTCAGTGATGAATGAAAGTAACCAAAAATATATAAGAAAGGTTTCGTGTCCATATATATGTGTCTATATATGCATGAATATCTAAAATTTGTGCTCATGATGATCCATAAAGTAGTGATATATATTGTTGGTACTTTATTTGTATCAAGATCGATCAATTTCTCATGGCTTTTCGCATTTGGAGTATATGGCTCATCTCATCACTGGTTTTTTTCATCTATTCACTTTATAATTCATGAATTTACTGAACTGTGGATACATGCATATATGAGTAGTGACTGGTTTTCACATCTTTCACTTTGTTTTTATTCATAATTGAATGGATGAGTGGGTTTGGATTTGGTCCATTCACAAAAAAAGTCACTAGATTCAACTTTTCTGAATTTACTTATATGTTTTACTATTTACACATGCAAGTGAATAATGTATTATTAGTTCTTTCGACTTTTCATGAAGAATCTTAATATGTCTCCACAAATAATAACAGTAGGCAGCTGGTTTCACTCCATCAACTTTGACCCGTCTTGATGTTGACCCAACCTCAATCTTAGCCCTGACCCGACACCTAATAATGGAATCATATGGGTCTCGATATAGCACCACTGTTCCAACTTCCACCCCATTAAACTTTTTTTTTTTTAATGGATGAGTGTAACATATTAATTATCTTGTGGTTTGAGAGTGACGATTTTCAAAAAAAAAAAAAAAAGGTTTGTTTTGATTTTTTTTACATATTTAAGTTTTTGGTCTAATAGAGGTAAGTTTGTTCTATATATGTGTTGTTGGCCTGTGATTCTTTTGTTCAATTGGCAACTTATGTGAGCCTCGTTGATTTTTTTTAAGAAGAAACTAAAAATTAGTTTAAACGTTCACAATAGTAACATAGCGTGTTTATCATTTTCAATTTCTATGTTTAAGTTTCATTACTTTATTGCTGACGTGTAATTCTTTTTGTACTGTTGTCAAATAATGTGGCACCATGAAATTATAAAGTTAAAAAAATTAAGTGCTGAAAATCACCGGTCATAATCTACAATGGATTTAACTAGGGTGACAATTTACCTGTCGGGAACCAACTAGCAGAGGAACCAACACTGCTAGTTGGATACCGAAATTAAATCGGGCAATGAGGCGGGGATTAAATTCCACATTTAGATAGTGATGAGCATGGTAATCTCAAGTCTCAATATCATTTTCGAAATTCCTCATTGTCCTTGCTAGATTTAAGGAATAATCAGTAAGAGTTCGAAACTTTTAAAAGTTATTTTGGAAATCTGAATTTTCAATTTACTCCCAAATAATCTGATTTAACTATGTTCCCAAATCAACTTTTTTGCATTTTACAAATTTACCCATATGTTCTTTAAGTAAGGTTTGGGTATTTTTCAATTGGATCCTAATATGTTTCAATTAAAAAGGAGTTCGCATTCAATTTCCAAATGAAGTAAATGTATGTGATTTTATACAATCAACCAAGGACAGGATAGTCATTTCATTTCATACCATACAAAGTGGTCTAAACGCTCCCAAAATCACATATAAGATGTGTGTAAATCAATTTTGTGATTGATGATTTAGAGGAAAACATGTAGTTTTCAATAACCAACATCTAAACAATGTCGTTCTTTTACAAAGGGAGGAAGTCCGTAAATTTTGAAAACACATTGGGGTTTCACACATTTTACCTTAGCAAAATATATGTGTGTTTTATTTTATTAATTTATTTTTTCTCTTTATTTAAATTAATCAAAATCTCACATATTATGCTCTCGGTCAAAACATGACATGTTAGCTACCATGTAGGACAAACTTAAAAATATTAGGTCCAATACTTAATTTTGTTGAAAAATCAAAGCATATACCTTAAAAAAACTGAAAATTGTCAAATTTTTAAATCACGTGTATTAATTTCTTTTTATTTTCCCCTTTTTAAATACATATAACATGTATCTATCATAAATTATATATATATATATATATATATATATTAAAATTGAATGATTTTATAATATGTATCTATCATAAATTATATATATTAAAATTGAACTGTATTAATACGTACATGCATGGTACACCTGATTTTTTTTTTTTTTTGTAAGTAGTTCGTAAGGTAATTATTGTCTCTTTTTAGGTTGGGCTTCCTCTTGTTTTGTTTAGGGCCTTTGGGCCACCTTTATTTTTGTAAACTTTTTTTTTTTTTTTTGAAAGTTTTTAAACTAATATTTGATGTCCCTAATTTCCAATAATATTTATTATATTTACTTTTTATGTAAATCATTAATTATAATATGGTTTGGTTAAAAAATATTATTTAATTGTTGAAATATATGTTTCATTTGTAAAGAAACAATGAATAATTTTTATTATTATTTACAAAAATTTATAGTTTTATGTTTATTATATTATTCAACTCTCCCATCATTTTTTTAATTTGATTCGACAGTTAAATATTTATATATTTGAAATCTAACATGTTTTATTTTAACAAACTTAGTTAGAATTCTTATATAATTTATAAGAATCCAAAATTCTTAGTTAGAATTCTAAATAATTTGTGAGGCTCGAACGGTGCGGGGAATGAAACCGGTCAATGGTTTCCCGAACCGTTGACCCCCGGTTTCGAACCGACCGGTTCCGGTTTTTTCAAAACCGTGGGCACCTCTAATCGGAACTAAAATTATTTGTATTATTAAAATTATATTCATATTATTTTATTATGTTTTTAAGATTTTATATTTATTAATTATTTTTATACTATTTATGTATTTAATTTTTTTTTACTATTTTTTATATTTTTATTTTATATTTATTTTAAATTATTAGTTATTATTTTATAATTTTTTATAAATAATTTAATATTATTTACGGAATTTTATATAATAATTCGACTTTAGGAAGTTAATTTGTGAAAACATAAAATAAATATGATAATTGTCAAAATTAATAAAAAAATGTTTATTTTTTTCACGATAGAAATACGTAATACCATAGGGGTAGGAATGAATGGTCATTCCCTCATCCATGGTAATACCAATTCATGCGGGAATCACCATTCCTACCTATAAAACATATCAATCAAAGGAATAGGAATGCAGGTAAGAATGATGATTTCATTCTCACCTCATTCCATCATATCAATCATGTCATTAGAATTATATGAAGGTTAGATAAATCATCCAAAATGGATAAGTTTATTTAACCAGGTTTTAGCCTAATTTTGATAGAGGTGTGAAATCACCATTTTGTCCTTACTATTTTATATTTAGTTTACACTTTACATTGCTACCATTTTTCTTCATCTGATGATTTACAAACTGCCATTACAAAATAATGCATTTGCATGTAGGATTTGGAAAAAGAAAAGTCATGAGTTATATATATAAGAAATGTACTGTATATTGGATTTTAAAAAAATTCCACAATATTTTTTATTCTCCATCAAATTCAATTAAATTAACATATATATTTTGAAATTTAAAATTAATTATGTCTCAAAAAAAGTATTTTTTATTCTCGATCCATCCATTTCAATTAAATTATTAGCATATTTTGGAATTTAAAATTAATTATGTCTCAAAAAAAGTATTTTCGATTCTCGATCCATTCATTTCAAATAAATTATTAGCATATTTTGGACTTTAAAATTAATTATGTCACAGAAAAGTATTTTTTATTCTCCATCCATTTCCATTAAATTATTAGCATATTTTGGAATTTAAAATTAATTATGTCTCAAAAAAGTATATTTTATTTTCCATCCATTTCAATTAAATAATCAACATATTTGGAATTTAAAATTAATTTTATGTCTCAAAAAATTATTTTTTTATTCTCCATCCATTTCAATTAAATTATTAACGTATTTTGGAATTTAAAATTAATTGTCTCAAAAAAAGTATTTTTTTATTGTCCATCCATTTCAATTAAATTATTAACATATTTTGGAATTTAAAATTAATTATATTTCAAAAAATATATTTTTTATTCTCCATCCATTTCAATTAAATTATTTAACATATTTCGGAATTTAAAATTATTCATGTCTAAAAAAAATGTTTGAGGGCAATTTGGCCAAGTAAATATCAAACCCACAAAAACACTTGATTCAAACAAAATTTTAATACATAACCCATTTCAAAAAATAACACAACAGTCAAACCAAACACAATATTAATTCAAACCTAATACTTAACATTCAAACCAAATATATCAAATATTAAACTCAATTTAAACCAAACAGTGCAAACCCTTCATAACCCAACTAACTTAACTAACCCAACACACGAACCAAACATGTCCAAAGGGTCCAATGACTAATGTCCCCCAACCCCAAGGTACATAGATCAGTTGATGCATATAAATCTTTTAAAGTTATAAATGAAGGTGGGGAATTCAAATACAAGATCTCACTTGAATTGAGGAATGTATCTTCTTTCAGCAATGTTAAAAGTTAAAACACTCAAATTATTTCTTTATAAAACAATATGTTAGGATAAAATTACCAAAAGTACAGGGTATAATTAAAGAATTGACTAAACCTTGTGGACACAAATATTCGTATCCTAGGAAAATGACAGTGCAACCAAAGTAGCCTTATTTTTTTCATGTTTATTATTTTAAACAAGATCAAGATGCTCATATCATTAGTCTCCAGCTATTATGCTTAATTTCTTTATAGGATAAATTTGCATTTTTTTTAATTATTATTATTATTGTTTATGTGCACCCGTTGCACCATGCAACTGGGCGCATGGGGTTGGGTCGGGTCGGATCCGCACTTAAATAATTTTAAAAAAAAAAATATATACGGTAACTTTAATATTATATTAATATAACCTTCATATTATATATTATAATTTTTACGTACAAATATCATAACATTTATGTTATATTACTTATACTTTTTTCAGCATAAAAATTCTTATAGTATAGTTATACCTTTATGTTATAATAATTTAACATTTATGTTATATTAGTATAACTTTCATGTACAAATATCATAACATTTAAGTGATATTACTTATATTTTTCTATCAACATAAAACTCATGCAGTATAGCTATACCTTTATAATTCACATTTATTTTATATTAGTATAACATTTATGTACAAATATCATAATCTTTATGTAATATTTTAACTTAAAAAATCACATAAAAATTATATTATTATAACATAAATGTTAAATTATTATAACATAAAAGTTTAAAATGTATTATATATTTGTAATATAATGTAAATGTTAAACTAACATAACATAAAAGTTAATGCGAACATAACATAAATGTAACGCGCTAACATAACATAAATGTTAAACGAACAGGATGAGAGTGTGGGCACGGATATGAGGTGCGTGAGAGGCGTGTAAAATTCACCCCGGGTCGTGTCGACCCAATTACACGGATTATGATCTGTGTATCTGGTGCATAGAAATAATTGTGTATAATAATAATAATAATAATAATAATAATAATAAAATTAGATATTTTTATTATTATTATTACAACACTAACAAGGATAAATTGGCAAAATTAACCTTCTCCAAATTGCCAACCGCTCTGCAATCCACGTAGTGTTCTGACTTCTGCAAGCTTGATTATTTCTTCTTTATTTTATTTTTTTAATTATTTTTTTTCCAGCTTCTTACCCACTCTCTCGATCTCAACCCCTCCATCATTTCACCTCAAGTTTTTTTCTCCCTCAAATCTCAACTCCATCCTTCAAAGGAGGTTCTGAAATCAATCGCTTTGCGCTTCTAATCTTGCATCTCGTACCACTCTATATAGTTTCACATTTATCATGCATAATCTATGATCTTTGTGTTGATTCAAGATTCACTTAAACAGTCTTTTTCGCATGTGGGTTTGCGTTCTTCGAGAAATATTGGAGGCCCATTGAGTTTTGAAGTGTTCTAGAGGTAATATTAAGATTCGGTGAGAATGAGATTCATTGTTTGAAGTGTCGAGGCTTTTGGCTGGAAAATGGTGAAGTTAAGGAGATTATGAAATAATTAGTAATTCAATGAGATGTTCGTGATGAGAAAATCCCATTCTTGACTTTTATTTGGTGGCATTATCTAATTTAAGCATGATTCTGATTTTTGGGTTAGTTAATTGATTGTCTTTTTTAGGTATGAGGTTTTATGCTGATTGGTTTTCCTATAATGGTAATCTTGGTTTCTCTAGTGATTTTCATTGTCAAGCTGTGATGTTGGTCATGTATTCGATTGATAGGATGAGTAGTTTTAATTGAAGTGTTTCGTTTAAGCGAAGTGCAAACTCTTAATGCCAATCTCGATTCCACTAGTGAAAGATTCGTTGGCGAATTACTGTGATTCTGGTGATGTATTCCATATAGAGGATGAGTAGTTTTAATAGAAGTGTTTCCTTTAAGCAAAGGGCTGCAATTGTTGGTAGTCCAATATTTAGTCGAAAGACTTGGACTTCACGGTTGTTTTGTGCTGTAATCGCAGTTGGAGCATTGGTTTCGTTCTTGTTAGCCATTAGTTGTGGATACTTGTATGTTCTTCCAAATCTTTCACATGCATTTGATGATCGTGAGTTTGGATTTTCCAAATCAAATGGTTCGACAAACGTGTGTGATGTGTTTGACGGAAAATGGGAACTGGATGATAGTTACCCCTTGTACAATGCTTCAGAATGTCCCTTCGTAGAGCAAGGATTCAATTGCTTAGCTAATGGTCGAATGGATGAGGATTATCTCAAGTGGAGGTGGAAGCCAAAGCACTGCGACATTCCACAAGTGAATGTGCAGCGTGTTTTGGAAATGCTTCGAGATAAAAGAGTTGTATTTGTTGGTGATTCGATGAGTAGAACTCAGTGGGAATCTTTGATATGTTTGCTAATGAGTGGCGTGGAAGATAAGGGTAGTGTTTATGAAGTCAACAACAACATGATAACAAAGCAAATTAGGTTCTTAGGTGTAAGGTTCAGTTCCTTTAATTTCACCATCGAGTTTTATCGATCAGTCTTCCTTGTGCAACACAACTGGGCACCCACAAATGTGCCGAGGAGAGTTCGATCAACGTTAAAATTGGACAAACTGGATGATATCAGTAAAGAGTGGATTGACTCGGATGTGCTGATTTTTAATTCTGGTCAGTGGTGGGTTCCAGGCAAGCTCTTTGGGATGTAAGTTACATTACCTCTCCATTTTGATGTACATTGTTTTAGGTTTCTAAGATTCATTGCATTAAAGCAATATATGTATATATGATATGCAACATTTTGGCTGCATTCATTATGATTATCTTCCTTCAATAGTTTCATGCCCAGTCTCTTTATGAATAAATTAGGCCCGAATACATCTCCTCTTCTTTCTCAAGTTTGTTGATTATCATTGTCTTTTCCTTCCGTGGTGGTTTGTTTATCAATTTAGTTGTCTAAGATGATCTATATCCAAAAGAGAAAAAAAAAAAACACGAAACTTCTAATCAATTTTAAGTTGAAGTGCTCATTTCTATGTTCCTATTGGCTAGAGCCGGAACTAGTTTTAGAGCCGGAGATAGTCAAGATTTGCATAATTCAACCATTTCGTGTTTTAGCCAACTTTTACGTTGGACTTGGTAAGTCTTCAAAACAGTGATGTTAAAGGACTTTTTCAGAGGCAGAGATGAAGTGTCAAATCTGAAGTTGCCACAACTACTTGCAAAACAAATTATTTATTGATGTGGGAAAATGATTGATGTCATCATGACACTAACATTAGTAAAATGTTTCTTTGAATTAGGATAAAATGCCACCATTTAGAAATGAATTGAGTGAACGATGAAGTTTCTTCTTTTCTAATTTTGTGCTCAGTGGAATTGTAGTACCTACACGTTTGGCATGTGACTTTTATACCATAACTGAAATCTTGTTCAAAGTTTTGAGCATGTCATTGCTATAACTTTTCTGAGCCTTGAGAATATGAAATTGCAATCTGCCATGATAGAAATTATGTATAAGTTCAACCTCTTTCAGGATATTGATCTTCACTAGCTACTTTGAGTTTCACCCCGACTTTGCTAATTGATATTGTGGCACTCTTAACAGATAGAAATGATTCCTTAACCAATCACCCTAGTCTACTATTCTATGCTTCAAAACAGTTCGTTGGACCTGTTGATATGCAATTTTGTTTTGTATAAAGTTGGCTGTAATTTCATGATTATTTTCTTGGTTAACTTCTACAGCATAGGTATGACCAACCGAGTCAGTTTATGAACTTTTTGTCTAAATTTTTGCGAGTTTAGTACTATACATCCATAATGCATCTGAAATCAGTAGATATTCAAACATAGGTTTTCTTAAGCTAATTAGGTTCCTTCTTGAAGTATTGCCTTTTTTTTTTTTCCACCATTTTTTCCCAGATCAGTTTGTGCTGATTGAAATGAGAAATTGTCCTAAGTTGTTCAAAAT
This sequence comes from Scutellaria galericulata, assembly GCA_946896805.1. Classification (NCBI taxonomy): domain Eukaryota; kingdom Viridiplantae; phylum Streptophyta; class Magnoliopsida; order Lamiales; family Lamiaceae; genus Scutellaria; species Scutellaria galericulata. The sequence goes on from OX335794.1 coordinate 13,555,785, forward strand.
CAGATGTATATTATGTGCACACCATGTGCTTTAGACAACTTGTCTTATTTGCTATTTGCTAATGTACATAATTAATTGTTCTTTGAATTCTTTATTATGATAACATAATATGAGCCACTTCAATATATATGCATTTCCTCAATGACTTGTATCTGCTTAAGAAGAATTTTTTATCACAGGGGATGCTATTTCCAGGTTGGAAAATCACTCAAGCTTGGAATGACAATCGCCACAGCCTACAGAACCGCATTACAAACTTGGGCTTCTTGGGTGGACCGTACGATTAATCCAGAAAAAACGCGCATCTTTTTCCGAACTTTTGAACCATCTCACTGGAGGTACTATCCTAGATGTAGACCAATATTTTTCCATATTCAGAAAATTTAAGTCCACTCTTTCTTAATAGTCCTTGATATTATATTGCAATTTCTTTCTTAGAAGAATACATATCCAATTTCCATCATAGTCATTACCAAAAAACGAAAATTTTGCTTTATTTAATTTTTTGTTCTGATATCAGGAATCTAACACTGCGAGAGTGCAATGTGACTAAACTACCCCTTCTAGATATCGAAGGGAAGGAATTTAGTCCATTTTCAGACGCTGTATTTGAGGTGGCGAATAATATGAGAGTTCCCGTTACCGTTCTTCGTATAACCGCTATGTCAGCATTTCGAAGTGATGCGCACGTTGGTACGTGGAGTGATCGGCCAACTCTATCTGACTGTAGCCACTGGTGTCTACCTGGACTACCCGACATATGGAATCAAATACTCCTTTCTTATCTGCCTGATGACTAACACGGTGAGCCTAATCAAAATAATCCAAACATTTGCAGGGTTTTGCTATTTTGGTCAATTCTTTGAATTTGTCAATGTTGTGCAATTTTGGTAGGTTTGTGAAATGAGTACATGATTAGGTGACATAACAAGAGATTGGAATTTACCAGTTTTGGTTTGTTTCCAGTTAATATATAATTAGGGCCCTTAAAATTAGATCTATTATGTATTCATTTGACAAATGGACCAAAATTCTACTCCAGTGACTAAATTAATCATTTTAGAATAGAAGAATTGACCAAAATAGTAATAAAGATTTGGATGTTTTTGATATAATAACATGTTTATGATTATGCAGAAGTCATGGTTGTCCCAAATCTCATCCAATTGGAGAGTAGATGCAATTTTGAAGAGTTGTATATCACACATAAGTCAAAGGTCTTGTAAGTAGAATGGTGTTGTTAATGCTATTATCAATTCTTTTGCAACTTGAGAGAGAGAGAGAGAGAGAGAGAGTATTACTACTCTCTGTCTGTCTATATCTTTGGTTGTGCCAAGATCAATTGTGTATCTCTTGTCTTGTAAATTTGAAACTTAAAAGAAAAGGAAAAATAAATAAATAAAGGACAAAATGAAAGAAAAGAGGGAGATAACATGAAAAATTAAGAGAAGAGGATAAATAAAACAGGACTTTAAGGGCTTATTTGCTCTCTTTTTTTTCAAAGCATCTTCTAAGTTTTATACAGATACAAAATCTGGAACAACCAACGCAAAAATCATGTTTGTTTAATTCAATAATATGAATGTGTATCTTTTCATTGTTTTCAAAAGGCAATTTTTAGTTCTAATTTTTCATTTGCACAAGCATAAATCCTCAATTTTCAGCTTCTTTTTTTCATTTTTTAATAAATCTTTTCATATGTGAAAGTGTTATTAAATGTTTCTACTAATTATATCATTGGGAAGTACCACTATTACCATAATCTATTTTATACATATTAAAATATAGGAAAATTTTCATTTTGAATCTTGTTTATTAAATGTTATTCGAAAATGGTTGAAAATATCAATATTAGTCATATAACTACAAAGATTGTTCAATTTGAAATCAAAATTTATAAAACCCACCAAAGATTATAGCATAATTAACTCAAAATTTTGGAGTTCCAACCATTTAGATGTGATATCATTTTATTGCACGAGATCTTTTTTTTTTTTTTGATATTTTTTTATTTATCTATAGACATCGAAGCCTACAAAATATTTGTCACGTTATTTTGGTTCGAAGAAAAAGGACGTAAGTTCGACAATTTTTAAAATGCAATATCAAATTTATTATTATTTAAACTTTGATTTTGACGAAGTAGTGAGTGTTAATGCATTTTTAACCATTTCTATAATGGCAATATGTTTGGTTATTGTAGAATCAAATAATGTATTTTCTCTTCAATTTTAAAATCATTTATCATAAGTGACAAATTCATACAAGAAATTAGTCAATTATAATAGATATTTATGGTTAGATTTTTTTTTAGACTTTTGGCCTATCCAAATGTGCTTAGCCTAATTGCATCTTGATGCTTGTTTGGACAAGGAAAAGCTCCAATGCTTTAATACCATTTATCAAAAAAAAAAAAAAAAAGAATTAATCAAACAAAGAACATATTTGTACCTATGGACTTAGTCTAATGGCAGATACATCACTCACCTGAACAAGATGTTGTGTTCGAGTTCCCCACCGCCAATTGTAACTCAAAAAAAAAAAAAACAAAGAATATATTTATTCGAAACCATTGTAAAAATAAAAAATAAAAAATTATCAACCTAAAATTCGCAAGTAATAAATAGCACGTTTCTCGAATAGAGAAACGCGATTTCCATAACAAATAAGAATACGCGGCAATCATTTTAGCAATACGTTGGCTCCATTTTCCCGCCAAAACCCCTCCGTCCTAGCTGCTCCCCCTTCCAATTCGCTCCACAAACCCTAACATCAGATTGATAATTTTCAGAAACCAAAACAGAAATCAAGAGCTGCGATTGTTTGCAGTAATAGTTACGGTTTCAGTTGCCGAGCAACCAGGGTAAGAAGAAAAAATGAGGGGTGGAACTGTTCAGATCAATTGGCACGATACCAAACCCGTACTCGCCTGCGATTTCCATCCAATCTCCGGCCTTCTCGCCACCGCCGGCGCCGACTACGATATCAAGGTGCATTTCCTTTTTTTCTCAATCTGTTCGATGAAAATTGGATGTTGTTCGTGAATTCTGTGCAACTTGATGATTGTGCCAATCGCCGTAAGAACTTATGCCAATCGCCATTAGAACTTGTTATTCTCTTAATTTTTATTAGTTTTTTTTTTTTTTCCTGATTTGAGTTTTTCAACATATTTATAGCTTTATAATGTCCGATTTGAATGCGAATCATGAATTATGTGTACTTTTCACTGCAAAAGGGAGTAATATTTGAGGTTTTATCCTCTGTTACTGTATTTTAGCTATAACTAAATGTCAATATGCAGCTTTGGGCGACGGTTTCTAGTGTTGATCAGAAGAAGGCTCCTGGAGTTACTTATCATAGCAATCTGTCATACCATAGTTCTGCTGTAAATGCACTTCGCTTCTCACCTTCAGGTAGGTTTTCCTGTTATTTCTCTTTGACATGAAAAAGTCTTCGTGCTGTACCAATAATGCAACTAAGATTACTTTGATAGTACTCTGTTTGGAAACAATTGATCACTAACATTCATTCCCTTATATGACAAGTGGTGGTGTGAATATTGACATATAGAACTTTTGAAAGAGTTGTTAGGATTTGGTAGAAAGTATTGACGAATGTATGTTCCTGTGAATGCCTAAAGTGTGTCTGCATATTTTTCTGTTCTGTTTGTGAACATGGCATCTGGGGGCTCACAAACCATTTAAGATCTTTGCTTCTTTTGTGTTTGATTTTCATCTTTTGATTGTCTTTGATTGGATTTCTTAGGTGGTTTCCTTATTTCATTAAGTGAACTTTTGTTTTCCTTGGAACAATTTGTGATTTGAAGGCCTAAAAAGTATGTCACAAGATTTGTGGCAACTAGCTCAGCACAGATGTGATCAGGATTGACTATCGGTACCTAGCTTCTTCAATGATGCACCTATCTTCTTATTTTGCTCATAGTATAGGAATTAACTAGATTCAGGCATTGATTTTTCAATGCAAATTAGGTGATAGTAAGCATGAAGAATCGACTTCGAATTTTTGCATAGTTGAGGATGGTAAACTATTATTCAATTCTTATGACTGTTTGGACACCATCAATCCAGGATTAATATTAGTGAACCTGGATGATTAACAAATAATTTGCCTTGTTTTGTTTTGTGATTTACCTTTGGAGATGATACTGATATGCTGAGTACAAAAGGAATGTAGGTAAATCTAATGTAAATTTTTCTTAAGTAATTGGAGGATTGAAGAGCCACATTTTTTCTGCTTTAGTTTCCCAAGGTTCACCATTTCAGCTAATCTTTTATAACAATGGCTTGTTATTCTCTCAAATGTTTTTAGAAGTATGACTTAGTTTCTGAAATTGCAGGAGAGCAGCTTGCCTCTGGTGCTGATGGTAACTAATTGTTCCTCAAACTAGACTAGTCGTTAAAAAGTGGAGTGATTACAGTTAACCCTCTAAAATATCCTAAGTTTTTTGCATTATTCCCACCAAACTCTTTTTGTTGCACATTACTTTCTCAACCCTCAAAATATCATTTTAAATATATTTTATTTAAAATAATAAAATTAAAATTACAAAAATATTTTGTTCTAGATATTAAATTAGAATTATAAAATTATTCCTCTATATTTTATTCAAAATATTAATACTAAATTATAAAAGTATTTTAAAAAAAATTTCTATTCATTACAAATATTAGAATTAAAATTGTAAAAATAAAAAAATAAAAAATTGAAATTATTTAAGGCTCTTAGTAATTATTGGGAAACGCTTTTATAATTTTAATTTTAATATTTTGAATGAAATAAATATTTTAGAAACTATTTTTGTAAATTTATTTCCAATTTTCGAATAAAAAAGAATTTTTTAATTATGTTTTTATATTTAATTTCAAAAATTTTAATAAAATATATCGTACTTGTATGAGTAACTTGGGAAATTTAATATTTGAAAAGAAAAGGTGCAACAAGTTACATACTTTAGTAGGTTATGTGCAATAAGAAAATGTTTAGTGGGTAAACTGCAAAACTTGGATAATTTAGAGTATTTAGTGTATTCACCCAATTTGATTTATCTTCAAAGCCTAAAGCTTTAGCAAATTGGACATATTTTTCCTTTTTTTGCAGGTGGTGAACTAATTATATGGAAATTACATATTACTGAAGCTGGTGAAGTGTGGAAAGTCTTTAAATCACTGGTGTGAGTACTTAATTTATTTGCCTAAAATATCTTAACTCTGCTGCCTTATATTTTTGTGAAAAATGTATTAGTGCATGTATGTGAAGAAAGTCCCTACTCAATTAATAAATATACCAATTTATTAATTTTCTCTGCAATATTCATCAGTGAGTCACTTTCAGGTTTCATCGTAAGGATGTATTGGACCTTCAGTGGTCTAATGATGGGGCGTATCTCATTTCTGGTTCAGTTGACAATTCCTGCATCATATGGGATGCTAGTAAGGGTAAGAGTAGAATTGCACTGTTGATGTCACATAAACTCTTTAAGTTTTATTCATGAACCCATTCTGGCACATATTCAGGTTCCGTACACCAAATCTTGGATGCACATTTTCATTATGTTCAAGGTGTAGCATGGGATCCATTGGGGAAATATGCAGCATCATTCAGTTCAGATAGAACTTGTCGAATTTATATTGACAAGCCGTCTAAAACAAAAGGTGTTGAGAAGTCAAATTATGTTTGTCAACATGTCATCTCGAAGGCAGAGCCACCAATGGCTGATGAATCCAAGGTTCAAAATAATTTAACTTCTGTAGCGTCTTGCATTGCACACATAGAGGAAGACTTCTATATAACGAGTTTTACTGGGCTCTGTGATTCAGTCAACTAGAAGCCATCTATTCCTTGATGAGACACTACCATCTTTCTTTCGAAGATTAGCATGGTCACCAGATGGATCTTTTTTACTTGTTCCTGCAGGTATCCTAATCCATATATTTTTCCAATCTAGTTTAGTGACTTTGCAGCATGATATGCTCTAAAAAAGAGTTTAGTAGTTGAGCAACTATCTTTAATATCTTAATTTTATAGTATGTGTTTTATGTGCATTGTTGAAAATAAATATCATACCAGTAATTTCAATAACGTGCTCATTATTTCAGGTTCTCACAAAAGTACACCTACTTCTGAACCTATCAATACTGCTTATGTGGTTTCAAGAAAAGATCTCTCCAGGCAAGAATTAACTGTATTTCATTCTGATAGGTCATATGTGGACTCTATGAGGCTTTCTTTGATATTCGACGTATCCATAATGTATACTAGAACTAGTCCCACCAAACTTTTTTTTTCAGATTTTTCATGTCAATAATAATGTATTAGTTATGATTTTTTTGATGTCTACTTCTGTTTCAAAGCAGGCCAGCACTTATGCTCCCTGGTGCTAGTAAACCTGTCGTGGCAGTACGCTTCTGCCCCATAAGATATAAATTGTTGGGAACAAACACATGTATTGCCCTTCTCTTCTCATCACTCTTTTGGCATAATAGCGCTGTTGCTACTTTCTGATGGTACAACCTTTTTCCTATTTGTGCACAGCTTCATTTTTCAAGCTCCCATATCGCCTTATTTTCGCAGTTGCCACTTTAAACTCTCTCTACGTTTACGACACTGAAAGCATTCAACCGATACTAATTGCAGCTGGAGTTCATTATGCAGCCATAACAGACATTGCATGGTAATCTTGATCCCTCCTTTTTAGAAACGTTCTTTGACAAGTCCATCTTATCCATTTCAAAAAATTTAAAATTCTCATGCAGGTCACCTGCTGGCAATTATTTGGTGTTATCCTCTCAAGATGGTTACTGCACTCTCCTTGAATTCGAAAATCAAGAACTCGGATCTCCTATCCCCTTACCAGGTTTGTACATGTTTCTACCAACTGCTTTGTTAAATTAGACGCTAAAATGACAACTACATTATTAATTTTATTATTTTTCTGGGGAGAAGATAATCAAGCCACTGGTAATGAAAATAAGAGTCAAGTCATTGGTGATGAAAATAAGAGCCCAGTTGTGGAAGCTATCAACGACAATAGTTGCAGTGCTTCTGTAGATAGTAGAAAAGAAGAGGAGAATTCAGTAATGCAAAAGGATGAGAATAAGGATGGAAAAGTAGCTTCACCAAGTACAAGAGAACAACCTCCAAGTAAGGCTGCTAGGAGACGAATTACCCCCATGGCAATCGATTAACTATGCTTTCTCTCCTCTACAAAATTTCACGTTAACTATGTACACTCATAAGTTATTGCCTTTTGATCAAATCCCATTCCGTCCTCCACGTGCACAGGAAATTTGCTTCAATGTGAGGATAATTACTAGTAGAAAGGAATTGAAATTTATGTGCTATGTAGTTTATGCAGTATTTCAGGTTTTTTTTATCATCTTTTTATACTTCAATTTTAGTTTGTTAGTGATTGTAATTTTCTAGTCATTTTCTACCTCCCCCCTCCCGGCGTTCATCAGTTAACACACTAATGGTGAGGGTGACAGATAGTGATCGATTTGGTGTCCAATATATAAACTTATGTTCTTGGTTGGTCATGGTAAGATTTGGTTCAAACTGTTGATAGGGCGGCGATTTTTTGCAGGTAAGTCTTTATTTTGCGCAACTTGACCAGATTTCGTCGGATTCTCAATCTTTGGTGACTTTTAATATAGGATTTTCTTATGATTTTCTGACCAATCAGTAGGGGAAAAGGCAAAAGTAATCCTTGCTCTTGATATAGAGTGGACGTAATATATAGGTTATTGTTTTATTTCATTGCATGTCCTCAAGAGTTTTTTTATTCCATAGCTAATGGTTTTACAATTAATCTGAATATTTTTATAAGCAAACTCGCTAACCACAAATATAGCACTTCAAAAAAAAAAAAAAAAACTTGGGGTGTAAACTATTTAAATTCGTGTATTCAGTTTGAACCAAAAATTGAACGAAAAAATTGGTTCAATTTTCAATTTAAAATTTTCCAGAATTTCAGTTTGTTCGGTTTTTAGGCCCAATTAACCTGACTTAAACTTATAACTGAATTACATGTATATCTTTTAATTAGTTTTGTTAAATGTTACACTGAATTAATATCCTTTTTTTTTTTTTATTAATCAACGTAGTGAAGATTTTACTAACAGAAAGAAGAACAAGATTTTATTAATGCCCAAATATTTTAAAGTTTCCTATTCTTCTTTGGAACTGAAAGTGGAAATGGACGATAAATTTTTAATTTATGAAATGAAATTGTAGATTATCAAATAACAATGAAGTCATGCGAGGAAATTTAGGATGACAACTGAGATATAAATTTAATATTATTCATATTTTATATTATTGTTATTCAAAATTGTAATATTATTTGTATTCATCCCAAACTCAATTACCACTGCCGCAGATTATTCGTACCTGCAAATACTTTGCTACTTCACATAAAAAATATTATGCGTATCTAAGTGGGTATTTTAAGCAGGCATTTTATATAAATATATAGTGAATATTTTGGAAAAGATGACAAACTAGTTTGGTTGCAGAAGTCTTGATTCTTTTATTAGGCGACAAGAGTTTGAATACTAGCTAAAACATTACACACTTTATTAAACATAAATGTGTTTTTAATGGACATTACACACTATATTATATCTATGTGTTTTTAATTGGCTGATATGGGTAGCAGGTGTCCCAGGAGTGCCCACACGCGCTACTATGGTGTGACCGCGTACAAATCTGATTATATACTCTTCATTTACTCTTCAAGTATCACATATCTACCCTTAAGGTATTATGCAGAAACAATGTTGTTTTCTTCTTTTTCCTCTTTTTTTTTTTTGCTTTCTCCTTCTTCTTAATTTCTTTTCTTATTGATTTGTTATTCTTCTTATTTGTTTAGTGCATTTTTCTTTTTATTCTTCTTATCTATCTTCTTGTTCTTATTCTTCTTCAAATTGTCATGAAATCATTTATCAGGTTTTTCCCCTTCTTATTTATGAGTAATTTTAAAACATTGAAAATAAATTACTTCAAACAATATGAAATCATGATTTGTAGAAAATTTGACGAAAAATATGATGAAATTGTGATTTGCAAAATTTTTGAGGAAAAAGATGATGAAACATTTGAAATCTTGAGATTTTCAGTGAAGATATTGGTTGTATGCTCTTAAGGTATCAGTTGTTTACTTTTAAGGTATCACACATTTACTCTTAAGGTATTAGTGCAGAAATAGTGTTGGTTTCTTCTTTTTCCTTTTTTTTTTCTCCTTCTTAATCTATTTTCTTATCGATTTGTTATTTTTCTTATTTGTTTTGTACATTCTTCTTATTCTTCTTCTTCTCCTCTATTTTCTTGTTCTTATTCTTCTTATTTACATATTTACTTTTAAGGTATTAGTGCTTATAGTATAAGACAACTCTTAAGGTATCAATTGTATGTTCTTAAGATATCAGTTGTATACTCTTATCAATTGTATACTCTTAGGTATTACATTTACCTTTTAAGGTATTACATGTTTACCTTTAAGATATTAATGTTTATAGTATAATGTATTAGATATGCACCTTTTAAGGTATTACATGTGTACCCTTAAGGTATTAATGCTTATAGTATAAGGTATTACATATGCACCTTTTAAGGTATTACATGCTTATAGTATAAGGTATTACATATGCACCTTTTAAGGTATTGCATGTTTACCTTTAAGATATTAATGCTTATAGTATAAGATATTAGGTATGCACCTTTAAGGTATTGCATAATTATATGAAGAAATTGAGAAGGAAGAGAGAAAAAAAAGAATAAGAAAAACAACGAAATAAAAGGGAAAAAACAAAAACAAAGAGAAAAGAACAGCGCACAGAAAGGAAGAATTAGAGGAAAAAAGAAAGAAAAGAAGAAACAACGCACAGAAAGGAAAAATTAGAGGATATATATATATATATATATATATATATATATATATATATATATATATATATATATATATATATATAGGGCAGTGGGTGGGCCAGAGCGGGTCGGGGCATACCTTTAAGGTATTAATGCTTATAATATAAAGTATTAGATATGCATTTTTAAGATATTACATATAGCATCTTTTAAGGTATTACATGCTTACCTTTAAAGTATTAATGTTTATAATATAAAGTATTATATATGCACTTTTTAAGGTATTACATGCTTACCTTTAAGGTATTAATGCTTATAGTATAAGGTATTAGGTATGCATATTTAAGTTATTATATAATTATATGAAGAAATTGAGAAGGAAGAGAGAAAAAAAAAAGAATAAGAAAAACAGCCGAATAAAAGGGAAGAAACAAAAAAAAAAAAGGAAGGAACAATGCACAAAAAGGAAGAATTAGAGAATATATATATATATATATATATATATATATATGTATGTATGTATGTATATATATGGGGCAATGGGTGGGCCGGAGCGGGTCGGGGGCATGGATCATAAGATCCATGCCCCCGGGGCACACAAGTGTTGCTCAACTCGAATTATATCTAAGTTTTAATAGGATATTTTTGTTCCTTTCCAAACTCATTACAATCTCATTTACCATTTGTACCAGCTCTATTAGGGTTCATACTCGTTCTAATCTCATATAAAACTATCCATCACATCTTATTTTGAAGGATAGATCAACTGAAATTACTCAAAAATTTGTCATCCGCATCTCCAGCAATGCACAATAAAATATTGCACATTTTGCATCATTTTAATATAAAAATTATCACCAATCTCCAATAATTTGCTTTATTTTTTGCACTTGAGGTTGCAATTGGATAAAAAAAAAAAATTAGGTTGCAAAGTGAAAAAATTAGATCATGCATGTGTAAATCATGGTGGAAAAGTGATTTAGGTTGCGATCGGATAAACTCAAAAACTTCAAGGTCGCAATCGAATAAAAAATGGTTTAGGTTACAAATGAAAAAACCATCATACTTTAGATTCATTTTTGCTAATAATAATTATATATCAATATATTATATATATGTTAAATATTAAATATAATATATTAAAATATTATTATTATTATTATTGGACAATATTAATGAATTTTCTTTGTTAGAACAATTAATTTCGAATGTTGAAGGGTCTGGTTAGGGGTGGCAATTTTCCCATGAAAAACCATTCCCGTTGGGTATAGTGTTAATAAGGTGGGAATTCCTCGGTCGACTTGGGGATTGGGGTAGGGATGGTGACTCTCCATTTAAAAATTACAGGATGGTATAAGGATATATATATATATATATATATATATATATATATATATAAATTAAAAAATCACTCAAAAGATCAAAATTTTCCATAACTCTAAGTCCTCACTGACTCACTCCTCACGCTCATTTCCAATTAATTAATAATTTCATACTTTTGTTATATATATTGTTGTTAGATAATTTCATGCTCTAAAGTCCCCGTTTAATAAATATGTTGTTAATAGATATTTCATATTTTCAGTTGTATGAAGTTGACTTGTTAGATTGTATTGTCATTTTAATTAAGTATTTGTACTTTTGTTTTAAAGATTTGGTTTATGATTTTATGATATTTAATGTTTGATTGATATTGTTTATGAGTTGTTTTAATTGTTTTGATATTTATTTATTGAAAATTGTTTTAGAAAAAAGATAAATTTTAACTTGTAGAAAATCAAATTTGAAGAACCTAAATCTCCCGTGGGTAATCCGATCCCCGAACGGTGAATCCTCATCCTCATACCTGACTCTCAAAACGGGTATGATAGTGGGATGATATTTGATATAATGATTTGGTATGAGGATGATATTGACAATAGAACCCGTCCATAGCCACCCCTAGGTTTGGTTGTACTCTTTCAGATTGGTTAGAAAACTATTGTATTTTTATTTTCATATATTTAATCATTAATTTTTTGAACTTTTATTTTATCAGTAAGGAAAATTATTGTATCTTTACTTTTATTTTATGGGCACTTCAAAAGAAAAAAAAAAGAACGGTGTAAACTTACCAGTTAGCCGCCCAAAAGCATTTTTATTTTATTTTTATTTTTCTTTATGAGTTGTAATTGGGGGACTCAAATTTGAGTGCCACGAGTAGGCTTGTAAAAGAATCGAATCTTTTTGATTCGATTCGATATTCGAATTCGAAAAATACGAATAAGAATTCTCTTTTACATTCGTATATTATCCGAATACAAATACAAATAAGAATATGGTGAAATTCGATTCGAGTATTAGCGAATATATTCGAATAATTATATATATATATATATATATAATTTCTTTATTTTAATTATATATATAATTTTTTTATTTTAATTTTATATATATATATATATATATATCCAACAAAAATTCTAAACCACATCTTAAATTTCTTTAAAATTTTACAATCTAAACGTAAACATGTATGCATATGGTTTATTGTATTATTGCACTAGAGTTGATGAATTTTATTATTTATTAATTACTATATAGGTATTGTATCATGTATGCAAATGCTATATATTTGAAATATGATATTATTAATTTGGAAATAAATATATTTTTTAAAAGAAATTGAAATTTCAAGTTCAAAATTTTCGAATACGAATATTCTCAAATATATTCGAATATTTCATTCGAATCGAATATGATTTAATTTTGTTATTTGAATAATAAACGAATACGAATATTCGAATAATTAAACGAATACAAATAGAATATCATGATATTCGAATCGATTCGATTCGTTTACAACCCTAGCCATGAGGCTAAGTATATGGGTACAGTCATCCAAACCTATTTGATTTGGGTATCCAATTTGAACCAAAAATCAAATAAAAAAATTTGTTCGATTTTCAATTTAAAATTTTACCAAATTTCGGTTTGTCCGGTTTGTTCGGTTTTTAGGCCTAGTTAACCTGACTTAACTTATAACCTAACTACACATATATCTTTTAAATAGTTTTATTAAATGTTATATTAAATTAATATCTTTTTTTTTTTAAATCAACATAGTTAAGATTTTATTAACAAGAAGAAGAACAAGATTTTATTAGTACCCAATTTTTTTTTAAGTTCCCCATTCTTCTTTGGAATTGAAAGTGAAAATAAACAATAGATTTTCAATTTATGAGATGTTGTAGATTATCAAATAACAATGAAGTGATGTAGGAAATTTAGGATGACAATGAGTAGGATATGATCTATTTAAGAGTAGCATATTCTTACCCTATAAAAATTATATATTATCCATATTTATGTCATTGACATTCAAAATTGTACTCTAACTCGTACTCATCCCAAACCTGGTTACCACTATCCGTATACTATTCGTACCTTTGTTATTTCACATAAAAAAATATGGGTATCTTAAGCAAGTATTTTATATAGACAACAATTTTTGTCCCCTAGTGCACGGATCCTAGATCCGTGTACTCGGGTCGACCCGTCTCACCACGCGCTCGCACGCGCCACCAAGTCGCGTACAAAATCCGCCCAAATATGCTTCTAGGTGCTAGACCTTTATGTTATCTTAACTATACTTTTTAGTAGTGTTAGTCATATTTTTTAGTTATGTTAGTCATACATTTTGTAAGGCTAGTTGTACCTTAACATATTTTTAGACAGACATATTAACATTTCATTCCTTTTAGTTATTATAGTCATATCTTTTAGTTATGTTAGATATACTTTTTAGTTATGATACTTGTATCTTTATATATTACATAAAGGTATGCCTATGTTGATATAAAAGTATAAGTAATATCACATAAAAGTATGAGTATAATCGCATAAAGGTAAACATGTACAAATTGTGGCGAAATTAGGGTTTTTTTAGAGTTAAAATATTAAATAAAATGTTGGGATATTTCTGTTAGGATTTTGATGAGACAAATAACTTTGTATAACCCAATTTTTCCACATTGTTTGAGTGGAACTTAGTTTTGCAAAGCTTAATTTTTAAGTTGTATTTGTAAAGATATGTAAAAATCAAAAAGATGGAAGTTTCTGATTTCAGCAGGATTCTGCAAGTATAAAAATATCGAATGTTGGTTTTCAGTAAGGAGAATCAGTAAGCAGAAGGAGTAAGCAGAATCAGTAAGCAGTATATAACAAACAGTATGGAAAACTTGAGGCTTTCAGCAGGATTCAGAAATAGGAAGTTGTTGAGGAATCAACAAGCAGGATTCAGAAACAAGAAGCTATTACAGAATCAATAAGCATATGCAGAACAGAAAGCTGGTGCAGAACAGTAAGCAACTACTGCAACCTAAGCAGGAAGCTGTAAGTTTGTCTTAACTTATTTATTGCGGTACGAGGAAGGAGTGAATGCAGTACGAGGTTTCTACATTAACAAAGTTTCCAGTAGATGGAAGTTAGCACCTGACCAATGAGGTGATGTCATCTAGACCGCGAACCTACAAAATCATTGTTGCTTAAGAGTGGCGCCATTAATGCGAAGCAGAGTAGGACATGCCCTATTTCCCAATTTCTCCAGGCGCATTTAATGTGAATATCATGAAGATCAATATTTGAATTTCTACAAGGACTATGTCTCTCTTCAATGAACATAATTCTACAAATATAAATAGAAGGAGAAGGTGAGTCAAGTAGACTACTGAACATACAAGATATTTTCTAGTGATCAGAACTCTCAAGCAAAACACAAGTTTGCTAACAGTTCAGTCACTCAACCTTCAAAGAGTAGCCGAGCCCTAGATTTCGAGCTTATAAAGATCTTAAGGCTGTCTTCGAGCGCACCAGTTGAAGAACATATACTTTTAACCTATTTGTTGTGTGATAGGTTGTTTTAGTTTGTGTCCTTAGTAGGAAAGATTTAGATCCTCACTAAGTGTTTAAACTTTACCTTGTTTAAGGCTTTTTACTATGTGTGAGTATTTGTACCCTGTGTGGGATTAGCCTAGGAATCTTACTAATTTTAGTAGGTGTTGGCTTGTTAGGAAGACGATTGTAAAGTCGAGACTTGTAAATCAATCTGACCTAGTGGAGTTCCTCCTGTGTGAAGGAGAAGAGTGGACGTAGAAGGATTACACCACCTTCGAACCACTATAAACCCTCTGTGTATTTATCGATTTCTACTTGCTACATATATCTTATATCTTGCTCATATTGCATAAAAACGATTCTATTAAAATCATACATGGAAAAGAAAACTGGTTTTCTAAAAAAAAAATTCTATCTTAAGTTTCTACTACATACTGTAAAAATCGAGACAGTAAGCTGATCAAGCATACTACCAACTTGCTGAATTGAGAGAGTTGTTGTATTCTATCTAGAATTCAGTAACCAACTTACAGAAATTTTTAAAACGTAAAATTTGATAGAGGTTCATTCACCCCCCTCTGAACATCTGACCAACATAAAAATATGATATCTGGATATAAATGTATGACTAATATAACATAAATGTATGACTAATATGATATAAAAGTATGATTAACATAACATATAGGTAAGGACCAAAAAAAAAAAAAGTAAAAGTGCGCAGATCCGGATCAACCCGCACTCGAACCCAACCCGAATGCATGTGTGCATCAAGTGCACAGGAGTGCTACTCTTTTATATAAATTCATAGTGAATATTTTGACTAAGATGATCAACTAGTTTGGATGTAGAAGTCTTGATACTTTAATTAGGCAACAAGTGTTTGAATACTAGCTAAAATATTGCACACTATATTATACATAAGACAAAAACTTTTGTGCACCTAGGGCACGGACCCTAGATACGTGCACTTAGGTCGACCCGACCCATCACACACCCACATGCACCTCTAGATCGCGGAATCCGCCCAAACATGCTCCCAGGTGCTAGACATTTATATTATGTTAACTATACCTTTTAGTATTGTTAATCATACATTTTGTAATGCTAGCTGTACCTTAACATTTTTTTAGACAGACAAATTAACTTTTCATTCCTTTTTAGTTATGTTAGATATACCTTTTAATTATGTTAGTTGTACCTTTATATATTGCCTTATATATTACATAAAGGTATGACTATGTTGATATAAAGTTATAAGTAATATCATATAAAGGTATGAGTATTATCACATAAAGGTAAACATGTACAAATTGTGGCGAAATTAGGGTTTTTTAGAGTTAAAAATATTAAATAAATATATGATATCTAGACATAAGGGTATGACTAATTTAACATAAAGGTATGACTAATATAATATAAAGGTATGACTAACATAACATATATAGAGGTCAAGCCAAAAAAAAAAAGTAAAAATGTGCGGATCTGGATCAACCCGCACCCGAACCCGACCCGAGTGCATGTGTGCATCAAGTGCACAAGAATGTTACTCTATACATAAATGTGTTTTTAATGGGCATTACACTATATTATTTAGATGCTTTTAATCGATGGATATGGGTTGCGAGTGTCTAAGGACATAAACTCTAATCCTATCCGAATCTTAATAAGATTTGTTTCTTTTCCAAATCTGTTGCAATCTCATTTGTTATTTTTATATGTTCTATTACGGTTCATATCCGTATAAATCTCATATAAAACTAGAGTAGTGTTTGTGCACCAAGTGCATGGATCATAATCCATGCAATTGGGCTCCCAAGGATTTTATTTATTTATTTATGACATAACCTTTATGTTTACTGAATATAACATTTATGTTTTCCGAGTATAATCTTTATGCATGTACAAATATCATAATTTTTAAGTAAAATTATTTAGACTTTTTTCAATATAAAAAAACATAATTAAAAGTTATGTAACATTTATGTTAATCGAGTATAACAGTTATGTTATATTAGTATAACATTTACATACATATATCATAACCTTTAAGTGATATTACTTAAACTTTTTTCACTATAAAAATTCATATAGTAATGGCTTAACCTTTATGTTATAATAATTTAATATTTATGTTATATTAGTATAACATTTATGTACAAATATCATAATTTTTATGTACTTAAAGAATAACATAATATTATATAATTATAACGAAAATGTTAAATTATTATAAATAAAAGTTATATTATTACAACATAAATGTTTTGAAAGGTATCATAAGTTTGTCATACACTATAAAAGGTTATGCGAACATAATTAAAATGTAAGGTTCGACAAACTAAAAGATTAAGTTTGTCAAACTAAAATATTAGATCAATATAACTGCGAACTAGGGTTTGAGCTAATGTTTGGACGTGTGAGCACGCTTAGGACGCGTGAAATGCATCCCGAATCAGGTTGATTTGGTTACACAGATCTAGAATCCATATACCTAATGCACAGAAACATTTGTGATAAAACTATCCATAGCCGTTCAATTAGAATTTTTCCGGATACTCAAATTTAGTGGTTTTGCATGATTTTCCAAATTCGAAATTCATGGGGCAACAAACAATTTATAATGTGATGGCTCATAATCAGTATCTAAGCTTGAATAATTATTGAAGCGATAGGTGGGAATTAAAATATAATATATATATATATATATGTGTGTGTGTGTGTGTGTGTGTCTATTGTCTAAAAGGATTAATGAGAGTGGGGGGATTTTGTATTTAAATTAAATTTCAAGGGGCAAGTTGTAGAAAGAATAGCAGCAGATAATAAATAATGGATCTAACCAAAGGCTCGCTCGACAAAATAACACCGCAAGTGGGCCCCTTCTTTGGGAGATGTGACTTGTAAGCCTACCCGTGACCTCTATTTTGGATTTTGCCCATTTTCCAGAATTAATGTCATTTTCTTCTTGCCAAACAGACGCTTCCAATTTATTTTAATTGACAACGAAAATAGTCAAATACTACAACTCATATTAAGTCATTGGAATGGGAAATGGATGTCTATCATTTTCCCTAAACTTTTGTACAATTTTCGATTTTTGGAGACACACAATGACAATGACAGAAGAGGGTACATGTTTCATCATTGCTTTCTCGAACTTAATTTAAAAATTATTTTTAAATCAAAAGGGATTTATTGTTATTAATACTTTTTTGCGATTATTTTTTAAATTGCAACTCAACTTCAGTTTTTAACACATTTTTAGAAAAAACAGTCATTAAAAAACTCGGAAATACAATTCATCTCCAAATATCAGCTAAAATGCACGAGATATACATTGAATTATCTCCTTTCAAAATTGAATTATATCCTTAAATGAATTTCATAATTTTCATTCAGTTCGAATACATGTCAAATAATAATCGTTTTAGGGTTCGTTTTTTCTTATTTACACACGGTATTTTTCTATCATCTTCGAAATGTATAAGAAATTCACAAAATAGTCACATTTGTTTTAATTAACTGTCGTTTAAGATTGTTTTGTATACATAAAAAAAAGCATTCAATTTAGTGTATCTATTCGACAAGGATAGTTAAGTTTCATTTGAAAACACTTTTAAATACTTGGGAAAATAAAGTTACCCACAAATTTCCATTTATACTCTTTATTTATAATTTACACTAAAAAACAGTAAGGAAGAAAAAAAAAATGGTATTCTTCAAATTAAAAGCCACCCAAACAAATTTCATTAATTTTAAGTAAGAATATTTTAGAAAAATTACATTTTTTAAATGAAAAAAATGAGTACAATTTAAGACCGGTAGAATAAGTATAATCAACTATCTTTATGAGATGAGAAGTAAGTGTATGATTATATTAAAAAATGATCACACTCTTTTTGGAGTACTAAAGTTGTGTAATTAATTATATTTCCAACAAATGAAATACTTATAAAAAAGAGATGTAAAGTTTATATAAAAAAAAAATCAGATAAATCAAAAAAAAAAATTATATTTTGTAAGTTAACACATACATTAAAACAAATGGAGTATAAAGATAAAGAATCCGAATCCAAGCAAAGCAACCAAGTCCACAGGCAAGTGTATAAAAAGAAGAAGTATTTCAACTTTCACAAATATTCCATCCCTACCTTCTTTATCTTTATCTTCTCCCATTCTCACAAAACACCCATCAATATGGGATTTTCTTGTTTTCTGCTCTTCTTCATTCTTCTATCCTCATTTGCTCCAACTATACCAGCAAAGGAAAACCCATCATCATCATCATCATCAGATTTGATTCAGCAAACTTGCAAGAACACAAAGTACTATGATCTCTGTGTTTCCACACTGAAATCAGATTCATCAAGCACAAAAGCAGATACAAAAGGGCTAGCTCTCATCATGGTCAAAGTTGGAATTTCAAATGCCACAGCAACAAATTCATACCTCTCAACCCAAATGCTAAGCACCACAAACGACACACTGATGAAGAAAGTGATGAAAGATTGTGCAGAGAAGTATGCATTTGCAAGCGATGCTTTGCAGAGCTCAGTTGAAGATGTGAGTGGTGAGCTCTATGACTATGCTTACATGCATGTAATGGCAGCTGCTGATTATCCAAATGCATGCCATAATGCTTTCAAGAGGTACCCTTCATTGATTTATCCACCACAGCTTGCTGCTAGGGAGGATGGGCTTAAGCGTATCTGCGACGTCGTTTTGGGGATCATTAATGCTCTTGGTTTTTGATTCTCTCTAGCGCGTTTATACTAATTTTTATGTTGAAATACCCCCTCTCTATTTTGTTCATATTTGCAAGGATACATGCTTTGAAAATGATTAATTAATGTTTTGAAATTTTAGATAAGATTCATACTTAACATTAAGGAAGGGTCTTGCCTAAGACTTAGACTCATTCAACGAGTCCACTGACGCAAGTCAACATTCTGGTTAACATTTCGATCGATACGATCAACGGTCAAAATTTCGGTCAATGTTGATGACTTGGAAAATTAGATAAGATTCACTTGTGTGTACTTAACATTAGGGACGGTGATGCCTAAGACTTAGACTCATTCAATGAGTCCACTAACGCAGGTCAACATTTCGGTCGATACGGTCAAAATTTCGGTCAATGTTGATGGCTTGGAAAATTAGATAAGATTCACTTGTGTGTACTTAACATTAGGGACAGTGATGCCTAAGACTTAGACTCATTCAATGAGTCCACTAACGCAAGTCAACATTTCGGTCGATACAGTCAAAATTTCGGTCAATGTTGATGGTTTGGAAAATTAGATAAGATTCACTTGTGTGTACTTAACATTAGGGACGGTGATGGCTAAGACTTAGACTCGTTCAATGAGTCCACTAACGTAGGTCAACATTTCGGTCGATACGGTCAACGGTCAAAATTTCGGTCAATGTTGATGGCTTGGAAAATTAGATAAGATTCACTTGTGTGTACTTAACATTAGGGACGGTGATGCCTAAGACTTAGACTCATTCAATGAGTCCACTAACGCAGGTCAAAATTTCGGTCGATATGATCAACGGTCAAAATTTCGGTCAATGTTGATGCCTTGGAAAATTAGATAAGATTCACGTGTGTGTACTTAACATTAGGGAAGGGGTCTTGTGTAATGTTGACTCATTCAACGAGTCGACTAACACGGGTCAACGTTTTGGTCAACATTTCGATCGATATGGTCAACGTCTGATCAACAAAGTCAATAGTAATATTTTTATATATAGTAATATTTTTGTATTATGTAATAATTTTATGTGTATGATTTATTAAATATTTTTGAGAAATTATTATTGGATAAGTAATACAATGTAATATTTTTTATGTATCATGTTATATATTTGCTTTCAATATTCTATATCAATGATTAATTTGAAAATTTGTAATTTCACAAATAATACTTTTATAATAATTATGTTATACTTTCGTGTGCATCGCGTGATACTACTATTTGATATTTTGATAATATACTATGTACATTATGTAATACATGTATTACATAATATATATTTTTAGGTGTATCATGTAATATTTTTGGGTCAATAGTGTTGACCGATTGTTAACCGATGTTGATTAACAGATCAACGACGTTGACTCGCATTGACTGAATTGACTTGGCTTGCCTAAACGTTCTCATGTAAGATCTACTCAACAATAAAAATATTAAACGACTTAATAATATCGGTTTGAAGACAATCTTAAAGAATTTAGGTTAAATAGACTTTAGATTGAATGAGTAAGTTTGAACATTCTTATATTATTGTACACATTTATCTGTATTTTTATTGGACTTCGGACTAAACAGGTTATTATGAGATAATGAGTAAGATCTTCAATATTATATAATTAAATCCAAATTTTTAACGCAAATATACATATCATTCAAGTTTAACATAAACTTATATAATAACATTGTAAATAGTTTATAATTTCATTACAATTCAAATATTCAAAATATTTGAATTTTGAAGTTTTAAATTTAAAAATAATCACATAACACAATAATTTGTCTCCTAACTCCTCTTTATAATAATTATAATTAAATTAAAATTAGGAATTCATTCTTCTTGCAAGAAAATTTCATGGATGAACCGATTAAGAATGAAAATAAATTATAATACAATACGAATATACATGTTATTTGTCGTATTTATCAGTCAAATACTTCAAAATAATGATATTTATATATTACATTATTGATTATGAGACACGCTTTTATTAAACTATCTCATGGATCATGATTCCTGAGCAGTGGCGGACGTAGAAATTTTTCAAAGAGATGGCAAAATCAAAAGTAATATACAAAAGTTTAAAATTTGATACAAAATGTAATTTACAAGTGATTTCAAAGATTTAATATACATTTACAGTAAAACCTTTATAAATTAATAAACTCTCAAATTTTTTCAGTCCCGACTTAGGTCAGTTCAAAAATTTACTAATTTCGATAGGATAATAAGATAATAATTTTTCAAAAAAATTATATATAAATTAGTGGTCTCATCAATATTATAAATTCATAATTTCATCAAAATACAAAAATAACTAGGATAATTTAATAAAATAAGAATCTTTTGTTGATTGCTTCTTGTTAAACTTCAAATCTACTTGAATCTCATCTCTAACTTAAATGTAGTTTTTTTTTTAGGGAGTTTATACAAAAACATAAAACATATTAAGCTAAAATTTAGGGTTAATATCAATTTGGTACCTAAAGTATTGCATTTTTATCTAGTGGGTGCCTAAATTCAAAAAAAATTTTAGTCCGTAGACATTCTCTTCAAAATTTCCGATTGTTATCTCGAACTCAATTTCTGACATATTTTACTGTCAATTCTCTGAAAACTTGAAAATTCAATTAACCTCCAAATATCAGCCAAAATGCATGCTTTTTATGCCAAAATGACCTTTATTTGATGTCAAATTATAATCCCAAGTTGATTCCATGATTCTCATTCAATCGACTCATGAATCCAACAAAAATCATTCTAGCATTTTCAACAATTTTTGTTCAATTCAAGTTTAAATCAAACAAAAATCGTTTAATTAACTTAGCTAAGGTTATACTTTGATAGAAAGAAGTTCATTTTAATATATGAATCATGCATTTTTTTAACTAATATTTGGAGGTGAATTGCATTTTCGAGTTTTTTGACGAATTTTGTGTTAGGGATAGTGCCCTTAAAACAATTATGAATTGTTTTTTATTATTAATATATGTGACATTTATTTTCGATATCTTATACTTATCGTACATTTCATTAACATCATAGAAAATCCATTGTTTGTTTGATGTAACCATAATCTTAGTATATAAGTGTTATATACAAAAGGATTAAGATTATGAACAATAAACTTAAATTAAGTTTATGATGAAATTAATTAAAGTATGAGATCTTTAATTAAATTTTTTTGAATGTGGCCGTCTTATCTGGACTGTCGATGTGGAGACATCTGTGTGGGGGCATTTATATATGATTTGATCATATAATATATAGATCGATTTAATTTGTGCTTTTCCTACAAATTATTCTGTTTAGATATGGAAAATCAAATTAAATCAGAAGATGAATCATAAATGGATGAATCTTAATCTTGAGTGATTATACTCCTATTTTGTTTGGTGTGGTTTTTAATGTGCTTGTTTCTGTTTGTCAATGGACTTTCACAACATGACTTACATTTTAGATTCACATAGAATTAAATGCTTGAGAATATAAATTCATAGATATGGAATCCATTCCTTCTTACCGGAAGTAGAAAGATAAATCTCCCATTTGTTGGTTTTGAAAGTGAATGGTTTGAGATCTCTAATTTATAATTGGATTATACATTAACCATTCACTAGTAAATTAATGGTATATGAGGAAAATAGATAATTGAAGAGGTTGACGAATTGTCTATGGAGGATTAATTTATATGTAATGGTTAATTCAACTTCAAAGAGTAAAATATTCTATAATTGTAAGAGTGCAATTCCGTATTTTTAGTGGAGTAATATCAGAATTAATAGGTCGAATTAATTAATTAAAGAGTATAATTATTTATTTGATTTATTGAAACTTATGATTATGGGTCCATGGTCCCCGGTTCGCCTTTCTATGTATAATAGGTTGAATATAAGTTTATATGTTTCTAATGATTTATCTAGATTTTCATGAGATTTGGGCAATTATATAAATATCATTTAATTTTGGGAATATTTGATATTATATAGTTATTAATGTATTAGAAATTAAATAATTATTTTGATATTTATTTGTGATATTAATATAATCAATGAAGTTGATATCATAAGATTATATCAACTACAGTACAATTATATTAAATTAGGACTTTTAATTAATTGATGAGATTTAGAATCCTAGTTAGATAAGGACTAATTAGATTAAGATTATGAATCTTAATAGGACTAGATTTCTAGTTAGGGATAAATTTCAATTAGATTGAATTTTTTTTATAGAATAGTTCTATATCTTTGTTCCAACTCAATTAGCCAAATCCTATAATCCTATGAGTTGAGTACATCATAGGAATAATTATAATTTAATTAGAAATTTATAACTGATATTGGGGTGCGCACACACTGCCCACACACTACTGTTGAAAGGGAGGAATGAATTGGAAGATCGTGGTGCCCACACACTATTGTTGAAAGGGATGAATGAATCGGAAGATCGTGATATCTTCAACAATCCGTAGATTCTTCCGTTGGATATCAGCCAAAGTAAAAGAGAAAATAAAGCTATCAAATGTATATTTCTTTTCATATATTTAGCTTTGAATAGATTTAATATTGATAATATATATGTTCTTTTATTTTAAAGTGAATTTTGAAATCCATCGTTTCAGTTTTTTTTCGATTAGATCGAAAAGATGGATTTTATTCGACCCGAATTCGATTCGGTACCCATTTAATTTCCAACATTTTGAAGGGAAAATATTTATTCTTCGGAAAACTTTTTGAGTTTAAACACCAACTAAAAAAAATTACAATGGTTCATATATCAAATTAAAAATTAACCCTAAAATTTATATAGTAGATGTATTTTATGAAAAGGTACGGACTCTCGTAAACTAACGATATAATTGAAAAATATAAAAAAATAAAAAAATTATTATAAAAAAACGTAGCTAGCTAAATCCGCTCCCGGTCACCAATGTAGGTGCTATTTATTATAAGTAGGAATGACTATTAATTGATGAGAGTCAAAAACCAACGACCAAAATATATACTGACTTTCCAATATAATGAGCCAACGCGCCTTCAGCACTTGGGAATCTCCGTCCAATTGGCCCTTTGACCCACCGATATATTTAATTCTAAAAAGTCAGATTAAACTTAAATTCATTTCATTTAACTATAATTTTTATTTCCGTTCATACAAACCCCACATCAAAATCCTTCTATATATATTTCCTAACCCCACCAATTATATTATTATTATCAAACGTACACCACACTTAGATATCCCCAAATCTTTTAGAAATAATTGTGAAAATGAAACTTGAACATGATCATCATTATCAGTTGAAGGATCATGGTAGCATCAACGTTTACGATGACGATGATGATGATGATCATTCAAGTAGCCATAGAATTGAATCTTTTTGTGACGTGCTTGACAAGGGTGTTCCAACAAGTAACACCTCCACTCACATGAAACTCCGGTGGCTGCGCTCTCAGATCATCGGTGGAGCCGCCGAATTCGCCACCCCGTTTGGGCGCCGCCGCCTCACCTACGCGGATCACACCGCCTCCGGACGCTCCCTCCGCTACATCGAAGACTATATCACATCCTATGTGCTTCCCTTTTATGGTAAGTTACTAAAACCTTATATATATCATGTCACAAAACACAATTCAGCAAGATCCCTTATTCCACATAAGTGTTTCATCTATTGTTTCAAAACAATCAACACACGTCAAGTGTAAAGATGACATCACTAATAATACAGGATGAAACGTCAAATTGAAATAAAGGATCAAGTTCGGTTTTCAGTATGATTGATGTCATTTCGTGTGTGATCAGGCAATACTCACACGAGTGATAGCCACGTGGGGTCCCACACAACGAAAACAATGCATGAAGGCACACAGTACATCAAGAAATGCTTAGGTGGTGGAGAAGATGATGCCATTATATTTTGCGGGTCGGGCACCACATCAGCAATCAAGCGTCTCCAAGAAGTGATGGGATTAGCCATTCCTTCGATACTAAGAGACAGGATGTTGAAATGCTTGAGCGTGGAGGAGAGATGGGTGGTGTTTGTGGGCCCCTACGAGCACCACTCCAACCTCCTCACGTGGCGGCAGAGCCTGGTGGAGGTGGTGGAGATCGGCGTAGATCAAGCCGGCTTGATCGACATGGAAGCTCTTAGAGAAAAGCTCGAGTTCTACAAGGTGAGAAAGAGGCCAATTATTGGCTCCTTCTCGGCTTGTAGCAACGTCACCGGAATCTGTACGGACACTCGCGCCATTGCCGGTCTTCTTCACCGGTTTGGAGGGTTTGCCTGCTTCGATTTTGCAGCAAGGTAGGTGATCGATATTTTCTTGATTTTCTACCAACTGGTGATTGTTTTGTCACATGGAATAATGTTGTGTGTGTATACAGTGGGCCGTATGCGAAGATCAAGATGAGATCGGGTGAAATGGACGGCTACGATGCAATCTTTTTGAGCACACATAAGTTTGTGGGAGGTCCAGGAACACCAGGGATATTGGTAATGAGCAAAAGCCTTTACAGATTGGGGAGCTCACCACCATCAACTTGTGGAGGTGGGACTGTGGATTATGTGGCCGCTTATAACCAAAACGTGAGTTTTTCTTTTACCTTTCTTTTTTTATTAATTTATTTTTAATTAAATATTCAACGGGATATGTTTCTTTGTTTTGTGTATTTAAGTGGTGCTACTCTCCTGTCGTTGCACAGCTTCACAGAAAACAATATCTAATACTTATATAGTGTTGTTAATATAATTTAATAATACATTATCTTAATTTAAATATATAATATTATTAGCTTATGTTAATAGAAATTTACATATTTTAAAATTCATTATATATTATTCTAAATTAATGCGTTCAATAATATTACAAATCCAAAATACAAACAACAACATACAAATTAAAAATATTATATTTAATAATAATAATAAAGAAGAAGAATAATAATTATAATGGAAATCATACGTGTTTTATTATGTTGAAATAAATAAATAAATAAATTTTGAAATAAGTAGATATAAAATTATAATGAATCAAAATTGTGTATTTAATAATTATAAAATTATTTTAAAACATCTACCCATCAACAAATGATGTATTATCCTATAAAAAAGTTATCAGTAAATATTATAAGTATATTATTAATTACGTTGGTCAATATAATTAATATACACTTAGTATTTGGATCATAAAATGCAAATTTATAAAATGATTTATAAATGAAATGAAACATTCAAATAATTATTTTCTTTGAACTCAAAAAGTCCAATTAAATGACCCAACATTTAAAAAAAAAATTAATATTAGAAGAATTTCGATAATATAAAAATAACTTGTAAGCAATAGATTACAAATAAATGTTGAAGAAGTATTATGCATAGGACCCAAATCTATTGATATAGGCCACCCTAAGCATCATCTAAGAGGGTTTGTGGGCAGTTGAGATAATGACATTGCCCTAACAAGTAAACGACCTTACTCAAATCAGCCAATTGTCCAACTGTCCAACACCACATGCACGCAAATTTTCTAATAAAAATTATTATGAACAATTCTTTATATATGTTAACGTGTTGTGTCACTAGTCATGCTTTTGTTTAAATAAGTCGTGGTGTTGTGTCTATAATTGTCTGCCTAGTAGCAGCAGCCTACGAAGATAATTTATTCTTATATGAGTAGGTTAGGCCAAGTAGGTGCGTAAATGGAGAGGAAAAATACCTCAAATACCATGAAATCAGTAAAGTCACTGTACACTTTAATTATATGTGTTTTTCGTAGGGTTTACACGATCATATTATGTAGAATCCGACACAAAACTAGGTTTTTTTTAAATTTTTTTTAGAAGGACGATTTTGTCAAATTTTCTAATTTATAATAAAAGGTAACAAAATTATCTTTTATGATAGAAAAGTAATCCTCCTTTTATATAAAATCTAGTATTTTGGCCACCGAAATCGGAATGGAAATTACATTAAATTGTCACACATAGGGGAGGTTGGTAACATAGCAAAAGTTTTATCAAGTAAAATTAATACTTGAATATGAGTAGTTATATTTATAGGCTACTAGACAGACAAAGTTTTATCAAGTCTTATATGAGTAGGTTAAGGCAAAGATGGTGGTGAAAGGAAAGTAGATTAATTAAATGGTCTGTCCTTTGTGGGGAGGTTTGTAACATAGCAACATTTTTATTATGTAAGACTAAACTAATACAATTAATGAAAATTCAGGATACAATATATGCAGAAAAGATAGAAGAAAGGGAAGAAGCAGGAACTCCACAAATAATCCAGAAAATAAGAGCAGGACTGGCTTTCTGGATAAAGGAATGGATAGGTTACAAAGAGATTAAGAGGATGGAGAAAATCTATATGACAAGAGCACTAGAAAGACTAGTGCACAACCCTAACATTTGTGTTTTAGGAAACACTTCTACTCTCAAAAGACAACCCATCTTCTCTTTCCTCATATACTCGACTACAATTCCCTCAAACAAGATAAACAATAATGAACGAGGTATAGATCTATGGAGAGAGACGAGAGGCAAGCCACTCCACGGCCCTTTTGTTGCCAAACTTCTAAATGACCTATTCGGCATTCAAGCTCGTGGAGGTTGCTCTTGCGCAGGCCCTTACGGTCACATCCTACTCAACGTTGATGAGCCTCACTCCCTCGCCTTCAAATCAGTCATCCAAAAGGTCAGGATTAAATTACATCACGTCAGCATGTGCTCATGAGGATGTGTATAAGAAGTAACAACCCTCTGATATATGTATTTCTCAAATAATAACAAGTTGTCTAATGATTTGTGTTTTAGGGTTATGTCGGAATAAAGCCCGGGTGGACAAGGGTGAGCTTCGCCTACTACATGTCCGAGGAGGAATTGGAGTTCATTCTAGCAGCAATCGAATTCATAGCCATTTATGGACAGAGATTTCTATGTTGTTACCATTTCAGCTGGAAAAGTGGTACTTGGAGTTTCAAGAAAAACACAGTACTCAAAGAGCATTACAACAAGATTGACGAAATAAACCAAGCAAACACGAAAGAAGATGTGTTGTCAAGATACACAAAGTATTTGGAAACTGCAACGCACATTGCTAGCCTTCTTCCAAAATTTCCACCACAGAGAAAAATACCACAAGAGATTGACATTGATCTTGTGCCCTTTAGAGTTTAGGTAGTATATATAGTATAGTAACATCACCTAATTGGAAAAAGTTTATTTAAATATCCCTCCCCTATACTTGTATAGTTCTAGCTAAGATGTGTTTTATACAACAATACCTAACAGAAGGTGGACACAATAACAAGCTGCTAAGTATTAGCTACTGTGATAATGTCATTGGAAATTCCCACCTATTAACTAATTTCCAAATGAAAAGATGTGATGGGGATGTAAATTTCCTGAGCATAATTATACAAACAAAAAGGCTTAGGCCTCACAGTGTAGGTCCTTTAGTCAATGGACCTAATAGCAATCGACATATACATGGAAGCAAAGAAGAATAAGGCATTGCTAGACGTTTCTTAATTGTACGTCTCTAACACAGACAACTTTAAATTATGCTGAAATAACTGTAAGATTTATATGGCACCAAAAGTAACATGGGTACATTATCTAATCTATCACAAAAAATGTTCTTAAACAAAAACAGCCCACCTACAACCAAACCCTATAACTCATTGCATTGTTTCCCTGATTCAACTTATACAGCATTTTTTTTTTTTTTTTTTTGCTGGTCTCAAAAGCATGATAGCTTCTCTCTATCAACTTGTGTATGTGTGTGTGTTTGATCTCATACTCCGTATGACTGGTGGCAGCATGATCCCAAATAATGAAGAATGAAAATTTTAACTCAGAATGGTTCACCTGATATTCTAAATCAAGGGATCGGCCACCACTTGATTTACAATAGATGTTCAATGGTAACAGCAGATGCTATAGGCACATGGCATGCGTAATAAATGTCCATTGTTTAGCATCAGCACCACCTCAGAGGTTTGACAGGGAACAAAACGACTGCTACGATGAAGCTGAAGAAAAAGAACAAAGAACTCAGATGGCATATACCTGTAAGAGACCAAAGCAATCCTATCATTAAGCGAATCTAATCTGCCTTATATCCCCTCGCACTGCAAGAAGGTTACATGCACTTTGAATTGAAAGTCTTGCAATCGATGGTAACTCATATGCTAAACATTCTTCTGTTAGTTTATATCGGTAAATCTTCTCCAAGATTATTTATTATGTTATCATAATATTTTGAAAATTTAACTATTAACAAAGAACAATAAGGTTAAATAAATATGCTAACCTAGCACAATGAATCTAGTCTTTTATAGGAAATGGCTGGCCATCAAAAGTTCTGGCTTCTCTTTATCTTCTTCAATTTCCATAGAGGCTTCATCCTTCATTTCCTGAACCCTTTTATCCCATATTCCATCTATTAACTTCCATGTGTCATCACTTATGATTTGAGTCTGCATCAAAAGTCAGAAAAGATCAAAAACATCTACCAGGTAATAAAGAACACTTAAACAACAAAGGAAATAAAGATGGACAATAGATGAAAAAGGAAGCAAATCCGTGCCAAAGAAATGTCCACTACAAACTTTTTAAGCATCACTTTGCTTGCCCCTTCGAAGCAAAAACTAAAAATTCTTCATTTCCTCGTCCTTCACATGCTCTTAATATATAAACCAATCACAGAAGCATACCCAAAAAAATAGAAAGGAAAAAAGGCGCGGGGGACAAAATTATAATTTCTAACTACCTCCATTGGGCGAGGTGCACCAAAAGTTGAAAATCCCACATTTCCAGGTGCAAAAGTCACCCTCCCTGGAAGTGAAACACCATGGATTCCCCAACGTCCGGCATATATGAGGGCACCGTATTCATCCAGTTGCCTAATGGCAGGCTGAAAAACAGGAAAACATTAGTTTTTACAATGTCTAGAAGACAAATATATATATATATATATATATATATATATATATATATATGCAAGTTCAACCAGTGTAATCTTCAATTAATAGCAAGTAAACATTCAGAGAGTAGTTCCTAAACACTTGATGAAGCTCAACTCCATAGGTTTAAAGCAGAAGTTCCAGTACATAATCTATGAAATGGATAAGCCAACTAAGTGTTAGAAGGTAAGCATCTCAAATTCTCGGCTTTGTTTTTACGAAGGTATGGCCAGTAAGAACCAAATGACAGACAAAGTTTAAACATCAATTTGAAAATATTATCTGTAAGAAAATCAGGAAGAAAGAAATATAGAATATCAAAGACAAGGTGTTGATAGGAAGAAGACACAAAAGAGGAGAGTAATATTTGATGTGCATAGCATCACTAGAAATACCTAAAACCTAAAAAAAAGCCAACAGTCACGCGCTTGATGATGAAAACGAATCTCACAATAACCATATGTTGAAATATAGCTAAGAGCATACTTGAGGTACTCGAGGTGAACTGTTGTAAATTTTCCAAATTTCATCTGCTTTTATCTCGCCCTTCTCAAGTAGGACATCTGCTTGAAGTGAAAGCACATAGAAAGACATCAGCAAACATCAGAAAGAGCAGTAAAATCATCACTATACAAAAATTATACATAATTGAAGAATATGGACAAAATAAAGATAGCTTGATGATAAATGCAAGAGTAACAGGCCTGTAATTTTTTCCACAGCAGAACGGTATTCTCGTAATACAGCTGAGCATTTCTCAACACCAAAACGCATGTATTCTTCTCTGAGTGCTTCAAGTTTGGAAGCTAGCTACAAATGATAAGTATGCAACATCAAATAACTTCTAGATATCAATTAAAATATTGAAACCAAAATACTTCCAATTTAGAAAATGCCACCATATCCTCACATTAGGCACCAGATCATTTTGATATCTGTAATAAGCTTTCCCGAAAGCAGTCATTCCAGTTTGCAGTATTAAGAATTCAGCTCGTCTAGAAGCTTCTAATGTTGCTTTTGCAGAAATCCAGCATAGATTATCAACTCCAAATATGTCTTCTTCAATTACTCTGGCTGCATATCAATGTCATAAACAAGTGTTATCTTATTCACCCAAAGTATAGCTCTCTAGAACACCATATTTAGAACCACTTTTCATGTAAAAAGAAAATATGAAAGAGATCTTTATTGAAATTTGTTAAGGTTGTCAATCTCACCATTGAGTCAGGCAAGATCACTGTTGAAGTTACAGAATACAGATAGAATGTTTTCATATGTATTTTAGCAACAGATTCCACTCTACAACTAATTCATACCATATGTCCAGGATAAAATGCAAGGAACACTTCTGATAGATTATCTAAACATGCAAAAATTATCAAGCGCAAACAATTCATTCCTTTTTTGGGCTTTTTCTTGTGTTGATATGATGCATCAGCACTCCAGTTATGGTTAGCATTCCTTACTGTCCCTACGGTTAACCAGCCTTCATTTCCAAGCAAAACAATGGATCATGCATTAGATCAGCACAGCTTGTTCAGTGAACCAATAAAAAGGATACCACAGTAAGAGATATACCGCTAGAAGATATATAAGGAGCTATGAACTCATTGATATTTCACAAATCAAGATTTCATATAAAAATTATTTCTGCTTGCAAGTGAAAAATATAGTAAAATAAGTTTCTATTTTGAAACTTTAGATTTGAGATTTTCTCAACTAATGAAAGAATTTTCCCTGACAGACATTGAATGTTTGATTTATGGGAAAAGGGGGGGGGGGGGGGGGGGGTTGGTTCTCTCATCCCTAAGACACGAGTTCACTAACCTTGACCTTTTTACGATATGAAAAGTATAATTTGGACACCAGTACTTGTCCATTAATATGTCAACTCACTTTTGAGACATGAATAAATTATTGTAACTAATCTACATAATCTAACTACAGATAAATCTGCATTATATTTTCACCTACAGTCCAAAACTAGGACATATCAAGGAAAGCTTTTTCGTAGTGAATACAGTGCTCCACAACATTATGGTATGCGCCTTGAAATATTGCACCAGTCAAACTTTGCTTAACTAGAATTGTTAACTTGAATTATATTACAAAGGTTCAAAAAGCATCATATAAGCAAATGACACAAAAGTTATCTAAAGCATAATTGTTCACACAAAGGAAGGAAAATAGCATTCAGGTCATTTTATTGTCAATCTCATTCAGTAATATCTTTTTTCTGACTTACGAGCACATGCGCGTACTATCGAATCCACATAATCTGCCCTTCTCTGAAATAACCTGCCAGGTGTCTCTTCATACCGCATATTTGGCTGACTATGTATGGAATTAATATCTGTCTGATAAATACAAACACGATATTAGATACCACATGTATTTCTGCTTCTTTTTTTTTTCCTTTGTTTTCCCTGGAGAGTAGTATAATTGAGTAATAAGTAACATAATAAGAATCATATTTAATATATCATACATCAATAAAGGGACGATAGGGATCTGGAATGTAACATGCAAGAACAGCAACAGCTGCCTCTCGGTATGCCAATCTCAGTTTTAACTCTTCAGGAACTTCAGTACTATCCTCCTGACCGGTTTCAAAGGTGCCTTCTTGCTGCAGTATTTGATTAACGATGATATGAGCATGCAATATGTTAATCCAAGTAAAGAACACCAACAGAAAAGAAATGCATTTCTACGAAGTTTATAGCTCACCCGCTTCAGGGCTTCAAGAAGTTCTTCCCGTCCTATGTAGTCTAAGTCCTTTCTAGCAGTTAAAATTCCAGCTTCATTCCTGTTATGGTGATCTCATCAGCTGCTCTTCATGCAGGAAAATTAAATATTAAAAAGAGCTGAAGTATATTTTTACAGTATATTTTGCAATTCCGCTCCAGTAAAATCTTCTGTACGGTCTGCAATTTCCTGAAGTAGAGTGTCCTTCTCCTCCTCTGAACGAAAATATTTATTTCGAGCATGCACCTATTTTCCTTGTGTGAGAACTTTCTTACAGAGGGATAAATCTGACAAGATGCTTGAGTACTGAATATCTAAGTACATAGCAAAATAGAGCATACCTTCAATATGGCAAATCTACCATCCTTTGATGGTAATCCAACACGAATAATCTTGTCAAAGCGACCTTTTCTTAGAAGAGCAGGATCAAGAATATCCAGTCTATTTGTTGCGCCAATTACCAATACCTGATAAACAGAATCTTCTCAAGTAAATTTGGGAACGATTACTCAACCCTGAAAGAAGGAAAAGTCTAATAAGTATGCACCTGTGATGTTAATTCTTTAAATCCATCCATTTCAGTAAGTATTTGGAGTAGTCCTTGTTCCCGCTCAGCACCACCCTAATCAAGCAAATAGACGCAAAAGTGCATGCCTCAGAACTTGAGAGAATATATATTGTCATACGAGTTACAACTCTAATAACATAATAAAAAAACTAGTAATGACTCATCTTACAAGCCTCTGATGCTCAGACTTATCATTTCTGAAAGTTACTTATGTTTCCTATGGGTATAAGTTATGGGATACTTCCTGGATCCTTGACCATAAAAATGGATACTATAAGCTTGTTTTTTGAAATATTTTATCTTGGACTAAGGTGAAATGAAGTTTTGCAATTATAGAGTTTTGAGTAACTAAATGTTATAATTTGATTCTCCTAATAAATGTTAAATATGATTTAACATTATATGTAAATTTATTATGCATGAAATATTTACATTTTCAATGAGAATTCTAGACATTTTCAATGAGCATTCTAGACATATCCCCATAATACAAATCCTGAATTTTATAAAGTAAGAAGTTAGACTTCTAGATATGTACCCGTATTGGATATCCGTCCCAAATACAAGTAACATGGCAAGGACATAGGTGATTTCACTATAAACTGAGGACAAATTAGTTAAGCTGGAAATTTGATTTCCATTCAAGAGAAGTGTCCAATACTAACCTTATTCTGATTCCGATGTCAATGCATAATCTAGATGTGACACTTGAAATTTTCAAACAAACCCCAGTGAGAAACAGATATTGGAAATACTTAGAACACTAGACCTGCCTAATTGATACAAATGGGAAGAGACCTCTACCCAGAAAGAATACGTAGAATAACTTAAAAGTCATATAGAATGAATACTTCATATTTAAATGCAAAAATGTTTCAAATAATGGAGTAAAGCTTATAAAAACTTTATCTTGATAAATTTCATCATTGCATTAAAAGAAGAATGCCAGCATTTAAGCATTTTTAAAGATTTAGAATCTTAACCCCTAAGTATAGGTGTTGCATGTTCTTCATGTGCAGATTAAAACAAAAAATATGGAGAGACATTTATTTGCACAGAAATGTAACATTTAAAGAACATAATACCCCTCCAACATCAGGTCCACCACGTTTGCTTCCAATTGCATCTATCTCATCAATGAAAATAATGGAAGGGGCAAATGACCTGGCACTAGCAAAAAGATCCTTCACTCGAGAAGCAGCAACACCAACAAACATCTGAACAAAAAACGTGTCATGTTAGACTATATCTCTCAAACAACACATATTGTATATTAAATGTGCCCATGGTTGACTCTTCAATTCAGAAATAATTTAATAATTCAAGTCAGGTAGAAAAAAGATCATACTTGTATTCTCCAATCTTATATGCCAAGTCAAATATCAAATCGTTAACAGGAAACAAGGAACTTTAAGTTTCTACAAATTGTAATTTCATGCAATGATAGAGCCCTTAATTGATGTCAGACGGCCAGCAAAAAGTGGAGGAGGGTGAACAAAACAGGCGTAGTGGGAACTGAAGGTTCAGAGGGAGGAACGGTAAGTTGTTGCCATACTTCTGATATAGACAGGTACAGATAAGAAGATTGTAGAAAATAGGGGAATAGTGCAGAAACAGGATATCAATCAGCTTATCATATTAACCAAACTAAGTCTTGATTTACCTAATCAATCACGACAATTAATATGGAAATTGTTACCTAATCATCACCATAACTGATAATGATATATGTATAAGGTCTTAACAGTGTTTTGTGCATATGAAAGCACTTAAAGGACAAGAAAAGCAAGAACATATTCCAGTGTCCGGAACATTATCAGGTAAGAAATTAAGAATGTAGATCTATTATCAATTTCTAGACAAGATCTTTCTGGATTTTTCATGACAAGGAGCCACTACCTTCTAACAGGGAGCACCAATGGTGGCAACTGAAATTCCCCAATATCACATTTTTATGAGGCTAACATGAGCAAGTTATACTTTACCACCTATCATACCACAGTGACAGATAGTTCGAATTTTTACCCACATCTCAAAAAATATGTTTAAACTTGGTGAGATAGAACCATTTAATTATTGTTTCCATGAACCTCACCTCAACAAAATCTGTACCATTAGCTGCAAAAAATGGAAGGCCTGCCTCGCCAGCTATGGCTTTTGCCAGAAGTGTTTTACCGGTTCCAGGAGGACCATGAAGGAGTACACCTTTAGGGCAATAGATACCTTTATTTTGGAACTCCTCGTCATTTTTCAGTATTCGGACAATCTCTTGAAGCTCCCTCTTGATATATTCTTGGCCAGCAAAATCTTCAAAGGTAACACCTGTTTTTTCTTCAGCTGATATGAACTTTGCCCTGGGATGAAGATATAATACATCAGAACGTAAGTGTTCTAAAATCTGGCATGAGTTGAAAGTTATATTGCTTATCCAGTAAATCCATCTTGATGGATCAAATTATTAAAATACACTTGGCACTTATCAAAACATGCAACTTTACATTTGCACACCACACAATTGAAGATCAAAGATCCATTTTCAATTTGAAATAAGCTACATCCGATGCAGTAAAACCGGTCGAAAGGCCTCTCCACCATCAATTTTCCATTGAAGTGACTACAGATAATGTATTGACATGGTTAAGGACAAGATCCGTTCAATCATCATACAGACAAGGGCAAATTAAAGCATTCACACCCAAGACCTAAATCTAAATCTAACAATAATCAGACATCAAAGTGTCAGTTATATAAACTAAAATAAAAAAACATACCCAACGGCAAGAATAGAAACCAAAACCCCACTTAACAACACATCTCCCTTGAATCTTAGAAATTCCCTATATCTATATATATGATACACTTCTGGAATTGACCGTGCTTTTGACCATTTCTAAAGGTGATAATTTGAGGGGGAATTGCTATATTAGAAATGCACATGTCCAATAAAAGCTTTTACACTTTCAATGATTTGCTAAGCATAGATTTGAGGGGGGATGCTCAATTCATGATGTGTCATTTTTACTGGTCAAGATGGAGATTGGGGTGCAGGATCTGCAAATATGTAGGGCAAAAAATATTACTGGAAATCCCAGGATATTTTCATATTTATAATGAACTATAGCAGGCTAAGAACTCATAACTAATTAGGTTATCTGCAAATCAGCACAATCAAACAAGATTTCTCTCACTGGAAGAATAAAAGAATACTCCAGTGGAATAATCCAAGACAGGGAAATCCTGAAGGTCAAAATTGATGCCAAAGAGCTGAACCTAAGAAGATCAACACTCTAGATGAAGTTGAGATGGGCTGGTAATCTTCAGAATATAAGTCTCCAGGACCATCAATGAACTATAAGATCCACTTCAAGAAGTGACCAAATGACTAGTAAAACTTTTAGGAAAAGAGGCCTAGACGTAGTGCATCTAGGAATTCTCTTAAAAAATCCTCATGATATTATGGGACCATTGACAAATAACTAAATGTTCACAACTTCTCAACTGCAAGAATGTCCAAAGAAATCACTTGACCAACCTTTTCAGCTTATTTTCTAATGACACCAACGTAAGAAATGGATGAGGAAAGAAAAAATATTATTATACTGGGAAAAAAAAATTAAAGATTGTAAGCACCGAATAGATGACAAAAAATAACACCTCAACCTACCGACTCTTCCCTAATGACCCAAGGGTCTGACGCTGGAGTGGCTGCAATGTCATCTTTTTTGGTGGAGCACCAAGATCGCATGGTATTACTTTTGCATACATTGGTCTCGTTAAATTATCAATCCAAACATACACAGCAACAGAAAGAGCAAGCCTCATTGACCAGACAACTGCAGTGGCAACAGATGAATAGACTTCACCAGGGACGGAATTCGCATTCAGTACATCAACATTTACAAGCTGTTGATGTAATTTCCGCCAAACATCATTCCAGCAATCAATTGGCATACGGTCAACAACATGGCGCCGGAAAACAACTTTCTTGTTTCTATCACCTTCTGAACCTTCAGTTGTCTCTTCTTTATAATGAGGTAAAATCACTGGTTCAGCACAGAAGCAAAATATTATATAAGAATAGAAGCCAAGTGGAGCACACTTAATATTCTTCCAACATATGAATTTAAACTAAACCAGAGATAGATAATTAACTTTAGTGTGTAATACAAAATATAAACATGCAAAGCATCTGAAGGAGAACTATTTAGATATTGTAATCACAGGTTCAGTACAGAAACAAAATATTTCATAAGAAAAGAAGCCAAGCAAAGTACTTTACATGGTCTCCAATATATGGATGTTAAACTAAAAGACAGGTAAGTAGCTTTAGTGTCTAATAAAAATATAAACATGAAAAACATCTGAAGGAGCAGAACTATCTAGATTCTGTATGAGCATGACAGGGATTTTAAAGCAACTATAAGTATTTCTTTTAGATGTTACACCAGCATCCACTATTTACATTAGTTCACATTGTTGTAACTTGAAAGTCTACTTTCCAAAATCTCGCTATAAAGGTATCATCTTCCAAAGCTTCTATTGTAATTTAGCAGAAAATCTCAATTAGGCGACATTGTAACAGTTTTAACCATCACCTCAACTTGATAACCATACTATGCAGCTCCACTCTTTACTCAAATCAAGAGAGTGAATTTGCAGAAAGAAAACCAAGAAGAAGTCTAACCTGATACTGTCTGCCCATAATTAGAGTACTCCATAAATTGGACATTGTTTGAATCAAGAAGTCTCTTGAAGTCGCTATAGTCTATGCAATGAGAAGTCTCAGGGTCCCACTCTGTTCCTTTCAACTTCCCACTCATGGTCAAAAGAGCCCTGCTCCACTCCGATGCCATCATGAGCTGCCTCTCCAACTGAACGTTTGCCTTCCTTTCAAATTCTTCTAATCTGTTCATCCGTTCTCTCTCAACTTCCTTCAAATTCTGGCAATCTCCATCATGAATTTATGGCATCAGACAAGCAATCCCTCTACAAAACTTAAAAATAAAACTAACAAAGATCCATTCAGGGTTATGATTCCTTAGGTCTTCTGCTTTTCAACTGCATTGGCATCCCCAAAATTTTGAACCAAATTATTGAATTAGGAAGACAAGACCTATTCATTATTATGTTTGAAAAACAATAAACTCGTTTATCATTCAGGATAAAAAAACTAACAAAATAAAAAGATAGCTTCAGTAAGTATAACTTCAAAACATGCATAACCTAAATGTTGCTAATCTACGTATAAGCATTCACAGGGAGGTTGAAACAAGCCCCACTCCTCTCACCAATATAGGGTTTTCCCAGTCAGCAAATTAAAACAAATATTGATCCCATCTCCTACCCGATTTGCGTGCCTAACATTGTCAAGACCAGCATTGCATTTCTTCAGTGAAAGTGTAAAAATTCAGCTACTTCCAAAAACTACCCACCAAAAAAACGAAGCACATGCAAGTTTCATATGAATGTTAAGTAGCCA
The DNA here is from genome assembly GCA_946896805.1 of Scutellaria galericulata. Lineage (NCBI taxonomy): Eukaryota > Viridiplantae > Streptophyta > Magnoliopsida > Lamiales > Lamiaceae > Scutellaria > Scutellaria galericulata. The sequence goes on from OX335794.1 coordinate 13,595,065, forward strand.
CTCAAACTTCTAGCTTACTTCAAAATAGAAAAGTAAATAAATCTTCAGTTTTCCCTTTTCTGGCAATCCAAAAATCAACATGGGCTCAAGTTGGGACAAATACCCACCTCGAATAGCTGCTGCGGCGACTCAGTTCCGCCGTCCACTGAGTCGGAGCCAGAATTTAACGAAGCTTTGCAACCCTTAATCGTGAGTCTTCCAACATCAATTCCGCATCTTCTACAGCCAAGTGATTGGAACCGCAAAGTTGTAGCAGAAAATTGTCTACGAAGCGAGAATTTAGAGCGCGTATCATTTCGGACCGATAGGGTTTTGGAAGAAGGGCAAATGCACAAGGGTTTTAGCGAGAAACTATTTAGTAATGGGTTCGAAGCACTGGTAAAATGCATTTTTCACAAACTTGCTCAGAATTTCAGCAAACTTTGAAGACAGGTAATACTCTCTCAAAGATATTAATCCTCCATGCGAAGAAGCCTCTCCGCAAACAGCATTCGAAGTGGTTTTGGCCTTCCACTCTGTTTCATCAGGTGGCGAGTCTCAAATCGGATTAGATAGAGATGCTTTTAATGAAAATTATGAAATATAACAAAATTTATTTTCTCTCGAAATATAAATTTTTATTTCAGAAACACCACCACTCCACTTTAAAATGATTTAATAGAATCAAATAATAAAGACACTCTAAAATATTATCATTTTATTGATCGCATGAGTTTTCTAGTTTTTATTTTCTCCCAACTCCCTCATTTCATTCGAACTATCACCACCTCATGATTTTCTAAACACATCATATATATTTTGAAAATTTATTATAGTTGAAAGACTAAAATAACTTTCTTTTAAAATAAAAAAAAAAATTTCATTTTTGCACATCTTTTTCTTTCTTCGTCTCTTCAAATCTAACCCTAACGAATCATAATTTCTTCCTTCTTTGTATTTCTTATAACCTAATCCTGAAAAAATAACATTGATGTACAAATATATATATATATATATATATATATATATATATATATATATATATATATTTGGAACAAAACAATGTAATATTTCTCATGTTTTCATATAATTTTATGTGTAATTAAAAATTTCTTAAATAGTTGTCTTAAAAAAAGTTTGCTAAAAAACACATGTTCAACCTGGATAGGCCGAACATTGCACAATGTATTCAACCTAAATTGGTTGCACTCAATACCCTTTATTCAACCTATCAGAGTCGAACATTTTAGAATAGTTCGAACGAATCAGGTCAAACCCAATTTGTTCGATATATATATAAGTTGAATGTAAAGAGAAACGGTAGTTAAAACAAAGTTTTTTTAAAATTACGTTTTTTCAAGATTTTCTTTTTACAAACGAAGGTTTTATAAACTTATGTTTTTTCAGGTTTATTTACAAGATTTTCGCACTTGTCGTGCATCATTTTCTTCAAATCATGGATTGCTTCACACGTGCTAATCACCTTCCTCGGACCTCTAGTTATGCAACATAGATTGGATTTATAACCTCAGTCCTGGCTTTTGATCGATAACACTCTTTCTACAGATTTCCCTCTATCATTACTCAACAAACATTCAATTAGGCCATGGCATTTAAATTTTCCCAAATTTCTTCTACTCTACTCTCCTCTCTATTATCTTAATTCATCTTCGATGAGTTTTCCCATCCAACAAAAATAGAAAAAAAATCTGCTGCTTGATCTGATTAATAGAAAATAGTACATTTTTATTTGACATTGAGCATTATAACATCAATTTCAAAACCAACTGCATCAGAAGGCATGTATTTAAAAGGATTTGAACTTGAAACCTCGACTTTAAACATCCAAACTCTACACCACTTAACCACCCTTATTGAGGATATCTATTATTCCTACCATTGTCATGTAAGGCAAGATCATTCAGCAAAGCACGCGACTCTCGTAACTGTGCTGGAAATTTAAGACACCCAACTAACATAAGTTTTAGCTCTAAATATCGAAACCATTATATTGTAACTATACAACAACATAGGATCTATATAAGCTCCAACAGTGTCGCTTAGATACACATCACATGTGTACAGCTGAAACACAACGAACAACAGAAAGCAGAGCAAAGGATACAAAAAAAAGAAACAGGAGTGATAGTAATTCATCACCAGCTGATAAATATATATTATGTATATAATTACTATTGGTAGTGGCCTCCTCTTCTATGCATTCACTCCCATCACAGCTAAAACAGAATGTTGAGAGAACATCTGACCGTTCGCAATCACATTGCATATATGACCTCTCCGCTGCTGTCAACATCAAGATCCGGATCAGAATCGAGGTCTTCCATGTCATCGTCCATGAAGTCTAGATTATACAGACCAGCGGGAGGTATGGTGGCTTCCGAGATAATCTGCATGATGACTTCCAGGCTTTGCATCGGCTGATCGGGTTCTTCAAACTGGTTGCTGAATGTCCTTTCGTCCATCAGATCAGCCGGAAGGTTCTTTAGAAACCACACATGGTCCCTGATTTCAGGTATCGTGATGCGCTGACCAAGCATGAATCACAATAGCACGAGTTTCAAGATTGACCGGAAAATTTCGCCACAATATTAATGAGACAAATTGATTGGTCATGCAAAACATGCTGGATTATTATGATGAAACAGTTCATTAAATTCCACCGATAACTATAGTCCATAAAGGGGGGACTCAGAACTCGGTTTCAAGTTGGTGTTTTTCCAATGCATTTAAAGAAAATATAGAATCCAATTCGATGAAAAGAATCTTCATCAATGATAGTATTTTTTTTCTTTTTTCTTTTTTTATGAAGTTAAAATGTTAAATTACCAATTCCAATAAGCTACTGAACTTGTATAACGCAACACTCAACTTTTGGGAAATAAGAAACAAATTAGGACATCACTATAAGACTCGTTCTAGGTAATATCTTAATTAACCTCAATCATTACACACACACACAGACCCCATAGTTGATCAAAAGCAAGAAGCGTATACTTGAAAGTTGAAGTCACTGACCTGTGCAGGGTCTCCTACAAAGATCCTTGAAATTAGATGCCAACATTCCTCCGATATTTTGACATTGTCAGGAATGGAATAGTTAACATTTAAGATTCTGTGTATTGTCTTCCGGAAGTCTTTAGGTTCTTCAGGATCTTCAAATGGATAGGCACCAACCAGCATAACATACAAAGTCACACCACAAGACCACACATCTGCAATCTGAAGCAGAGACATTCCTCAGTCACAGACTGTAAATATAGTCTCATTCACACAAACCAGAAAGAATGGCGGTCCTAATGGGTTATGTTCGGGCCACTGAAATGAGAAAGAAAGCTAAACTGAAAGCTGATATACTTTAACTAGTGCTTAAGACGCTACTTAGTATTGTTTTGCTGAATTTTTATGGATAAGGACATAAGCATTAATTCTCCCTTGAAATACCCAATTTGTTAGTATCATAATCCTGAAAAGATCCTACCAGACAAAAAAAAAAAAATGGCATCATCTCTTTCTGGAGATCCAAATCTCCAATTACCAGATGCTTAAACATAGAGAACATATCATTTCTTCTTGATCTACATATGACAAGGGAACAGGAAGTAAATTAATAAACTAATTTCCAACTCGAGTGACAGATGCATTAGCATTACCAAAATCAGTAAAGAATTATGTTCGCACTGTTGGTACCAACCTTCATACAAGAGTATTAGAACAATATTAAGATAAAAGTGTATTACTCTATAGAGGTCAAACAAGGCTTAATGTCCTTCAGAATCAATATAGTGCCATACAAAACCCAGAACCAAGGCAGCAAATATTTGAAACTACGCCATAAAATCAAAAGGACTACTTGGGATCATTGCCTACATAATAAAAACTATTCTAAGCTTCAACTCCTTCCAGAACACATATAGATTATAAATAGATATACTGGCAAGGAAAACTCAAACCACAATACATAAACTCAAAAATTAATAAAGCTCCCCAGCATATGACTCTTGGTAATAACTCACAACAAAGTTCACCACATAATTAGGTGTTACTTTATAAAAAATCAGCTCATTTTTAATATCCATCAGAAGAATGAAAACAGAGTCAAGAACACCTACAAATAAATACAGAAGGCAAGAATTTAAAAGGAAATAATTATGTATTAACTAATAAACTATTTCCCATGGCATGCTATCCATTATGAGGTTGAACCAATGAATGGAAATTTATAAAAACTAGAGGAGATATTTCGTCAATGACAATCTCTTTGGGGACTGTCAGAATTATAGGGATCACTTGCAGAAGAATTCTAGGGATTATTAGCATAATATCTTCCCATCTCTTTATTGTGTTCCCTTTTTTCTTAAATAAGGGAAGATTGGGTAGAATTCCTCTATTTGTACAATGTCTTTTATCCATCAAGAATATAATGAAATTGATTATATGTTTTCTGCTCTACTTTCACTTACATGGTACCAGAGCCAGGGCTAAAAATTTATTCAAAAGTATAGTTAAGTATAAAATCTAGATGGATTCAGAGGCGAGAAGGAAGGTGATGTTAGGAAAACATGAACAAGAACCATGAGGGTCAGCACTTGTATTGAGAGGAAATACTGCAGGGGAGAAAAAAAAATGGCAAGCCTTGGTGTGATCATTGCAAACACTTTTGGCACACACAGGAGTCATGCTGGAAAATTCATGGAAAACCAACAAGTTGGAAGAAGCAACAACCTGGAGAGAACAGTAATGTCCAAGTCATTGTTGCTGATTCAGGGAAGGTATCTTCTCAGGAAGCCAGTCATTCACGAAGGAACATATAGAGCAAATCTGTAAAATTCTTCAATCTCAAAACCTCATAAATGTGAATGTCATGTTTTTTTGGCTACGAAGGTAATCATCTAGTATTTTAATGTCTTAATGTTGCGTAAAAAGCCTCGTGGATAGTTGATTCTGGAGCTACGGGCTATATGACTGATTGTTCTAGATTATTCTCTTTGTACTTTCCATGTGCAGGGAGATTGATCATCTAAATAGAACTACTGATCATGAATCAACTCTAGAACCAAAGGGGTCTCTATGTCTTGATAACATTGAACAAAACGTCCCAATACTGAAACTAGGGATATTGTTCCTTTGACAATGCTGTTGCAGGGTAACACTCAGGAAGGAAAGGGAAGGAAAGGAAATGTGGAGGGGCAAGGTGGAGCTGATTTTAAGGGAAAGTCTATGAGATAAAATCTAGGAATAGGATTAGAAAGTAGAGCCAACATCCCAAAGTAGAGCCCAGATTTTGACCCCAAGGCAAATCTAGATAATGAAGAACAATCAGGTAATTCTAAACCTAACTCAAGTCCTACAAACATGTGACCAACCCTGAGCCTTCATTAGAGTTCAATTCCTCTCTAGAATTGCTAATTGCTCTAAGGGAAGGTACCAGATCTTGTACCAAATATCCTCTCTATAATTTGCAATTGTTCCAAAAACTGTCACCATCATGTCAAGAATCTACATCAAAGTTGGCATGTGTTACCATTCCGAAGAAAATCTAGGAGGCTCTAGAAGTTCCCGAATGGAGAGATGCTATTCTTGTGAAGATGAGAGATCTGGAGAAAAAAAGACCTCGAGAAATGGTTGATCTTCCAAGAGGAAAGACCTCGATTGGTTGCAAATGGGTATTAACTGTGAAACACAAGTCAGATGGATCTCTTAAAAGATACCAACACTCAGTTAGTTGCCAAAGGGTTTACACAAATCTATGGTAGTGACTATGCAGAAACATTCTCTCCTGTTGCAAAGATGAACATTGTTAGAATTCTTTTTATCCCTTGCTGCAAATTTGGATTGGGAGTTGCATCAGCTTGATGTTAAAAATGCGCTCCTAAACGGAGACTTGGTAGATGAAGTGTACATGGTGGCTCCCCCTTGATTTGCTAACAAGTTTGATGGATAAAATTTGCAGATTGAGAAAATCTTTGTGCAGACTCAAATAGTCTTCTAGTCTAGAGCTTGGTTCGAGAGATTTACAAAATCTTATTAGGTAAGTCAGTTTGGTAAGTCAGTTTTTCATTTACAATATCTTTCTCACACAGACCAGAGATTTCATTAGCTGTCAGCTGTATATCAGTTTATGCATGCTCCTTATGAAGAACACATGGGAAGCTGTTCATTGAATTGTGAGATTTGAAAGGCACTCCTGACGAAGGATTGTTTATTAGGAAGAATGACCAACATGTAATCGAAGTTTACACAGATATGGGCTGCTGGATGCATCACCGATAGAAGCTCGACTTCTGGATATTGTACCTTTTTATTGGGGTACTTGGTAACGTGGAGAAGCAAGAAGCAAGAAACAAAGTGTAGTTGCAAGGAGCAGTGCCGAAGCAGAATATAGACCAATGGCTAAAGGAGTTTGTGAGATATCCTGAAGGAATTGGCAAAACCAAGGAGCTACCCATGAAATTGTATTCTGATAATTTTGCTTTCAGTATCGCAAAGTAACCTCAATCAACATGACAGGACTAGGCATGTTGAAATTGACAGAAGACACTTCATTCAAGAAAAGCTAGTTAACGGATTTATTTGTGTACCATATATGCCTTCCGCAACTGACCGCAGATATCTTCACTAAAGCGCTACTCAAACAAAGTTTCAAGCATTTTGTACACAAGTTGGGCATAGTAAATATGAAACATCTATGGCCCAACTTGAGGGGGAGTGCCATAATTATGTGGTATAAAATTAGCAGAACTCTAGAGATTTATAAGCATAATATTTTCACGCGATTTTTCTTTATCTTGTTTCCATTTTTCTTCTGATAATCTCCTTGGTTTAAGCCTTTAAGGGGAACTAAATAAGGGAAGATAGGGTAGAATTTCGTGTCATTTATTCTTCAGGAATATAATAGTAAGTATGGGCTTGTTGGAATTGGTTGTGTAGCTTTAACTATTTATTATTCATATGAGTGTTTTAGTTAAGTATGAGCTTTGTGCATGGGCCTTGTTTTGAGAACATATTTATTCTAGAATTCTACCCTAGGAGTATTATGTTTTTATGACATCAGAATTGCAGCTTCGGCTTGTGGCAGAGAATTTTTCTCTGTGACCCTTCGTTTTTTTGAGGATTGAATTCAGTTTGTTCCGCTATTTTTTTGCCTGATCGTCTAAATTCTTATCAGTTTCTTGAAATTAACCTGCATTCTTTTAACAACAGATACCATATATATCAGGTGCTGAAGCGTGGAATTCAGATAATGATTTTACCTTGCCATCATATTCTTTCCGAAGTAACACCTCTGGGGCAATATATGCAGGCGTTCCCACTGTGGATTTTGGTTGTGAATGCAATAAAGAAGACTGTAAAAGGAGCAATTATAATCAGGTAATGAATAGAAGAGACTAGATAACCATAATCAAGGAGTCAGGTGAATAAAAAAAGGAGTCGGTGACAGGAATACACTGTTTAGCTGATCATAGTAGTTGTGATAAATAAGGGGTCTCAGTTATTGAAAAATGCGGAACCAGACTTGCAATTAGACAGATTACCTTTGAATATCCAAAATCACATATTTTCAACCGAGGAGCTGGACTTCCATCTAACAGTGTGTTTTCCAGCTTCAAATCACGATGACATATTTGCTTCATCAAAAATCATAAGGCAGACAGTCATATTTCTATCTTTCACAGGGTTGATATCCTAATTGCTTAAGAAATAAACTTCCGTACAAAATATAACATCGTGATACCATTGAATGGCAGTAGCTGACCCCAGATATAAGTTGTTGAAAAAAGAAGCGAGCCTACAAAACCCAAAAACACATTAATCAACTAATCCTCATTAGTGCCACACACACCATAAAAAACAACCATGGAAGAAAAAGGAAGAACCTCATCCTCACTAAAGCGTCCTGCATTGCATATGCGTTCAAACAATTCTCCGCCGGATGCATATTCCATCACAATTGCCAGATGAGTTGGTGTTAGAATCACCTGAAGTAAAATTATAGAGATCATAACTCAAAGAGAACTTCTAAGTCAAGTAAGTTTCAGAGAGGAAGTCAGTGAGAACCTCTTTAAACCTAACAATATTAGGGTGCCTTAAAGACCTGTGATTGATAATTTCTCTCTGGACATTTTCATCTATCTGCAATGAAAAATACCAAAAAGTCAGTTTGAAATTACAAAGTTCAGTCAGTGAATGTTGCAACTCAATCCCCCCACCCCCCAAAAAAAATCTCAATCTTGGTTTTGTTATGTGATGTTATGGATTTTGATAATCCTATAATTCTACCCTGTAGAATTTCAAAACAAACACAAGATAATCAAATCTCAAATCTAAACTTGCAAAATCCACATATGTTCCACTCCCAAAACACCCTAATTACTAGGTAGCAAAACATGAAAAGATATATAGCTGTGCTAGTCCAGTGAGGACAAAAAATAATTTTACAAGGGCAAACAAAGGACTGGTAGTCAAAAAGGAAATAATTAAACAAATGAAATCCAAACATTAGACTATTATCATTTGTAGGATTTAAATCAACGTATAAAACTCAGCTTTCGTTTGAGCTAGCAAAAGTCAGTTAATATGTACAAGACAATTAATTCCCAGAGCTGATTAATATAAAGCAGCCCAATTTAAAATCACCAAACAAAAGCCCTAAAATGGGAGCAAGTAAGAAGAAGTTGATTTTAGAAACTTACCTGACCAAATTTAAGCAATCCTATTCACAAATCATGTTATAAACTCTAAAAGCTCCAAAATGCAAGTTTCAAATCATTGTTCTCACCGAAAAGGGAGAACAGCTACATTATTACCAAATCTAAAATAATTAGGAATCAAAAAATTCCCAAAAATAGCCTTTCCATATTTGAACAGACAAAAATATTGCGTACTTAACTGAATCAGCTTCAACGCCTACTTTAAAAAGCAGTTTCAAGAAAAAAGATTGACAAAATAAATCAAAATAATCAGACACTAATATATAGAATTTCAGTTAACCTTGTCTCCACGCTCAATATACTTAACCGCGACGAGATCTTTCGTCTGCTTATCGCGCATCAATCGGGCTACGCCGAAGTTTCCAGACCCGATATCCCGAACGAAGTCGTATCGATCACTGTCGTGCATGATCGGCATATCCATACCCGGACACACTACTGCCGAAGCCCGATCCATTTCAGCTGAGAACAATCAAGTACACCTAATACCTCGGCTTCGAGAATTGAACTCAGCTCATCCACATTACTCGGCTAGCTAAACGGCGGCTGACTCGTACGCCGGCGGCTGTCCGACAGTTGACCTGATGAAGATCGCGATCTTTAAGCCGGTTTATCGCAGGATAAAAAGAGTTGAAAGGAGGTTGAGAGAAATATATATATAATTATATATATATATAATATTTATATTAATGTTCCTGTGGTCGGCGAAGGATGGGATTAGTCTCTCTCTTGGTAGTGTCTTTTGTTAGAGCAGTGGTGGGGATGATGGGGAAGAAAGTGAAGATGATGAGACGGTGTCGTTTGGGGCAAGCTGGGCGACGTTGAAAACGACGACGTTTATCCCCCGCTATTCGATTGGACATTAAGTTTTGCCCTTTATTTCGTGAAATGACGAATGCGTCCCTCATATGGATAAACATGGGCGTGTAAAACGATGACCCTCACTACATTTTAATTGAGAGTAAAGGGTTAAAATTCGTTTTATACATGTGCTACAAATTGATGTCAAATACCATTTATGTCCCCACAATGCACATCCTTGAACCTCCCAATTTTGGCTTGGGTTTGTTAACTTTTGTGGGTTGTCACCACAGTTGTTAAAATTGACTAGGTCCGTTAAATAGAAGGTTGGGTGGAATAATTATAGATCTGCGAAAAAGTGTGTCTAATTGGATTTGGTCCGCGGTGGATATTTTTAAATATTTTTTTATTAAAAATATAGATAAAAAATGTATAATAATGATGGAAAATTATACCTAATGTAAATAATGATTTATAAAAATATTAATATAAGTCATTTATGTATAAAAATGAAGAAATTTTAGTGAAAAACTATTTTTAAAAATTTATTTTCATATATTAATTATATGTAATTGAAAGCATATATATCTTAGTTAATGTATATATATGTTACATATATACTCTTTTTTCTTTGAAAAAAATAAAAATTGGTGGGTCAGCCCCCCACCTATTCCGCGGCCCACTAGTAGGTTGGGTTGTGTTGAGATTTTGAGATCCGTCATAAAAAATCCTACCCACCCCGCCAAATGGTGGGTTATGATGGGTTGTGAGTCGGTCCATCCCACCAGCCTTTATTGACAGCTCTAGTTGGCACTCAATCTGTGATCCATGAGGTATATATAAACAACATAAACTAGCATTTTTTCTCTACATTGGATGGATTGTCGGATTGTCATATTTATAGTTGTTCAACGTTATACCAAAAATTTGTTTATAAATAATTTCAAATTTCTATATTAGAAAAATTAGTTTAAGGGGAAAAAGTTTTTTTATCCTCTAAATTTACCTCATTGGATTTTTTTATTTTTTATTTTTCGTCTTTTAATTTTTAGTCTTCTATGTTTAAGAAATATAATATTTTAGTCTTCTAACCTACAGGTAACTATTTTTTTATTTAAATTTAAATTTAACATCATTTTTTTTAATTGAGAGAACACTAATTCTTTTAAGATCACAAGTTTTTATTCTTCATCTAACATGCCTAAATTAATATTAATAAATTAAAAAATTATTTTTCATCCCGATAATTAGAGTTTTGTTATTAATCATTAATATTAATAAGGCATCCCCAAACTTACTTTTTTTAATTGAGAGAACTTTTTTTTTAAATCACAAATTTGTATTCTTCGTCTAACATGCCTAAATAAATTTTAACAAATAAAAAAGGTATTCTTCATCCTAATATGTGGGTTAGAGTATTGTTATTAATTATTAATATTAATAATTTGGGTATTCCGAATTTTTTTTAATTGAGAGAACACTTTTTTTTCTTAATCACAAAAATGTATTCTTCATATAACATGCCAAAATTAATATTAATAAATAAGAAAAATTATTTTTCATTCCGATTACCGATACGTGGGTTAGAATTATGTTATTAATTATTAATATAAATAATTTGGGCATCCTGAAACTTAGACATATATAAAAAAAATTATTTTTAATATTAATTTAGTGTTCTCTCAATTAAAAAAATTACGTTTTTGGTGTTAAAGATGAATTTTAATTCAAATATATATATATATATATATATATATATATATATATATATATTACCTGTTGTAGTAGAAATGGTAATTCTTAAACATAGAGGACTACAAATCGAAAAGTGAAAGATAAAGAATGAAAAATCTAATGATGTAAACTTAGAGGACCAAAAAACTTTTTCTCCCTTATTTTAATAATTTCTATTTTTTTTTTATTTAGTGTCATTTTATTCAATATTTGTAAATCGCTCAAGTATAATTTTTACTTAGAACACATATATTTTAAACTCCAATAAATTAATTTACAATTATAGCCTAAACTACTATAAATCAATGTAAAAACTCAAGTAAATCAAAATTTAAACATTTTAATTTTGACATTTTGCTTTATATATGCAATGTACGTAAATTAAAAAAAATACAAAATTAAAAAATAATAAATCTGATATGTCATGCATTGAGAAATGAATTTTAAATGAAGAAATTTTAATTCGAAATTATGATTTGTTTAAAAAAATTATCAAAAATGACAAAATAAGGTTGATGAATTTTATAAATCATGCATTGAAAATGAATTTTAAATGAAGAAATTATTTAAAGTAAATCCCCAACTTCTAAATAAAATTACAATTAATAATGATAAATTTGATACATCACACATGCATTTAAATGAATTTTAAATGAGGTTAATTTGAAATTATCAATTTGTAAAAAGGGGGAAAACTCAACATAACTCCTACCCCTAAAATTTTCATAATTATTAAGTTTTCCAATAGGGTTAATTGCGCCAAAAATTATGAACTTTCAAAAAATTGCAAATTTAACATGACTTTTGGGTATTAGCAAATTCAACATGACCTTTTATATCTCGTGCATTTTTGACCAATTTTTAAAATTCGGGCACTATTGCGCTGATGTGTCAACTGACCGGACATGTCAGCTTACCAACATGTATTAAAATAAAGGGTTAATTGCGCCAAAAATCACGAAGTTTCAAAAAATTGTAAATTTAACACGACTTTTGGGTATTAGCAAATTCAACACAACTTTTTATATCTCGTGCATTTTTAACCAATTTTTAAAATTCGAGCATTGTTGCGCTGACAAGTCAACTGACCGGACACGTCAGTGAACGAACTCGAATTTGAGTCCTTAGTGGGAGAGAAAAGAGAAACCCTTGACATTTTCTTCTTGAATTTGGAGAAATTTTCTTCTTGAACTTGGATTATATATTTTATTTTAATACACGTTGGCAAGCTGACGTATCCGGTCAGTTGACTCGTCAGCGCAACAGTGCCCGAATTTTAAAAATTGGTAAAAATGCACGAGATATAAAAGGTTGTGTTAAATTTGCTAATACCCAAAAAGTCGTGTTAAAATTGTAATTTTTTGAAAGTTCGTGATTTTTGACGCAATTAACCCTTTATTTTAATACATGTTGGCAAGCTGATATGTCCGATCAGTTGACACATCAGTGCAACAGTGCCCGAATTTTAAAAATTGGTTAAAAATGCACGAGATATAAAAGGTCGTGTTGAATTTGCTAATACCCAAAAGTCGTGTTAAATTTGCAATTTTTTGAAAGTTCATGATTTTTGGCGCAATTAACCCTTTCCAATATAAACTAATGGATAGAGAATTAAATATTGCATTAATTAGTATTCAATATGTAAATTAATTAATAGGTAAAATTAATAATGGAAAAATAAATGCAATTAAATGAACTTACCAGAACTATAAATGAGGTTTGGGTGGGAAAATCTTGTTTACTATTTTTAACCATAGTAGTGTTATTATATACTCCCTTCGTCCTAAATTAATTGACGTTTAACATTTTTCACATAAATTAAGTGTATATATCATTATTTATTGATAAGGTTACTAGCAATTTGCTATTAATATGACATTTTTTACGATCGGTGTCTAAACTAGAGGTGAGCATGGTCCGGAGCAGTTCGGGGATAAGAGAATCTCCGGAACCGTTTCAAAGTTCGGAGATTTTTGGAGAATACTAAAAAAATTCTCTAGAATTGCTCCGTCAATTGGGTCAGTTCCTTCAAAGATTTCGGTATAACGGATTAGATCTATTCGGATTTTGGAGATTCAGAATTTTACAATTTAAAATAAATATTTATTTAAACAAAATGCAATTAATAAATAAATAAATATTCATGCAAACAAAATCCAATAAATAAATAAATTTATTGCACCACATTATTTTATTTAAATTTGAAAATAAGTCATAAACTAATAAAATAAACTTGACAAATTACTAAGGTAGACGTCTTCTTCTCGAAAACAATAGATTATATTCAAGTTTTTCTTCAAATTTTATTTTTTAAAATCTCTTTGATCTACACCTCATAAGTGTTTTTAATAAACTTCTTCTTTTAAAAGTGAAATAAATATAGATTTTATAATAAAATTTGAAGGTAAATATATATAAACTTGAATTAAATGTATTATATATTACTTTATATAAGTTATAAACTAATTATTTCATTAATATCTATTGTAGTTAATAGATTTTGTGTTCCCAAAATTATTCATTATAGATATTTTATTCTATATATTATTTAATTGTTAATATCTTCTATGAAGTCTTAAAATTATATTAAATACTAATAAAGTTCAATCAAATTTCAATTTATAAATATAAAAATAAATTAAATGATACATATAAAGTTTGTATATGGTTGGTTACTTCCTTAAAGTTGATTCTATTTGATTCTAAATTTGGTACAGTTCGATTTCACATAAATAATAATTGGAGCGGTTCGGTTCGGATAAAGTTAAAAAGTCAATGGTTCTTTTCGGTTCAGAGCAGTTTTCGTCAGATTTCTCCACAGTTCGTTTATCTTTGAGATCCATGTTCACTCCTAGTCTAAACCTAAACAAAATCTCAATCACTAGCCATATTTCATAAAATTTCCTGATTGTTATCCAAACTCAATTTTTAATATATTTTTTGGTCAAAATTGTCGTAAGAAAACTCGATAATGTAACTCGCCTCTAAATATCAATCAACATAAATGATTCATATGCCCAAATGACTTCATTTTGAAAGTCTTATTTTCTCAAATTCAATTTGGGGTGAATGAGAAATTAATGTTTTAAGTTACACATGTAAAATGAATTGATGGGGTGGTTGACGTGGCACGAGAACGTGGTTTGGGTAGCTCGGTAAAATGGCAATGGGTTAGACATGTGGGCGCAGACCACGATCAAGTGGGGTTCGTCGTATGGTGGGGGTTCAACCCGAATCATTTTGGATAGATCCGAAAACATGTGAATTCATGGTTTGAAAGGATGTCCGTTAGTTATTTTGAGTTATTTTCAAATACACCATACCTTTTATCAAACACTTTAAGATGAAATTTTGCGTATTTGAAGATGGCTAATACTTGAATCTGGTTAGTTTCTTGAATGAAGATGCATTGAGTCGATGATCATAAAAAGATTGTGTTGGATGCATGAAATCAAAGTGACTTCATGTGTAGCAACTATATCTTTAATGGGCTTGATGATTCCCTTTACAATGTCTACATAGTGACAAAAATTGCAAATGAATTATGATGTTCGCTTTAAAAGAAATACAAGATCAAAATTCGAAGATATGCATCGAAGAAATTCATTATATAATATTACTAATTTACTTATAAAAATTATAAATTTTCAAAATTATTACATGATGGCTTAAAAATATTACATGATACACATAAAAAATTATTACTTGATACACATATATAAGTATTACATAATATTACTTATCGACATTATAATTTCTCAGAAGTATTATCTCATATGCATAAACGTATTACTTGATTCAAACAAAAGTATTACATGATGGTAATAAAAGTATTATTTGTCAGATTTCAAATTTTCAAATTAACTATGCATTTATAGTTTTGAACAAAAAGTATTACTTGATAATACATAAAAGTATTGCATAATAAACATATAAGTATTACTTGACCTAATGTTAACCCTCGTGTTGACTTAACCTAATCACATCTTGCGACTATCCAACCCAAGACTTTGCCAATTAGGAATTTTTGCAACTATAGTCAATTTGTTCGGAAATGGATCCTCTTCATTTAGTAAATGGTAAATTTTATAAATTTATTTTAATTTCAACCCTTTATTTTATTAATGATCAAAATCATGCCGCGTCATCCATTTTTTAGAATGTGGTGGTTAACCCACCAAACAATAATTGAATAATTCCTCTTCTCTCTTCATCACTGATAAGCAGAGCCACAGACATAAATAAAATATCATTCACTACAAGAAAAATGGTCAACAACAACCCATCAAAAAAATATCATTCACTACAAGAAAAATGGTCAACAACAACCCATCAAAGACAACCCTTTTTATGAATTTGCGTTACCCTTTTTATGAATTTGTGTTACCCTTTTTATGAATTTGTGTTGTCTTTCTGACATTAACAACCCTTTTTTCCGAAAAGCGTTGTCTTTTTTTCCAAAAATACGCTGAAAGACAACACAAATAATGAGAAAGACAATGCTTTTTACATAGGGTTGTCTTTCAATGCATTTTTTTTAAAAAAGACAACCTTTTTTTGCAACGCTTTTTTCAAAGGGTTGTCTTTCAGCGGATTTTTTTTAAATAAAAAACAACCCTTTTATGCAACGCTCTTTATGCGTAGTCTTTCAGCGGATTTTTTTTAATAAAAGACAACCCTTTTTGGCAACGCTTTTTTCAAGGGGTTGTCTTTCAGCACATTTTTTTAATAAAAGACAACCCTTTTATGCAATGATCTTTATGTGTTGTCTTTTAGTGTACCTTTTCGCTAATAGACAACCCATTGTGCAACACTTTTTTTATGTGTTGTGTTAATTGTGCACATTTTCATAATATTAATTATTTTTTAATTAAATTAAATTTGAAAAAGTTAATTATTTTATGATGTTATCTTATATTATTTGCATTAATATTATCTTATATGAACAAACTCATAATTTTATAAAAATAGTATTTTTATAAAATATATTACAAATATGCACTAGTATATTTTATAATTGTCTTAAAATGAAATTAGATTAAACATTACTAAACATATTAATTAGTCATTAATCTTCCAATTATATATATATATATATATATATATTGTTAACCTTTTAAAATATATTAAAAATACAAATAATATTGTGATTCTTCAATAATATTTTAGGTATTGAATAAATCTATGTACGTAAAAAAATATGTAAAAAAATATATGTACACAATATGACAAATAGTTCAACAAAGTAAATAATAATATTTTAATTGAGTCACATTTATATTTTGTATCGTGAGTGCATTAACATTTTGGGTTTTGAACATTCATATGTTGGCCATTGAAATCGAGTTAAATACAATAATATATCAAAATTGGAAATCAATGACTTATATTAATAAGTATTAATGGTAAAATTGAAATAAAAGACATGCATGCAGGATATTATTACATAAAGCACCAGTGGTCTAGTGGTTATTGGTTATGATGACGTCAGCGCTGATGTCTTGTTTATGTAAGACAATAAAACAGATAAGCAGAGCCGCAGACATAAATAAAACACCATTTTTGTTTATGTAAGACAATAAACAGATAAGCAAACACCATTTTTGTTTATGTAAGACAATAAAACAGATAAGCAGAGCCGCATACATAAATAAAACACCATTTTTGTTTATGTAAGACAATAAAACAGATAAGCAGAATCACAAACATAAATAAAACACCATTTTTATTTATGTAAGATATTATTTTTGTTTATGTAAGACAATAAAACAGATAAGCAGAGTCGCAAACATAAATAAAACACCATTTTTATATATGTAAGATAATAAAACAGAATATATTGTAAGACACTAGAGAATTACTTAAAGCAAAGCATATAACAGAGTCACCATGAAAACTTTTGAAAAAGAAGTGCATTTATCCTTCAATTATTTTTTCCAACAGTTAATTACATTTACGAAAAATAACTTACACAAATGCACAAATTAAACAACTTCGGATCCAAAGCTTCTCATGTTTCACATCGATGGAATTACTCTTCATTTTGCACATAAAAAATATTTTACATGGAAAAAGACCCCTTAAAAATCAATAATAATGTCAAATTCAGATATAGACTGTATTTATACACTTGATGCATTAGAGCTTAAATTAAATGGCAGAAAATAGTAGTAAAAATGAATGAATTAAAGTTTAAATTTAATTAATTAAGGTGTATAAATCGTTGGGATACAACAAAAAAAGTTTGATACAAGTGTTGGGAAATAGCAGAAAAAAAAAGTGGCGCTGAAATTCCTTAATTTTAGAAAATGGATGATGTGGCATGATCTGTTTATTAATAAAATAAAGGGATGAAATTAGAAGAAATTTACAAAATTTACCATTTATTAAATGGAGATGATCCATTTCCCAATTTGTTTACATTCTAAAATAAAAGATGAAGATCAACCTGGTGTTTTAGTCATAGGTGTCAATGCAGGCCAACCCATAACTCATCATAATTCATAACCCATCATTTGGCAAGACGGGGTATGCTGACAAAATCTCAACCCGACCCAACTCACTGATGGTCTATGGACTAGATGAGTCAGCCCGCTATTATTTTTTTAATTAATTTATACTTTTATTTTTAAAAGAAAAAAGTGATAAATGCAATATTCTATACATTTTCCTAAAACTTATATGCATTAAATTACATATGAAAATATTTTTTAAAAATAATTCCTTATTAAATTCTTTATTTCTATAAATAAATGTCTAACAACAATATTTTATACATCATTATATACATTAAATAAAGATTTTTGTCATTATTACTTATATCTCTATATTTTCAAGAAAAATATATATAAAAAAAATATTGAGGCAGATCAATCCACCAAAAGAACATCCCACCTCGAGCCGACCATTGTGTGGTGGATCTTTAAGTAATCAACGTAAATTATTACTTTGATGTAATAAGCAGATCAATCTAATAAACCTAATATATTTTGACAGCTCTAATGTAGAAGTATCTGATGTTCGGATTGGTACGATTTCATCCAGATGCATGTGCTTAAGAAAATATAAAAATGAAAAAGATGATATAAACCTAAGTATTTGATTGGACCCATTTGTGTGAAGTAAAAGGCTAAGGTCCATTCCTTGATTAGCATTGAAGCGAAGCCTAGGTCGCTTTTTAATCACGTGAATCATAAGATGACCTTTTTAAACAAGTGAAAACATTGGACTATAAAATAGCACTAAATAGCAAAAAGATAAGAGGAAAATATATCTTTTGTGACAAACACTTCCACAATGTTTTTGAGTTTATTTTTACTCTTCAATTTAATGTTAGAATAAAATGAATCACTGCTAAAGATTTTTGATATACTTCTTCGTAAAATAACTCTCTTTCTTCTATATTTCCTCAATGTGCTTTTTTCGGAAGATTTTTCTAATTACATTATAATTGCAATTCACATCATACCACACAATAATCAATATTAATCTTACGTTATATATGCGTGTATTTATTTTTTTTTTTTTTGCCTAAAGTATACATAAATACATTTGAAACCATCTAAAGTAAATATTAAACATTAGCTTACTTTCTACAAATTAAACTAAGAGATCACACTTTGTATTTTGACAATATGAAATTTAAGTTAAAAGTGAAACAATTTAAGATGTGATGTGGCATTAAATATTATTTCAAAACCACAACTATGAAATAAAAGTTAGTCATGAAATTCTGAATTATATAATACTTCACACAAATAAGAGTAAACATTTTTAATTAATAGTGTTTGAAGTAACATCAGGTTATTTGAGCAACATTTAAGCAAAGCACCAGATAAAAACCTTTTCTTCATCTTACCAAACATAGTGTTATCAACACAAAATTTCAAACCCTAATAATACAATTATAATCTAATCCTTTTTTATATTGTTGACTGTTCAAACATGGACGTTAATATTAGTTTTTAAGATTTACAATATTATATAATTAATTATTTATTTATATAATTATCATATATTCATTTAACACGTATAAGTTCATTAAGATAATATGTTTTGCAAGCCTAATAGAATATCAATATAATGTTTTACAACTATATACCAAATGTTTTTGTACAATTCGACTAATCAGGGTTGAACACTATATATAAATTTAAACACTTAAATTCGAAACAAAAAGGAATTAAAATGTAATTTAAAACAAGTAGATGTGGAGAAAATTTTACATTCTCTATTTCCATTGTATTTTTATGGTTCATTGATTTTGTTTTTGTGTTTTTTTTTTTCTTTAGATCTAAGTTTTGATGTTTGTAATATAGAGTTCAGTGGACTCAAAAGAAGACATTGGATACGTATATAATTAAGGTTTAAACATGGATAGATGTGTTTTAAAGTTTAATTATTTATTTATATAGATATTTTAGTTAATTTATTAGTTTTTTCTAGATGTGCTCACCTGGTTCGAAAAATCAGAACCGACGGTTTGGAACCGTCCGGTCAACGGTTCCGGATTAAAGAGTTGGGAACCGTTGACCCGGTTCCGGTTCGAACCGAAACTGGGAACCGACCCCTACCGGTTCGGTTTTAATTCCAATATTTACAAACCGCCGAACCGGCGGTTCCAACCGCCGGTTCACCCTTTTTTTTTAATTGATGAATGCCACATGGACGACCCAGATTAAAGAGCCGTTTGTGATCAACGACTAAGATTAAAGAGCCGTTGGAGCCAAAATAGCCGTTGGAAACCGGTTTAAAAATCGGCGAACCAGCGGTTCGGGCATGATTTTGAAATCAACGGTCGTGATCAAACGACCGTTGATGATCGACGGCCTAGATTGTTCGAACCGGCCGATCATATTTTTATTTTTTATTTTGAATTTTTCATACTACATCTATAAATATCCTCATTCCACCCTTTAATTTCTACACCAATCTCTCTCTCAATTCTATAATTTCTATTCTCTAAAGCTCACAATTTCAAGTTTCTAGTCTCTCAAGTTTAGTTTTTGTAGTTCTTCAATTTGCAATTCGATTTCAATTTTATTTCATTTCAATTCCCACAAAAAAATGTCTCGAAGAGCTTCTTCATCCGCCGGTTCGTCTTGTGGGAAAGGAAAGAGTCCGATGCCGCCACTACAATCTCTCAACGACGATGAAGATCTTGATTTCATTGATTCGTATCAATGTAATCAAGAAGAAATGGAGGAGGCATTGGGCCCTAACACCGCCGCCGCCTTTGCCGAAGAAGAAGAGGTACCGAGGGGAGCAATGTAAAAGAGTGGCAACACTACACAAACCACTACTCCTCGACAATCTTCTTCCCTTCGGAGTGACATTTTCTCATTCCATTTTAAGAAGGAGAAAGTGTCGAATAGCGCCACCGACTACAATGTGACATGCAACTATTGTTCGAAAGTTTACAAGTTCAAGCATGGAGGAGGCTACGGGACTTTCACCAACCATGTGATCAAAAAGCATCCCGACAAGATGGGCTCGATGGAGGGCAAACGCAACTCCGGGGGGCCTTCACCGGATCTTCTCAAGGTGGAGGTATGGATGGAGTTACTTTTAAATTTAGTCAATTAAATACTAGGAGAGGTATAGTTGAATTCATAGCCGAAAAAATCTTCCATTTAATTTTCCAACCGATGATTCTTATGAAAAATTCACTAGTAAATATTTTAATACGACAAGTAGAAAATCTCTAGAAACACCGTTACTAGGGATATATAAAAGACCGTATTAGAATATATATATATATATATATAAATTAATTGAAGACTTAAAAAATTTAAAACAAAAGGTTGCTATATGTAGTGATATATGGAAGGATCCTTATAAGACACATGATTATATGGGTATTACTTGTCATTGGATAGATGATGCATGAAATCTTCAAAAATGTTTAATTGCATATATAGAATTTGATATTAAACATTCGGCACAACACATTGCACATAAATGAGACATGTTTTAAATGATTACGGTATTTTAAGAAAAGTATTTTCGATAGTATTTGATAATGCTAGTAATAATATGGCGGCTTTACCTTACTTGCTTGAATTTTGTCAACCTCCGATTGAGGGCAATTTTTTTCATATTCGTTGTATGTGTCATATCCTAAATTTATGTGTTCAAGATGAATTAGAATCATTAGAAAAATATATTAAACCTATTAAACAAGCAATTTATGAAATTGTTAGGTCTACGGTATTGTATAAAAAATAGACAAGATTTTGTAAGAGACATGGTCTTGAAGTTAAAAAATTTATAATTGATGTTAAATATCATTGGAATTCTACTTTTTATATGCTTCAAGATTTGTATGAATATAGATCAATGCTATGTGAATTTTATTTAGAAAATCCAAATGATGATGTTATTTTATTTGAAACTTCATGGGATGCATGCTTTAATTTAATTCAACTTTTAAAAATATTTGAAGATGCCACTAGAGAATTAAGTGGATGTTATTATCCTACTTCTCCTATAACTTTAGATAATTGTGTTAAGATTGCTCTAATTTTAAATTCATATTCAACATGTCCAATTTTAGGTCCAACCGTCTTAGTAATGAAAACAAAATGGTTAGAATATTTTTATGAAATACCTGATGTTTTTTTATGTGCTAAGTTATTAGATCCTGGAATTAGAGAAGATGGATTAGAAGAATTACTAAATATATATTATAATGCTTTGTTTCCAAATATGATATTATATTCCTATCCCTAATGAAGTTGTAAGTAGAACTAAGAAAAAATTGTATAATTTGTTTAAAAAATATAAACAATTATTAGGTGATGATTGTAGTTATGATACAAGTGAACAAAATGTAGGAGGTAATAGTCAATCATCTAGTTTTCAACCGGCTCAAGCACTTAGTAAATTTTACTATTTTTATGATGTTAGAACACAAAAAAGACCTAGAGGCAGTAACCCTTGTCAAGAATTAGATACTTACTTAGGTGGCACATTTGAAAAAACCGTATTTGAACATCATATGGATTTATTGAAGTGGTGGGCAAGAAGGACCACCACTTATCCTATACTAACCATTATTGTTAAAGAAGTGTTTGGATGTCCTGCCTCAACCGTTGCGGTCGAACATGCTTTCTTCAAAGGAGGACATATGTTGAATCCAAGAAGAGCGAAGTTGACGAAAGAGAATGTGCAAAACATTACTCTACTTGAAGATTGGGTGAGATCAAGCAATCGTCAACAAGATCTCGATCTATCCAACTTAGACTCCGATGGAGATGACCTCTACGGATATGATTCAAACACATCCTCCTTCGCCGAAACCAATGAATAAGTAAGTTTCGGTGAGTTAGAGAACTACGTGAGCTTTGATTCCTTCATTTTGAAAAGGATACGTAGGCAATTTCATTCTAAATTTGGAAGTTATACTTTCAAACTTAGAATGAAACTCAAGCTCTTTAAATTTTTTTTTTTCCTCTTCTTCAATCTTATAATTGTAATTTGTAATATGTTTTATTGTAATTTGAAGTTGTAAATTATACATTTGTAATGTTTTACTTGTATTTGTAAATAATTGTAATGTTTTATTAATGTAAAGATGAGTTTATAATAAAGTTGTAAATTTAATTTTCTTTCGAATTCTTTTTCGAGTTTATAAAGTTGTATTTATAATTATAATCTCTCATTTTTTCCATTGAAAATTAGTACTTCAAAGTCATAAAAACTGTATATTACAAGAAATCGAAACTGCGGTACTAAGACAACATGTTTGAACCTCCTAGAAGCCCATACCGCGGTATCCAGAATAGGTACCACAGTACTGAGATGCAGTTTGAACCTCCTGGAAGCCGATACCGCGATATCCAGAATTGGTACCACGGTACTGAGATGTAGAACCCAAAAAAAAATTGAAAAAATCGGAAACCGAACTGGCGGTTCCGGTTTAACCGCCGGTTCGGAACCGGAACCGAAACCGTGATCTCCATGATTCGGTTCCGGTTTGGGGGTTGGCGGTTTGCCGAACCATCGATTTGAACCGTCGGTTCGCAAACTGTGAGCTCGTCTAGTTTTTCCCCTTAATATTGTAGTGAGTATATAAAGAGATATGTTAATAGTTCTATTCTAATAACTGCATGCAATTTAAAGTAATAAAAATTACTTTATTTTAAGAGTAGCACTCCTGTGCATCTGATATACACATGTATGCGGGTCGAGTTTGGGTGTGGGTTGACCCGAATCCGTGCATTTTTATTGTTTTTTTCTCTATGTTATGCTAGTCATATCTCTATGTTATATTAGTCATACATTTATATCCAGATATCATACCTTTATTTAATACTTTTAACTCTAAAAAAAACCTTAATTTCACCACAATTTGTACATGTTTACCTTTATGTGATATTACTCAAACATTTATGTGATATTACTTATACTTTTATATGAACATAGTCATACATTTATGTAATATATAAAGGTACAACTAACACAACTAAACGATATATCTAATATAACTAAAAGGTATGACTAAAGGAATTAAAGGTCAATATATTTGTCTAACAAAATGCTAAGGTACAACTAATCTTACAAAATGTATGACTAATATAACTAAAAAGTATGACTAACACTACTAATATGTATGGTTAACATAATATAAAAGTTTGACACTTGGGAGCATGTTTGGGTGAATTTTGTCCACGACCTGGTGGCACGTGTGGACGCGTGGTGGGCCGGGTCGACCCGAGTGCACAGATCTAGGGTCTGTGCACCCAGGTGCACAAATTTTTTTATCTTATTTTAATGGGTGAATTATATTTACCAACCTCGAGATTCGGTCAAACTAACAAATAAACCTCAAACTTAGTGTAAATTACAATCGAACTCTTTATCTATGCAAAAACTAAGATTGTGTTTTAGATGAAAGATATTTGAGAAAAAAATTGAAATTCATCTTAAACTTTGTTTTGAGAAATATAAAATTCTCAGTGATTCCAAATGATTTAAACTCCATCTATTTCAAATGTCTCAATCCAAACACAACCTAAAAAAACATATATAATATTTAGACCGATTTATATGATAATTTAATTTAAATTTACTCATTTTAATTAACTTTATACTAAACTATTATACTTTAAATTCTAAATAGATTGCATATTTTAAAACTTGATAATTGAAGATGAGTAATAGTAAATTTCACTAATCCAAATATTATGAACTATTCCTGAACAAAGAAACCACAAAAACCATTCATGAATAAAAGTGGAAATTTTATTAACCGAAAGAAAGAAATAAATCCTCTTCAGAGAAAACAAACTCCCAAGATAATTCTCAAGATATCCAAGAAGACCCAATTTTCCTATCCTTAACTACCCAATTCAACTAACTTTCAATTAGTTATCTAGTGAGGTTTTAGCCAAAAAAAAAAAAAAAAAACCATTTGGTAATTTAAACGATCCTGAAAGGTGGTAAATGTAATTTCAGCATAAATTTAAAGAGTCGGGTAAAGTTCCGAAAATAGCCCTGCCTTCGAAACCCCAAACGCAAAGCATAAAGAAGAAAGTCCACAGAAAACCGGCATTTCAAGAAATCAGCCATTCATCCATTCATATTCAAACCTAAACATTACCGAAAAACCACACCGCTAACCGCACGAACCGGAGCGAGAAAATATGGTATCGGATTCGGAGCTGATCGAGCGGCTGCGCTACTTCCTCAGCATATCGGACCTCAACACAACCACCACTGCTACCCTGCGCCGCCGCCTCGAGGAAGATTTGGGCATCGATTTGTCCGCTAGGAAGGCGTTTATCAGAGAACAGGTTGATACGTACATGCAAAGCCAATTCGAGAATGTAGTCGATAATGAAGAAGAAGGAATTGCTGATGATGAAGAAGTGGCCGAGGAAGAAGAAGAGGAGGAGGAGGAGGAAGAAGAGAGAGAGGAATCGTCAATTACCACAAGTACAGCGAAATCCTCCACTAAGAAACGGTTGGTTTCATGATTTCAATTCATTTAGAAATAGATATTTTGATTGTGCTTTTAATGACATGCTTTTGAGAGAGCTTGTTTAATTGGCTTATGTTTCTGGTCTTGATGATTATCTGTTCATTTCCTACTTGTATAATGTAAAGTCCTGGAATTTAGTCTGTATATGGTTGAGGATGAGCACAATTCATTTAATTCAAGCTATATGCTCTGAATTTTTCCGTGTGATTTTTTTGAGAGTTGCGGTGTTGGGGATTTAGTTGTGAACTTGTTTCAGTACATGCATTGAACTTTGAGTTATTCTTTTTGAATTTTACTTGGTTTCCGGCTAAGAGGTCTTTCTTTGATGTAGTTTGACCAAATCTTCAATTTTAGATTGTAATTGGTCATTTCAGCGTCTTGTTGTTTTCTTGTTTTATCCATGTTCTTCCATGGGAATGATCGTCTACCCACTATGGAAACATATTAATGTGATCACGGCTAATGTATTAAAATCACAAAGTAAGCAAATAATTTCTCTTATCTAAAATTTGTGGATTTATTTTGACCCATAGTGAGCACATTAATTGCAATATTTTCTATACTGACAAGAGACAAAAAATTTCCTTTTTATTAGTTCTGTGGGCCTGTGGAAATTGCCTTTGAATTTATGGATTTTGTAGTAAAGTGAATAGCATAAATGTATGCAATGCTGGAAAAGGTAATATTGTATTGTAAAAGGTGGTGTTGGTAATGATTTGATGATTGTGAAATCATATGTTTAAATAGGTGATCGAATAGGTATTTATAGGGATAGATAGCAATAAGAGATGATAAAATAGGTATTTATAGGGATAAATAGCAATAAGAGATGATAAAATAGATATTTATTGTCCCTAGATTTGCAATCCAATTTTCAAACCTGAAACAAACATACTTCTGATTTTTTAAATCCGAAATCCTGACTAGCCAAATTGTTTCCAAACATAACAGTGTTTTTGTATCTTGGTATGCTAAAAGGTGAACTGATATTCCTCTTTTCTGAAAATTCAGTTGCTTACTTTGTGCATAACTTAATTAGTTTGCCCTTGAATGACTTATTCCGAAGAGACATATACCTTACTTATAGATACCTCTTCTTGATGTTTTCTTATACAAAAAAGTTAAAAGAAGTTGCAGGATATGCCTTCCAGAACACCAACAACTTGACTGCAGCATTACACAGTCTAGCAATAATATGGGGATGGGTTGAGCAATATGATAGATCAGTGTATTCTTTGTCCTTGTAAACATTTCTATTAGGTTAGATTGGCATGCTTAGAGCATTAAAGACCTCATATCTACAACTTTTTATGTAAATTTTCTCATACAAGTAGGTTCTGTGCCAATTCTGTCTTCCATTCGCGAAGATTAAGCTCCTACACATCCAGATTTTTCATTTAAGTCAACTGATGTCACTTGGTATATTTGGTCTAACCCTGTATTGGCATATAAAGGCTTACATATGTATTCCATTTTGTTGGATCTAGGAAGAAGGAGGAAGTCAAGAAAAGAGGTGGAGGATTTACCAAATTATGCAGTCTTTCCCCAGAGCTTCAGAAATTTACAGGAGTACCTGAATTGGCTCGAACAGAGGTATACCAAACTTAAATTGTATGTTTTCCTTTTTGATGGTGTGGTATAATATACTTGTGCCCTGTTTTATAACCAGGTTGTCAAGCAAATCTGGAAGCATATTAGAGAGAATAATTTGCAAGATCCATCCAACAGGAGAAATATAATTTGTGATGACATACTGCGCAATCTTTTTGTTGTAGATACTATTGATATGTTTCAAATGAACAAGGCCCTTGCAAAGCACATATGGCCATTGGATTCTGATGGTGGTATGATTTCTGGCACATGAGTACCCTGAACATGTACTTTATTGTACAATTAGCATGCCTTCCTGCATCTTTCTATATGTGTTGCTCTGTTTGCTTGAGATAGATTTACTTGATTGTAATTTATTTTCTTTAGAATGATTGTGTCCTACTTAAACTAAAAGTTTGAATACTATTCTAAGAATTGTTTTTTGATATAGCGGTATTATTAACTATGGTTATCATACAAGATGGAAAAAAGTAAGAGACTATCAAAATGGAGTTTATATTGAAATAATGTATAGTAAATAGTAGCAGTGTTATTAAGTTGAGTTCTTTTCCCTCTAGAATTGACTTAAAATTTATATTTTGGAAGAATTGGATAAGAGATGCAGTTATAGGGTATTGATGGCATGCATTTTTTACTGGTGTCTCTAAAATTGCTGCCTAGCCTTACATGAGAAGGAATTGGTTGCGAGAATGTGACTGAAAGATGGTGTACCCTTGCTAGACCACCAACATCATATTTCAAAGAATTGGTATTTTTGAAACTGAAAGATTTATCGGTTGATGAGGAGATAGGCTTTTGATTAAGATATAATACTAAACCTTCTATAAGATCTAAATTCTCTTTGTGGTCATCAGTAAATATGTTAGTTAAATTTGTAAGAGTCGTTGGCACTGACTATTTAACTGTTCACTAAGATAGTGTACAGTTTCTTATGATGAGAAAGGATGAATACAATAGTCTATTGAGGTGAAAACTTGAGATAACATCACTAACCTTTTCATATGAAACTTTGATAAAATTCTTGTTAAAAGCATCGCTTAACTTATGGTTGATTGGGAACTTTTTGAGAAACACTGCTGTGTGGAAAACTTGAAACTTTAATCAGTCTTAAATCCTGGATCAGACATCATTTCAAATCTCACATTCTGAGCCTAAGTATCATGTAGTTTCTGCAACTCAATCTATAAATTTGATCTTTGAAATCATGGATCTCCAATTCAACTATTTTTCTGTTCTTACATTTCATGGTGGTTCATGGTCTTTCAAGTTATTTATGTTCAAATGTGTACATGGAAGCGAAATTTCTAAACAGCATACTTCTACAACGTAAAGCTTATTATCTTGTGGCAAGTTGTCCTTGTTGAGGACAATTATGCTGAATATAGTTAGCTTCTATATACAGCTGTTTTACTAGAACTGACTTTTTAAAATTACTAAAACGTCTTTAAAAATGAAGCAGCTCCAGTCAATCCTACACCTAAAGCAAAGCAGCGGAAGCAAGAGAAAGATGAAGGTTGAATCCTACACTGATCTCTTATGATGCTTCATACTTATTTGGTTGATTACTTTAATGTTTTATTTACTATTATTATTTTTTAGGGTGGTTGTCCTAGCCTGTTACTTTACTACAATTGCATTGTCTCATGTTCAATAAGTAGAGAATGGCGGTTCTCTTCAGTCCTAGTACCTACCCCATTATTATTGTTTACACACCATAGACTCTTTATAAACAACTCTGTTTGATGAATAATTTAAAAAGACTTTGCATAATGGGCATTGATGTGACATTCTTGACCTGTTGCCTGGAATGAAACTGCGTAAAACAGAAATAGTAAAAATAATAATAGACAAATGAAGAACTGGAAGTAGATTTGCTTCACAACATGCTTCTATCCTTTTCTTGAGTGTTTGAAAATTGCTAATGCTATGGCTAGTACCTGCAATTCTTTTCAAAATTTCTTGAATTATTGATCAACAATGCCTCTCTTTTTTACCTTATTTTGTCTGTATCTGAAGAAGATGAGCCAAAGAGAAAAGAAAAGCGACCGAGGGGTGGAAATTCAGGTTTCCTTGCTCCTCTTAAACTCTCTGATGCTTTAGTGAAGTTTCTTGGCACAGGAGAAAGTGAGCTACCTCGTTCCGATGTTGTTAAGAGGATCTGGGATTACATCAAGCTTAACAACTTGCAGGTACAATGTGATTTTGGCTGAACCCTACAGTTGTAAGCAAGTAGAGCACCTCCTGACTGTTTTTGTAGCGTCAATGATGTGAGAATGTCTTAACTGATCAACATGGTTAATGGATCATAGATGGAAGAATCCCTCAGGCTGTGTTCGAATTGAGGGATTTCAACTTCATCCAAGGCTAGAGTTGATTTAAAATGCATCCAAATCAGTCAAAAATAGTTCAAAATAAGGAAGATTGATTCCAAATTCATTCTTCAAATCTTCCATCCAAACATCATCAGTTGATTTTCTAATATGGATCTCAAATTCATCCTCAATTCCTTCAACCCATAAGCAACCTTAATTTCTATTTTTCATATTTCTAGTTTTGAGTTATCTTTTCTTCCCTTCAACTGATTTTGTAAAATCACCTTCCACTCACTCTCTCTTTCTCTCTTGCTTTTTTCCATTTTTTGAAGGACCCATCAGACAAAAGACAAATAATATGCGATGAGAAGCTGAAAGAACTTTTTAATGTTGACACCTTCTGTGGATTTACAGTTGCGAAACACCTAACTGCTCATTTTATAAAGGCAGAACAGTGAGTTGCTCATATGTTGTTTCTTATGAGCTGCAAGTAGCACTAGACTTTCTTTTGTTATATTTAGTGGAAAATCGGAAAAACTGGAAATTTCCAGTCAACTTTCTGACATGTTGTCTTGTAACTTCTTTTTGTTCGAATTTACCAAGCTAATGACAATTGTGAATACAATGTATACTGGATTATCTTAATTGTTTTCAATTTTCACTTGTTCGTGTTTGTTCAAATTGAAAAAGGCTCCAATAACAAAAAGTAATATGGAGAGGTTAAAATCGCTGAATCATAGTGATGAGTTGATAACGGTGTTTTGTCAAATCTGCCTATCTTGGTTTCAAGCTTGAAGGTGTTTCCACTGTGGTGCGGAGAACAATTAAAAGGTTTGCTTTTGTTATTATATTTTGATATTTCTTAATCTCTGCAGCTCCGTTCAAGTTATTTTTTCACTTGCTTTAAATATCTAATGCTTAGATGCAGTTCCTTTCATTTAAGCCACATATAATGATGTTATCTGTTTTTATTTTGTATGATATTATTCCGTGTTCTTGCTCACTTAAAGGTACAAGTCTAATCACTGTGTTAGTATATTGTTGTTGCTGTTTAAAATGTAAGTTGGAAGACAAGTTGTGTTTTTTAAATGTTTAGATTTGATATGATGTGGAAAACACACAACTTCCCCTCAAAGAAGCGTACACAGGGAATCAAAGCCGAGGATCAATCGGGATCGTAGGCCACTGCTTTGTTATGTGACAAATTGATAGTGTTTGAAAAATCAAATGTTTGTGGAATCTTGTATTTCCCTTTTATGTCGAACTTATGGTCTTGTCTGCTTTCTAGTGGGTCATGCATAATCTTAGAGGATGGGTAGTTAGGTTAAGAATTCATTGAAAAGATGTTGAGAAAATTTTGTGCCATTGGTGGTGGATTATCCATCCCTATTTTTTCTTCACATTATGCTTCTCTTACATCCTTTTCACAAGACTAGAATACTAACATGCTACGTCAAGAATCAAGCGATGGATGCTTCGACTTCTGCTTCTTCATTTTTGGGTATTTATGTGAGGTGGAAAAACTATATGGTGAAATTCAGAAGGATTAGGAATCAATGATAATATTTTCACTTTTATCAGACTTTATCCCCTTAAAGACACGATGTGTTGTACTTGGTCATTTCAGACACCCTCAAAGCTAAATTAAGTAGAGGTTACAATTTATTTTTCATTTCTGATAAAAAGTGCACTTTTAGATCTATTGATGTATGGAAAAAGGAAGAATCATTGGGAGCCATCCAATTAAGCTAAGGCAGAATCATGTACACACATTAACATGTATATACTATAAACTGGTAGTATAAGATTCTTTGTTCCATATATTAGTTATGGAAGAATATTTTGGATGCTTAATAGGGGGTTTAGCCATTGGAATATGTATGCGTCTAATGAATGGTTAATGATTCATTTTGGCATTTGTTAGTTTGATTAACTTTCTCCATGAAATAACATATTTCTTGAGCCACAATTCAAGAACCTTATCAAGAACCAGAGTTCACGGGCGATTAACTCTCTCTCTCTCTCTCTCTCTCTCTCTCTCTCTATATATATATATATATATATATATATATATATATATATATATATAAGTTTGAAAAGTTAAACCTCCTATATTACTATGCTTATAAAGAAAAATTGTTTGGATTTTGGATTATGTTTGTTGTTTGTTTTCATTTTTTTTTATAATGAGTTTGGGGAGTGGAAGGGAGGAGAACAACAAAGACTAGAAAACTTGTGTGATCTGGGTTCGAATTCGAATCATCACAATTTGCCCTTTATAAAGTGGGACACCACTTGAGTTTCAAAGCTTGTGTTGTTGTTTGTTTTTATATATGATATCAAAAAACAATTAATTTCTAAAACTAAAAAATAAAGGTTGGAAAAAATGTCATGTTTGTTTTGTCAAATTTTATTATAAAATGTGAAATTTATCCTAAAAAAATAAAATAAAAATAAAGGTAATGTTTTTTTGTTGGAAAAAATATCATATTCGTTTTGTCAAAATTTGTTATAGAATGTAGTTAATTTGCTTCTCAAAAAAAAAAAAAAAAAGTTCCATAGTAAAACTCAGCAATAAATTTAAAATTGATTTAAAATATATTAATACAAATAATTAATTATTTCACATAATGTAATACATATTTTACAATAGATAATATAATAAATCTGTACTTGAAAAATGTTAATAAATTATCCATAGAAAAAAGATTAGGGTCAATTTGGACCTTAATTCAAACGTTGGAAGTATATCTGTACACAAAATGAATTACATCTTTTCACCTCAACAACATTGCTAGAGATATATTTGCATTTCTGCCCTTTGATAAATTCCAAATAAATTCTTAATTGTGTTTTCTATATATTATTTGGAGGTGATTCTGATGGTTTGGACACCATGAGTTTGACAACCTTTGCAAGTTTCTTGTTGTGGTCGTTGTGGTGTATGAAGAGGAAGGCTCAGGTTGAAACATAAACAACATATTTTTATTGTTTGGCTTTAAGATTTGTTTGATTTTTGTTTTGATTAATTATTAAATTTTGTGTAAAATGTTCTTTGTTACACGTCAAATTTCTTGTGGATATTTTAGATCAATTATTAAATAAATTTTCATATATTAGTTGAATGTTCTATGTGTACATAATATTATTTCGAATTTAACTTGTACTTTTAAATACTGAATAACTTTAAAATTATATTTAGAATTTTCTGATTTAATAAAATACTTGAATTTTATTGATTACTTTTATATTTATTTGAAAAATATTTATTCGTTAATTTCAGATTTTCAAATCATTGTTCTGACTTTTCATATTTTTAAAATTTGTTAAAATATATTCAAATTGCATTTGTTTATGTTTGAAATTATTAAATAATTTTTAAAATATTATTAGTTATTTTAAAATGTATTAAATTAAAATAATATATTATTTAAATTATAATTATTAACTTTATATAATTTACTAATTACTTTTATATTAACTTAGTAATTTTCTAACTTTCATTATAATATTCATTGGTTAAATTTAAGATTTATGTAAATTTGTTTGCTATGTGCAAGCATGATTTGATGATTTTCGAGAAATTTGATTAAAATTATAAATTTTCAAAGGCCAAATAGCCAAAAAAATCCAAAACTTTTTAGGTTTTTGCTATTTTGGCCAATGTTTTTATTTTTATCAATTCCTCCATGATTTAAGGAAATAGTTGTTATTTTGGCCAAATTTAAATTTGAGTTAAAATTAAATGATATGTGAAATATGTGGCAGTCACTTCATGGCCATATCATGATCCTCCCCTTTTTCCTCTTGACAAAAAATCATATGCCCCAGGTCCGTGCCCCCAACCCGACCCGGCATGTGGGCCGCTTCCACACGCCCTTACCGTGTGTCCACGCGCGCGCATGTTGATATTACACATTTGTTCTAAAGGTATCACGCATATATTCTTCAAATATCAAATACCTTTAGCTCATGTTTGTAATACATATAGAACAAATGTGTGATATCTCAAAATCGTGTGCCCATGTTACGCGCGCACGTCGCGCGCCCACACTTGCTGCACGCACCTCATAAGTCTAAAGATATCACACATATACTCTTCAGGTATCACATATGTGTAATACCTATAGAACAAATGTGTGATACCTCAAAACCGCGCGCGCCCATGTTGCGCTCCCACATCGCGCGCTCACGTCACCCGCCCATGCGCCCACACCTGCCGCATGCGCACCTCACAAATCTAAATGTATCACACATATACTCTTCAGGTATCAAATACCTTTAATTCATGTTTGTAATACCTATAGAACAAATCTGTAATACCTCAACAGTATATGCGCGAAAATATATATATATATGTGTGTGTACGCGCGCGGGGGTCGGAGCGGGTTGGGGGCACAGATCCTAGGATCCGTGTCCCAGGGGCACACAAGTGTCAGTCTTTCCTCTTTCACTCGCCCTTCTTGCTTGCATTCTTTTAACATTTGAAGAATTTTAAGGGAAACGTAAATTAGTTAGGAGGTGCAGAAATCAGAAGCGGCAAGTCTAGAAGCAACAGGGTTGTGTTTGTTGGTGATGACTCAATTTGACAGCGATGGTGATTGAAAATTGCATTTTACCATATTAATAAAATCTTCTTGTTTACATTTTTATTGAGTAGAGAATTTGGATGTGTATTTCTGATTATGAGATAATTAAAATATAGGTTATAAATTCAGATTATATGTATTTTTGTTGTTTGACTATGAAGAATAATGTAAACAATAAGATTGTATAGTTTATAAAATAATATTTTGTTTAACTATTCTAAAGTATATTGATTTATTGGTGTACAAAAATTTCAGTAAACCCCTCTTCAAAATAAAGAAATTTCAGTAAACCCATTCTTTTCCACTAGTTGAATATATATATATATATACACACACTTTAAATGTAAACAAAACCAAACAACTGGTTGCTACATAGATATGCATTTGTATTTCAATGGGATCAAGTAAATTTATTTGCACAAATAAAAAATTATTAGGTTTGCAAATTAATATTCCTATGTTTTAAAATAATTGCCATTTTGGATTTTTTTTAATCATAAATTAAGAGAGAAAAATTGGACAAATAGACCTTTAAATAATTAAAGAATTTAATTAGGATTCAAAATTGGAACAAAAATCAAATTAATTCGATAAAAAATATCATATTAAATCTCTACGTACATTTTAGCTAAGAAATATTTATAGGAAAGATTTGGGAATAAAATTGAATAAAAGTCTAAAACGACACTTAATTTGAAACAAAATTTAAACTCCACAACGATACTTATTTTGCAAAAGATAGCTTTCTTAACAAGTATGCAAAAGATAGTTGAAATTACAAAAATATTCTTCCTTTTCTTTTCTAAGTGTGAGATTAACTGTGGAAGACAAAACGTAACGACCGAATTGTTGACTAATTGGCCTACCAACCTACCTACCATATTGAAGATATAGATTCTATTTATAATATAGGCAATAGATATTTATTTGTATTGTCTGTAAATATGATTCTCAAACGTTTTCAGAACAACTCGAAATAAATTACAGTTAGATTGAGATAAGTCAATACAAACTAACCTCATCTCAAAATTAAATCGAACCATATCTATTCAACACGTCTTATTAATGCAATCCTTTTTGAGAAAACAGAAAGTAAAATTTAAACCTATTGTCAATGACGACCATATATGTATCTCAAGTGAGATGTCGTTAATGGGTGGAAAATATTAAAATAATATGCATAAAAACAATACAAGGCAAACTTGATTTCAATTAGTATTCATGTTTGAGATCATGATTTAGAGATTCTTGATTTATAAAATGAAGCAATAAACTTAATTCATCAATATATTCATCTTTCCAAACTTTAGCCTTGGGTAAAACTTCGTTGACTATATATCAAATTTCTCTTTTCTTTTTATTGTATCATGATTCCATTCATTTCATGAGGAAAAACTTTGAAAATGAGTAAATCTGATTCTATCCCTACAATTTCACTACATATCTTGTGAATCACCTTTTTTCTATGTCAATCAGAGGATAAAATCTTTCAGAATAAATGCAATAATCCTATTTTATAAAGGTAGGATACAATGAGTATAATCCCAAATAAAGTTGTGCTCTTTTAGTCACCAAGTTGGCCTATCTTGATGAATTTTGATATTACAAAGAATCTGATTACTTTTAACATCAAATAAGTGTTTCATAAATTCAAATGACCAAAGTTGACATCTTAGTAGACTGTAGTTAATTTTTCAGGGAATTCTCAAAAAGTTAAATATGGAAAATCCACCCTTAATTATAAGAGATATAATTACAAAGTGACCTAAAAAATATAGTCAAAAGATTCCAAGAATTCTTTCCTAGGCAAATTTGACTAAGCAAAAAACACTTGCCACATAAAAAATTTAATTTAATTATCTCCAATTATGCGACGAAACGAATGTGTGAATTCACTGCATAAAACTCATCGAATCCTTTTTTTCTATTTGGGAATCAACCTTTTATTTTAATTTATTTATTTTTTCCTCTTTATTCATTATTACATCCTCACTATGCCTATATAAACCAGACCCCTTCCAATCCCTCATGCATGTTTCATACACACACAACTATTCTTACAAAAATATTTATATAATTAATTAAGATTTTATTCAATGGCATTTGAGAAAAACATTAGTGAGAATTCGGAGAAATTCATGAATTTATGTGCGGGCTCATCAGCTTTTGTCCCAAAGACCATTTCTGATATTCTTGGAGATGTGTCAATGGTTGATGATTTGTCCCAAAAATCACTCATGTTGGGTTTTCATGTTCATTTATTGGAAGAAGAAATGAGAAAGGTTGATGCTTTCAAACGTGAACTTCCTCACAGCATGCACCTCTTGGAACATGGTTAGATTAATTCAATAATTACCTTCCTTTCTCTCTCTTCATAGAATGAAAAATTTCAAGGGTTTTTGTGTGTGTGTGTGTAGCAATTGAGACATTGAAGAAGGAGAAGTTGGAGTTGAAGGGCAAAGAAAAGGAATTGATAGAGGTAGAAAGTGATTGTGAAGGAAATGGAAGGGTAAAATCGTCAATTGACCTGAGTGAGAAGAAGAGTTGGATGAGTTCTGTTCAGCTATGGAGCACACCTATCGACTATGAAGACAAGCTGTTTGATAGCAGAGATCACATGAATTCGTTTTTGCCCTACAAATCGGTGAGCCCTTTTTCTTGAATTCTTTTTTGGTGATTTAATTACATCTTTAGTCATAATTTTTTCATAATTAATTAGATTAAGTTAATTAATTTTCTCGATTTATATTTTGGAATCCAACATTAATTTCTGGTTTAATTTTCATCCTCTCATGTGGGCCATTGACATTTACCGCTAAGATTCCAACTTTTAAATACCAGCGATAACCCTTAGTTGAGACTTGAGTGTAAATGATGCATTTTCAAGGTGGTTATATTTGGCATATTTTCCATTATAAAAAAAGTCCATGTTTTAATTAGAGGATTTTCTATTTTGCCAACTTTTTTTACTAAGGATATTATTTTGCTTTCACTTCTCACAAAATAATCATATGAAATCCTCACCATCCTATAAATTATGAATTGTGAAATATAGGTTCATCATCTGACAAAATTAGATCGATGAGATTGTCTTACGAAAATCCTATTTACTCTTTATTTTTCTAAAAAAACATTTTTTAATCTATTTTTACCATTTTGCCCTCACTGAAAGGGTGGGTATACAAGGGACGAATTTAGAGGGGGAGGGGTAGGTACGATTGCCCCTCTTGGACTTTCAAAATTGTTCTATTCATATGTTTTTTTTTTTTTTGATATTTTTCATTTTTATCATTAATTTATAAAGGTTTGCCCCTCTTACATTGTAAAAATTTATTTACTATACAAATTTTAACCTCCGATCTGCTTTATGTTGTCAAAATTTTTTTTACCCCCCTTAAAATATAAGGCTCATATTAAGCCAACATTAGCTTCATAGGTAAAGTTTGACACTATATGGAGAATGATATGATATTAAGTCAACCTTTCAATGAACATAAAATCAATACGATATAGATCATAATCCGATCATGTTCATGACATTTTGTGACACAAATGTTCCAACTTCTATATCATGTCAAATTTTACCTTGTATCTTGATGAGATCCACTCGAACTTTCAAAGTCAACCTCACCTAATATCCTGATGAGATCCATTCGCCAGAAAGAATATATAATTTACGCTTTGAATCAAAAATATATATAATTTAAAGATTTTATTAGAAAGTTGTTAGAAAAATATTGTCTTTATCCGTTTCTATCATCAATCCTTTTTTTTTTTCTTTTAACAAATCTATTTATTAGTGACCAACTTCATTGTGAAATGGGGTTCCTATATTATGCTAAATCAGAGGTATGAAGAAGAAGATGATGATGAGGAAGGTGGAAGTAATTTGAACAAGATGAGAGGAGGTGCATTTCTTCCATTCAAGAAACCATCAATATTATTTAACAAGGAATTAAAGATCAAAAAGGCAATTGCAGTTGAAGAACCATCACTCTCCATTCCCACCGTTGCTGACGTGGCATCTGCCGGAGTTATTAGGAGGCCCCACCTTCCGAAGAAGCAGCGCCGCTGCTGGTCGCCGGAGCTGCACAAGGGATTTGTTGATGCTCTCATTAACCTTGGAGGACCACTAAGTAAGTATATATTTATCCTTTTTTTATTTAGTTATTTTTCATTTCATTTCTAATTCTTTTTTAAATTGCAATTTTATGAAATTAATGTTTTAAATTGTGAACTGGAACATAGGGTTCATGTGTGGCACACATGATTAATTTGAGTGTGATTGGTATTAGGGATGTTCATTATTTGGATCAATCTGAAAATACAGTCGATCTAATTAGTTTTTTTTTTTTTTTTTGGGTTTTTTGATTCAGTTAAATGGATTTTGGGTAGGGTGAATGAACACACCCGAATAATTAATTGGTTTAATGGTTTGAGTTTGGATTGGAACACTTTTATCTGGGCTTCATCAGAAATCCGAATAACAAATATCCTTCACAAAAATTATTTATTTATTGTGTAAAATCTTTACTAACATCAATATAATCTCCTCCTTTAGGTCTGGCCTTTTGTTTTGGGGTATCCCATTTTCTGTTCTCCATTCCAAATAATTGTGAATTGGTTTTCGGTTGGTTGAGTCAAACCCGACCAACCCGAACCCGGATAGACCAAAAACCCGCCCAAAAGATGATCCCTAATTGGAACATTTAGGCCTCAATATCCTTAAACTACGAAAATTATCAAATTATTCTCCTGAATTGCTAGACCCAATATATAGTGTATTTGATTTCCGGTTTCCTTTCAAAAATACTACTTCATTCGTTTCAAAATAAATGTCATTTTGAAGTTTAAATTTTGTTTTAAATTAAGTGTTTTTTTAGACATTTATGCAATTTTTTATTTCCAAATGATTCCTATTAATATTCCTTAGCTCAAATTTAGGATTTAATTTAATACTTTTATGGAACTAATTTGATTCTCTTTCCAATTTTGATTCTTAAATTTCTTGATTAATTAAAGATTTTTTTGTCTAATTTTTATGTTCCTTAATCTATGATAATAACTTCATAACGACATTATTTTTGAAACAGATAGAGTAATATTTTCTACCTTATATCAAGATTCCCTATGTGATTAATCAATTCGTAGGACGTTCATTCTCAATTGAATCATTATTTCTCTTGCAGGGGCTACACCAAAGCAGATTAGGGAGCTAATGAAAGTTGATGGCTTAACCAATGATGAAGTCAAAAGCCATCTACAGGTATATTTATATCCAATAAATTAAATTATCCCAATAATACTTTATTAGTATCTCATCATATAAGTATCGTAAAAACTCACGTGAGACCATTTCACGTAAGACCTTACGTGAAACAGAGCTTTCTATAGTTTTATATGAGATTGAAATTGACCATATTGAATGGGTTGACCTGCTTGGT
This sequence comes from Scutellaria galericulata, assembly GCA_946896805.1. Taxonomy (NCBI): domain Eukaryota; kingdom Viridiplantae; phylum Streptophyta; class Magnoliopsida; order Lamiales; family Lamiaceae; genus Scutellaria; species Scutellaria galericulata. The sequence goes on from OX335794.1 coordinate 13,634,248, forward strand.
TGATCCATATGAAATCCGTCTTACATAAGGTCTCATATGAGACCAACTCTAACTATACATGAATATTTGATGCGAGATATTACGATGTAATTTCAGAAATACAGACTTCATATCAGAAAGCTTCCAGCAGCAAATTGGTCATGGATGGCACTTAAGGAGAAGAGATTGTTTGGACATTCAATCTCTCCACAAGATCATTTGAACCAGGCTGGCTCTCCAGCTACTCGTGATGATGATAGCATTGAAGTTGATGATCATGATGACGTGGCTGAAAACCCTACTTGGAATGTGCCGTCTGAGAAGAATCCCGTGGAGCATCGTGTCTAGAGGTTCAACATACTAATGCTATTGAGTTTTGCAGATTGATCATAGGAGAAACAAAATAGTACTCAGATTTCAAAGTAATTATAATACCGACATTTTCAAGCTTGGTCGGGGTTTATCTTTGTATTGTTATGTTAATTAATCGTAAGTTTAAGTTGAAAACATTATAGGTTTAAGAAAGGTACTTGTGTTTGAAACTATGAATAATTTTTTTAGAGAAGTTGTATTGATTTTTTCCTTGATGTACGAAATTACTTCTTAGATTATATATGGTCAAGAATATGGAGTCTCTTTTTTTTTTTTTTTTTTGTTATTATTAGTATTGTTCTTTGATCTTGTGTGCTTGCATTAGTCATAACCCTTCTTTATTTCTTTCATAACATGATGATTGAATGAATTATATATTACCATAACAACTGTTTGAACTTCCAGCTTCTCCATTAATAAGAATGAAAGTTATCGAAAATACAATAAATTCATGCAATGTTTGTGGCACATTTTATCATTATCATATTGACTAATAGGATTATGAGTTAGATGCTTTCTTGACTTGCCCCATATTAATCTTGAATATTTGACCTGTTTATCTTACTTTAATATTTCGTATTTTTGTTGAATTCAATAGCAACAAATTAAATGATGTATAGCCAATGAAAGGGGAAATGAAGGTGCTTTCATCGCTAAAAATTATTCAAGGAGAGATGAAGAAAATGAAGGGATAGTGTTGGAAAAGAAAAATGTCTTTCAAGGAAGAGTGAATCTTATATGAGATCGTCTCACAAATCTAGTTACATGAGACCGGTCAACCACAACCCACACATTACAACTCACATATAAATTTTTTAAAATTAGTTTTGTTTAGGAACAATAAGGATCCGTCTCACGGTAACTATCCATAAAACCTTCTTATATAAGTTTTTGCTTGAGAATGTCTCTGTTTCTTTGTAGTACCAATTGTTTTGTTTTTTGAGTCCCAAGTGTAATTCAGGTCGAATGATTTGACATGCAAATTTTGAAATAAATGTATTTTAAATCAATCTAAATTAAAACATAGTTAAAATTCATTCAAAATAATTTGAAAATAAGTTCAAAATGAAATTACAAAGTGCAAATTTTGTTGTGTATGTTATGTGTGCATATTCGTATGAACGAATCTAGTAAAACACTAATCTTTTGGAAGTCTGTCCGATCAATTTTGGTCAAGTGATTCTAGATGGTCGAATCGATTCTATTGTAGTGAATCAGAGAAATAATAATATATTGTTTTAATACAATGAATTTCGGATCCATTTTTCGTAAATAGGCCAGGCTAAAGATTACATAATCATGAAAAGTATATCGATTAGCCCAATTTTTAGGGATCCAATGCGATCAAATCAGATTTGATCGTATATTGATCATAATTGATTTTGTTTAGGTTTGTTTCGTTTTCCGATTATCTAATTTGACTTGAGTAAGTTTTCTTGAGGTAGACTTCTTGATGCACTTAAATTCTTGTTGAGCATTCTATGGGTCATCGACCCGAGCCCTGACCGGCTTGATCAGCTCTGACTGGCCCCTACTCTGGGTCCCCCCTTTCAAATTTTCTCTAACCGGCCCCGATGGTTGGCTATAAGTCCTCTCTTTGTCGGTTTGGGGTACAACAACGGGGATCGAAATTGAAAATTTAGGATATTGACTTTAAACCATTTACCAATGAAGGACACTAACTTTTCGGGCCTGGACATTGGAACACTAAGTTTTTATTGAGCGATTTTAGGACAAAAAACCCAAAATTACGAATTTCAGGTCATATCTAATGAATTTCGGGTCAAATCACTTCAGCAAAAAATCCAAATCTCATGCGATTAGATCCGAATTTTAAGATCTCGGGGTTTTTAAACCTAAAATCGCCCAATTTGAAAAGTTAGTGTCCTAATATTAGGGTCCGAAAAATTAATATCCTTCATTATTGAATGACCTAAATATAATGTTCTAAATTTGTAATTTTTCCGTACAGCAACAGATATCAAAGGTTTTTTTTTTTTTTTAAATAAGATAAAAGGAATGGAAGATAGAAAAATAATAAAAATAAATTCTGATCAAACCAATGTACGTATTTATAAAAGCGGGGTAACATTCGAGTATGGTGGTTAAAAGGTTAAAAGGAGATGTATTTGAAAAGTAAAGTTTGTAATGTTTAGAAATGGTAGGCTAAGAAAGCAAGGGTATAAAATGATTAGCTCTTTGCCCCTTGGTTTCTGTGGCGGGAGTGTGAGGTGCTGTTAAATAATTAAACATTGTCTAAGCTGCCACTTGCCTTTCATTTGCGTCCTCAATGGAATTCTATTCCAATTCCAAGATATAAACATTCATACTAGTATTATATTGCCCAAAAACACTAGCCTCCTTATTTTTAATGTAGGCCTTTTTCTTTTCTTTTTTTAATGGAGATATCTTAAATATATAATCAATTTTTACATAGAATAATATTTATTCGACTCATTTATTATCATACTTCTATATAATTTAAAAATTTTAATTGAAAAACATTAACTATTTATTGATATTAGAGAGTATAGTATTCATTAAGTATGTGTATATATAATAGGAAATTAACGACTTTAATTGATTATTTCAATAACTTTCTTAATTTAACTCATTTATTTTTCTCAAAATATATGGGATACAAAATGATTATTGAAAATTGACCTATAATACTTATAGATTGATTTTTATCTCTAGGTGTGAGCACCGGTCTGTGATCAAACCGAAATTTTTACCGAACCGAAATAAAAACTCGGTTTCGGTTATAAATTTGGGTTTTACCTAATTTTTTTTAATAACTATATATTCTTCAAAAAAAAAACAAATTAATTGGTAATTCTGCAGAGTCAAGAACTAAAGCACCCAGTTGTAAATAGACACTAATGATATTCTAAAGATCTTCATGTTCCATCATTAAGGGGACTAATACATGACATCCTTATTTCCTAATAATTCCTCATAACACATTCTCATCATACTCCATCTTTCCCTAATCCCACAACTTTAAAAGTACATTTTCCTGGAAAATTGGAGTTGGAGATGACTTAGATGAGAGCATGACTCAATGAGGAATACACGTATTTTGGTTTAGTATTTCCATAAATGATTATATATATATATATATATATATATATATATATATATATATAATTAAAAAACTTTGGTTCAGTTTTCAATATTTCGGTTCAAAGTGAAAAAAAAAAAAATTGATAACAATGTTAAATTCATGTGACAAAATGTTAAGATTCAATATTTTATGATAAACATGTTAAAGTTAGAAAAGTAAAAGGGGTGGGACTATTTCTACTAAATATACATCACATAAAATGAAAAATACCCACTTCATAATAAAACAAGTTTTCTATCCAAAATGAAGGTGAAATTACTCAACTGCCCTTAATATTTGAAATGAGTTAGATCACAATGGTAGAAGCTTAGATCACGATGCTTCTTGAAGATCATGAAGATCACGATGCTAAACACCCTCGTGATCTAAATTGAGCATTATGATCTGTTCCTGGTATACATTTTTGGGTTTTTCGCGATTTCTTTGGTTTTTTAAGCTCTGATTTACATCCAAAAATATATATCTAGATTCAAAAATTATAAACTATATTATATTACACTTGAAAATAATATTTATCTTACCTTTGAGCAACAATAAAGTGATGAAATTTCACTACATTTCTTTATTTTAGAAATAGTTTGAGGATTTGAAATAGATGAAAGAGATGAATTTTTCAACTTACATATAAGAGGGAATAAGATGATAAATGTAGTGAGTGGAATCATTAAAGGGGTTGGGTAAGGGTATTTATGACTTTTTTGTCTTCATTTTGGGTAAAAAAATATATTTTCTTATGAGATAAGTATTTTTCATTTTTTGTTATTCATATTGGATAGAAAGAGCTATTTCGACGAAGTAAAATGTAAAACCATCCATTCACATATCATGGAATATGTGAAGGCAAATTAAATGCTTCTATGCTTCTCAGGTGATTCGAGAAGGAAGAAATTAAAAGAAGGAATTGAATAATTGAGAGTCAACCATCCAATATTAATCAAAAGAAATTAAAATATGCTCTCACATGGATCCTATAATTATCTTTCTTGAACCCTACAATTTTGTAGTCGTCAGACTAAACACATCCCGCATTTTTATATTAATATATTAATTCTTTTGGCTGTTATATATATTTATATATTTACTCTGCTAAGCTGTATTTTATTTTTTATATAGTTTAAAATTTTTCAAACACTGGATTAATAAGTTATATTAGAAATTACAAATTTACAATTGATAGTTTCAAATCGTTTAACCTTTGGATTGATACAAATCTCTAAAATTCTAAATTGATAAGTTTTAGTCTAGTTTTCTTGTAAAACCGTTTCACAAATTTAAAATCATGAGAAATTACACTCTGTGCACTTGATGTACACATACATGCAGGTCAGGTTTGGGTCCGAATCCGCGCACTTTTTTTTTTTTTTTGGTCTTGATCTGTATGTTATGTTAGTCATACCTTTATGTCCAAATATCATACATTTATTTAATACGTTTAACTCTAAAAAAATCATAATTTCACTACAATTTGTACATGTTTACCTTTATGAGATATTACTTATACCTTATCAACATGGCCATACATTTTTGTGATATATAAAGGTACAACTAACATAACTAAAAGGTATATCTAACATAACTAGGAGGTATGACTAACATAACTAAAAAGTACGAAAGGTTAATATGTCTGTGTAAAAAAATATTAAGATACAACCAACATTACTAAAGGAATAACTAACATAACTAAAATGTATGACTAACGCTACTAAAAGATATAACTAACATAACATAAATGTATGACACTTGGGAACATGTTTAGGTGAATTTGTGCGCAACCTAGTGACGCGTGTGTGCGGGTGGCTGGGCGTGGTGAGTCAGATCGACCCAAGTGCATGGACCCTAGATCCGTACACCAGTTGGACAAAGTTTTTGTGTACTGTGAGATAGATCAACCCACAATTCATACCCTATCAATTACACTTGATTTATGGATAATGAGGTTCTATCTCACGGTAATTATCCGTGAAACTGCACCATCTAAATTTTTGTGTAAGTTTTATCCGTGAAAACATATCATATTATAAATTTTTGTATAAGTTTTGTCCGTGAGACTATATCATATTATAAATTTTTGTATAAATTTTATTCGTGATATCGTATCATATAAATTTTTGTGTAAATTTTATCTTTTATACTTGCCTTGATGGTTGACCCTTATCTTTTAGGGTTGGATCGATAAAAATCACTAATAATAATAGACAATCCAAAATCATTATTAATAAAGTCTGTCATATTTTATTTTAATCGTAGAAATGAATTTTTTGTCCAATCTGGTCCCACAAACTTTGCTTATTATCTTCCATTAAAGTTTAAGAGGAGAGAACAAGTTTTCCCAATTGATTAAAAGAATGTTTGACTTTGAATTAATTGATTTGAAATACATGCTCATGCTCCTAAAATGTATTACATATTTACATATCCCCAAAATAATTTTAAATTAGCTAGTTTAAAATAAAGTGATGCATTTTGAATTTATATTAATCAAAATATTAAATAACTATAGATTTGAAATGGTAAGGTGAATTTACTTTGGTGGTACAACTACAAAATATATTGAGGGAAAGGAAAGGCAGAGTTTTGCATAAATTGGGAGCAAAGATCCAGGGAGTATTGCTCAAACTCCAAGGCAAAAACACAAGTGGGTGTGTAAATTGGAATATACATATGTGAAATCATCTTAATAAATGTACTAAACTAGTAGAGATTTTATCTTCCAAGATAAGCAATACTGTTGTTATAAAAAGCGTTTTCAGATTGCTGCATAAACAAGTAACCTTTATAATGTAAACTGAAATCAACACTAACTCTGCTCCTACATTTGTAATGTATTAATTCCTTCAGAAATTCATGTCTCTTTCTGAGATCCTTAAAGAAACTAAAAAATATTAAAGCAAAATGGTGACTTACGTACATTCGACTACTCTCTCTCATCTCTCTCTCTCTCTCCAGGCATAAATTTTGCTGCAACAAAAAATAAAATAAAATGAAGTGAAACAGTTAGAAGCTATTTAATAAGACATCAATGCTTGTTTAGCATTTGAAAGCATTGACTAAACCCCACATGGGATTCAGATCTAACACAAAAATACTACGTACAGTAATTTAATTATAAATTGCAAATTATAATTTGCATGCATCTTTTTTATATATGTACTTGTTCCGCTTCAAAATAAGCATATAAGAGATAAATTTGTACACGTGTCAAGGTATTCATTAAGGCTATATTTACTCTAAATTTTAATTAAGGTAGATTTTGTAAGTTTGAATTTGAGATTTGATAAAATTTACAAGTTTACATGTAGAGGATTTTGTGAGTCTGGATTGTAAAAATCTTGTGTTTGTTTTAGAATTTCATAGAATATTAATAAAGTAAATGTCATTTTCATTGTGGGAATTATAGAGAAAAAAAAAACATTTTTGTATTATTTTATTCTGAAAATATAAATGTTGGGAATCGTGGAAAGAAGTAGAAAAAAATATTAAATAAATGTAGAATTATAAGATTTTCTAAATCATAATTAGAACTGAGCACGTCCAAAATTTTGAATGAATTAAATTTAGAACAAACAGATCCAGTATACGATTTGAATTTCTTTATGTTAACTTCAAAGTGCAGCAGAGATGATGGAAACTGAAAATTGAAAAACTCGAAATATGAGATAAAACATAATTTAAAAATATATATATGAGTCGCATGTTTGTAGATATCTCGTATGTATAGAAATACAATTTGGAATAAAGGAACAGGTGCAAGTTAAAACATAACCATCGTAATACCTCTTTTATTTTTACTCAATCATCACAAGAAAGTTAGGCAAGTCATACTCCAAAAAAAAAAAAAAAAAAACTTGCTAAAGACAAAAGCAAGGTAAAGTACGAATGTATATTAGGAACGCCAAGTAGGAAAAGACAGATATTTTGAAAACAAAATTAAAATAAACCAAAAACAAAATGGTTTTGCATTTGCATTATAGACTTTTGAACAGAAAGACATGACAAAGAAATGACATCTTTTTGCAGTTGATCATGGAAGAAGAAGCAGGTGCAGATAAAATATAGCAACACGTCTCATTCTGATAACCCAGTAGTATTTATTAAACAGGTGCCAGTTTAAAATGATTTTCCTTTAATTTCCCAATTGATTCTTTATGATATGCAAGTATGAAAAGAGCATCTGTTGGATTTAAATGCAAAGGAGATGTGATGATTATTTTGGCGAAATGGTGCAAAGAATGTGGGGAGTATAAAAAACAGCAAGTTAATAGAATTAATAATTATTCAGGAGGTTCTTTCACTTTCTTGATGAGGACATAGAGAGCAGGGTTGTCCGATAAGCATAATGAACAATCTGCATAATTCCTTTCTAAGTGAATCGGCATTAATTGCAAGAAGTGCATATTTCTATTAATTCTCACTACTTGGTCTGCAAAAGGAAGATGCCATCTAAATCAGGGTGAGGGGGTACTTAGGGTTTTTATAGCTTTCGAGTTATGATTACTGAACTGTGACATTTCGATCTATGCAGTGACAAGACAATAATTCTCATAACCAACCACCTGCTCTACTATGCAACAGATAGTAAATTTCCCTATTTATGTTGCAAGAAACAACAACTAATGCTAATTTAATTAATGCTCTCTCTCGACTTTTCATTTTCACCACCAACTAAAAAACTTCTTTTCACAGAAAAAACAAAATAATACTCTTTTAATTAATTACCTGGATCAAAATTCTTCTTGGAAGAATAAAGCTCTGAGCTTTTGGTTTAATATTCGACGAAAAAGATGAAATTCAACAAGAAGGCCCTCCAATGCTCCTCCCCTCATCGCTCTTTGCTGTTGGTGGCTGCTGAGCCTGCTGCTGTTGCTGAGGATTAGTCTGGTGCAGCAAAAGCTCCTGAAGCTGAAGATGAAGCTGTGGGCTCTGAGCATGAGCATGAGAATGTTGTTCTTGAACATTTCCATGCTGCTGAATCTGATGATAAGGAAGGGTTTCATAAGAGCTACCCAACGCCAATGATGGCTGCATCGGCCCCATCTGATTATACCCCGTTGCAGTCACTGGGCCTCCACCATCATCAAACCCACTGTTGAACCTCAACATCTCATTCTGCTGTTGTTGTTGCTGCTCGTAGCTCCTCATCATCTCCTGCTCCCTCGCCGCCGCTGCTGCCACCGCCGCCAGCTGCTGCGCCTCCAGAAACTGTTGCTGTTGCTGTTGCTGAGGCTCTCGGATAATGAGCTGGGCCCCATGCGGGATCCCGGTGGGCAGCCCCATCATCGGCTGCACATTGTACGGCATCACCGGATACCCGCCCGGGCCGTAATTCTGCTGGTGCTGTTGCTGCTGCTGCATAAAACCCGGGTGGTTCAGTATCGGCAGCATTGCGGTGGGGCCAATGTAATTTGACAATTCCTTTTTCGCGTTCTCTAGATCGTGCTGCACTTGCTTGAGCTTGTGCTGGAGGATTGAGATGAGGCCGACGCAGCCGAAGACGGGGTCCCTCAGGCGGTACTCCGCCTCGTAGGCCAAGGAATTGACGGCGTCTTCGCGCTGGCTGGCGTTGAGCTCGTTGAGGAGCTTCGAGACGTTGCTGGCGCCGAAGACTTTATGCACGTTGGTGAATTTCTGGGGATTGTCCGGCGGGAAATACGGGGCGAAAACGCACTCCTGTGTGCACTTTCGCCGGAGGCACTTGCAGGCGGCGCACGGAGAATTTGATGACGACATTTTCCGTTTCTTCGATTCTTCGACTGCAGACATTAATTAACGAATTGATTAATTGAGAATCATAAATCGCTCTGACTGTGTGAGGACACTGAGAACTCAGAAATCAATGGAAATTCGTGGCTGCACGTGAAAATAGCATAAAAATTGAGAGGAATATGTCATTCAGAGAAGGTTCGCTCTCCGATTGAAGAGAAGAAAAGAAAGAAATAATGTCTTTGAGTGTTTCGAAGCTAACATGGAAAGTCAATAATCGGTGCTTAAAATCAAGGGAGTAATTTTATATAGGGAAAGTCAGAAGAAGGAAAGAAAATAAAAATCGAAATTAGAGATGCAACAAAAGAAATGAAAAAAGAAATCAAATCAAAAAAGGATAACATTATTTTTATTTGAAGAAATGTGAATGCATTAACTGTAAAAACTTAAACAAGATGCGATTATAGAACGAAGAACGAAGAACTCAGTGGCTTTATTTTATTTCTCTTTCGGAATCTGCATCAACTTGAAAAGCAAGCAAAATTCCGGTGAGGCGGTGAACAATTTTCCAGATCCAAAAAAAAAATCGGAAAAACAATCAATTTCATCATTCCGTTTCTGCGATTCCAAACGTAAAGATCTTTCTTCACATACAACCAAACCTCATCACACATTCAAAACAACGCAAAAAATTAAGAAGAAACGAAAAAAATCATCGCCAAAATGATGTCACCTTATCCGATTCTGCAACGGAAAACCTACTTCAAATGACTCTCTCCACAACACTTACACCATCTGAAACGGCGAAAAGAGAATGAGATGGAAATTACAACACAAAATTCAATAATTGAACGTTAAAACACGGAAAATCGAGTACGAAATTGGGAAATATAGAACCTTTGGTTTATTGGAGAGAGTGGAGCCTAGGGTTTGAGTTCACGAAACTCTCGATCCGATCTTCAACTTTCGCGATCCCGAAAAGACGAAAACGAAACCAATTATATATAAAGAATTCAAAGAAGGTACTATTTTCACAATTCGAAACTGAAAATAAGAACGAAGGAATGGTATTCAAGGGAACACAGAGAAAGAGATCATGATTCGCAGGAGAGAGAGAGAGAGAGAGGAGTCACGTCAATTTTTGTATATGTGCGTGTAAATTTTGTATGTATATGCGTAAGTTTATATGTAGATGATGATGAGGGCAAAAACGTGTAGCTTAATCTGGACCGTCAGAAGGGCAGGAGAGAGCTTGTTTTGACCGTCGGATTATAAATGGGGGGAGGGCTTTGTCAGCAATTTTGTATACTCAAGGAATGTTAAATGTACGCTCTCAGAGTTGCCTCATTGTCCCTGTGCCAGTTTCTCAACCTCTTTCGAAAACCAACCCACTAATTTCACTTAAGCCCCTACTATTTTTTATATTTACACTATAGACCTTGCTTTGTTTTTCTTTTTTTTTTCTTCTTTTTTTTTGTGTATTCCATTTCTCTTTGGTGATTGATAATAATTTTTTCTTTTTTAAAAAGTTCTATGGAGGAAATGTCGAAGTATGTTTGTCTGCCATAATAATTTTGATTAGAAAGATTATTCTAGAAGATAATATTTCAGGATGTAGGTATAAATCTATCATACCCACGATAGATTTAATGGAATATAGTATTTATTGTTCATTTATATATACTTACGTAAATATGTACCAATAATTAATAGAATCATATAGGATGTAATCAAAACGCATGGATCTATGAAATAGTAAAAATGAATTGAGTTTGAGAAGAAAAGATGTTCAAATATATTTTTTTATTTTAAAAAATACAAATTTTATATTTTGGAGGTAATATTTTACTAAAATTTATTTTACCGATGTTTTTTGTTTTAGAAAATTATTTTATCAATGTCGTATGTTATTTTAAATATAGTGTAAGGATGAGTAGTTAAAATCTGGTCAGCCACAAACTTTTTTCATTTTTTTTTTTATTGTAATTAGATTAATATATTTACTATTTTATTCTTTGTGTATAGAAATACAGTTTTGGATGTATGAGATTTTGGATAGGGTCTGAAAGTGATGATAGTATATCTTACCATGACCAAAAATGAAGATTTTGGCCAAAATTCAGTTAATTTTATGGAAGTTGTTTCAATTCTTTCAATAAATATTTTGAATTTGTAGCAAGTTGAATTTAAATGTAATATATCCATGAGGACCATGATATTCCACAAATTCAAAATACTTATATTTTTATTATTTTTTGTTGAGATTAATATTTTGAATTTATATCAAGTTGAATTGATATGCAATATATCCATGATATTCCATAAATTCAAAATACTCATATCTTTTCAATAACGATATTTTTAAATTTGACTGCAACCATAATTCAAATTAAGACTTAATTGTTTAATAATATATTACAATAATTTAATTAAACAATGTATATAAACTGTATAAATATATATTTATTAAAAATAAGATAAAATTTCTATAATAAATGTCAGTGAACACAACTAAATCGTTTTCTTTTTGAGTAACACTTCTGTGCAACTGGTACACAGAGTTGCACGGAAGACCTTTATGTTATAAATGTAGTACATTTATGTACAAATATTCGTACCTTTTAAAATGAACATGTACTACATTTATAACATAAAGATATGGATTGCACGGTGCAATGTACAGAAGTTTTTGCCTTTCTTTTTTGGAAGCTTGATTAACAGTGCTTAAGGGATAAACAATATTGAACAACTAATATTTACAAAGATGGATAAACACGCTAAATATTCAAAATCAAATTATTTTTTGAGTATCTAGCTCATCTATTTAATAGTGCATACTTGACTTTTATTTATTTAACTTACAAAGATAATATTTTGTGACCCGTGGCTAAATAACACGATCATTAAATATACTAAATGTTTTGTCATTCACGTTGTAAAGAAAATCCTTGCTCCCACTAAAATAGCATAATCGTTGAATATAAATGTCTTTTACGTAGTTAAAAACATACTTGGGCAATTAAATGGTTAATGACTAATTATGGGATATTAATATTCAACTAGCTAAAAGAAATTTAGTTCGTCACCTTTTGATTAATTAATAATAGGATTATTGTGTAGTATTATATTACCCATATAATTAATTAGCACCATTATGAAACTATAGTTAAATAAAAATGAACTATTACTAATTTTCGAGTGGAAGAAGATATCTAGGGAAAAGTAAATGGTTAAGCAAGGGAGTAGCAATTTGTATCATTTAACTTATTCTAAAATAGTATTCCAATTGCCATTTAATACATGTCGTAAAGTATAATACTCTAAAGCAATAATAAAATATTATTTTACACCACATGAACTGGACTTTTTAATGTGCACAAGCAACAATCTATAGTGAAAAGAAAGGAAAAAGAAGAAATGAAGAAAGTCAAACTATAGTGAAAATTTGATAAATATGAAATACAAAACACAACCACGTATATAAGAAGACTAGCATAGGCCCCGCGCGATGCACGGGTGTATAAATATTACTATTTTAATGTTGATATGAAAATGTTGAATATAAAATAATAAAAAAAATTTAGACTAATTCCAATCTAATATGTTACCCGGCCCACCCAATGATTCATGACCATAAAATTTAAACATTTCGAATTTGATGTGAAAATGTTAATTTTTACGAAAAATCAATTTTTAAAGAATATTTCAATCTCATTTGATACCCGTGTAATGTATGGATATATGAAGTTCAAGTGTTTTTATTTTTTGATATAAATATGCTGACCATGAAAAACAACATAGTTCTTCAAAGTTATTTCAATTTAATCTAATACCGATAATAATTTATTAATTTTAAATATTTCATATATTTATCATACATTGTAAAACTACTTTACTTATTGTATTTGTCATAATTAATGAGGAAAAAATTATGCAAATTAATATATGCTCAATAAAACATTCATGATGGGAAAAAAATTATGACATTGTGATAATATCTTTCTATAATATACCATATTTAATATCCTATTTCATATACGGATATACCCATCTATTGTTCAAACAAAAATATAAAAATTGGTTATTTATGTAAAACATAGGAAATAATAATATAAAAATGGGTGCGTCCATGATATTTTAATTTCACCACTATTCATTTTTATGATTTATATAAAAATAAAAGAATAAAAATGTGACAAAATATTACACACAACAAAAATGATTTACTAAATTTATAAATATGCTAAGCAAAAAGATTAAATTCGGAAAACTCCCTATAATTATAAAATTTTAAAAAAGGAATCCCGATTTTAAAAGGTCTCCTCAATTTATATTTTATAAGATATGAATATTAGATTGGGAAAACTACCAATAATAATGAAAATTTTAAAATATATCTCGATGTTTTGTGCTTTTCTTAAAATAATAAATGATTTTAAAATATAAAAAAATATTGAATTTTTTGATAAAATATCATATAAAATAAACTTGTTGTAATCGTAAACAGTATACATATATAGTAATAAAAAAAACCTTTATAACCTATAATTTGGCTAAATTAAATAGTAAATAATTATATTTTTAAAATATGGTACTTTTAGTTCAAATGTTCATGAATTAATAAAATGATCACTTTTATGTTTATATACACAAATCATGTAAGTATAAATTTATGTGTTTGATAAATTACTATCAACTTTTATGTTTTAAAATATTTTTAAATTTGGAATTCTTTATGATCAAGGTTTTCTCCAAAGCTCCGTATGAACAGAAAATTATACTTCTCTAAAATTATTCTAAGAGGGTAAGATGGTAATATTCTCAAAATAAATTATACTCTAAGTATATGAACAATAGATGTGTATATAAAATAGGATATTAAATATGATATATTATAGAAAGATATTATCCTATAAATATGTGTAAATCTATATACGCATCACAATTCAAAATTTTATTTAAGAATAATATATACCAAAATATCATTTATTTATATGAAATATATTTAGACAATTACTAAAATTTTCATTGAAAGTGTACCCATTGCAATAATTTCATGTAATTTATTCAAAATTCATTTAATACAACCGCTTTTCAAAGTCAAATAGGTATATAATTATTCATTTAATTGACGTGCAAAGATTAATAACTAATTAACATGTAAAGATAAAATACACATAATAGTTTTATAGATTGATAATATTTATTTAATGATAAATCCACAATAAAAGAAAATAAAAATTAAATCACATATTATTAATGTATTAGAAGAGATCTATATAGGGGGGAAAATCATTGCACGCTTGATAATTGAATGAATTGAGAAATAATGATGTGATCAACTTCAAAAATATTTTTCTTTATCATTATTTTCTAATTATATTTTTTTATCACCCATTTGTGATAACATTTTTTCTTCTATTTACAAACAGTTTATTTTCTCATTGACATGCTATGATTTCAAATATATTTCAACAAATAAATAAAATTGATTTAATGATCTAGATACCAAATTGAGAGATTAATTATATATATTCTTGATACATATTATATTTTCGATTAGATGAGATTTTTTTGACATGGGTAATTAATTTTAGTCGTATTATATGTTATATATACATATATGTATATATGTATATATTTCGTCCATAAATATAATGATTTGATTGTATACCATATATATTCATTATACAAAATCAATATTTTTGAAAATTACCATAAATTCAATTAATATCACAAAAATTAAATATTTCATACTTAATAAAATTTCTATAATTAGGAATTGAAAATGGGCGGGAAAATTTTTGGCATTACTATTTTTAGGGGTAATTGTTATTATATATATATAGATATAGATATAGATTTCAAATTTTTAATTTTTTTAAATGGAGTCCTATCATTATAAGTCAAACTCATTTTTATAGATGATAGATTGTTATTGATCCATATTACCAAATTAAATCTATAAACCAGTTTGATATGAGTAATATATTCTAGTATGAATAGTATCTTCATGGGAAAGAAATGATGAATTGATATGGGAAGTTAAACTCTATCAATTCTAGTCACATTTATGCATATCAAGGATTTTATGACTAACTAAAGGCTTAATAAAAAGATACTACATCTGAATTTTTTTTAGGAGTAAAATTGGAGCAACAAACAAGATATATCTTTTTTCCTTTTAAAAGTTGAAAAGAAACAAGATATATTAATTTTTAATGCCGCGTTTGGTAAAGGATCTTGCATTCCGAACAAGAAAAGAAAGTATATGTGAAAACAAAAAAGATTCTATTTCCGTTTTTGTCAGGATAAGCCCGCATTTTGTGAGATTGTTAGTATATATAATTGGATATCATGAAAGACGATAGAATAAATTGATACAAAAAAGAAACACTTATATCCTTCATTTAATCATTATGTTTATCGGATAAAATTTGTTATAACTAATTACCAGCTAATTACATTATTATTAATATAAAATTTCAATTAAAAATATTTTTTACTTCGAAATATCACATATTGGTTAGGAACAAAAAGTTAGCTTGAAATATGAATTTTTTTGTTTTTTTGTTTTTTATGAAATTGAGGAGTAGCAATAATAAGTGCAAGACTTAACTATGATCTGACAAACACACATCGATAATACACAAAAGCCAAGGACTTCATAGCGTATTTTGGTTCAAGTTTTGACACACACACACACACATATATATTTTGCAAGCTAGCCAATATCTAATTGTGGTAAACCCATAGTTAATCAATTCTCATCATAAGTTTCATTTTTTTTCTTTATTTTATTATTTTAGCTATTTTGATCAATTATACTCTTGATATGAGAAATAGAATGATACAATCAAAGTTTGGATGATACAAGTTAATGAAATGAAACGACTTGCTTTATGTTGGTACAAAATGAGAAGTATGATCCAAATTTGGGATGGTATGGATTGATGTAAATAAAATGATTCAATTTTATTTGTATGAGATAGGATGATACAACCTAAATTTTGATGGTATGAGTTAGTATAGAGTGGTACACATTTTAGAAATTTGTGGTACGAGCTAATAAAGAATTGGTGATTGGATGGTACGTGTTGTGTAGATTGAACATTAACTTGATTTTGTTTATATGAGATATAGTGTTACAACTTGGATATCACTGCAATTAAAAAAAAAAAAAAAGGTTCGTTAACGACAACAAACTGTTGTTACAAAATCATTGATAATTGCCGCAAATATATTTTGCAAAAACATTTTGTCGCTAAGTTATTAACTCAAAGTCTTATCGCAAATAGTCTTTTTGCAACAATGTTGTTGTCGCAAATAATCTTATTTATTTTATTTTATTTCAATTGGTTTTTGTGACAAATTGTTGTTAACTTATATTAATCAATTTTTGCGATAATATATTGTGGAAAAAAAAAAGACTTTCCGTAACAACTTTTATTGTTGCAAAAGACCATCACAAATAATCATTTATGTTATAATGAATTTTATTAATACGGGCTAATATAGGTATTACGATAACATAGTTAAGATAATACAATCAAAAATGTTAAAAATGGCCACAGCAATTTTATGCTTTCTAAAAACCATGAATTTTAAGTTTGAGCTAAAAAAATAAATAATCTTTTAATTAGTATTATCCTTTTTTTTTTTCTTGTGGTAAAAGGGAAATTAATTGACACCCAAAAGTTCCAAAAAAAAAAAAGATTGAAGTGACAAATCCTTAAGTATCTCCTAAACCTCAAGGACCGAAGGTGGACAATCAGTGACCCTCGCATCCAGCCGTCAGGTTTTTGAAGTCAACTATGACTTTTCGTCTTTTTATTTTTAAGAATTATTTTTTGTCTAAATTGAAGGATCTTGGAATTTATTTGGAATATAATAAAGTCCCATGAAACGGGTTTAATCAAGTAGTACTGCACTTGGTAGATTTGAATTTCTTATTACTAAAGCATTATTTGACATGAATTGAAAATTTATTAGTTATATATGAGGAAAGTAAAACTTGGATAAAATGAGTCAAATCTCTTGTATATATTTTCATAATTATGCTTGTTTTTCTCTAAAATA
This sequence comes from Scutellaria galericulata, assembly GCA_946896805.1. NCBI lineage: Eukaryota > Viridiplantae > Streptophyta > Magnoliopsida > Lamiales > Lamiaceae > Scutellaria > Scutellaria galericulata. The sequence continues at coordinate 13,651,505 of OX335794.1, forward strand.
TAGATTATTTACATGAGTGATTTAATTAATATTGTATGTTTTCCATATATTTTAAAATTAATCGTTGTACTTTACATGTTCTGTAAATGCAAAAATGCAAAAATTACATACACAAAAAATATTGTTCATTACTAATTAGTTAACCTATGTTTATTACATAATCTGCGCATGAGTCACCGATTAAATAGTGATGGATCAATATTTTTATCAATTTTTTAATATGCTTGTAAAATTCTAAAACCAAATTTACTTTGAGCCAAATATATACCAATTTTTTCTAAAACAAGTAGATGAATTTGCACAAAAACTCATGTGAGACCGTCGCACATGCGACGACCATACTTATAACAGAAGAAAAAGACATACTTATGGCTATAAAAGACATACTTGAATAACTCATGTTTTTACTGTAAAAACATACTTAAAAAACACATACTTATAGTTGAAAAACACATATTTATACCTGAAAAACACATACTTGAATCTAGTCGCATATAAGACTGGCTCACAAGAGACCAACTCATGAATTTGTATGTTAACAATTGCGTGTAAACGCCCTACATTTCATTAAATGCAGGTACGCTACGATTCTCGCATTCTGAAATTTGCAGTCTCGCCTCGCCCCTGCATGCCATCGCCATGCCCTTATTGCAATTTAATTCCTTTTAATCATATTTCTCTTTTCTACTTGTACCTCTAAATTCTACCCTTTTTTTTTTTTTTTTCCTGAAAACAAGTTATAAATCTACATTTGTATCTTTCTTATCTATTTATTTTAATATTAATATTATTTCTATTTTAATAAGAATTGAATAACAAATAATTATTTTCAATCCTTTAATCCAACAAAAAAAGGGATTAATTATTGTCTTCAAACAATAGATATGTTGGATAGAAATTGTAATTTGGGTCCGCAGGGTTTAGCTCAGTTGGTTTCGGAGGGGCAGATTTGCTCAAAGGTGTAAGGTTTAAATCCCACAGCCTGCAGTGTGGGAGCAACATTCTTGGGCCCAATGTGGGCTTTAAGGGTGGGCTCCTTGTAGGCTTGTGGGGAGCGCATCCCCCTTAATGGGCCGCTGAGTACCTAATTTACAACCTCTCACAACTCCTGTCGGACCGGGCCCTTGGGGTTGGGGATTCAACATTTTGCTCCAAGAAATTGTAATTTGGCCAACCTAGGGAAAAGGGTCATATGTTGGCTGGAGATATGATGTATTGAAGAAGGTCTGATAACTCGCCTTAGCATGGTCTTATTGGAATATTTTATATTTCCCTTCATTTAATTTATTTAATTAATTCCTAAAGTAGATACAAATGATTATTAGATATTTCTTAATCACCGACAATTTTAAATCATTTCGATATTTCTTGATCACCGACAATGTTTATGTGACTTGTCGTGAATAAGTTTCAAAAACTATTCTTGAAATTTATATGAGGCTTATAGACAATAACACTTTTGAAGAAAGATTTATTCGGTTCCAATTTGAAATTTATGATAGTTTATACTTTTATCAAGATTCAATTAGTATACATTTAAACTTAAGTGAGAACAGTCATAAATTTACATTTTCAGTGAATGAAAATTTCTCTCACTAATTGGTTCTTATTCAAATTAAAGACAATGTGTTTACAGATAATCTTTTGAAATAAATTTATTGAAAAAAAGACATAAGCTAATTTCATGAAAGGATGAATTCAAATATAAAGTAATAGATCCCAAAATAATAATAAAGGATGAATTCAAATATATAGTAATAGATCCAAAATTAATAAATTATATATTATGTGACTACCTAAAATTCCAAAATCATAACATACACCTAGAGCTATTAAAATGGGTTAAACCGTCTTGTTACAACAAAATGATGAGTTGGGTTAAGAAATTAGATATCCGTGAAAAAACAGACTTCAAAGGATTTAACCCGCAGTCGGGTGGACTTTTGGTGGGTTGGTCCGTTTTAATTTCTTTTATATTCAGTTTAATTTATTTTAAAAAATCCTTGAAAATATAGATATGAAATGAATGATAATGATAAAAATTCTTACCTAATGTAAATAATGATATATAAAGTATTGATATTGGTTATTTATAAAAAATGAAAAAGTTTTTAATAAAAGAACTAATTTATAATTTATTTTGTGTATTTTACATTTAATTAAATGCATATACATTTTAGTAAAATATATAAGACATTATATATATATATATATATATATATATATATATATATATATATATATATATTCCTTTCAAGAACTGGACCAAGCAAAAACTTAATTAGCTCTCCCACTTAATTCAACATCCCACATGCTATTGATTTTGTATCATATTATTTTGATCGTCAATAACACCAATTGAATATTGTAAGGAAAATTCTCACAATGTTTTCATTTAAGTGTGTAGCCTATATATTAATAAATTTTTAAAACTATTAATTAAGCATGATATCAATAAGATAAAAATTATCAACTAAAATAAAATTCATCAACATATCATTAATAAAAATTATTAATATGATTTGAAATTGGCACGAGGTATACATATATTATATCATACTTAGGGGTTAATGTTGTGGGCTCCTAAAATGAACCATCACACACTTAATATTTTATCTAAATATTAGGTTTTAATATTTTATGGGTTAATAAGAAATGTTGTGGGCTCATAAAATAAGCCTTCTCACAATTAATATATTATCTAAACATTAGGTTTTAATAGAGTAAAATAATTCCGACCATTTCATGGATACTTAAAATAATTCAAATAGTAATTATAATATCTAATTTCTGAACTAGTTATAGACTAGAAAAGAAAATAATAAAATCACGCATTTGAGTACCTAATGCTGCATGTGATTCTAAATGACATGTTAGTTGTTACATAAATGCCATTTAATTAAAAAACAATTAAAGCAACTGAAGCAACAATAAATTAATAAATAAGACCAAATTTATGGCCACCCTAAATCCAAAAATTACAAATAATTAAATATCTCAATTAAGTCACAAATCCGGCTAAATACTTCAAAAACCCATTTGCAATTTTTCGCAGACTCATGTGGATAATTATTGCAGCAGAAAATATTAATATGTCCACCGTGAATATCCATTAATATATTTACCGTTGATGTATAACAATCTTATTCACTTAAATATTAAATTTAAAATTAAAAATCATATTGAATTCACAACACATCATCAATTAACACATTAATATGTATGGATAGGGACACAGCTGCCCAACAACCCTTTAAAAGAATGATCTAATGCCAAACAATAGCCTTTATTAAGAAAATGAAATGGCCCACTATGAACTTGATACGGCCCAATAATTTATTTCTTCAATGAATGACAATTGCTCATCAGTAGCCCAAGAACTTCCACCAATTCACTATAATATCAATGAAACCTGACATATTTTGATGGATTCGGGCCACGAGAAAACCAACTCCACCTCGAACACTGGATTCCTGTAGAAAATGCACAAATAAATCTATGTTGTAACCTATTCCAAACCAAACAAAGAGAATATACATCCTAGTACAGCTCAACCTAACAAGCATAAGCAAAATTAATTAAACAAAAATATACAAAATAGTATCAAAACAAATATCACTTGTTAGATAATGAGAAAATCTAATCTACTATTTTAATGGGATATCTCGTTATAGATATGAGAAGATTCATGAAATACCAGTGTGCTTCAATGACGATCCTCTCATAATTCCTAGCCACTCAAACTCTCAGGTATTCTTTAGGGGTGTTTGTTATAAAATTACAACTAAAATAGGGGTTTGCTTGGATATCAAAATTAAAAAATTCTCTCTTCCAACGCCATCTTCAATGGTGCGCTAAAACAATATGATACCGTCAATTCTCTTCTCCAAGAATATTATAAATTCCTTTTCATTTTATTTTCTTTTTCTTTTTCTTTTTTTAATAACAAGAAATATTATGGAATATGGTGCCGACCGTGCCGGTGGTTTTCACATTAAAATAATGTAAAATTAACAATAATAAAAAGGTGTGTATAGTTGGAGATGGTCGTTCTAAATTCTAGTTGATCAATCCAACATCATATAACTCCCAAACATGGATGAAAATTTCACGAAATTTCGTTCAAATTCAAGTACCGAAATAATAATACGCAACATTTTTTTTCGTCAAAATATCGGAGATATATCGGGAAAGATGTAAAATATCGGTAAAATGTCAATATCGGTGAGTTCTTCCGAAATAATAATACGCAACATTTTTTTTCATCAAAATATATATCGGTAAAATGTCAATATCGGTGAGTTCTTCCGAAATAATAATACGCAACATTTTTTTTCATCAAAATATCCGAGATATATCGGGAAATATCGGTAAAATGTCGATATCTTTCGAAATAATAATACGCAACATTTTTTTTCGTCAAAATATCGGAGATATATCGGGAAATATCGGTAAAATGTCGATATCGGTGAGTCCCTTTATAAAACTGCGGTATATCGCCGATATATTGATATATCGGTTTTGTGCATATGTTGATTTTTTTTTTGATTTTTTCTTTTTTTTCTTAATTTTTTTCTTAATTTTTAGGAATTTATTACATGAAAAGTTAATATCCAGTATGAAACTCATCTTATTCTCTTCAATTTTATTAGATGATATCATATTATGATACTATGATAGTATATATATTTATATATATACATCAATTTATCTCTAATATCCTTAATCCTGGAACTATCACAGTAAATAGAGTCATAGACAATAACTTTAACCAATATTTCATTTCGTTTTCAAATACTTGGACATAAATGATATTCACATTACACACAATATAGAAGCACAACTATCACTTTCAAATAGATGAAAGAACATAGATAGTGGTGCCCGGTTCGGTTAAACCACCGGTTCCGGTTCCGAACCGGCGGGGGTCTAACCGGAACCGAACCGGGGTATGTTCGGTTCCGGTTCCGGTTTGTAACCGGCGGTTTTCCGGTTTTTTTTTTTTTTTACAAAATGTATTTATATGTTAAAAAATATACAACTTTGTATAAATATCCAAAATTTACAACTTACAAAGTATAAAATACTAAGTTTGAATTTAAAAAAATCACAACTTACAAATAACGATTAATCGATGGTTGAATTAAAAAAAATTACAACTTACAAACAACAAACTTCTAAGTTTGAATTTAAAAAAATTACAACTTACAAACAATAAAAAAAAATTACAACTTACAAACAATAAAAAAAAATTACAACTTACAAATTACAAATTGAAAGAGGAAAAAAATGAAAGAGCTTGAGTTTCATTCTAACTTTGAAAGTGAATATCAAACTTAGAATAAAATTGCCTACGTATCCCTAAATTGAATTGGAGAATCAAAGCCCACGTAGTTCTTATTTCTTACTTCTCTTAATTGTAATGAGCAAAAAATGTTGTGTGATAGATGATGTGTCTCAAAGAAAGGAGGACATAATAAGACATGCATCTAAGACACATCTTATTATCTCCTCCTTTCTTTGAGACACACCATCTACTACACAACATTTTTTGCTCATTACAAGTAAGAGAAGTAAAAACAAAATGAAAGAGCTTGAGTTTCATCCTAAGTTTGAAAGTTAGAATGAAATTGCCTACGTATCCCTAAATTGCATTAGGGAATCAAAGCTCACGTAGTTCTCTTACCTCAAACTTACCCATTAGTTCCGGTGGAGGAGGATGTGTTGGAATCGTAGCCATACTCGTCGGGGCCATCATCATCAAAGACAGATAAATCTAGATGTTGTTGACGTTTCTTTGCTCGAAGCCAATCTTCAAGTAGAGTAATGTTTTGAACATTCTCTACGGTCAATCTTGCCCTTTTTGGATTCAACATATGTTGTCCTTTAGAGAAGACGCACTCGACGGAAACGTTGGAGGCGGGACTTGCAAAAATCTCATTTGCAATATGACTTAAAATAGGATAAGTGTTGATCCTCTTTGACCACCACTTCAAAAGATCCACAGAGTTTTCAAAAGAAATAAATTCAAATGTACAACTTAAATATGTATCTAATTCTTGTGTGGGATTAGACCCCCTAGCTCGTTTTTATGTTCGGTTATCATAAAAATCATAAAATGCATTAAGACCACTAACATTATATGGATTATGTGAAAAACTACTACTACCACCTACATTTTGAGCACCTAAATTATCCCCACAATCATCCCCTAATGAGGTTTTATATTCTTTAAATAAATCATACAAATACTTTTTAGCTCTAGCTGCAACTTCTACATAATTTGGAACATAGTCAACTGCATCATAATCGGATAACAAAAAATGGGGGAACAAAGCACTATAATACATGCGTAATAATTCCATTAGACCATCTTCTCTAATCCTAGGATCTAATAATTTAGCTATTAAAAATATATCGGGAAGTTCGTGAAAATATTTTAACCATTTTGCTTTAATTGCTATAATAGTCTCACCTATAATAGGACATGCACAATATTCATTCAAAATTAAAGCAATTTTAACACAATGATCTAAGGCTAATGAAGAAGTAGGATAATAAGTGCCACTTAATTCTCTAGTGGCTTCTTCAAAAAATTTTAAAAGTTGAATTAAATTAATGCATGCATCCCAAGAGTTGCTATTCAAATATATCAATTCATGTGGGTTTTCTTTATAAAATTCAATTAGCAATTCTTTATAATTATAAGAATCTTGAAGCATATAATAAGTTGAATTCCATCTATGTTTTACGTCCATCACAAATTTCTTAACTTCCATTCCATTATTTTTACAAAATCTTGCCCATTTTTTATGTCATTGTGTTGATTTAGCAATTATATGAAGTGCATCCGTAATAGGTGAGATTTTATCATGCAAAGCGGTTAAACCATCCTGTACACACAAATTCAAACAATGGGGTACACAACGAATATGAAAAAGTTTACCATCTATTGGAGGCCTAAAAAATTCCATTAATGTGGGTATACTAGCGGTGTTAGGAGCGGCATTATCATAACCAATCGAAAATATTTTTGTAACTATATCATAATCATTAACAATTTTTATTATTTTTCTAGCAATTGCTACGGAACTATGTTTTTCATCAAATTCGACATAGGCAATTAATCGTTTTTGCACATTCCATGCATCATCTATCCAATGACACGTTACTCCTAAATAATCATGGTTTCCGTAAGGATCTTTCCACATATCACAACAAATAGATACTCGTTGTGTTAAATTTTTTAGTTCTCCAATTAAAGCATATTTATATTCACCTACAATTTTTTCTATGTCACGTGTAACGGTATTCCTAGATATTCTTCTACTAGCGGGTTGAAAAACTTCACAAGTAAATTCTTCATAATCATCGTCAGTTGGAAATTGAAAAGGAAGATGTTTTTTAGCAATCAATTCAGCTATTCCTTTCATATGAGTTAATTGACTAAATTTATGAAGGAAGTTAAGGTCGTTACCTCCGGTTCCCCCACTGGAACCGGCATTTTGTCGAGGAAGATGAGTTTGAGAGCGGTCATTACCCATCTTATCCGGATACTTCTTGATGATGTGGTTGTTGAACGTTCTGTAGCCCCCTCCGGCCTTGAATTTGTAGTTCTTTCCACAGTAGTTGCACGTCACCGTGAAGTCCACGTTCGAATTTGATACTTTCTCCTTTTTAAAATGTATGGAGAAAATATCACTTCGAAGTGTCGAAGTGGTTCGGGTACGTGTGTCACTCTCTTGAGTTGGACGGGCCTCCGGCTGCTCCTGCTCCTCCTCCACTTCGGCAAAGTCGGCGGCGATCGAAGGTCCGAGAGCCTCCTCCAAATTGGCATACTCGTCACTCCAATGAGAGTGGGGAGTGTATTGATCGATAAGATCATCGACTTCAACATCTCGTGGTGGAGGCATCGGTGCCTTTCCTCGGTGAGAAGAACCGGCGGAAGAAGAACCTTTTCGAGACATTTTCAATTGAATCGGAAATTGAGAATTGAAAAAAAAACTTGAGAATTGAGAGAGAAGTGTTGGAATGGTGTGAGGAATGAATGGGGGGATGGGGTATTTATAGAAAATTAAAAAAAAAAATCGCCGGAACCGGCGGTTCACAACGGTTCTCAAATCTTAACCGTTGATCTCCAACGGTCAAGTGATCCTGGCGTGACACGTGTCAAACAGTCACATTTTTAAAAAACAAAATGTGGGTCGGTTCGGCCCGGTTTCGAACCGCCGGTTCCAGCAGCAACGGCTCTTTTCCACCGAACTCCGACGACAACAGCTACTTTTCGCCGGAGCTCCGGCGGACACGTGGCGCTATCTCATTCGTCAAAAAATTAAAAAATAAATAAAAAATTGGCCGGAACCGGCGGTTTAATCGCCGGTTCACGGTTTCAGAAAATGCAAACCGAAACCGAACCGGCTGAAACCGATTTACGGTTTCGGTTTGGAACAGGAACCGGGTCAACGGTTCCCCGAACCGTTGATCGCCGGTTTGAACCGGCCCGGTTCCGGTTTTTGCCGAACCGGGGGCACCACTAAACATAGATATACAAGAAACACATAAATATATTTTTTAGTAGATGTAATGATGGAAATGAGTCATTTATTAAAATGATGATTTTAATAAAATGAGATTTATTAAATCCACACCATTTATTACAATTGGGGATGAGATTTCTTATCCAAAAATGGGTCATTTCATGGATTTTTTGTCTACCTTTTTTTATCTATAAATATATGATATACTTTTATACATTCAATTCCATAACAATTTTAAGTTTCAACTATCAAAATCACACTCCACAAATATTCTTCTTCTACAAATATTGTTCTACATCAAGAGAATTCAAGATTTCTAAAGAATAAAAAGGTTAGTTATTCAAATACTTTACTAAAATATTTAATTTTTTCAAAGGATGTTTTGATCTATATATAATAGTTTATCTCTATATTTGTTGTAAACATATCATTTTATTTGGAATTTAAGTTCAATATATGTATTAATGTTAGTTATAATATTCTATAAACTACTAGATATATTTTTCAACTTTTTTACAAAGTTTTCATATTTAAAAAAAAATGTCCGATATTGTCACGACCACATTTCTAATATAACTAGACATGTAATAGATTTTTATATTAAAAGACTTGTAAGTGAGTGTGTGACTTTTTTTTTAAACATAATAATATAAATAATTTTTCTTGCACATGAAACCCAGTAAGACTATAATACGTTTCGTAGCGTGTACCATAAAGTCAAGTCACACCCACTTCTATATTTTACATATCTATATACATCAAATGATCAAACAGAAGAAGTCCAAGTACTTTCTCAAAATATTGTTTAAAGCAAAATAAGCCCATAACATAGCCCAATAGGTCGTCATCCATGTACACCATCTCCGAACCCGTAGGAACTCAACAACACTCCATGAGCTTATACATCAGCAGGTTCACCTACAATGCATGAACTATATGAGCTAAAAAGCTCAGTAAGCAGAAATTATGCGCATAACATTAATAATATGAAATGATGTCAATGATGCATGTTAATGAATGAAAACATTTCTTATTAAATCATTTTCCTTCATTTGGCCCTTGACCACTATCTACTAGGCACCAGATAGAGCTCAATATAACATCATTCATTATAACTATATCCATGTCTCACATGCCACCGGCTGAACGAATCAAGCCATATCCATGTCTCACATGCCACCGGCTACCCATATAATATATCGTAAGCATGATTACATACCTCAGTGCACTAGTAGTGATCAATAAAATCATTTTCTTCTTGAAATCATGTCTTGCATGCAGAATACAATAACTTTCATCATTTACGTATGCACGTGTTGATGCTTGTGATTGATATTCGTAATGCATCACATATATCTTCACATAACATCACTCAAACACGTCATTCTCAAGGAGATATAAAATCACGTAATATCACTTAATCAATATATACATATATATATATATATATATATATATATCATGAAATACTATGTTAATACATTGTAGTTGCAATTAAATTTCTACTTACTTGGATCTCCAAAGATTTTGGTTGTATAAACCTCTAAGGTTCCCCCTCAAACTTTCGCTCTCAAACTTCCTTGATACTAAGTACGATAATCTTACTTCAATTAAATACTAAAAATGAGACACAAAGACACAACTGCTTTTGATTTACTCGACTGACCAATAGAGCTCCTTTTATTTTTATTTCTATTTTGCTGAGTCCCCTCTTCTTTCTTAATAAAATGATGTATATATGTATTTGACTATCCACCGCCTCAAACTATACTTCTCTAGTAAGCTTCATATTATTATTATTATAATATATTACAAACCTTTAGATGCACACACGTGTGTTATGATGCATAGACATATTATAATTATGCTTTACACACATATAATAATATTTAATGACACTTCTTTATACATATATACACACACGTACATGATGACTATATATATATATATATACTAACAACACTTGTATATAATATATATAAATTTATACATGTTAATGGCACTTGTTATATATATACATATAATACCACTTCTAATATGAATATATATTAATCACACATATCTAAATATATATATATATATATATATATATATGTGTGTGTGTGTGCGTGTGTGATATATTTGTATATAGTAGATTCTAGGTTTATTTATTATTTTTTTTCTTTCATAACTTATACTTAATTTATACTACTATTAATTAAATAATTTACATTATGCACTTAACCATCATTAGAGTTCCGGCAATTATAATAAGATTTTCTCATCACAAATTATGTAATAGCACGTAATAATTCAATATTTAAAAGTAAAATATAATCATGCAAATTCGCAAGTAGCATATAAATAATAAGAGATGCGTATGATGCATGAAGTGCATTGATCAGTGGGTGGAGAGAAATTCGGGTATCACAGATATTTCCACCGAAATCAATATATCCGTCGATATTTCCGTAAAATCAAGGTACCGATATTTTCATCCTTGGTTTCAACTATCAAAATCACACTCTCCTCCTACAAATATTGTTCTACATCAAGAGGATTCAAGATTTTTAGAGAATAAAAAGGTTAGTTATTCAAATACTTTACTAAAATATTTAATTTTTTCAAAGGATGTTGTGATCTATATATAATAGTTATCTCTATATTTGTTGTAAACATATCATTTTATTTGGAATTTAAGTTCAATATATATATTAATGTTAGTTATAATATTCTATAAACTACTAGATATATTTTTCAATTTATTTACAAAGTTTTCATATTTTTAAAAAAAAAGTTCGATATTTCCACCGAAATCGATATATCCGTCGATATTTGTGTAAAATCAAGGTATTGATATTTTTACCGATACCGATATTTTCATCCTTGATTACCTGTACTAAATTTCACGGGTAGATCATAAATTCATTTTTCTTAATGTCCGTTTCTTACATGTTTGTTTTCTTTTTATAATTATTTTTCTTATTTTGTAGGATAAATAATGGAGAATGGTTCGTACACCATTTGGCCCTCATGTCCTCAGGTGATGTATTATCATATTTAACAAATTGCAGTGCATCTACTGAAACGACAATCTACGACGTATGAAGCATATAAAAGAGCTTTTGTAGGATGAAAAATTGTCAACAATGGAATCAAGTGTTCAAAAGTGGTATGAAACATATAAAAGAGCTTTTGTAGGATGAAAAATTGTCAACAAGTGTTCAAAAGTGGTAGGTTTTATTACGTGAACTGTTGCATAGAACGTGGGAAAGGAAACTATACTTTTGAGGGATATGCTGAAGATATAAAGAAATCGATGATACGCGCTTGCCATGGATGAAAATTTCGCGAAATTTGGCTCAAATTCAAGTACCGAAATAATAATACGCAACATTTTTTTTTGGTCAAAATATCAAAGATATATTGGGAAATATCGGTAAAATATCGTAAAATGTCGATATCGATGAGTCCCTTTATAAAACCGCGGTATATCGTCGATATATCGGTTTTGTGCATATGTCGGTATTATTATTATTTTTTTTGATTTTTTCTTTTTTTTTAAATTTTTTTCTTTTTTTTATGAATTTATTGCATGAAAAGTTAATATCCAGTATGAAAGTCATCTTATTCTCTTCAATTTTATTAGATGATATCATAGTATGCAAAGATGAAAATATCGATATCGTACCGATACCTTGATTTTATGGAAATATTGACGGATATATTGATTTCAGTGGAAATATCGGACATTTTTTTTAAATATGAAAACTTTGTAAATAAATTGAAAAATATATCTAGTAGTTTATAGAATATTATAACTAACATTAATACATATATTGAACTTAAATTCCAAATAAAGTGATATGTTTACGACAAATATAGAGATAAACTATTATATATAGATCACAACATCCTTTGAAAAAATTAAATATTTTAGTAAAGTATTTGAATAACTAACCTATTTTGATAGTTGAAACCAAGGATGAAAATATCGTATCGGTAAAAGTATCGGTACCTTGATTTTGCGAAAATATCTGCGAAAATATCGATTTCTGTGGAAATATCAGATATTTTTTTTTAAATATGAAAACTTTGTAAATAAATTGAAAAATATATCTAGTAGTTTATAGAATATTATAACTAACATTAATACATATATTGAACTTAAATTCCAAATAAAGTGATATGTTTACGACAAATATAGAGATAAACTATTATATATAGATCACAACATCCTTTGAAAAAATTAAATATTTTAGTAAAGTATTTGAATAACTAACCTATTTTGATAGTTGAAACCAAGGATGAAAATATCGTATCGGTAAAAGTATCGGTACCTTGATTTTGCGAAAATATCTGCGAAAATATCGATTTCTGTGGAAATATCAGATATTTTTTTTTAAATATGAAAACTTTGTAAATAAATTGAAAAATATATCTAGTAGTTTATAGAATATTATAACTAACACTAATACATATATTGAACTTAAATTCCAAATAAAATGATATGTTTACAACAAATATAGAGATAAACTATTATATATAGATCACAACATCCTTTGAAAAAATTAAATATTTTAGTAAAATATTTGAATAACTAACCTTTTTATTCTCTAAAAATCTTGAAAATCTTGAATCTTCTTGATGTAGAACAATACTTGTAGAAGGAGAATATTTGTGGGGTGTGATTTTGATAGTTGAAACTTGAAATTGTTATGGAATGGGATGTATAAAATTATATCATATATTTATAGATAAAAAAGGGTAGACAAAAAATTCATGAAATGACCATTTTTGGATAAGAAATCTCATCCCCAATTGTAATAAATGATGTGGATTTAAGAAATCTCATTGTATTAAAATCATCATTTTAATAAATGACTCATTCCATCATTACATCTACTAAAAAGAATTATTTATGTGTTTCTTTTATATATATATATATATATATATATATATATATATATATATGTTCTTTCATCTATTTGAAAGTGATAGTTGTGCTTTTATAGTGTGTAATGTGAATATCATTTATCTCCAAGTATTTGAAAACGAAATGAAATATTGGTTAAAGTGATTGTCTATTTACTATGATAATTTAAGGATTAAGGATATTAGAGATAAAATGATGTATTTATATAAATATATATACTATCATAGTATCATACTAGTCCCAAAAAACAAAAAAATTTCCCCCCAAAAATTATTTGCGGGAAAAATCAAAATGGAAAGGTTGTCAATCTGCAATTTTCAACGAGGAGTCGGAAAATAGAGCTATCAACAATGGGTGGAAAGGTGGCTTGACTTTCTAGTATATCTGCACTTCCATAACTTTTTCAATATTTTCTACGTTCTTCAAATTGGTATTGTTTATGAATGCTTTAGCTAGTGCCTTGGATTTGAAAATTTAGACCCAATTCTCTGTCCCAAGTTGAAATTCCTATCTGCAAATGGCTAACGTCATTGTGCACTGTGTTGGCGTCTTGCATTTGAATTTCCTTGCCATAATCTGTTTTCTGTGTGTTGTTTATTTGCAACTCATCTACAACTCATGAATTTATTTTTACCTCACATGCTTGAGTGGGAATTTAATTAATATGACTCTTTTCAAGGTTGGGACCTTTATTAATTTTTTTTTTTTTTTTTGGCAAATCGCCATACTTAGAGATAACTTGTTTTGCCATCTCAAAGAAAAAAATGTTTAATTAAGTGATTATAAAAAAAGTTCATTATGGTATTTCGGAGAAAATTTGATTGATTATGATGTCTTGTTTGTAAGTGTTGTAAAGTTAGTTTCCTTCATGTGAAGTTTCTAGTTTATGAATTCATGTATGAACCAATCTTGTACTTGCTTAATTATTGTTTGATTAAGAAAGCATATTCTTTCTCTATGTATGAGCACATGTCTTTCCTAGATATGCACCATCATTACATTGTAATTGATTCACTATAATGCATGGACTATAGTAATTTTCTTAATTATGAATACATTTTCACACCAAATGTGGTATATGTCTGCCTTTGCCGAAAGTTGAGTGGATTTAACAGTTTATATGTTAATTGATATGGCTTAAATTAATCCTTTTCTTCTTAATTTAACATAATGGAAGTAACTACTAGGCGTAGGTGGAAGTGGAACACAATGACTTCTTTACCCACTAAGAGTAGTATGGAATTTTGCCAAACTTAACTGAAAGGGACATCTTAAGTGGCTTTGTCACTTTACGTTCCCTTATAAATTGTCGATAATCCTCATGCAAATTACCATTCACTAACATTTTGCTTCCCCTATTTCCTCGCGTTGAGAAATATGAATCCAAGTACATCTTCATTTTCGACTATTACTTCGCTTTTCCTTTCGTTTCTAGTCACATGTGGTATGAGCCAACTCGACTACAAATTTTACGACAATACTTGTCCCAACTTGACAAAGATTGTCAGATACGGAGTTTGGTCTGCCATTGCCAATGAGACGAGGCTTGCAGCCTCGCTTCTTCGCCTGCATTTCCATGACTGTTTTGTCGACGTAATTAACTCTTCTATGATCTATCTAACATGCTTCTTCATGCACATTTTGTCTTACTTATAGAAATATATATATTTTTAGGGCTGTGAAGGATCCATCTTACTAGATGATAGCAGCAGCTTCAGGGGAGAGAAGAATGCATTTCCTAATAGGAACTCTGTTCGTGGTTTTGAAGTTATCGACACGATAAAAGGAATAATCGAGAAAGCTTGCCCCTCCATTGTCTCTTGTACTGATATACTGACTCTTGCTACCAGGGATGCTGTCTTTCTGGTAAGGACAATGAGCTGATCTGCACTTGTTTATAAGACTTCTTTTTTACTTTTTATAAGGACAATGATAATGTTGCTCATCCTTCATAATATATATTGTTAGAGTGGAGGGCCGTTTTGGCCCGTGGCCCTGGGACGTCGAGATGGCCTAACGGCCAACGAGAATGCAGCTAATACAGACCTCCCATCGCCTTTCGAACCCTTGGAAAATATAACTGCAAAGTTCGTTGCCAAGGGCCTCGATGTGAAAGACGTGGTAGTTCTCTCAGGTACTCATTCCAAATCATCTTCATTCTTTCAATGATAGGTTAATATAAAAAACCGACCTAAAACATGATTATTTTTTCAATCCGCAACCTAAACATATTTCATTTTTCGATTGCACAAAGTTCAAATTGCAATATATGGTCATTTCCAAACCATTTTCCAGCCCAAACCGAAATTTTTTCGTTTGATTTTTTCTCATTTGAATCGAATATAAATCAGAAAATTGATTTCAGACTTTCATTTGTTTGAAATTTGGAGTGTTTTGGCGTAGGTTTCTTGTATTTTGCTTAAAAATTAGGTTATCAAATTCGATTTTAGCCAAAAAAGTGATCGTAAAAAGACCGTTGTTTGCAATTTAAAAAAATAGTGAACTTTGAAGTCCAATCAGAAAAAAAAAATTAGATTGAAAAAAATAAAATATATATCATATTTCATGTTGGATGTTGGTTCTTGACATTAACTCAACTTGTATATACATATAATATCTAGAGTTTATTACTTTTTTCGCCCATTAAGTAAGAGATCTGGCAATTTAGGACAAAAATATTTCATGTTGGTAATTTAAGACCTTTTGTTTTCAAATTTAGCAATTACTGCCAAATTTCAGTACAAATTGCTTATTTGGACTGAAATTGCATGTTTTATGCACGTGACACCCCTAATTCGAGTTATGCGAGCTCAATTCGCTGATGCGACAAATTATTTACCTATGTGACATTTGTGTATTAATATTCCTCACGTGTGTAAAGGGGGGGGGGGGGGGGGGGCAGTTTGTGTACACATCACAATTAACTATTAATTGTGCGTGTAATATACTACCTACCATTTCCTCCATTGATGCTCTGAAGTCCATGAACGGGTCCCTGGAATCATCTTTGAATGCTCTCCAAAATTTATACCAACAACAATCCTGAAATTTATTGCATCACAATTTCAATTTCAATTTCCTCTCATTCCCCTGATCTGCTCAAATGGGCAAGAAAATGAGATTCCCATTCCTCTTCAAATCCGAACCCGCCGCCACCTCCGCCGCCGCACCATGGCCGTGGCCGGCCTGCGCCACCACCCCAAAACCCTCTCATTCCGTGCCACCACCGATTCCATTATCTACAAAACCATGAACTCCGCCTATCTCGACGACAAAGCCACCACCGTGGAATTCGCAGAAACCCCCTATTCATTCTTCACCATCACAGATTCATTCGAGCTTGAAACGGCTTAGCGGCCATGGGAGAAAGAGGGAGTATTTGGAGGCGGCCATGGGAGAGAGTGGAGATGGAGGGTTAGTTAGGGGTATTGTATTGTATTGTATTGTATTGTATTGTATTGGCGTTATCAGTAATTTGGGGGAAGAGTGTTGCTTTGCTGGGGACACAGTGCTCCCATGCTTAGCTGGAATAGGAATTTTTGTTGGTTTTTTTGAGAAGGATTTCCTTTTTTGAGAAATTGTTGCCGGAGATGTCGCAGGGATTCCTCGGCGGTATGCGGCGGAGGCCGAGGTGTTTGTGGAGGAGCGAAAGGGCGGCGGAGTCTGCAGGGAGGAGAGAGAGTGGTGATGGGTGGGCTGAGGAAGATGAGAGAGAAGAAACATGGGAGGGAGAGGTGGTATTTGGATGGAGGTGTAGACATGGAGGTGGTGGGCCCCACTTATTAATACACATGACAGAATAAAATTAAAAGTAAAATTTCACCACGTTGAATCACGCGCCATCTCAACAAATTGAGTCCGATTAGGGGTGTCATGTGTAAAAAAACGTCCAAATAAGCAATTCGGTTTGAAATTAGATAGTAATTGCTAAATTTGAAAACAAAAAGTCTTAAATTGTCGGCTCAAAATATTTTTGTCCTAAATTGCCAGACCCCTTACTTAATGGACGAAAAAAGTAATAAACTCTAATATCTATGTAGACAACGTGGAGAACTTAATTCGCTTGTCCACATCATACCCTTTTGAGCCAATATTTAGATTAGACTACTTCATTTGGCTAATATGAAAACATACTCTATCCATATATCTCACCTTACATAATTGGATTAAGGCTTAGTTATTGTCGTTCTAAGAGAAGTTGCATGCATATCTATGCAGGTGGCCACACTATTGGCTTTGCTCAATGCTCCACATTTAAACAACGGCTCTTCAACTTTGACGGGGCCGGTAATCCGGATCCTATACTGGATACATTACAGCTAAGTAGTTTGCGCAATATCTGTCCGAATCAAGACAGCTCAGACGCCAACTTGGCTGGTCTGGATGCCACGGCAAACAAGTTCGACAACAGCTACTTCAAGAGCCTCGTTAACAGTTCTGGGATTCTACAATCGGACCAAGCTCTCATGGGTGACAACAAAACTGCTGCCTTAGTGATGGGCTATAGCAAGTTCCCTTTCCTATTCACCAAGGATTTTGCAACCTCCATGGTCAAGATGGGCAATATAGGTGTACTTACGGGGCAAAATGGGGAGATTAGGAAAAATTGTAGAGTGGCAAACTAGAAATTTGCTTGTCTTTGTGAATATCATGAATAAGTTCATGGTAATTGGCAATTACTACTAATTTGGAAGTTAATTTAGCAAGCGAAATGTATTTTAAATGGCCAAACGATGTCGTTTTGGCTTTTTTTTTTAAGGTTTTCTTTTAATGTTGCTATTTTTCTATCTTTATTTTATTTCCCTTAACTTGAGAAATATAAAACCAAAACAATAATAAATAAATAAATAATTGAAAAAGGTTGTAGGTAGAGAATCCTAATGTACTCTTGAGACATGGTTAGCGACATAGATAAAATATTCATGTAAATGATGATTTTTCTATACAAAAACTAGGATAATCAAAAAAATTTGAGATTGATTGTTTTAATCTATAACTTATAGAACTAATTGATTGTCAATGTTAACATTTTCGGTAAAAACTACAACTAGTGATGATGATGAAACAGAAAAACTGTCTAAACTGATTGTTACATATCACACCAAACTATTTTTACTAAATTTCTATGAAATCGTAATTTGGAAATTTAATCAATATTATACCCAACTTATATGATTTTAATTTGTTCTGACTTTTGATTGAAATTGGACGGTATTTTTAGGTTAAAACTTTTTTTAATATACATGATTTAGAAGTGCCTTTTGCTAATGATTAAAACTAAATAAATTGTAAGTATATTATTATAAAATAATATGCTAATATATATATATATATATATGTGTGTGTATGTATATATCAAACATGGTGGGTGGTTTAAAGGTGTGGGAATATTGGGTATGTAGTTAATTTATTTTGAAAATGACTCACTTCCATGAGTTCCACTAGTGGGCCTAATGATCTATTATGCGTAAAATGAGATACATATTCATTTCTCTTACAAATCTTGGTCTTCATAAAGAACATAGAATAAAATGAATTGAGTCTTCCAAAAATACACACACTACCTTACACTTGAATTGTGAAAGATGAAATGTTTTCCATGTCATTATGTTTGAAATCACTTTTAAATCATCCGCTCCAATTCCAAATTATGAACCCATGTGCCAAGAAATTTTCATCTCTAAGCTACAAGTAGTGCATGTGCCTGAGACATTAGTACGAGAGTGAATTAGATTCCAAAAGCGTTGCAGTTTTATACCCAAATTTTATCTGAATATTTTTCATTCTTTGCAAAGTGCCATATTTGGAGATAATTGGTTCTAAGTGCTGAAAGTATTCCTCTATTCTCTTTTCTTTTACAAAGCTGCAACCAATGCATTCAATTTTTAGATTTCTCGATAAAACCAATTCAACATTCATTGTAGTTCATCTACCATAGATGTTGGAAGCAAGAAAATACTCATACAATAAGAATATATATTTTTCAATATAATACACGATTAAATAATACACTAATCAAACTCTATTATATTTTTTACTAAATTATATTATAGATATAACATAAAATCATAAATATTTTGAAAAATATTAATATTTGCAATTTTCCAATTTTACAATAGATAGATAGATTAAAGATTTATACTGTGTTTAAAATGGTTGGGCTTTAAAAAAGGGTATGAGGTTAATAAATTGCACGGGCTTTTTTAAAAAGGTAATGGGCTTTAGCCCATAAAAGAAGAGAGAATAAAACCTGGCTCAGTTTTCATCAAGCGCAGCACTCGCCTTCAGTGAAGTCGCCACGCCTGGTTAACTTCAAAGCAGTAGAGGGGTTTTTTCGCGCTTAAGCCCTTGAGAGAGACACAATGTCTGACACAGATGAAGAAGGCGTTTCGAGCGCGAATGATCAGCCCATGTTAGAGACATCTTCAACGACAAGGTGATTTTATGTTCATTGATACTTTATTATTCAAATTGCCTCGCAAGTATGTTCGGTTTCGGTTTCTTGGCTCGTGAGTAATCATGTGACTAAATTACTTGTACGATCATGCCAGGGGTTGGTTATCCATGATTTTAAGGAAAAAGTGTTTTGTAAAATTGTAAATATTGTGCTAGTGTGTTAGCATTTAGAGTCCTGACTGTGTGTATACTAGTTCTTGGACCATCCCTTCCTGAAATATTTCAAATATTTGATGACTTTAGGCTCTGATTCTCGTAGGAAGTACTGCTTTTTACATCTTTTAAAGATATACTTCATCCCAAGTTACAGTATTCGAGAAGTATAGTTCTTGAATGGCCTTCTATCAATAGTTATGCAGAGTTTACTGTATCTCTTATTAACTTATCTCTTTGAGACTTGCCACTTGATTGGATACCTTATATAATGGTCCATGCAACTCTTTTATTGAAAAGTGTTCTTAAACTATAACGCTTGTTATATATTTCTGGGTAGGATTAGTTTTCTTATATCCATATATTCTGTCTGGAGTACTAAATTTATTGTTCATATGTTGCTTTATAAAGTTTTTATCTTTTAAGTTGTTTCCCATACTTGCTCCTGTTAGAGAAGCATGTGATATCTTGAAATCCACAAATGTATGTCATAAATTTTTGCATTTTATTTTGGAAACAACTAAGTAATAACTTTGGGAATTCCACCTTGTGTTCTCAGATTTTAATATTATTATTGTAATTTTCTGATCTACCAAAATGTCTGAGTATTCGTTTACTCACTTCATGGATTAGCAAAAAAAATCTTCTTGAATTTGCCATCAAGAAGTGCTTATTTCTGCCGCAATTCTTAATGAATCTGATGCTCTACATCTTTAGTTTTGCAGAAAAAAATGTATGTGATATTTTTTTTATTCAGAAACAACTGGTTTGTCTTTAATACCAGCTGATTCAGTCTACAAATCATCAGTCCATAAAATTGCCTGAACAGGCCAAGGGGATGTGGGAAGATGTTGAGAACTTTGTTTTGTTATAAATTTTCTTTAGCAAGTGGAAGAAACAAGAGTGGGTGCTTATCTTTATCATGTGGACTGGTCCCTTAGTTTTGCCTTATATATTTTACTTGCCTAAGGTGTTTTTGCTTTGTCTGCAGTTTAATTCATCAGTTGTTTTTCTATGTATGCTTGGATTGACCTGAGAAAAGGTTTATTAAATACAATTATTTAACTCAACTGGTTGCTTTCTTTCTATTTCAACTCTTGGAAGGCTTTACATCAGAGTGTTTTTTGCATGCAGTAACTTTGACAATCATTTAAGTCACACACTAGCATCTGCAGAGGTTGCCTGTTTATTAGAAAGAAAATGGAAGTACACATGGAAGATGCCGGCTCTCAACATGCCAAATTGTTGTTGGAGAGGAACAGGAGCATGCTTTATCAAGGTGTGTCTCATTTTTATTTTTATTATTATTATTATTATTTTTGCTTTTACTTCTGCATGTAAGCAGTGTCTTCTTAGCTTATAATGGAGATTTCACATTTCTCACTTGAAAATTTGATCTTAGCACTGCTCTCCACTTTTCATTTTTCTAAGAATTTCTTCACATTAATTCTTATTTCTGCCAAATTTTGAGGGGATCTGGCGCAGTAATTTAGTCTCTCAGTTTTAGGCTCTATCCTGTATTTCTTTATGTGCACAAGTGTATTGCCTGTAACAAGAGATTTTACTTATAGGATTTGGAAATAGAATCTTGTTATGGCCTGAAGCCAAGACTATACAAGCATTGGTTGGAAAGCTACAAGGCATCAGGGGGCAGTGAATTTCATCAATGTAAACAAATATCATTCTTTTCGATTTGTAAGTGAATTAAGTTAAAAATGTCCTTTAGTATATTTATTTCAATTTTCATTCCTCGCTTCTATATCTTACTCTGATATACATTCTTCTTGCGATTTCTGATGTCATGTCAGCAAAACAGATAAATTATAACTCAACCATGATTTGTATATTTTTTCTGCCCTAAATCGTAGTTTCATGTTGCCATTGTGGTAATGATAATTTCTTCAGCTGCATGAGATAGGTGTAAATTTCCACTTAGATGATGCTTAATTACAGAATTGCTTATCCCTTTAATCTACAAAAACTCTCACCACCTCATTGCTTTCCAAGTCTAGCGCTCTCTCAAAATGTAGTAATTGTTATGTTTCTGATGCGGAATGATCATTGGATCCAGAACATGTATTAATATTCATATCTTCTGCAGTACAGCTCTGATATGCAAATATCAGAAACAACTCTCTGTGCTTTGCCTGATGTTTGCTGATCTATGCAGACAATTTTTAAGTTTTTAGTCAACTTTGTAAATATTGATAGAATAAATTTTTGAATAAAAGATGATCTGAATCAAAATGCGCCAAATTGGAACATTATTATATGAAAATGGTTGTTTTGCCAATTAGACTCTGTTGCTATGTTTTATTCTGGAGTAACTTTAACTTTATTGATATACTTATCTGGGTGGTATGGTTCAAACTCATATCTAGAAATACCCTCTAGGTTTCACTACACAATTTTGAAGCAGCCAACATTAATGAGGTTTATAATACCTTAATTACCTTTTTAAGGGTTGTTCAAGAGTTAACAGTTTGCTTCTAAAAGATTTCAGCTCTCCCTTTTAGATGCTAAATTGGAGTCAGCCATGGGGATTGATTTATCCTTCCATTAGTGATTTGGTCTTGATAATACAAATCTTTGGATAAAATAATGGCATAAACTGTTACAGAAGAAAGTAACAAAGTTATTTGAGATCCTTTAACTTAATCTTCACACTATGGAGTGCAAACCTCATAAGTCATAAATAAATGGTCTTGATCCCATGATATGTTTAGAAAACTTTTGAGTATGTTTGGAAAAGGATTATGTGGGATTGGGAAAATCCTGACTTTGAAATCCTTGATTTTGAAGTAAAGGTGAATAATAACAATGTATGTTTGTTTGAGGACTTAGTAGGGTAGGTAGGATTATATTGTAGATGGCAAATCAATGCTTAAAAAAAGCCAAAAAGGTGGGTTGATGTAATATTTTATTGTGAAAATGTGAGTTGATATGTGAAAAGGTGAGTTGATGTGATATTATTATGATAAAGTGTATTTGTTAATAATTAAAGGATTTTAATATAGGTAGTAATGATTGTGTCTGGATATTGAGATTTGAATTTAAATACATTAACAAACATACATTAAGATTTTAAATCCAAAATCCAAAAATGAGAATTCTCTTCCAAACATACCCTTAATATTTTACTGCTTCCTCTGAAAAGTTATTGCACGATAATGTCACAAGCATTCATGAATGTTTCTACTTGTGAGAAAACACTCTGATCACTAGCCATAGTAAACCTGTTGGTTTCATGATTACACATTTCTTGGTGTGGTTTAGTCTCTTGGTGTGGAGATTTTCCAAATCAATCATATTAGAACCAATATACCTACCCTGAAATTATCAAAAAGAGTAGCCAACAATCTAACCCAAGACTTGGACAGGTTTAGCATCACTTATGTTGGCTGATAACATGGATACTATGTCACACAACTGCTGATCCTCCTTCAACTGTTACATTCCAGTGGGATGTTTAGATAGTGTTTGATGCTTCATATACTTTTGAAAAAAGAAAAAAAAATGGGACGAACATAAATTGCCAGCCAATTTTGTAGTGTAACCCAGTATAAGGTTGTAATAGGAGCATAACTGTAAGTGGTTAGAAAGCTATATACTGTAGTGATTTTCTTATTTTACGACTTGAAATTTTTTGCAAGGTTCCCGCATTGATCTTTTCGTTTGAATCTCTTCTATTTGAATCTACCAATGTGTCTTCACTTGTTAAATTATCTCATGTTTTTGCTTTTTCCTCTTGTTTTTATTATTAAGTGGGGTTTTGGTAAGGGGGGAGTGGTTGTAGCAGGCTGAACAATCTCCTTTGAAGGCATTTCAAATGAGCTCTATTTGGTCCTTATAATTCTTTATGTTATTAGGAATAGTGATTATTTGGTGAATGTGGATGGGTTCTTAATGTCACTTGTGATTCTGTTGTTTAATTTATAGGCAGCAGCTATTATGATATCTTGCATCATAACAAGAAACCCTTTTACCTCAAAGGACTGGAAGAAGATTCAAATATCATGGATGCGTATCTCATGCATTCTGTATGTACTTGACCCTTTTGTTTTAAATTTTTTATCAATGTGTGCATGTTTTCAACACCTGTCAGCATGCCTCTGTGCTTATTGGGATCATTGGTTGTTTCTAACTGTTATTATAATTCTTTAGTAATATCTTCATGAATAAGCGAAGTCATTATCATGTGCAGTTGAATCATATCTTTATAAGTAGGGACCTTATGGTAAAAAATGAAAGGAAATTGGCTAAGGATCAAGAAAGTATGGAGGACAAAAGTGTTGATGATGATGCTCACCGGGATCGTGGGTTTACTCGTCCTAAGGTAAAGTCATCTGCTTTCCATGTCATATACTTGTGGAACAGATATATCTTGTTCAATACTTGTGACTCTTTATTGCATGATAATATTTTTGATCTCTACTTGATCTCCTTCCTGTGTTTGGAAATACGATGATTTAACTTATTGAGCGCAAAATTGGAAAATGTTATAAACTTGATTTTTCTTCATGATTTATTGGTAGGTAGTTGGTCCTTTATTTATGTGGAGTTGCTTAATAGATTTTAAGGCAAGCTTTCTTACAGGTTTTGGACAAATTTACAGAACAGCTTGTAAATTTTGTGCAGGTGAAAGGGAACATTATATTTGGGCATGAGTGGTTTCTTTCTTTTCTTCTTCCTTTATTTTTTTATTTGTTTTTTTGTAAATGATACTTTGTTGGGGATTTCACCTAGAGTAATAAGCTATAAAGTGAAATTCCATTGCGCCAAGTCTTAGGTGCAATTTGTGCCTCATAGAACAATTATCATTTCAAATGGCACAAAGAAAAATATACTTGAGATACATACTTTACACTGGAGACATAAATATTAACAAAATGGAGAAAAAACTAAATACTGGACACTGCACTTACATGCTTTAACTATCTCCCCTCAATGCCCAATCCTGTTTTTGAAAGAATGATGTGTGCATTTATCCATCTTGGTGTCTTCTACTGGTGTCATGTGGCCCCTGCTCTTGTCTCCTATCCAGGCCTTTGCTTTGGTGGTTTACCCCATTGTTTTCTCTGTGTCACCTATATCACTGGGTCTGCTATTATATGGTTGTGACATTGGCTGCATCCTCTGATTTCATTTACCTATTTTGTTAGGTTTTGGTCCTTTTGCCTCTGGCTGGCATTGCACGTCGGGTTGTCAAGAGGTTGATCCATTTGACTCCATCCAAGCATAAGGTAATAGTATAACTCTTGCAATATGCTTTTTTGTAGCTGCCGGGGGCATAAAATACTATGCAACTCCACAGGAAACCTTGAAATTTCATATAAAGATACATAAGCTAGAAATCATCAATTTAACCTCAGAGCATAGTGAGTCGTGAATTACCATCATGGTCAATGGTGTGTTATGCATGGTTCTTATTAATATTGAAGCTTAGTTATTCATTTTCAGATTTGTATTCCTCATTCTCGTGGTTGTTGTGACCTTGGTACTAATATTTCGTTCAGGTTTCAGCAGCAAACCTTTTTGTGCAGATGTTTAGTTTATGTATCCATATCCTAGGAAACTCTGCTAAAAAACTCTTTAATAAAATGTTTAAATATTCAACAAAACATTTTGATTACCATAAAACACTTCTTTTATATAAATCAAAATTATTCTCCAAATTATATATCTTCTCAAAATGTATTGCATGTTTATATTATTTTCTTAAAAATATGTATTTTAATAAATCTCGTGTATTACACAGGGTCTATACTAGTTGTATAATCCTATGAGATAGAAAGCTATATATTTGAAACCTCATTAGAACAATTCAGGCTTCTTTGTTTATTCATGCATTTATGAGACTCAGATCACTTATTTATAATGATCCCTTTGGAAAAATTGGGACTATTTACTCCTAAGATTGCCTTCTGCACCCGGAATTTGATTTTTGTTGTTTTCAATCCTACAAGGGTGCTTTTTTTTTTTTTTTTTATCCTGCCCGATCATTGACTTTTTCCTTGAAAATATGTTATTGCATTGTGCTCTTCTGATTGAGTTGACCTGCACACATCAGTACTCACTATTCTCTCTAAAATATCACATCATGTTTATTCATTGAAAATTATTTGCTGGTTTTCATGTGGAAAAATCAGTTTTGGCCATAATGCAGGTGTCAGTAATAATTGGCTATGCAGTTATGTGTGAATATAAAATTTTATTCTATTTATCTCAACAGGTTAATGTGGAAAATTTGGAAAGATTTTACGAAGAATTTGGTTCTGGAAGGACTGAGAGCAAGGATGACAACGATGACTCAGAAATTTCAAAATCAAAAAACTCTAGAAAGCCACCTGACTTCCAAGCATTGCTTGGTGATAATGACAACGATCACTTTATGATAGGCATAAAGTTTACCAGCAGGTAAGATTCTTGAGATTCACTCTATTGCATATCTGAACTCCTATCTTTCACATCCTAATGAAGTATCTTGTGAACTCCAAACCTTCAGTTTCTTATCTTCAGATGGTGCATTTCAGTTGCATTATCTGTGGTAAGAATAATATCATCCACATATACCATCTTGAGTCCTACCATCAAGAGAGTATGATCACTGTGAGCTTGAACTTAGCCTTGATTTTTTATGGCCCAAGCTTGATAGAGAGGCCAATCATGACTTAATACAAGTGAAAAAAGTACTGTCACAATATTCAACTTTTTGATGGAGTCTACGACAAGTTTGCGTAGAAGTGCTCACCAATCAGACTTTAATTTGACAGTGGACACCAACACCCATTCACAGCCTAATGTTGTCTTTCCTTGTGGCTGGCAGTCATTTCCCATGTATGACCTTTTCAAGTGCCCTTAACTCTTTTATAGATAGCCTTTTTAACTTAGGACCTGCAATTCATCCTGTACACTCTTAGGAATTTCCACAGATGAGACCTGGGAAGTAAATTTAGAAAGGAGAAAGAGTTTTAACAGGAAACATAGTTAAAGATAAGATGCTTGGTGCAGGCACCCGCTCTCTTGGGAATTGCATTGGGGATATTAAAATAGTCTGTGAAGCCAAGTCTAGAGTCCGAAGTAAACCGAGCAGGTTGACTAGAACAATTAATATTGTCTAGGAAGAGATCATTTTGACCTAATCTATCTAGTTATTTTAATTAATTGTTTTAAGTAATAAGTGGATGGGCTCTACAAACAAGCTTTGGGCAAGCCCATAAACAGAGGGAAGAAGGCCAGAACAATGTTTGAAGGTGATTTCAGCCTGGTGCATAAGGCATGTGCCTTACATGCGTCTAGAAAAGAAGCTACATGACCAGGCATGTGCTTTTTAGTACCTTGAATAGGTGAATAGGATACGGAAAAAGTAGGGATCTTGTGTCTCATCTCAATTAAGAGAGCACATGAAAGAACAGGTTCAACTACCTATTCATCAATTTTGGGAGAATTGTAAAGTTCATCTGTCTAACCTCTCTTTGACAGAATTTCTTCATAACTCTTGAATTGTGAATTCTAACAACACCAAGAGATAGGGACTGATAGCAAAGCTCCAAATGCATAAACATTCTTGATTTTGTATAACTTTCAAATCACTATGTTCCCTTTCCTTTCTTAATTCTCTTCAACCACTACATTGTATAATTGGACAAAATTGTTGTCAAATGCATTAAAACATTAACAAGTGGATGTGGTTTATTAGCAGAGGTAGTGTCTAATAAAACTGAATTTTGCTCTCTCTCTCTCTCTCTCAGGAATATAAAGTTATATGCTGATTTCTATACGTCAGACATGATCATTGCTTCTCCTGTTGGCTTGGTCACTGTAAGTCTTTCTTTCCACCATAAATGTTTTTGAACTTATGATCCTTTGGGATGGTTATTTTTGAAATGCACTCTGAGGTATTTCTAAGTTAGAAGTGTGACAAATAATTCAAGAATGTGGTAAAAGAAATTAGTTGCTTAATTGTGTTTGTGTTTTTCTGGTGATGTCACCAGATAATTCGCACAACCTAGTATTGTTTGAATGCACTTTAGTCATGATGCTCAATTTCTATATCTGTTTTTGTTTGGCGGATGATATGATGTCGCACTTTCAGCACAGAGTGGCATAATTGACATTGGGTTGTTTGATTTTTTTGTTGTAGAAAATTGGGGAAGCAGAAGCTGAAAAGGAAAAAGATGTTGATTATCTTTCTTCGATAGAAGTAAGCAGATTTCTATTGTTTTTTAGTTTTCTTTGTCAGGCTAGTGTGTTTTTCAGAATGATTGCAATGCTAATGATATACTTACTGATGAGGAAAAATTGGCAGGTCTTAATCATTGACCATGCAGATGTCATGTTAATGCAGGTTTGTGAGTCCTGTGCAATTAATGTCTCTACTATCATATCATGTTATGTTACTTATAATTTTAAAATTTGCCCTATTTCTTTCTCCGAAATTCTTCAGAATTGGTCCCATGTGAACACAGTTGTTCAACAATTAAATAGGATACCATCGAAACAACATGGAGCAGACATTATGCGTATAAGACCATGGTATGCATTTAGTTGTATATCTCTCTCGCTATCTGCAGTCTCATGATGCTTTGAAGATATTTGGCAAGGATTAGCTGTATATGCTAATTTGAGAAAGCAAATCATGTACTAGTGAATCCCATACTTTTGCAAAAAGAAAGAACTAAAACAAAATGCATCCTTTAAGAGAAATGTAATCATACTTATCTTTTTAACTTCTTGTGTGTGTGTGTGTGTAATTGAACTATGTTGGATTCCCATGCATTATAGTGTTGATTGCTTAGATCGATGCAGTTACATGAAGTACAATTACTTTATATGAAAAATGGAGGTGATAGGGATGAGTTGGTTATTGCTTGAGACTGGGAGATTATTTAGCATTTCAAGTAGGTTAAGTCTTTTTTTTCTTGGGCTCTTATTAATTTACTTTCCTTCATTTAAATGTCATCGTTTTTAAGGTATCTAGATGGACAAGCACGTTTCTATCGGCAGACAGTGCTTTTAGGTTCTCATGCTAATCCAGGTAACACAGTGCTTTTATTTTTTTCTCTCCTTTAGTGATGTTACACAGATAGAGGTACTTGTTGGAGATCATGTAGTAAAAACAAGACTGTTTAGCCAATCTTTAAATTTAACAATAATTAGTGTCATTCTTGAAATGTATCTTGTTCAATTTTCTTTTCTCATATACTTTAATCCTTTTGTCGTATCTACCTTGTTTAGCATCTGTGTGTACTTAGTGTTAACATGAGTGGTAGCTAGGTATAGGTGTGTCTCTTTCATATGCTCCTTTTACACAATCTTATGGGATATAATAAAAAAACAATCCCAAGTATACCCTTTTTTGCTCTTTGCAGCCTAATATTTTTATTTTTTTCTCCAATTGCACCTCAAAGTCCACGGGTTTTTCACTTTGCAACCTAGAAAAACATTTCCGACTACTTTTCCTGCCAAAATCAAGAATTTTCTTTCGATTTTTGCTCAAATTATGCTTAAATCGAATGGAAATAAAAAAATATTAATTTTGGGCTTTCATTTGGTTTGAGATGGGGAGTGTTTTGACATAGATTTCATGTATTTTGGTTAAAAATATTGGAATATCAAATTCGATTTTGGCCAGAAAATTGATTGGAAAATGGCCCTAGGTTGCAAAAGGAAAACACGTGAACTTAGAGATGAATTGGAGAAAAGTAAAAGTTTAGGTTGCAAAGTGTAAAAAGGTCGTACTTCAAGTTGGTTTTTATTTATTTTAACCCTCATCTTACATTGTGTTATGGTATGCCACCCTCACTTTGTTTTCACTTTTGCAGAAATCAATGCCTTGTTTAATCAGCATTGCCTCAACCACCAAGGAAAGGTTTGCACATAGATATTTTGTATTTTAAATTCATGCCTTTTGCTCCCAAATTTATTTGAGGTATTTTAATTTCTCTATTTCCTGGTTCTTTGGAGTAAAATTGCTTTGTGATTGCTATACAACATTCCTCCCTGCAATATTCATTTTTGGTTGGCCACCTTCATCAATAATTATGTTGTTATTAATTTCCCATAGAAAATAGAAGCTCCGTGAAATAGGTGTTTTAAAGGTTAGATGTGTGCTTTGAGGGTCATTGCTTGCATATTGTCCTACCAGCATGGATTAGTTTGAACTGTCCCCATTCATACCTATTACTGTACTCCTTCAAAATGTCGGGAAAGAAAAATATGGGGGTGACTTAGTCTCATGACTTAAAGCAGTGTTAGAAGAGATAGACACAAAAAAAAAAAAAAAAAAAAAAGAAAGAGAAGTCAGCTATGTAATAGCTTAACTTAATTAACAGTGATAATAGTTGTATCTATCTCCAGTTGCCTTGGCCCTATAATCTGGTCAAAATTATTTTATATTCTTTCAAACTAGAAACTCCTTCCTATATCATTGTACTGAAGGAATCATTAACAATTTTCTGGAGATCATAATCAGTTCATACATGTAATTTAAATGTATCTCATACAAGTTCATATTTTGAATGTCTCTTATGTTAGTTCGTTGATATTTTGCGCATTCCCTTGTTGGTTCTAAAGGTATCCACAAATTGAACCATAGAAATAGGGAAGGATTATCTTTCCTTGGTAAATGCTACCGTACCCAAATAGCATGACTAAAAGTTTTTCGTCATTACATTACAAAATATTAAATTCATATTATCCTTTTCCATAATTCATGCAAATTAAGCAAATGTGGACAAAATATGTTATCAGCATTGTCCAAAGAAATTCTCTCTCAATGTACATATTATACTCTCAGTTCAATAGCGATGACCTCAAAACAAAATATCCTTTTCTTTTTTCTTCTACTTTTCCCCAGAGGTTGTCCTCTCAACGCTGACAACCCCCCTCAACACTTTTTCCATCTTACTGTGAGATTTTAAAATATGGATGGTTTTCATTTCAACCAATGGCCATGTCAAATTTTTAGCAGATATTAAACTAAAAAGTCTTTAGCCATTAATATAAGTTTACTGTTGCAGGTAAAATTGGAGTGCACGTATAAAGGTGTTCTTCCTAAAATATTAATTCCAGCTCGTCAGGTTAGTATCTTTCATGGCAATAAACATTTTCCATTTAATGAAATTCAAATCCTGCAATAAGTGTAATTGCTGAAGCATATAACTTGTTTCTAGGTTTGTTGCTTTTTTTATTTTTTTGACTAAATAACTACTTTTGTGCGCCCACTGCACTCTGCTCGCAAAAGAGTATATTATTATAAATTGATATTGTTCGAGATTTCAATTTACATATGAAAATGTCTTTCAATGTTATATTAATTAAAATAGGTGATCAGTTAATTACTTAATGATCTTCTAATTCCATAATATTCATTGCAGATTTATGAGCGTTTTGATACAGAATCAATAGCTGAAGTTGACGATGCTCGTTTCGAATATTTTTGTGAAAAGGTATGTCCAGAATCCACCCATTTTGTTCAGTTCTAAACTGTTGAATCTTAGACTATCCTATTATTTTACTGAAATCAAATTAGAAGACATTCTGCACCACAGTTATTGCAGTTTGACCTTAATGATTTTAATATGTTCTGGACTAGACTATTGATCAAATTCTCTTCAAGCTTCATTTAGAAAAATATTTGTGTTCCAAAGTGATCAAGTAATAGTTTAAACTCAGATGTAGTGTTGACTCCGAGAGATTTGTAGATATATAGTGTGAAATAATCAGTTGACTTGTGTCAATTTATTGACTAGAAGAGAGCTTGAAAGTTTTTAGCATTTTTTACATAGCAGAAAATGAGGTAAAATTTTTTATGTGGCATTTCTTCGTGGCCCCATAAACCTATTGCATCCTTTGTCACACTAAAATTTAGTTCTTGCTCACCTTGTTCTATCTCATGGGACTTTCATTTCTTTCCGAAATCTTATGGACACTGATGAATTATTTATGTTCGTTTCTTGGAAAGTTGGAAGTAGTGAAGTTAGTGTTGAAAATGTGGAGAATGGTAGGTCGTTTTTGGACTCATCAGGAGTGTTCTTATAAATCATTCTTTGTGTCCTTTTTTCCTAAAGATCTTTAGCATCCTTTTCTGTTCTTCAAATCAGTTTGTAAATTTCCCATACCTAAGAAAGTTGAAATCTTTTCATTGTATTGTTTTCAAAAGCTGCTCGCATGTGGTACGCTTCGAAGTCTTTTACCTTTTCTTTAGTCCACAAACTGGTTTGCTTTATTCCAAAACGATTCCAAAGATCTAGATCACTTTATTTTTGTTTTGTTTTGGTTTTTTTTTTTTGGTGTCTTTTTGCACTCAGCTTGTGGCATAAAGTCGCAAGGGAGTTGGATCATCAATGGATACTACTGTCTTCAGTGCCTAATTTGTTTTTTTGTCTAATCATAAAGAATTAAGTGCTACTCTGTATCTGACATGTTAGAAATTGGAGCTGTCCTTTAATTGTACTTTTGTATGTGTTTTAGAGGCATGACATGTGTAGTGCATTTTTTATGGATAAAATCTTGTTTTCTGCCTCTTATCAAAAAAAAAAAAAAGTTGTAGAATCTTGATTGAGCTGACAAGGGTTGGGTGGAATTTGGAAATAGTAGTTAGCAAATTGCAAGATAGAGGTGAACAGAGAGCAAAACACCTAAACTTAATGTTGTATAAAAGAGTGATAAAATGAGTAAACCCATCCCCTTATTACTAATATATTTCTTTACATGGGTTCTTCATTTTCAATTAGATGTTTACACATTCATTAATCCAAGTTATCAGATATCTTGCAATGTTTCAGCAGTTTCAAATTTCAAGAGGCAACTGTGGACGCTAGTCATTCCAATATCATCCATATTAATTTAAAAATGAGACACTGTTTTCTGATTTGGAAACAGGAGGGTAGTGGTTAATTTTGGGATTTTTTGTAGTTCAACTCTAGCAGACTTTCCTCAATTGATCTACTGGACGTTTTACAAAAATGCTTTTGATTTTCAATCAGAATTAACATATCTCGTAGCAAACTCAGCAGTTCCAGTTGATTTTGTGCTATATGTTGACCTCCCAACTGCATTCTTCAAGGATAGCCAAATTTGACAACGGTGAGGTTTTATTTTGCAGGTGTTCCCAAAGATAAAAGATTCTGTTCAGGTAATGTGGGGCACACCGATATGCTATAACTGACATCAACAAATCGCTGATTGTTTCTATGTACTTTCCCTTTTCAGGATGGGGTAATGATATTTATTAGTTCTTACTTTGAGTATGTCCGACTTAGAAATTATTTGAAGTCTCAAGCTGCTTCAGTCTGCTTGTTTGGAGAGTAAGAAAATGTTATTTCTTTTATTTGTATGTTTTTGTATTTCCGAACTTAAGTTGCAGCTGGCCTAGATTGATTCATGCATGCATGTATGTTGTTTTAATTTTTTCTAGAGCATCTTTCTTGAGCCTCTATTCATTCTTTGTGATGTAGGTATATAAAACGAAATGATATCTCTCATGTGAGGGGTCAGTTTTACAGAGGAGAAAAGAAAATTATGCTCTACACAGAGAGAGCCCATTTCTACTATCGATACAAGGTTCTGGCATTTCAATTCTCTCTCATATTGTTAGTAGGTTTATTTGTACTGTGTCACTTCCAGCTACGACTTGAAATTCGGATATTTTTGTAAGGGTGTATTGGTAATTTCATAATTACTTTAGGCTTATTTAATGCATGTCTTGTGACACACTCAAAAAAGTAATTCTAGTGATGTCAACAATTGATTTTAAAAAATATTACTCACTCAAAAAAGTTAGTTACTCTTTGATGTTAAGATGTAACTGAGTTAGGATTCTTTATGCAGAATATTACTAAAAAAACCTGCAATATGCATCATAGTATTTAAAGGATGAAACCATTTATGTACTAATTGATTTTACAATTGTTAGTTAATTTCCTGGATTTGTGACTGATTAGAATGTTAGTGTACTTACTATCTCTTTTCCTCCTTTCATATAGATTCGTGGTGTACAAAATTTAATAATGTATTCCCTGCCTGAGAGAAAAGAATTTTACCCAGAGGTATTTTTCAATTTTTCCTCTAGCACTTAATACCTTTTTTATCATGTAAATATTTCTTTATTATTTTGTATACTTTCTGCAGATTGTTAACTTGTTGGAAGGCTCTGACAGCATGAATTGCAGAGTATTATTCACTCGTTTGGATCATCTTCGGGTATCATTCTTATGCTATATCAGTATTCGTCAAAATATATGAAGCATATCTTTGAAATCAATTGTTTTCAAAAGATAGAATAATATCTTAAGGCCCCGGCTATCCGCACCCCCAATTCTTCTAAACACACCCTAGTTTTTAATTTTTGATTTAAAAAATTTAAAAAATAACAAAATTATAATTTTACCCTTATGCAAAGAAGTGTGTTCGACTGGTGTTTGAACACAGAGAGGTGTGTTCGACCAAACACACCTCTCTGTGTTCGAACACCAGTTGAACTCACCTCTTTGCGTTCGACAAACCAGGGTCGAACGTGTCCCAGATTTGTTGCTTTTTTTTCGTTCTTTTTATATGATTTTACACTATTATTATATAGTTTGTTAACTCATAGATTGGTTTTTCATACGTTATCCCCTTACAATTTTAAGGTTTGAGTAATGAAAGAAAGAAAATAAAAAAAGGAAGAAGAAGAAGAAGGGAGAAGCAAGCAGAAGGGTTTGGGGAAGAAAGGGGAGAAAAATTTTCAGTTTTTTTTTTATTGATAAGGGTTAAATTGGAATTTTGGTTTTTTTTGAATCTTTTAAATTATTTTTTTAAAAACTGGGGTGTGTTTAGAAGAATTGGGGGTGCGGAGAGCCGGGCCCATATTTTAATTGTTCTTTCATATAATTTTTTAACTATCAACTTTTACGCCCCATTCTTGTCTCTATCTGGAAACATACATTTACAACTTTCTTCTAAATTATCTGTATGTTTTTTCCTACTGCTTAATTTTTTATTGTTGAATTTGCAATGCCTGTTCTTAATGGTTACCATTTATTTATATTTGAATTTGTGTATGTAGCTTGAGAGAATAGTTGGTTCTGCTGCTGCAAAAAGGATGATCAACTCAGATAAAGGGATCTTCGTTTTTGCTTAGGAAATTCTTCAAATTTGTTTATTACTTTGTTGCAAAATTTCAAAAGAAAGCATGAATACAAAACTAGTATCAATGTACTTGTATGCAAGGATGAAAATATCGTGAAATATCGCGGATACGGATATTGTGATATGGATATTGGGTGTTAATGTATTTCTTCCTAGGTATCGTGGATATATCGCAAAATATCGCTATCGATATCGATATCGGTTCAGTGTAGTACAAAATTGGATGAAAATCGGGAAATATCGCGGATATATTGTGGATATATCGTAAATTATCGCATATATATTAAAATTCGCAATTTTGATTCAAAAAAATTGAAACATGTGATTTTTTTTTACTTTGTATTATGTATTTTGTTTGATAGTAGAAAGAATATATTCTCTTATCACATCAATCTTTCTTTGTTTTATTTTAGTTGATAAAAATAACATTTAATTGGTATATTGTAAATTGATATGCTTAATTGGGCTAATTATGTATATGTTGGGTGAAACATTAATAGTTAACTTTTAGAAGTTTATTATAAAATAATAATTTTACAATTAATTATGTTAAGGTCATAATGACGCTTTTTAAATAAGTGTACTTATTCAAAAAAATTACTTAAAATTTTAGAAAAATGTTTTGCATTTTTCTTAATTTAAAAAAGGTTTTTGTAAAAATTTCCTTATGTTAAAATAATTGTTAACAATTTTTTTTGAAACTATATTGATAAAATTAAAATATTTACAACCCTAACAATATTTAAAAAAAAAAAATATATATATATATATATATGTTTTGTCTTGGTATCTTTGAATTTAGGAAATATAAGAAAGCTGACAACACACGTCATTAGGTAATTGAAAATCTAAAAAAAAAAAATTTGTTTGATAATTGAAAACATGACTTTTATATATCAAGGCATAAAATATTGAATTAAAATATAATTCAAAACATGCATCTTAGCATATATAAATTTAACCAACATCTTATAAAATTGAAAATATATTTGGTGCCACACAAATATAATATTAGCTAGAGACTACAATTTGGGGCTTACTAATTTTAATTAAATTTTATAAATTGTGGCTCAATTACTTCCAATTAAGTCTTACATTGAAGCTACAATTGAAAACATGACTTTTATATAATAAGACTTAAAACATTGAATTAAAATATAATAGGAAACATGCATCTTAGTATAATCCAACGTCATATAAAATTGGAAATATACAGTATTTGGGTAATTTGCAACCACTCATAGACACTGCACAAATATAACACTAGTTAGAGACTATAATTTGGGCTTACTTTGAATTAAATTTTATAAATTGTGGCTTAATTACTTCCAATTAAGTTTTACATTGAGACTACAATTAGGGAATTCTGGGATGTGAAGAAATGTTTATATATGTTTGTTCCAACATTAATCGAAATGTTGTAATTTGAGATTTCAAATTTCAAAAATCAAAGAGATCAAGAAACTTATGAATGACATGTGCATAACTATATCTATGAGTACTCTAATGTGATAAGTTGTTATCAGTACTGTCTGGACAAAGATGACATTTCATCTACTATGTTTGAACCTCATAGGTCATCTTTTTTGTTCTAGTGTATTGTATCATGTAATTTTAGTAATTTTGTATTGTATTATGTAATATATTGTTAGTTTTTTACTATTCAGTATAGTATTTATAAAGTTTATTATCTATATGTTAGTTTTAAATATATTATTTTATTGTGATTTTGGGTGGAATATATGTGTAATGATGTGTTAAAATAATCCCTAAAATTTCATATTAAATTTCCAAAAATTTAAAAGATATCCGTCACTTTTTCAAATTTTTTGCGATATCGATATATCCATCGATATATCCGTAAAATTAAGGTTGCGATATCACTTGCGATATCGATATTTTCATCCTTGCTTGTATGTAAGGATTGGTTCTTTTTATTATCATGGGGAATTAGGATTTAATTTAATTATTTTTGGTGATGTTTGTGTACTTTACATGCACTCGTTATTTTGGATCTACATTTATTAAAATATAAAAGGACATGTACACTATATAGATTTCTCAGCGATGCTTTTCTTCTAATTGAAAGGTTATGTTAAAATTGCGATAATATGTAAAATTCTTGTGTTACTTTGTTTGCAATTATTTGTAAAAATGTAAGATGATGCTCGGTTAGTGATAATTGTTCACCTGGATGACGTAATATTTTGTTATACGTGGAAGTATTACTTAGTATATATTAAATTATCATTTATTTTATGTTAGGATATTACTTGATGTATGTTCAATTTTTTTTAAATAAATAGATAATATTTAAAATCATACCTAGAGAGCAAATATGTATTGATTTCAAATCAAGAAGATATCTTAATTGCAAGAAACAACCACATGACAAATGATATTTTTATACTGTCATAAAAAGAGCAAAAAACATTTAGCCACCCAAAAATTAAGTGAAAAAATCAACTCCACATCGCTCCAAGCATGTGCTGTGGATTTCGAACATAATTTAGTTAACAACTAGATCGTGTTTTACGGATTTTAAAACCACAAGGAAATTTTATGCAACATTTTCAAACCATCGCACATTAAATAACTTCTTTTTTTTTTTTTTTTTAAAGAGGCATTGTCAAAATCATTCAAAAAACATTTTCTTTCTGTATTATAATTTTTATTTTATCTCACTCCTTGATTAGAGTATTTATAAATATAGTACATCAAGGATTGACAATAGATCTATACCATTAATAAATAATAAATATATATTACGTGGTTAAAACTATTATGACAAAAACTCATATGCAATTGTTGCACTGTGCGACGATTACACTTAAAGCACAAAAAGACATACTTACAAGTCATAAAAGACATACTTGAATAACTCATATTTATACTGTAAAAAACATACTTATAAAACACAACTTATAGCTGAAAAACACGTACTTATACCTATAAAAGACATACTTGAATCCTATCGCATGTGAGACAGTCTCACAAGAGACCAACTCATCTATTATATCTATTATAATGTATATATTTATATTTATATTCAACTCTTTTTAAGAAAAGAATTAATTGGATTGGCGGAACTTCCTTTCATCAGATAGGAGGTTGGCAAAGCGTGCGAGAGCTTCTTCATTAGTGCCCTCTTCTTGAACCGGCTCCGGTCTACCGGTCTCCAAGTTCACTCTTGAAACCGGTTTTTTCAGAAGACTCTCACCTATCTCTGTAAGTCTTTGCATATTCTCCATAGTTGTGATATCAAGAGACGCTGCGTCTCCACTCAATCTATCCTCCTTTTCGTTACAAATTACAAATTAATCAATCCAAATTATAAACATATATTTTGAACAACACATGCATGCACTTAGATTGAATAAAAATGGTTACTTGAATTCGAAGGTAGTTTTGATGGTTTTGCAGAGACTGGAAGATGGTGGAGACATGAATGTCGACCATGTCGGAGCTAGCGTCTCCTAAAATGTCGAGCAAAGGAGATCCTCCATTGTTGTATACCCAACTGAGCAATCCCCATTTAGCTGCATCTTTTGCATTATATTTCTCTTCCATTTCAGGAATGCCAGTGCCAAGGGATAGGACAAGCATTCTGCTGCTATCCACTGCTTGCATCTCTACAGCTTTGAACTTTCCCAGCATTACTTCTTTCGATATGTGTGTTATGGCCGTTAGAGTCTGTCATCATATACAATTCTACTCTCACTTTTTCTATATATTCACATTTTACCATACCAATTTTATTCTATTTACTTTTCCAGTTTAGTAAAAAATATATTTATACTGTCGCAATTCTACCTTCTGGCAATTAGAATCTATGTGTGACAAAAGCGCCAACTCAGAAGCCATATAATTTTGAAAATAAAAACTAAAGTGAAAAACAAAAAAAGTCACCTTTTCAAAATTGTAATTTATTTCTAACCATTTTTGGAATTAGAAAAAACAAAAAAATAACAACTTTTATTCACTTTTGTAGTTCGAGGTATAATTCTATCTTTTGGCAATTTAAGTCAATTTGTCCTGCTAAATAGTCATCACAGATGTCACATAAGCTACATATATAATTTCTTTAAGAAAAAAAAAAGTACTTTTTTTAAATGATATCAAAATGATTTATTTAAGATAAATTTAAATCTAAATTCCATTTTGTTACATTTGAGAATAAATAATCACAATCATGTGACTTGTATGAGGTAGATCTAATGTGGCCATTTAGCCGAAAACATGGTTTTAGATCGGAAACATGTAACAAGTAATAAAAGTGTATGTATTTGCTAATTTCAAAAAAAAAAAAAAAAGTGAGGACTCAATTGCAATTTATTGAGACATGTGGGGTTTTATTTTTATTTTTTTGCAATTTGACCTCAATTTTATTACGGAATTACATGACATCTGACTTGATATTTTTCTAAAATAAAATTGTAGTTTGAATTGCAACAGTAATTGATAATAATTGTGATTTTTTTTTTTCTAAATTCAAAAGGTTATGGTAGAATTGCAGTTTTAAAATTATGGTGGTTTTTCTTTTTAAAATTTTTATATTTAGTATATATATAGTAGGATGAAGCAAATTAACCATGCATATTGGTTCTATTACATTTAGAGATTTTCATCATCACTATATTTATGTTCTCTCCAACTGAACATATTGATAAATTAACACCAGTTTGCTCGATAAAACACATATAATAGCATACAAAAGTCATTATGTTGTGTTTGCTGGAATTCTAATCCTAGTGAAAGAAACCAATCGAGGGTTTAACTTGAAGGATTTTCATGATTATAATAAAATTAGGGTTATTTAATTTAAAGGAAGTATATACTCACAGGATTATTAGCTGCAACCCCTCCATCAATAAGATTAAAAGTGTGTGTTTCTTGATCTACATTTGTAATCTCGAAATAATGAGGTGGCAGATAAGTTGGAGCTGCTGAGGTCCCCAAACACACATCTGATAGCTTTGCATTTCTTGTAGCATTTTCTTTTCCCTGTTCCATGTTCAAATTAAAAAATTAAAATAAAATAAAGATTAAAAATGATTTACCCAGACTCATTCAAAATACAAATTTTAAACTTAAAATAGACCATACGTGATCTTCTATTACACTTGGTATTACATCTCTTATTTCAAAATAATCACCACATACCACGTGTATTCAGTGACATTATTATTTAACACATGTCATATAA
This sequence comes from Scutellaria galericulata, assembly GCA_946896805.1. Taxonomy (NCBI): domain Eukaryota; kingdom Viridiplantae; phylum Streptophyta; class Magnoliopsida; order Lamiales; family Lamiaceae; genus Scutellaria; species Scutellaria galericulata. The sequence continues at coordinate 13,691,904 of OX335794.1, forward strand.
TAAATACTATGAAACATGACATGTAACACCAAATATAATAGAAGATCCAACTCGACAATAGACTGAAATATATATCCTTAAGAATTTTCTGTTAGCAACAAGATTTATTGGACTCAAGGCTCCAAGGATTAATCAAAGTTGCGGCTAAACTTAGATTCATGAGGAATATCTTATCATTTGATAAAAAAAAAAGGTTGAAAATATATATATTTTTAATTTCTTATAAAAAGTGGGGTTGAAATCATTTTTCTTCCCATGACTATAATATCATTCAATTTTGGTTTCATAAGTATCGTGATTTTAAATTTTATTTTAACAATATAAGAATTTGCGATTTCAGTCCAATTTTGGTCAAAATTTTTGAATTTCGCAGGCTTTCCGGTGTCCTAGAAAATTGACTGGCAACATGTGTCAAATTATTGATTAACACATGTCGTCATGTCACTTCTAGGCCACCGAAAAACTCCATCCTAGTTCGACAAAACTGGACTGAAATTAAACAAATTCTAAAACTATGGAACTAATTTGAAAATCGTGATAATTATTAATAATCCTCACCGTAAAAAGTGTATAAATTCCAATATATATATATATATATAGAGAGAGAGAGAGAGAGAGAGAGAGAGAGAGAGAGAGAGAGAGAGAGAGAGAGATTACATCAGTAGTAGTGAAGATAATAGGTTGAAGGCGCTTGAGATCAAAGGTTGGAATGACCAAGTTTGTCAAGGTCTGGTTCATGGTCAGATTGCCTAATACTCTATTTATCAATGCTGAAAGATACTTTCCATTATACTTTGGCCCACCAAAAAAATTGGTGATCCTTCTCACAAAATTATCTCGTCTAACATCAACATACAATGTCATCATCAGTACTGATTAATAGTTCAAAAAAGAAAAAAAATAAAACTTGTCTCTATATATATAACATTTGCAACTAGCACTTAAATAAACCCAAACATATAAATTCCATTCTTTTTTATCAACTATTTAAATTTCAATCATTTCTAATAATCAAAAATATTAATTTTTGACATCTTTACTATATATGGATAACATTACTATCTCATGTCATGAAAAGCAAACTATTCCACCTTATCCCTCCCTCCTCTACCACCCAAAAATAGCAAAAAAATAAATAAACTTAAATTGCAACTAAAATATATTATTGTTATTATTTTTATAAGAGAATAAAATACCTTCTCTTAGGGAATATTTTTGGGCTGTGCTCCAAGTAGAAGTTGGTAATATTGTTTGCAGCATAGAGAGGGCGATTATTGGGTGGAGCTGGTGCAGTGAGCATGATGGTGATCAGACCACCAGTGCTGGTTCCAGCGACTACGTCGAAATAATCGGCGATTCTTGCATCAGGACCGTCCAATCCCTGGAGCTTGGATTCTAAGTTGGCTAGGATTGTTGCAGGGAGTATGCCTCTAATTCCACCTCCATCTATACTCAACACTGTCGCCATTCTTCCTTTTGTTTCAGCTCTACATGTTGTGATTAATAATAATAAAAACAAATTCAGGGCCAAAAACACAACCTTTTTCTCCATTTTTTAGTGTCCAAAAACAAAGGAAAAAAAGGCACTGCCCAGTAAATATCACTCCCCTGTCTATTTATAGACCGACAAATTCCTCTATTTATATTTTTTTTTATAAAAAGGGTTGACTCCTTGTATAAGAGGCCGACCACAATGATTCAATCTAAACCTAACACGTATGAAAGTATAACTGGTTATGTCTGGTCCAAGAGAAAAGAGAAGGACGACTGACCAGATAATTAATCGAAAGGACCACCATTCTTATTGAGATCAGGATTGTAATATGATAATGTCAAGTGCAATAATAAAATTAAGTAATAAATAGCTTCCAAATCAGGAAAACCAATTAATTGATTGATCAAGTGTATAAGCTCATGAATGAAGCATAAATTTAAAAGCCAAGCATCAATTACAAATCTTAAACTAATTTGGCTCGACTCAAAGAACTAAACAAGCACAATTTATGTGTGATTATTAACTTTCCGTACTTGTAATCTCATCAACTGCTTTAAAAAGTCATTTGAGACAGAAAAATGGTTAAACCATCATTATTTCTTAGAACAGTGCTAGAATATCCAAGAATAAAAGAATATAGTTATGTTCGATTAGGATCACAAACTTCATTGTTCTTGTTTTATCCAAATCTTAATTATTATTTTAAGTTCATTCATTCAGATTATCAAAAGGTAAATCATGCTAGATAAATATAAACAAATTCAATTAGGTAGTGGTCAATTTCAAACCGAAAACGACATGATTGTTTAGTGAGATCACGGGTGGATATGGGGCTTTTGGAATTGTCCTAGTATAAGATGATGGTGTCCCTCCATTGTTGTATGCTTGTGGCCCACCAAATATGTAACAAAAACAAGATCTAGGAAAAATATGGAAGCTGATTTGACCGCTATCGAATTTGTAGGAAGTGCAAATGAAGTTGTAGATATCCATCATTTTATGCGACTATCAACATTAAATGGTCTTGTCTTCTTTTTACTAATTTCCTCTTTTTTTTCACCTTTTCCAAGTCCAGAGATTACCTAACAAAAAGGGGTTGTCCCAATCCACACAAATATCATGACTAATTTTGTTTTTAAATGCTTTATCCATTTTTCCTTAGCAAAATAGACATCCAAGAATTTTGTGGATTAGAGATGAAATCTAGTGAAGAAAAACATTTGCCATAAAATAGTGATAAAATACGAAAATATTAATAATAGAAAGCGGCTTACAATTAATGGTAGATGGCAAAAACTCATATGTTCCCGGGACATGGATATTAGATATGTGTCCCCAACCCGACCTGACTCGGCCGGCTCAGAAAACGGGTTCACGTGCGCCCACGCTCACCCCACGCGCCGATGTCGCTCGCGCACACCGCGCGCATCTTCATCTGGATACCTTGAAGGTATTCCATGGATACTTGAAGGTATACATGTGAATACATGTGATGTTTGAAAAAAAGTATTCCATGGATACCTTGAAGGTATACATGTGGATATCATGCGCCCACGCCATGGATACCTGCGATCGCTCATACGCCCATGCCGGGCGTGCACCTCACAAGCCTCGTGCACCTTCATCTGAAATAGGTGTGATACCTTCAAGGTACATGTGATACATACCTTTTTTGTATACATGAAAAAAAAAATTTGAGCAAAAAAGAAATTAAAAATTAATGTGGGGACCACGGAATGTGATGGGGACACGGTGTCCCGGGACACAGGAGACCTACTCATGGTAGATTAGTGACGGAATATTAAAGACAGACATAATCCGTTCCCAATTTGTTGGTGATTTGGTCTCTAATTCCTTATATATTAGAGGCATAATTTTTCAATCTCTAAATTTTAGCGACCATCATTTTAGTGACCGACAGTTCTATTACCATTCATTACTAATATAATCTAGAGATCGATATTTTATGATTGAAAACGAATATTCTTTCCATCTTTATTCTGATATGTTCTTGTAATGAAGTAATTAAACTGCTTTATATTCACTCAATATCTCAATTGCCAATTTCATTACTATCATGGAATCAAAAGATCCATGCAATTAAATTATGTTTGAGGAAAAAGGGTGCTGATATTTGAGATGTAATACGAGAATTGAAGAGTGAAATTTACAAAAATGTTACAATAACCTAGCATTTGAATAGTAAAAATCCTCTAATATCGACATTATTCATAAATACATTCATGGTCGAGAGCATATACACATATGATTGTGCTCAATTATACACCTAATTGTATTAGACATTTAAAAAAAAAAAAAATTCGAATGGTAATTTTTGCCAGTGAGATGTGTAACCGTGACATTTAATTGAGATTCTCTTAAATCTATTTAATTAGAAGTACTTATTCTAATTTAAAAATCCATATGTGTTCAAGTATGCAACATAATGAGTATCATAAATATATATGTGTATGAATAACATATATATTTACACCTATTTTTATAATCTAGTCATTATGGTTAAACAATATATTTATATTAATTAATTAATATCGCCCCTGCTATGTCCTACCCCTTTAATTAGGTGGCTGGGTTACACATGCAGTAATATTATTGCTAAGTAATTATTTATCTGTACCCTAAAAGAAGTACTTATCTATTTCGAATTTTAATTAATGAAGATACAATTTTTTTACGATATTTGCAGACTCGAATCTCACGATCAACTTATTAGCCTTAGGACCCTACTTAGTTTCTGCTAGTGAATTATACTGCTAGCTCTTAAAAATTGGCCCAAATGTACGTTTGAAATTTAATACTTCAATTATTTTATTTATATATTCATCCTACAGTATTTTGTCCTTTCAACATATATAATTCTTCTTTAACAAAACGAAATTTGGGGATAATAGAGGCCAGTAGTTATTTATCAAAATCTTTGGAAAATAAAATGTTGTTTTGAAAAAAAAAAAAACTTAAATGAAATTATTTTTACGAATAAATTAGACACATTATTCACAAGTCAATCTTTTTATGATTATGAGTAGAGATCTGTCTCGTAAAATTAAAATCGTGAAATGGTTTAAAAAACTAAATACTCATCTTTTTATTTATACAATTAATCAGTTATTAATACACTAACAGGGACGTGAATTTTACCTATATCAATAATCAAAAAATGATTTTAACACCAACGTTAGTTAAAATTGAACTGAATAAGTGGAAACAGCGATATACAGTGTATGTAAGGTGAATTGATAACTAACGCAGGATTGACTGAAGAGTCAAAGTTAACAAAGTCAACCATAACCTAAATTTAATAATCTATTCACATTTTTTGAAATTGTTTACTTTATCATTGGAGTGGATTATTACCAATTGTTCTATGGTAGAAGATCTGAATATTCAAAGTCAAAATATGTAATTGATAAACAACTCGCATGATTAAAATATATATTTTTTTATATTGTATAGACACACTCGCAATTTTTTTTTACTACATACTCTTTTACAAATTGGCAAACAAGAGAGGGAAAAGTGATCTAATTGTCCATTTGGACTGTAATTATGTGTGTTTTGCATTTTGAGGATAGTATGTGTTTGGGGGCTGATAATTTCAAACTTTAATTAAAACTTTAGCTAATTGAGGACAGTTAAGCTCAACCATTTTATACGTTGAGCTGAAATTGAAATTACAATGCAGTGCTAAAGTCTACAACATAATTGTCTTATTTGAGAATTGTAACCAAAACTAAAATATATATATATATTATTACCAAAAAAATGAAAATGAAAAAAAATTCAAAAACTATTTATATAAATTATAAATCGATTATTAAAGTATGATAATTATTTAAAATAATAATACAACCATAAATTTTTTAAAAAATATGTCATGTCATGTATACTATTAATATTTGACTTCAATGCATTGTAGAGTCCTAATTAGTATAAAATTGATTTTCTAGCCCAAACCATTTAATAATTTTTGAAAGGGTAAATTACAAAAATCATGTCAAGCTATAACCTCCTTTTACATTAAAATATATGCACTTCAAAACTTTACTATACAACCGACAATCTTTGCGAATGGTACCAAATGACCGCTACAGGTAATTGTCGGTGGAATATTTTCAAAATATATTCCTTTTCGTGCTAGTATTATAAGGATCAATTTTGGGAATATTCTAGGAATATTCTAACGTCGATTAGACAATTGTGTAGTAAAATTTGAAAGTTGGAATACCTTAATGGTCCAATATTTTGATTAAGTTTTGGATAAAGTAAAAAAATTTAAGAGCTTGGACAAGTATGAAGTTTTATCGACAAGGAAAGCAGTGACATTTGGTGGTTACAAAGGGATTCTTTGGGCTATGGCTTGCTCAAAATTTTTCTTAATTGATTTACATTAGTTGATTTCGTGGTCGGCGGTGATCGTTGTGAGATGAGAAAGATGTATCGTGTAAATGCAGAAAATTGTTATTTGAAAATTAATCTGAACCATATAGGCATTTTCTATCTCTATACTCTATAAATTATACAACCAAACAAAAATTAAATAATTTAAAAAATACACTAACATTCAATCCAAACACACTAATTAAATTAACCTAATACTAACATTCGAAACAAACATATACTGTATTAGATCCCCTTTTATAAACACACAAATCCATCATAATATACCAATTATTAAAAACTCAACTATCAAACCAAACCAGTACTTAGGGTTGAATCTTAGAAAAATATAAGTATGAAAAATAGCTTCGAAAACTTACTTATGTTGTAAATTAATTAAATAAAATGGACATTACTCATTTGACCCTTCATATTCTATTATGACTTTTGAAGTCTATTAGCTTATATAAATATGTACTCAATTGTATGAAAGGGGTGGATTAATAAAATTCTATATTCCTTTATCTATCTTCTTTCTTTCTTGTTCATTACTTTATATTGTCTCTATATTGATACATAGAGATAGAATCGAGACGACTTATTTTACAACACATTATCAGCACGAGTGCTCTGTGAACGGTACTATTCAATCGTATCTTATGATTTATTTATTTGATTTTCTAGAATAATGTTGTTTCAAGTTCATATTGATATGATAATAACAAGCTCGAAAATATATAGCAATTGTAACTGGATTAGAGCTCATAAGCAATTCTTAAGATTTGATTTACATTGGTGGATTAGAAACCGAATGAAAATATATTATGCTCTAACTTCAAGACCCATATGTGGTTCAAATAACAATAATGAATTTAAATAAGAATCACATTTAATCAAAATCTACTCATAAGTTGATTCACATGATAATAATGATTCTTTGCCAATGTTCTAAAGGCATGACACTAGTTGGGTTCCTAGGCTGGGCTAGAGATGGACTTTATGAGAACATTGTTTGATGTTGGATTTTAATAGTCAACTTACAAAATAAACTGAACTTCGTGATAAAATACTTGTGTTTATGTATTTTGTGATCATCATCGATTCATTTGTTAATAGTGTGGACTTGTAGTTCCGAGAACATTTAATTTTTTTGTTTTATCCATGAGTGTTCTTATATATACATGTAGTTTTATAAATGAATTAGATAATGTATTAGTATTTGGCCTACGGGGAATTCCAATAAAATATGGTAATAGTACTCAACAATTGTAAGGTATTTGATGGGGTTTCTTCAATGTATTCACAATCATATAGGCTAATACAAATTTGATTCTCAAATGCAATATCATATAGCTTACTGCTATATATATTTTCTCTCTGTTATTTTGTGTTACCTTTTATGTACATTTATACAAAAGAGCTCTTTTATACATTATTGTTTTTATCTGTCTTATGTTTCCTTTTATAACATGGGATGTCACACATTGCAACAAGCCTAGGACTGAGCTATGTACACATTGTGGATCTTGGCACTAAAGATAGATCTGATTGATTGTTGGAGACAAGATTTAATAACATGACTCGCCCAGATTTAAGTTGTAATAAAAAGGGACTTCAGCTTTGGTTCAGAAAATCATTTAATTAACTTGGGTGGGAAAAGTTATAACGAAGTTGAGAATGTAATAATAGATCTGCATATATATATATATATATATATATATATATATATATATATATATATACTAGTAGACAACACGTGCTTTGCACGTGGAGGACAACTCGAAATTCTAAAATGAAAGATAATAAGTTTGTGTATTGACTCCTAATTATATATTTTCTTTCTTGATTGTCTTTTGTGTCTTACTCTTATTTTTTCTTGGGATTAAATTTATATTTTTTTCTCATTCATTTTTATAGAAGATAAATGACTTATTCTTCAATTATGATCGTGATTTTCCTTACAAATCTTTGGTCATCCTTTTCAAGTTCGAACAATTATACTTTCATTTACCCTTGTTAGTGCATATATCTGTCCGACCCATCGATGAAAAAAAATCCTCCATTTCCTTAATTTACGCAATCTATGATCGTTGAAAAAGTTTTATGTTGTTTGATATTTAGGTTATGTATAGTTTCTTGATCTTGTTTAGGTATCTCAATTCACATTTCATATCAACTATCTTTCTAGGTAAATCATTTTTTACGTAAGCTTTAGTAATAATTAGGAACATTCGTAAGATCATATGAACTTGTGTCTTTTCCCATGTTGTTCAAGAAAAAAATTGATCTTTTCAAAGTACTCGAAACTTGTAAGGTATCAGGTTCTCTTTTGAAATCAATAGACAATACTTCAAAGAATGTATTCGATAAAACTTTCGCATATATTGGTGCACAATACACTAAAATTATTGCATACAATCTTCGCAATTCATATGACATTTGAAAAGAACTTCATTCAAACATTATGTAATATTTTGATCAACTTCCAACAAACCTCTTTTCTGTACGTCTTTGAAAGCAGTACATTGTCTACCATACATCATCAACAAATATTCAAACGATGTTGGTCCTTTTACATAATTTATGAATAACCTGAGATAATATGTTTCTTCTTCTACTGGATTTGTGGGACTTATACATCAAATTACACCCCCTTTCTTTTTGTCCTTCCAACATTTTCTTTGTATATCTTATATGTAATGCTCAGGAAATTCTCAATATTTCTTCACTTATACGAAACATTGTGAAATACAAAGTGAGCATTGTTTTGGAGGCATGATCATATGTCAAAATATTTTTTAAATTTTGATTTACTCAATAAATTAAGCTTTGTTGGTTGGGTAGATGTAGTTGTAAGTTGATAACTGAAAGAGATATTTCATATAAATTGAATTAAAAAATTCTCCACATTGGTTCTTGTATTGAGACAGAGCATCTTCAAATTGTTTGATTTCATCAATCGGATCCTTATCATTTTTTTGGGTAGGTGTTTGAACATTATACAAATTTTCTTTTATTTCATTCCACTATGGATTGCAAGTCATCATCATAAGAGACTTTGTTTTCCAAATCTATGTACTAATACTAAAGAATTAAGATATCTTTGTCATCTTGGTCCACTAATAAATGTTGATGGAAGAACATTTTTTTTAATTTCACCACCTCTGATTTCTTCTTTGAAGACATTATCCATGATTCTTTGATATAAATCAGCTTGCATATTGATTTGGTGGCGTCAAAAATAATCTAATCTTGTTGTCTCCAATTTTATATAGTTTTCTACTACATATTGTTGCAACAATTCGACATGTAAAAATATTAATTGGTATGGATTTATATTTTGAAGTTTGTAGCAACAATTTCTCTACATGAGATTTTTTTTTCACTTTCTTTCTCAACAACTAACAAATTTAAACAACATAATTAGTTCTTAAAATTCTTAGGTGTTGTATTTAAATAAATATATTCATTTAACATTCATAATGTGTTGTTCTTGAGAAATCATGTCTTCTACCAAAGAAATTTTTGGTATTGTCAAGATATCAGTAACACTTTGAATATTAACTGAAATCAAATAAAATTTTAATAAGAAAATTTAAAAGTTTAAATAATCTTTATATGTTTGTACGTAAGTGAGAATAAGAAATAAGATGAAAAAAACCAAATGTAAGAAAACCAGTAATAATAGAAAGATGTACTTTGTTCTTGTTCAATGTTTTTTGTTGAATTCTATTGGATCCATGTGGTTTAAGTTTTATGATATTTTGATGTCAAGTTGTTTCACCCCTCAATATCAAAGTTGATATTGTAATGAATCATAACATCCATAGTAATACATTATTCTATGTCTCTTATCAGAAAGAGTATGACCAATAATTGTATGAACTAATGTTTTTTAAAAATTCAAACATTTCTTCAAATTCAAAAGTAAACATATCCAATACTTCAATTGGATCCTCAATAGTTTTGTGAACTTAATTTTTTTTATTATTACAGTAAATTGTAGGTAGTTCGTACTCAAATCTCAAAGTTGTGCAATGAATGCATTCAAACACTTCCTTTTTATTTTGTATTTTAGAAATAGATTCATAAATTGATAAACCTAAAGTGGGGGTGAATGTGAAATCCACTCATTTTGATCAAAAAATAGTTCAAAATAAAATTAATTGATTTCAAATCCGCATCTATACAAACACCACCAATGAATTTGCTGCAGGGAATTTCACATCCTTCTCAAATTCTTGCATCCAAATGGAGCCTAATATAATTTGGTGAAGGTGGATTTGGATGACTACTCCTTATAATGCAATTAAAAATATTAAATTACATGGTAAAATCTAGGATTTTTATAATTCTATAAGAATTAGGATTAAAATTTTAATATAAAAATACTAAATTAGTCCTTAGAAATTGGAGAGTAAATGGTTTTACTTTTATATAAAAAAAAAGGTTAAAAATATTTTCCCATCTGAACTATACGTGAATTTTTGTAGAAAATTTAACATGTTTTTCTTTGTTGTATGAACTTTAAATTTGAATCATTTTATGATATCAGACAAATCCTAAGAGTACATATATTCAAAATCAATGATTAAAGTTATTCAAATAAAATAATATTAAATTACTATCATAACCTTAAATAATATAATTCAGTGAAGGTGTATTTGAAAGAGTACTCCTTATAATGCAATTACAAATATTAAATTACATGTAAAAGTCAAGATTATTAGAATTCTATTAAAATTAGGATTAAAATTCTAATATAAAATTACTAAATTAATCCTTCGAAATTGGAGAGTAAATGGCTCCTTTTATTAATAAAAAATAAAAAAAACAAAGGAAGAAAGAAAAAAATAAAACAAATGAAGCCGTAAGAAACAGGAAAAACATAACTAAATTATTATAATATCATATGTGCAAATAATTAGCTGCCTTATAAACAGAGTCATGAAATATTATGCTATAAAATTATTATTAAATATTAAAATATTAAATAAAATTCTAATATAAAATTATTCCAATATGAAAATTCTAAATTACATTTATGACCTTAAATAATAACAATTATGATATATTCTAATATTAGATTATTAAATACAAAAATAATAAGTAGAATTTTAATATAAAGTAATTAAATTATAAAGTGAAAATAAAATAATTAATTTATATTAGAATTCTAATATAAAGTTATTCAAATAAAAAATATTAAATTACTATCATGACTTTAAATAATAATCTTTAATAAAGATATATGATCTATATTAAATTAGAGTCCTAATATAATAGTCCTACTCATAATAGAATTCTATATGATTTTGGATTACAATTTCTATATAAAATTATATAAATATGAAAATCTTAAATTATTATTATAACCTTAAATAATGATCTTTACTAAGGATATATTAGGCAATCCATATTTTGTAAGAAACATCCATACTTATATATATATATATATATATATATATATATATATATATATAATTAGAGTCCTACTCATAATAGAATTCTATATGATTTTGGATTACAATTTCTATATAAAATTATTTAAATATGAAAATCTTAAATTACTATTATAACCTTAAATAATAATCTTTACTAAGGATATATTAGACAATCTATATTTTGTAAGAAACATCCATACTTTTATATAGGTAATATATATATATATATATAAGTTAATTAAGCTCAAATTAATGTGACTTGAGTGCTTAATACTCCTTCTGATCTCAATTAAGTATTTGTTTTGGAGTTTTTATCGTAAAAACATACAAATTGGACAAATACATCCCTAACTAGTAAAAGAATTAAGAATTTCAAAATTAAAAAGAGATCAAATTAATTCCGTAAAATGATCATGATATCAAATTCCTAAATTTTAGCTGATGAATATTAAGATGAATAATTTGGGAATAGAGTAGTTTAAAAATTAAAAAAACGACACTTAATTGGAAGCTGGGTTAACCTCTAAAATGATGTTTAATTGGATTGAATTAGGGGGTATTATTTAATTGTCATAACTATAAGATGATGAGGCTTATTGCAACATACTATTGGATCATCATCACACGCATTTCATAAAATGATGTTTTTACTAGTCATGATAGTGTAGGGTGTTTAATAGGGTTTATAATTCATGTGACGGTAGTTCAATGATCAAAGTGAAAGATCAAGAGATAACTTTTGAATAGAGGGTAACACTATAAATACTACTCCAATTCTATGTAAATGATTTTTTTATAGTTTTTTATAGCAGACCAATAAAATTAGAACAAAATACTCTTAAATCTCTCCATTCATTCCAAGATTTCGTATGATACGTTGAAAAATAACATATTTTCTTGGAACATGGATTTAGGTAGACTTGACAAAAACTTGGATTCTTATTTAAAATAAAATTGAACGTCAAATAAGTTAATAATATGAAATGTAGGAGTATATCTTTTGAAGGTGATTGAGCAATAATTGGTTATCAAATTATCCTTGGTTTAAAAGAAGGTTAATTGTTTCATTAAGCAAATCAAAATTGTGTTGAGAGACAAGTTTAGATGATTTTCTTTCTATAGGCTTTTTTAATAAAATATTGCAATTTGAATTTTTATTAACAAAATACAGTGTAAAAGGTGAGATTTAATGAAATAGGTGAAATCGCCTCTTATTAAAAATTAAGTAAATAAGGAGATGTGTCAGAAGTCGTCACTGTAGTTATTTCACCTATTTTATTAAATCTCTCTTTTTACAAGGTATTTTGTTAATAAAATTTTCAAATTGCAATATTCTATTAAAGAGACCCTTTTCATATGGAATCAGGAGGAGATCGATCTGCAGAGATATATATATATATATATATATATATATATGTTGTGATTTTTCTTAAAATAAATGAGTCTGGAAAGGGCAAAAGAAAGCCAAATTAATGAATAAAATTGGAATTAGTAGACTGAGTGTGGTTAGTTTAACGTGATATGAGACAGTATCGAGACAATATCAAAGTGGACCTGGGTGAATTCCATGGTTGGATTGGCAAAGGAAGCATATCACACTTTGAGTTTCTAATCACCAAAGCTGTTGTTTTCGGTTTTCATTTCAATTCTTATATTACTCTCATCTACCACTTTTGATGTTGATCTTTTCACCATGTTTCTCCTTAATTAGCCCTTCCAAAAGGAAATAATTTATTGCCACTTTTGGTTTTGTTTTATTTCTTTATTTTCCTTCGTCATGAATTACGAAAACATATTTGTTTCTTCTCTCAATTATCCATTATAATATTTAAATATTCTGATGTAATATCCTACCTACCTACCTACCTACCTACTTAAGATAAAAACAAAACAGATAGGAAATGATCTATTGATAAAAATGTCTTAATTCCATGAACTAATTCAAATATATTTCTAAATATAGATCGTATAATATTTTTATGAAATAACCAAAAACACATTTTTATATACTCTAGAAAATTTATGATACTCATATTTATACTAATATAAACCTAATATCTTAAAAGATAAAGTTAAAATAATATAAAAATATTAATAACAGACAAAATCTATTATTCTTCTTAATATTTACAATTCCTCGACAGAACATATAAGAGATTTGGTCTCTTTGTAGCTTATTATGAAATAAGACTTAGATTTTATGGATATAGCAATGCATCTTCGATGTTTTGCTCTCAAATTTAATAGTGGTAAGGTGTAAGGGTTTTAACCACATCTTTAAATGTTTGCAAGTTCGTCTAATCGGTTTTTATTAAGATATATTATGGGGAAATAGTTTGCATATCTCGAAAATACTTGTTAGTAGGGAATGAGAGTTAGATCCAGATTTAGTTATTTTAAGATAAAAGCTTTTAATTAGATAAAATGTTGATTGAATTTTCTTGATGGAAAAATACTAAGCATGACAGTTTCTTTTGTCATGGAACTTTCGATCGAGTTGATAAGAGGTTATCCTTCTTAATGTATGACATATGCAATTAAGTATATCATTGAGTACCATGTACCTAGTGTTCGATTGAGTAAGTTCATTCCATATTCGTATTACAGTCTTCTAGTTGATATACGCTATGAATTACACCAAGCGAAGCAACACATTTTAAAATACCCTATATTTCCACGCATTCTAGGAATTGCAATTATTCCAAACATTTTTTGTGAAAGATAATGCCTTAAACTAGCAATTCAAAGTTTATGTCTATTGAAAATGTTTGTATTGCAAGGAGATAATTTTTCAAGCTCACATTTGATGGCAATAATCACTAAAGATATCTTTGATGATTGAGATTCACATCACCTCCTTAGATCTATGTTAAATAATTATATTCGATTTCTATTCCTCTGCCTTGAAGGCAAAGACCTTGATTTATTCTCCGAGTTTTATTACATTAATTTGCCAGAAGCAAACATGATCTTGGATATTGCAAATGATAGTTTTTTTTAAAGATTGAACTCGGAGAGATAATGAATGATTATATGAGAAAATGTGTAATTTATTTGCATTTCAAGTTTAATTTTGTCTTTTTCTGAACGTTATGATGGATCTATGAGTTTATCTAACTTAAAATGATGTTTACTTTAATATTTAATTTTTCAGCTTACCACATTATCGTAGTGTATCGTTGAATTTTTGGCATATGTAGAACGAAAATATTTTATGCTTGGTAGATAGTGCTACCAATCACACTATCCTTAAAGATAGAAAATTCTTTCAAACTTTGACTAAGAAGAAAGGAAGTGTCACTATAATTTCGAATGATAATATCTTGATAGTAGGCTCTGGTAGAGCTTCGCTAGTTCTTCCTATGGTACTAAATTAGTTATTAATGATGCATTGCTCTATCCACAATCTAAACATACCCTTATCTGTTTTAAGGACATCCGATCACGATTTTCTTATTGAAACCAAAATTGAGAATAATATAGTGTATCTCCTAATGACTTAGTTTATAGGGTGTTGGAAACAAGTCGTCTTGTCGAAGGCTTCCTTCTTTCTCATAAAGGTTGTATTATACATACATCCATTCACCTAATCTCCATTTTTCGATGAGGTGAAAAATTTCATGATCCAAATTCGTTCAAATATAATATGAACGATTTAATCATCTCTAACATGACAGTTGCGTCGGATTTTTTCTGATTTCATTCGATATAATGGCAAGAAATAAAAGTCCTACTATAAAGAAGTAATTTGTGAGACTTACAAAGGAAAAACTTGTAGTACTTCTGTCTACTGCTAAAATTCAATTTAAATCTCCTATTTTCTTTAAATGGATTCATGGAGATATATGTAGATCAATTTATCAAGTATCGTGACCATTCAATATTTCATGGTCTTAATTGATGTTTTTATGTGGTGGACTCAAATGTGTATAATCCACCCAAATAATATTTCCCCCAAGTTGATTACAATTTGGATCCAGTTTATTCTAATTAAATCCATTAGAATGGGATAATGCTGGTGAATTTGACATCGAAAACATTCAATGAATATTGTATGACATTAGGAATTAAAATGAAGTATCATGTTCCTTTTGTCCATACTCAAAATGGTCTAGCTGAATCATTAATATAGCATATCAAATTAATCGCTAGACTTTTACTACAAAAATCCAACTTACCAATTTCATGTTGGGGTCATGCAATTTTGCATGCATCTTCAAATACGTCCAACTGCATATCATGACTACTCCCTTCAACTAGTGCGTGAGAAAGAACCAAACATTTTCCATCTGCAAATTTTTGAATGTAGAATGCCATGAAATTTCATGAGATGTAGATGATCTTCAATATTTAGATCCACACACTACTCAAACTGAACTGGAAGTTTAGAGGATTATTAACTTGTAATATTTAGCAAGTAATCTGCTAGACGCGCTTACTGATTATAAAAGAGTGATTAAATTACATTATATCTGCTTTGAATGCACCATAAAAGGTGGAAGTTTCTATGAAATTAAGTATATCAATCGAGAGTTAGACTGGTGTGCAACCAATAAGATCTATGCACTCGGGTCGGGTCGGACTGAATCCGACCCGAATCCGAGCATTTTCTTCTTTTTTTCACGTATTTTTTTTCGACCCTGACCTTTATGTTGTGTTAGTCATACCTTTATATTATATTAGTCATACATTTATGTTATATTAGTGATACCTTTATTTCCAGATTTCATACTTTAACCCTAAACCCTAAAACTCTAATTTTGGTACAATAAACCCTAATTTAGCACAAGTTGTAGATATTTACATTTATGTGATATTACTCATACATTTATATGAGATTATTTATACACTTATATCAACATAAACATACATTTATGTAATATATATAAAGGTACAACTAACATAATTAAAAGGTATGACTAACATAACTAAAAGTATACCTAATATAACTAATATGTATGAAAGATATTAATATGTCTGTCTAAAAAAAATGCTAAGGTACAACTAGTCTTACAAAAAGTATGTCTAACATAACTAAAATGTATGTCTAACACTACTAAAAGGTATACTTAACATAACACTAAAGGTATGACTAACATAACTAAAAGGTATGTCTAACACAACTAAAAAGTATAGTTAACATAACATAAAATGTATGTCTAACATAACTAAAAGGTATGTCTAACACTACTAAAAGGTATGCTTAACATAACATAAGTGTCATGCACCTGGGAACATGTTTGAGTGGATTTTATCCGCGACCAAGAGACGCATGCAGACGCGTGCAGGCGCGTACGGGTCAGGTCGACCCATGTACATGGATGTAGGATCCGTGCACCAGTTGTATATAAGTTTTTGTCATCAATCGATGCCCCTCTACGCCGAAAGCATAAAAGACCTAAAAAGGCCATGAATACAAAATATATGAATCCACAGAAAATAAAATCTAACAAGAATATTAGTCACTTCAAATATCTTCTGAAGACATTCGTCGTGAAAACAGAAACCCTAGTAACATTGCACGTCAAAATAGTTAAAATACTAGGGTTGCGGAACAACTAGATCAAAATATTTTGGGAAATGATGAAAATCTGGTTGATGTAAATATCGAAGTGTAACTAATTTTATTTACAGGAGAAACTTACTATATAAATATTACTGTTGTCGACAACATTTTTGCCTCCACAATTACTCTTACTATCTCAAATGATAATCTGGATTCAAAATTCGAATCAATGTATGAGTGCCATCGCTCAGATTGGGTAAGACGGAAAGTAGCAATTGAGGTCGAGCTAAACTCACTTAGATTTGAATCTATTGTACGTACCCAAAGAATGTTATTCATGTAGAATATGAATAGGTACTTGTGCGTAAAAAAACTGAGAATAATGAAGTAGTGAGGTAGAAAGCGAGATTGGTAGCTCAAGGGTTCCCACAGAGACCCATATTGATTTTAATCAAACATATTCTTCTGTTACGAAATATATAACATTCCACTACTTAATATCTCTGGCAACAAATATGCTTTTAGAAATGCAGTTAATGGAAGTTGTTACTACACATTTATACGAAATCTTTAAATGTGAATATTTATATGACAATTCTTAATGGATATTACATTCCCTAAATGAGAAAAGATGAGAATCGTAATATAATATTAAATTGCAAAAGTCATTGTATGACCTAAAACAATCGTGTGGAATGTGGTATTGAATAAGTGAAATCCTCTTGAAGAATGAATATATATATATATAATGATCATTTTCTTGCGTATTATATAGAAATAAGATGATTTTGGTATCATCTTTGGGTGTGTTGATATAAATATTATTGGAACACACGAGGAATTTGAGGAAGTTAGTTCAATTTCAAAGATAAAAAATTGAAATGAAAATCTTGGGTAAAACCAAGTAATGTCTCGACCAACAGATCGAGCATTTTTCTAAAGGAATTTTCATACACCAGTCAACCTAGTTGAAGAAGATTTCAAAGGTATTTTACATGGATAAATCTCATCCAATGATTATTCGATCCCTTGAAGTGGATAAAGATTCATTTAAAATTAAAGAAGATACTAAAGATATATTAGGACCGGAAGTTCCTTACGTAATATCAATTAACACATTACTTTATATTACAAATTGTACTAGACCTAATATCACAATTGCGGTAAATCTACTAGCAAATTTAGCGTTTCTCCTACAAGGAGACATTGATGACGTTAAACATATTTTTTAGTATCTTCGAGGTTTCCAAGATCTTATTTTAGTTTACATTAGATATCAAAATATATCATTGGTAGGTTAGTCGGATGTTGGCCCTATATTGCACCAGATCCAAGACTGGTGTGTTTTTCTCTGTGGTGATACTATAATCTCATGAAAGTTTGTCAAACAAACTATGGTTACCACTTCCTCAAACCACGCAGAGATTATTTTTATATGAAACCTCACATGATGTGTGTCATTAAAATTTTTATAAAATGCATTTGTGAGTCATGTGGTATTTCTAAGACATATATATCCCCAATGTCCTCTACGAGGACAATGTACATTGTGTTGCACAAATGAGTAATGAGTGAAATGAAACTTATTGAAACACATATCTCTCAAATTTTTTTATCCGCATGAACTCCAAAAGAGTGGTGAAATTATTATACAAAGAGGTGTGTTATAGTGACAATCCCGTAGATTTGTTCACTAAATAATTTCAGGGGAGCAATTACTGTTGTCTTTTGTAAAATACTTTCATGCATAGGCTTGGAAGATTGTTGTCTTCAGGGGGAGCTATTACTTCAAAACAAATCTAAAAATTGGATCCTGAAGACTTGTACTCTTTTAACCCTGAAAGTTGGATCCTAAAGACTAGTGGTTGTACTCTTTTTCCCTTGACTAAATTTTTTCCACCGGGTTTTTTTAGTTAAAGGTTTTTAACAAGACAACTAATGCAACACATTATAACATGTATATCATGTACTATTTTCTCGTCAAATTTTTTCCTATTGGATTTTTCAAGCGAGTTTTTAACGAGGCATGTACATCAAGTCGTAATGTCCAAGGGAAATGTTGTGAATGAATTAAAAAAAATGGACATTACTCATTTGACCCTTCATATTCTATTATGACTTTTGGAGTCTATTAGCTTACATAAATACATACTCAATTGTATGAAAGGGGTGGATTAATAAAATTCTATATTCCTTTATCTATCTTCTTTCTTTCTTGCTCATTATTTTATATTGTTGATACGTAGAAATAGAATCGTGATGACTTATTGTACAACAACTTAATCAACGTTGCTTCGATCTTATTGGCCAATAATATATGTACATTTCCAAAGCCGAATCCGACTAATGGGCCCGGGCCGTGACTCGGTTCGAATGCGATGAGCGGTTTAAGCCCGAGTAGCGTAGAATCTCCGCACCACTACTCGTTCTCTCCGCCACCGCCCATCATCCCCCGTCATCGGAACCTGCTCTTCTTCAAAACTCGGAGATTTTCCCACCCATTTTCCATTAGTTTGTCCCTTCGCAATAATTCCATGGCCAACTCGGGATCAAGGTCCGTACACATGTAAATGATTTGTTTCGAATGTAATTGAAATATTCAATTCCAATTATCAATAGTTGCTAGTTTATGTTGCTCATTTCGTATTTGGTAGATAATAGGAAACCAATAATTTGTAATTTAGCGAGAATTTCTTTCAGGGATTCTGTTTATGCTCAAATTGATTGTAATGAGGATGGTGGAGTGACAGAGAGTGTTAGTCCGAAATATGCCGAGATCATCGTTATTCGCCACGGTGAAACTGAATGGAATGCTGATCGCAGAATTCAGGTTTAATCTTAATATTGTAAAGAATTGCAGTATGATTGTTTCTTGATTTTATATTTATCCAATTCAATTAATATATATGCTCCTCCTTGTAGTTAGTCTTTCATCATATGGATTTTTTTTAGTTTAGTTATGCTAAATTTTCTCAAGAAATTTTGAGTCATTTTGGCAGCAGTAAATAATATGTCGTTGATCTTTATGTCATGATTATTTTGTTTGTGTTTGTTTAGGGGCACCTGGATGTGGATTTGAATGATGTAGGGCGAGAGCAAGCAGTTGCAGTATGTGATATTCTCTCATTTTTTATGTATACTGCTTATATTATTGTATATGAGGTAGAATTTGTTAATAGTTTGTTAAGGTAGCTGAATGAGTTTGTTATTACTTGCTCAAGGTGGCTGACCGGCTTTCACGGGAGCCTAAAATCTCTGCTGTATATTCATCGGACCTAAAACGAGCATTTTACACTGCTGAATTAATAGCAAAAGGATGTGGGGTCCTTGAGGTATGGATTTTGGATCAACTTTTAGCATATGTATTGAGATCATAGATTTAAGATTTTGGAGCTTGTTGCTATATGTCACCATGTAAACAGTTCTAACACTCATTGCATTAAACCAATAGCTGGTGAAACATGTTTCTTTATGCAGAGCAGTATTATATTTGTTTTGGTACCTTAGTGTTAACCAAAAAAAAAAAAAAACACCTTATTCTGGCTTTGAATGCCATTTCTTTCCTTTAGTTTAACATGCTTTTAATGGCTTATATCGTATTTTATTCTTCTATTTTTCTAGTGCTGAGTATTAGATGTACAAGGGGTTTGATCACTTGATAGATCATGAAATTTAACAAGACTTGTTCAAACAGTTGTTATTATTTGATTATTTATGTTTCAATTCACATGATTGCATTATTTTTCTGATCTAGTTGATTGTAAGGCGATTTTGGATATGGTGGCTTTTAAGTTTAGTCTTGCTTAGATGGTATATTATCGATGTTCTACTTTCATGCCTGTTTTCACTGACGAAAACTTTTATTACACATGGGTGCACTTATTCCACCCATCTTTCAACTTATAAAAGACCACGAGGGTTTCATGTTCTCACTTACATATTATCTGTTGCTGCCGTAACTGTATTTCAATCCTAAAAACCATGTGTTGCTCATCAGGTTATTAAAGATGCGGGATTGCGGGAAAGGCATCTTGGAGACCTTCAAGGTCTTGTCTTTCATGAAGCTGCGAAAACTAATCCTCAGGCTCATAAAGCATTTTCATCTAACCGAGAAGATGTAGAAATTCCAGTATGTGCTCTTCGTCTCTCTCTATCTCTCTCTCTGAGAACACACACACACACACACACACACACACACACAGTAATGCTGGAGCTTTCTGCATTGCTCCACCTACAACACTTATGCCTAGAGAAACTGTGAAAGTCAATATGTCCATAAAGCTATTTGAACATGTATTTCTGATACTTATTTTATCTTTCAGTCTCCACATTGCCCTGAAAATCTTACTTGGAGACTAAAGGTTTCTTCTATTTTTTTTGGGTTTCATTTGTATATCGAGTTCCAGTGAGCTCCTTGGTGTGGATTTATTTCCATCGCAAATGCAGTGAGCCCCTTAGTTTACATTCAATTCATGCTACAATATTATAAAAAATGTTGAACAGCTTGAATAGCCCAATTTCACTACTGTTTTAAACCTTAGAAGGAAACTTGAGAAGAACTGACCCCAGAACCAGAGTGCAATAATTTATACTTTGCGTGCTCTGATCAGAGATTTAGCTAACATTACATAAGTGGACATTACTATGGCTTCCTAATGGTAAAGGATCAATTAGTCAAAATAATTAACTACACATTCTTACAGTTAGCTACTGTTCTTATAAATAATACAATAAAACTCTTGATCACTCAATCAGAAGTGAATAAAATTTCAGGGATGGCCTTATAATTATTTTTTATAATTTGGACAACTAGGCCTGCACTTGGTTGGCCACATCATTTTGGAGAATTGATTTTGTAAGGGAAAATGAGAAAAAACTAATTTATCTGAAATGAGTATGTTTGGACGAGTCTCTTCTGGAGAAAGTGTGAGGATCACACTTGACATGAGATTTTTTATTTTGTGATATTGTGCTTAATTGGGTTGTGGATTTAAGAAAAGATCGCCAAAAACATGTCGATTTTGTACTCTTTGAGAATTTGTTTGGATATAAGCACTTGCACTTGCACTTGTGTACACATACGCATGTATGCATATATATTATTTTTTATAGTTCTCAAAAACAAACTTGTGAGTCTAATGGACACATTGTTCATGTATACTTCTTAAAATAATGCTTAAATATTTACATATTAATTTTTAACTCGAAGCAGTACATGTGCTGATGTACCTGAAACGGTCAAAGAAATATCTCTGACTTCTATAGTTACAACTTAGATCATCTGGTTTTCTTACATATTGTCTGACATGAAAATATGTACTTATGTTTACATTATGTATACATATGGACTCGTTGTACATATACAATTTTCTTTTGTATTATTTTCGAACCTCATGTAATTGTGCATATACATGCACAATTTTTACACTCAACAGATACATAAGTTAAAATTTGATTAGGACATTATTTATATGCATTTTCTTCACCATGTATAAATAAAAGTACATAATATGTTTATGAATTGTCATGGGAAAAACTTTCACGTAATCCACAGTATGCAACTCACTTCCCCCTAGGTGCTTAATGCCATCACCTCTTTCTAAATATCTGGAAATTATTCTCCTTTGGAACTCATCTTCTACTGGCCGATTGCCTACCTCCACCTGCATTCAGTGATCTTGATTCTGATCTAAATTTTTATATTAAGTTTTCTTTGGGGGGTTGAGGCAAATGGGGATATGTGTGGTGGGAATGAGAAATTCTCGAGATGGCTTTTCCCTGACTTCTCTTTGAAAATACAGACCATTCTGGATTTTGTCATCACTGAAACAAGATTTGTCTCAAATGGGGTGGCCATGCAGTTGTACCCAAATTGTTCGACGATAAACATAAATTTAGCCAACAAATCCTATAGGAAACCATAAAATTTAGTAAGAAATTGTAGACTCATCTTACTCTTTCAACTCAGGTCTCAGTTGTAGAAATCCAATGGTACCTATTATATAGGCTATAATAAAGACAGTTAAAAAAAAGTCGCAATACGAGAAATGAAAACAGCAGGCTGTTCAATCTGGCCCTCTCCTTGCATGAGATTTGTTGTCAAACCATATTATCAGTGGAATTTGTGGCTGTAAACCTAATCCAATGTTGCTTCAGTAATCTCTATTTGAAGGGGGTGGTTTTGCAAATTTTATAGCTAATCCACACCATATGCAGGGTGGTGGAGAGAGTTTTAAACAGCTATATGAACGTTCCACATTATCTTTGGAGAGAATCGCAAAGAAACACAAAGGTCCAGGTTCCTTCATTTGATATGGAAACAAAAGTTGAAGAATTGATCCTAATTTTCATTTTAATGCAGGAGAGAGAGTGGTGGTAGTCTCACACGGAGGTACCATCAGAGCTCTTCATAAAAGGGCTACTACAAATGGTCGATCCGTTGGTAGGGTTATGAATACTTCTATCAATGTATTTCATGTGTCGGATGATGATTGGAGCATTAAATCATGGGGTGATATAAGTCACCTCAACCAGACCGGATTTCTGGAGTCTGGATTTGGTGGGGATAGAAACTCCGGCTAGTCCCTCTGCTCGGGTTGAGGAAGCAATTTAGAAATTATAATTTTTGAACTTGAATGATAAACCAGTGCTTTAGAGGCTTATATTATTAATATTATGATGATTTTGAGGAAGCTATACATCTTCATTATCATCTAATTTTAAGTTCACAAAACGATGTGAAGCATTATTTATTTGAACTATTATGTTATGCTTCAATCAAATTAATGCATTTTGTAGTGGAACTTCAGTTTGTGTTGATCAGTTTAAATTTATAAATGGATCAATTATTGCATCAGATGGTCTCATCATTTTGGGTAAAGGTACAAAATCACCCCCCATTAGTACATTAAGCCTTACAACATTTTACTAGCTTATACAAGTAGACGAAAACCTGGGTAAGACCGTCTCGTACTTCAAATTATATGAGATGGAGTCTCGTTCAATTATTATTGTTGTTATTATTATTATTATTATTATTATTATTATTATTATTATTATTATTATTATTAAGTCACTCCTACATTGGGAGACAATCCACTTCATCCGGAGAGTCAAAAAAACATGAGAAACATAAAAGGAAACTAAAAACAAAACTAGCAGCAACAACAATAAAATAAAATGATTCATCCAACTAACTCATCATTCGCAGCTGCCATACAAGTTAGGTAGTGGAAAGTATCAAGAAGCTTCAAAATGTGGATATATTTTTCTTTTTGGTATATATTTATATATATACCTTTTTGTCCTTTTGAATTGAAGATTCTTGTTTTTACAATCAATCTTATACCCTGGTCTTGCTGCATGACTATAAGTAAAAACAGGCATTAGTTTTCAACTTTTGGAGCTCAATGCTTTTGTTGATTATGTTAGATTTCACTGTCACAACTAGAAGAATAGCTTGTGAAATTAGATTCTTTTGAAAAGCAGCTTAATTCATTAGAGTATATTATGTTTTCTGATTTCAGTCATCAATTTCATCTTTCTTTCTTTCTTGTTGATTGGATTAACATGTTTTTTTGATCTTTTTGTGCAACAACTATATCATAATGAGCATAAGAAGCGAGGAGATGTTGATTATTTAGTGATCAAGAAATTTAAGCAGAATAAAATGAAATAAGGACTTCAGCAACGCCAATTATATGCCAATAAAGTTTACAGAGTATGAATTTTGGCTTGATCAAGTGGGTTTTCTAGGTCAAGTTGTTTCGAAAGATGAAATCATGATAGACCCTACAAAGATTGAGGCGGTTAGCAATTGGAATTGACCACGAAATGTCAGTTAAATTAGATGTTTGTTGGGATCGACAAAGAACTATAAAATGTTTGTGGAGGACTTTTTCAAGATTCTCTCACCTTTGACAACATTTACGAGGAAAAACAAAAGGCATGAGTGTCTGTCGATTGTGAGAAGAGTTTAATCGAACTAAAAAGAAGATTGACAAGTGCATCAATTTGAACTATTTCGGAAGAAGATGAGTGTTTTGATATTTTAATTTAGTGATGTATCAAAGATGGGCCTTAGGTTGTACTTATGCTAAAGGGAAAGGTTTGCATATGCTTTGAGACCACTTAAGGATTATGAGAAAAACTACCCTATTCATGACCTAGTGTTGGCATCAGTTGTCCTTGCACTTAAGATTTGAAGGCATTATCTATATGGAGATCAATGTAAGATTTACACTAACCACAAAAGTTTAAATTATTTTTTTTACCCAAAAGACTTCAATATGAGACAATCGTAGGTTGCTCGAGCTATTTAAAGACTATGATTGTGAGATTCTTTATCCTCATGGAAAAGCAAAGAGTATGATAAACTACTCTATAAATGTTGACTAGTATAATAACATGAGGAATTCAAAATATTCGAATACAATTATTTCTAATACCAAAATAAATTTCTATGATGTTCAAATGAGTAAAATGCATGTCATCTTGATGTCATTTTAATTTAAATAATATTGGTACAAACTCATGACATTATTTGAAGGAATTATTTTGATTCTGATAAATTTTTGATCTTATACACTTTATAATTATAATGTGTAAATTTTAATATTATTTGCATGAAAAATACATTTTGTTTTCCTATAAAAATTGGTATCTTTCATAAATTAAATTACAAAATAAATTTTTTTTCTTTCCGAAATCGATATTTGATATTTCCTTTACAAAAACTTATATAAGATGGTCTTACGGAATATTCTATGAGACTGAGCTCCTTTACTCATCAACCAAACCAATTTTGACAAACTCATGTGTAGTGTGGGTTGTATATTGTGTTGGTTAATCCATCTTACAAAATAAGATATATTTCCACAATTTCCAACAATTTGTATTATAAATTCAACGATATCAAAATCAATATCGATATTTTTCGAATTTTCTAGTATTTTATCGATATTTTTGCCGAAATATTTTAACAATCTATTTTTGAATTGGGAACTCGAAATATTTTAACAACCTATTTTTGTATTGGGGACTCGATTAGAACGAAATTTCACTGGTATCACGACTATTTTATCCTTGGTTGTTACAGATTGCATAGCCTTGGTTCCATATTATCGAATGTTTGCCTCATCACTAATCTGTCATTATTTGCACAACTAACTCATCATTCGTAGCCTCCATACAAATTAGATAGTGGAAATGATGAAAAATTACAAATTTAGGACAGTAACTTCACCACTTAGGGACATTGTCTTTTCAAGCTTTGAAATTGAGCACCATCTTTAAAAAATGAGTGAATTTAAAAAAATCAGCCCAAATTGATGAATTTCGGGTTAATTCGTCCGTGAAAGTCATATGCCTCTATTAATTCGGGCTTGTTGTTGATGTGGTTTTTTTTTTAAAATAAGTTAATTCGATTTTTAAATGCCACGTCATTAAATAAAATGTTACATAATTAGATTAAATAATGCAAGTCAAAATACCTTTATTTGTTAAAATAAAATAATGCACTTTGAATTAAATAATTCAAGTTCATGTAAAAAAAATATTTCTAAAATATTAAAAAATATTTTTAAGACATTACTATACAATAATAATAATATAGGTAAAAAACGTTATTCCATCCCAAGTTCCAACTATACCTAATTTTACACTTTTTGATAAAAAAAATTTAAAATGTGTCACCGTACTAACTAAACTGTATCACATTACTAACTAAATTTTACGGGATTTACACAATAAAAATTTAATAAATTATATTTGTTACTATAAATATCATCATTGATATATAATTATACAACAAAAAATCAAAAATCAAAATTGTAAATTAATAAAAGAATAGAGATTAAATGAGTGATTTTATTATATGAATCATGAATAATTAATTTTTTGGACTGAATAGTCATTGTCTTTATAAGAAAAAAAATCAAAAAAAGAAAAAGAAAAAGTAAATTGGAAAAAGAAATTGGATGATGTTGTTCATCATCTCCCTCTTCGATTAGTTTCCCGACCACCGCCGCAGCATCTCCCGTTCCTCAACCGTTGCTCCGACAGCCAAAACACCTCCACCATCGCTAGCAGCACCACGATGATCTCTTCCAAACACCGTTCCTTCGCCCGTCGCTCATCTCCATCTCTGCTGCCATGAGCCGCCAAACACTCACCTCCAACAAAAACACCAGCCACCACTGCTTGGTAACAGATCCGCCGCCCAGCACCACGCCACCACCACCGCGCGGGCGCCGCCCGTGCAACCACCACTCTCCTGACTCCATTTCGATCCCCTTCTCCCCCTTCTTCCACCTACCAAACAAGCCCTTCATTCTACCTCTCTTTTCCTCTGCCACCATCTTCAATCCCCTTCTCCCCCTTCCTCCACCGACCAAACACGCCCTTCATTCTACCGTCATCTAACTTCCTTCGAATTTTGCCTAATTCAAACATAAATTTGAGGATGAAATTTTAAGGTTATGGGGTTGTGAATGAATGAGAGATCCGACTATTGAATTTTGGGGGAAATAGTGATTAGGGTTACTCTTTTAATTTACGGTTTCTTTGAAGAAATTTTCATGGAGGGACTAAAGGCACCACTCTGATTTCTAAGAACATCACACGAATTATTATTATTTTTTTTGGTTTAATTCCAATTTTATTTTTAGGGTTGTTGAACTAGTTTCATTCGGTCAAGATGACCGAACGAGCTTCTATGAGTTCGGTCGGGGTGGCCGAACACTCTTCTATGTGTTCGGCCAACCGGGGCCGAATGAAACTGATCCGATTCAATCGTTTTTTTACGTTTTTTGCTACGATTTTCACATGATTTTCACACATTTAACAAATTTGTGGAATATTCATCATTATGTTGGCATTACAATCTTCAAAAAATTAAAAGATTTAACATAAAAAAAAACGCATCCCGTCACCACACAAACGGGTGACGGGGTGCGGTGCACGCGCGCACGACAATGACGGTTTGCGTTTTTTTTTAATGTTAAATCTTTTAATTTTTTAAAGATTGTGATGCCAACATAATGATGAACATTCCACAAATTTATTAAATGTGTGAAAATCATGTGAAAATCATAGCAAAAAACGTAAAAAAACGATTGAATCGAATCAGTTTCGTTCGGCCCCGGTTGGCCGCACACATAGAAGAGTGTTCGGCCACCCCGACCGAACTCATAAAAGCCCATTCGGTCATCTTGACCGAACACCTTGAAGCCAATTCGGTCATCTTGACCGAACGAAACTAGTTCAACAACCCTAAGGGTAAAATTGGAATTAAACCAAAAAAAAAAAAAATTGTGTGGTGCTCTTAGAAATCAGAGTGGTGCCTTTAGTCTCTCCCAATTTTTATTGTAATGATGTAGCATTTTATTAGATGACGTGGAATTTCATATTTGAATTAATGCAGTGATAGGGAGGCCACCTTAGCAATAAGTCTGATTTAAGGCAGTCACGTGCAAATCTCACGTGAATTAACTCGAAATTTGTTAATTCGGGCTGATTGGTCCTAATTTCGTCAATTTTTAAAAAATAATATCTCAATTTCAAAATTCGAAAAGATAATATCTCTAAGTGGTGAATGACCTAAAGTTACTATCCTAGATTTGCAATATTTCATGGAAAGTGTCAAGGAACTTCAAATTTTGGATTTGAACGATAAAGTATGTAACATGATAGAATTTGGAACAAAGGGACCATCGTTGACTTAATCTCTAGTAAACCACAAAGAACAAACCAAAAGTATTCATCTTCAACTCTCTCTGATACGATCATCTAAACCCACAGCAGAAAGAAGCCGAGAGCCCATATATCATATATGTCTAGTAGTAAACAGTTAATATCTTCAACCCAAATCACCCACCTTTTTTTTTTTTGTACTGTATTTTACATTTATATCATGGTTCGTGCTCATATCGCATTCTGTGATGGGCCTTGCAAATTATTATTATTGATCTATTTTCCGTAATTTCTTTTGTTTGGAGTGAAATAGTTTTATTTCCAGAAAATGGGGAATCAAGATTTTTAATATAGTTGCAATATTTGCAGGAAATAAGAGCTCTTCAATCTTCATGTGTTTTATTTTATTTTTTTCAGGAACTCTACCTTAGCTCAACATGACCATACAGTTAGTCCAAAATATGCTGAAATTGTTGTAATTCGTCACGGTGAAACGAAATGGAATAATGAGCGCAGAATTCAGGTACTTGATTTTAAATTTGGTCAAAATTTTCCAGTTAAATTTGAATTTAAATTTATGGTGCTTCTTATACTTAGCCTTGCATAAATAGGCTAATTACATATAATGTGCTCTCTTCCATTATATTTTTAGGGACAGCTGGATGTGGATTTAAGCGATGCAGGGAGACAGCAAGCATTTGCTGTAAGCATATATAATTTTTGTAATTTTTTTTGTGGTTGTTCATTAGAGATTGATAATTAAGATACACAATAACTTGGTGAAGGTGGCTATTCGTCTTTCGGGGGAGGCTAAAGTGAGTGCAGTATATTCATCCGACTTAAAACGAGCATTTGAGAGTGCTGAGATTATAGCCAAAACCTGTGGTGTGCTTCAGGTATATATCAATGAATTCAGGATATCAAACTTTTGGAAAGTGTATACCTTTTTCTTTTTGAATGGAAGATTCAACTTTTGGAGCTCAACATTGATATCTGTCGATTATGTTAGCATTCAATTCATCTTTCTTTCTTTTTTGGTCGATTGGATTAACTTGTTTCGTTTATGGTTTTGTGCAACAATTGTATCATAATGAGTATAAAGGCAAGAAGATGTTGAAAAATTTAAGGAGAATAAAATCAACATCTGGTATTTACAAGGTTGATAACCCAAGAACAGTTAGAAACACTTAATAGACATACACGAACATCAATAAAATGCTCTTTATTATGTTTTACTACAAGTGATAAACCAAACTTACATTAGTGCATTGTTTTTGGCTCTAAATATTGTTTGGTATGGATCTTCATTATGTTTTCTTTACAGAAATTCTAGTGTCTTAGTCCTAGTAAGTGCTATTCTCATTGAAACAGAGACCTAGAAATCGATCATTTCTCAACCTATGTAAATCCCGGATATCATTTCCTTGCTTGGTCGATGCCTTCAACATCTGGCTGCTGTTAATCAATGGATCATTCAGAATGTTTTTGTTATGTTTCCATTAGGTGATTAAGGATCCAGATTTGCGCGAAAGACATCTCGGTGATCTCCAAGGTCTTCTTTTTGATGAAGCAGCAAATATTAAGCCAGTGGCTCACAAAGCCTTTCAGAATGCCCTTTATGATCAAGAAATTCCAGTTCTCTCTCTCTCTCTCTCTCTCTCTCTCTCTCTCTCTCTATTTTTTTTATTTCTATTGCTACTAGTGTTAACTAATTCTGGAAAAAATGCAGGGTGGTGGGGAGAGCTACAATCAGCTGTATGCTCGTTGCACGTTGGCTTTGCAAAGGATTTCCAAGAAACACAGAGGTTTATATTCATTGCTTAAATTGATTCGAACGCAAAAAGGTATGAGTAATCCATGCTAACATTTCAGTTCTGATTCAGGAGAGAGAGTGGTTGTAGTCTCTCATGGTGCTACCATAGAAGCACTTTATGCGAGGGCGTTTCCATCTGGAGATTGTCGCGGCAAGGTTTGGAATGCATCGATTAATGTTATTCACTTGTCCGGTGATGATGAGGATGAATGGAGTGTTAAATCCTGGGGTGATGTGACTCATCTTAACTAGGCACCATTTGCAGAACAAATTGAATGAAAATCCCAAGAAATATTGGAAAAATATCCGTGACTTTGAACTTCATGCATAGTTGTTGTCAACCAAAGCATGAGATGTGATCTGAGAATGTGTTTGCAGAATCAGGCATGTATTTGTTTCACAAAATCGACACTACGTTTGGTTTTTATCTTTTGTCCTTCTTGCAAGCTTGTTTTGGGGGAATATTGTATTTTGCTAGCTTGGTTTAAATTTTGGAATTTTTTTTTACTATTTGCAAAAAAAAAAACAAATCTCAAATTAAGCATTTCATTTTTTTCTTGAAGAGGAGGATTGGAAAGGAAATCAAATAGAGGATTAAAACACCACCTTCATCCCACAATTACGAGGGTATGTCGCTGAACTTATAAAACGATTTTATAGGTATTTCTACATAGAATTTATTTAAGAATTTTCATCTTATTTTGAAATGAAATAAAATTTTAAATCTAAAACTTTTTCAAATATTCTCAGATTGTATAGAGATTTAAAATACAAGATGAATTTAAAATCAACTGATTGAATCAAAATTCACATATATTGTTTAGAAAATAGTTCAAAATGAAACTAATGCATTTCAAATTAATATTAATGTATTTACTGTTATTAGTTTCAAATAATTCCAAAGAAAAAGAAATCCAAATGTAATTAGCCTAATAAAAACAAGCTAATAAAGAGTTTGAATTAATAAACTGGTGGGAATAGCATTTGGCAAGACCAAGACAAGCCGAATAGTCTATTCTTCCTTCCCTTTTGTTTTGGCCCAAATATATCAGACAAAATTTCACTCTTTTTTCACATTTTAAACTAACTTGTCTTCCCCACTTTCCACCCCCATGTTTAGAATACTCAATACCATTAACATTATTTTAAATTGCAACCAAAAATGCTTAGCTCATAGAAACACATGTAGATCAGCATAAAATCTATTATTTTGTATATAACCTTTTTTAAATAAAAAAAATTAGCTCCATCAAAACAACCACTTAATAAGAATTTATCTTCAACTGAATTTTAAAGTTCACATAAACATAAATTGATAAAACACATTAATATAAATAAAATAATAATAAAGAGTAATTAAGTAAAAATAAAAAATAAATAAACAGTGGGTGGTGCCACATGGAGTTGAACTGTACAAGCTGGACCAGCCTGCCCTACATTCATCATCTTTAATTATTCTATTTCATAACTTTCTCTTTAAACCTAAATTAATTTCCCATTTTATGACTTTTTAATGATTTCCTTCTTGTTTTTCCCCTTCTTAACAAAACAAATCCTCTACTTTTATCATCTTCTCCACAGATCCCTTCTGCTGCTCCTCCCACTTTCTCTCTCTAACATTAGCTTCTCACTCTAATCAAATGCATTTACACCTCTCAAGGTCTGCATTGTAGAGTACCAGTGGAATTGGGGAGAAGCATTGCTATCGCCATTGCTCTTCTTATTTTTCTGTGTGAAAATGGGGATATGTGCTTCCAAACCCAAACCCTTTCCAGAACCCAGTGTTCACTCATCAAATGAAATCAAACTCGCCGCTGCTTCGGAGAATCCGGATATGGCGGGGAATCATAGCGAATCGAATGCCAAAGGTTGCGAGGAGGAGAAAAGGAATGAGGAAAAACGAGACGCAGGTAAGAAGTCGCCGTTTTTCCCTTTCTACAGCCCCAGTCCAGCTCACTATCTGTTTTCGAAGAAGTCGCCGGCGAGATCTCCAGCTCCGGGGAGTGGGACGCCGAGGAGGTTTTTCAGGAAGGCGTCTCCGGCGAGGCACATCAAGGCGGTGCTGGCGCGGCGGCATGGCTCCGTGAAGCCGAACGGAGGGGCGATTCCGGAGGATAAGGAGGTCACCGATGCGGCGGGTTTGGATAAGAGTTTTGGGTTTTCTAAGAAGTTTAATGACAAGTATGAGGTGGGGGAGGAGGTGGGTCGAGGGCATTTTGGGTATACTTGTAGGGCGAAGTTCAAGAAAGGGGAGATCAAAGGGCAAGAACTTGCCGTTAAGGTCATTCCAAAATCTAAGGTTTGGAGAGTTTTTATTATTATTTTAATTTTGTTTTTTTGTTTTTTTTGGAATTTTTTTTCTAGTTTTGATATTGTGTAGAATTGATCGGGAGCTTGATCTTGATGCTAATATTTGGCTTATAGGATTATTTGTTGGGTTATTGTCTTATAGAATAATCTGATTCATCCAAAAAAAAAAGGTTTATCTTCATATCTTTTGTTGATTTTATGTATGCTGATTCAAATGTTTGAAAATTTGTGATCTGCCGGACTGAGTTTTGATCTGTGTATTGAATTGTTTTATTGGACAATGATATGTGTTTTGTAGGTTTATGAATTTAGTTTAAACATGAGTTTTGAGTTAATGAGAATGAAATTTTGTTGGCCTTACCTCCCTCCACCCCACCATCCTAAAATTAAAAGAAAAAATATAATAATCAAATTCTGATCAGAAATTGGCTTGAGTTCAGATGATGTCGATAGGTTGACTATATGTGATTGGCTCTTAAGGTTATGTTTGGAAGGGAATTCACATGACAGGATTTTAGATATCGAAATCCTAATGTATGTTTGTTTTCGTATTTAAATCTGTACACAATTACTACTACCTATTTTACAATCATCAATCATTACAAAATACACTATTTCATAATAAAATATCACATTAACCCACATTTTCAAATAAAATATTATGTCAACTTACTTTTTCACAATAAAATATTACAGCAACCCACATTTTCTAGCATTGATTTGTCATCTACAATATAATCCCACCCTGCTAAATCCTCAAACTAACATACATTTTCACTATCCACCTCTACTACAAAATCCAGAATTTTCCCAATCCCACATAATCCTCTTCCAAACATTGTGTAAGTGATAGAAGACTTGGCATACATGTTCTTTCTACTTTGCATGCCAACGTTATAGCAGACAATAGTGAAATGAGATTGCAGCAAAGAATGCTTCCAGTTTTAGGTAAGGGGGCCTTGAAACTCATATAATATTTCCGTCCTCCACTTATACCACAAATTTGTATTTCATGAACTAGGAGGAACAAGGCTTTAAAAGACATCACGTGGTCTATGAAGATGTGTTTATAATAGAAAGTTTAGGTGGCTAATATTTGAGCCTTATTATTGCTGAACTAGTTGATATTATTTAGTAGATGGGAGTTTGATGTGGTATGCATATCAAAAGCTGGGTGGAAAGAGAAGAGTTTTGTGAGATCTTCTATTATCATGTAATTCTAACTGCCTGTTGTAATGTTTCTCTAGCATGTACACAAATTAGCGATACAAATTATGTCTTGTGAAATCACATTTTAGCATATTGAGTTATGTTTTGCAAATCGTCATGATAAATGATGGCAGTCTGTAATTTCAGTCAACTTCATAAATATTATATGAGTGTGGCATTGCTTAGTGTTATCAATTTATCTTTTGTTTTTATGCAAGACAATCATATGGATACTGGTCAAATTGTGAAGCATCTTTAGATATTCCTTTAATCTCATACTAAATTGTTCCTCTAATTGTATAAATGATTTCCTTGTCCAGATGACCACAGCTATTGCTATTGAAGACGTGAGAAAGGAGGTGAAAATTTTGAGAGCTTTGACAGGGCATAGCAATCTAATACAATTTTATGATGCTTTTGAAGATCATGACAATGTTTACATTGTGATGGAGTAAGCTTTGATTGCTGATCTCAATCTTGGCTCGTTTTCTTCCCTTGTTGGCATGGTCTTCAATTGTTCTGTGCCTGATTTATTTCAGAATGATCTCTTTGGAATAGTTTCTTACTTGAAGACTTCATCTCTCAGGTTATGTGAAGGAGGCGAGCTTTTAGATAGAATACTTTCAAGGTACTTGTGATTCTATACAGAAATTAAGCACTTATCTTGCAAAACATTTGTTCTTCTTTCCCCTTTTAACTGGGAAGCTAATGGAACTATATATTCCAACATTATAATGAATTCTTTTTTCTTTTCAGGGGTGGAAAATATACAGAAGATGATGCAAAGACTGTAATGATGCAAATACTGAAGGTTGTTGCTTTCTGCCATCTCCAAGGGGTGGTGCACCGTGATCTTAAACCTGAGGTAGGTAATTAGTATGTCATACCTTCAGCTGCCTTCGCACAGACTTCCAAAAATACGTTATTGTATCATTCAAGAGGAAAGGTGTATAAGTTGTTCAGTGATTGTCTATTCATCATTAAGAAGGATAAAGCGGAATTTTGTTGAATTTCCTAAGCACTCTGACACAGAGAGAGCTGATATGATGTTGGACCAATTGAATTCTTAAAATAATTAAGATCATGTTCTTAATGTTAGGTTGTGATTTATCATTTGTATCTTGTTTAACTATTTCTTATTACTGGATCAGAATTTCTTGTTTACATCCAAGGAAGAAAACTCACCTTTGAAGGCCATAGATTTTGGTTTATCAGATTTCGTTAAACCAGGTATACTCTTATTTGTCTTGGCATAATTCCCAGTTTGTGTCGTGAAAGCATTAAACTGAGAATATGATGATGTTCAATTCTTTCCAGATGAAAGGCTGAATGACATTGTTGGCAGTGCGTATTATGTAGCACCTGAAGTTTTACATCGAGCTTATAGTACTGAGGCTGATGTTTGGAGTGTGGGTGTAATAGCATATATCCTGCTCTGTGGTAGCCGTCCATTTTGGGCTCGAACTGAGTCTGGCATCTTTCGTGCCGTTGTGAAAGCTGAACCAACTTATGAAGAGCAACCTTGGCCAACTCTATCCTCCGATGCAAAGGACTTTGTCAAACGTCTTCTAAACAAGGATCCAAGGAAAAGAATGACTGCAGCTCAAGCCTTATGTGAGTCTTTTTATTATTGAAGAAGAAAATAATGATTTTTTAACTCTGAAAGCTTTACGAATTTTCTGCTTCAGGTCATCCATGGATCCGAAATACTCATGATGTCAAAGTGCCATTGGATATACTAATATTTAGACTCATGAAAGCTTATATGCGTTCATCACCCCTCCGGAAAGCTGCTTTACGGGTGCGTAATGCTGTAATGTATATTTCCATTGATCTTAATATGTGAGTGTCAATCCATATCTGAGGGAAATGTGAAAGTGACCCAATAAACACATGAATTATACTTCTGATGAAATTTAGATCTGCCAATAGGTAATGTTTTCCGAATGAAACTTCCTAGAGACTAGAACTGAACTGATAGATAACTAATCCATCTGATTTTCCTTTTTAAAACAGTACTTTTTTTTTTTTTTTTTTAAATGATGGTTGCCACCAGGATCAGTTTATTGTGATGGCTGTGAATATGAAATTTATCCATGTGCATGTTAGCCTAATTGTGTTACGAAATACGTGCCATCGATAAATATCTATGCTCTGCTCTGTCATCCTTCAGGGCTTCTAATCATGTATATTGAATAATATGCTAAACAAGCTTCTAGCTCATGGGATATTGTAAGCAGTTATTGGCCCTCAAGAAATTTTTAGATCCCCTGGTCCCAATAGGTTGTGCCAAGCTTACATTTCTAATGAAAGATATGTATTATATCAGACATTAATTAGAATATGGGACTCTGGTGAACTTA
The DNA here is from genome assembly GCA_946896805.1 of Scutellaria galericulata. Classification (NCBI taxonomy): domain Eukaryota; kingdom Viridiplantae; phylum Streptophyta; class Magnoliopsida; order Lamiales; family Lamiaceae; genus Scutellaria; species Scutellaria galericulata. The sequence continues at coordinate 13,728,133 of OX335794.1, forward strand.
GGTAGGGAGGAAGTCAGCCTCTTGTAACTAAACCAATGCTTTTCAAAGTGGTTTTGAACATGTGTCTCACACTTCAATTTAGGAATTTGGTTCGAGAATATTTTCACTAGCATATAATTGTTTCTTGTTGTCATGAAGATATTTTTTTATTTCTTGAAAGTGATGTTTCACCTTATTTAGTTATCTGTCCCTTGGTGTGATGATCTAACTTTTTCTTGGTGTCACTTACATTCCCTGTTTCAAATTTTTGCAGGCTCTATCGAAAACACTGACCATTGATGAGCTTTATTATTTGAAAGAGCAGTTTGCGCAATTGGAGCCATGCAAAAATGGCACTATAAGTTTGGACAATATCAAAGTGGTTGGTACATTTTGCAGATCATTATAATTATTGGCCATTTGAACAAGTATTTGGTCACATTTTCTGTTCTTTTATTTTTGCCAGGCCATGAAGAAAAACGCAACCGATGCCATGAATGAGTCACGCATTTATGATTTTCTTGCTTCTGTATGCATCTGAGTAACTATTAACACTTTCCATTGACTAAAGCTTCACTGACATCACCATTTTAATTTAATCTGTTTTCATCTCCTTGCATGGCAGCTGAATGCACTTCAATACAGAAGAATGGATTTTGAAGAATTCTGCGCTGCTGCATTAAGTGTGTATCAGTTAGAGGCTCTTGATCGATGGGAACAACATGCTCGATGTGCTTATGAAATCTTTGAGAAGGATGGGAACCGCACTATCATGATTGAGGAATTAGCTTCGGTATAATAGCAATTCAGCATCACTTTTTTCCCAAAAATGCACAGATTTCGATCATACATCTGATTTCACCTCTCTCTCTCTCTCTCTCTCTCTCTCTCTCAGGAACTTGGACTTAGCCCTTCTATTCCAGTTCATGCTGTACTCCATGATTGGATTAGGCACACTGATGGAAAACTTAGTTTCCTAGGATACGTGAAGTTGTTGCATGGCGTTTCCCCAAGATCACTTGCTAAACTGCATTGATACCACTGTTATCTTGTCCCTGAGAATCGATAAGAGAAGAAATATGGACCAGTCTCGTAACCCCAAGTTGTGAATAGCTTGATGAGTTATCCTGCAAGATGAATTGGGTTAAGGTGACATCAATCCGGGTGTTGTTTGATTTTGGAGAAGTAGGGTTGGTAGCCAACAAAGAAGGGCATCCAAGCATGATGTATAGACGAGTGTAAAGTCTGTAATTAAGTTTTTTGTGTTTGATTTAAAGCTAGGAACATTTGTTGAGTTGCTCAGTCAACATTCATCTCTCAATCTCATCCCACCTACCTTTGCTCATTTCCTCGACTCGTCATTTTTTTATTTTACTTTAGTAGAGATTGATTTGTGAAATGAGTATGAATTGTGGGTGGTGAGGTGTTGTTTTAGGAAATTATATTTGTAAAACAACGAGGCATGTCTTCCCACGCCCCATATAATAGGAATTGGTTTGTATGATATATATATATATATATATATATATATATATATATATATCTATGTACTGAGTTGCATGATTCTTCTGATCCTAATTTGAAAAAATGAAAAGCACAAATGAAAAATAAAATAAAATTATGAGACTTGACAATCTAGTTCATGTGAATTACGAGAGCAAATGTTGTATTTCTCAATCATTTGCACTTTTTGTTGTCATTTGCAGTTGTGTCATGCTCAAACTGACTCACCTCTGTTGTAGTGTCACAAATCGAATAATTCAGGTAAATTTTTTGATATTAGTGTCCAAAATTAGTTTTCATATTTATTATTTATTTATTACTCAATTCGTCCATAAATATAGATACAATCTACATTTCAAATAAATTAGGAACACATTTACTCTACCTAAAAAAACAATTTAGTCAACAAACTTCTTATTATAATCTTATTTTTACACATTGATGATTAACCAATAAACCGTTTAAAAAGTGATAATTCCAACATATTAATTAGGACTAAATGAAAAAATCAACTTAAAGTATGACTTTTTTCAATTTGCAAGATAAATATTCTTTTTATCCGATTGTAACCTAATGTGCAATCTAAACATTTTTTCCGACAACTTTTTCGGTGAGATGTACAACATGACTTTCAAAAGGATTAAAATAACATCAAGTATGACCGTTTTTCAATTTGTAACCTGAAGTATAACTTTTTCTTTTTTAAATTTGAAACCTAAATATTTTGTAAAAGAAATTTATTTTTGTGAAAATCATGCATTGTAAATTTTTCCAAAAAATTTAACGGAAAAAATGTTTAAGTCACAATTTGAAGGCTGCAATTAATAAAAAAAAATTGCAAATTGAAGAATAATCATATTTTTGACTTTTACATTTAATCCTATTAATTAAGGATATTTTTGACAAATTATAGTCTACTAAAAAGAACGAAAGTATCTATAATTAATAATTTCAAACGATCGAAGAGGAATATGAGGTGGAGTAAATTTTTTGTCATTAGATGATGTTTATGATTATAGCAAAAAATGATTACCCAATTTCCAATTAAACAAAAGACATTTAAATTTCAATTTGGATGAAAAACAAAATCTTTTAAAAATATTTCAATTCATTCCCTGCACCTCCAACAATTCATCTTCTCGGAAGGGAAAGTTACCATTTGAATTCTGAATGGCCGACGAGAAATCCAATAAACGATGTTTCATCGAAATCTCATCTTCCGATGAGTCTGAATCATTTCCGCCGGAGAGTTACGAGGAGATCACTTCTTCCATTTCCTGGTATTTCCGAGTTCGATAAGCGCAATTCTATGGCGTATAAATGATATCTAATATGAGATATCGCCACAGGCACATAATTTCCTTTTCGGTCTTGCATATAGTTTTTGATGTTGAAATTTCTTTTTTCTATTGCTTCAGTAGTGATGATGATGATGATGTTGAGGCGAATGGTAGTGATTGGGATCATTCAGAAGATGAACACGATGTTGATCAAGTTGATGCGGAGGCTATCTACTACAAAGTTATTCAATTAATTCGAGGTAGATGGGAAAAAATGATTGTGAAGTGTTTTTATGAAATTGTATGAAATTCTGGTGGCTTCAGAGTTTTTGAGATATAAGAATATAAAATGTGGTTAAGGTTGATTGGATGTTTGTGTAGGGAGGAGTGATTTGCAAGAACTAAAGTTGAACGAATGTAAAGTGTATCTTCGAAGGCATAGATTGAGGCTATCAGGAACTAAAGAAGAGTGCATAGAAAGGATCAAGGAGCACTGGAAGTCAGTGGTTCTATTTAATTACCTGCACTTGAGATTTATCTTGTGTTTTTGTTATCTTCTTTTTGTTCACTCTATCTTTACATTAGGATAAACTGCAGATATGTTTTTAACTGTATAATTGACTAATTAGCCATTGTTAGTTGGACATAAGTGATTTTTCCTTTTCTTTTTTAAATGTCTGTGCAACTTGTTCGTGTTGGATGCAATACTGTCGATCAATCACAATAAAAAAAAATCATGACAGGTGGAGGATATGACATTGTTCTAGTTTATTATTTATGCAATCCTAACAAACTTTAAGTGAAAAAAGATAACACTTTGTTCACAAAACGATGTCGTTTTGTCTAGCTTCTTTTTTTACGGACGACGTGGGTGGGTAGTCAACATGAACAAATTGGTCGGAAATGTCCACAAATCTTAGCTGGAAAGTTAATGGTGATTCGAATTGAAGAATTAGGTTAAGTTCATAATTTGTTTTGCTAAATTTGAAAGTTTGTGTTGAAATTGCAATTTCATGAAAGTTCATGTTTCATTTTGCAACTAAGCCTATTTTATAAAGTTAACACAAATTCAAGGAAAGTCCATTGTTGTCCACATTGGGAGAAAACTTCTTTTTAGTAGTAGTCCTGCCATTGTTATTTCTGCTTTTATTTACTATTTCTCGAGTGAAGTCAACAAACAATGGAGGAAGAAAAGAAAGTAGATAAGACGTTCTTATTGTGGAGCTTCTCTGGTGCCATGTGTATCTAGTAGTAGTGGAAGTGTCTGGATTTGATAAACGTTTTGAATGAGGGTATTAACTGATGTTACCTGTTATTAGTAGGCATTTTATATAGTGCAACGGATGCAAAATTATCATGCTAAAAACTATAATTCTGAGAGAATAAATTCAAAGATGGGCTAATTGTGGTGATAAATGACTGAGATTCTGAACATCTTTATTATGCGCATTTCTCAACTAGAGATGCATATGTACGTCGCTTGAATTAACTAAGTCTGATATCTCTCCCTCTTCAGTTAACTAGCTTTTCTTAGTGCATTTCGGGTATATAAGCACAATTTTCCAACATCACATGATTGGTTGTGGATTAAGATGTTGTGGTTACTTACCTAAAGCCCTGCAACCATGTAGTTTCACAAAATATTCTGTAGAAAAGTGGCTCCAGAGGATGTCATAACTAATGTACCATTTGCTACTTTATCTCAGTGAAGAGGTCGTATGCTGCTCTGATATGTGGTTAATTGGTCTTTAAAAGTCTAATTGCAGTATGTTTCAAATTGTTTCATACATTGTGCACTCTTGGTCATTGAGTGAATTCTTAAACAAAATGATGAAACAGGATCTTTTTAGCTATTTTTGGGCTGGTTTTAAAATATACGCATAATAGCTGAATTTGTCATTTCAATGTCAAGAATTGTTGGACTAGAATTTCTCCTTGATGCAGAATACAGATTGATGATGGAGAGGCTAATCGATCTATGAGTACTATTAATCCTCTGCCTCAATATATTAAACATAGAAAATATTAATAAACGTTTGGATTTTGCAACAGAGATGTTTGCCAATTTCTTTCCAAGGAAATCTTTATTTTTTGTTAATATTGTCTTTCTTCTTCTTCTTTTGGGTATTTGGTGTGATGTAACATCAGGCATGGATCCTACAGGTTGAAAGATGGAAATGGTGAAGTATTCTATCCCAGATCATCATTTAAAATTAACTGCACTGGTACTTATCTTCAGTTCACATAATTTTTTATTCATCTGTAAACTGCTTTGATTTTTCTGGTTTTAACTTGGCTGGTTTCTTTTGTGCGCACAGGTGATGTGTGCAAGGGAGATGTTGTTTTGTTCCATCAAAAAGTACATCAGATGTATTAAATCAAACTCGTCTATATTTCTATGGTTTGACAATTTAGTTTTCTTCTCAATTGATCATATTAGTTTGGTACAGTTCTGGAAAAATGACAAGAAGCAGAAGACTTCAACGGAGGACTGTTGCAGGGAGAGTTGTCAAGGAAAGTTACGGAGCTACCAAACAACAACATACTTTCACGGTAAGACTAATTTTGATTACATGAGATTTGGCGAAATTTAAAAGTAGGAAGTTAATATGGTGGTGGAAGTATTTCGTTGATACCTTTCATAATCTTCATTCCCATTTTCTGGTTTCCTTTTTTAATCTTGATATTAAGCCAGGTTGAAGTGCTGTGGAGCAGAGGTTCCAAGAAACTAGATCCGTTATTTCCTTTACTCGTGAAGGGCCGAAACCTCTATAAAATGAAGACATACAGACAGGTGAATTGATCTTCGCCTAGCAAAATTATATCCTATAGTTTATAAACTGCCTCAAATCACGTCCTACAATACTTGAGCTGTATCAGCTTTGGAAGAATGAAAAGGAAAGATCTGAAGTACTTTCCGAGAAGCACAGAAGAGGAGATGCTGCAAGAAGTATAAGAGACATGAGGAAGACAAACAAATCATTTACATACAAAGGTAAGTATGCATGTATTTTGCTTTTTAGCCCTTCTCAAGGGTACCGTAAGTTCTACTTTCATACTTTAAGCATTGCAATCATTTACTCCATTTAGGGTCATCTAGAACACAAGAGAGAACTCTTGCAAAGAAGAATCGTCTAAATGACCATGAGGTGTTGTCCAAAAGCAAGAAACGGATTTGTTCCCAAAGTTCCTCTTTTAGTTCAAAACAGAATGGAGGTTTCAGAGGTTATAATACTCCTCCTCAAACTTATTACAACTTTCGTTCAGATGTTTTCCCACCAGAATCCCATAACTTTCATTCTCATGGAGGTTTTGCTTCAACGTCTCGATCTTCTTACTCCCACCCTCTCCCTTATCCCACTATGAATCCTGTTTCGGAATGGAAAGATCTTAGCTATTGCCCTGGTTATTCACATTCTAACCATGGAAATGAGGCAAGGAGTTTTAACCGCTTTCCTAGGTCAATCAACGACCATTCATCATTTTACTCAACTCGTGATGAACACAGATGGAGATACTAGGATTAATTCGCTTCTGCAATCTCTGGACATGTGCACTATTTTGTTTAGATTTAAAATGTGGAACAAAACATATGCCAGTTTATGAACAATTCTTTTGTTGCATCCCTGATTTTTTTGCATTTGAGAATTGCTTTAATTGTTTCATTTTTCAGGCTATGGTATTATTGCCTTCACTTCGTAATAAAACATGTTTTGAATTGGTACAACTTAGCATAAATTGAAGGATTTGTAGCTTCAAATCCAGAAACTATTTGATTTGGAAAGCTTTGTTTGATAACCTAAACTAATAGTAAAGCCGACACAGCATACACCACAAGTGGTTGAATTCAACTTTAATCCTATTAAATAAGAGCTGTTGTGTATCATCACCTATTATTATGGACTTGGTTCTACATATAGATTAATTATATATCCTTTCTGACCTCTAAATTGATCAGTAATTCACTTCATTGAATAATATTTATTTTTATTACACTATATAATTATGGATGTTCCGTCCATTTTTCATAATGCCTATTTTAATCCTCCTATATAATTAAATCAAATCAAATTGAATTAGAGTCCTCATTAAAGAAAACTCATTTTTAGGGAAGGTAATGTAATTTAATATTTATTTTATTTTTCTATTTGATTATAAAAAGTAAGAGTCCTTTTACATTTCAAACTCTTCTTGAAAAAATTACATGTTTTGATTATTTTGCTTTTATAATCTAGAACACTTTGAATCTTAGACTAAAATTAGTCTTATATTAATATATATTTAAAGAGCTTTTCAATGATATATTATAAGCATATATAAAAAAAATATAAATTTTATATTTTAATTAAAGTATGTTATTATAAGAAATTATGTTCACAATCTTATTTAATTTAATAGAGTCCATCCAAATCACAATTGTAAATAACATAATTAGACTAAAATTAGTCTTATATTAATATATATTTAAAGAACTTTTCAATAATATATTATAATCATATTCAAACTCTTCTTGAAAAAATTACGTGTTTTGATTATTTTGTTTTTATAATCTAGAAAATTTTGAATCTTAGACTAAAATTAATCTTATATTAAGATATATTTAAAGAGCTTTTCAATGATATATTATAAGTATATATAAAAAATATATATTATTAATTTAATATTTTAATTAAAGTATGTTATTATTAGAAATTATGTTCTTATGTTTTTTCAAAATCTTATTTAATTTAATAGAGTCCATCCAAATCACAATTGTAAATAACATAATTAAACTAAAATTAGTCTTATATTAGTATATATTTAAAGAGCTTTTCAATGATATATTATAAACATATATAAAAAAATTATATTATAAATTTAATATTGTTCTCAAAGTACGTTATTATTAGAAATTATGTTCTTATAAATTTTTTTACAAAATCCTATTCAATTGAATAGAGTCCATTCAAATCACAATTGTAAATAACATAATTCCTAATTTAATATGTAAAAAAAGCGTATACATTTATTAGAACACAAAAACTCCCGTGCACCAGGTGCACGGATCTAAGATCCGTGCAATTCGGGTCGATCCGACTCGGATCCACAAATTTTTATTTTTTTTAATTTTTTTTTCCAAATTTTTGTCTTGACCTTTATGTTATAAATGTGTGACTTTTATGTATAAATATGTGACATTTATGTACAAACATCCGTACTTTTATGTCAGTAACTTAGAAAAAAAAATGAAGATTTTCAACACAATTTGTATTGTATACCTTTATGTGATATCAATGCGACCTTTATGTTATATTTATGTCACATTTATGTACAAATATTCTGACATTTATGTAATATATAAAAGTGCATAAAGGTCAAAATATTTGTATATAAAGATGACATGATATAATATAAAGGTCACATTGATATCACATAAAGGTATATAGTTCAAATTATGTTGAAAATCTTCATTTTTTCTAAGTTATAGTACATAAAGGTCATGATAGTTGTACATAAAGGTCACACATTTATAACATAAAGGTCACACTAATACAACATAAAATAACAACCTGAAAAAAAAAAAAAAACTAAATCAAAAACACGCGGATTCAGGTCAAAACTGGGTTGACCCGGATTGCATGTACACCAAGTGCACACAAGACCAACTCTTATTAGAATTGGTAATTGGTAGAAATATTGATGATATATCAAAGTAATATCTTAAAAGATATAGTTAGAATACCTTATATATGATTGATTATGTGAATGAAAACTAATGTTAATTCTTAAACATATGATTGATTATGTGAATGAAAACTAATGTTAATTCTTAAACATATTGAGCATATATCGACAATATATCAAAATGATATTATATCGACAAAATATTTGAGATTATAAAAGAAAAATAATAAAAAGATATATTTTTTTCTAAACACTATATAAATATGGATGTGTCGTCCATTTTTCATAATATTAATTTTAACCCTCCTACATAAAGAGGAGGAAGGTATGTACTATAACATACATATTTCTAAAAAATCTGTAAGCATACCTTTTTTTTAAAATAGTAAATACTCTAATATTGTTAGCGAAACTGTTTTACAAATGTGGTGTTTCTAATTAGTATTGAAGTTGAGGGCATGTCAACATTTGCATTTTTGTAATTATTAATTCCTCTAAAAAGGGCTCTATATATTGTTTGCAAATGTAGTTAGAATTTCTAGAATCATTATACATACGTAATAACCCTAAAAAACTCAAATAATGTGTAAATCATATAAAAATTACACATACGTGTACACTCAATACTTGATTAAAGATTTCCTCACAATTTATATTTTTAAATACTTTTCCTCAATGCTGCAAAGAAAGTAAAAGGACTCTTGCTTTCCTCGATATTCAATGTCCTCACTACAATACAAATAACCCTAAAAAGTATATAAGGTCCAACCTAATATACAAAAGGCTCTGGCCTCATACCTCCATCATATCGGAAACTAGGAACAATTCCACATCACCTACTGTATTTGTATTCGATGAATTCAAATCCAAATTCACCAAATATATTTGGTATTCATCACCGAATTCCTCGTCGGCCGAATGGGAAAGCATCCAAACATGACGATGTTGGAGGAGATTTTATATCCATGCCAATTCAAACCAGTACCTACATACAATCAAAGTAGCATAGAATTAATGGGATTAATAAACAAGATTATGGCTACTCTTGAATCAATTAATCCAATACGAGTAATGCTATTCCACAACCCATCCATAACAATTTTAGGAATTTCAGAACCCAGATTATTGAAACAAAAAATAACGGAATTCCATAACAAATTCATAACTCTTTTCTGACAATTTTAAGCATTTGAGATGTATACTGTATCTCATCTACAATCGGCATACATAACCAGATTATTGGAACAAAAAAGAAATAAAAAATTACATGAAACGATGTCGTGCATGGGTTAGGGTTACCTTGAAGAACACGAAGCTTTGATTATGGGTTTCAAATGAGCCGCAGTCAATCGCCTCTTCGCAGTAATGTGGGAACAAATAGTAGGGATCTTCTAAGTTTACTTCATTATATTTTTTATTATTTATCTTTTTTTTTTTTTTTATATATTAAAAAAAATCAATTTTTTGGTCCACCTACAGACCTACTACAACAAGTAAAAATCCTATATATTTTTTGTAAATTATATTTTTCACTGTGAAAGTTTCATTAAATTATCAAATGACAGCTACCGCTTGTAATATACATATATTAATTGACCTAAAAATACAAATTTATAGAAAAGATGCTCAAAATTTGTCATTTGGCAACAGATGATCGAGATATTGAAAGTCATATTAAATTTGCAATTTGGGAAAAATAATGATTTTGCGGCAATTACCCCTTAAAGTTATTGTTATTTCTTATATATATATATATATATATATATATATATATATATATATTATGAAGTAAATGGAATAAAAATTTAAAAAATTACTAAAGTTATTATTAATTAAAGTCATTACCATTAGCTAAAAGCATGTTTTTCAAACTTGAATTTCTCAATATACTTAAATTTTTTTTTTTAATCTATTTATTAGTTAAAAAAATTAAAATAGAAAACTGATAGTTAATATAATTTTTAGCTGGATTTTACTGTTAAGAAAAAATAATAAGTGGTCATTTATTATTAATATATAATGTAGATGAATGAAATCACACATATCAAATCAATGGGCTAAGTTTACTTCATTATATTTTTTATTTTTTACCTTTTTTTTTAATCTATATATCTACAAAAAAAAAAAAATTCATTTTTTTGGCCCTCCTACTACAAGTAAAAATCCTTTATATTTTTGTTACCACCTTTCTGCAATGAAGCTACGCATGAAACCATGATCAAAGCTTCGTCTTCTTCAATGTAACCCTAACCCTAGTTTCATGTACTCTTTTTTCTTGCAATAATCTAGCTATGAATGCCGATTGTAGTTGAGATATAGTATATATCTGAAATGCTTAAATTTGTAAGAAAAGAGTTATTTTTTCCAACAATCAATAGAAATTTTGTTTTCCTTTATGGGATTATCGATATTTGATGTCATAGAAGTTGGATTGTCTCGAGAAGAAAGGAAGTCAATTGTGATCGTTTCATAGCACTGATATAGAGCCTTATTATCCAAATCAACCATTCACGATGGAGTTGTTCATTGTTGTGCTTTGAAGTCGAAATCTATTCCCTTCACTAAGGATACTAGATTTCACTCTCGTGTATTGGTTGTTCTTCGTGTCACTGATCTTGCCAATCTCAATACCAGTATTATCACGTCCTTGAAATTGCTCATTGATCATGGATCTTGTCTCCATTATCTTGGGTTTGTATCAACCGTTTGAGTCCTCTTTTTTTTTTTTTGTTGTTGTTTCTGTCCATGAGAAACTGTGTTGGGGATGCTTGTTGTTCATGCTGTTAAGTTGTCAACTTTTTTTTTTCTATGCATAAAAAAATTAAAAACAAAAGTTTACTGATGGAAAATCATAGTTAATTTTGAAAGAAATATAAAAAAAAAAAAAAGAGAGATTAATATTATTTCCGTCGGTAATATATTGTGAAACGAAATCGTTATGCTGTTTTACCGATGGGTCGGTAAATTTTTTGTATACTTTTGCAACTTTTATTGTCATGTATGGTTTGCGGCATTTATTTAATTTGTAGTTATATCTACAAGGTTAAATTAAAGATTCAATTTTTTTTGTGATCTAATGATGATGCAATCATTTATAATTTGACAGTCTAATCTCGGACATGACCGCGCGTCGTTACCCGATAAAATTAATTAATTTATTTCCTAACCTAACCAACTAGTAGCTAGGGCAAGTTAAAGTCGATCCCACGAGGAGTGAAAAATAAACTATGCCACCTATATTCAATTCAAGAGACAGAAAATTTGGGGGTGGTTTCAGATTCAAATTACTAACTAATTATGAAATTAGAAAACAAATTAAACAGGAAATCAATATATAAAAAACATCTCAGTTAGCAGTTCAGTTATCCCCCAATTTCAATTATATCTTAATTAATGTAGCACCCCCCTCTCAGATTATCATGGAATTATCACCCCTAGTCTAACAACAAGCTCTGTTAAACTGAATGATCTCTTAAGATTAATTAAATTAGGATAAGATCACTAATTAACCCTATTTAATTGAATAACCTAGAACAAACTCTCTAGATTTAATTCATTAAATGCATTAATCACCAAGACGATAGGATGCACTAGACTCCGAATACACAAGCTCGATTCGATAATCTAGGATTATACTACCTTAGAGATGCACGACCTCTAGTTTACTACTTATGAAAATTAAATCACAACAATTAGGATTCATGATCTAAAATTCTGGCAATCAATTATCAATTACTTAACCTAGGTGGCCAATCCAAATTAAGCATCAACAATTGAAAACGATATTCACAGATAGCATAATCAATTCAATTCAAACATCGAGTAGGGGAAACGAGATTAATTAAAACATAAAAGAAATATGGGTTCAAACACCCCTGCTAACCGGAATTGAAAGATTAGCTGATCATCCTTGTAATCGAATCCAACAAAACAATCGAGAACTCTATCAAAATTAATCTAGGAAAATAAAATGTGTTTCTCTCTCTATAACCTGCTATCTCCCTCTAAAATCTGCTATCTCCCACCTTCACGTGAACAGTGCACTTTTTATAAGTTAAGAAAGAAATCTTTTCTCCTCCATTCTTTTCCATCTTTTCTGCGTGTTTTAATGGTTTGGAGCAAAAGTTTCCTTCTTTTCTTTCTCTTGAGTAATGGGTCCGTCCTTCTTTTACTCTTTAAGGCCAAATTTAGTCTACTTTAGTTCTCTTGGGCTTTAGAAATTAAGTTATTGGCTTCTCCTCGTCCCATGATCATCTTCATCGACTCCAAAATACTTCAAAACTCCTAAAATAATCAAGAAAATAATATGTAAAGTATTTGGAGACCAAAAACACATATAAGTACAAAACCGGTGCATTCAATTATCTAAAAAATTATAAAATCACAAATATATCCATAATAAAATGCACCTATTTTCTACCCATCAGGACACCACCTCCGAACAGGAATAAAATTAAATATAGCTTAGACACCAAGTTATGTAAATTTACACGAGCCAAATTAGAGTGCAAATAACAGTAAGAAGAGAAAGGGTGTCAATTGCATTTAATATGTCAAAAAGTTGATAGTTGTTAAACGACACCATGCATGGTCATGTGTTTATATAGGCTTTGTTGTTCTGAAAAATAATTATGGAAAAGTGGGATTTATTTTAAATACGTTCGTGTCTAGTAACATGAGTTGTCTGTGTTTGCGACATCATCCAATTTAGAATCATTGTTGGACCCTTCACTCGTATCCACCCATTTTCAGCTTCTCTATTTTTCCTTTTAAACCTTTCTGTTCTTATTTGTAAAATGTGTCGCATTTCTTAAATTTACTACGAAGTTATAACTTATAAGAAGTTCATCATTAATTTTTTCAGTATGCAACACATTCTGTAAATGAGGGTAATATCAAATTGGGTATGATACAATTTTCCTGTCATTTTGAACCAAACTCATATGATTCCTTTTTTTTAAATGAGATCGAGAGAATGGAAAAGAGGGGGACAAATAATGATTCGAAAACTTATGTGACACAATATTCGAACCTAGGTCATTACATTTTACACCTTTATAAAGATGGGATATGTTTGAACAATACATGTTAATATAGCATGTAGTTTATGTCAAGTCCTATGAAGCATGTTTATTTTTCTGTAAACTATTAAATGTGAAGGTCAACTTTGTGCTCAACTATAGCAAGTTACTTTGTTAAATTATTGCATTAAATTTATATTTAATTTATTTTTCGTACGGTTCTCAAAATTGATTGTAAATTAACAAAAATTGAATGAAAGAATTTGTAACGACTCTTACTTATGTATGATATCTTATCTGATTAAATTAAAATTAAAATTCAAACTAAGTTGGCCAGACCCTTAATTGATTACTAATTACTAATAAGAAATCAATGTTTAGATTTTGATAAGACAAAATACAAATGTAAATAGGAAAGTAGAGTACTTCATTTTTCACAATATTTAAGTGAAATCGGAAAAGGTTAAAGTTTGGAACAAAACAAGTCAAGACCTTACCATAAACTGTGTGGAAAACAATTATTGCAAGTTGCATGAATGAACTGTAATCTGTATATAATTGTAAGCTCGAAGTTACAACATATGTACTGTCACTACAAAAAAAACCATTTCTTGTGACGACAAATTTAGTGACAATCAAAATATTGTCACTAAAGATACATATATAGTGATAAATATTACTTTTGTCACAAAATAACATTAGTTGTGATCACTAGTGACAATTTTTCATGTTGTCACTAATTTTCATCACTAAAAATTTGGCGCCAAATCAAATAGTTTACCGCCAAATTTCTTTGTCACTAATGCAAAGTTATATAGTGACAACAATTTCATTCGTCACTAATTATCCAATACTCTTTTTAGTGTCAACCTATGATTGTCACTATAAAATTGATAGCACCAGAATATAGCACACTGAAAAAATTATTATATCTATGAGGAATGAATAAAATTTTCTCAAGTAATAAAATATTACTTTGCATAATTTGCAAGATAATTATTATTTTATTTTTATTCTATATTAAATTATTGTCACTAAATCTATTTTCAAAAGTTACAATATTATAGGTTAAAAATTGAAATAAAAGAAATGCATGTAGAATATTATTACATAAAACACTAGTGGTCTAGTGGTTGGAGTACCACCATGTCACTCGGGTTCGAATCCCAGACAACGCGCAATATTTGACATGACGACGTGGCATGATGACGTGTTAGCAATATGATGATGTTGCCGACATGGCATGATGACATGTCAACAACGCGCAATATTTGACATGATGATGTTGCCGACATGGCATGATGACGTCAGCAATTTGATGACGTCATAAATGTGACTAAAGCATTGGGTTATAGTGACAATAAATATATGTGACTATAATATAAGGTTTTAGTGACAAAATATGAATGTAACTAAAGTGATTGCTATAGTGACAACTATTCATTTTCATGACTAATCTTATAGTCACACTACTTATAGTCACAAGCTAGCGACAACATAAAATTGTTACAATTTGGTTTTAGTGACAATATTTAAAGTATAGTGACAAAAAATCTCGTCACTAAAAACAAAGTTTTTTGTAGTGTGCAAGTTGGATTATTGTATAAAGACTAGGTTGCAGGGACTGGTCGTTGCATACTATTGCTTAGACAAATTTAATGAGAAGAAACTTGCATTTCAAACATAAATGCAATACGAGTGAGATCAAAATCAGTCATCTCAATGGATAAAAATATAGACAGTAGAGACAAGATAAAGGTTATAAAGTTGTAGGCTAATGAACAATTGTCACCTGGCCTAACAAACAACCTGGTACAACAAAATTAGATGCACCCTGGAGAACAAGACAAAATGCATTCAATGAAGATTCTACATCAAACATAGATCATTCAAATGTAAGGATTTGTGTCTCCTTCAACGGGCATAAATCCATTTCTATAAATAAAGGAAGAGTCGATTGTGACAACTACTGAAACTACAACATTCAAATCCACAAACTAGAGAAGCTCTCAAACTCTCAAGTGCTCTCAAGCCAAAAGTTTCAATCACTCAACATCTAAGAAGCAGTCAAGTATTTAAACAAAGATTCAAGATCTCAAGGTTGCTTCATGTACCAGTTGAAGACAAACTTTATATATTTTAACCATTTTTTGTGTGCTACATTGTTTTAGGATTCCCCGGTTAATAGGAAAGTGTTCTTTGATGAGTGTATATTGCTAAGTGTTTGACAATAATCTTGAGTATGTTGTAGAGATCCTGTGTGGGTCTGTCTTTAGAGCTTGCAGCAACCTCTGTGGAAGTTGAGTTTTGGTAGGTGTTTTCGTTAGGTCCAGTGTTTGTTATGAAGCATTATGCCGACGATGATAGGTGGATCTGGTAATTGGTCTGTAAATCAAACCATTTTTAACGAAGTTCCTCATGAAGAAGTAGAGTGGACGTAAAAAGACCACACCACCCTTTAACCACTATTAAACCAGTCGTGTTTGTTTTATCTTTTGTTATATATATGCATATCTATTTCCTATCTTCTATACCTTGTCATTTTTTGTATAAAAGATTTACTAAAACCTCATATTTGCAAATGATTTTACATTTTACTTGTAGTGTTTTAAATAAAAGATATCTACAAATTATTTTCAAAAAGAACCACATAGGCATAAAACTTTATTTCCCCTACACGAACTCTTAGATACACTAAAACCTCACATTTGCAAAGGGTCCACAACTAGTTAGTCAAAACAAGAATTCATTTTCCGTCGGGCTCAAGATTGCTCTCTGATAATGGATCCGATTGCACCAAAACCAATCCGTTTTCTTCGATTTATTCCAAGGCAAGAATTCAACAACCCCTTAATCAAAATCAAAGAACAAAGGAGAAGATTATTCTCTTTACCAAACATATGCGGATCCAACCACGATTTTTAAAAAGAACCTCATATACATAAACTTATTTCCGCTGCACGAACTCTTAAATACAACAAACTACATTCATCAATAGTGTTGTTAGCTAAATTTGTATACAACACTATAAATCTTCATAGGTTACAACGTACAATATTATAATTTGAAAGAGTTTTGAAAATCTATAGAAGTTCATTCTCCCTCTTCTGAACCTCTATGCCACTTGTGATCAACACTAACTCTACTTAAAAAAGAAGATTACTAAATAATTGCATCTACATGAGTGTTAAATATAATAAATGAGAAGCACAAATAAATTCAACTTTTATGATTTAGTTAAATGATATATGGTTGGGAAGATGATTATCGTTTTAAATTTCAAAACTTGTGGAATATGCCAGAGGTAGATAAGAAATTACCAATTATTTGAAATTACAATTAATTGCCAACAAAATCATAAGATTATACTAAATTACAATTAAAAAAATTTAATGAATAAAGTTGCTAAAAAAAATTAACGAACAAAGTCGCTCAAAATACCCTACTCAAGCAGTTTCTATTGGAACTCGAATATCGTGTGTCCCATCACATCCATTATCACCATATAAACACCTAATTTTACAACTTTAAACTTGTTTGGAATGTATTATCTGACATAAACTGCAATGTTGCGTAACATCAATGTCTTCACTTCATAAATGTCTCTGTTGCGAGAAGTATAGCTCATATTTTGTATACATATGTATGTATTCACTTCATAAATGCCAGAGGTAGATAAAAAACTACCAATGATTTGAAATATGATTAATTGCCAACAAAATCATAAGATTATACTAAATTGAAATTAAATAAATAGTGTTAATGTATAAAGTTGCTCAAAAAAAATTAACGAACAAGTGGCTCAAAATACCCAACTCTAGCAACTTCTATTGAAACTCGAATATCGTGTGTCCCATCACATCCATTATCATCATATGAACACCTAATTCTTCAACTTTAAACTTATTCGGAATGTATTATCTGACATGAACTGTAATATTGCGTAACATTAATGTCTTCACTTCATAAATGTCTCAATTGCGAGAAGTATAACTCTTTTTCGTACATACATTCATGTAATGAAATCTATCATGCTTGAATAATCTGTACCACTCAAAACAGTTGGACATGCTATCAACAACATCTTTATATGCTTCATACCGAACAACTAGACATACCGGAGAGTTGGACATGCTATCAACAACGTTTGCTATCAACAATGTTTTTAGTTCATAAAACGCAACAAATTCACCTACTCATTATAGTTTTTCATGTACGTCACTCGTGGACATGATGGACAAGTGGTATTCCAATCCATCATATTGCTTACAATTTTTTTTATCATCAACAGGAAAACAAAACAAATAACCAAGAAAAACATTAAAAACTTCATAAATCTTGAAGTTAGGTATAATGTACTTCAATTTTGTGCACTTTCTCTTGAAACTTCATAAGTGTTTCTATTGAAACTTCATAAGTGTTTCTACCGCATCACTACAAGAATTTTTGGAATAGACAACACAGGAAAGACAACGGTTTCTGTTGTCTTTTCATATTTAACAACGCTTTTTAAGAAAAGCGTTGTCTTTTCATAAAAAACGCTGATAGACAACGTTTTTTTGTGAAAAGACAACACTTTTTAAGGGGCGTTGTCTTTCAGCGCATTTTTTCACTGAAAGACAACGCTTTTCTGCAACGCTTTTTCACGCGTTGTCTTTCAGCGCATTTTTTCGCTGAAAGACAACACGTTTTTGCAACGGTTTTTTTAGTGTTGTTTTTTAGCATCTAATTTCGGTAATAGACAACTCTTTTGCAACGCTTTTCAGGCGTTGTCAAATACATAGTGAAAAAATAAATCGAATAGTTAGGTTCAATCAAGATTCGAACCCTGGACCTTCCAAATTATGCATAACCACTTTACCATTTGACTTTCATTTGTTTATTTTTTCCAATTTGTTATTTTGTAATCAATTTTGAATTAATAAACTACCCCTGAAATATTACTCTCACCCTTGGTAAAAACATATCTTTTACCTTCCCCCCAATTTCTCTGAACGGCGGTCGGCGGTTGGCGAACGAGCAGAATTCAACGCATTAAGCATCCGATCGAAAAAGACGCCCAAACACATTATTCGTCGCCCCTTTCTCCATTTCTCCTTCATATGAAATAACTGGACCTGAAGGCGAATTAGGGTTTGCATTTGCAAGATAGGGTTGTTTCCTTAATTCTTTCTCTCTACTGGTGGATTCCTTAATTTCTGCAATTAAGGTCCCATTTTGGTGGATCTCTTAGTCACCTTCTATATTGCCTTCATTTCAACAGGTAATTAGTTTGAAAACAATCAGTTCTATAATCACAGATCACATAAGATTTTGCCATTAAGTTGCTACGTAGGTTGTGGGATGTGTTTTTATGTTTTTCATTTTGAACGTGTCTACTCAAATTTTCCTACTTTAATATTGAAGTCTTCTATTATCTTTTTTGGCTCTCATGCTCTTTCTGTGTGCAGAAAATTAAATGTTTCCCTTATCATATGGGAGTGTTTTGTGATACACATATTAGAAATGTTAGGAAAACTTAGATAGTTCACTGAAAATCCTTATTTTAGATTGAGTGATTTCAATATTTTGGCTCAATGATAAATTGCTTAGAGAAACTGAAGATGATGGCAGTCATGGTATCAACGTTATAATGCACTATCTGGGTTTTGTGGGATTAAAAAATTCTTTTATAGGTATTTGTTCTTTACTAGATTGAGATTCGTTTCGTGTGGCAAGTTTTTATTTAATAAGAGACAATTAATTGTTCATTGAATCAATTATGCAACTATAAAATAATCCATAAATTGAACAAATACCAATATATTATGCAACTACTGCTATAGTTGATGGTGATACTTTTCTTTTTCACAAATTGACCTGTTTTTTGTTTTCACAACTTAAAAACAATTATTGCACAGTTTTTATTCTTGGAAACTGAAAACTGAGATCTTGGCATCGATAGGTATATGATGTTCTGGAGGGAGTTAACAATCTAATGGGTACTTCTATGCCTGTGGAAGATGTGGCATACGTTGTTCAATTTCATTTCTTTATATGCTCAAAATTGTAACAAACAAAATTGTAAATCATTAGTTTTCTTGTTATGACAAAGGAATTGTAGTTAGTCGTCTAGGATTTTGCTGACTGGCATGTCTTTTCTTTTTTTGTTTTACTCTATATGATATTGAATGATACTCAAATTTTCCTACTTTAATATTCAAGTCTTCTATTATCTTCTTTGGCTCTCATGTTCTTTCTGTTTTAGGCATAGATTCATTGTGAAAGGAGTAAGTACTTTTTATGCTTTGTATCAAAATTGTAGCCAGTTTGTATGATTTTATTTTCTCTGTTGTACACTTTGTATTCGATTTGTAGTTAGGTTTTTTTGGGACCTTACTTTCTGTATCAGATTCGGCTGATAGGATTCTAGATCTCTTCTAATAGTTTGTGATTCACTGTCAAAGCAAATATAGTTTGTACTTGGACAGATTATGTTTGAATATGCAGAAAATAATATAGTTTAGAAATGTGTGATATATGTGCATACTTGCTGAGTCAGAATTGTATAAATTAAATGACAAGTAAATTCTGGAGCTGAAACAATTTGAAGATGAGTGCAATGTATAGTTATTAGTTTCAATTTCCATGTCTTTGATCTATCGAACTTTTCTGCTTGCATCTTTACTTATAGTTCATTGTAATGTATTATTTTCTGTGTACATGACTTGTATTTTATTTATCCTCTTGTATGGATCATTCTCATACTAACTTCCAGCAGATAATATGTTAAAGGACTGTGATGCTAGTGCTAATAATATTAACTCATCAAGAAATTGTATTATGGCATCGACACTGTTAGAGAGCATAATAATTTTCATTCCAATCACAAGGTATAATTGTTTGATTCATTCCTTTTTTGTTATTCTTTCAAAATAAAATCTATGAACCAGACATGACGTAGAGAATACCTTTACTTGAAAACTTATGATATTCTCTATGCTCCAGCAATGAGTGTCAGAATTAGTGCAGTAATGATAAATATGTGACTAAGTGCATTTTCTTTTTGTTTTTTAATGCTGAGATTTTTAACCTGTCTGGCACTATCTTAGATGTGTTATTGAGTTCACTAACTATGGCTTATCAAGTTGTTTTGCCATCCTTACCTTTTAAGGCAGTTTTTTTAGCTTTGGACATCGTCATTTTAATTGGGTACTTCTGGATAATGATCTTCTCTAATTGAGACAAATGTTAATAATAAATGATAAGGAGTGGTGGATCTCCAAGTCAAACTGGGGAAATAGTAGTTGTAGTTTTTTCACTTTTTATTGTTGTGATGGTGATTTTTATTACTAAATTGTGTATTTTGGATCTTTGGTTTGAGTTTTACATACCATTGATGTTCTGTTCTAGCAATAATAAAAATGTAGTGACAACTTTACGATCAATAATGATAGTGAAAGCTTTTGATGGATGAGCAAGTTACATGTTGTGATGAGTGAGCTTCTCTAGTTGTTATAGCTTAGTGGTTGTTTTTCTGGTGAAGTAGATATAGCTTATTGATTTTCTACTTATTTTTTGATGCAACTGTATATGTCTTGGGCAAAAGATATACAATACTTTAATATAGAAGTTGAATGTCAGAACAAGTAAATGGCAACATATGGTTCTTGATTTTACCTTGGTTGGATCCTTGTTGTTTTTCAAAAAACTATTAATTTTCACTAAGTCGTCAAATTTTATAGTCTACTAAAGGTGTTTGAATTGCAGGCTACATAAATGCTTATCATAAAAGGAAGATTGCATATTTAGTCATCTTAGTGTATAAGCTGTCAAGAACGTATCAAACTGAAGATATGGTTCCATTCACTTAAGGATGCTTAATTGATAATTAACTTCATGTGTGTCTTAAGACAATAATTAATCTACTGATGTAGACAAAGAATGAGGAATAAAAAAAGCGACGACGTCAAGTGCAATATCCTCATAAGCTTGCTCGTAAAGGATATGCACGTTTGGCTGAAGAGATTGTAAGTATTTGAATTTTTATTATGTACTTATTGTATCTTCATTCTGGTATTTAACGCTCATTTTATATAATACGCTATTTTGTAGGCTGATGAATTGGGCAATGATGATGAAATCAACAGAGCTATTTTATGGATGAAAGCAAGATTGCCTAAAGAAGGGGAAATACAAGAAGAGAGTTTAAAAGAAACAATTACGAAGATTGTGAGTTTATTTATTGATACTTACCTTCACAGCTAACACTCTCACTCTCTCTTACTTACCATGCGTGCATCATTTATTGACATTTGTTTCTAATTTACTTCGAAGGACGAGTACATACAACAACAAAAATGAGGGTAAGTTCAGCAGTGCTGGAAAAAAGGATGGCATCCTTGCCAAAGCTCTTAATTCACAAGAGCACACTGGACGTTTGAGGGGGGCTGGAGGTCATGTCACTCCATCGACTTATTATCATGTTTGTAGAAGTGATACGTTGGATAAAGATCTGCTTTTACAAGAGCAAAAGAAGATAAATTTGGAACTCGATGCACGAGTAAAAAAACTGGAAGCAATGATCTTGAAGAATGCACCTACTGCTGAATTTGCTAGAGAAGAAAAGGGCAGTTGTTCCATTAAAATCTCAAGTCCAGTAGTTAAGGAGGTGGAGAGAGAGAAGGATGATAATGCTGGAATGCAGAAAAACTTGTTTCAAAATGAAGACTTGGATGACGATCTCAAAGTTCTGAAAGATAATTGGCCATCAAAGGTAAAAAAAAATTTCGTTTTGTTACACTTTTTTCACTTATCAATTATACTTCTAAGTTGGACCAGTTTGAGTTTCAAACATGACAGTGGCCCTTCGAGCGGGAAAAGAAGCTTGTGTTCTTGATCCATAGTACATCCTATCTGTTCAATGTGATGTTGTCTTTGGATTTGTTTTTGCTATATTTCTCCTGCTTTTCTTGCTTGCAAGTGTGTATTTGAATTATTATTACCTATCTTTGGAATGTTGATTGTCAATGCAGTTTGCATCACTTGATTGTTAAGGAATAACACACCGGGATGTGTCTGGCTACATGATTTGATTTAAGTTGTTAGAGGTGTAGTAATGTTAGAAATAAACTTTGCACTGATCAAGTGAGAACCAGACTCATTAAATCCTATTGGTTTGAAATTCTGAATGCTTGACTAAAGAAAGAAATTTATAGATTAGAAAGACAACTCTTGGCTGTTTTTGCATTTGAAGTTTGCTGGTGACCAAGTGAGAACGATTTTTGGAGAAACCTTATGACTTTAAAATCTGTAGTTACCAAATAAAAATGAAAGAAAGATCTGTATCATAAGCCCATTGGTTGGGATAATGAGAATATTCTTGTATGTTATAAAAGTTTGCAATTTGATTTCATCAAAACTTTGCACAGTAATCAAGATTGGATGTTATGTTTTTATGAAATTATAGGTGTTATCTTTCATATTGGAAGCACTTTTTCGTCTATAATGATTGCACACTGCTTGTTTTTCTCTATGTATATAACATCTGAAAGAGCAATTAAATCAATCATGTGAACATTTTTGAAATTGAAAAAGGTGGGTTTTCTCTGCTAATAACCTATTATATCAGTCTTGTTTCTTTGATTGTATAGCAGTCTCGACATTACGGGCATTGGATATATATGAATTATCTATATAACCTTACCTTATATTGTAGGGTGAACCGGTCGCATTAACCTTAGAATCACAAGCAAATATTGCTGCTTATGGCACTATTATCAAAGTGGCTGGTGCTAATCAATTTCTTCATGGTAATCTTTTACCTGAAAATTGTATGAGTGTGTTCATTGATCAAGCAGTAGATCACGATGCCCTTTTGCCTATTCCTGGAGAATGTAATAATATTGGCGAGGCGATAGGATCTCATGTTGCGTGGCCATTGCATTTGATAAAACCCAAAGTGAAGGTAATACTATCATACGTCATCTTATATGAAATTAAGTTTTTAATTAGTTAGGATCATCGATAGATGTCTACTTACACGTCATGCTAATATAATGTTTAGAAACCTGGAAAGAAGAAACAAGTGCACAAAGACTTGTCTACTGTTGATCTATCTACTGTGCCAAAGCCATTACATATGCTATATTGTTATACGAAGCTTGTTATTCAGAATAGGGGCAATGTAGAGATAGTGTTTGATGATGAAGTATTTGGCTGTGAAATCAAAATCTTTCTTAACATTGAAGATATGGTTCCATTCTGTCGGTTGGAGCCTATCTCATACGTTTGTGTGGTTGTTTATATGTGGTAAGTATTCCGATCCATTTATAACTGTTATCATGACTATTATTATTATTATTATTATTAGTATTATTTTGATCTTTAACATTGTGGTTTTTTCCATTTTAACCATGATGGTTAGGCATCTCTACAAAAGATTGTATAAAGAAAACAAGCTTCAAAATTTCAAATTTGTGGATCCATATGAAATAGGGCATCTGCCATCAACTAAAGCTAATCAAGATTATAAAGAGAATGAGATGGAACAAAGGGGGCGTGCTCTAGCAAAATGGTTGAGTGGTACATTACCTGGACAATTAGTTTTGGCACCTTGTAATGTAGGGTAAGTTTTCCTGAACTCTCTCTCTAATTCTATATTATGATAACTTGACGTTTTGCTCACACAA
Organism: Scutellaria galericulata; assembly: GCA_946896805.1. Taxonomy (NCBI): domain Eukaryota; kingdom Viridiplantae; phylum Streptophyta; class Magnoliopsida; order Lamiales; family Lamiaceae; genus Scutellaria; species Scutellaria galericulata. The sequence goes on from OX335794.1 coordinate 13,752,250, forward strand.
TTTTTTCTTATCTGTTATTCTGTAGATTCCATTGGATTCTAACTGTCATCAACCCCCACAAGGAAATTGTTCATTTGTTGGACCCTCTTTATCATCGCTTGCATGATCAAACTTGGAAAAAAATTGTTGATTTGTAAGTTTTAATTTAGTTTGTTCAGTCACCTTCTATTCGTTTAGTGTTATGTCAGTTGTTTCACTGCTAATAATTGGCCATGTGGGATAAAGGGCCTTGAGAATGTTCAATATTGAAATTGGAAATAATAGAAAAAAGCAACCTACATGTGAGGTAGTCAAGGTATGTACGGTGAAGATGTGCCCAATACGTTGATAATACTTATATATTAATGTTATCATCACCAAGATCAGTTGATACTTATCTATTGTAATGTAGGCCCCCTTGCAACCGGATACCAAACAATGCGGTTTTTTTGTGTTGTGGTACATGAAACAACTTGTAAATAAGGGGGCAACAGGGGACATGGCTTAATTGCGTTCAATTGTGAGTAACTAATTTCTATCTAATGTTGTTAACATTTTCCGTTTGCATGCCTCAGTTTTCCGGTTAATGGTCTTACTTTCGTTTCTCATACTTTACTGTTATGCTTATCTATCAGGAATTTGGTGATTACTTCTTGTTTTTCAGATTGTTATAGGCCTTATTTTTGTGAATTGAAGTTTGCATTTTGTTCAACGCCCATTGAAGTTATCTGCTGGTGATTTTAGATTTAAATTATATACTATAGGGTTGTCGTGTTGGTGGATGTAAATGATTACAGACGGTTTTAGTCACCGAAGAAATGATTACAAATTAACATCTTGAATGTCTTTTTGTGCTTGTATAATTTTGTATAATTAGGTTTTTTCATAAGGAACCTTACTAATTCTATATATTCTTGTTTCAAAGTTTACACATCTTAAGTGTGAGAGGGATGAGATTGATGAAGTTCGTGTTGAATGGGTTGAATGCGTTCAAGAACATATCAATGGGTAGAACAAGGTGACTAATGTATTTTAATTTGCAATGTTTTCTTTTGAATATGTACATACATATTTAATATTATCAGCAAAGTTATAAGAGTTATAAATGTCCTATATCCCATTTGTTCTTGCATTTGGCAGGTTGTGGACAACGTAGCTAAGGTGTGCAACGCAAAGTTGGTTGGCGATTTGGTTTTTGTTAAGGTTGTGAAGTCCCTCAAACAAACTAATCCATTTTGTTGAATTTACGATTTGAATTTATATAGATAAACTAGATACATTTGAAGTGTTATGATAATTAGATATATATATATATATATATTTGATGTTTGTTTGGTCCATGTTATGAGTTTGATCTGATATCCCATGCATATGTTTGAAGTGTTATGAGTTTGAAGCATTTATGAATCATATGTTTCATATTTTTGGATGTTTATATGTTCAGAAAAATGCAATTTTATATTCAAATTATTATTATGATTATTATATGATTGTAGGGTACCAAATATATCTAATTTGGGAAAAAATATGTGGAAAAAAAAGACAACACAAAAAAGCGTTGTTAAAAAGAAATGACTACGCACAAATGTAATTGTATACAAAAAGACAACGTTTTTTAAGCGTTGCAAACACAGTTGCTAAATTAAAAATATAACACTTAATCGCAACGGTTTTATGCGTTGTCGTATCTAGAAAAGACAACGCTTTTATAAGCGTTGCAAATATTGTTGCCAAATTGGAAAATACAACGCATTTTTGCAACGGTAACGAGCATTGTCATATCCATAAAAGACAACGCTTTTTAAGCATTGCAAATATAGTAGAAAAAATGGAAAATACAACGCTTTTCTGCAACGGTAAAAAGCGTTGTCATATCTAGAAAAGACAACGCTTTTTGTGCGTTGTCTATCCGCGCCCACCTACAACAACGCTGGATACAACAACGCTTTTTTTTCTAAAAAGACAACGGACAAAGTCCGTTGTCTATCAGCGAAATTCTTGTAGTGCATGTATAATATGTATTCCCTCATGGACATGATGGACAAATGTGTACGAATCATTATCCATCACATTACCCTAATATTTTTTTTATTTCATCAACAAGAAATATAACAAATAATCCACTTTTTTTTATTTGTTGAAATTTTCTTTAAATTATATAAAATGTTAGGATTAAATTGCAATTTTGGAAAGGTGGTGATTTATTTTGCAATTTGATCTTAAAATCTTTCTTGTTGGAAATGATGTGGCATGTGACATTGCATGTGACATGGCATGTTTGTCAGACACGTAGACTCCAGTTGTCGGAAAATAAAAATGTGGTCTAAATTGCAACGGTAAATAAAGGTTGTGATTTTTTTTTTACAATTATTGAAAAGTTGAGATAAATTTGCAATTTTTAAAAAAATGGTAATTTTTTTTTTTTTTGCAATTACGCCTAAATAATAATAATAATACTAATTCATGAAATCATTATGGTATAGTATCATATATGTTACAAAATATTCTGCCCAAAAATCTTAATTATGAAGTATATTGCAAAATTAATTCTATAAATTTAATCATTTAAATTGCACAATTATCATTATTAACATTTTATTAACTCTCTCATTATATAGACTTCAACGATTTAGATCAAACATCTTAAAAGATATAAGAGGTAATAAGTTCTTTTAAATAAATTTAATCAAACACCGTGTAAGACTTATGGCATAGGTGGTTGAAATATTGAAACTTTATAAAATAGACTAATTTTGAAAGAAGGGGAAAAAAGTTCTAAAATTAATTAAGAAAATCTGATAAACATTTTCAAAATTCTGAAAATTATTTGAATAAAGCAAAAATCTTTCTTAATTATGATCAACCATGTATTTGTCTCAATAGAAGAGGATTGACTATTGTGTGATTGCTTTCAGAATTTGGATGCCATCATCATCTAAGCGGGTCCCACACCATTTAAAGATAAAGACGGCTACCAATCATAAAAACAGATGAATTATTATAAGACAAATATTGTTACTCTTTTTGGTTGCACCTAATAATACTCTATCTTATCATATGCTAATCTCATTAAATAATCTTCAATTAACACAACCACTATGTTATATAGTAAAAACTTCGTTTTTACATTTCACCTTTTATTTTTATTTTTTATTATCGTTTAAATATGAAAACGCTTTAACGAATGATAGGTATTCATAAAGCAATAAAAGATCATGTCAACCTATTAAATTTGATAATAACGTGAATTTGTTTTTATTTTTGTTCATGACACAGTGATCAAAACACGATTTGTAGTCTCCTATAGTTTTTATTTACTAAAAACCATGATACAAATTGAGTCTTTATATGATTTTTTTTTTTTTTCTTGATTGAAGATAAATATAGCTTTTTTTCGTTTTTTATAAGACATGCATTAAGAGCCCAACAAAAATTACTTTTGTCTTCAAGACTTTGTTGTAGATATTTTCATCTCCAGAGCATTACACATTTGGAATTAAGAGAGCATACTCCACAATTCATTTCAACTTTTTTCTTTTCGAAATAAAGTCTCATCAACTAGAAGTAGTTTGACAAAATTAAAAACCTTCAAGACATAAAATTGGTTGAATGTAAAATAATAACACTGCTCTTCATGTATATAATTCCAATATCTTAGACATGATCCAATGATCCTTATTTATTTGAAACTAGCTAAAATTCAATTGTCCAAAATTATTAAATATGTTGCAGAATATTGAAAATTTGCATTTTAATTTGTCACATCATCTCTACACCTGACTCTATTCCCATCACAATATTACAAGTTTTGGGACACAACCTCTTTAATCCACACACTGGAATTCGATTCAATTCGATAATCTTCAATTCAACCTTACTGTATGATATCCGTGTATCATTAATAAAGAGATAATAATGAGTAGAAAAATAATTTTGCAGAAAGTAGGTACAAAAATGATTTGACTACTCAAAGTGGGTAGAAAACAAATGAGTACTTAGATTTATATTGGAATCCAACCCTTCGTTCTCATGGTCCAATTATATACAACTATAAATATCCAATTATTTCCATGAAACATTGATTCAAAATATAATCATTATATAATGAAATGTACTCCACAACATAATTACATTAATATAGAATACAATTCTATAGTACCACGCACCACAAGAAAAACTGTGTCTAGTGCCTTTTTTTTATTTTTTATGACACTAATTAGCGTTATAAGGTCAATTACCCACATTTACAAAAAAAGTTACAAATGCTGTTAAATTTACTGTTATGAATTTTTTCTTGACACAAAATCTATACATGTATAAACTTCATTTAGGACACTTTTGAAAATTATGTCGGTGATAAGGAATGCATTATATGATATAGTGTTATATCATGAAATGCAGTTATGTGTGGATTGGTCATGACTATGTTTGGGACATCATTTATACTAAAAATGAGTAAAAACAATATTGCTTTATCATATTTATGGATATAAAAGATGTATACTAATATATACGTATGTTCATATCATGTTAGAGAATGTGGTCCAAGCAACAGTGAATTAGAGGTTGAGTGTACTAAATTGGAACACGATCACCTATTTTAGTCCATTCAAGCATGTCCCCCCCTACTTTTTAGGGGCCCGAATTAGAAAAAAAATGTAGAAACCATTTACAAAAAAGGGCCGTAACCCTCACACAATAATTGGCATACGTGTCTAAATGATTACCAATTTAGTTATCACAAGAAATTCATTCCAACATCACATTCACATGATAGGACGTACTACTTGATAAGTTGTGTAATAACTACATTGGAAGGAAATAGAAAGAAGAAGAAGAAATGGAAATTAAAAGGTGGGGCCCCCAGGGTGGAGATCGATCTCATGAGTCCATGTAGACCTGTCTTGAACGTGCAAGTGCCAGTAGGTTAGAGCCAAGGCATCAGGATCCATGGCATCAGCGAGTTGCTGGTCCACCACGTACGACGACGTCGACGATGAAGAAGGCCACCATACTTGCTGCTGTGTGCTTCCCAGTATCATTGGTGACCTAATTATTATCCATGATTCAAGCTTGTTATATTTGGCCTTTCTTGTGTTTTTGGCCAATATCCACAACAGGCAATTTGCCAAAATGACAAAAAATGTTGATGACAGTTTTCGAAATGGAAGATTTTTAAGAAATTTTTCACTTTTTTTAGATGACATCATATGCATTAAGGAGCAATTTGAAACAAAACTCTAAATTGTCCATATATATTGACCCCTAAAATTAAGAAAATAATTAAACTTAGGATCTAGTGGTTAATCCTAGCGATTATCTAACTAAATGTTAATTTAAAATATCATTTAATATATACACACATATTTGTGATAAAGTGATTGTTAATATTTGTTATAGTTATATATATATATATATATATATATATATATATATATATATATGTCCATCTTTATCCAGAAGAAAATTCGCCAGTGTGAATATGTAAGTTGTAGACAAGTGAAAAGTCATGAAAAACTTTTCCCAAAAAGAAAAAACATAAAAGCCAGAAATAATCTGAAATTTCTAGAAAGGTTGTGAAAAGGGGAATGCAAGTGGGGAGGGGGGGGGGGGGGGAAGCAACAAGATTCTGGGGATCCATTCACATATATGATACATCTCAAGAATCTTTCAAAGTGTGGAAATAAATTTTGATAAACCTTATTATGTTTTTATAATTCAAGAATTAAAGAATAGTTTAAATAAAACTAAAATTTATGGAATATTTGACCAAAAAAGGTCATTAAACACATTAAAAATTATGGGAAAAAAAGTTCATCTTTACATGCAAAGAACAACTGTTAATCCTATCAAATTAGAAAAAATAAAATGCATATCATATTTGATCAAATCACATGTATAAAGGGTCCGACTATCTACACCCAATTTTTTTCTAAACTCACCCCAATTTAAAAAAAAAAGATTTAAAAAATTAAAAAAATAAAAAAATTACAATTTTACCCTTTTGCAAAGAAGTGTGTTCGACTGGTGGTCGAACACAAAGAAGTGTGTTCGACCACTAGTCGAACACACAGAGGTGTGTTCGACCAACCATGGTCGAACACACACTTCTGGTGGTCGAACACACTTCTTTACAAAAGGGTAAAATTGTAATTTTATTATTTTTTTAATTTTTTAAATCAAAAATAAAAAAATTGGGGTGTCTTTAAAAAAAAAAGGGTTCGGATAGCCGGGCCCCATGTATAAATGGTATCTTAATGTATCTTAAAATGGTAATTAATTAGCTAGCAGACAATTAACAAGTTTCATGGTATTGGATTAATTATAGAAAGAAAAAAAATTATATATATAATGGGAAATAATAGTGCGCGGACAAACCTAGGTGCGGCGATGGTGCCGTCTATGATGACGTGAGCAACGTGTACTCCCAGTGGCTGGTATTCTCGAGCCAGACATTGTGATAACCCTCTCATCGCGAACTTCGCACAACCTATATATATGTTTATTTTCATTTTTCCTTTATTATTAATTAATTAAGAGAGGTAATTATAATTAATTACATAAATCAGAGAAACCGGCAATGCCATTAAGCGAAGCGGAGCAACCAGTGAAGAGAATCGTCCCTCTACCTCTCTCCACCATTCCAGGCAACACCTGATCATCGTCAAAATCAAACCATTTTTCTTTTAATTAATTTTAAATATCCAGACTTAATAAATTAAGCATTAATAAAATCGAATAATTCTTTCCTGTTGGGCGCAGTGGAAGGCGCCGACGGAGGAGACGTTAATCGACTTCTGGAAATGTTCGAGGCGGATATCGGTGAAGGTGGTGGGGTTCCACGATAAGGGGTGGTACGCGTTGTAGACTAGAACTTCCACGAAACCCAGGGAGAGTACTCCCTCGAACGCATCCTTTATGCTACGCGACTCAGAGCAGTCGATTCGGATCGCAAATACCTGTGCCTTTTCTTCTCGAGCTATCTCATCTGCAAATCTCGATAATTTACCTGCGCTTTTTATTTTTTCACCATTATTACTCTCTCTCTCTCTCTCTCTCTCTCTCTAGATAATATATATATATATATATATATATATATATGTATATGTATAATGAGGGGTACTGACCTAGGTCGCGGGCGAGGATGGCGACGGTGTAGCCTTCATGGGCAAATTTACGGGCGATGGAGCGGCCGAGCTTTGCACCGACGCCTACAATGGCGGCGATGCCTTTCGCCGGCGCTGGTGAGGTGGCCATGCTTCGCATCTTGTGTTTATAGAAAGAGAGGGGGGATTATGTTTTTATATATATAGTATAATGGAGGAGGAGGAAGAAGCAAAATGGTGAAGAAAGGAGGGGTGTGTAGATTGTGAGAGGCGATTTGATGGGTATATGGTGATGATCAGAAAAGGCATTTTAGTACAACTTAATGATGCCACTGCTCTTTTCTCAAATATATAAATAGATACACGAATATGATGCTCCGACTTCAGATTCAGTGCCATTAATATATAAGTAGGGGTGGAAATCGGACGGATCGAATCGGAAATAGGGTGTTTCGGAAAAATTCCAAAAAATTTCAGAAATGAAAAACCAATTTCAATTTCCATCCAAAAATTTTTGGAAATGTGAAAAAAATTTCGAAAAAAAATTTGGAATTTTCGAAATTTTTTTTGGAATTTTCGGAATTAATTAGTTGGTCTATTAGCTATATAGCCTTTTCTAATATCCTAAGAAATAATACGACCTCGAATCTAATATTCCAAGCATTTAACATCAATATAATATCTACCAAAGACATGAGAGATTAATTATTCTGTTGATGTACTATAGTTATAAAATAAAATTATAAATAAAATAAAATAGTATATAATATAGTTATAAAATAAAATTATAAATAGTATATAAATACTATATTAAATATTTTTACTTTTTTCACCTTTAGTTTTTGAGTCATATTTTATATTTAATATATACTATAGTATATAGTATAAAATAAAACTATAAAATTTATATGAATAGTATATAGTATATAGTTTAAAATAAAATTCTAAAATATATATGAATAGTATATATTATATAATATATAATATATAGTATATAATATAAAATAAAACTATAAAACTATATTATAAACTATTATCATTTTGTAAGTAATTATACTTATTAATTCATATTTATTAAGTTATTTTTCTTTTAGAAAGCTCAAATCAAATGAATATTTGAATCTATATTATGATTTATGATAATGCATTGTTCGAAATCCTTCGATATTTAAAATACTTGTTTTATAATTTGTATAATTTTCTTTGTCATTATTCCTATTATATAAAATGTTATCATTTTTAATGAAATTTATGATATATTTACCTTTGAAATTAGATATTCACTTTTTATTTTATATAATATATAGTATATAGTGTTCTTATATAGCATATAATATATAGTATATAGTATATAATATATGGTATATAGTATAAAGTATTCTTTTATAGCATATAGTAAATAGTATAAAGTATATAGTATGTAGTATATAGTATGCAGTATATAATATAGTATAATTCTAAAACTACAGTATAAACTATAGTATATAGTATAAAATAAAATTATAGTATAAACTGTACTATATACATATAGTATATAGTATGTAGTATATAATATAATATAATTAAAAAACTACAGTATAAACTATAATATATAGTATATATTATAAAATAATACTAAACAACTACAGTATAAACTATAGTATATAGTATAAAATAAAACTATAGTATAAACTATAATATATACATATAGTATATAGTATACAGTATAAACTATAGTATATAGTATACAGTATAAACTATAGTATATAGTATATATTATAAAATAATACTAAAAAACTACGGTATAAACTATAGTATATAGAATAAAATAAAACTATAGTATAAACTATACTATATGTAATAAAGTATATAATATATAGTATATAGTATTCTTCTATAGCATATAGTGTATAGTATATAGTATGTAGTATATAATATAATATAATTAAAAAATTACAGTATAAACTATAATATATAGTATATATTATAAAATAATACTAAACAACTACAGTATAAACTATAGTGTATAGTATAAAATAAAACTATAGTATAAACTATAATATATACATATAGTATATAGTATACAGTATAAACTATAGTATATAGTATACAGTATAAACTATAGTATATAGTATATATTATAAAATAATACTAAAAAACTAGGGTATAAACTATAGTATATAGAATAAAATAAAACTATAGTATAAACTATACTATATGTAATAAAGTATATAATATATAGTATATAGTATTCTTCTATAGCATATAGTGTATAGTATATAGTATGTAGTATATAATATAATATAATTAAAAAATTACAGTATAAACTATAATATATAGTATATATTATAAAATAATACTAAACAACTACAGATACTACAGTATAAACTATAGTATATAGTATATAGTATATATTATAAAATAATATTAAAAAACTATAGTATAAACTATAGACTATAGTATATAGTATAAAATAAAACTATAGTATAAACTATACTATATACATATAGTATATAATATATTTATATACTATCATATAGTGTAAAGTATATAAAATATATTATATAGTATATAATATTATAAAGTATATTATAATATGTATATTTATATTTACACATAGTATAAAGTATATAAAATATATTATATAGTATATAGTATTATAAAGTATACTATAATATGTATATTTATATTTACATATAGTAAATGTATATAAAATATATTATATTATATAATTCCAACATTTTATACTATATACTATTTGCTATAGAAGAATACTATATACTATATAATAGTATATAATATTCTTCTATAGCAAATAATATATAGTATATAGTATTCTTCTATAGCAAATAGTATATAGTATAAAATGTTTGATTTATTTACAACAATTACTATTGGTTTGATGGTAAGTTTCGTGTTTTGAGTGTGAGAGGTCTTGTGTTCGATTCTCAAATGCCTCTACTAGCTCTACATTTTATAATTTCGGATCGGAAATCGGAATTTGAAATTTCCACCCCTATATACAAGTGATGATTTATAATTTCGGATCGGAAATCGGAATTTGAAATTTCCACCCCTATATACAAGTGATGATTTAATAATTTCGGACCGCTCACAATTACTATTATTTTTAAATGTACACCTCTTTAATATAGAGAAAATAAGAGGCGAGATGTTTTTCATTGCACAACAAGGTTACATATATACAAGAATAATCCCCAAAAATAAAGGAGGAAAAGATAGCAAAAGATACAGAAAAGATATACAAAGATACACCAGATATCAGATAATATTAGTTCCTGATATGCCCCCTCAAGATGGTGGTCTGAGAGAGACACCAATCTTGATCATAAGAGAACGAAGACGATGATGGGACAGCGGCTTCGTGAGGGCGTCTGCTAGCTGATCGGCCGACGAAACATGTGAGACACGAAGGCCCCCTCGCTGAATAATATCGCGGACGAAGTGATAGTCGATGGCAATATGTTTCATCCTAGAGTGGAACACCGGGTTCGCACACAAGTAGGTGGCGCCGATGTTATCGCTGTAGATAACTGGCGGGTGTGGAAGAGAAACATGAAGCTCCCCAAGAAGAGATAAAATCCACTGAACCTCAGCAGCGGCGGAAGCAATAGCGCGATACTCAGCCTCTGTAGAAGAACGCGCAACAGATCGTTGTTTTCTGGAGCTCCAAGAAATAGGATTAGGGCCAAGAAAGAGAACAAAGGCCCCCGTAGAGGTGCGGTCGTCACAATCACCCCCCCAATCAGCGTCAGAGAAGCAGTGGAGACTGAGAGAGGGGTCCTGACGGAGGCGCAAACCAGAATTCCGTGTGCCGTTAAGGTAGCGGAGAAGACGTTTGGCAGCTGACCAGTGGATGGAGGACGGAGAATGCATAAACTGGGAGAGCTTATTGACTGCAAAGGCTATATCAGGACGAGTCAAAAGTAGGTACTGCAAGCTGCCAAGAAACTGACGATATGATGTGGCATTTGCAGGGGGTGCGCCATCATGAAGAGACAGAGAAGTGCCGACGGCGAGAGGAGTCTGAACAGGATTGGACGCAAGCATGTTGTGACGAGCGAGCAAGTCCAGAGTGTACTTGTGCTGACTAAGGACACAAAAATCAGATTGCGATGTCACTTCAATACCTAGAAAATAAGACAAGGATCCCAAATCTTTGATGGAGAACTGAGTGGCAAGAGTAGAGATAATGCGAGAGACGAAGGATGCATCACTGCCGGTAATGATAAGATCGTCAACATACACGAGAAAATATGTCGTGACATCATGCTGATGGTAGATAAAGAGGGACGTATTAGACTTGGCATTCTGAAAACCCAAGAGAAGTAAAGCACGACGAAGTTCATTATACCAAGCACGTGGTGTTTGTTTGAGTCCATACAACGCTTTCTTGAGGCGACAAACATAAGAAGGGTAATTCTTATCAATAAAGCCAGGAGGTTGGGCCATGTAAACTTCATCATCAAGAGTGCCATGAAGAAATGCGTTGTTAACATCGAGTTGTCGAAGGGGCCACCCACGAGTAATAGCAAGACTCAGAACAAGACGGATGGTAGCCGGTTTTACCACAGGACTGAAAGTCTCAAAGAAATCAATACCCGGATGTTGATGAAACCCTTTGGCGACAAGACGAGCTTTGTACTTGTCAAGGGAGCCATCGGGTTTGCGTTTCACGCGAAATACCCACTTACAACCAACAAGATTCTGAGAGGTGTGAGTCGGTACAAGATCCCAAGTACCATTCCAGATGAGAGCGTCAAACTCTGCCGACATAGCAGCGCGCCAACGGGCATCGATAAGGGCCTGAGTAACACTAGTAGGTTCAAATTCTGTCTCAGGAAGGATGGTAGTGGTAAGGCTATATTTCGGGTTGGGTTTGGTGACATTGTTTTTAGAGCGAGTGACCATGGGGTGGTCATTTTGAGGCGGGGGAGGGGGAGGTGTGGAGGGCTGTCTTGGTGTCTGGTGGAGTGGCGGTGTGGGCTGAGGTGATGGTGGTTGGGGCTGTGGTGGTGGGGTCGGTGGTGCTGGTTGTGACGGCAACGGTGACGGAATGTCATCAGGGGGCAGCGGTGGTGCGTCCAGGACGAGTGGCGGTAATGAGACAGCGAGCACCGACGTGGCAAGGGTAGGATAAGGAAACACACGTTCGTCAAAGATAACATGACGAGAGACAAACACTTTGGAGGTGATGGGGTCAAGGCAAAGATAGGCACTTTGTGTAGCGGAGTAACCAAGGAACACACACGGGGTGGACTTGGGGTCAAGTTTGTGAGAAGTGTATGGACGGAGCCATGGGAAGCATTGGCAGCCGAAGACACGGAGTTTAGTAAGGTTAGGAGCATGACCGAAAAGTTTTTCAAAGGACGACAGGTGATTGAGATTTTTCTTTGGCATACGGTTGATGAGATAGGTGGCCGTGGCAAACGCAAACGGCCAATAAGTGTTTGGAAGGGATGCATGATGGAGTAAGGTAAGGCCAGTCTCAACTATATGTCGATGTCGGCGTTCGGAGTAGCCATTGTGCTCCAGTGTGTGAGGTGGAGTGGTGAGATGTGAAATACCATGCTTCGCAAGAAAAGGACGTAAGGCAATAAATTCCCCCCATTATCTGTGTAAAGTGTGATGATTTTAAGATTGAAGAAATTTTCCACAAGTGCTCTAAAATGCACAAAGGTTTCAAACACATCAGACTTTCGTTTAAGTGGAAAGAGCCAAACATATTTTGTAAAGTGATCCACAAAAACAAGATAATACTTAAAACCATCAATTGAATAAACGGGTGACGTCCATACATCGGAAAAAATCAAATCAAGTGGTTTTAAAGAGATAAGGGAAGAATCCCCAAACGGCAGTTTATGGCTTTTATTAACACGACATGAAGTACAACTCAAATTAGACAATGAATTGGATGATAAAGAAAATAACTTTGTTCTAGCCAAATGACTCATGACCTGACTAGATGGGTGACCTAGCCTAGAGTGCCAAAGAGATGCCGAAGTGGAGATGGATGGAAAGGCAAAGGTGTGTCTGTCATGTTAGTGGTGCCCGGCCAATGATAAACCCCATGCTTAAGTGGACCGCTGAGAAGAAGTGCCCCCGTCGGACGATCCATCACCTGAAATCCAGTCATAGAGAAAATGACATTAACATTGTTTCTTGACATAATTTAGATACGGAAATCAAATTTTTTTGCATGGCATGAACACAAAGAGAGTTAGGAAAAGTAAGAGAGAGAGAGGTTGGGAGACAAAGCTGACCCGTATGGGTGATGCCCAAACCATTACCGTTACCGATGACAACGCCATCATAACCCTCATACGGTGAGTGCAATGATAAATTAGCCAAGTCCGACGTTATGTGGTGCGAGGCACCGGAGTCGAGGAGCCAGTCGGTAGCCGACGGGGCGGGGGATGGGTGACTGGCCGTATGAGCCGACGGCTGAACATATGCCGAACGTTGCTGCTGCATTTGAGCCGTTTTGGCCATATAAGATAAAGAGGGACACCGTTTGGCCGAATGGCCTTTGTCGCCACATAACTGACAGGTGCCAAGGTACGGGCGGGGGCCCGATGACTGTCAAGACTGCTGATTCTGATGTTGAGAGTGCCGGCCACCACCACCGCCACCATGAGACGGTCTACGAGGGGTGGGAAGGAGCAGTCCAGGAGTGGCCGATGGTTGGTGAGCTGCCGGAAACGCCGTCAGCGGCTGAGGGGAGGAGGCGGGCGGACGCATGGCAATCTGGGCTTCCAAGTTGATGAGTTTCTCGTGTATCTCGTCGAAGGAAATTAGAGTATCACGTGCTTGAATGGCGTATGCTAATTCCCGATAATTATCATCGAGACCGGTAAGAACTTTTTGCACCAAATCTTCCGAGTCAACTGTAACACCCATCAAGAGAAGTTCTTCAACAGTAGACTTTATCTCTCGCATAAACTCGGTAACAGATCTAGTTCCCTTGAGTGGATTATGGAGGCGATGTTTGAGAGCAAGTATACGACCACGAGATGGCTTCGCATACGTGTTCGAGAGCGTTTTCCAGGCATCACAGGATGACTTGGAACTGGCGATGAACGGAATATGGACGGTGAGATAGAGCCCACAATCGCGTTCATGAGAAGGTAGTCCTGTTGCAGCCAATGATCATGAGTGGGATTGGGGACGGCAGTGCCGTCGATAGTGGTGGTGGCTGGCGGACACGGAAAAGTGCCATCAACGTAGCCCATGAGTTTGTATCCCATGAGCACGGTTTGAAATTGAAATTTCCAAGCCGTATAGTTGGTAGAATCAAGTTTGAGAGGGAGTTGAGAAGCGGTTGAGATGGCGATGATAGGAGGGAGAGCTGTGATGGCCCTGGCAGAGGAGGAAGAGTCATTGCCGTCGGTGGCCATCGAGAGAGAGAGGAGAAGGATCGAGAGGGGTTAGGGTTTTTAGCCTTGTTGGCTTCTTGATACCATATAGAGAAAATAAGAGGCGAGATGCTTTTCATTGCACAACAAGGTTACATATATACAAGAATAATCCCCAAAAATAAAGAAGGAAAAGATAGCAAAAGATACAGAAAAGATATACAAAGATACACCAGATATCAGATAATATTAGTTCCTGATATTTAATACAAGTAAAAATGGTTTTAGAATTTTTTTTTTTTAATTAAACAGAAAATGGACTGAAATGTAAATCGAGGTTGCGTCCAAATCTGTGGAAGAGAGTTAATAAAATATGAATCTCCATAATATGTTGTCGGATGATTTCTCTTAGCTTAATGGTACTCCACCTTTTATAAAGGTGACAAAATTACAAAAATTAATTTTGGTAGAAACAATATTTATTTTGAAATAAAAAAATTGAAGTAATCAGAAAAACAAAGAAATAATTCAACAAACATTTCAAAAGTGATGGAACATTTTAAAATACTTCAATACGTAATTGAAATGTTCATATAATTGGAGGACATTTTACTAATTTTCTCAACAGTATTAATTTGTCTTATCTAATCACCACTTATTAACTAAAAACTCGCTATAAATTGTAGGAAATTGTAGTGATCTCTAACTGCTTAATTTCCCGAAAATAATCATATGCTATGTGATGAGTTTGATGTTCCGAAAAATTGATTAAATTCTATGGACAAGAATATATTTTAATGTGTTTCTATCAAATATTTTCAAAACAATTATCACATGTTATATGTGTATATAGTCTCACTCATTAACAACTATCATATATTAAATATAAGAAAATATAATACTAAGCATCAAATGTAATTGATGATTTTGATCGAGAGGTAAGTGGTTGCAAAATTTATAATAATTGAAATTAATTATGAACAGCTTAATTAATATAATAGAATATAAAATTTAACTTAACTAATTTTAATTACTTCCGAGTTTTCAGAATCTTTTTTATTGTCAATCAATAGTTATCTATGGACTTTACTTTCAGAAAATCTTCCCATTATAATCCAATAAAAGCATTTAATATCATGAATATAATAAAACATAATGTCAAACATGAAAACGTAACTTAATTAATTTTAATTACTTCCTAATTTTGCAAGATCTTTTTTTATTGTCATTCAATAGTTATATATGCAAGTTTACTTCAGAAAATCTTTTCGACACTCAAAATATTTTTGATTGACAATCAAGATCAGTTGTTATCTATGCTAGTTTACTATTAGTAGTTATATGTGTGGCTTTACTTTCAGAAAATCTTTCTAACTCGCAATTACTATTAATTAGAAAAATCTAATAATGAGTCAAAATAACTTTTTTTAATTTTTATTTTTATTTTCTCCCATGAAAAATAGGGGATATTAGATTCTTTATACTTTTTCCTTCCCCTTAATTCAATACAAGCGTTTAATATCATGAATATAATAGAATATAATATCAAACATGAAAATGTAACTTAATTAATTTTAATTACTTCCTAGTTATTGTTTGTATATAAAATCTATAATATTATTGAATGTAATAATTTGAAATAATACATAGTGAATTTTAAAATGTAAATATTTCTATTAATATAAATATTAAAAATATTGCATATTTAAATTAAGAAAATATACTATTAGATTATGTTATCAAATCTATATAATTGTTAGATATTATATAACAAGTCTTGCAACGTACAAGTGTATTACTAGTATTAATTACTTTTTGGTCCCAAGAACTTTGTAACTTCCTATTTTGTTCCCAAAACTTTCGCAAAAACTCACGTGAGACTGTCATATGAAAACTTTACGTGAGACCATTTCACGGATAGCTTCCGTGAGATGGATCCTTATTATCCATAAATTGAACTCATTTTTACAAATTCTTATATGAATTGTTAAGTGTGGGCTATGGATTGATGTTGGGTTATGGAGTCTGAGTTAGATGGACTTTAGGATTCCTAATCAAATAAGACTTGGGGCTCCTAGTCAGATAAGACTTATGATTCCTAGTTAAAAAGACATTAGGACTGCATCTCAGTTTTGCCTATAAATAACCATTTGACTCATTGTATTTGTTAACATAAGAAAATTAGTAAATTCTTCTGGCTTGGTAGTGCCCCCAGACATAGTCAATTGACGAATTGGGTGAACAAATCGTTGTCTCTTATATTTTGTTCATATCAAATTCTCTATAATTGCTTTCAAAATCCTAACAACTGGTATCTAGAGCATCGGGTTCAGTAGATCTAGTGGGAGCAATTACGATGGCTGAAAGGAAATCGTCTGTTGAGAAGTTAGATGGATCAGATTTTGGATTCTGGAAACTGCAAATCAAGGATTACTTGTACGGTAAAGATCTATATCAAGCTTTGGGTACAAAGCCAGAATCTATAAAAGACGATGAGTGGGCGCTGTTGGATAGAAAAACGATAAGTGTGGTTTGTTTGTCGTTATCCAGGAACGTTGCGCTCCACACGGTAAAGGTAAAAACCACAAAGGAGATGTTAGAGATTATGACCAAGATGTACGAGAAGCCATCAGCCACGAACAAGGTTCATCTGATGCGGCGGTTGTTTAACCTAAAGATGGCAGAGGGTGCTACGGTGGCCAATCATCTAAACGAGTTCAATATGATCATTGTTCAATTGAGCTCAGTTGAGATCAATTTCGATGATGAGGTAAATGCCCTAATTTTGTTATCCTCTCTACCAGAAAGTTGGAGTGGGATGGTGACAGCCGTTAGTGCCTCAGCAGAGAAGGTGAAACTCAAATTTGATGAAGTTAGAGACCTGATCATAAGTGAAGAAATTAACAGAAAAGAATTAGGTGTGACTGTAGGATCAGCTTTGAGTGTAGGAAACATAGGCAGATCAGAATCAAAATCGAATTCGAATCGAGATAGATCGAAGTCGAGAGACAAAAATAAGCCGAAGAAAGACAAGAGTCAGATTGAGTGCTACAATTGTCATGAACTCAAGCATTATAAAAATCAGTGCAAGGCATCGAAGAAGGATAACAAATCAGCAAACGCAACCACTAAGGAGAATGCAGATGTATTAATCCTGAGCGTAAGCGAATGCATTAGAATTTTGGGTATTAGATTCTGGAGCATCGTTTCATTCATGCAGCAGTGCCGACGTAATGGAACATTACACCTCTGGAGATTTTGGAAAGGTTTATCTTGCTAATGATGAGTCTCTGGAAATCGTTGGAAAAGGGGATGTTCGGATCAAGGCACCGAATGGAACTGTTTTGCAGATGCGTGATGTAAGACATATTCCTGGATTGAAGAGGAATTTGCTTTCCATTGGGCAGCTTGATGATGAAGGTTACGTTGTGACATTTAGCTGTAAACATGGAAGATATCCATAGGAGCTATGGTGGTGGCTCGAGGCAATAAGGAGGGAACGTTGTATATCACAGGCAACACCCGAGACAACATTGCTCTTGCAGGTGCAAAGAATGATGTAGATTTGTGGCATTGTCATCTTGACCACATGAGTGAGAAGAGGATGAAAATGCTGTGTTCGAAAGATAAGCTGTCAGGCCTCAAGACTGTTGAAATCGGGTTATGTGAGGACTGTGTATTCGAAAAATAGAAAAGAGTGAGTTTTTCGAAATGAGACAAAACCTTGAAGAAACAAAAATTGGAGTTAGTCCATAGCGACTTATGGGGACCAGCACCGGTGACATCTCTTGGTGGAGCGTCTTATTACATGACTTTCATAGACGACTCAACGAGAAAGGTATGGGTTTATTTTCTGAAAAATAAATCTGGTGTCTTTGATGTTTTCAAGAAGTGGAAGGCTCTTGTAGAAATTGAGACGGGTCTCAAGGTGAAGTGTTTGAGATCTGATAATGGTGAAGAGTACGAACTTCAAGAGTTTAAAGAATTTTGTGCTGCAAATGGAATTCACATGGAGAAAACTGTGAAAGGAACCCCTCAACAAAACGGTGTTGCAGAACGTATGAACAGAACACTATGTGAACGTGCTAGAAGCATGAGATTGAAGTGTGGGCTACCAAAGATGTTTTGGGCAGATGTAGTTAACACTGCAACTTACTTAATAAATAGAGGACTCTCAACTCCCTTGAAAAATTACATACCAGAAAAGGTCTGGAGCGGTAAAGAAGTAAATCTGTCATTTCTTCGAGTATTTGGTTGTATTTCATACGTGCATATTGATGCTGCTAATAGAAGTAAGTTGGATGTTAAATCTGTTAAATGTATATTTATTGGATATGGTGGTGATGAATTTGGCTATCGATTTTGGGATGAGAAGAATCGAAAGGTAATTCGTAGTCGAGATGTCATTTAATGAACAGATCTTGTACAAAGACAGGTTGGGTGCATCTGAATCAGTTGGTTCTAAGAAACAAGTTGTCGATTAGACATCTCGAACTTGGGTGCATGGCTTCTTGTACCACCATGCATGGCTTCAACTGGCCTTGGAAATTGAGATGAAGGTCTGGCACTACTACCAGTGAGAAACATTAATGAAATGGAGAAGACAATTTACAATTTGAAGTCAGTCTCCAGATGGGAGATTGTTGGGTTATGGAGTCTGAGTTAGATAGACTTTAGGATTTTGAGTCAGATAAGACTTAGGGCTCCTAGTCAAATAAGACTTAAGTTAGAAAGACATTAGGACTGCATCTCAATTTTGCCAATAAATAACCCTTTGAGTCATTGTATTTGTTAATATAAGAAAATTAGTAAATTCTCCTAGCTTAGTAGTGCCCCAAACATAGTCAATTGATGAATTTGGTGAACAAATCGTTCTCTCATATGTCGTTCATATCAAATTCTCTATAATTACTTTCAAAATCTTAACAATTGACTCGTCTTACATAATAAGATCTCTGATACAGTCTCACATAAGACCTACTCCAAGATTTTTAGTTTCAGAAAATCTTTATGATTATTTTCATCATTTGATGTGAATATAATAAAATATAATGAATATAATAAAATCCCTAAAATATAATATCAAACATGAAAATGTAACATAATTAATTACTTCATGTTCTGTGTCCAAGATCTTTAGTTTTAGAAAATCTTTACGATTACTTTCAGAAAATCTTTCTTTAGTTTCAGAAAAGCTTTATGATTACTTCCAGAAAATCTTTCTTGAGTAGTCAGTAGTAATCTATTTGGTTTTTATTATGTCACGACCCGTTTTCATACATTAAAATATCAGAGTTGCTTATGGGCGTGCAGGGAAAAGAAAGATAGAAACATACTTTTTAGAATTGAAACAAGCAGTAAACTAAAATTCATTTATATCGACAACAGTTTCAAAACATCAAATCCTGCGTTACAAGTTTATAGAAAGAAGCATACCCTTTAAAGCTTACGAATAGAATAGGCATATAACGTTTTAAAATTCATAACCAAAATAGAAACAACGAGGTTTAGTTAAAGCGTACAAATCTTTTTCTTATATCCAAAACATCGGCACATCGCTGGAAGATAGCATTTTAAACCAACAACGGAAATAAACAGGATCCATCATGACTTACAACAGTTTTACAAAACATAAGTTGTTATAAACTATTGTTCGACATCAATTTCCAAATTAAAACAGAAGGGACACTGGATACGGCACCCCTCTCGCTGCGTGTCTTAACTTTCATTGTTTCCTGTAGTGTGAGTACAGATAGGGGTGAATGCGTTTGAATACACTCGTGGGAGTAATTTCTATATTCAGGATTAAATAACATATGAATTACATAAGCAGTTATCAGCACGTCAAGTAATCACAGCACATAAAAAAGCATTGCACATATCTTTCCTTAGGTACGGGTTTCTCCCGTCTTACCCCGGAACCGGTTCCAAGACCGTGGGTGCCTTTTACGGATCACCAATCACTCCGTGAAGTTTTTTACGGGCCATGAGTCCCTCCGTGATGAACGTCGACTTCTGTCCTCGTATAACATTTACCATTGTATGCATGAACATATAATATCACAACACGTAATCCAAGACACGTAAGTTCAACCAATTCATAGCATGCGAACATATATCTATACATATATATATAATATTGATTTACGTATAAGCATATCATCAACATATCAAGACATATATAGACAGAAACGTAAAAGTCGTTAAGCTTAGAAGTTACCCCACCTGATTGGTGGTGTTTGACTTCATGTGATGCAAGCTTTAAATGTAAACATGTATGCTCCTAATCACGATAGCCTACAACAAGCAAACGTAATCTATTAGTTTTGTTTTAAGTTCGTTACGTTTATTAATTAAGAAACTCTCTCGAAAAGAAACAAATGATGGAAAGAAAAACGATTTGAAAGGCTTAGAACTTGATCACATATCGAAGAGGGTTTGATTAAGGTTCTATAGGCGAAAGAATGAGATTAAACGGATGAGAAACGAGTTAAAACGGAGCGTTTTAGGGTTTGGGGGCAGTTTCATAATTTCAGAGAAGTTTTGGGGCCAAAGTGAGATTTTTGGAAAATCTGGGGGTCAAAACGCAAATTACAGAAGTTCTGGGGTGAAAAGGTAGTTCCCAAAAGTTGGAGGACTAAAATGCACAAAATGAAAGTTGGGGGACTGAAATGAAAGAACCCTAAACTTTCTAGGGTTTGCGAAAAAGGTCCCTGGAAGTTTGGATTTTACAAGAAGGCCCCTACCTCCTCACCCCATCCCCCGACTGCCCCTTCTCACCATCGCCGCCGCCTCAAGCCACCGCCGGCGACACCACGTCGCCGGCCAACACCCACGACGCGCACACACTCGCCGGCGCTCCTCGCGCCGGCCTCCTCTTCCCACCAGCGCCGCCCAACCTCACACACACACACCCTGTAACACACACACACTCTTCGTCAGCGACGCCCCCAAACACCACACACTCACACCACAACTCCGGTGACAGCGGCGGAATACGCAGCGAGAGAGAGAGATCACGAGAGAGAGAGTGTGAGAGAGAATGCAGCAGCTTTAGACGGCGATTGCCGAAGATTGAGTCGGCCGATTGACGATCCGAGCCCGGAATCGTGACGGGCTCGGTGAGAGCTTTCATTGCATGTATAAATCGACTCGATCGGAGGAGAAACGGGGAAGGTGCGAAGAGAGAGAATAGGGGAGGAGAGAGATAGAAAGATGAAGCCACGACTTCACCGGCCGATTTCCGGTGAAGGCTGTGGCGGCTCGGTGAACCGAGCCCTGATCCGTAACGGGCTCGTTGAGGGCTACACTTGGTGCAAAACAGGCGAAAAACGGGAAGGGGGAGCGGTGGCACCGGCGGCGATGCGGCGGCGCTCCGGCCGCCGGAAAACAGAGAGTTAGAGAGAGAGTAAAAATTCAGATTCTTACCTTAAATAATTTTGAAAAAGGTGCGGTGAAAATATAAGGGTTGACCTAGTTTAACCCATTTGACCTTCCATTGACTTGGGCCCAACTTGGGCTTCGTAACTCCGATTGGCTCAATTCTCGTTTCATTTTATTCGTCTTTCGATTAAGATCGTTCTCATATTATGCATACTTCGTTTTCAAATTAATTATGCTTTCGATAATTATAAATATAGGCTCTCTAAATTAATTATATTTTCGATAATATTAATCGTACATTCGATAAATTAAAACATGCATTTTCTTTTCGATTCATCTGAAATGCACATAATTTAAAATCACATAATTAAGATTAAATTATTTAATCGTCAAATTATGCATCGTTTTTTTCCTAGGCGCTGATGAGAAAACTTGCTTACTCAAGAAATCACTCTATGGATTGAAGCAATCTCCAAGACAATGGTATCTCAGGTTTGATGAGTTTATGAAAAGAATTCATTTTACTAAGAGCATGTATGATAGCTGTGTTTATTTCAAGTTTAATTCAAATACATCTTTCATATATTTGTTATTGTATGTGGATGACATGCTTATAGCTAGTGATTCTAAGATGAGCTTGAATAAGATTAAATGTTTGCTTAACACTGAGTTTGAGATGAAAGATCTAGGAGAAGTAAAGAGGATATTGGGAATGGATATTTCAAGAGATAGATCAAGAGATAAAGTTATTCTTGACCTTAACAACTATTTGAAGAAAGTCTTGATCAAATATCAGATGAATCAGAGTAATAGTACTTCAATTCCCATTGGACAACATGTGAAACTTTCCAAAGATCAGTGTCCAAGTAGAAGAGAAGAAAAATATAGAATGAGTAAGATTTCATACTCTAATGCAGTTGGGAGCATGATGTATGCTATGATGAGTTGTAGGCCTGATTTGACATATTCCATGAGCTTAGTTAGCAGATATATGACTGAACCTGGAATAGCTCATTGGGAAGCAGTTAAGTATGTGCTTAAATACATCAATGGTTCAATGAATCTGAGGTTAAGGTTCAAGAAAGCAACAGGTTCAAGCACTCCTATTGTTGGCTTTGTTGATGCAGACTATGCTGGAAATGTGGATACAAGGAAGTCTTTAACATGTTTTGTATTTACTTTGTTTGGGACAACCATTAGCTGGAAATCAACACAACAAACTGTGGTGGCCTTGTCTACTACTGAGGCAAAGTTCATTGCCTTAACAGAAGCAATAAAGGAGGCACTTTGGCTTAAAGGAATACTCTCAGAATTTGGAATCACTCAAAAGTGTGTTGACATATATTGTGATAATAACAGTGCAATCCATCTATCGAAGCATCAGGGCTTTCATGAAAGGACCAAGCATATTGATGTCAAGCTATACTATGTGAGAGACATCATAGAGAAGGAGGAAATTAATGTTTGCAAGATAGCAAGTGAAGAAAATCCAGCTGATGCTTTAACCAAAGCTTTACCTATTGCTAAGTTTCAGCTATGCTTGGAATTAATTAGATTAAGAGGGAAATCTTCTACATGTGGAACTTGATATCTTGATGGATTGATCAGAGAGAGTATAGTATGCTTTAAGGTGGAGATTTGTAAGTGTAAAGCATGCATATATATACATATATATATATATATATATATGTTCAACAAAGTAAAGGAAATAGAAGGAAATGAAAGTTCAGCAAAAATTGGCTAAGGAAGATAAGAAACGTAATCTTACTTATAAAGTCACATTTCTGAAATGCGATTTCAGACGGTTATTTCTGTTATTCTCTTAAGTTGCATTTCTTGAGTTTTGTTTTGCAGTTTTGGTGATCAATCTTGTGGGGGCGATAACTTCTTCATTTCTCAACGAAATCGAGAGCGGTTTTCTCCTACATACTTTATAAAAGACGGAGTTCATTTTATCAGAAGGGCACGAAGTCATTAGAGCTGTGTAGAGAGAGTTATATTACTGCAAACACTGTATAGTCAATTAGGGTTTATCTTTCTTCGATTTGTATTTGTAAACTCTTGTTTTTCGTTTGAGATTATAGTGGAAAGCTCTCAGTGGATGTAGGCATTTGTTAAGCCGAACCACTTAAAATCTTGGTGTCGATTCTTTGTTCATCTTCTCATTCTTCTTTGTTCTTGTTTGATTGGTTTGCATGCAATTGTGCATGTGTTTTTGAGTGTTTTCTTGATCAATTATATGAGAATTTTATTAAGGAATTTTTACAGTATATAGCTACGTGCTCGCTAGATTTTTGCAGCTCATTTCTAGAATTCACATACATATTTGGATTTCTTAATTATTACTCATTTCGTTTCAAAATAAATGTTGTTTAGCAAAATGAAATGAAAAAATCTAAAAACAAGTATTATTTTAAGATTTCATGAACATTTATATTTTATTTTAAAATTGCCTTCATTTAATTCTCTCAAACTAATGAGATATAAAATGATTATTGAAAAAAAAAACGTATAATTATTATTGTGTATATATATTTTTTCTTTTTTAAGATGATGAAACTAGCTAGGGAGTATACTGAGTAGTAGATTTTTTTAGGCTCATTTATATTATGCAGATTAAGTTTACTTTCAACCGTTACATTAGGTTCACAAACCTTAGTATATATAATATGTATTATTTAAAACCATACAAATACATTAATGATATATAATAAATATTATAGTGATGCATTTCTCGGAACGTAATGATCAGCAAGATCGAGTTTTATAGGATTTTATTTGGCTTAAAATCATTTTTTGTTTCATAATAATGGTATCTTTTTGTTTTAACCTCATAATTATCATGATTTTAATTTAGTCATACAATTTCAAATCAAAATATGTTTGATTCAATTTGCTTTTACTGAATTGGGGCTTTCGGATGACTTGATGTGGCTACACGTGTTGAATTTTTAATGATTGACATGTGTCGCCATGTCACTTTAAGATTACCAGAAAACCCCAATTAGAAAGCCATCTGCATCACAAATGACATTTTTTTGGTGAAATTTGAATTTTCTAATCAAAATTAAACTGTAATCAAATAAATTTATAAAATGTGGGACTTAATTGAAAATCATAATATTTATGGAACCAAAATCAAATATCATAATTATAGAACAAAAAATGATTTTAACTCGAATTTTTTCCTCTTGTTGGCTGATTTAATACTTGGGCAAACTCATATGGTGTAATATACAAAAAAGTTACCTATTAATTGTCAATACTCATTAATTTAGAATATTTTAGATAAATTATACTATACTAATAAGGAAATTATTATAATTCGATATAAATAAAAAATGAATAGTGAACTATCTTAATGGAATGAGAGGTAATCGAGATTTTTCCGACGGTAGTCATTTTTGGTTTATGTACATATATCCAACCCTGCTAATTTAAATACTGAAGGATCCTGTTTAAACATAATACCAATTCAATGCACTATGTTCATGATATTAGAAGGATCACAAACTATAGATATAAAGATCAACAGTGAATCAGTTATCCACTTATTTTATATGAATTAATTTATTGTTCTTTCTCAAAATCAAAAAAACAAAAAAAAAATCACCAATATATATATATATATATATATATATATATATATATATATATATATATAATCAGACCCTAATCACTAGCAACCTAAAAGAGTTACAAAATAAATCTCCAAGAAATAATTAACCTAATTCTAGACGAAAATATATTGATATCATCAGCAACAATCCAATATTTAAATTATTGAAGAAATTAATGGATAATCACGCAATAGTTAAGCTGCAGTATATATGATACTCTCTGCTCTAGCAAATTAAAGAATAATATTTACACAACAATTTCAAGAATAATAATGCCAAAACTTGTCATAAGTACCCTTAAATTAAGTCGTTTTCATCTGTACTTGAGCAAAATCATTATTGATGGGATATATATATATATATATATATATATATATATATTAAAGTAGGAATAGTAAATTAAATAGGAGAATTAAGAGTTGGTGTAGTGTCACTCTCAATCCTTTTTCGTTAGAATATGATTCTCGTAATACCATCTCACAAATCTAATTTTATAAACTGAATCAACCAACAACTAAATACTCAAAACAAAGATTTATTCGTAAGCAATAAAATTTCATCTCACAAAATTATAAATATAAGAACGCGACAATCAATTTCATATAAATTTGTTTATTTTCTTTAACAGCACATTAATATACAAGTTTCGTCCAACTATTCTGTTAGAGAACGATTTCCCCCCAAAATTTGTTCTCCAGCTAAAATACACAATCACCAACATTCAAGCATCATAATCCATATAAGTGAGATCTTCTATTCCATTTCCATTACACATTCATCTTATATTTCAGAAATAATCATATATCACACACCATCATATGTATAAAATAACATTATATTAATTAACACATGCAATATATTAAATGTAATAAAATACGAGACAAACCATTTAATATAACAGAAAATCCAGACTACAGACCATATATATGTTCCGACATATATTAATTTGAGGTACGTGCTTGAATAAGCAAATAATTTGGGCGAGGGACATGAATAGCCTGGACACATTGTATCCACATCACAATTTTAAAGAGGTCTTAGTGAAATGGGGACAAGTGAACATTAAAGTGTGGATTTAAAGGAATCGGAAAAAGTGCATGAATGAGCTGGAGAATTATATTTGATAGGGTTGTCTTGAATTAATGAACTCACATGGAGCTGAGCTGATGCCTCTTTCCATGGCGGTCTCACGGTTGTTGTCACCCCATATGGTGGTGGTTAAGGAGTCAAGGTGTCAAGATGAGACGAGTCAACTCATCATTGTGGTTGCCTGCCAAAATTCCAACAACTCCAATCTATTGACGAGTCGCGGGCTAGGCATGTCGATTCACCGGATTTTTAAATTTTTCTTTTTTGGTTTTTATTATTTTGTTTTTGAAAGTAAAAAAAAAAACCTCACAACATTTTACGAATTACAATTTAATCCTGGCTTGTCGAATTTAGAAAAATAAAATTTAAAAAGAGTAATTTATTAATCTTAACTTGTTGTAATTAGCAAAAAAAGATTCATGAAAAATTCAAAAGCATGATTGAAGCGGTAATTTATGTTTTTGGTTTTTATGTAATGTTAAAATCGTGATCTCCAGAAAACATAATTGTGATTGAATTATGATAGTGTGTAGCGATTGTGATTTATTTGCTAAATTCAAAAAGTTATTATCAACAGGTCAACTTGCAAGTTAGAAAATGTGGCGGATTTTTTTTTTTTCTAAATTTAAAAAACTGATTAAATTGCAATTTTGAATTTTTTTTTTCAATTTTTTATTTTCAACTAAGCATAAAAATAAATAAAACATGTAAAGTCCTTATTGATTATAGTAAAAAAAAAAATACTATTGCAAACCAATGTCTTTGTAAACAAATGTTTTCAAATATAAATTACAATTATTTTTTTTAGAGAATAGCTAATTAATTTTAATGATATATAAGACTACTAGGAGCCAGTAGCTAGTACGATGCGAATTACCCACGACATATATAACCATTTAATTAGTATCTAGTGGTCTATAGTAAAGCATATCAAAAGGCAAATGTATAATATTAAGAAGCATTTGAGATTCAATAATTTAATTAGGGAACCCTAGGGTTAAGATTCATCACACAATCATGAAAATCAATTACCAATCATAACTCATCACTTTACCACGAAAGTTTACTTAAAGGTAATTATTGTTTAATTTCGACTTTCGAGCTACATAATAATATATATTCCTAAATTACTAAATTAATATAATTGAGACATTTTTATAGTAACTTGAGGTTCAATTCTAGGGTTAATTCCATTGTAAAACTTCACTTATTAGTATTTTGTTCATTAACTATATTTTTTTTCTATTAGATGCCAAGGCATTCACAATAATCAAGCAAGACAATATATATGTATATTGAAAAGATTATTTCATAAATCCATTATAAGTCTACTATTGGTCAGTTCGAACCCTAAAACAAGTGAACATACTATTTCCACATCATATATTTATGAATACAAATACATGAAACTCATCAATCAGCATAGCAATGAGCATGCAAAACATCGAAAGAATCAAGATAAGAAGAAGAATGTTTTATTCCCAAAAGTGTTCACCACTTAGGAATTGAAAGTGATTTATGGATACTTTGTCTTCACAACTTGATAGATCCAAGAAAAGAATCTAATACCTATACCTATATGTAATATAACCTAGGCCAATAGATGGATACCAAGTATAGTTAAAGAAATTGAATAACAAAAAAAAAAAAAAACGATGCAATACCAAATTCACATGAGCCGCCTATGAATCTAGTTGTTTCGACTTCATACCCATGAATTAGATTATCATGACTCACCTTTTAATGCTCGATCCTATCTTAGACGTGGTCATATGACTAAATTGTCTCTCTTTATTTTGGTTTTTAGTAGCTACTTGAATTGCCTCAATATCTTTGTAAGGAAAATTAAATTTAAAATACAATGTTGTTAATAAATATTTTGAAGTTTCGATTTATTATTGGTTCTATATATTCTCATTCTTATACTACAATCAATTGAATTCAACCAAGATTTGAACGTAGTTGTAGGTCAATCTCCTAACTTTCAAATGAATGGAGAATCATGAAGATTCTATTTTGATTGAGATGATATACTCAAATAACCAATGTTGTTGCTGCTGTTTTTTTCACGTACTTTGAAATTTCTGATTATATGGATTCTTCAGTACTAGTATTTAATATTATTACGTACACATGAAGAAATATAAAAGTAGAAAATCACTCCAGAATAAAATTAAGCATGAAAGTAACTTACGAAAAAAATTTAATACATGATGTGTAACAAAGTAATACCAAATAAATCTTGAAACCCACAAATATTCTGAGCTCATCAAAAAGTATATATGACACATATATTTCAATTTCCAAAATTAAGAGCATTAATCTCAATTTCAAACATGCATTTAAGACGCGGGTTCAAGTCTCGAGTCATATAAAACGTATGAAGTTATAGTAATTTTATAAAATTAACATCATCTCAAATTAGCGCACATCTCCCCATGGTAACATCAAAAATATTTTTTTTCCTCAATTAATTATGATAATTGAACTGAGAGTTTGAGGCTCAAGAGTTGTCGTAAAATGGAATGATTTGATGATTGATGAAGATAAGTTGGAAAAATAGACAAGTGTAGAAAGGATGCTTATGATTAGCATTTTCAATTCAAATGATTGGAGAGCATATGTACTATCCTCTCTTTATTTTTCATTTATTATTACAAATGGTAGTTGTGACACTTATGCCCAAATGTTCCCTCTTATGCTTCTAATGTGGGCCCGTCCATCGCTACTCTCTTTTAATGGACCTCACTATTGTGACATCCCCAAACAATAAATGGTTACTAGTTATTACCTTCATAATACAATATTTCATGCCTTTATCACTTTGAGGTAAAGAAAATGTCACTTTTTTTTTCATTTACTTTGGGTGCCCTAATTATTTATATTTAACTCTTGCATCTTCAATTGTTTTTTCACTCTTTTTTTTTTTTTTGGGTGTAATTATTTTTAAGAATTTAGATATAATGCTTTTTTGAGTTAGGAGTGGTGAGAGCAACATACAGTAGAAACTAGATAAATTAATACTCGATTATTTAATAAACTCTCTAAGATAATATTTTTGGCCGATTCCGACTCGGGGATAGGGTGCTAAATTAATAATTCGCTAAAATTATAAGATAATACATTTTTAATAATTTCTATAGACCCCATATAAAATATAAATTAATAATTCTTTATATACTAGTACATATTACATGAATGATTTATGAAGGTTTCTTGAAAAATGACTCAATTGTCTTTTGTTTTTTGTTGAAATCAATTTCACCTTGAATCTCGTCTCTAATTTTCCTTATCATTGTAAGAACTTCTGGTGTTGTTTTCTCATAGCTCAACAAGAAATTATTCAATGTGATTGCCGCTTTAATAACCTCGTTTTGCGAAGGGGGCTCAATGGTAGAATTTTCATCATCATCTTTATCAGTTCCAATAATGCTCTCAATAATTTCTTCATCAGTCAACAATTGTGCAATTACATTTTCTTCTGGGTGGTTCAGGACATCTTCGACATCCATTACATTGCAATAATTAAGTGGAAGTTTGAAAGGTGTTCGTAAATTGAGTATTTCATTATAAATTAATAAAATATTAATTAATATATAAATTAATGATTATTAATTTATCGATTAATTAATAACTCTTTTAATTAATAAATTTTGGTGGTCCCATGAGTATTAATTTATAGAGTTTTTACTGTATTATAGATACTATATATTTGGATGATTTAGAGTTTGTATTCTATTATTCCCGATCCACACTCTTATTATTAAGATATAAAATACCACTTAAGTTAAAAAAATAGTTTTAAATAAAATATTTTGATGAACCATGATCATCTAAACTTGATTCATGAGACATAACTTAAGATGTCGATATTTACCAAAAATCAATATGTCAAGCTTAAATTAATGAACTATTATATCAATACTAGGACCATTACATTGGATAAGGCCACACAACTTGATCAATTTATATTTTTTTATTTTATTTTGAAACAATAATTAATATTTTATTTTTAGTCATCTTCATATATGTATTACTCCCTTTGTCCCGCTCAGATTTGCACGTAGGGACGGACACGGAGGTTAAGAAAAAGCTGTTTTTGGGCACGGAGCTCAAGAAAAAACTGTTTTGTAGTGTTAAAATTGAATAGTAAAGGACAATTTTGTAAATTTTATTTGCCATTTTTGGAGTGTGCAAATCTGAATGAGACGGATGAAAACGGAAAGTGTGCAAATTTGAGCGGGACGGAGGGAGTATTATTTTACCTATACAATATATATATATATATATATATATATATATATATATATAATTTTTTTCTATCACAATCATTTAAAAATTAGTTTCAAAGGATCTTTAACGAGCAATCCATGATATTTTAATGTTGATAAGAGTAGTACGTGACTCCATTAGGTGAGCTTGCATATGATGCTGATGTTCACACAGTGGAACCACATCATTTGTATTGTCTTTTGTCCTCATATAAAAATATTTCTATTGTTTGTTCCGACACTTTATTTTCTACGTTTTTTAGCATAAAAAAGTAGAAAATAATGTATAGTGGCAATATCAAAATAAAATTGAAAGTGCAAAGAACGCAAATATATAAATTAATTTAAATTGTAGATGATAAGGGACAAAAAAAAAAAAAAAAAAAACCTTTTGAAAAGCAGAATTGTGTCTTTTTTTTTTTTTTTTTTTCTTTTTTTCCTCGCATAGAGCAGATTGGTTTCTATAAAATTTTCAGTAGACCCCCAACATGAGGCCCAAATTGAAAGTAGCTTACAGAACTTTAAATGAGGCCCATGTTTAAACTTAAATGAGGCCCAAACATTAAAGAAATTATTACGTTTGTTTGGATATCAAAATATTAATCCAAACAAACAGTCCACAAATGTTTGATCCATTCTATCTCCCATTACATAAGGGCTGAATTTTCAATGTAAAAAGTATTTGGATTTTAAATCTCATTCAACAATTCCCTTATCGTTTTTTTCTTTCTTTTTATTTTCTTTTTATTTTATTTATGTTTAGGATTTTGGACCTTTTTTTTTCACTTATTAAGATAAATTTCATAACAAGACACAATTTATAAATTAACTCTTAATTTTAGGCCCAATTTTTTAAGTTTCTCAATAAGGGGTTCAATTTAACATTTTTCCTCAATTTAAGACTTGAAATTTAGATTGAATTCTTAGTTCAAAACAAAATTCCATTTTTTTTATTTTTTCTTTTATTTATATTCATAAATTTATTAATATTTCAATATGTATTTATATTTAAAATAAATTATAATAAGTTAGTACAATTTTGAAACGATTTTTATTAATATATATATATATATATTTAATGTAATTCATAAAATTAAGATTCTTTTTATTTTCTTAATTTTATGTATAAAAGTACAGAAAC
This sequence comes from Scutellaria galericulata, assembly GCA_946896805.1. Lineage (NCBI taxonomy): Eukaryota > Viridiplantae > Streptophyta > Magnoliopsida > Lamiales > Lamiaceae > Scutellaria > Scutellaria galericulata. Next base: position 13,784,194 of record OX335794.1, read on the forward strand.
CCAATTTTAATATTAATCAATTTAATATAAATTATATTTTATGAATTGACTTAATTATATTTTTCTTTCTTTCTTTTTTTATATAATTAATACAAGTTGGATAAAGATCGTTCCAAAATTGCACTAACTTGTCTTAATTTATGTAAAATATAAATACATATTAAAATATAAATAAAATTATAAATATAATTTTAAAAAAATAGAGTTTTGTCTTGAATTGAGAACTCGATCTAAATTTCAAGTCTAACATTGAGAAAAAAATGTTAAATTGAGCCTCTCATTGAGAAACTTAAAAAATTGGGTCTAGAATTGAGAGATAAATTATAAATTGGGTCTTGTTATCAAATTTATCCCTTATTATGATACTCTATTAACTAGGTAATTATTGTGAAAATTGAAAATTATCTGTTATTTTAAAATAATCATTACATATCATATGTATGAAATGATATCACTAGATAATATATGATTTGCTTTCAATTAATAAAACACACGATCAAATAGCGAATGTAATAAAAGATGACTGGAAAACTTGGTCACTGAATGAGATTCCAAATATCTCATAACATTTTCCAATCTTAATCCAACAACGAATAAAATATAATTTTATTTAACTGTCAATCAAAATCATATTCCAAACCAATACATGCACGTGCAAGCAACATATTATTTTACAAAATCCAATCTTAATTAATTCCTTAATCCTTGAATCGTAATTCAATCCCAAACCCAACACTTCACAATTTTATTTTCAAAAGTATCAACCAAAATCCAAGTCCACATGACTCACAATGTATTCTAATCTCAAATCCAATAACAACAAACATCATATGATTTTTCATATCCATCGACCAAATATCTCATAGCATCACCATAGACATGATAATTTTTAGTTATTATCACAAACATAGTCATAAATTTTTCATACATGTATATTTTGTATTTAACAAATATGAAAATTTTAATTCCTTAATATAATAATTTTTAAAATCTAAATACATGTATTATAATTCGTACAAGGCAGAGAAATACTAATTGTATTATTTAAAAAATAATTTAATTGTTTGCACACCAAAGACTCTGGATCGAGAAGAAGTTCCAAAAATCCTCGAAATATATTTGAGAAATGTCCGATCTTCTCTCTCTTGATCGGAGATCGTCGTGTTTTTCCTGAACCATTTTCAAGCGATCCTAGTGGTCTTAGTCCTTGATTTACATATCTATGTTTCAATTACATCCATTTTTGTAATCGTATCGACTTATATCCGGTGTAGATAGCTGCAATTATTCTGCAATGGAGTGGGCCACGGTGCACCATCTGGATCTCCGGCATGCCGGTCGGAGCTCCAAACCCTTACAGCCCCACGCCGCAGCATTCCACCCCACACAGGCACTGGTCTCCGCCGCCATCGGCTCTCACATCATCGGTATGCTTTCTTAAGTATTCGTTCCCCCTTTTTACCTCAAAGGGTTTTATAGAAACAGGTAATTTGAAGCTATTTTTGTGGGTGTGCGTACAGAGTTCGATGCGTATACGGGAAGTAAGATCGCGTCTGTGGACTTAGGCTCACCTGTTGTTCGCATGGCGTATAGCCCCACCGCTGGTCATTCGCTGATTGCTGTACTTGAGGTCAGTTCTCACTCATAAAAGTACAGTCGAATGATACAACTTTGTTTGATTTTGCTAAAATGCAATGGCGGAAACCTTAATTGAATTTTAAGAATTAACACTAAGGAGTATTTTGAACTTTTTTGAATGATGTGGCGACATTACATGTCACTGGAGATGGAGCAAATTACATGCAATAATGATAATATTTTTCTGTCTTTTGTGTTGATATATTATTCTTTTTAGTATGCGCTTATGATTTTTTGCTTTCATTGTTAGTCTTCTGCTCATTTTCACTCATAGTAGAGCTTCAGTAATATTAAAATCTTTTTAGTTCACTTTAGCTTTGTTGGACTACAGTTTTTCGCATAGTAGTTATTGTTTTCTTTCTTTGCCTGACTACATTTAAATTTTGGTAATAGTAATTGTAAATCTGATCTCCTCCTTGTTTTTGGATGGCATCTGGTGACATGCAGGATTGTACAATTCGGTCATGTGACTTTGATAGTGAGCAAACTTGTGTTTTACATTCACCTGAAAAGAGGACAGAACAGATATCGATTGACACTGAAGTCCATCTTGCCTTGACTCCTCTTCAGCCTGTTGTTTTTTTTGGTTTCCATAAGAAGATGAGCGTAACAGGTAGATCCAATGTGATGTAGTTTTATATACATTTCTGGTTTCCTGGATTAATAAAGAGATTTTCTGTTCCTGCATATATAACTGCTGATAATTGGTTTTGTACAAATCATATTATTTAATGTCTATCCATCATCCTAACATTTACAATCAATGACTAATGCAACAGTTAGTTGTTACTGGTTTTGTCTCTTTTTGGTGGCGGTTGTGGAAAGGTTTATTCTTACACGTCTTTACTGTAGCCTTGTCTGGTGGCAATGCAGGTTTTCCACAATTTATCTGTGTGGCTTATAAGAAATTATCTAAGTGGTGGTGCTAGCAAAATAATGTGTATGGTCCTATCAATGAAAATCTGTGAGGTGTCGGAGAGGGTATAATGGCTTTCTTTATTAGGTCAAAATAATGAACCCCCACAGTGCAATATCCAAGGACTCTAAGAAGGTTGTCTGTGATGGTATCTTTTGTAGTCCATTTTGTGTACTGTGCAAGATGATAATCTATGTAATTTTTCGAAAAGCAACTGTTTCCTTCCTAATATCTCAACAAACTTGCATTGGTAGAACCATCTTGTGGTGTTTCACTACTTCTCTACCATATAACCTTAGCATGCTTGGAAATATGAAGATTAACAGTTCAGTGAGTCCAAAACATATATTAATTTTAATTGTCAAGAACCAAATTAATAATTATTGTTCCTTAAAAAAGAAAAAAAGACAATAGTTGTTTTTGTCTTTCTCTCTCTATAACACTGAATTTTGCACTTCAAACTATCATTATACTATGACAGTTTTCCCCTTTATTATTCTCAAAATTACTATTAAACTATCTCTTTCATTGATTTTACTTGCATGCATTATACTAATTTATAGTCATTTCTTTTGTCAAGTTGTTGGAACTGTGATAGGAGGGAAAGCACCCACCAAAATAAAGACTGACCTGAAGAAACCTATTGTCAATCTTGCTTGCCATCCCCGCCTTCCTGTTTTGGTAAGAGTTTCAATAGGAGTGGCATTTAAAATCTCCAAATCCTGTTCATTTGTATTACCTGCCTGTGTCTTATAGCGGGCATGCACTGTGGCTGACATTTCTTTTTCCTTCTCTTGCCTTCTGTTACCAGTATGTGGCTTATCAAGATGGCTTGATTCGAGCTTACAATATCCATACATATGCTGTTCACTACACTCTACAGCGTAAGAGTTCAGCAGCTCGGACATGTTCATATCCTCTCCTTTTCTGCTGAAGTACAGTAGAAATTGCTTCGGCGGCATGCTCTTTCCTTTTATATTGATTATTAATTTATTCATGCCTTTGCAGTTGATAACACCATCAGGCTACAGGGTGCTGGAGCATTTGCTTTTCATCCTACACTGGAATGGATATTTGTTGGTGATAGACGAGGTACAGTTTTGGCATGGGACGTATCCACTGAAAGACCTTTGATGATTGGAATGTAAGTTATACAAAAATCAATTGATGCCATCCGTTGTCCAGTTCAAGATTTTTCTTCTGTCACTATATTTGAATCTTAGTTATTTAGCTGGGAGGAAGCTGATGGGACCAGCCTCTACTAGAGAAGTGCATGCTTTATAAATCTGTATATCTGCTGTTTCATGATTTTTCAATTCTTGATTCCATTTTCTGTTTATGCAATCCTCCTAAACAACTTATTGTATTTTGCGATACTTTTGTGTTCCCTCGTTATTTAGTGTCTAAAGCTGTTGGCATGATTTGCTAATAAAATGTTGAGACCATATATAAGTTGAATAACACAAGCATGATTCCTGAGCTTCAGCTCACTTATAAGTTGACATTGCCATAAACCCTTGGGTATGTTTGGAAGGGATTTTAGTGGGTTTGGGGAAATCCTGCCATTGAAATACTGGATTTTGTAGTAAAGGTGAATAGTGAAAATGTATGTTTGTTTGGGGATTTAGGAGGGTAGGATTATATTGTAAATGTAGATGTCAAAACAATGCCCAAAAAGGTGGGTTGATGTAATATTTTATTGTGAAAAGGTGGGTTGATGTGTTGTTCTATTGTGAAAAAATGTACTTGATAATGATTAGATGATTGTAATATAGGTAGTAATGATTGTGTCCGGATTTTGTGATCCAAATTTAAATACTAAAACAAACATATATTAGGATTTTGAAGTCCAAAATCCTGCCAGGTGAAATCCCTTCCAAAAATTAGTGTACTCCAGTTTATTGAACTACAAATTTGCGAGATTGAGTCTGTTAACATTATTTTTTGTTATCTTAACTGTTTTTTGACATTCATTCTTGATGTGCAATATCAAGTACGCAAGTGGGTTCACAACCAATCACATCAGTTACTTGGCTCCCAATGTTGCGGTTGCTTGTCACTTTGTCAAAGGATGGAAGTATTCAAGTGTGGAGAACACGAGTAAATGTGAATCCTAACAAACCACCAATGCAAGCAAATTTTTTCGAGCCTGCTGGTTAGTTGAGCTCTCTAGGTTTCCGCTTTCAAGATTGACATTGCTATCCAATGATGTTCTATGATGCTATTTTAGTGGTCTGTCTCAAGATTTCATGCCTTTTAAATTCTGTACATATCAAATTATGTCTAGCATCCTTTCTTTTGTCCAAGATTACACTTGAATGTCCTTTTCAGTTAAAAATGTAATTTTTTTGCTGAAAGGAAATGCAAATTGAAGAGAAGATTGTATCTCTAAAACTCTTGATAAGGAAGCCATATTGTCTGAATGCTCCTTTATTGTCCTCTGAAAAAGAGTTCATCTTTCTCTCTACCAGTTTGGAAGGATTTTCGGTTATTCTCCCTGTGAAAGTTTTCATCTTTTCTCTAATTTTTTTGTCTGCCATATTTGGAAAAGCTACTCTCTTCTCTCAATTTAATATCTTTTCAGCTTCTTTTCCAGTTTGGATTTTCTTTTTCAGTTTTTTTGTGCGGGAAAAAAGAAGAAGCTATTTTTCGTGCAATATTTTAGTTTTTGTTTCCTTTTCTACGTATTGATGATAAAATCCAAAAGTTTATTTATTTCAAGATGTTAAACATCCAGCCCCCTCAGTCTATACTTGGTATTCTTGGTGAGGTTTCTACTGGAGCCATGCACTTGAATAGTTAACAATATATTCTCTTTTTTTTTTAGTGATCAGTTTCCACATGATCTAATACTTAATAGTTCAGCTTTTGGTGATGAAGAAAATAATAGTTTGATGAGATTCCACTTGAATTAATTAATCCATTATTTTGATTCTTTATCTTCTTAAGAATGAGGTAGTGGGAATCAAGTATACCTTGCCGTATCAGAAGCTTTTCACTCAATTATGGAAGTTCCTCTTGTCTCCAGAAGTTTGATGGTTCTATATACAACAGAAAACAATAAAACCTTTACATTTATCATGAGTCTTTCTCAGGGAGTTCATACTTGCTTCAGTACTTGGAGAATTTGACATATATTTTAAAGGAATGTTAATCATCAGTTTCATTAACCTCTTTTTGGTGAAGCCTCATGCTTTTTTCCAATATTTCTAGTGTGTTTTCTTGATTGTACTATTATCTTATTATGCAGCTATTGAATCTATCGATATCCCTCGCATTCTATCTCAGCAAGGTGGAGAAGCTGTTTACCCTCTCCCACGAGTTAGGGGTTTGGAAGTGCACCCGAAGTTGAACCTAGCGACATTACTTTTTGCAGTAAGCATCCTTGTACTCATCAGTTGTGGGTCACATAATCAGAGACTTACAAATAGGTCGTCTGATTCTTAATAGGGGATGGCTGGAGTAGATAACCGGAAGAACCGAGCTGCTTACACTAGAGAGGGGCGGAAACAACTCTTTGCTGTTTTGCAAAGTGCAAGGGGATCATCAGGTGATTTAAAGATACATTCTTATGCCTGATTGGTTTTTCATTATTTTTTTGCCTTGAAGCAGATGCTCCATATGCTTGCGGTTTTGGTGATTGGGCCTGATATGTAGTTGCCGCAAGTCCTGGCCATTTCTATTTAGTTCTAATTGAATTCCATGATCTTGAGTTAATTGGTCCAAAGACTCTCCTAGGCAGTAATCTCATTTTGATTTCGACACATTTTCAAACTGTGAAAACTGTTGAAATTCTTCTTGTTCTTCAATGCTTGTACATGAAGTTTTAACTAAGTTTGACTGGTCATTTTGCTTGTTAGATTAGAATAATCATCATGCCAATCTTCTACAATTATGCGCTGATTCAAGTTCTGACATTTTTAAGAAATGCTGCAGCTTAATGATTTATTTTAAAATTTGATGGTATATTATTCCTTTGAAAAATGCTAATGGTACTGTTTTCTGACTGTTCCTAACTATGATTTGTTAAGCAGCATCCGTCTTGAAGGAAAAACTTGCATCCCTTGGTTCATCTGGTATATTAGCTGATCACCAACTGCAAGCCCAACTGCAAGAGCAAAATATAAAAGGGTGAGTATGGAAGTTGCTTAATCAGCTAATCACTTTCTTGTTCTTACTATTTCCTTCCTTGTCTTTAACCCTGTAATCTCTTATAAGATTTGTTGCAACACAATCTTGCAACAAAACTTAGAAGTTTTCCGTTATTAGGGTAGGCCGTAAGGAATGTAATATGACTTTGTTTAAGTAGTATTATTAGCCCAGAATAGCCACTTTACCCCCAAAAGGTTATTGTCTGTTGTGTGGACTCAAACTAGGACTCTGAACTTTTTTTTGCATGTTGGACTGTTTTACTCAAGTATGTTCATTTTGCATTATTGACACTTTCTTTTCTTTTGTCAGCCAAAGTCAGCTTACAATCTCAGACATAGCAAGGAAGGCTTTTCTTTACAGTGTAAGCTAGTTTTCTATATGATGCTGTTCTATCTAAATTTTCCATTCAATGTAAATTTAGAGCACAAAATTCACTGCTTTAGGTGGTCCTTTAAGTTATTTTAATATTCACCCATAAAAGTTTTTTTTAAGATTATTCTGGTGGTGCTAGAGTATTCTGCTTACACACTTGAGGCCCTGGTGCCTAGTCATAATTTTGCTTTTGAGATAAAATTTCTGAAAGTAAAGTAAGGGACTAGGTAAGCTGCTTACATTGATGCTAACAAATATGAGGTCTGTAGTATACCTGAAAATATTAGAGGTAATGTAGTAAGAATGAAAGTTGACGATCGCGGATAAATAAAGAAAATCTTTAGTGTTTTGTTTAATGACTAAATATTTTAGTGTATTGAAAAGTACTCTATATCTTCACAAGTGCATCGTAAAGTACTCTATATCTTGCTTTGATACTAATCATATCGCTTCTTTGAAGCTCTAGTAGTTGTTTGTTCTGCTTTAGATAAACTCCAGAACTAGTAACTTCAGTAACTTCAACAAAAAGATTGACGGTTCCTTGACTTGCCTTTGCAATTCAGACAAAAAATGCATATTGATTGATGATTGATTCACTCTGCTCATGAACTTATTTAGCAATTTTAGAAATTGTGGGGGGTTCTCAATTTTAAATGCTAGGTTCTGATGGATTTATCCATGTAAGCGCAAATGTGGAAGAGTTGTACAACTTCTGCAGTTACAGGGTATCAAGTAAACGTGGATAATATTAAAATTATGTTAGCATTTTCCTTGGTATTTCTTGCAAACAAACTTATAGATAGCTTAGCCCATTAAAATGATTAGTTGCTTCTGTACCTTTTCTGTGACTATTTTTGAATTATCATCTCATTCTGATTGTCACAGCATTTCATGGAAGGCCACGCAAAGAGTGCTCCAATATCTCGGTTACCTCTAATTACCATTTTGGATACTAAACATCGTGTACGAGACTTTCCTATTTGCCAGGTAGCCGCATAGATATTAATGCTAGAGTGACATGCATATATAGTACAGTTGAGATTGGAGAGACTGACTGACTTAATTTGGCAGCCTTTTCACCTGGAACTAAATTTCTTCAGTAAAGAGAATCGGGTTCTTCATTATCCTGTCAGGGGTTTTTATATTGAAGGGGCAAACCTCATGGCTTATAATCTCACTTCTGGAACTGAAAATATCTACAAAAAGCTTTACACTTCGGTAATATTTAGTTCGTTTTTTTCTTGACTTGTGATTATTATGTTCCACTAGCATATGACAACATGATACTCATCCTCTGTTTTCAGGTTCCTGGAACTGTAGAGATCCATCCTAAATACATTATTTATAGTAAAAAGCAGCACCTATTTCTTGTATCCTATGAGTTAAGTGGTAGTACAAATACAATTGAGGTAGTGTTGTACTGGGAAAACACAGATCTTCAAGTTACAACAAGTAAACTTACCACCGTTAAAGGTCTGTGTCTTTCTACATATTGTTTTAATTAAGTGTATAGTATGTGGTTACTTCATCCATTTTTGCAAATTCTTCAGGTGCAGACGCGGCCATTATTGGTCGTGATGAAAATCAAATTGCTATTCTTGATGAGGATAAGACTGCACTTTCCTTATACATGTTGCCAGGAGCTGCCTCACCAGAATCCTTTGAAAAATCTGTTAATGGAACTGCTCATGAAAGCCAGTCTGGGGAAACCGAAGTCACTTCTATTAAGGGTCCCATGCAGTTTATGTTTGAGAGTGAAGTTGATCGCATCTTTTCTACACCACTAGGTGCTTAAGAAATAACTGTTATTTAATTTATTATTATTAATGATTCTTTTTATATTAACCTGAACCATTTGACTGCATTTTGATTCAGAATACTTCTTTTTGTAGACTCCACCATATTGTTTGCTTCTCATGGGGATCAAATTGCTTTCGGAAAACTCATCCTAGGATATCGTCTTCCTAGCACTGATGGGCATTACATCTCAACAAAAGCTGAAGGGCGAAAATTCATTAAATTGAAAGCAAATGAGATTGTACTTCAGGTAAATATTTTAATTTTCATATTGAGTGTCTGTGGATGAACATTTTCCTTCATTTTAAGTATGTACCATGCCTTTTTAACTTGCAAGGTGCAAAGAGAACTGTTAAATAGCATTGCTTGAGCTGAGCATATTGTTGCTTTAGTGTCACAGAAACATATACCTTGTAATGGCTCAACAATATGAACATCATCAAAATTGTTTTGAATTCTGAGGTTGCATTTGGGATGAAGAATATGGAGGGATGGATTTGGAATTCATAATGATAAATTTATTGAGGTTGTTTGGATGAGTTTATTCTCGAATGAATTTGATATCAATTTACTCTCATTTTGAACTATTTCTAGAGTGAATTTTGGTGGAAAGTGTTAAAGGTTGTGTTAAAGGTTCTGGGCTGTTCATGGGTTACACGAGATTCCTGTAAATGTCTTTTTAGTTGGATCTAGGAGGTTGTGTTGGCAAACATTGGAGATATTTTTTTGGAGAATAAATATTCTTGCTTTGTGTTGGTCTGTGTGGTTAGAAAGCTTCAAGAGATATTTTTGAACATATCAAGGAACCAGCAGAGCAGTGTAGGAGGGATTCCGTATTAGTCATTTTATGGATCTGAAACATTTGAGGTCTTATTTATAACGATATTTAGGGGTTTTCATTATTTGGATTTACCCGCAAACCCGCCCTATCAATTTTCTGTTCGGGTTTGGATCATTGAAGTTTGGTGCAGGTGAATGGTTTCACCCCAATCGCTGAATGATTGTGTGGTTTGTATTTGGATATGGAGAAATTTCTTCGGGCTCCGCCCGAAATCCGAATGCCAATTTCCTTTTATACAGATTAGATTTTAGACAGAATCACTCACCCTCGTATACACCAAAATATAGATCTAGGGTTTCTTCTCATTTTTCCTTCCATCAGCTCTCCACCTCCACCACACCATTGTAGGAAAGTTGGATTTTTGAAGCATAACAATGGAATGTGACATTGAAACTTGAAAATCTGTGGAGAGTTTTCATTACCAGAATGAGATGTGTGATGAGGTTTTTATCTCAAGTGGCTTGGATTTTCTTCTGTCTTGGTTTATCTCCAGTGGCTACAATTTTTTTGCCCATCTTGTCAATGGTGATACAGAGGATTTAGTGGCGGAGTAGAATGGGAAGACATTGTTGGCGAGAATTTAAAGAATCTTGACTTTGTTGATGGTGGTTTGGTCTCTGATTTCTGATTAATGCAGCCATCTCAGGACCGTTGCGTACCAATTGCCTTTGCTGCCTCCGATAGGTGGTGGGGAAGAAGTGCACAATTTATATTTTTTTCATTTTTTGGTGAAGAAGTGCAGGATGCTTTAAGTTTTGAAACAGGTAGTAGGGGAAAAATATTTGGATTAATTGAAACCCGAATCAAATAACCTGAAAATTGCAAAACCAAATAACTGAAAGTCCAAATCTATTCGGTTTGGTTTTCGGGTGGTTTCATCAAGTGCCAAAAACCGATGACCCAAACCCCAGTAACCCGAAAAACTGAAACCCGCTCAAATGAACACCCTTAAATTGATATTATTGGAGATTGAAAATTTATTCTCAAGTTATCTTTTTTTGACCTTCTTATTACAATAGTATGGACATCTTGTCCTCTCTATATAACTTGATTATCTTAACAATTTTTTTGTTCCTTATCCAAAGAAAAATTGTAGATTAGAATTCCACTTAATATGCAGTCGTTTAAATCTTTTCTCCAAGTTCTCTCATCAATTCAGATCCTTCAATCCAAATGTTGCCTAATGGAACTTGGAACATGGTATTGATGTGATAATGAATATGTCATTTTCTTTCTTGGTTTTTACTTTTCACTTGCACTGTTCATGACTAATAGAGAACTGTGTAGTGTGTAGAATATTAGATGCAGTACAAAATGAGAAACTGAATCTTTATAAAATGTTAATGACTTCATCTAGAGATAACCTGATACTGGAATAGTGAGTCTATTGCATTTCAAATATTTTAATTGATTGTTTTTTCTCATTTTTCAAAAAGATCATGTTGATAATTTATTTTAGAAATTTTGTAAGCTGCTAATATATTTTTCAAGCTGTCTTGTTTAGGTACAATGGCAGGAAACACTAAGGGGATTTGTTGCTGGTATATTGACCACACAACGAGTGCTCATTGCTACAGCTGATTTAGATGTATTAGCCAGCAGTTCTGCAAAATTTGATAAAGGACTTCCTCCAATATCCTTTATACCTTCTGATTTCTCTCTTTAAATATATAGTGGAACGTCTGTTAATAGCCACTTGCTATAGAAAATGTTTGTTGATAGCTGAGAGAAATTTATTTAGACATCTTTAGCCATGCCCGTACCATGAAAATCCAGGCCGTTCCACTGTATCTCGTACCAGTAAAACCAAGTTATTCCATGTACATCAGTTTGTACCATCCAACTCAAGTTGTACCACCAAACCTTTGAGACATAATTGACAAAAATGACAAAAATGACAAAAATGACAAAAAAAAAAAATTAAACTTAAATTATGGCTAAAAAGAAAAAAAAATCACAAGTGGCTAAAATTGGAGGTTAACCTCACTCTGCAGCAGCTATTCTGAGTGCCTTGTATTGTTCATGTCATTAAATACATGAGATCCCTTAACCTCTGATTACTTTAGATCAATGTTGTGGCTTGGACCGGCACTTCTCTTTTCCACTTCTACTTCTGTTAATGTGCTGGGTTGGGATGGAAAAGTTAGGTCCATTCTTTCTATCAGCATGCCTAATGCAGGTAAATAACTTATTTATGCCCCAAATTTAGGTCCATGGATGAACCACTTTTCTGATAAGATGTCTCTTGTTCTAAGTTTTCCAACTGGTTTTCTGAGCTTTCAATTGGCTGCCTCCATGCAGTGCTGCTTGGAGCTCTGAATGACCGGCTGCTGCTTGTAAATACAACTGATATAAATGTTAGGCAAAAGAAGAAATTTGAGATCAAGAATTGCCTTGTTGGACTACTTGAACCGCTTCTTATTGGCTTTGCAACAATGCAGCAACATTTTGAGCAGAAGCTCGATTTGTCAGAGGTCCTATACCAAATCACATCAAGGTTTTGTTTTAGTTTTACAGACCTACTTTTGTGATCAACAGTATATATGTTTCTTACACTCGAATGAAAGAAGGCTGGCTTTGTTATGCCTGTTGTTTTTGTTTAAAAGTTTAATCTTTACATTTGAAGTACAATCATTGACATATTTAGTTGTCTGAATGAAGGTTCGATAGCTTGCGTATTACTCCAAGATCACTCGATATTCTCGCCAGTGGTTCTCCAGTTTGTGGTGATCTTGCTGTATCACTATCACAATCAGGACTGCAGTTCACTCAGGTACTTTCCTAGTTCCATTTAGTGTTTCAGAATCAGCAAACCACGTTCTTAATAACTCTTTACTTCTACTCAGGTATCTAGAGGAATATATGCAATCAAAGCACTTCGTTTTTCTACTGCTTTATCTGCATTGAAAGACGAGTTCCTGCGGTCAAGAGATTATCCTCGATGTCCCCCAACCTCACATTTGTTCCATCGATTCCGCCAGTTGGGATATGCATGTATCAGGTATGTAGCCATTACCATTCTTTGGCAGCTAATGAATATTTCAGCATCATTGTTTGGAGAACTAGTTAATGCTTGAGTTTTAGTCATCTCATATTATATCTTCTTAAAATGGTTACAAAGACTTACAGTTGCTATGGGATTGTTCCACTATGATCATGATGATGCTGAGATAATGTTTTGAATGCTGGGAATTATATCTATTTGAGTGCCAGCCTTAATGTATCGAGATCTATGCACCTATTTTCATGCAAAACCTTTAGGTGATATTAGCATGTAAATATTTTTGTTCAGGGAAGGCGTTTGGAGGAAGAATTTGAGAATGAGTATTGAAATGTGTGCTATTTTAGATGGAAAATAAATCAATTAACTTGCATATGTTTATTTGTGTTTTTTGGCATGAACCAAATATGGAAAGAACATACACTTTTTTCTGAGTTTTTCTATGAAACCACCTCACATGAATTTCATTGTTTTTATAGCGCTTTCTGGTTTTTATGCTCTTTAGTTGGTGGTTTAGTGGAAGGATGGTGGGGAGATTTGTTGACTGGTTTTCTTTTGAGAAATAACTTGGCAAATATCATTTTCTTTAAATTGATGCGTATTATTTTCTTTAAATCTATTCATTTAAAACTTTTGAAACTTTAATCTCTTCATTGAAAAACCAGTCACCAGAAAATGCAGCACTTTTAGAGATCATATTCCAGAAAAAGACCCTATATTGAGACAAATGATACCTTAATTTTATATCATATACTTCAGCCTTTTCAAGTAGAGTCAATTTCTTTACAAGATGTAATCTCTCTTCTTAATGCTGACAGCTTGCATCTGTCCAGTTCTTTATAATACACTAAGTTTTTATCTTTCTTGATTGTGTGGATGTTTAATTATCATCTCACTGTATGATAATATCAATAACATTTGTAATTGCAGATATGGTCAGTTTGATAGTGCTAAAGAAACTTTTGAAGTTATCGCAGACTTTGAAAGTATGCTTGATCTATTTATATGCCACCTTAATCCTAGCGCATTGCGGCATCTTTCCCAGAAGTTGGAGGAAGAGGGCACTGATTCAGAGTTGAGGAGATACTGTGAGAGGATTTTGAGAGTCCGTTCAACTGGATGGACACAAGGCATTTTTGCAAACTTTGCTGCCGAAAGTATGGTTCCTAAAGGACCTGAATGGGGTGGTGGAAACTGGGAAATCAAAACACCTATAAACTTGAAGGACATTCCTCAGTGGGCACTGGCTGCTGAGGTGATGCCTTACATGAAAACTGATGATGGTACTATCCCATCTATTGTTACAGACCATATTGGTGTTTATCTTGGTTTGGTCAAAGGAAGAGGTAATGTAGTTGAAGTGAGAGAAGACAGTTTGGTGAAAGCATTTAAAGCTGAAAGTGGTGTCAAGGCTAATGGACGTCAGACATCTCTTGCTGCATCCATATCTGAAAAACCCAAAGGGTCCCTGGATGGTGAATCTAAGCCTGGTTCTCTGATGGGTCTAGAAACTCTCTCCCAACAGTTTGCAGGACCCAATGCTCTAGATGCACAAGCAAAGGCTGAAGAAGAATTCAAGAAGTCATTATATGGACCTGCTGTTGATGGTAGCAGTAGCGATGAGGAAGAAACTACAAAGACCAAAAAGTTGCATATCAGGATCAAGCCAGTTGCATCTGCTACAGTAGACGTCAACAAAATTAAAGAAGCGACGAAGCAATTAGGTCTGCCAATAAGTAGGACCAAGTCTCTTACTGGTTCGTCGCCTGATCTGGGCATGCTTGTATCTCAACCTGCTCCTGCTACAGGAACCGCAACAGGTCAAGCTTCACTTCCTGCTGATCTTTTCGGAACCAATGAATTGGTTCAAGCACCGCCTCTGTCACATACTTCCAAGGGGCCCGGTGCTGGGGTTACTGGTAGGCCAATACCAGAGGACTTTTTCCAGAATACAGTATCGTCCCTTCAGGTTGTGGCATCACTTCCTCCTCCTGGGACATATCTTTCAAGATTGGATCAAAATTCTCAAGGTATGGGAAACAACAAGGTCCCAGCTAACCAGGGTAATGCACCTGCAGCTGAGATAGGTCTACCTGATGTTGGCATACCCCCTCAAGCTACTCAACAACCTGTTCAATATGAGTCTGTTGGGCTTCCAGATGGTGGGGTTCCTCCCCAGTATTCTCAGCAACCTGCTACTCAATCACAACAGCAGATGCAGATGCCACAGCTTCCAGCCTCTAGTCAGGCCCTTGATCTCAGTTCACTTGAAGCTCCAGGATCAGAAACCTCTGGGAAAACTCCTGCTCCTTCTGCTTCTCCTCCAAAAGCTGTACGTCCTGGGCAGGTAGTTATTTTTCTCTCTTGCCCTTCCTAGGACAATGAAGCTCACAGTGCCACTGTTCTATCCTAACCATATGATGTATTGACTGAAATATGAAATATACTTACAAGTGTGCGTATGAGTTATATACATTCTTAACTCGCGACTTGTATTTCCATGTAGGATGCCCATCCCTCTCACATTCGAAATTTACAGTAAATAGTATATCTACATTAAGTATGCAGAAGCTTTGTCATGGTTTTGAAACCTGACATTTATTTATTTGCTATTTTTAAAGGATTCTAATAACTTAGGTGTCTTCTCTAGTTTTTTGATATTTATAAAGGATTCTCAATAACTTAGGTGTCCTCTCTCTCTCTCTCTGGGGGGGGGGGGGTTGTTGGAAGCAATGGTGACAGGACTTAACTTGTGGTTTCATTTTGTTCTAGGTTCCCCGTGGTGCTGCCGCTGCAGTTTGTTTTAAGACTGGACTTGCTCACCTGGAGCAAAATCAACTTTCTGATGCATTATCCTGTTTTGATGAGGCTTTCTTAGCTTTGGCCAAGGACCAATCCCGTGGAGCTGACATCAAGGCCCAAGCTACTATTTGTGCACAATACAAGATTGCAGTCACCCTTCTTCAGGTACAATGATATTCTGTTTGCTATCACATTTCCCTATATGAAATATGTTTTCCTCATAAGCACTCTTCTGAATCTGGCAAGTGAGGCTAGTTGAAACTCTTATGCTATCCCAAAGGATGGATCCAATTTGCTGTGTTAGGGGCCTAAAATCAAAAAGTGGATAGATGGACTTAAATATGATGAACATTTTCGTTTTTATATTGGTAAATCTTACATTTCTAACTAGTTGCTTAAAACCAGAAGAATTTTTGGCATACATTGGTAGTTTTGTTGCCTGTGCATTAGCTGTCAAAATTTGATTGTTAAATGTACAAGATTATGGCCTATGCATACCTTCAGTCAAACAAAAAAAATCATACTGTAGCATATTTAAGTACTGAAATCCTGGTAAAAGTAAAAATATATAGTATTTGAATGAGTTTTTGATCTTTGATTCTAGTTGAGAGATTCCTCTTTTGAGCACTTACTTTCCTTCCCTTAAAATTCTAAATGCAACGATCTTATCCTTCCACTGCAGGAAATAAACCGACTGCAAAAAGTCCAAGGCCCCAGTGCACTCAGTGCAAAAGATGAGATGGCTAGATTGTCACGCCATTTGGGTTCATTACCTCTTCTTGCTAAGCACAGGATAAATTGTATTCGAACTGCAATCAAAAGAAACATGGATGTGCAGAATTTTGCGTATGCAAAACAAATGCTTGAGTTACTCTTATCAAAAGCACCTCCAGGCAAGCAAGATGAGCTCAGAAGCCTAGTTGACATGTGTGTTCAAAGGGGAATGTCAAACAAGTCGATCGACCCCCTTGAAGATCCGTCCCAGTTCTGTGCTGCTACACTTAGCCGCCTATCTACCATTGGCTATGATGTCTGCGATCTATGTGGTGCCAAATTCTCCGCTTTGTCAACACCTGGTTGTATCATCTGTGGTATGGGAAGTATTAAAAGATCAGATGCTATTGCTGGACCCGTTCCTTCACCATTTGGCTGAGGCTGTGCCAACACAATTTTTTTACAGTTCTGATGAAAGCATTGCATATTAGAGTAGAAGATATTTCAGATTGCCTTTGCTCCCTTGTTTATATGTCCATTTGTACCCTTTTTCACATTCGTGGAGATTTTACTAGTAGTTGTATTTTAGAATTTTTTGTTCACTTGAGTTGTTACCATAAAGAGGTTTGTATGTATGTGGATCTGCTGTGTGTTTGTAGTGTTTGAGAAAGCTCCCACCCAGCTTTTTATTATGATTGTTCCTTCTTTTTTGCCTTTTCTGTATCCCTGTTCACTTTGTAAAGTGGGTAAAAATGATGTCATTTCAAAACCGTTTGTTTTTCAAAAACCGATTCTTTTTCAAATCTATTATCTATTATTTATTATTTATAATCTTTATATAAACAAGGTTTTTGGAGAAAAACCGTTCCCGTACAAAGCTGTTGTTAAAAGTAGTTTCTGTAGAATTTAATAGCAGTTTTTATTGAAGCCAAAACAAAGTAGTTTCTGTAGAAGTTGATAGCAGTTTTATAGAAGTTCGTCTCAATCAAAATAGATTCTCTCTTTTCCACCTACTCTCTCTAACAGTCTAATGCTTACATTCTTCAATTGTCTAATTCCTCTCTAACGCTTATGTTCTTCAATTCTCTAATTTCTCTCTGATGTTTACAGTCTTCAATTCTCTAATTCTCTCTACCGACGTTATTCAATTTTCTAAAGATCAGATGTCATAAGTGGTTACGTCGAGCATCTACAACGATTCCACCCTTCTCAAAGTTTGGATTTCTCTACACTAATATTTTTAACCATTTTTGTTTGTCAATAATCCTTGAATAATTTTTTTTTAATTATTGATATTAAAATAGTTTAATTCATGTGGATGATATCTTGATAGTCATATTCACCGATGAAGTTGATCACAAAATGGATTTCTTTGCAGTTTAATGATTTCTTTAATAGTCATCCTCATCGATGATGAAGTTGATCTCAAAATGGATTTCTTTGCAGTTTAATGATTTCTTTAATAGTCATCTTGATGATGAAGTTGATCTCAAAATGTCGCCGATGAAGATGAAGAAGTTGCTTTGCAGTTTAATGATTTCTATGACAGTCATCCTCACCAATGAGATAAAAACTTTTGTGCAGTTGGTGCATGAATCTTAGGTCCATACACTCGAGTCGACTCAAACTCGCTCCTGGGTGTTGTACTTTTATATTATGTTAGTCGTACTTTTAAATTATCTTAGTCATACCTTTTAGAGTTTTTAGCTGTACCTTAACATTTCTTAGACAACCATTAATATCTTTCATTCATTTTAGTTATGTTAATTATACTTTAATATATTACATAAATATATGATTATGTTGATATAATGTATGAATAATATCATATAAAAGTATGAGTAATATCATATAAAGATATATGTACAAATTGTGCTAAAATTGGTTTTTTTTTTTTTGAAGTTAAAATACTATATATGATATTTGTATATAAAGACCAATATAATATAAATATATGACTAATATAGTATAAAGATCAGGACAAAAAAAAATACACGGAAAAAAAAAGACACGGATCAAGTCGGATCCGGTCTGACCCGAATGCATAACACCTGATGAACATGAGACTTACTCCACCAATGATGAATTTGATCTCAAAATGTCGCCGATGAAGAAGTTGATCTCAAATGGATTTCTCTACAATTCAATTATTTCTTTGACAGTCATCCTCACCAATGATGGAATTGATCTCAAAGCGAATTTCCATGCACTAATCTTTTTAACCATTTTTCTCTGTCATTTGAATAATTTGTTTAATTATTGATAATGAAATAGTTTAATTAATATCGATAATTCATTGACAGTCTTCCTCATTGATGAAGAAGTTCAAGCGTGTTAGGAATAATAAAAATAAATTGTTTCGATTCGAGATGAAACAGGTATCCTAAAAATTAAGAACCAGAAGAAAGAAGACGATTTTTTTTTTTCCAAACTGAATATCTCCCTTCTCATTAATGAATCTTCAGATATATATATGGACTCTCAATTGATAAAGTAGAATTCAACGTGGAAAAGCAGAACTATGTACAACTAAAAATAAGCTAATAAAAAACTCCATATACCCACAACTCCTAAAATATAGGAACAATTTTGACTCTTAGAATTAAAGACAAAAACTTTTGTGCACCTGCTGCATGGATCCTAGATCCATGCACTCGAATCGACCCGACCCGCCACACGCTCGTACGTGCCCGCACGCGCCTCTAGGTCGTGGAAAAATCTGTCCAAACATGCTCCCAGGTGTCAGACATTTATGTTATGTTAACTATACATTTTAGTAGTATTAATCATACTTTTTAGTTATGTTAGTCATACCATTTGTAAGACTAGTTGTACCTTAGCATTTTTTTTAGACATACATATTAACCTTTCATTCATTTTAGTTATAACAGTCATACATTTTAGTTATGTTAGATATACCTTTTAGTTATGTTAGATATACCTTTATATATTATATAAAAGAGGTTTAATGCACCAAACCCCCCTATGATATGGAAAATCTGCGTCGCTCCCCCCATGTTTTCAAAATGACACCAAACCCCCCAGTGATATGAAAAAGTCGACACACGTTCCATTTTTTAGAACTGGACTTAACGCCGTTATATTTTGTCTTCAATTTCCTATTATACCCTTAAAATAGAATCAAAATTTAATTAAAAAAATTAAAATGAAAGAGGAGGACACCATCTCTGCTGCCGCACCACCCCTCTTCCACCACCGCCTTCTTCTCAGACCAACTCCTCACCACCATCATCTTCTCCAGCCGTTTTCCACCATCTTCAGCTCTATTTCATCGGCGTTCGCAGATTCTCCACCGCTCCCTCCCCTCCCCTGACCACGACCACCTCTCCGACGACGAGCCCCCTCCCCCTCCACCCCACCTCGTTTCGAATCACCGGGCTGGGCCCCTCCGCCAAGCTCCTCAAGTCCACCGGCCAGCGCCTCATCGAGTTCGCCATCGCGCTCAACATCCCCTTCCAATTCCAACCCCTCGAGGGCAAAATCGGCAACATCAATGACCTAAATCAATTGGACATCAAATTGGGGGAAACCGTGGTGATGCATTGGATGCACCACTGCCTGTACGACATCACCGACAGCGACCTAGGAGCTCACCAATTGCTAACTCTAATCAGGCCCAAGCTCATCACCGTCACCGACAACCACCTCCAATTTCCATCTCCGACGAGTCCCACCACCATCTACTCGCACGGGTGAACTTCTTAGCAGGCTATCCGAAGACTCACAGATCATAAAAAATGCTATTTCCTATAAAATGTTGAACAGTAGTAGAATGAAATACAAGAATCCAAATGGTTTCTTGGAATAGGAGAATGGAGGACTTGCTGGATCAGATGGCTAAACAAATTCAGCAACCTACCCAGAGGAGTTTTCTATTTTTTTATATTATTTTTATTTCTAATTATTTATTTATTTCTAATTTTTAGATTTTTATTTTTTATTTTTCTTTTTTTAATCTTATACTGGGGTAAATTTATGAATTTTCTCATTTGATAATTCCCACAAATGTTAGTTTTTTGATGATTTGATCAATCTTTGAATTTTATTTTTTTAAATAATTTAAATTCTAATTTTTATATTATTTTTTCAAAGATTTATTTATTGGTTTTAAAATTAATTAAAAAATTAATTATATGTATACAAAGTTTAAAAGAAAAAATTAATCAAATGAAAAATAGTTTGAGCATAAATTCATTTTAAAATTAAGGTTGTAAAATATTCAAAAATATATATTTATAAATAGTAATAATAGAAGATATCTTAAATAATAATAATAAATAAAAATAACAAGTTATTATATCTTAAATCTAAAATTTATTCAACTTTTGGCATGATTTCCTAAATGTAGAAGATTTTTTTTTATTTTATAAAAAATTGTAATTAAAATAAGCACAATATATATATAAACAAAATTTTATTTGTAAAAATAAATATACAGAAATTTTACCATCTAAGCAATTAGAAACAAAATTACAAGTTGAAAATTGGAGTAAAAAAGGGGATTGTATGTTATAATTTAAAAGAGATCAATGCATATCCTTTTATATACAATGGAAGGGTATTATAGTCATAACACAACTCAAAAAGTAAGCAAAATCCACAACAATTCGCACATGAGGCGAGTGAAACACACTCTCGTTAAGTTAGACGGAATAGGGGATTTCGCGCAAACTTAATCATATCACACGTGCAATCCTTGCCATTTTGATAATAGAGGGGGGAGCGACGCAAATTTTCCATAACACAGGGGGTTCCATACATTTAACCATATTATATAAAAATATGACTATGTTGATATAAAGGTCGCGCACAAATTCGCCCAGATGCGATCACAGATGTTAAACCTTTATGTAGTATTAGACATACCTTTATGTAGTGTTAATCATACATTTATGTTATATTAGTCATACCTTTTAGATTTTTACATGTACATTAACATATTACATGTACATTAACATATTTTCAAACAACTATTAATACCTTTCATACCTTTTAGTAATATTAGTCACACCTTTAATTATGTTAGTCATACCTTTTAATTATATATATTACATAAATGTATGTTTATGTTGATATAAATATATAAATAATATCACATAAATGTATGAGTAATATCACATAAATGTAAATATTTACAACTTGTGCCGAAATTAGGGTTTAGGGTTAAAGTATTCCATAAATTTCATCTTGCTGGATTTACAGATTCTGTACAACATTGCCCAAAGTGGCGATTTGTTCTTTGATGGGAAATTTTGAATGGGTTGGTTTGGGAGACATCGACTCTCAACGAATTAGGAATAACAAAAATAAATTGTTCCGATTGAAGATGGAACGAGTCTCCTAGAAATCAAGATGAGAAGAGAGAAGATGATTCTTTTTTCCAAACTGAATCTCTCTCTCTTTTCATTAATGAATCTTCTACAGGACTGAATTCTCAACTGATAAAGCAGGATTAAGCGTGGAAAAGTAGAACTACGTGCAACTAAAAATAAGCCAATAAAATACTTCACATACCATACCAACAATCCCGGAACAAGTTTTGACTCTTAAAATTAAATTCCCTAAATTCTAAATGTGTGCCTAACACAGAGCGCACGTTTAAGATCAGTTTCCTGCCATATCAAACCCCATTGTATTAATTTAATTGCATTTATGTATTATTGTAGTGTAAAAATATAATTTTTTCAGTGCTTATATATTATATTCATATTAATTTAACCTCAATGTTATTAGGTGAAGTTCAAGCGCGAAGGCGTTCAAGGTCAGTTTCCTGCCATATCAAATCCCATTGTATTAATTTAATTGCATTTATGTATTATTTTAGTGTAAAAATATGGTTTTTTTAGATATTATTTTCATATTAATTTAACCTTAATGTTATTTGGTGACTTTGAATTTGTAGGTCAAGATGTTACGATGTTGATGAAGATAGTGAATTATGATTTTCTCAGTGCTTAAATGTTATTTGGTGACTTTGGATTAAGGTTGTAGGTCAAGATGTTGCGATGCCAGATGAAGATGGTGGAGTTGATTATGACATATCAATGTGACAATCATTTTGAATTATATGTTGTAAAGTATATGTTGTATAATCATTTAGAATTATATATTTTGAATTACGTGTTGAGTATATCTTGTATATGTTATGCGGTGACTTTTGGATTTGTAGGTCAAGATGTTGCCACGTCGGATGAAGATAGTGGATTGTGATTTTTTATCCGTGCTTAAATTAAGGTTGTAGATCTTGATCTTGCATGTGGAGTTGAATTATCGTGTAATTTGCAGATCAATATGCCCAAGTCATTGGATATTCAAGGTGAGGTTGAATAATCTAAGTATCTGTCGTAATTTGGAGTTCAATAATCTAATATATCACTCGTTTTTTTTTGAATATTTGCTAGCATCATTCTAGATTTGACTAAATTTTTCTTGAAAGCGTGTCATATATCTGATTTCTATTTACCAATATTCAGTTAATAAATGTAGCATTATTTGACTAATTTTTTTGAATGGAAATTTATGATAATGAGATAAATTCATTTCTAATTCTATAGATGATTTATTCTTTTACAGTAATTTTTTTTTATTAATTATGTTATTGAAAGGATAACAATAATTTCCATTTTCATAATTTTCCCAATATTCGTTCACATTATTGATATTTGCTCAAATTTGTACTTTCAAATTAAGGATGTATATTGGAATCAATATCGTTGATTTTTATAAATCTTCAAAACATTATATATATTATACTCACGATCATAACCATTAATGTTATTGAGACATCGATGTTGTATTAAGATATTTAAAACATTAGCAAATATAAAAAAAAAATTGAAGTACAAAACAATTTCATCAATTTTCAAAACTTTCTAATATCAACATTTCATTGTCTTAAATTCAAAATATTTATATTTCTATCATATTGACATTATAAATCTATACTACAACTTGAATTTAATATTAAAAATATTTAAATATTGATAATATCGAGAAATTTAAAATTGAAAAAATCAATGATCTATAATGACAATAGTTTTGATGTGGTTATAATACATTCTCTATATTTAACGTATGATATTATGATTATCGTAGTATATCAATATTAGTTTTTAACTCATATTTTATTTAATTAACTATTTTTTCTCTTATAATAATTACTTGATTTATATTAGGAAGATATAACTCATTAATTATGTGAAAGAGTTCAACAAGATTTGAACTATTATCAATGAAGAGTCACATAACCAATAAACCATCTCACATAACTAATAAACCAGCTTACCATTTGTCCTTCATGTCCGGGTATTGTCGTACTTAATAAATTGCAATTGATAAGGTGACCAATAAACCAGTCATGTCCTTGAGGGAGGTATTGTCATACTTAATAAATTGCAATTGATAAGGTGACCAATAAACCAGCTTACCATTTGTCCTTCATGTTCTCGAGCGAGGAATTGTCATACTTAATAAATCGATCATTGGTCCTTCATGTTCTCGAGCGAGGAATTGCCATACTTAATAAATTGCAACCTTCATGTTCTCGAGCGAGGAATTGTCATACTTAACAATTTAAAAAATAGATGGTTGAGATTACTCATCAAAATCTCTAAGTATATGAAATTTTACACAATTTCTAATCTTAGGTACAATTAAAGAAAAATATTTCCAAAGTGGCAACTAAAAGAGAAGAAAAAAAAATTGACAATTTACTAATTTGAAAAAATATATATTCAAAGAATGATATAAAATAAGAAAATTTACTAAGACAAAATGGGATGAATTTGCAAAAAAAAAAAAATTAAGGAATGATATAAAATAAGAAAAAAATTGACATGAATAAATTTTTTTATCTAAAAATGGGATAAACTAAGAAAGAATGATATAGAATAAGAAAAAAAATTGAGATGAATAAGAAAAAAAAATTATTTAAAAATGAAATAAGATAAGAAAGAATGATAAGGCAAAATTAAATTATGTTAAAAAAAGAAAAAGAAAAAGAAATTACGTACGTAAAAAACAAAACAAAAAAACACGTTAAAAAACAAAAAAAGCGTTAAAAAACAAAAACAAAAAAAAAATTATATAGAATAGAATATCACGCTAAGTATAATATCGCGAAATTTAAAACATACGTGTGTTGCCACATAAGCCAGATTGGCTCCATAAGAAACCCAACAATGGGCTCCTTATCATTACTATATATATATATATATATATTGAATAATTAATTTTAGCCATAATTATCGACATTAATTTGCTGATTTTCTATTATTTAGTGTATCGACAATGAATAGATATTTTTAAATTGAATTGACTTTATATTTGCAGTCGTCTTCTCAACGCGGTCACCGGCAGTGAGAATCTTCTGGTGATTTGTATTGTCGGAGGCCCGAACTCGAATGATTATGATACTAAACGATCCTCCATCATACTATCGCGTTACCCTATTTTAGGCAGGAGCTTCGTTACTTTCAAACTGTTACTTGTTATCAGGTACGATTTGTGTGTGCATTAATTGATTTCACAATCAAATTTAATTCTGGAGAATTTCATTGTTGTTCTTATCGTGTTGATTTTAGGCTGTGATGAATATTTTGGAGGATTCACACGAGTTGATAGCAAGGACGAAAATATCAGTATCGGTAGAAATACCAGTACTTTAATTTTTACGAAAATATCGACGGATATATCGATTTCGGTGGAAATATCGGATTTTTTTTTTTTAAATATGGAAACTTTGTAAAAAAATTGAAAAATATATATAGTAGTTTACAGAATATTATAACTAACATTAATACATATATTGAACTTAAATTCCAAATAAAATGATATGTTTACAACAAATATAGAGATAAACTATTATATAAATGTTGTCTGTTATGATAACATGACAAATTTTGTATAAAATGATAACATGACAAATTTTGTATAAAATTAATACATGGACTAGTAATAGCTTGAACTCCTATGACTAGTTATAGATTTCTCTTCACTTAGTTCGTACATTACCATTATAATTAACTTATGTTAATAATAATAAAAAAACAAAATTGCACAACCACATAAGTACTAAATATTGCATTACATGTATACGAGATATAAAAAATAGTAAAAAACATTAAATAAATAACTAACAATAGTTAATTATAAAAAAAAAATTGCACAAGCACATAAGTACTAAATATTGTATTACATGTACACAAGATATAAAAAATAGTAAAAAATAGTAAAAAAACATTAAATAAATAACTAACTATAATTTAGTCTTATAATGAGTCATTTGCTATGTTCATTTGCTTTCAAAAAATTAAATATAGATCACAACATCCTTAAAAAAAAATTAAATATTTTAGTAAAATGTTTGAATAACTAACCTTTTTATTCTCTAAAAATCTTTAATCCTTGATATAGAACAATCTTGTAGAAGGAGAATATTTGTGCAGTGTGATTTTACTAGTTGAAATTTGTTGGAAAGTGGGATCTGGTCTAAGATAAAAGTAAGTGAACAGTGGCAGATGATACCCAAGATGTTGCCACAACACTTGATACAACACTTACTTTAAAAAGAGTTTGCAGCGGAAATAAAAGATACTCAGAGATATATCTTTTCAAGATATATATAAATATATCTTGAGGTGCCTTAGGCAAAATATTATTCACAAGAAAAAGTGAATACAAGTGAATTCCAAAAAATAGGAAAAACCTACAAAACTAGAATTCACAAAAGATCGAAAAAGATCAAAAGAAAACTCTCCGAGTATACAAAAAGCGCTCAGCTCACACTAAAAGACTCTTGGAAGAATACTTGAATATGCAAGAATGTTTAAGCTCCAAGGATGAGTTACAAGACAAAGTAACTCTCCTATTTATAGACATTCTTCCAAGTTAACCAACATAACTACACTCCTAAAAAGAAGCCTCATGTGATCATGTATACTTGCTCAGCATGATCTTCTAAAGTGCATGATAAATTCTCTCCAAGTTGTTACTTCATTGCTCAAGCTAATTTGACCCAGTCTTCATTGCTTGCTCAAGACTTTGTTGACTCAGTCTTCATTGCTTGCTCAAGACTTGTTGACTCAGTCTTCCCACGCAGAGTCTTCATTGCTTTAAGCTCTAGTTAGTTGCTAGTGCTCTAGACTTGGTCCACACTCTTAGTTCACTTATACTCTGACCTGCAAAGATAGTATAGACAAAATAGACATGCAAAACACGTGGTGAATTGTGAAGAGAGACAAAACAGTTAAGAATGTTGTCACACGTGGTGAATTGTGAAGAGAGACAAAACAGTTAAGAATGTTGTCACGGATGTTGGGCAACATTCTAACCAACATTTGGTTTCTGGACAATAATAAAATGTTGACTATTTAGTCAACTAAAGTCCATCTAACAAAATTGTTATAGAATGTATAAAAATATATCATACATTTATAGACAAAAAAATTCATGAAATGACTAATTTTTGGATAAGAAATCTCATCTCCATTTTAATAAATGATGTGGAAAGTGGTTCCACTCATTAAATTCATAAAAAAAAAAGAATAAAAAAAAATCACCGACATATGCACAAAACCGATATACCACCGATATATCGGCGATATACCCAATTTTATGAAGGGACTTACCAATATCAACATTTGAACGACATTTTGCCGATATATCGTCGATATTTTGACGAAAAAAAAATGTTGCGTATTATTATTTCGGTAAATCCATTTTAGCGAAATTTCAGCAATATTTCGCGACATTTTCATCCATACTTTATTAAGATCTCGGATAATTAATTTTAGCCACATATATTGAGACATTTTAAACATTAGTAAAAATTTGTCATCATCGATATCAATTAAGGGAATACTAATAATTTGTATTTTCTTAATTTTCCCGATATTCACTCAAATGATTGATATTTTCTCGATTCTTCTGATATTCGATTAGATTTATACTTTCATAATTATTATTATGGGATATATTGAGATATTTTAAACATGCACTTAAATGATTAGTATTTTCTCGTGTTTTCCTATATTTGATTAGATTTATACTTCATAATTATTGTTATGGGATGTATGGAGATATTTTAAACATTCACTCAAATGATCAATATTTTCTCGATTTTTTCGATATTTGATTAGATTTATACTTTTATCTTTTTCTTACTTATTTGTTAGTTTTCTTTTTATAATTAT
Organism: Scutellaria galericulata; assembly: GCA_946896805.1. Classification (NCBI taxonomy): domain Eukaryota; kingdom Viridiplantae; phylum Streptophyta; class Magnoliopsida; order Lamiales; family Lamiaceae; genus Scutellaria; species Scutellaria galericulata. Next base: position 13,811,640 of record OX335794.1, read on the forward strand.
TTTTTTAGGCAACATGATGGACAATGGTGGGGAGATATTGTCTTAATAAATTGCAATGATAAGGTGTTGCTTAATAAATCTTGGAAATTTGAGGCATATAAAAGAGCAAGAAGGGAAAGTGTTCGAAAAAGATAGATTTTATTAAGTGAACCAATGTATACAGTGGGATTTGGGATTTGGAACTGGAAATTTGAGGCATATAAAAGAGCAAGAAGGGATCAAGTGTTCGAAAAATATTTTTGAACAAATTTTATTAAGTGAACCAATGCATACATAGTGGGATTTGGAGCTATACTTCTCACAACAATGATGGGATTTGGAATTATACTTCTCACATGATAGAAAAAAAAATCAATGATATGTAAATGGCAGAAACCTTAAAGTGCATTTGAAACATGTTGAAACAAAAATCAATGATATGTAAATGGCAGAAACCTTAAAGTGCATTTGAAACATGTTGAAACATGTTGAAACAACTTCATAAGTGCTTGGAGCTAGGATCCTAGACTTTCAAGAGAGTCTGAGTTTGACCGAAGAGGTTAAAGTGCATTTGAAACAACTTCATGAGTGCTTGGAGCTAGGATCCTAGACTTCCAAGAGAGTCTGAGTTTGACCGAAGAGGTTGAAGAGTTAGACATCCTAGACTTTCAAGAGAGTCTGAGTTTGACCGAAGAGGTTAAAGTGCATTTGAAACAACTTCATGAGTGCTTGGAGCTAGGATCCTAGACTTCCAAGAGAGTCTGAGTTTGACCGAAGAGGTTGAAGAGTTAGACATCCACTTCATGAGTGCTTAGAGCTAGGATCCTGGACTTCCCATAGAGCTAGGATCCTGGACTTCCCAGAGAGGTCTGGTTTGGAGGGTGTTTTATCTAGTCTGAGTTTGACCGAAGAGGTTGAAGAGTTAGACATCCACTTCATGAGTGCTTAGAGCTAGGATCCTGGACTTCCCAGAGGTCTGGTCATGAGTGCTTAAAGCTAGGATCCTGGACTTCCCAGAGAGGTCTGGTTTGGAGGGTGTTTTATCTACCATAAATATTCTTAAAATGTATTAATAAATTAATTTATATATTATTTTTTAATATACAGTGGATCGGTTGAGATATTTTATATGTCGATATTGAACATATATCAATATCGATTGCAATATAAATATAAATTCACATAGAACTTGTCGATATTATCAACATCAATCATATCATTGTAATCTTGTCGATATTATCAACATCAATCATATCAATTGTAATATATGTATTTCAATATTTCAGTTGTAATATAAATTCATATAGAACTTGTCGATATTATCAACATCAATCATATCAATTGTAATATCTGTATTTTAATATTTAACTTATCAATATCAATTGTAATATCTGTATTTCAATATTTAACTTATCGATATCAATCATATCAATTGCAATATGCATATGTCAATATATAAATTGAACATAGATGAAGTGTTTTGGAGGCAGTGTTCATAAATTGGAAGTGTGATTGAAAGAAAAAAAACATAAAAAAACACCACTACTAAATAAAAAAAGATAAAACACCCTCCACACCCAGTTTCTCTTGGGAGTTCAGTATATAAAAAAAGATAAAGCACCCTCTACTAAATAAAAAAAGATAAAACACCCTCCACACCCAGTTTCTCTTGGGAGTCCAGTATATAGAAAAAGATAAAGCACCCTCCACATCCAGTTTCTCTTGGGAGTCCAGTATCATCTTGGGAGTCCAGTATATAGAAAAAGATAAAGCACCCTCCACACCTAGTTTCTCTTGGGAGTCCAGTATCATGTCTCCAAGCGCATCCATGATCAAGAGGTGGATGTCTATCTCTTCAACCCTCGTCGGAATAACCTCTTTCAAATGCACTGCGTTTCTGCAAGCGCGTATCATCGACCCTCATCGGAATAACCTCTTTCAAATGCACTGCGTTTCTACAGGCGCGTATCATTGATTTCTTTACATCTTCAACATAGCCCCTCAAAAGTATAGTTCTGCAGTATAGTTCTGCAGACGTATCATTGATTTCTTTACATCTTCAACATAGCCCCTCAAAAGTATAGTATTTCTTTACATCTTCAACATAGCCCCTCAAAAGTATAGTTCTGCAGGCGCGTATCATCGATTTCTTTACATCTTCAACATAGCCCCTCAAAAGTATAGTTTCCTCGTTGGAATAACCTCTTTCACGCGTATCATCGATTTCTTTACATTCTTTACATCTTCATTACACTTTACATTCTTTACATTTTCATTACATTCTTTACATCTTCAGCATAGCCCCCTCATATAGTTTCCTCGTAGGAATAACCTATTTTCTTTACATTCTTTACATCTTCATTACATTCTTTACATCTTCAGCATAGCCCCTTATATAGTTTCCTCGTCAGAATAATCTCTTTCAAATGTACTACGCGCGTATCATCGATTTCTTTACATCTTCAACATAGACCCTCAAAAAGTATAGTTTTCTTTCCCACCTCAAAAGTATAGTTTCCTTTCCCACGTTCTATGTTTCCTTTCCCATGTTCTATGCAACAGTTCATGCCACTTTTGAACACTTCATTCCATTATTAACAATTTTTCATCCTACCAAAAGCTCTTTTAGATGATGTTTAGGGAAGCTCTTTTAGATGATGTTTAGGGGATGACTAAACCTGCCACTTTTGAACACTTAATTCCATTGTTGACAATTTTTTATCCTACCAAAAGCTCTTTTAGATGATGTGTAGGGGTGACTGAAGCTTACACAGTTGAATTTTACATGTCTCCCACCATTGCCAAATCATCTAACGTGAATCTAACGTGACAAGCGATTGACAAACCATTGACAAATCATCTAATGTGAATCTAACGTGAATTTCTCCAAGCGATCTGGAAGAGTTAGACATCCACTTCATGAAGTGCTTACGTGAATTCATGAAGTGCTTAGAGCTAGGAGATCCTTGACTCTCTTCAGGAAGAGTTAGACATCCACTTCATGAAGTGCTTAAAGCTAGGAGTGTTGAGAATTAAAGTTGATTTTTCTAGAATTACACTTATAAATCTCTAGAGTATGAATTTATTGCTTCTTGATCTTGCAGACTCTAGAGCAAGACATTTTGCATTCTCTATGTACTCATTAATTGGTCTTTAGAATTTTCTTTATTGTACCATAAGTATGTTAAGTTGTATTTACATTTTCAAGTAAGTCAATCAATACAAGTCTAGAGTGCAATATTCTCCAAAGCCTATTCTATCCATCTTTCTTCTTTGAGGTAGATAAATTATTTTGGTTATTCTCCACCTACAAGGTTGTTGATCTTGAGCCAACAGAAATTCAATTATTCTGTTATGGTATTTATTTTCACATGGTATTAGAGCCATAAGAGCTCTGCATATTTGTGTGTCAAGATCTCTTGGTGGAGAATTCAACTGGTACCTCGAGATGGATATGAGTGGTCGTGTGAGTGGTTTGGGTATGGAGTTGCTGAACCAGTCCAATTACAGAATATGGAGGACTTGTATGGAGTCTTATCTTGTTGGTGAAGATCTATGTGAGGTTGTGAATGGAGAAAACACAGAAGCTCCTACTAACACACCCGAAAATGCAGATGCACTCAAGAAATGGAAGAAGCTTAATGCAAAAGCTGAGTTCACCTTGAAGAGATCGATTTCTCCCAGCTTGTTCGATCATATAATGAGGTGTAAATCAGCCCATGATATTTGGCACACTCTCGACAGGCTATTCAACAAAAAGGATAAAGCTAGACTGTAAATCCTGGAGAACGAACTCGTAAATACAACTCAAGATAATCTGTCTATTGCCGAGTATTTTCTGAAAGTTAAGAATCTTTGCTCGAAAATCTCTCTTCTTAATCCAGACGAAGCAATTTCTGAGGCTCGCATACGGAGAAATATTATTTGAGGATTGAAGTCAGAATACACTCCTTATGTTATGTCTATACAAGGAGGGACTCAACAACTTTCCTTGGAGGAATTTGCGAATCTGTTATCATCACAAGAGTCTTTAGCAAAGCAGATGGCTGGAGTTTCTCTAAATGGAGGTGAAGGGAATGCACTTTTGGCAAAACAAGGGCATTTCAAAGGAAACTTCAAAGGAAAGAAAAATCAAGACAACTCAAACTTGCAAAAAGAAATAGTCATCTGGTAATTCTGGCAAGAAGGTCATCAGATGTCATCGGTGCCACCGACTCGGTCATATCAAGAGATTTTGTCGAGCAAAATTAAATGAAAGTAACATGGCAGAAAATAAAAAAAGATGAAGTTGAAGAAGATTGGGGCAAATGCTTTGTGGCAGAAACAAGGGTTGTAGATGCTATGGCTTCCATCAATTTTGACAACGATTGGATCGTGGATTCGGGATGTGGGTATCACCTTACTGGAGATAAGTCAAAGTTCTCTGCCCTTAAAGAATATAATGGTCGTGATGTTATCGTTACAGCAGACAATACCATTCATCACGTGGAAAATGAAGGCACTGTGGTCATTAAAGAAAACCATGAAGACTCCATTACCTTAAAGAACGTGTTTCATGTTCCAGGCAGGGACGGATCCAAACTTTTTTAATTGGGGGGCACAAAATAATTAAAATATAAAATACCTGAAGAAATTTTTTCATACATAACAATCCAAGTCTATTACAATTGAAATCTACGAGTTTTCATTGACTGAAATATTTGCATTATCGACTCATTATCAACACTATCAAAAATCTCTTTTTCAATGTATACAATCAAACTATCATTCATCCATTGGTCTCCCATCCGATTGCGTAGACGATTCTTTACGATATTCATTGCAGAAAATACCCTTTCAACTGTCGCAGTGGCAACCGGAAGAATTAAAGCAAGTGTTATAAGCAAATAAACCAAAGGATATACCTCGTGCTTTTTCGTTTCTACCATCTTTTGTGCAAGAGCTCCAATACCTTTTAGTCTTCTAAACACATCAGTAGAACGCATATCAAGGATATAAGTTTCAAGTTGATCATCAAGTGCCTCAATCTGAAATGTAGAGAAGTCTTGAGGGTAAAATTTAGCAAGGATGATCAATTTATGCTTATCAAAAGCCGAGAATGAATCATCTGGACATAAACATGCTACACAAAGTAACAATTCTGTATTTGTCTCATTGAAACGATCATTTAACTCCATGAGCTACATATCTATGATAGAACAGAACACGTCAAATCGATAATGATGGAGATTTGTAACTTCAGGAGCTTTACGCCTTGATCTGCATCGAGCTACAAATTTATCACTCATATTCGGAACATCAATATTTTCTTTCTTACAAAAGAAAGAAACTTGATCATAAAAAGAATCCCATCCTTCATCCCTCATCATTTGCAGCCGTTTCTTGGCTATTTTCACTAGAGCCATAGCATTGACAATATCTTGATCTTTCCTTTGTAATGCCTTTGACAATTCATTTGTAATTCCTAAGTTGGCTTTCATCAAATGTAAGGTAAAAATAAAATCAAAAGACTGCATCAATCCCACTAAATTATTCACCTCACTCTTTTGCTCAGAACTTACCCCGTCCTCCACAATTATCTCAAGAACCTTGATTGTAGAAGAAAACAAAATGATCAAACTAATCAAAGTATCATAATGAGAGCTCCAGCGTGTATCACCTGGCCTTTTGAGTGTTGTTTCTTGATTTAAACCTTTTCCACTTGAAAGATCACCATTGTTGAGAGCATTAAAAATTTTCTCAGCTTCTTTTTTATGAAGAATGTCACACCTTTTGGAAGAAGCCCCAACAACATTTACCACACTAGTAACTGAAAAGAATAGTGTAGAAACTAGAATGTGTTTTTTTGCAACAGCTACAAGAGCAAGTTGAAGTTGGTGAGCAAAACAATGGATGTAAAAGGCACATGGATTCTCCTTCAAAATAAGAGCTTTTAAAGCATTAAACTCCCCCTGCATATTACTAGCTCCATCATAACCTTGACCTCGCAACCTCGAAATGCTCAAGTTATGTCTAGAAAAGAAGCAATCAACTGCTTCTTTTAGTGTAAGAGCAGTGGTGCTAGTAACATGTTCAACACCGACAAATCTTTCAACTATACAACCATCCTTATTCACAAAACATAGTACAATTGCCATCTGCTCCTTCATTGAAATATCACGAGATTCATCAACTAGAATTGAAAATAGTGCACCTCATATCTCTTCCATGATGATATTAATAGTTTTTACCGCAATAGCATTCACAATATCCTTTTGAATACTAGGTGCTGTCAATTTGAGATTTTCAGGAGCACCTTGTATAACATATTTAATATCATCATTGTGATCAGCATAAAACTTCAAAAGCTCAAGAAAATTACCTTGATTAACTGAAGTCTTTGATTCATCATCACCACGGAATGCAAGCCCTTGACGTAAAAGAAATCGAACACAGTCAATTGATGCATTTAACCTCATTCGATACTCTCTTCTATTTTGATCTGTCTGCTTTTCAAATGCATATTGGATATGTTGTTTCTGATTTTGCAAAGCTTTACACCGAGCCCAAGCTTTGTTATGAGCACTATTAGGACCTCCGACATGTTCTTTTAGTCTTTCCCCTTTTTTCCAATTCCTAAACCCTTCACCAAAAAAGTCACCATGTGCTTGTTCTCCAGATTTTGATCTAAAGAGATAACAACAAAGGTAAAATACGGCATCTTTGGATATGCTATACTCCAACCAATTTGCATATTCAGAAAACCAATTAGAATTGAAACGCCTTGATTTTTTTCCAAAGATTGTGAGAGGAAAATTATGCTTCAAGGGTTGACAAGGACCCCTCAATATGTATGCCCTTCGAACTTCATCTCTAATATTTGGATTATAATCCAAAATATGAATTCTTAACCCCGGATCCGTAGGAAGGTCTTTTGTGTCTACATCGTTCCTCAATAATTTTGCACTATCATCATTTTTTCCAATAACAAATGGTGGTTCTAATGCTCTTTTATAAAATCTTTCCATAGCTCAAATTCTCAAAAATCCCTAATGATGTAAATATATCATAAGTTCAAACTCACCACAATTTAACGGAAAAAAGCAACAGAAAAATGGAAACCACATGTAGAGATTATTGTAACATCAACTCACATAGCAACAAAAATCAAATGATTAATTAATCTTCATGTACCTTGGAGTTGGGAACTTGGGGTGTATAAATTTGTTTCTCATCATGGTGGAAGTTTGAACCTTCTTGATTGTTGTGAAGAAGCTAAACGGAAATTATGAAATTATGGATGCTAAATGGAATTATGAAGACTCTGACTGTGATGAAATTGGAATTATGGTGGAACACAGAACACTGGAAGTTGGAACTTGGAAGCGTTATGAAGAAGCCAACTTGTTGGCAATTACATATATAATATATTATATATATTAGACTAAATTTTTCTTTAAAAAAATGTGGGGGCACAGAAGTCAAATGGGGTTGGACAATTATATATAATATATTATATATATTAGACTTAATTTTTTTTTAAATAATGTGGGGGCACGTGCCCCCGCCCCAGGATGTATGTATCCGTCTCTGGTTCCAAGGATGAAGAAAAATTTGTTCTCCGTTGTAAATGATGTTGATGCTGGAAATTATATTTTTTTTCGGCCCACAAGACGTGAAGTTTCTACGGAACATCGAGACACTCAAGGCAGAGGTTATACATACTGGTAAGAGAGTCAATAACTTATTTGTTTTATCTGCTTCTGACTCATATATAAATAAAATGAGTAATAATGAAAATGCTCACATCTGGCATGCGAGATTGGGACACCTTAACATGGCAAAATTAGAAGTCATGGTAAAAAAGAAACTTGTTGAAGGGTTGCCTAACCTGAATAATTTTTCTGGAGTGGTGTGTGAAGGATGTCAATTTGGGAAGGCTCATAGACTTCCGTTTGATAAATCTTCTTCATGGTGTGAAGGTCCATTAGATCTTATTCATAACGATTTAATGGGACCAACAAGAACTCCGTCCTATTCAGAATTTTCTTACATGCTAATTTTTATTGATGATTTTAGTAGATACACATGAGTTTTCTTTGTGAAACGGAAGTCAGAAGTATTTACCAGGTTCTTGGAATTCAAAGAAATGGTTGAATGCGAGCTTGGTATAAAAATTAAGCGGTTGCGGACTGATAATGGTAGAGAATTCACTTCTGAAAAATTCTTGTCTTTCTGCCGTCAATATGGAATCAAAAGACAGTTTTCTTGTGCTAAAACGCCACAACAAAATGGTGTGGCCGAAAGGAAGATCAGACACTTAACGGAGACTTGCAAAAACTGGTTGCATGCCAAGAACTTGCCCAAAACGCTATGGGCTGAAGGTATGAAATGTGCATCATATGTGATTAATCGAATGCCTCTTTCTCCAATTAATATGAAATCCCCTTATGAGTTGTTGTTTGGAGAAAAGCCAAATGTTAAGCACTTAAGAATATTTGGCTCAATTTGTTATGATCATGTGCCGGATTCACAAAGGAGCAAGTTAGATGCAAAGACAAGAAAATGTATTTTTGTTGGCTATGATAAAAAGAAAAAAGGATGAAGATGCATGGATCCTAAGACTCATCTCTATGTCGTCTCACGAGACGTCATATTTGATGAAATATCACTGTATTACAAAGAAGATGGGGCTGGTCAGATTAACACGGTCGAATTATCGGTTAATAATACTCCTTCAAGCATCTTGTCCTCTTCAAACATCGAGGAACAAAATGACAGTGGGAGTCCGAATCTGCAGCAGATCGAGAGGGGGAGTTCAGATCTGCAAACCGAGGATCCATCTGAAATAAGCAGGATACAAAGACCAAGAAGAAACATCATTAAACCAGCTCGTTATAGAGATGCCAATTTTATCAGCACATGTGCATGTTTCTTTGCAGGTCCAATTGATGATGAGGAACCTTATACATTTGAAGAAGCCGAAAAGAGCAAGGAATGGAGGCTTGCTATGGATGCTGAAATAGATGCTCTTGAAAAAAAATGAAACTTGGAATCTTATTCCCAAGCCAAATGATGTGCAACCAATCTCTTGCAAATGGGTGTATAAAATTAAAAGAAAGGCTGACGGAAGTATAGACATGTACAAGGCAAGATTGGTTGCGCGAGGTTTCTCCCGAAAATATGGTGAAGATTATGAAGAAACCTTTAGCCCAGTGGCAAAACTGATTTCAGTTCGAGTGGTGTTAGACTTATCAGCTTATAACAATTGGAGATTATGGCAACTTGATGTAAAAAATGTCTTCTTATACGGGGAGCTCGACAAAGATATTTACATGGAGCAACCGTCGGGTTATGTCTCAAGGTCGAATCCTAATTATGTGTGCAAACTCAAAAAGGCTCTTTATGGGCTCAAGCAAGCTTCGCGTCCATGGTATGGAAAAATTTCTCAATATTTACAATTTTGTGGTTATCATGCATCTGAATCAGATTCAAGTTTATTTGTTAAAAAACTTGGAAGCTTGCATGTGGTTGTTCTTTTGTATGTGGATGATATGATAATAACAGGAAACAATGAAGAAGAAGTTGTTAAACTCCAAGACGAGCTTGCCATAAGATTTGATATTAAGAAGTTGGGAGAATTGCATCATTTTCTTGGGCTGGAGATTTTTAATATGGAGAATGGTATCTTAATGGCTCAAGAAAGCTATGCCAAGAAAATGGTTGAGCGATTTGGAATAAATCAAAGCAAGAAGTGTTCAACCCTACTTGATGTGAACACAAAATTACGGCGTGAAGAAGGATCGCTTCTTACAAATCCTCAACCTTATCGTGCTCTTGTTGGAAGCTTAATATATCTGACCATAACAAGACCCGATATTGCCTTCTCAGTTGGATATGTCAGCAGGTTTATGCAATCACCACGGAAGCCTCACTTAGAAGCTGCAAAAGGATATTGAAATATGTTAATTCATCTCATGACTTTGGCTTATTCTATAATAAAAATCTGATTTCTCTTTAATTGGATTTGTGGATGCTGATTTTGGTGGGGATTTGGATAACCGAAGATCTAGTCAGGATTTACGTTTCTTTGCGGAGATACAAGTGTGTCATGGTATAGCAAGAAGCAAAGTTTTATTTCATTATCTACAACAGAGGCTGAATATCAGCCTCTGCTCTTGCTGCTCAAGAATGTGTTTGGTTGCAAAGACTTGCTCAAGATCTGCATCTTCCTATCTCGAAGCCGACATCGATCTTTGGAGACAATCAGAGTGCAATCAAACTTGCAAATAATCCGGTTTGTCATGCAAGAACCAAACATATTGAGATTGAGCATCATTTTATCCGAGAAAAAGTTCTTGATGGTACTATTAGTGCCTTGGAAGTACGAAACAAGGAAAATATTGCCGACATCTTCACTAAGTCACTTAAGACAACATTTGAGTTCCTTCGTGCTAAGCTTGGATTAATATCCAAAAAAATCACTTTAGGGGGTGTTGAGAATTAAAGTTGATTTTTCTAGAATTATACTTAGAAATCTCTAGAGTATGAATTTATTGCTTCTCGATCTTGCAGACTCTAGAGCAAGACTTTTTGCATTCTCTATGTACTCATTAATTGGTCTCTAGATTTTCTTTGTTGTACCATAAGTATGTTAAGTTGTATTTACATTTTCAAGTAAGTCAATCAATACAAGTCTAGAGTGCAATATTTTCCAAAGCCTATTCTATCCATCTTTCTTCTTTGAGGTAGATAAATTCTTTTGGTTATTCTTCACCTACAAGGTTGTTGATCTTGGCCAACAGAAATTCAATTATTCTATTGTGGTATTTATTTTCACAAAGAGATCCTAGACTTTCAAGAGAGTCTGGTTTGGAGGGTGTTTTATCTACCATAAATATTCTTAAAATGTATTAATAAATCAATTTTAAATGCGATATATATTATTTTTAGTATACAATGGATCAGTTGAGATATTTATATGTCGATATTGAACATATATCAATATCGGTTGCAATATAAATTCATATAGAACTAGTCGATATTATAAACATCAATCATATCAATTGTAATATCTGTATTTTAATATTTCAGTTGCAATATAAATTCATATAAAACTTGTCGATATTATCAATATCAATCATATCAATTGTAATATCTGTACTTCAATATTTAACTTATCGATATCAATTGTAATATCTGTATTTCAATATTTAACTTATCAATATCAATTGTAATATATGTATTTCAATATTTAACTTATCGATATCAATCATATCAATTGCAATATGCATATGTCGATATCGACATCAATATTGACTACCATATCATTCACAATATCAATATGTCGATATATATATATATATTATTCTTGATAATTACTTCACATTTCCTGGTCACTTATCTCATTCCTCATAATTCCTTATATTGAGTGTCGATTGTAGGAGCTTACAATCTTTGTGCATATAGTTTACCTTAAAATCTCCTTTGTAGGGACTTTGTATGACATTATACCTTCATTTTCGTTGAGAGCCTCGTGATATACGCCACCAATCCATATAAATTTGAAGATAATGCTCAATCTGGTAGCATACCATGTTTCTTGTCTCTATGTCCATAAATCTAATGGATAGATAGTTTTCATGCTGAATGTTAAGAGCACACTCAGAATAATTTCTTTGTACAAAGATATTTCTTCGTATAAAGATCGTAAGACAGTTTTCATGCTGAATGTTAAGAGCACACCCAGAACAATTTCTTCGTACAAAGATTCTTGTGCCATTTGATTCCATGGTCCCTATCCCGTTCTGATCGAATTCATAACTGACTCTTGCAACAAGTTTTGGAACCCATATTTGAGGGGTTAACCTGTCAGAAAATCAACTGAAACTAAATAATTGAGTGCAATAACAAGCGTGACTAGCCCAATGTGGAATGACATATAGAACTTGTCAATATTATCAACATCAATCATATCAATTGTAATATCTGTATTTCAATATTTAACTTATCGATATCAATCATATTAATTGCAATATGCATATGTCGATATATAAATTATCGACATCAATATTGACTACCATATCATTTGTAATATCAATATGTCGATATAAATATATATATATATATATATATATATATATTATTCTTAATAATTACTTCACATTTCCTATACATAGGTCACTTATCTCATTCCTCATATTGAGTGTCGATGGTAGGAGCTTATAATTTTTGTGCAGATAGTTTACCTTAGTTTAACTTAAAATGTGCAGATAGTTACCTTAGTTTATCTTAAAATATCCTTGTGCAGATAGTTTACCTTAGTTTATCTTAAAATCTCTTTTGTAGGGACTTTGTATGACATTATGCCTCTTTTGTAGGGACTTTGTATGACATTATGCATTTTCGTTGAGAGGCTCGTGATATACGCCACCAATCCATATAACTTTGAAGATAATGCTCAATCTCGTAGTTTCTTGTCTCTATGTCCATAAATCTAATGGATAGACAGTTTTCATGCTGAATGTTAAAAACACACTCAGAACAATTTCTTTGTACAAAGATTCTTGTACAAAGAGCACACTCAAAACAATTTATTCATACAAGAATGTCCATAAATCTAATGGATATGCGTTGAATGTTAAGAGCACACTCAAAACAATTTCTTCGTACAAAATTCTTGTGTCATTCGGTTCCATGGTCTCTATCCCATTCTGATCGAATTCATATCTGACTCTTGCGTGTCGGAGTTGTTGATCGGACAATCGGCAATGTTACAGAGTCAAGCGCAATCGGAGGCTTGATTGGAGAGTATCGGGGAAATGCTACGTACTCAAATTTTGAAATTTTGAATGCAATGAAGAATCAACAATCTAGTGCGGCCGAGAAAGATAAGGACATCTCTGATCACTCCACTTCTCATACCATATATGGATCTTGTTGGATCTTGTTGGAGGGAGTAACAGACCATTGGTATCTAGAGCCGCGTGGTGTCCACTCTCCTTGCTATGGCTGCCAAGAACCATGGACAACGAATTGAGGTATTAGAGCCGCGTGAGGTATAAGAGACGCGTGGTGTCCACTCTCCTCGTTATGGCTGCCAGCATGGACAACGAATTGAATTGAGGTATTAGAGACGCATGAGGTATTAGAGACGCGTGGTGTCCACTCTCCTCGCTATGGCTGCCAATGGACAATTATTACAGCCTCCTCGCTATGGCTGCCAATGGACAATTATTACAGCAACAACGTCGTTTAGCTTAAACTCTAGAAACGGTGTCATTCGATCCTCGGGTAACATGTCCAAAAATCAATTGAAACTAAGATATATTACACAAAATGAGTGCAAATAACAAGAATGACTAGCCCACTGTGGAATGACATAGAATTTGTCGATATTATCTGTATTTCAATATTTAACTTATCGATATCAATTGTAATATTTGTATTTCAATATTTAACCTATCAATATCAATCATATCAATTGCAATATGCATATGTCGACATACACATTATCGACATCAATATTGACTACCATATCATTCGCAATATCAATATGTCTATATTATACTTGATAATTACTTCACATTTTCTATCACTTATCTTATTCCTCATATTTAGTGTCACTTATCTTATGAGACTTAAAATCCCTTGTAAGGCTAGGCACTTTGTATGACATTATGCATTTTCGTCGTTGAGAGACTCGTGATATACGCCACCAATCCATATAACTTTGAAGACAAATCCATATAACTTTGAAGACAAATGTTTATTGCCTCCAATCCATATAACTTTGAAGAGAATGCTCAATCTGGTAGCATGACATGTTTCTGGCCTCTATGTCCATAAATCTAATGGATAGACAGTTTTCATGATGAATGTTAAGAGCACACTCAGAACAATTTCTTCGTACAAAGATTCTTGTGCGTTCGGTTCCATAGTCCTATCTCATTCTGATCGAATTCATAACTGACTCTTGCAACATGTTAAATCTAATGGATAGACAGTTCATGTTGAATGTTAAGAGCACACTCATAACAATTTCTTCGTACAAAGATTCTTGTGTGTTCGGTTCCATGGTCTCTATCCTGTTCTGATCGAATTCATAATTGATTCTTGCAACATATTTTGAACCCATAAACATGTCCAAAAATCAACTGAAACTAAGATATATTACACAAAATAATTAAGTGCAATAACAAGTGTGACTAGCCCAATGTGGAATGACTAGCCCAATGTGGAATGATATATAGAACTTGTCGATATTATCAACAGAAACTAAGATATATTATACAAAATATTATACAAAATAATTGAGTGCCCAATGTGGAATAACATATAGAACTTGTCGATATTATTAACAGAAACTAAGATATATTATACAAAATAATTGAGTGCAACGTGACTAGCGTGGAATGACATATAAAACTTGTCCATATTATAAACATCAACTTGTCGATTTTATTAACTGAGTGCAAAAACTTGTCGATATTATTAATTGAGTGCAATAACAAGCGTGACTAGCCCGATGTGGAATGACATATAAAACTTGTTGATGTTATCAACATCAATCATATCAATTGTAATATCTGTATTTCATTATTTAACTTATCTGCATTATGTATTTCAATATTTAACTTATCTGTATTTCAATATTTAACTTATCGATATCAATATCAATTGCAATATGAAATTATCGACATCAATATTGACTACCATATCATTCGCAATATCAATATGTCGATATATATTATTCTGGATAATTACTTCATATTTTCTATACATAGGTCACTTATCCCATTCCTCATATTTAATGTCGATTGTAGGAGTTTACAATCTTTGTGCAGATAGTTTACTTTAAAATCTCCCTTCTCCCTTCTAGTAGGCACTTTTTGTATGACATTATGCATTTTCATCTTTGTATGACATTATGCATTTTCGTCGTTGAGAGACTCATGATATACGCCACCAATCCATATAACTTTGAAGAGAATAGGCTTTTAAAGAGAATAGACACTTTTTGAAGAGAATAGACACTTTGTGTGACATTATGCATTTTTTGTATGACATTATGCATTTTTCATTGAGAATAGGCTTTTAAAGAGAATAGACACTTTTTGAAGAGAATAGGCACTTTGTATGACATTATGCATTTTTCGTTGAGAGCCTTGTGATATATGCCACCAATCCATATTACTTTGAAGAGAATGCTCAATCTGGTGCTTATGTTTCTTAACATAAATCTAATTGATAGATTTATGGATACCATTAGATTTATGGATAGACAACATAAATGTAATGGACAATTTTCATGCTAAATGTTAAGAGCACATTCAGAATAATTTCTTCGTACAAAACAATTTCTTCGTAAAAAGAACAAAATAATTTCTTCGAAATTGTAAAAAGATTATTGTGCCGTTCGGTTCCATGGTCTCTCTGATCGAATTCATAACTAATTCTTGCAACATGTTAAAGGAGTCTATCTCGTTTTGATCGAATTCATAACTGATTCTTGCAACATGTTCATGTTGAATGTTAAGAGCACACTCAACAATTTCGGTTCCATGGTCTCTATCTCGTTCTGATCGAATTGACTCGTTTTGATCGAATTCATAACTGATTCTTGCAACATGTTCATGTTGAATGTTAAGAGCACACTCAACAATTTCGGTTCCATGGTCTCTATCTCGTTCTGATCGAATTCATAATTGACTCTTGCAACATGTTAAAGGATATGCAGTTTGTTGAATGTTAAGAGCACACTCAAAACAATTTTGGTTCAACAATTTCGGTTCCATAGTCTCTATCTCGTTCTGATCGAATTCATAATTGACTCTTGCAACATGTTAAAGGATAGGCAGTTTTCATGTTGAATGTTAAGAGCACACTCAAAACAATTTCTTCAAAATAATTTCTTCATACAAATATTCTTGTGTCGTTCGGTGGTCAGTTTTCATGTTGAATGTTAAGAGCACACTCAAAACAATTTCTTCGTACAAAGATTCTTGTGTCGTTCGGTTCATGGTCTCTATAGATCAAATTCGATCAGAACTCATAATTGACTCTTGCAACATGTTTTGAACCCATATTTGAGGGGTTAACATGTCCAAAAAAATCAACTGAAACTAAAATATATTAAAAACAATTTTTCGTACAAAGATTCTTGTATCGTTCGGTTGCATGGTCTCTATCCAGTTCTGATCGAATTCGATCAGAACTCATAATTGACTCTTGCAACATGTTTTGAACCCATATTTGAGGGGTTAACATGTCCAAACAATCAACTGAAACTAAAATATATTAAACAAAATAATTGAGTACAATAACAAGCGTGACTAGCCAATGTGGAATGACATATAGAACTTTCAACATCAATCATATCAATTGTAATATCTGTATTTCAATATTTAACTTATCGATATCAATCATATCAATTGCAATATGAAATTATCGACATCAATATTGACTACCATATCGATATCAATATGTCGATATATATTATTCCTGATAATTACTTGACATTTTCTATACATAGGTCACTTATCTCATTCCTCATAATTCCTCATTAGTGTCGATTGTAGGAGTTTACAATCATTGTGCAGATACTCATAATTTCTCATTAGTGTCGATTGTAGGAGTTTACAATCTTTGTGCAGTCATTAGTGTCGATTGTAGGAGTTTACAATCTTTGTGCAGACCTTTGTAGGGCTAGGCATTTTAGGAGTTTACAATCTGCACAAGTTTACAATCTTTGTGCAGACTTTGTAGGGGCTAAGCATTTTAGGAGTTTACAATCTTTGTGCAGACCTACCTTTGTAGGGCTAGGCATTTTAGGAGTTTACAATCTTTGTGCAGACTTTTATAGGGGCTAGGCATGACATTATGCATCTTTGTGCATCTTTGTGCAGACCTTTGTAGGGGCTAGGCATGACATTATGCATTTTAGTTGAGATATCGTGATATACGTCACCAATCCATATAACTATGCATTTTAGTTGAGAGCCTCGTGATATACGTCACCAATCCATATAACTTTGAAGAGAATCTCGTGATATACGTCACCAATCCATATAACTTTGAAGAGAATGCTCAATCTAGTAGCATAGCATACCATGACTCTATGTCCATAAATCTAATGGATGGATAGACAGTTTTCATGCTGAATGTTAAGAGCACACTCAGAACAATTTCTTCGTACAAAGATTCTTATGCCGTTCGGTTTCATGGTCCCTATCCCGTTTTGATCGAATTCATAACAGACTTGCAACATGTTAAATCTAATGGATATTGCAACATGTTAAATCTAATGTCTAATGGATAGACAGTTTTCATGCTGAATGTTAAGAGCACACTCAGAACAATTTCTTCTTACAAAGATTCTTGTGTCGTTCGGTTCCATGGTCCGTATTCGTTCTAATCGAATTGATAATTGACTCTTGCAACATGTTTTGAACCCATATTAATTTCTTCTTACAAAGATTCTTGTGTCGTTCGGTTCCATGGTCCGTATTCGTTCTAATCGAATTGATAATTGACTCTTGCAACATGTTTTGAACCCATATTTGAGGGGTTAATATGTCCAAAAATCAATTAAAACTAAGATATATTACACAAAATAATTGAGTGTAACAACAACCATGACCAGCCCAATGTGGAATGACATATAGAACTTGTCGATATTATCAACATCAATCATATCAATTGTAATCGATATTATCAACATCAATCATATCAATTGTAATGTGTATTTCAATATTTAACTTATCGATATCAATTGTAATATCTGTATTTCAATCTTTAACTTATCGATATCAATCATGTCAATTGCAATATGCATATGTCGATATATAAATTATCGACATCAATATTGACTATCATATCATTCGCAATATCAATATGTCGATATATATTATTCTTGATAATTACTTCACATTTTCTATACATAGGTCACTTATCTCATTCCTCATAATTCACACACAATTTATATTTAGTGTCGAAATTACAATTTTACTGTCGAAATTACAATTTTACGATACAAGTAAATAATCATGATTTTTATTATCATTCAAATAAAAAATGGTATAATTTAACATTTTAATTGCATATAATTAGAGTACCTTAAACATCAATATATGATAGATTAATTGTGAAATCTAATAACAATTTAAATTAAAAAAAATTAAAAAGAAAAGAAAATGAATAAAAAAGAAAAGGAAAGAATCAGAAAAAGAATAAAAAAGAATAAAAAAGAAAAAAAAATTTAACACAAAAATTTACCCGTGTCAAATCAAACTCAAAATTGATAGTTAAAATTATTTATCTTGAACATTTGAAATATTATTGGATTGAAAAAATCTTAAAGTTTTAAGATTCTAGCAAAGTACTTTTGGATTGAAGAAATGCTAAAGTTTTAAGATTCCAACACACTGCTGGAGCTACTCTAACCCTCTGGAAAAGACAACTCACAAATTAACATTCTCCTCTTTATTCAGCAGAGATTAATGAAGATGGACCAAAATTTCCTCTTCATTTCTTGATGAGAACCGAAAACACTAATGAAGATGGACCAAAGTTTCCTCTTCACTTCTTGATGAGGACCGAAAACACTAACTCTGGTATTTATGTTTTTCCCTTTCTTTTCTTTTGCAAGCATTAATGTTTTTGTTGTCTTATCTCTAATTCAATCTTCCTTCACACAATCATTTTGTTGTTTCTTTGTTGTTTTCTTGGGGTAAAGACTATGAATACTCATTATTCATATATTCCACAAGTGAATATTAAACTGCAATTTGAAACTTGATGTAATAGTTATTTTAAACAACTCTTTGAATTATTCAAAATAAAAAATGTTGCTCGCTTGTAGTTTCTAATTGATATTTTTCACACATCCGATGAATATCCTCTCAAGTGAATAGTTGTTTCAGAGTTTTTGGGCAGTCTAATTTGTGCTCTAGATGTTGAAAATGGTTGACGATATTATATGTTTGTCTTGTTTTAGACTTTTCTAGCGCATCTGATGTCCTTGAATTTAACTTACTTTTGTCATATGGATATTTAGACTAATCGGTTTCATTCTATAAATAGAGGTGTTCATCGGGTTCGAACCATCAATAAGGTTCCATTCTTGGTGCATGACCGTGCCCATGTACTCAGTGTTATATTTTTATTTTTTTCACGTCTAAACTGACTAAAGTCTAAAAAAAACATTTTTAGTGAATTAGGAATTATAGTATAAAATACAAAAAATACAATTAAAATTTTATAAGTTGCAACTTACAATTATATAAATTACAAGTTACATATAACATACACAATACAACTACAAGTCTACAATGAGTGAAAATTACAATTATGAATTAAGAAAATATAACAACTCAATGTATTACAATCAAACAACAATATTAAAGTTAAAAAATATAACTTTGTATAGAAAATATTATAATAAAATTTCAATTGTAAATTGTAATTAATGAAATGAGAGGGGGAAAATAAATTAAAGTGCTTGAGTTTCATTCTAAATTTGGAAGTGTAATTAAAATTTTACTTCCGAAGTTAGAATATCCTACATATCCTTGTCAAAATTAAGGAATCAAAGTCCACATAATTCTCTTATCCAAACTTACCTTCATTTATCAGGGCTGGTTCCGACGGAAGAGGATGTGTTTGAATCATATTCATACATGTCATCTTCATCTTCATCTAAATATGAGAAATCAAGATGTTGTTGACTTGTTTTTACTCAATCTTTAAAAGAGTTATGTTTTGTACATTTTCGACGATCAATTTTGATCTTCTTAAATTCAACATATGATCTTTTTTACTGATACTGTTAGTTAGGAAATGTTTTGGAGATCCCAGAACCAGTTTCAGAGTTCGAAGAACCGGCCGAAAGAGTGGTGAACCAGACGGAAGAAGTTTGGCTTCAGCTGGCTTTCGAACTGGATCAAAACGGTTAGGAAGCCACAGTACCAGAAACTGGGCGAACAACTCACCTTCCAACGGATAATCGCAGCGAATCAGTGACGGTTTTCAAGATCTATTTCCAGTGATTTGTTCCCTATATATAGGTGAATAATCAGTTCTAGTTTCAGTTCAATTCATCAAGAGATTAGTGAGATATCGTGACTAGAAGTAGGGTGTTCATTGTAAACCCTAATCTGCGCTACTCTTTGTAATCTTCATTTTCTCCTCGTTTTAGTGGATTGGTTGCTTCGATTTGGCCCATGGATGTAGATCAAAGTTGGTGTGATCGAACCACATTAAATTCTTACATGTTATTGTTGATTCTTTACGTGCATTGTTCATTCGTGTTCATAGCTAGGGTTTATCGGTTTTGGTTGATTGTTTCTTTGGTTTTGGTTAAGAATTACAACAAGTGGCGTCATCTGTGGGAATCGAGATCAACCAAAGATGGGTAGCATGAAATTAGATGTTCAGAAATTCACAGGAGTCGAGGAATTCAACTTATGGAAAGTCCACATGGAATCCCTTCTTATTCAGCATAGAGTTGAAGATGCTCTTCTTGATGAAAGTGAATCTTCACTTGTTGGCAATGCTGAAAAGAGAAAGGTGATTGAGAAAAAAGCTAAGAGTGCAATACTCTTATGTTTATGTGGAAAGACATTGAGAAAAGTCTGCAAGGAAGACACTACAAAGGATATATGGAAGAAACTATACACACTATACATGACAAAATCCTTGGACAACAGGTTATATCTCAAATAAAAACTTTTTTCTTTCAAAATTCAAGATGAAAAGAAGCTGTTAGAGAGGTTAGATGAGTTCATCAAGATTGTGGATGATCTAGAGAATATTGATGAAGAATTGAAAGATGAAAACAAAGCTTTGTTGCTATTGAATGCACTGCCAAAATCTTATCAGTCTTTCAAGGATGCTCTTGCATATGGAAGAACAATCTCTCTAACACTGGAAGAGGTTCTTGTATCAATCAAGACAAGGGCAATCTCTGGGAACTCAGAATCCAAAAGTCCAAATTTGGGTGAAGGATTGATTGTGAAGTTCAAGAACTTCAAGAAATCGAATCAAGGATCCAAGTCAAATTCACAGAAACAAGAGACTGCTCCAAGTGAAACTAATGGAGATGCAACTGATGGAAAAAGGTGTTTTTCTTGTCACAATGTGGGGCATTTCAAGAAGAATTGCCCAGAAAGAAAGAAGAAGGCAGCCACAAATCAACAAGCCTCCATAGCACAAGAGTAGTATGATAGTGCTGATATGTTTTGCATAAGAAATTGTCAGTTCAAGGATGAGTGTGTGTTTGACTCAGGGTGTTCTTTTCATATGTGTCTTGTAAAATCATGGTTCTGAGTTGGAGTTGGAGAGAGGTGGATTAGTACTCCTTGGTGATGATCATTCATATAGAGTTATGGGCATAGGAAACATAAAACTGAAGCTACATGATGGACAGATCAAGACACTCACTAAAGTAAGGTATATTCCCAAACTTAAAAGAAATTTAATCTCACTCGGTTTGTTGAATGCTAGGCTATGACTTCAAAACTGAGAATGAGGAGATCCATGTAACCAAAGGGGATAAACTAATCTTGAAAGGAAAGAAATCCAATGGTCTCTACACTCTAGTTGGCTCAACCATCACAGGAGACTCTTCTGTTATAATGAGCAAAGAGAAGACTGATCTCTGACACAAGAGATTAGGCCATATTGGAGAGAAAGGATTAAGTGAATTGGCAAAGTAAAACCTCCTTGGAGGTGACCAAGTTGTAAAGTTGGAAATGTGTGATCTATACATACAAGGTAAGTCCACTAAGACAAGCTTTCAAACAGGTAAACACACTACAAGTGACACACTAGAGTATGTCCATTCTGATATATGGGGACCATCAAGAATAGAAACTCATGGTGGAGGTAAGTACTTCATAACCTTTATTGATGATTACTCTAAGAAAGTGTGGGTTTATATTCTTAAACATAAGAATGAAGCTTTTGCAAAATTCAAAGAATGACTAACTCTTCAAGAAAATCTAATTAGAAAGAAACTTAAACATCTAAGAACTGATAATGGTCTTAAGTACTTGTCAGAGGAATTTCAAGATTATTGCAGGTTGAAGGGGATCTCAAGGCATAGAACTGTGGTAGCTACACCTCAACAAAATGGTATTGCAGCAAAGATGAATAGAACCTTGCTTGAAAGTGAGAGATGTCTTCTCTTAGATGCAGGTTTGTCTAACTCTTTTTGGGGTGAAGTTGTAGCAACTTCAGCCTTCTTGATCAACAGGAGTCTATCCTCAACAATAGAGTACAAATCACCTAATGAGGTATGGTATGGAAAACCTTCAAATTATGATTATCTAAAGGTGTTTGGTTGTCTTGCATATGCACACACAAGACAGGATAAACTGGATGCAATGGCTATCAAATGCATTTTCATAGGCTATCAAAATGGAGTAAAAATGTTATAAAATGTGGAGTTTGGAACCTGGATCTCAAAGGTGTTTCATAAGCAGAGATGTGATCTTCAAAGAATCTGTAATGGGCTACAAACAACACCTAAATCAACAGGTGATCACTCTTCCCTCTGATCAAACATTGGAAGGAGATGAACCACAAGAGTCTGCTGAAGTTCAGGTGGAGCTCATGGAACAATCAGATGAAGAAGACTATGAAAATCCTGATGAAACTAAAGATGATCAGATTGTAAAACTAACTTGCAGACAAATCAAGATCTAAGGAACTACAACTTGGCAAAAGATAGACAAAGAAGGACAATTCAAGCTCCAACAAAGTATGGAGAAGCTAATATTGTTCATTATGCTCTAAAGATAGCTCAAGACTTAGAGTATGAAGAACCAAAGAACTTCAAGACTGCCATGAAATCAAAAGAAAGAGAGAATTGGACTCATGCAATGAATGAAGAGCTATTCTCTCTTGAAATGAATAACAGTTGGGAACTGGTGGAGAAACCAACAAAACAGAAGATTATTGGAAGTAAATGGATCTCCAAAAGGAAGATTGAAGTTGCTAGAACTGAGCAGGTGAGGTTCAAGGCTAGATTAGTGGCAAAAGGCTATACACAGAGGGAAGACATTGACTATAATGAGATCTTCTCTCCAATGGTTAAACATGTATCACTCAGGATTCTTCTTGCATTGGTAGTTCAAGATGACATGGAATTACATCAATTAGATGTTAAGACAGTATTCCTTCATGGAAACTTGAAAGAAACATTGTATATGCAGCAACATGAAGGATTCATCCAGCCTGGAAATGAGGAAAAGGTTTGCCTATTGAAAAGATCACTCTATGGCTTAAAGCAAAGCCCTAGACAATGGTACAAAACATTTGACAACTATATGATAAACATAGGCTTGCATAGATGCAACTATGATAGTTGTGTCTACTTTGGGAAAGAATGGAATGTCATTCATACTTTCTTGCTACTGTATGTAGATGATATGCTAATTGCAAGTAAGAGCAAGTTCAGAATTGATAGCCTAAAGGAGAAATTGAAGCTGCAATTTGAAATGAAGGATCTAGGGGAAGCAAGAAGAATCTTAGGGATGGATATCAAGAGGGATATGAAATCAGAGAAAACAGAGTTCCAAGTCAAGAGTCACTAGTGAAGCCCTATACTAAGGGGGGAAGCAGAGGAAGAAACTATGGCAGTTAGGAAGCACCTACCATCTGGAGCAACAAGCTTGTACAGTAAGCTGATGCAGCACGCAGATCAGATATGGTAGAGAGAGAAGAACTCTCTGGTGGAAAAGATGGAAACAGCAAACTATCTGAAACTGAAGAAAGAAGTAAAAGCTAGATGGAGCAGTAGCAGCTTACTTACTTTCACATTTGTTCTGAAATGTATTTGTATTTATATAATCATTCAGTTTCAATAAAGAACATTCATTATTAAATGACTTTTGTTCTTATTATATTTTGTCATCATCAAAAATGGGAAAATTGTTGGGATATTTTTGAAAAGGTTTTGATGAGACAAAACAATATGCGTAATAAGACAAGAACAGTTTGCTTAGGGTATCAGTACCTTGTTTCCATACTGAATACGTGATCTTTAGTTCTCCATCTATAAGAGATCATGTAATGGTTTTCCAAGTTATAAGGAAAACCAACCTTAGAAGAAATAGAAAGATATCTTCTAAGAGCAGCAAGCTGGCAGAAGCAGCAAGCAGGATGCTGGAAGCAGGAAGCAGCATGCTAGAAGCAGAAAGCAGCATGCAGGAAGCAGTAGACAGGAAAAAGCTACAGCAACCTGCAGAGATGATAGGAAGTAAGCCAACAAATCTTTTACAGAAAGACAAGTGCTACTCTCATCTCAGCACGATGAAGATCATGCAGTACGAGGAAAAACAAGCTAACTATCAATGAGTTTAAGTAGTCGTTGCATGAACTTCAGTGATGGACCCATACCGTCTTACCATGTCAGCAAGCGTGTCAGAGAGGTCCAAAAACCAATGTCAGACGCATTAAATGCTCATGTCAGGAGCAGCTCAGATGCATTTAATGCGGCCACAGAGAAGATCGTTGGAGATCAGAGCTCAAATTCAAAATGGAGAAGTACCTCTTCAACGGTTACTTTTCCTAGCTCTATAAATAGAATGTGTGAATGACTGAGAAAAAATGTTGAGCATAGCCAAGCAGAAAATCAGAAATACTCCAAAGCTTATTCTAAGCTTTCCTTTGTTCAACCACTCAACCTTCGAAGCAGTCTATCTTTCAAGTGTTCGAGCTCTCAAGTTCAAGATTGACTTCACCGCAACAGTTGAAGAAAACTTTTATCCTTTAACCATTTGTGTTGTGTGCACTAGGTTGTTTTAGTTTGGTGTAACTTAGTTGATAGGATTGAGATCCTTGCTAAGTATATAGTCTTGTGTAGGCTATTTGCCCTGTGTGGGATTGTGTACCCTGTGTGGGTTGTGGCCTAGGAATCTGGGATTCTGTAGGTATAACTTGTTAGGAAGAGGTTTGTAAAGCTGAGACTTGTAAATCGAACTGACTTAACGAAGTTCCTCCTCTGGGAATGAGTAGAGTGGACGTAGAAGGATTACACCACCTTCGAACCACTATAAGCCATAAGTGTTTTACTGTTTTGATTTATTTGCAGCTTTATATTCATTGCATATCTATCTTGCTGCATACATCACGAGCATACTGTTAAAACCCTTTATCAAACCACATACTTGCGAAAGAAAACGTTTTCCAAAACAGAAACTCTATCAAGTATTTTTCACTGCATACTGTGATACCGAGTTAGGATCCTAAATTAACATTCTGTCAGGTTTCTGAATCGAGTCAGGTTACTGCATTCCTCCTTGAATCAGTAACCTGTTCACCAAAGTTCTAAAATTTTCTAAAATCGATAGAGGTTCATTCACCCCCTGAACCTCTGACCACTTGGGACCAACATTGCTTCTCTATCAAACTGATTACATCCATAAAGTACTAAAAAGGTTCTTCATGCACACTGCAAATGTGGTATATACACCTTTGGGAGCTCAATTTAAACTATCAGCAAATCAGAAGCCCAACACATATGAAGAGAGGAAATACATGTTTGGAGTTCCTTATGCAAGTGCAGTTGGCAGCATGATGTATGCTATGGCATGCAGTAGGCCAAATATAGCTTATGGAATGAGTATGGTAAGCAGGTATATGGTTGAACCAGGTAGAATACACTAGGAAGCTACCAAGTGGTGCCTAGATACCTAAGTGGAACAACTCACTTGGGATTATTGTTTAAAAAGAATGATCAATATACTAACACTCTTGAAGGTTTTGTAAACTCTGATTTTACAGGTAATGTAGATACAAGGAAGTCAATCACAGGCTATGTATTCAGGCTATATGGAACAACCATTAGCTGGAAGGCAATCCAACAGTCTGTGGTGGCTCTATCAACAACTGAAGCTGAGTTCATTGCCATGACTGAGGAAATGAAAGAATCAGTTTGGCTCAAGAGAATTCTGAGAGAGTTAGGTGTAAAACAAGGAAGAGTCACAATCTTTTGTGACAATCAAAGTGCTTTGCACTTAACAAAACATCAAACATTCCATGAGAGGTGCAAACACATGGATACCAAACTCCATTTTGTGAGAAACATGATAGAAAATGGAAAAGTGGAGGCTAGCAAAGTTGGTACTGAGGACAACCCTGCTGATATACTTACCAAGGTATTACCAGGAGCAAAGTTAAGTCATTGCAGAAACCTAGTAAGCTTGGCAGGTTGGAAGGAAGACAACACTTAGGCACATGGAGTTTGCAGGCTAACTGAAGTTAACCATTTCAAAGCTGAGGTGGAGAATTAATACTGTCAGCTAGGAAATGTTTTGGAGATCCCAGAACCGGTTTCAGAGTTTGAAGAACTGGCCAAAAGAGTGGTGAATCGGGTGAAAGAATTTTGGCTTCAACTGGCTTTCGAACCGGATCAAAACGGTTAAAAACGGTTAGGAAGCCACAGTACCAGAAACTGCACGAACAGCTCACCTTCCAACGGATAATCGCAGCGAATCAGCGACGATATTCAAGATCTGTTTCCAGTGATTTGTTCCCTATATATAGGTGAATAATCACTTCTAGTTTCAGTTCAATTCATCGAGAGATTAGTGAGATATCGTGATTAGAAGTTAGGGTGTTCATTGTAAACCCTAATTTGCGCTACTCTTTGTAATCTTCGTTTTCTCCTCGTTTTAGTGGATTGGTTGCTTCAGTTTGGCCTGTGGATGTAGATCACAGTTGGTGTGATTGAACCACGTTAAATTCTTGCGTGTTATTGTCGATTCTTTACGTGCATTGTTCATTCTTGTTCATAGCTGGGGTTTATCGGTTTTGGTTGATTGTTTCTCTGGTTTTGGCTAAGAATTACAACATTTACTAAATGCATGTTCTACGGAGATGGTTGAGGCAAGACTTGTAAAATATATCTTTTTTGCAATAATAGTCAAAATATGATAAATAGTGGTCCTTCTTGACCATCACTTCAATAAATCCATAAGATTTTTATATGTAATTTGTTCAAAATGAGCAGTTAAATATGAATCTAACTCTTGATATCTAGCTCGTTTTTGTGTTTTAATATTATAAAATTTGTAAAATTGACTAAGAGGCGGGCCAAAATTAGGGGAATAACTACTAACTCCTACACCTACATTTTGATTACCTACATCACTAGAAATATAATCACCAAACAATACTTTATATATACATATTTTCTAAGCAATTCGATTAAACTTTGTTTAGCTCTAGCAAAAACTTCTCTAGGCTTAGGAACACATTTAACTTCATCATATTCTTCTTCTTGCATTGTAAAACGCGGGAACAATGCATTATAAATACATGTTTAATAATTCTTCTAAGTCATCTTCTTTAATTTTAGGATCTAATAATTTAGTACATAAAAATAAATCGTGTATTTCATGAAAATATTTAACCATTTTATTTTCATCACTCTAATTGTGTTTCCTAAAATAGAGCATGTAGAATAAGAGTTGAAAATAAGAACAAATTTTACACAATGATCTAAAACTAATGAAGAAGTATGATAATAACAACTAGATAATTCTCTAGTTGTCTCTTCAAAAAATTTTAAAAGTTGAATCAAATTAATACATGTACCCCATCAATTATTAAATAACATAATTTTACTTTGATTTTCCATATAAAAAAAAAAAGCACAAAGCATGTCTCTATAATCATAAGAATTTAATTTGGAGCACATTATATAAGTAAAGTTCCAATGACGTTGCACATCCATTACAAATTTTTTTTAACTTTTATTTCGTTTCTCTTACAAAATCTAGCCCATTTTTTATGAGATGATGTAGATTTAGCAATTTCATTAATTTTATTTTTAATAAGTTTAATATGAGCGTTTAATGTTTTTAAGTCATCTTACACACATAAGTTTAAATAATGACACATACAACGAATATGAAAAAATTTACCATGAGTTGAAGGTTTATAAATGTTAATAAATGTAGGTAAACTAGAAGTATTAGCACTAGCATAATCAAATCAAGTGGAAAATATTTTTTGTGTTATACTATAATCATTCAAAACAAGAATCATATTTTATGCAATGTGTATAGCCGAATGATTAATATCAAATTCAATATAAACAATTAAACGTATTTGTATGTTTCATGCATCATCTATCTAATGACTAGCAATACCCATATAATGATGGCTTTTATAAGGATCTTGCCAAACATCACTACATATAGAAATTTTTTACTTTAAAATTTTAAATTCTTCAATTGATATATATTTATTGTCTCATACTACCTTTTCTATATCACGTGTAACAGTATATCTAGATATTTTTCTACTACTAAGATTTAAATAAATGCTAGTATATTTTTCAAAACAAGATTGAAAAGGAAGATGTTTTTCAGTAATAAATTCGGCTACACCCTTCCTACGCTCAATTGACTAAATTTAAAAAGAAGATAATCCATACCTTGAGAAGAATCGGTATATCCCCGAATTTGTGTTTGAGATCAATCATTGTCCACTTTTTCGGGATACTTTTTCAATACATGATTGTTGAACGTCTCATAGCCCCTCCATGCTTGAATTTGTAACTTTTTTCCACAATGATTGCACGTCACAATATAATCAATGTTGTTATTTGATATTTTCTCATTCTTACAGTGAACGAAGAAAATATCACTTTGAAATGAAGAAGGTGCTCTAGGATTAGTGGTGTGTTCACATGTCGCATTACCACTCTCTTGTGTTGCTTTCTTAGGCACATCTTCCTCTTCTTCTTCAGCGAAAGCGGCAGTGGTATTAGGGCCTAAAGTGGCCTCCAAATCATCACCACCTATTTCTTGAATTCATTGATTATAGTCAATAATATCATCATCATCATGTAAAGATTGTGGTGGTGACATTGGCATATGACTCTTTTTTTTCCACGAGATGAATTGGAAGAAGTATTACTTCTAGACTTTTTTTTTAAAAGTGAAATGAAATAGAATTGAAGAATAATAAAAAATATAAGTAGAAGTATAGAATACTAGAATGTAGATGAAAATTTAGGAAATTGAATTTCTAAAAGTATAGAAAAGTGAAAACTATAAATGAACAAGTGATGAAGTGAACAAGTAAGCTTGACAAAGAGAGAAAAATTGATTCAAGAATTGGTGAAATTGTCAAAGAATTTGTGCGCAAATCACAAAGGGAATGGAGGTATTTATAGATTTGAAAATATATTCAAGAAAAATAAAAAGAACAAAAAAAAAACGGGTTGGTTTAACCGCCGGTTCCGATTTGGTTGAATCGGTGGTTCTAACAATCTGCGACGTCCATCGTCAATGGCCATTAAATCTCGACCGTTGATAAAAAAAAATCAGAAAACCGCCGGTTTAACCTAACAACTACTTAATCTTGACCTTCGATCACCAATGGCTAGTTAATCTGGATCGTCCACGGTCACATCAAAATAAAATAGAAACCGACGGTTTGCCGATTTGAAAATAGGGAAACCGAAATCAAACTGGTGAACCGTGCTTCATGGTTTCGATTTAGAACCGAAACCGGATCAACGGTTTCCGAACCGTTGATCCTGGTTCAGTTCCGATTTTTCAAACCAATTAAGAAAGTCTATCTGCAAATGTAAATGTGCTTTTCTTCAATTTTATATATACTTAGCACAAATGTAAATGTGTTTTTCTTCAATTTTATATATACGTAGCAGAAAAATTAAAAGACATTTTTTTCTCTCTCAATTTTATGTTCTAATTTCATTTAGCAACTAGCATATCATAAAGTTACAATTTGCTGGTAGATAGATATTTCCTTGAGTTTGATCAGCTGTCACATCAATGGGCAGGTCTCCATTTTGTTAAATATCCAATGAATTGCTGAGAAAAACTCTTTCAACCGCAACCCTTTCAAGCAGGTAGTAATATCCAATGAATTTTTCTTTCTAAATTCTCTATTTTCTCCAACTGCTTTCAGTAATCGCAAATGGCTTATGCTGCTCTTATTTCACTCATGTCACAATTGCTTGATCAGATTCCAACATTCAAAACAAATCCGAAAAATTTGAGGGTAAACTTGTCCCTATCCCTATTATTGGTGTTGAACTTCAATTGTTTAAGAAGAATTGTTGACGTTAAGTGAAAATAGCATTGGAAATGAATGAGAAATAGATTAAGAATTTAGAATCTTCACTAGAATGAACTTTGATAATTCTGTTTTTATGGTTTATTATACTATTTTCACAGTGCCCTTGCACGTGACTTGCAATTCATATGGACAAGAGATATTGATGACAGAGTAAATTTCAATAAAGTGATGAATTCCAAACAATTATTGAATTTAATTCTTGATAAGGTTAGGTTTTTTCTTGTTTAAAAATAAAATACCCAAACGAAATGATATGTATTAGAGGGTGGTTGGCTGAAACAACAAAAATAAAAAGAAAAAGACCCTTGATTTTTGACCTCATACAATGAACAAATAATGTACTTTAACTATTTCTAATCACATATCAAGCGCTTGATTACGTAATGAATTTTTACTTGTTTTCATCTCATAGGAGATCAATTTAATTAAGTACAATTTTAATTTACTGTTCTTGCATTCTAATTCTTATTTAATGGTACTACTATTAATTACTTAATGATGGATAATCTCAACCTTGTTTAACAGATTCTCTAATGAATTTTTCATCGTTATAAATTCATGTATAATACTTTCAAAACAATGTAACGCTGAAATTTTAGTGTAGCTCATTGTGCATGGTTTAATTTCCATTAGAAGTAATTTGTGCATTGATATTTTTCTTTTAATTTGTTTTAGGCTGAAAACTTCTTAGACAGACCTTTTTTATCTTGTTGTTTCTGCTTCCGTGACAGATAACATAGCCACTTTGCTCCAATTTTTCAAATGTTATTGGTTAAATTTGTTTATTCAAAATGTTGGGTTGAAACAAAAAGTGTGTTATATTTATTTATTCTAGTAACTTCTGCGGGTTGTGCCTTATCGAATTTTTGAACAAAAATTTGGTTATGAACTAGCATTAGAGTTTTATTATTATTATTAATGATCATATTATTATTATTGTTGTTTATTTTGAGGTGAATACCAGAGTATTATCGTAAAAATTTTACGATAATAAAAATAGTCATGAAAAGTCTAGTTATTGCAGAACAAATTATCACAAAAAATATTAATATAAATTGACAATACGTTGTCACAACAAGTAATGAAAAAAAGTTTTTTTGCGACAACAATATTAGTGACAACAGTGTTGTTGCGAAAAAAACTATTTGCGAGAAGGTTTTTTACGATAATAATTTAGCAACAACATGTTTCGCAAATTATTTTTACGATAATTATCAATGTTTCTGTAATAACATTTTGTTGTCGCAAATACTCATTTTTCTTGTAGTGAATATTAATTTTTTAGTTGAAGCACATGTTACGTGGAATATGTTAGTCAAAGGGAATTGTTATTTTTAATTATGAAAAGTTTAGCTGATAGAATTAAACCATTTAGATCTCTTTTTTTTTTTTCTTTTTTTCCCAAATTTCTTTATTATAGTAACAAATGTGATAAGTTAGATTAAATGTTGTGATAAGTCCATGACCGAGATAGTATAAAATATAGTTTATGTTACCTTTTAATCAACTTGTATCATCTAAATGGATAAAATATTGTCTCATAAATTGTTGTTTACTTGAACATAATAAACTAATTAGTCAACACTTATCATATATCTTATTTCATCAACCTGTATGTGATATCTGATGGATGTCCCACAATTCCTTTCAATGAGACTTAACTTTCCCATAGGCCATTACCTATTAATTACTTTAAAATATAAAGCTCACTACACTAGCTACTTTAAGTTAGAAAATCAAAGTACAGTAGCAATATATACTACTCAAATGGTTGGTACAAACATAAAATAAGTGAGAGAAGATCCATGGTCAATGAGCAATTTCAAGGACGTGGTAATACTGGTATTGAGATTGGCAAGATCTGTGACACGAACATCAATCAATACACGAGAGTGACATCTAGTATCCTTGGGGAAGAGAATATATTTCGACTTCAAAGCACACCAATGAACAACTCCATCGTCGTGAATGTCATGATGCACAAGTGTGACTGAAGAGAGAATTGTTTCTGGATAACAAGGCTTTATATCAGTGCTAGGAAACGATGACAATTGTCCTGACTTCCTTTCTTCTCGAGACAATCCAACATCTATGACATCAAATATCATCCCATCAAGGAAACCAAACTTGTTATTGATTGTTGGAAAATAACCACCGTCCCAAGGAACGCACGGATCATCATGACTCGGATCACCAAGAAAATCCCACCCCTTTTCAGGGGATTCAAGATCCAGAGCAAACATTCCGGAGCAGAGCTGGATGAAGAAGAGACGATCATTGATGAAACTATATGCATCAATGAACAACATCCACTGAAGTTTTGGATTATACGGAAAGCATAATGCAGGGAGTTGTTGCCACGAGTCAGTCAAAGGATCATACAAGTGAAAAAGATTTTGAATTTCAGGAGAAACAATGATCTGAGTTGAGAAAACTGGGATTTTTTTACCATCTGGGGTGGGGATGGCATCAGGATAGTTTTTGAAGCTAGGCATATCACATAGCCTGTTGAGGTCGCAATCCTCAAATTTTTTCTTGTTGGTTATTGGACAAAGCTCAAATTTAAGTGCCGATTTTCCCCAATGTTGTTCCTCGTCGGAACAACTATAACAACCACCCTCAAAAATATATAAGGAGGAACCTGGCTCTGGGCTCATATGTCCATCAAATCGGAAAGTAGGAACAGTAATATCATTGTATTTGAATCCGAATCCAAATCAATATGGGTGTACCCAGCATCATCCACATTTACTTATCATTGTATTTGAATCCGAATCCGAATCCAAATCCACATCCACGAAATATAGTTGGTATTCATCACCCTTTTCCTCGTTCGCGGAATGGCAAAGCATCCAAACATATATCCATAGCAATTCAAACTAGTACCTACATACAATCAAAGTAGCATAGCATAGAATTAATAAACAAGTATCAATCACTATTCCACAACCCATTCATAACTCTTTTCATACAATTTTAAGCATTGCAGATATATACTATATCTCAACTACAATCGGCGTACATGCCCAGATTATTGCAACAAAAAAAGAAAAGAAGTACATGAAACTAGGGTTAGGGTTACCTTGAAGAAGGCGAGGCTTTCCTCAATCGCCTCTTTGCATAAATGTGGGAACAATATTAATTGGAATTTTGTTAGGTTTAAAAAGTTACATGGATTGCGTTGGAACACTATAGCCCATAATCATAACAAAATTTTGGGATATTTATTGCTTTCCTGGCCCACTCCATATAAAACTTATTTTTTAATTTGGGATTTTTTTTTTTTTTGGTTAATTTCGATTTGCTACCCAAATTACTGCACTTTTTTCCAGTAGATGTCTAAACTCAAAAAGTTTTCCAATTACTACCCGTTCTCTTCAAAATTTTCCGTCCGCTACCCCAAACACATATTTTCCAGTCAAAATTCACCGGAAAATTCGAAAAAGTAATTCACCTCCAAATATTAGCCAAAACTGCATGATTTATATGTCAAAATATCCCTCTTTCGAAGTCGAATTATAATCCTAGGTTAATTTAATAATTCTTGTTTGATTGAAATTTGAATTGAACAAAAAGATGTTCAAAACCCTAGAATGATTTTTGTTAGATTCGTGATCGATTAGAATAAGATTCATGAAATCGATTTGGGGTTATAATTAGACTTCGAATATGAGTCATTTTGGCATATGAATCATGCATTTTTGACTTATATTTGGAGATAAATTGCATTTTCAAATTTTCCAGCGAATTATCGTCAGAAAATATGTCAAAATTTGAGTTTGGGATAGCAACCAGAAAATCTATATATATATATATATATATATATATATATATATATATATATATATATATATATATAATAACAATTACCCCCTCAAAATAGAAATGCTAAAATTTTCCCGCCCATTTCCACCTCCCAAAAATAGAAATACATATTATTTCATAATTTATAATTTATAAATTATTAATTTTATTGTATTAAACATGATTTATATATATGGTAATAATATCATTTATAATATTGACAAAATTTTGAAAATTATTATCTATATATGGTATATGAATGTTAATATGATCTCATCTAATAACTTTTTTAATTGTTGATATAATTAAAGATTAAATATATGTTTGTTGAATAAATTAAAATAACATAATGATCGGATTTCAAGAACTATAGATCATCAAAGTATTTTTTTTTTTATCTCTAATGTTGTACCCCATATACACATATACCACCTCAATAAATATATGATTGCATTGATCGGGGGCATTCATAGTGACTAAGGGGGTCGAAGACCAAGAAGTGAGTTATTAATCAAGTCAACCAACATATATAAAACAACGTAA
Source organism: Scutellaria galericulata (assembly GCA_946896805.1). Lineage (NCBI taxonomy): Eukaryota > Viridiplantae > Streptophyta > Magnoliopsida > Lamiales > Lamiaceae > Scutellaria > Scutellaria galericulata. Next base: position 13,846,068 of record OX335794.1, read on the forward strand.
ATTAACTATTTTTATTTACACTATTCGAAATATGTATTGTAGAATTATTATAAACATCACACAATTTTATTTGACAAATATGTCGTATACAATACTCCAATTTTTATATATCTTTTATGTAACAATGTTAATAATATAAAATAGTGTTTATATAATTTTATTTTATTATACTATATTAATTATTATTAAAAATCATAAAGATTTGTAATATATCTTGAATATAATAAAAGAATATACATATGATATATTGATGCACACAATAACATTTAGGAAGTATAAAATTTATGACTTCATATACTTTCTATTAAAAACTACAAATTAAGTATAAAAATGATAAATAAATAAAAAAAACATATCATTTATACGTATACTTATAAAAATTAAAAAAATATATATGTTCTATTTCATAATGCTAAATTATATAAATATATCTTCATTATTAATCATGAAGAATAGATAGTCGGTGCTATTTATAAGAGTGATAATACGTAGATGAAGAATTTTTACATATATATTTTAAATACTCTGAATTTTTTATTATGAAATTTCATTGTCATCTATATAAAAACCAACTAACCTCATTTCTACTTTTTAAAGTAGAAATACAAATATTTATTATTTTATAAATTTATAAATTGTAAATATTTAGTTTTTCATAATTTATGTATATTCATGGTATGAAAATCATTTTGTATATATATAAAAATTGAGGAAAAAAATATGATCGTACTTGATATGTTATAAAGTTAGTATGATTTGTGTATATATGGTAATAATATCATGTCATGAAAAGTTGTAAATAAAAATTTGTACCTTAATCTAAATCATTTTATATATACACGAAAAAATTAGCGAATTTATCATTTTTTTTTTGTTGTAAGAATAAATAATGTTTTCTCCTTGATTAAAAAGTAAATAAAATTTTGAAATTTCACTATCATGGTAGCATGAAGTTCACAGAACAATGATAAAATATATTTAGTTTATGTTGTAATATAGTTTCATGGTTTTAGATTTACCAAATTTTGAAATGTTTACCATCCAATATGATTTTTCTAATAGATAAATTTTGATTTTAAAACATCTAAAAATAATAATTATACAGATTTTTTGATGGTATATTAAATTTAGAAATTTTATTTTGGAGTAATATACAATAATATCAATATTTTAAGCTCATTATGAATAAGTTGTTGAACATATATTTGCACAAGTATTTTCTAAGCCAATTGTGACAAAAACAAGTACTAAAATAGTTAAACAACATATGATGAAAAAAATAAATATTTAGATGAATTACATGAGTAGTAGATTAAATTGAAATAACTTTGAAAAACTATATGATTTTTCATGATCATCATTTTTATATCAAAAAATTACTAACACATGAAATTTATTTACTACATCACACGAATACCAAATGAGGTTGAAATATTATCAAGACTTGATTATAATGCTCAATAATATCACAATCTTATACTCATTATGAATAAATTATTGAACATAAATTTGCATAAGTTTGTTTCAGGCCAATAGTGACGACAACTTATGATGAAAATAAAAAATATTTAAATTCGTAAATTATATGGATAGTAGATTAAATTGAAAACACTTTGAAGAATTATATTATTTTTCATGAACAACATTTTTATATCAAAAAATTACCAACACTTCAAATTTATTTGTCCATACATCACACGGACATGGGTATACCAAATGAGATTGAAATATTATGAGAACTTAATTCTTTTTTTTTTTTGTAAATTAAAACTTCCACATCAAACTCGAAATATTTAGATTTTATGGTCATGAGTCACAGAAGTAACAAATCAAACTGAAATTCTCAAAAAAAAAAAATTATTTTTCGTGTTCAACATTTTCATATTAAAATATATAAATAGTGAAATTTATACGTTCGTGCATAGCACGGGACTTATACTAGTTTAGAATGGATAATGATCTGAAATTTTTTTGAGTTTAGGTACCAATTTAAAAACAATCCATTAGTTCGGGTTGCGAATTGAAATTAACCATTTTTTTTTCTAAAGCTTTAAAAAGCAATTTTATGAATTTTTACCTCTTGAAAATAACTGCTTAAGCAAAGTTACGACTTGTATGTACGGAATGGAATCCAACCAATGACTACATGGCAAGAATGTATTAATTTTTTTTTTTTTTCAGAACTAGATCAAGTGTCCCAAAACTGAATAATAACTACATTGAATGAGTTTAAATAAAGATATAAATTAAGTTAGGAAAATATAAAACTACTCCTTTACGCGTCCATTTTACATATTTCTGTGACGAAATTTAAGATGTAGAAATAAATTCTGCTCCACTGAGACCTCAATTCAAAAGATTATGCTACAAAAGCAGAAGGAAATTCTTGTTTTTTCATCATTCATTCCCCAAGAAACTTGCGTTTTTTTGTAGTATTCATATAAGGCCTGATGACCCATTCAGTCTGAGCTTCATCCTGATCCATTGTTCCTAGTTTGATCTGAAACGCCAAAATATATATTGCTTCAATAAGTGATCATCAAATACCCACAATGCAGTAAATTGATGCACATACTCTTTGGAAACAAGACAAAAGACTACTTCAAAACCAACTTCCACTTCTTCTATTTTAAAAAACATCTATTATACATGACACGACACAATGTCTAAAATTAATTATAGTACCTGGTAAAGCCGCAATTCAAAACGAGGACCAATCTCTTTCAGTTCAATTGATTTAGGACCTCCACGTTTCTCATAGACATGATGCCTGCACAATTGACCAAGTTAAAACAACAATTAAGCAACCAAAAAAACAAAGTGTGACATATACAAACACAACTCAATGTTTGTCTAAATGCTTTCATATCCATACTATTTGTTTAGCTTCAAAACATGTTAGCAAAGCCATATATGAACGACAATAGTTTTTCTCATTTAATAAGTGAGGAGTTCCAAGTGGCATTTATGGAAGAAACATATTCATGAATAACCTCAACATTGCAGAAGTTCATCTTTCATTACATAAACTTGTATTGCACAATAGTATTTTAAGAAGTCAAAATAACTAAGTGATAATGTCACATCAGAATGATATAATGGTTTTACAGCGCATAACACACCCAATGAGAAGGACCAACTGTTTTCAATGAGATGGAGCTAGATCATAAGCTTAATACATTCATTCATACAGCAAAAATAACCATCTTCAAAGCTCAAATAATTCGATAGTTGCTAATCAGTAAACCTTAATCCAGATTAAAAACCAAACAAGAAAAAGCAATCTTAGTATATCCAATATTTTGGAAGATTTAACTTCGAGCAGTCTGATGTGAATCTTGATGAAATAGGCTACCAATTTTTTTCCAAATTTAATGAGAGCGAGCTTGAGCAAATGGTTAAAATAAAAAGACAGATGGAATTAGGAATAGATGGGATGTCAGTACACTGTTTTGAGGTAGTATACAGTAAACCTTGAATGATAACAATGTAATAAAGGCTGTCTCAAATTAACTTCTTTATTCTAAAGAGATGCCTTTATCGAGTTAAGATTCATAATTGGGGCTTAACTAGAATGCTGAAATAAAAATATGGACCCCCGACCCCATTGAAAATAGGAAAAGATGACAAATTTGGACCAAGAATAAAATGATTAAAATTAGCACCATTCAAACATTCATTCCTCACCCCTAAAATACACACCAACCATACAACAAAACACTAATGAGCTCTAGTATCACTACAACATTCAATTTTAAGAGAATGATTCAGAAAAAGTACAAAAACATTCTAACCTGAAAGAAATATAATCTGATTGATTAGCAAAGGTGATGATGCGTTTTGTATCCGGTTTCGGTACTGGAAAAAGAAACTTTAAAATGTTTGAGGTCCTTTGACCAAGCTGCCAAAGAAGAAAAACCCCATGATAGTTAAAACTCAGAACTTATATAAAAATAGCCAAAAAAAATTCCAAAACATGTGTGGTCCTTCAACCAAGCCGCCCAAGATTAACAAATACATGATAATCAGAACTAATATATACAACAAGCAAAACAAGTTTTTACACCACTCCTGACAGTTTAAGCAACTATTTCAGTAAAAGGCTTGATATTTGCAAACTGTAGAAAATTTCGAAGATCTATCTATTTTTTTAGTTCATCCAATAACTTAAACATTATGTCATCTAAAAATTATAGCTCACATTTCTAAACACCTCAAAGAAGAAAAAGTCTCAGATAAACAAAATCACCAACCTCTCAATCTACATAGGCAAAGTATAATGCAGTCTAATAATTATAAACTTTGATGGTGTTGTGGAAAGGTAAATGATAGCTTACTCAGGAAGGCTGAACATATGTATGGAGACTTCCTAATAGATGGAAATAATTTTTATCTTTTTTTTTTTTTAATCTTTGCTATATTACTTATTTTTCTTTGATCTTCCTTTTTTTCTCTTGTGTGTAATATATCATCATATAAGTACTATTCCACTTACTTGAGAGGCCCAAGACCACACCACTAATTGATCAATATACAATAGTTCGTATTCTGATGCAAACAAAGTTAAACTCAAATAAAATGAAATTAACAAATATATGAGTTAGTGTTCGTGAAATGTAACCTTGGTAGAAAAGTTGTTGAGAATCAAATGCGGATAAACCTCTGGCATTGTTCCAATAGCTTTTTTGTCTTTGATATCATGTCTGGTGACCTACATGAACTTCTTAAATCAGAATAATATGGAAACAAAATGTGAGAAGTGTTGCAGGGAAAAAGCAAGTGTACTCACCACATTGAGCAATCCAAAGTAAGCAGTGGGACCAAAAGGTAGATGGCTTATGATCATACCATCCGGAACACCACGATGTTCATGAACTAAAATAACATCAGTAAAATCATGTGCCCGACAGGTTTCAATTATTTCTGATATAACCTGCAACATGATTTGCACATGGCATTAACATATGCATAAAACTAATAAATAGGGCAGTCTAATCTTTCATCCAATAACACAGAGTACACGCCACATAAAGTCCAAGTTATACAAATTTTAGCACTTGGCCAATCCATCTACAACAAATACACCAATTACTACGTATTTCCGTATTTAATATGAAATGCTAAGAGAAGGCCAGCAAAATAGCTTGAAGCAATGGTTCTCTCACAACATGCAAATGATAAATACTTGAGGAGATGATTAGAGATAATTTCTTGATGACGGGCACCTTTTACAGCAATTTACTACTTTATCTACCATGTCATAGAGTATGAGTTTTACAGAACTGTGACATTATATGCCTAAACTATGTAATGCAAAGACTGTACTTGTTTCACAAAATCGAAGGGATTGAAGCCCTTCATAGTTTTTTCAGTTGTCAGGTTCTGAAGTGCAGCTATCTCACTAAAAACTATATTGAAAACAGCATACATTATATAACATCTGGCCGCGATAATTGTGACAAGAAAGTGATATAAAAGAGAAGCCATATAAAGGGGGATAAAAAGGAAAAACACAAGGCAAAATCCGTAATGGACCAACCTGCCCACCACGATTCATTCGTTGTGCATTTGGGAACACAATCTTCAACTCCTATAGTATTGATAAAACATCATTAAGAGCATGGAACTTTACCCACAATAAATACATATCAAACTTTGAAACCAGATGACCTTCACAAACTGTGTAAGTGGAGCACTTGGATTTCGTGAAGTTGTAAGCAAAATCTTAGGATCTCTGTCAGCGCCATTTGCATATTCATCATCAATGGTTGAACGAGGAACTACATCGAGCAAATACTAAGTTAACTTTATATTTAAGCCCAAAATTCCCACAAGTAAACCAAAGTCTCCCTAATCAATTACTCCATTTATCAATTGTCTTATCAATTGTCACATTATAAAGACATTAAAAAAATCCAAAAAAATGGCAAGAAAAATAGAAATAAAATTGCAAACCGATATATAAATTACCAGCAGTATTTTCATCTTCAAGGTCAATTTCTTGGCGAAGAGCCGCCTCTTCATTCCTGAGCTCAGTAGGAATCGGCTTTCCCTCTATTCAACGGAAAATGCAGAAATTAGCAGAAACATTAGGGAAAAAAAATCTGATTATACGAGGATATATCTTGATTTTTCGATCAACAATAAAAAGAACCTTCTAAGGCTTCGCGAATTTTGCGCTTCTTCTCGTACAGCAATCGCTCTTTTCCCTCCAAGCTTTTCCGGTAGAGGTACTCTCTCCTCAGTCTCACGTTCCTTTTCAACATCTCTCTTCGCCAACAAAAACCCTAGGGAACACTTCTCAATTTGCAGACAGGGTTTTAGGTTTAAGCCAGTTGGTTTCGGGTCAATTCTGTTAACTTGGGTCGGATCGGGTCGAAATAGCTTCGCCTAAATTGCATAAGATATTTGCAGTAAAATTTAAAATCATTAAATTAGGGCACTGAATCGTCAATTGACAATACTGTTCCGCGTGTGTGTGTGTGTGTGAGAGAGAGAGAGAGGTATTAGCGGACAGAGACAGAAAATAAACGAAAATAAGACTCTCACAGGCCACATTCATGCCAATCAAGCTGAGATATATCACATTCATGACAATCTGATCACAGAATTATACAAACCAAAATCTAAGAAAATCACTACTCATGAGACTTATTCAGGAAAAACAACAGCGCACAAGTTATACAAATTTGACCATCTGATACACAAATTACTCATCAGAATCATACCTAAATCTCTCAATCGAAGCAAAATCAGATAATAAAGGTCCTAAATCATATAAAATTGCATTCGCCTAAATTGCATAAGATATTTGCAGTAAAATTTGAAATCATTAAATTAGGACACTGAATCGTCAATTGACAATACTGTTCTGTGTGTGTGATAGAGATAGAGAGAGAGAGAGAGAGGTTAGCAGCGAACCTGCGGCGGCGGCGATGAGTTGTAATCGCGTCCAGGTTTCAGTCTCTGTCCTTATTATTACAATTTACAACCCTAGGCTTCTCGGTGTTTCCACAGGGGTAGAACTGTCAATTCGGTATATAGGATAAATACTCTCTCTCTCTCTCTAACAATTACCCCTAACAATAAAAATGCCAAAAATTTCCCACTTATTTTCATTTCCTAATAATAGAAATTTCATCAAATTTTATATTTTATTTTTTTGTGATATTAATTGAGTTTATTGTAAATTTCTAAAAATATTACTTTTGTGTAATAAATATATATGGTATATAATAATCTAAATTTGTTGACAAATATTTTCAATGATATATGACAAAAAATATTAATTGATATGTATATAATAAGAAAAAAGTATACATATCAATTAAATATCGTGTCTTTTGAACTATTTTTTTCGAATACACATATAAGTTTATTATGGTTTGTTTTTCAAATCAATTAGTTATTCAATAATCAAAATCTAATTTACAAGCTATCTTTTTCAAAATCAATATTATTGATTATAATATAATAATTATAATATATATACACACACATATAAATGTACAATATATCATATATACCTATTTGAGTTTGCAAATATATGAATAATTAAATGAATAAACTATATGAAATTATTGCAATACACGTTCACATTAAATTTTTTCTAATTATATTTCATATAAATACATGATATTTTGGTATATATATACATTATTCTTATATAAAAATTTTGAATTTTGATATATATGTAGATCTGCACATGTTTATGGTTTGATATCTTTCTATAACATATCATTAATGTATTTTAGGTAATTAGAAAACTAAGTCCGATCTATTTTCAAAGTTTAAGCATGTTGAATTCGATCTTGAAAATGTATGAATTTTTTATATTTTTTTTCATATTCAAAATTAAATATTTGTTAAGGGTTTATTTATTTTGATTATTGATTTTTTTAGATGGTAGATGAGGTTTGAGGTTTCCACTCTTGAAAAGCCACTTTTGAAGAAGTAGGGTGACTTGGGTCAATTCTGTTAACTTGGGTCGGATCGGGTCGAAATAGTTTCGTCAAATGTAAGAAAATGGAAAACTAATAAAGTAAATTTTGAATTTTTTTAAACCAAAAAAAAAAAAATACTCGCTTATTATTATTAATTTAATTAAAAAGCATACCAGAAAAAAAAAATTCCAATAATTTAAATTAGCTACCTTCTTAGTCTTCTAACGTATGAAAAAAAAAAGAACTCTATTCTATAAAACAATCAAAGATTTATATCCAAATTTCTGTTTTATTATTTAAAATCGGGCAGCACTTATGTGCCCGGGGCACGGATTCTAGGATTCGTACCCCTAACCCGCTCTGTCCGCCCATGACCCACTCCATTCCTTTTTTTTCATTTCTTTCCCTTTTTTTTCCCTCTCTTGCGTGCTGTATCCTTCTTCTTCATTCTTCTTTTTTTTTCTTTTTTCTTCTCTCTGTCTTCTTCATGTCCGCTGTTCTTTTTTCTTCTTTTTTTTCTCTTCCTTCTCAATTTCGTTCTGGTCGAGCGCCGTCGGGAGGAGGTCCTTGCCGCCGCCGCCGCCGTCGGAGGTGGTGGTCGTCGTCGTGGGGGTTTGGAGGGTGTAATTGTCGTCGTGATCTTGCTTGAGGGCGCGGTTTGGGTTGGTGTTTTCGCTGAGCTCATCGTCGAGGTGGTGGTGGTGGAGCTGGAGATCTTTGATGTGGAATGGCGGTGGCAAAGGCCGGCCCTGAGCTAGCTGATCCATGGCTGAGGACTTGTATATATATGGAATTAATTGATTGATTAATTTCGTTGTGTTTTAGTGATGAATAGAGGGAGAAATTAAGGTGTTGATTGAGAGTTAGAGATTTTTTTCTTAATGAGCGCAGCTCCCCAAATGCGCTGTTCATACTTGAATTTTCAATTATTAATAGTCATTGATGGATTTAAGTGAATTTAACGTGAGAGTTACCTATAAAGTATTTATGTAATATCTAAAAGAAATATGTATGATACTATAAGTTATATGTATAATACTTGAGATACCTGAGAATAATATATACAAAAACTTATAAGGTACCTGAAAGTAATATATGTGATACTTAAAAACTACTTTGTGTAATACCTAAAAGGTATTTATGTAATACATGAGAATAACATATACAAAAACCTTAAAAGCTACTTTGTATAATACCTAAAAGGTATTTATGTAATACATGAAAATAACATATATAAAAACTTATAAGGTTTTATATAATACCTGAAAGTAATATGTGTGATACTTAAAAGATACTTGTGTGATACTTAAAAGTATATGTGTATACTTGAAACATATACAAATACCTATAAGGTGTTTATGTAATACTTGAAGGAAATATGTGTGATATACTTATGTAATACCTGAAATGTATTTATGTAATACCCTTGAGAGTAACATATATGTAATACCTTAAATGATTTCATGTCAATTTGAAAAAAGAATAAGAACAAGAAAATATACAAGAAGAAGAATGTACTAAACAAATAAGAAGAATAACAAATCAATAAGAAAAGAGACTAAGAAGAAGAAGGAGAAAGAAGAAAAAATAAAAAGAGGAAAAAGAAGAGAAAAAAAAAGAGAGGAAAAAGAAGAAAACAACATTATTTCTGCATAATATCTTAAGGATAGATATGTGATATTTGAAGAGTAAATGTATGATACCTGAAGAGTAAATCAGGTGTGCGTGTGGCGCACACCAACTACGGTATGAGCGTGCGCGCGAGGGTGCGTGGGCGCACCTGGAAGCGGCCCACGCGCCAGGTCTGGTTGGGGGACTGGGGCAAACAAAATCATTAACTTTGTAGTTTCTAAAGAATGTTTCCTTATTTATCATAAAATTCAGTTAAACATGGTGAAATATTTGAAATAAAATATACAATATTCATAATTTATTTATTTTATTTTTTTTACAACATATTCATAATTTATACCTTAAAAATGCATTTACAATTTAAGCATACACATCAAGTTTCGAAGTTATTGTCATCGATAGTTTCAGCATGCATATGTATACATAAGGAAAAAAAAAGTCGAAAAATTTGGAATCATTACATAATAAGCAAACCAACATTTCTCATTTGTGCGTGAATATAATATATGTGTAATTAATATTTTACCACCAAGAATCTGAACTTGTGACCAAGGATGAAAATATAGGTATTGATAAAAATATCGGTACCTTAATTTTATGAAAATATCGATGGATATATCAATTTCGGTGGAAATATCGGACATTTTTTTTTAAATATGAAAAATTTGTAAAAAAAATTGAAAAATATATCTAGTAGTTTATAGAATATTATAACTAACATTAATACATATATTGAACTTAAATTCCAAATAAAATGATATGTTTACAACAAATATAAAGATAAACTATTATATAAACGTTGTCTGTTATGATAACATGACAAATTTTATACAAAATTAATACATTGACTAGTAATAGTTTGAACTCCTATGAGGTTCAAATGAATAAGATGACATGTCATCTTGATTCAAACAATATTGATGTCAACTTAAAATATTAAACCAAAAATAAGATGACATGCCATCTATTAAAAACTTTATTTATGTGTTTCTTGTATATCTGTTCTTTCATCTATTTGAAAGTGATAATTGTGCTTTTATATTGTGTGTAATGTGAATATCATTTATCTCCAAGTATTTGAAAACGAAATGAAATATTGGTTAAAGTGATTGTCTATATACTGCGATAGTTCCAGAATTAAGGATATTAGAGATAATTGATGTATATATATATTAATATATATAAGATATCATACTGGATATCATCTAATAAAATTGAAGAGAATAAGATGACTTTCATACTGAATATTAACTTTCCATGCAATAAATTCATAAAAAAAAGAAGAAAAAATTAATAAATAAATCAAAAAAAATCCTTCTCCGATACACCTCATTTTATAAAGGGACTCACGATATCGATATTTTACCGATATTTCTCCGATATTTTGACAAAAAAAAAAAGTTGCGTATTATTATTTCGTACTTGAATTTGAGCGAAATTTTTCTGCAATTTTATAAAGGGACTCACCGATATCGATATTTTACCGATATTATTTCGTACTTGAATTTGAGCGAAATTTTTCTGCAATTTTATAAAGGGACTCACCGATATCGATATTTTACCGATATTTCTTCGATATTTTGACGAAAAAAAAAGTTGTGTATTATTATTTCGATACTTGAATTTGAGCGAAAATTTTCATCCATGCTTATGACTTAATACCCTCGAAAATGTTTTTTAAAAAAGAATTCTTTAGAATGAGTAAAAATCCGATTATTTTATACTAGGTATATTTTCAAATAAACAATTTATATCAAACATGAGCATAATATACAAGTAAAACATAAGCATGATATTACAGAGTGTATTAAAGAGATAAACTGAAAATCAGAAACAGAAACTCAACTCAACAAAATTGCACATTATTGCTGTGATGGTATAAGTAGTACTAAGTGTTGGTTATTTAGTATACAATTCAAAGGCAGAAATCCTAACAAGGTATATTAATACACAACATAGTTTGTTTTCATCATCGATATACAAGGTATCTAAAACTAAAATTGTATGGCATCACTTGTACAGATGCAGACAGAGGTTCTTCATCTTTTCTCTCAAGGCATTTCACTACTTCGTTGCGGAGATCATCCGGTAGCTGCAGGCAAATCCAGTCGAGCAACGCGACCGTGTCCTTAGCAAAATCGAGCATGTACCAATCGAGCAGCTTAGGAACTACAACCTTGTTTTCGGCTGATATGCCAATTGCTGCTTGTAAGTAGTCCCTTTTTGCATTTTCCAATTCCTTCTCAATGTGAGATGCAGTGTACACTCTCACCTGTAATTAAATTGTTATATAAGTAGGGATGGAATGGAGCTGCTATATATAGGACCAAATGGCATTGGCCTCCCATGAGATTTTTGAATATTTGAGGGGTATAATTGTAATTTTACATGTATGTTAAAATATACAGATATAAAAGCATAATTTCACACATACAAAGAGAAACATTTTAATCTTTCTTTGTTGTTATTTGAACTTGTTCTACTTGTGTGGTTTAAGAGGTATAAGATGGTGGCTACAAGAAAACATATTTTTTATTGGTTTATTTGTTAGTTGATTAGTCATTTATCTTACCAGTTGTTATGAAAAAACTTTTTCAATAATGAATATTATCAAAGGTCGTTGTGCAACCGAATGGGAAACGGATTTTATTGAATGCTTGTTTAGTAACATAAATCCAAAAAATGATGTATTTCAAAATGTTAAGAATGAATTTATTATGCACAATTTAAAAAATATGAAGAATAGAAAAGAGAAGTCATGTTGCATGTTCATAGTTTTCCACTTCGAATGTTATTGTAAATTATAATGAAGTTAATATTTTGAGTTTATCATTATTGGTACTAATTTATAATTTTATTTTAAAAAAATATTTAAATTATATTATTGCTAGATGGCCCTCTCAATAAAATGACTAGCTTCACCACTCCATATAGGTATATGTATATATAGGACTAAGACATGTTCATAGTTGACTTAGCAGTAAGACTTATAGAAGATGTTTGTTTTACTTGGACACTTTTCTCTTGCAGCTTCATATGTTGATGCATTGTCATGATCAAGACATTATCATTCTAGGCATTGACATTGTACGGAAATGTGAACTTACAGCAGGGGAAGACCAGCTTCCACAGGAGAGTGCAAATGTGACCAATGGCTCTGACCATTCCAAACCCAGTGTCCTGCAAATCGCCCTTTCGTCCTTCTTTCCTGATTTCGAGCAAGTCTATATATGAATCGCATCACAATAACTCAACCGTTAGATTCTCAGAATAACGAAGCTATGGTGAAAATTAATAACTAAACTACTCACATATTTTAAGTGATATGGTAGTCTTAAGATAAGGTGCTCAATTGTAAGTGCATTTAGCACGTATCCCCCGACCTTTATCGTCGCCTGCAAAAACCGTTCATGGTTTATGAGTTTATCTGTCCAAAAAGCTCATAATCGAAGAAAAGTTTGTCGTAAAATGTTTAAGAATTAGAGATGGAAATTAAGGCTTGCCTTCTGCATTTGTACCACAATCATATCAGGATTTTCAGGTATTCCATGCTCCAAGAACGCCTGGAAATCGATTGATTTTAGTAAAGATTAAATGAAATTATTACATCAAAATCACAAGTTTCTTCTTACATTCATAATGCAAGAATTGTAGATGTTTATCCAGAAAGCAAGCTTCTGCTGATGGCTTAGACCATCTACCTTCACCAATGCTAGCTTGTCTAAAAGAATCCTGGATTTTGAAGTAAAAACGAAACGTTACTCATGATGACCAAGTCATGTATTGCCAAAGACACGAAAATAAATTGTAAATAATTACCTAAGTCTACGTATGAGAAACGATGCATTAGATCTACGGTTGAGATCAAGTGAGTGAGATTCTATGGCATAAAGATGTTTGTAGCTGCCAATGTCTCTCTTCTTCATCTGAGAAGCAATGCAATAAGGATCCCGGAAGTTTGATTCCACGTTGTTCTCACTCGTTTCTTTTGCTGATAAAGAAGAAAATGAATCCAAATCCATTGTCTTCCGTTTTGATAAGCTCAATCTCACAAAGATGCTGACGAGGCAGTTCAAGATGTCTTCAGACATTTTGTTGGCCTCACTTTCAGTGTCCAAATCCAAATCATCCGAAGAACCCCAAGAGCTCATCTCCAGTGCTTGTTCTACATCTCTACACTGTGTCAAAATATCATCATACTTAGTCATCACTCATAATTGATCAGTCATCACTTCTCTGATCAAATTGATACACACGGGTGAAAAACTGATAAATATGCAAACTATTTATATATGTACAGAATTGATATAGAATTGAAAAAACCTGATGGCTCTTAACAGGGGTACTTGTTACTGATGACATCTTTTCCGAATTAAGGTTGTTTTGATTGTCTTTGCCTAATACATTGTCGAACTGCAAGGCTCTGTTGACAGACAAGAACTTTCTAGAAGAAGCAATTCTTGAAACAGAGGAAGCTCCTGAGTTGAGTTCACTCTGTGATGAGGATCTTGAGTGTCTCCTCGTGATCGCCACATCTGGGCTCCTTCTAGAAGATGTGTGGACAGCTTCCTGATACAGACCTTGTCTGAAATTCACCACCTGTTCTTCGAGGCGAACGACCTCCTCTTCCAACACTGCCACCTCAGCAAGAAGCTCGAGGGTCTACAGTAACACGGAAGAGATGAGCAAGTAGACAAACAATCCTCGAATTTAAGAAAAATAAAAGAAAATGTGATCTTACAGGTTGAGGGAGATAAGGGGGGAGACGAGGAAGGGCGCCTAAGGGTCTATGGAAAGCTCTCTGCAAAGCTCTATGGACATTCTCTTCATGTCGCAGCTTCTTCTTTAGATTTTCAACCTATAACATTTTCAATGATAATGTAAGAAAAAAACTTAATAATTATAGTATATGAATATGCTAATTTTGTAAGAATTACATCTTGTAATAAGGCCAATTTTCTTTGATCTCTGGCACAACGGCGGCGATTGGCCGTCGTTTTCTCAGCCGGTTGCCATTTTCTTCCTTCAAATTCCATCTTCTTTCCCTGCCAATTACATTCAGATTGGCAATTGAGAGAGAGAGAGAGAGAGAGAGAGAGAGAGAGAGATTTGATAATGAACTTACATTTTGTGGATACAAAGGTGCTTTCTTGGATTTAATAATATTATTGGAAGCTCTTTTATTCATCTGTTCTTACAACACCACCATCAGGATCTGCTACACAAATAGTTTTATTCAGCTGAAAAAGGTGAAAGTAATTAACAAAATAGATTAATTGCAAAGCTATAAAGCAGCAAAATGTCATGTATTCAGAAATGGTTAAATAAGCTAAAGATTAGGAGAAGAAGAAGAAGAAGACAAGTGATAGTGCTTCATTAAGAAAGAAGTCTCACTTTAAGAGAGAGAGAGAGAGAGAGAGAGAGAGAGAGAGAGAGGGCGGGAAAGCTGAAAGGCGAAACACTGAAATGAGAGGAAAGAATCGTTGTTTTTGATTATGAGAGAGAGAGAGAGAGCATAGAGGAAGGTATCTTTTGAAGTTTGTGGAAGAAGAATAAAATGATAAATATCTAAACTTGATTTATACGTAAACGAATAATAGAAGAAACAAGTTGTGTTTGTTTGTAGGTAAATAGAAAGCAGAATATATGATTAACATAGACAAAGAAACATAAATAATAAAGAAATAGATAAGTAAAAACCTTGGAGAGTGTGAAAGGAAATGAGTACTACTGTATCCTGCTGGTTTCTAGTAAAGAACAAAAGACCTAAAAACTGTTATGAGAGAGAGAGAGATAAGGACGAGGTTTCAGAGAGAGAGAGAGAGAGATTGAATGTGTGTCAGTGCACTAACCGAATGCAATGCTCTCAGCCGAATAATCAGCAGATTTTCAGCTCCAAAGTATTGCTATTTCAAAGATTGTATCAAGTTTTAAAAAAATAAAAACATTTTTATTCATCAAGATAAATGGAGAAGATCATAGATATAGAGAGAGAAAGAGAGAAGTGGGTAGAGAGAGAGAAAGAGAGATCATGATGATTGAACGTGCAAGTTGCATCTATGCACTCCTCTCTGTTTCTCTTTGGGGACCAACAAAAAAGAAGATGAAAAAAGATGTGTGAGAGTGAGAGCAAAAAGGAATGAATGCTTTTCTTTTTCTTTTCTCTTTTTTTTTTTCCTGCTGAAAATGTCTAGTATACCCTTGCTGAGGGAAAATAATGTCTTGCAATTGTCTTTACTGTCTTTTGGGCATTTAACGATACCAAAAAAGATTATATGGTGGACCATGCAAGTGATGCAACCTACATTCAGATATTATATTAGTTTGTGAGTTTCATCTCAATAATTTTGGATGTTTTTTTCTTTTAATAAGAATGTATTTCGAAAATTAAAATTTAAAAAAGATAAATAATTCACTTGCTTTCTATGTTGCTATAATTTGAAGTGGGATAATCTATAATGGTAGTTTTACATCAAGATGAATGATTTTGTTCACTCATTCTACAAATAAAGAACTTATTTGATAGACAACCTAAATACAACTAATTTATTTTCAGTAAAAATATGTTAATGCACTTATAAAAGATAAATCTACATCAAATCTTGATTATCAGAATCAGCACTTTTATAAATGTAGGTATCACTTTAGCAACATGGTTCATAGTTCTTAGGTTTCTAAGTAGTCGTAAATTAATTCTACTTTTAATCTCTATTCTTCTACAATCCAAAAAAAAAATCTTCTGTTGTACATGAGATATTGAGAATGGGACAACTTAAGTGCACGACCTTTTAATTAAATTTATAATACTAATTTGATGTATATTATGAATTGTGTTTGTTTATCATCTATTCTCATATACATTAACATGTATATATTTTCATAATTTAGGACTCATGTTTAATCAAATTGTGAAAAGAAAGGTAAAACAAGGTTCAAACATTATACCATTGAGTAAATGATCTATAAAGAATCATCGGAAAATATGAAAATGATGCTAATGACATATTACCTCAAGGCACCCTCCAAGATTGAAATAACATATAATGAAACATATCTGATTCCATGAATTCTTTGTACACCGTGGCCAAATCAAAGATATGTAGGTCCACCTAGCTTCGGCCCAGCCCTGAGTAGATCGCCAATTAATCATTTTCTAATTTTATTTGTATTATTCCAAGATTATATTATATTGAGATAGATATGATGGTCCCAAGTGGTCAGAGGGGGTGAATGAACCTCTATCGATTTTTAAAACTTTTAAGGAATATATTGAACAGGTTCCTTATTCAAGAGTGAATGCGGTAACCTGCATCAGATTAGTAACTTGGCAGTATGCTGTATCAGGTTCCTGATCCGGTTTCACAGTATGCAGAACAGAATAAACTAGATAGAGTTTCATTTTGGAAAACCAGTTTTCTTTTCAAAGAATACCTTTAACAGAAACCTTATGTTGTATGCTTATGATGTATGCAACAGGATATAACAAGCAATGCAGAAGGTAAGCAAAAGCAGTAAAACACTTATGGCTTATAGTGGTTCGAAGTTAGTGTAAGTCTTCTATGTCCACTCTACTAATTCACAAGGAGAAACTTCGTTAAGTCAGTTTGATTTACAAGTCTCGCTTTACAAACTTCTTCCTAACAAGTTATGCTTACTTGAATCCTAGATTTCTAGGCCAAATCCCACACAGGGTACAAATTCCACAAAGGGCAAATAGTTTATACAAGACTACAAACTTAGCAAGGATCTAATCATCTCAACTAAGTACACCAAATAAAACAATTTAGCGCACACAACACAAATAATTAAAAGATACTTGTTTCTTCAACTGATGTGGTGAAGACAGTCTTTGAACTTGAAAGTTCGAACACTTGAAAGATAGACTGCTTCAAAGGTTGAGTAGCTGAACAAAAGAAAGCTTAGAATAAGCTTTTGAGTATTTCTGATTTTCCACTTGGTTTTGCTCAGTAACTTTCTCAGTCACTCCCACCTTCTATTTATAGAGGTAGGAAAAGTATCATTTGAAGAGAGATACTTCTCCATTTTGAATTTGAGTTTTGATCTCCAAAGATCTTCTCTACGGTCGCATTAAATGCATCTGAGCCACTCCTGACCTGAGTATTTAATGCATCTGACATCTTTGACCTTCGTGCAACGGGTAGCTACTCTAGTTGTCAGATAGTTTTGCTCTTCCTTGAGTTGTATGGTCTTCCTCGCGCTGCATGGATGAGAGTAGCACTTATCTTCTTGCAAGAGATCCATTGGCTACTTCCTACTATCTTTGTAGACTGTTGTAACTCTTTATTGCTTGCTGCTCAGGATGTTGTTCCATGTTTCTTCCTATTTCCAGCATCCTGCTTACTACTTCATTCACCTTTTTGCTACAATAGCTTACTGCTTCCTCCATGCTACTTCCTGCTTCCAGCATGCTGCTTACTGTTTGCTGCTCTCAGTTTCCTGCTTGCAGCTTCCTTCAACTTGCTGCTCTTAGAAGATATATTTCTATATCTTCTAAGGTTGATTTTCCTTATAACTTGGAAAACCATTACATGATCTCTTACAGATGAAGAACTAAAGATCACGTATAGTATGGAAACTAGGTACTGATACCCTAAACAAACTGTTCTTGTCTTATTACGCATACTATTTTGTCTCACCAAGATAACTACTGAAATATCCCAACAGATATATTTATAAATACACACATTTAATTTTTATAAGAAACAATGGATGTGGAGTTAAATTAAATAATGCTAAATCACCGTGTACGAATGGAAGTAAAATAAATTGTTAATTTATAAAATAATAAATGAAATCAAAGTACATTATTTAAAAAAGAAAATGAAAGTACATTTTACATTTTGTAAATAATATGACAACTCTAGTAATTGGCATGAATATAATTTTGTGAGATAGATTCCTACTATACATTGTAGATTGTTAGTTGACTCGTCTTATATAATTAAATTTATGAGATAATTTCATAAGAATATTATTTGACACGTTGCAACTCGATTGAAGATAAAATTAAAATATCACAATTCACAAAATGCCATATATAGCTTGGCACAATGTGAAATTAAAGGGGCAAATTTGGTGTTTGCTAATCATCAGAGAAAAAAAAAATCATAGAGCAAAGATCGAACTTAATTAGCAAATGATATATTAATTAAATAGAAAAATATCAACAATGGAGATCACTGTCGACAAGAATTGAAAGGGTGAACTTGTCTGTTGCAAAACAAGAAAAGTGGAACAGAAACTCCTTTGAGGCTTTAGTAATTAATTATTGTATATGATTATCGAACTATGTGAGAAAGATATATTAAAGTAGACTCTGAGCATTACCGAAGCATTAAGACAATGATTAAATAAATAATAAAAAATTAAAATGAAACACAAATTTATATAAGACTATACCATATGATGAAACCCAAAACCCACAAATCAAAGCAATTTTACCAAGTAATACGTGTGAATTGGAAGTCGTCATTCATTTGTACCATGAAATTAAATTTATAAAACGATTTCACCATGATTGTACTAAAAATTACAATTCATCAATAATTTATACCATGAAATTAAATTTATAAAATGATTTCACCATGATTGTACTAAAAATTACAATTCATCAATAATCTGTACCATAAAATTAAATTTATAAAACGATTTCATTATGATTGTACTAAAAATTACAATTCGTCATTCATCTGTACCACGAAATCTTTATATATATAAAAGTAACACCAAAGTGCCACATGTCAAGCCTACAATGTTTTTCATATTAAATATGCTAATTAATTGCTACAAATTTAATGTTGATAAAAAAAAATTATTATTACTAAATAATAAATAATATAGAAATATTGATTAAATTTATCTAAATAACATATACTAAAGTTCAATTGTAGGTATTATTGTATATTTGAAATTTGTTAGTTTTTTTTGAATGTATGCTTTAAAATAAACTATGAAATTTATTTGTGAAATTTTGACTTTCATTTTGTATCATTTAACTGAAAATAAAAGTTGAGGGTTGTTACAAAGTTACAAATGTAAACAATAAAGAGCAAGCTAAAAAAAATGGTGGGTGGGTTGAATAATATAATAGGTATAACAATGTATATTTTTTTTCAAAATAATAATAATTTTTTTAAATGATCATCTACAAATGCAACACATATTTTGACAATTAAATAATTATTTTTATCTTTATATATATATATATATAAAAGTAAGACGAAAGTGCCACATGGCAAGCCTACAATGTTTTCATATTAAATATGCTAATTAATTGCTACAAATTTAATGTTGATAAAAAATATTATTATTATAATATAATAAATAATATAGAAATATTAATTAAATTTATCTAAATAACATAGGCTAGAGTTCAATGATAGATATTATTATATATTTGAAATTTGTTAAATTAAAAAATGTAAAGAAAAAATATAAATAGATACAAAAAAAAAAAACTAAAATAAAGTTGGGCAGCTTGAAAATTATTATTCAAACTTATTAATTATTGAAATCAAATAATTTTTTGAATATATACTTTAAAATAAACAATGAGATTTATTTGTTAAATTTTAAATTTCATTTTGTATCATTTAATTGAAAATAAAAGTTGAGGGTTGTTACAAATGTAAACAATAAAGAGCAAATAAAAAAAATGGTGGGCGTGTTGAATAATATAATAGGTATAACAATGTATATTTTTTTCAAAATAATAATAATTTTTTTAAATGATCATCTACAAATGCAACACACATTTTGATAATTAAATAATTATTTGATCATATTTTATTATATTTAATGTTAAATTAGACGATATATATTGCACAAATCATAAATTTAATTTTGTTGTGTACATGATATTTCAATTTTTTTAATTTCACTAAGTTAAATTTTTTTTTATTAAATCTCATGTATTACACAGACTCTATACTAGTTAAATTTATAAAACCATTTCACCATTATTGTAAAAAAAAATTAAATAGTAATAAAGTAGTTGCATGAAAGTAGTATTACACTAGCAAGCACGTGGATATCTAATCCATCCATATATAGCTTTCTTGATTAAAGGAACAATTAAGATATGCAGTACGGTCATTTCACATGCACCATTAATATCTACTTTTTTTCATTCTTAGATATAATTGCACTGATCATGAATTCATAAAAAAATAAACCTTGTAAATAAAGATTATTCACCAAGTACAAATATAGATATTACACAATTAGATTTTGGTTTTTGGTTTTTTTTTTTTTATCACGAAACACTTTTAATTAAGTTACAGCTAGTTTTACTTTATTTATCTAATTACTGCCATCAGAATTAGAAGCCTGTTGAAATCATATGGGAATACTTCCTCCAAGAGAGAGATTGATTTTGGCCTACTTATACATTTTAATAAATCACAAAAAAATTCAGATATATGTTATTAGTCCGTTAGTCATATTAATACTTAATAGTGCTATAAATAATGATAGTATGCCCATCGTGGTATATCTTACATTATATTGTTGATATGTAAAGATTATATTAATGAAAATCTTGAGATTTTAAATTAATAATTGTGTTAGATTTGTAATACATCAATATTGGATATATTAGTCTTATAAAACTTAAAAACCTCTCATTTTTCACCTTATTTATGTATATAGGTATTTGTACTGATTCATTGATTGATGAATGATAATCAAATTATTAGTTACTATTATTGTCACATAACTACAAAGTAACATACTAATAGTAAACAATAAAACCTATTTAAAGCAATCTTCTCGGGACCACCCTAATTTTATTAATGAAAAGAGGTTGTAGTCAATTGTTAAACTAATAATTTACTAATTTATAGAATGAGTATATAAAATATATTGTCACCCATATTTAGAAATTTGGATTGTTAATATGGTCATACTTTATTCAAAGAACCATAATTAGAAAACTGATTTGGAAATCTCCTGATCAAAAACTCTAACAAAAAATAAGAACACTTATTCTTTTTTTTTTTTTTTTTTATGTTGACACATTTTCACAGTATGTAATCAATATTTATCATTTTATAGTACGTATGTAAACAATATTTATAATTTTAGTAATAATGAGATTTAACTACTCATATATATAAGGATTTTAAGATGTTATCTTATTATTTTATTGAATTATAAATTTAATCTATCAGCCCCAAATTAACCAGATTCAGAGAGAGTTATTATTCAGTATAGGTTATAATTAAGGGAAAAACTCAATTTTCGTCCTGTAACTTTGGACTTGTTTAATTTTGATCCGGTATCTTTTCACTTTCCAATTTTAGTCCTCTAACTCCTTAATTTGTCAAATTTAGGTCCGATTGTAGGCACGTCAGCAAATCTGGTGGCCACGTAGGCAAATTTGCCTATGTGGCCACCGAATTTGACTACGTGGCGACCAAATTTGCTGACGTGCCTAAAATCGGACTTAAATTGGATAAAATTAGGAGTTAGAGGACTAAAATTGGAAAGTGAAAAAATACCGGACCAAAATTGAACAAGACCAAAGTTACAAGACGAAAATTGAGTTTTTCCCTATTATTAATTATCGAGTCTTAATTTAAGAATTTTGTTACTGTATATATATATATATATATATATATATATATATATATATATATATCCTAAATAGATGGATAAATGTGTATACACTTAATTAGATGTCGATAGATACCTACTATATGCATAGCTTTATAATTACCCAATTTAGTCGCTTTCTTAAATTTAATAGTGATTCTACATAATAGTCAAGTTAATAATGGACCTAATTAAAAGCAACCCCCATCACTACACTCAGAATTAACTCTAAACCATTTATTAGCTATTGTGTAATTTTATCAACTAAAGCACATGCATATGATGAAATCATCCAAAAACGAGCCAAATTTTACGCATTAAGGGCCTATTTGGGTCAAGTATGCATGGAAACAAGTCCGTGACACACAAGGATGAAATATCTCGATATTCGTGCAATATATTTGCGATATATTTGTATTTCGAAGATTGCGATATGGATATAGGGTAAAAAAAATGTTTCCAGGATATCCCGGATATATCGCAAATATCCATATTGATATCGATATCTGTGTAAAATTGGAAAAAAATCGGGATATACAGCGGATATATCGCAAAATATCGATATTTATCAAAAAATCGAGATTTTTTCAAAATTTGTATTTTTAGACCAAAAATAAATTTGGTTAAAATTTAATAAATATTTTGTAGCAGCAGTAGTTCTTTCAAGTGAAATATTTTAAAAAATAATTAGAACAAGGATAATTAATTTGATTTATCATTTAAAATTGTCAATGATCGTAAAATTCAAATTTTATTTTCAAAATTGAAATGCGCTTGGAACGAAAATGGAAGCTCAAATGTTGATATAAATCATGCACTTTCTTTGAGTTTAGACTCAATGGATATGTGCACAAATCAAAATGATGTCAATTAACACTATCCAATTTATGGTAAAACCATTGGAAGAGTTGACACTATCCAATTTATGGTGAAACCATTGGAAGAGATAGAGCAACGTACCAACAACATCAACATAATTATATTCACAATTATTCAAATGTGATGAGTTGGTACCAAATATTGTTTAGACAAAGATAACGTTGAACTTGTTATTTTTGAATCTCATAGATCATCATATTGGTACTAGTGATTTGGTTGTATCAATCAATTTTGAATAAATGTCAATCTTCGTAACGTTTTTGTATGTTTATTATATATATATTTGTTGTAAACATGTCATTTTGTTGATATTACAAATTAAATATATGCATTTTTGGATGTTATATTAGTCTATAAAATATTATGTAAAATTTTCAATTTTTTGATAGAGTTTTCATCATTTTTTTAATTTTTTTGCGATATCGATATATTCATCGATATATTCATAAAATCAAGATTGCGATACGTGTTGCGATATGAATATTTTCATTCTTGGTGACACATAGCTACCATTCAAGCTTTTGAACTTTTTTTTTTTTTTCCAATTATCTTTTTAATTAGAAACAAAAATGTTAATTGGGTAAAATAATTGTACTCTCATAACCATGCACCCACCTTAACTTCTTTACTCGCAATTAAGGATGTAAAAGAATTGAACTTTTTTTGTTCGATTTGATATTCGAATTCGAATATAGTGATTCAAATTCGAAAAATCAAAATAAGAATCTAAATAAAAATATTTTTTTAGATTCGAATATTATTAGAATACAAATATGAAAATAACGATATTCGATTCGAGTATTCGTGAATATATTCGAATAATTATAAATATATATAACTTTAATAAATTATTAAAAATATTTATTTAATAAATATATATATATATACACACACATATGTTTTTTTTTACTTCCAATTTACTCTCCCCATCACAATTCCCAACAACATACAATTCCCATTTATTTATATGTAATTGGTGTTTTGAAAAAAAAAATCTCAATTTCACATTTTCGAATTTGAATATTCGAATGTATTCGAATATATTCGAATAATTTATCCGAATTGAATAAGAATTTCATTTTTTATTCGAATAATAAACGAATACGAATACGAATATTCGCTAAATTAAACAAATACAAATAGAATATCATGATATTCGAATCGATTCGATTCGTTTACAACCCTACTCGCAATAAGCCTACAACTAGTAACAAAGCTTACACATATCCTTTGCAACTTTGGACTTTATAATGAAAATTGTTATTTGTTGTAAAAAGAAAAAAAAGTCCTAGATTCAATTATTACAACATTACTTAGTGTGTGAGAAATTATATTAATACCTAAAATAATAGAATTAGACATGGTACAATAAGAACATGTTTGGGGAAAAAAAAAAACCTTTAAACATAATCATATGTAGTAATAATCATATAATAAATACCCCATAAAATTCATAATAATTGTTCTTTTAAAGGTTGAATTTTATTGCAAATTACTTGTTATTTTAGACTGTAATCTAACTTTATTCAATATTTATCTATATCCCAATCCAAAAACTAGATAAATAAATAAATAAATCTGCTTACCAACGCTAGCATGTGAAATGTTGACCAAAATTTGGATCTTTCATTGTAATACATGTTTTTTGGGGAGTTAATTGTTTTATTTAAGGGTATATAAATCATTTCATTGGTTATTAATTTTTGGTAAAAAAAAGGTCCAAACGATATTGATTCTTGTGAATCAGGGGATATTTATTTTTATAGTCTATAACATAAATACATAACATTTTTATTTTTTTGCAAAAACTATGATCAATCCAATTTATTTCGGATAAAATAAAGTCCAAGTTTTCCATATTGAGTATTAATTACATTTTATAGTACTTTGAAGTTAAATGAGGTTGGTTAAATTCAACAAGAAAATAGAATAATTGTACTAAATAAATTGGTAGGGTGACACTCAAAGTATAGCACCTAGCTACAGACTAATAAATGAAGAATGAAGACACAGAGATGCTAACAAAACCAGCAATTATATAACTCTGTTCTCTCTGCTTTTCGTACTATAAATAGAATCCCAAATTGCTCCTACTCTCCAATTAATTTATGCTTTTATTGTTATTCCATATTTCCATTCTGTCCCAATTTTTTTTTTCTTTATTTATTAACAACAAATGCACGAGGTAGGCTCTTTAGATGACAGAGGAGTGATTGTAAATCATGATGGTAGTTTGTATACAATTATTATTAAGATTGTTTATAATTAAATTCTTACAATTTATAAGATCTTTATAAACATGTGTATGTATAAATATTGATATTATTTCACGGATTCCATTCCATGAGACAGGTAGGGTCGAATATAATAAATTATGTAATATTTTTGTTTGTATTAGATAATATTTTTCTATATATTATGTAATACTTTTGTTTTATATGATGCATTTTGGGTTTGATCAAACTATAAGAAAAGACATAAACTTATATAACCCGGTGTACGTACCCTCAAAGGTATTATTAGTTTGATATTAGTTATATACTCATAAGGTATTAGTTGTAACTCATAAGATATTAGTTGCATATTCATAATGTATTATTTGTATAACTGAAATATATGTTTTAATAAAATATATTAGTTGTACATTTATAAGGTATTAGTTTGTATATTCATAATGAATTTAATTGTTTACTCATAAGTTATTTACTTATATAACTGAAATATATGGTTACGTAAAAAATATTATTTAAGGTATTACTTATTACATGTAAATGTATTAGTTGTATTATTTAAAGATATTAGAGTTGGGGTTAGGGGCACACCATACCCAGAGCACACGGGCCCTACTCTTTTTATACTATCTCATCTCATGATAATTTAAGAATAGGTGGGTAGAGTTTTATATTATCTAAGGATAATTTTGTTTAATTTTTATGTTTTATGACCAAAACTATAGAACACCACTTATTTTGAATAGGAGATGTGGAAACAAATATTATGTTTGTAAAATAAAAAATAGTCAGAAAATATCAGAGTGTAGATGTATAGTCATTAAGTATGTGAAAATTGTTCATCCCCATTTATATTTTCAAACTTATCTAGCATAAAAAAATCAAATTGAATTACTTTAAACTAAACCAAAAACTACATAATCACAGCCCCGGGATATCATAATATATTGTATGCAATAAAGTTACATAGTGTCATTCGGAAATGTATTTAAAATTTTGATTTGGCTGTTTTGGATTATGAAAAGAACAATTAAAAAAAAAATTGGATACTGATTTATATTTTAGATTTTCTAAGATGTTAAACTTTATTTCAAAACAAAGTTGTTATTTATTTGGATAAAACAAGATTATGGAGCTTTTAAAAGGTTAGTAATGATAGTTTTGTTATAAAAGTAAGGTGTTTATCAAATACGTTTCTCATGTCAAAAACTTGTACATTTATAAAATCTTATTTAAAATCAAATAAGATATTTTTTCAGTAAAAAAAAAAAAAAACAATTGCAGAAGAGAATTTGCAAAATGAAAAGTTGGAGCGTAGGATCTTGTTAAAGTGATAAAATGGTTGGTGATGAATAGATGGTAGCAACTTTAGCAAAAGTCGTGAATACACCTGTAAAAGCGTGAGTGCAGAGGCCCTGGCCAAAAGTGCCCTTTATAGACAAGGGATATATCATGAATTTGATGTTTCTTCTTATTTTCAATACGATTTATGAAGAAAAGCATCTGTAACATGTATGGTGAAATGAGATATTCTCTGTGACAATGCTCCTGGAATTGTGAGTTTCAAATCCAAAAAAAAAAAGTTGAAAAAGTCTCAATAAAAATCGAAATATGAATAAAAGTTATGCTTCGACTCCTAGAACGTGGAATTTGGTCTAAAAATATACAAATTCATAAAACGGAGTTTTACGTTTTATTTATAGTAGTTTCCACCTAAGTCAAAAAGTTTATTGTTTTTACTTTTTAGGTCAAATTCGACAATTGGTACCTCAAACGTTTCAATAGTCATGAAAGTCTACTCGATCTATAGTTGCATTCTATTCAATTTGAAGGGCATGGGTACATCTGTTTTTTTAGTTCAAGTTATAAATTAAATAAACCTATTTAGCAGTTAATCACAAATAGAGTCAAGTAAACATGGAATCTAAAGTCAACTGAAAGCATAGAGAGAAATACATCCAACACAAGTTTATTTTTCTGTCTTTTTTTTTGTTTTTGTTTTTTTTTTTTTTTTCCCACTTTTGGAGGGAACACAACTTCTGTTTTAGGAGCAATGAAACAGGTCACACAGATTAGAAGTGTCCCCATCATTTTGCTATCAGCATGTTTTGTGGTCCATCCACCTCACTGGACCACTTCTTAGGGTGGACCGCATCGTAGGGTATCCCAAAACCCCACCCCAAATAATAAGAAATAATGAAAGGAAAAAAAAAAGTCACCTCCAAATGATAAAATATAAATGTCAATGGGTTTTGTTGATGGGTGGGGCTCTCAAAAAATATTAAATATATCATTTTTTTTTTAAATTTGAAAGGTATAAAAAATGTTTTTTTTTTTGTTGATGCCTTCTTAGTTCCCCTCACTCCACTAAATTGTTTCGATAGACTCTACTTTGTGTATGCCGTATTTACGTAAAATTTAACTTTCGAAATCAAAATTTACTTTGTAATTTTATTGAAATATCAAAATTTTCATCAAAACTTTTGTAAAATCAAGTTACCGAAATCAAAATTTCATCCTGAGTGTTAGCAAACATTAAAAAACAAGAAAACATGTTCATTTAGTGTTTGTTTTATTTTGTTTCTAACATCTTTTAATATAACTCATTTGTATCTAAATGTATTATATAATTCATTTATTCTCAACCCAGTGTTCATATGAACACATATATATATATATATATTTTTTACATGAATATATTCAACTTTTGTATTTAAATGTATTATAGCATTCATTTTGTTATTTTCGTAAGCCGTTAACATGTTCGATTATTTGATGAAAGAATACAAATAAGAACAATCTTTTAAAGAGAAAACAATTGAATATGAACAACCTTCATTTATTCGAACTCGACTCGATTATATAATTAGACGTAACATCCATATATTTGAATGCGTACAAAATGATCAATGAATACCACACTCGACTAGCTGGAATACACCAGGTGTAGATATATATATATATATATATATATATATATATATATATATATGTGTGTGTGTGTGTGTGTGTGTGTGTGTGTGTGTGGATGGTGATGGTAGAGAACAAAAAGATGTACAATGGAATGCTCCATGAAGGATTGATTGAGGAGTGAGGAGCATAGTGATGTCATTTTCGAAGCTGAAAAATTTGTTTTGCCAGCTCTGTTCTGGTCCCCTAATTTAATTTTATAAACTCATGAATGATTGTATACCTATTGTAGCTCGCCTTTATTGGACAACCATTTCCACTCACCCTCTCTCTCATCTTCCATCTACATCACTATTAAAACCATCTATTAAATTTAGGCTATGTTTGTTTCTCATCTTATGTAATTGAATCGAATCGAGTTGAATATCAACTGACTTACGTTTGATTCATTTGGTTTTTCATAGACTTGAGATTGGCTCGAGTTGGAGCTCAAGTTTGGTTTGATTTTACAAATCTTAAGTTAAATGAGTTTAGCTCGAGTTTGGCTTGCAAAAAATTCATTAAGATCAAACATGTTTATGATCTAGTTCTCAAGTAATCTAGACACATATTCACGAGCTTTCGAGCCAAATATCACTAAGTTTGAGCTTGAATCGAAAAATTATCGAGCTCAATATTTAGGCTCGTGAATGTTAACAAACAATGTCGAACAAATATTTATTGAATCGAGACCCGATAGTTCACAAATGGTTTGACTCATTTACATCTCTGTGACTCTGTCTCTATGTTGAATTGTTTATATTAATACTCAAACTAGCAGTGTACCCGCGCGTTGCGTATTACTATATAACAAAATCATTTTAATATAATGGCAGTGCACTGTGCACCCGTGTATTGCACAAATTGTTATATTTTTAGTTAAATTATAATTTTAATTATTATACTAAAAGATTATATGTATATTTTGAACTATGATCTTTTATGAAAAGGAAATCAAGTTTTAATTAATATA
This sequence comes from Scutellaria galericulata, assembly GCA_946896805.1. Taxonomy (NCBI): domain Eukaryota; kingdom Viridiplantae; phylum Streptophyta; class Magnoliopsida; order Lamiales; family Lamiaceae; genus Scutellaria; species Scutellaria galericulata. Next base: position 13,875,290 of record OX335794.1, read on the forward strand.
TTCTTTTTGATAATGTATATAATTAATAATTTTTTTAACATGAAAACAAATACATTTAATAAGCACGTGAAATAAAATAATGTCATTTATTATATCTATTATACTTTATATAATTTATCTCATATAGCATTTATAAAATCATATAACATTTTATATACTTTATCTCATATTTTATTTGTTGTTATACACTTATATTGAAGATTTTATCAGATTTTTAGATATTTTTTCCATAATTCTTTACATCTTTTTTGTGTGTATTATGTTCCTAGTTTAATAAACAATATTGTCATCTATTTCATTACTTAGAAAAGCTCAATAAAAGAGAAACTTTTTTTTTTTTCAAATCCTACCATTAGTGGTGCCCACGGTTCGCCGGAAACCGGAACCGGCCGGTTCGAAACCGGCGGTCAACGGTTCGGGGAACCGTTGACCCGGTTTCGGTTCCAAACCGGAACCGTAAACCGGATTCACCCGGTTCGGTTTCGGTTCGAGTTTTCCAAAACCGTGAACCGCCGGTTTAACCGGCGGTTCCGGTTAATTTTTTTTTTTTTCTGACGAATGGGGTAGCGCCACGTGTCCGTCGGAGCTCCGGCGAAAAGTAGCCGTTGTCGCCGGATTCCGGTGAAAAAGAGCCGTTGCCGCCGGAACCGGCGGTTTAACCGGCGGTTCAAGGCCGGTTCGAACCGGCGCGGGTTTTTTTTTTAAAAAAAATTACCGTTGGACACGTGTCACGCTAGGATCACTCGACCGTTGGAGATCAACGGTCGAGATTTAAGAGCCGTTGTTAACCGGCGGTTCGAACCGGCGGTTCGAACCGGCGGTTCCGGCCGTTTTTTTTTTTTTTTAAATTTCTATAAATACCCCCTCCCCCCATTCAATCCTCACACCATTCCAACACTTCTCTCTCAATTCTCTCTCAATTCGAAAGTTGCAATTCAATTCTCAATTCTAAAGTTTCAATTCTCAAGTTTTTTTTTCCAATTCTCAATTTACGATTCATTCGAAAATGTCTCGAAGAGGTTCATCTTCCGCCGGTTCTTCTCACCGAGGAAAGGCACCGATGCCTCCACCACTAGATGTTGAAGTCGATGATCTTATCGATCAATACACTCCCCACTCTCATTGGAGTGAGGAGTACGCCAATTTGGAAGAGGCTCTCGGACCTTCGACCGCCGCCGACTTTGCCGAAGTGGAGGAAGAGCAGGAGCAACCGGAGGCCCGTCCAACTCAAGAGAGTGACACACGTAGCCGAACCACTTCGACACTTCGAAGTGATATTTTCTCCATACATTTTAAAAAGGAGAAAATATCAAATTCGAATGTGGACTTCACGGTGACGTGCAACTATTGTGGAAAGAGCTACAAGTTCAAGGCCGGAGGGGGCTACGGAACGTTCAACAACCACATCATCAAGAAGCATCCGGATAAGATGGGTAATGACCGCTCTCAAACCCATCTTCCTCGACAAAATGCCGGTTCCAGTGGGGGAACCGGAGGTAACGACCCTAACTTCCTTCATAAATTTAGTCAATTAACTCATAGGAAAGGAATGGCCGAATTGATTGCTAAAAAACATCTTCCTTTTCAATTTCCAACTGACGATGATTATGAAGAATTTACTTGTGAAGTTTTTCAACCCGCTAGTAGAAGAATATCTAGGAATACCGTCACACGTGACATAGAAAAAATTGTAGGTGAATATAAATATGCTTTAATTGGAGAACTAAAAAATTTAACACAACGAGTATCTATTTGTTGTGATGTGTGGAAAGATCCTTACGGAAACCATGATTATTTAGGAGTAACGTGCCATTGGATAGATGATGCATGGAACGTGCAAAAACGATTAATTGCCTATGTCGAATTTGATGAAAGACATAGTTCTGTAGCAATTGCTAGAAAAATAATAAAAATTGTTAATGATTATGATATAGTTACAAAAATATTTTCGATTGGTTATGATAATGCCGCTCCTAACACCGCTCAATTTAGGGATACGTAGGCAATTTCATTCTAACTTTGATATTCACTTTCAAACTTAGAATGAAACTCAAGCTCTTTCATTTTTTTTTTTTTACTTCTCTTAATTGTAATGAGCAAAGAATGTTGTGTGGTAGATGATGTCTCAAAGAAAGGAGGAGATAATAAGATGTGTCTTAGATGCACGTCTTATTATGTCCTCCTTTCTTTGAGACATATCATCTACCACACAGCATTCTTTGCTCATTACAATTAAGAGAAGTAAGAACTAAGAACTACGTGGGCTTTGATTCTCTAATTCAATTTAGGGATACGTAGGCAATTTTATTCTATATCAAACTTAGAATGAAACTCAGGCTATTTCATTTTTTTCCTCTTTCAATTTGTAATTTGTAAGTTGTAATTATTTTTTATGTTTGTAAGTTGTAATTTTTTTAAATTCAAACTTAGAAGTTTGTTGTTTGTAAGTTGTAATAATTTTTTTTTAATTCAAACTTAGTGTTTTATACTTTTGAAGTTGTATATTTTTAACATATAAATACATTGTTAATAAAAAAAAAAAACCGGAAAAACCGGCGGTTCGAACCGAAACCGGCGGTTCAACCGCCGGTTACAAACCGGAACCGAACATACCCTGGTTCGGTTCCGGTTCGACCCCCGCCGGTTTTCCGAACCGCCGGTTCGGAACCGGAACCGGCGGTTTCTACAAACCGGGCACCACTACCTACCATCAAGACCAGCCTTAATAGCCCCATTCTTATTTAGGTTAAATTATCTCTTCATCTCCAACACATATATTCACACACACACACACACACACACACACACACACATATATATATATATATATATATATATATAAGAAACTGAGTAACACTTCCGTGCAACTGGTGCACAGAGTTGCACGGAAGACCTTTATGTTATAAATGTAGTACCTTTATATATAAATATTTGTACCTTTTAAAATGAACATGCATAAAGGTGTTACATTTATAACATAAATGTACTACATTTATAACATAAAAGTGCGGATTGCACGATGCAACTGGTGCACAGAAGTTTTTGCCTAAGAAACCATGGAAACAAAATCCTAACCCACCATCCATTCTCTTTGCCTTCGCCGCCTCCGCCTTTCCTCGCTCCCCTTCATCTATCTTTTTTGCCGGCCTTTGTCTCATTCCACCACAGCCCCTCTCCCACAACCCTTCTTCTCTTCTCCTTCATTTCTTCCTCACCAACTATTCCTTTTTGCATATTAATGATACACACTATTTATTACAATTTGTGGTTTTTTTTCTAGTTGATATGTAGATGGAGTGAGAGTCGACAACTTGGATTGTGAGGGATGTGCTACGAAGCATTGAAAAACTCTCTATTCACGCTCAAGTATATGATTTCAAGTTACCAAAATGAAACAAAAATAATTTTTGTTTAATGTTGCAGCTTCCATCTCTAATTTTTCTTCTTATTTTGACATTTTGAAGTCCCACAAATTTTCTTCTTATTTTCAGCTTAATACTCATCTCCATTATTTCTTTTCTTACTTAATTGCTCAATTGTTTAATGTGTATTATAATCAACCACTTAAAACTTATATATTACAATGACTTGGAGAGAAAACGTCATTCAAATGGCTTGAAGAGGAAGTCTGACTTAAAATTATTTAGAAAATCAAAATGAAATTAAAAAAAAAAATTATTTACACAGTTAATATTATGATGTGACATTTTTTAGTGGGAAAGTGGCAATTCTGAAATTATTTCCAACTTTTCTGTTATTAGTATAGTATAGATTCCAATTCTACATTCGTCAAAATCCTAACCTACAAATTATACTTACATTAGTCGTGGTTATTGACAACACATTTTTACAATAAATTGCATGCAACAGTTATTACCAACAACACATTTTATAATTAAATAACACGAACATCAACATTTTTCAAGACATGATTTGACATATATATCATATCATGTATAATTTCAAAACAAACCTACATTTTTCACTGTTCACCTTATTACAAAATTCAGAATTACACTCACATAGATGTGTGCATGATTGTATGTGAATTTATAATTACTAGCAGAACCCCCCCCCCCCCCCCACTTGGTGGTAAATGCAATTAATACTTGCATGTTACCATATCTTAAGCTCCCATTATACTATTGCAGCATCCCAGAAAATGCTATGCCTAATTCCCAAAATAATTCATACAATTTTATCCATTCATTATAATAATATCCTTGTAATTCTATCATTTACAGTACACATTTATAGGGCCTTCAAGAATCAAGAATGAAATGAAAAGGAAAATGTGATTCATTTTTTAACCACGCATGTTATAAAAGTTATTATTATTTCACCTTCCCGGCCATTGTAGCACGTGTGTCCCCGGTTTCGCTCATGTATCTTCCAAAAGGAAAACATTTCCCTAGTATGAGAGGACCGGGAAGGACGCACCTCCATTTATCCACACCCTTGTTCTGTATTTTGCTTTATGTCTCGGGTTGGAACAAATTACTCCCACCCTGAGTACCGAAATGGGCACTTTACAAATCACACTTGGAAAGGGTGGACAATTAGTTAGAATTGCATGGCACCAACGAAATCGATTTGACCGACCCCGCACCTGCTACGACATTTGCACATTTAGATGCTAACGCTGAATTGGACTTCCGATAGATAAGAGAAAATCGGAAATCTCCTACACAATTCTCTTACATAATGATTATGAACCAAAAACACGAAAAGCAGACATGAGATAAGAAATCCAGTGTTTAACTGTTTGAAATTTTTTTTGCAATCCGGACATGAGGTCGAACTGGTTGTTCGCTGTTCAAGAATTCTTATTTGGGCTAGGACTACTGGGGTATCTAATCCCATTTGCTTACAATTATAGCTTTCCTATCTGTTTGTTTTTTTTATATTTTTTTATAATTTTGTTTAAAATTCGATTTTTTTTAGAGGCTCGAATGGTTACCATGAGTTTTTCTTAATTATTTTTTGACTGCTCAAAGGAGCAATAATAGGTAGGGATGATAGGATCTGATTAGTCTTTCTACTTTAATCTACTATAAGTATAAGGCATTATTTTTTTTCTTTTCAAAAAATAATGAAACTCGTTTTGAATTATTATTTGTGAATAAAATTTTTAAGATGCCTTGGTGGTGAAATGGTAGACACGCGAGACTCAAAAACTTTCTCAAGCATCCACTTGAAATGAATTTCATAGTAATAGAAATAGAAATACATGTCCTACCGAAATTGGGATCGCAAATCCCAAGTTTGTCTATGAAGAGCGGAGCTTTTTGTACGTCGTATGCCCACTTTTATCCTTCATCCTTTCTGAAGTTTCCGTGGAAAGGAAAGTTTGGATATTTATCCAATTTATCTCATGAAAAAAAAACCGGCTCGAATGGTACGATCCCTCCGTCACCCCAGAATAAGGATTGATTTGATCCAGGTCATAATCTTTATGGGATTCCCAAATCAACAAAAAAAGAAAAGAATAGGCCTTATTATTCCTACATTTTCTACACTGCTTAGCTTTCAATTCACCTCTGACCATCAAATGAAATGTGAATAGCCCCTAAGCATCCATGGCTGAATGGTTAAAGCACCCAACTCATAATTGGCGAATTCGTAGGATCTTGATTCGCGTAGAAATTCCGGAACTATGGGCCTAGTTGAAGTGAAGTCCCGCCTGGGGAGTACGTTCGCAAGAATGATACCCCTTGTTTGGTCCCGAGGGACGGAGCAGGCTAGGTTACGTGTATGTTATGTATCAATCAAGTGAATTTTGTTTTCATTAAGGATCTCGATAAATTTTGATTGAATTATGATACAAAGAACCAGGAGCCGTCGCGCCGGGTGCTAAAGAACCAATAGTTCATTATCTAATGGTTCTTTCCGTTCTAATACTCTATCCAATAAAAAGAAAGGGGAAAAAAGATTGAAAAAGTTATGAATTCCATTGAGTTTCCTTTACTTAATCGAATAGCCGAAATTTATCGAGTTACTCGAATCTGTAACTTCAATGAAATTGGAATAGTTCCACTCGTTGGTATACAAATTTTTGACTGCTACTATCCAAATCTGGGTCAATACCAGCAAACAAAGTTTTATTTTTGGAAAAACACCAAATTAGTGGATGCTGCCCAAAAAGAAGTAGATTAATTACTAATCTACTTTGAATTTGAAAATTAAAGTCTTTTCCAAGTATTTTATTGTTAAGTATAGATTCCCAAACGAACAATTTCAACGAAATCTTTAATGGAGTTTTTTGAACCATAGCCCCGCTAAATGGTGATTCAACATAGATTCTACATCGGGCTTTTTCCAGCTGTTCAATGGCCCTCTTTTCCTCTGGCTACTAAGATGTTTCAGTTCGCTCGTAGTCCAAGGGAAACTCTTTTTATGACGTGTTACAACAATGAAGGCTTTAAACTTAAAATGAAAGTTTCATTCTAAAAAAATTTCAGTTGCCCTAACGATGGCGGAATATTTCCGAGAAAAAATGGTGTCTTCCACAATGGAATCTGATAAGTGAGATGACTCGCTTTCGCTGCGGCTCCGGTGGGTTCCCTTAACCAAGCCACTAATAGCCCATCGTGCGAGCCTCCCGTCGGGGGCCTAGAAGCATACAAGTACTATAATGCGGGCAAAGATTTACCTGCGCGGAAAGGATGATTCATTCGGATCAACATGTTTTAAATTACAACTTAAAACTTGTTATTTTTAGCCGTATTTGAACACTCTTCTTGTTCATGCCATCTATATTCGTCTGCAGTATCAAAATCTAGGAATTACTCTTGTTTTTTACATATACAGTAAAATCTCTATAAATTAACATTATTGGGATAAAAAAAGTTTATAATTTTAGAGAGGTATTAATTTATTTATAAATTAATAATTTATTAATTTAAAAAGTGTTTTTCCAGTACAACGAATAAAATATTTATTTTTATAAAAGTGAACGCATTTAATTAATATATGCATTATATTCATTGAACTCCTAATATAATAAATATATATTCATCATGCATCATATCCATCAATGTACGTACATTGATGGATATGCATCATATAGGAAGCAGTTACAAGAAATGAAACACTTATAGCATCCAGAACGCTTCACAATTTTTTGGTGCAATTTGAGAACACAACACCTGAACTATATTGGATGGGATAAGAAAAGTTAGAGATGAGATCCAAGTAGATTTAAAGTTTATCAAGAAGCAATCAATAATAGATTCTTATTTTACTAAATTGTCCTAATTATTTTATAATTTGAAGAAATTATTAATTTATGATATTGATGGGACCACTAATTTCTATAGGAGTTTTTTGAACAACTATTATCTTATTATCTTATCGAAATTGGTAAATTTTTAAATTGACCCAAGTCGGAAGTGGAAAAAATTATTATTTTAGAGAGTTTATTAATTTATAAAGGTTTTACTGTAGTAACAAATTTAAAATTATTTTTATTATCCTTTTACTGTCCAAATTAATCATATAATGATTAAGAAAATAATAATCTTTATATATATATATATATATATATATATATATATATATATATAAAGTATGACCACATGTGCCACATGTCAAGTCTACATTTTTTTCACATTAAATTTCTTCTTTTTTTATAAATTAAATGTATAGTAAATAGAATTTTAAAGCTCATTAATAAGGCTAATTAATATATCAAATTTAATGTTGGTACTAAACATTATTAAATTACATAAAATTTTTACTAAAATTGTTGAAATAGCACATGCTAGACTTCAAATACAAAACTCATTTGTATATTTGAAATTGTTAATTTCAATTTTTTAGAGAAAAGTATAAATAAATAACAAAGAAAAAATTAAAATAAAGGTGGGTTAATTAAAAAGAATTATTCAAACTATTCAATCTTTTGAAACTCATTAATTAATGTAACTGAATAATTTTTGCAAATATGTGTTTTAAAATAAACTATGAATAATTTTTGGAAAATTATGATTTTGATATTTTTAACATTTAATTCAAAATGAAAATTTAGGATAATTCTAAACCTAAAAAATTAAAATCAAACTAAAACAATGGTGGAAATGTTGAATAACATATTAACAGACATAACACTACATGTTTTTTAAAAATTATAAAAAAAAATTAATCATATTCTTTTACAAAACAATAAATATGATAAAATATTAATCTGACATTACTAGATTTAATGTTAAATTAAGTTATGTGTAATGCACAAAACAATAAATATATATTTTCTTATATAAATAATTTTTAAATTTTTTCAAATTTTATTATATTATATTTAATTTTTTCTAATCCGTGTATTACACAAATCCTATACTAGTATATAATATTTTCAAACCACCTTAAATTCGCATACCAATAATTACTAACCAAAGTTTCAAGTCAAAGTAAATAATTATCGGTTATTTTTCAGAACTTTTAATTCTATCTAGAAAGATTTGCTCTATAAATTTCTTTATACAAGTCTTTCGTTAGCTCTACGAAATATTTTACTTATGCCACCATATGATAAAATAATGATCTTCTACCCACCATAAACATGTTTTAATATATTCATCGTTAAAATGCAAAGATTTCATCTGCTTAAATATTGTGTTTTAAAATTAATGATTGTGTTGGATTTGCGATATATTAGTAGTGTCCACGATCATGGGTAGGGTAACTGACATGCGGTATTATAAAATACACAAAATCTCAATAAAAATTTGTAAGACAGTCTCACAAGAGAGTTATTCTATAAAATAATGTTTAAATAAATACTTTAAGGAAAAACTTATATGCACCCGGGGCACGGATTTTAGATTAGTGCCCCCAACCCAATCCGACGTGTGGGCCGCTCTCAGGCGTGCGGCCACACCATAGTTGGTGTGTGCCGCACACAAACCTAATTATATACATTGAATGTATCACACATTTGCTCTTCAAGTATCATGTAGAAACAATGTTGTTTTCTTATTTTTCCTCTTTTTTTTTTCTTCTTTCTCCTTCTTAATATCTTTTCTTATCGATTTGTTATTCTTCTTATTTGTTTTGTACATTCTTCTTGTTCTTATTCAAATTGGTATAAAGTCATTTATGAGGTTTTTTCCTCTCTTATTTATGAGTAATTTTATAACATTGAAAATAAATTATTTCAAACAATATAAAATCATGATTTGCAAAAAAATTGACAAAAAATATGATGAAATCGTGATTTGCATAAATTTTGAGAAAGAAGATGATGAAACATTTGAAATCTTAAGATTTTCAGTTAAGGTATTAGGTGTATGCTCTTAAAGGGGGAAATTACAAATTTAGGACAGTAACTTTACCCCATTCACCATATAGTGACAATATCTTTTCGGGCTTTGAAATTGAGATTGTATGTTTCAATTTTGGACGATTTTAGGACAATTCAGCCTGAATCGATAAAATTCATGCTGAATTGCACGTGAACCGGAGGAAGCGGGCTTAAAAGCTTGAAATTCACGTGACTTTCACGTGCAATTCAACCTGAAATTCATCGATTCGGGCTGATTGTCCTAAATTCACCCAAAATTGAAACACACAGTCTCAAATTCAAAGTCCGAAAAGATATTGTCCCTATATGGTGAATGAGGTAAAGTTACTGTCCTAAATTTGCTATTTCCCCCTCTTAAAGTATCAATTGTTACTCTTAAGATATCTATTGTATACTCTTAAGATATTACATATTTACCTTTGAGGTATTAATACTTATAGTATAAGGTATTACATATGCGCACATTTAAGGTATTAATGCTTACAGTATAATGTATTACATATGCACCTTTAAAATAATACATATTTACCTTTAAAGTATTAATACTTATAGTATGAGGTATTACATATGCACCTTTAAGATATTAATGTTTATAGTATAATGTATTACATATTTACTCTTAAGGCATTTAGTTGTTTATTCAATGAAAGATATCATTTATACTCTTTAGATATCACTTGTATACCTTTAATGTATTACAGAGGGTATATTTCCAGTACTTCTTTCGCTAAACAATATAGTTATATGATAAAGAAAACATAAAAGCAAGAGAAAGAGATCAAAAAAACAACATAGTTATACCCATTAAGGTATCAAATTTATAGGCTTAAGGTATTATACCTTTTACTTTTAAGGTATCAAATTTGATATCAAAAAATTATGTTTCATTGATATCTCTAACAAACTTTTTACTGTCTTCCACACATTCTCTCTAGTATCTCTCTCTTCTACAATTCTTGGAAAACAACAAAAGCAGTGCCAATAATAAGATGGACAAGAAGAGAAAAATTAGCGGCCATGAATTATCGGTCAACATGGCTAACTATTTATCTTATCAGATTTTTTCTTCTTTGATCTTACAAATCAAATCAAAAATAAAATCATTGTATACTCTTAAGATATCATTTGTATAATCTTTAGGCATTACTTGTATACTCTTAAGGTATCTGTGCTGTAAACTGTAAATTTAAAATCTTAAGATTTCAAATGCGACTTTTCATCATTTTCTTCCTCGAAATTTATGCAACTAATTTCATGAAATTGAAACAACAATCTCATCAAGAAAACATAGTTATTAACATCAATGTAATGAAAGAACTACACATCATAACTCTAACAAGAAGTGTGTGTCATTTATTAGCAAAATAAAGAATGTAAAAACTTCATATACATATACATTGATCTTCTTCCCCTTATCCATCAAAGTTAAAAAATCCCTTCATTCCACAATCTAAATTATCCACACATTTCATCGAATTCAACTCATCTTCAAAGGAATAGTCCTCAATCAATTAGAATTCATCCAAAACTTCATCAAAAAATATATTATTACTTTTCAATCTACTAACACAAATCATGATTTGAATAAAAAGGAAAAAAATAAAGAAGACGACGACGTAAGGAGGAGAATAAGAAGAAGAAAGAAGAAGGTGCGCAGCTTGAAGGAGGAGAGAGAGAGAGTTAAGGTTGAAGAAGAAAAAAATTAACAAATGAAAATACTAGTGAGTGGGTGGGGGTGGTTGGGTTGGGGGCACGGTACCCCAGGGCACACAAATAAATGCTAAATTGATGACGGACATCTCACGAGTTAGTTAAATGTATGAAAATCGTATGAAAATCAAACAAAAAAAGCAAAAAAATCGATTAAACTCAACCAATCTCTGTTCGGCCCCTGGTTGGCCGAACACGCAGGAGAGCATTCGGCCACCATGATCGAACATCTTATAGTGTGTTCGGCCATGGTGATCGAACGCTCTCCTACGTGTTCGGCCAACCAGGGCCGAACGGAGATGATCGGGTTTGATCAATTTTTTGAGTTTGTTCGTTCGATTTTCATACATTTGACAAATTCGTGAGATGCCCATTATTAATTTAGCCTCTATGAACGATATTTGATTACCTTCCAAAATTATACAAGAGAAAAAAAACAGTAAAATACAACACAAAAGTTAACCTTAATTCTTTAGTTTTGAGCATTCTACATCAAACAAAATAATTCTTTAAATTATATGCCAGTACATTGCATGGGTACTAAACTATTTGAAATCAAATTATGTAAGAAACCTGGGAATTTCACTATCATTATAATAATTAACCATAATAACTAACCATAAGCCATAATATTTGCAATTCCATTGCATCTGTTATCCAACCACTGAGTTTCTGACAGAACCAACATCTGGCTGGAAATGCAAAGCATTTATACCAACCACATGACAATTGATGCTAGAGTTTAAAAAAAAAAACCCTCCGATCTGAATTAAATGATTTGACACATTTCTGTATACACTTTGAGTCGTTCTATTTCTCCGTATAAACTTTAAATTTGATGCATTTAACCATATCAAACAAATTGAGGCCGTACACGTGCCAGAAATCAAGTAGGATTTGTCTGATATTGTAAAATGTATCAAATTTAAAATTCATACGCCAAAGTGGAACGATTTAAAGTGTTACAAAATCCCACATCGGTTCCACATGAAATTGTGGAAGAGTATATAAGTGGGAATCAACCATTTACCTTAGACCATGTTTTAGGTTAAGTTAGGGCTCCTTAACTTATATGTCTAACATAAAGCTTATACAAAAAATTATTAAATCACGGCTTAGTTCGGACAACAAATTGTAATTCACCCTTCTTGATATATGATTGCGGAATCCAAATCGAAAAGAAAGTAGTGGAAACAATCAGAGGGTAGTATTCTAAATTGCTAGAAAATGAGCCAAGTCTATGAAGGATGAGAATAAGAATAAAAAACTTGACAACTTTAATGATAAAATATTGTAACAGATGACAAAGCAGAGCTAAAAGTCGAATTTCATTCCAGCTTGTTAAAAAAAAAAAAAAATCCAGGTTGTGTTTGGATAGAGGGATTTGAAATACAAAATTTGAAATGAATGAATGTCATCTACTCAAATTAGAGTGGATTCAAAATCCACTCATATTGCTAAAAATATAGTTCATAATGAAAATATTCAAATCCATATCCATCCAAACACCACAAACGAATTTTACTATTATGGATTTCAAATCCCTCCTCAAATCCCTTCATTCAAACACAACCTCAAGGTTTTTCTTTGAAATAGAAAGTCACACATCTTTAAATGAAGTCCTTCAAGGAACATGTTTACTGTTTAGATCAGATGAAAAAATTATTGAACTATTACTTATGAGTTACTGTTTTATATTGGTAAGAAAACCAGGGTGTATATGTTTTAATATGGAAGCTCTTCAATCAATTGACTTAAGAACCAAACCAAAATCAGAGAAAATGGTGAAAGTGCACAAAATTATGGTGAACTTAGTTATTTATTACCCTCCATATCAGAAACTAGAGGCAGTAGCAAAGAGTTTTCCATGAGGGTTTGAGGGCCCCTTACAAAGAAGCTATCAGAATTGTTCTCAATGGAAGACAAAGATGGTTTGATAGTTACCTCATTTGACTCATAAGACAAAGGAAGCAGTCCAAAGAGATGATCCCCCCATATATCATAAATATATTTCTTCTCAGCACCCATATTTTCCTCCACACCTCCAGTTGTTTGGCTTTCACGTTTCGCACCAGGAGCTCGTTCATGAGGACCAATTGTAGATGTCGAAGCCAGAAAAGGAGAATGACAAGCCCAAGGTGGGACCGCCTTACCAGCACTAGGAAAGGTTGCGGAAGGTAACAAAATGCTTTTGCCAGCTGGTTTCCTTGTCAAACTAGGTTTCTCTTGAGCGGAACCGTTCTTACCACCTTGCAAAGGAACCTCATTGGTCAAGAAATTGATCTTAGGTGAAGGTTCAGAGAATTTACTCTTATGTTCTTCCACAGATTGTACAATTCCAGGCGACATGGGCCAAGGTCGTCTTGATGTATTAGATGGAGCTGGTGACAAAGGTGATGATGGGGTAGAATTGCTACTCTGACTACTTGAGACGTCGAAGGGTAGTGCTCCTGCACCGGAACTCTTTTTCTTCCTTCGCCTTCTTCCTTTCTCTTTCCCAACTCTGACCCTCAGATTTCGTGACTCTAATGTACCTTGCATGTCCAGATTCTCCGTTGAGGATGCTGATCTGGTTTCTGGTTGTTTATCTAACGAAGTGTTTGTTTGCTTCTGATGTGCATTTCCTAGATCAGGAGCAAGGCCATCGGAACGTCTACTGGCAGTATCGAAGAAAAATGCATCCTTTCGAGCAACTGATTTAAGGAACCCATTCAATGCATGGATCACAGGAGAGGAGCTTTTGATGTCTTGAGATTCAAAGGCTGTTCCTTGGGGATACAAAAGAAAAACTAGCAAACACAGCGAAGCAGCAAAAAGTAAAACGAACATAGCTCTCTTAACCCGCATCCAGAACATTGACATTTTGCAGAGATTTAGCATGCATACTGGTATAATCGCTTTCATAGGTATCACAAGAATGCCAGTTGCCAAAGCCAGTTCAAGGTCCCTCTGTACTGTGGCTGCAGAGAAATCACTCTGGTATGATATAAAAACCTTTACAGATTCTCCTGGTTGAAGAGCAAAGCCAGTGCAATTATGTATAATAAACCCATCCAAGCCACACTTTGTCCCTGAAACTTCAATTCGTGTGACCTCCAAGGGAAGGTCTCCCGTGTTCTTGGCATAGAGCTCTTTCGTTAAGGGCTGAGAACAGGATGGAGTTTTGCTGCCCATAGCATGCAATGTGTCTGGGGAAGATAAATTTGTTTGAGTTGGCACGTTTAACTTAAATTCTATACTCTGAACAGGGTCATAATCCTCAAGCAGTACCAAGGAAAGCGAGCCTCCAAATCCTCGCAGAGATAACCATTCTACACCAGAGAGATTATTCCTAATCAGAGCTGAGCTTCTCCATTCACATTTTTTGGACGGTTGAAAGAGGATTGGCCCAAAAGTTGCACCACCATATGGATGAATAAAAGCTTCAGTTAGTGCACCTTCTGCTATTGAGAAACCATACCTTGTTGGAGCAACTGATTTCTTACCCACCAAAATACTGGATGAAGAGGGCATTTCTGGTATTCTGCAGTTATCAACAACTTCCCCAGAATTTAAAATAAGCTGCATTACAACTGGTTCTTGGCTAGGGTTTTTGACAGTTATCCACTGAGAAGAATAATTTCCAACCTCAACCATTGGAAACAGTAATTCCTTTTCATCAAGAACTGACATGAAGTTCTCAGTGGCTTGCGATTTCCAGTTTCTCAGTATCAATTCATCTACTTCTCTTACATCCACTGCCTTCAAACATGGATTAAGACAAATTTTAGAAATAATGAAAGATCGAGTTAATCAAATTTATAATTAATTAGATATGTCACTTGAAGGGCAACAAGTAACAAATTACAAAATCACATTGAAACTAGACAGGAAAACACAATGAACAAAGACAGATATGCTAACACATTTGGATGTGATTCTTTTGTTTTCAAACCAAATTGACATCAAACTAAAAGGTCACCACAGCCAATTTTTGAAACCACCAGCCACTTTTGGTTAGATTTAGGTGTAGCTTAATTGATTTCTGTTAGTCCTGAACATGCATGAAATCTAAATGTTGCAGAATCTGTTTGCATGTCACCATTATTAGGACCTATGCACTGCATGCTACTCTACTGTGCCACACTGGTATATAAGTAGTGATGGAAAACACCTTCTCATAGAGAAAAGTCATCAACCCATTGAAAGATATTAGCTCCACACGTCGATTTTGTAGGTACAATTAACTATTTCTGAGAGAACTTTTATTGACCAATTAAAAAGGTGCAAAATACAACCAAGATTAGTTGAACTTTAACTCTATGCTCCTCATCACTCCGATTGCAACTGGATAACCATGATACCAAACAAGGAACTTCCATATCTCACTTGAGTCTAGTGTGTTATAGTATTTGAAAAGTGAGCACTACCAAGTCAAACAAACAGCAATACCAAACTATGGCAGTAGTAGTAGTACAAGTAGAATTTAACACTTTTGCAGCACAACAAACAAATGTAAAACTACTTAGATTGTTATTAACCTAATAAATAATATTTCGAAAAAGAAACATAATACAGAATCTCATATACCTTGATCAGAGAAGGTGGCTGCATGCTGATGCTGTAAAATCTTTGTCTTCCATTTATAAAATCAACATTGCTGATCCCCCTTGCACATCCTACAGAAGAATCTAACTGAAATCCCGAGAAAACGCTGATCACATCAATGCAAGGGATTTCCATCTGAGAATTTCTTGTGTCATTAATCAGTATGAGAATGTTGCAGTTAATGTCTACTTCATGAGATTCTAGATGAACATAATTTAACGAAGCAACTTGGGTGATGGTATTGGGGAAAAGAATAAGTCCTTCTACAGACTTGATTTGAAAAGCTTCTGCACTCTCCCCAATAACGATCACCTTGATAACACTCAACAGATATGGAGCATCGTTTCTAACTGACAGAGCAACAATGATTGATTCACTTGTATTGCATGGAACTAAGGCCTCCAGAGATAAAGTGACATGCCCTGCATCTGGAGAAGTATTTGGACTCAGTTCAGCCTCAAGAGGGACCATTACAGTATCGATCTCATTGTTTGGAGACCTCAACAACTGCATACAGAAAACAGCAATGACTTTCCCATGAAAATGGCCTGAAATATCTAACTCCATAATTGTCTCTGTTTTTTGAGGACCAACCTCCCAATTTTTGTTTGGCCTCATTGCAATTTGTGGTCTACCAACCTCAACCCTTTGAACAGTTAGCCATTCTTTAGCATTCAACATACTGAATTCACTTGAGTCTTCCATACTAGGAGAGCAGCAAACGGATTTTGAAGAGCATAAGGTATTGCCTGAGGAAGTGGATATCCAAGCAATTACCTCCTCTACATAAAGGGTTTCATCAAAAGGATTAAACAAAGACAAATTCTTTGCCCACCTTCCATTGGAGGAAATGTCAAGACCAATAAGAGGCTTCACTAGATAGGGCGATTCAGAAGCAAAGCCTTTAGCCTGAATCAGGAACCCTCCAAAACTTGTCTGTAAAACAAGTTGAGCCGAGGATAAGCCAAGATGTGTAGGGAAAAAAATAAAACATATTGATGATACTTCCCCTGGAGCCAACAAAATTTCACTAAAATCGCATGGATAAAACTGTGAGTTGCTGCTGTAAGGTTCATAGACACTTAAAACACTACCAGCATCGACATTCTTCACATTCAAAAAGGCTAAGGATGGACTGTACATATACTTTTGCCCCCAATCCAGCAGAGAAGGTTCTATTTCCACAAGAGGAGTAGACACACCATCCAGAGAGCCAGATTTGACACTCTCAGTGTTCTCCGCTGATCTTGAACTGTGAGCCTTCTGATCAAATAACGGGCTTACACAAGAAGAAAAATCAGTTTTTTGGTCATTCTTGGAGTTGTCGTCACTAGGAATAAATTCCGGAAAAACATCTTGCTTGTATAAAGAACACGAAATAATTTTCCCACCCACAAACCCGAATGTTCCATGGTTAGGTGACCAGCTTTGGTTACTCTGTATTTGATGACCCCCAGAAGCATTCGCTTCACCATCAACATCATCAACTGCAAACCCAGTTAAAGTAGATGGGAAACATAATGAATTTGAAGGCGGACACATATCTTCCACAATGGATTGCGGAACAGAATGTCTTGACACCAATTCTGAACCATCATGACCATCTAATATATCCGGAGAGTTATCAAACTTGTCTCTACATGATAGGCAGGATTTCAGCTCTTGCTTGACAGGACAGTGCTTGCTCTCTATAAAAATGAAGATGGCAGACAACAGAACCACCACAAAGAAAAAATCTTTTGCAATAGAAAAGAGTCCCCTAAAATAGTTGACAAAATAACAAATATCAAAATGCAAATTTACATAAATACAAGAAAAAAATAAAACAGTAAAACAGAAGACACATCAAAGTTTAGCTACTCCAATTGTGCATTTAAAGGAATCAAAATGCATTAATAATGATTCATAATAGATTAACAGAAGCAAACAGTATTTCGAACTAAATCCTCAAAAAGGACAAAAAATGACAAGGGACATTAAAGAACTGATAAATGATTCATGAAGTTAAAATAGAACTAATCAAATTGAAGTCCTAAGAGCATATAATTGCCTTCACATTAAATACACAAACAAACCCATTACTAACAATAGGAGAGTTCATCATTGGAAAGAAAATGATACATGGAAAACCAAAATTTCCCATATACAGTGACATCATTATTATTTTAGGTAAGAAGAAAATCACCAATAACTATCCAAAAAAGCTCCAAAAAAATAAAAATAAATAATAAAATAAAAACAATAAGCAGACGATTATCTGGCGCCACTTCGTAGCCACACGTCGCAGAAACACTCACGAAAACGTCTTAAATTCATGTATTCGTCGTAAGCCAAAATCTTTCCTCTTTAAACTCATACAAACACAAAAACCCATACCAAAATTATTGAATTTATTTTTTCATTCAACATTTGGTATCATTCAATACAGAAGCGCATGTAACCAAAGGCTTGAAAAATGACAGAACAGTTTTTATTTTCGGTTTATGAAAAAAAAGGGATAAAAATTTGAGAAAAATAAGAGAGGGATGAAGCTTACCGAAGGTAGAACATGCGGAGGAAGTGCTGTCTGTGAGCTTTGATCAGTAGGGTTCGAGATACCATTTCTGAGAGGCAAAAGCAATCATCTATTGCATATATAAATAATTTCTTTTGGGTTTTTGGGATTTGTAGAAATTTTAGGGCTTTACATTTGAAGCCAAGAAATATGTGCTGAT
The DNA here is from genome assembly GCA_946896805.1 of Scutellaria galericulata. Classification (NCBI taxonomy): domain Eukaryota; kingdom Viridiplantae; phylum Streptophyta; class Magnoliopsida; order Lamiales; family Lamiaceae; genus Scutellaria; species Scutellaria galericulata. The sequence goes on from OX335794.1 coordinate 13,893,602, forward strand.
ACAGAAATGAACACACATCTGATAAACAGCGAATGAATGAAATGACCTCGGAGGATGAAATGAAAAGAGTTTTTCTCAACTTTGAAAAACGAGAGAGAAGAGAGAGAGAGAGCCCTCTACATGAATTTACTCTTTTGCCATGCTTCTTTGCTTAGCATGTTGATTATTTTATTAACTAATATTAAATATTATTTTAGTAGTTTACGTAGATATTTTAGAAGTGAAGTGATTGAAGGGGAGAATGAAGGTTTTTATTTGTATTTAAATAAATTATTTGATTGTTTTATTAAAATTTAAAATTGAAAGCGCTCGTTTAGGAGAGATTTTATAAAATTGCAGCTAAAACAGACGTATATGAGTTGTAATCCATAAATTGTCATAGACTATGATGAGCTGGTCGATAATAAGCTGTTAACGTTTTTAATGTGTTTGTGTCTCAAACGGTAATATGTAGCGGATAATAATAAATTAAAGTCTACCTATTATAGATAAGTTTTTACTATTTCAAATTTGAAATTTAAACCATCTAGCATAAAATATCTTTTCCATATTCCATAAAGGGCATCAAAGGATTCAAATTAAATTTAAAAAAAAAACTAAAAATAATGATGGGATTGTCCAAAAATTAGGTTTATTTATTGTAATTTAGGTATTTAGAAGTTAGAATAGGGGAGAAAGTAGGAAGTTGAATGGGCGGTGCATGCAATATTCTTGTAGGTATTAGGCAAATGTAATGGCCACTAAAAATTGACACAACTGCGGATTCTTATATATCGCCAAAGAATAAAGGATTTCATTATTCGCCACTCTTTCCTTATTCATTTATGATCCCTACATTTTCCAATTTTTTATTCTTTTGAGATATGCCAATAGATTTGGCAACCGTTTTAAGATATAGAGTTGTCATTATTCATTTTATATTTTTATAATCTTTTTTCATTAATGTATACATGAGATATGAGAACAATGATGTATAAAGTATTGGAGTTGCATTTATGTGCATTTTATGCACACATACATGCGGGTTGGGTTTGGTGTTTTTTTTTTTCTTTGTCTTTACCTTTATAATATGTTAGTCATACATTTATATTATATTAGTTATATATTTATGTTATATTAATCATATCTTTATGTACATATATCATACTTTTTTTTGTGTGTTATATTTTAACTTTAAAAAAAAAACCAATGACATTTATATTATATTAGTCATACATTTATGTACAAATATTATAGTACAACCAACATTACTAAAGTTATGACTAACATAACTAAAAGATATGACAAACACTACTAAAAAATATGACTAATATAACATAAATGTATGACATTTGAGAACATGTTTGGACGAATTTGTGCACAACCTAATGGTGTGTGGTGGGCCGGATTGACCCGAATGCACGGACCCTAGATCCGTACACCAGGTACACAAGAATTTTTATCAAAATATTGAGATGAGAATTTTGACATGTGCATAAGTTATAGGAATTTATGATTCGTGAAATACAACTTGATCTGCTAACATGCACCGCTCCCATTTTTTAAAATAGGATTAGAATCTAAATGATATTAACATTGTAACTTAGAGAATGTATCATGTGAGAGTGTTTCACGTATCTTATTTTGTGAGATTAGTCAACCTACACAATTTACAACCCAAAATTCAAATGAGCTTGTAAAAATTGATTTGATTGATGGATAATAGAGGTTTGTCTTATATAAGTTTTTGTGTATAACTTCAAAATGTTTAGCTATATAACTTATATGAACTAAAATGTATTACTTCATTCAGGAGAGATTTATTTTTTCGGAACATCTTTTTTTCCTCCCTCAAATCGCGACTTCATATCTCCTAGCGAGTTTCTTCAACTATGCGCCTATCAATGTTTTTCTTCAACCTCAATGCCTTGCAATTTGTTTCTTCTGCCTCTATCTGTTAGGAAAACCCTCGAGAATACATCTGATTAAATCACAAATCTCGTCATAGGATCGATTATAATGTATATTCTATATGACAATTAATCTTGTATAAGAAAGTTAACGAAATACCTTTCGCAGCGTGTTTTAACCTTTTCGTAGTTTCAAGAATTCCACGTGCTTTAACCTTTTCGTAGTTTCAAGAATTCCACGTAAATTCCGTCAAGCCTTCTCCGGTGTTCTCTCCAAAACTATTCTACGGTATTTCTTGTGTGTGGGCACAGTATAATATTGTGGACTATTTAATAGCATAAAATAGGAGTTTTAGAACTCTTTTTCTTGCTCTCTAAATCTCCTATTTCATATAGGAAAATATCTAGATAAAATCATATCAATTATATTTATCTCATAAATATCTCTTAATTGATATATGGGTGGGACTATCCGCACCCCACATTTTTCTAAGCACGCCCCAATTTCCACATATGGGTGTGCCCAATTTCTAAAGGAATTGGGGTGTGCTTAGAAAAATATGGGGTGCGGATAGTCCCACCCTTGATATATTTATCCGGATAGTCCAACAAACTTAATTATACCGCAGTATATATTATATAATATATTAAGTTCAATTTAGAGTCACCGAAGGGACCTAATCGACCAATTAAATTAAACTCCAATAAATTAATTTTGACTTAATCAACTCTTGACTAGTCAAAATAACTTATTAATCTCGTTCAACTCCACTATAAGTACGAGATTGCACTCTTAATTAAATTGGATTTATTGAAGTATAAAATCAATAAATAATATCCTTTGATTGATCGATCCAACATATTACCCCCTTCGATCAATTAAAAAATTGGAATAGGCTACCATGACCAATATGCCTTATTTCCAATATTCATCAATCTCAACCTCAACTTCTATTTAACAGTCCTCGTGTGATCATATCACACAATTTGATTCAACAAAGTTGAATACTGAGCTCAGTTTTACTATCAATAGAAAAACCCGTGAGATCATGATCATGCCTATTAGATAGGTGAAAGTGTCTAATATTGCAAATATATGTTCTCCATTATTTCACTCTAATTCCCAAGGTACCGAGATATTGATCAACAAAAATGATCTCACCCTTTGGCATCTCAAAGAACTTCGAGTTAGTAACAAAGTTACACTACTTGCTCAAGATTAAGGTAATATATACGTCAACCAATGATTTTAAATTGTATGGTCAAATCACAATTTAATTTCATATGATCCCGTCCAATCCACCATATGTGTATCTTCAACTCCATTACCAAGTTAAAGACAAACTTTAATGAAATTAAGATGATCTTATCAAAATAAATTGCCCAATTTATTTACTGATCACAGACAAGAATATTATGGATTGAATAATAAATCGAATCTTTCTGTGCTTAACAACTTAAACACTCGATTTAAAAATATATCTACAATCCATGGACACATACATAGCTCAAACAAACATTCAAAATGACAAATTATATAAATTCAAATGCGTCTGAAAAAACAAAAGGTTACTCAAGGGCACATAAGCATAAATACTACTCCCTCCGTCCCGCTCAAATTTGCACACTTTCCGTTTTCGTCCGTCCCATTCAGATTTGCACACTCCAAAAATGGCAAATAAAATTTACAAAATTGCCCTTTACTATTCAACTTTAACACTATAAAAACAGTTTTTTCTTGAGCTCCATGCCCAAAAGCAGTTTTTTCTTAACCTCCGTGCCCGTCCCTACGTGCAAATCTGAGCGGGACGGAGGGAGTAATACATTCTCTCCCACTTGCCCTAGAGTAAATGGGACATGTCTAGTACACCCATGTTCTTAATATGACCCTAAAAAACATCACCGGATAAACTCTTTGTAAAGGGGTCAGCAAGATTATCTGCAGATGTAATCTTGCACTATCTAGTTAGCTTATTCTTCTTTTTCTATACTTGTATAATGATGTTTTAAAATATTTTGTTGAGTATTATTTTAATACAATGATTTTAAACACTAAAAATGAAGTATTTCAATACTAATAAACACACTAATCATTTACAGAGTAATTAAGAAAGATGCTTATTTGTGATATAATTAATACATTTTGAATATACAAATAATCACGGGAATACAAGTAACAACATTTGGAGAACAAACAATATATTTGAGAACAATATGCGATATCTTTTAGTAAAACAAACAACATTTTTTAGGTATAGAAGTAATAAATATATTTTACTATAATTCAAAATATAATGCAAGGTTGGATATTGTGGATGTGTTGAGTCGAGTTGCATGAATTCTAAATCCACCCAACGAGTTCATAAAAATATTGTCTTTTAATAATACTAACTCGCTTCTAAAATATTTTTTATATTGAATGCACAAGCAGTCCAGTAAAAAGTACGTAACAAATACATCACTTTTTTTTACCTTTTAAAAACAAAAATTAAATTTAAAAAAAACGAAAAAACATTGGGCTGGCCTTCCAACTTGTTGAGATTTTCGTCATCTATTGGATTGATCCCACCTCAATCCATAACTTGAAATGGAACAAGGGGTGCTGGTGTTTTCTACAATGAAATATAAAATAGGATAAATAAATATTTTTTCATCTAAATTATCAATTTATTTTTTATATAAATTTTAAATTGTTTTATTTTGCCGTCTCAACTTTAAAGAGTTTACCTTCGAATTTGTCCAACAATTTCTAGTGTTCGTCAATTTTAGAGCAACAATTATTTGGGCTAACAATTTAGTAACATTAATTTATGAAATGTCAGAAATTAAGAACAATTTTAGCCCCAAAAAACCATTTAGGTACAAATTGTATGTAAATCACACATGCTTGTCCAAGTTTAGATTTTTTTGGGCCCAATTTGTTGATTTGGATTAAATTAATTACATGTGGCTAAATTTGAACTATAATCTCACATGAAACAATCACATTTTCATTTAAACACATGAGTTGCCTAAATCTATTAAAAATAATATAAATACATTAATCATAGAAACTAAGTCTTTTTTTTATATAAGAATTAAATTATTTATATTTCAAAAATATAAATTTAAAACACAAAAATAATTTTTTTTCCTTATTCAATAAAAAAAATCCACAATTTATGATTTTCTTGCCAATTTTCATCAAATGCATAAATAATTTATAATTCAATATTGAATTATAAAATTTGTTGGAAGTTACGTTAAATACAAAAATTATAATTTAATTTAATTTTTTTCAATAAATCTAAAATTATTCATATTAAATCCAAAAATTACATTGAAATTTCAAAAGTTAACAATTGAATAAACATAGTAAATATGAAATCATAAATTTAAAAGAATATTATAGTAAATCTGATTTTAATTTAAAAAATATAGAAATTAATAAGAAAAATCGGAAGAATTGTTTTATCTAAATGGATAATTACAAAAATAAAGTTAAAGAATCTTATTTTTTGTAAGTTAATTTATTTGATTTTAAGAAATTTCAAGTTAAAATTTAAAATAAATTGTTATAATTTTATTTTAACATGAATTAATATTAAAAAATTAATTTAAATTAATATTAAAATTTAAAAAAAAAATATATATATATATATATTAACATATAGCAAAAGAAATTAAAATAATATTAAATTATTTTAAAATATATTATTAACACAGAGTAAAATGAAAAATTAATATTAATTAATATTAAAATATATAAAATAAAATTATAATGATAAAAAAATCCAAAATAAATTTTCTTTAGATAAATTAATATTAATTTAGTTTAACTCTAAATTAAAATTCTAAAAATTTAACAAAGAGCAATAATATAATATTAAGTAATTTAATATCTTTTTTTTACTTTAGTTTTTGTATAAATCCATTTAGTTGAAATAATTATTTCAATTTTTCTTATTAGTTTTCGTATTTTCAAAATAGTACTTAGATTCGTTTGATTATTACTTCGAATTATTAAATTTTAGTTAATTTGTTTTTTAATTTTTGGAATTTTGATGTGATTTTCAGATTTTCTATGAATAATTTGAGATTTATTAAACAAAATTCTAAATGAAATTAATTTTTTATACATAAAGTAAATTTCCAATTTATTTTATTAATTTATCATTTAAATATTAGTTTTTGATACATGATTTTCGAATTTTATTCGAATATTTGAAAATTTATTAAACATGTATATTTTGAGATGAATTGTAAATAGTTTATGTATAGAGTAAAAGTAGGTTTGCAATTTATAAATTGTATATTTTTTTAGTAAATTATAAAAAAAATTTATTTGTTTTAATTAAATATTTTAGGATTTTAAAATTAATTTTTTAGTATATAAATATTTACTTTGTTGGTTTCAAGTGGTAAAAAAGGTTTAGGGGTTGAATAAACATTTTCAAGTTTTTTAACTTTTGAAAACAATATATACTTCACTTGCTTAAAGTTGTCGGAAACTCGCTTCTTATAACACAACATATAATTAGTTTTGAAGTTACAACTTACAATGCTACTTACTCGCTTCTTATAACACTACATATAATTAGTTTTGAAGTTACTACTTACAATGCTATTTACAACTTGACTGCAAGCGAACTTTATTTTTTTCCAAAAGAAATAAAAATCAACATATTTCACCCCTGTCCTCTGCGATGACTCGAACCGAGGACCTATACCTAGGTAGCAAGACACTTTTTACCACTAAGCTATCAATGCTACTAACAACTTGACTGCAAGTGAACTTTTAACCGTGGAAATCTTTGAGTATGGTGTAGAAATAATATTGAAGAGTTCTTGGAGAGATATTTTCCTAGGTAGATGATTTTATCAAATAAGTTTTATACTTGTACTTAACAAAATATATAACAAAATGTAAATATGCACAGGTAGTTTATAGTGATAAAATAATTCCTCTAATCCACTCTACAGTTTCTCTGGGAGAAACTTTACTAGGATATTTGCAGATCAAAGCACATGGCTAATTAAGCTAATCTGATACTAAAAAAAATAGATAGTTAAACTAGCTTACAATCGGATGCCAGTAAAACTTCTAAGCCCACACATGACCTTTGCAAACTCTTGATAGAAACCTAGTTAATTTTATATTAAAGACTCATAAAAATGTCAACTTCACACAAAATGTGATATAAAAAGTTTTCTTGAACTTGAATATAGACTTGTATCTGTGAGGATGAATGATTTAAAAAACTTTTGCTTGATGGGCTTAAGAATACTTGAAAGTCTTGATGTTTTCTTGTATATCTTTTAATTTAAGTTAAATTTTTAAATTTGATTATTTAACTTGATTAACATCTAGTATATAGATAACCATTTTTAGAAGATATGATTTTTGGAAGTTGTCTTTGGGGGAAAAAATATACGTGTTATTTTAATCAATGCACAATTCTGCTATTATATATATATTAGGAGTAACACTTCTGTGCACCAGTTGCACAGAATTGCACAGACCTTTATGTTATAAATGTAGTACCTTTATGTTATAAATGTAATATTTTTATGCATGTTCATTTTAAAAGGTATGAATATTTGTACATAAAGGTACTATATTTATAACATAAAAGTCTTCCTTGCAACTGGTGCACAGAAGTTTTTGCCATATATTAGATAAAGATTTTCCTAATGTCCCAAACAATCGTTTCATATCAGGCCATAAACTGTCCCAATACGAGCCCATTTGGACTAGCCCATCATAGTTTCCCAAATATTAATGAAATGGAAAAACACACACTTTGAGCTCCTTTTTCTGGGAGCCCATTAGATATCATCATCAATGACTTCAACATTCAACCAATTAACCAAATTAAAAATTTCAAACATTTTGTTTACACTGAACTCTTACTACAGGTTTCGTTTTTCTGTATATCTCTAGCACTTTAAATCATTTTATAAATTTAATTTCTTAAAATGGATGGTCAACACATGATGTTATGGATATAACTCTCTTCACGAAATTATATATGTAAAACGATCTTACATAAATTTTCGTGTTGACATACAACAAAGAAATTAATATTATAGTCTAAAATTATCTGTGTTGGCTGTAATTACTTCTTGAGGCCATTTTCTGACTGCCAATTAAGTTTACCAGATTGAGAAAAAATATCAAAATATTAAGAAGACAAAAACACCTCTACAACAACCACAGGATCTGATGTCAACCTCCCAAAGTAGAAATAATTCCAAGAGACAAAACTTAAAAGCCTTGATGTTATGTAATCATTAAAAAACAATTAACATTTCAGGAAATCTGGGGGAACAACCATTGGAAAACCAACAACACTTGTTTAGAAACAAACTAGGTTATTGAAGAAACTATAATAATTTTCTTCAAACACTTGCAACTACGACCAAGAGTGGTGTGCATGGTAACATTTTCCTATATATATATATCATTAAAATTATTTTTCATTTAATAATTACGATGTCTTCCATTTTGGTTTATAAGTATCACTGTTTTCAATTTCGTCCCATAATTTAAGAATCTGTCCTATTTCAGTCAAATTTTGGGTGAAAATTTTGAATTTTGCCTAAAAATATTATGCATGTGATCTTCCAAATTGGGGCTTTCCGGTGACGTAAAAGTGATGCGTCGACATGTGTCAATCAATATGAATCTGACACATGTCGTCATGTCACTTCCAGGTCACCGGAAAACCCCAATTGAATAGAAATTGGATAGATTCTTAGATTGTGGAACCAAATTGAAAATTGTGATAATTATGTGACAAAAATCGAAAGACACGTAGTTGTGAGATGAAAAATGATTTTAACCGTATATATATGTATAAAAATCTAACCAGTATGTCCTATGCCAGGACTACGACCAGGAGTGGTAGCTTTAACATTACCAATTTTTGCATGCTTATATAATTTTCTTGAAATAATTATCCTCCTGGGAATTGGAAGCATCATCACATCTGATTTCTTTGACACCATTAATGGCAGCTCTCCCTTGATGCCCTTATTAACTTGGGAGCAGGATGCTACCAGCAGATGATCATGAAATATGATAGTAAAAATTATAAGAAATATTATTATTTTAAGTGCCATATATATGGGATATATAGATGTAGTTTGTAGAGTGTATGAGCAACTTTTATAGCTGTATTGCTCTTTATAGTAATTAAGCATGAAGCTGCAACTCTACACTGGTCTCATGCACCCGGGGTGACTAGCACTACTCTATATTATTATTATTATTTTGGGAAACTAAATTTAGAAATATTAGTAATTGTGAAAGTTCCTATTAATTTAGTTGCTTCTGCAAAAATAAAACAATTTTCTTTTGACAATTTTAAGTTTTCATGGATGCTATTTTTATTTATTTATTTTTCATAATGAACAAAATCTCGTCGAGTAGCTTTCAATTATGTCTTATTTTATAAATAAGGTGGAAACCTTTCTTTAAAAAGAATTTATAAATTCTTAACATCTTATTTTAAAATGAAATAAGATATTAACTTTAAATCTTTACCAAACATTTTGAGGAGAATATAAGCTTATGAAAACATTTATTAGATGTTTTCAAGAACTTATAATATGCTAACCCAAATATCCTCTTAATCTTAGAAATATAAAAAATTAAATAATAGATGATATATTAGAGATTAAAGTTCGTACTCATCAAATATGGACAAAAATAAGGAAATGGACTAATTAATTTATTGGTTTTTCCAATAATTTTTTAAACCGGTATGAAATATCCAACAATTAAACTCATATATATGTGATGAAGGAAGTACATACGGGCTTATTCTAGCTTATTTTAAGAAGAGTGACTGCGATTTCCATCATTAAGGGAAAAGAAAATCTTAATAAAGCTTATCATGATTTTATGTTTTTGCTTTTTTCTTTTTCTTTTTTTAATTACTTCATCTTTCCACTATAATAAAAAAAAATCATTTACGATGAGATTTTTTGCGATAACTAATAGTCTATTATTGCGGCAATTTATTGTCAAAATAATTGATAATATAAATTGACAATAAGTTATCACAAAAAATAATTAAAGAATATTTTTTTTAAAAATGTAATTAGCGACACATGATGATGTCCCTAATGGGTATTAGTGGCAACAACATTGTCGCAAAAAAAAAAAAAAAAACTACTTGAAAGAAGACTTTTGAGATAATAATTAAGCGAATGAATTTTATTGTAAAGAGTAGTGATTGTGTGCATCAAGTGCATGGATCATGATCCATGTAAATTTAAAAAAAACTTGGGCGCGGATCCAGATCCGACCCGATTAGTATAACTTTTATGTTATATTAGTATAACCTTTAAGTAAAATTACTTATACTTTTTTCAGTATAAAAAAATAATTATAAGTTATTTAACCTTTATGTTAACCGAGTATAACATTTATGTTATATTAGTATAACCTTTATATATATATATATATATATATCATAATCTTTAAGTGATATTACTTAGATTTTTTTCACTATAAAATTCATATAGTATGACTTAACATTTATGTTATATTAGTATAATTTTTATGTACAAATATCATAACCTTTATGTACTTAAAGAATAACATAATGTTATACTATTATAACGAAAATGTTAAATTATCATGCATAAAAGTTATATTATTACAATATAAAAGTTTTGAAAGGTATTATAAGTTTGTCATACTCTACAAAAGGTTATGCGAATATAAATAAAATGTCAGGTTCGCCAAACTAAAAAGTTAGACCAACATAATTGCGAAACTAGGGTTTGGGCGTGTGGACATGTGAAGTGCGTGTGGAACGTGTGAAATACACCCTCGAATCGAGTTGATTCAGTTACATGGATTTAGGATCCGTACAGCTGGTGCACATAAATAAGAGTTGGGCTGGTGTACACCAGTTACATGGATCTACCCCGAACCGAATCCGGATTGATATGGAAAATATAAATAATTTTTCGTTTTTTTTTCTTCACTTTCACGCTAGGTTTTGATCTCTCTTCTGTTGTGCCTCTCTTCTTCTCTCTCATTCTTCTTCATTTTTTGTCTTTCTTTCTCGATCTCTTCTTCTTCTCATCTCTTCTCCCCTTCTTCTTTTTTACCTTTCTTTCTCGAAGCACGACGTTCTCTATTTCTCTCAGACCTCATCTTCTCCATATCGCGATGCGAGGCTATTATTTTAAAAGTTAAAATCCATATTTATCAGTTCGAAAAATATAAAATTGTATCTGATTTCGTGTTCTTAATGTTTAATGATAGATGATCATTCAAATACACATAACATAGTTGAGTTATCTACTGATGAAGATGAATTTATTGATGTGAATGTCTTGTATATATAACTGACTTATTTTAGTTTTGTTTATAAAATGTATTCTTAATAATATATAAAGGTCACCTTATTAAGACAGAAGGTATACGTAACTTAACATAAACGTTTTGGAATTTATACATAATGTGTCTTAAATGGTTGACTTATAAAGGTATACTTAAAAATATATAATGGTCATCTTATGAACACATAAAGGTATATTTAACTAAATCTAAAAAAAAATGCTAAGATACAGCTAGTTTTACAAAATGTATGTCTAACACTACTAAAAGATATACTTAATATAACACTAAAGGTATGACTAACATAACTAAGGTCTGTCTAACACAACTAAAAAATATAGTTAACATAACTAAAAGGTCTGTCTAACACAACTAAAAAATATAGTTAACATAACATAAAAAGTATATCTAACATAACTAAAAGATATGTCTAATACCACTAAAATGTATGCTTAATATAACATAAAGATCAGTCACTTAAAAGCATGTTTGAGCGGATTTTGTCCGCGACCTAAAGGCGCGTGCGGGTGCATACGAGCGTGTGAAGGGTCGAGTCGACCCGTGTGCACGGATGTAGGATCCGTGCACCAGTTGTATATAAGTTTTTGTCCATAAATAATTATTTATTGTAAAAAAAAAATCGGTTATAGTGCTCGTTCTGAGATTAGAGGTGGATATCTTTGTCCCTCTTTCCTATGCCCTACAGGATTTGGACTCCAACCCAGAAAAAAGAAAGAATTTTAAAAAGTAATAATAATAATAATAATTAATACAGCAATTTCTAATCAACCTTGAATTGTAAAGGACTAAAAAACAAAGCAAAAAAGGGGTGTGGGACCCTGGGAACCTACATAAATTCAAGTTTGAAAGGTAAAAACCTTTCAGTTGACTGATATTGTTTAAAATATAATTAAAAGATTCCAAAATTAAACAATAATATGGAAAAGAATTGGTGTTCAATTGTCCTCTATAATTCAATTACTAATCAAACAAACTTTGCTCACCTAATCATGAAAATGGCTTACCGTTAATTGTATTAAAATCGACCACGAAGCTATGTCTCCATATCCTTAATATACTAAATTAAGTTAAATAGCATTTTGGAGAAAACTACAAATACCAAAGTTGCAACACTACCAGATTAAATAATTGAATGTGTATCTATTTTTATAATAAACAGAATTAACTACCGTTCACTCCTCAAATTTGAATTGAGTACCTTGTCTTTTGTAAGTGCATCTTTTTGGATTCCCAATTAATTTCTTTTCTAATAAACTTTTGACCTCTCCTCATGATCACCGTGTTGCTTTCACTCAAGATCGGATCTTTTATTGGATTTAAACTTTTGCAACTAATAAAATATCACGAATATATATTTGGGTGCAACTACTTGTGGGGTATCGGTCCATATACAAATAGCTTGTCATAACTATTACAGAGTATATACCTGAATACACCGACTCTATAACTGATAGAATAAGCAAGAGAGCTGAAAATAGAAAAGACAAGGTAAAGAGCAGATATCACCAATCAGTCTTGGAGCCAACACACAGGACTGTGTTATAGATTCGGTTCAGTCCCCCTTTAATCCATTGTCACAAAGCAAGCACCAAGCCAACCCTGGTAGCACCACTTAGGAGCCTTAACAGACACGGATCCAGAACATACCCAAACGAAAACCACACCCTTTTATCGAAAAAAGAAACATATCCTCAACACATGTACATCTGTTTCTTGGCACAAAGACTCAGTAAAAAAAGGATAAACCTATCACAACCCCTATTTCTCTCTCTTTCTCACATAGAACGAAGATAGAACATCAAAGGGGCAGATCTCTTCTCACTCCCTCTCTCTACCCAAACCCTAGAACATATATAACCGGTGAAAAACCGACCAAAAGGACAGTAAAGGACAACCCGAGGTCGAGAAGGACCGTCGGGCACAAGGACAGCCGATGGCTCATGGTATACGAAGATCAGAGTAGAGAAAGAGAAGGGGAGAGGCGCCGCGGAAGAGAGAGAAGAGAGGATTAGGGTTATCACCAGAAACGGAGTGAAAAGAGTATATATATGGAAGAACAAGAGGCTGAGATACAAGATCAAAGATCAAACGACATGGATCAAACAACCACTTAAGGGATGGGCTTGGGTCGGGATCCATGGTTTGCATCCTCAGTGGGCTGCCAACAGGGAAAAAAGTGAGGCCCAACAAGTTTCGGCCCACAACTTACATTTCTCCACCTTGGGCCAAACTTGGTGCATTGCAGACTTTCCACAGACATAGGGGGTCATCATCACCGATTTGTTTCTTTCCTGCACAATCACAAAGAACCATCACAAAGATGGGAGCAAGAATAGAAACCACAAAGAGCACAAAGCACATAGGTAGATCACAAAGATCACAAGGAGCAGTCACATATACTGCAAATCACAGAGCACATCATAAAACAGGTGAGATGTTCAGGGCCTTCAAACAGGACCTAAACTTCTCAAGGGGCAAACACTTTGTTCCCATATCAGTAGGGTTAAATTCAGAGGGAATTTTCTCCAGATTGACAATTTCTTTTTCAACAATATCTCTGATAAAGTGGTACTTCACATCAATATGCTTGGTTATGTCATGGAAGACGGGATTTTTGCAAAGTTGGATCCCTGATTGAGAATCAGAGAACACAACAACATCTTCAGAAAGAAAACCAATGTCAGATAAGAGGCCCTTAAGCCAAATAGCTTCCTTAATGGCCTCAGTGGCTGTAATGTATTCAGATTCAGTAGTAGATAGAGCCACAATACTCTGTAATTGAGATTTCCAACTAATACATGCACCACATAAGGTAAACACATAGGATGGTATTGATTTTCTGTTATCTTTGTCATTTGCAAAATTGGAATACACATAGCCACAAAGGTTAACACCATTATCAGATTTGCCAAAATCAATTCCAGATTTTATAGATCCTTTCAAATATCTCAAGAGCCATTTAATAGCCTCCCAATGAGGCATTCCGGGATTAGACATGTATCTACTCAAGCAACTAACAGAATAAGCAATATCAGACCTTGTACTAACCATAAGATACATCACAAAACCAATGGCATTAGCATAGGGCACATAAGACATCTCAGTTATTTCAAGACCAGTCTTGGGAGACTGATCTTTACTTAACATAAAATGAGCAGCAAGAGAAACAGTCACACTTTTGGCATCATTCATAGAGAATTTATCAAGAATCTTTTGCACATAGACAGATTGATTAAGAGATAAAGTACATGCATCTCTATTCCTGATAATATCCATCCCTAAGATCCTTTTAGCATCACCAAGAAGTTTCATATCAAAATTATCACTTAAACACTTAGTTATGTGATTTATAGCACTCAAGCAAGGGCTGACCAGAAGCATATCATCAATATAAATCATCAAGAACAAAGGAGTTTGAGCATCTTTCTTAAAATATAAGCATGAATCATAGACACTTCTTTAAAATTTCAGAGAGAGCATGCATGAATCAAACTTCTTGTTCCACTGCCTAGGAGATTGCTTAAGGCCATATAAGGATTTTTTCAAAAAACACACATGATCAGGATGCACTTTATCAACAAATCCCTCAGGTTGTTTCATGTATATATGCTCATCAAGTTCACCATATAAGAATGCAGTTTTTACATCCATTTGCTTAAGTTCCCAATTAAAATGAGCAGTTAAGGCAAGTATGACTCTCACAGTAGTGAACTTCACAACAGGAGCAAATATTTCAGTGTAATCAATGTCTTCCTTTTGAGTGAATCCTTTTGCAACAAGTCTAGCTTTAAATCTAACAGAATCAGTTTCATGTTTGACCTTAAACAACCATTTACAATCAACAATAGAACACTTAGCAGGTTTTGGTACAAGCATCCAAGTATGGTTATCATGCAAAGATTTGATTTCTTTATTCATAGCTTTTAACCATTTATCAGATTCTTTAGATTTCAAAGCTTCATTGTAAGTTTTGGGTTCATTTCCATCCAGAGAATCAAACACATTGTGCATAAAAGAAGAGAGCTGATAATCATTTAGACATGAATGAATCCTAACATCTCTCTTAGCCCTATCTCTAGCAAGCATATAATCACTTAGATCATCAGTAGGAGGAGTCTCATCAATTTGATCAGGTTCTTCATTATCAGATTGATTATTAACAGGTTCAGCTTCATATTCCATAGCATCAGTTTGAACAAGTATAACAGGATGAGCATGTATGGGTGCAGTCAGAATTGGTGGAGTCTCCACCTCAACAAGAACATTCACAGAAGAAACACATAAGCATGGAAAATCATCTTCATTAAAAATCACATTTCTACTAGTGATAGTCTTAAAACCAGGTTCAGATTTCATCCAACACTTATAGTCTTTTATTCATTCTGGATAACCTAAAAAGACACACTTCATAGATCTTGGTTCAAGTTTATCAAGTTTCTGATGCACATAAGCAGAACACCCAAACACTTTCAAGTTTGACAAGTTGACAGGTTTTCCACTCCACACAGTTTCAGGAACATTACCATTTAAAGGCACATAGTGGCATCTATTTATCAAATAAACAACAGTAAGAACAGCTTCACCCCAAAACATCTTAGGCAAGCCAGAAGTACACAACATGGATCTTACTTTATCTAAAATAGTTCTATTCATCCTTTTAGCAATTCCATTCTGTTGAGGTGTGTGAACTACAGTCCTATGCCTTTTAATTCCAAATTCAACACATAGAGTATCAAATTCAGCATTACAGAATTCAGTCCCATTATCAGTTCTTAAAGTTTTAACTTTCTTCCCAGTTTGAGTTTCAACCAAGGTTTTCCAAGACTTAAACTTATCAAATACATAAGATTTGTTCTTCATAAGAAACACAGACACTTTTCTTGAGAAATCATCAACAATAGACAGGAAATATCTATTTCCACCATGAGTAGGCACAGGGGCAGGCCCCCACACATCAGCATGCACATATTCAAGAATGGAAGAACACTTAGAGGGATTAGAGGGAGAGGAGACAGGGAATGACATCTTATGTTGCTTTCCAAGAATGCATGTCTCACATAGAGGTATATCAGAGATCATATCATTTCCTATGTATGAATTTTTATGCAAGATTTCAAGACCTTTTCCACTTATATGACCTAGCCTTTTATGTCATGTTTTAGTCATATCATGTTTCATAGAGTTAGCATGCAAGACAGGTTCAGCAGATCAGACATAAAAGTTTTGCATTCTCACAGCTTTGAAAGCACACATATTACCCTTTATAATCATTTGACAACCTTTCCCCCAATTACCATGCAAGCCACAATCTTCAAGGATAACAACAGAAAGCAGATTACTTTTTAAATTAGGAACATGTCTTACCTGTTTAAGAGTTAATTCAAAACCAGTTTCAAACTTAAGATAAATTGTTCCAATTCCAATCATAGTACTTTCACTACTATCTGCCATAGAGACATTACCATTTTCAAGTTCCACATAGGAAGTAAACAAGTGCCTGTGAGGAGTCATATGATGTGTACATGCAGAATCAAAAATCCAATCATTGTCACATAGAGATGCAATCACAGAATTCACATAGTCATTTGTGAGAAACACATCACCAAGATTATCAGCCACAACATTAGCTTGACCATTAATTTTATTTTCCTTTTTAGGTTCAGTACATACATTGGCATAATGACCAGGTTTCCCACAGTTATAGCACTTTCTGTTTTTAGTCCTAGGCTTAAAACCATCATTTTTCTGATTCTGATTCTGACCTTGGTTGTGATTCTGATTAGGTTTACCTTGGTTACTAGTTGAGGGTCTGTTCTGAGCATTGTTTTTATGTTTACCTTTCACAAAGTTAACATCACCAAAGGACCTATTGGTTTTAGAAGATTTTAGATCCAATTCTTTACTTTTCAGACCATTGATCACAATATCCAAAGTAACCTGATCTCTACCATATTTAATAGCAGATTTAACATCACTATAGGAATCAGGAATAACATTCAAAAGCACAATGGGAGTGTATTAATCTATATTCTTATCACCAATCAGCTTTATATCTTGGACCAGTTTAGTGAAAACATCAAGGTTAGCATCTATATTTTTACTTAAATCCAATTTGAATCTAAAGAACTTTTCAAGCAAAAACATTTTAGATGGCAAAGATGTTTCAGTGTAGAATTTCTCCAACTTTTCCCACAAAGATTTAGCAGATTCATGCTTTCCTAGTTTCCTTATCACAGAGTCAGATAAGTTCAGAATAATTAATGAGTAAGCAAGTTCATCTAGTTCACTTTTCACATCATCAGTAATCTTATCATCATAAGACAAGGTTATAGCCTTAAAACATTTTTGTTGTACCAAAACACCTTTCATTTTCTGCTGCCAGATGGAGAAATCTCCATTTCCATCAAAGGATGCAACCGGGTAAGCATTCATGATGTATATGCAAAGCACAAAGCAAGATGACAGAGAGATATCACACAGAAGCCAAGCAACAAGGTGGAACAGGATATCACAGAGAAAAAAAGCACACAGAGCCTGGTTTTCCCCCCAATCCCAGATTCCAGAGACACTTACGGTCCGGACAAGGTGGGTATACCGGGGATACCAGGTAACAAGAATACGCAGTGGAAAGAGACAAAGAAAGAGCACAAAATAGGCAGATCAACCTTCATAGAGAGAGACCTAGACCTATACCAGCACAAACAGAGCCCAACAGACAGATCACACAGGATCTTACCAAGGAAAAATAAACGAGAGATAGAGGTAAAGCCACGATACCTGACCACCACAACACCACAACACTAATTGACCGACATCGTTCAACAACGGTACTCTGATACCACTGTTGGGTATCGGTCCATATACAAATAACCTGTCATAACTATTACAGAGTATATACCTGAATACACAGACTCTATATCTGCTAGAATAAGCAATAGAGCTGAAAACAGAAAAGACAAGGTAAAGAGCAGATATCACCAATCAGTCTTGGAGCCAACACACAGGACTGTGTTATAGATTCGGTTTAGTCCCCTTTAATCCCTTGTCACAAAGCAAGCACTAAACCAACCCTGGTAGCACCACTTAGGAGCCTTAACAGACACGGATCCAGAACATACCTAAAGACTCAGTAAAAAAAGGATAAACCTATCACAACCCCTATTTCTCTCTCTTTCTCACATAGAACGAAGATAGAGCATCAAAGGGGCAGATCTCTTCTCACTCCCTCTCTCTACCCAAACCCTAGAACATATATAACCGGTGAAAAACCGACCAAAAGGACAGCAAAGGACAGCCCAAGGTCAAGAAGGACCGTCGGGCACAAGGACAGCCGGTGGCTCATGGTGTACGAAGATCAGAGTAGAGAAAGAGATGGGGGAGAGGCGCCGCGGAAGAGAGAGAATAGAGGATTAGGGTTATCACCAGAAATGGGGTGAAGAGAGTATATATATGGAAGAACAAGAGGTTGAGATCCAAGATCAGAGATCAAACGACAGGGATCAAACAACCACTTAAGGGATGGGCTTGGGCCGGGATCCATGGTTTGCATCCTCAGTGGGCTGCCAATAGGGAAAAAAAGTGAGACCCAACAAGTTTCGGCCCACAACTTACACTACTACATCACGATGAGACATGAAAAAGTTGGATAGAAGTTAGAAATATATTACAATTGGTTCACTTTTTAAAATGGCGTTGTTGTATACATACATATATCATATATGTTCCCATGTAATTTATCATTCTTTAAAAGATGGTATTTTTTATACACAAAAATTTATATGAGACGGTCTCACATAAGACCTACCCTATAATTCATAGTTACTCTTTCAACATTTCAAGAAAAATAAAAAATACTCACTTTATATATCTCTCAACTTGAGTTGTAAGATGATAAATCTGAATCAAAATCAAAGTTGTGTAGGAATTTAACTGTAAAAGTAGTAAAGAAGGTGAAAAATTACCTTTATAATTAACCTTATAATATATAGTTCATTAGGGCATACATTTTATCCTCACGACAAATCACTCTGTGATGTTGAATGTACATATATATCTAACTTATAGGCATAAGAGTGACCAAGAATGGTGTGGTGTAATTTAATTATTTAAGTTCGTTTTGCTAACCTCTTGTACTACGAGATTGATGATCAACAATATATTTTTCATTTGGTAAATTAAGCGAAATGATCATTTATCCAATATCTTTAATATCGCATGCATTCGGCATTATTACTCAACAACACATGTAGCATCAATAATATAGGGGGGGAGAGAGGACCCCAATTATTTGTAAAATGTGTGGTTTCATTTATAATAATTTGTAGAATAACAAGTTTGTTTTTTAGCAAGATTTTACGATTCGTTCTGTTTAATTTAGTCCAAAATTGACATCTTATCTTTCTAACACATTCCATTAAATTTTAGATTATATCACTCTATCTTTTATCAGGAGAATCAATTAATCATTTTATTTACATTTTCATCTCTATCCAAAACAAGTAGTGCCATTTCATCTTGTACCCATACTAATATAAGTAAGTTGTTCCATTTTCATTAGTTTGTACCATATAAATTTTGCAAAAATTTATATAAGACCGTCTCACGGATTTACTTTTGTGAGACAGATCTTTTAGTCCAACCCAAACCCAATAATCCGGCCCAATCCAAATCCAGCCCAAGCACCCAATCCAAGAAAAATCTAAACCGTAGCCCACCAACTGCATTGTCGTATGGAATGTCTTACAAAATTCTTAGCATAATTCATTTCCACAGAAATTGCATCGCATAACCGTCGAACATTGTATGCTTTTTTATTTTTTTTGTTTCTTCTTATCTCTTTTTTTTTCACCGCCTCACATAATTTGCTTTTTTTTTTTTTCTTCTTATATCTTCATTTTGTTAGGGTTATCTCTTCATTTTTTTGATTGAATTGTTAAATATGTTTTTTTATATTGTGTTGATTTTTTAGTTTGTTTTTGATGTACAGATGATTTAAAATTTCATATAAGATTTTTTTGATTTCACTGTTAGTTATGTTTTTTTTTAATATATTCTGTTGATTTTTTCATTTGTTTTTATATATATTGAGGATTGAAAATTTCGAATATAGAATGAAGTGAAAATTGATAATGTTTCAAATATAAATACATAAGTTTCTATAAGTATGCATTTTATAACTATATGTATTCGTTTTAAAGCTATAAGTATACGTTTTTATTCTCATTGTTATATTGATATATAAGTAAGTGTTTCATATAAGTATGTGATCTACAACTATAAGTATGTGTTTTTAAGTTATATGTGTTTTTATTCTTATTGTTATGTTGCTATATAAGTAAGCGTTTTGTATAAGTATGTGTTTTGCAGCTATAAGTATGGATTTTAAAGTTATAAGTATGAGTTTTTATTTTTATTGTTATGTTGCTATATAAGTAAGTGTTTTATATAAGTATGTGTTTTACAACTATAAGTATGTGTTTTAAAGCTATAAGTATGTGTTTTTATTCTTATTGTTATGTTTCTATATATATAAGGATTTTATATAAGTAGATATTTTACAACTATA
This sequence comes from Scutellaria galericulata, assembly GCA_946896805.1. NCBI lineage: Eukaryota > Viridiplantae > Streptophyta > Magnoliopsida > Lamiales > Lamiaceae > Scutellaria > Scutellaria galericulata. Next base: position 13,914,417 of record OX335794.1, read on the forward strand.
AGTATGCATTTTAAAACTATAAGTATGTGTTTTTATTCTAATTGTTATGTTGTTACATAAGTAAGAATTTTATCTAAATATGTGTTTTACAATTATAAGTACGTATTTTAAAGTGATAAGTGTGTTTTTATTCTTAGTTACTTCATAAATTAAATAACGAAGTACATGTATTTTTATACATAAATAAGATTGAAAATGATAAATTCAAATTGATCAAGAATGAAAAATTTTATGGCAGTAGATTCATCGTCATCGCCGTCATTGTGGATTGAACTTCCCAAAAATCTGACCGCTAATATTCTTCAAAATCTAATATTTAAAATGAAAATGTTCACTATTAATATTTGTATTCTACACTGGTACGATGATTAAGGTATTAAATTAATATATTGTTTCAAAAACACAAAGGATAATTATTAATATAATGCAATCATTAATATAATTGTTAGGAAGATGATGGGTAGCCGTGGAAGAAATAGGTGTCAGAAGCAATTGAGGAAGAAAACAAAGATGTCCAACAATATATCATGCAAATATGTTGCTTCGGTTCTTATTGGACTTTACTGGATTAGGGCTGGATATAGGTGGGTGGGGACATGGGTCATGGGGTGGGTCAAATAAGATCCGTCTCAAACAAGAAAATTCGTGAGACGATCTTACAAAAAACTAACTCTATAAATTTTGGTTGTACCACTTTGTGATAGGATCACCTATCACAGAGGTATAAATGATCGAAAAGAGTTGAAAAACGAAAGAATAGAAGTCAACAAAAAATAATTTTACCTTAAAAAAATGTTGCTTTTTTGTTGTTGTTGTTGTTGTTTTGTTTGGGGGAGTGGGGGTGTTGTTTGAGATAGAGAGATTGTTTCGAGAGGAATTAAAGATCTGATCTATTGTCTATTGAATGGTACTCCTAGTACGTATCTCTTAATTAGCATTAAATAATTTCGTTGACGAAGATATTGATAATTTATTTTAATCTCTATGTTTTCTTGAGATCTGTTTCCTTGAATGACAAAACTTAACGTGGTGTAGAAATTGAAGTTTTATTGCAATATTGCAATAAAACTGCTGAACTGATCCATCAGGACCAGGGGCGGACCCATGTAGGGGCCAAGGGGGCACTGGCCCCCCTAAAATTTCCAAAAAATACAAGGGTATATTAGTAATTTTATATTTTAATTAAAAAATAAATAAATAAATATTAGTTTTCATGATTTAATTTAACATTTTTATCCATTCATCTATTTTTTCTTAATTTTTATTTGTATTTATCTGTGGATATTTTTGTCATTAGTTAAATATTTTCTTACTCAACCGACCCCCTTTATAAATTAATTTAAGCACAAAATTTATCTTATTATTTTATTTAACTGAAATTTGTTTTGTTTTTTATCGTTAGATTTCATCAATTTATTTATCCCGTTTGTTGCCAACAATATACTATTGAGTATTGAGGGTTTCCATTTAACTTTATCAAAAAATTCAGTGATTTAAGATAGTTTCTTTGAGTTTGATAAGGTTTTTCGATTGATATTGTGTGAGTATTTCAGTATTAAGAATAAATTAGAAAATGTAGATATGTGTTCTTCTTCTTCTTCATCTTTTTTTTTTCTTTCACAGAGTCTACACAAATTTAATTTTAAGGATCTCTTTTACATTATTTACCCCTCTCGCTCTCTCTCAATTCATCATTCATCTAATTCCAATGTATACTGTGTTAACAATGAAAATATCATGCATCAATTTTAAAACACGAAAAATATAAGAAAAATGTTGTAATGTGTTAGTTTAATTAATTTTTTTTTAAAGTTAATGCTGTCATGTTGGGTTGTAATTAAGTTAGAAATTTGGATGTTATTATAATTTTATAAAATAATATATTAACTCTATTAAATTTTGATAAATTTATATTTTAAATTTAATATTATTATATTTTTTTTATTAATCGACTAGGGCCCCCCGGATTGAAATCCTGGGTCCGCCACTGATCAGGACCATCACTCCCCCCATAAAATGTTATATCTATCCATATTTTAATAGATTTATTTAGTAATTACAAACTCATATATACTTTATTTCACTATATGCATGATTGATTTCCTAGTGATCCCAATAAGAATGTTTTCGTTATAGTACTGTACATTCAGAATGAGTGTGAGATTTAAATTAATATGATCCCCCAACTTTTATGTTACTATGTTAGAATCAACCTAATGAAGATACTAAAACTAATAAGACAGAGTATAATCCATGGATGAAAATGTTCCAAAATATTGTCGATATTATTTTATTTTTTTTCATTTTTTCATATAACCGATAAAAAAAAGGTAACAATAATATTTTTCCAATATTTTTCATTTTTTCACATAATTACCAATATAGAAGCGAGATACCATGAAATTTAATTAAAATATCGGTAAATATTGGTATCGATTTCGATATTGATAGCTTCGTGGTACAAATTGTTGGAAAATTGGGAAAATATCGTTGTCATATCGGCAAATATTTGTAAATATCAATTTCAGTAAAAAAATTGATTTATTTTGTAATATAATTTTCTGATGAATGACCGCACTCTTTCAAGAAAAATATGTATTTTGTGCCTAAATAATATTGTTATTTACACATTAAGTGTAGCGTGTATAGGATCAAAAGTTTGTTAATGCGTAAATAATTGTTAATTGTAGTGTGTATAAGATAAAAAATTTATGAAAATTGAAATAATTAGTCTTCATTTCATTTTAGTATTAGTAATGAAAGAAACTGTTTCGGATGAAAGTTTCAGAGATGTGTAAAGTCTTGTGAACAATGTAAAAACACTTTAGCAACACAAGCAACGAAAAATAAAATGTAAAACAACAAACTTAAAACAAAAACAACAAAAGATGATTTAAACACAAGCAGACAAACTAATATTAAATTAGTTTAATAGATGAAGAACATCAATAAAGAAACAACATTTTTCTTAAAATTGTTTCTCATCTTCTAGTATATTATTCAAAATACATAGATAAAAGATTTCTTGGAATGACTAAGTCACTAACACACTTATCACTAAAAAAACATTTATATGAGACATGCAACTTCTCTTCAGACAAATAACCTCCCACTTTTTGTTCATGTAAGATTTTAATCTTATAATAAGACAGTTAATAAATTAAGAATAGTTATTAATAAAAAAAAATTCAAAATGCAACAATATGAAAACAGATGTTGGAACATTCCTAAAAACATTTCATGTCCTTTGTGTTAGAACATCTTTCAAGTAATAATGTAACCAAATATTTTGAAATTCTCTGATGTCAAATAATATTTATATAAAAGTTAATTTCAATTTTGGTCATATATGTATGGTCTTTTTCATTTTTTAACAATCAAATACACATTTTCCAATTTTGGTCTTGTATGTTTCAACTTTTTCTAATATCAGTCCAATTTTCCAATTTTGGTCATGTATGTTTCAATTGTTTCCAATTTCAATCCAATTTTAGTCAAAATTTCCAAAATCATTGATGTCACGTGAGATTTTCCGGCGGCCATCCAACCAAAATTGGATTGAAATTGGAAAAAATTGAAACATACTGGACCAAAATTGGAAAACTTAATTGAAATTGGAAAAAATTGAAATATATAAGACCAGAATTGAAAAAAAATTAAAACACATAGGACCAACATTGAAAAACATATATTTGGTTTTCCAAAAAATGGAAAGGATCGTACATATAGGACCAAAATTGAATTAACCCTTTATATAATTTATTATCTCCATAGATGTAAATATGTTTTTTTTTTTAAGTAAAATATATGGATTGATGTTAGTAATGATATTGTGTAAAATATTATGTCCGATTTCCTCTTTTTTTACAAAATTATGTTATTTTTCTAAATTTTATCTATATTTTCACCGATATAAATATTTCCCGAAATCGAATTTTCTTCATTCCTACAATCAGGATGAGAGAGAGGGAGGAAGAGAGAGAGGGGATTTATTCTAGCGCGCACAGTTTATAAAATGACGTGAATAAGGTCCAGCCCACAAAGGAAGCCCATTATTAGGTCCAACAATAGAATGACCCAGTTGAGGAGGATAAATTGCCCAAATTCTATCAGTGGACCAAGACCAGCATTGCCAAGAGCTAGCCCAAAGGGGTGATCCACCCAAATATGCTCTAAATTCTCAATTCATAATATTTATAATTCCATATATGATAAATATATAAATTTTTGAGAGCTGGCTTGCTAATTTTTCATTTTATATATTAATGTAATATTAAATAAAGAAACCATGATGGAGATAATATAGATTAAAAACATTATATATCAATATAATGAATTTTGTTTGACAAATTGGGACAAACGTATGTTAAAATTTAGAAGTACATGATGAAATTTGGGTCATCACAATTTCATTAAATTGCAGTCTAATTTGTAAATAAAGTGATAAACATCCGAATAATTTAACAACTGCAGCATACACATATTTAATGTTTTAAAATACGCTAGGCGCTTGCGTCAAGCGCCTGATTTCTCAATTCGTTCATTTTTTTAATATATCTCATTAAATAATAATAATTTGATAGAAGTTTGTAATACACTAAGAACACCATCGTTCTGATAAAAAGTAAAAAAAAATTATTTGGCGCCTAAAACTGAATTGTTCTGCCTAGAGCCGCCTAAAATCGAATTTTTCCACCTAGGATCGCCTAGAGCCTAAGGTAGTCGAATAGGTAAAAATCAGTGCGGCGATAAGCCGCCTAACACTTAGACACCGCCTAGGCGGCTGCCTAAATTGATTTTTAGAGCACTGCACATATTGTGAATTTCGACTAGAAATGGAATGATTTACCATTTATCATTATGAGAACCCATGATCATTATATATCATCAAATGAATCAAACTTTTCAGAAAATAAAAAAATTCTTACTCAAAGAGCACAAATTAATCCAACAGGGGTAGAGGTGGGCACGGTTCTGAACCGTGGTGAATAGTTCGGTTTAACCATTGACCCGGTTCTAGTTTCATAACCAAACAAAAATCGAGTTTTACACGGTTTGGTTACGATTAGAGGCTTCACGGTAGGATTAGAAATGTCGGTTTGGAACCGACAGTTCTAACTAGTTATAACCGGTGGTTATGATTGGAATTTTCAAATCAAGGGCTCAGATCGTTCTATAGTTTGAGATCTACGGCTGAAATTTGAAAAAAAAAAAAAAATTGTTGGGTAAAACCGACGGTTAGAATCGGAACCGTTGGTCTAATGGCTATTTTGCAATTTTTTTCTTATAAAAAAAGGGAACCGTGGAACCGCTGATTCGAACGGAATTGAAACCTTATAATATATGGTTCGGTTCCGATTTCCCTACATATGGAATCGGGAATCGATGATTTCGGAACCGAACCGAACCGTACCCACATCTAAACAGGGGTGCATATGAAAAATGATTAAATAACCAGTAGAGTATAATTTCAGTCGAATTCTAAAATCCAGTGTCATGATTATTTAATATATTGCGTGAATTTCATCAATGAATGCGAAGTATTTCATATATTTATAAGATTGAATATATATATTTATATTAATTAATATGATGAAAAGTACTTTCTATATATTTTTTACAAAAAAACATCTTAAATTTAAATAAATTATAAAAAAAAATCCCATTCTCATCAGAACTAACAGTCTGTCCAACTCAACATTCTTTACTAGTAAAATATTGCTTCAAAGACGACATCAACATTAAAGAAGTACGAGCATTAAACATCTTTTCCAAGGTGATTGGATCTTAATTTGAGGAGAGAGTTTTATGTGATACCATCTCACGAATCTAGTTATATGAGACGAGTCAATTTACAATTCATGTTTCACAATTCATATATAAATTATTTGCGAAAATGAATATTATCTGTCTCACGTTAACTGCTCGTGAGACCATCACATATAAATTTTTATGTAATTTGAGCATAACATGTATAATATATCCTTATATATACATGAATCCAGATTTTCACTCAATATAGAATTTTTGTGAAGTTAAATTAAATGTGAAATATCAATATTTTGTATTGCGGTACGTACAAGCAATACATTGCAAAGTACAAGTGGCTTTACAATCGAATTTCATAAAAAATCCAACATCATGCTTAGATATATGTGCATGTACAAAACGTCCAAATATGATAGTTTAGTAGTATGAATTTATGTAAATGAAATGATCAGATTTCATCGATATAGAGATAAGGTGAAATGCGCTCAATTTAAGTTATAACTAAAACACTAAAACCAAATATATATCCAATTTATATTGTTCTTGATCTGTTGAGAGACACATGTAAGACGTAATACTACCTTTCAAGACCTCAAGGGCTACCTAAACTTAATTAATATTTAATTATTTCATATGCTATGTTAGCAAATCAAACATTGTATAATATTGTTATTAATACCCACTAGCGATTAATTCCATGATACTGTTTATTAATAATTAATTAGGACCGTCCCTTTGAGTTGTGGGGATATATGTGTGTGCTGTTACACATGAAACCCTATTCCCCTACTTTACAGCCATAGATTAATACACTACACCCTTCAAACCTAAAGTACGTACGGATATCGTTCATTTTCTTTTTACTTCCTTTTCTTCTTTCTCTTGCCAAGTTATATATATAAGAAAGGACCAAGAATGCCACATGGCATTCATACAAAGCTTGAACATTTATTTTTCTTATTAAATGTTATTTTTAAAGATAGTCTATTATTATATATGTAAGTTTTTTTATTACAATATATATTATTCATACAAAGCTTGAACATTTATTTCTCTTATTAAATATTATTTTTAAAGATAATCTATTATTATATATGTAAGTGTTTATTTATAATAATTAGATCATGTTTTTAATAACCACAATATTATTTGAAAAATATCATGTATAAAATTTCAAAAATGTCATGTATAAATAAATGCTACAATTTATATTTTAAAATCTAATTTAAATTTATAATACATCTCAAATTTTGCACATTAAATTTTCTTATTAAATGTTTTTTTTTCTTTTTTTGCCACTACTATTATTATATATGTAAGTATATCATTAAAAAAATATCATCTATAAAACTTTAAAAACATCATGTATAAATAAATTCTGTTATTTATATATTGGTTTACATATATACTTTATAAATATTTTAAATGTTATACATGATATTTTTGTTTACATATATACTTTTTAAATTTAAATCTTACATAATAAACTTTTTTTATTATATATTTTTTATATTTTAATATACTAAATTTTCATATGATCGACTCATATATTGTGAACAAGTCAATTAATATTTAGATATGAAACCTACATTTAGTAACATGAGTCATGCCAAAAGAATTAATGTGATTTGATAATTAATGTCAAATTGCAGTTACACTTAAATCTTGCAAATCTATGATCATGCAATCATGCAAAAACTGTAATCATGCAAATGACGGTTACTTTTACATATGCCTTATTTGAGAATTTCAATTTTATTTGTTATTATAAATCTCAACATCTAACTATTATGTTCTTTGCATGCTTGCTTCTGTATTTCGTACAGTACCTCAACTCTTCTCAATTATTGAATTGTATATTTCATGTGATATTGTATTTCAAAATTCAACATTATAATTTTCTTTACATAATATTCTAACCTAATCATTTTTTATGCATTTTTATGTGGACATGGAATACCTTGCAATTGCTGACATTGATCCATCCAAGGAGATATGTGCAATAAGAATTTGAGTTATCAAATCATGGTTTGTACCTCAAAGAAATTATCCACTGGAAAATAGTCTCATGGAGATGGTTTTGATGGATGATAAGGTATTTTAAGAATACATCATATTATTACATAAAATTGGTATATATATTCTTCAATGATGAGTTTTTTTATATTTTTTAAAATCTTATAATATGCTTACAATTCAAATTTATTTAATTCGAACATTTTTTTATCTCACGATTCATTTTCAATTTACAAGGATCCAGACTACTGTTGCACATAGTCAAATTAGTAGATGCAAAAACATGTTAAAAGAGGGAGTAATTTGTTCGTTAAAAAACTTTCAAATAGGTCAAAGTCAGGGAACTGTTCGGGCTACAAAACATGCATATCGATTGAGCATCCATAAATTTACTACAATCAAACTTTGTCCTAAAGTCCCAATCCCTATGTATGGCTTTAAATTTACTGCCTTCGAAGAAATTATCTCATGTCCTGATTTAGAAACCCATTTAGTAGGTATGAATCTTTATTGTTTTTTTCCAATTTATGTTATTTAAATTCACTTTTAATTAAAAATATCTGATTGATGATTCTTAAATGTCATTGGTGAGATCTTTCCAAAAAGTGCTATTGAAGAGATCGTGAAGAAGGACAATGAAAAAGCATGCAAAATAACCATAGAACTTGTGGATCTAATGTGTGTAAATATTTGATAAATTCACGTGATTTTTCTAATAAATTTACATGTTATCCTTGCTTCCCGATAAAGTTTCAAAGAAGACAGTTTCCACTACTCGTGTATTTTGCAATGACCATAAACAAAAGTCAAGGTCAGTCACTAGCTCATGTTGGTTTATTTTTGCCAAAACCAGTTTTCACACACAGTCAATTATATGTTGCAATATCTAGAGTTAAAACAAGGAGTGATTTCAAAATTATGTGTTTAGATAATGATGGGAAGATATGTAATACTACAACAAATGTAGTGTATAAGGAAGTTTTCCAAAACTTGAGTTGATAAGGATAATGGTTTTTGTCCATAAAGATATTTTTTTGGTTAATTTACTACAATTATTACATCATATATCATTATTGAAAGGTTTATTTAGTTTATGCATTCAAGAATTTTTTATCTAAAATTATAAAAATATACTTAAATAAAAAAATTACAAAATTGAGGAAAAAATATGATCAATGTGAAATGATAAATAAATTATGCATTTATCAGCATATACATGTGAAATAAATAAATAGTAAATCATAAATTAAGATAAATACCATTCAAACTTAAAATTTAAAATAATATACATAAATAGTAAAATTTATTTATCATAAAAAATACCCCGTGTATTACACGGGTCTTACACTAGTATATATATAGAGGAATGATCAAGCACGCACCTGCAGAATGCACCGTGCGCACTTCTTTAAGATTTTTTATTTTTATTTTTAATATCTCATATTATTTCTTTTCTCACGCTACCATTCGACATACGAAATTTTTATCTCACATATAGACCTAACCCATCATCAACATATACAATTTGCATCCCACATATCAACATAGATCTTCTTCCCAATTCTCATAATCAATGTACTTTTTAATATTTTATATTATTATACACATTTATATTATTATAGACATAATTTTCTAAATGATCTTCTTCCCAATTCTCATAATCAATGTAATTTTTAATATTTTATATTATTATACACGCAATTTTTTCTCACTCTACTACCACTTCTCAATTCACATCCCAAAGAAAACAAGAAAAATATCCAATTAATCAATTAAAGGAAACAATGAATAATATTCAAGTAATCAATCCTCAAAAAATTCTAAATCATAATCAATGAAATTTTTTATATTTTATATTATTATACACATAATTTTCTAAATCATAATCTATGTAATTTTTTATATTTTATATTATTATACATATAATTTTTTCTCAGCCTACCACTACACATATGGAATTCTAATCTCACACATAGACATAACTCCTCATCAATATTCTTCACATACTTTCTTGTATAAATCATCAAAGGAAAAAATAATTTCAAAAAACAAGAGTTTGTCGTGGTTGTGGCATTAGTGGACACATACTTCTTGTATAAATCATCAAAGAAAAACAATTTCAAAAAGTAAGAGTTTGTAGTGGTGGTGACATTAGTAGACACATATTTCTTGTATAAATTATCAAAGGACAAAACAATTTCAAAAGCAAGAGTTTGTCGTGGTTGTAACATTAATGTACATGACAGGAGAAATTGTACAATATCCTTGGTGAGATGGTATAATATTTTCTTATCTTTTCTGAAAGTTTTTACATTTAAAAAATAATAATACTGATTTGTTTTAATTTTTTTCACATGTGTACATCCATTATATTTGTCGTGGTTGTAGCATTACATGACAGGAGAAATTGTACTATATCGGTATAATATTTTCTTATCTTTTCTGAAAGTTTTTACATTTAAAAAATTATGGTACTGATTTGTTTTAATTTTTTTTCACATGTGTACATCCATTATATTTGAAGACACAAAATACAAGTAAATAAAGAGACCTGTGGATTTTGAGGATTAATTGAAGGCTTCTTGAAAATTGAGTTCAAGAATATGATTTATTGATTTTTGAGGATTTGTTGGGTTTGATTGAGTTTGAGGATATGATTTGTCGATTTTAAGGATTGGTTGAGAATTTATTCTCTTTGTTACTTAATTCATAATTCAATTTTTATTATTCATTTTGAGGATTTCATTCAATTTTTATTATTCATAATTAAATATTTTTATTCTTTTCTTTAATATATTTTTCATTCTTTTCTTTAATTGTGGGCTACAATAGGATTGATTTTGAGGATGTATTGAGGATTGATTGCGAATTTATCATATTTGTTAACCAATTCATATTTTGTAATTTTTAACAAATGACTTTTGATGATAACCAAATTTTTAGCATCTATGAGATGAGAATTTGGAAGAAAATCTATGTTGAAATGTGGGATGCAAATTGTATATGTTGATGATGGGTTAAGTGAGATGAGAATTTCATATATGAAGTGTAGCGTGATAAAAGAAATAATATGAAATATTAAAAATTTAAAAAAAAATGCGTAAATAATATGAAATATTAAAAATTAAAAAAATAATCTTAAAAAAGTGCGCACGGTGCGTACCTGATCATTCCTCTATATATATATATGATAAAATGTCCACCGTGGACAACTTTTAATGTGTCTGTGTAATGATTTCATCTCCTCATTATATGGAAATAAAAATTAATAAATATATTAGATTTTTGACACATTAGCCGCGCGTGGGCACATCTTAACGTGCCCATAGTAAGTAGAGTAACAAGGTTAAAAAAAATATTTTTGTATAAATTTTGAAAGATTTTACTTTACAATATGAACTTTATATACATTTAATGTATTTTACGGTATCAAACAAATTCTAGCCATACATATATCTGAAGTCAACAGATATTATAAAATGCATCATATTTAAACTTTATGACAAAATGAAATATTTCAAAGTTTTTACAAAATAATGTCAAATAACGTATAGTTTGTATAAGAATATTTTGTAATCTAATATTTTTTTGGAGTTCAAGTTTCTATCCATTGACTTCATAGTAAAACATGTTTTCTATCAAATATATATATATATATATATATATATATATATATATATATAAAAGAAAAGTTTTTAGTCATTTTTACTTTTAAAATACCTTTGAATTTTTGACTTAAAGAAAACGTAAGTACATATCTTTTTAACTCACTTTCTATGAGTATTTTGATCTTTTAGATGAAACTTTTCTTATATATTATGTGAAAATCATGACGCTAATAAATAATTCTCATATTAAGAGTCATATTACTTATTGTTTGTGTTACTGCACAAAATAATAGTAATGTAATAATTTGAGTTGATCGATTTAAAAAACCGAACTAATTAAGTTTCAACCATATACTTGTGTGTGTATATACACACACATATATCAAGTGTGTAAAATGGCATAATTAATATATATGTACTATACATAGTTAACCTAGTAAGTAAAAATAAATGAAGCATTTTTTCGAATTGAAAATCCTGCAACTGCTAACTTCTTGTTGGCCACAAAAAAATTAGGTATATATAGTGGTGGCATTTTTAAGTATAACCTTTATTTAAGTGTTCAAACATTATTAGGGAATAAAGGTGTCTAATAATTAATGTATTTTATAGGTGCAACAAATGCTGTTCTGTAGAATCAAATACATCATATGCTGTTCTATACATCATATACAAATCATTTTATATATACTAAATGTATTAATTGAAATTAAATAGAGGTGCAAATAATTCAATAACCAGCCTATCTGTGTGGGACCTATATATGTGTGAACAACTGGACTTGTACGTATATTTGAAACAATAATCTACTAATTTTCTTTTCTTCATCTAATTATAATTACAATTAAGTAGAATTTCGATGAAATAGTCTGAGAAATTAATTTCATATATAAGACGGTCAACCTACAGATCATAATCAATTAATAGAAATTGATTTTGTGAAAATGAGTTTGAGTTGTGTAATGAAGTACCATTTCACGTACAATTATGTTTTAATATGATTTTTTCAAAATACTCATAATTATCTTAATCTATCATTATATGTTGAAATTATTAGAATGTTAATATATGTGTCCAAAATAACCATTTTACCAAGTATAATCTTACAATCTTGAATTCATCTAGATTTCATTAAAAACATTCAATCTAGTGGAGTTAATTAAAATTTTGAAATCATAGTTGATTTGGATATTTTAAAAAACTATTAATACAAAAGTGTATACAATAGATAATAAAACAAAGAGTGTAGTTGGTCTTGTACAAAAGTTTGGATCTTTTTGCGGTTAATGGCAAAAAAGAATTAAGTGGCAAATGTTGGTCTCGAATCTCCATGGCAAAAAGACAAAAAAGTCCTCCTCTACTTTGACATGCAAAATAATTTAATTACCAAAAGATGCAATATTGTGGGTGGGACCCAACTAAGTTGGACAATATTTAACTTCATTCAGATTTCAATATGATATGTTTTTCTTTTGTTTCTTGATTTGAATGGGGTTGGTCACACATGATTTCATTACATTTTCCAACTTTTTACCGACCAACTTATTTCCTTCAAATCTCATGCACTTTTTCATAACCTTTTTCCTTTTTTCTTTCCTCTCAATTGTAACATTTTTTTTATAATTCAATTTCAAATTTAATTTACATTAATTAATTTGGAGATAACAATCAAATCTTTTTAAAATTTTATTTTGTTTCTCTGAAAAATCAAACCTAAACTGTTAGTCTTTAATATATTTATGAACGACAAAAACTTTTATGCACCTGTGCACATATTCTAAATCCTTGCACTCTGGTCGACTTGGCCCGCCACGCGCAACCAGGTCGCGGACAAAATCCGTCCAAATATGCTCCAAGGTGTCAGACATTTATATTATGTTAACTATACCTTTTAGTAGTGTTAGTCATACATTTTACATTTTAGTTATGTTAGTCGTACCTTTCGTAAGACTAGTTATACCTTAATTTTTTTTTTTAGACAGAAATATTAACCTTTCATTTCTTTTAGTTATACAGTCATACATTTTAGTTATGTCAGATATACTTTTTAGTTATGTTAGTTGTACTGTTATATATTATATAAAGGTATGACTATGTTGATATAAATGTAAACATGTACAAATTGTAGCGAAATTATGGATTTTTGAGTGTTAAAAGTATTAAATAAAGATATAATATCTGAACATAAGAGTATGACTAATATAATATAAATGTATGTATGACTAATATAATATAAATGTATAACTAACATAACATAGAGGTCAGAGCCAAACAAAAAAAGTAAAAATATACGGATTCGGGTCAACCCGCGTCCGAACCCGACCCATGTGTATCAGGTGCACATGAGTGCTACTCAAACTTACCCGACCCATGTGTATCAAATGCACATGAATGCTACTCAAACTTACGTCTAAAGATAGAACTTTTCAAAGTAATTGAAAATTTTACCAAAGGAAAGGAAAAATAAAAGTAATGATTAAACCTAATATCTTTGGGGGGGGGGGGGGGGGGGCAGATAAATCAACCTTAATATCTTTTGAAGAAAATATCATCTACTAGCTAGGATCACTTTTGAACTTTCCAATTGAAAATATTTAGACACATTTCATTAATTTTGTAAAACTTTCTTTATAATATCACTTTTAAAAGAAATGCATATTAACTTAAAATGAAAAATCAAAATAAATTTATATTTTATATTATTTAATAAAAACAATCTATTGAATCAAATTTTTGATCTGGTTTATACCCATTTAACGACCTTTTGGAGTGGATTGTGACCCGAGAAGTAGGTTGGGATCGGATTAACATCCCTATACTAATCGGAATGGTAAAAAAGTCTAGTTATTTGATGTACAAAATATGTTTGTGCATGTTGGAATGAGACTTTTTTTTTTTTTTTTTTTTTTTTTTGCATTTGAGCTAATTATATAAATTTGGTCAATCCTTGCACTTATTTTCGTTAGTCACTAATCTTTTTTTTCCCCTTCCATTAATTCTGGTCATTTATATTGCACTTAACTTAATTTTTGTCCATTACATTTATTTTATTTTGATCATATATTTTTGTTTAGATTTGCAATCTAGCTAAATCAATGATAAATGGCTAGAATAAAAATAAATGTAAGGACAAATAAATAACAAAAATTAAAATAAAGTCAAATGTACACGAGAAAATTAAAGAATCTAAAGTATAAAGTAACCAACCAAAATGAAAAAAAAAAAAAAAAAGATAGTATCCATAATGGATATGGAGCAAATTAAGTTAAAGAACCCAAACAAAAAAGTTAATAACTAAAATGAAAAAAAAAAAGTGTAATGATGAGCAATCCGGATCCTTTGTTAAAATTTAGTGTTTCATTTCACATAATTTCATTATTTTTAATACATGTCACAAATTAATTATTAATGTTATTTATACACATGACATGTGATAATTATGTAAAATATCAGATTAAACACATATTAGAATAGAGGATCTCGTTCGAAAACTCACGAGTTGCCATTGTATATATTTTTTATGAAAACTATATTTTTAGAGTTCCTTCTAGTAACTGTTACGATCAGTTGTGTTGGATTTGTTTGTTGTAATTTCTTGTATGAATTGAATTGCACTGCATGCCAATTTGCACACATTATGGGTGTGTTATTTTGTGACGTTAATTATGTTGGATTCTACACTCAATAGATGCATCAAATAATATCGAATACATTAAAAAATCCAATTTTTTTTTCTTTTTTTCTGAAGTCAGATAAGTGATTGCTGTCGTACTAAGAACTATCACTAGAAAATTAGGGTAAGAAAAAGTATATATGTTTTAATAATAATTACGGCAACCCAATTCATGTAATAATAAGTAATTAATGATTGATGTCAACTGCATGCATGATTAGCAGTTAAAAAGAGATCGTTAATTACTAATTAATGAAAACTTGAGATTGATTAAGTAGAATGGAAACAATGCAGGTTACGTATGTTACATAAAAGGAGATAATCAAAGTTACAAGTGCGAAATATACTTAAAGAAATCGAAATAAAAGAAACTAATTAGCCAAATTTGAACATAGGATAATAATTATTTTCCATTAAATAAAAATATTGTTTAGTCATGCTTAGAATGACCTATACCAGGACTACGACCAGGAGTGGTAGGTCGAAAGGAATCCGTGAATCCATCTTGATCTTCAACTCTATATCTACGGCTTCCAATATCTTTAGGGCTCGGCCCGTGATTTACATCATCTGCATTGTTTGCGTTTTTTCTCTCAACCAAGTTTCGTGCTTGGCTATTGGACATTTGGCTTGATAGGATAAAAAATAGGATTAATACTAGACAAGTAAGCTTAGCTGTTTTTGCCATATCGATTATGAAAATAAGATAATTATTTTAGAAATAAAATAAGAGAGAATGAGTTATAGAGTGAGGAGAGAAGAATATTGAGAGAAAATGTGGTGTAGGTGTTGTGCTTCAAAATGGGGTATTTATTGAGTGAAAAAGTTGGAGATTGCATGTGAGGTCCCCAACGTACCCCAAGGAAGATTCCTCTGTACTATGAGAGGTCATTGCAAGCTTTCAATTAATTGTTTTAAGATTTACAACACATGACTTCAAATACTACAACTTGAATCTTATATATACATTATTAATAAATAATTTATTTCTCATTGAATTCCAAATAAATGTCAGTTTTAGACAATTTTGCACATACACTTAAGAAGCTGATAAAAAGATTGTTCTATCTTTAAATTAAGTACAATTAATTATTATTATTATACATAATTTAAATAATCATTTTGTATTTCATTTGATTTGGGGTTGTAAATGAGGGCGGTTTTGTAGAATATAAACAAATGTATCTTAAATCTTATAATGACATTTGAAGATAGTTTTTTTTTTGTTTAAAACGAAATTTTAGAACGGAGTAATAGATATATGACTTGGATCTGATGAATGGATTTTACCTAAAGCTATTTATCTTGAAAATTTTAGGTTGTGTTTGGATGAAGGGATTTGAGAAAAGATTTGAAATTTATAGCAGTTAATCCATTTGCGGTGTTTTTGAATAAATATTAATTTGAAATTCGTCACTTTCATTTTGAAGTATTTTTGAACAATATGATTGGATTTGAAATACATTCATTTCAAATATTATATTTCAAATTCATCAATCCAAACGCAACCTAGTTGAATTATATAGCAGGCCCAAATCACATATACATACTCTAAAAACTCGAAAATGGTCCTCTACTTAATATGAAACACAACAACATCATTTGTGAGGTAGAAATTTAAACTAACATTGATGTAGTAAGTTATCTGACAAGGTAATTGATTTTTATATATGACACAAGTGTTATTATGTTTGGTATCATGTACTATATAGATCCCACCAACCCAGGGCAGACAATTGTAAAACAAATGTGCATGTTGTAAACACAATGAATAGCAAAAAGAAAAGAAGGAAAGCGTGGTGATTTTGTCATGCTAAAAATAACATGCCTATATAGCCATGTCTTTACATTTATGATCAAACAATTGAAAAACATGAAACATAAACTGGACGCTGCATTTGCATGCAACCTAATATTTTCCCCCACTTCTTTCTGTCTTTTGACTACTCATCCAAGTGGTGTCCAATCTTTGTTAATCGATAATATATCCCACTTATAAACCTCACACTAGCTAGCTTCATCATCAATACATCTCTATTATGAGATATATATGTTTCACTCTCTTCTTTAGAATTCATCCATCTCTAATTTATATCAAAAATAAATCAAAAATACCATTAGATTGTGTTTGGATCAAAGGATTCGAGGAATGATTTGAAATTCATTCACTGGTGGACTGATATAGAAAAATCATCCCTTTCGCTTTGAACAAGTTATATCATAAGGGGTAAAACTTAGCATTTCAAATTATTGAAGATGGATGACAATATTGGATAATGGATATCATAAATGTTCATTTATCAACCATTAACAAATATTATTGTTGATCAAATCATATTTATAGATTTTAGATGAGAGAATTAACAAATCTATTTATTTGACGTTGATATTTAGGAAAATTAACGTGTGCACGTAGTGAATATATATATATATATATATATATGTGTGTGTGTGTGTGTGTATATATGTACATGATCATTCCTATAACTCATATTTCATAAATTAATTTAAAGGGGAAAAAATAAATTAAACCGTAACATCCCAATTAATATCATGTGAAATAGAGAAGAGTGAGACCGTCTCACGGATTTTTATTGCATTGTGTGAGACGGGTCAATCCACAACCCAAACTCTACAATTCACATGTTATTTGTGGGTAATAGAGGTCCGTCTCACAATAATTATCCATGAGACCTTCTCACATGAGTTTTTATGAATAGAGAATGAGTTATTATTAATTTGTTATGATTATATGTCGACATATTGGTGGATGGGGAGGGAGCAGAAGGTAGAGTAGGAAGTGATGAAGGCTAAGGTTCCATGTATCATACGTACCCAACAAATGGTACAATATGCACTCCCTGTTGGAGATATTGTTAACATCAAATAAGGTCATATCTCCAATATGATTTTATCTAATCCTTATTTGATTATTTATCAATATCTCCCCACATCCCATCATTTTGAGGTACCTTCTATTCAAAGAATTAATCTTAGTTATCTTGACTTTTTTTTTTTTTTTTTTTGGCTTTTTCGTCGTTCGTTTCCATTAATTTAAAGTATATACTCAATAAATCATCCGGCAACTAAGCGACCATTCGTTTTCTTTTCTTTGTTTTTTTCTCAAAATTCTTCGCGTCGGTAATAGTGTGCGTAAAAGTAAGGTTAAAATTAGCAAGGTTTGTACTTTTTTTTTATGAACGAAACCCACTACATGTCTAGTTACGCTTTTTTTTTTTTTTTTCTCAATTGATGACGTTAATTAGCATCATGAAATAAACTACTCACACTTGTAAAAGTGTCACGAATTGCGTTGTTAAATTTACTGTCACGAATTTTTTCCTAACATAAAAAATCATGCGTGGGTAAAGTTCATTTAGTGACGCTTTTGATAATTACGTCACTAACTTTGAAAATGGCAACACTACTTTGTGCCACTATTTTAATGGATCTGTAGTGTTTTTTTTTACTCTTGCCAACACTAACCATTTGTGTCATAAAAAATAGCCACACTTTTTATAATATATATTGTTAAATTCTATAATGTTGTTTTGTAATTTTGGTGACATTAGTCAATGATCGCATCCCTAAACTAGCAACACTGTTGGGAATTTTCCCAACATCCTGCCTTGGGTTGGAGTTTAAATTGGCGCGAGGCGCGACTCTGCCAGGTTCGAATCCGTGAGCGCAAAACTACATAAATATAAGACATTAAAGTTGCGCTCTATGCCCACTGGATATCCTTTTGGTATAGCGGTAAGCGCTTGATGGTCCTAACACTTGGTATCAGAGCAGGTCACGGGTTCGAATCCCCTTGGGAGCACTTTGCAGTGGGAGTTGTCAGGGCCTTGGAATTGAGGATGCTGGCGCGCAATGCAGGTTACTAAGGTGGCTGGGACCTGAGAAAGGTGAACGGACCTGGAATAAGATACTGGCGTAGCAGAGGATGGCGTGGAGGCGTGACGACGTCGAGTCATGGTGGTGGCGCGGAGGCATGACGATGCCGAGACTGGCGTGCAGCAGGTTACTAAGGTGGCTGGGACCTGAGAAAGGTGAACGGACCTGGAATAAGATACTGGCGTAGCAGAGGATGGCGTGGAGGCGTGACGACGTCGAGTCATGGTGGTGGCGCGGAGGCATGACGATGCCGAGACTGGCGTGCAGTGCAAGTTACTAAGGTGGCCGGGACCTGAGAAAGGTGAACGAACCTGGAATAAGATGCTAGCGTAGCAAAGGATGGCGCGGACGCCAAGTCATGGTGGTGGCGCGGAGGCATGACAATGCCGAGTCATGGAGATGTCGAGAGTGGCGCGAAGGCATGACGATGCCAAGTCATGGTTGCAGTAGCAGGAAGCTGTGTGCTAGAAACCTAAGGAAGCTGTTGTGAAGAGTCATGGTGGTGGCGCAAAGGCATGACGTTGTGTGCTAGAAACCATGGTGGTGGCGCAGAGGCATGACGTTGTGTGCTAAAAACCTAAGGATGCTGCTGTGAAGAGTCATGGTGATGGCGCAGAGGCATGACGATGCCGAGTCATGGAGATATCGGGCCGCAAGAGCTGAACTGCTGTGAAGAGTCATGGTGGTGGCGCGGAGGCATGACGATGCCGAGTCATGGAGATGTCAGGCCGCAGTAGCTGAACTGGTTGCAGTAGCAGGAAGTTGTGTGCTAGAAACCTAAGGAAGCTGCTGTGAAGAGTCATGGTAGTGGCAGGAAACTGAAGCCGTTGGTTGCAGTAACAGGAAACTCTACCAGATTCGAATCCGTGAGCGCAAAACTACATAAGTATAAGACATTAAAGTTGAACTCTATGCACACTGGATATCCTTTTGGTGTAGCAGTAAGCGCTTGATGGTTCCAACAAACACTTTTGAGAATTATTGTTGTTAAATTGATGACATTTTTAAGGACAAATGTTGTTAAAGCGTAGACACTTTTAAATTGATGACACAATCCAAAATTGGTGTGATTAAATATATGACAGTTCTACAACTAAATGTTTTCAATTTGACAACTCTCTAAAATTAGTGATGCTTTTGGATTGTGTACATAAATTAGCAACACTCTTTCAAATTGTGTCCTTAAGTTTAATATACATACTTTAGATAGTAAACTATTTACAATAAATACACTATATAAATAATACTTACTCAAAAGAATATTAAAATAAATTATCAAATAATTCTAAAATTTCATGCCAATTCTCATTACAAAATATAATGTGTAATACACTAATAACTAAGTTTATACTATTAATTAACCATCTGACATAACATTATTGTCTTCCTTCCTTGTTAATACTTGCTCAACATAGGAAGAAGTTTTGGAAATGATGATAAAACATATGCTCAACCGCAATTTCTTTTGTCAACTTATATATTCCTGTATCAAAATCAAATCAACAACAATATGTAATTTGATTATTTAGCATTTCGTAAATTTAGTAGAATTTTTTGTAAAAAATATATGATAAGAGAATACATCAAGTACTTACAATTCATTCCAACATAGAAAAAGCTCCATGTTTTTTAATAGCTAAAGAATCTGTATATCCTACAGAAATATTAAAACAAAAATTGAAAAAAAAAATATATGTTAATAACTTTACTCACAAATTAAGTATAAGAAACTTGAAGCCAACATTTTTCTTTCTCTTTACATCCCTTTTTTATGCACTTTTTTTTTCTTGATTCTATGGGAAGTTTATGATTTATTGAAAAAAAAAAAAAAAGAAACTTGAGAGATATATAGTAGATTTAAAATATGCATATCTTGACTCTAAAAAGTAAAGTTCTATTTTTAGTAATTGTTCCCTCTTTTACTCCTCTTTCCTTTGGTTTCATATACTTTGTAATTATTAAATATTTTTCTTTTCCACATTAGCAAACATTATTTTTGTAATAATTTTTTTGAAGTAATTATTCTTGTAATAATTAAGGTCATTGTATTCACTTTAAAATTTAAAAAAAAAACATTAATAATTTTCTAATGTAAACTTCTCTAGTAAAAAATTAAACGTCAATGTTTCTGTTCATGTCCTCAACTCTTATAACTTATAATAACACAAATAAAAATTGTCATAAATTTTGTGATTTTTTTTTTTTTTTTGCATAGTGTTACAAATTTATATCACAAATAATAAAAGCATAAGTAAATACAACAATATTGCAACTCTTTTATCAAAATATTAATAATTTCAATAAAAACATCATTAATATGTAAACGCTTTCATGTAAGCGTCACTAATTTTTATAGTTAAAACATACTATTTAGATTGCTTATTAATGTCTAGGTAAAAAAAAAAAAGTAGATAATGTCATTTTATTATATTTAATACACAAAAATAGTAAATGTCATCAATTTTATTACTTTCGTTTAAAGTGTTGTTATTTTAGTGACACAAGCAATAAAAACGTTAGTAGGTTTATTCGAATAATGACACTTGTAAAATGTGCCATTAAATTGGCAGAAATACAAACACCTTCTACCAAGAGTCGTTAACTTTTATCATTTACATACGCTTTTGAAAAAGAACATAAACCCTAGTTATCTTTGAATAAATAGTCAAGAGTCCAATAATGCTTTTTGAGTCCAATAATGTTTTTTATTTTTTATTTTTGTGTGTGTGTGGAATAGTGGATTCTTCTACATGATGTAATGAACCATATCTATAATTTATAATAGATTAAAAGTGGATCGATGTGAGAAATATGTTTTGGATCATTTTATCCTTTATGTGCAATTTGCTAATTTTAATTTTTAATTTCGAACATTTTATGTTATTACTGTTATTCGATTTAAAAAGGGAAAATGTTCAAATAGAACATTGATGTTTACTCTTAGGTTTATATATCTCATTGAAGTATTTTTAGGTACAAAAATACCATTAACGTTTACCTATTAGCACAAACCCACTTAATATGTATTTATCATATAATACACCAGTAGCATCGTGTAATTAAAATATTTAGACACTTTAATTTTTTTTTCTTTTTTTGGCCTCATATTTATTACATATTTTAGAAGAAAAAAAATTATTTCATGAAAACATAAATATAATAGCTTATATATATATATATGAATATATTATTATTATTATTTACACTTTTTTTTTTTTACTTTTGAATACTAAAACTATTAAACAACTAGGTTTATTAGAAATAATAATTTCACTATGATATTAAGGATATTATATTTTAATTTAAATACAACTTAAACCTCTATATTTATATATGAAATACTCATTTTGTTCTAAAAAACAAAAAAACAAAAACAAAATATGAGGTAAAAGAAAGAATAAATAATATAAAATGTTCATATGAAGCAATTTTACAATATTT
Source organism: Scutellaria galericulata (assembly GCA_946896805.1). Classification (NCBI taxonomy): domain Eukaryota; kingdom Viridiplantae; phylum Streptophyta; class Magnoliopsida; order Lamiales; family Lamiaceae; genus Scutellaria; species Scutellaria galericulata. The sequence continues at coordinate 13,936,821 of OX335794.1, forward strand.
ATAATTTTATGGTGTTATTATACCACAAAAAAAAAATCCTTAATAAGTTGTATATAGTAATGATAAACATTAATGGTGTTATAAAAAAAATGATAATGTGTTATTTGATCCTTTTCCCCTTTAAAAATAGAAATAGTACTAAGAATGTGCGTATTGTGTCAATTTCAGACTATCAAGATGTGTATGTGTGTGTGTATATATATATATATATATATAATTATATCTATATATAATATTATACTAGCTATCAAATATCTATCTAGCTATCTATTCATATATGGATTAAAGATATTATGTAAAAGTACCATTTATATATTAGTAATTAAAAATATTTTATACCACCTCATCAGAAAACAATTTTTTTTTTACCGGCCAGTATTTTCAACTTTCAAGAGCTTTGAGATCAGTTTTATATATCTTGAAATCCATAAGTATCAAGATTGGTCGATCTCGAAACTCGAGACCATACATAGATTTTGTCTAAAAAACATTTTGCATTATACATAATGGGTACAAATCAAATTACTTCTATGTGTACATATGCTCATGATAATCATCACTAGCAAACAACATTAATTTAATTATTACAAATATTGTAGATTAAAAGGCACTAAACATGAATTATTTATACAATGTATATTAAAACCATTAATTACATTCAACATGCAAACGTATGTTATATTATGATTAATATATGTAAAATATATTGCTTATGTAGTGTATAGGCAAGCAAAAATTTGATGCCAAATAGCCAAAAAAATCCAAAGTTTTTGGGGTTTTTGCTATTTTAGTCAATTTTTTTATTTTTTACAATTCATCCATGATTTGAAGATTTAGTTGTTTTTTTGGCCAAATTAAAATTTAAGTCAAAATTAAATAACATAACAAGTTTGTGGCAGATACATAAGTCATTTGACCCCACTTCACATGACTATTTGACCACATGATGCTTTCATCTTTTCCTTTTCCTCTTTCACTTCATCTTCTTCTCACTACATTTATCTCCTCTTCTTTCACTACTAATTAAGCGGTCATTGCTTTTATTTATTTAATTTTTTTTTCAAAATTCTTTGTGTTCGAAAAATCCGATTCTCCTCTCTATTTTACCATACCAGGCCACTAGTACATATTATATAAATGAGGGATATAGAAAAGGACAACACTAAGTTCAGTGCTCGTCTTGGTTGGGAACTGATATGGAACAAAAGATTCATCATTGGCAGATAGTTGCTCCTAGACAAATCAATGGCCTTTTATTTAAGCTATGTTCATAACCATCGTGATCTAAGTTGATCACTATAATTTATTCCTGATATAGATTTTTGTGTTTTTCACGATTTTTTTAATTTTTTAAGCTTTAATTTACATCTAGAAACACATATTTTGATTCAAAAATTATAAACTACATTACACTACACTTCAAAATAATGTTTATCTTACATTTTTTGAGCAACAATCAAGAGATGAAATTTCACTAAATTGATTGTATTTACGAAATAAGAGAAAGAGATGAAATAGATGAAAGAGATAAAAGTAATATTTTTTCAACCTACATACGAGAGAGGTGATAAATGAAGTGGGTGGAATCATTAAAGGGGATGGGTAAGGACATTTATGACATTTTGTCTCAATTTTGGGTTGTTTTCTTTTAAAGTGGTTAAAATTCATTTTTTGTTATACTTTTTGGATAGAAAGACATATTTCCAAAAATCTATACTTATATAAAAGTAAAGAAGTTGGAAATATTTACATTTTTGTCATTTTCCCTCAAAAAAATGTCACATCATGGATATCTTTTTTTTTCTTTTTTTTTTCTCTCTTTGGTGCAATTATGACACAAGCTTTTGTCACATACAATTTTAATAGGAAATTTATTATAGAAAATCTTCTTTTTCATATTAGCACACTAATATATTTTGTTTTATTTCTCCAAACTAATCAATGAAAATAATTATTTATGGTTTTGTTTCTATTTTTATATGGCTCTTTGTTATTTTTATAATTATTTAACTTAGTACATTTATATTTTTGTTCTATATTTAGATTAATTTATAGACTTCTCAATCAATTTATTGAGTTATAATTATATTTTTTTTGTTTTATTTTTAATCCAATTGTTTGAAATTAATGAATACAATCATATGTAAAATGAAAGTAATATAAGTATAGTTATTTAAATTTTATTTTTCTAATTATACTCTAATATTCGGTGTGCATATAATTGATTACATTTTGTAATCAAGTAATTAATAATTATCACATATTTATCATTTCTTTAATATTAAAAAATATAAGTATATAAGGTAATATATAGTTATGTAAATTTTATCTTTTTAATAATTAAATATTCTACATACTCTGTTTAATATTTAATATATAGTTTAGTAAATTCATATTTTTTTAATTGTTAAATACTTTATATCTTCAAAATATTTATACTTAATTATATAATATAATCAAATAGTTGATATTTACTACATATTATATAACCTTGCAACCCACGGAGACAACTACTAGTTTTATTTGTATTCATGTATATAGAGTTAACCGACTCATGAATTGTACTTGAGAATTTCATAAATCAGGTTAAACTCCATTAATATACTCGACTCTCAACCTCTCACACATACGTGTATCGGCTTGGATCCTTTATTATGTTTTGGTATTTTATTTTATATATTATTACTTTCTAAACATACTAAATTAATATTGATTTGTGATGCTATTTATACATATTATGTATGATAGTTATATTAAAATATTAAATGAAATGAAATAGGGAATCTCATTTGCACACATGTTACATATATTTGTACGTATACTTGATTAATCAAAGCGAACCCCAATTTGGTAGTCATTAATGAAGAAATGTTTTTCCTTTTCTTTTTGGTTATAACTAAATTTTCTTTTGTGACAATCCACATCCGGCCTTTTCTAAACACACTCTATTTTTCATATATATATATATATATATATATATATATATATATATATATATATATATATATATTAATTCAAAAAATAAAAAAACACAAAAAATTCCAAATTTATCTATTATGAATAAACAAATTATTTGAAATCCCCCCTCTCCCCCTCACTTTGTTAATTTTTTTGCAAATGAACGACAACATATTTGATAGGTTAATTAAACGTGTAAAAATTATGTGAAAATCAAGTAAAAAAATGTTAAAAGTCGATCAAATTAATCAACTTTGTTTGACCCTGGTTGACGAATATATTGAGATATGTTCGGTTGTCAGACTATGAATATGTTATACTATGTTCGACATCTTTTCACATGATTAAATATTTTAACAATTTAATTAACTCGTGAATTACTTCTCATTATATCTTTGATTCATTTCTCAAAAAAATTAAGAGTTGGTCACACTGAAAAATGTACTACCATCAAACTATGTTTGTAGGTGCAATTTTCATTTTTTATTAGTCAAAGGAAACATTTTTTTTTTTCAATTATCAATTTATAAGGATCGATGGCCCGAGAGATTGAGTAGAACAACCTGATACTTTTATTGTATGGACTGATATAGATAAAACAATATGAAAATTAGGTGAAACATTTTGAGGTTTGATTGTATGAACTTATATAATGGTTTAAACGTTAAGGATAAACACATCCTAAAAAATCTGTCTTAATTAATATATATATATATATATATATATATATATATATATATATATATATATATATATATATATATATTAAACCTATGGCTGCATTTTTTTTTTCCTTTTCTTTTTTGGGCACCAGTAACTGAGAAAGAAAATACCTCTTAATCAGAAAGCCTTAAGACAACAATATCCTAACTTATGAGCAAGAGCAGTAAGGAATGAACTCATTACAATAAAATATGTTAACAACTTACCTTCGCAAAATAACTATATCGGAAAAATATAAATTAAAAATCTAAAATAAAGAAATGAAAATTGTAAAGAGGCTAGCCTACGGTCCATTAGTAGTTGGAATAATCCAGATTTCCATATTGTATTTTATTTTCTACTTTTCAACTTAATCAATACATACCATGTTTAATATGTAATGTACTAGTTGAAAATTAAAATATAAAATCAACTACATCTATCATCCACAAATGTTTGGTAAAATTATCAAATAAATTGCGAATTTTTTGGAAATTACATCTAATCAAACTATTTAATTATATGAAAACAATTAAAAAAACTCACGCTATATTTCCACTCATGAGATCCGATTTTAGTTTCAGCAAATGTCGGAATATAATTAGTAATTTGACCAAATTATTCATAAAATTTTCTTATCGAACTTTGTTTTAATGTAGTTTGGATATATTAATGGGTTATAGTGGGTAGATGATCATATTTATTCTATATCATACTTCAATTAACAATATTAAACTAAAATATGATAGGAATTACCAAATTACTCATTAAACATATGTTTTAATCTTATAAAAATTAAAACTAATTAAAATTAATCTGAGGCAAAGAGGCCAAGCAGTATGGATCGAGCAGCCTCTTCCCATGCACCCTCACCTCTTCCGTTAAAACAAACGAGTCAAGGACCAAATTATTAGCTTATTTTAATATAATATTTAATTTCCAGTTAAGTAGGGAGATTCTCTCTACTTTCTTTTCCCAATGACAGTGGTACGTACCTATAGTATATACTTAGTTAATGTACTAATACTTATTTATTAAATTAATGAACGGCCGTTATTTAACAGAGTAATATATTACCGAAAAAGCTCTACTTTATGCAATTAATTATATATTCTCTGCAAAAATTAAATTTGTCACATGAATATGTCCATTTGATTTAGTGTTGGCAGTTGGCACATGAACTGAATCCAATCAGCCGCCATTCAGACACCAAGTGGTGCCTCTGTTGTCTTAACTGCATATATTAATTAATTGTTTTTTTTTTTTTAGTTACTAAACCCCTTTTTAGTTGTCCTATTGTTAAGAATATTACTTGTCCCTAAAATATTCTTGTGATATACTTAGATTTTTGTTCTCACTGTCGCAAAGCGTGCAAAAATAATATGGTGAATATTTAAGGATATTCAAAGCATATTCTCTTAAATTATATTATCCAGCCATTTTCGGGGATTATAGTACGATAATATATTAATATGTTTAATTCAATTTTGGAAAAAAGAAAAGAACAGTAAAAGATGAGAATACTAAAAGCGCTAAATTTAAGAATAACGTTTTAAGTTCTTTAATGTGAGAAATGACAGCTAGAAAACAAAAAGGGAAAAGGAGGGCATATTCTTGAAGGAATCCCACTAAGACAAGAGATTCCTTAAAAAATAAAGATTCGCCCTTTTGCGGCTCACTCACCATTTTAATACATGAAAACTGCCAGTCAAACAGTCAAAATTATGATAATGTTTTAAATTTTGTAAGAATCTTCTTCAATTTTGTATTCTTTATATTTGTAATTGTACCCAAGTTGTTCTTGTAAATAGTATTTTTATGGTATGTTTAAACTAAATTAAGTGCTTCGTTTGAGGAATATTGAAATGTGTGTATGCATGTTTGTATTTGATACAAAATTTGATGCTTGATTTCTCTATAAATTCTTTGTTTGTACAAGTTGCTAGGATCTTTGCAACGTAACTCGATCCAAACTGATTCAATTTGAAAATATTATTATTTTGCACATTGAAAACTATTATTATGCTTTTTTGTATTTTTATGTAGATGTTGCTTTACATGTTAAGATGAACTAGAACATATTATTACTGTTAATGAAATATATTATTTCAAACAATGCAAAATGTTATTTCTTGATAAAAATATAATTCTCACCTTTTGTACTTAGTTTTCATATAAAGTATTACATTGTATGCTAAAAACATAATCATTTTATGAAAGTATTAGTTTAAAAGCTATTAAATATTAGTACATTCGATTGTGACCCGTGGAATGCGGTCAAGTTGAGGTTAGATCAAATTGTACGAATCTCATTATATACATAACATACTTTTAATTTCTTATTCAACACAATGTACTAACTAGTATTCTACTATTCTATGTTTAGTTATGCTATATTCTTTTACAATAGAAAGTACTGATCGACATTCTAAATTAATATTAATTGATTTCATAAAAAAGATCAAATTCATAGTCATGAACATAACATGGTCTGGTGTCACTTGCCCATGTGGGACGGGAGGGCAATACAATGAATTTGGACACTATTATAGAGCACACTTCATTTTTCTTTTTCTTATTAAGTTTGTCATCAATACCTAGTTTAAATATCTATAAATCTTAAAAAAAAAAAAAAATTTACTCACATTGCACATATTTCCATACTCAAAACATTATAAACCAATGTCTTTATTTCTGAACCTTAATATCTATTACACTATATAAGTATGAATGTTTCGTCTATTTTTCATAATGCCAATTTTAACCCTCCTACACAATTAAATCAAATCAAATTAAATTAGAGTTCTAATGAAAGAAAACTCTTCATTAGGGATAGTAATGTAATTTAATATTTATTTTATTTTTCTATTTGATTATAAAAAACAAGAGTCTTTTATATTTCAAACTCTTATTAAAAAATTACATGTTTTGATTATTTTTCTTTTGTAATCTTGAACATTTGGAATCTTAAACTAAAATTAATCTTATATTAATATATATTTAAAGAGCTTTTCGATGATATATTATAAGCATATTTTTTAATAATATCAATTTATACGAAAATTAATATACATCCAATTCTTTAAAATTTAATGACTAATTTAATTTAATTTCATTTAGTATGAAGGCGACATCAATAATTGAAAGGATTCAGTTGAGAATTGCAATATTGGATTGGAAGATATAATGGATTATTATATGAAAAAAAAAAAATTAGTTTATATATGAAATCGAAGACATAGGGAATTCTTACATAATTAAATCAAATCAAATTAAATTAGAGATCTAATGAAAGAAAACTCTTAATTAGGGATAGTAACGTAATTTAATATTTTTTTTATTTTTTTTATTTGATTATAAAAAACAAGAATCCTTTATATTTCAAACTCTTCTTAAAAAAATTACATGTTTTGATTATTTTTCTTTTATAATCTTGAATATTTTGAATCTTAAACTAAAATTATTCGTATATTAATATATATTTAAAGAGCTTTCCAATGATATATTATAAGCATATTTTTGAATGATATCAATTTATCTGAAAATTAATATACATCCAATTATTTAAAATTCAATGACTAATTTAATTTAATTTGATTTAATATGAAGGTGACATCAATAATTGAAAGGATTTAGTTGAGAATTGAAATATTGGATTGGAAGATATAATGGATTATTAAAAGAAAAAAAAGATTTAGTTTATATATGAAATCGAAATCATAGGGAATTCTTATTGGTTACAGAAAGTGATATTAAAAATTTTATTTCTTTTATATTTCATATAAACACATTCATGCACGTAAACAAATTCAGCAAGTAGATGAGTTCTTTTTGTACGTTGTATGATTCTTTTAGAGAGTAATTGTATGAATGGATTTTGTAGGTTGTAAATAAAAATTTTCATTTTTTTAAGGAGGTCGTTTTTTAAAAAATTGGATGGTGGAAATTAACAAAATTTTGACTTAATTATGAAACCAACTTATTATAACTCTAATTTAAAATCCTAACTAATGCTTAGTAAATTAAAACCTTAATTTAATTAGAATTTCATTATGACTTTAATTTAGAGTTATGAAACCAATTTCTTATAACTCTAATTTAAAATCCTAACTAATGCTTAGTAAATTAAAGTCCTAATTAATATATATATATATATATATAATTTAATTAGAATTTCATTTGGACTTTAATTTAGAGTCCTAATGAAGAAAAACTCTTTATATCTGATTGCATTATAGTTTATTAGGATTCTAATTTAATATGAACACATATTTGTATTACTTACACAAAAACATAACAAGTACCATTGGTAGGAGCACGATCATATTACGATGATCTCATCAAGGTTTTCATCATTGGTGATAGTGGTTTGTCTTCAAATGTATTTAATATTTTTTGTGATCAGTGTGAAATTCATGAGGATTGTATATTTTCATTATTTTTTCTTGAATACTGCTGCATAGTCAATAAATGATGAAATTTGTCATTATTCCTTGATTATTTTTTATTAATATTATAATCTTTGTATATTTGTATTTTCGAGGTCTGAACTTCTTTCCTTGTTATCATTGTTCAAAATAACATAATATGATTTATGTAGCATAGAACAAGCACGCCTATAAACAAGTTGTACATATATATATATATATATCAGTTTGCAATTAGTATATTTGGCCACGCCTTTATTTATATGGAATTTATTACATTAAGATATGCATGAAAGTAAGATTGAAATATAAAACTTTGTCCTGAATCGACAATTCATAAACATATTACATATCATGCTATATATATATTCGGATTTCCTTTCTTTGTATGAATGCGATTAGATAATCATTAATTTATTTTTTACGGTTTAAAAAAAAGAATTAAATTGACATTAACCACGTTGCATTATGTAAGGTTTGATTTTATTTTAAACAATTCATTATCAACACTTATAAAATATTAGCTTGTAATATTTTGATATTTTGATGAGCGATTTATGTTGTGTGGTTCTCTTATGGGAGTTATACTATAGGATAAAACATGATGATAGAAACAAATGTACCCATACGACTTTTGTAAATTGGAGAAAAAGCAAATTTAATACGATTGAAGGTTTTAAGAGTTGGCTATCAAGTATGTTGTGGGAAAAACAATTCCGTGAAAATTCAAAAAATGATAATGATGGATGAAGAGGTAAGCGGATTCCAATTACATTTTCTTTTTCTATACTTCAGAAAAAATTGTGCACTGACCAATTTGAAAGAAAAATAAATTAAAAGTAACGCCAGGTTGTCAAGTCGATTGATACTGGTCAAGTTTATTTTAGTTTTATTTGTATCTTTGTTTCAATTGTATTTGATTTGATTTATTTATTTATTAACTAATGCCTATTCTTGCAGGCAGTTCAAATTGGAATGGTCATGTTTAATGATGACATCCAAAAATTTGGAAATGGGTTCAAAAGAAACAACACATATTTGATTGAAAATGTGATGGTCAAAGATGCAAACACCAACTTCGCATCAGTATTCGAAAAAAGAATTAGTTTTAAAACAATTCAGCACCGTGAAGGAAACTGCAAACAATATTGACCAAAGCCACAATAAAAATGTCTTCGTGAAGTACAATAACTTACGTAACAAACATGAGGAACGCAGTAGATTTGGTACCTATATTTCTTATTTCTATTTCTTTTCAATAATTTATAAAAATAATCACTAAATAATTTTTGTTTTGTTTATGTAGATATATGTGGAGTTCTTACAAGGGTGAAGGAAAACATAATTGTTGACACCCCAAAAAAAGTGGCCGTAAGAGAAATCACTCTGATAAATGAAGAGTAAGTATAATCTATCTTTTATAAGAAAGTAGGAAAACAATATGTAAATTTAAATTACAAGCAAAACAAAATAATTAAATAAAAATTCCATTTTAATTTTTTTTTTCATATGTAGACATCACTCCATTGACGTTTCTCTTTGGGAAGACATGACATTGAATGAAGGAATAGAATTGCAGCAAATTGTTGATAAAAAACCAACGATTGCCGTTACAAAGGTCACAACAAAGGAATTTAAAGGTAAAACAAAAACTCACCTAATTTTTTTGAAAGGAAAACAAAGACAATGAATATATGCAAATGTCTTGATAATGAAATATAATTTTAAAATTGTAAACTTTGATTAGGTGAGATCCAGTTGCAAACCACTTCGATTTCAACTATACAAATAGGTCTGATATCTAAAGAACTTGCAAAACTGTCGAGCATTATTCATGATCCATGTCTATAATTGGATTTTCTTGATTTCAGCAACAAAATCCCATTCAAACTTATAAAAAATAGTGTCTCAAGAAGAGCTCTCTCTCTCATCTCTCTCGTACTGTTTGTATGTGCAAATGGAAGGTGTTTGTTTCTGGTTATTAAAGCAGATGGAAATGCATTTTTTCAATTATGATTTTATAATACAATCCAAATTTATATATTTTGGTGAAACAATGGAACTCAATATCAATATAAAACAATCCCTTGTACAATTATAAATCAATGCATGTCTAAGAATTTTTAGATACATTGTTAAAATCTATCTTTCTTGTTTTTTTAACAAAAAATCATATGCAAGACCAAAGCACATTTGAATACTACAGACGGTTGATCTTACAAGGAGCAAGTGAGGTCTGTTTTCTAATTGTCCTAAACTACAATACGAAAGTTGAAGGAGGAAGATTGAGTGCAGTAGCTGAAGCAATAGAAAAGTTGGAACTGTGGAGATAAGAGATGATAAATTAAATAATACAACCACGACAACGACAGTAACAGTGGCCACAACAGATGATGAAAACAAGAAAAAACGAAGAATTAGGAAGACAAAAAATAAGGAATGCATCCACATATCCAGTGGTGATAACGATCATACAATTAAAGATTTATTAACCAAATCACGAAAAAAGAAGATTAGGACGGAAAAGAAGATCAAACAAGAAAAGATATGGTTAGTGGTTAAATTAGAATTATAATCTTTCGTTTTAGATTTTTTTTTATTAGGAATAGTGGAACTACAATTTTTTAATCGAATAATATGTTTTTAATAAATTATTGGTGTTATGATACCTATATTAAATTGAAAAGTCATTAACTTATAATAATCAAATGTTAAGTAATTTAAACACACTTCAAAAAAATATTAAATAACAAGTGAAGGGAAAAAACCAACAAAATCAATCAAAAAATGGTTCTCACGAGTTTGTCTCTCCACGTGCAACGCACGTGTTCTCAACTAGTATATATATATATGAGATAAAAACCTTTAATAATCATAAGTCAATGTCTTTATTTCTTAATACCTACCATATATTTGTATTCTACATCCAAGAGAAAAATATGTAGTCTTTAATTTATATAACACTACATGCTTTTCTCTTAGCACTATTACGACCATGTGGTACATTACTTTTCATGAGTATTTGCAAGGTGGATCTCACAACTACTATTTGTCAAATTGGCACCACTTCTATCCTTATTATATAGGTAAAGTTTGTTGACTCTGTCATTATAAATTTATAATCGTTATTTAACTTCAGTAACATTGGTCATCCTATAAGCATATCACAAAAAATTATATGCCCCCAACCCGACCCGGCGCGTGGGCCGCTCCCACGCGCCCTTGCTGTGTGTCCACGCGTGCGTACCTGTTGGTATCACACATTTGTTTTAAAGGTATCACACATATACTCTTCAGGTATCACATATGTGTAATATCTATAGAACAAATGTGTAATACCTATAGAACAAATGTGTAATACCTCAAGACCGCGCGCCCATGTTGCGCGCCCACACCGCGCGCTCACGCCGCGCGCCCATGTGCCCACACCCGCCGCGCGCGCACCTCACAAGTCTAAAGGTATCACACATATACTCTTCAGGTATCACACATATACTCTTCAGGTATCACATATGTGTAATACTTATAGAACAAATGTGTGATACCTCAAAACCGCGCACGCCCACACCGCGAGCTCACGCCGCGCACCCATGCGCCCACAAGTCTAAAGGTATCACACATATACTCTTCAGGTATCAATACCTTTAGTTCATGTTTGTAATACCTATAGAACAAATTTATAATATCTCAACAGTATATGTGCGAAAAATAAAATAAAAAATAAATATATATGTTTGCGGGTCTGGGCGGGTCGGGGGCACGGATCCTAGGATCCGTGCCCTAGGGGCACACAAGTGTAGCCCTAAGCATATATAACAGATTAAATTTGTGATCATTGAATTATAGTGAGTCTCAATTATCAAACAAAATACTCAATCATATTGTTTCTCATCTAAAAGATATCCAAAATCATTCATGATTGATCAAATACGTTAAGTATTTGTGTTCAAGAGAGTTCACCGACATGCACGTAAATTTTACAAGAGTGGGTTGAGAAAAATCTCATTAGAAAGTTAGTTAAAGTACAATATCTAACACTCTAGAGAGATGTTGTAGAGCTTTTCGAGTAACTTAGAAAAAAGAGGGAACGCTAAACTACATAAACCAACAAAATATCCAGATATGAGGAAGGTTGTATATGAATAATTTTCTCTGAACCAAGATTGAGTGAATATAATTGGAGAGGTAATTTTGGACAAAACATCAAATTTAAAGTTCATACATCAATATAGAAGAAACATTTAAAAATTTGTATAAAAAATGTCAAATCACGTATAATTTATATGAAAAATTATTTTTAATAAATTACATGGTAATAAGACACTTGTGCAAATGTAGAGAACTCGAAAATGATGATGTGGTGTGAGAGTTGAAGCAACTTTTTTTATTTATTTTTTTATATAGATATGTATTTGTAAATATATTTCACCCACCACTTGACATTTTCACGAAATCATATGGACCATCGATTGAATTGACACCAATTCAACTAGAAATTACAATGGATGGTTTTGAGATGATATTGACAATATACTAGTACCAAAATATCACATCAGATACATCCCAAATACTATTCCGCTTTAAAAATCTAGTATGGGGATAGGAATTTTCTGTTCGGGGACCGAATTCCTCGTAGGGAATCAAGTTCCTCAAAATTATTTCCTTACAAGCTAAAATTTATCAATTATTTAGATAAATCTTAGAGAAAAAAATCTAAACAACAAAAACAACTTATATATGAAAATTCAACAACAATCCAACATCAAATATCATGAGATCATAAGTTATTTGAGGAAGAGATGCAAATTATTTGAAAATATTTGGAATAAGTTATTAATTATTAAATATAGAGCTAAATGCAATAATAATAATAATAATAATAATAATAATAATAATAATAATAATAATAATAATAATAATAATAATAATAATAAATCTACCTAAAGTATGAAATTTTTTTCAATTTTGCAATTAAACTTATTTTTTTATCCGATTGCAACCTAAAGTGTAAAAGTTTTCTCAAAAATCAACCTAAATTTTTTTCTGGCAACTATACCGATGACATGGAGATCACGTGACTTTCAAAGGGATAAAAACAACCTGAAGTATTACCCTTTTTTAATTTACAAAATGAAGTATAACTTTTTTTATCAATTTGAAACCTAAATTTTTTTCAAAATGACAATTTTATTCTTGTGAAAATTATGTGTTGTGAATTTCGTCGGAAAAGTTGCTGAAAAAATATTTAGGTTACAATTTGATAAATTCTTGAATTCGAGTTGCAGTCGAATAAAAAAAATTATGTTGCAAATTGAAAAATAATCATATTTTAGGTTGATTTTTGCATTTAATCCTTAAATATATACATGATATTAAAAAAATGGAAAACAAGAAATCCCATTTTACATAAACGAGGACAATTTCAAGTCGAGGATTGGGTGCCGCATAAAAATCATCCCTGTAATTTTTAAAAGGGAATCACCACCCCACTCGTTCCCCGATCTGAAAATTATCGTCTTAATAACTTATATACTTAACGGTTGGAATGATTCCCTCGGAGAAATGATCATCCTTTAAATTCAACTAAACTGATGAGCAAGTTACCTCACCAATTTAATGATTTATAATTGATTTTGGAAACAATAATTAAAATTCGAAACAGAAATATAATTCCTTTCTACATTTCTTGGTAGCTGCTTCTCATAATAATTTAAAAAAAAAAGAATAATAAGAAAGAGGAGCAACAATGGGGTAGAGGTGGAAATAAGCTAGACTAGGCTGGGTTTTTTTGTGATCGGTGTAAGCCTGAATTTTAAATATTAGGTTTAAGCCTAGCCTATTATATGTAATGAGCTTTTTTTTTTGCCTGAGCCCGACCTATTAATATATATATATATATATATATATATATATATATATATATATATATATATATATATATATATATATATATGACCTTAAGCCTATAAAAAACTTAAAATAAATTTAGAAAATTACTTTGAATAACATGAAAATGAATAATTTTCTAATGCATTGTAGCATTCACTTAGTTCTTCCTATAGTGGCTCTTTAGTGGAACATTAACTTCCTGCTAACTAAAGCAAGTGAGCTAAAGATCTGCAGAACACAAAAAATAGCTACCCAACCATAGTTGAATTATTTTATTAGTTTTGAATATATATCATGGGCTTATAATATTAGGACAATGCTAAAAATTATATATGTTGTATAAATATGTATTATATATTTCTATTATACGTTATAAAGAGGTCAGCCTGTTAGGTCTTTTAGAATTTTATAAAACTTGAATCTCACATATTCTCATTTAAAAGGCTTATGAAAAAGTATCTTAACCTAACTCATTTATTAAATAGGTTGAACCGGGTTGGACCAATATTAGGCCAAGCCATGGGCCTTGTCGAGTAGCCCAACCTATTCCCACCCCAAATGGAGGAAAAGCACATCAGCTTTGGAATTTCTGACAGTAGAGTCACCACATTATTCTTCTTGGATACTTCACTCAACTCTAGGGGTATGTTTGGACTGTGATGGAGGTGGATTTTGCAAGTTTGCATAGGAAAATATAGAAAAAGTAGATATTTTTATTGAGAGTTGTAAAAAAAATAAATAGAGTTAAGATTTGCAAAATCCTTCTCCATCTCAATACAAACATGGACTTGGACTTGGCCCATCCCAAATCCGGATGGGCTAGTCCCAGTCCAAACATACCCTAGAGAATTTGGATTGGTACTGTGTCCAATTATTCTCAGTTTTTACCGCTTCTTTATTTCGTAAATCTATATCTATATATATATATAATAACAATTACCCCTTTTTCACTTCCTAATTTTCCCACCCATTTTCACTTCCTAATTATAGAAATTTTATTAAATATTTAATTTTTTGTTATATTAATTGAATTTATGGTAATTTCCAAAAAATATTGATTTTGTATAATGAATATATTTGGTATACAATCAAATCATTATATATATGGCTGAAATAATAATAATAATAATAATAATAATAATAATAATAATAATAATAATAATAATACAATAGTGATCCAAACTAATTTTTAATTTTTTTTATAATTAGATGATATTTAGAACATTATTTTATTACTAATCTCAATCGTTAAATAAAAAATCTATAATTATATTTTTGTATCTAGACAAGATGTACAATTATTTCATTTCTTCATCATTCAAATGGTTGTTTTCAACATACTTACAATTTTGGCTAATATTCCCTACAAATGGATAACACTTATAATTTAATAATAATAATAATAATATAACAATACTTATTATAATCTATATATATATATATATATATATATATATATATATATATCAATTACCACCTCAAAATAGAAATGCTAAAATTTTCCCGCTCATTTTCACCTCCCAAAAATAGATATACATATTATTTCATAATTTATAAATTATAAATTATTAAATTTATTGTATTACACATGATTTATATATATGGTAATAATATCATTTATAATATTGATAAAATTTTGAAAATTATTATTTATATATGGTATATGAATGTTAATATGATCTCATGTAATGACTTTTTTAATTGTTGATATAATCAAAGATTAAATATATGTTTGTTGAATAAATTAAAATAACATAACGATCGGATTTCAAGAACTATAGATTATCAAAGTATTTTTTTTTATCTCTAATGGTGTACCCCACATACACATATACCACCTCAATAAATATATCATTACATTGATCGGGGGTGTTCGTAGTGACTGAGGGGGTCGAAGATTAAGAAGTGAGTTATTAATCAAGTGAACCAACATATATAAAACAACGTAAATTAGCTATTTTTATTTACTATATTCGAAATATGTATTGTAAAATTATTATAAACATCACACAATTTTATTTGACAAATATGTCATATACAATACTCCAATTTTTATATATCTTCTATGTAACAATGTTAATAATATAACATAGTGTTTATATAATTTTATTTTATTATACTATTTTAATTCTTATTAAAAATCATAAAGATTTGTAATATATCTGGAATATAATAAAAAAATATACATATGATATATTGTTGCACACAATAACATTTAGGAAGTATAAAATTTATGAATTCATATACTTTCTATTAAAAACTACAAATTAAGTATAAAAAATGATAAAAAAAAACATATCATTTATACTTATACTTATAAAAAATAATAAAATATATGTTCTATTTCATAAAGTTAAATTATATAAATATATATTCATTATTAATCATGAAGAATAGATAGTCAGTGCTATTTATAAGAGTGATAATACGTAGATGAAGAATTTTTACATATATATTTTAAATACTTTGAATTTTTTATTATGAAATTTCATTGTCATCTATATAAAAACCAACTAACCTCATTTCTACTTTTTAAAGTAGAAATGTAAATATTTATTATTTTATAAATTTATAAATTGTAAATATTTAGTTTTTCATAATTTATGTATATTCATAGTATGAAAATCATTATATATATATGACAATTGAGGAAAAAAATATGATCGTATTTGATATGTGATAAAGTTAGTATGCTTTGTGTATATATGGTAATAATATCATGTCAAGATGTTGGGAAAATTCCCAGCATCCTGCCTTGGGTCGAAGCCTAAAAATTGGTTCTGCCAGGTTCGAATCCGTGAGCACAAAGCTACATAAGTATAAGGCATTAAAGTTGCGCCCTATGCCCACAGGATATCCTTTTGGCGTAGCGGTAAGCGCTTGATGGTCCAACACTTGGTATCAGAGTAAGTCACGGGTTCGAATCCCCTTGAGAGCACTTTGCAGTGGGAGCTGTCGGGGCCTTGGAACAGAGGATGCTAACGCGCAGGTCCTTGGAACTGAAGATGCTGGCGTAGTAGAGGATGGCGTAGAGGCGTGGTGGCGCCGAGTCATGGTGGTGGCGTGGAGGCGTGACGATGCCGAGTCACGTTGACATCGAGGATGACGAGAAGACATGTCGATGCCGAGTCATGGAGATGTCGGGCTGCAGTAGCTGAGTTCAGGGAACTGAGTGAAGATGCCGAAGCTGTGTGTGAAACCTGAGGAGGTTCTTGGAACAGAGGATGCTAACGCGCAGGTCCTTGGAACTGAAGATGTTGGCGTAGTAGAGGATGGCGTAGTGGCGTGGAGGCGCCACCACGCCGAGTCACGTTGACATCGAGGATGGCGAGAAGACATGTCGATGCCGAGTCATGGAGATGTCGGGCTGCAGTAGCTGAGTTCAGGGAACTGAGTGAAGATGCCGAAGCTGTGTGTGAAACCTGAGGAGGTTCTTGGAACAGAGGATGCTAACGCGCAGGTCCTTGGAACTGAAGATGTTGGCGTAGTAGAGGATGACGTAGAGGCGGAGGCGCTTGGAACAGAGGATGCTAACGCGCAGGTCCTTGGAACTGAAGATGTTGGCGTAGTAGAAGATGGCGTAGAGGCGTGGTGGCGCCGAGTCATGGTGGTGGCGTGGAGGTGTGACGATGCCGAGTCACGTTGACATCGAGGATGACGATGCCGAGTCACGTTGACATCGAGGATGGCGAGAAGACATGTCGATGCCGAGTCATGGAGATGTCGGGCTGCAGTAGCTGAGTTCAGGGAACTTAGTGAAGACGCCGAAGCTGTGTGCGAAACCTGAGGAGGTGTTGGGTGCGAAACCTGAGGTTGTCAAGGTTACTAGGATGACAGGTGCATGTTACTAGAGTGGAGAGGCTGGCAGGTGTTGGGGGGATTGTTGGGAAAATTCCCAACATCCTGCCTTGGGTCGAAGCCTAAAAATTGGCTCTGCCAGGTTCGAATCCGCGAGCGCAAAGCTACATAAGTATAAGGCATTAAAGTTGTGTTCTATGCCTACAGGATATCCTTTTGGTGTAGCGGTAAGCGCTTGATGGTCCAACACATGAAAAGTTGTAAATAAAAAATTGTACCTTAATCTTAATCATTTTATATATCCACGAAAAAATTAGTGAATTTATCATTTTTTTTGTTGTAAGAATAAATAATGTTTCCTCCTTGATTAAAAAGTAAATAAAAATCTGAAATTTCACTATCATGGTAGCATGAAGTTCATAGAATAATGATAAAATATATTTAGTTTATGTTGTAATATAGTTTCATGGTTTTAGATTTATCAAATTTTGAAATGTTTACCATCCAATATGATTTTCCTAATAGATAAATTTTGATTTTAAGACATCTGAAAAAAATAATTATATAGATTTTTTTATGGTATGTTAAATTTAGAAATTTTATTTTGGGGTAATATACAATAATATCAATATTTTAAGCTCATTATGACTAAGTTGTTGAACATATATTTGCATAAGTATTTTCTAGGCCAATTATCACAAAAACAAGTACTAATATAGTTAAACAACATATGATGAAAATAATAAATATTTAGATGAATTACATGAGTAGTAGATTAAATTGAAATAACTTTGAAAAACTATATGATTTTTCATGATCATCATTTTTATATCAAAAAATTACCAACACATGAAATTTCTTCACTACATCACACGAATGGTTGAAATATTATCAAGACTTGATTATAATACTCAATATTATCACCATTTTATACTCATTATAAATAAATTATTGAACATAAATTTGCATAAGTTTGTTTCAGGCCAATAGTGACGACAACATATGATGAAAATAAAAAATATTTAAGTTCGTAAATTATATGGGTAGTAGATTAAATTGAAAATACTTTGGAGAATTATATTATTTTTCATGAACAACATTTTTATATCAAAAAATTACCAACACTTCAAATTTATTTGTCCATACATCACACGGACACGGGTATACCAAATGAGATTGAAATATTATGAGAACTTAATTTTTTTTTTGTAAATTAAAATTTTCACATCAAAATATTTAGATTTTATAGTCGTGAGTCACAAAAGTAACAAATCAGACTAAAATTCTCTAAATTTTTTTTATTATTTTTCGTGTTCAACAATTTAATATTAAAATATATAAATAGTGAAATTTATATGTCCGTGCATCGCAAGGGACTTATACTAGTTACGTTATTAAAATGTTAATTGATGGATTATATGTGTGTTTGTTTGTGTATCTTTAATTCAATCGTGTATGAAAAAGTTGATGATTCGAAATTTATGGCTTCCATGTGGAATTCAATTTCTAGTGCAAGCGTACACAGCGGTTGGTTGTTTGGTTTTCCCAAAACGAAATACAAAATAAGAAAATTTTTTTTTTTTTGCCTTTTTAATTGGGAAAATTTTGAGCGGGCATCTTGATTGCTAGTGTGTTTTTCTGTCCAGGGTTAGGATTTTCTTGCCCCATTTGGAAACCTTTTTCTGTCATTTGCATTTCTTTCTTTTATGTACAGTAAATTGTGCATCCATGGGATCTTTTAAATAAGGAGTATGTTATCATACTGCATTGTGATGTAGTGTAGCATTTGAAAAGTCTAATTCAAATGCCGACATATAATAGTAATAGGCATTAAAATTTATGGTTTCTAGGATAAACTATGGTTTCCATAAAAATCTGAACCCACAAAGTGGATCTTTATATTTTATTAGTTCAGTCACTAATAATCACTTTTGTAAAGGTTGTATCTGGTGGATGTGATGGTAATTTGATATTTATTCATCGGATTAAAGTACTTTTATTTGACTAACTTAGGGGAGGGAGGATGGGAGGTGTTAAAGTATATTCAAGTTTGTCATCATTTTCAGTAGACTTGTTAAAACGAAGAAAATAGTCATCATGCTGAATAGATCTTTCAGATTCTGCTTTTTAGTGCTTCATCATGTTACTCGTATTTTATTGTGACATTCAATAGAAACCAACTCTTGGCAATAGTGTTTGTTTTAAAATTTAGAGTACAAGTGCTAGCACAATATTTAGGATCTGATTAATTAATTTTTTTTTTTTTTTAGAGTTCTTGCAAACGCTTTGACCGAATGGAATATTTGCTGCATATTCTTACCCATGATTTCTAGGAAACTTTGTTCTAGTTCCTATACATTGTGCAAGGATCCAGTATATAAATTGAGAAAATTCAGACAAACCGATTACTTAATGGTTAAATCACCATGTATGCTCTCTGTACACAAAGATTCAATTTGTCCAGTGTGTAGATATAGATGTATTGCATAAACAAGGCTGGTTTTTTCTTTTTCAATAGCTATTTTCTTGGTATCAGAATCTTACGTTGACAATTTCGTAGCTTTCCGAAGTCATTCAGGATTCTGCTTTGATTAGATTAACATCTTTGAAGTGGATACATATGTCCAGTCACTCATGTTGACTATATTCCCGATTCATTTGTAGGATTGTCAGATGCAGATATACATGTTTCACACCTGATGAACTTATGAAAATTCCTTGAAGAGATATGGACAATTGATCGTCACACTTTGAATATATGCTGTGAGACTGTGACACGGTGTCTTAGAAATTTAACATATTCTAACTAATACAAATATACAATAAACTGCCATTTCCAGTAATAATTACAAGTTGGCATGCATGCATGAACGAGCTTAAGCATTTGGTCTTGCTTTTAAGGTTCCAATGGAATGACCAACACCAGGGCTGCGGCCTGGTGTCGTGGGCTGAAAACCCTCCGTTTTCCCTGCAGCAAAGGTGAAATGCTTCTCATTTGGTTGCATGTTGTCTTTTTTCTCTGCAAAAGAGTGGCCAACGCCTGGACTATTTCCTGGTGTTGTGGGTGGAAAACTATCTTTATGAAATACATTTGAGCTGCTGAGTTCATGACTTTGAGTTGTTGGTGTCACTGGTTGCTTTGCATGTTTTTCTATTCCTCTCTCTGTTTCTTTTAGTTTCCGCCCTTGAGCAAATTGAATTTCTAGGCAGGCTGTAAGTGCAAGAAAGAAAAGAAGCAAGTGAGTGTAGGCCATTGAAAGGAAAATGGTGATAAGTCTTAGTTATGTATAATCTTTGTGTTTGTGTTAAAGAGATGAGGAGATGATGTTTTGCTCTCAAGTAGATTCTTCTTCCGGTATTTATAATCTTCAGAATTCATTCATGTCTCACTTGGAGATCTTAACCATCAAATTTGCTAATCATAAAAATCTCTAGTGTTGTGCTAGTATATATGGATGGTTCATATTCCCTCACCTTTTTTCCTTCTAAACTCTTAGTGGTTCTCTTCAATCCCCTTTTCATCATAACCACAAATGTTGGTCATTTGTTTAATTCTATTTTTCTTTTCTCTCAGTGGTAGTCTTTTTAATTTTCTCTTAAATTAAAAAGCTGTACATGCAGAAACCAAAATATTAGTAAGTGCTGGGCCTAACAGGCCGCCCCCACCTATAAACCCAACGTGCGCGGTCATGGTCACTCTCACACAAAAATATATATCTGTCAACTGGGAAAAGGTCTTTTATATAACTGATATAATTTGAATTTAATAGCTTGAAAGTTGATCATCAATAAGTTGACCTTTCGTTGTGCTCAAATGTTGCTTTCATTGCCTGGGTGGTTATTTTCAATTATATCTTGGCAAATAAGATTTGAGATCATGGAATTATAAAATAACAGAAGAAGGCCCAGCATGGCCTTAGGACAGAGGAAATGCGGCTTGAAAAAGGAATAGATTCTGTGTACTGCCCACTTAACCATGTCTACTTCTTTATGTGGATGGCTAATATGCAAGCTTCAACTTCTTTCGGTATCTGTCCTCTGGTTTAAGCTTAGTTTTCTTTATATTATGCGACTAAATCATTACCTGCCTGTTCAAATTTGACGATTCGATATATTATAATGATAAGATTATAATCTAATTTAAGCTGCACCAACAATTTTTCATAATTTAAAATATCATTCTCCCACTGCAAGTCCGATACATATTATGTGTTTGTTACCAAAATTAGACACTTTTGGTAATCATTGATAAAATGTTGAGGTTTATATTGGTCTTGCATTAAGATTTCATCGTTAAACTTTAACAGTAACATCTAGTTTGTTTTGTATGTTTAAGGTCTTACATACTTGAGAGTTACTGTAAGATCTCCAGAATGTTTTTTATTTTATTGATGACCGACACTGGATGAGAAAAGTTGATTGATATCAATAACTATCCAACCTCTTAGAGGTGAGGTGCAAGTATAACTTTCATGGGCTTGTATTTTCGTAACAGTGATGGGTGTGGTTATAATACTTAATTTGCAAAAGCACTGAGTGAATCAGAGAGATGGTGGACTCTTAACTTTTAGCATAATACTAAATTTGAACCTACAACTTTGGGAAAAGGATCCTATTTTGTCAAATTGGTGGCTTAGGTTATATGCCATAGCTTGACCAAATATTAATAGTACTAACTGGAGATTTGATTTGATACTCTCTTTTTTCTCATTGATTTGATAAGCATGACTCTGAGCTGTGGTGCTTGGCTTATTCAGTCAGGTTGCCTGTTATGGAGCTCCCTTTTTTGGGATGAACTTGTACAATATGCTGAGTCTTGGTTAAAAGTTAAGTCTATATATACAAGAGTGAATAAGATATTTATCTCTTTGCATGAAATAAATGGGAATTTTCTTGTTTAGTTGTGGGGGTGGTGGTTAGTGTTAACACTTGAAAGAAAGAAGTCAAGGGATGCAAATCATGAGTTTTCTTTGACTCTCCATTTAAAATGTAATTAAGAGAGAGATTCCGTTGGCTCCGTGAGTTTGGGAATGAAAATGAAAGGAGCCATATTAAAGTTGATTTGATTCTCTCCTGTGCTAGGCTGTAGTGCATTATCATGGCTTGCAGTTCATTATATTTATATATTATGCAACTTGCAAAAGTGTGTTGCTTGATAGTGACCCTGGCGGCAGAGGATCTTCCCATTTCTTTTGATTCTACTGTTTATGCCTTTTCTTTTCCCTTTTTTAATTCTTTACGGTTGAGCATTGAGATGCAAAGTTAGATTACAAACAATATAAGAATGAAAATAATAAAGTAGTAATAAAGAGCATGCACATGCATCAGTATAGCTTAAGCCAGGCAAACAGCACAGCTGTTTTTACCACTTTGAGAAAACACAACTCTTTCCGGAACTGGTTTTGAGAAAAGTGTTTCTTCTTGGTGTTTTTTTACCTTCAAATAAAAATGTGTAGTTGCCCTGGATGTTGGATGCTGGTAAAAGTTGGACATCGAGCAAGCTTTCCTCATTTGGTAACTAACCTTTCATAACTTCTTCATTTCTACTCTTGCTTCTTCATAATTACTTTACTCACATTGACTATTACCTTTGATTTTGAGTATCAGCTTTATGTACAGGAACAATGTTACATTATTTTTCAAAGAACAATGACTTCATCCTCATCAACCGTTTCTTAATTACCATTGATAAAACCAAGGACCATAAGCTTATATATTAATGTTAGCTATTATATTGCTGACCCCATGTAGTGGGATTAAGGCTTACTTTTTTTGCTGTTGTTGTGTACTGAGATTAGCTTTATGTGCATCAACTATTAGGTCCAGGCTAACAATTATATTAAATCTATGAATTATTTGAAATTAAAATAAAACCAAGATTTCAACAAATTGTAGAGCGCCACAAATGCAATGTTGGTGACTCTGTTGATGCAATTGTAATAATACATAAAAAAAAAAAAAAAAAGGATTAATTTCAAAAAAAAAAAAACACATGCATAGTTTTAGCACGACTTTTCGATTTAGCAAAAATAAATCACTAATTTAACAAATTTTGGCAATTTGAACCATGATGCATTTTCCAGCAAAAGATTACAAACCTTTAGCACAGCTAGTTTTTAAGCGTTGGATGCTTTCCTTTTTTTAAAATAAATTTGGGGCAGTGTAGCATTCAACGTGTAAAAATTAGCAGGGCATTGGCAGTCATTCGCTCGGGATAATGGATGGTGATTCAAATTGCAAAATTTTGTTAAGTTCGTGATATATTTTGATAAATTTGGAAAGCCGTGTTAGAATTACAAATTTCTGAAAATATATGTTTTTATTTTTTATTTTATTTTTTTTGCAAAGAAGCCAAAAATATATGTACCTGACAAGATTTGATGTCTTCTAAAGACACCTTGGCTTCATTTTAAGCTCCAGTAATGAATGAACATTCCCAATTCAGTTGTGCACTGAAAATATACACTTGGAGTGATGTATTTCATAAACATGATTGGCCTGCCATGTGAAGTTCTTCTTTAAGAGTCATTTTGACAGTTTTAATAAACAATAGAACAGAAAGCTATTCAGTTTTAGATTTGTTACATATCTGTCAAATGCATACTTATATTATGGGAATGTTCATAGGTTTCAGAGAGAAGTTGTGGTAAATTTTGTGGTAACTACACTATGCATGTCATACTCTATAACAAAGTTGAAATGTGTCTATGAGGAGGATGCATGCTATATCACAAGAAAAATGTTTGCCTCAAAGAAATATATTTTTACTTGTCTCTTGAGTTATTGTCATTCCTTTGAGGTGTAAAATTAAGAACTTCAAATTTTGTCAAATAAAATCAACTTTTTGAATTTGCATATCTATAGAAATATCTTGCTCAAGCCGAAAATTATCCATTTACTATTTCAACTCGCTATAGCAGAAAATTTTGTCAAATAAAATCAACTTTTTGAATTTGTTCTTGATAAGGTGAAGGATATGAGAGGTAATAAAGCATACTGTTCTAGCTCGAAAACAATACTATATTAGACACAATCAACAAAGAGCAAACTCTTTGTTGACTTTTTCGCATACATTGCATGGATAAAAATCTTGTCTTGCTATATAATAAAGGTAGAGGAGAAAAGAAGATTGATGTTGCATATATTTGGGAAACATATGACGCAAACATAAACTTACAATGATAATTCTTACAGGGGATATTCGAACACAACATATTAGAAGGAATAATACATACATGCATGAACACATAAAATAAGAGATCTGAAAGACACATATTTGCACACAGATTTTCCAACCCTATTTTCAGGGATAATGCCCGATTCCTGGGCTGCGGCCAGGTGCTGTGGGTCTGAAGTCATCTGCATGGCCAGGTGTCGGTGGCTGAGACTCAACTGCCACCGGGCTTGGTGGTGCTAATGCAGCCTCATTGCCACATCCTATTACACTTGAACAGTCTCTGGAAATATTTTTACTGTACTTGGTGAACTTCATGGAATCGTGTCTAGAAATCTTTGAGCGAGTCTGACGGGCATTTTTGTTATTTAACTTCAAGTGTCTTCCCTGTGCAGATTGAAGTTCATGGGCTAATATAATGGCGAGGAGAAAGAAGGCAATGACCAGCTTTGATTGAGCCATGGAATGTGACGGCTTAGGGTTGAAGGGGGTAGAGAAAGGAATGAGGACAGCAATGGTGGATGATTGAATACCCTTAGCTCTTATGGGTATTTATAGAACACAAAATATCCTCATTGGTTGGAGATTTCCTAATATAAATAAATACGTGTAGCATGTTATATTTCTTTAATTAATTGTGAAATATCTGCACTTTACAATAATGAGATCCACAATTTTGCATGTCAGTTGCAGCCAGGGGCGGATCCTCATATAAGAAGAGGGGGGCTAAACTTTTTTAAAAATTTTAAATATTATATATATTTATTAGTTAAAATTAATTTTATATCAATTAAGCCCCCAAAAATAATTTATTTATAATAAAGGGACAACCACAAGTTAGATTTATTATTATATTATATATAAGTGGTCTCAATTTATCCACATTATTATTATTATTATTATTTGCTATTTTTAATAAATTTATCTCTTCTCTTTCAAAAAATTTTGTGAGAGATTATTGCATTTTTGAATATTAAATATATATATCCATGTCATTTTGTTTTTTTCTCGTTAGCCCCCCAAGAATATCAGTCTAGCTCCGCCCTGGTTGCAGCTTGAATCTGCTTTGTAGGTGGCCTAAGTACTATGCTCTTAGTCTCTTTTTAGGTTATTAAGTTCTCAAATACTTAAGTGTAGCTTCATAAAATCATTTCCCAAGATGGGGTTTCATAAACTGGAATGATGCTATATTGGTTGCAATTAGGACATTGGTGTCTAATATGTTTCAATTATTCAATTAATTTACCAATGCTTAATTCATTACTTATTAATGGGGTAAAATTCATTCAAATGTGCCATTGAGCATCTTTTGATCATGAATATACGCTAAAACTTATACGGCATCTTTTGCCTTGTAATATTAGTATCATAAACCTATAGCAAAAGCTAATGAAGCCTAGCTCAGAATCAATAGAAAAAATAAAAAGAAATGTAGGTAGATTGTAGCTTCAAGGACAATAATTTATAATGGTGCGGTGGTTGTGCCCAATTCTAATATTGAGGGGTTAAGGAATGATATGTTGTTTGAGCCCACCATTCTTGTTATTTGAACTACAGTGTATCTCCTTCTCCTATATTCTATTTCCAATTGGGTAAAGATTTGGCCTTTTTGGGTCGTTCAAAGCATCTTTTTTCCACTGGAGAAACCGTGTCTCTAGCTTCTTTTCCAGATGTTAATGTCTCCTCTATCTTTAATTTTTTAGGAGGTTTGATTTTCAATTTAGACAAACAAGTTATGTTTCAATACCTTAACATGTTTGTCTTTGGTTCCTGTCTTTTCAGTTTACTGAATATGCAAGAGAACAAGAAAAGGTTCTGGGAAGTTGGTGCAGCATCATCCTTTTTTGCTTCAACAATACCTCTTGCCTCTGTACTATGAATACGGTAGAGATATACCGTATTTTGGTACTGTTAGTGAGCAACTTTTCCGATTAGGGTTGTGAAGGTGGGAAGTGTTGTTTCTGTTGAAGTTGTTCTTAATTTTGTATTGAAACCTCATTAGTACTACTACATTGTACATACTACCACCTTTAGCCATGTGGATGGTGTATTCTCACATAGCCTAATGCACATCAAGGGTCACTGCTCAAGTGCGGTTTGATTTGGTGGGGTACCTATAAGATTTTGCCCCCACTAAGTCAAACTTTTTTTTTTTTTTTTGGTTGTGTAGATTGAGGGATTAAAAATGCAATATTTTGAATGGTTTTCAAATCAATTCATATCATAGTTGATTCAAAATTCAATCAAATTGTGTTTAAAAATTAGTTCAAACTGAAATTTATGAGTTTTTAATTCACTTCATTTCAAACATGGTTTATGAGACCGGACAGGTCGGTTTGATCGGTTCAAACACGAACTGGTCATTAGCCAGATCCCTTTAGGCATGAAGAACATAAAATGCGGTTTAACCGCTTCGAAGTTCAAACCGGTCAAAACTTGGTCTAACTGGTTTAAAATGAGCCAAAAAAACAATTGACTTGGTTACTATTTTTTTATTTTTTACTTTTTTTTTTAATAAATTTGAAATTCTTTGTGCCACATACTAATTTTGATTCCCAAGCATTATAAGGCATTGCCTCAATGCTAATGTTGATTTTCAGTCAATGTGGGGTAAACACTAGCATCATTTACAATATATTGCTTAAATATGGGAAAGCTCATACACTACCAGTTACAGTGGATGGCTTCAAGATGGATGTTGAGTTTAGATGGTGGCAGTCTGCTCCGGCTTCGATCAATAGTGTCTTGTATTCTGATTATGATGGTACTGAGTACTTTCGTTTTGCATAATTTATGGGTACGTTACTCTTTTTTCTTAATATGAGCTTTTCCAATGGGATTTCTTACGCTAAGGTTTTAATGAGGCTTCTTATGCTAAATCCTTTATTCTTTTTTACTTTGTTTCGTTTTGTTTTTTTGGGAATGAGATGACGATTTAATTTTAAAAAATAGTGAATGACTTCAATTCCATTTTAGTTGGGTAATTAACGTGGGACAACTTTTACTCTATATGTGTATGTAATTTTATATATTATGTACTATTTTGAATAATATTCTAGATTTTATTAACAAAATTTTTGAATTTATCATTATTATATCATTATTACTAAAAAGGATTGTGTATTATTATCATCCTCTTTAGTTTTATAAAATATTATTATAACAAAATTTCAAATAAAACATTGTTAAATTTCTATTATCTAGTTGGACCTCTCGATTGAAACTTGAACCAGTGGACCACTGATTCGGTTCCAAAAACACTGATTTCAAATACCATCAATGATTTATTACTGTAAATTTCAAAAATATCCTCAAAATTTTTTCAACCAAACAAAATTTTAATTTTTTTTGTCATGCAATTATAATGCCACATTTATTCGATAGAGATTTTAGATTATTGCTCCCAGTTATAGCTTTGTAAGTACACAAAAACTTCTGTCCTTGGGACACAAATCTTAGACCCGTATCCCAACTTGACCCACGCCCTACGCGCGCGTGGGCACCTGCCACGCGCCCATGCGCGCACACCTGATAGGTATCTATGGGCAAGATATCCACATGTATACTTAAAGGTATCGTGGCGTGCGGGCGCTACAGGATACACGTGTATACCTTGAAGGTATACATATGGATACTTTAAATACCTGCGCGCACCTTGGTCACCAAGCCGCACATGCACACCGCGTGCCCATGCGCCCACGCCGCGCGCTCATACACCCACACCACGCGCGCCCACGTCATGGATACCTTCAAGATATACATGTGGGTACCAAAAGGTATTTCATAGATACCATCAAGGTATACATGTGATACGTATTCCATTGATACCTTGAAGATATCCATGTGGATACCATGCGCTCACGCCATGGATACCTGCGCGCGCTCATGCGCTCACATCGGGCACGC
Organism: Scutellaria galericulata; assembly: GCA_946896805.1. NCBI lineage: Eukaryota > Viridiplantae > Streptophyta > Magnoliopsida > Lamiales > Lamiaceae > Scutellaria > Scutellaria galericulata. The sequence goes on from OX335794.1 coordinate 13,965,675, forward strand.
ACCTCACAAGCCGCGCACACCTTCATTTGAAATAGGTGTGATACCTTCAAAGTATCTCATATGATACCTTGAAGGTATACATGTGATACATTTTTTGTATATATGGAAAAAAAATTAAAAATTAGTGGGGCCCACGGGGTGGGTTGGGGACACGGTGTCCCGGGACACATGAGATCTACTCTTGTAAGTAAATACGTTAAATACTGTGTTTGGACTAATTGGTTTTGAAATAAAAAATATATTTTAAATCTACTCAAAGTAGAATGCATTCAAAATCCAACCAAATTATTAAAAAAAATTAGTTTAAAATGAAAGTGACAAATTTCAAATTCATATCAATTCAAACATCATCAATTGATTTACTCTTATAAATTTAAAATTCTTTCTCAAATCACTCAATTCAAAGACAACCTAAATTTCTTTTTCTTCTCTCTCGTTTCTTCCCTCATTCTCAAGTATGGTACTCGTGGTTTCCCTTCCTGAATTCCTCATACTAAGATGGATCAATTAGCCAATTAATTGAGGTCGTGCATTTTTTATTTTAATTTGGAGTTGAACGATATTTATTACAATTTTGGGAAAAGAGGTACTTATGTTTGACTCCCTCGTCTTGAAGTAAAACTACAGTAAAATGCTTACATCTTTTATTATAAATTGTACTTTATTTTCTATTACAGCCCGTGCCAAAAAGTTACAAAAAAGTGTAGTCTGCCCCAACTGATATATATAAATTGATTTTTAATGTTCAATTTCTTTTTTCTCTGTGACATTGTTCCTTTTCTTTTATACATTAAAAATCAATTATGTCAAAAGATGGAACAACTAATTTTAAAATAAAAATGGAGAAAGATATTAACATGATATTTAAGGAGATGATGAAACACGAATTCTATTTTTTTTTACCAAAGTTGAAAAACTAACAACAATATATATTTTAAAGTTTGTGAAAATGAATGTTAAAAAACCAAAATTTAACATGTGTTTAAGGTAAAATGAATAGCTACTGTGAATACATGTATAAAATTTATGCATATTCTCTAATTTTTATACTATGTCAATTACAAAATTTTTGGTTCATCCACTGGAATTAATTAACATCAGTAAAACAGATAAAAATCCTACACAAATAATAGAGAAAATGAACTGGAAAATGGAGAAATGAAAAGGGAAACAAGAAAACAGCTTTCATATTTCACAATTCCTCAGGCCATGTTTTCACATAACTTAAAAAGGGAATGGCTGTACAGATTCTTCAATGCTTGTTAGGACTCAAAAAAAAAAAAAAAACAAAATTGAATGATCAGAAGAAAACGAAAAATCAAATGAATGGAGAGAAGCCGGTTAAGATCAACGTCTTATTGATCACCTGGACGAGTTTTCTAACAGCTTCGCGTAAGAAATTAGTCGCTGCACAAATCAATCAAAAAAGGGGGCTCTAAATAGAGTAGTCAGTTTGGAGGAAGCTCTCATAAATTGTTCCTCTGAGAGTATTGTTGACATCTTCCCAATTCTTGATGTGTTCTGACAATGATCCTTTGTGTATCTTTACCTGCCTACTGGTTAACTCCATTAACGGCAGCCCAAGAAACTCTAGCACGTCTACCAGTTTCTGAATCAACGATGTGAGATGAATGAGGAACAATAACATGAGATCAAATTAAGTTTCGTCCCAAAATATGTGTTATTATAGAATTTCAAGAAACATCTGGACATATTCTACTAGAACTGCCCTCGTTTACTAATCACAAATTAAATGTGATACAAAGTCATTATTGGAAGTTTACCTATAATAATTGTACTTAAATAAGTGTAGATCTGTCTTTTTATCATCGTTCTTAATTTGTGTGCAAATCCTAAAACAACATTTATTTTGGGACAAAGGGAGTATTATAAGTAGGGGTCAAGTTGCAAATCCAAGACACTAACTATATATTCGGGCTAACAATTCAGGACAACAAGTTAAAGCATTTCGCCTAAATGCACGAAAATTTTGAAATTATTGTCCTAAAAAGTCAAATATGAAGTGTCCTTAGTTTGCTAGACCTCTACGGTTAAGTGTCCTAAAATTGTAGTTTTTTCAAAAAGTAGGGTAAGGACCATAAACAGAATAATTCTAGATCACAATATATCAAACTAAAATTTCCTGTAAGATGGAAAGAAACTTACACTTGAATTTTTGATGAGATCTTCATAATAGAGAATCATGTGCCTAGTGCTACTAAAGTAGTCCAGTGTGTCCAAGACCATCTTCTCCATGAGCTTTAGATCCATAACCAGTGATGTTGAATTGATCACAGGTTTATATCTAGAAAGAGCATTAGCCTACAAAACGAAGGTAGAATGGTAACTCTTTTGTATGCATGAGTAGTTTGTTGAGTCGAGTTGAAGAGGACAAAGGTACCTCTTCATGAGAGTGAACATGGGACTTGTGTGTCCCATTCAACTGTTTCGCATATCGATCATAAGAATTAGCAAGCACTGAAACCATTCGGCGAAGTAGATTTCGTCGGAAGAGGAATATTACAGAAACGCCCCTATTGTTAAAATATTCCACGATTTCTTCATGGTACTCCATGACTCCCTGAAATAACCATAGTAGGCAGATTATTAATTCCAATACCACATTTCTCACAAAGTAGGCAGAGTTATTAACATTCTAGAGAGGGTTACAAATTGTTTTTTAGTCATAAATATCAAGAATTAGTACATAAAAATGGGATATCTCTACATTTACAAGTGCAGGCTTAGATCCTACACTACCAAATGCAATTCAAGAGTACACCATTTTGTCATTAAACTAAAGAGTAAACAATGGAACCACATTATGATTGTATGTGTCTTAGTTATGCCACATGATACATATGAGAACTTCTTGGGTTGAATATAAATACCGGATTGTACCTGATTCAGCATCCATTTGAAGCCAATTGCAGCAGAGCATTGATTCTTGGAAGCACTAGTAAACCAATCCATATTGTAAACTCTATCTAAAGTTGACAAAATTGAAGAAACGTTACTTCTCCTGTCTTTGGCAGAGAATATCTCCCCATTGGAGCTTACATTAGTGTGGCTGTTTAATAGAGTCTCAAACCATCCACTGCCAGATCTTTGCATAGACAGAATGGTGAAAAGCCGTATAGGATTACAACCACATTCAGCCCTTCATCCACACAAAAAAATTTAATTAAAAAAAATTATTACATCTCCAAACCAAATCCTCAAGAAAAGTAAACATTTTGATCTATAGTGAATACCTGCTAAAGGTTGTGGGTTTGGGATAGTGTAAGTAGGGCGTTTGAGTTTTGTCGATGATGTCATCATGACAACGCGTCCAATTAAGGTTTACAAAATTAGTTGTGGTTGGAACATTGGTTTGCTTTAGTGAGACAGAGCAGATGTAAATACCACAAACCATTGCACATACTAAGACCAAAGTTCTAAGTGAAGCTGCTGATTTTTTGGGGGGCTTTATAATTAGGCCATCCTGTTATGGAATGGAAACTTAAGTCAGTGCAAAATTGACTACATAGCAATGATTGCGATAAGAAGACAAGAAAATTTTAGAAAAAAAAATGCACAATCAGTTCTTACCTAGTCCTACAATGCTTACACAACACAAATCAAACTAATTAATCAATCTATGATTCAAGTAGCAGTGAAGTTTGATGCAATTTCAACATTTAATAACACTGACAAAGCATCAGATACAAGTAGAACTAAGTTCACAGTAAAATCCAGAATAAAAATAAATAAATACATAAAATTGCATCTTCTTTGTCATTCAATATCCTGTCCCTTACACAAACACTGGAAAATTGAAGCAACCAAGTATCTCAAAATTCATGAAAACCCAACAATATTTCCAGGTTTCAGAACATAATTACATATTACTTTCTCCACCCCCCCCCCCCCCCAAAAAAATCTTTCCAATAAGAGATATACAAAAGATTCAATCTTTAAAATGCCTACTGTGAAAACTAACAAGAAAAGGCTAATTAATTTCTGCATTATCCAAAAAAGCCATAATCCAGAGAAAACAAACCCATAAAAAGAAATGACTGAAAAAGGCATGAGCCTAAAAAAGCACTCACCTTGGCAAAAACACAAACATCTTCAGCCATAATAACACTTCACAGTAAGAAAGCAAGAACACCCAACAAAAATAATTCAGATTTCTTCAAATCCTCATCTATTCTGCACCGCTTGTAAATAACGAAAGAAGACTGAAAATGGGTTAGTGAGTAAGCAGCAGAGTTGGGACAGCACGAAAAATTCCTCGTTAAAGGCAATAAAGGCAAACAGCTGTGGCGCTCTACTCTCTACTGTCTTCTTGCTGCTTTTCTATGCTCTTCTCTCATATTACATTTCATGGATTTGTTCCTAACTTTAATAATGTTATTTTTTTTAGCAGAGTACTTATTTGTTTAGATATATGTTTGAGTTGGGTTTGGTTCGGTGAACTCGATGCAAGTGTTTAAATCCGATCTGTTTGTCCTACGTAAGTGCCGTAATCTAGTCAAATAGTTTGACTATTCAAATCGGATCTGTTTTCGTATAAAGTATTTTTTTTATTTTTCAATTATTTTTAATTGAATGAATGAAGGTTAATTGTATTAAAATTCCTATACTTTTATTTTTATTTTTCGAATATTTCAAATATATGGTTCTTTATATTATTTTTAATTGATTGAATGTACGTAAATTGTATTATAATTTCTATATGTTTATTTTTCTTTTTCGAATATTCCAGATATATGATCACTTTGTGTGTTTATTTATTACTATATTCATATTCATATTTTATTATTAATTCATATTTCGGTGATTATATTAATAGTAAAATGATTTATTTAATTGTATTTTTCAATAATCTTCATTCTTGCGGAAGGAAATCAACCATGCTATTACAAGTGATCGTGTAATACATTGGATTAAAAAAAGAAAATTAAATTAAATTTTAAAAAAATTAAATAATATTTGTATAAGAAAAAAATTTATAGATTTGTGCAATACACATCGTATAATTTAAAATTAAATATAATAAAATATGATTAATATATTATTTAATTGTTGAAACATATATTGCATTTGTAAAGGAACATAAAGAATTTATGTTTGTTATTTTGAAAAATATATTGTTAATTATGTCTATTATATTATTCAACCCTCCCACTTCTTTTTTGTTTTTTGTTTTTTTTTTTTTTTGATTTTATTGTTAAAGCTTAGAGTAACCTTCAATTTTTTTTTTAAAATTAAATGATAACAAAAAATAAAAGTTAAAATTTCTCAAATAAATTTTATAATTTGTTTCAAAACACATATTTGCAAAAAAAAAAAAAATTATTCATTTTCATTAATTAATAAGTTTGAAAAGTTTGGATAATTCTTTTTTAATCAACCCATATTTATTATAGTTTTTTTTTCTTTTTTATCGTTTATATTTTTCTCTGAAAAAGTTTTAATTCAATAAATTTCAAATTTATAATAATGATAATAATAATAATAATAATAATAATAATAATAATAATAAATTTGTTTATGTATTTAATATATTCATTTTGTTATACATGTATATACATTCCATCTAATAATTTGATTGACATGATTTTCAGTTGACAATAAATTATTGAGATGAAATTAGAAAGATTGTGTTTGCCATAAAATTATTTAATATAATATAATTAATATTAATATAATCTTTAATATTATATTTTTAGCTTTTGAGATGATGATACGTAGCATTAGTGGTTGTTCTTTTATATATATAATAAAGATATTTTGGATGAATGGAGTTCTTAAATTATTTGCTTATTTATTTATTCTTCGAATTATTTATTTCAAATTTGTTACAAAAAGAATTATCATGAGGTGATGTGGTACAAATATTTGAAAACCTAGTGAAAAATCAAAGTCTCTATAAGTGGGTATTTATAATCAAACAATAATACTTAGTAGGAATTTTATCGATCCAAGTCCTAAAAGATAAGTTAACTATTAATTGGGGTACGAAAGATAAATCATTCAATCTAAAACTTGAAAGATTGGAAACTATCAAATTAAAATTAAAAAATGAAAGACCGTTGACCATTCACTATTAGGCATTATCTCATTTTCTTCCCTTAGCTAATGTGGACATTATTAGCCGTTATCTCATTTTCTTCCTTTAGCTAATGTGGATGCCAAATCACGCTGATATGAGGCTTTATCTCAATTTCTTCCCTTAGTTAATGTGATGTCAAATTAGCTAATGTGGATATCAAATCACGTAGATGAATTTTTTTATGTTTATACACATTTCTATTATTTAGATTATTATATTACAACAATTAAATCTTTAATTTTTGTACAATAATATTTATGAATAATCCAATCAAGATTAATATTTTGATATATTGTATGTATCTAATATAATATGGATATTTTGGGATATTTGATTTTTGTCTAATAATATATATGCAATCAATTACGATATTTTGTGATATTGTATCCAATATAATATCGATATTGATTTTTTTCCCAATAATATATATCGAACAATTATTTGCATGACAATATTCATATCTTTACATCTTTTAAGATATTCATTTTCATTCAATAATATATATATATATATATAATATGATAATACATAATAAATATCTATATTTTGCGACATTGTATCCAATATAGTATTGATATTTTGTCATATTGATTTTTTTATTAAATAATATATATCGAACAATTATCTGTATGATAATAATTATATCTTTACAAGTGTAATATATTGATAGTACGGATAATATTTTGTATTTAATTACTATAATGTATCTAATAGTAATTAAAGTGGAGTATATATTGAAAATATATAAAGAAAATAATAAATTTGATATTCAAATGGATATTTTATCAAATATCATAATTAATAAAATAACAATTTAAAATTTTGCACTCTAATTTTACTTTTAATTTTTCAAATGACACATTATCATGATTTGCCAACCATATCAGCCAAGAAAGAGAATGAGATAACGTTTCACGGAAACAGGGAAGAGAATGAGATAACATCTCACAGAAAAATCTTATCCATATATAACTACAATTATAGATAAAGAATTGGTGAATAAAATACAAAATCATTTATCAATCTTTTCCATCTAATCATTATATCACACATACAATTTAAGGTATAATAAATCTACAATAATAAAGAAAAACAAAGTAAGAAAACTATATAAAAATATTATATTATGTTAAAGGCAAACACTCCTGTGCACCAGGTGCACGGATCTAAAATCCGTGCAATCCGGGTCGATCCGACCCGGATCCGCGAGTTTTTATTTTTTTTTAATTTTTTTTTTCCAAATTTTTGTCCTGACCTCTATGTTATAAATGTATGACATTTACGTTATAAATGTGTGACCTTTATGTACAACTGTCTCTACCTTTATGCACTGTAACTTAGGAAAAAAATGAAGATTTTTAACACAATTTGTACTATGTACCTTTATGTGATATTAATGTGACCTTTTATGTTATATTATGTCACCTTTATGTACAAATATTCTGACCTTTATGCATCTTTATATATTATATAAATGTCAGAATATTTGTACATAAAGGTGACATAATATAACATAAAGGTCGCATTGATATCACATAAAGGTGTAAAGTTCAAATTATATTGAAAATCTTCATTTTTTTTCTAAGTTACAGTCCCTAAAGGTCATGATAGTTGTACATAAAGGTCATACATTTATAACATAAAGGTCACACATTTACAACATAAAGGTTACAACCTGAAGCAAAAAAAAAAAAAAAATTCAAAAACACGCGGATCCGGATCAAAAACCGGGTCGACCCGGATTGCATGTGCACCAAGTGCACACAAGACCAACTCTATGTTAAATTATGGGAAGGCATTGGCAGAGAAAGAAACAAAAAAAAAATCTAAAGAGAATGGGTGAAAGAAAATAAAGGAAGAAAATTGCAGAAAAACTTTGCTGGGCATTGGGCCTGTGTATTCTTTTTTTTTTTTTTTTTTTGTTTATTTAAATATTGAAATTACTAAAATGCCCTTTACCTGTTTTCGAATTTTCAAGGGACCAATTTCCCCTTGGCCCAAGAGTGGGTCCATCTTTACTTGTAAGTAGACCTTATTTCGGGTTTAATATCCGAAAATACCACCTTATCATAGATAATTATGTAAATATTCAAAAGTGATCATGTTTAGTCCCTCTATTGAAAATCCATCCAAATGGACAGAATTTAAATAACAAATTGAAATTGGATGGATAAATGCATCAAAATAAAAAAGCAATCAGTTTTGGCTCTCTTTTTTCAATGCTTTTCACCTCATTATTTTTTGTTCTTCTCCAAATTCAACTATCTTCAAGGCTAAGGTATGAAAAAAAAAAAAAACGGGTCATCCTCAAATACAAGCATACCTTCAATCAATTCATCCTAGGGAAGAGGACTCATCGACTCAAACCTCCATTCCTTTTATTTCGAAATATATATTTCTATTACTACATATTCAATTTAAATAAATTACCTTTTATTTTATATTTCATATGTTTTGTATTTTATAAAATTATAAATTATATATACAACATATATGATGATATTGATATTTATAATTAGAGTTAGACTACCTTTATCAAGGTGGTCGTACGACCGGTTTTCAGAAGAAGACAAAGAAAAAAAAAAAACCAAAATTCATACAATTTTTCACAACCGAGCGGAGAACCAACATGGGGTTGTGCACACTTTCCAACATCTCTTATCAAATTATCTAAAATTTTGCCACTTGTCAACTAATGATTGGTTTATGTGATTTTTTTGATATTTTTTTATACACTCAATTATCTATAAAAAAATTTTTTTACCAAAATTCATGATTTTTTCCCCTCTATAAATAGAGACTAATATTGATACATTTTGAATCACAATCTCAAACCATCTCTTATGTGTATTATCTTCTATAATCTCTCATAATTTATATTATATTCTATTATTTCTCTTAATTTCTATTATGGATCCAAGTAACCCAATTTTTTTTTTCAATTCTATGAATTTTATTTTTGTTATTGAGATTGTAACTTATTTTAAGTTGGTCATATTTTTTTTTAATTACGAATTTGGAATATCATATAATTTAATATATTTCGTACATAATTCAAATAATAAAAAATTGATTATAAAATATATATATATGTAATTATTAAATCATTAAATTAATAATTGTTATTTCGTACATAATTCAAATAATAAAAAATTGATTATAAAATATATATATATGTAATTATTAAATCATTAAATTAATAATTGTTATAGGTTGGGTTGATGTTATTGATAAAGTGTGAAAATTGTAGAGGTTGAGTTGTGTTGTAGGTTATGTATGTGGAGGAGAGAGAAATAAATATTTTATTAAAATATTGGGTTGTGGGAGTTTGTTGATAAACATAGTCTTAATAGTTTTGGTCGACCGGTCGAATAGGCCCAGTGGTTTAGTTGGGCTAGGCCTGACATGTCAGTTCATTCTCTTGTTGGGTTTATAAAATTATATACAATGCAATCAATCCAATATTTACTTGGGCCAACGAAGCAAATTAGGTCAAATTTTTAATAATATATTTTTCTATACAATCAATTTATATTTAAATTATCAAATTTACCCTTAATGTCACAAACTAGGTAATTTTACAGCCTCCAACTCTCCTTTTTCTTCCCCATTCAGCCACCGTCGTCATCCTCAAACCCAAATCTTTATTTCACCTCAAATCAAGAACTTTCTTTAATGCCTTAAATCACATTTATAGTGTTTTTGAAATTTAATAGGTCTTAAAAAAGAATTCTCAAAATAAAATTTGTATATCATCTTCCATTCATTAACACAAGAAGAGAACAAATCATCATATATACAAGAGTTTAATTTATTGAAACAATTAAATTTTTTAAGCCACACCCATCCTTTCTCCCAATATATAGATATATTATAACCTAATTAATTAGTTCCGGATAAAAAAGATAAAAGAAATATTTCTCAAGAACATAGAAGAATTATTTGAAGGCAATTTGCAATGGCACAACATCTACATTTTTTTTTTGCCAACCCAATTTTTACCTCCATCTTGCAAATGGAGAAATTTATAAAAGGAAATAATTTCAACTCATTTTAAAGGGCTATATCGATGGATGTGAAAAGGGCAAAAAACCAGGGTTGTGAAGAATACCAAATTTGTTGATTAAAGGGTAAAAAGGAAAATTTAATTTATAATGACTTTGATAAGAAAGATTGGAGTTGTATTAAAAAAAAATGTTATGGGTTTGAATTTTGAAATGAAAAAAAGATCTGGGTTTGGGAATGACGACGGTGGCTGAGTGGAGAAGAAAAAGGAGAGTTGGAGGCTGCAAAATTACCTAATTTGTGATATTAAGGATAAATTGTCATTAAATTGACTCTATAGAGAAATATATTGGTTGGGAATAAAATTACTCATCCTTAATATGTTTTTTCTAAAAAAAATTGTTAATTAACTGAAAGTTGAGACCAAATTACACAACTAAGCAATTAAACAATGTATCACCATGCTATACATACAACTATACATACCAATAATTATTTAATAATAACTACTCAAACTCAATACTCATCAGAAAAGTTGAAAGTCATCATATGGATTATTATGAGTTTGGGCTTTTTAACTAATGAGTTTTATTGTTTAACAATTTAATTGACAAATGTAAGTGTCTTTTTATTGTTAACAACAACATGATGATGATGATGTTGTCAAGCCAACGGGCTAGCCCCAACCCATCAAGCCCATCAAACTGCTAGACTCAAGCCCAATAATAGACTTGATATTTTAGTGAATATATCCAACTCATTCTTGTTTGGACTGGTCATGACCTGACTCAAGTTATCAGTTCTATTTACCATACATAAAAATAAAACCAAAAATTTCCTCATGCATTACAAAAGGTAGTATAGAAGTTAGGATACTAACAAAACTAAATAAATTAAATATATAAATAAAACACCATTTCTGCATTCTCTCATGAAGAAAGTAAAAGGGAAGATTAGTCATAAGACGGTGTCGTGTCATCATAGGATTAAAGAGAGTGACATAAATTTTGAGAGAAGAACGTAACATTCTTTATTGAACGAAACACTTGGCATTCTTAATCTTATATGAGTTGGATATAGTATTAAAATATCCATTTGTTTTATGAAACATATTATTCATTTTAAATGTTTATATTTCTCAAGCAGTTCTATTCCATCACATGAATATTCTTGTATTTCATATTTATGCATTGTCTTATTATATTCCAAATTTCTTTATAGGCTGAATTATCCTTTTTTTTTTTTTTTTTTTTACGAAAGACTTGGTAAAATATTTCTGAACAATAAAATTCAGAACATCAAAAAGGTAAACTATTACTATCTTACAATTTACAAACATGTTGAAAAGATAACGTGACCGCATTAAATTTCGACAAATAAACTCTATTGACTTGAGCATATGATTCATGTAAAATGTTTCTAATCATTAATACTAATAGTTTATAGATGATATGACTTTATTTAATTAGACTCACTTGGAAACAGCTCATCCATTTTGACCGAAATAATGAACAACTAATTAGCAAGCTGAAAACAAATAAAATAAATTTCATAACCCGGCCCACAGATCAAAAGTCAATGTCGAATTTTTTTTTTTTTTTTTTTTTACAGAATTCTAATACTTAGTTTTAAAGTTTTAATATAAAATCAAGGGTTAACAGGAAAAATTCATTTTTCATCATATCCAAGAATTCGTGTCTGATACTTGATACGATCGCTTGGTAAAACAATAATCTTACTTTAAGGGACGCAAGATAAGACCACAAATCAACCTTAATTCAATAATTGCCTAAGAAACAAAGCAACCAACACCCATCGTCTTTATACTTAGTATCATAAGGAAAGTGAAAAAGAAAAACAACCGTCGGCCCATAATAACAGTTTGGGCTAACATAACTAAAAGAAATAATAAAGCAAACAATTATAACTTAATCCTAATAACGTGGATTGGGCCGAATGACCCGATCACTCCTCCTAACTGGTGGCGGGTTCGTATCAATATCTCCGTCTTCCAAATAAACCTTGTCCTCAAGGTTTAAGCTCGGAAACTGTTTCTTCAGAATGTCGATTGGCTCCCATGTTGCATCCTCAGCTGGTAAGGTCTGCCATTGCACCAAAGCCTCGCTAATCTTGCCATTACTGCTCGCCACCCAACGATAATTCAATATTGTTTCTAGCTCTACTCTTGGTAACCCATCTTCTGCATATGAGGGTAGTGTTAACTGCACAACCTGTCTTTCTCCAACATGCTGCCGTAATAACGAGACATGGAACACTGGATGTATTTTTGCGTCACTTGGTAACTCAAGACGATAAGCCGTTGGTCCGATCCTTTCTGCAACTTGAAATGGTCCAAAGAATCTGCTGGTTAACTTTTGATTCACTCTCTTAAAAACTGAATGTTGACGGTAAGGTTAAGTTTTAAATAAACCCAATCACCCACAGTAAATTCTTCAACCTGACGATGTTTATCGACCTTTTGTTTCAATCGATTTTGAGCAGCCGCGAGATTGATCTTCAACTCACGCAACAATTCGTCTCTATCACGCAATTGAATTTCCACTTCATGAACAGCAGTGGAGCCATATCATGGGCCAACATTCGTGGACCCGGTCATTCATAGACAGCTTCAAACGGAGTCATAGCAATGGATTGGTGATACGTAGTATTATACCAATATTCAACCCATGGCAGAAACCTTTCCCATTGTCGTGGTTGGTGATAAACAAAACATCGTAAATATTGTTCCAAACACCGATTCACCACCTCAGTTTGCCCGTCAGTTTGAGGATGGTAGGAAGAGCTCATTTTCAATTGCGTACCTTGCAATTTAAATAATTCTTGCCAAAAGTTACTTACAAAATGCGATCCCGATCCGAAACAATTGACTCTGGAATTCCATGTAACTTAACAACTCCTCGAATAAAAGCTTCAGCTACATCCTTTGCCGAATACAGCTGTGACAATAGAATAAAATGGGCGTATTTTGACAGACGGTCCACTACAACCATGATTGAGTCCTTCCCATAAGAGAGTAGCAACCCATTTATGAAATTCATAGAGATGTCAGTCCATATCTATTCCGGAATGGGTAATGGTGCAAGAAGTCCTACCGGTGCTCTACTATCACTTTTATTTCGCTGATACACATCACAAGATTTCACATAATTTTCAATATCACGTTTCATTCCCTGCCATTCAAATAAACGCTTCATCCTCTGATATGTGTGAAAAATACCGGAATGCCCACCCATCACTGAATCATGGAACTCATGTAAAATTTTGCTTCAGAGCTCGGATACAGGGGAAATTACCACACGTCCATGGTGTAAAAGACAACCTTGGCGTGTCTCCCAACCATCGTCGCTACCCCCTTGGAGGGTAAGCTCCTACACCTTAGCGTGTAGCGCCTCATCTTGTTGTGTAGTTGCTAAAATTTCATCCCATAGTTTTATCATAGGGCTGAAAATTGCCATCAAAGTTACAACATCAGCCCGCCTCGATAATGCATCAGCAACACTATTCTCTTTACCTGGTTTGTACACAATTTTATAATCAAAACTAAGTAATTTTTGTCATCCATTTCTCTTGCTCAGGAGTAGTGATTCGTTGCTCAAGAAGGTGACGTAAGCTCTTATGATCAGTTCTTATCTGGAAACGTCGATCCAAGAGATAAGGTCGCCAACATCAAACAACCTCAAGGATGGCAAACATCTTCTTTGCATAAGTGGACCATGATTTTTTTAATTCACTCAATCCCTTACTAATAAAAGCTAATGGTCGTCCATCTTGAGTCAAAACGGCTCCAATTCCCATCCCTGATACATCAGTTTCAATCACAAATTCCTCTGAAAAATTTGGCAATGCTAGTACAGGCGTTGATATCATGGCAGCCTTCAAGGCTGTGAAAGCCATTTCCGCTTCTGAGCTACATTGAAATTGCCCCTTTTTTAACAGTTGAGTTAATGGGCGTGCTATCTCTCCATATCCTTTTACGAATTTTCGATAATAGCTTGTTAACCCCAAAAACCCACGCAGCTCTGTCATCGTTTTTGGAGTAGGCCAATTTTCCATAATTGCTACTTTGTGATTATCTACTCGAACTCCATGCTGGGAAATGAAATGTCCCAAGTATTCAACTTCTCGCTGCCCAAAAAAACATTTACTTGGCTTTATAACAAACTGATTATCCCGAAGAACCTCCAAAACTTTCTGTAAATGTGATAAATGGGATTTCCACTCAATACTGTAAACTAGTATATCATCGAAAAAAACCAAGACAAACCTCCATAGATAGAGTCTAAAAATATGATTCATGGTGGCCTGGAAGGTGGATGGAGCGTTGCAAAGTCCAAATGGCATTACTAGATACTCATAATGTCCATTGTGGGTCTGAAATGTTGTTTTCATCACATCCTCATGGTGAACTCGAATTTGGTGATAGTCTGCTCGCAAGTCCAACTTGCTAAAATATGTTGCACCATGTAACTCATCGAGCATGTCGTCAATCGTGGGGATTGGGAATCTATCCTTGATAGTAACCTCATTCAAAGCTCTATAGTTTGTGCAAAATCGCCATGTTCCATCCTTTTTTTTAAACTAACACTGGAGACGAGAAAGGACTTGTGTTATGTCTAATAAGCCCATTTTGAAGCATCTCTTCCACTTGGCGCTCAATCTCATCTTTTTGAAAGGGGTGGGACTAAAGGCACCCCCTCAATGCACTATGAGGCGTCTTAGATTTAGTGCATTGATGTGGTGCCCTTAGAATATTATGGGGTGCCTTTAGTCCCACCCTTTTGAAAGTGTGCGTACCGATATGGAGCAACATTTACTGGTTGTGACTCATCAAACAATCTGATTCGATGGTCAAACTCCCGAGATGGAGGCAAGCCCTTAGGTTCGATCATAAGTTCTGAAAAATCATTGAGTAATTTTTGCACTTCCTTAGATAAAGGATCAGCCATTTTTGTCTCCTACAGACTTAATGCGTTGTTCCGTAACTAGAAACAATCCAGCCCCATTTTCCCATTCTTTAAGCAAAAAATTTATTCCAATTGCTTGAGGTGAACTGGGAATAATTCCTCTTAACATTCTCCTGTTTCCACCAACCCCCAAAACACTTAAGTTCATTTAAACCCAAATGAAAACCTCAAATCAGTTTTTCTTATTTCCATTCGACTCAATTTTAGGAAAAATTAGATTTTGATTCAAGCCCCATTTATATAAATTAATATACATGATGTATATGAAATAAACAACTAGATTTTGCCTAATATCATAGAATGAATTAAATTTAAAGTTCATACAAAAAAGCAAAACATTTCAAAATTTATATAAAAAAAAAAAAACAAATCACATATAGTATCCTACTTTTATAAAGATACAAATTATGATGATTGGAGTCCGATTATGATGGTTAGAATTCGAACCTGAATCACACAAGTTTTCTAGTCTTTATTTTCTTAGTTTCACTTCTTTCCTCTAGCTCATTTAAAAAAAAAAAACATATGTTTTGATAAGAAATTATTTTTAAATACGCAAAAATATTGGGCCAAGTTTTTATATATACATCATCGAACGAGTCAGAAGATTCTCGTATATCATTCACCTAACCAATGTTTATATAACACCTATATATTAAGGTAGAGTGGATATTAAGTAGAGAATAATTTTCTAAAGTAATTAATATTAATTAAATTACCCAATTGGTTTGCGTTGAAAAAGCATTGAAGTACTAGATTTATTCTTTTGCCAGCTGAGATTTCTGCATTAGAAAATTAGATGAAGCATTCTTATCAGCTTATATATGAACACACATACAATACATGTATGCATGTATAAACCATATTCAGCATTGCAACATTTACCAGTAGTTTCAAAGAAGAAGAGAGGAGTTATATATGGAGGAAATTAATAATTCAAGAGAATTACAAAATGAACCTCCAAATAAAGGAAATCTCATAACTATCCTTAGTATCGATGGTGGAGGCGTAAGAGGAATCATTCCAGGAATTATACTTGCTTTTCTTGAACTCCAGCTCCAGGTAATTATTACTATATATTTAAATATTTTTGAATCTGAATCAATCTTGTTCATTAGATTGAAAATGAAAAATGAATTAATATGGAAGTGGGTGGTATAGGAGTTAGATGGTGAAGCAGTAAGAATTGCAGATTATTTCGATGTAATAGGAGGAACAAGCACTGGTGGTCTTGTTACTACTATGCTTACTGCACCTGATTCTAACAATCGCCCTCTTTATGCTGCTAAAGATATTGTTCCCTTTTATCTGCAACATTCACCTAAAATTTTTCCTCAACCAAGGTAAATTTATTCCCCATTTCCACTTATATTAATTACTTCTTTCATTTAGTTGAATTTTTTTTTTTTTTTTTTATCAAGAAATGTTAATAATTTTCTTCAACTTTTCTTAGTATCTTATTTTTGTACTGAAGTGTTTAAAGTTTTCTTGATGTATGTTTCAACTTTGGATGTCAATAATTACAAGAATTTTAAGCAGTTGTGCAAACCTAATGCATTATGATTATATTGCAGAGGTCCATTGGGAGGGTTGATGGGGTTGTTGAAAGGGTTTGTTGGGCCAAAGTATGATGGGAAGTATATTGGGAGATTGACAAGGGAAATGTTGGGCAATTTAAGGTTACATCAAACCTTAACCAATGTTGTTCTTACAACTTTCGATATCAAGAAACTTCAACCTGCCATCTTCAGTTCCTATACGGTTCGTCATGCCTCTCTATCTTCATCCATAATTCATAGACAACAATTATCATGTTTAGAGATGTCAAAATAGATCCAACTTTAAGAATTTAATGTTGTGATCGGATCCAACGACTTAATTTCATTGATGGTGTTTGGATTGATAAAATTTATCATTTTCATTTTAAACTAATTTGGGTTGATTTTGACTCCATTCTAGTTATTTAAAATATTTCTCATATTCTAGTTCCATTTTTTTTTCAATATTTAAATAGGTTTTAAATTTTTATTGTTATATTTCATATATTGTTAAAAAAAAGTATCCAGTTTGTAATTATGTTTTTTTATTAACTCTAGACAAATTTGAATAGATATGATAGGCTAAAATTGTTAGACCAAGTGGAAATTTTGCTGAGTTGGACAAAAGAGTTCACACTTTGCCTCTTCGTCTACCACATTAAGAAAATTTAAATAATTGGATGGATGATATAGTTGTTACTTTTTTGAAAGATTGTGGTTATTTGACAAAATTTAAAAGGTAATGATAAAATTGTTAAAACCCAGAAAATTGGTTGCAATTGATATATTACTAACCAGATATTATAAATTAATAACTACAAATTTTACAATTTTAGCTCCCTCAATTGATATATTACTACCCCCATCCCACCTATATAAACTCTTTTATGTCACACTTTAATAGCTAGTGTTGTGTGCAATCCCATATTTTCCATGCCAAATTATATAACAACTTAATATTTTCAAACTTTTAGTAGGCGCCAAAAGAGTCTGGAATGGATGCATTGTTATCAGACATATGCATCAGCACCTCAGCTGCACCAACTTTTTTTCCTCCTCACTATTTTCAGAATCAAGGCCAAGAATTCAACCTCGTTGATGGTGGCGTTGTAGCTAATAACCCGGTAATTAATTACCATCTCCAAATGATCTATAAGTACTTTTAATGATCGATCACAATCTAAATATGTTACACGTTGAAAATGTGATGAATCATAGACGTTGATTGCTATATCGGAGGTGACACGAGAGGCGTCCAATGAGAATCCGGACATATTCCCAGTAAAGGCGATGGATTTTGGTCGTTTTGTAGTGATATCGTTGGGGACAGGGTCGAGAAAGAATGAAGAAAAATATGATGCTAAAAGAGCTGGGAAATGGGGGGTTGTGGGGTGGTTGTATGCAACCCCTAGTCCACTGCTCAGAGCTTATAACCAAGCAAATTCTGATATGGTTGATTTTCATAATTCTGTGGTTTTTCAAGCACTTCATTCACAACATAACTATCTTCGCATACAAGTAAGTTTTTTTTTTCTTTGATTAATTAGCCCTTTTCATGTAAATGTTGATATTCAAGTATCTCATTCATCATTCTAAATATATGATCATCTAGGATATGATTATTTAAAACACATTTCTTGCCCCCTCATATGTTTTCATTATTTTACATAAAGCAAGATGTACAAGGAGCAAATTTATTGGAAAAATTAAAAAAATCGAGTAAATGGATGAAAAAATATATTATTCCTAATTTAAATAACAAAATGGATGGTTTTGTTTGTTTATGAAAATGAAGGATGAAGGCTTGACGGGGAAAGTAGTGAATATGGATTTGTCAAGAAAGGAGAACTTGGAAAATTTGGTAAAGATTGGTGAAGAGCTCTTGAGAAAGCCTGTTTCAAGGATGAATTGTCGAACTGGAGTTTCTGAGCCTGTTCACAATGGTGAAACTAATATGGAAGCCCTCAAAAAGTGCACTTTCTTTCCTTTTTATTTTTTATTTTATTTTTTGTGGAAGTTGTGTAGATTGAATTATTGAAATGCTAATTGATCTGATTTGCTTACATTTGCAGGTTTGCTAAAATACTTTCGGAAGAAAGAAAATTGCGGGCTTCCAACTTACACTCCACTTCAATATGATCAATGGAGTCATGCAGAAATATTTATTTATTATTTATTTATTTTTATTATTTTTTTTTTTTGTGTGCGTATCCATCAACTTAATTTGTCGCAGAAAATTGTTATGGTTTTCGGTTCGAATAAACGGACTCTTCTTTAGCTTCTTTACGATTTATGCTGCATTGCACAATCAAATTAGTTCATTGAAAAGAAAGAAAGAAAAAAAAAAAGTTCAATTATGAGTTTAACTAGTAAGATTAATTTTATTTTCTACAAAAATTAACTTAATTTAAATGGTTTAGCTAGTTAGCAATGGCCTGGGGTTAAATCTCAGACCTAAATTATGAAATTGATTGTGTACAAAATCTCCAACCGGATCTCTGTTACATAATGGGCTTTTTTGTGCCTGTTTGGAAATAACTTATCAATTTTCAAATGGGTAATTCTATTCACGGTCACGGAGTTTCTCAACACAACCGTTATAAAAATAAAATCTCATTTTTACCCTTAAATCTCAGTAGTTATTTTTTATAACCTAATTTTGCCTCTTTTTTTCTTCTTCTTTACGATCGTTAATCAAAAATAATTTTGTGTAGAGAATACTCGGTGAAACTCGAAATTCAAAATTGAAGAGTCATATTTATATATAAAAAAATACAAAAATTTCCACTCTTTATTTATTTTAGCCGTCTTACCTCTTTTTTTTTTCTTCTTTACAGCCGTGAGTGATTCGTAAATTAGAATTTTCTGTACAAAATTTTCCTTGAAACTTAAAAATTCAAAATTGAAGAGTCATATTTATATATAAAAAAATACAAAAAATAGTTGGAATATAATGTGTTTTATCTTATAAAGCTTTAAACCCACTTCAGACGATAATCTTTTTTGAATAATGGAGTTAAAACTTAATTGAATATAATGGTTGTGTGAGAGGGGGGGGGGGGGGGGGGAATAGATACGTTAGAAATACCCTAATAAGATTTTAAAAGTAAAAATAAAATTTTATTTTCATGATGGTTGTATTAAGAAGTTGTGTTTTAATATAGTAAATCAATGATAGATCTACATCTGAGTTCCACAAGTATAGCAAAGATTTGACTCTCATACCCAATATGAACATTTTATTTACATGTTTAATACATAGCGTAATGATCTCCAAAGTCCAATCTTAGGGATGTAAACGGGTAGAGTAGGATACGAGTACGTCTATCCCATACCCTATCCTGTTCTAAAATACCCTACCCTATTATCCTATTATCAAGTAGGGTACGGGTAAACGGGCACCCGTGGGTAAACGGGCACCTATTTACATAACATTACACTATAGATTAATATATTTGATTGACTTCTCCGAACTCATGAAACTACATTTCAACGAATAAAATGCATTTTATCAATAATCATGAACTAACCACTAACAACATTAACAAAAAATCATATAAAAACTCAAACCTATTATTTAAAAAAAAAAAAAACATATACCACGATCAATAATATAATATTTTAATATACATATACCACGATCAATAATATAATATTTTAATATGACCACCTATCACTTCATTCAATATTTCCCACATCAAAAAAAGATAAAAACAACAGAATAATTAAATAGTACTACATCATATGAACTAGATAAATGTGTGTGTGTATATATATATATATTTCATATATTAAACTTTATATTTATAAAATATATAATATTATATATAGGGTAATAGCATATGGTAATCGGGTCGGATAGCGGGTAAAATGCTAAACCCTTACCCAGTTACCCTAACATACTTTAGTGGGTACGGATAGTACCTTGCCCGTTATCCTAAACTTTGGGCAATGCCTTGCCCAATTACCCTATTACCCACAGGTAACCCTACCGTGTGAGTAAAATGGACATCCCTATCCAATCTATATATTAGGAAAAAAAAAAAAAAAAACGGTTAACCCACCAAAAGCTTGCCACACCGTGAGCCCACCCACTAAGGCATGCCTTGTGGCGAACATCTGAATACTCAACCCAACTTACCAAAAGGAGAAACGGACCAACCCAACCCAACGGACTTAGCTCATTTTAACAACTCTAATCATAAGATACGCTCAATCTGAAATCACTTGATCTCATTTTCATTAAACATTAACATTTCAAGTAAGTTTAGGACTCCATAGTAATTACTACTCCTTGCAACATCTTTTGTCAGCCACAGGTGATGAACAGATCAGCTCAGAAAACAAATGGAATGTCATAAAAGAGTATGAGATGCACCACTATGAGATGCACCACTCCTCAAAAAGAATATTCATTTAAATTCTTATTCAACAACCATAGAAGAATAAATGAAGCATAAAAGAATAATCAACCTATTTCTCACCTTAAGAATACCATCTTCCCTATTCACATCCAAACAGAGTATTTTTTTTCCTATCCATCTAGTGCCACTAAATACGCAAAATTAATTTAACAGGATATGTGCACATATATATATACGTAGTCCAATCCAATAACAATGGACTATATTTTGCTGGGCGTACCTCCCTCTCCAGGCTAAGCAAATATCTGCTGAATCACTGTTTCTGCATTTCCATTGTACTGAGCAAGAAGATGAATTGCATCTCCTCTGGGTAGAGCAAGAAATTCCTGAAACAATACCCAAAAATTAATCAGAAAAGAATCACCAGTTCAAATTACATATTTCATAATGAGCTTATATTTAGGGTAAATTATTGTTAGCATAGCTCCAATGGATACATTTTATGCTTTATGTAAACAAGTCAGCTTAGAGGTTGTCATAAGTGGCAAACTATCAAATCGTGTACGTCAGAAGGTAAATGCAACAGAGATGTTTATATAGCAAAATGCAAAAATGCACGTAAACCAAACAGCAAAGTCTAAACTACACTTATTTTTGTTCTCTTCAAGAAATTATTCATCTTCCACATAATGGAACAAGACAAAATACCAAACAACACAGGAATAGGCCTTTGTTGGGATAAAATGCATCGAAATCATCTGACTGAGAGTATTCAACATAGCTTATAAGCTTTTATAAAATCAAATAAAATATCTATTAACATGTAAGCCCATAAAAAATGTTAATAAGGTTTCACAAATAATTCTTATTTCCCCAAAAAGTAAGATTTTGGAAGCTTATAAGCTGTTTTTTCAAAAAGTAAAGAGACTCTGGTGGTGGTTGGCTAATAAGCTTAATTAAGAGATCTTATAAGATGTTTTATCTTATTTAAAAAAAGTAGTCAAAGTGTATGAATAAATAAGATGATAGAGCATATAAGATATTAGTAACGACAATTGCTTTACTGAAATAAGATATATTTTTTTTTTTTTCCAAAATAAGCGTATGAATAAAGTGTATGAAATAAGTGTATGAATAAATAAGATGATAGCGCATATAAGATGTAGTAATGACAATTGCGTTACTGAAATAAGTTTTTTTTTTTCCGAAAACTGTCAAACACTCTAAGGAGCTTAAGCTTCTAAAATTACATACTTAAGAGCTTATAAGCTCGAGCCAAATAATATTTTTAAAATAAGAATTTTATTTTCATAAACTCCTTTAATACTAAATTTAAATATATATTGTCATTACTAACATCTTTAAAGTTCTATCATCAACTTCTTATTTTCAAAAGATAATATAACATCTTATAAGCTCTAAAACATTTTATAAGATGTAAATAAGCTTGTTACATATTTTTACATAACTTAAGACCCCATTAAGATGTTGAACTATATGCATCTGAGAACTCACCATCACTTTCAGTATCGCATTTTCATCACATCCAATATCATTGTTGGATGAGATTTGATTGGGGCTGCTACCGTCTTCATGCATCCTCATATTGCTCGAGGATATCGTAGCTGGTGAGGATCCTTGAGTGCATGTATCGATAGTTGACCTGGAAGAACCATCTCCAAGGAAAGGACTACCGAGTTCTTTTAGGGAATTGATCCACAAAAGACCTTCAAACTGGTCTCTACACATTTGAAGCTTAAACCATTCGCTGTGTGTGTGAAGGGTTGCCCTTATTATCTTCATAAGCTGGGGTTCTTCAATACCCAACCTTCTACCAAAAGCAACCTTGCACAAGAAAATTAGCTTTTGTGTTAGTATCACCAACGAGAAATAAAGTACATAAGCAAAGAGCATTCAACATATGCATAGAGCATCCCACAATTTTCATTTTCATATAGGTCATTCTGCACCGGATTGTTGCATTGCGAAACAAAACCTTTCACCTTTCCTTCACTAAGAAACTTGAATTTCACAGGAATCAATAAGTAAGCTACTGCTAAGAAATCCATCCAAACCGCTCTGAGACCCCTAACCTAGCACCAGCCTGGTCCTCTATACATAGTATAACTCAATAGTATCACACAACATTCGTGACAATGAACAAAATCCTACTAGCTGTTAATTACTGCACGGCCACACAGACCATACTAGGAAGAGCTAATTTCATCTCATGGATTCATGTGAACTATAAAATAAAATGAAGGTAAACAAAAAAATAGAAAAACTGAAGTAAATATTGTATCTGAAATAAATAGAATGGGCTATGGAGCACTAGAAACCTGGAGTGAAGTTGCAAGGGCATCCAAAGGCAAGTGTTTGCCACTTGGTTCTTCAGTTGATCGGAGCAAAGACAACAGTGTCTCCTTCAAAGGCTTAAGCAAAGCTGGATTTTTTGCTGCCAAAGGACCCAAATGAGATGACGCAACCTTCAGTGCACTAGAATGATCACCCGCTTGAACAAACTTAAAAAATTCAACCTGCATGCAATGACAATCAGGTTTACATCTTACTTTTATAACTTAGAACTTGTAATCTTTAACTAGAAAAATTTCAGGGAGACATAAACCTGCTTAAGTTGGAAAAGCAGTGTTGGGTTTTGAGTGAAAAAATCTGGATCAAGAGCATTTATCTCCTCAACAACCTCTACGGCCATTCCCTCACTTGCCAATTCCTTCATGCCCAAGACAATCTCATATTTGTCCACCTTATTACTTAAATTGTACATCATGGATGACTTCTTAAGATCCTGCACAAGTAACAGCACTGATGAGAAGTTCAATATTGGAAATTATTACAATCAGCACCTAAATTATGTAAATCTCGTACCATGTTAACACAATCATGTAAGGCAGCAGCACCAAACCCGGGTTTGCAGCTTCCAGAGATAACTTCAGAAGCACTATCTAGATTTTCATTTCTTCCACTCCATCTCTTGCGCTTGCCCCTTTCCCCAGTTCCTGGGCTTCTGTTTCTTAGCACAGCTTTGTTGTCTTGAGGGTGATGAATTCTGCTCGTACTACAATCTTCTTTAAGAGTGGTCGTCTCACAGGGATATCTCACATCCATATCAGAATTTTCTGTGCTCATGAGATCCATTTTACTTTGAGAACCTTCCATGTAAACGCTACTTATGGACATGTCACAGCCAGTACCAACTGAACAATTTTCAGATAAGCTACTGCCTGGATCCCATTTATCAACATTTTCAATTCCAGATTCAGCATGCAATCCTGACATTGACAAGGTCATTGATGAAATAATAATAAAATTAAAAGTGGAAAAATAAAAATGAAAGGCTGAAAAGGGCAAACTTTCACCAGAATCAATGGGTCCGGAGTCCACGATGCCCCTGTAGATGCAATATTCATGAACAAGTTCATCAAGAATTGAAATATCTAATCTCATCCGGCATAATTCATTCTGTGACAGAAAAATAAAACAGAAGATCTGTAAGCTCAAATAGTGAAAAAGTTTCGATAGACAAAATATGACATTAATCAGTTTCAACGCCTTATAAAGCAAGAACTATGGTTGCTTGCAAACAAGGGAATACTTAAAAGACAACCAACAACCTAACCATTAAGATTGTGAGTAATCAGAGTCTTCATTGAGCTTGATTCTTAAGTCATTGCTCAGTGTAAAAGGGAAAGACGTAAAATATCCAATAAACTTCAGATATTTCATCTTCATTAAGCCAGCTTCCCAACCCTAACTAAATGTTTTCGAGTCTAACTACAAGTAAGACCGACCTCATTGTAACTTTGACTAAAAGCACAAATCATATTCATATAAAGTACACTTATTAGTATTGTTACATAAATTACAAGTGTATACTAAGGAAACCAACCATACAGATTTTTGCTAAGATTTGATACATGTTGTGATACCAGGGTTCAACTGGTTTTCGACAGTTAATGGGTAAGGAATGAGTAATCATCCACTCATTTGGATCATCTAATTGTAATAACATTTGTTTATTTATTACACCAGTGAGCAGTACTCCCTCCACCAAAACCAGTACAGGAGGTGGCTCTGAGCAGTACTCTATGCACAACAGAATTGCATGAGCAATGCCTTTTCTTTTTTTAACTTAAAAGAGTGTTCTTCAAGAAGACTGCAAGTCGCCACTTTGTTAAAGTCAATAATAGCTTAGCAAATATGTGGGAACACATTAACCTGAAATGCCTGGTTTAGATCACCCTTGGCAAACCTCAAGCTTTCTATAGCACCCTGTCTGGTAAGCTCCACAGCATGAGCAAGGGCTTGAATGTCCACCTGGGTCCATAAACCAAACATAAATAAGTCTGAAAATAAGAACCAACAATAAGTTTCAAAAACCAGAATGCGGTCCTATAATGCAGGCCACCAGAGGAGGCCCAAGTAGTTGATGAAGCCAGTGATAAGCTCAGCGGGAGAACTTAAATATTCTAATAAATCAATAATTAAAACTAGGATATATAGAAAATAAATAGTCAGTAAAAATCATTGAAATTTCCTAAAACACACATAAAACATTAAAAAATATAGAAATTGATGCCTAAGAAATGTATCAAGCCTATTTATTTGACTTAGCATCCTCATGCACATTTACCAAAAAATATAATTAGACATTTTAAAGCCCAACATCAAAAGCAAATACATATTGCATTCAAATTAACATACATAGAATATAAGAAGCAACACTACAGTTGCACAATTCTAACCTTAACAATATGAACATTAAGCAAATTAACATTAACATCAGATAAAAAAATAGGGCTAAATGCAAATTTCAACCTAAAGTATGACCCTTTTTTCAATTTGCAATGTAAACTTTTATTTTTATCCGATTGCAACATGAAGTTCAAAAATTTCTTAAAATGCAACCTAAACCTTTCTTTCAGGCAACTTTTTCAGCGAAATGCATGTCACGTGGCTTGCATGTGAATTTCAAAAGGATAAAAACAGTCTGAAGTATGACCGTTTTTCAATTTGCAAACTAAAATAAGACTTTTTGTTTAACTTGAAACCTAAATTTTTTTGAAATGACAAATTTATCCTTACGAAAATCATGTGTTGTGCATTTCACCAGAAAAGTTGTCAGAATAAAAGTTTAGGTTGCACTTTGAAAAACTTCTAAACTTCAGGTTGCAATCGGATAAAAAAAGGTTTAAGTTGCAAGTTGAAAATCAATCATACTTTAGGTTGATTTTTACAATTAACCCTAAAAAATAATAATAAACCATTCAAGTGAGATAAACATAAAAGATAAAAACCTGTAGGAGAATACAATATCTGAACTGTCTTAGAATAACAGCATATTTATATTAAATGAAAGTTACTTCAACAAATATTCAGATTATTTCTAACAACATACTCTGAAGAGTGTATTTATATAGATATGAATATCGAGGGAGGGGAGAGAGAGATTGGATAAAAGAATTGGATAAAAGACAAGAAACACTATATATATATATATATATATATATATATATATATATATATATATATAGTTAAAGGGGAAGGGAGGCTTTGCTTTGGAGAAGAGTTCAACTTCCCAAATACCTTACCTCATCAAATGGAGGTGCTTCAAAAGAACTTTCTGGTGGTGTTGCAGCAGGGTCGCGTTCCTCAAGGAGCAACCTCTCAGTAAGATCAGATATGGGTGATGGAACTCCTTGGTGAAGGCAGAATCCTTTGTGTATGCTGCACATTCCATGCAGAAGTTCAAGGCAGCATAAATGAATTCAATATACGACGTGTGAGTATAAATTTGTGCACCATATTAAAGGGCGCAACCACGTCTAAATTTCTTAAGAGTCCATTTCATGCATATTCAACCTAATCCACACCATACAGAATAATGAGAAGGAGATGAAGGTACCTTATTAAATATCTCAAAGTCATTGAAAATATAGGATCATATGCACGTAAATGCGCCCGCAGAACAGAAGATAGTAGCCCAGCTATCTCAAACCTTCTCCTCTCAGACCACTGAAAAAAAGTTGGAAGTGCATTAGCATTTACCCAGAACACACACACACCGAAAATAAAAGCATAACGTGCATTTCCTCCCAAAAGCAAATTAGATAAAAATAACTTTCAATTGATGGAGTGTTATAAGGTTTACACTCTTAACCTAAACTTTATTTCATTTAGTGTTCTTAACCGCACTGAATGCTTTTATCAATTTCCTGATTTAGCAGACTTGTTAGAGGCGCGCCTCGGGCAGGCGATAGGCTTAGCATCTATGAAGGCGAGAGCCTTTGTGCGCCTCTACTCATGCACCTCGGGTGCGCCTGTCATGCACCACTTATTTTCTTTTTCCTAAATATTTAATATTTATTTAATTTAGGTTACTTATCATATATTGAGGCTTTTAGGATTTTGAGACTTAGTACAATACAACTTTAGAGAACTAGGGTTTAGAATTCTACTTTTAACTTGCAACCAAAATACTTCGAGATGAGGAAGATGACATAGAATATGAAGATGAGGAAAGTGATGAAGAAGAAGAGGAGTTATTGCCCGAGTTTGATGATGAGGATGATTGATAGTTTAGTTGCCTAGTTGGAGACTTGAGTGTTGGACTTCTTTTTTATGTTCTGATTTTTAGTTGATATTAGATTTGTTTTACATGTTATTTATTAGCTTTTGTGTTGAGACTTGAAGTGTGAGCTTTAAATTATGTGATTTATTAGCTTTTTTATGTGATTTCTAATTTTTGAATTTTTATTATATTTTGGAACTCTTATATTATATTGTTTTGGTTTTATGTAGGAGGACAAGTAAAAACATCATATCTCATTTATAAAATTATTTTTATTTGTATTTTTCAATTTGTGAAATTTTTATCTATATCTAATTAATTAATAATAATTTGATAGAAGACTATAATACATTAATAATATCACCATTTTGCTAAAAAGTGAAAAAAAAAGTAAAAAATGTAAAGGAAAGAAATTAAAAAAAAAAAAGGTATTGGGCGCCTAGGACCGCCTAGGGCCGAATTTTTCCCCCAGGACCGCCTAGCGCCTAAAGTGACCGAACAGGCAAAAATCGGTACGGCTAGGAGCCGCCTAGCGCCTAGGCGGCTGCCTAGGCCGATTTTTAGAACAGAGGCAATATGACATAACATGCTGACTAAGCATGATAATGACAAAATGCATACTCAACCCCCAAACTATTGCTTACACTTTCTTACCTTCTAGTCTAAATTAGGGGCCATATAGAAATTATTTTTTGGTAATTGTTACAGGTACCTGTGCAAACATTGCAACTTCAAACCAGAATGGGAACATTCTACTCATACCAGATATTTTAGTTGACCACTTAATGAGGATTTTGCTTTCAAAATTCTACAAGATGCCCTTTAGATCAAAAGACAAGGTTTTCAGGCTCCAAATTGATTAGGTTTAAGGAAGATCCCACACAAGCCAAGGAAGATAAGTAGCACTTTCGTGTTCAAATAGCAAGTGATTCCTGCCTACTGCCTACAACTATTCCTTCCTTTTTTCCAGCACTTGTAGTCTGTAGCCATGCTGTCCTAAGAAACACAATCTGTACAAATTTTAGGAAACATGAGGGGAGCTGGATGGGGTGAGATCACCAGAACTTTTACAATGATTATGTTCAGCCACTGCTATCTCAAATTATAATCTAACACTGATGTTAATGAAACTAATTGGTAAGCACAATATCTATATCAGTGTATATCACGATGGAAGCTAATATAAAAATCCATACATATGATAATCAAGGGATATCTTTTGTTAATTGCATAACTAATATTTCTCCAAACGATAAGAGGACATAAAGTATTTTAGCGTTTTTTAAGCAGTGATCAGGGAAGCACAGATTAATTGGCAGTACATCTTCAATGAAGAATCCAAATTTGATTTTCATTTTGTTATTTTTCCTCTCTGCAGCGTATCAATTTGAATAATCTGTTCCCGCTTATGGCAATACCCTTCCAGATACATTTATTTGAATATATAATCATCAGAAGCCCATAAATGAAACAGTGCAGCCAAAAAGCCCAAGTATATTTACTGTGGACAGCATCTTAGGCAACATGAAATTAACAATTTACATCCATTAATGCCTTAAAGTGACAAACGCTTCCATGTAGAGTACTTAAGAATTATTTTTATTAATATCTAAACAAAAAAATTAATGTCTACCAGCACTCTGAACATCAAAATAGGAAGATTAAATAGGAAGGCATACATTGCACTATGCTATCAAAACAAAATTAATCTCAACTTACCTCATTTGCCACTGGAGACATCTGATCATCTTTGTCATAAATGAAGGCAAGAAGAACGTGTTTAAATTCCTCGTATGCTTCCTTAAATGAGAAACAAAATTCAATTAGTAAACGTATAAGCAAAATGAATGGTGAAGAATGACTAGCCTCTTAATTATTGAAACAGGAAGTTTACGCCACTAAACACCATAAAGTAAAATTACCTAGTTCATTAATATTCACTAATAACATCACTATTCACTACACATACATGCATATAGTTAAACTCACAACTGATTATGCTAAAATGATCTGTTGGATATTCCTCTGAGAGAGAGAGAGAGAGAGAGAGAGAGGAATTAAAGGTACCGGGTACGCATCCAGTGCACATGGTGCAAGAGACATTCGCGCACATTTGATTGCAGAATCACGATCCTCGTTAGTTCCTTTCCTCAATAGCTCAATGAATTTCTGCGCAACAACGGTTGACAAATTATTACGAAAATACAAATTATAAACGAAAGCACGTCGTTGTGCGAGAAGCAGCATACCTGTTTCTGCAGACGAAAGAGCAGGCGGTGATCATCGAGTACGCCGGGGGCGTGGTCGCGGAGGAGGTCAATAGCGGCGTCTATGTCGCCGGATTTCATGGAGCGCCTGATCTGGCAAATCAGGAGGCGCCACCTGTAGGAGGAGGAGAAGTGGGAAGACGCCGGCGGTGGCGATGAGTCATCTATTAATTGCTCCGACTTGGCGAAATCGATGACGAGGGCGTCGAGGACTCCCCAATTCACTGGCGTGGAATCCATTGGTATCTAGAATCTCGTATCTTCAGATTTTTCCCAAAATTTCATGTGAAAATAATGGATCCCATTCCTCTATATTTTACTGGCATGGATAGATAGAATTGTAGTGAAGGGAGTGTATGGTTTTTCAGATTTTGCTAATGGAAGAAACAGAGATCGGATGGTGAATAAGGCGGCGGTGAACTGTGCAATGGAAGGTTGTACGTCGTGCAACATCTGCACCCATGGTTTTCTACCCACACGTGTACACCTCGATAATTTTTGCATTTACCAAATTTAACTTCTCTTTTCATAAGTCATAACAACATACATCATAAGTGCCCTAAAAATATGCCAGTTGATTAAATTGTAATTTTAATTAATATTTCGAGTAGTTAAAAAATTATATAAATCTTATATATATATATATATATATATATATGTATATGTATAATTTCTATCATCAATTAGTATTTCAATTTTTTTTTTATGTATCTTGTATCAGCTCTGAACATTAATATTAAAAAGAACATTCACACATTAATGAAACGAAGATAGGTCAAATTATCTTTAAAAATCTGATTTGAACAAGGTGTAATCAAACCGAATTGAATTGAATTGGTTATATTTTAAAATTAAGTATTCTAACTAGTGACAGTCTACTTACATATTTAGTATCAAAATGAATGGACATTATTTAAGATAGTTTACATAGAAATTAAAGTCCCATTTATGTGTCTATGTCCTACAAACACGCATCCTCCTTTAATTTTATAATCGGGTATTAATTTAACTATAGATTCAATTAATGCATATCATAAATCATCATAAAATACATATAATTTGTACTGGTAGAAACTAGAAAGTATGATGCATCCCAAGTTAATTGGTTGCAACTATCGCGAAAGTGGAGCTCATCAAATCACATCACATTATCCATCAACTGTATTTTATTATAAAGAACGAGCACAACCATGGATAATTCAATAATAAAATTATATCTATGAAGCGATGACACAAAAAAATTACTGTGTTTTATGATTAACTAACATGTTGTATATGAATTGATTGATTAAAAAACAATGCAATTCGCATTCAATACTGCACAATTAAAATCACAACAAACAATATTGAATAAGAACATCACTATTCCCCAGATTTAAAGCTTAAATGTATATTGTCTTTGGTTAACACTGGGTTAGTATCTCCACACCATCTTTGGTTACTAAGAGAGTATGTTCAAATTGAGCAGAAAGGCTCCCATCCTCTGTCACAACTGTCCAATTGTCGTCCCACATTACAGGGTTTATGCTGCCCACTGTCAACATTGGTTCTGCATAATACAAAACTAAATATTTCACTTGCATATCATAGGTTAAATACTTAAATCAATTTGTATTTTTCATGTTTTTACACTTCCCAACCTAAACTTTGTTTTTTAACCGGTTACAACTTGAAATCCACGAATCGTACAAATTGCAAACTCCGACAAATTTTTTCCGGCCAAATCTCACACATGTGACATTCACATGCCAAATTGGGGGATTTTGATATTTTCATGAATTGTTGAGGTCATTTTAAAAAACCAAAATTAAATTACTAGAATCTAAAAATAATAAAACTAATTCATTGTTTTTTTTTTTTTTAAATGGCCTTAACAATTCATGAAAATATCAAAATCATGCCAATTTGACATGTGAAATGTCACGTGTGTGAAAATTGGCTGGAAAAATTCGTCAGAGGTTGCAACCTGCACAATTTATGGACTTCAAGTTGAAACCGGTCAAAAAATAAAGCATAGGTTGAAAAGTGTAAAAACACGAAAAGTACAGGTTGATTTAAGTATTTAACCCATCAAAATATGAAACTGAAGACATGAAGCCATGATCCATTCTTATTCATTTACATGGTGATGATCTTGTGGATTTAATTGCGAAAATCATTGTTATACGTTCATCATCACAATAATTGACGTTTCTTAACTTAAGATACAATAAGATGTGAGTGTAGATCTTACCGATGGTGAAAGTTTGGTTCAAAACCATTCGTCCACGACCATTATTCCCTGGCAAAACCAAAAATGTTATAAGTAAGATGTCAGACATTGATTTGCCGGAGCATTAGATATTTCAAAAAATGTAAAAAATATTAGAAATCACTAGTAAAAAATCACTGGTTGAAGCAAGCACAGCCAAACACAAGGTGATATAAGTAGGAACAAATGCAGCATAATAGAAAAGAATCATATTCCTCGTATTTGTGGCATTGCTATTGGGAAAAACTGAGGTGGCTTTCGAGAATCTAGATCAACAAAAATGATGAGGACACATTAGTCACAATTGCCTATTTAAGAGATTGTTAGTCCATTCAGAATCTATCAAAATCCTCAAATCACATCCCAAAACAAACATTGGATGGGGATTTTGAAGTTCCCCATCCAGATTTTGATTTAGGATAGCAAATTCAAATGACTAGATGACTAATCAAGCTGAACAATACAAGCAACAGACAATATGAATAAAAGATAGCAGAATTACTATAATGAAGAATCACTGGATCACTGTGGAAAACCCGTCCAACTCCATGGCCGACGAACTGCTGGACAACTCCAAAATGGTGTTTATCTGCATGGTCACTTTAAGGAGAAATTATTACAAACAAAAATCCGAATAGAAATTCTCTTTTTTCTCTAGAAAATAACGCCTTAGAGATGTCGTCCTATTCAGATTGGACAATTGCTTTCACGTGGTTGCAATTAATAAAGAAACATCAATTGTCACCACGTGAACGTGGGGTGAGAGTATATGTGATGTTCATGTGTGAATAGAATGAAGACCTTGGGCCTATATTACATTATTACTCTAGAAAATCTGTGAAAGTATGCAATATTGTAGTATAACAAGGTGAAAGACACCCATAGAATTACTTACATATAGATAATAACATAAGAAAGGAGGCGGAAAAGGTATTGCAGATGTCTTACTGTATTGTCTTGCCAATTTTTTTAAACTCAACTCCTGGTGCACATATCGATATTGCCTTATCAAGACACTCTTTCGTTACCTAAATGTAAAAAGTAATAATAAGAGAGAGAAAATACCAATATCTGCTGAAAATATAAAATATTAAATGGTTGTCCTCTCCAATAGCTTAAACTATTAGATGAGTTGTGGACATTCAACAGTAACATAGTATAAGAGCCACATGAAACAAAAGATCAAGATAAAGATAAAAGTGTACCTACCAGGAAATCATACCTTTACTAAGTTTCTGGCCACATCATCAACATCTCCAACAAAATATGTTGCAGAAGTATCGCCATGATAGCCCTGCATTTCACAGCCAGTTCATTAAGTAAATGTCATAAAACTCCACCTAGAAACTTTAAGGAACCAGACGTTCACAAGCAACTTGCACCAAACTATTCAATAGCCATCAATTAGTGGTCAATTTGTTATAACATCAAGAGAAACAATGATTTCAGCAATCATGATCAGATTTAATATTCCAAAGAAAAAGAAAAAAATTTCATACATTACTACTGATATTTAGAGGTAGTAAAGTAACCTAAAACTATTTGAGCACTACGGTCACCAGGACAAATATCACAGGACAGCTTCCACCCAAATGTAACATCTAAATGCAAGTATGTAACAGAATCAAAGCTTATGCTCCCATGTTACCTTTGTTCTCCATTTGACTGGGAACAAAAGATACAACATGGAGAAGAAGCTTCACTACCAAATGAAGGTACTGGGAAAAAAAATTGCTTACATTAAGATAAACTGTAACATCAATGTTGACTATGTCACCATCCTGCAAAACCACAATTCAGTGTTCATAAAGTAGCAAATTTTACCAACATAGCAAGGGATTAATATTTTGATCCCAATGGTTCGGTATTACAAACCTCAAGAACTCGTGAATCTGGGATTCCATGGCAAATGCACTCATTCACAGACGTGCATACACTCTTTGGAAACCCACCATAATCAAGAGGAGAGGGATAGGCTCCGTTGTCTATAATCATTTGATGAACTGCTTGGTCAATTTCATCTGTTGTGATACCTGGCTGCCAAGAGAAGCAAAATAAATTGTAATTGAAGTTTGGCGCAAAAGCAGATGTGCATAAACTTCATGTACCAGTTCAAGCAACATAATCCTCACAGAATGCAAGTGCAATCTGGAACTAGTGCGCTAGAAAATAAAATACTGACTATTGAATTCATGAGTGTGCAAAAGACCTGGTCAGCTAGTTCCTCCTTAGCAGGAACTTTAAAGCCCCTGAAGACTGATGAAAGTAACAAAAGTAAAAACATGGATATAAAAAGATGATATTAGCAGAAATGAACCTTCACTAAAGTTCCAGCATACTGAAGAACCTGTGCAGCAAGCTTTCCTGAAGCTCTCATGCACTCTATCCCCTTCTCATCATGAATCTCAGGCCTATTTGAAATTCCCGGTGGTTTCTTAGATTTCACATAAGGAGGTTTCAGTATGTGACTGGGAACTGGCCGACTGGGAGATACTTTTCCGGGCATTAAACGTTTACGTTTGCTATCAGATTCTTCAGTACTTCTGCCAGGAGAAGGAGAAAGGTGTAGAAGGAAAACGTGATTGTAATTTGTTATGCATGAAAAACAAGATAGCCTCTAAAATTCTTATATATCTAGCCACAATATATCATCATGTGTTGATTCAACAAATGAATATTACTGAAGGTAAATGGCCTGGCTCAAGCTAAAGAATTTGGTTATTTTTCTTTAGAACCAGTTAGGCAGTTATAAATCATTAATAACTTGCTCAATGAATACTAATAAAGTGAAAATAAAAAAAGTGCAAAAATTATTAAATTCTCTTTCTGATTTGGAGAAGAAGAGAGATAATTAAGGACTCTTTTGTGGTTAATTCTTCAGTATCAGATGCTTAATCAACTTAAGTTCATATAAAATCTCATTGTGAATATACTCAACTCCTTTAATGCAAAAGACTTATAATTTCTGAAATAACAAATGATTACCAGGCTATTGTGTATTTTTCTGTATACATTATAGCTCAGGAGGAGCCTTTGTTTAATTGGGAATATATACAGAGATTTTATTCATATGTCAATGCATTTTGAATTGATATTTCGAGTTTTCTACCACTCCATGATTTTTCTATGTGCAGGAGCCACAGGATGCCTAAGCTTCTGCATATGTATTGCATGTTTTAACCATGATGTTTAGAATTGACATTTAATCTTTTTCACTTTACCCACTTGTTCAAGTTTCTGATTAGGATATGCCTCTACCATCCATATCAATGATGCATTATAGAACCAAACTGAAACTTACAAATTCACAAAATACTTGGTCAGCTTTTCCAACTAAGGTCAGCCAATGAAACATAATGAGTTCCCTACCCAATTGAACCAATGACAACCGAGCACATGGCATCTGGTCTGGAGTAACCATCATAGTCAAGTAAAAAAGTGACCAAAGAATATCAAAATTGCAGGTCAAGAGACATTCTACAGCATGCATCATCTCTTGCTCAATGATTAGTGCCGCAATTTCTGCTTCAAATTACAATAATAAGGTGATAAACTCCATCTGATTTTACTCTCATTTCCAATAGGTGGTAAATTCTAGCATAAACTTGTTCAAAAATAAAATCATAAATGCAGTAAAAATTATTGCCTGCTTTGCTCTTTAACTGTACATATATTTCCAGTCAAGAAGAGTCAAAGA
Organism: Scutellaria galericulata; assembly: GCA_946896805.1. Classification (NCBI taxonomy): domain Eukaryota; kingdom Viridiplantae; phylum Streptophyta; class Magnoliopsida; order Lamiales; family Lamiaceae; genus Scutellaria; species Scutellaria galericulata. The sequence continues at coordinate 14,001,471 of OX335794.1, forward strand.
AAAACTCCATGTTTTGTGGAACGAAAAAGCATACCTTCTGTTGAATAATAAATCGGTTAATGACATTTTCATGGACACATGGTCTCTTCCTGTAAAAAATGAATGTGAAGTAAAAACAATAGAATTAGTTATCCGACATTGTATAATGTCAATAACCTTTAAACAAATAATTGAGACGAGCAACTTCAGAAATCAGAGAAAGTAACAACAGTTTATGATTGAGAAATTTGAAGGTCCAAGAACATTTGTGAGAGCATGTAGAACAATGGTTATGGATTCTTGCCAAGAGCCGTAAACAGTTTTCCAATTTTATTCCATTGCTCAAACGATAGTTGATCATAAAATTCAGAATAAACTGTCGACATATGCAAAAACACTTTTTTTTCCCTGAAATCAAGATGGAGTAATACAAAGCTGCAAATGGTTTTACTTTTCTATCTTACTAGCATATCAAAAGCAATAAATGAATATCCAATCTTCCCCAGAAAAAAATATTTGTAGGGTCAAATCAATCCCGCTCCATCCATTCGACTGAGAAAGATCACATTAAATTCGAGTTGAACTGAGTTCGAAATTCCTATTGCAACAAAGTATGAACACGAAAACACAAAATCGACAGAGATAAATTATACAAAATCAACAAATAGTTGAACCTGTATTGAAACGCAAGAGACGGTGAAGTGAATGAGGAGAAGTGGGGGGAAGAAAACGGCAGTCTCCAAGAAAAGTTGAGATTAAGCGAGGTTGAATTGAACTGCCCGCCACCATTCCTTCGTCGTTCTTCCCTCTCTCCTCTTTCTCTCTCTAGGTTTCTTATCTGTGAATTGTTATTTTTATTTTATTCTAAGGCGGGGACGGACAACGAACATAGTAGCTTCACTGAGCAGTGGTGCCTAAACCGATTCCAACGAGTGGTTTCGGTATTGTTCAGTTTTTTATTAATTTTAATTTATATCCTAAAAATAATATTTTCGGTCTCAAATAAATTTTCGATTTAAGCATGAATTTATTTTTTTATAATTATTTGTCATTTTAAAATTTTATACAATTTTATTTCAAAATTATTTCTATTATAGTTTATTAGTGTTTTTAGAAATTAATTTGATTGTTTTTCTAATTTTGAATCATAAATTCTTTAATCAATTAGGGGTAGTGGTGCCCATCCGGTTCGGAAAACCGGAACCGAACCGGGGTCAATGGTTCGGAGAACCGTTGACCCGGTTTCGGTTCGAAATTTCTTCAAACCGTAAACCGGCGGTTTAACCGCCGGTTCGAACCGCCGGTTAAACCGCCGGTTTTTCTATTTTTTTTTTTAATTTATATTTTTATATAAATAATATTATGTATTTATGTTATTTTACTCTTTAATTTTAAGTTGTATTGATTATTATTATTATTAATTTGTATTATAAGTTGTAATTTTTTTAGGTTTATGGTTTGTATTGGTTATATTTAAATTGTAATTTCTAATTTTTGAAATTATAATTTATAAGTTGTAATGTAGTATTGTTGTAACTTGTAAATGTAAGTTCTATTTTTTAATTTATATCAAATTATTTACTCAAAAAACATTGTTATTTTGTAATATATAACATATAATTGTAATATTTATATGCAAATTTAATTTTTTAAAAATTTTTAAAAAAAAAAAAAAAAAAAAAAACAAACCGACCAAACCGGCGGTTCAAACCGGAACCGGCGGTTTACAAACCGGAACCGAAACCGGCGGTTTACAAACCGGAACCGAAACCGAAATTCCCACGGTTCGGTTCCGGTTTGACCCTCCACGGTTTTTCGAACCGGCGGTTCGGTTAAACCGGGCACCACTAATTAGGGGTATAGTTTGTTCAATTTTTTTATTATTTAATTGACAAACATTTTAGACTGACACTTAATTGGAACCAGAAAGAGTATATTATATTAAATAATAACTACAGTACACCCGCGCGATGTGCTGTTTATTATTTATTATGATAATATATACAATTTTCAATAATATAATGAAGTTGTTATATTAAAAGGTAATTCATGACATCTTATTATTTTGAAATTTGTAAAAATCTGTGTTTTTTTTATATCTTATAATTATTTTTAGAATTTGTAAATAATTTTCTGCATTGTTTTTAGATGGATTTGTTCAAAAAAAAAAAACACATTCCAAAATTTAGTTTATATTTTAAAAAAAATTAGGTTTCAAATTAATTTTACATTTAAAAAAAAATATTTTTTAAAATTTTTGAAACCATTTTTCAGATTTTTTAGAACATATTATAGTTTTTTAAAATTTGGATTAATTATATCTATTATTTGAAATAATTTTAAATGAATTACCAAATATTTTAAGAAGAAGAAGAAAGAGGTTGTGAGATTAAGTCTAACAATCTAAAATCAACAAAATAAAATTTAAAAACTAATACAAACATGTTTAATCTAAGAAGAAAGAGGTTGTGAGATTAAGTCTAACAATCTAAAATCAACAAAATAAAATTTAAAAACTAATACAAACATGTTTAATCTAAAATAAAATTTTAGATTAAGTGTCAGTCTAAAATGTTTGTCAAACTATACCCCTAATTGATTAAAGAATTTATGATTCAAAATTAGAAAAACAATCAAATTAATTTCTAAAAAAACTAATAAACTATAATAGAAATATTTTGAAATAAAATTGTATAAAATTTTAAAATGACAAATAATTATAAAAAAATAAATTCATGCTTAAATCGAAAATTTATTTGAGACCGAAAATATTATTTTTAGGATATAAATTAAAATTAATAAAAAACTGAACAATACCGAAACCACTCGTTGGAATCGGTTTAGGCACCACTGCTCAGTGAAGCTACTATGTTCGTTGTCCGTCCCCGCCTTAGAATAAAATAAAAATAACAATTCACAGATAAGAAACCTAGAGAGAGAAAGAGGAGAGAGGGAAGAACGACGAAGGAATGGTGGCGGGCAGTTCAATTCAACCTCGCTTAATCTCAACTTTTCTTGGAGACTGCCGTTTTCTTCCCCCCACTTCTCCTCATTCACTTCACCGTCTCTTGCGTTTCAATACAGGTTCAACTATTTGTTGATTTTGTATAATTTATCTCTGTCGATTTTGTGTTTTCGTGTTCATACTTTGTTGCAATAGGAATTTCGAACTCAGTTCAACTCGAATTTAATGTGATCTTTCTCAGTCGAATGGATGGAGCGGGATTGATTTGACCCTACAAATATTTTTTTCTGGGGAAGATTGGATATTCATTTATTGCTTTTGATATGCTAGTAAGATAGAAAAGTAAAACCATTTGCAGCTTTGTATTACTCCATCTTGATTTCAGGGAAAAAAAAGTGTTTTTGCATATGTCGACAGTTTATTCTGAATTTTATGATCAACTATCGTTTGAGCAATGGAATAAAATTGGAAAACTGTTTACGGCTCTTGGCAAGAATCCATAACCATTGTTCTACATGCTCTCACAAATGTTCTTGGACCTTCAAATTTCTCAATCATAAACTGTTGTTACTTTCTCTGATTTCTGAAGTTGCTCGTCTCAATTATTTGTTTAAAGGTTATTGACATTATACAATGTCGGATAACTAATTCTATTGTTTTTACTTCACATTCATTTTTTACAGGAAGAGACCATGTGTCCATGAAAATGTCATTAACCGATTTATTATTCAACAGAAGGTATGCTTTTTCGTTCCACAAAACATGGAGTTTTTCTTTGACTCTTCTTGACTGGAAATATATGTACAGTTAAAGAGCAAAGCAGGCAATAATTTTTACTGCATTTATGATTTTATTTTTGAACAAGTTTATGCTAGAATTTACCACCTATTGGAAATGAGAGTAAAATCAGATGGAGTTTATCACCTTATTATTGTAATTTGAAGCAGAAATTGCGGCACTAATCATTGAGCAAGAGATGATGCATGCTGTAGAATGTCTCTTGACCTGCAATTTTGATATTCTTTGGTCACTTTTTTACTTGACTATGATGGTTACTCCAGACCAGATGCCATGTGCTCGGTTGTCATTGGTTCAATTGGGTAGGGAACTCATTATGTTTCATTGGCTGACCTTAGTTGGAAAAGCTGACCAAGTATTTTGTGAATTTGTAAGTTTCAGTTTGGTTCTATAATGCATCATTGATATGGATGGTAGAGGCATATCCTAATCAGAAACTTGAACAAGTGGGTAAAGTGAAAAAGATTAAATGTCAATTCTAAACATCATGGTTAAAACATGCAATACATATGCAGAAGCTTAGGCATCCTGTGGCTCCTGCACATAGAAAAATCATGGAGTGGTAGAAAACTCGAAATATCAATTCAAAATGCATTGACATATGAATAAAATCTCTGTATATATTCCCAATTAAACAAAGGCTCCTCCTGAGCTATAATGTATACAGAAAAATACACAATAGCCTGGTAATCATTTGTTATTTCAGAAATTATAAGTCTTTTGCATTAAAGGAGTTGAGTATATTCACAATGAGATTTTATATGAACTTAAGTTGATTAAGCATCTGATACTGAAGAATTAACCACAAAAGAGTCCTTAATTATCTCTCTTCTTCTCCAAATCAGAAAGAGAAGTTAATAATTTTTGCACTTTTTTTATTTTCACTTTATTAGTATTCATTGAGCAAGTTATTAATGATTTATAACTGCCTAACTGGTTCTAAAGAAAAATAACCAAATTCTTTAGCTTGAGCCAGGCCATTTACCTTCAGTAATATTCATTTGTTGAATCAACACATGATGATATATTGTGGCTAGATATATAAGAATTTTAGAGGCTATCTTGTTTTTCATGCATAACAAATTACAATCACGTTTTCCTTCTACACCTTTCTCCTTCTCCTGGCAGAAGTACTGAAGAATCTGATAGCAAACGTAAACGTTTAATGCCCGGAAAAGTATCTCCCAGTCGGCCAGTTCCCAGTCACATACTGAAACCTCCTTATGTGAAATCTAAGAAACCACCGGGAATTTCAAATAGGCCTGAGATTCATGATGAGAAGGGGATAGAGTGCATGAGAGCTTCAGGAAAGCTTGCTGCACAGGTTCTTCAGTATGCTGGAACTTTAGTGAAGGTTCATTTCTGCTAATATCATCTTTTTATATCCATGTTTTTACTTTTGTTACTTTCATCAGTCTTCAGGGGCTTTAAAGTTCCTGCTAAGGAGGAACTAGCTGACCAGGTCTTTTGCACACTCATGAATTCAATAGTCAGTATTTTATTTTCTAGCGCACTAGTTCCAGATTGCACTTGCATTCTGTGAGGATTATGTTGCTTGAACTGGTACATGAAGTTTATGCACATCTGCTTTTGCGCCAAACTTCAATTACAATTTATTTTGCTTCTCTTGGCAGCCAGGTATCACAACAGATGAAATTGACCAAGCAGTTCATCAAATGATTATAGACAACGGAGCCTATCCCTCTCCTCTTGATTATGGTGGGTTTCCAAAGAGTGTATGCACGTCTGTGAATGAGTGCATTTGCCATGGAATCCCAGATTCACGAGTTCTTGAGGTTTGTAATACCGAACCATTGGGATCAAAATATTAATCCCTTGCTATGTTGGTAAAATTTGCTACTTTATGAACACTGAATTGTGGTTTTGCAGGATGGTGACATAGTCAACATTGATGTTACAGTTTATCTTAATGTAAGCAATTTTTTTTCCCAGTACCTTCATTTGGTAGTGAAGCTTCTTCTCCATGTTGTATCTTTTGTTCCCAGTCAAATGGAGAACAAAGGTAACATGGGAGCATAAGCTTTGATTCTGTTACATACTTGCATTTAGATGTTACATTTGGGTGGAAGCTGTCCTGTGATATTTGTCCTGGTGACCGTAGTGCTCAAATAGTTTTAGGTTACTTTACTACCTCTAAATATCAGTAGTAATGTATGAAATTTTTTTCTTTTTCTTTGGAATATTAAATCTGATCATGATTGCTGAAATCATTGTTTCTCTTGATGTTATAACAAATTGACCACTAATTGATGGCTATTGAATAGTTTGGTGCAAGTTGCTTGTGAACGTCTGGTTCCTTAAAGTTTCTAGGTGGAGTTTTATGACATTTACTTAATGAACTGGCTGTGAAATGCAGGGCTATCATGGCGATACTTCTGCAACATATTTTGTTGGAGATGTTGATGATGTGGCCAGAAACTTAGTAAAGGTATGATTTCCTGGTAGGTACACTTTTATCTTTATCTTGATCTTTTGTTTCATGTGGCTCTTATACTATGTTACTGTTGAATGTCCACAACTCATCTAATAGTTTAAGCTATTGGAGAGGACAACCATTTAATATTTTATATTTTCAGCAGATATTGGTATTTTCTCTCTCTTATTATTACTTTTTACATTTAGGTAACGAAAGAGTGTCTTGATAAGGCAATATCGATATGTGCACCAGGAGTTGAGTTTAAAAAAATTGGCAAGACAATACAGTAAGACATCTGCAATACCTTTTCCGCCTCCTTTCTTATGTTATTATCTATATGTAAGTAATTCTATGGGTGTCTTTCACCTTGTTATACTACAATATTGCATACTTTCACAGATTTTCTAGAGTAATAATGTAATATAGGCCCAAGGTCTTCATTCTATTCACACATGAACATCACATATACTCTCACCCCACGTTCACGTGGTGACAATTGATGTTTCTTTATTAATTGCAACCACGTGAAAGCAATTGTCCAATCTGAATAGGACGACATCTCTAAGGCGTTATTTTCTAGAGAAAAAAGAGAATTTCTATTCGGATTTTTGTTTGTAATAATTTCTCCTTAAAGTGACCATGCAGATAAACACCATTTTGGAGTTGTCCAGCAGTTCGTCGGCCATGGAGTTGGACGGGTTTTCCACAGTGATCCAGTGATTCTTCATTATAGTAATTCTGCTATCTTTTATTCATATTGTCTGTTGCTTGTATTGTTCAGCTTGATTAGTCATCTAGTCATTTGAATTTGCTATCCTAAATCAAAATCTGGATGGGGAACTTCAAAATCCCCATCCAATGTTTGTTTTGGGATGTGATTTGAGGATTTTGATAGATTCTGAATGGACTAACAATCTCTTAAATAGGCAATTGTGACTAATGTGTCCTCATCATTTTTGTTGATCTAGATTCTCGAAAGCCACCTCAGTTTTTCCCAATAGCAATGCCACAAATACGAGGAATATGATTCTTTTCTATTATGCTGCATTTGTTCCTACTTATATCACCTTGTGTTTGGCTGTGCTTGCTTCAACCAGTGATTTTTTACTAGTGATTTCTAATATTTTTTACATTTTTTGAAATATCTAATGCTCCGGCAAATCAATGTCTGACATCTTACTTATAACATTTTTGGTTTTGCCAGGGAATAATGGTCGTGGACGAATGGTTTTGAACCAAACTTTCACCATCGGTAAGATCTACACTCACATCTTATTGTATCTTAAGTTAAGAAACGTCAATTATTGTGATGATGAACGTATAACAATGATTTTCGCAATTAAATCCACAAGATCATCACCATGTAAATGAATAAGAATGGATCATGGCTTCATGTCTTCAGTTTCATATTTTGATGGGTTAAATACTTAAATCAACCTGTACTTTTCGTGTTTTTACACTTTTCAACCTATGCTTTATTTTTTGACCGGTTTCAACTTGAAGTCCATAAATTGTGCAGGTTGCAACCTCTGACGAATTTTTCCAGCCAATTTTCACACACGTGACATTTCACATGTCAAATTGGCATGATTTTGATATTTTCATGAATTGTTAAGGCCATTTAAAAAAAAAAAAAACAATGAATTAGTTTTATTATTTTTAGATTCTAGTAATTTAATTTTGGTTTTTTAAAATGACCTCAACAATTCATGAAAATATCAAAATCCCCCAATTTGGCATGTGAATGTCACATGTGTGAGATTTGGCCGGAAAAAATTTGTCGGAGTTTGCAATTTGTACGATTCGTGGATTTCAAGTTGTAACCGGTTAAAAAACAAAGTTTAGGTTGGGAAGTGTAAAAACATGAAAAATACAAATTGATTTAAGTATTTAACCTATGATATGCAAGTGAAATATTTAGTTTTGTATTATGCAGAACCAATGTTGACAGTGGGCAGCATAAACCCTGTAATGTGGGACGACAATTGGACAGTTGTGACAGAGGATGGGAGCCTTTCTGCTCAATTTGAACATACTCTCTTAGTAACCAAAGATGGTGTGGAGATACTAACCCAGTGTTAACCAAAGACAATATACATTTAAGCTTTAAATCTGGGGAATAGTGATGTTCTTATTCAATATTGTTAGTGATTTTAATTGTGCAGTATTGAATGCGAATAGCATTGTTTTTTAATCAATCAATTCATATACAACATGTTAGTTAATCATAAAACACAATAATTTGTTGTGTCATCGCTTCATAGATATAATTTTATTATTGAATTAACCATGGTTGTGCTCGTTCTTTAAAATAAAATACAGTTTATGGATAATGTGAAGTGATTTGATAAGCTCCACTTTCGCTATAGTTGCAACCATGGATGAAAAAATCACGATATTTCGATGAAATATTTTCGAAATATTGTGATTTTTGAGATAGCGAAAGAAAAATGGGATGCCGTACAATTTCGTTAAAATATCGGTAAAATTTTGTTATCGGGGATATATCGAAAAAATATTGGAGATATTTCGAAAAATATCGCCATTTTTTAAAATATCGATTTAATTTCTGAAAATTTTGATTTTATTTATTTTTTAAGTGGAAGAGTAGAGTCCATGTATTAATTCATTTCAACCTCATAGGAGTTGAAGCTATTGCTAGTCCATGTATTAATTTTATGAATTGCATTAATTATATGTGTGTATATATATTAAAATTCATAAAATTAAAATTCCTTTATTTTCTTCATTTTATGAATAAAAGTATAGAAAAACAATTTAATTAATCAATTTAATATAAATTATATTTTATGAATTGAATTTTTTATATTTTTCTTTCTTTTTTAATATAAACTGATGAAGATCGTTTCAAAATTGCACTAACTTTTCTTAATTTATCTAAAATATAAATATTGAAGTATGAATAAATCTATAAATATAAATAGAAAGAAAAAAATAAAAAGAATATGGAATTTTGTTTCGAATTGAAAACTCAGTCTAATTTTCAAGCCTTAAATTGAGAAAAAAGGTTAAATTGAGCTCTTTATTGAGAAATTTTAAATTTTAGGTCTTGAATTGAAAACTAATTTATAAATTGGGTCTTGTTATGAAATTTATCCATATCAAATCGTTGTTTGTTGTTGAATTTCGTTACAACTATTTTAAAGAGTTAATTACATTATCACATTTAGCATTTTTCCAATTATGACATGACATCTCGACCATAATAAGTATCATCACGTTCAATTTCCTTATGATTCAGTATATGATTGGGTCATTCGGATTTCAATTATTGATATGGAGACCTAAATTTGAAAATTTCCTTGACATCAGTCAATGTAGCTTTGAATTGTCCAGCAAATGAAAGGCTCATCATAAGACGTCATTTCTTATATAATTCTTTTAGGGAGAGATTTTAACAAAATTATCGATGACAATAACATTTGTTTGATACTACTATTATCAGTATTGTAACACATCTTAATATGTTCATTGTTAATGTAACGTACATCTATCGTAAGTTGGTAAGTATAAAATTCAAGAAGATATAATCTTCATATCAACAGTAATTAAACATTCAAATATCTTTTTATATAGAATAACTTGTACTAAAAATATTGAAACATGAAAGAAGATAGAGTTTAGAGGATGGTATCCAATGACATTATCAAGCTGTTTCCTTTCCGGTGGAGGAAAAAGACAAAGCGGCCCATATGGGTAAAAAAAGGTTAAACTGAGAATCCAAACTTATCTGATATAGTCAACTCTATACGTCATAGCCATTGAAATAAATCCAAATCCATGACAGGTTACCAACATTAGGTTTTCCCTTTAATTTTGTTTTAGCCTTTTTATTTTGCAGGTAAATAAAAGGAATTAAAAAGAGATGGGTAATCAAATAATTAGTATGATCATGCTCTTTCACTCTTAAAATATGCCATGCATACTTAGTCCCTAAATTCATGGCACAATAATGTTAAACTGTGGAAATGGTTGTTTTTACCATTTGTACATATATAGTGGTTCTTCTTTGTTCGGCCACTAATATAAGAAATCATTTTTTCCAGCATTTTCTTAAATTTAAAAGACTATACTATTCCTAGAAATTGTCTAAAGAAGTTTTCTTATAAAAATTTAAGTCAAATTAAGGGGTTTTTTTGGTTCAAAAAGTAAAAAGTGACTATAAAAGATGTTTTTTTTTTTTATATTTGTGGATATTAAACATTTTTGTTATATGTATACTGGTTTTTTAATTTTATACTTTTATTTAATCTCCATATGTATGATTATTGAGTATGTAAATTCTAACTGCGAAGATTGTTATTAATATTCCGAAAGGAATATAATGAGGGTTTTGCCCATCATCAATAAGCCTTAGTTTGGTTCCCTCTCGGGTCCCATTTCAATTTTGGGTTTTTTTTAGTTTTTTTTTCCTTTTTAGGGTTTTCTTTCATGTAAATACTTTAATATTACTTTATTTTCATTCATTGTTGACGTAATTCACTATTTGTCAGTGGCTATTTTATTCTTGTGTAGAATTTGTGAGTTGCGAATACAGTATCTTTCTAGCAATTTGTTGTATGTGAATTTAGAAAAAATAGGACATTTGTGGGTAGGGATGGCAACGGGGTGGGGCCGGGGAGCAATCTCCGTCCCCGTCCCTGCCAATGAATCGGGGAAAATTTCCCCCGCGCCCCGCCCCATTTTTTTTTTAAATTTAATTAATATACAAAAATAATTCATACAACTACATATAACTCAAATATTAACAAATAAATGACTCAAAATTCAAATAAAAGATAAAAGTATAATTTAATAAAATTAGTTAAAACACAAAGATAAATTATCTTAATACATTTTCATCAATTTCCATCATTGTTCAATGCACTCAACATTTCAATCTCTATATAATTAATTTGTTATATTATTTTAAAAATATATTAATATATATAATTAAAATAAAAAAAATTTATAATAATTAATTATATTATATTAAATATAAATAAATAAATAAATATATATATATATAATATTCACGGGGAACGGGGCGGGAATCCCGCGGGGCTGGGAATACAATCCCCACCCCGCCAATCGGGGAGAATTTTCGCCCCGTTCCCATCCTCGCGGGGTGCATTTCGGGATTCCCGCCCCGTTCGGGAGGATCCCCGCGGGGAACAGGGAATCCCCGCCCCGTTGCCATCCCTAGGTTATTGTGGGAGGCAAGAGACATCAATGTGATGGACAAGTTCCATCAGATGTCCTCATTATGTGTGTATAAACCGCCTCTATAGTATTTATTTTGCTGCAAGGACGAATCGAGTGGAAATACTTCTTTTTTCAATATTAATTGCAATTAAATTCTACATATATACCTTTCAATTAATTTAATGGAGGAAAAATAAGTTTTCCTATCCTCTTGTATTTTTTCATCATTTATTTTGCACCTTAATTTTGTTTTTAGCCATCGATTTTTTTGCTTCATATATTGAGTAGTAGGTACAACAGGACATCTTTTATTTTTAATTTTTGTTACAAGTTAGTTGACTCATTTAACCATCAATTTTTCAAAGCGTGACTCAATTAAAACTTAGTTATTATAATATAGTATGATATCAATAAAAATGAGTGACTTCGAATCAAATTACTCATAAAAACCTATCGAAACGCCACATGAGTTTTCATAGGTAAAGTCTGGTTTGTTAGCAAGTAAGTGAAAAAAAATTGGATATTTTTAAATATATAGGAGACTAGAAAATAAAAAATGAAAGATAAATGATAAAAAATCAAATGTGATAAATTTAGAGGAAAAACGTAATTTTTTTTTTTTGTTTCCTAAAACAAAATTGGAAATCTCTATACTAGTAGCAAGTAGCAAGTTCTTAAATTAAAGAGACCAATGTGGTTGTTCTGGTGGGTACGTAATGACTCCGAGAGGTTAAGTTGTCATTTCATTATTAAATTGGCACACGATTTACTTTAATGCCTACCAAAAGCTTTACACCACAATAGCTTGCTTAATGCCTCTTCATTTGTGTGATCTCAAGTTCTTAACCAATACAAGTTTGCCATGTGTATTTCACTAGAAAGAGAAAGAAATGTTTGTCATGAATTTATTTTTCAAATGAATAGTTTTAACATGGCAATTAATATATAATTAATGGTTAACTATCCTTAAGTATATGTACATAAACTACATACATACATGTAGAAGAAATAAAAAAGTAAAAACGCCAAAACTTGTGATGGTGATTTTTGACGTATAAATACACAGCACGATTCATCACGGATAGAGAAAGAAATGAGATAATGAAAGATGACATTTGTCATTAAATAATGCTTATGATGACATTTGTCAATAAATAATGCAACGTTAAAATTACGAACTCGTAAATTTAATTAAAATGTATTTTATCTTTATAATAAAATAAAATAAATGATAAAAATACACTACACCCTATTTTGTCTTGTAAAGTTATAAGAAAGCTTCTTGAAATGGAGAATTGGAGGGATTTCTATCCTTTTACACATAGTAAATATGTTTTCGATTCATAAATATAAAAAATTTAAAAAAAAATCTGCTTTCTACTTTTTGGCCAAAATTATTATTCAATGACTTCAAAAAAATCAGAAAACATCATTTTAAATCAATTTTAAGGATATTTTGATCTTTTCATAATATGTGAAAGAACACATTAGTGAATATTTGGATCTCTTAAATAACACATGACAAACTTTTGTATTCTGGTTGAAAGAAACTAAAATACACATGACGGGAGATTGAAAGAAACCGTTACCGTCACCGTTAACGGAGTGTGGGTCTGCCTAAATAAGAAGACAAATTTCAACCGTTGAAACGGAATTCTGCGCACAGACATCTCCATCATCATCATCACCACGACCATCAGTACTCACTGTCACACATACAATTCTCTTTCTATAAACACCTTTTAAACAGAAAAAGCTCTGCAAAAAGCAGTCTTAACCACCACCTGCAACTCCTACGTGTGCATACGATAAAAAATTGCTGAAATTGATCTCCGAGTTCTAATCACAGCAATCTTAGGGCACTTTTGGCAAAAAAATCGTTTGAATTTCGGAAAATTCTGGCATGGGAAGGTACGTGAAGGGATCAGGAGAGGTTGCGGTGGCCGCGTCGGCGGCGGCGGCTGCTCGGAGAAAGAGGAATACTGTCTTACGAGAACCGGAGCAGTCGACGTCCTCGTCCTCAATTCAGCTCAAAACGCGTCGTTTAGCCGTGGCGACGCCTGAGAAGTCGGTTTCAACCTCGCCGGAAAGTTCTGGAAATTTGACGTGCGAGAGTTTGACATCTTGTTGCTCGAGTACGGAATTTGCAGATCTGAAGGTAGAAAACAAATTCTAGAAGAAATTAATTTTATCCTATTATAATTTCCATGGAAGTTAGGGACAGCGGAATGAATATCGTGTCTAGAGCTTTAATTATTCCATAATTTTGAATTTTGAATTCCTTTTTCTCGGACACCGCAGCAGGAGAATGAGGTGACTACTGTGCAGGTTTTGGTGGATTTCAGAGAAAGGTATCGCAATATATTCGAAATTTAAATCCCTAATTCCAAAAAGTGAATTGATTCTTCGTTCTTAAGTCTTAGCCTCTGCGCTTAGAAAAATCCACTCCACTCACTTTCTCTCACTAACTTTCAGGATAGAGAACCCGCCGTGGAGCGAGGTTGAAGCTGAGTCGCCGGTGATGCCATTCGAATCGAATTCTCAAGGCTGTTCCGCGGCGGAGAAAATGCCAACTGAAGCCGAGCTAGAAGAATTCTTCGCCGCCGCTGAAACGAGACTGCAGAAACAATTCATTGACAAGTAACTATTCTCTACCTTTTCTAGCACCAGTAAATTCTTCCTTAGAAACTCAACCACAATAATTAAAGAATTTAAGATTATATACACGTATGAATGATGAAGGTATAACTACGACATAGCGAAGGATGAGCCATTGGAGGGGAGGTATGAGTGGGTCAAAATTCAAGTGAAGCCATGATGAAGAAGGAAGTGAATTAAGCTGATCAACGCCACCAAACTGGGTATTAATTAACACTCTCACAATCCTCATCTTTTTCACTAATCTAAAGCTTAAGTTTTAGGTTTCACCTTCTAGCTAGGTTTAATTTCTGATCTTAGATGACATGTATAGCTAGCTGATTTTCTCTTCAACTTTCTGCATATATATGTGTATTAATATCTAGTACTGTGACTGTAGAGAAGAACAACCTAAATAATTAAGAGTATTTTTTTTCTTTTTCTTTCTTTTCCCTCTCAATAGTTTGGTAATTTATTTTACTCTGTGGGGGCCTTGCTCTTTCTGCAATGGATTTAAGTGCATGTAGAAGTTTTTCTGTCAAAAAAGTGGTAAACAATCTTGTTTTTAGATGTACACAGTAGAACGAAAAATCAATTCCTTTTGGTGGAAAGATTCAAGAACCAATCAAGCATATAATTTTCATACACTAATTCATGTCAAAGTGAAGGATTGTCAGAAAACATATATGGTTTAGAACTTAATCTTGAATAAGAAAGCATGTGCATAGTAAGTTCAGTGAAGCTCTTAAATAAGAATCCATCACCATAGAAAACCAGAGATCAAGAATAGTGCTTGCCGTGTAAGCTACGGACACGTGCTGAAATATAGTGAAAACTGATCTGACCCCATGTGGCTATGTAGTGAGTGAACGATATTTTCTGAACCTCTTTAACCTTCATTTCTTTAAACCCAGTTGGGTGCTGTACAAACTGCAAAGTACAACCATTCACTGAAATAATGGCTTGCATTCTTTTGTTGTTTTACCAGAGTCTATGTAACATACATGTATACATTTAATGTATCTATTGGTTAACACACACACATTGAGTTGGGATTTGAAGTGTAGCCAGTTTATACTAAGAAAGGGAAGCAGTAATAGGTGGTATGGAGAAGCTGTGGTCCCTTGTTTACCTTGGTGAGTCGGTTCTTCAACTTGGAATACTACTCCATTGTGGTGGTAGGCCATGTTTTCTTATTCTATATATGGCTACAGAGTAATAGGACTACCCCAACTCATCCTCTATTTTAAACTTTTGTGACTATTATTACCATTTACTTGTTCTAACTGGATCAAAATATGCACTCTTTCACAATTCAAAGCTCATGGGAATATTGTCCCCTCCCATGATTCAAGGGAAGAAGCTCAAATTTTTGGATTATGAGGGAAATACCCATCACAAGAAATTCTTAAATATTCGAAATTTTGATCTATGGGGGTTCTATATTATAGCAAAAGTTTGTCAAGAGTTGGGGAAGTTCAACTTTATTATAAATGTCAAATTATGTTTGAGACGGTGGGTGTGGTACGTTTTATTACTTCGGTATAAAGAAATCAACAGTTATGATTAGTATGATACAGTAAAATGCGTTAAATTTAAAATTAATACGAAAAAGGAGAAGGGACCCATACCAAAACTACACAAAAATTAAATTGAAATGACAATTGTACACAATTAGATTTTTTTATATCCAAAACTACACAATTGAATTTTTTTTTTACCAAACTACACACTTTTTTAACCCAACCCACCCCCCTACTAATTCCGTACCGTTTGGGCTTTCAAATTAACGGTAAATCACATCAGATTAGTTGTGGTCAAATTTTGACTGCCCCCTTTCTCAAAAAATTACTGCACTCTTCCCTTCCCCACGAAATTCATATGCCCGATAGCGCACGAAATTGCAGCCTTCTCTGCCGGCAAAAAAGGTGTGAAATTTGGCCTCCCCGCCGCCGTGAATGGAGTTGTCTGAACAAGTAAGTTTCTCTAAACTGTAGGAATTTGTTGCAATATGCAAAATTTGATTCGAATTTGTGTGTTATGTTATATAATTTATGCTTCGTAAATGAATTGAAAATTGTGGTTGGATCTGATAATTTTGTCCACGAAATTGGATTTGTAGAGTGTAATTTCATTTCGGTTATCCTCCACGAAAAATGCTGTATTTTTCACGATATTTTGGCTGTATTTTCGTGGAAATTAAACAGCAAATTTATCCACGAATTTTGGCACGAAATTGGGTTATAAACTAATTTAGTGGTTATATAAACTAATTTCGTGGCATTAAAAAAATATTATCAACTAATTTCGTGGTTATATATGCATATATAAACAAACTAATTTCGTGGCATTAAACAAATATTATAAACTAATTTAGTGGTTATATATGCATATATAAATAAACTAATTTCGTGGCATTAAACAAATATTATAAACTAATTTAGTGGAGTGGCATGCATATATAAATAAATGCTTGTTCACTTCAATTTCGTGGCTTATTTCGTGGAGTGGTATGCATATATAAACTAATAAATATTATATTATATAAACTACTAAATGCATACTAAATTAAAAATTTCGCGCGCATATAATTTCGTGGAATGTTTATTATTTCGTGGCAATTTTTCGTGGCATAAATATCATTTTGTGGATTGTTTACTGCAAATGTATATTATTTTGTGGATTGTTCGTGGCATATATATTATTTTGTGGCAATTTTGGCGGAATGTTTAATGTAAATATAAACTAATAAATAAATAAAATTTAACAAAATAACACACCTTTCCACGAAAATGTGTTGACTACACGAATTTTTTTTGAAATTTATTCCCAAACAATGATCCACGAAATTGAACAAAAATTGCAATTGAATCCTTGCACGAATATTCCACGAATTTCTCCAACATACACGAAATTCCCACGAAAATTAATAGGACATTCTTCAATACCCACGAAAATACCTACGAAAATTGCAAGAAATTGTTCAAAACCCCCACAAAAATTCAACGAAATTTAATTTAACAATTAAACCTCCCACGAAATTCCCTCTAAAACTAATTTTTCATGACATTTCAATGCGTGTGTGAGTCTCTTTATAATGTTAATCCAACGAAATACTGTATTCAGGTGAAGCAAAAAAACAAACACATGTCATGTCATTCAAATTTCTTTTCAGAGACTTTTCAAACCTTTTTCAGGTGCTAGTTGACTCAAATATAGAAAATGTGTAGTTTTGGTAATTCAAAATTACAATTGTATAGTTTTGGAGTTTTCAAAAAAAAAAAAATGTAACAGGCGCATATAAATTTAGGGATTTGTG
Organism: Scutellaria galericulata; assembly: GCA_946896805.1. Taxonomy (NCBI): domain Eukaryota; kingdom Viridiplantae; phylum Streptophyta; class Magnoliopsida; order Lamiales; family Lamiaceae; genus Scutellaria; species Scutellaria galericulata. The sequence goes on from OX335794.1 coordinate 14,018,811, forward strand.
TATTTAGGGCGATTTCCTCAAAGGAGAATGATTCAAAATTTTTATAAAAAATGTACAGTCACATAGTTTCATATGACAAATTGTAATGAACTCTTTTGTAGTGACTCTTTTTTAATATTACAGGATTAAAATATTAAAAGTGGATAGCTAGAGAACTAAAAAACTAAAAAAAATTAAGTCAGAAAACTATATTTTCCCAAAAAGTTGTAGATTTATTCTCATGCCCAAATTAATCAAGAATCATCGCAATACAGTATTCCAAATTACGAAAATTACTGTGGTGGTGATACTCTTACCTTGCTTGAAACTCTTCAATACATAATAGTACTTCAATCAATTTAGGTTAAATAAGCATCAAATCTTTATTAAATCAGCATGATACTAAATGAAAGGAGTTCTTTAAAAACGTGAAAAGCCATAAAAAAAAAAAAAAAAAAAAAGAAAGAAAAGGATGAGACGATGTCTTGTCTTTGAAAGTGCAAGAAAATGTTGAATAGGGAATGGGTTTGTTGTGGATAAGGTGGTCAATATTCCTCTATTGCTCATGCGTTTAGTTTCTCATACTCAAACAGCGTTTACACTTATCACTTATGGCTGGTCGTACTGAAATAAAATTAAATAAATATTACTCATCAAATTTTGTTGTTTTAGATTTTTGTGAGAAATTTAAGGAACATGTTTTTTTTTTTACTAATTATATCCTTAACTAATCAATAATCCAAAATTTCAATGAGAATCAAATTAATTTTAGAAAAATTTGAAGATTTTTGAGGAATATTAACATGAATAATTTTGAAACAAAATTGAATAAAAGTATAAAAACACAAATAATTATAATAAAACTAAACCTTTAAAACGATATATTGATGAGATCGGAGCAGGTATTGAAGATGCATGTTAGGTATAGATGAGCATGTGATCCAAAATTTATTCCAAAATATTTATATAGATTAGCATCCCTTCCTCTAGTAGTACATGATTTTCAAATATTTTTGGAACATGCATGTACCGTACGTACACGACATTTTGAAATATTAGGGAAAAAAAAAATCTTGAACCACGAGATAGGTTCTCATTGAAATTGAATCTCTTGGATTTAGATCATTTTAGTTTATTCTTCTTTCACTGTCTACCTTTCATTTTTCATTCGTCTTTAGTCAGCTTTCTTTATCAAGTATATTAAATATTTTTTTTTCCCTAAATTACCTCTGGTTAATGTTTACTCCATCCATTTTAATTTCAACTTTCACTTTTACAAAATAAAATATATTTAATTTGACGGTCTTTTTTTATGTTCAATTAAATGATTCTTCTCAATTTTGCCCTTGTCTTATTTTTCATACTAGGTTCCTATTTAGTGGACTAATTGAATTATATACATATGATTATTCCTAATAAATGATTTCTTAGTCATTGTAAAACAATCTAAACACGAGTTATTTTGAAACCGAATGAGAAACAACATTAAATATTAATATATGGACTTAATTGCAAAAAAAAAAAAAAAATCTGAAATTTTACATATTTTTTCTATTTTAGCCAATTGTTTTGAAATTGTCGATTTTGACCTTAATTAGATCAATTGATTTCAATTTTAATAAATTTATGATTTTGATTAATAAAAATTGCAGAATTAGATCATAAAATTACTTTATTCTCATTTAGAAAAAAAAAAAAAAAAGAAGGAAGTAAAAGTAGTGAATTATACATTCATAAAATATAAGGAAAAAGAAATGATTCCCAAATCAAGATGGGGATTTTTATAAAATATGCGATAGCAATTGAAGTATCGTGCATAGACGACAATTTTTCGTGTTTTGCCAGCTTGATAAGAATCACTTTGGGGATTTTTTTAGCTAAAAAACAAAAAATTCTTCAACCTGGTCGTCTCTTAATAACACTATAATGGGACTAGTCCCATCCAATTTGGGAAAAAAAGTTTTTTAATCCTTTATATTTACTTCATTAAATTTTTTATTTTTCATCTTTTATTTTTTATTTCATTAGATTTTTAATTCTTCATCTTTCATTTTTTATTTTTTAGTTCTTTATATTTAAAAAATATTATCTTTTAGTCATTTTATCTGTAATAGTAGGTAATCTTTTTTTTTTTTAGTTACACTTCAATTTTAACACCAAACAAAGTTTTTCTTCATCAAACATGTCTATATTACTATTAATATAAAATTTTATTTTTCATTCCAATACGATTGAGTTAGAGTTTTGTGATTATGAGAAATAAAATATTTTTGCATCAAAATTGATATTAAGCAATTAACAAATTTATTTTTGACATATTATATACATTTCATGTTGAAAACGGATAACACCAAACTAAAAAAATGACATTAATCATATTATGCTAGCTCGCAAATCACACCAAATGATCCATGTGGTTGTAGTTAGTTAAATTATCCAACAAGTAAATTGATATAATTTGACAATTGACAGAATATGATTAATGTCATTTTTTTAGTTTTGTGTTATCTGTTTCCGGCACGAAATGTATAAAATTTGTGAAATATAAATTTGTTAATTGTTTAATATCAATTTTTGACACTAACATGTTTTATTTCTCATAGTCACAAACTCTAACTCACTCGTATTGGGATGAAAAATATGATTTTTATATTAATATTAATTTAGACATATTAGATGAATAAAAACTTTTTTGGGTGTTAAGATTAATTTGTAATTAAAAAGAAAAAAAAAAGTTGCTACTATCACAGGTGAAAGGACAAAAAATGATATTTTGTAAATATAGATGATTAAGTTAAAAGGTGAGATAACAGACTAAAAATCTAATTAGCCAAATATAGAAGACAAATACTCTTTTTTTTTTCATATTTATATAGATTGTTTTCTTAATATCATAAAATATGTGATATGTTACATAATTTTAAAAAAAAAATCTATCATCATGTTTTATATATATTTTTTAATTATGACATATATCATATATTTTATGAATTATGATAATATCCGTGAACAAAGTGACTTCAATCTTTCTTCTTCAACAATAACAAGGAAGTACCATATACAATACCCACATGGTATTTTGTTTAAGGGTTAATTGTTGTAAAAAAGATTTTTTTTGTCTATTTAAATAAATCTAAAAAAATCACAATTTGATTTGGGTTCTTAGAAATTTTATGATGCTTTTTTTTTTTTTCAGATTATTAAATAATTATTTTAGACTTTTCTTGTATTATTTATATTTATGTACATACTCTTCACATTCATGTTCAATAATATAAATAATTATTAAATTTGTTATTGTTTAGTTCATATGTGGTAAATAATTTTCTAAATTTAAATTAAAATTTTCGTTAAGGGTCGGCTAGAATTTATTAAAAAAAAGTCAGATTTTTTTTTTTTTTTTTTTGTCAAGTGAACGCCCACGTGAACTCAAACTGCAATTCAATCACAAATATAGAAATAACCTATAAAGAAAACATTATTGAACAAACCAAAATGTATTTACAGGAAATATCTGTATTGAATTCACATTGAGTATAACAGTTTTCAAATACTGTTCCATCTCTTTTCTTCATACATCTATTGTACAAAATACAATCATATATACACTTAACAGTCTCCCAGTTGCAAAAGAATGTGCACCTATACCCAAAAACTGTGCAAGCTATGTTGACTGAAATCTGCAACTAAATAAATGTAGAAAAAAAAAGACAAATTTTCACTCAAACAATCTCAATGGAAGCACCTGATTTTGTGGACATTGATCTCATTGCGCTTTCTTTTGCTGCGGATGAACTAACGGACCCCTCCTTTGCAGAAGGATAAGCGATGGACCTCGTCGTTGAACCATCTTTTCCTCCGCAATGAACCAGTAAGACCTTCACTACCTGCCGGAATTTCCTTCTATATGTTGGAAGCTTTGATATACTTTTATTCATGCCCACCATCCTGCAAAGACGGCCCACAATTCAATTGTTAATGTTTATTTTTTGAGTTACAAACGGGGAATGGGTGCTCAAACTTGAGATATGGTTTAATTATACTTTTGAACTTTTTTTATTTACAAAATAATATTTCAACTCTATCACCACAAATGACAAATCACCACATCTATAGATACATTATCGGACATTTCTGACTCTAATTGTTGACTTGAAGCCCTAACTTTTGCATCTTTTTCCCTGTTGCTAAGCATCGCCCATCAGCCACTTCCGACTTTGCCACCGTCAGAAAACCCCCCAAACCACCTTTCACCCCCAATTTTCAATTGACGTTGGGAAAAGTATCTATCCACCTTCACACTTGAAGAAAACCAACCAACAAACTACCAAATACATCGAACTCCGACCAAAGAACAGCCGGAAAACTTCATAACCGCCACTCAATCTTCATTATTTTGACCCTCCTCAAAATTCAACCAAAATACACAAATATATGCCGAATTTCTCCCCTCGAGACAAAACGAAGCCCCCAAGTCAACTTCTAGGTTCTTGATCAACTGACGCTCGAAACGAACAAAATTCAAATGAAAGACCAAAGCAAAGCCTATTTTCTTGACCCTCATTTTCTGCATACATATCTAATATTGATTGGATGGTTTCATTCCGCATAATCAGATCTATTTTGTGTTTGTGGCAGCAAGGAGTAAGAAGATGCAGAAAATGAATAAGCTTTGGACTCCACGTCAGCAATTGGAGTTTGAAATGTCTGATAATGTATCAAATTTTTAAAAAATTGAAGGTGGTAATAACTAACCCTATATATATACACATATATCCCCTTAGAGCTAAAAGATTAAACCTTAGCTAAATTTGTTATTTTCGTCAATTCATGTAAAATAAATAGTGATTGTAAATAGCATGCCGAATGGTCTCACCTGCGACTGATGCCCTCAATTTGTGCAGCACGAAGAGCATCTTGCGGGATAAAGCTCCCGTTTTGCCAAGACTTAGCACGCTCCTTCTCGTTTCCAAAAAGCAGCTCTTTCTCCAAGTAACGTATTTCGCCTTCTTCCAACTTCAGGACTCTGATCTGCTCCTTGAGGACCATAACAGGGTGAAAAAACCAGTCCAACAATCTGTCTTGAGGTCTATTCAGATGGTTAACCTCAGTGCCATCCAAAAGAATCAGACCATCAGATCCAGATTTAATGGAGTCGAGAAGTGTATGCAGAAATGAGAAACAAGGCAATCCAATGCCAACAATGATCCCATCGTTTGTATGCTTTGGCTTCAACCAATCACAGAGATCAGTTGGTGTTAACACACCTGCTTCCAATAACTCCTTTCCCCTATCTTCACACATCTTCATTGTGCTTCCCCATATCTGTTGCATTTCCAACAAGTGATATGCTAATAATGTACAAGGCTAATACAATACTTAATATAGTATTTCAAATTTATACTAGCATTCTTCTAAGCATTATTTTTCGTCAGTGAATATCATTTCAGTCAAATATGATACATAACAGTAATACCTGCACCATTTTTACTTCTTTTATAGCCTCTCTAACGGATCTTGATGCGGTTAGGCTAGGAACAAGGGCTCCAGGACCTTCGGGGAAAATAGAACCAAATCTCTCGTGTATAGATTGATTACGCCTAACAGAAGCTTCAGACGAACTTGATGATTTTTTCTTCCTATATCGGGGCCTGGTTTTGAGTGACACAATTAGTCCAATAGTAGATAAAAACCTTCAGAGGTTGTGTTTGGATGGAGAGATTTGAAATTCATAATGGTAAATTCATTGGTGGTGTTTGGATTGATATGGATTTGAAATCCATTAGTTTCATTTTAAACTAATTTTTGAACAATATGAGTGGATTTTGAATCAACTCTGATTTTGAGTGGATTTGATATCCATTTATTTCAAATCTTGTATTACAAATATCTTGATCCAAACACAACCTTAGAAAATGCTCAAACCTGGTTCTTGGTCTACCATGATTAACACACAAACTAATGGAAACAAAGTAAAAGGAGTATTAATTACTTTGGGAGGATTGATCCCTCACGAAGATAAAGCCAATCATTGGTGTACTCATCGAATTCTGCCACCATAGCAATCACATAAGCAATACCACGTCGGAATGATCTCTCCTGTACGATATAGAGATTTGACTTGTAAAAATTGACAGTAAGTGCAATAGAAGTGATGAAGCAAACTTGTTTGGATAGAATATAACCTGATATACTACAACGGATCCATATAATCCAATGAAAAAACTCGTAAATATGGCAAGTAAGATACTTCCAGCAACAACAAGTGGCCACATAAGGATTGTTATACCAGCAATAGGAATGCAAGCAGTTTCAAGAAACGGGCCCTCCCGGCTGATCAGATCATGCAGTAGCCTCTGCCAGCCCTTGAACAACATCAACGGACTCTTTACTATGGCAATAGCAGTGTAAAGTGGAATTTCAACTATCAGGCCTATTACGCCGACAATGATGCATGCAGGCACATGAATAAACCTGGAGGGTAGTTTCGTAAAAGAAAAGATTGAATATCAACATCCCTATACCAAGAACAAAAGCATAACATATTTGGATCGTCTGTTGAGCACAACTACTTCTATGGAGTTTTTAGTACTTTGTGTTGTGAAAAAATAACACAACAGAGGATACAAATTGGAACTTATTAATCTAATATCCTGCAGTCATGGTAATTTCAAAAAATTGCAACAGTCATATATTAGTGATAGTAATCAAGCAGATAGTTAATCATTAGACGTTCATATATACTATGCTTTCATTAAGGGTATGTTTGTGTTGGACTTGGCACATCCGGATTTTGGATGGACTTGGTCCAGAGCATGTTTGTTTTGGGATTTAGAAGATCGTGTAATCCTACCCTGATTTTATACAATTCTCAATAAAAGCATCTACTTTTTCTACAATTGTAAACAAATGACATCTATTTTTTTCCACAATTCCAAAGTTGAAAATGACATATTAACTATAATCCTACACTACAAAAACCCAAAACAAACACAAGATTCAAAATCCAGACTATCTAAATTCTACAAAATTTCAAATCCTAATTTGTAAAAACCACTTTAAGCACAGAACAAACATACCCTAACATCCCCGAAAGCAAGATATCATATCACCTGTTATCACATTCTATATGAGATAAGTTCATTGGATTTGCATCTGATGAAAATCTCTTCAACATCTAAACAGAAGGAAGCTAGATAACTCGTTCTACATATCAATCGAAAAGTATTTTACCTAAGAGGTTGGACCTCATTACAAGCAGGGTTTTGACGCAGCTCCTTCAAATAGCTCGGATAAGAATGATAACAAATGTCAGCAAAATCACGAACCACGGTACAACTACCCTTGATCGTACCCCAAGTTCCATCCTAAAATCCCGATGCCATGGGAATAAAAAGAAAGAGAAACTCATCACAATACTAGAAGATGCAAAATTCAAGATTCCTTAGTTGAATATCAAGAAATAAAGAGATCAAAAATCATGATGTACCACAATGCAATGGTAAAACTTCGACGATTCATCCTCGAGCCTAAAAGCTTCGAACGAAGAAATCCATGGAGTGAAGAAGCCATAACCCACTCCCACAAGACAACTACCAGCTATGCTAAGAGCCAACCAAAGGGCAAATAAAGCAGGCAATCCCAACAGGATTGTAAATTTGAGAAGGGCATCAAATCTATTTATTCTGTCAACATAAATTGGTCAAATAAAACCATTATTCAGAGGCTGTAATCAAACTAATCACATAATCAATAATAACTGAATTATTGTAAAATAATTACCTGATAAGTGTATACACAGTCCAAGCAACATGTGCAGGAAAAAGCCCTAAAATCACCCCTAAATTTCCCAAAATCAGTATCAAACCAGCAATTGGACCAAATAGCAAACCTGCAACATTTCAATTAGAAACTTTTAAACATAGAATCACCAACAATCAAGAGAGGAATTCTAGAAGCATGAAAATGAAGAACCAACTTTTAAGGGCACCAAAAAAGAGCACAGAGCAGAAGGCCAAAACCACATAGAGGGTTTTGAGACAATTGTTGAAGCTATGAGCCATGTTTAGCTGTTCAAAAGAACATAGAACCGAGTAGAAAGAGATGTTGGGGGAAGAATTAAGCTTCCAAGAAGATTGAAAATGAGAGTTCAAATAATTGAGGAGGATCAAATGAACATTATCGCAGAAGCATCCAAGAACAGGAAAGGGAGAGAGAGAGAGAGAGGGGAATATTCAAAGGAGAATAGTGTACGTATGTGGGTACCTCACAACACAAATACACAATCATGCAAGCTCAGCTTCCTTCAATTCAACCATGAAATGAACCTGACATTAATTAATTATATATTTTTGGTACTAACTTTCTTGACTAGTAATTTACGAAAAGTCAAGACCCAAAAGAGTTCACTCTTCAAGAAAAAGGAGTTTGTTTTCTCTACACCTTCAAACACATATGTACATGTCTTTTAGTTTAAATTTCTTTAGATTTAATCAACTTATCAAATGACTCCCAAATTTTATAAAATTAGATTTTTTTTTCATTCAACAATTATATAAAGTTCAAATTTTGAAATCTAGAAGATGACATAATATTATAATGTTTATGAACAGTGACTGAGTTCGAATTTAATTATTTCTATAATTTCTTTAAATTTTTGAATAAAATAGCTCAAATATTTCATTTGCTAAAATGTAGTCAAACAACACCCAACTTTTTTTGGTAAAACATTCATTTAATAGGAAAATAAATAAATAAATAAATCTACATTTAGTGCCAGCTAAACTAAGCATTGAATGCCAATGATGATACACACTGATCTAATTTGATTTAACAACCTATTAGACCAAAGGCCTAAAATTCTATCATATTGAGTCATTGGCTCAACCACTCAAGGGCCTAAATATTTATTTGGAGACTCATGAGCTAGGATTTGAAATCTTTGTTTGTTAAGAGATTTAAATTAGAATTATAAAATTCAATCAAATGTTATTTTATTTTAAAAAAACATAATAATTAATCATACACTATAATCTATTAATACACAAATTTCAATAAACACCTAAGTTTATATTATTACAATCATCCAATCATTACTATTACATCAACTAATAATATAATATTACACTTACTAACTTTTCTAGCATTGATCGACATCTACAGTAATAATCCTACCTTATAAAGTCTCATAAGAGCAACCACATTGATTCATTTTAGTGTGTTTTTAATTAAAACAAAAGGTGTGTTAATTAATGTAGGTGTGTTTTTAAGTGTGTATTTTTGTGTAATTAGTGTGTGTGTTAAGCTCTAAGAATGCATCTTTATCCCCCCTTTTTAATGATTGACTAATGATTGTAATTAATGTGATCTAATTTGCAACCAATAAAAAATATCTTTTTTTCAAAATAAAATAATATAATAAAAATTAGTGGATAATGAGACCCACATGTAATGATTGTGTTTGAGATAAAATTGATGTAGATTTGTGTTAAATTGATGTAGAGGTGTGTTTTAAAAAAATAGATGTTTTTAATTAGTGTGTTGACATGTAGGCCCCACACTAAAATGGTGTGCTATAAATCCATTAATGTGGGTGCATAACAAACACAGATTTTAACTATTCACATTTATTTACAAATCTCAGGATTTCAAAATCGGATTTCCCCAATCCTACATAATCTCCAAACAAACATACCCAATGTGTTTTAGAGTTTCTGATATGTTATTTTCAGTAAAGTTATATTGGATCTAAATTTATCAGTAATTGATATACATATAAGTTTGAGCGTGTTTATGAATGCGTGGATCAATGTGTTTATATTTGATATTTCTTCCTTCTTAAAAAGATACTAGTAACATTTAGACATACACATATTAAGAAAACATCTTTAATATTATTTACAAAACTACTTTTACCCAATATTTTCCATTTATGTCCTTTTTTACTATGTTGACATTTTAAAAATTAGAGAATGATCAATAGTTCCAACCAATATTAAATAAGGCATTTTAGAGAAATTATATTATCTATATATGAAATTGACTATAATTTGAGACAACAAAAATGGAAAGTGTGACTATCTTTTTGGGAGGGGGAGAATACAACTTTAATTTAGCAAAAAATTAACTAATTAGCGTTTTAATACATAAAACGAAATGCCATGATTTTCTCTCTTTCAATTTTGTATGTCTTCCTTATCCTACATGGCAAAGTGACACTGATAATTGGACATGAAAATGATATTTGTCATCCAAGCCGCCTTGAAAGTCTTTGTTTTTTCCTTAACTTTCTTTTAAAGGACAATTTAGACATGAAAAGATATGTCTGTTATTTTGTTCAATTGTCTTGTTTTTATATTAAATGTATATTGTCGTATTTTGGAATACAATTTTGTGACAAAACATGATCAAATCGTGTGAAAAAACATTATGATATGAGTTGTAGTGTACGATCATATCCCAAGATATGATTTTACTAAATGCAAAAATATATTGTAAATTATCGCCTGAAACACGGTCTGACTATGCACATTCCATGAGGCGGTCTCATATTTGCACTATACAATTATGCAGTGCCGTGCGATTCAAGTTGGTCATTTTCTAAGCTTTTTATTTATTTATTTTTTGGTCAAATAAGCATGAAGCCACCTATGTATACTTAAATAATAAATAACGAATGAATTGAGTATAATATCTAGGAATTTTTTTTAAAAACTTAATTTTTTTTGGAAATAATATAGTATCTTTGATCTTTTGTTGACTTTGTCAAATTGTTATATTAATTATGATGATGGTGAATATAAGGTTTTTCTTGCAAAACAATCGTTTTAATTTGACATAAAAAGAATAATTCAACATCACACGCGTCCCCATATCTATATGCATCTATTAACTCTTTTGAAGTTTGTAATCGAAAGATGAGTGCTCGATGGAGTTTGATACTTTAATCAAATTAAAGTTGCAATTATACGAGTATTTATATATGTAAGAAAATGCTCTATATACACTGAAAATGATTGATTTATAACAATTATTGACTACTTTTTCTATGTTCAAATATTGATTGAATATTAGAATTAAATTTTGCTGTGAAGTTATAAGGTGTAAAATTTAGCCCATCACACAAGGTTATTATATCCCTTATGTGGTTATTTTTTCTTGAAGTTTGTAGGCTATAAGCCTATAACTCTAGGGTGGGTTAATATTCCATTAACGAAGAACTTGATCTTCTGAGTTTTTGGGTACATACTCTAAGTTGTGTGAGCTTGAAGATAAGAGTCTTAATTTTGTTTTTAACTTTTCTATTGTAGGCATAATCATAATTTATTTATTTTTATTTGAACATATTTGATCAGTTCTAACGGTTCTATTCAACGTATTATTGTTTTTCTAATTTAATTGGGACCTTTGATTGTTGTGCGGGCTTTCCTTTCGAAGTATGTTGACTTCTGTTTTTTCCCTTATTTTTCTCTTTTTCTTTGAAGATATGGTAGTGGTTTGAAGGATATTTGAGTAGGTTAAGAAATCACATTGACTATGAATTCATTCTGGTTTTGTTGTCCTGTCATTGTAACACTTGTAATAGATTTAACTAGCACTAATTTATAATGGATTGTATTTGGGCTTTTTTAACAGAAAATTGTAGTTTATTAATTCTTTTAATAATGTATGGTGTAAAAATTGGGTGTTCATATATTACGTGAAGTCATCACTCTTAAAGGAGACTTCCATATTATTTTAATAAACTTGAGTAATGATTACTCATCATTGATGGAGGTGACATCCATCAATTATTAAATATTTAATTTCTCATCTCCATCACGAGAGGCGACTTCAATTAATCAAATACTTTATTTCTCCACCAACTTACCACAGCAAAGTATATGTACATGAGCTAGCAATTTTACATGTAAAAGATTTTGTTTTATATTTGTATTCACAAGGCAACCACTTTTTTTTTTATTCTTTATAAACCTATTTATAAAAAAAATTAAGAAAATGAAAAAAAAAAAAAAAAGATCTGATGCATTAGTGTTGGTATTATCGCTCCCGAAATAATATACGCGCTTAATGGTAATATACTTAAAACCTTTGAAAAAATAATTTAAAAAATTTAAGAAAAATAATGATTCGGTGTATTATTGCTGGTATATTGCACAATAAATAGTATACGCACTTAATGATGATATACTAATAACGTTTAAAAAAATAAAAAAATAAATTAATTAATCACTACAAGAAAACATTAAATTTCTAACGGATTTTACCAACTAATGATGTCTATTGGTAAATGCCAACAAAGTAGCAACGAATTAGGGACAAAATTTTCATTTTAGGTGTTGTGACGAATTTGTCAACGGATTAGCAACACAAAATTACCTAGCAACAAAATCCGTTGGTAAATTTGGCGCATCTTTTTGGCACCAATATTAATTAACAACTACTTATCAATGGATTACCAATGAAATTTACCAACTAACATAAGTCGTTGGTAAAATTTGATGGGAAGAAACATCTTGCATTTACTAACTAAAGTCTTTGTTGATAATTCCCAACTAATTTATAATTTGTTGGGAGCTACTAACAAATTAATAATTCGTTGGTAATTACCAGCGATTTAACCATCCGTTGGTAGTTACCCATCATATTATCTTGTTTGCAATATCTATGAACATAGATATGTTGATAAATACCAATAGATTTCAAATATATTGTTAGTTATTATAAATTTCTTCATATTATTTAAAGATAAATCAAAATTTGATACATGTCAAGTTATGGATAAATTAAATAACTTTTCAATCTGTTGGTAATTTACAAACAATTTGAATAAAAGAAATGCATGTAGGATATTATTACATAAAACATCAGTAGTCTAGTGGTTAGAACACCACCTTGCCACTCAAGTTCGATTCCCAGACAACGCGCAATATTGGCAATGATGACGTCATCGCTAACGTCAGCGCCCCACTCAATGGTTGGGTATGCTGACGTGATGACATGTTAGCGTTGCAATGATGACGTCAGCGTCCCACCCAATATTGGGTATGTTGACGTGTCAGCACTGTGATGACGTGTCACGTTAGCGTCCCACCCAATAGTTGGGTATGTTGACGTGTCATCATTGTAATGACTTGTCATGATGATATGTCAGCGTTATGATGACGTGTCGGCGTCCCACCCAATAGTTGGGTATGCTGACATGATGCCCCACTCAATGGTTGGGTATGCTGACGTGTCAGCACTGTGATGACGTGTCATGATGACATGTTAGCGTTGCAATGATGACGTCAGCGTCCCGCATAATAGTTGGGTATGTTGACGTGTCACGTTAGCGTCCCACCCAATAGTTGGGTATGTTGACATGTCATGATGATATGTCAACGTTATGATGACGTGTCGGCGTCCCACCCAATAGTTGGGTATGCTGACGTGTCAACACTGTGATGACGTGTCATGATGACATGCATACAGATTACCAACACAATCTCGATATAATTTTACCGACATGCATACAGATTACCAACACAATCTCGATATAATTTTACCAACAATTATATATTTACTAATGAATTTACCAACAAAAGATTAGTCGATAAATCAACAATGGCATATTTTTTTTAGTTGCCATTCGGTTGGTAATTTCCCAACGGATTTAATTTTTGTGTTGGGAAAATTTGCCAACGAGCACTTTAAACGTGTCATGATGACATGCATACAGATTACCAACACAATCTCGATATAATTTTACCAACAACTATATATTTACTAATGAATTTACCGACATGCATACAGATTACCAACACAATCTCGATATAATTTTAACAACAATTATATATTTACTAATGAATTTACCAACAAAAGATTAGTCGGTAAATCAACAACGGAATATTTTTTTTAGTTGTCATTCGGTTGGTAATTTCCCAACGGATTTAATTTTTGTGTTGGGAAAATTTGCCAACGAGCACTTTAAAAATATAGTTGCCATTCGGTTGGTAATTTCCCAATGAATTTAATTTTTGTGTTGGGAAAATTTGCCAACGAGCACTTTACCAACAACTTAGCGGTCGATATTAATCTGTTGGTAAAGTCATTTACCAATGGAATTTCTTAATCACTAACGATCTGGTGCATTACTGTTTGTTTGATCACAACCGAAATAAAATACGCGCTTAATGGAATTAAATTGAAAACGTTTTTAAAACTGAAAAAGTATATGTTTCAGTATATGTTTTTGTCTATGTGTGTAATGGTAATATACTGAAAAAGTTTTTAAAAAAATTTGATCAGGTGCAGCAGTACTGATTTGAGTGCACCCGAAATAATACACGCGCTTAATTGTAATATACTTAAAATATTTTTATAAAAATTAAAAAAATTAAGAAAATGAAAAAAATACGATCTGGTGCATGCGCTACAGTGTCATCACAAACTAATTCAAAGACTTAGGGGCCGTTTGGTAGACACCTTTGCAACTAAGCAATGAAAATGAAATGGATTTAGAGTGTTTGGTACGCACCTTTGATTGCTGCTACAGTGATTTGAAATCCTAATACTAAGGAATCACGATTACTCAGGTTTTCCTAAGCAATGACTTTCATTACTCAACCCTATTTTCTAAAACAACAACAACAACAACAACAATAATAATAATAATAATACTAATAATAATACTAATAATAATAATAATACTATAATAATAATAATAATAATAATAATAATAATAATTATTATTATTATTATTATTATTATTATTAAGTTGATTACATTCCTAAAGAATTTTGGTAAATCAAATAACACAAATTTAAAAAGACTATTCATTATATTCTTCACTACTATTATTACCATTCTTTTTCTCATTCCTCACTATCATACCAAGCGGCCCCTTACTATCTTTCCCCACTCTCTCTCTCTCTCTTGGGTTGCTATTGGTTGTAGTAAAAATTAAGTATATAATTATATTTACACTGTGACAGTCAACTTTAGCAGAATACCAATTAGAGTCGCCTCTTGTAGTGGCGACAGTCAGTGATGTCGCCACCGTTAATGGCGACAACACTCAATTTAATTAAAATAATATGGAAATCGCCTTTAAAAGTGGTGACTTAACTTAATATATTAACTCACCATTTTTGCACCATACATTATTAAAAGAATTCATAAGCTGCAATTTTCTGTTAAAAAAGCCTTGTATTTGTTTTAGTGAAATGTTTTTATTTTTAACCAAATTTTAGTGAAATGTTGGTAAGCCTTATTAAAATTCTCATTTAACTGGACTAAAAAAAATTATGTTTGAACTATATAATTTGCAGTGTTTTATTATACACCCAACATAATCATTAAATTCAAATAAAAATATTTAGAGGGATGCGATCTTTACATATCAACGATGGACATTTTAAAACATGTTTATTTTAGATAGGGGAACACTATTTATTAGTTATTATATGAATTTATCCAAGCAAGTGTTGTAGATTTATTTGTGAAATTGACATGTATAAGGGATAAACAAATCGAAAAAACAATAGAGAGAATAGACAAATATTAAATGAAAAAAACGATAACAGTTTTTAGCCCTTGTCTTAAACATAAAATATAATGATTATAAACTATAGTTTTCTTAAAAGCAAATGACAATGGTTAAAATCAGTTGTGTGATCTTTTATGTTAAAGATCAAGAATAATGGTCAGAAACTATTATGATATTGTTGTTGTAGATAGATATGATAATTGTCACTTATCTTTGCAAATTGAAACTCAATCAAAATACCACGGCTGATAATCGTTGTCGTCAGAAAGACAACAATAAATAGCAATTATCACAACTATTATCATTGGTTAGAAAGGCAATAATTAATAACTATTGTCTATCAACAAAATTTTCCAAACCCTATAAACAACAACACCAATTATTAAATAAATATTGTCTTCTCTTGTTAGTTACTCTTAGAAAACTAATCAATAAAAACAAAAGATGTGGTTTACATATATGACATATATCTAAGCTAAAAAATGGCTTTATAATATAATTTTAAAGGCCTTGGTTTTATAATTAGTTTTATAGGGGGTGAGGAGGAAGGTCCATGGAATTTCTGACCAAAAGAGGAAACTGGATACGGTGAGTACTTTACTGCCACCACTCTACATTTATGTAAGAATACCCATTTGCACTTTGTCAGATGTTTATAATTTCTTGTTTTTCTTTTAATTTAAATTTCCTTATTATTATTAAATCTTTTTTTTTGTTTTGTTTTGTTTTTCATTTCCCACCATCAACGTGATGCTCTGCCACACGCACCAGCTGTCATATTAGCTGTCATTTTGACCGTTGACTCTCTCAACTATATAGTATTTATGGAGTATATATTTTATGGTGTTGCTTATATAATGTTCCATTTCATAATTAACGAAACAATTAGCATTTAACGTTACAACTATGAGAAGAGATGAGCGTTCAAAGATTCAAAATAAATATTAAAAGAAAAAAAAAGGAAAAATATTTGGATCAATAATAAATCGAAATCACTCATTACATAATAATTATCAACGATTCAAAAAAAAAAAAAAAGCAATTTAAAACTGGAAACTACAACCTAAAGATGACAAACGCAAATCTTCTCAAGGAACAACAAACTAAAGACAAATCATAATAGGTTTCCAGTTGCAGGTATGATTAGTGTATATATATAAATATATAGTTGTGTAATTTTGATCGATTAGGTTTAAGTTGAATTATTAAGATGAAAATAAGTTTCTAATTACCAAATTTTCTGTTTCATCGCTAATGATAAATTGAGGAGCAGCTGTGAAAGATTTACTTTCTTAAAAATCATGTTCTTGATATCATATATGAAAGAAATATTGCCTTGTGAAAATACTGAAATGAGGTGTTTTTTTTTTTTTTTTTTTTTTTTGTGAATAGGCACGAAAAAAAAACAGAAGAAAAAGACAAGTAATATAGGTGGAGAAATAGAGAAGGAATGTAGAAGATTAGAAGATGAAAAATAAGTAAAAGAAAACCCAAAAAGTAGGATAAAAAATCCCAGCTTCAGTGATACAATCAGATTAGGAGATATGATTAACCTCATCTAGAAAACAAGGAATGATCATCTTTCCATCTTCTCTCTCTCTCCCCAAAATTTGGCACTTTGAATATTGCTTTGCTACTACTCAATCAACAAATTCCTGCAAAACAAACAAACAGATTAAAACCAGAAACAAAAGAGAGGGAGAGAAGCAAAAAAAAAAATAATAATAATAATAATAAAAGAAATAAGCTACCTGCGAGCTCTTGCTGACGTCATCGTGATGATAAGGCGGCGTTCTCTTCTCAAGGGACTTTTCAGATTTCTTAGAGCCAATGTGGGATTTTCTGAGGCCAAGGAATCCCATTCCCCTCCACCTAGTGGGATTCTTGGGAGGCCTCAAGGAGAAGGTGGTCTCGGTATCGTCATCAACGTCGTCGTTTTGGAGCTCGTCTCTGAGAGTGGTGGTCTTCTGATTGGCGGAGCTGCTGCTGCAATTCTCCTTGAGGGGAAGCAGCCTCCCCTTGAAGAAGAGCTCGTCGGCGGTGATCATAGAGTAATTGGAGACGGAGAACTCGAAATCGGAGGAGACAGGGGCGTCTCTGTAGGCATTGCGCATCTGGTGGTGATGAGAGAGAGAACGAGAGGAATCGGCGAAGTCATTGGAGAAGGAAATCCGGGGGCTCATTGGAGCCCCCTTCTGCTGCTCTGTTGTGGAGGAGTTTTGGTTGTACATTTCTAAACATGCCATCGAGCACTCACTACTACCAACATTAACATATGGTCGCTATTTCTCAGGCATATTTTCAATCCCTCTCTCTCTCTCTAATAAATTCCACAGGGGTCCCTCCAGCACTGTTGCAGTGCAGCAGTAGATGTTTGTATTTATATCAGATGAGGGGAGGGAAGGGGGGACCTTTTATGTACAATTTTTTTTCTTCCTTCTATCTTCTTCTCATCACATTTGAAATGTTTGTTAAATTTGGTTTTTTTATTTTTGTATTGCCAATTTTGTTTTTTTTTTTTTTTTTTTGGGTGAATTTAGTCTTGGATCCCTGGATTTTGTTGAATATTGTCATGCAGCGGCAACACTGGAATAAAAATGTGTTAATTAAAAGAGATTTGAATGTTTTGGTCGAACATGTAATAAATGGAAATTCACAATAGCCTTAAAATTAAGGGATTCACGACTAAATTCGTGAAAATTTGAAAGGTATTGAGATGATTTCTGATCGTATAGTTTCAACCATTTTCACACAATGGTTCTTCTTTTCTAGTCACCAACATAAGAAACATAATTTCTAGTAATTTGTCATAATTATACTAAATTATCCCTAGAAAATGTCTAAAATATGTTTCTTATACCTTTTTAAGTCAGATTAAAATGATTTTTATCCAGGAAAAAAGTAACTAAAAAATATTTTATATATTATCAAATAAAAAACATTTTCCTTGTGTCAAAGATGGATAAAAAACAATTTGAGACCCCACTAATGTGATTAAAACATGAAAAAGAACAATAATTATTATAATATGGGATTTGGAGGAGTAGAAGAAAGGTGTGAAATGATGGGGTTTAGTGAAGAGATGGTAATTTGTCATAGAGTGAAGAATGTGAAGAGGACAGCATATCTTGGATAGTAGAGTATGTTTTAAATGAAGCCAAATTGTCACTTCACTCAGTCTTAGTGCTTTGTGTTGGACATTTTGTGCATCTTTGGCTTTTCATCACCAAGATTCCCAACTATAAAACATTCTTAGATTGAGTACTCTTTTGGCTATTATTTCCTCACCTCATCTCTACCTGAATATATTCCTCTTTGACCAACTATATTATCAAACCCACTCTTCTTTCCCATCACTCTACTGCACATCCATCTTCTTCTAACTCCCATAACAAATTCTTCTTTTTCTTTATTGCATTCCTAACTTTAATTATTTTTAATCATTTTGATCAATATATGTTAGGATGAGTTTAGATAATACCAACGAATTAAAATGAAGTCTCTTGGTTCTTTTAGTACATAATATAGTGGTCGGGAGCGGACCCATATATGGATTGAGGAGCTTCAAATAAAAAATTCAAAAATAATTACGACATTTTTAGTCATTTCACATTTTTATTATGCAAGAAACTAAACATACGTATATTTAGAGAAATTTGTATATGACTCATTCTTCATATTCAACTATTTAGTTAGCCTTAATTTTGCACTTGGTATGATCTGTTGGTTCATATACAAACAATTTAATTTCTTTAATTACTTTTTTTTCAACATGTATAATTGAAATAGTCAAAAATCTTATTATTTGAAATTGTCTGATTTTCAACCAAAAAAACATATAGCTAATATTAAAATGATATTACATAGTTGAACTTACCTTAGTAAAACTCCTAGGTCTATCATTGACTTTGGTAGGGACGGAACAAATATCATAAATTGAAGGGATCAATAATAATAAGAAAAAAATTATGCATATCAACAGTAATGTATAGCAAAAAAATATACTAATTTAATATTTTTTTTATTAAGAAAAGGAGAACTTACGAGAAATGTTACTAAACATAGAATTTCTGCAAAAATTACCTCTAGCATGCATGATTATTTTTGCATAAAATGCCATTCATAGTCACGCATAGCCTTACACGCGGTCATACACAAATATATCCTCTAATGTTGGCTAACATTTTGTGCAAAACATTAGGTGAGTATCATTTTTGCATAAATATTATGTTTAATCTTTAGATGATATTAGTGTAAATAATAAAAAAAAATTGTGTCTAAATTATTTTTTTATATCATAAGTGGCTAAAAATGAAAATACCACCTAATATATATTCAATTTTTTATTCTTTTTTGGCTAGCACAATTAAGATAACTAGTTTAAATCGGATTAATATGATATTATTGTCTCCCAATAGTGATTACAATATTAACAATGGTAACTTGCTCCGTCTCAACCATTAAATCAAATAAGCATATTTTTCATTTAAACCTTTTGAAATCACATGTTTTTTCATCCTTTTAGCAAATTGATGTTTTAAGGTAGAGCTGGATAGGACGGGCATATGTAAAACACTAACTTATGGTCTAGGATACTAATTTATTGTGCTTTCACTAACTTTCTATTTTTGACCCCTTAATTCAGAATAAATTATCCAATTTTTATTTTATTTTTCAGTTTTGGATGAATTACGTATATAAGTGTGCATGATTTCCTATTTTTCAGCTAATTAAAGTTCATTCGATTCTTGTTCAAATCAAATTAAAATTAATCGTAACAGTCGTGTTATTGTTGGAATCTGTCATAACTGCCTTAAACGCACCAAGCCAAATAGATTTGTTGATTTCAATACGATTCAAACTTGATTTAAGTGAGAATAGAATGAAAATTTCAAATGAAAAACTTGTTTCATTTTCGCTCAAATTTTAACAAAATCCTAAATCAATTATTTGTTTCATTTCGATTCAAACTTCAATTTAGCTAGAATCAAATGAAATTTCCGAAATAAGGAGTCATGTGCACTTGACAAGCAAAAACTTGGTCGACATATGGGATTTTGGATCATTATGTCCAAAATTTGTCAAATTATATAGTGAACGTCCGATAAGTTAATGGTCTAAAGTTGAGAAAAAAAAATTGTGTTATAATTTTGTAATTTTCCTTTAAAACAAGCAATAGGTGTCGTTTATTTACTATGTGTCAAAGGTGGAGTGGGGTGGTGGAGGGCATTTCAAAATTTGAATAGTGTTCAGTAGAACGTACAATTTAGGTAGGGGGGATAGATACAACAGAAAAAGATAGTCACGGGTTCATCACATGATCACAGACTTCTTACTTGCTTTTCATAATAATCCATTCGTCTGTTTTTTTCATTTTTCTAGTAATTTTATCAATTAATTTAGTGAGGTGATGGTTTTTCTTCTTCCTTTTTTATTTTTTATCCAATTGGTGCAAGTGATGCAACCTTCAAGTTAAGTCAAAATACAATTATAGTTGATACACACATCTTATTGGACATTAGATATCTTTCTACAACACTTTACCTTATATTTTATCGAATCAAATGCAAAAATCAATTTAAAGTATAATTGTTTTTCAATTGTAATTTTGAAGTTTATTATTAAACTTATGTGTTATTTTTTCAGTTGGAAAAGAAGTATTACTGGATCTTCTAGGCAGTTGAAATCACAGTTTATCTTGGTGTTACTCCTACGTTTGAATGGATATCACGTGGAAAATTCAGTATCACAACCCAAGTGCCAACGTTAATGAATAGGAGAAAGGTTCTGTGTTTTATGATTCTGCAGAAATCTCAATTTTGCATACTACGTTCTGTGTTACTTATTTTTTCACTAAATGACACAAGAAAGGTTATTAAGGAGTTAACTGGAAGTTATTCATAACTTCCAAACTCTTCTCTTATTTCCCATTTAACCCCCAATGCTTATATATATTACATATGGAATATGATCAATCCATAGGCGATCCATTGATTTGGGTCCAATATATTTATTCCAACACACCCATATCACTTTTTCGATCATTTTTCAGCAAAGTGAAAATCACATGACTCGCATGTGATTTTTTTTCACTTGACAACCTAAACATTGTTTTTTTTTTTATCCAATTACAACATCAAGTTCTAAAATTTATCATAATGTATCCTAAATGCAATTGGATTAAAAAAACATTGCAAAGTGAAAAAAAAAATTAAATCATATGCGGCTACAATGATGATTTAGGTTGCAATCGAATAAATTCCAAAATTTTAAGATTGCAATAGGATAAAAAAACAAATTGGATTGCAAAGTGAAAAAACTCATTTTTCCATTAGGAATAATCCTATTTTACCGGCACACCACACCACATTGGTAAAAATCAGAAATTTGTTATTTTATATTCAAGCAATTAATTATACTTATCAAAGTTTGTTTATTATTTTTGCACTTTCACGCATCAACTCCAGATACATATCCACCTAAGATAAAATTTTGGCCATCCATAATGGCAATTAAAATGTAATTATCGTAGATTTATAAACCGTTGATCACTAAATAGAATTAAGATTTAAATTGATATATTTATGGTTGAAGTGGTGGTGGTGGAGGATGTAGAGGAACAATAAATGGCGGAGGAGACAGGTGATTAAATGATGAAGTGTATGATGAGATGATGATATGAGAAGATATATATACCAAACTACCCTCTTTTCTTTCTAATGCTCCCACTATCTCTTTCCATTGCTGCCTCTCTCTCTCTCTAACATTACCTTTCTCATTTCTCATAATTACTTCATTTACATTTCATTATTCTTACTATTAAACAAGTTGTGGACTCACACACACTCTCTCTCATAGTGATTCCTTGAATGGTATTTAATTACCCTTTTTTGCATATTATATAAAGTCCCTTGTTTGTATGAGTGAGAAATATAAGTGTGTAGTTTGGAGTTAAAAGTTGAAAAGAAAAGGGAGCTGGTCCTTTTGATGGATGTGAGATATTTTCTTTCTTCCATATTATCTTTTCTTTCATCAAGAGTTGGAATGTCATTTTCTATTGTACTTTGTAATCTTCAACCCCACTTTTTCTGGTACCAAACAAACTTAAACTAAAGGAGAGAGAGAGAGAGAGAGAGAGAGAGAGAGAGAGAGAGAGAGAGAGAGAGAGAGAGAGAGAGAGAGAGAGAGAAGGAGAGTGGGGGTTCATTGGCTGGCAGAGCGTGCAGTGGGCACAGTTGACTGAGCTTTGACTTCTTCTTCTTCTTCTTTTGGATCACTATTCAATCACTTGCCGGATCCTCCGGGGACCACGTGACTTGATTTTTTTTTTTCTTTTCTTTTACACATAATCTACAATTACACATAATCTACAATTCAAACTTCTTCCTTTTAATATTCAATCCAAAACTGGTCACTTGCCTATTCTCAAAATAAATAAACTTCATCTATATATATGTATAAACTTCATCCAATTTTCCATCCAAAACTTCCTTTCTAGAATTGAAATAAGTATTTTTAATATTTTTTTCCTGAAAGTGTGAAATAATTTCCAATCTTACATTTTCAATTATAATCAAGATGTAATGTTAAGTGTTAACTATTTGTATCGATTTTGTATTTCTCTTTTTGTTTGACTTTCTTTGAGGTCCTTCTTGATGACTAGATCGAGGTTGGCTGCTACCAAGGATGAAAATGATTAGGTTTTATGTAAGACCGTCTCACAGATCTTGTTACGTGAGACGGGTCAAACTATAACCCACATGACTTAAGAATTCATATATGAATTTATAAAATTGGGTTTAATTTGTGGGTAATAAGGATTCCGTCTCACGAATTCTCATATTGTTGAGATGATAGAGGTCTCTTTGGTTTAGTATGATAAAGTAATTGAGTATGGTGCTAGTAGAGTAATAAGCAAGTGAGCCGTAAAACAACACAGCAAATTATAGAGGTTCAAGAAATGATCTTTCTATTATAAGGTTGTGCAAATTAAAGATCATAGGATGAAGTCTCTATAAAAATTTAACCATATATAAATCCAATTCAACGACATTTTGCTTCCATTTAGAAATAGTTAAAATACTACTGCGATTCTCTAAAAATTGTGTCCTTGTATTTTTGAAACATGACTGCACTTGTTAGACCTTTCCAGTTGGCGGATTCTTATTGGTTGATTATGTGTATCTTATCATTCGAACCACCGATCAATTTTCGATGATCGGATGAAACATGTGTTTAGCACTAATTACAATTCATTCGCCATTAATTTGTCAATGTCAGCATGGAAAGTACGAAGAGTGAGCTAAAATTAGTGTTGAACAACCGATCATCGAAAAATACTCAATCGAGGTTCGAAATATAAGTTCAAACGGAAGTGTTTTTTTTTTTTTTTTTTTTTTTCCAAATTCTTAAATTTTGACTAATATGCAACTAAAATAGGGGTAAAGATTTTAGGGTTGTTATAAAATTAAACTTTATTCATAAAGATTAAACAAACGCCAAACTTTTTGTGGCCAAATTAATTATCTCCTACCTAAATCTAAAAAGAACCCGAGCTAGCAATATGTAGCTATATCATACATCAACCAACATTAAATTAACACTCGCCCCCAATTTTAACCGATCCTTGATTTTACACTGATGTGATCTTTATTTTTTGGCGTGTCATTTATTTCCGATTTTATTTTCCATCCAAAATGCTATATCATATGACATGTCATTATTTTGATAACATTATACTCACCACCGTTCTGTCCAACATCACCACCTCACACCGATCTGCTCGCCACCACTGCGAGCAGCGGCGCTACCGACTTCTCCACTCACCAAGACCACCGCGTAGTTCGCTGTCGCACAACCCACCGTCCGCCGAGCTGCTATAGTAATCGGTACTTCCAATAGTGCTTGCACCACCATCACCCTCATCTCCCCAGTCAAACACCATCTTCCACAACCTCTATTCCAGAATCAAAGTTTCAATTCTCCACCACAAACACCCAAATGTCCCTTCACAATTTCAACCCCATCAATTTCCAGTCAACCACTCACCTCCATTAATTTAATTCGCACAAACCAACATCCAAAACCCCAAGTTTCATCAATTCACAATATTAATTTAAGTGGTGATGAAGGTGGTTTCGCAGAAGGGAGCAAGTGTCGACGGCCAGAGGAAATTAAGAAATTTTACGAGACGCCACATGGAAATCTAGAGAGAGGAATAGAAGGCAAAGACTAGTAGAAGGAGTGGCATTGTAGAGAGAGAAAGAAGAATTGTAGTGAGAGATGCTTTGGGTATATTATTTGGCGGTGATAGAAGAGTGGAGGCGACGGCTTGTCGGAAAGGTGTGTTGGAATCTCGCCTAATTTGGTGCTGTGTTGAGGGCGAAAACAGAGACGGGGATGATGGAGAAGATGGAGGTGGATAGGGGCATGCCATGGTGGCATGTGATTTGGTAATTAGCATGGAAAATAAATTAAATAATAAATGACACGTTTGAAAAGGCCACATCAGCATAAAATCATGGGCTGGTTGAAATTGGGGGCGAGTGTTGTGCACTCGTCCGAAATCCACCGGAAAATCTAGATTCTGACGAAAATCGGACCAAAATTGGATAAATTTTGATATATGAAGACTAAAATTGATGATCGGAAAATAAGAGGACAAAAAACGGACAACGTCCCTAGGGAATGACGAAAAATGAATTTACAAATAAAAACCAAAAATCCAAACAAACCAACAACAGGAAAACACAAACAACGTGCATGTGCAAGCCTCGTTAAAACCCTGATACAAAAGACGTAAAGAAAAAACCTATGTCAGAAAATCTAAACCTATTAAATGAACAATTATTGACTAAGATTGGTATTTTCAAGAATACTTCAAACATACATACCCGAGAGGTGAAGCCAAATTAAATGAGACCCGGCCAAATTGTGTTTTCAATCCCTTTATATCCATGCTATACACATGCACGAACAAACCAAATTTATTGTACGAGATAAGTACTAAACATAAACATAGAAATAAAAATACTAATAATTGTCTACTACATATGAATAAAAAGCTCAATAATAAAACTTGAAGCCCATAGAAGTTTCAGCAAACTCCAATAGCCAATCAATCTCATGCTCATCAATGAAGCCACTCCCATTGGCATCAGCTTCGCTCATCCCACGCCTGCTCTTCCAGTTGCTGAACCAGCCGCCGCCGCAGCTGCGCACGGCCTGCCGGAGCTCCTTCCGGCTGATCCGACCATCCTTGTCCACGTCAAATTTCATCAGCCAATTCTTGAACTCATCCACCGTCATCTGGTACTTGCCACCGCTCGGCACCGCCCGCGCCGTGTCACCGCCTCTTATCGCCATTAATAGTGTATGACAATATTGGTTGTATAGCAAAGTGTTTGAATCAACTTGTGATTGTTATGTGTTTAATGGATGGGAGAGGGGATCTAAATATGCACAAACAAAGCGTCGTGGACTTTTCTTTAATGGGGTTCTTTTTTAAAAAAAATTGAGAGTAGGGTTGTGGGAATAGATGCTTTGAATGGCAATCAATGGTGTTGAATGAATATATATGGTTTTATTCTAGGAAATAGTCGAGAATTTTCGCAAAGATTGGTATTCCTAATCCACAATCTTTTCTATTTTGCTGTCGTTTGAACAATGGAAAAGTAGCAATTTTGTACCTTTTTTGTGAAAAGAAGACGTATTAGAAAGATGTGTGAGAATCATAAGTAACATGTCATCCACTTGTTCAAATGACTAAACTAAAGTTATAAATTCTAGATTTTTACGTCGGCTAAAAAAAATACAACACAATCATTAATTTCAAATCATAGTATGTAAAATGCTAAGATCTTTACACATCAGCAGTGAACATTTTAAAACATGCATGCCCATAATAGATCGATGGGGGAACTTTATTTTTTGAACATTATTGATATTATATTTGAATTAAGGGATTTGAAATTCAAATGATTGATATTTGATCTGAGTAGATTTGAGCAATTGAAGCCAGCAATTAAAACTACTCAAAATGTAATTTATTGTTCTCAAATTTCAAATCTGTTAAAAGATGATCTAATTAAAACAACTGTTAATGAATTTGATCTTATATATATATTTCAGATTTATATACATTTGGTGTGTAAATTACAATATACTAACATGCAATAAAATTAAAACTATAATATGTATATACACTAACATTTTTGTATCTTAATATAATATCTCCCCCTTTGATTTACTTTTTCAGTGGAGCTTTCATTATTTGGATCATAATTCATAAGATTCTGAAGTAGTGGGAGAGATTAAAATTGATATACAAATTAAAAAGCAACTACTATATTAAATATTAGAAAATTGTTGCGTGGAAGTGAGCATAGAACAACAACATTGCAGCTAAATATCAGTCTTGGAAAAAGTTTTGGCCAAATCTAGACTATATCGGAGCTTAAATAATAGAATCTCATTCCATCTCCATTTCCCATTTTAAATTCGCCTAACTACCACACTTGACCAATGTGTTTTCAATTTTAAATGGTAAATAATTTATTTCGGTTCAAGCTTTCAAATTTTTGTAGAACTTATAAAATGTTCGAAATTAAGAGAAGTGGTTATGAGAGTTTTGGTCCATCATATCTATTATTGGCACATATTAATATATTCGTCGTTGATATGTCATAAATCCAACACAATTATTAATTTCAATTGATAAGATTTTAAGGAAAATAAGAATTAATATTTATTATTGTAAAATTGAAAATTAGAACTTTTTCAATAAATTAACATCAAACTACCTCCTAAATATTTATTGTAGTGGTGGTTTTAAATTTTAATGCTACATTCAATTGATGGTGGCGAGACCAGTCAAATGATGTGTTGTTAAGAACTGGTCGGATATTTGATAAAATGTTTCTATTTAAATATTATAAGTAGGTTTCACCAAAAGCTAAACTTAGCTTATTGCAACAATCAATTTGTAATTCAAATTTTATTTAATCGGATTGCAATCCGTAATGGAAGAGTTTTTATCAATCGTGTATTGTGAGCTCGTGAATAACAACTGAATCATTAATCACAACTTGAAGTTTCATCCTGACATCTGTCATTCTAGATATTAAATTTGGATTTGGATTTGAAGAGGATTTTATAAGTATGGATTTTGAAAATTTTGTATTTGTTTTGAGATTTTGTAGGATATGATTATAATTAAGATGTTATTTTCATATTGGAAGTTGTAGAAAAGGTAAATGTTGTTTATTGGGATTTGTAGAAAAAATGGATAAAGGAGATGTTTTTTTATTAAAAATTGTAAAAAAAGTAAGAAAAATATGGTAGGATTGTAGAATTTTGCAAATCTTGTCCAAACATGTGTTAGGATTTTAGGAGCAATTATGGAGAATTTGATATGAACGAAATATAAGAGACAACGATTTGTTCACCCAATTCGTCAAACTGACTACGTCTGGGGCACTACCAAGCCAGGAAATCTGCTAATTTCTCAAGTGTGTGTACTACAATCAGATAAAATGAATCAGACGGTTATTTATACCTAAAACTAGGTCATAACTCTAAAAGTCCTATATAACTCAAATATATCACAATATATATCCTAACTGATACACCTCGTTGATATATCATCAATATAAATAAATATTAATATTAGGCTACATAACTTAACAACATGGACTAGACTCAACCCCATCCAAAATTCGCATTGACCAAGTCCAGTCCAAACATAACCTAATAGTTTATTATTTACCATAAATGGATATTTTTTATAAGACATAACAAATATATGGGATATTTTTAAAAAATAAAAAATGAAAGGGTAATGTTAACATAACCTTAACATATGTATGAGATATTTTCACCAATTTTTTTGAATTTTAATTACTTATAAAATTTTATGACTCAACATTAGGAGGTTAAATTATCAAAAAAAAAAAAAAATTAATAATGATGATCTATTCAAAAGTTAAAAAAAGTAAAACCATACCCTTATTTGTAAGAATACATAATATATATCACGAAAAGTAATCGAATAGGAATGAATGACTAATAAAATCTCATAACCATCGTAACATATATTCTCATGAGAATGATGATTCCCAATGAATACTAAACATATCGGTCATAAGACTAAACTTAAATAAGGATGAATCAATCATTTCATTAAATAGGGTTCAATTACATAAAATTCTATATACAACAACACTTAATTGGCATGGGAGGAGCAGAACTCTATGCAACCTATTCCCATAGATAGCAATTGAACTCTTTGATTCCTTATACATAAGTTCATTACCTTTTGTGTAGGTACAAATGATAGTGTAACAATAAGTGAATAATTATGCCCCAAAAAATAGATTCGATGTAATTACCTAGTACACACGAACAAGAGAAATTATTAAAACTTTGTCTTGATCTCTTAGCACAACACAAAAAAAAAACAGTGCTCCCACCCCAGAAAATCACACACACAAAAATAATAAATATATATATACACACAATTTTGATCAGATACGCCATTTAAAATGCGAAGCACCTTAAACACTTCTTTGATAAGAAAGAATGAAAAGTATTAAAGAAGTGCGTAAGGTGTGCACTATATAAGTGCATGTCTGATTAAAATTGTATATATATACGAGCATTAATAGTCATCGTCACTATTGTAAATCTTCATATGCAACTGCTGCTGTGCAAAAAGCACGAGCTTGTCCATCTCTCCGGTGGTGTCGATAAGGCCAGTGTGATCAGAGTCGGCGGCCTTCATCGCCTGAACGGACTTCCACCATCCCCACCATGATCTCAGACTGTGAAGAGCTTCTTTCAGCTCTCTACGGCTTATTCGCCCATCTTTGTCTTCATCGAAGTTGCTCACCCATGCCTTGAATTCCTCTACTGTCATCTCCTTCTTTGAACTCAACACCTCTATACAGCACATTATTGCCATTTCTTGGATATTTAGGTTAAGGAAATTAAGTTTTGTTAATGGTGATATATGAAAGATTTTATTGTGAAAAGTGTGTTTTGGAGTGGTGGAAGAAGAATCTGGTTGCAACTAGCAAATGAAAAACATGCAGCAGCCTCACCTCTACTTTATTTTGGCATCTTTAATTTGCTTTTTGAATTGGTGCTTCATTTATAAGCTATGATAATTAGGTTTTAATAAGTAGTGATGATGGCTTGATTCATGCATGTGTTAAGGAACGTGGTGAACTAGAGATATATATTATAAGTATTTTTAAAATGTCATTTTCATTGTCCTAAATAAATTTCAATATTTTGAAAACGGGCTCGATATATAAACCTTGTATCCCAGCTGACTGGATATATCAATTGCCAAAATACATCAACTTCAAAAGAACTTCAAGAATTTTATATATTTTTTTAAAATTGGATGTGAAATATGGTCGTTTCAAAAGATCATTTATATATATATCTTTTGAGTGACACTTCTGTGCACAAAGTGCAACAATACTGTTATATTATATGAGTGATACTGTTATATTAATATAACAGTATCATTCATATAATATAACAGTATTACTTCATATAATACAACAGTATCACTCATATAATATAACAGTATTACTTCATATAATATAACAGTATTGTTGTGCACAGATTTGGATCCGTGCACCTTGTGCACAAAAGTTTTTGCCATATTTTTTTAAACTGAATATGCAATATTTATTTATTTATTTTTTTTTGCAAAATTGAGTTTTGAAATAATGATTGTGATTTTTTCGAGAATCTCTTGGGTCTAATCCACCTATACCTATGCAGGTGTGTTTTCGTTCGATTTTACTATATGAAGTCGTGCCTTGTAGATAGAATCAAACTCTAAGAGCTCGTTTGGTTCTCCGGATGGGTTTGTTAGGATTGTTTGATTTGGGATTATTTTACTGTTCACTTTGACTTTTTGAAAAATTATTTGTTTGTTTGGTTTAAGGGTTTAAGGATGGATTTGAGATTAATATGTTGTTTGGTTTAAAGTATTTATACATTCAAATAGGATTTCCAGATATATTTTGTTGTTTGCTTTATTGGTTAATATTGATTATGTATTATTTGACCATTATACCCTTGTAAAATCAATTCAAGGAAATAGTAAAACTAAACTAATTTAAAACCCAATTAAAAGAAATCCAAAAAACAGGACAATAAACAAGAAATCGATTTACAGCACATAAACCAAGCTCGATTGGGGGAAATATGGAAGAAGAGAACGTAGACGAACGATTCTAGGAAGATTAACCTCTCTACTCAACTCAACATATTGTTATAAATTTCAAAGTTTTCTCGTGTTGTTCGAAATTCGTGGAAATCGACACGAGAATATCGGCCGGAAATTGGGAAAGCGATCGCCATCTTGGGCTGGTTTAATCGAACCACGAGAAGCAGGTTAGTGGTGACAACCAAGTGTTCCTCAGATTAGTCTCATGTTTGTGTGCCACTATATCAAGTTAGTGGTGCCAAAACTCTCTCTAATTTGCATTATTCCACCATTTATTTCTGCGAATAATAATACTCAACATATTTTTTCATAGCATTGTCAAAATGGTTCAAATATTTTAGTGTATGTTTGGAAATGGCTTTACTGGATTTGGGGAAATTCAGGTAAAACGTATATTTGTTTTGGATTTTATACAATATGATTTTATTGTAAGTGTGTGGAGAAAATGTGTCAATAATGATTGTATTATAAATATATGTATTTGTATTTGTTAATATATATATAATAATATATAGTATATATTATATAAATATGTTATATTGTTATATACAAATATATATTATATATGAATTTTAAAAAAATGTAATAATATAGATAAATATTATATATATTACATATAGAAATAGGTATGTATATATAAATAATTTAACATAAAAAATGGGTGGGTGTTAGGGGTAGGGAATTTTATGTGAAATAATTATCAGGGCTCAAATGTAATATTTGGCATGTACAGGGAGTTTTTGGTCATTAAAAATGAATAGTAGGGGCAAAGGTGTCATTTAGAGTCCGTTTTACTGTTGGGCTTGAAAGGTGGGTTTAGGAACCCACCTTTCTTTCCGTCTTCAAATCCACCACCCAAGCCCATGTAGTATAGGTTAAAAAATTTAATTGTCCGGGCCTTGATTTAAAACCGGGCTTGAAACCATCAAACCAAACATTGGTTTGGGTTGGTTAAAAAAGTCAAACCAGCCCAAACACATAAACCAAACGAGCCCTAATAGTTGTACTCTTATCCAACGGAAACCATGGAGTTTGAGGGGAATTTTTGAAAAGAAAATATCTTTAAGCAGAGTAAGTTAGTCCTATCTAGGAATGTTAAACGGGTCATGGCCTGACGAGCCAGTCCGTTTAAATCGGAAAAAAAAGGGTTATTATCGAATATTTCTAGTCCTTTAAAAATTTACCCGTTTTGCCTGAAGTCCGTGAGGACCAGCCTGGGTTGGCCCGCTAGCCCGTATTTTTTTTAATTTTTTTAAAATTAGGTTAATTTTTTTAGTTTTAAGTATATAAAATATAATACAAATGTCCAAATATATGTGTATTATCCTAAAATTAATGTCTTCCAATTTGATTCATAGGAATTAACTATATGAAATAAATTAAATAATAATAATATATAACATATATACTATATAATATCAAACATTTAGTCAATAAATGCCTACAAATAACAAGTTTGCTTATACGTTGTTGTAATTTATAGTTATTTTTTCAATTGTTTCATCTATAAATTGCAGTAAGTATAAACTATCAATGATAATCTATCTTAATGATGTTTTTGCAATTTATAACATTTTTTTTTAATTTTATATGAGTATTTTGAAAGTTATGTACATTCTAACTCAAAAAAGTATATTTAAAATAGGGATAATGGCCCAATAATAACCCGTTTAACGTGAAACCTGTTGGGGTTAGGATTAGGTCCCAATATTCAAGTCCGTATAAATTGATCCGTTCAACCCGAATCCCGCTACAATTAGCTCAAAACCACTAGACCAAGCCGTTTAACATCCCTAGTCTTATCTAGCTAGATTAATCAAGCGAAGTAAGTAATATTATTAACTCTGTTTCTAGTTTTGACGAATCTGGATAAGTATCTCAAATTGGCTAGCATTGAAATTTGAAATATATGCAGAAAAAGAAATGGGTAAGTTGTATTTGACAAGTGTATTTTCCATTCTACGCTTTATAATGGGACATCCAACGGGCCCATAATTGTAATTAATAGAGCAACATTGAAGTCCGTCAAATTAGATTTTGATCCAGCCCCAACTCTATTTATGATGAAGGATATCTTGATTTTTATTCTACTTTATATTTCATCCATTTTTCTAAAATAATCACCACGTGTATCAAACGAGATCGTCAATAAATAAATACGTGATGTGTATTAACTATAAGATAACATAATCCACTGTTGCAGCAAGTTTAATGTGAAATAATCCAAGAAAACAAGAGGTCTCAAAGTAATGATGACAAATTGTCCTCAAATTAGTCCCAAGTTATTTATATACATAGAAAAATGAAAAATCAAGAGATGGTTTTAACTGATGTTAATCCTTCATCATTCCGATCGAATTCCATTCCAATGAGCTCTCTTGCCCTGCTTGCTTCAACCACCCAATCCGTTCTACTCAACATCAAAACCATGGCAAGCGCGCACACAACCTGGGCCCCGAACAGGCCCAACCAGAGGCCCAACAGGCCCATCTCCATGACAAAGCCCATAAACACAGCGAGCGGCAAGCCCACCCCATAAAACGAGCCCAAAGTTATACGCACACCAAGAGTAGGCCTAGCACTGCCCCTCAGCACCCCACACCCAGTGGTCTGTGGGCAGTTCCCCAGCTCACACAGGCCCACCACCGGCATCACCGCCGCCGTCAGGCCCACTATGGCGGCGTCCTCCGTGAAGGCTCGGCCCCACCTGTCCCCCAACGTCACCATGAACGACATGGCTATCAAGCTTGTCAACGTGGCACACAGCAGAGCTATGAGGGACGAGACTCTCGCCTTGCTCGGTTGGTTCGCGCCCAACTCGTTCCCCACCCGAGTCGACGCGGCTAGACTCAGTGCCGATGGGAAGATGTAGATGAGTGACGTGGCTTGCATGAGGATTCCCATGGTGGCCACCGCCTCCGCCGCGTCGGAGAGGATCCCGGATAGGAGTATCATCAGCTCGTACCACCACCACTCTAAGCAGACAGAGAAGCAGCATGGCAATGCGAGTCTAAGAATGGATCTCCATTCGTTGTCGAAGATGGTGAAGCCCATCCAGGACTTCCTGTGGATGAAGCCATGGAGGCAGAGGTAGGTGAAGAGAGTCGAGAGGAGAATGAAGTCTGTGATGGCTAAGGATAGAGCAATGCCATGGATGCCAAGATTGGAATTAATGATGAGGAAATAGTTGATGGGGCCATGCAGGAAGAGGGCAAGAGCAGCGCTGTATATGAGAGGGAGAGTAATGTTCTGAGATCGGAGATAGATTTTGAGAGGGTTGATGAGGGATTGGAAGAGGAGAGATGGGAGAGAGAAGGTGAGATAGGTGGAAGCAATGGCGGAGATGGTGGGGTGTTGGTTGCAGAAGAGGAGGATTGGTTGGATGTTTAGCCATAGCAGAGAGATGGGGATGCATGCGAAGAAGACGAGGATGAGAGTGCGTTGTAACGTTGTGGACATGAGAGGCCATTGCTTGGCTCCAAATGCTTGGGAAGAGATGGCCTCCATGCCTAAAGAGAGGCCTGAGATGACAGAGTAGCCAGTGATGTTGGCTATGCCCATGGCTAAGGAGCCACCGGCTAGAGCTTCCTTGCCTAGCTTTCCCAAGAAGAGCATTGATATCAACGACTTGCCGTAGATTAGTAGGCCTGTGATGATCATGGGAAAGGCTATTGTGTAGAGCTTTTTCATCTCTACAATCACCTCAGACAATTGGGGATGATCCATGTGTTTCAAGTAAGAAAGAAGAGGAGCAGAGGTTGTTGAAGCCATAAAAACCTTAGTTAATCATCACTACCTTCATCAAGATTCTTGGACATGAAAACTCAATTGTGTGTGTGTGTGTGTGTGTGTTGTTGGTGATGTAGGAATAGGTGCAGGCAGGATAAGGTGGAAGGTGGCAAAGAGAAGAGGTTGTCCTCTTTGGAATCAATACAGCACGCTTATTTTGTTACTACTCACTATATACTACACTACACACAAATTTTGTCCTCACCCATATTTTGTGCTTATATTTCTAATCTCTCTCTCTCTCTCTCTCTCTCTCTCTCTCTCTCTCTTGTGTATACACACCTTGTGTTTCAAGCAGTGTTTTATCTTCTATCCTCATATAACCAGCACACTATGTGTGTTGAGAAACACCACTAATATACACGTAATTTGTATTGAAGATATTATTTGAATTGATACAATTTATGGTAGAATATTAGCATGCATGCACACGTGCCTTGAGGAATGAAAAAAGAGGTTGATCTAAGTGGAATCAGTGTCTCACGTGCGACTTAGATTTCTTCTAAGAGCAAAGACATAAGTACACAGAAAAGAGAAGAAATTTACATGTTAGTGGCCCACCCAACACCACTATATAATAAGAATTTTACAGCACCTGATGAGAATTTTCACAGCAATATCTAAACTATAAGGTTGTGTTTGGCTTCAAAGATTTGAGAAACCACTTTTACGAACGTATATGAATTCATACTCTAGCACTTTTTATTATGAACTAATTTCTCAAGTAATTTTAAGCAGATTTTAGTTGCACTATAATTTGGGTGAATTTAAAATACATCCACTTCAAATTTTGTATGACTGTTTTGGGTGATGTTTAACTTGATATGAATTCATAATTCCCATTCATAATTCATCAGTTTCATTTAAAAAAATAAAAAAATTCTAAACAATTCTGATGGATATTGAATATACACTTTATTTTGAATGGATTTAAAATTAATTGTAAATGTTATATTTCAAACTACTCATCCAAACACAACCTGAGAAAATTTTAACCCTAATTTCATGGGATTAGTCACATAGATTTATTTTATTTTTTTTGCAAAATACCCAGACATGCTATCATCCTTGTTTCATACTCAACATGCTTCCTATTCCAACTACCAAAAACCCATTTTACTAAAACAGTTTTCCCAGGATACCAAAAAATAAGGATTTGGATCGTTTATTGTGGTGTTTTTGCAACACAAATACACGTAAAATTCATGTTGTAAAAACACCACAATAGATATTGTTGGAGCCAACTAGGACACAAATTGCTTGTAATTTGCATTCTAAAAACTGCACAGCAAAAAAATAGGATCCAAATCCTGGAAATAAAACCAAACCCTAAATCCCAGGTAAAAATTGAAAGCTGAAAGAAGCAAAGCCACACCTCAAAGTACAGATAAAAATATCAAGAAAAATTCAGTAGCAGTACCACTGCTTTTATGATGCCATTCCCTTTCGATACAGCAAAGAGAGTCAGGGGTGGCACTGTTTGAAGCCAGAGGGTAGGCCACGAAAAGGGATGTCTCGATCATTGATCGAAGGGAACCCGAGGGTGCACCATAAAGAATACAAAAATGATTAGCAAAATGATCACAAAATACACAGGGACCATATGTTATCGAAACCTCTTTTTCCCTGTCATCCTTCTTCCCTTAAGCCAGACAGGATCTTGCTTTCTCATATCCCCACTTTTGGGGTGTCATTGCCCGTAACGGGCAAAGCATCTACAAACTTCACATGTGTTTTCTTTACCATGAAAACTATAGCTGTTGAATTGTCAATTTCATAACCAATTCACAGCAGTGATTCAACCATCAATTCAACTAGATACAGACTTTTCTAATTTAGTCATCTTCTGAAAAGATTTGTCATCTAATTTCCTGCTTGTCACAATATTCTATGCAACTCAAAGTATGTTAGAATTAGAAAAATTAACCAATACGATACGCATTTCACAAGCTGTCGCTAAGTACCCTTTTTTGTGAAAAAGTTTCTTCGAGTGATTTCATCAAGGGGATAACATCCCATTGTCTAGAAAAAATGAAACAAGGCCACTGCAGGAAGGGATAGTGTTGGTGTGCTTGACAATTCACAACACATCAAAAGGATCTTCTTGCTTAATTATACTTAGAGACTTCCATTATCACTGAAAGAGAAAGATAAAAAACTAATTAAAGTACTGCATAAAGCAACTTTGCTTGTAAAGAATATAGTAATAAATCAGACACAATAATTACATTCTAATACATTGCTCCAACATTGTCATGTAAAAATTGGTTGAATGATATCCTAAATTCATGTTTCAAACTTCTGAATTTCCAACTGAGAACTTATGGGACGTTTCAGTATGTACAGCCTCTTGTAATAGGAAATACGAACAAGACAAATTACTCATTTATATACAAGAAAAGGAAACAGATCTAAATGTAGTTCATAACCATAAGAGATCTACAACTCTACCAACCAAGTTTTCAATACTCCTCAAAGCCCAAGTTAAAAATCTTTACTACTGGATAATCATTAACACAAGTCAATTTTCAAGTGGATGAGATTCAGAGACAAGCCACCTAATACATTATTGGGCTTCAGTTTTTTTAGTAAAGGAGAGAGATTATTATCCTCCCTAAATGGATAAAATATGAGTGATCCCTAAAGCTATAAGCAACTGGAAAATAGAGAAAATGAGCTCCTGATGATATTAAAAATAGAAAGGTATGCTTCACCCGCCTGTGGGGACCTAAAGCTGGGCCTGATATCCTGCTCAAGAACATGCAGAAAATTCATTCAGCAGGACCTAAAGTGGGCCTACACTAAAACTTCACTAAAAAAAGCATCAAATAATCAACTTCTCTCCTAATAAACATCCTGGTCCCCACCATCCCTTCAGTATGCTGCTGCTGATGCAGACACTACTAATATGAACCAAGTTCATTATTTTGGCAGCTACATAAATGTATCAGATTCTAAATTAGAAATTTCAGGGAAAATCTTTCCTGTTTACAAGTGTAATTGTACTTGGATTACACTACTTCAAGCCACCTGCTTGTTCATGAAACGGAGCACCAAGAATGTTGCTAAAACAGTATAAAGTGAAAAAAAAAAAACTCCCAGAAACAACTGAAGTCAACAAATTGCAAGCTACAACATAACGACTTCAGCAAAGTCCAAATTTGATGGAGATGAAATGATGAGAGGAACTGAATGGACTTTGTGGATTTTGATCAGGAAGGTGAACAACCAAGAATGATTTAATTTGCTAGGATGACATTTTATTCAAATTCTTCTCAATGTAATACCATTATATGATAGATGGCTGAAAGTTCAACCTGGCCTTTTGGCCTACATGCCCATAGCTAGAGACAGGACAGACCTCTTTTTTTTTTCCATATCTTTTGTACAAAAATCAGGGATATTCGATCAAAATCTATTTACAATTCAGACCATATTCAGAGCTCTATTTGATTTAAATCTTAGACTTTGATACTTGGAAAACAAGTCAAAGAGAAGAGAACCATGCCGTGTGATTGAATCTTTGAGAAACCACAATTTTGTAATTTGGTTGAAGCCATTAAGATTGTACATGTTGATAGGTTGGAGCTAAGGATTCCAAAATCCATTATGAGAAATGCAGTGACTTGCTTAATAATTTTATGGTACAATGAATTGCAATTAACTGGCTTCCTATTTTAGTATTTATTGTGGATATGAAATCATTGATTTCATTCCCCAAAACTTTCCTTGAATCCGAACATCCAAAAAGAATTCCTATAATCAAACATAGATTTCAGATAGAAAGGATCCTAACACCCATCAAGTATAGGATTCTAAGATATGAATTATTTCATTCTCCACCTATATCTTCTCTAATGAGATTTGGAGAGCAGTGACGGTTCTCCATGTGAAACCAGAAAGATGAGTCAGATGACAGAAGAATCAAGTTGGGGAAGCATAATTCTTATCTTTTAGATGTTTGACAGTAAGGGAGGGACAGGAGTCAGAGATGAGAACCCCTTGTCATTGTACCTTCTGACCAATTCATCGTGTATAAAATTCAAACTTCCAGCTTTTTTCAGCAACAGTCATTTTTTAAGTTTGAAAAAAAAAAAAAAAAAAAAACCCAGGAAATTTAAGATAAGAACTGACAGTAAATGCTCTTTCCAACTTCCTACCCCTTCTTCCAAATGATGATTAATAAGGTTCTATGCTTCCCCTTCCATGCCATTTCTGCAATACTCCTACCAACTATTTTTTTTTTTAAGACCTGGAGAGGCCTAAGATCATTTTCCTTGTAACTGGAACACATAAAATTGAGCCATTCTATAATTGAGATACTTGGACATCGAAGTATCAAATACACACTTTCAGAGAGTTAAAATTGCACATTGAACTCAACATGATACTACGTGACAAGAAGCATTTTACAATATAAAAAACATACTTTCATGAAAGGTACATGTATAAAACCTTACATCACTTCTGACACTCCAAGAGGGTTTGATATTCTCAAATCATCTCAAAGATCTGCTTGAAAAAAACACTTCATCAGTAATCAAATATTGGATGGGAGAGCAGAACAAATTCAAAATGGCAAGTAATCTGTTTAAACCTGAAGTGCTTGACCACTTCATATGATTAAAATAACATCATAAGATCATCATTCGGAATAAAAATGAAATAGGTTATCATTAAAGCTCTTATGAGACATGGAAAAAGAACTTACATGTATAGGCATTTCAGCTATGACAAGACCACTGTTTTCTTCAAGGCTTTTAAGAATCACTACTTCTCCTCCAACAACCATGCTAATGACTGTTCCATCTTCATGCTCAGAAAGAAACAATACCGATATCATTTAAATACAAGAAGAAACTTCAAGACATGATGTGATGGTTAAGAAGAAGTGTTGAAATTGATTTCCCTGGTTTTGGCATTGCTATTTGGGAAGAGAAAAATAAGGACAATTAAAAAAGTAGTTAGCCCAACCCGTCTGAAAGCCAAATTAAACTCTTCAATTTAAAACAAACCTTCTGATAAACAAGCTGCCATGCGCCTCATGTATGTCTCCTGTGGATGAACATGAGCATTTTTTTAGGAATTACAATTAAATGGAGTTAATGATTTCACAATTGATCATGTGAAAAGTCTGTCAATCAAAATTACTTGGAAGAATAATCCTCAAAACATACATATCCATGAAATCACATCTGATGCAACATTGTTTTATCTGTATATTTTATTCATATGAAAACAAACAAAAAGGAGTCCTCTCGTTCATTGTCTTTTAGGAAAAGCGACATAAGTTTCCATTTCTTTGTATAACAAATCATTTGAAGTTCTCATTTCTTAATCTCCCAAGACAAAAACCAACACGAAAGTTGTGCAAGAAGAGAATGAGAAAATCAAACCAGGCACAACTATATTGCTTTATCTTCCTAGTACTGAGACGATGCTAAAAACAAGTTGAACGTAAAGGATCACATACTACTTAAAGGATCACCAACTGCTCATTTCTAAGTTGGTCACATACTGCAGAGTTACAGGGAAAAACCACCATGGGGGTGGAAAAGGATCTCTCTAATTTGGCAACAAGGTAAAAGTATGAATGGATCGAAGGCTCATTTTTAAACAAAAGAGTTCACTCAAACTCCTGACTAGACACTTTCATCCTAGTGAAAAACTTAAGACATCCATAAAGTAATTGAGAAGTATGTTTTCCTAAATGTGTTTTCAATAAGTTTATGTAGATATCTATATGGCTTGAGATCTAATTCCACTAAGTTAGCAAGCTTGGAATAATTTTATATGGCCTAAAGCAGTTCCCCAAAAGCATAGGTTTCAAAGATACTCAATATTGTGTGGGAAACAATTGTATAATTAGGGACAAGGTCTCCAGACATTCTTCAGCAGGCAAAACAATGATACTTATCATATATGTTCATAGTATCACGATTACATGAGTTAACACCTCCAAATCTCAAAGTTAAAAGGCAATTTCAGCTAAAATCCAAATTAATAGGACTTGGGAAATCTCAAGTACTTCTTGGGAAAGGATGTCGCTCAGAATCAAAGTGTAATATTGGTGCCAGAACTCAAATATGAAATAAAGTTGTTCATGAGATTGGAATGCTTGGTAGAATTCAGTGTGTGCACCACTGGAAAAAGAGTTGTAGCTCGAAGATGGTAACAATAGTCCACTGTTGCAAACTCTAGCTGGAAACCGATATGTTTATCCTATATCACCATATATTGCATTTGTTGTAAGTGCAGTTAGTCAATTTATAAATTTCCCTAAGAGGGAATGGTCTGAAGCAGTTTATCGAATCATATGGTACTTAGAAATGATCCATGAAACGGTTTACTTTCAGGAGAATTGAACAGGGTTATTCATATATATTATGCCTACCCACTGATTAAACCTGTGTGTGGGGAATCTACTGGGGAACAAAAGGTTAATTGGGTTTACATGTTTTCTTATACATATGTTGCTTCTTTCTCTCATTGTTCTTCAATTTCATTAATAACTTTTTTCTATTTTATTTTCTCTCATTATTCTTTTGTGTTGGTCAATAATTGATCGCAGAGAAATGACCCTCAATTATCATGAAGCCAACTTAGTATGTTCGAGTTCCAAACTTTATAAATAAATATTTTCACATTGGGCCTCTCTGGTGCTCCTAACATCTATGGTATTAACAAAGTTTCCTTATTAGAACATCTAAAAACAGACCAAATGGAAATACACCCAATATTGGTATCTAATTTTAGTGCATGATGTATCTCAAAATAGCAAAAATTAATTTATTTTATATTATATTATATTTTATATACACACACACACACATAACTAATCACAATTTCATATATACAGACACATGTTCAGAAAGTCGATACTTGCATTTTGGATCCCTTTTGCCTAAAGTTGGATTCAATTGTGTACATCATACACTAATAAAGATAGTTCATCAAACAGTGCAGGCAAGAAGCGACCTATTTTCCTTCTTAAGGCGAAATCAGATTCCTCTAAATGCATTTGTTTAGAAACAAAAATAAAGCATGTGCCAATCTTGTGGATGCTTCTGTACCGAAAGAAATTGCTGGTATAAAACAGAACCAGTCACTGTACAAAACAATGCAGAAAACACTCGGGGAAAAGCATGCCTTCAAAAAGTATACCTTCTTTGTTGGCAGCTCATAATTGATCAACAACCGAGCACAAAACGGCAACTCAACAGATCCAAGAAGCGGAAGGCAAGCATCTGTAACAACAATCACATGTGATTTTCGCTCTTCTTCCGTTCCTACATCCTCATCAGCTTCCTCCTCTCTCCCCAACCTATTCCATCTCACAGTAGCCTGCCGAAAGTTATCCAAAACCGCAGCTCTATCTACTTCTGAAAGATCGCTATACTGCAAAATTAGAGCCAAATTTCAACTTCCAAATGCATCAAAGAAATTAGAAGTGTAGATATCATTCGACCATGAAAACGATTAAAGGATAAAGAAAAACATACTAGTAAGGAAACAGAAACATGAGACGATAGATTAGACACATTGGAGGAGACAGCATCGAGCTCGTCACGAGTGCTGCAGCACACCACCATTGGAAGACAAGGACGCCGCCCAACTGTGCTTAAAAGATCCAACAGTGTCTCCTGCACAATGTTTGCTTCCAATTTAACACGAACATTAAAATACTCACATATATACATAATTGCCAATTAAGAATCCAAATACGCAATAAAAGGCTTCTTGAAGACCATCTTGAATTCGATTCTGTCCACAGCAAGGTAGAAATGGCGTTGGGGACTGAAACATTACAGACATTTGAAATCAATTTCGAATAATTTAACAAACATGGAGAAGAACCAAAAAATCAAGCAGTTACCAATTGTCTGCAATTGAGGATAGAGACCTGAACGAAGAGGGTGGCGATGGAGAGGTGGATAGAGGAGATTCGGCAGCATCCATTCCTTCTGTCAACACAGTTTGCACAATCGCCACCAAAATGAGTTGATTATCTTCACTTGCTCAGTTCCTCTTCGTCGCTGAGAACTGGAATTAGGAAGATTTGCATTCCAGTCCCTATAATTTTGTTCGTTCACGCTTCAACCCACATAGCATTAGCATCACTATTTCCGAATTTAATTGGAAGATGCCCCGCGATGCGCGAATATTCCTTTGCTAATGAAATGTAAATTTCGTATAGTTTTGTGATTACAATTATGGTATTTACCCACAAAACACTGAATATCTCCAACTAATGTTTATACATTGAGGTCATCTTTTTATTAAACATTGAGAAAATGTGGCTTCTAGTATGTAAAAATTAGCTTAAACG
Organism: Scutellaria galericulata; assembly: GCA_946896805.1. Lineage (NCBI taxonomy): Eukaryota > Viridiplantae > Streptophyta > Magnoliopsida > Lamiales > Lamiaceae > Scutellaria > Scutellaria galericulata. Next base: position 14,061,684 of record OX335794.1, read on the forward strand.
TTGGCAAACTTTCATCCCAAACTAGGTGGTAATTTAAATTCTAAAAATATTTTGAGTTTGTAAGGAGTTTTACTGAATTCTAAAAATCATGTTAGCTTATAGCTGATTGTTGACGATAAATCAGTTAAGTAATTTGTCCGGAATAGGTGATCCTAGCTTATTAGTTGTTACCTAAGAATACTTGGTTGATAGTTTGAATTAAGATTGTCTTGTTTGTATCAAACATACAATTACGAAGGTTTAGGGGAAATATTATCTTTCTACTCCTCTTTTCTTTGATACATAGAAGATTCACTAAGTTGTGTCTTCACAACTTACAACCCTATTCCCAAGACTTTTAGGGAATATAAACTCAGTCCTAGTTATTCAAGGACTAAACACATTTGAACCGATTCTGAATCTTTCAAAGAACCAACCACAACACTCAACTTAGCATTATGATTATAAGTTGGTGTGGGTTTATATCCAACTAAATAAGACACTTGTGAGTGATGAATGTGAATTGTCTTGTAGGTGTTCTTAAAGTTTCAAAGATTGAAGGCTTTGAAGTCTTATTTTAGATTTTTTGCAAATGTGTAGCGCAACCTTCTCTTCAAAAAGTTTTGAATATAAGACATGAAACTCCTACATGCATGTCTTTCAATCTTCCATGAATTAAAGTTTTCAATTAAGAGCTACCTGATCCTACTACTCAATACCAACTTGCCATCTTCTTCTATACATTATTCCAAAATCAAACACAACAGTTAAAATTGTTGGTCTTCTAAATTTCAAGATTTTACAGAAATCATATTTCAGGAACATGCATTAATTAAGGGAAAAAGTTTTACAGAAGCAATGGGTAAAGTAGCAACAAATCCTCACCTAAGTAGTGGAAACAAAGGGAAAACTATTAAGATTCGAATTGAAATAGTAATAGCTCTTAGAAGAAATATATTTAGTTTAACTAAGAGATAGCAAATAGCAGAAAAAATCTCAAAATATTATGTAAATTACTCTAACCACGAAGCGAGAGAGATTAAGAGTGTAAATTGATAAATATTTAAATTGGGGTGGGCTTAAAAGTTGGTGGGGTGTCTTTAGTCCCTTCCATTGGATGGATAAGGTGAAGTATAAATATTTTGGTCTAATTTTTCTTTTTCTTTATAATTTTTAATTAAGAGTCAACAATTTTGTTTGGTGGGAAATATGTTGCTTTTTTTACCAAAAAAAAAAAATCTTATTAAGGCACATTTAGTTTTTAATAATGTTTTAACTGAATATTTATTGAGGCATTTAATTTATAGTGTCAGAATAGTAATATTATTAGATTTTGTTAAAAATATACTCCCTCTATTCCTTTTTAAGTGACGTTTTGAAACTTTAAAATTTTTCCTATTTAATTGACGTTTTGTGCATTATTTCCATATATACCCCTATGATTAATTAATGTCTAAATTAAATACATTGTATAGTACTCATGTTTTCAATAGAGACATGCACCAATAATAATTATGGTCAAAGAAAAACTTAATTAATGAGGGGTATATTAAGAAAATAAAATTATTCTTAATTTGTGTGTAGAGCTGTAGGACGTCACTTAATTAGGAATGGAGGGAGTATATTATTCAAAGTGTAGTAACAGATACTCATATTAAGGCATTCAATTTATGGTGCCTTAACAGTACCATTATAGTTGTAGTTATAAGTATTAAATAACAAAATGCCTTAAATGAACCTATTTAATGACATTCACTTTAAAGTGTCTTAAAATTAGTGTGGTATTAGATTAGATTATTTTCTAGTAGTGACTCATTTGTGTTTAAAATACTTGAGTCGAATTTGATACCATTTATAGCACTGTAATTACATGTGATATGACCCAAATATAGAGAGGCTTTACTAGTAACTAATTTACATACACTCTTACTTTGAAAAAAAATTAACTCTAAGTTGGTTGAAAAGCTCGTTACACTAACTTAAATATCATTCAAACATCGAACGAGAAGATATGACTGAATGATATTTAAGCTGGTATAATGAGCTTTTCTATCATCTTGCAATAATTGTTTCTCAAAGTAAGGTGAATGCAAATTAGTTGCTAACAGAACCCGTTGTATTGTCATCTTGTTGTTGAGTTCTACCACGTGGGATTGAAGTTCTACAAATGATATCAGATTTGACCCGACTATTGTCAACACAAACGAGTGGATCATATGTGTACTATAAAAGTGTTGGAAGAAGTGTGATGAAGCAACGATGGCAAGTTTCTAATAAGATGAATGCAATGTAGATATTCTATATTAGACGAGAAAGACAAGTATAAATGATTTCTCAAGTTCGAATGACATTTAAGTAGGTGTAATAAACTCTTGTAGCAATTTGATTAATCATTTTCGTAAAGCAAAGACATATGCAATATAATTTTGTGTGGGATTATCCGCACCCCAAGGATTTCTAAGCACACCCTAATATCTATTCACACCCCCATTGTAATGTGTAATGTTGAAAGTATTTCTAAACACACCCCAAACATTTCCAATTATGCCCTTTGACTAAAAAAAACATAACCCTTATTAAATCAAACAAAAAAAAAAAAGAAAACCATCAAACCCATTGAATTTGGAAGAAAAGGAAGAAGAGAAGAAGTTGAACAAATTTGTGCTCATTCCGACTTGAGAAATTGAGCAACTGTTGGGTTATTGTAGTCTATTGTGGGAAAATATTGAGTTTAGAATGTAGAAAATGTTGAAATTTCATATTTTAGGTCGTCAGTTGTTCGACTCTGGTTGTTTGTGGGTCGTACAGACTGTTCGACTAATAAAATAGAACACAATATTATCCATTCGACTAATAAAATCGAACACAACATTACCCGTTCGACTAATAAAATCGAACATGTTGATTGTATTTTGTTCAACTTCTGGAGTCGAACGAATTGTATAGTGTTTAACTCTTGAATTTAAACGGATTGTGAAGTGTTCAACTTCTGGTATAGAGCGAGTTGTAAGTTGTTCAACTCATTGATTCGAACAGATTGTGAAGTGTTCAAATTTTGTGGTCAAGGGATATTCTAGATATTTAATATATAATTACTTTTCATTTAATTAATTATAGGGTTTGGTTAGAAATCGTTGGGTGTTATTTTTAACTTAGTTTGTGGATTGATGTGTCACCACCGATCCACTATGTAGGCATGAAGGTGTTACAATTGTATGCTTCATGAGGATGAAATGAAATCTCATTGTCATTTTTCAATGCAGAATTTTTATAAATGTGATAGCTTATTGATTAAAAAATTGTATAATATTATATTTTATCCAATGTACCGTATATGATTTTTCTTAAATACTATTTTCTTTTACATGGATGAATAAAAGTAATTTTTAACTTATTATTAAAAGTAAAGTTTGAGTTTCATCACATTATTTTCTTGAAAAGTTTTTAAAAAATCAAATGAGACACACTTTACCCTTTTTATTTATTTGCTGAACTGTCGGCATGATAAAAAAAACACAAACAAAAAGGGAAAAAACTTTATTGAATTTTCCATTTCTTGAAACAAATGTGTCAGATCAATTTTAATAATTAGGACTATTTTTAAAAAGTATTTAATCACACTCATATTTTCTACTACAAAATTTAAATATTAATCACTCGTGCTTTCCACTATTGTTTTCAAGATATAAACAGAAGTGAAAACTTAGCATTCTTATTTTTCTAATATTATATTCCTACAGTTTTTTTTAGGAACCGAAATAAAAATATTATAAGAAAATTATTGTAAAAGGATTTATTATAAGAAAATAGAGGGTGGCAAAACCCAAAGACAATGGTAGGAAACCCCTAATCTTACTGATTTATTTATTTTTGTTTATTACTGAAAAAAGAAAAAAAAAAAGAGAAAAGAAAAGGAAAACAAAATCAAACACCCTCTCTGTCTCTCTCGCAAACAATCTCTGAATCTGTAATCTGTCTGTCCTCATACTAAAGTACGCAGTAGGGCTTCTCTCTCTCTTTTATCTCACATCTCTCTGCTCGGCGCACGTTAATTAGCCTGCCGCCTTTTATCATACGCCAATCCGAGGTACGCAGTACGCTCTCACCTTACGACTCCACCCACCTCCATTGTTTGCATGATGTCCGATTCATTCTTAATCTTCGGGATTGAATCAAACTAATGCTATTGTTTCGTTTCTCTGCTGAAATAATAAGATTCTATCAATTAATTGACTTTTAGTTGATTATTGTTGTTACTTTCGAGTCCTAGGGTTTTTATTTTATTTCTACCCTTGTTTTTTTTACAGCGAGATCTGTTGAAGGCAAGTGTTGATTCTTTTGTGTAATTATTGTGGAGGAGAGAGAGGTAGAGTGAGAGGGAAGTACTTAGGGTTAGGGTTTTGATGCGTTGTCGCGGTTTGGGAGATCCTGTATTCAGGTTCGGGTTCCGGCTTGGGTTTGGTGATGGCCAATCATGGGGCCAAGTTTGTATCCGTGAATCTGAACAAGTCTTATGGGCAACAGCAGCATCCTCATTATTCACATTTTAATGGAGGTGGCTCTTATGGGCAGGCCGCAGCTGCTGGACGGGGTCGGTCAGGGAGTGGCGGTGGGGGAGGGATGGTGGTTTTGTCTCGGAATCGAGGTGTTGCCCAAAAGGTTGCTTCTAAACTCTCTGTTCCACCCCCTTTGAATTTGCCGTCATTGAGGAAAGAACATGAAAAATTTGATATGTCGGGCCCTGGTGGGCAGGGTGCTGGTGCTGGTAGTGGGAGTGGATCAAGGCCCACTTCCTCAGGTGTGGGGTGGAGCAAACCTGTGGCAGCTGCTATTGCATTACCGGAGAAGAATGAGAGTGGTGTGGACACTGCTGTTGATGGAATGAATGATGCAGCTGGGGCAAGTAGAGGCATTGGTTCATATATGCCTCCTTCTGCACGTTCTACTGGTGTTGGACTTGTAAGCCCTGCTTCTGCATCTCGAGATTTTCTACCGTCTGCGGAGAAAGCTATGCTTTTGAGAGGTGAGGATTTCCCTTCACTGCAGGCTGCAAGACCTGTTTCTTCTGGGACATCACAGAAACATAAGGATGGATTAAATCAGAAGCAGAAACATGTCATACCTGAGGAATTAACACAGGATAAGGAGGACGGCTACCATTTGGGTCCAATGGCAGATGTGCGAACACTGGGTCAGTCCTCCGGAAATACTGGTGGAAACCGGTCAGTAGAAAATGGTGGTGCGGTCCGTGGAAGGGTTGGTGGACGAATGGCTGATAGAACTCGGAAGCAGGAAGAATATTTTCCTGATCCCCTGCCCCTTGTTCACATGAATCCAAGGTCTGATTGGGCAGATGATGAGCGCGACACAGGTCATGGATTTGTGGAGCGGGGAAGAGATGTTGGATATTCAAACAGTGAAAGTTATTGGGACAGAGATTATGACTTGCCCAGGCCCAATGTTTTACCTCACAAACCGGCTTCAAATCTGTATGATAGACGGGGTCAACGAGACAATGAAACTGCGAAGAAATTTTCCAGTGAAGTCCTTAAAGTGGACCCATATAACAAAGATGTGAGAGCACCTAGTCGGGAAGGTAAGGAAGTCAACAGTTGGAGAACTTCACCGCATTCTAGAGATGGATTTAGCTCTCAAGAAATGGGAAATAATAGAGTTGATAATGGTGCAAGAATGGCTAGTAATAATAACATGTTAAAGGAGAACAAATACGTCCCACCTCATTATGGAGATACTATTCGAGATGGCAGCACAGTGTTTAACAGGGATTTTGCATTTGGGAGGAGCGATTTGGGACATTTAGGACAACAGATGCAGAGAAATAGTTCAATTGAATCATTCAATAATCGAGGGGCTGATCGCAATTCGCGGGATCGTCATGTCTCCGAACAATCTTATCGATATAGGGGTGATAATTTTCAGAATAATACATTATCAAAACCATCTCTTACCTCTAGTGGGAGAAGGCTACCTATGACTGACACCATACTGACTTCTGGTCGAGATAAACGATTTTCAAATAGTGATGGATCTTTCTCAGAGGATCCCTTCTTGAGAGACTTCAGTCCTGCAGGATTTGATGAAAGGGATATCTTCTCCGAGGGTCTTGTTGGGGTAATTAAGAGAAAAAAGGATGCTGTGAAATCAACTGATTTTCATGATCCTGTTCGGGAATCTTTTGAGGCAGAACTTGAAAGAGTCCAGAAAATGCAAGAGCTCGAGAGACAGAGAATCATTGAAGAACAAGAGAAAGCTTTAGAGCAAGCGAGAAGGGAGGAGGAGGAAAGACACAGAAGGATTAGGGAAGAGGAGGATAGAAGGCGAAGGGTGGAAGAGGAAGCCCGGGAAGCTGCATGGAGGGCAGAACAGGAGCAACTTGAGGCTATTCGAAGAGCTGAAGAGCAAAGAGTTGCCAGAGAAGAAGAGAGGAAAAGAATTCAGTTAGAAGAGGAGAGGAGGAAGCAAGCTGCCAAACAGAAGCTTCTGGAATTGGAAGCTAAAATGGCCAAGAGGCAGGCTGTAGAAGTAAAGGATGATACTTCTTTGTCTAAAACAATAGTGGATGATAAACTGGACGTATCTATGATAGAAAATCATGTATCTCGGAGTGTAGATTTGGATACTTGGGAAGATGGGGAAAGAATGGTGGAAAATGTGACGACTTCAGGTCCATTTGAGTCATATGCTCATGGCAGACCTACTGAGATGAGCTCAAGACCTTACCCGTCTAGAGAAAGTTCTTCAAACACACCTGACAGAGGAAGACCCATTAATTCTTGGAAAAGGGATGTGGTGGAAAATGGAGTTAACTTCCATTCACCACTATTAGAACAGGAGACTGGTCATTACAGTCCTAGGCGGGATGCAATTGGTGGTGGCAGAGCAGGTCCACACAAAGAGATCCATGGAGGAGCTGGATACATGCCTTCCAGAGCCTACCTGAAACCCGGAGTGCAAGATTCAGATGAGTTTGGATTTCAAAAAGACCATAGATGGAACCTTTCTGGGAATGCCGATTCCTTTGGAAAATCGAGGGAGATGGATTCAGAATTTCATGATATTGCAGATAAATATGGTGATAGTGGCTGGGGGCAGGGACACTCTCGAAGCGTTACACGTCCTCCTTACCCAGAGCGCTTGTATCCTAATTCTGAGGCCAATGAGCTTTATCCCTATGGGCGGTCAAGGTATTCTATGAGACAGCCTCGTGTCCTCCCCCCGCCTGCGCTTGCTCCAGCTCAAAGGACTAATTATAGAGGTGTGACTGAACGTTCTGGTCCTTCAACTTTTCTAGATAATGGAATTCATTATACACATGCAACAAGGACTGAATCGACCAGGCAGACAGATTTTTATGGAGGTAATCATGGAGGTCTTGAGCCATCTGAGATTTTTGGACTGCAGCAAGAAAGTAGTACTTCTGAAGGCCAAAAATTGAACCATGGATCTAGGTGCGACTCACAATCTTCATTATCTGTTTCCAGCCCCCCAACCTCTCCACCTCATCTCTCCCATGATGAGTTGGACGAGTCTGGAGATTCTCCTTTAAAATCAGCTGTAGCAGAAGGGAAAAGAAATTCACTGACCGTTAGTGGATCAGTTGCCCACAATGGTAAATCTGGAGATGCTACAATATTGATTGTGACTGAATCAGTTTCTGCTGTTGAGGATGAAGATTGGGCTCTTGAAAATGATGATCCGATGCAGCAACAAGAAGAATATGATGAGGATGAAGACGGTTATAGAGAAGAGGATGAAGTGCGTGAAAGGGATGATGAGAATGTTGAGTTGAACCAAAAGTTTGACAGACTGGAACTTGAGGGAAGTGATTCACCTCATGTGATGGACAATGTGGTCTTAGGTTTTGATGAGGGTGTTGAGGTTGTAATACCAAGCGACGATATTGAGAAAAATATAGGGGATCAAGAAAGATCATTTGGGATTCATGACAGTTCTGTTGGTATCATGGAAGAAAGAGGGATTGTTGATGGGTTTTCTTCCGATGAACAAAATCTTCTGACCACGGATGGGATAAGTGCTGATAGCTCCTGCAGAAAGGTACCAGAAAAGTTGGCATTGCAAGGCTCTATTGGTCAACATGTTGGCGCTCCCTATTCAGAAGCAACAGCAGATCTTTTACATGGTGCTGATTCCTCTGGTAGTAATTGTTTAGCTACTCAGCAAACTGTCTCATCCTTTCCAGGTGATGTCACATATGCTACTAGTCAGATTGTTAATATGCCATCTTCATCTTCTGCTGGAAGTCTGGGTGATTTACCAATGAAGCTTCAGTTTGGGCTGTTTTCTGGTCCTTCTCTGATACCATCTCCAGTGCCAGCTATACAGATTGGTTCCATACAGATGCCTCTGCACATCCACCCTCCTGTTGGCCCATCCATCACTCACATGCATCCATCACAGCCTCCTATGTTCCAATTTGGTCAGCTCCGTTATACATCCCCTATCTCGCAGGGAATTTTGCCGATGGCCCCTCAACCAATGTCTTTTGTTCAGTCTAACATGATGGGCCATTTTAATCTGAATCAGAATGCTGGAGGCTGTGGGACTCATGAACCTTCTCAAGATGCTTCCAATCAGAATGTGACCAAGAGTGAGGAGCCAAGTTCTGTTTCTACACCACCCGAGCAATCTAATGGGAGCCCTTCCCTGGGTCTAAATACAGGTCAGAAGGCAGACAGTCATACTAACAATTCTGCCATTCATTCTTCTTCCAGGGTCTCTGGGCCTTGTGATGAGAAATTGAAGTCAGACTCTGGGGCCCAGGCAGAAGAGAAAGGACGGCATCATGCTTCTTCGAAGAATTACTTACCAGTATCAAAGGCAAGGGGCTCTGAAAGTCAATTACAGCATTCACAACAAATGATGCATACTGTTGCTGGTGAGAGAAACCACAGTGGACTAAGAGGTGTAGGTCCATCGTCTGGTGGCAGGGGGAGAAGATTTGCTTATGCGGTTAAAAATACTAACACAAGATCATTGGTCCAAGATCATGATATGCCACCAGATTCAAATGGGTTTCAGAGAAGACCTCGACGAACTGTCCATCGAACCGAATTTCGTATTCGTGATAACAATGACAGGAGATCAGCACATGTACCTGTATCTTCTGGTGGTACTGCAGGCTTGGATGTTAAGTCTACTTACACTGGAAAGACTGTGGGAGTTTTTGCTAGAAGTGGGTCCAAGAGAGGTACTATCTCTAATAGAACTATGAAGCAAAGAATTGAATCGGATCCCTTGGCTGGAAATATATTATCTCAGGATGTGAAATCTGGAGATAAATTGGCCAAAGAAACGGGGAAAGATTTATCAATTAGGAGTCAGAATAATAACTCACCCCCTAGTGAAGCAAATTTGAGGAGAAATGTTTCTGAGGAGGATGTAGATGCTCCTTTACAGAGTGGTGTTGTACGGGTGTTTAAACAATCTGGTATTGAAGCTCCCAGTGACGAGGATGATTTCATTGAAGTCAGATCCAAAAGGCAAATGCTGAATGATCGACGTGAACAGAGGGAAAAGGAAATCAAAGCAAAAGCACGCTCCACTAAGGTATCAATGCTTATAGTACATCTTTTGGAAATTGTGCTGATATCCATTTTTCCAATTATATTTCTCCCCAGTCAAAGACAATTTACCTTCCTCTTTTATATCATGTCAGGCATTACGCAAGCCACGTGTTTCCAGACAAAAGGATGTAGTTTTGAGAAGCCACACTAAGCACTCTATTTCAATGGGCAGTGATGAACCAGTCAACCCTCAGATGAATTTTTCTGCATCTGAGAGCTCTCACTTTGTAAGTGGAGGAGTATCAACAGGATTTACCACTGCAGCTTCCCAACCTCCAATTGGCACTCCTCCTGTCAATACTGAAACACAGGCTATCAAGTACATGTCCTTAATCAAGACTTATTTTTTTGATTCTTATCTAATGGAAGTAGCTAAGAATAAACATATTCTTCAATGTGTGCTGTATTATTAGGCCTTCCCAAGCAGGCTCTGTACCTGTTGTTCTTGTGAGTGGAACAGAACGTGAGTCTGGCCTGATGTTCGATAGCAAAAATAAGGTAATGAATCGTGTCGACTACTAGGGGTTCTCCTTGCCTATCTAGCTGGTGCTCAGAGTACGAGTTGTTTTTTCTCAGTGTCCTATTTGACATCCTATTGCAAGACTTAGAAAGGATATGATTTCCATTTCCTTTTTTTTTTTTTTTTTTTTGGCGATGCTTGTAACATTTCAAAAGTTTAATTTATCTTACTATATTTTTTTGTGCGTTAATAAATTCTTTCTGGTAGGTCATGTCTTTAAGCCAGACACAAATTGATGAGGCTATGAAACCTGCTCGGTATGATTCACACATTTCAGCTGTTGGAGGTCATTCCAGCACAGTTAGTGATCCAATCTTGGCGACATCATCCATTTTGGCAAAAGATAAAGCCTTTTCTTCTGGTGCAAGCCCAGTCAATTCGCTGCTTGCTGGAGAGAAAATTCAATTTGGTAGATTATATTTCAGAGCGAACTTAGCTTATACTGATATTTCACACACTCTCTTAAATGCACATTTTTTTTGTCATCAGGTGCTGTTACATCTCCAACGGTCCTTCCTCCGAGTAGCCGTGTCGTATCACATGGCATTGGTCCTCCAGGTTCTAACCGACCAGACGTGCAAGTATCCCGCAATTTTCCTGTATCTGAGAAAGACAATTCTCTTTTCTTTGATAAAGAGAAGCACCTACGGGACTCTTGTGTTCCCCTACAAGATAGTGAGGCTGAAGCAGAGGCGGCTGCTTCTGCTGTTGCTGTAGCAGCCATCAGCAGTGATGAGATAGTTGGAAATGGCTTGGGTTCAGTTAATGACACCAAAAGTTTTTCAGGTGCTGATATTGATGGCATTACAACAGGTAGCACTGCAGTGTGACTGGACTTAAAAGGGCATGCAGATAGCATAGGGTTTTGCATTCTTGAATTTGATTGTTTATCCTGTTTTGCAGGTGTGGTTGGAGATCAGCACATGGTAAGCCAATCACAGGGTGAGGAGTTATTAAGTGTTTCTCTGCCAGCAGATCTCTCTGTTGAGACAACTCCAATCTCGTTATGGCCACCATTGCCAAGTCCTCAAAGTTCAAGCCAGATGCTTTCTCATTTTCCTGCGGGTCCACCTTCCCAATTTCCCTTCTATGAGATGAACCCATTGTTGGGTGGTCCAATTTTTGCATTCAGTCCCCATGAAGAATCTTCTGGAACACAATCGTTGCCCCCAAAGACTACACCATCCAGTTCTGGACCTTTTGGAAACTGGCAGCAATGTCATTCTGGTGTCGACTCATTTTATGGTCCTCCAGCTGGATATTCAGGTCCTTTCATTGGTCCGCCTGGAGGCATTCCTGGGGTTCAGGGGCCTCCACATATGGTTGTTTATAATCATTTTGCTCCAGTGGGACAATACGGACAGGTTGGCTTGAGTTTTATGGGTACCACCTATATCCCCTCTGGAAAGCAAGCTGATTGGAAAAATACTGCAACATCCACTTCCATGCATGTTGGTGAGGGAGATATTAATAATGTAAATATGGCTAATGTGCAGCGAAGTGCTGCCATGACTGCTCCAATTCAGCATCTAGCACCTGGATCTCCTCTCTTGCCTATGCCCCCTCCATTGCCCATGTTTGATGTATCGCCATTTCAGGTAAAACCTCCTGCGTTATCATTCTTTAGTTTTCTCCTATTACTTCCTCAATTATAATGTCTTTTGCATGATCCTGTACATCAATTGTGTGGGAACAGGTGATTAATTTTGAAGTTTTCGTTTTGTCGTCTGTTTTTCCAATTGGTGAATAATTTAGTGAAATGTAAACGTAACACGAGAGATTTATTTTCATTTGTTCCTCCTAGCACTTATCAGGCATGTGTTATTGAAATCTTTTTGTATCTTAACAAAGTGGGGACCTTTCTTTTCCAGACTGCCTCTGATTTGCCTGTCCAAGCTCGGTGGGGCCATATTCCTGCTTCTCCTCTTCATTCTGTCTCTGTCTCCCGACCATTGCAGCCTCAAGTAGAAGGTGCATTGCCTTCTCAAGTCAACCACGGGCATTCAATTGACCAATCATTAGCTGCCAATAGGTTCTCAGAGTCTCGCACTTCAACACCATCAGATAATACCCCAGGTTTCAGTGTTGCTGCAGATACAAATGTTGCCTCATTTCCTTCCGAATTAGGATTGGTAGATTCTTTGAGATCAACAGCAGCTTCACCTGGTGGTGCAAATGTTGAATCTGTCAAGAATGATACAACTGATGTTGGCAAACACCAGATTGCAGGATCTGTGAAGAGTCACTTCTCTAAGAAGAATACATCCACCCAACACCAACATGGTAATAATAGCGGCCTTTATTATCAAAGAAGTGGCTCATCTCAGAGGAACAACACAGGAAATGAATTGCCGCATCATCGTAGGATGGGTTTCCATGGAAGAAACCAGTCATCCGGTATGGACAAAGGTTTTCCTGCTTCAAAGATGAAACAGATTTACGTTGCTAAGCAAACAAATACTGGAAATCCCTCTACATAAGTCTGAGACTATATGGAGATGCAAATACTGAATGTCGACTACTGGAAATCCCCTACATAAATCGAGACTATATGGAGATGCAAATATTGAATGTCGGTAGCGCATTTTATTTGACAATAACAACTGGTTTTGGTTACTATCCCCCCTGCAGTTTTGGAGCCTATCTATTGTGTCATCATATGGGCGGTGAGCCACACTTGAAATTGAGCAGTGAAGATGACACTCTTTCATGTTTCTTCTGTTAACTACTTGATTTGATGATGTACTGGCATATTCAAAAGAGTTGGACCTATAAGGTCATTTAAGTTAGTATATGATTAATGTAGTAATATTTTTGTTGATTATTAATCCGATTAAATGTGGAGAACCTTCCAATGAGAATGTGTTGGTGAATATTCATATCCATTTATATATCCTGGAAGTATGCCATATTTCTTAATGTCACATTTTTGCCCTTCCAGATTGTGCTGATTGTATCCAAGAAAGCCTCCGTTTTCCCTTTTGTTATATTTTTATTTTATTTTTAATGGAGTTCATCGGCTTGGCAGGCACTATCTCACTGTATCTGTAATGATCTGTTTTCTTTTGTGCAAGTGTGAATGTTTACTTGTAATTATATCATCTTTTTCCTCCCACATCTCGATTAAAATAAAACTTCTTGATTAACTCTCTCTTCCATCATGTTCGTCGCTCTAAATAGGTGAATGTAGTTTAAACTTTAAACTTTAATAGATAATAAAATAAGTAATAAAAAGAGATGGTAAAATATAAAATGGGTGTGGAAGGGGCGTAAGTATGTTTGGAAGGGGTTTATGTGAGTAGTAAATGTTAATAGTGAAAATGTATGTTTGTTTGAAGATTTCATAGGGTAAATAGTGAAAATTGTAGATGTCAAATCAATATTGTAAATGTGAATAGTGAATATTGTAGATGTCAAATTAATGTTGGAAAATGTGGTTTGATATAATATTTTATTGTGAAATTGTTAGTTGATGTGATATTTTTTATATTAAAAAATGTATTTGATAGTGATTGATAATTGTAATATATGTAGTAATAATTATGTTCGCATTTTGTGATCCAAATTTAAATGTGGAAACATAAGAAATTTTGCCATAAGAAAAATCTATAAGACTATCTTCATTCACAACCCATGACCTACCCATGACCAAGGTCATGGGAAAAAGACAAAATTAAAGAAAAATAAAATAAAGAAAAAAAAATATAAAAGACACAACCTATCATGTTGTGGGTTGGTCAACCAACCCAGGTCACAACCCAAGTTATTACCACTTTTATGTCATGTGTCTCAATATCGTTGGTTGTATTAAATTTTTATTGATATAGTTTAAATTATTGATTAATGATATAATTTTTTTTAAATTATCAAAATTCATATTGTTTTTTCTATAAGTAGAGTCTAATGTTGACATAATTAAATATATAATTTGTATTTTCTATATTTGTAATTTAATATTTCATGCATTTTTTTTCGATTTTTGCATTCCAACTATTGTAATTTTAATTTAATTATTGTGTTATTATGTTATTTTAAATGTATGGTAAAAAAAAAATCCTTTTATAATTGTGGAATTAAAAAAAATCTATGCAATTATTATATTTTTAAATATAATTAAAAAATCGATTATTTAATCTATGAGAAAAAAATATTTTATGTTGTATTTGTAGATGAAAAAGAAATAATATTTTATTAAAATGTTGGGTTGTATTAGGTTGTTGATAAAGTATAAAAAATTTGGAATTTGGTTAGGTTGTAGATTGTATATGTGGATGAGAGAGAAATTAATATTTTTTTGTGAGGTTGGATTGTGGAATTTGTTGATGAAGATAGTCTAACTGATCTTGCATTGAGATCTTAGGGTTTTGCCCAGTAAAAAATCTAAAACTGATCTTGCATTGGGATTCTAAGATTTCGTAGCTAAATACCATCCGAATCTAGTTAGATTTTTTGTTTTATTTTTGGCAAAAACTTAGATCTCGAAATCTCGAAACTACTTAGATTGAAATTTGTTTTCTTGTTTTTTTTTTTTTTTTTCTATTTTTCTTGGGTAAACCTCTCATCTTTTTTTGGACAGAAACTTAGATCTTGAAACTTAATGTAACAAGATTAAAGGTCTTGAAACTACTTAACATCAAGATTTGTTTCGATTATTCTTTCCTAGGTAAAACCTTAGACCTTGAAGCTCAATGCATCGAGATCTAAGATCACAAAACTATACACTATGAGTATCTAACTTCTCTAATTTAAGGACATTTATGTCATTTGAACAATGGTGAAAATAATTATTTAATATTTATTATTATTTTTATCAAGCATATATTTTTCATTTTTCCCTATGTATGAATGAGTAGAAAATCCTCCCAACTTTATATGAATCAAAAGTGGCTATATATCTATGGCACTACACTGATCCCTGCAGCTTTACTAAGTTGGTTTAGTTCCATCAGCATCCTCACATTATTAGCATCTTCCCACTTCCCTTCAGCTGCATATATATTGTGCAGAATCACATAAGCTCCACTATCATTTGGCTTCATATCTACAACAATCCTTCCTATTTCCTCTCCTAGCTCATAATTTCCATGGCTTAAACATGCACCCAATAGAGATTCAAGCAAGTTTCTAGAAGGTTTACATGATACATTCTTCACGATTTCATACGCCTCGTTCAAGTGCCCCGTTCTACCAAGCATATCCACCATACATCCGTAGTGCTCCATCCCCGGCTTTATACCATCGTGTATCATAGAGTCGAAAACCTTCTTCCCTTGCTCAACACATCCACCATGGCTACAAGCTGATAAAATACTCATATATGTAACTTTGTCAGGTTTAAAACCAAGAGCCCTCATCTGTGAGTAAAGATTTAGAGCAGTTTCAGCAAAGCCATGCAATCCATAGCTGTTTATCATAACACTCCAAGAAACAGTGTCCTTATAAGGAAATGCCTCAAAGAGCATTCTTGCAGAAGAGATGCTCCCACATTTTGCGTACATGTCAATCAACGAGTTGCTAGTAGCTACATCTTTGTCGAATCCTTTCTTGACTAGATAAGCCAAGGCCGAGTTTGAAACGTGCAGGTTGTTGAGGTGTACACAAGCTGATATGAGGTGGAGAACTGTGATGTGGTCGGGCACCGTTTCACTATGAAGCAACTCACAGAAGTAGGAAAACGCCAGACCACCATTTCTGAGAAGTAGATGAGCTGATATAATGGTGTTCCACAAAGAAATACTAGTTTTATCTCCAATATGAAACAGAGTCATGAAAGACTTAGGCTTTTCAAATCTAGCATACATGATCATTAGAGATGTGAGGAGATGAGTTTCAAGTGGAATCAATCTCCTGATCATGTAAGCATGGATAGATTTACCTTGATCAAGGACCTCACACCGTGGTAATACATTCAACAAAGTTACATAGTTTGGCTTTTGATCCCCGTCTACCATATCCCTAAACAATTCCATCGTCTCCTTGTTTAAGTTATGGTAACGATAGCCAGTTAATAGAGCATTCCAAGAAACCACGCTTTTATCAGGCATGTCATTGAAGAACAATCTTGCTGCATCAAGTTCTCCACAATTTATATACATGCTGATAAGAGCATTAGCTAAGGAAATATCAGTTGTCATAGCAGTTCTTATAGAATAGCCATGAATAGACAAACCAAGCTGTGGAATTTGACACTCATGGCAAGCACGAAGGATGCTTATTAAGGTAACTGAGTCAAGGTTTACTCCTCCTTTCCTCATGTGATGAAATAGGAGCACTGCTCTGTCTAATTCTTCGTTATCTACACATCCGGAAACCATTGTTTTCCATGAAACAACATCTTTCGAAACCATTCTGTCAAATATTCTGAAAGAGTAGGCCAACTCATAGCAACTGCAATAAAATGCTAACAACGCGTTTAACACATTGAAATTTGAATCGATACTCTTTCTGATAGAAAAAGCATGTGCGGACTTTCCCTGGCAAGTTGCTTTTAGTTCAGAGCACGATGAAAGGAGACTAATGATTGAGATTGCATCTGGAACAAAACCATTCATCTGCATGAGAGAGAAGAAATCCAAACTCTGGTTGCAAAAGCCATGGCCAACATATGCAGATAACATTGAATTCCACAATAGGAGGCTCCTAGCTTGTATGTTATGGAAAAGGAACTCAGCTGAATCCATATTCCCTAGCTTAGCATATGTCGACACGAGAGCTGTCACAACAGAGAGCTCTTTCTCAAATCCATATTTAACTACATAAGCATGGAAGGACTCCATAGTACCAAGATTTTCAGACGAGGGAAGAAGAGACACGAAAGTCAGAGTATTCGGCTTCATGTCATTGAGCAGCATTGTCTGAAAAACAGCAAGAGCACTTTCCGGTTTATGATTCCGAGAGTAAGCAGATATCATTGCACTCCAAATGGCGTCATCTTTTCTCGTTGAAGTATTAAAGATCTGTCTAGAAGCTAACAGATCACCACAATTAGAGTACAGTGAAATCAAAGCAGGTAACAGATATTCCTCCTCAATGAATCCAAGTTTATAAGCCAATCCATGGAGAGAAATACCAACAACATTAAATCCACCTCGAGAGCAAACAGGTAACACACTCGCGAATGTGCTGGCATTAAGCTTCACACCCATTACACATATATCCTGGAAAACCTGAAGAGCCTCATAATCAAAGCCATTAATGAAATATCCAGAAATCAATGTATTCCAAGTGACCACATCTGGTTGAGGAATTTCATCAACCACCTTAAGTGCATTCCCCATTTCACCAACTCTTGAGTGGAAACCAATAATGGCAGTTTGCACGACCAGATTCTCTCCAAACCCACATTTCAAAACAGCACAATGCATCACATTACCGAACCAGACATCACATAAAGCCGTACAGGCCTTAATCACAAAAGGGTAAGTGTAATTATCCGATGAAACTCCAGACTTTCGACAAATTCTATACACAAACACCACATCTGCAAAGAACCCATTATCACATAAGCTTCTAAGAAGTGAATTCTGCAAGTAAAGACTCGGTTTTTCGATTGTTCTGAATGCAGAAAGAGCTAAATCAGGGCAACCCAGATGACAGCATTGGTTAATGAATTGTTTGACTAAAGACTTATGTTTAAACAAGCCATGTAATGTTAGCAATGAGTTTAAGGACATCAAATCTTGGCTTTTCTGGCAGAATGATAACAGAGAGAGAAAGTGATCGACTAATGGTGGATTAGTATGAAGTGAGTGGTTGAATACAGAGAGATGAGAGAGAAATTTTGGGAGAAATGGATATCGTAGAGAAGCACGAGAGAGTAAGGTGGCCATGGAGTGTTCAGCATCGTCGTACTGTCACTACATAGTACTATATATTATTTATATTGAAAATATATATTTATAATTTTGTTTTGAAATATGATCATGTGTGCACTTGGTGTACATGTAATTCGAATCGACCCAGTTTTTGACCCGGATCCGCATGTTTTTAAATTTTGCTTCCTTTTTTTTTGTTTCACGTTGTGACTTTTATGTTGTAAATGCGTGGCTTTTATATTATAAATGTATGACATTTATGTACAACTATCATGACATTTATGTACTGTAACTTAGAAAAAAAATGAAGATTTCAATATATGCGACCTTTATGTTATATTATGTCACATTTATGTACAAATATTCTGACCTTTATGTAATATATAACGATGCATAAATGTCAGAATATTTGTACATAAATGTGACATAATATAACATAAAATTCACATTAATATCATATAAAGGTATATAATACAAATTATGTTGAAAATCTTCATTTTTTTCCCAAGTTACCGTGCATAAAGGTAGGGATAATTGTACATAAAGGTCACATATTAATAACGTAAAGGTCACACATTTATAACATAAAGGTCAAGACAAAAATTTGAAAAAAAAAAAATTTAAAAACTCGCGGATTTGGGTTGGATCGACCAGGATTGCACGGATCTTAGATTCGTGCACCTGGTGCACATGAGTTTTTGTATATAATCTATCTACCAAATGAATCAAAAAAAAAAAAAAAATTGAATATGTGTAATATTTTGATTTATATGTTATTCAACTGTTGGAAAATGTATTAGCATTTAGAAACATATTGATATAACAATGTTAATGGGTTGATTGATATGTTGATTAACATATTGATAAATGCTAATATTTTTTATAAAATATAAAATTCTTAAATAATAAAAAAAACGTATACAATCTTTTCGATGATACCAATTACATCAGCAAGAAATAATTCTGAAGGTTGAAACTCATCAAATCATGATTAATATTTTTATTGCCAGAACTCTGAGACGGTTGTATTTGAATAATTATTTTGTTTATATTTATCTTACTATTTTAATTATAATGGATATGTTTTGAATTTTGGACTTTTTTATATTTTTTATTATTTCTCTTTTCATGTACAGAGCTAGAGCTATATTAGCGCTACAAATAAATATTTTCTCTGAAATATATTTGTGACAATACATTTCATGTAACAATGAAGAATATTGACCCTCAAAACGTCCAGTTTTATTTCATCTACATAGTAAAAACTCTACCATGAATCTTGCTTATATTGATCGATCGATCAAATAGAATAGAATACGAGATGTAACCTTAAATCACAACAACACATATACATGAACTAGTACGAGTCATATGACCACAAAATAAAGATCATAAAGCTCCATACATGTGAATTACAGACATTGACAACTTCAAAGAAGAAACTTATTTATTGTAATTTTCTTTCAAAACATTTAAAACCCTATTAGCTACTTCTTGTCCAAACAACCTAGGGAAACTTGCACCAAGATCCACCTCAATAGTTGTGTTCTTAATTATTTGATCCCTTTCAGCCAAATAAGCCGTCTCAGACGCTCCCACGCGCCTCTCAGAACAGGCACACGACTCTATCCAAAATTGCAATAGATCCTTAGAAACAGGGCTCACATGGTCTTTAACTATCTCTTCAATGTTTCCCGATTCACCAGCGTCTATGCTCACTATAATCGCTGTTGGAGAGAGAAGGGATCGTACGTAGAGAGATGGCGAGAAGTAAGGCCTTACCTCCGGCAACATGTAAAGGCGTTGCCTATGTTTTTCCAACTCAGTATCTTCATAGTAGGTTTTGAGGTAATGAGGATAGAAGACGAGATCTTTTCGTGGAGTCAAATCAAGAACTAGGACGAGGGATGAAGGGCTGCTTTGGATGAGGTCGAGCAGAAAGTGTGGGGCATCAGTCGAGGGCTTTAAGTAGGCCGAGAGGCTCGTTATGTTGAGGGCCCCACCGGACGGCAACTTGCAGTGTATCCAGCCTCCCAACATGAAATCAATCTGATATACATTTTTTTTTTTTAATTTCATAAGATTTGAGGATTACTTTGGGAAATAAGTTGATAAGCTATGATCTGAATACTACTATGTTGTTTGTATCAAACTTTGATATATTGCTTTTATCTCCTCTGTTTTCATGAGTGAGATTAAAATGCAGTGATCTCAAAAGCAAATACATGCACCTAATAGACTAGGATGAGATCTAGCTGTTAATTCTCACATTTGCTTCACTTATTCAATGTAATAAGTTCATTTAGAATATTAATCACATTTGATTTTTTACCAATCCATTAAGAGGTTGGAGTTTATATGTTTTAAGACCTTATAAACTGCTCAAGAGTGTCATAAGAAATTTTAGAAATAAGAATTTATTTTGTTTGAAAATAAGGAAAACACCGTCTCATTTCTAAAATAATCGGACACATTTTCAGTGTCGTATGAAATGAAATTTAAATTTGTTAATTTGAATTTTGGTCTTATATGCAATGTAATTTTCATTTTCCGACAACTAAATATTCGTTTTCAATTTTGGTCTTCTATATTTTAATTTTTCCAAATTAAGTTCAATTTTCATTGGAATTTTCAAAATTGTTGACATAGTCGTCAGAAATTCTGACATGATAGCCAAATTTCGTTGGTCACGTCAATGATATTGATATTTACAACCAAAATTGATTGAAATTGAAAAAAAAAAATCAAAACACGATGACCAAAATTGAAAAATAAATCTTTTTGTCAAAAAATAGAAAACATATACAACATCGAAATTGAAATTACTTGGGTATTTTATGCAAATGTAATTTAAAAATCATCGGAAATTGAGAATGTGCCAAGAAAAAGTCACGAATTCTAGTGAATTTTTAGGATTAAATTCGTAATCATTAATCATCTAAAAAGTAAAAACATATGATTAATTACAAGCTGCAAAACTCATAAAATTGGACTGTGCTATAGCAATAGTTAATTAAACTAGTTTTGCAATTGCCAATAATTGAAGAGAGGAGTATACCAGAGAAGAAGGGAGGCCGGATCTGAGTTGGAGAGAAGCAAGGGCGGTTCCGGTGGGGTTCCCAAAGTGTTGTACATCCGGCGGCAAGGTACAATCAGGGTGAAGCGAGGATCCGATGTGGGTCTCCACACTGGATAACAGCTCCACCATAAGGTTTCTGATGGGAGCAGACGCATGAGGGAAATCCTTGAATTTGGCTCTCAGCTCCTCGCCGGAATCCATGGAAGCCGATGGTCGACAAAATCGACTTCTCGAAACTGAAAGCCCGGTACTGTAAGAAGATGGTGGAAAATGGATGATGGGATTTGAAAAGGTTGGAGATGAGATTATAGCCATAAAAGGATCAACACTTCTCCTTTGCCTTTTCCTCTAATACTTGAGAATTGAGAGATATTTTAAGACTAGTAAAATGCTTCTTCACTTCGCTAAGTTTGGGAAATTATAACCTTTGTTAGGGACTTGTGGGTGAAAAGCCACTGAAATTTGAAAAGTTTGGTGAAAATGGATTGGAGTTGGACAATTTTTTTAAGCATACGACTAAAATTGAATTTTCAGAATTACAGGACTAGTTTTGGATTTTTGGGCACTTGGTTTAACTTATAAGACATGACTAAAAATGAATTTAATCTATAGAACTAACAAAAGGAAGACACTTGTTCTCTAGTATTGAAAAGTTACTATCCATCTAGAAATAACAAGGGATGATATTTTGTTATGAATATATGGTGCAAGTTAGGTTTGTCGCACTTTTCAACCTCAATTTATTATAGTAGTAGTGACATATGATAAATTTGCTGGTAAAATTGAAATAGTCTTGTCGAGTGCATCTAACGATGATATAATGACATCGCAATAAGATATCATAAGTCAATATTATAATCGAAATATTACAAATAAAAGTTGTAATTGAAATTTTAACTAAAAGATAATGACTTTTGATATATAATCAACCCTTAATGTAATATTCTTTCAAAACATTTAAAACTCTGTTAGCTATTACTTCTTGTCCAAACAACCTTGGCAAACTTGACCCAAGATCCACCTCAGTAATTGAATTCTTATCATTTGATCCCTTTCTCTCAGAACATGCACACTTTTCTATCCAAAATTGCAATAACTCCTTAGAAACAGGACTTACATGGTCTTGAACTATCTCTTCAATATTTTCCGATTCACTAGCTTTAGTGTCTATGCTCACTATAATTGCTGTAGGAGAGAGAAGAGCTCGCATATAAAGAGACGACAACGTGTTGCCTACGTCTTTCCAACCGAGTATCTTCATAGTAGGTTTTGAGGTAATGAGGATAGAAGACGAGATCTTTTCGTGGAGTCAAATCAAGAACTAGCACGAGCGATGAAGGGCTGGTCTGGATGAGATCGAGCACCAAGTGTGGGGCATCAGTCTAGGGCTTCAAGTAGGCCGAGAGGCTCGTAATTTGGAGGGCACCACCGGACGGCAACTTGCAGTGTGTCCAACATCCCAACATGAAATCAACCGGACATACATTCTAAGATTTGAGATTTGCTTTGGGAGATAAGTTGACAACTATGATTTTCTCTGTTTTAATGAGTTATATATAACATGCAGTACATACACCTAATAAATAGATTTGAGGATACTTATTTGTTGTTTGATACAAGTATATGTTAGACTCAAGATGTAACAAACTAGTAAGACTTTCTGATTAAACTTAATTAGCTCACATATGAGAAGAAAGAGTCAGTATATGAGATTTGAGAGAGAATATTCTATTTTCTGTAGTATATGTATTTGATTTGTGGGAGAGCTCTGAAAGAGATGATAGAGGTGGTTGGGGATCATAATTTAAAAGGGCATTTAAGATTTTAGAAAAAGTTGGGTAAAAATGGTGTTTTGTTATGCTTATTGTGTAGAAAAACACATTTACACTAAAGATTATATTATAAGATTTCAAGTCTTATCTTATACTTTCAAATAAAAATATTTATGTATTTACAAGTATGAATTTTGTGAAACCATTTATAGATTATTGATCTAGGGTCAATCCACCACTCAAAATCAAATATAAATTTATACAAATTGATTTGTTTTGAGGATAGTGGAGTACGATCTGTTACAAAAATTTATATCTAAAAATATAAGGTTAATATCATTTGCAACATGCACTATACGCTTTTTCACACTTTGGAACCTAAACTTTATTTTTTTCGATCACAATCTTTATTATACGTATTTTGCAATTTTGCAACCTCCAACAACAAATTCTGACCAAAAATCACACACGTGATTTGCAGATGCGCAACTGGAGGATGTTTTTGTCTTTTTTCTCTATTACAAGATCAGATTGGAAAATAATATTAAACCCCAAAATATATGATTATATTACAAGTTACATAACTCATACACGACAAAAGAATTGGACTAGTTTTGCAAAATTTGCTAGTTTAGCATCAATACAACCGTCTTGAATTGAAGAGGATACCTGAGACGAAGGGAGGCCGGATCTGAGGTGGATAGATGCACGGGCAGTTCCGGTGGGAATCCATGAACTTGGCTCTCAGCTCCTCGCCAGAATCCATGGAAGCCGATGATCGACTAAATCGATTTCTTGAAACTGAAAGCCCACTCTTTGGAGTGATAAAATAAGATGGTGGAAAATGGATTTGAAAATGTGGGAGATGAGATTATAGCCATTACGGATCAATGTTAGAAATTATTTAATCAAATAGCATGCGTTACTATGTATATATAAGTATGCGTTTAACACAAATAACCAAATAAAGAATATTCTTTTACGATGATGATTAATCGAAATTAATTAAGAAGAATAATGTTGGAATGTTTTGAATCCTTTTATGGTGAAGGGTGCCCCCAACATTATCCATATATATTTTATTTTTTCTCTTTTTGCTGCCATCTTTTTTTTTTCTTTTTTTTTTTCCTTCCCTTTTATTATATATATATATATATATATATATATATATATATATATATATATATAAATTTTTCTCTCTTCCTTCTCAATTTCTTCATATAATTGCTACAAAGTGATACTTGAAAAATATATAAAGTGATACCTCAAAAGTATACAAGTGATATTTTTTACTGAATGAACAACTAATACATTAAGAGTAAATATGTAATACCTTATACTATAAACATTAATACTTTAAGGTAAATATATAATACCTTCAAGGTAAATATGTAATATCTTAAATGTGCATATCTAATATCTTAAAGGTAAATATGTAATATCTTAAAGGTGCATATCTAATACCTTATACTATAGGGTAATTCTACTATACACCGTTGTATTAATACACCGATGTTTTTTTACTGCGGTAACTTCTCTGTAAGTTAATTTTTCTGTTTTGGGCTGGGCTTGGATGTTGCACATTCTCACACTCATTTTACATCCTAAGTTGCAATATGGCCTTTTTGTTTGCATTTGATTTTGCTTGCATTTACTCATTGTAAATCAATTATACTGTATGCAGAAATCGAAATAAATGTAAATGAATTATCACAATAATTTTTGTTCATTTTGAATTTATTAATACATAATATTACATGCATTTTGTTTGTTGAGATATATTGTTGCATCCAAATTTAAGCCATACATTGTGGAGATACAACTATCCATTGAAATCAATATTCAAAATCTTAATTATGATTTAATAGATTGAATATATTTAATTAATTCACGTTGCATACTATATTAGCATCCACTCAGGTTGCATCCTATTTCATCGGATATTGGTTGCATACTAATTCATCTAATTCATCGAAAATAGGATGCAACCTGAATGGATGCAAATATAGTATATATGCAACCTGAATGGATGCAACGTGAATGTATGCATCAATGAATTAATAACAATACATTACCAAATTAACAATACAACACCAAAATAGTATGCAATCTGAATGGATGCAAATACGATCTTCAACGTTGATTACTATATTGCATGTATGAATGAATTAATAACAATACATTACCAAATTAACATCACAACACCAAAATGGAAGCAACAATAATTTTGAATGCATGCCAACAAATAATTAATTAATAGACATAACAATATAATATACATATTATTTTCAAATTTGTTTGATGGTGATTAATTATGATCACCAATGCTTCAAACTTAGATTTCGTTTTACAAAATAATTTTTAATCATATTAGGTTATATTTGATGTTAACAATATCATTTTATATTATATGTTGTTTTCTTGATTTATAATATTAATACAATGAAAATATGAAATACAAAATTTTGAAAGTGGAATGATTGTGATGATGGAATATTAAATGTCTTCCAGTATAAGACATAAGAAAAAACATTAAGCTTAATTATGAAATCAAATATGTATTCAATAGATTTAATAATCTATTATATATATATATATATATATATATATCTTTTTTGTCAATATAAGGTCAATACGCATAGTCTTAGAATCCAAATCTAAAAGGGCAAAAACTTTTGTGTGTGCACGGATCCAAATCTGTGCACAACAATACTATTATATTATATGAAGTAATACTATTATATTATATGAGTGATACTGTTATATTATATATAGTTTTAACAGTATTACTCATATAATATAACAGTATTACTTCATATAATATAACAGTATTTATTGTGCACAGATATGGATTTGTGCACCTTGTGCACAAGAGTGTCACTCATCTAAAAATACCTTAACATATCAAAATCCATCCTAATCGAATTCATATATTCTCAAGATATGAAAATTCATTCTAATCAAATTAGGATCTAAAAATGACGTTGAGATACCAAATCGAATATATATATTGTCGAGATATGAAAATCCATTCTAATTTACCGGATCTAAACATGACGGCAACATGCGTATCAAGATTGTGTAGATTATAAATCATATGCAATCTGATAAAATAGGATGCAACCAATATGAGATGAATTAGTATGCAACAAATATCCGATGAAATAGAATGCAACCTGAATGGATGCAAATATAGTATGCAACCTGAATGGATGCAACTTGAATGCATGTATCAATGAATTAGTAACAAATACATTACCAAATTAACAACACAACACCAAAATAAGATGCAATCTGAATGGATGCAAATACGATCTTCAACGTTGAACTTGAATGCATGTATGAATGAATTAATAAAATATATTACCAAATTAACATCACAACACCAAAATGAATGCAACAATGTTTTATAGAAGGACTCTGCCTGTATCACACTCTCAAATGTTTGTCTAATTAAATCTTCAGAAGTCCACTCTTAGACGCCCTTGCCAACCACAAACAAGCATTTCCTCTGTTTCGTCATCCATGGATTTCGACTCCGCACTGCATCTGCTTTCTCGATCATCTCTATCTTCGTCTGAATGCACTCTTGATCCACATTCATCGCTCTTAGAGTGATGGATATTTGTATGTTCAGGAAATGTATTTCCAAATCTGATGTCCTCTATCTCAACTGTTGATTTCCTACACAATGACTACTCACATGCACCTGCAAATTGGGACACAACTCATTTATTTGCGTAGCAAAGTTGCACAAACATACACTACAAAGAAGCTGAACATACTAATTTCTGATTTTGTAATTTTTCCCACCCATGACATAGTGGTTTGCTACACTTAATCGATAATTTTAAATACATGATTTTAGAATTTCATTGTAGCTTCAATATATTTACATATGATGTATCAACATGATAGTTGGATGATCAACAGATGAAAATGAGATTTAATCGAACACATGCACTTTTACATATATGCCATCTGAGAAGTCTAAAACTCAACATCATATATGTCCATTGCAAGATCAGCGACATAAGTTTGTAGTGAACCATTTCTGAATTAATGTGTTGATTTGATTACAATAAAAACTCACATTTCAAATCGAGAAGAAATGTAGATGAGACCACTGATTAGTTCGCATCAGGCGATCCTAATGTTTGTAGTTAGACATCTGGCCTTCGTTTCCTTCGTAATGTCTTTTGTTTTGGTTGTTTGGATATTTTTCTATGAAAGAGATATGAAGGGCTAGCGTGATTGATAAATTTAAACAAGTCAAATCAATATTAGACTCAGTCAAGTGTTATGCTTAATCATATTGTAATTCGAACCTGCATGCAGATTGCGTATCATTACAATATTGGCAAATCCTCCAGTTAATTTCTATTTTTATTTATTCATATTTTTCTCTTAATTTAATAAAATGGTTTTTATATATTTATGTTGTATGGGTGTGTTATTTTGTGCAATTTGAGATGTGTTTTTCACAATACTTAGTAATTTTTATTAGCAACGTTAACTTTAGTATAATAAATTAGCTTGTTTAGTTAGCTTTAAATATATACTCTTATGTTAAAAAAGAGATTGTAGTCTTATAAAAAAATAATTTGGGTAGTTGCAAATGTGGTCATTCTTATATATTACTAGTATAAGTCTCGTGTGATGCACTGACATATAAATTTTATTATTTATACATTTGATATGAAAATAGGGAATACGAGAATTAATTATTTTTAAACTAGAATTTAAGTCTTATTTATTACCTTTTTTGACTCATGACCATGAAATTTAAATATTTTGAGTTTGATATGAAAATCTTAATTTTAAAAAGAGAAAAAGGTTCTCATAATATTTCAATCTCATTTGGTATACTGGTGTGATGTATGGACAAATAAATTTGAAGTGTTAGTAATTTTTTGATATATAATTCTTGTTCATGAAAAATAATATAGTTGTCCAGAGTTATTTCGATTTAATTTACTACCCATATAATTTACGAATTTTAATAATTTTATTTTCATCATACTGTTTTTGTCTACTTTATGACTTTGATTTGGTCTTCGTCATCTATGAGTAACAGGACAAAATTCATTTCTCGTCCTTCCCTAGGGACGTTGTCCAATTTTAGTCATTTTGTTTTCCAATCATCAATTTTAGTCCTCCTAAATCTCCGGTTGTCCAATTTTAGTCCGATATTGCCCAATTTTGGTCCTCCTAACTCGATTTTCCAGTCAGGTCCGGGCAAGTGCACAACACTTGCCCCCAATTTCAACTGGTTGATGATTTTACGCTGATGTGACTTATATTTTCAGACGTGTCATTTCATTCCCTTTTTTTCCATAAAAAATGTCATGTCATTATTTTAGCACCAAAATTAAATACTTAATAAAAAAACTCTAATTCCCAAATTCCCAAAAAATTCTAAAGAACCCTAATTCCCAAATTCCCCAAAGACGCATTAGCCCACTCAAATTTAACAGAAAAATTATTGCCTTGTACCCCACACAAATCTCACATGAAAAACCGAAATCAGATTCCGATTGGATTTATTATAACACTTTAATCATGATATTAATTTGGGGGTAAAAATCGCTAAACGCGTGAGAAGATGATCATCGTTCAACCATATATATCAGAAAAATAGCATGCAATATCTAGAGAGAGGGATTTCAACTGTAATCGTAGATGTTGTGAAGAACGTTAGTGTAGTCAGAGAATTTTCCACCGACGTCGGCGACCCAACCGGATTAAAATTGGAGGCGAGTTCCCAAACAGGATTGGAGAGTTTTCCGCCGAAGCCGACGACCCAACCGGTGCCGAGCTCGACGGTGGCGCCGCTGAAGTGCTCCTTCCGTATACGGCCACCAATCCTGTCGGCGGCCTCCAGTATCAAGACGTCTCCGACTCCATTAGCCGCCAGCACTTTGGCCGCCGTTATACCTACATCCATTAATCAGTGCTCATCATAAAATTAATCTCGATTAATCAGCATTTTGCAAGAGAGAAAAGATATTTGCCTGATTTAGCCTTTTTATAATTAAGTATTTAATATTGGTGCCAAAATAATGACATGTCATATGACGTGACATTTTTTATGGAAAAAAAATTGGAATGAAATGACACGTCTGAAAATATAAGCCACATCAACATAAAATCATCAACTGGTTGAAATTGGGGGCGAGTGTTGTGTACTCACCCGGAGCTGACCGGAAAATCGAGATAGGAGGACCAAAATTGGGCAATCGGGCTAAAATTGGACAACCGGAGATTTAGGAGGACTAAAATTGATGATCGGTAAATAAGAGGACTAAAATTGGACAACGTCCCTATGAAAGGACAAAAAATGAATTTTGTCCATGAGTAACACTTCTTTTCCAACTACTTTTTCTCTTCATAATTAATTACATAAAAATTACCAAATTTGAGTCGGATTTCAATTGCAAAATAAATTTTTATTCTAATATTGTTGGTCATCTACTTTTTTTTTTCAATTACAAAGTCAACTTAATTTTATGATACCTATTTTCGATGACACCATCACCACTAGTTGCGTTTTGACGAGATTGTCTCAAATCTTCCTCCAATTTTATCAAGCATGATGGAAAAATGCGACTAACGTCGGTAAATTTTTAAGGGTAAAATACAAAACTACATCTCAAATATATGTCATTTAGCGTTTGTTATATCATTTTTAAACATTTTCATTTCATTATATAAATTACATGGATTTTACAGGTTACAATATTTTCGATTGTTACATCATCAAATAGTTTTTTAAGTGATATTCTTCTTATTTATTGCATGTTTTTATTGATTTTTTTTATCTGAAATTAGGTATCAAGTAGGGATGAGCCTTGATTTTAATTCTAATTATAAACTCCATCTCCTCAGTTTGATCTGACAAATTATTCCTTTAGCTTGTAAATTGTAAATACTACTTTAATTGAATTTAGAGGGTGGTTTCTTTGGAATGAAGCTATGAATCAAGATTTCATTCTATTCACTACAACTCCACTTATTTTACAAAGAAATGGAAAAGGGAAAAAGGAGATATGTTTGACATCAGATTTTGTACAGCACAAAATCCTAGCCAAACATTCAAAATATCGATCCGGCTTAAAGAAATCGAACCGAATAAAAAATATAAAAATCAAATAAAGTAAGAAAACACTGCGCCCAGTGCCTACTCGGATAAATTTATTCGGCTTGTTTTGGCCGGTCAGTTTTAGCCGGACATAATGTTTTTATATAAGAATTGAGAGAAAATCTCGAATTGCTTGAATACAATGATTTTAGATCTAGAATTTCTCCTCTTTCGAATGATAATTGAGGCCCTATTTATAAACTAAATGTAATGATATAAAACTTAGTGAATAAGACTCAAATCCCCCAATTTTAGGGTCTAGATAAGGATAAATTGGGTAAAAATCTATCTAAATCGGATATGATTTGATCTTGATTTGTTTCACTACTTGAAGACTCATTCTTGAAATAAACTAAGTCTTTTATGTTCTTCTTGTGATGATGGCCTCAATTTCTGGTCTTCCACCTGATCCCCAGAAATGACCTGGCCATGGATCCCCGGAAATGACCTGGCCGGTTCGGTCTCAGCCCAAACAACTCTCTGGCCTTCTAGTCAGTTCAGTCTTCTCCCGAGCCGGCTCTGGTCTTCTGGCCTTCTAGTCTTCTCTTGAGCCGGCTTTGGCCTTCTACTTGATCTCTAGAAATACCTTGAGTAATAACACTTTTGGACCACACCAACTACAGTACCTGAACTCAAATCAATCGTGAGCCAAACCCAGTAGCCAGATGGACATGGCCACGGACCCGTTTGGTCGGGTCAATACCCGCTAGCTCGGTCTTAGTTGGGTCGGAGCCCGGAGGTTCGACGCCTGGCCGGGTCGGTCCTGGTCGGGTCGGACACCGATGGCTCGATGCCCTGCTCGGTCCTGGCCGGGTCGGAGTCCCACAGCTCGGCGTTTGGCCGGATCGGACCTCGGCAGCTTAGCGTCTGGTTGGGTCGGTTTGGTAGGGGCCTAACAAGATATTTTCAGCAAATGGAGAATTTTAGATGAAAATATTCACCCACTACTGGGAGCTGAAGTACCCAGTCTAATCAATCATCAATTCAAATAATTTTTCACAATACAATAGTACAACTACATTTTTTTTATAATCCTTTCAAATCTGATGTGTTATTTTAATCATAATTCTATCCTATAAAACCCAAAAAAAATCAAAATTAAGGCTTACAAAAATTCACATACATTTTTGTTCAAACAAATATATCTACCTCTTAAAATGCTTACAAAAGTGAGTAAATTTTAGCAAATATTAAAATGTGGATGACACGAGCCATAAGTCATATCATCAATAGTTCATGTGAATTGCCTTCAGAACATAACCGGGTTACATAACCGGGTTAGTAAAGTCTGTTACTCAAACACATCCTTCAATTTACGTCTTATGAGATCGGGGAATTATTCATCTCTCCATGATTAAAACAATAAAAAATTCATATCGG
Organism: Scutellaria galericulata; assembly: GCA_946896805.1. Taxonomy (NCBI): domain Eukaryota; kingdom Viridiplantae; phylum Streptophyta; class Magnoliopsida; order Lamiales; family Lamiaceae; genus Scutellaria; species Scutellaria galericulata. Next base: position 14,092,974 of record OX335794.1, read on the forward strand.
TCATGTTACACAACTATCATGGTGTCTATTAGTCGTGCCAGTGGGGTTGGGTATGCATGTGGGTCGTCGGGTAAGGATGGGTCCACATGGGTCATGTTGTGGAGAGAATAAGGTCTCATCCTACAAGAATTTTGAACTATTAATCTTGTGAACTGAAAGATAAACTTGTGAAGTTTATCTTTCAGTTAGTTTTTTTTTCTTATACAAAATGACTACTTTAATCGTTGTCCAAAATTAATTTAACATTTATTAACATGAGTTGTCTGGTAATAATACTTTTTAAATTTTATAATATAATTATTTGATTAGCCTTTAATTTATTCTAATAAACAATATGGAATCGACTATATTAATTTGAAGGTGTTTATGAAAAATAAGATTATTTTTTAGAAATATCCATACTTCTTAGAAAAAAGTTTATAAACTCTTATTTTAGGATGAAATAAGATTTTAGTTTTAAATCATTGTTAAACATTTTGGAGGAGTTTATAAACTTATAAACTCACCTAAACATCCTTTTAATTTATAGCAAATAGTGTACGATGCCTTTATTTTATAGAAAATACAAAATATGATTAATTTGTTTAACATCTATTGAACTAATTTGACATATTGAATAGATAACCAATAGTGGATCATTTGCTTAGTCATGAAAAAATTAAATATAACTTGGAGAATCAACTTCAACAGCTACTTGATTTCAAATTTACACGTCTAATGCAGTACAGAAGCAGGTTATCTGAAATTTTAATGACGAGATTTCATAACAAATATTCAAACATATTGAATATGGGTCTCAAATGATTCGTAATAATAAGATGCATGATACAAAATATTCGATTGCGGTTTTATGGTTACAGATTGTTGGGATATTTCACTAATTATCTTGATAAGACAAAACAAAATAACACAATAAGAGAAGAACAGTTTGCTTAAGGTATTGATACCTAGTCTCCACATTACATGATCACAAGCTTATCGATACTGAAGGAAAGATCATGTAATGGTTTTCCAAGATATAAGAAAAACCAACCTTAGAAGAAGTAAGAACGCTTCTGAGGATCAGCATGTTGTAGGGAACAGCAAGCTATAAGAAGTATCCTTAGTAAAAAAGAGATAGAATACTGAAAAAGTAGTCAGCATAGAATACTGAAAAAGTAGTCAGCATAGAATACTGAAAAAGTAGTAAGCAGGTTGTGAGAAAGTTGTTCTGAAAGAAGAACTCAGAAAGCAAGTAACTGCTGCAAGAAACTAACAGCAGCTGCAAGAATCCATTCTTGCAGTAGAGACTATTGAGGATGCAGGACCCGCTGAGGAGATGGGGTCCTTGCTGAAGACCTCAGACGAGGCTGTTGTTCTGACAACACTCTCTGAGGGTGAGAAGACCTCTAAAGGGGCGGTTGTTGAGACAGTACCCTTAGAGGGTGTTCGAGAAGAAGTTGAGGTAACCGCTAAGTAGCTAGAGACATCTCATGAGGAGGTTGAAGCTGCTGCTGCAAGCTCAAAAGAATATATCCAGGTTACAGCAGCAGAGGTTATTGAGGAAGTTGAGTATGCTGAATTCCTCCGGATGATGGCTGATCTCCGAATGGGCGGCAAGTAGCTGCTGCAAGAAGGCAGTTGCAGCATTACAGCAAAGTAAGAAAGAACGGCATGCATCATCGCTGCAAGAAAAAGTTACAGGAATATTGCTAAAAAGAAGATACAACAGTACTGTACGAAGATACTGCAAGAAGGTCTAAGTTACAGCAATGCTGTAAAAAACAAACAGCTGCAAGCAGACCTAGGATACAACGCGAAGCTTTCTACTCAAACAGTCAACTGAAGAAGTATCCTGCAATCCGAGGAAAGATAAATGCAGTACGAGGAACGAAGATTCAAACAAGAATAAATAGAGTCGTTCCAGAGAAGATCAAAGTTGCAAACACGAAGCCAATGCCAAGACGCCACGTGGACTGACGCGCTGCAGAAAGCTGCAAGCTGCAACCACCGCATTAAATGCTCTATAAAGAAAAGTCAAGTCGCATTAAATGCAAGCCATGTCTTTGATCAAGTACACTTTAATTCAAAATGAGAGATATCTCTTTCAACGGATATCTTCTCTACAAGTATAAATAGAAGGAGTGGCTGATTGAAGAAATTGCTGAACAAAGTCGAGAGGAAACTCACATATCATCCAAATCTTTTCAAGCTTTCACATGTTCAGCCACTCAACCTTCCAGGAACAGTCTACAACAACAAATGAGCTCTCAGAGATCAAGACTGCTTCTCAACAGTTGAAGATTTATTTTACTTTTAACCTTGTTGCTGTGTGCTTAGGTTGTTTTAGGTGTCGAACAGTTGATATGAGAGATCATTGTTGTTTTTATAGTTGTCTAGGTGTTAGGCAACTTCCCTGTGTGGGAGTGTGAAACCCTGTGTGGGTTTGCCTTTAGAGTTTGCAGTTGTTGTGTGAACGCTGGACTCTAGTAGGTGTTTAGCTTTGTAAGTTGATAGATTGTTAGGGGTGTCCTGTAAATCAATATTGCTTAACAAAGTTCCTGCTCGAGGTAGCAGTAGAGTGGACGTAGAAGGGTTACACCACCTTCAAACCACTATAAGCCATAAGTGTTTTATTGTTTTCTTATCTGCGCTTTATCGTTCATATGTATCTCTGTCGTAAAACATAAAACGTTTTGAAAAAGATCATATTTGAGAAAACCAGCCTTGTGTCTTAAAACCGTTTATTTCCGCTGCGTATAAAACTCTAAGTTACAGCGTGCAGCACTGCATCCTAGTGCTGTAAGCAGTAACTGACTGGCGCTGCAAGTTCAAGTAACTTGCAGAACAGTAAGTTTTAAACAGATTTTCAAAATCGACCAAGGTTCATTCACCCCCCTCTGAACCTCGAACACCACTTGGGACTAACACAAATTATTGCTATATATAATTAATGAAGAAGGTAGATATAGACTACATTACCCAGACTCTTTTGGTTATTGGGGGGAATTCTTAGTTTTTACTGCGGTAATTTCTGAAACAGGTAAAAAAGTTAAAACGTAAATGAAGGGTAAGGATGCAATCAGTCAAGATTTAATGGCTAAAAACACCGGTGTATTAATACACCGGTATTCTATAAAATGACTCTATACTATAAGCATTAATACCTTAAAGATAAAAGAGGAAAAAGAAAGAAAACAACATTGTTTCTATATAATAACTTTATTTATATACTTATTTTCAATTTGACCTCTCAATTAAATTAATTAACAATTTTACTTTTTATTTTTTAAATAATAATTATTAGGAGTGTGAATTAATTTTGTGTTGACAACTAATATTGAATTGGGCTACAATTTTTCATGCCAATTAAAGTGATAGGTAGACTCGTTGGGTCTCGTCTAGACCCGAGGATTTGAATCGCTAGTTCTATGATTGGCCCTCGGGGAATATTAATCAAGTGTTTCCCACTTATAAATCTTTCAAAGATTGATAGGAAATAATCAAGTGTGTATTCGTGATTTGGAGGAACACATGAAATTGAAGTTATGGATATTTTTGAAGCTTTGAGCTTGATTAAAGAGTTTGATTTCTATCAAACTATTATTGAGTTTGACTCTTTATCAAAAGTAAGAATGTGTATATAATTGAATTTGAAATAATATCAAGCATAAATGATACAATTTTGAATAACATTCTTTCTTTCGTCATTGCTTGCTCAATAAACTTTCAACCAAGCTTACTCATCTCTCTCTTTTTTCAGTTCCTGTTTAAGTTTCCTTTATACTAAACAATAATTGTAATTCTTCTTTTGACAGATGCACTTGATTTGGTTTTAAAAAAATAAAATAATAAGTGTTTTGGACTTGCAAAGCTTTCATTTAAAGGTTATAAAATTCTCAAAAAGTTGAGAGAAATATAAGTACAAAGTAGGCAAATTCACTTTAGCCAAACTCAATGCTTCTTCACCATATGAGCTTCTTCAAGAAAACCGAAATCTCCACACAGAAATTTACATAGACATGATTAATTAGCGATGAAAACCTCATTTTCTTTCGACCTTCCCAACACTTGATTAACAAAGATTAAGGTATAAAATTTCTGTCCAAATTGAAATCCTTATTTTGACCCGACCCAACTGATTATGTACCTAAAAAAGTCACACGCCATCCACAGGGACACGCGGCACCATCTCATTGGTCAGTTACAGACCTTCCTGCCCTCCCCCGGTGACGCGGAAATCTTCATCCACGGCACATCCGCTGTCTTAATTTCTTTCTTGCGGGGCCCACAAAACTCACTATTCTCACTACAACCCCTTCTCTTCTTCACCACCACCCCAAACAGCTTCATGCAGTTCTCATTTTCGTAGTCATCACAATCGGAATCCCCGCCGTCGCCGCCGCCAGCCACGGCGCCTAGATTCATGATCCGGCTGATCTGGTCGGGGCCCACCTTGACGCACTGCGTCAAGAAGGCGATCAAGTCATCGCATTGTTTCTTGGTCTGTGCCAACTCGGAGCTCAGCATTTGATTGTCTTTTCTCAGCTTCTCGTTCTCGCCGGACAAGTCGGCGAGCTGGGTGGACACCTGTGTTTCCAGTGAGCCGTGGTTCTTGGAGTCCGGGGACGAGGTCGAGCTCGAGCCCAGGTAGTCTTCGCCGGAGCTTGCTGGCGAAGCTGTATTGTCAGTGCCACCGCCGCGCTTCGTGGTGGCTGAGTTGGGCGTGGTTGTTTTCCGGCGGCGGATTTGGGCGAGCAGTTCTTTTTCTCCTCGCTTGAAGTGCTCGTTTGCAAATTCCCATTTGTCAGGGACTGTTTTTCGAAAACCCTGTCGCAAAAGACCAATTCTGTTATTATGGAGACTGTTATTTTATTATAATTTTTCACAGCATCATAATGTAACAAACTGAAAATAAAAATAGTATATATATATATATCAGAAATAGCATCATAAAATAGGATACTGAATTATTATCTATCACTGTGAATTAGACATATATAAATAAAAAGATTAATATCAATTTGTTATTCGAACTATTGCATTTTTTTCGGTAGGTATCTAAACTCAAAAAAATTTCCAATCACTACTCATTCTCTTCAAAAAATTTCGGTTGCTGCCTCAAACATTTATTTTCCGACCAAAATTTACCGAAAAATTCAAAAATGCAATTGACCTTCAAATATTAGCCAAAATTGTATGATTTATATGCCAAAATGACCATCTTTCAAAATCAAAAATTATAACCCTAAGTTAATTTAACGATTCTCGTTTGATTTAAACTTGAATCGAACAAAAAGTTATTCAAAAACCTAAAATGTTTTTTCTTTGATTCGTGATCAATTCAAATGAGATTCATTAATCAATTTGGGATTATAATTGAGTTTCGAATAATGGTCATTTTGTCATATGAATCATGCATTTTTGACTAATATTTGGAGATAAAATGCATTTTCAAGTTTTCCGACGAGTTTTCACCGAAAAATTTGAAGAGAATTGATAGCGATCTAAAATTTTTGTGAGTTTAAGCGCCCACTGAAAAAAATAATCAAATAGTTCACATAGCATATTGAAATTAACCCTAAATAAAATCTTTCATTACATCAGTCAACAATATGCATATGAGTTCAAGGTACATATAGTGGTAAAAAAGTTAATTTTTATTTGATTTTGTAATACAATGAGTTATCATACCCTATTATAGAGGCCCAATATTTAAAGGGCAACCCATCCTCTTATGGGCTTTTCACATTAGTCCATTAGGTCGGATTTAAATTAACGGTTATATTCATTATATAGTTATCATGTCAATTAACTCAAAAAAATTTATCTTTATATATATTCCAATGGTCTATATAAATACTTTATTCTACGTTATAAAAAAATTACCACACACAAAACTTTGAAATTTAAACAGACTCAATTTTTATATTGAATTATCATATTAAAAATAATTTAGAAAAAATTATAATTCTCAAGATTGTCTAGTCTAGTATCAGCAACAAAAAGAAGAGTAAAACTAAAAGCACTACAAAGAACCCCTTTTGACGACTTTAATTATGCATCAATATAATAAAACGCTACTTTACGGCGTAAACCCAACTTTGGCGACTTTTCCTTAATTCAGCAAAAAACGCTAATTTGGTGGGTAGGTAAAATTCTTAAGAATTCAAAATAAATTGCTTACATCGCCCACCAATTGACCTTTATATATCTTTGTCCCTATTATTATATATAGATGTTGGACATTTCTAAATGAATAAACACATCCAATCACCTAATCCTAATAAATTTGGATGGGCCTACCACCAAAAAAATATCAGATATTTTTCATAATATGGAATCACAATTTTCTATTCTTCATTCCTACATGTAGAAAAAAAATTGGTGCATAACAACACATTATAGAGCCAAAGTCCCAGGTTGTTCGGAATATAATATAAATATCAATAAAATAACAAAAATAACATTACTAAAAAATAAAAGGAAAAAATGATGGATGAATTATAAAATTTGAAAATATAACATGAGAAATTAATAAATATTACTAACAAACCTGATCATATAATTTTGATATAAATTCCATCAATTGACTCGTTTTAAGACAAACACGTAGATAATAAACTATATAAATATTCTAAAACAATACATTAAGTATTTTGAAAAAAAACAAATTTGATTGCTACCCAATATAGGCATTATAATATATACAAATTTAAAAAAAAAAAAATAGGTAAAAGCCTAAAAAATGCAGATTTCAATTAATAATGCAGGCCGTAATTTACCTCTTAGCTGGAGAAAATGTAAAAAGTACTGAATTTATGAATGATATTAAGGAAAATGTAAAAAAAATATTGAATTTGTGAAAATCATGTGTTTTTAAAACAGGTCAATTATATGAATCCCACGTGTATCAGCCGTCATAAATAAAATGAATAAAAAATCAAGAAATACTTGTATTATCCAAAAGCCAATTTTGCTATGTGTTTGTTTGTTGGACACTATAGATAATGATACCCCGCCTACATTCCCACCTAAAACTTTCACACTTAACATTCAAATGGTCGAGGTACTACATTTAATTGATGATATATCGTTTAGATTTATCCCTTCAATTATATACTTATATACACTTGTGCATATGTAAATCTATAGTAGATTTACATCACTTGTAGTATATACAAAACCGCTTGTGCGGACCCCCGTCAATTCCTTTGAGTTTCATTCTTGCGAACGTACTCCCCAAGCGGGATACTTAACGCGTTAGCTACAACACTGCACAAGTCGATACGCACAACGCCTAGTATCCATCGTTTACTGCTAGGACTACTGGGGTATCTAATCCCATTTGCTCCCCTAGCTTTCGTCTCTCAGTGTCAGTGTCGGCCAGCAGAGTGCTTTCGCCGAACGATGAATTTACACATAAGATAAACCTACATGATGTCTACATCCTTCATTTCTTATTTAACATCCAAAAACGTGATATTACGTACGATTAAATCTCTCGAGTTTCTTATATTCGGCTTCATTTCTTACATTGACTATGTTTGTTTCTAGTTCTCTATGGACGAATTCCAAATATCAAAATTACAAAACTCAAATTCAAAATTTTTAGTCTACTAAAACCCTACCCATAAATCACATATAAACCAATCATCACCAACATCATATCATATATGATTTCGAAACCAACATACATTCACTATTCATCTTTACTGCATAAATTATCCAGAATTCCAAATCCTAATTTCCTTCAACCCAAACATAGCCTTACACTAGTTTTATCCAAGAAAGAAGACCAAATAAGGTGAGTTGGACCAAATAATTATAACCCAGGGTCGTAGCCTCTCTCTTACCTACCAATATTCATTTTCTTTCCATGGGGGTTTCTTGCAATTTATCTAAAGTTTGAATACAACCACTTATTTCTCCAATTAATTTACCAACCACTGATGGCATATATTCAATTATATTAAATATTTTAATTAGTTTAAGAAAAATCCTAGTCGGTATCTAGACGATCCCTAAAGTTGTATCAATTATGAATTACCCCCTCTTCTCAAAATTACGAATTATACCCTATACTATACACGACATTATTCTTCCTATGAAACCAAAAAAAAAAAAAAGTTCCCGATTTTTTTTTCGGATAAATATATCATTAAATACATTAAAAATGCATGTGAATGCGATAGTAATTGTTTGAAATGGCTGAAATGATTAGGCTCTACGTAGTTTTCATTGTCTTCATATTTACCTAAACTTTACATTTATTCATTTCTTAAAATTTTCTCTCTAGTCATCAGCACAACTACTATTTTCCCAATATCTATTAAAAAAATCCCCTAATTTTTTATTTTTTTTTTGTTGAAATAGTTAATTATAATAGATTAATTTTTCATACTCGCAATAAATAAAGGAGACCATTTTATTCTAACTAGTTCCATTGGTAGTTTTTTTTTTTTTTTTCAATAATTTCTATGATGAAATAATATTGAACTATTTTATATGAAGTTGAATGGTAATGAGACCAGAAATGTCCCAATTAGTAATTTAATTATTTGTCTTCGATCACTACATATTTTACTCAAAAGTATTCATACAGTGTTAATTTTATCACTTTAATTTTTTTTTTTTTCCAAAGAAATTAGCTCCTGGACTTGTCTTTTAGCAAAAAAAAAAAAAAAAATCACTCTCTTCCAGTTCTAGAACAATCACACAAAGACTACCATACATAGACATCAATGAAATTAGAGAGAGGGGGGGAAGAAAAAGCTTACATAGGTATTTAGCTGGCGAACGAAGCTGGAGAAATTGTTATGCTTGAAATAATTAGGCAACAAATCCTTAGCGAAATCCGCGGTTTTCCAGACAACAAACGTCGTACCATCGTCGTTCCAAGAGATGACGTCATCGGTGGTCGGATCATTCACCAGAAGATACGTCTTCGTCAAAAACGGCGCCGGAACAGACCTCTGCGCCATCTTCCCCACCAATTTACCAAACAAAATCTACCGTATAAAAAATCTCCACAAATTAATCCTTAAACTCTCCAAAAAAAATTAAATTCTAAAAAAATTCAAAAAAAGCCCCAAATCGACGATTGTGATCAGCAACTAAAGAGCAAGAGAGCAGTGAGGAATTCCCAGCCCCAGCAATAAAAACCGAAGAGAAAAACGCGAGAATGAACGAGATCGTGTTTCGGAATCTTAGCAACTTCTTCCATTGGACTTTTCATCTTCTCCAACCATAACGTTCTTTTTTGGAGAAAAGCTTAGAAGAAAGAAACAATTCCTCTCTCTCTCTGCTTTTACTGTTCCTCCGGTTTGTTCCCTTTTGTTCTGGAGGCGTGTTTATGGTGGGGAGTTTAAATAGCGTGGTGGGAAGACAAATGTATAATGGGGCGGTCCAAAGAAAGTGTGGAGAGGTTCTAGAAAAATTTAGAAACAACACCCAACTTTACTACCATTTCAAACTTTTCGAACAACCAACCAAAGAAATGTGGACGATTTTTGTCTCCAAGTCTACGCTCTTTTTTCTACCCCTATCAAATTTTACCATGCCACCTACTTTTCTTTTTTTTCTTTTTTTTTTCTTGTCTCTTTCACGAATCTGCTATGTATTTTCTTTGTAGGAGTTTTGACTGGATTTCATGAGTTTCACTTCCAAAGTAACAGCTTCATTGGGAGTTTTCACACATTAATTACGAATTCCGAATATTAATTAACAAGATCTAGTTGAAATTGAATATTGCAAAATTTCCTTTGACACTTTTTTTATTTGAAAATTGCACCCCATCAAAAGTGCGTTTCTATCTTCTATTGTGGTCATTGAATTCTTGATATGTATACTTACAAATTCCATAATAATATTTCTCCAACTGTAGTGTTTTAAAATTCGATTTAGGCCGCTTTTAATTATACCAATTTTTGTTTATTCAATCACCTAATTAGGCATTATGCGGTTCCTAATTGCACTGATTTTTGCTTATTTGATCACCTTAAGGTGTTAGGCCCAAACAGGACTAGACAAAACAATTCGACCTTAGGCGGGCCTAGACACTTTTTTTTTTTAACTTTTTAGCAAAACGACAATATTCTTAGTGTATTATAGGCTTATACTAAATTATTATTATTATTTAATTAGATATATATATATATATATATATAAAAAATCAACGAATTGAGAAATATAAATACAAATAATTTTATAATCATTGAATAAGTCATATATAAATATATATAATTCAAATGAGATATTAAGTTATCACTTATATATATATATATATATAAGTTCCCAAAATATTTTTTAAAGATAAAAAATTAAAAAAATAATTAAAATAACAAAAAAATTTATTTAATTTATATACGACGCCTAGCGTCGACTAGACATCCTAGGCACTGAGCGCCAGTCAAGCGCTTAACGAATTTTAGAACATTTATTGTAACTAAGATGAATATTAGATTCTTTCAATAAACTTAAACTCCATTTGGATAGAGTGATCCGAAATCCATAATTTAAAATGAATGGATTTCAAATCCACTCAAGTTAGAAATTTCAAATCTCTCCTTGAACCCTCCCCCAATCAAATGACCGAGTTTTATATAATTTTGTTGATTTCTAATTTGAAGTGTTTAGTAAAACACAAAAACTCATATGCAGTCGTCGTATTGTGCGATAACCATACTTATAGCAGAAAAAAAACATATTTATAGCTGTAAAAGACATATTTATATAATTCATACTTATTATACCTGTAAAAAAAATATACTTATAAAACACATACTTATAAATGAAAAACACATATTTATACTTGTAAAAGACATACTTGAATACGTCGCATGTGAGACGCTTACAAGAGACCAACTCTTTGTAAAATGAAGCACTCTAAAATTTTGAAAACTCCCATGAAACTTGATTTTTTGAAATTTTCACATTGGAGGTTGAATTTTAAAAGTTTGAAATTAAAGGCTTGAATATTGCAAATATTGGTAATATTTGTTTCTATTTTTTTATTTTTAATTGATGTTCAATTTGCATCTTCTTCACAATTCTGAAGACTTGTTTGCAAACATCCGCCTATAAGAATTTTTTGGGTGAAGTTACTATGACCAAAGCAAACATGGCCATGGTAATCGATAGACATTCGATAATGTCTTAATCATCAGCATCATGATTCTTAGATTTTTCAATGAATTCAATTTTAAATTTTGGCAGAGAACAATGAAAAATTAGAAATTAAGAATGATTGAGTAAGTTCCAATGATAAAATAAAAGGAAAGAAAAAAAAAATCAAGTGATTGTGAGATGATTTATGTATGTGTTAGAGAGAGCCGATGAAGATTGCTCAGATATTTTCTCATTCTGTTTATATAAAATTCTAAAACAATATTTATAAGAATGGATTGAGTAACAATTAATAATTTAATTAATATAATCATTTTTCAATATCTAACCATCTTATAACTTCTTTTCATCTCTTTTCTTTTACTATTAATCATTTTTAGTTCAAGATAAGATAGCAATTAGGGAATGAAGATGATGGATTAATTAATGGATTAGTAGGTGTTGTGATATAATTTGTCTTGGATAGAATAATGAATAAGTCATTGGGAGAATGGTGGCTTCTTTGGTTGGGAAAGTCATAGATTAAAATAAGTGACGCGTGGCCTTATTTTTTAATATTTCAAAGGAGGAATTAAAAAAGGAAGACCTTTCTCAATTCTCACCTAACAATTTCCATGCAACTCCCTATTCCAAAGGCCCAAAACCTTTATCTGTATCCAATTATGCATAAACATCATGTGGGCCATTCACTTGCTCACCAAATCCACATTCATTCTAAGGATAAGCCTATGTGGATATATAAGCCAATCTATTTTTTTAGAGGTGATGAAATAATCATTTGAGTGAATAGACAATTTAATATAATAGTAAAAGCATAACTAAACTCACTTAGATTAAATGAAATATCATTAATGAAATGTGTTTAAATCATCATATCACACATTGATATGAATCAAATGGTTTGTCTCCCACCATATCCAATCATAGTGGTTCGTGTGTCACGAACCACATAGACACATCCACACACATAATTTGTGTAAACCACACAAACTATAATGATTCACGTGGCACGTGGCACGAACCATAGTTGACGAAACACAAGAATTGTATTATCTTATATTTTGACATTTTGTGGATTATAACTTGAATTTTAGTAAGGGTGTTTTTTTGTTAGCAATTTTTTATTTTAGAAAAAATATTTACTATAATTGTAGTATAATAATTTTTTGTTATCTTAATATGACTGTTAATTTCTAGTCCTTTCCATAATTTTTATTATAATTTTATATTGCATCCTCAATTTTGTTTTAATAAATATAATATTTTACTTCATATCGATTTTGTTAATAAATTACACGTAATGTTGGAAGAAATTTGAGTTTTTGTGTATTATAATGACAATTGACAAGGAATATTAAAATATTTGAAATTTATATGATAGCAATTGAGTATAGGTAAGTTTTAGATAGATTATTATTATTATTATTTTTTTTTTATCTATAATGAAAATGTCTGTAGTAGTTTTAAGGAACTTATTTTCAAGAAATAACGACTTCCTTTTTGTGATAGCAATGATACATATCACAAGACGTTGTTAACCAAAGTTTACTTAAAATTCTTTTTGAATGAGAAACAATAGAAAAATAACATAGATAATATTGGATGTAATGATGCAATTGATTATGGAATAGGTGATATTCATTTATGTGATTAATGATCATGATCTAATGGTTTTTATAGTATCATCACTTTGAAAACTTTAATATATAACAATACTAGTATAGGCTTGTGTAACACATGGATTTTAAAAAAAATTAATTTAAAACTTAATAAAAATTAGAAAAATTTTAAAAATTATTTATGTAAGAAAACATATATTTATTGTTTTATGCAATACATATAGCTTGATTCAGCATTAAATCTAGTAATGCCAGATTAATATATTATATAATTGTTTAAATATATGTTGCATTTATAAAGGAATATGATTAATTTTTATATATGATTTTGAAAAATAAATTTTAAGGTTTATAATAACTCTAAATTTTCATTGAATTAAATGATAAAAATAGTTCCCCAAAAAATATTCATAATCTAGTTCAAAATACATATTCACAAAAATTATTCGATTACATTAATTAATAAGTTTCAAAAGATTGAATAGTTTGAATAATTCTTTTTAGTCAACTTACCTTTATTTTAATTTTTTTCTTTTTATTAATTTGTATTTTTCTCTAAAAATTTTAAACTAACAAATTTCAAATATATAAATGATTTTTGTATTTGAAGTCTAGCATATGTTATTCTAACAATTTTAGTACAAATGCTTATATTATTTAATAATATTTAATATCAATATTAAATTTGATATATTAATTAGCTTTAAAATTCTATTCATTATAACTCTAAAACAATATATATATATATATATGTATATATATTCAAAAATTTAGTTTATATTTAAAAAATTTAGGTTTCAAATTAATTTTACATTTTAAAACAATATTTTCTTAAATTTTTGAAACCATTTTTCATATTTTTTAGAACATATTATACTTTTATAAAATAATTTTTAGATCAATTATATCTATTTATTTGAAATAATTTTGAATAAATTACCAAATATTTTCTTTTTTTTATTAAAATATTTATTTAATTATAAACTATTTCCAATATATATATATATTTGACAATGTTTAAATTTCATTATTTTCAAAATATAATTATATCATTAAAATATAATCATATATATCATTTAAGACAGTTTCTTTTGTTTCATCTCCACTCTTATATATAAATTATATGATAGCTTATTATGTAAGATATATGTGAAACTTATTCTATAAGATACTTAAAAGTTATTTAGTTTTTTTTTCTTTTTTTTTTTATTGGTTGATAGTTTGGGAGGGAAAATGACAAATTTGTAAAATTTGTTAATTTTTCTCATTTTATATATAGTATAGATTTCAATTATATTTTGTCAATAACTAATTTTTCAACGGTCAATAGAATATTTATTTATCATAAACTAAATTAGTCTAACAAAGTAATAAACTAAATATGTTAATTAAATATTAATATATAATTATTCAAGTGAATTAAATAAAAATGATAATTTAATGAAGATGTATACAATGAGTGATTTTTAATGGGTTGTGAATAAATAAATTTTTGGATCATATGATTATGGAGATATATGTGTGAAACAGTGAAAGTATTATGTATTTAGCTTTTGATGTGAAAACATAAACCTATACTTGTGAGGTGGTATTGTTGAAGAAGTCTTAAAATTTAATTGATCATTATGCGACATTACTCATTAGAGACAGATTGTACATCTTTCATCCATTACATACTGCATAATTCAATAAAGAAAAACATTTTGAACTTTAAATAATATACTTCAATTTGTATAGACTCTAAAACCATAGTATTTTTGAAGTAATAGGTAGAACATTTTGAAGTACAAAATAATAGAACATGCATGAATATAAATGAAAGGTCACTCGAGTATAAATGCAGATATAATGAACATGATCAACCATTATGTAGAGTTTGTGATGTGGTAATCAAATCTGACTTACTCTGGCCTGGACACCAAGCTTCTTGTAAACATCATTAAGTATAATTTTTTTATTACACATAACAATTCAATTTTGTGATTAACAACTTTTTGGAGGAGCTTAGAAGCTAGTTTGTATATAGTTGTAGTTGCATGACCAATATTGTATGACAATCATTTTGAACAAAAGCTTGTTTCACCTAAATTCACATTAAAGACAACATCAACAATGCATTTGAGAAAAACAAAAAACAATTAAATTGAGCATGATGAAAAAAATCATCAGTCATCAAATAAAATTAAAACAGTATATTGAGCTTATTCCATTTGAGCATCACCAATGGCTCTACCTCTCTTTTGGGTTTTTTTGATGCCACGTCATCGCCACCTCAAAAGTACAAAAACCTCTACCTCTAAACAAATACATCACCAACCATTCTACCCAAAAACCCACTATTCATGGTCCCACTATCAAATCACTCATAATTTTTGTTTATCTTTATTAATTTACCATCTCTATTTATTTTTTTATTTTATAATAAATAAAATATCATAATATTTCAATTTATGTAATTAATTTAATTTAGTAATACATGAAATAAAATTGGATAATATATTATTAAATTTATTGAAAACAAATACATGGAATAGTACAATAAAAAAAAGACAATACATTTATAAAAATTGCAAAATAACAAAATATTCGTCGGAAGATAAATTGATATTTAGCTAATTATTGCCGAATCTTGTCCATACATGCTCAATCAAGTCGGCTCGAAGTTGATGATGTTTCTCTCTATCACGTAGTTGAGAATTCCTCATGAGGTACTCATTGAATGCTCTATCGGGTCCTGAAATTACTTCTGGAGCACTATCGGAGTTAGTAGGTTCATCTGACCAATCGAATGCTGTATCTCCTTCATTCTCAATTATCATGTTGTGTAAAATAATGCAAGCGTACATGATATCGTTCAAGTTATTCTTGTACCAGAAACGACATGGACCTTTTATCATTGCCCATCGAGCTTGAAGCACTCCAAAGGCCCGTTCAACATCCTTTCTAGCAGCCTCTTGCATTTCCTTGAACTTCTTTCTTTTTGGATCTTGAGGACATTGAAAGCTCTTCACAAATGTTGCCCACTCAGGATAGATTCCATCTGTAAGATAGTATCCTTGATTATATTGCGTACCATTTATTGTAAAATTAGCAGGTGGAGCACGTCCTTGTAAAACGTCGTTGAATAAAGGAGACTGGTTGAGCACGTTGATATCGTTATTCGACCCTGCAACTCCAAAGTAAGCATGCCATATCCACAAGTCTACAGACGCGACCGCTTCAAGCATGATTGTTGGGACGCCGTGATCACCTCTTGTAAATTGACCTTTCCAAGCGACTGGACAATTCTTCCAAGCCCAATGCATACAATCAAGGCTTCCCAACATTCCGGGAAAGCCGTGCCTCTCTTCATGTATTTGTAACAAGCGTTGACAGTCAGCAGCACTAGGCTTTCTCAAGTAATATTCACCGAATACTTCAATCACACATCGACAAAAATTAAATAAACAATCAATAGCGGTTGTTTCAGCAACTCGTAGGTACTCATCGTAATGGTCAGCAGGACCACCATATGCTAGTTGGCGTATGGCCACCGTGCATTTTTGAAGTGGTGAGAAACCTCTTCTTCCAGCTGCATCGACCCTCCACTGAAAATATTTATCGTGAGACTCTAATGCATTAACTATGCGTAAGAATAAATCTTTACCCATTCGGAATCGTCGTCGAAACACGTCACTGCCCCAGGTCGGATTTTCTGAGAAGTAGTCATTGAAAAGTCTAGTGTGTGCCCCCTCACGATCTCGTTCCACCCATGTTCTTCGTTTTCTGGTTATACCAGAAGAACTCTGTGGTATGTCGAGAAGTGCTTGTTGTTGTTGGAGTAACGCCAAATATTCTTTATCGGTTGTGTCATCCATTATGAACTCGATGAGACTGTCACTATCGCTCTCGTCGGAGAATGAGTTTGAAGATGAAGACATGTTTGATAATTTGGAAATAAAATTGTGAGTGAATGAGAATGCCAATGAATTTGTGTAGTGGTAAATCTGAAAGTACCAATATATAATATAATTTCCAACGGCTAGTTTTGCAACGGCTAGTTTTCCAACGGCTAGTTTTGCAACGGCTAGTTTTCCAACAATTAGTTTAATAACGGAAATAGATATATTACATAAACGCAGAAAATTACATTACATAAAATTAAAGGAAACTACAATACACATAATTAAATTAGATTATGTATTTATAGTGGAAAAATTCTTAATTAAAAAAAATAAAATTACACAAATATAGCTAACGACTAAAAAAATAAAAAGAAATGGCTAATTGAAGAAGCAGCAAATTAATTGAAGTGGGGAAAGAAAATAAAACATAAAAAATAAAAACAGCAAATTAATTGAAGTGGGGAAAGAAAATTAAAAAAAAAAATTAAAAAAAATTAAAGAAACGGCTAAGAGCATCACCATTAAGCATTAATTAAAAACAAAAAAAAAACAAAAGCC
Source organism: Scutellaria galericulata (assembly GCA_946896805.1). NCBI lineage: Eukaryota > Viridiplantae > Streptophyta > Magnoliopsida > Lamiales > Lamiaceae > Scutellaria > Scutellaria galericulata. The sequence goes on from OX335794.1 coordinate 14,110,141, forward strand.
ACAATTAAAAATATATGCAAAAAAAAAAAATTATATTAATGGCGCGGACCCCACGCCACTCGCGCGTGGAGGTCACGCGCCTAAATCTGGCCAACAAAGCAGGAGACTGGCCGCCACTCTCCCCCTCCCTCTCTCTTTCTCCCCTTCCTCTCCCTTTCTTCTCCCTGGGTACAAGTTTCTCTCCCCCACCCTTCTCCCTCTACCTCTCCCCCTTCTCCCCCAACCATCTCCCCCTTCTTCTCCCCATTCCACCTCAACATCTTCCTCCTTTAGGTTTGACCATTGGTGATGCTCTTATGTCCTTAATTTCCGGAGATGTTTACCAATCAACTCAGTACTGTCTTTGTCCCAAAAAGTTAAAATCGAATTTCCAATTTCATCAACAACTCTTATGTAAATCTTGTATCTAATAAATCAAGAAATTGAATTCAAGTATAAATCTAAACAAATAAAACAAAAAACAAAAATAATGAGGTATAAACAATCTAATATTACCTATAATTTACAGAAACAACAATTGTTCAAACTCAATATAGGTCATCACCTTCTTCATCCATTTCTTTGAACATTGATTATATGAGAAATACCTATGAAAGTTCAATGAAAATTTTGAAAGCATGTAATTGTATTGTTATAATTATTATTGTATTTATCGTAGTTAACAAACAATATATAGTGCATAGAAAATTATAAAAGAAATATATTTAGATGCAATATTTACGTAACTTCCATATAAAGTGCAAAGATAATTATACAGGTAATATCAATAATTAAATCACATATAAATAATATTTTAAATCACATCCATATAATTTCATAATTACTAATGCACATTTAATCAAATTCAAACCACACTTTCATCCCAAATATGGCCTGACTATCCACACCCTAATTTCTTCTAAATACACCCCATTTTTTTATTTTTGATTTAAAAAATTCAAAAATGACAAAATTCCAATTTTACCCTTATGAATTAAAAAAAATTGAGAAATTCTTCTTCCTCTACTCGCCTCCTCTCTCTCTCTCTCTCTCTCTCTCTCTCTCTCTCTCTCTCTTCTTTCAATCCTCAAACCTATTATAACAACATATATAATGTATGAAAAACTATTTTATAAGTTAATAAAATATATAATAATCGTGTGAAATCGTGTAAAAAGAACGAAAAAATAACAACAAATCTGAGACCCGTTCAACCACCCTGGTTTGTCGAACACAAAGAGGTGTGTTCGACCCACCATGGTCGAACACACCTCTTTGTGTTCGATCAACCATGGTCGAATGTGTCCCAAATTTGTTGTTATTTTTTCGTTCTTTTTACACGATTTCACACGATTATTATATAGTTTGTTAACTTGTAGAATGATTTTTCATACGTTATCCCTTACAAAATCAAAATTTGAGGAATAAAAGAAAGAAAAAAAAAGGGAGAAACAAGAGACTAGACAGGCAGACGAAGAAGAAATGGAAAAAAATTTAGTTTTTTTTTAATTCATAAGGTTAAAATTATAATTTTGTCATTTTTTGAATTTTTTTAAATCATTTTTTTTAAATGAGGTGTGTTTAGAAAAAATTGGGGTGCGGATAGCCGGGCCCCCAAATATATCGGGATTAATAAAATAAATTAAGTATAAAATGGAAATGTGTAGTTGTAATTATTTTATGAATATTATCATATAAGTAAGTCTGGGTGCACCTGGTGCACTATGCATTCTGGGTCGGCGCGGTTCGACCCAGGTCCACGTGTCTTTTTTTTTTCTTTTTCGCTTCAAGTGTTGATCTTTATGTTGTAAGAGTGTGACCTTTATATTATATTAGTATGTCATTTATGTACAAGTATGCTGACTTTTATGTACTGGAACTTAGAAAAAAAAAAGAATTTCAGCACAATTTATACATATATACCTTTGTGTGATATTACTCATACTTTTACGTGATATTACTTATACATTTATATTAACATAATCATACCTTTTATGTAATATATAAAGGTGCAACTAACATAACTAAATGGTATGAGTAATATCACATAAATGTATGTTGATCCAAAAAAAGCACTGAAATTCATCTTTTTTTTTCTAAGTTCCAGTACATAAAGGTCAACATACTTGTACGTAAAGGTCATATTAATATAATATAAATGTCACACATTTATAACATAAAGGTCAACACATTTAAACTAAAAAAAAATCAAAATTTGTGAATTCGAATCGAATCGATCCAGATTGCACGAATTTTAGATTCGTGCATTAGGTGCACATAAGAATTTGCATTATCATATACCATAAATTAAAGATATATCAACATATATTACAACTTTCCAAAAATTATGATATTCAAATGTTTCTACATATAAATTTTATTGTAACATTATATTGGACAAATATCATATAAATTTTTTAGGATTATTTATGAATAATCAATTAACACAATTTATGGAAATCAATTATATTATTCCATTTTAGATATCAACTTTTAAAGGAAACCATTTTCCCTAATTTATTTCAGATAAATGAAAGTTTATTGTATCACACTAATTCACAATTTTATTTTTTATTCATTATTTTCATATTTAGGATGAGGTCACTTGACGGAAAATCATTGTTATTCTATTTTAGATAATGTTTTTGTTTTATAATATATAAAGATAAAGATTAAAGATTTATATGTATTAGTTTTATATTTTTGTGATGTACATCAACCAAATAAATAATATTAAAGATATGTATTATAAACTTTTATATATCTCATATTATTTGTTGAAATGTGAATTACAAAATGCACAAAAATTATATATATGCATTGTAAAGACGAAATACAAACATTATGAATTTGTATATCTTTTTCAAAAATTGTGAAAGAATTTGTACATCTTTTTCCAGAAATCATGAAATTCGCAAAATGTCCATAACTTATTTATTCATCAATCCAACAAACCATAATTATAGAAAATCGATTATTAAAAAAAAAAACCATGTTTTTATTTAAAAATATTTGCCTATAAAAAATATCGATATCAATATTTTTTCAAATTTTAAATATTTGTTTAGATTATGTGACCATAATTATAAAAGATCGATTATTAAAAAAACCATATATTTTTTTAAAATATTTGCCTATACAAAAATATCAATACCAATATTTTCTCAAAATTTTTGATATTTGCTCAGATTATGTAATTTTGAATTAATAATATATATAGACATTGATATCTTTTGACATTGTGCAAATATATTTAAGAAAAATATATGTATCCTCTATATAACAATGATAAACATATATATTTATCATATATCTCCCACGGAATCTTCAGCCGTCATGTGGCTCTCAAAGAACCTCCTCCTCCAATCAGTTGCGATTAAAGGGTTTCCACCCATGCTCTTTCGAGCCGTAAGCCGAGTCCTTGCCATCTATACTGGAAAACGGTGACCACCCAAACTACCCCGCAAAACATAACAACGACAAGGATACAAACAAGCAATATATAACCATATAACACATAAACATTCCTTTTTATCAAGTTCCGTGATTAGGGAGAGAAACACATAGGGAAAGGTGTTTATCCATCATTTTAAAAAGATTTTCTCGATGAAACACGTTTGAAAAGTATACATTCTTTTTTAGGGAGAGAAACGCATAGGGAAAAGTGTTTATCCATCATTTTAAAAAGATTTTCTCGATGAAACACATTTGAAAAGAAAAACGAGCTTGAGCAGGCCTACAAAGGGTAGGACTGTGCTCTGATACCAAAATTGTCACGCCCCATTTTCAAACTTAAAATAAATCAGAATTTTCGTTGCGAGCGTGCAACAAGAAAGAAAAAGAAAACATGCATTCAAGTTTTATAGAATAATGAGCGATAAAAGATTATCCATAACAAGAACATTACAAATTTTAAACTTTCGATTTTACATGTTCAAAACCCACGGCGTATAGCCGGAAGAAAACATTGAAATCTAAGTAGCGGAAATTCATACAGGATCCATAAAAAAAAACAAAAAAAAAGCGGTTAGCTTTATAAACAATTAACAACATTGTTCAGGTAACTAATATTTGAAAAGAAAATGGACACTTCTTAATACGACACCCCTCTCTCTACGTGTCCATATTTTCGTGATTTCCTGTAGTGTGAATACATACGGGTTGAGTGCATTGAATACACTCATGGGGATAATTTCCATATTTTAACGTTTATTAAGCAGTTAAGTTGATCGAACATTTATAAATACAACAATTAGACACAACACGTAAAATCATAGCACATAATTGAAGATAGGTGTGGTTATTTCCCGTCTTACCCCACATGACGGTTTTTATCCCATTGGTGCTTTTTACGGACCACCAGTCCCTCTGTAGCATGAATGTGGACCTTAGTCCCTTCATAACATAATCATAATATGCATGCATGAACACAATATTCACAACACGTATTCACGACACATAGGGTTTAACAATTCATAGCGATCAATAAGTGTTTCATTAGCATTAAGTTCACATTCATGCTTTCGTTCATCATCATTCATACATCAAATATAGAAATGTAAAACTTTTAGGGATTAGAATTTACCCCCACCTCGTTCGGTGGTGATCCCTCATGATATTTTGAATCCTAAGCCTTAAGATCTTTTCTTAACTAGAAAGTCTACACATGCAAACGAGGGTTTTTAGATTCCTTATTACGTTAATTATGCATAAATTAATATATAAACTCTCTCGAAGAAGAAACATTAAAGGGAAGGATTCAAAACGGAAGCTTGAAACTTGATCATAGGATTGAAATGGATTGGTTCGAAGAAACATTAAAGGGAAGGATTCAAAACGAAAGCTTGAAACTTGATCATAGGATTGAAATGGATTGATTAGAGCTTAAATGGAGGAAGAACGAGCTTGAACGGAGAAAAAACGAGCTTAAACGGAGTTTTTAGAAGCTTAGGGGCATTATCGTAAAATTTAAAAATGTTGACTTTGACCCTGGGGTCATTTTTTGTAAAATCAAAAAAGATTTGGGGCCTTTTTTATATTTTTAAAACCTTTAGGGTCAAATATAATTTTCAGAAGATTTGGGTGTTAAAACATAAAGTTTAGAAACTTTTGGGGGTTAAAATATAATTTTCAAAAGTTTGAGGGTTAAAATAATATTTTAGAAAGATTTAGGGTTATTTTACAAAAGATCCTAAAGACTAGGGTTTGCGATTTGATCCCTCAACTGTTTCAAATTTATGGAGAAGGCCCCTCCACCTCCACCTTCATCCAATCGCCACCTCTACCCTTTTCACCGTCCTCCACCTCCACCTTCACCTTCATCCAATCGCCACCTCTACCCTTTTCACCGTCGTTTTTGCCGCGATCGGCGACCACCCAACAAACCCGACTCACACACACTCGGACCACACACGACGTGAACCATAACACACAACACAGGCACACACCCGAGTAACACACATGAAGACACAATCAACGGCGCTGCTCGACCAACACACACGGGCGCGCACACACACACCCACGACCAGACGCGCGCCTGCGCTGACCGGCACCCGAGCACCCACCCGAACTCGATCGTACGCACATTGCTTGCCCGAGCAATAACCACCACCCGACAACCTAGGCGAACCTCGCACTGGCACCCAAAACTCACACGACTATGGCGAAAACCTTGGCAAAACGAGCAGAGAAACAATAGATGAGAATGAGGGAGAAAGAGAGAAGAAAAAAAGGAAGGAAGGAGGGAGAGAGAAAAAGGGGTTTGGCCGCCTTCGTCTGCCGATTCACGGCGGAGGCGGCGGTGGTTCGACAAACCGAGCTTTGAACTGGAACAGGTTTAGTGAGGGCTACGTTCCATGTGAATATTGACCAGAACAGGGAAGAAGGAGGCGGCGCGGCAACGGAGAGAGAGAAAGCACATTTTCAAATTTATTCAAATTTTAGTCATTTGGGTTCCAAATTTCGCCTTTATACATTTCGATTTTGGGCCATGGGCCCCTAAACTGGCTATCTATATACACGTCAACCTTGGGCTTTAACTTATGATATTGTTAATTATATTATAACCTATGGTTTGATTAAATTATAACTCGATAAATTATTTATGCATTATTTCGTTTTTCTAAAACACACATAATAAAATCAAACAATTAGGGATTAAATTATTTACTTAATCCAATTATACATCGTTTTATCCTAGGCGTTACAGAACTTCTTAGTTGTAGTTTGGATGTACGAACTTTACTTCGGAACATATTTAGTTATGATGCTTATGTTTGATTTTTATATCCTCGTCTCTCTATTACGATATGTTCCTTTCTCTACATAACTCGCCATCTAGATCTTCTCGTAAGTTTTGTTGATGTGATGCTTATGTCGCTATCAGAAAGCCATACCTCGAGGCCGACCACCAAGAGAACAAACCACCAATGGAGAATACGCCCGAACATGACGTGGACGCCACCATGGGAGATTTGGTATCCGTATTGAGGGGTTTGGCCCGACACTTTGAAATTGCACAAGCTGCACCTCCACTACCACCGTTGAGGAGCGACGCAAACCTTGTGATCGAGCAGTTCTGATGTTTCAACTACAGATGCAAACGAGAATGAGGAGGCGTGAAGAGGGAGATGCCCTATCACTAGAAAACGTTTAAATGCTTTCCATAATTAGTATTTCTAAACGATTTCAACTTGTTTTGTAAAACTTAGCCGATTGGCATGGATCCTGTAACAGACTTCTGCTGTATGTTTCAAATACTTTTTGTTACGTAGAAGCGTGATTTTTATGCTGTTAAGACTTTGTCTCGAATGTTGTCTAAATCTCATTTCCATTATCTTTTTGCTAAAGAGTATGTTTCTTTTTTTATCTTGCTAGACGCACGATAAGATAAACTTTGATAGTTACATGCTTTCAAAATGGGGCGTGACAATAAATATCTAACTTTCAATTCTCATCATTTCTCAAAATTTTCCAATATCAAAATCTGAAAAAAAATTCAAAATATTTATATTTCTACCGATTTTGATATTTGACTTGAATATCGAAAAATATTAATATATTTTTTAAAACAATATCATGCAATGGTATATATTTAATATTTGGTAGTCCGGTGATATATTTTTTTTTATGGAATGTGAGGAGTGCATTAATTATGATAAATAATTCTCTTGGTTTTTTAATCCTTCATTTTATAATTATTACATTCTATTATGTTTTGTAATCATGTCATTTTGATGGAGTAGAATTAAGATTTGGAAAACTGTTAAGCTTCAATCATAAAATAATAATTTGTATCTACATTAAAAAAATTCGATGACATGTATGATCCACATTTATTTAAAGTATCTAGCAATGCTCTCATATGAAGAAATATCATCTCTCAGCAATTTCTCGAGGCAAAGTAGTGGGGAAAAGAATTTAAAATCTAAGAATTTAACAATTTCTAAGGTTCTTAATTAATATACTGAAGTCTGAAGGTTGTCACTTGTCAATATAAAAATGACATAGTGTTCTTAGTTCAATAAAATGGATGAAGAGTTAATTATATAGACATTTTTATGTTTTATTCTTTGCATCGAGCTGCTAAAAATATTTTAGTATGTAAGATTGGATTTAATTGGATTAATGTTCCAATTTTTAGTCAATTTTAGTTAGTTTTATTAACGATCTTTCATCATTCATCATTCATCATCAAGGAATTGACTATAAAAATTATTTCTCAAATTTTCTTACCTTCTAACTATCCCCATCAACTTGTGGCTAGTTGTTTTAAATAACAAATCTTATTTCTAGACTTCTAGTTATTTGTCTTTTTTTTTTTTTTTTGCTTTTATGTAATTTTATTTCAAAATTATCCTTATTACAATTCCTTAACTAAAATTTAGGAAATGGACAATACCCTTTTTTTATAATTAATTTGATTTGATTCTCCTTCTAATTTTAAATCTTAAATTATTTGATTAATTAAAAATACATCGTCAAAATTTTAAATTACTTAATTATAATTAATTATTTTGACAGTTGCAAAGGATGTAATATAAGAGAGTGCGATAGAGACATAGAGTACATTTTGACTTTGGAGGGGGAGAGTTGCTATGCTTAAAAGGAAAAAAAGAAAAGAAAAAAAAAAAAGGGAGAGGAGTGGATTGACGATAATACCCTCTTCTTGTGTTCGTATCTTCTCGAGCTTGAACTAAAGTCGCTGTTTTTGTTATAACTCGCTTTCACCTCTGCATATAGTCATACAAAATTATCATTAGCCTAGGGTTTTCATCTGAACGATCGAAAATCAACTCCTACGAAATTCGATCGGAGGTAACATTGAATCGATATGTGGCATGAAGCTCGGAGGTCGGAGAGGAAGGTCCATGATATGATGGACGCCGCTCGGAAACGGGCTCAGCGCCGCGCCATATACCTTGCTAAGCGCCGTGGCGATCCACAGCAGTCGATCCAGGCCGTCGGATCCCGCTGCCGCATCCACCGGGATGATGCACTCTACCAAGCCACTGAGGATCAGCAGGGCCTGTACGATTTCCATTTCACAATACTTTGATAATCACCCCCTTTTCTAATTATCCTGTGTGAAAGAAAATGGATTCCTTTATCTGTGTTTGCATACCTTCTCCTCCTAATAAATTAATAAATAATTGCACGAGAATCTAGGTTGATTATGCTGTCTTAATGTTTCTCGTTTTTTGTCTCTATGAACGATTGTTATTTTCTTAAGATGTAAACAGTAGGTGGCCTCCAAAATAAGTTCAGGCCATTGTTAATTAAGGAAATCTTTTTGTTGTTGTTTTTTTTTTTTTTTTTGGGGATTTTTGGGTGTGTACCACTTGAAAAATAGAGCATTATGGTGAAGAGTATTGGTGGTAGAACTTAGAAGTTTCCCGGTGGTTGTGACTTGACCCAACACATGGAGGAAAATTAATGGGTATTGGACTGAAAAGAGAACTGTGGTTTTTTTTTTTCCTTGCCTACTCAATTTTGGCTGATGCCTTCTTCTGTGCATTTTTGAAAATGTAATGTGAATTCATTGACAGAACTTAGAGACTGCACATACTGTTCTTGTTTTTCCTTTGCCAGAAGCGTGGTCTACCATACATCATTCAGTTTGGCTTCGTCCTCTCCCCGAGTTGGAGCTGTAAATGAATTGATTTAAATGAATTAAGCTCATTACAACTGTCAGTTTTATCAATTGTGTCTTTAAATGCTGGAGCTTGTTTGGTTATCAAATGAGCTTAAATGAGCTTTAACTGAGCCTAACATGATTTGAGCTAGTGTAGTTTAATGTTTTTATTCTCTCTCTCTCTCTCGATCTATTTTGTATTTTTGAGCTCAAGCCGAAGTTTTGATTTCTTATTGAATGTAAAAGCATGGTTCAAGCTCGATTTTTTGTCCTGAGTTGAGCATTGGGTAGCTTGATTTGATTTTCATCTCTACTTGCTGTGATGGTTTTATTTTGGTGAAGTGTAATTATGGAGTCCAACCTGATTAACTTATCAAATGGTTTATTGTGTAAAGAATGTTCTTTGTTATTGTATTGTCCTTTAGTGGATCTTTAGATTAGGTGTCTTTTGTATAAAATTTTCAATTTCAATGCCTTATTCGTGTTTAAACCAATTAGAATGTCATGCTTAAAGATTACATTCATACCTAACATAAACCTAACCAATTTGATCCTGATCAGGATACCATGGAACGGGAAGCAGGATATTATGATTGACAGGTATTGTGATTCATAGTTTCCAAGACTACTACAAATATAGGTCTCCTGGTTTTAGTAGAATACCAGGGAGATTATGGGAGGACTGGAAAAGTTACTGAGAGCATATTAATTTTTTAGATTTGATGGCCGTGCTCTTCTCGACTTTATTCGCGATGGTAGTTCCAAACGTTTTCGGGTTCCAGAAAAAACTGAGGAAGAGGAAGAGTTAGAAGAGTTTGTTAGTTTTGAGCGTTACCGGGATTTAATTAAGCATCGACGCAGAGGATGTCGGTACTTTTTTGTTATGTAGAAAACATCTTTCTAATTTACTTCCTTTAAGTAACAATGTTGTCTTAGTTAACAATGGCTTCTTTAATGGCATGTTAAAAATTTAAAAGTGTTTTTTTTGAAAACTAACAAAAAAAGTCCGGCAGTTACTGATGAGGAGGGTCTACAACATGTTAACCAAGAGATAGAGGCTAAGATTACTGCAGCTTTTGGATCAGACAGGTATGTATCTGTTGTGTTATCTCTTAAGCTATGAATCTGGAGGCTTTTTAATTTTTATGATTTATATTTAGTTGCAAGAATTTTTTTTTACCCTTAGACTCTTAAGATACTTTCAGTTCCAAATTATAGTTGGCGTTAGAATTTAGAATGTGATATTATATGGTTCAGTTGTTTTGGAGATCAGCACTGTTTGCTTGTAATTTTATTTGGGCCAAAGGTTTCAACTTTAGTTTCCATTCTCTATGTTTTTGGCTTTGCCTGAACTTATTATTCTTAACAGGCCTTTTTTTTTTTTTTTTTAATCATCCATTAATGACAACTCTATATTTGTTCAATTACTGACAACTGCATTGGGATTAGATCTCACGTGGCTCAGCCTCCACCAAACAAAGGGTCTTATTCTCAAGTTGGTTTCTCATATGACGGAGATGGACAAGAAGATCCTCACTCGGATGGTGAGGAAGACGATGATGAAGATGAGGATGAGGAGGAAGATTTTAACAGTGATGACAGCAATGATGAAGCAATGGAGTCAATTGCTAAAGAATTTGGTGTAAAGAGGTATGGGTGGCTTGTATATATGGATAAAAAGGCTAAAGAGGAGGCTAGAAGGCAGAAAGAAGTGATCAAAGGGGATCCTTCAATTGTAAGTTAGTCTGACTTTTAGACCCAATTTATGGCTTAATTAGGTTCTATATTTGATCACATCTCGCACTTTGGTGAATATTGCAGAGGAAACTGAGTCGCAAAGAGAGAAGGAAAGCTTCTCAGATGGAAAGAGAGAGGGAAAGAGAAGCTGCTCGAGTTACGGGAACTAGAGTTCTTCATCATGATCCGTATCGGTAACTATTTAGTGCAATTACTTGCAAAGTCATGCATGTGTAGTTTGGCATGAGAAAAGTTCTTTCTGTGCTTAAATGATTTCCTCTGGTTTCTTTCCAGGGACACTAGACGAAGCCCTACTTATGAAGCTTACTCACGTTCTAGGAGGTAAATGGTTTTATAAGTTTTACCTTAAAAATTACCAAGTAGGTTTACTAATGAATGGGTTCTTTTTTTTTTTTTTTTTTTGGATAGATCAAGGTCAAGGTCTCGATCATACTCTCCCTCACAATCCAGGCGCTATTCACGGGGAGTGCATCCTGATGATACACATAGAAGCAAAGATAGTGGTCCTAAAATAGAGTATATTACTGAATTTGGGGGCTCGGAAGGGGATGAGCTGAAGCTTGAAGGATTTTCTCCACCATCATCTCCTCCATCTCAAGTTGATGCATTGAACCGGTCGGAGCACTCGACCTTTAATTCTTGCAAAGATAGTAGATTGGACAGACTTTACTCTGCTGCAGCTTACCCTCCATTTTGTTACTACCTGGAACTTTTTTGGTTTATAGTAGAGCATGTATAGGTTACAAGCATCTTGCCAAGGGGATGAGGAAGGGAGCTTCCTTTTGAAGCTTTATTTCCATGACTTGCACATCATATGAGCGCATCCGAGCTATCGTGTGAAATATGTTTCTAATGCTTCTGCTTTCATGCAGGCCATCATCTGGTCGCATACTTGAGGCCCTCCATGTAGACCCTGCCTCTGGTGTATCTCTTGACAAAGATAAAAATGCCAAGCTGTTGAAAACAACACCAGGGTAAGTTTGATAATCTATTTTATGTATACCTTGTTTCCCTCTTCCCCTCGTTTTGTTTCTCTCAGTTAATGTATGATTATGCTTTCATGCACTTCATGACTTCTTTCTTTGTGACACGTATTCTTCTTGGCAGCACATCATCTGCACTAGCAAAGTTGAGCAAAGCAACTAGTAGTGGAAGTCTCTCTAAGCAACAGGGGGAGAAAAAGGAAACCCCTCAAGAACGACTTAAACGGATCATGAACAAACAACTAAACAAACAAAGTATATTTTTCTTGATGCTGATTCTAGAAGCGAAGCACTCAATCCACTGTCATTTGGTGGCATTTTTTTGTCAAAAACAGAAAGAGAAATATCCTTTAATTTACTCTCTGCTGGTTGCTTGGCTGCATAATTAATGATTTAAAATGTCGCACCACTATTTTGCAGTTAAAAAAGACACAGCAATTGAAATGGCTAAGAAACGAGAACAAGAACGGCAAAGGCTTGAAAAACTAGCCGAAACTAGTCGATTGAGCAGATCTCAGCGACGGAGCCGAAGTAGAAGCTACAGCCCCTCGCCCAGGTATGAAAAGAATTAAAGATGGGTTGTAGCTTGAAGCTAATATATTCTCTTCACACTAATTGCTTTTTTCATGATTTCTATATAAACACTGCATTCTGCATAGTTAGTTTAACTATTTTCCTCTTGTTTGTTTAGATGTATCTGTTTCGAGTCCTATTGTATTTTGATTCTTCCTGCTGGCCAAATGCTATTCTTCATTATGATGGAATGATGGTTTCACAAAATCTTCCTCTTTTAGATGTGTTTGAAAAGTTAAAAATTGGCCTTAGTCTTATAGATTGCCACATATAAATTAAAGGGGAGGATGTTTCAGGGGGCTCTGATCTGCTGCTTAGACTTCTAGAACTACATAGCAATTGTTCTTACATTTTGCCAATTTATTGGACAAATGTTATCCCATTTTGTGCTGCAGTACAATTAAGTTTAGTATATTCACTTGTGGTAGTGATCAGTTCACGGTTCTTCAGGAAGGAAAAACCTTAGTCGTACCAGAGAATAGGTGAAAGTCGTAAGTTAGTCATTTGAGTTGGTTCGAGGATTGGATCACGATTGGATCAGAAAGATAACATGAGGTTCTTAACATGATTTATACAACTGTGAAGTTGCACAGAGGTACCTATTCCTTGATCAGTAGGCGCACCCAGTGATTATATCTGCATACCTTTCTCTATCTCGTAGAATAAACATCTTTTCATGCAGCATATACTGACATACCTTGATCTTTGCGTTTTCCTATGGATTACGGTTTTGGATTCATCAGATCTTGTCGACAGGTCTTTATTTTCACTGGCAAAGTGAGCCAAGAATTTACTGAACACACTCACAGAATGATAATCATTGATGTGACAATTCTTCTGTCTTGAGCAATAAATTTGTTGAAATTTATACGAAGATATACTCTTTTACTTTCAACCTTGAAATCCAACAGTGTTTTTGCTTGTTTCAGGAGATACAGGCGTAGTCGGAGCCCAAGCAAGGGTAGGAGTTCGAGAAAATACTATTCACGCTCGCGCTCTGGTTCTCACTCTCGATCCCGTTCCCGGTCTCCATCTCGCTCGTACTCTAGTTCTCGTTCTTTCTCCCGCTCCCATTCTCCACGGTAATATGCTCTACGGACTTTGGGTCGAAGAAGCATCTTAATTATCTCTATTGTATTCAGGTGCCTCACCCTTTCGACATTTGCAGGGCAATAAGGCGGACAAGACATTAAAAAGCTATCTGCAATTAAAGCGAAGCTTTCTTGCACGCTTTATCTTGTTTGTTTCAGCGATTTTACATAAAAAAAAGAGAATATAATTATGCGCTGTTGTTCAGTATTTTGTTTACTCCGCTGCTGACTTTATATAAGAATGTTACTCTGTTAATAATCCGTATATTTTGAGTGCATTCTACTCCATATTCTATTTGGTGCTTGATTATATGTAAAATTTCAACTTATTATTTTTGATTTACATTTTGTGAATTTTCATCCAATTTTATCTTGTATGGTAATTGGAGCTCCACGTGGCTTCTTTTCTAACCCATCAATATTCAATACCACGACAACCTCTTTTTAGCCAATTTTTAACTCACCCTAATTTTTCTAAATATACCACAATTATTTTTGGACAAAAATAACCTAAACTGAAAAGTCTACAATTTCATTCAAACCCTATTCCCCAACTTCAGCCCTAAACTCCCACTCTCAAGTTTCAGCACCCAAACTCGTGGGGATCACCACTATGAAGAATACAAAACTGTTCATATTAATTGATAATAAATCAAACTGTTTGTAACTCATAACAAACTATTCAATCCCTTTTGCACCCTTTTCTAAACAATTATTAATTAATGGTCAACGAAATGTTAAAACGAGAAAAGATTATGCAAGTGTTGCTGGGAAGGTAATGACTAAAGAGTCACAGAACAGAAAGAATCAAAACTCGTGCCAAAGATGGGCTTTTGTGAAGAAGATAAAGGAATAGAACAATTGCTTACTTTTCCAAATTCCCAATGCTTCAATTACGGATTTGGCACAGACATGCAATACCGTCTTCTTAACTACTCTTATTGTGGTTTCGTTTAGGGGTGTCTACTTGACAGGATATGATAATACAATACGAGCATGATTTTAACTCGTAACATTAATTATAGAAATATATGATACACTAACATCAATAAATTTCATCACATGAAAATATTATTTTAAGTCTAATTAAAACTTATACCTTTTTTTTATTTTATAATTAAAAATGGATAATTCGATAACATCAATTGTCACTCGTAGCCTTGACTCTTGCTATTTTTCTGGTGCTTAAGAATGATGGTAATTTTTTGACAGTAAAAAGTAGGTCGCATAGGCAAATTTTTATACTCTAGATTGAGAAATGGTGTGGTAAAACTTAAAAGGATATTTAATTTGGGGAAAATATTTGCTATCTTAATATGTTTTCTACCCATTTTCATCAAAAGACCAAAATATGTTTGCTTATATTTTAAAAGTCAAATTGAAGGGCATTTTTGTTTTCAAAGTTAAAAGTGACTATAAAACATATATATATGAATAAAATCGATAAATTCTAGTATATGTAATAATATAAATGAGTAGAAATTAGAATCCTCTACACTTGTGATGTGTCAGCATGATAGTTCATGTGGAACTGTGATCGTCAAGTAGCATAATATTACGAAACCAACATGATGTAATAATATAAGTTTAGTCCAATCATGATATAACTTAATATTTAATTCTGAGTTTGATACAAATTAATGACATATATAATTTAGTGAGTGATTATGCATTCAATTGAACCCAACATAAATGTAAGGAGGATGAAAGGACAGTCCTGGAGAGCAAAAAAGATTGATTTGTACAAGGAACAAACTCGGATAATTTGATAACCCCATAATAAAATAGGTGGTTTTGAATCAATCACCCATAATGAAGACGAAAACTATCTTACACAATAAAAATAGTACTGAAGTTTATAAAATGTGTAACATGTCGTGCATCAGATTTGCTTTTTAAATCTATTGTTAAATGAATTTTTAATATATATCTAAGTCTCACAAATCTAATAATTTGTAGACACTATCTTATGATTTAAGAAAGGCACAACAGGTTTTAGGTCCAAGTGATACAAATGAAGATGTATACCATCGTGGTTGTTATAGACCTTCAATCACATAATTAGCTATGTGATTTCCTAATGACTTACTTAACAAGGTAAATATAGAACTAAAAAGTAGCAACAAATAAGGATGGAACAAAAAAGTAATATCGGTACAATTATTTTACACAGGTCTACTCCTCTATTCACCATTAGTGTGTCCATCGTTGATATGTCATAAATCCAATACTATCATAAATTTCAAATCACAAGATTTGAATTTTTACACTATCAACGGTGAACATATTAAGAGATGTTCATGGTGGGCATATAATCTTTGTTTTTATTTTACATGGCCAGAATTTAGGTAAAATCGTTTTACATACCATGGTGTTATTAAGTCAAAGCTTACATTCGAATCTTTTAAATAAGAATTGACAAGATTTATGTTACAGTTGAACAAGAAAGTGTCTTTGTCCAGATAAAATGAGCAAGTAGAAATGTGAGATATTAAAGGAAGAAAAGTAGTAGGATCTTTTGGCAAGTGTTAATGGTGATAGCTTTAATAAGCTTTTCATGTGTAAAGAATTCCGTGTAGCGCACGGGTTTTCTCTGCCCACCTCTATTTTTCGATTTCTCTTTTACCTTAGTTATTATTATAGTCTATATTCACACGCATTCATCCCATCCCAATTACCTTAATTCCCACTCCTTTTTTCTTTCCATTCAACCCCATTCCATCAGCCCTCCCTTTAATTACACTAAAATCACTTCCATCTACAATCAACACACAATATTCACAACCAAATTGATAAGACCTGTGGAGATGTAGGGATAATTCTTTTGATAAAGTAGGTTCAAATCTAGCGTGAGACATATTTTCACTCAAGTAATTTGAAGATTTATCCTGAAATTGAATCATGTTGTCTTTCTCCTATAGGTGTCTATTACTCAGACATATCCCTTAATTTACATTTCACATGTTTGAGGGGTCGGTATGAGTGTAGGGAGATTTTCATCTCTCCCTTTTTCAAAAATTAAAATTAAAATAAACACAACTTTCTCTACTCCCATTGATATTTCACTTTATATTATAAAATAATCAACATATAATATATGTACTAAGGAGGGAAGTATATTAAAAATAATATAATATAAAATGAAATATAGATTGAAGTATTGATCTCATCTATACAATGGGATGTCGCATTAATTTCTTAGGATCAGATCTTCTATTGCATTAATAGAATGGTTTTCGTTTGTACGAATTTATTGATTCATCTAATGACGGGTTTTCTTTTTCTATATATTATTTCTAATTTTTGGCGACTGAATCCACTAATTTGTACCAATTACAATCATCCAAAAATGCATGAAGATACTGGACAACTTGACATAAGTTGAAAATTCAGACTGATCTCATAGTGCTGCCATGTATGTGTATATCTTTATAATAAGAGATCATTTGTTATCAATTTTATTTTGATGTATTTTATAAATTTGACCTACTGAAGTAGGGTTAAAAGTTATGGACCTTAGCATTATAGATTAGCTTAAACATATATATGTGTAATACCCTGGAAAATTAAGATATCGCGGCAAACTTATCCAAGAGCAATACGTGTAAAAAACCCCATTACCACAAAATAAAGGATGTGGATGATCGACCTATCATTACAGCTCGTGTAACCGAGCCGAGCTCCTAGAGCGCCCACAGCCCGGTCGTCATACGATCCCAAGCCCGACATGATAAACCATATAAATACCCAACCCCAAAACGGAGCGACCAACCTCCGTATCAGAGAGTATTTAATGATGTCAGGAGATTGCTCACCAACCCTCACTCGAGGTCATACCTAAGTATGAGACAAATCACATCATCATTTAATGCAAGCATGATGTCTTTCACAAATTAAGGAATTATGGTTCTAAAACCATCCTAACTTCCACTACTATAAATGGAATGTTATTTATTGCAATAAGGGGAGCTAAGATCATAAAGAGAGAATAGAAATTTAGAACCAAAAAGAGTCGAGCTTAAAAAATTGTACATTTTCTGACCTGATTGAAAGAAGTAAAAAGGAGAAGGAAAGAAGTCTTTTGCGACCAAAAATACACATTTACTCTCGAGAAAATATCAATACTATCTTGACTGACCTCTATAAAGAGTGAGTCTTATGTGAGATCGTCTCACGGTTCTTTTTTACATGAGACGGGTTAACTCACAACTCATATTTCACAATTCACATGTAAATTTGTTAAAATGGGGTTTGAATTGTGGATAATAAGGATCCGTCTCATGGAAACTATCCATGAGATCGTCTCACATAAGTTTTTGTGCTCTATAAATTCTGTTATACCGATTATTATCCGTATATTTTGATTGTTTAGCTGTAAAAACGAGTTACTGTTTTTATCCATCAACAATATAAATATATAAATATATCGTATTTTTAGGTCAATTTAGAACAAAGACCTGATAAAATTATATTGGATGTTAGACATAGTTAAAAAATAATAAAAAATTATACTTTGAACAAATATATTTGGATTCTTATTCCATTCCGGTCCACTCAAAGAGAGAAATAAAATCGTTGTTTCACACCACTAATTTATTCTCCAGATACAAATATGTCTCGTACAACAATATTGGAGACTCAAACATACGGCTATTACAAAATATGCTTTTATTCTCAACAATTTACAATATTTATTTGAAGTCATGTCATATTTTATTATCTATTCTGGTATAGTAGAGTAGTATTATCATCAATATTTATAATTAATGTAAATGTTTCATATAGTAATGATGTGTGTATATCTATCTATACATATACTAGTGCGATTCTCGTTTATTTTACAGGATTTGTAGAAATGATCAATATTTTTTTCTATTAAATGAGCTCAATTAATAAATAAACAATAATAAAGATGTGAAGTTAGTCAATATATATTTATAGTTATATTATGACATATCATTTCATTTAGTAGTTATTCGATTTTTAATTTTTGAATACAAATTATTTTAAAAGTATTTTTGAAAATCACAGAGTTTTGAAGGAAAAACGCAACAACTAACATAGTTTGGTGGGTTGATTTGTGTGTGTTGGGATATTTCACTAGTTATATTGATGAAACAAAAATAGTTTGCTTAAGGATGTCAGTATCCAGTTTCCATACTGTCTACATGACTCTAAGTTAAGAGATCATGTAATGGTTTTCCTAGTAGGAAGGAAAACCAACCTTAGAAGAAATAGGATCACATCTTTTAAGAGTCAACAAACTGTAAGAAACAACAAGCTGAAGGGAGTATCTGCATTTGGAGCAGATAGGATGCTACAAAAAAAAGATAGCAAGTTGTAGGAAACAACATGCTGAAAGCTGCACGAAGGAAGCAGAAAGCTACATGCAGAAAGTTACCAGCAGATTACAGGAAGCAGCAAGAAACAGCGTCAGGAAGATCATGCAGAGTGAAGAAGAGCAAAACTATCTATCAAACTAGAGTAGCTACCTGTTGCATGACAAGTCAAAGATGGTGGGCGCATTAAATGCATATGTCAGGATCAACTCATAAGCATTTAATGTGGCCACAATGAAGATCTTGGAGATCAAAGCTTCAATTCAAGATGGAGAAGTGTTCCCCTTCAATGGATACTTTCCCAACGGATATATTCTCAAGATCTATAAATAGAAGGTGTGGCTGATTGAAGAAATTGCTGAACAGAGTCAAGAGGAAACTTAGATATATTCCAAAACTTCTCAAGTTTATACATGTTCAACCACTCAACCTTCCAGGAGCAGTCTACCATAGCATTGAAGCTTTCAGAGATCAAGACTGCTTCGCATCAATTGAAGAAAATCTTGTTTTAGGTGTACTTAGTTGAGAGGATTGTATCCTTGCTAAGTGTGTAGTCTAAGAAGTAGGCTACTTGCCCTTTGTGGGATTGTACCATTTGTGGGTTGTAGCCTTGAACTAGAGTTCGGGATTCTAGTAGGCGTAGCTTGTTAGGAAGAGGTTTGTAAAGCGATGCTTGTAAATCGAACTGACCTAACGAAGTTCCTCCTTGTGAATGAGTAGAGTGGATGTAGAAGGCTTACACCACCTTCGAACCACTATAAACCATAAATGTTTATTGCTTTAATTTACTTATTGTATTGTTTTTATGTTGTTATATCTATCTTACTGCACATCATAAATATCCTGCATAAAAGACTTTGAAAAGAACATACTTGAAAAGAAAACTGTTTTTCCAAGAGAAACTCTATCGTTGTTTATTCCGCTACAATCTGATACCGAATCAGGAACCTGAATCAGCCTTTGGTCAGGTTACTAATTCGAGACAGGTTACTGCATTCCTCAGTGAATCAGGAACCGATAGAGGTTCATTCACCCCTCTCTGAACCTCTGACCACTTGAGACCAACAGTGTGTAATGTACTCAACCTTGGATAGTTTTGAGGCCTTAATGTAATTAACTATTATTATCACATATAGTCAGTCATATTTTTATATGACGGGAAAAATATATTTACATCTAATAAATATATACTTAAGTTAGTTCTTTCAGGACTATTATTTTTGTATACATGGTTATAACATTAATCTCTTTCATGTTATATTTAATAATATCTTAAACAATAAAACGCATTAGTAGAATGCTGTTATACACACTTATATTGTTATAAATATATTAAACAAATTATATTGTTATAAATAATTTTTTTCAACAATATATTGATTATTCAAGAATATATTAAACAAACTTATATTGTTATAAAAAAAAATTTTCAAACACAACAATTGTTCTATTATACATTTTTTTTTTTGTGTTTTATTAACAAAAAGTGCAATTGCTAGTACATATATTATTTGATTCGTACAATGATGTGATTTAACTCAAACCAAATAGTAATGGCTAGTATATATTTACTTATATCTACGTTCCAAATTAGGTTCCTTAATAAAGTTAAGATTTAAAAAAAAAAAAAAAGGCAAACTAGTTAGTTTAATTCAGTTAATCTAAACTACTGATTAAGTGTGAAAAATTTAATACTAATAAACTCTCTATAAAGATTGAACAACAATTGGCAAATAATATATCACACAATTAATAGATATGAAAAATCAATTTATATCATCTTAAAGTGAATAGTTGAAAAATTAGTAATAATTAAGAATAATAAATAATATTCATTAACAATAATAATTAAAAATAAGACGAGTATCTTAGGCAATAATTTGTTTTTCTATCAGCGACATGTGTCCTCGATTGTTACTTCAAATTATAGGCTGATGATATACAGACATATCATCACTATATACACTATATACATGCAAGATGAAACACAATTTACTATTTAGAAATCTAAAGAAAATACTTCTTATTGTCACTTTTACATAAAAATTCTATATATTTTTTACTCACTAGCATAAGAAAATATATATGTTTCTTCTTACCTACTTTCCATGTAAAAGACCAGAAAGTTGGTAAAAATATGTGTCCTGTCCAAAATCCAAATAATAGAAAGTGGGTAGCTAGAAAACATATTTCCTTATATTTGTGGATAGAAAATATTTTGACTATATATAGATTTTTAGAGAATCGAGCAGACCTTGAAATCTTGCTCCAGTGTTTCTAATATGAAGATGACCGGCCCCTACAATTTGATGTCTATGAAATGACATTGAATATAAATACAATAAAGTTTGTTAGATGTTAATATCAATCTCTGTATATAAACATATACGAGACATTCTTATGAATTTAAATTTGTGACAATGAATATTTTACACTACTCACAATCTAAATTCATTTTTACAATTCAAATTCTTCTTTGTGAATTATACTGTTGTGAAACATTTCGTTTCACGAAATTAGATTCGTCGAAGAAAAGTGAATTAGAGAATAATTGTGTATGAGCTGTTGAGTAAGTGAATAGGTCAAGAATATTAATGGACAAGACAAGCTAGTTTAGGTCCATTGATATATTGTCATTACATTTAAAATTTGGTTGGATGCATCAAATATTAGAGGTTGATGCCAATTATATCACTATGATTGGACTATTATTTTCTTTTATCTTTTTCCCAATTTATATTCCCTTAACTAAAAGCCTGGTTAATTATCTTTAGTAGGTATATGTTTTTCTTTTCCTTTCTTTTTTCCTTCATAGCTATAATATATTCCATACACACTCAATAAAAATTCCAACTTGCATCACTCTCTCAATTCAATTGCATTTGATCCACACCCTAATATATATCATCCATGATCATACATATATAGTCGTATACGAATGTGCGCGTAGTCGCACACGACCATATATGTTCATGATCATGAATGATCTAATCGAATAAATTAATGTTGAAGGGAATTTTTACTTAAATATATCAAGGTGGCATTTTTGTTAGTTTCCATATTTCATAGTGGTAATAATGTTACAAAGAAAAAGTATTGTAGTTTAAAATAAAATATGAAATAAAATACTATTTTATAATAAAATATTAACCACCATTGCAAACCCTGATCATTGTATTATGCATGGGTTACTATAGCAGAAGAATTTAAAAAAAAATCATTAACTTTCTAAAACTTTATTATTATTATTATTATAATAGTGAAATAATTAATTATTAGTAAATCTTCATCTACATGCCTATATATTTAATACAATAGTGTACGTAACCCCTTATTCTGGAAACCACTTTGCATTAGGCATTATTGATTATTCCTTCTAATCTAGGGGACTAATTTTGTAAATCAATTTTTAATCATCATAAGATTGATCCAGCACATGGGTGGTGAATCTCTCAGAATTAAATTAAGATCATACTATTATTTTATTTCTACTTGTATTCATATATACATTTGCATTTATAATAAAATAGGTACACGCACAATAAAATATAGGGGTATCCATAATAATCCTTAATTAATTAATCTTATAGTAGGGATCTATCATGTTCTTAATTCTCGTGTTGTACTTTATGAATATATTGTAGATGTATAATATGACTCTCATTATTGTACAAACAATAATTATTAATAAAATAACAATGGATGATTTCCCAAAAAATAAAAAAATAAATAGAGAATCTAATGTATATATCTTACCAAATGATCCTTCTCCATCATAGACATGCTTTGAGCTTTCGGTTTCAATAATTTTCATTTTGCTATTTTAATATGTTGCCGTGGAAAATAATCAATCCATTAAAGTTCCCTATATGATGTCATGATGATGTCATTTTTTACCTTAATGCTTTTATTTTTTTATGTTTTTTTTGAGAGAGTTGATTGATGATTTTATAACATAAGGTTGAATAGAATGTGTATGTAATTGAGGGACAGGGAAATGCAAAATCAAATCTAGATAGTTCTGGCTGATATTTCGAAAGGAGATGTGTTAGCTAGAAAATATGTTTTTATATGTTTATATAATTCATTTTTAATTCGATCAATAATATTATTACATTGGTTAATTAACAAATTTTATTGACGTTTTGTCTGTTTGTGGTTCCTTATTATCCAGGGCTCTTGGAAGATTTGGAGATCATTTGATGTACAAGCAACATCAATTTACCTTATACATATCAAGACCAATTTTTTTAAAATTTTAAAATGTATTACTTGATAATTGAAAGATTTTACTTGTTTTTGAAATTTATATATTATCACTTTTTTCTAAAAATGATCTTGAGAATAATACTAAACAATTTTTTCAGCATGATTCAATTCGAATCTCTATATTTATTATAAGGAATAATTTCAATTTTAGTCTTGTATGTAATACTATTTTCATTTTTGAACAACTAAGTATACGTTTTCCAATTTTGGTCCTATATGTTTCAATTTTTTTCAATTTTGGTTCTGTATGTTTTCCAATTTTGGTCTTGTATGTTTCAATTTTTTCTAATTTCAATCCAATTTTTATCGGATGGTCGCCCGGAAATCTCACGTGACATCGGCGATTTTGGAAATTCGGATAAAAATTGAATTGAAATTGAAAAATATTGAAACATACATGACCAAAGTTGAAAATTTGGATTGAAGTTTGAAAAAGTGGAAACATACCAGACCAAAATTGGAAAACGTATATTTGGTTGTTAAAAAATGGAAAAGCTATTATATACAAGATTAAAAATGAAATTAACCCTCATTATAACCTTAATTAAACAAATTTATAGCAAGTTAAACATTGTTAGAGAAGTATATTTATTTAGTTTCTATTTAAACTCCATAACATATACACGTACAACAGCTATTGTTGCTAGAAGATACAAAGGGTCCTACCCAAGAATTATTAAAATTTTAGTGATTTCATATAAGAGATGGGATTTCAATGTTTCATGATAATAAATCTAACAACCAATTTGTCTTTACCAAGGGAAGGCGAATACATCTATTAACATAATAAATCAACAAGAAAATATATAAAATAAATAAATAAATGAACAACACATGCACGGTTGTCAGTTTGGTTCATGAATATATTCTAACCGATTTTCTTCTACCCAATTAAAGATATTTCTAAATTTTTAATTTTTAATTGACTAATTTCCCACGCCCTCTATTAATCAAATATGAATATATATGAATCCTTGATCTCAAGACCTTGATCCAAAAAAATTTCTCTCAAAATTCAAAATAAATATATTTTTTACATAAAAGGTCAGAACTTTTTTTTTTTTTGTTTTGTTTTGTAAACTACCCAATTGATACAAAGAGTTTGATGGCACCATCATGTTTAACTCAATCTACTAACGGATGAGAAAATTAAATGTACAAGACAAATAAGTTGGAGGGGGTTTATGTAAAATACATGTTGTTTTTAATAATTAGGATAATCATTAAACATGAATATATGTATATATGTGTGTGTGTGTTCCTAATTAAGTCATAAACCTTAATATATATATATATATATATGTATAGTTTCTTCTTTTATATATTTGTATTTATCCCTCCACATAGACATGCCAATTCCAATTTTACGATCAGTTTTGTATAAAGCCAATTTGAATACATTTTACTAGATATATACCGTATTTTATCTTGAGGTTCATGTCTCCTTGAAAACTCAAACATCGAGCTTCACATCAAAATTAAATGAAAACATAATGTATGCATAGTGCACGTACAAATGACACCTAACTGAATTAATTGTGAAAACATGCAAATCAAAGTGAGTAATCACTATCCTTGTACTTATGTTGATAGCTTGACCGATGAGAGTGCAAGGGAACATGTATGGTGGGGTGAAGGAAGACAAGAAAGCGATCTTGCCCACCACTCTATCCGACCGATAATCGGGCCTGCCCCACCACTGCCTGGTGGTTCTCCGACATCAAAACGGGCTCGTCTATGGCGGCTGCCGCCTCCGGTGCGGTGGCGCTTTCATGTATGTTAGTAGGCATGCCATTAGGCCCCTTCATCTCCTCATAGCCCTACAAAAATCTAAACCCTTGTTCTACTTTATTTGCATCTTTTCAACTAATGGTCTGTAACATTAATTAATCATATCAACTGAACCTTCGTATATGTCTATTATTGGACATGATTTTAATTCCAGCGTTAATGTGCTGTGGGATATATATATATCTTGTCACGATGATGCATGACCAAATGCTATTAATCCCACTAATGACAAATCCATTCTTCTTTGTCTTTGTGAGTTTGTGTGTGCTCTTGTTATTGGTCTTTGGAGTCACAACAAATCACGTGTGATTGAAAATGGAATGAGAATCATAAGATAGTAATTATTATATATCGGTTAAAATTGGAATTAAAGTATCCATCTCATAAATTTTAATTCGTGTGATGGAGTCTTATATTAGAATAAATAGACGGGTCAATGCAGGTCAATCTAAACGATTAATTCTAATCCCAATTTTCCATCTACGTGAAAAGTGTTAATTTTGACTTAAAAATATTAGTTTTACTTTAATTATAAAGCATTACTTTTAATTTGAAAATATATTTTCTTATAAAATGTTGGTTGTTATTTCTTTTAAAACTAATTCAAAGCATTATTTTTATTTTGAAGAGTTTTAAATACAACAATGATTTCGATCATTCATAAACTTAAGATAATATGGTTTTGATGTTATTTTTGTTAGGACTGACTTTGTATTTATTTTGTATTTCATTCCATACATATATAATAATAATAATAATAATAATAATAATAATAATAATAATAATAATAATAATAATAATAAAGTCTGAAATTCAATTAATAATAAATAACTATTTACAATGGGCCGCTAGCATAAATAAACATGTAGTGAAATTCGGTCTGAACAATCGATACTTGTACATTCGAATACAACTGTACAAGCAATAGGAAGAATTACTTCTCACGTCACATGTTAGAAAATTAAATTGATTTATTTTGGAATAAATGTCTAACTGTAATTAGGGATGGGATTCACGTGACACCTTCTATTGTTTACCAAATTCTAATTTCTTTATTTTACTTTAACAATATGTATACTAGATATAACAATATGTATACAAGATATAGTACATATAATGTTAGTATCGGTTATGTAAAAACACACCCAAAATAAAAAAAAATATTAGAGTTGGATTTAGTATATTTTCATGACTTGTGGCTGCTAGCTAGCTATAGTTTGAGATCCATTTAATATGCAAAAGTTGAATTTTTATCCAAACTCCTCAAAAGTTCAACAATTCCATATCATTTTGGATGTATATATACGCCCACATCCTCATAAGGAACAATTAAGTGAAAAAGGGGGAATACATATTTTTTTTTCAACTTGGTAAATAGATTAATATAAATAAGAGAAAATGGGAATAATTGGATCAATTCATAGAAACTTGAGCTCACAACATTTTTATTTATATAAATAAATTGGCGTTGACCCAATGAGGAGTCTACTTCTTCAATGATTAATATATGATACATAAACTAGTAGTTGTCCCCGTGCTAGTAGTTGTGCATTGCACGGTTTGTTATATAATATGTAGTAAATATCAATTATTTTATAATACACTTTAACTAATTATAAATATTTTGAAAATATAAAGTATTTAATAATTAAAAAAATATGAATTTACTTAACTATATAATATACTAGTAGTACACCCGCGCGATGCGCGGTTTATTATGTATTATAACAATATATATGATTTTGCAATAATATAATGAAGTTGTTATATTAAAAAGTTATCTATGGCATCTTATTATTTCGAAATTTGTAAAAATCAATATTTTTTATTGATAACATCAATATTCAACAATTAAATATGAAAATAAAATTGAACATAATATAATAACAGTTTTGTGTTTGTGAGTTTTAATTTCTGAATAATTAAGAAGTGATTAATTATACTTACTAATATGTTTTGTTCATATTTTTGTTCCTTTGTATCTTAGAATTATTTTTAGAATTTATAAATAATTTTCTGCATTGTTTTTAGATGGATTTGTTAAAAAGCATTATATTTATTCCAAAAAAAATTAGTTTATATTTATACATTTAGGTTTCAAATTAATTTTAAATTTTAAAACAATATTTCTTAGATATTTGAAACCATTTTTCACATTTTTTTGGAACATATTATAGTTTTTTTTTTAATTTAGATTAATTATATGATTATATCTATTTATTTGAAATAATTTTGAATAAATTTTATCAAATATTTTTATTATTTTTATTTAAAAAAAATTATTCAATTTATTGATTTGTATATCTTACACAATTAATATTACATATATATTTGAATTAATTTTTAAATTTTATTAATTGATTTAAGATTGTTAGTATTAATAAAATCTGAAATTATTATTATTAATTTCAGATTTTTTTATTATTTTAATATTTTTATAATAGTTTCAAACTTTTAAACATTTTACAACCCTTCATAAAATGAAATTTAGATTTTAAAACTATTTTCCACATTTATATATTAAAATTATAAACTAATTTTCAAAATTTTAATTTTTGACAATGTTTAAATTTCATTATTTTCAAAATTTAATTATATCATTAAAATATAATCATATCATTTAAGATAGCTTCTTTTGTTTCATTTCTACTCCTATATATAAATTATAAGATAGTTTATTGTGTAAGATTTATGTGAAGCTTATTCTATAAGATACTTAAAAGATTTTTAGGTTTTTTTTTTCTTTTTTTCTATTGGTTGATAGTTTGGGAGGAAAAATGGCAAATGTGTAAAATTTGTCAACTTCTTTCATTTTATATATAGTATAGATGAATCCCCATACTTTACTAACTATTATATTGCAATTGTATGAAAGAATTTGAGAAAAGACTTGAAATTTATATGTGTGGTGTTGGGATTGATATTATGCATTCGAAATCCACTTTCAGGACAAATTTATTTTTAGATTGAGCCAGAATCACATGTTTATCTTATATGTATTTTTGAGCCCTCACTCAATTAATTTTTATTTGTAATTGCAGTCACTTTCTAAAAGACTAAAAATCTTAAACGATCAATCCTATTAAACAACATAAAAGTTAAAAAGTATCTTCATACCCGTTTTAAGTTCAAATTACCATTTGTACAAATAAAAATCTCATCTGTCAGATGATTCTTCTTTATTTGCATAGGTGCAGGACAATTACTTAGAAGTATGTTCTATCACTTCTATTTTGAATTTTTTTTTTTTTTTTATAATTTTGAATACACTACAATTTAAATGAATTTTAAATTCATTCATTTCAAAATTTATATTCCAAATCACCAAATCCAACACAACTTTTAATAATTTATTTTACATATCTAATTGAATACACAATACTATATTACAATTTGTTTAAGAAAAGAAACGAATTTTAAGGTGATATGGACATGTATGAAAGTATAGCCCAGTTGACTATCAAAGTCAATATGATCACACAGCTTTAAATACAATTAACGGCTCTCTGAATAAACAGAAATAATAAATCAAGATTTAGGACTTTTCATGTTTGCATCACGTGCTTAGTTTGAATATGTGTCCTCTCTGCATCTTGATTTTAGATAGTCGAATTTAAAATTGTGTGGTTAGAAATGATAATATAATGAGTTCAAATGTGTTATATATAATTGTTAATTAAATTTGAGTTCAAATCCATTTTTCTTAATCATCCCATTTAATTATAGATTTACTTACTCTGATCATATGTTCATATTTGAGTGGAATTATTTTTAAGGAAACTTTAACATAAAGTTATATAAAATTGAATTCTATCCGGGATGAACCAAAGTCCAAGTATACTTTAAATGTGTGAACGCTCATATAGATATAGATTTTAAATTAAGACTTTTATGACATTATTTTATGAATCTAACTAATTATGTGGATGGATCAATTCAGAACTCATAACTCATAACTCATAAATCATAGATTGATTTGTAAAAGACGTGTGAATTAAATCGTGAATAGTGAAGTCGCTTCATTTTACAAAATTATATAAATATATATGATGGGTAGAGGGGATCACCCCTCGAACTTTTTAAAATATTCTTTTCATTTGTGATTTTTTCTTAAATTTTTAATTTATAAGAGTGCGTTCTTCTTACATCATAAATTTGTGTCCATTAGTTCAGAAAATTTGCAATACAACAAAAAGGATGTCTAGTTATACCTTATTTTTTTTCATTTGACGACATTAATTAGCGTCATGAAGTAAACCACCCAAACCACATGACTTGTAAAAGTGTCACGAATTGCGTTGTTAAATTTGTCGTCACAAATTTTTTCCTAACATAAAAAATCATGTGTGGGTAAAGTTCATTTACTAACGCTTTTGATAATTACGTCACTAACTTTGAAAATGGCGACACTACTTTGTGTCACTATTTTAATGGATCTGTAGTGTTTTTTTTTTACTCTTGCGCCAACACTAACCATTTGTGTCACCAAAAATAGCCACACTTTTTATAATATATGTTATTAAATTTTATAATGTTGTTTTGCAATTTTGGTGACATTAGTCAATGATCGCATCCCTAAACTAGCAACACTCTTAAGAATTATTGTTGTTAAATTGATGACATTTTTAAGGACAAATGTTGTTAAAGCGTAGACACTTTTAAAGTGTACCATATTAAATTGATGACACAATCCAAAAATTAGTGTTATTAAATATATGACATTTCTACAACTAGATGTTTTCAATTTGACAACTCTCTAAAATTAGTGATGCTTTTGGATTGTGTACATAAATTAGCAACACTCTTTCAAATTGTGTCCTTAAGTTGAATATACATACTTTAGATGGTAAACTATTTACAGTAAATACACTATATAAATAATACTTACTCAAAAGAATATTAAAATAAATTATCAAATAATTCTATTTATTAAAATTTCACCAATTCTCATTACAAAATAGAATGTGTAATACACTAACAACTGAGTTTATACTATTAATTAACCATCTGACATAACATTATTGTCTTCCTTCATTGTTAATACTTGCTCAACATAGGAAGAAGTTTCAGAAATGACGACAAAACATATGCTCAACTGCAATTTCTTTTGTCAACTTATATAATCATGTATCAAAATCAAATCAACAACAATATGTAGTTTGATTATTTAGCATTTCGTAAATTAAGTAGAAAAAAAAAACTTAAAAATATGATAAGAGAATACATCAAGTACTTACAATTCATTCCAACATAGAAAAAGCTCCATGTTTTTAATAGCTGAAGAATCTGTATAACCTACAGAAGTATTAAAACAAAATATGAAAAAAAAAATTAAGTTAATAACTTTACTCACAAATTAAGTATAAGAAACTTGAGGCCATCATTTTTCTTTCTCTTTACATCCCTTTTTGTATGCATGTTTTTTTTTTCTTGATTCTATGAGAAGTTTATGATTTATTGAAAAAAAAAAAAGAAACTTGAGAGATATATAGTAGATTTTAAATGTGCATATCTTGATTTTAAAAAGGAAAGTTGTCAATTTTTAGTAATTGTTCCCTCTTTTACTCCTCTTTCCTTTGGTTTCATATACTTTCTAATTATTAAATATTTTCTTTTTCCACATTAGCAACGATTATTTTTGTAATAATTTTTTTGAAGTAATTATTTTTTTAATAATTAAGGTCATTATATTCACTTTAAAATTAAAAAAAAACATTAATAATTTTCTAATGTAAAATTCTCTAGTAAAAAATTAAACGTCAATGTTTCTGTTCATATCCTAAATTCTTATAAATTATAATAACACAAATAAAAATTGTCATAAATTTTGTGATTTTTTTTTTTGCAAAGTGTTATAAATTTATATCATAAATAATAAAAGCGTAAGTAAATACAACAATATTGCAACTCCTTTATCAAAATATTAATAATTTCAACAAAAATGTCATTAATATGTAAACGCTTTCATGTAAGCGTCACTAATTTTTATAGTTAAAACATACTATCTAGATTGCTTATTAATGCCTAAGTAAAAAAAAGTAGACAATGTCATTTTATTATAATTACTACACAAAAATAGTAAATGTCATCAATTTTATGACTTTCTTTTAAAGCGTTGTTATTTTAGTGACACAAACAATTAAAACGTTAGTGGGTTTATTCGAATAATGACACTTTTAAAAAGTGTCATTAAATTGGTAGAAATACAAACACCTTCTATCAAGAGTCGTTAACTTTTATCACTTACATACGCTTTTGAAAAAATGTCGCTAATATCTTATTTTTAACAACGTGTTTTAATAGCGTTGTTAAATTAGCGTCATTAAAGACCCTTTTTCTTGTAGTGTTGGGTCCCCTACTTTATGTTATACAGTTTTGTTATCCTACCTACCGTGAACACATCAATATGTGTGCACCACTGATGTTTTAGGGATCTAACAAATTTATTAATTTCACATTTCATAATTTAGAGGAATGTGATTATTACACATTATTGTTGGACATATTAAGAGTTGTTCATGGTGGACATTTTTAACATCTTCATTATGTTATAACATGAAAAAGTTGATGTTTTAAAACAGAATCTTAAATCCAACCTTATTGTCTCATATAAGTTTTTTGTGATATACATGCATACATATAACGAATATATATTGTCTGAAATGAAAGAGTGAACACAAAAAGTTGCAGCTAAATTCTAAAAGGCTAGAGTTTTTTTTTTTTTCCTTTTCTTCTCCTTATGTTCACTAAAAGGCTAGAGTTCTCAAGAGCCATGTGAATGCTATTAAGCTTCTATATCATTTTATGTCATACGAACCTGTGAAAAGTTGGCCTTTAATTATCTTTATGTGATTCAAAAATTACAGAGTAGACGGATGATGCATATTTCATACTGCCTCATATTAAAGGCCTAACTGCAAAAGATTTGATATTGTCATGCCATATTTCGCAGGTCTTTTTAATTCCAAATATTTATCTCATATTATTAGATTTATGTTGCGAGACTAGACGATCTCATAAGAGTTTGAATTTTGAAAATTATGGGACCTGCGTGACAATTGTAGATTTTATCAAATTTAAAGGATAAAAAGGTCATTTTCAGAAGATCCCACATCAAAATACAAACTTGTAATAATATTAACAATAACAATACTCATAAATACTTGTTTATACTCATAAATATATATGTTTTATATTACAAATAAGATAGTTAAGGAAAACAGATATTCGCTTAATTTTCCTTTCTTTATCACAACTAATTAGTTGTCATGTATTGTTGGTTGATGTGTTGTTCGAATTGGATGAAATTAATTAGCGATCAATAATTTCAACATGTAAGAAAAAAAACTATGACACCTCATCATGATAGCATCTCTTATGATTTAAAACTAATAGAATTTTTACATACTATATATTTTGCATAATTAATTTGACGTATTCTTATCGCTTTTGAAGAGAAAAATTAAGGTAGTATATCTTGCTCAAAATGGAAATTAACCCTGCCAGTTTCTTTTTGAGGAAATAAGTAACAACTGTGTTATATTATTGAATCACAAATCATAAATTTTAATGTTATAATCCATATATAAACGGAAGCTAATAATTTGTGAAACCAAATTATATATTTCATCATTATTGATTCTCCAACTTTGACTGTTGTTGCCTAATTCTTCCTCACTAAAAACACACAACAAATCAAACTCTTTATGCCTGATTTTGTTACTCTAATTACACTTAATTAGTGTATTAAATATCACACAAGCAACAAATTAACTGTTTTCACTGTTTTTGACTAGTGCTGCTTGCGTTGAAACCAACTTACGAATTTATTAAATTAATAACGAAACAAATCTCCTATTTAAAACTACATTAAGAATATTAATCTGTCACGAAAAAGGTCAAGAAATAAATATTGTTTCTTTTTTTTCGCTCCATAATTTAGATCCATTAAATTGTGATGGTGGGCCCCTACTCCACCACCCTGCTATAAATTCCTCTTCCTTCCCTTTTCCCCATCTTCACTTCAGTATCACCTTCACTCTATCTCTCTCTCCCTTCAACCTTTTTCCAACTTTCTCTCTCTAAACTTCTATAAACTTCAAGAGCTTAACAAACAAACTTTTAAACAACAAAACCAGTGCAATTCCGGTGAGGTTAAATATACAGAATCGAGAGCAAGAACAACCTTGTTCTAGCTCAGATTTCTACATTAACAACAATGGTCGACGTGGACCGGAGGATGACTGGTCTGAACCCGGCCCATGTTGCTGGCCTCCGCCGCCTTTCTGCACGCGCCGCCGCGTCCGCCCCCTCCACGCCTCTTCCGCCGCGCAACAGCCTCTTCTCTTTCAGTTCTCTCGCAGACAAAGTAATTACCCACTTAAAAAACTCGGGTATCCCGGTTCAACCCGGCCTGACGGTGTCGGAGTTCGCCGTTGCTGAAGCTGAGTTCGGATTCGCATTCCCACCGGACTTGAAAGCCGTGCTGTCAGCCGGCTTGCCTCTCGGAGCCGGCTTCCCAGACTGGCGCTCATCCGGCTCGGCGCGGCTCCACCTCCGCGCCTCCATCGACCTCCCCATTGCCTCGATTTCCTTCCACATAGCCCGGAATGCTCTCTGGTCGAAATCCTGGGGCCCACGCCCTTCCGACCCGGAAAAGGCCCTTAAAATAGCCCGGAACGCTCTGAAACGGGCCCCGCTTTTGATACCCATTTTCAACCATTGCTATATCCCCTGTAATCCTTGCCTTGCCGGGAACCCTATTTTTTACGTTGATGAAAACAGGATTTTCTGCTGCGGATTCGATTTATCCGACTTCTTCGATCGCGAATCCACCCTCTTCCATCGGAGCTCCGACCCGAGCAGTCTCTCCAAGCAACGGTCCATCGCAGAGAAACCAGTCGGGTCGTCCACAAATTTCTCAAGGAGAAGTCTGGATACGGTCACCGGAGGACGAACGCCGCGGTGGGTGGAGTTCTGGAGCGACGCCGCCGTGGATCGCCGCCGGAGAAACTCAAATTCGTCGTCGTCGTCCTCATCCTCCCCGGATAGGTACATAGACATGCCGAGATCCGAAATGCCAAAATGGGTCGATGACTATGTGAAGCAAATCGGGTCGGTTTTGAGGGAAAGCGGGTGGGCGGAATCGGACGTCTCAGAAATAGTACACGTGTCAGCATCGGGGTTCTTCGAAGGCGAGATGGTGATGTTGGACAATCAAGCAGTTATGGACGCTCTACTTCTGAAAGCGGATCGGTTTTCGGATATGCTCCGAAAAGCGGGTTGGAGCTCCGAAGAGGTTTCGGATGCGCTAGGGTTTGACTTCAGACGGGAGAAGGAGAGGAAACCGGTGAAAAAGTTGTCGCCGGAGGTGGTTCAGAGAATTGGGAAACTGGCTGAGTCGGTGAACCGGTCATCATCATCCTCCGCGTCCTCATCATCATAGTTTGGACCCGCAGGCAGCGAATATCGAGATTCTTTTTCGATTTCTTTTCTTTTAGTTTCGTTTTTTTTTTCTTTTTTTTTTTCCTTCAGTTTTTCAAAGCCTCGGGTTTGCTTTTTGCCTCAATTTCGTACAAACTATGATCTAGGAAATCGGTAAAGAAACACGGTTTTGCCTCAATTACTATATACTTATATACTTGTTAATGAAATAATATGACCAATATTATTTTTATTCTTTACCTTTTTGATTTACATTACTTCTTCTATTATTAATTGATTTAATTACAATTACATACATGTAAGTTTGTATGTTGATTTGTCTATTTTTTGAGAAATCTATTTGCTTTTATTTATGAACTAGTTTTGGGTTTTCATTCAATGTTATTAGACTATTGTAGACAGGAGACAAGGGTTAGGAAAGAAAAAGAAATAGATATATATTACTATCGACATAAAAAGAAACTCTTAAAGGAAATTAAAAACAATTTTTTCAATGTGGAAAAAGGTATAAATAATGTAAACCATTAATTGTGAAGGAATAATTGGGCGTGTCTGCGTGTAGTAAATTAATATTAATTGACATACAGCTAATATATATATTTGTGTGATTAATTTAGTGTTAATGTTTTTTTGGGTATATGAAATAATGAATGGAACACTATATGGGAAAGCGGGCGGGTTGGGGTGGCACAGTAATCGAGCCAGGGGTGGCACACGTGCGTCGTTTTATCTTTTTGAAATGAGCCACTCTGGCTACGACCTGGACCCACTCGTGGCTTTCGAGCTAAGCGACACACACGGCGTCGTTTCTCATCTCTCTATTACGACGTCGTACCGGCTGTCTGGTGGTGTGGAGTGCATAACATAATTGTGAATCTCCTAGTATTGTGAAAGGGAAATGTTTTTTGCATTTAATAGAAAATTTTCTTTTGATTTGCTTTTAGAGTTGAAAAGAGAAGTGTGTTGATTTGGAAATAAATAGTGTAAAATGAGAAAGGGATGTGAATCAATGTATTTGATTTTAGGCATTGGTATTTGGAATCTGACACTCCAACCCCAAAGCTTTATTCACGTTTAGCTTTTGGAGACAAAACAACTATGTTCTTACATCCACCTCTCTCTCTCTCTCTCTCTCTCTCTCTCTCTCTCATATTTGCGTTTGAAAGCGATTATTCGTTTCCTCTCACTTCTCTCCCTACAATATGTTGTGTTAACAGCAGTTGCTAGTGAAATCTTTGATTATTCCTTCCATTTGTTTTTAATTGTATTCTTAATTAAAAGATACTCTATATGATATTTGAATTCAAAATCAACATTTGATGTTCTTATGTAGTTACTATTATTGTTGGGTTTCGTGAAAGTTGTTCACGTACTAGATCTTTTGAATTTAATTTTCATATATACAATGATAACTTTTTGAATAAATCTGAAAATTAACAAATCCAATATGTTTAAATTTTTCTTGGAAATAGTGACAATGAGAACAGAAGTTTAGAAATCAGCATAAGTGGGTTCTCAACAAAGGGGCGGGGCTTTTGTATTATAATAATAATAATAATAATAATAATAATTTGTTATTTCAGTAAATTATTTTGAAGATGTTTGCCAAGTTCTTCTATTCATCGAGTACAATTTAACGATCTCCATATCACAAAAATACCTTATTATAATTGTTATGCCACATTAATAGTGGGTATATTGAGTGAAATCTTATCGATCAATGAAGATGTCGAAATTAGATGACTTGTTATTGATGAAAAATTACACATTTTATATTATGGAAGTGAACAATATTAAGTCGAATTAGGTCAATTTTAGATAATATTTAGTTGGGGTTTTAAGTCAGATTTGTATATTACCACATCAATTTATACATCAATGAACTTTAAATATAATACTAACCACTTGCAATTAATTAGTCAAAATTATGATTAAATTGAAAATCATAAATGAATTATCCGAAAAAGTAAAATGTTGCCAAGGGTACCAAGAACGATATAATATGAAATTCTTATTATTATTTTTCAAGCCTTATAAAGTTTTAAAATCAAGAAAAAGAGATGGAAATACACACAGAGATCCAACTGCCACATAGGACATATAAGATTGGGTGGAAATTTGAGACGTAATTATCAACTATGTGAATATATATGTTTAATATCCAATTTATTACAAATTAATATGCAATACTCAGTTCATCATAAAAATAAGTTTTGTATCGATTTGAATACAAATTAATATATAATTCTAATTCAATTTAAATATTTTAATTGAGTGACTTCTCGTCGACATCAAACAAATACAAACTTTGTTAACACTTGGCAAAAACTGATTGGTCAATCGTTGTTCCTCGTATCATGCTTGCCCGAGCCCGACATTATTGTTTGATGTGCGTAGATTGTAAATATAGCCAATTTATGAGTGAAATTGTCAAACTCTTCTCAAACTTCAACATGTGATGGAAAGATTTTATTTATTCTCACAATAATTTTCAGTTGATAATAAGTGTCTCATTTTATTTTATTCAGTCAAGAATTTAAATGTGATTTTTTTTTTCCAACTAAGGAGATGTTGGGTTAAACTTATTTTTAGAGTTTATAAGCTTTTCTATTTATAAGATGTTTTTAGAGTTTTTAAGATGTAAAATTTAAGTTAGAAATAAATTATTGAAGTGTTTGGATAAATAAAATGGTAGAGCTTATAATATGTTAGTAATGGTATTAGTGTAATTTCAATAATCAAAGTTGAAGGTGTTTTAAAAAATAAGCTCTTATTTTAAAAAATAAGTTGCGATTCCCTAACTTTTCAAAAAAGAAATCATAAACTCTTAAAATAAAATCTTATTTTTAAAACTTAACCAAACACTTTTGAAGAGTTTATAAGCTCTTAACATCTTATAAGCTCTTTTAAGGACCTTACAAGCTCACCCAAACAACCTCCAAATTAACAAGAGCAATAGAGATTATTCTACTCATCCAACATAAACAAAGTGGTACTTGAACAAAACTTCTAATTTGATGTTTCTTTTAATAAAATATAGTATCTATCAATTCACTTTATCAAATTACAGTGAATTGAACGTTTTTGATAATATGATTAAAGTCGCACTTCATGGTGACGACTTTGTCTTTCCATAGCAATTTCTATTTACTCTTCATTTGTTCTTTTAAGGTGAAAGGACTAAAAGATTTTGATATTATTTTTAAACGTGTCAATCAAAATTACAAACAAAATAGAAAAGGTAAAAATAAAAAAAGTTTGAAAAAAACAAAAGAGAAAAGTCGCATTTGCTATTACGACTTTACTTATTTTATTAAATTCTCACTATTTCACTTACTTTATTAAATTATTTTTAGAATCACAATATCTTTTTAAATTAGTCTAGTTTGACATACCATACTAACTATTTTGATTATTCTTCATTAACTTGTATATATCTTACTCAAATTATTTTCCTGTTTATCATGAACAAATCTTATTATATTTATTGTTAATATGTAAAAGAAAATATTGATCATCATGATTTGAGATTAAAAACTCTCATAAACTATGACATATTTGCATCAGCAACACGTTGGGGAGCAACTGTGCTATTACTAACAAAATGTATACATACTGTCACATTTATATAATGTACATATAGTTCGCCCACACACTAATAATAACAATAATAATGTTACAATTATTAATATGGACTATTTTTAGTTGATTTAAATTAAAACCATCGCACCTTATATTATATAGAAGTAGGGTAGACATACAATAATGAAGTCCTACCAAATAAATAATTGTAAGGTAGCAAGTTCTGTGGTACCAATATTCACTGTCCCAAAACTTATAAGATATGACTCCAACCTTTTGAAATGCTATAAAATTTTAAATAAAAGCTATGACAAAGTCTACAATATATATGCTTTTGGTACATAACTAAGAAAGAGGACATTAATTATGTAGCAGTGAAAAAAGGATTTTATGACAACAATTTAATGAGCAATAATGATTGGAAACTCTCACTATTTTTTTACTGAATTTTGACAATATCATATGAATTCCTAGGAAATATTGCACTCTTGTTTCCACCAATAATTATTCGTTTTTGTCATCTCCTTGCTTCTGAAGGAAGCCTATGTGAGAGAGGCTCCTTCTAATCATTTCTTTAGACACTTTTTTTTTTCTGAAAATAATACTAATAATATTTCTTTTTATTTGTTTGCTTTTAACACTTTTAGAAACATTTTTAAACAATGATCATTGTTGTGTTACTTTTGAATAATAATGGTGATGAGCTTCTTTCAACGAATTAATTCTTCCCAACTACTATACATGCAATGTTCTTAGAGCTTTTGATTCTATTTTCCCAACGTTTTAAAGTCTTTTAATTTTTCAGTCTACATTCTGTTTGTCTGTTTTTGCACTTTTTTTTCTTATAAATTGTTACTTTTTTAGTTCCTAAAAAGTTTTATTTTTTTAACCATAAGAAGTAGGGGGGACTAAAGGACCCATAGATTTCTAAGCCCACTCCCAACATTTTGATTTTTGAATTAAAAAAGCTAAATAATAATTTAATTCCAATTTTACTCTTAAAAATAAAAAAACAAATTTGAAACCCTATCATCTCTTTTGCCACTTCATTTTTTTCTTTTTTTTTCCAACTTTTTTTTTTATTATTTGATGTTGTTTCTCTAAATATTTTTAGGAATTGAATGCTAAATTAATGATGGGCATCTTACGAATTTGTCAATTTTTTTGCGTTTTTTCGTTCAATTTTAATACGATTTTCATACATTTGACTAATTCGTGAGATGCCCGTCATCAATTTAGTATTCAATTCCTCAAAAAATTTAGAAAAACAACATTACATTATCAAAAAAGTTGAAAAAAAAAAAGAGAAAAAAAGTGGCAATAGAGAGGGTAGGGTTTCAATTTTTTTTTTTTTAATTTTTAAGGGTAAAAATATATTGTATATACAAATAAAAGGTAGATAAAATAGTCGGTGCAATCCACATGATACAACATTTATAAATGGGTATGCAATAAAATCATTCAACTAAAAGAGTAAAGACTATCTTAATTTGAAGAAATTAATATATATTGAACATTCTTATAGTATTGTACATTGCCAATAAAATTAGGCAGAAATATATTGTAGAATATATTTTTGGAGGTTGGTAAAGGAATAAAAGAAGGGGAATCATCAAGATGAAAACAATGAAGTAAATGATGAGCATTTCAAAATAGAGAGAGAAAGAGATATTATTGGAATTGACCCAAAAATGATTGCATTAAATGCTCCAACGGTCAATTAATCCACTAACTCAACTGACCGTTGCCACCGCCATTTACTCCTTCCTACTTTCACGTGTCACCACCTCTTGCTATTCAGTTCCTATACACGAATTTATTTATTTTCATATATAAATTTGTAAAAATATATTTTATTTATGGATAATAAGATCTGTTAGACGAAAATTTTTTTGATAAAGAAAACTCTCCAACCACATTAAATTATAAATTATAATTCTAGTAAAAACCTTTCATGAATATAAATTTACGTGATTCATAACTAAATCATGTAAAAGTAACGATCAAGCTGTGGAAATATGTTTTAGTCGTGAATAATAAGGCTATATCTTACAAAATTATATATACAAAATGATCTCAAATATATTTATAAGAAAATTATATATATTAAAAATAAGAGATAATTAAACAAGAATAGCAGTTGGGCGGTTGGACCCATGATGGAGTTAATACAAGTTATGGGAGGTGTGCCAAGTTGTGTCGATTGTCTTGGGGAGCAAATTGTAACATTTTCATGCACATATATTATATTTGGTGAAATTTTAATATAACGATCTTTTTTGAGAAAATCTGAAAATATGATTTAATAGTACATGTGCTCTTTTTTTCTTTTTGAGGCTATAATTTGTGTCAATGTGTAGATATTAATGTTTTGGCTCCTCACGTGACAGAATAGGTAAGGAGGATTGCTGTTCATGTTGGCTCACTAGCTTAAAAACTGCAGTGGGCATTTTATTTAATAAAACTAAGATTTAAAATAAATTTTACAAAACCATTAACCAAATATTGAAACAAATAGTAAACGTAATAGAATCTAATATCTCCGAAGTTGTATTGTATTTCCATATGTTGTAAATAGGACTAGATCGTAGTAGGATTGAAACTTCAGAAAATATTGTAAGAACATCTACATCAATTGTTTTTAGACTGTTATTAATATATTAAAATAATACCACAAAAAAGTTAAGAAATAATGTAGGTTGTTGTGTTGGGCGTACTTGATTAATGACTTTTATGTACTCTTTCTGTGCTAAAACACAAACTAAAAATATTATTATTAAATATGCATTTGTCAGCTAAAAATACCATAAAAAACAATTGGTGCAATGCTCTAAAGAAATAGAAGATAAAACATATAATGAAGATGATGTAAATGATGTAAGTGGATCAAAGATAGAAGGAGAAACTAAAATGGCAAGCTGAGGAAGGTACTTCATTGTAAGACCGAAGTTGCAACACCTACATAGCTACACTGACAAAATCTTACAATTAGATATTAGAGTTTGCTGCTCTAAATACCCAATTTGATAAAATATATGAACAATTTTATCCACATATATAAACAATTGCCCCCAAATACCTACTAATAAAACATATTATCCCCAAATACTCAATTTTGATTTTACTAATTATTTTATCCTTTTCTTTTTCTTTTACTATTCATTTACTTACTTTGATATCAAATAAATATATTTGATATATTATATATACCGTATAATACCTATGAATATATTTTCGTTAAACCCTACAAAATAAGGGTTTAACGAAAATTAATTAAAAATTATACTTATTCGTTAAACCCCTACTTTTAGGGCTTTAACAAAAAATTATATTAATGGTATATTTTTCGTTAAACCCTTATTTTTTGGGGTTTAACGAAAATATCCAAAATGAGGTACTAAAGCATGAAAATTATACTTATTGTTCGTTAAACCCTTATTTTTAGGGTTTAATGAAAATATCCAAAAATATATATATTTTCGTTAAACCCTAAAAAAATAAGGGTTTGATGAGCCTTCTAAAATTATACTTATTCGTTATACATTTCTTTGACCGCAACAGCACCAGGTGAGATGGTTTGCAAAGCCACCAGCTGGAAAATCACTGCCCCCAGACCGTTTTACGAATAGCTCCTCACTGTTCAACTTCAACCCTCAAAGAAGATGATCTACAAGTTATCCACCTCCTTAAGCAACTGTACAACACAACCTTGGTTTGTTTCCTACACCAGGTGTATAAAGTACTCCTTCTAAGAGATCAATCAACCAAACTAAGAACACATTGAAGCGAAAGTCTTTCTTTTATTAAGAACTTTAATGAAATATTTAATACATATGTAATCTCCTTTTGGGAAGAGAATACTTGTTTAGCCTCTCATATGAGATGAGGCCTGCACTCGTAAACACATAAACTAAAAACACTCAAAATATTACAAATATTTTATTTGTAAGAAAACTAAGGAGGATGTTCGATGTCCTCAACTTCCTTCAACTCTCGATATATATAGGCATGAGTCCGGACTTGAAATGCGGATTCCAAATCTCTTTGAATGAGCTGGCTGGCTGCTTTCAATTTGGCCAATTAGTGTTCTTCCTCTTTATGCCCCGTGGCTCAGCCCATGTTATGTCTGTCGGGGAATCATTTACTTTTGACTCAGCCTACCATGTGATGTTGGTTGGAGAGTCACTTTCTCATGACTTATCCCATTTTATTTTATCGGGGGAATCTAAAAGTTTGGTTGTTGTGGTCCCCGGGAATAACGTTTCTTTTGTGTTGGGCCCTTGTCCTTATTGGATCCATGTTCCTGTCGGTCGGGTTTAGGTCGGAATCATTTCCCAAACTCGGGTTCCTTCTGATCAGGGCATGCTTGATAAATACGATCAATCCATCGGCCAACATGCGTCATATTACAGAATTTCCGGTATGTTTCTTTGCTTACCGGAATCTTGTTTTCCCAGAGGTTTTTCCTCTTTGTTTCAAAGAGTTCCTTTGCAAAGCCTGTTGTTGATCTTGTCATAGAATTCAGGATGAATGATCCACTTGCTGAATTCTGAAAGAATTTGAACGGGTATTTGACTTTGTCCATTTCAGTTAGACAAACCCAAAGTCTCTATGCTCGCCTTGTAGAAGCTTCATCTTCTGAGATTGCTCCTACCAGTAAAAGAATTTCTTTCGGTGAAGCTGTCTTTATATTTTTAAGGCATTTCCATTCGGTCTTCTTAGATTGA
This sequence comes from Scutellaria galericulata, assembly GCA_946896805.1. Classification (NCBI taxonomy): domain Eukaryota; kingdom Viridiplantae; phylum Streptophyta; class Magnoliopsida; order Lamiales; family Lamiaceae; genus Scutellaria; species Scutellaria galericulata. The sequence continues at coordinate 14,152,810 of OX335794.1, forward strand.
TGAAATGAAAAGCTTCTTTGAAGCCTTTCTTCGCCAGTTCTGAGGCTGCACTGATAAAATAAAGCTCTAGAATATCGCCTCTGAAAAAATATGGATTATTTGCCCAAGTCTCGTGAACGGCTTCCCTAATCCATTTCGGTAATTTCAAAATTTATGGGAATTCGGGTGATACGGTATGGATTGAAGCTAACGCTCCAAAAGTATACCATTCTTGTACCTTATTGGGATAACTTCCTGATTTCATCCAAACTCTTGGGTACTTTCCTGAAATATCAACCACTATTTTGTCTGGGTTGATACTTTTTCTCGTAATCAACTTCTCTCATTGTCGCTGGTAAACCTGCATAAAAGAAACTTTAAATTCGTTAGTTTGAACCTTAGTCTTGCCTGTCTGTGGCCTAAGGTTCAACTCTTCTTCTTTTACCCCAGAGGTGATGGGTTGACTTGAAGACTTGGGTTGTGACACCGGAGCTTCAACCTTCGTTACAGTTTGTACATCCTCGAGGAATGCATCACCTGTAACACTCGTGATTATGGTATTTGAATCCATAACCTCCGGATTAGAGTCTCGTTCTTGAATCACTTCCTTTTGCACCGTGGGAGATGCAGCCTGGAGGAGAGGCTTGTGCAACGGTTGGAAAAATTGTCTGTGAGCGTTTTAGCATGCTCGTATTAGACTAGAAATGGATTCCTGATCAACTCGTTGAAGTCGTCCAGCAACTTCAGCATTGAGACATAACGTCCCAAATTCTCGTTCAAGACTCTTCAGGTTTTCCCTGAGATGTCTAACCTATTTAAAGACCTCATCAGCAACGCGTCCTTCCATCTCGTGTTAAGAAATTTGCAAGAACATTCTCTTGAGATTTCACAATGACAATATCATAATCATAATATTGACATTCTGCTTGTCATCTAAGTAATCTAGCCTTTTCTGGTTTAGATTCAATTTTATTTTTCAGAAAAGCCTTGACACTCGAATTATCAATTTTTAAAGTAAACTTCTTAGTCAGAATAAATAAATGCCATTTTTTGAACGTCTTTCAGACTGCGAAGAATTCTTTCTCATTGATATGTCATCGATTTGCTTCTCCGTCTGTAAACAGACCGCTGCAATATCTGCATGGCACTTCTCCATTTGGTGTGGCTTTCATAATAACTGTTGCCCACCAATAGTCATTGGCATCTGTATAAAGAACCAGTTCATTCTCATCCTGAGGTATAACAAATTTTGGAAGCTTTTTACAGACTTTCTTAAGTTGTTTTATCCCTTCTCGATGTTCATCTTCCCATTTGAATATTACATCTTTTTTAAGTAATGGGTTGAACACCTTCCTGTGATGAGCCAGATTTTTAATGAACATTCCAGCGAAATTGACAACTCCAAGAAAACTTTGAAGTTTTTTCTTGTCTTTGAGATCATCTGGAAATTCCTGTATCTTTTCCACAATGTGGCTTTGTAGAATGATTCCAGATTCATCGATTTGAATTCCTAGGAATTCAATTTGTCTCGTAGCAATAACCGTCTTGTTTTCTAAAAGCACTAATCCTTCTTTATGACAAACATTTGAAAATATTTCCAAATGTTTGAGATGCTCCTTCATATTCTTTAAAGCGATGAGAATATCATCGATGTATACGAACATGAAGTTGAAATAATTTTTAAAAAGATTATCCATCTTTCTTTGATATATTTTGGGTGCATTTACCAAATCCATTGGCATCACGTTCCTGACATAGTGCCTTTGTGGTGTGGAGAAAGCTGTGAATTTCTTACTTTCTTCCTCCATTTTGATATGGTAGAATCCAGACTTGCAATCGAACTTTGAGAATATCTTAGCACATTTGATACAGTTAACCAAGTGTTCTCTACTCGGGATATAATATCTATCGAACTCTAGAATGTTATTAATCCTTTTATAATTAATAACAAGTCTAGGTTTACCTCTTTTGATTTCTCCATGATTTTTGACTAGGAAGCCTGGGCTGCTATATGGGGAAATTCCTGGTGAGATCAACTTAAGGTCCAAATGTTCCTTAAGTATCTTCTGCATATCCTTACAATCAATTTGATTTATAAGGATTGGTTTCAACCTCACGAACTCATGCTTCTTTCCTGGTTTAACCTTCAAGGATGCTTTAAGCTCATTCTTGTCCCACCATGCCAAAAGATTTTCATTGTAATTCCTCTGGATCTTTTTCTTAAAGTCTTCGAGTGATATTTGTTCTTCAATGGTAACATCACTCTGTGTATTCTCCAATAGGGCTTTTCACAATTCTGGAATAGCCTCTGGAGGAACTCGTTCTTCTCCTTGTATTCTGAATGAATACAAGTTATTATCCCATCTCTTTGTATCTTTTTGCTTCGATCCAAATTGTCGAAAGGATAATAGTACGTCACCAAATCTTCTTTTATCTGCCATCTTTGGATGTCGAAGTTTGGCTTCATCACCACGCGTGCTGCGAAAAGTAATAGACATTCTTCGGTAGAATGCTTCTCGCAGTCTTTGGACAATAATCTTATGATCACATAATGTTGTGAAAATAAGTCTTTTTGCCTCATTCTCTTGTGTAAATCGCTTAAATGTTTGTAGAAAATTATTTCCTAACAAAACATCTGCTCATGTATCATAGAAATAGATTGGTGGCATCTTTACTTTGTACCAAAGGGTACCGTTTGCGCCTCCGATCATAATTTTCGCTTGTTTGATTCCTCGATTAAGGATAAGAATCCTTTTGGAGAAATCTCATCCTGCAATGACCGGTAGATTTTCACCACAATCTTTGGAAAAAACCTCCTGCTTTGCAGTACAAATCCCTGCTCCTCAATCAATATAGGCTACGAAATATTCAGTCTTATATTCAGTATATAACATTCCGATAGAAATGTATATGGAGAATGGACTAGTGGTCATCTGATTCTATATCTTTTCTCAGCCACTGTAAACTCCATTCCATCTTGTAATCTTTCCCAAGACTTATGATCCTCGAGAAAATCGATACCCAGTATTAATCGTTCTGAGATTCTTCATGCAACTCCTATAATAGTCAGTTCAATTTCACCCATCTTTAGGCTTCCTTGAAATCTTCCGACTATCGGTTGTTGGAGATAATATAAAACATCACAAGGAAATATATTATCCTTTTGAGTGATGCCGAATATTACTTCAACTTCTCTCCATCCTTCTGGATATTTCAGCTCCCCTTTAGTTTTGAATACATTTGAGATTCGCTGAACTGTACTAGGCCTTCTTTCTTCCCAACGACTGCTACTTGTCAATCTGTCATGTTGGAAAGACATGTTTCTTGTCTTAAATTTGAGACTTTGGCTCTTATTGAAGACGGGTTGATCTTGGATTTTCATATCTATCTCCTTTATAGTTGGAGACTCGATAAGATCCGGTAGAACCACCCTTGCAAAGTTCTCGAAGATTCTTAGGACTTCAATAAATTCTTTTCTCAAGAATACATCTGAATGATGTGTATTTGATAGAGCATAGGAAATCTTGTAGGTTATCGAATAAGGTCGATTCCATTCTTTCATCAAATCATCTCTTTTGAAATCTTGATGAAGGGTTAAGACTTTGTTGAAATCTCGATCTCCCAAAATTGTATGCAATTCTAGGATAGATATTAGATGCTAATTTCTCTGCATACAAATTTCTTGTGACCGCCCCATGGCATGAATCCTTGAGATTCGAGATTCAAATATAGCAAGATTGAGTGGTGAATCAATTCCTTCTTTGAAGGTTGCTTTAATAATAACTCTTATGGCTCCGATGTGAATCCATGAGAGTGTATTTACAACTTCTCTTTTGATTTTGCTTCTATTCTCCTGAACTTCTCTGTAAGGGATCAACTGCATCTCGATCAAGTTACTAGTGAATTCCACTGGAATGACAAATTCTCCGGTAGTAACTTTATGGATAATTTGGTGTTTTCTATTACGAAGCCCAAATTTATCTAATGCTCTTTCCATAGCTCCAATGGTGAAACCACCGTAAATCTGAAGCTTTGGATCTTCCTTCATAATTCTCATAAGGGTTTTATGAGAAACCATCGTGTGAGAAAATATCCTGACATGTCTTCTCTTGTTGTTTGAAGAATTTATTCTTCACTCTGATTCTGAAGATGACTCACTTCCATAATCAGAATAGATTTCTTCTTCATAGATGCTTTCATCTGAGGGTAAATCCTCAAATTGATACATCTGTATAAGATCTTGATAGTAGACAACTTCTTCAAATTTTGGTGTTGCTTCAAACTGTCTAATACCTCTCTTTTGGTTGTTTGGGCAATCCGTTGAGATATGTCCTCTTGCTCCGCATGTCCAGCAATTACAGTTTTTAAAACTTTCATTAGCTCTGGTGTAAGCTCGTCTGAAAGTTCTTCTTCCTGAAGTTCTGTTGGAACTTCCTTGGTTTGAGCCTAATGAAGAGGCTCTATTCCTGCTAGGTGCTGGTCTTTACCCTAATTTGTAACTTCGGGTCTTTTGTTTTGACCACATCCTTCTAGGTCTCCATGAAGACCTATGACTATTTCTGTTGTTGTTGTTTCCACGACTATAAGGATGGCTTATTTGTTTCATTCTTTTATGCCTTCGTGGTTGACCTCCTACAACTGTTGGGATGTCATTATCTTCGCAACATAAGGGAACCATTTTATTGATTCCTCGGAGTCTCTTGTAGTTCTTGTAGAGTGTTGTCTGATGGCACCATTCAGCTAACTTGGCCTTTAAGAAAGACATTCTTCTGGCCACAGTATCCAAATCGTTTGCACTCTTGTATTCCCTGATAAGCATTTCTCTCCAGGGACTTGGTATCTTCGTAAAGAAAAGTTGCAAAGCTTCTTTATCATCCACCTTGAACTTCAATCGATACTCGGTGAATAACTTGATGTATTCGTCAATATGACAAATATCATGTAACTCCAGACAATAGAGGACTTGTTTGTATCTTTTTCTTTTTTCCTCTTCCACTCCCTCAAAATAACCTATGCCGATAAAATGGATTTTGAATAATTTTGTCATATTATCGACAGTTCATTTCAATGACTCACCAGCAGTAATGTCGTTTCTCATTTCTGGTGCTGTCATGTCCCATGAGGTCTTTACAGATCCCTCAAGACTCATCTCAAAGAGTAAGATGAATCATTTCTTTGTAAGGTCAAGGGTACCTGTTGCAATCCTCATCACCGATGCCCAATCATCGATAAAGACTTCTCGATTTTTTAAATCTAGGATATCTAGATTCAGCATCAATCCATACAAATGTATATGATCTAGCTGTGACTTTCCATAAGGTGTATTCATGAGATTTGACCTTTTGGAACGTTGTCGAGTTTCTGAAACAATAGAATCTCCTCTTGTAGTGAAATCTCCAGCGTGCGGCATTGGTTCATCCATATGATGTGAACCTGAACTTTCTGTAACATTGGGATCCACTGGTGGTTGTGAAGGTGGTCTTTGGTGTTGGTCACGAGTAACCAAAGCTGAACCATCTTCTATATTCATCTTTAGATCCACAATCTCTAATCCTGCAAAGGACTCGGTAAGTTCATGTAAATCTTCAAGATTAATCTTCTCCATATCCATCACTTTTTAATATGTGATGGTTTTTCCTTTGATGATAGCAAGAAGCTTTTTATCTCGGGTCATTTGTCGTATGACTTCGGTTGGTTTCCATTTTTGATGTAAATAGGGTACCGTACCAAAATCAATACGTTTCCTTCCTTCGGGAAGACTTAGTTTGTCCTCCAGATTCTTGACTCTTCTTTGAATATCATGAAGGATTTCAAGAGTTTCCTTTTGATATTTCACCATCGTTTCCATCTGGTTTTGGATCTGATGGACTTGTGTTGATAGATGATTATGGCGGTTGTCATAATTCTGCACCGTCTTCTGGATTTCTTTAAGATCCTGAGAGATCTTAGATGTATCTGGAAGTATCTCGTTTCATTCAGGTTCTCCTTCTGTCATCAATGATTTAGATGAACAATTTCCTGAATTTTTTCAGTTCGGTATATAACATCAGGTTAATTGAAAGGAAACCTATGTAATATTCCGCTCGTCTATTGCATTGCCTTAAGGTTTCCCTATCGGCTCATGCGTTCTCTTGATCAACATATTGATTCTGCCAATATATGACATTATCCCTATGTTCTTGTTCGTACATCGTCAAAATTTGACGATATCTCCTGTATGGTAAGCATCTTGGACATTCGTCCAAATCCATATTTCGCGAGAAATTCTCCTCACCAAATGTTAATTACACAAATATAATAAATATAACTTAAAAGTTCTTAATAAACCTAGGCTTTGATACCATTTTCGGGCGATCAGTTAAATATCAATTTTCCGAAGGAATTTGTACGTGGCATTGTTACTCATTTCAGACCATTGTTTTAGACAATATTGGCACGAGGAAAGTATTACAGCCTATATACTCGTTCCATGAGAAAATATTAAAACATTTCGTATCCGAATCCGATCAATATTTGAAGTTAGAATTAATAAATAAATATGGAATATCCATTAATTGGAATTAGCCAAAAAGAGCTTGGAAGTAGTCATGATGATTTGAAAGTAGATCCAAGGGTATAATTGGAAAAAAAATGGATTTTAAAATATATTGGGGTGTGGATGGAAATTCATGGGGTGTGGATAGTTCATCCCTTATCGATATTATGATGACCGAGTCATGTGCATAGGACAAAAAGAAAAAAAAATTGGAAATGAAATTAATTTTGATGACCAAGTCATCCCAAGACCATGATCATAACCAATTCCTTTAAAGATTATGATGACATATGACATCATATGATTGGTCGAGTGTATTTTATTTATGATGCTTTGTTGTAATTTACGCATGTATTTGTAGCTTGATTTATTTATTTTCTTTTGTATTTTAATTCTTGTAATTTTAATTTTATTATTGGATGTTGTAATTTACAGTTAAACATATCACATAATTATATATATTTCTTAAATATTTAAAATATAATAAAATTTAATTATAGATATAATTGTTAAATTATAAAAGAAATAATCTATTAAAGGTTGGTTGTGGTTGTGGTGGTTATTGATAAAGTGTGAAAAATATGTGATTGGGTTGTAGTGTAGAATGTGTATGTGGAGAAAAGAGAAATGAATTGTTTATTAGTTGGTTATGGGTATAGTTGGTCATGGATAAATGTAGTCTTAAGACCACAAGCAATGGTTAATGAAAGTTATATTATTAAATAAAATATTAATATTTTAATAATAAAAAATGTATGGGTGTAATTGCATGTTGTAGAATTTGCCTGCAATATCACCATTATAAGAGAAAGAGAAAGAATGAGGGACATAGTTATGTGGGGCCCAGTAGCTTGGAATATTATTTTATTATTCTTAGCATCCACAAATTAATGGTTGTGGATACCCTAATACACTATAAAAACATTATTGATATAGTATTGATGATTTTAGAAAAACTTACGGAAAAGAGATAATAATACATTCTAGTCGTAAATCCACAGATTATGTCAGAATAGATGTGGGTTTGTAATTCATTACTTTGATTTAAAACTAATTTCAAATCATTCTATCCACAATGGAGCTTGAAAGCTATCAATCACAAGCAAGAAATTTAAACTCTCTAAAAGTGACTAGATCCTCACTGAAGCAATCAAACCACACATGTCCAAAGGATTTGTCAAATTGAAGAATATATATACTTACCTTTTTAGTGAGGTTTAGGAGTTTCTTGGGAGAAATAATTAAGATCTCTTCAAGAAATTAATAAGGACTGAGATCTCATATACCTCTATACTATAAAAATAGTTATAATAATAAAATGAATTTGAATGAGCTAAATAAAAAACATAGAATAGAAGAAAGAGAGAGAGATACGAGGATAGAATGGAGAAGTTAATGAGGATGGACAATGTTGTGATGAGAGTAAATGCAGACTGTCTTCCTTGTCTTCTCCTTGTGGGTATGTTTGTTTCTTTTGTTTTTGTTTATATTCAAACATTTCCACTTATGGACCTCTTTTCTTAAATTATCATACTTTTCTGCTTCACATTCAATGTACTGCACTCACACTCACCCCCTTCATTTGCTTATGGGAACTCAAATGCTCACTTCACATTCACGTTTTAACTCTACATATACGAGATTGTCTTATGAAATTATAATTTTGTGAGATGATCAAATTTCATTACGCATGATTTAAATTTATCTTCAAAACATGTTATGGATTTTGGATTGATTTATTTTACAAAATTAAATTTTTGAAACGATCTGATCTTACATGAATGATATCCTGTATTTCTTAACCAACCAATGCGCCAAAGTCTAAAAAATATAAAGTAAAAAATGCACCAAAGTCTCACTACTACTATTCTGCCAAATAATTTGGTGGACGAATGGAATCTTGGGATTTGGATTCTCCTTTCTATTTTAAACTTTTTAGTTGATGGGGTAGAAAATAGTGTATCAATACTATATTACATTTTATGTTACATAATATTTAATATATATTACGTGTTAATTAGTAATATCATCTATTATTTGTGGTGTGTAGTGTTTCTTTTTTTGTTAAATAAAAATAGAACATGAAGTGTAATAAAAGATATCGTGTGAATAAAAAATATAGAATAAAATATAAAATTCCCAACATTGTGCATGTGTCATTCTCTCTTATCACAAATCCACAAGAAATTTATTAAAAGAAATGTTTAGGATCGGTTGGAATTAATCTTGGTTGGTTGCCCTTTGGTGAATGATTATTGATTGATCAATTAGAAAATGCAAGCATGAAACCACACACACATACATTATGATATATATATATATATATATATATATATATATATATATATATATATATCATAAATCTTACAAATTTAGCTACGGTGATATGAGCCAATCCATAACTCATATTTTACAATTTACATATAAAATTCTAAAAATGTATTTTGTTTGTGGATAGTTGAGATTCGTCTCACGAAACTAACTATCTGTAAAATTATCTTATATAAGTTTTTGTGATATATATATAAGTATAAGTTATATAAGTTCTAACTTTTTCTTTCTTTCTTTCTCTTTTTTTTTTCTTCTAAGTTCATCTCTAATTCTCTCCACCCTAGGGTACAATGGCTATAGGATTCACCAATAATAAAGGAAATTATGTTTAATTGGTATGCAAGTTTTGATTTAATTGGATATGAAGTCCTGTTTCCTTTTAAGATGGAGACTTGTATGTGTAAATTTTGTCAATAGTAAAATACATTGCACTATTTGATTTTCCAATCAAAATCCTTGAATCTAAGTCAATTCAAAATCTACAGTTGATAGAAAATGACAAAATAAATAAGGTTATTGGCCTAAATTACAGTATGTAGATAGAGACTTATCACAGAAATGAAAATACATGAGCTGAATGTAATGTCATGAATCTATGTCTTTGCTTCCTTACAAAATTTAAAGGGCCCAACTTAAACTTCAACTCGCTTCCTTATTCTATTCAGATATGAGATTGTTAATTATAACAAATAACAACAATATATATATAGTTAGTCAAATAATATATATAGATATATTTACACACACTTCTAGGGATAATTGATGTGATAGTCACCATACCATCAAAATGTGGATTTGTTTTTGTTCATTCTAATATATGCTATGGTTCTTCCATGTATAATTGATTTTGGATTGGTTTTGGTGTACATTCTAAAACAAATTGTCAAATTTGAATATTAATTTATAACCTATGCTTAAAACTTTTACAATTGGTGATATTTGTAAACTCCTTAAAAAAAAAAAAACGATTACATATTTAGTGAATTAAATTAGTGGAAATTGTAAAGATAATCATTATATCTTTCATTTTTGTCATGTACTATCGGTCTTATGCCTACGTTGTAGAAGTCCCCGCCTATGGATTAGGGCTGCTTATAGACTTTGTTTATTAGGTCACATTACATAAACCACCAATAATTTAAAAATAGGTCAAATCTATGAGCCCATCAAATAGCAATTTTTTTTTGAAAATTTGTTAATATGTAAACAAAAATTTGAGAACCGTCTCCGGACCACGTTTTGAGAGACAAATCCATAAAATGTATTCCACCATTATTAAGTTAAATGAGCAATCCACATCTGAATTTTTTTTTTCTTTTATAAGAATCCTATCTATTTTATTTATTTATTTTTGTTGTTAAAAAGATATCTTTATTTACTCAAGAAAATCTTCAAGTGCCAAATAAGTGACTTGTTTACGTATGAACAATATAACAAATTTGAATACATCCATAAGATGAAAAATACATTGTGTCATCGTTTTTTATAAGGATAAGACTATACACACAAAAACTTACTAAACACACCCATTTTTTGAAAAATGAGAGGAACAAAAATTTCAAACGCAATTTTTGAAATGTATTTAGGAATTTTTAGTGCTTATAGCCCAACCTTTTCATAATTTAAGAAAGTAAATCCCCCACTGTAGGGTTGTAAAAGTAAATCAATGGGCTGAATAATTATTTTTTAACATGGGCTATAACAGCCCAATAGGAGTGAACAAGTGGGCAGGCCTTATTTAGTTTCTTGAAGTAACAACCCTAATTATTATCTAATTTATTGGATTTCAAATCCCTGTATATAACGGCTAATATATCTTCAATTTCATTATAAAAAAAAAGGCAAAAACTTTTGTGCACAAGGTGCACGGATCCAAATCTGTGCACAACAATACTGTTATATTATATGAAGTAATACTGTTATATTATATGAGTGATACTGTTAATATGAAGTAATACTGTTATATTATATGAGTAATACTGTTATATTATATGAAGTGATACTGTTATATTAATATAACAGTATCACTTCATATAATATAACAGTATTGTTGCACCTTGTGCACAGGAGTGTCACTCAAAAAAAAAGTGTCGAAATATATGCACACACATGTAATACTACCATACTAGAATGCAATAGCACTAGTAGTAATTTGCACAGGCTTATTCTAATGAAAGAAATATATCTCATTTTAAGTAATATCTTAAATTTGGGTTACCATTTATTGTAATCTTAACTCAAAGGGAAAATCTTTTGAAACTTGATTAATTTTCAGTAAGTTAAACCACCGATTCAATACAGTAATCTTTCCAACATCTTAGAATGAAAAGCATCGTGGAGTGATAGTAATTACAGAAAGAAAATAAAGGATATACGATGGTTCTTGCACATAGGTTATATAATATACATGTATTTTAATTGCAAATACAAATCCAAAATTTGAGGCATGATACAATAGTGATCATCCATTAGAAAGTGATGTATAAATTAGGTGTGGTGTTATATACTTGTATAAAAATCCTGTACAAGTTTTGATGCACTCTTCTTTACCTCTATGCTGCCTGTAGGACTTCATTTTCGTCCTCTGTCTTTGTCGTTTTAGGAAAAGACTTCAAAGCCTTTACACGAAACGCAGCCTGTAATAATTAGAACAACACTTAGAGCTCCTTGGAAACATGCTCAATTTTGAAGGCCAAGAAAATGGAATGATCATAATGAGCCAAACTCTCACCTTCTTATCAGACCCAAACTCAATTAGATCTGTGGGACGGAAACGAGTAGGAATGTTGGGCGACACACAGAGTCGCCTACCTTCGTTACTGCAATATTTTTCTTCACTTAGAAATAGCATGCAATGGAGAGAGGGGAGAAGGGGGAGAAACAAGTAAAGCTTACTCTACGATCCAAGTGCCATGCTCGCTCCTTAAGTCTGTCACGAAAAAGGCCCCATCTTTGTAACTTATCTTAGCGTGCATTTTTGAAACCTAGAGACCATAAGCCTTTTCTCATTAGGATCATATGCATTGAAAGAAAACGAGATGAAGCAACGGGGAGTGAAAGCGATCAACCATCTCACCTGAGGTGATGGTATAACTATGGACACTCCGGGGAAGTTTGAATGTGATACACTCCTAAGATGAGAAAAGTTGCAACATAAATATGGCACTCAAGAATTGGAGGTAGTGATAATGAATAGAAATAGTCGTATAAGATAACAAAAAAATTTATAATAGTCAATTCATAACAAAAACGTTTTTCTAGAAAAAAAAAGGTGTGGTTACTTGACAAAAATAACCTTACTATGTGAGGATTTGGACAAAATTTCATCAAAGGTATTTCAGTCGATCTGGCTATATTTAATGGTTTGTTATGTTTTGGCTATTTAATTTTCTTCTTATCCTATTTGACTAGTTTTGTGGTTGTCCTGAAAGGAAACGTACCCAATCACGTAAGGTTTCTTCTCGTCCCGGCTTAGAAATATAGTTTCAGATGCTGCAGTTGAATCTCCAATTGGAAATAGATACCATCTGCATATGAAGAGTGTATATGAGTACAAAACATGGAATACATATTTCTCTTGGATTAAGACATGGTATGCTTACTCTGCATCAAGAGCTCTCTCTAGAGCATCATCGTCATCGAACCATTTTCGTAGCTGGTCACTGGCCTATACAATTACAAAGATGCAAGTTAATTCCACCCTAATTAGAAGCTATTTTACTAGACTTTCAAGTGGCTTACTTTGTCTGAAAGTCGGCATTGCAGTGCTCTCCCTTCAAGTTTTGAACTGCAATGCATACCAATACTTAGTAATTTATATCGTTTAGAATCCAAAAAACAAGGGTTAAATCAGGCTGATGAATCCTCACCCGTTACCACCAAGAACCCAACTTAGCATCAAAGGCATACCAATGTCGATAAACACCCTCCCTCCGACTCTTCCAGGATGTGGTATCCTAAACTTTGTTAGGAACTACAAAACAGATTAGAGAACTCTGTCAATTTCTGAGAACCTTTCTCCCAATACCGAAATGATTCTTTCTTTTCATGTTCGTACCGACAATGGTCCGAGTCCAACTCCAAGATATGCCTTGTAAGTTGTTGCCATTATTGCAGCCATCCTTGCTAGTCCATGGATAACTGCAACACGTATTTTTCGGGCATTCTCATATCTGAAGAAGCAAATTGAATGTCAGTGAAACCGCCCTTATAACCAGCATTAATATGGTCACACTTCTCTAATGTATTTCAAAGATATCAACATTGTAGACTTGTAGTTTCTTATCCAAGTGTGTACTTATGAAGGTTTGCAAGGGAAAAAGTATAAGCTCTTACCTTCTCAAAGAAGAGACTACATCAATTGGGCTTCCTGACTCAATGCTTTGACTCCTAGCTTTATCGAGCTCGAGTGCAAGTTGATATCCATCCTGGAACCACGAGCATAATAAACAAATATTTAATAAAATATTAATTTACAAGAGATAGAACAACAATATATATATGAGTTCAAACCAATTCAAACAGTTAGCAAATGTGAAAAGATCACTGGGATTAACAATACTGAAAATGAAGTGTACTTCAATGGCCATGCACCCTCCTTGACCCAAATTGGGCTGCATCGCATGGACAGAATCGCCAAGCAAAGTCACACGACCCTTTCCCCATGAAAATATTGGAGAGCGGTCATATATGTCACGTCGAAGAATAGCTTCTTCATCAGTGGCAAGCAACAGATCTATAACATTGTCACACCAACCTTCAAATAACTCAAGCAACCTCGCCTTTTTGCCTGCAAACCAAGAAAATACATATTAGTGGCACCCAACCTTTCTTTTATATCTCTAGTGTAAAAGGGCATTCTCTCCAAAAGGAAACAATCAGCCATGGGCCCATGGCTCAATCTTAAGTAATCATATGAAGAAATTAGTTACCTCCAGAAACATCTGTTCCTCCAGGTGCTTCATTGTAAAATGCATACCATTGCATCTTTCCTCCTCCAACATCCGAGGAAACAAAGTATTGTTTGTGGCCCAAAAATACTCGATACCTTTAGAATAATCGATATACATAAGCATCATCCTGAAAAAGCATAGGCCTCTTTGACTAACATGAAGTAGAAACATATATAGCATACCCTACAGTCTCGATGTCAGCAGGGATGAAATCTGCTATTCCAGTGTAACAGGTGTAGCCAGAGTATATAGCTTCACTTGGCCCAAACAAATTTGTCCTCACCTATATTCATTGGCCATATCAAAACCCAAAGGCTAAATTTCAGGCTCTATGAAATTGTATTGATGGTAGAAATAAATAAATACCTTTGACCTAATTCCATCAGCACCAACAAGAAGATCGCCTTCATAACACTGTCCATTTTCAAGTTTTACAGTCACCTGAATTTAAAAAATGAGTACAAATAAGAGAAAAGAAGTCCAGATAAATCAGAATTAAAAAAAAAAACACCAGAATACCTTCTTTCCATCATCATCAAAGTCCACTACATTACTTTCATTCATGATAACATCGGACCCAACTGCACATGCAAGAATCTGTTGTAAAGTCATACGGCTAATGACTCTAGTCACCGGAAGTCCCCGCTCTGCTGCCGGTGTGAATGTATCAAACTTGACATACCTGATTATCAACACTTATCATTTTTTGAGACCAAATCACATCAAATAGCCAAATTGGAACTAAAGGGCCTTTCAAACCATAGCCTCAACCTAAGAATGAGTAATTCGAGTATTTATGAATTGGCTTAATTAAACATTACCTACCCTATCCTCTGCAACCCTGTATTTGATCAAAGAAAAACACACTAAAATTTGTGAACTAAATTGGCAATAAAACTTACCAATTACCAGAAATCCCATCAACCAAGCCATTAATCCTATCACCAGTGATACATCCAGCTTCCATAATCTCTTCAGCGACATCCATATCAATCGCCTCCAAAGCAGCCAAAGCATTGCTCTGAATTTGAATTGGACCTCTATATTGCCCCTCCCCCCTAATAGCACTCAAATCCCTCTCAAACACGGCAACATCAAACCCCTTTTTCTTCGCCGCCAAGGCAAAAACCAGGCCTCCAATCCCACCGCCTGCCACCAGAATTCGCAGATTCTTATCCTGTGGCTTCGAATTCCCATCGCTTTCCGATTGTCCAACCTTCTGAGCTTCGACGGCGGTGGCTTTAACTCGAGTAAATTTCCTCGCGAGGCCAGATTTGTGGCTGACGGAACGGCAGATCTCCGCCGGAAAATCTCTGCAAACGAGAACCGGAAAATGAGACCTCGATAGCAGTGCTACTGAGGGGTTGATTGGATTGTAGAGCAGAGTTGAACTCATTGTAGTTAGCAGGGATGAAGAGAGAAGAAACAATCCTTTTTCGATTCCCAACAGGGATAAATATGAAGCAGAAAAGGAAGGTGCAAACTGGGAATCAAAATTCTAATATAGAATTGCTGAATCAGAGTTTAAAGCAGTTAAAAAAACCGCGCGTCTGAAAGAGATGGTGTGGTGGTGGGCCCCAAAATATTAGAGACCAATCCTATGTTATGAAGCAGGATTAATGGTCTAGATTTTCTCGCCACGTGTCACTCCATAGTTCTCTACACTGCTGAGCTTCCTATTGAAATATCTATATATATGTAAGTAGTTGACCCTATTTTCCTCCAAACTAAAAGCCTTCATTAACTCTATAAAAATAAATATCAAATCATTTCAAGAATATGATTTCAAATTTAATCTTTTTTTTTTATCAATCAACTTCTATTTTGTAGTTATGATTCTGAGCTAATTTTATTTCATAAGCTATAAATTTGTAACTTCTTTTACAATAATAAAAAATAATTTTTAAATTTTTTTATATAATTATATGATCTCATTGATAATAATAATAATAATAATAATAATAATAATAATAATCTACTAAAACAGCAAAATAGCATATATGTTTATTTTTTATTAAAATATTACTTGTGTTGTAACGAGCTTTGCTTAAAAGTTATATCTAGTTTAATTTCATTATTTTATTTAGAAGTTATGAAATTGATTTATTACATTAGAGTAAAAATTTATGAAGTGTTGATTGATCCTTTCACTTAATATGATCCATGTGTATTATATCATCAGCAACTTATTTATATTATCAAATTATTAGTTATAAAAATAAAATATCCTTATGCGAATATTATTTTTGATCAAATTCGCTGTTTTAATATATATATATATATATATATATATATATATATATAATAACTATTATATAAATTATTGAACTATACACTTGATTATAATGATATACATAATAATTTAGGTAACTTAATATGCATTTATACAATGATTCTAAATATAGATCAATAAATTATCAAAATTTTCAGTTAATTTTAAAAAAAAAAATTATTAGATTTTGTCTGTCCCAAAATTATAAATTTAGAGAGATTCATTGTATTTACTTTTATTTTCACGCATAGAAATCTGAATCAGTTTTCATTCATTGGTCAAATACGGATGGAAACTGGATTGAATTTGCGGGTAGTAGAGCTGATCATCAAGCTCAATACATTTACAATTTTCATTAAAAAAAAAAAAAGACTAATAAAATGCTAGGCGACTTCCATTTTTTACTTTAGTGAAAATATTTAATGTATTGGAAAATTAATATTATAATCTTATTTGATGTAAGTAGTTTCAAAAAAATTCATTCATCTAAACATCTTTTTGAGCAATTTATGCATTGCTTAAATGCTCCAATTAAAGCTTTTAGAAAGAAGAAAATCCTCTTTTTTTTCTTTTTTTAGAAAATTTCTCACACTAAACATTGCTTAAATTGGTATAATTTACTAAACATTTCCAAAAAAAAAAAAAAAAGGAGTAATTCAGGAAAACACTGAATAGAAAAGGAGCAGTTGGACGTTAATGCATAAAGAGTAAAGAGCAGTCAACCCCATTAAGAGGTGATGTAACACACAAATTATAAAAGCTATTCTTCCCTTTTAACCTATTTATCAAAAATATATATATATATATTATGCTTTGAAGTTATAAATACCCTTTGTGATGTACTACTCACATCCTTTTGTGATTCATTTTTTCTTTTACAAATATCCCTTTTGATAGGTGTTATTTGTAAGAAAGAATTAGGTTTGAAAAAGTTCTTCGTGAGTTACTAATTTCATTAGATTACTATTTTACAATTTTTATAGATCAAATTTCAAAGCTAATTTTTTTTGTTTAATTTAATGATATTATCCTTTGAAATTTCTTGTTAAATTAAATAATTTTTGTTTCAACCTTTATCAATATCTCAAGAATAAATTTCAAATTTCAAGGGATTTCAAGGATAACTTTTTTTGTTAATTAATTTATCAACCTTTAAACCTTTATCGCAACTCATTAACTCTATACTTAAAGGGAAAAGTTATATGGAAACTATCCTACGGTTTAAAGGTTTGTTTTTCTTGTTAAATATATCTCAAATGCCTTTGGAGTTTTAAATAATTTTATCACAAATATTCAAATGTTGACAAATTAATCAACATTTCAAAAATTAACAGATATATCCCTGTTATGTTTGCAGTTAAATTTTCCCGACGTGAGTCATTTGACAGACCTATAATATGTCGATATTTTTGTCCAACTTAGAAAAAAATTCAACTTCTGTTTTTACAAGTCTAGTCTTCCTATTAAAAATTGTCTATAAACTAATAAAATTTTATTAAAATTTGGTAAACATTTTAAAAATTCTTCAAAAAATTGACCGATACAATTATATATTTGTTAATTTTTTGAAATATTATAATTTGTTGGGAAAATTTTGATAAGTTGTACTAAAATTAGGGTTGTACACGGGTCTCGGAGATTATCGAAACCGGATCGAAATCCGAACCGAAAAAGTTCCAAATCGAAAATCTCCGTTGACTTTTTGACTTTCTCCGAATTGAATTGAACTGAATTTCGTTTTGGTTTGGTTTGGAAGATTTTTCAATTATTCGAACCGAGAACTGAACCGAATTGAGACCAAACCAAACCGAATTGGACTGATCCGAAGAACCGATTTTAATATATATATATATATATATATATATATATATATATATATATATATCAGTCATTTATTTTTCTATATCTTGGTATAATTACATAACACAAATTGTGATTAAGTTAATAATTTTATTTTTTTAATAATTAATAATATTGAACTACATTCTAATGACTCTTATCAAGAAAACATAAATTTTTTTAAATTATGAAACTTTGTAACTTTGAAATGAATTATGTAGTTTTTTTGTTGTCAAATTGTTAATACATGCTAAATTTGTTTTTTGTTATTTAGTTTTCTAATTTAATTTAGTGCATTTCAACTTATTTGTTTTTTTTAATTTCTTTTAAAATCTCTGAATATGCGAATATCAGTCCCGAACTGATCCGGACGAGTGGACCCGAAGCTCTGAACTGAACTGAACCGAAATTTGGTTTGGTTTTGTTTTGGAGACTTTTTATTTTGATTTGGTTTCAGAGAATCAATTTTGAAATTCTCCGAAGTTTGGTTCGATTCCGGAGATTTTCAAATCTCCGAACCAATCCGAACTATTGGTCCCAAGTGGTCAGAGGTTTAGATGGGGGTGAATGAACCTCTATCGATTTTCAAAAATTTTCTGTAAAATAGGTTCCTGATTCAATAGTGAATGCAGTAACCTGTCTCGATTCAGCAACCTGGTCGTAGGCTGATTCAGGTTCCTGATTCGGTATCAGAATGCAATGGAATAAACTTAGATAGAGTTTCTGTTTTGCAAAATCTGTTTTCTTTTCAAATATGATTTTAGCAGAATCTTTTCATAGAATGCTTATGATATATGCAGCAGGATAGATATGCAGTGCAGTAAATAAATCAAAGCAATAAACACGTATATCTTATAGTGGTTCGAATGTGGTGTAATCTTTCTACGTCCACTCTACTCCTTCCCAAATGAGGAACTTTGTTAAGTCAGATTGATTTACAAGACACAACTTTACAATCCTCTTCTCAACACAAGTATGTCTACTAGAATCCTAGATACCTAGGCCAAAACCCACACAGGGTACACAATCCTACACAGGTAAATAGCCTACACAAGACTATAAACTTAGCAAGAATCCAATCCTATCAACTAAGTACACCAAACTAAAACAACCTAGCACACACAGCACAATGGTTAAAAGATACAATATGTTTTTCTTCAACTGGTGCAAACTCGAAGTCAGCCTTGAACATGAAAGCTCTAATGCTATAGTTGACTGCTTCTTGAAGGTTAAGTGGTTGAACATGAGGTAAGCTTGATAAAGCTTTGAAGGATATCTGATTTTCCACTTGGCTTGGTTCAGCAAATGTTCCAATCACTCATATCTCCTATTTATAGAGGTAGGAAAAGTATCCGTTGAAGAGAGATACTTCTTCATTTTGAATTTGAGCTATGATCTTCAAAGATCTTCTCTGTGGCTGCATTAAATGCAACTTGACTGTTCCTGACATGAGCATTTAATGCGTCTAACATTGGCTTCTGGACCATTCTGACGCGTTTGCTGACTTGGCACTGCAGTAAGGGTCCACCACTGAGGTTCATGCAACGGCTAGCTACTTTAGAGAAAGTCAGCTTACTCTTCCTTAAACTTGCATGATCTTCCTCATACTTCATGGATGAGAATACCACTTGTCTTTCTTATGAAAGATTCGTTGGTTGTATTTTGTCGTCTCAGCAAGCTGTTGTAGTTCTTCCTTGCTTGCTGCTTCTGGCGTGCTGCCTCCTTCAGCTTACTTCTCCTTTCAGCTTGCTTACTACATGTTGCTTCCTTCAACTTACTTTTCCTTTCAGCTTGCTTACTGCATGCTGCTTCTAGAGTGCTACTCGCTGCTTGTTGCGTCCTTCATGATGCTTTCTTCAGCTTGCTGCTCCTAGAAGATATCTTCCTATATCTTTCTAGGGTTTGTTTTTCTTAACTTGGAAAACTATTACATGATCTTATCTAAAGATAAGGAATCGGAAGATCACGTAATCTGTATGGAAACTAGGTACCGATGCCCTAAGCAAACTGTTTTTGTCTTATCACGCAAACGGTTTTGTCTCATCAAAATAACTACAAAAATATTCCAACATGAACCGTGCACACCCCTAACAAAAATAGCTAAAAACTCAAAAGATTGAAATTTATTTAGCAATTAATTAAGTTTTAATGTTTTAACAAACTTAACCTTTTCTTTGTTCTTTTTTGGCACAAAAAATGTATGTGCTATCATTAATTTATCAGTAAAATTAAATTTTCTAGCTTAACACTATTACTATCTTATCACACTCATGAGGTTTTTTTTTTTTCATCATGTGCATTTTCTCAGGTACTACCAGTGTTTACTTATGACAATATGTATAATGTACTTTTCTTTATGGTTTATAAATGAAAAACTGTGTATTGAATATTTGTCACAATTTTAAAGTTCAGTGTACATAGTTTTTCACTTTTACATATTTTATGTGAAATCAATTTAGTGAGTCTTTGATATGAGTGAAACTAGTCCAAATTAATATACAACTATACAAGTGAGTACTAATTACTAAATAGAACCAAGTAATTAGAAAACATTATTTCACTGATGATAATAGTATTTAAAAATGAAAATTGTGGAATAAAAGTCACATACCTGAATTAATCAATGTATGAAACTAGATAAAGTATTAACTTTATCAGTATTTATCAATTAATTTGACAGACTCGATTTGAATTGATGTATTCTTTTTTTACCACAAAAGATTGATATTTTATTTTTTATTGATCAGAACACAAAAGACAAAAACTTATATACACATTGTGCATTAATTCCGACTCGGCCCGTCACGCGCTCAGACGCTCCCGCACGCGCTTGCGTGCGCCTCTAGATCGCGGATAAAATCCGCCCAAATATGCTTCCAAGTGTTTGACCTTTATGTTATGTTAAACATACATTTAATAGTGTTAGACATACCTTTTGGTTATGTTAGACATACATTTTATGTTATATTAACTATATTTTTTAGTTGTGTTAGACAGACCTTTTAGTTATGTTAGTCATACCTTTAGTGTTATGTTAATCATACTTTTTAATAGTGTTAGACATACCTTTTAGTTATGTTAGACATACCATTTATGTTATGTTATCTATACTTTTTAGTTGTGTTAGACAGACATTTTAGTTATGTTAGTCATATCTTTAGTGTTACTGATTTGGTACGTATACTCTAAAGATGCCCGATCCCAATATACATATATACATAGAGATCCACCAACTTTACATTTTAGGCATCCAGCAATCCCGTGGGTTACTTCAGCGCCGTAGCGCCTGGTGCTGGAACATTTTTTTTCTTCCTGAAAATGAAAAAATAAACCATTCGTTCTCTTTCCATACCTCACAAGCGGCAGCTAGTTCAGGACTCCATTTGCCATAGTTTTTAGCAGATAACCCCAATTTTGGTTTAATAGTACATCCCAACAGAGGACGACCATACTTGTTCAATTTATGTTATGTTAAATATACCTTTTAGTAGTGTTAGACATACATTTTAGTTATGTTAGACATACCTTTTGTAAGACTAGTTGTACCTTAGCATTTTTTTCAGATTTAGTTACGTATATCTTTATAAGTTTTCTGTCTCAATAAGGTGGCCTTTATGTATTATTAAGAATACATTTTATAAACAATAAGGTGATCTTTATGTATTATTAAGAATATCTTTTATAAACAATAATGTGACATTTATGTATTATTAAGAATACCTTTTATAAACAGAACTAAAATAAGTCAGTTATATATACAAGACTTTCACATCAATAAATTCATCTTCATCAGTAGATAACTCAACTATTTCATGTGTATTTGAATGATCATCTATCATAAAACATTAAGAACACGAAATCAAATACAATTTTATATTTTTCGAACTGATAAAGATGGATTTTTAACTTAAAAAATAATAGTCTCACATCGCGATTTGGAGAAGATGATGTCTGAGAGAAATAGAGAACGCCGTGCTTCAAGAAAGAAAACAAAAAACGAAGAAGAAGAAGAGAGGCGCAACAAACTTAGCATGAAAGTGAAGGGAAAAAAAAAAATATATATATATATATATATATATATATATATTTTTTTTTTTTTCTGTCTGGACCAGTTCTGGGCTGGGTCGGATATATGTTGCACGGAGCCCTAGTCAACACAAAAACGTGTCCAAATCACAACCAGAGAAAAAGAACCAAAAGGCAGAAAATGATGAAATGACCAATTTTTGACTTATGTCGCTACACTCCAAAAATTCGAAGAAGAAATTATTATAAGCCATGGATTAACATCATTTTATTAATAGATGGAATGTTTTTTTCACAAAAATGTACCATTAAGAGCTCATCATCATTATTATGAGATATTTTATTTTATTTTCCAGAAAGAGATGCTTGATGAGTTAACATGTCGAATACGGGCATGTAAATTAAAAATTCAAAACAATTATTATTATTATTATTATTATTATTATTATTATTATTAATTTATCACCGATATGCTGTACAAATTATTATATTGAAAATAATAATAATAATAATAATAATAATATTATTATTATTATTAATTTATCACCGATATGATGTACAAATTATTATTTTGAATCTTTATATTTAAAATAACTATATCAGCCATTATTAATTTATACATGTGAACTGCCGTCTTTGCGTGGCTAAACTTATAACTTAACTTTTTGAGATACCTATAAAATATTTAAGAGTTTATAATCTTCTCGGTATTACAGTAGAAACTCGATAAATCAATACTCGATTATTTATTAAACTCTCTAAAATAATATTTTTGGCCGGTCCTGACTCGGGGATAGGGTGCTAAATTAATAATTCACTAAAATTATAAGATAATACATTTTTGATAATTTCTATAGACCCCATATAAAATATAAATTAATAATTCCTTATATACAACATATTACATGAATGATTTATGAAGGTTTCATGAAAAATGACTCAATTGTCTTTTGTTTTTTGTTGAAATCAATTTCACCTTGAATCTCGTCTCTAATTTTCCTTATCATTGTAAGAACTTCTGGTGTTGTTTTCTCATAGCTCAACAAGAAATTATTCAATGTGATTGTCGTTTTAATAGCCTCATTTCGCGAAGGGGGCTCCATGGTAGAACTTTCATCTTCATCTTTATCAATTCCAATAACGCTCTCAATAATTTCTTCATCAGTCAACAACTGTGCAACTACATTTTCTTCTAGGTGGTTCAGGACATCTTCGACATCCATTGCATTGCGATAACCCAACTCTTTGATCAAATTTCGAAGTTCTTGAGTGCTTTCACCACCTACCTGTTCATCGGAGTTCTCAAAAGTCATGTTATTTGTTGATCAAAGTTTACAATGACGAAAGCAGTTCACAATTGTATTTGCACGAACATCCATAGTCCATGCTGAAATTGCAAGATTCATTGCATCTAACACATTTATTTTTATGGGATTTGGAACCCCTAATTCATAACCCTCCAAAAGACTTCTATAAAATTGACTATGATAATGCATCTTAAAAGCTCGTATAATCCCCGCGTCACAAGGTTGAATTTTTGAAGTTGTATTTGGTGGCAAAAAAAAAAAAAATCAACATTTCGCAATCCTTCAATAATTTTTTGATGAGCAGGGCAATTATCTACAATCTAGAGAATTTTTCTTCCAACCATTTTTTTATCAAGTTGACAAACATATTCTTCAAATAACACCCCAGTCATCCAAGCTCGTTTGTTAGCACGGTACTCACAGTTCAAACTGTTCAAGTTTACATTCTTGAAGCACATTGGTTTAGCATATTTCCCAATAATCCATAAAGGAATTTTCTCTGAACCGTCCTCATTACAGCAAATAACAACAGTTAGTCTTTCTTTGTATTGTTTTTTCCCTTCAAGTTGCATTGTTGTAAGGGAATGATCCGGTTGAAGTCTAAAAAACAAACATGTTTAAAATCAAAACATGTAAATAATTACATCACTAAAGTACAAAATAAAAAATAATAAAATAATAAAAAACAAATCTATTTCATCCATATTAAAGATGTCTTTCATTTCAAACTGATCCACTTTGTCTCTTATGATTTTTAATTTGTCCTCCATGCCCTTCATTTCAACGGATCCACTCTCTCCGAAACGCCGGAAATTTTTAATTCCATATCTTGCTTTGAACTTTCCAAGCCAACCAATAGAAAAGGTGAAGTCTGGAGTATCCATATGATACATATCCTTCATGAACTTTTCGCCTTCTCAATGATTAGTTCACCTGTCATATTCACATGTTCTTGATATTGAAGAATCCATTCATAGAGAGATTTTTCTAGGTCAAGAAATTTTACCGGTTTGTGTTGCTTAACATCACCTCTTTCGGGAGCAAGTGAGAGATACTCTGAAGACCGCTTAACTGTATTCGATAATGTCCCTTGACTCACCTGCAAATCATAGTTACTAAGAACTCATTCTTGCAATTGCTTTTGAGTGCGACTTGGATTATCCTTGTTGTGCGTGCATAATGCTCTTCGAATCTCGTCGGTCATTGTTGTTTTTTTTCACACCTTTAAGATGGGAAGCCATGTTGTGTGTATGATTTGTTTGTGTTAGCATATTTTGATCTTGTATTTATATAAAAAATATTTTTTAATGTCCATAAAGTGATACATTGAACACAAGAAGCATAATAAGGTGGGAGATTGAAGGGTTCTTTCAAATTGGGCCCTTCATTTGATATATGTATGTACATGCATTTTACAATAATTAAGTAGAAGTTTGAAATGTGTTTGTAAATTGAGTATTTCATTATAAATTAATAAAATATTAATTAATCGATAAATTAATTAATAAATTTTGGTGGTCCCATGAGTATTAATTTACAGAGTTTCTACTGAATTTGATATATACTTTTTAAAAGTTAATTTTTTTTTTTTCATTTTAAAGTAAGATGTTAGTAGTTTACAATTATTGTTTTAAAGAGCAGGGACACTCAATGTTAAATTTGAATATGAGAAAATTATTTTATACTAATAATATATGTTATAAGAATTAAGGTTTACAATCCAAATTTCAAATATGATTTTAAATTATTCAATCTAATGCTCATTAAACATATTTCATACCCAGTCTTTACATTATCCAACTCACCATCTGTAATCAATTGTTAAAAAGAAACATGTATATATAGTGAATATTCAATAAGATGAAACGACACATGGATTGTTAACATATTTTTTTATAATTATAAATGTTAAAAAACTCTTATTTAATATTTCTGAACATATAAAAATTTCTTGACAAATCTAAAATTATTATTTGAGCTTTCTAAAGAAAAAAAGTAAAACAATACAATTATATATTAAATAATAGTCTATATAATAAAATTTGCCCAAAAAAAAAACAAGCAAAAAAAAAAAAAAGAACAATAAAAAAATCATAATACTTATGTAACAACTCGAAAATAATATTGCATCATCTAATGCGTCATTTCTTTTTTGAATTTAGCAATTTTCATAAAAAATCCTAAAACCTATACAACAACAAATATGTCTTCGTCTCGTATATGGAAAAATAAATTATAATTTTTTAATATTTCAACACAAGAAATAAAGTCATCTAAATAACCCAAAAATCCAAGTCGTCCTGCACAAGTATTATCATCTTGATTGTGGAATATTATTGAGAAATAAAAACCCTCATTATTTTGTAGGAGAGAATGGGAAATCCCATACAGCCCAATATATTTGAATTTTGTGGATAGTCATATTCGATAAAAGTCGTTCATGTTTAGTTTTGAATTAGAGATATTCAAAACACTGAATTGACATTGATCATAACTCCTAGCTTTCAAGTTAATGATGTGGGTTCGATTTCCCTACCTACATATTTTCCTTTTTTCTCCTTTTGTTTTTCTAAATATTATAGCTATTAATCATACAGTCCTTTTAACCTATTTACCATATGTACGTCAACATGTGCCACAATTGATGTGTTATACTTATTAATTTCACTTTCCATATAATGAGAGGATTTGATCATTACACATTATCGATGGACATATAAAGAATTGTCCACAGTGGACATTTTATCATTTTCGATTAGACATAAATTCTAACATGTTTAACAAAATGGGGATCCCTTGAGTCAGTATTGCCTTCTTGCATTCATTTGATAACCAGTTTAGTCTATAAAATCGTACTAAAATTATATACTTCATTCGAAATGGACATAATAATTTCTTTTTTCATATGGTGATTTCTCCCCTTCTATTTTTCAAAGGAACCAGAAAAATATACGAAAAAGATAGTTCTTTTCTATTAATAAGTTGGAATAACATCTAAGTTATCACGCCTCTTATGCCCTAGGAACAATGGTCAAGACCAGTGTTTATGGACAGGGGTGTTCCCGCTTTACATAATGGTCAAGACCAGTGATTATGTATTGTATTGTAAATATTTTAATTTTTTTAGTTTTTAAATATTGATTTGGCTCCCAAAATGAATTAGTCCCTGCAATAATAATGGTCTAGTTCTATCATTATTTGTGGAAACAGATCGGTGACCAAACATGTTTGACCACCGCTAGAAGGTTAAATCAGTCGAACTAGTTCAATCAATGGTTTGACCAAAAAAAAGCTATTTAATTGTATTCTTATTGAATTTTATTATAATATAATTTTCTATAAATTTGTATAGGATAATAATAAATTATAATAATAAACAAAATCTTTATTAATAAAAGTCATATTAATTAATTTTCAACTAAAATAGCAATAAAGTTTAATGAAATACTTATATATAATATGGAAAAATATTCACTTCATCGCGAACAATCTTAATGTATCATTGTTAATGTGTGAAGATCACATTTCTAATAAATCACGTGATTTAAAATTATTAATTATATTAAATATATGATTCATCAACAGTTGACACGGTAAAATGAGTTTACGATAACATATGAGAAAAATTTCAATAGAAAAATTTATATATAGCGTGTATATGTATATGCACGTAGTGACGTAGATGTACTTGTGATCTTGAAATAATATATTAATTTGTCTTTGTGACAGATGAAGAGTTACTACAAATCAAGTCTATTAAGGCAGGAGTGAACATTAATTGGTGAAAACCGAAAAATCGAACCAAACTAAATCGAAATTAGCATTTTGGTTCGATTTTTGGACAATATGGTTCAATTTCAGTTTAGATTTCCAATAAAACTTTTAAGTTTGATTTTCGGTTCAATTTTCATATCTAAAAAATCAAAATAGTGAAAATCAAACCAAAATTTATATATATATATATATATATATATATTTCATTTATCCAAATTCTAAATTAACCTAGTTCAATTCAAAATTTCATTTTTTTTAATTTTTATACTTTTGAATTATGGTGGTTTTTTTGTTAGTTATTATATAAATTAAAAAAATTGTAAGACTTTATTATTAATCTATGTTTTTAGGCCAAATAGCTAAATAAATCCATACCTTTTCAGGTTTTTGCTATTTTGGTCAATCTTTTTATTTTTATCAATTCAACAATAATTTTAAGAATTTGTTGTTATTTTGGTCAAATCAAGTTTTGAGGTAAAATTAAATTACATGGCTTATATGTGGCTGCCACATAATCTTCCTTCTAATACACATCATCAAAATATTAACTCTCTCTAATTAACCATGATTAATATCTTTTTTTCATTATATTTCTTAAGCAACTTAAAAGTCAAAACAAAACACCCCCTTTTATGTTCTCGATTGAAGAAAAAATTTACCAAGCATCTCATTCTTCTTTTGCCAACAAAAATTTGCAAAGTGAGATTACTTTTTACCAAGATCTAGCGAAAGAATTTGAAGATGGAGCCTGCGCAGCTAAAGGATCTAAATGTGAAGCTTGCTCTGCTGCGTGTGTCGAAGGTTATCAATTGAAGAAGATAAACGGAGAGCGAATTGAGGATGAAACCCGAAATGGGAAGAGAGTTGTAAAGGCAAAACAAGAGATGTGTGACTCAGTGCGGCAATTCCTCGAACACCTGGTAGGCGTGGACCTTTCAGAAGAGAAGAAGGGGCACAAGCAAAGAGGAACTGAGGAACAGAGACCCATTGAGTATTATCAAAGCCCAGAATACCAATCGACTGAATCGAAACAACATCCTGCGAGAGAGGGGGTTGGTGGCGACAACAGCGCAGGTGTTGTTATGGCAGCCAGGAGAAGGAGCATTG
Organism: Scutellaria galericulata; assembly: GCA_946896805.1. Lineage (NCBI taxonomy): Eukaryota > Viridiplantae > Streptophyta > Magnoliopsida > Lamiales > Lamiaceae > Scutellaria > Scutellaria galericulata. The sequence goes on from OX335794.1 coordinate 14,180,932, forward strand.
GAACTACATCTATGGCAATAGTGAGGGCCTGCGCGAGCGCAGAGAGTGGAGTGGCAGAAGGGGGCGTGATACGTGGCGGAGGTGTAGTTGTCGTCGCAGTTTAGCCATAAATATTGGCCGTCATTTAGATCGAGGAGGAGGGGCAGCGCAAGCTTCACATTTAGATCCTTCAGCTGCGCAAGCTCTGACTTCAAATTCTTTTGCTCGATCGATAAAAAGTAATCTCACTTTGCAGATTTTTGTTGGTAAAAAAAGAATGAGATGCCCGGTAAATTTTTTCTTCAATCGAAGACATAAGAAAGGTTTTTTTTTTTTTACTTTTAAATTGCTCAAATTGTTTAAGAAATATAATGAAAAAATGACATTAATTATGGTTAATTAGAGAGAATTAACATTTTGATGATTTGTACTTAGACGTGCTCACGGTTTGCAAACCGCCGGTTCGGCGGTTCGGCAAACCGCCAACACCCAAACACGGTTTCGGTTCCGGTTCCGAACCGGCGGTTAAACCGGAACCGCTGTTCGGTTTCTGGTTTTTTCATTTTTTTTTTGTTCTGCATCTCAGTACCGCGGTATGGGCTTCAATTATTTTGTTTTTTGGGTTCTACATCTCAATACCGCGGTACCTATTTTGGATATTGCGGTATCGGCTTCCAAAGAATGACTTTTAAGTTTTTATGACTTTTAACTTTTAAGTACTAATTTTCATGACTTTATAAAGTTTTTATGACTTTTAAGTACTAATTTTCAATGGAAAAAAATGAGAGATTATAATTATAAATACAACTTTATAAATTCGAAAAAGAATTCGAAAGAAAATTAAATTTACAACTTTATTATAAACTCATCTTTACATTAATAAAACATTACAACTATTTACAAGTACAAGTAAAACATTACAAATGTACAATTTACAACTTCAAATTACAATAAAATATATTACAAATTACAATTATAAGATTGAAGAAGAGAAAAAAAATTGAAAGAGCTTGAGTTGAGTTTCATTCTAAGTTTGGAAGTGCTTCCAAACTTAGAATGAAATTGCCTACGTATCCTTTTCAAAACGAAGGAATCAAAACTCACGTAGTTCTCTAATTCACTGAAACTTACCTCATTCATTGGTTCCGGCGGAAGAGGACGTGTTTGAATCGTATCCGTAGAGGTCATCTCCATCGGAGTCTAAGTTCCAGAGATCGAGATCTTGTTGACGGTTGCTTGCTCTCACCCAATCTTCAAGTAAAGTAATGTTTTGTACATTCTCTTTCGTCAACTTCGATCTTCTTGGAGTCAACATGTGTCCTCCTTTGGAGAAAGCATGTTCGACCGCAACGGTTGAGGCGGGACATGCAAAAACTTCTTTAACAATAGTGGTTAGTATAGGATAAATGGTGGTCCTTCTTGACCACCACTTCAATAAATCCATATGATATTCAAATACGGTTTGTTCAAATGTGGCACCTAAATAATTATCTAATTCTTGACAAGGGTTACTACCTCTAGGTCTTTTTTGTGTTCTAGCATCATAAAAATTATAAAATTTACTGAGTGCTTGAGCCGGTTGAAAACTAGATGATTGACTACTACCTCCTACATTTTGATCACTTATGTTAGGACTACAATCATCACCTAACAATTGTTTATATTCTTTAAACAAATTATATAATTTTTTCTTAGTTCTACTTACAACATCACTAGGGATAGGAATATAATCACATAAATCATAATCATTTAATACCATATTTGGAAACAATGCATTATAATATACATTTAACAATTCTTCTAATCCATCTTCTCTAATCCTAGGATCTAATAACTTAGCACATAAAAAAGCATCGGGTATTTCATGAAAATATTTTAACCATTTTGTTTTCATTACTAAGACGGTTGATCCTAAAATTGGACATGTTGCATATGAATTTAAAATTAGAGCAATTTTAACACAATTATCTAAAGCTATAGGAGAAGTAGGATAATAACAACCACTTAATTCTCTAGTGGCCTCTTCAAATATTTTTAAGAGTTGAATTAAATTAAAACATACATCCCATGAAGTTTCAAATAAAATAACTCTATCATTTGGATTTTCTAAATAAAATTCGCATAGCATTGATCTATATTCATATGAATCTTGAAGCATATAAAAAGTAGAATTCCAACGATGTTTAACATCAATTATAAATTTTTTAACTTCAAGACCATTTCTTTTACAAAATCTTGCCCATTTTTTATGCAATATCGTAGAGTTAGCAATTTCATAAATTGCCATTTTAATAGGTTTAATATAAGTTTCTAATGATTCTAATCCATCTTGAACACATAAATTCAAACAATGACACATACAACGAATATGAAAAAAAATGCCCTCAATCGGAGGTTGACAAAATTCAAGCAAGTAAGGTAAAGCCGCCGTATTATTACTCGCATTATCAAATCCTATCGAAAATACTTTTCTTACAATACCGTAATCATTTAAAACATGTCGAATTTTATGTGCAATGTATTGTGCATTATGTGTATCATCAAAATCAATATAAGCAATTAGCCGTTTTTGCATATTCCGTGCATCATCAATCCAATGACAAATAATTCCCATATAATCATGTGACTTATAAGGATCTTTCCAACAATCACTACATATAGAAACTTTTTGTTTTAAATTTTTTAAGTCTTCAATTAATTTATATTTATACTCTCCTACGGTTTTTTCTATATCCCTATTAACGGTGTTTCTAGAGATTTTTCTACTTGCCGGATTAAAATATCTACTAGTGAATTTTTCATAAGCATCATCGGTTGGAAAATTAAATGGAAGATGTTTTTCGGCTATAAATTCAACTACGCCTCTCCTATTATTTAATTGACTAAATTTAAAAGTAACTTCATCCATACCTCCACCTTGAGAAGATCCGGTGAAGGCCCCCCGGATTTGCGTTTGCCCTCGATCGAGCCCCATCTTGTAGGGATGCTTTTTGATCACATGGTTGGAGAAAGTCCCGTAGCCTCCTCCATGCTTGAACTTGTAAACCTTCGAACAATGGTTGCACGTCACATTGTAGTCGGTGGCGCTATTCGGCACTTTCTCCTTCTTAAAGTGGAAGGAGAAAATGTCACTCCGAAGGGTAGAAGGTGGTCGAGTCGTAATGGTTTGTGTATTGTTCCCACTCTCTTGCGTTTCTCTCATCGGAACCTCTTCTTCTTCGGCAAAGGCGGCGGCGGTGTTAGGGCCCAACATCGCCTCCATATCTTCTTGATTACATTGATACAAATCAATATAATCAAGATCATCATCGTCGTGGAAAGATTGTGGTGGCGGCATCAGACTCTTTCCCTTCCCACGAGACGAACCGGCGGATGAAGAACCTCTTTGAGACATTTTTCTTTGTGAATAGAAATGAAATAGAATTGAAATCGAATTGAAAATTGAAGAAACTAAAATCGAGAGACTAGAAACTTGAAATTGTGAGCTTTAGAGAATAGAAATTATAGAATTGAGAGAGAGATTGATGTAGAAATCAAAGGGTGGAAGTGGGGTATTTATAGATGTGAAATGAAAAATTCAAACGGCTATTTAATCTGCGCCGTTCATTTTCAACGGCTCTTCAATCTCGTGCGTACACGTGTCGTGTGCATAAAAAAAATTTGAAGTCGATACCGCGGTATTGAAATGCAGAATCAAAAAAAAATAAAGCAAACCGGCGGTTCCAACGGCCGGTTCGGTGGTTTGTATATAACGAAACCGGAACCGAACCGGAACTGGGTCAACGGTTTCCGGAACCGTTGACCAGCCGGTTCCGAACCGCCGGTTCCCGGTTTTTTAAACCTGGTGAGCACGTCTATGTGTACTAGAAAGAAGCTTATGTAGCAACTACATATAAGCCATGTAATTTAATTTTGACTCAAAACTTGATTTGACCAAAATAATAATAAATTTTTAAAATTATGGATGAGTTGACACAAATAAAAGGATTGACCAAAATTGCAAAAACCTGAAAAGGTTTGGATTTTTTTAGCTATTAATGTTTTTATTGTGTGAATGAGCAAATGAATTTAAATTGATTTATTTAGTTTTTATATGATTTTGATGTTTGGAATATAGGTGTTTAAATTTAGTGGTTTGATTTTTATGAATATGCCTAATTTATTTGTTTTTTTTGTTTAATTTAGTGAAAAATAATATAAAAAATTCTTTTAAATTTCAGTTAATAACGAAACTTAGATGCAGAACCAAAAAAAATAAAGCAAACTGACGGTTTGTATATAACGAAACTGGAACCGAACCAGTTGCCCCCGGTTCCCGGTTTCGGTTCGAACCGGAACCGGGTCAACGATTCCCGGTTTTTTAAACCGGATGAGCACGTCTAGTCGCTCCCCCTCATGTTTTCAAAATGACAAGGATAATACGTGGGTTATCAAAAAGTCAGCATGTTTTCCCCTAAATCGTGAAAGTTAACAGGAATGCAGTGCATGCGTCTGTTGTTGCTATTTGAGCACTTTTTAAGTATTAAAAGACAAAAATAACCTTACTTTTTTGCTATAAATGTTAATATTTATTACACATTTTAAATTTATTCTTTATACTTTTTTAAATATATTTTGCAACCTTAGTTTAAAAATGAATTTATACTCAAAATATTTTCACTTTAATTTGATTTTTTTAAAATTTATATGCATATAATATATTTCTCAATAAATATCAAAAATAATAAATAAATATTAAAAACAATAATTTGCCTTGGAATCGCCTTCAAGTTCGCTGAACTCGATTATATAGCCAAAGTAATTTCTTGTTCCTTAATTGTTCTGTTTTCTTTCGATTATGTGTAGAGGATTCTTTTGATTTATCAAAACAAAGAATCAAAATGGGATATCAAAATGGGCTCACCAAAATGTTCTTTTAATTCAAATAAAGAATTTTGTGCTGAGAAGAATAAGGCGAAAAACAGCAACGCGGTTTTCACTCTTTGCTAGTATATACACTCGATTTTTGGTGAAATGGGCTGAGGTTTGGGAAGAAACGGGAAAAAATGGCCTGAGATTTTGGGTGAAATTGGTGGAATTGGATGAGAAGGGGAACCCTAATTACTTTGACTCGCGTTATGAAAAGTTTGGTTAGTATTGGGGGCATAACGGGAAATTGACGCTCAAATTTAATATCGTTAAGTCCAGTTCCAAAAAATGGGACGTGTGCTGACTTTTTGATAACTCATGTGTTATCCTTGCCATTTTGAAAATATGGGGGGGAGCGACGCAGATTTTCCATATGATAGGGAGATTTGGTGCATTAAACTCTTTTTAAGACTTTAATTCAGTTCCGACCCAACCAAACGTCATTAGTAAGTGTGAGCCTTAAAAAACTAATTGTAAGCACTTTTATTAATTTTTGTTGACATTTTCACCCCTCGTTTATAAGTACAAGAACCCATCTCAATTCTCAAGCAACATGAGAAGAGGATTTTTGGCTCAAACAAAATCACAATGAGATTAAAAAAGCAACATAACCATACAGTTTATGATACTGGGGACCATGGACATATCTCAATATTTTCATTATAGATACCAAGTCCTTGTTTATGTAGAATTGGGTGAACAAGTTTGTTCTTTCCAATTCTTATATTTTTGTTTGTTTCGATGATGAAGAGCTTACAATTTCTCTATTCCCTTCGAAAACTCAATTATTCAAATACTCAAATATGAATAATTAAATATTATACATATATGTGATATAATATATTATATATAATATTATAATCACACCAACATTTTCTAATACAAAAATATGATCACACCAACTTTTTATTATATAATAATAATAATGCTTGACATCTTCTGTAAAGCTAAAAAAAAATGGTTTAGATGAGACTATTTTACGGATTAATTTTAGTGAAATGGAGCTTCAAACTATTATGCATTTAAAAATATAGATAAATTTTAGTTGACTCATCTCACAAACTTCAGTTCTTGAAATGGTCTCACGAGAGGCAAATTCCAAGTTTACTTTTCTTATATCTACAATAGTCACAAATTCTTACTATTGTCAAGTAACACTATAACAACGACTATATAATATATGTGATGCAATCCCTATCCAATTTTTTTTTTATATAAGTGAGTTTTATAAAAAACTGTCAAAAAAATTTAAATATGTGAGACGAGTCAAGTTAAAAACATTTATATACTTAACGTACAAATTTTTCGACCACGGTAATAATTGAGTAACTCCATCTCATGAATATATCATTCGTGAAATTATTCACCCAAGTTTATGCAAATATGCCTAGAATCTTTCACTAAACAAGAAGTTGCAAGAGTAACATGTATCATTTGAAAATAGAAAAAAATATATATATTGTAAAGAAGAGATTAAAAAGTTTTGATCATTGTTTTTTTATTATTATTTTTTAATTGACAATTCACACATACAAATATACAATAATAACGTTAATATGTCTTAAAAATCGGTCCAATGGAAGCCGTGTATTTTGGGTATTATCACATGGATTGCGAGTTACATCGCCAGCTCAGCATTGGCTCTTCTGCCATTAACATTTTCTTTAATTTCTATATACCCAGAAGAGAGTATTGAGTTGAGGTGCAGAGTAGTAGGGGGCGGTTCCATTATTTTCTCAACTATAGTAGCTAACTATCTATCTGATTTCACATTCCAATTAATCTTGCTTTTATTAAACTATTCTCAAACCCCATTAAAGCAAACACTAGTTTCTCCACTCCCTTTTCGACTCATCAAGTGTGATCAAGAAATCATCGAGAAGAAAGAAGCAAGGCAAGAAAGAAGTGTATCTAGTTTAGATAATCATGTAGCTTTATTACCGAGGTTTTGACCCAATTAAAGGTAACTTCTTTTTAAAGCACTTTCTTCTTTTTTTACTCCCTTTTTGCCTTTCATTTTCTGGTCCCAATTCTGTGTTTAAAGGGATTCTTGGGAAGTGGACATTGGTGTGCCCATTTTAGCAGGATTTTGTGTGGTATGAACAAAAGGGTGTAGGGTTTAAAGCTCAAAATTCCTTTTATGTGATGTCAACATCTATTGTAGAGATGATGGTTAATTTGATAAAGTACATGAAATCATTAGGATATGATACTGGCAATGTGCATTTCATTATTTGTTATTAAGAATTTGTTGAGCTTTTAGATCTGAATTCTTGATTGTCCTAATTCAGAATTCACTGGTTTTCAAGAATTGATATGATAGTTGGAGAATGAAAGGCACATTTCGGCCTACATTTGGCGAGTCATGAGAAGGAATTCGGGGCCGTTTTATAGAAATTCGGGTGCTTACACTAGCCCCGGGACACCAGAGTATGGTGATTATAATGTTAGAGAGTTACCAAAAACATGGAGCTCGGAACGAGTGCCATTGCCAATGGGTAGTAGGAGGCATGTTAGCAGCGCTGCCTTGATGCCGTTTAATAGTGGAAGAACTTTGCCTTCGAAATGGGATGATGCTGAGAGATGGATTACTAGCCCGATTTCAGGTTTTGGTGGCTTCAAGAATTCGGTTGCTCAAACTCAGAAACGGGCTATGTCGAAGAGTGGTCCGTTGAGGCCAACCGGCAATGTGTATTTGCCTGGTTATTCGCCCGCCATGCCTGTAAATGAAGGGGGGAATGTGAGGAATTTCATGGCTAATTCGCCTCTCACCACAGGCGTGCTGATCCCCGAGGGTTTAACAGTTCATTATGAGGATCAAGTTGGTGGGAAATCAAGTTCTTTGTATGATGATAGTCACATGATCATTAGTAGTACCAGTGTGCCTGGCTTCTCGGATATGCTCAGTGAAATTTCGGTGCCTAGCTCTCAAGGTACATAGTCTTTTTCTTCTCTTTGCACATCGGTGACGGATTATTAGAGCCAACATTGTGATGGAATTTTGCCATATTTTAACTGATTCGAGTTTACTTGTTCAGATAGTGCTCTTGATATGCTCTTTATAGTAGTTTAGAGCCATCTTTATGTTTTGTCAAATATGCTGAAGATCATCAATGCATTGTCAATTTAGAAAACCGAGTAATTTGGTCTCGTTTGAATCCAAGCTTGTTCCAGATGTAAAGTGAATTCATTTATTTCTATGAACTGGTGTAACTTTGTTGGTGAATGACCAGATGACAAACTTGATGGTGCAAAGGAGAAAGAAGGCGTGGTTTCACGCAGGGACATGGCTACCCAAATGAGTCCTAAAGGGAGCACTCATTCGTCTTCCAAAGGAAAAATCCCGTTTTCTGCTTTACCTTCATCGTTTCCTACTTCATTCTTGCATAGAAATCTTGGAGGGAAAGATGATGTCAGAGATGTCCAGGTAGACAAAGGCACCACTACAGCTAGGCACCCGAAGACTCAATGTCTAAGAGAGATGGGCTCGACAAATCTTAAAGACTTACCTTCAGCTTGGAATGTTACCGAGGCATCAAAAGACATATCAAAGTACATCTATGGTTTCTGTGGTTTAGCTATCATTTCAACGGTTTCAGCAAAAACCAGTCTTAATATATATAATTGTCTTTCGCCTATTTTATTTTTGAAGGTTGCAAAGAGAGGAAGCAAAGATCAGTGCTTGGGAGAACTTGCAAAAGGCGAAAGCTGAGGCAGCAATTCGGAAGCTTGAGGTTCATTTAACACTAAAATCATGTTCGTTTGTGTTGACAGTTATTTTCTTGAGATGGGGTGGCATTTAGTTGTCTAACAACTTTTATGATCAGATGAAACTGGAAAAGAAGAGATCTGCTTCGATGGACAAAATAACGAACAAGCTTAGAGCAGCGCAAATTAAAGCTGAAGCCATGAGAAAAGCACAATCGGAGCAAGCTTCTAGACCGTCTCACAAAGGAATTTCGCACCGTGTTTATCTCAGGATTTGTTCTATTTGTAGCTGCTCTCTCTGCAGAAATACTTGACTGCTACAATAATTTTTTTCGAGTTTATGTTAAGTGAAAGAAGCATATATCCTTCTTGCCTTTACAATAGTTTGCACTATTGTTCTTATGGTGAACTGCTCTTCGAGATATGTTAGTATTTATTTATTTTTCAAAAGTAAACTTACCCTGTAAATTATCCTATGAGCCCCAAACCAGCAATTATTAACATTTGGTGGTTAATGCATATATCATGATTTTAATATTTGGTGACTAGTGAATAGAACGTATATTCTTGGAGACAATACAAAAGGTTGAAAGTATTTGACATTAATGGATCAAATATTTAGCTGTCGACTAATATGGGGACCAGATACTATGATTTGAAATGTAATAGATGGCACACAGATATTATTTGGTAAATCAATACTAGACAGAAAATCCTAATATATGCAACAATCATAATATCATATAGTGGGGTTAACTGCTTTATTTTATCAGAAATTATGATACAACAATTTTCAATTACAGCCATTACTACTGAAAGTTGAAGTAGCAGACTTGGAAAAAGGGAGAGGGTGGAGAGGCTGCATCTAGTAATTCTATTATATTTTTTTAATTTTTTTTTTTTGTTTAGCCTTGTTTATAATTTTTGTGTTTCTTTTGTTTTTATATCATTTAATGGAGTGTATGTCTCCAATTGTTTTTGTCTGCTTTGATGGTGTGTATGTCTCCCATTGTGGAATGGGTTGTCTTTGTGTACGGAGTGAAATAGTGATTGTCTTGGATATTTGTGCCTCCTCCAATCCTACTTATGATTATGGGGTGTGGTACCCTTATGTCCCTTGTCGTTTTTTTGGACATCTATTGATATCTTAGAACAACCACATTGATTCATTTTGGTGTGTTTTGTTTAATTAAAACAAAAGGTGTGTTAATTAATGTAGGTGTGTTTTTGTGTAATCAGTGTGTGTTAAGCTCTAAGAATGCATTTTTGTCACCTTTTTAATGATTGGCTAATGATTGTAATTAATGTGATCTAATTTGCAACCAATAAAAAATGTTTTTTTTCAAAATAAAATAATATAATAAAAATTAGTGGATAATGGGATCCACATGTAATGATTGTGTTTGAGATAAAATTGATGTAGATTTGTGTTAAATTGATGTAGAGGTGTGTTTTAAAAAAGTAAATATTTTTAATTAGTGTGTTGGCATGTGGGCCCCATACTAAAATGGTGTGCTAAAAATCCATTAATGTGGGTGTCTTTATGTATGTGTGGTTCAGGTTCAGATGAATCTTTAAAATTTGGATTTGAGATTTAAGTCAATTATAAATATGTGGATTTTAATAATTTTATATTTGTTGTAGGATTTTTATAAGATAAGATCATAGATAAAATATCATAATCTAAATGGAAATTACAGACAAAATAGACGTATTACTTTATTTTGAAAAGATAGATGTTGGAAATTGTAAAAAGTATAAAAGTATGAAAGAGCTTAAATGGCAAGTTTTCTAATCTTTATTTTCTCCCTTCCACACCCTCAAGCTCCTCTAACTCATTAAAGAATCCAAACGCACTAAGTTAATTTTTCTTTTGATTCTACTATATTTTGTTTGAGACTCCAATAAACTTAAAAAGAGAAGAAGGATAATGGAGGCCATATATGACTTGATGAACACTTGCAGCACCAAATTGTATTATTACATAAGTTGAAACACAAAGCATCTTCGCATACAAGTTCCTCTAAATAGTTAAAATTGACATTTGCCTCCTAAATGCAACATCAACTTTTCTCTCTAAATTCAAGAACCATCAGCATGAGATAATCTAAATAGGATTGGTACATGGATCAAGAGACATTTCCTTTCATGGTAAAAGAGCATCAAATCTATTGTCCAACACAATCAATCAGGTGCCATGCAACCGTCTCTCAGTATGGCCTGTACCTGTGATCTGCACGGGAAGGCCTCGCACCACTCATGCTGCCACCTACACCATAACCCCACTGCAACACAATAAATTCAAACTATTAGTAATAGTAAGACACAACTTGCAAAACATCCCTCATTGCCAACTATCTAAACCGTCATTTTTCTTGTTTTTTTTTTTTTTTAATGTTGGGTTAGTATACAAAAGGCCAGTACTTTGATCTCTTATATGTAAAATTAGAACATGTTGGATAGAAAAGAATATCAAATCTGACACGAGTTTAAGAAGATGACAAAACTATACAAAATTCAGAGATGAACAAAAGAAACCAACAGTCTCCATTGTGCCAAGGAACAAGCATGCGCAAGCACAAAACCAAACCATCATAACATCCTAAATTCTTTTTATAGGTTTCTAAAGTTATTCGAAGCTTCAGCTTTTCAGTAGAATGGTAATTAGCAGAAAAGCCATAAAGAAATGGTCTGCAGAAGCATTTCACAAATATGGAACTACACCAGAAAATATAACACTATGCATAGATGAGGCACAGGGTATACAAATTAAGAAATAAATGGTAACACAAAGCAGAGAACTGATGTTCAATCTTTCTAGGGTGAAATTGTACATCGATACTCACATCATCAAAATCTAAGCTCCCATACATCCTGCCATAAGTGCGCATAGGTGGCGCAGCATACCCAAATGGTTCAGGATTATTCATCACCAAATTACCACTTGGACCAGCATCATCAACAGGCGTAGCTGAATCTATTGCAACCTGTAATACATTTAAAAAAAAAAAGAAAAAAACATTTAATATTTACAATTATTATTTTCATAAATTAATAGTTACTAACCAATGCTCTATAAAAACTCATAAAGTATAGCATCTTATAAAATCAGATGCATATATAGAATATTGGAAATGGTGAGCAGTTCAATTTTTGCAGAAGAGCCACAATCTACATTAATATTTGACATGAGAACGGTAACATATCAAAAGCACATCATTGTCAAGTGTAGATGAAAGGATGCCTCACAATCATCTACATTCAAGAAATGCATTTAAAGAATTTGGTCAAATATGCTAAAAGTATGAAACGGAAGCAATATCATCTAACAACAGCCGGGACAGAACGAGTAACATGCAGAATTCAAATGGCAAACATCTCTGCAACAATTGGGATAAAAAAATCAGAAATGAGGCTTTCAAATGGCCCCGTGAGGCTTTGGTTTTATCAAAATGGACTAGGAACATATGGCTACAAAAGATTGTAAAAGTGGACCACAGAAGATATTCAAACCTGGTGTCCACATATCTCATGAGATCTTCGCGCTACACGATCAGCAACACCATCATCAGCAAAAGTCACAAAACCAAATCCCCTATGACCAGTTCTCTTGGGATCCTACAAAAGTAGTTTAACAATGTTTCAGTATCTTGTTTTATATATTTCACTAAATCACAGCTGTTCTTACCTTTGGAACATAAACATCTAAAATTCGTCCAAATCTCCCAAAATAATGGCGAAGATCTTCCACACTAGCCTCCTGAGGAAGCCTACCAACAAATATTTTTTTGCCCATCCCACGAGGTACCTCCCCTCCTAATGAGTAAGAATTGACAAATTAAGATCATCAAGCCAATACTTAAAAAGTACCGTCATGTGTTTTCAGCAATTAACTTACTTCCATACATGGACCCAGGATGATCATACAAGGTTGGAGCACCAAGCGCAGCATATCTAGTTGCAGCATTTATATAAGCATTATACGCACCATATCCACCCCCACCCCCACCTTGGGGCATTCGGTTTATTGGCCTGAAATCTTCCTCCTGTAGTAGAATAAACAATTATAACACATTTTTAGTATGAAGTATAAAATTCAGGATAATACTAAAATGAAAAGGATCCTTTTGGATACACTTCTTAGCAGGGAGCACATGCATTTTGATCATCACAGTGGACCAAAAGATGATGTCTCATTGTGGGTCTAGGAAATGGCCTTTTCTTTTTTATTAGTATTATAATGAATATTAGAATCCTTACACAGCATGCCCCAAGCCCACCAGCCTATATTCTTCTTTATGCACCAAGACTCTTCTTAGCTAAGCATGGGCTATGGAAGAGTAGAAGACCATTTGCATGCAATAACTTATATTAACCAAGTTCTGTGTGTATTTCTCTATGAGATCATTACAGTCAGCTAGCAAATCTAGCAGAAGTTCTGCCACATGAAACATTTTTACAATTTAAAAAACAACCAAATAGGACTCTGAAGTCACCTTTGGGGTTGCTCTGTCCACAACAACAGTTGAACCTCCTAAGTCGTGTGTCTCGGCCATCAGATCATCCACCGCTTCTGTGAAAAGATCAGGCAATATGAAGAAATTGTTTTAAGAACGTGACATTGATTACAAACTGCATGCATGTACATGTCACTACAAAAGCCACTACATCTCAAATAAACTTTTGTAACTACAAGTAGTCTGCAGTTTGGCTGATAAATTGAACATAAGCTGTACCATAAAAGCACTTATTGAATATAGCTTATGGAAGAGCTCATCCTATCCAGTCTCATTAAATGAGGACATATATTGTTATCTCCAAAAGTATCACAATCTACTTCAAGCTTGGATGCTACTAGGAAAGCCTAGGAGAACGATGTGCAACCCTACACTAAAAAGTTCAATATGAGAAGGTGGATCATCATATTGTCAGGGATATATGCATGAATATATGTGCCGACAATTACATCCACTTGTAATGAAAGAGCATGGTCGGCATGTGGTTCTTTATACATGAACAATACGAAGATATTGTGTATACATGAACAGAAAATCCCAGAAGAACCTAATCATTTTACAAGATGAAAGGGATTATTTGACATGTGGTCCTTTTATACATGAACAGATCCTCATAACAACATAATCACTCTGCTAATCAAGGAGTCAAATTTAGCCTACAGGCTTCAGACTGCTGTCCAAAAATGGACATAAACAAATATGGGCAGTAGCAATGCCCAAAGAAAGAAAATAGCTTGGACTAACTAATAATGTAAGATACCAAGAAAATCAATAAAGAAGAATGACCAGAAAATTTAAGTGTATATCCACTGTTAAGAGGTAGGATGCCAACAAAAACAGCAAGAAATAATTACCAGAATTAGCAAAAGTGATAAACCCAATTCCCCGGTGGCCTTTCGTGGTTGGATCCTGAGAAAATTAATGAAATTATGGCATGCCATATAATAAAAGGTATATCTTGTAATCATGGAGAACAGGTAAAAAGTATGAACCTTTGGCATGTATAGATCTGTTATTTCACCATATTTCTCAAAATGACTGCACACAAATACAACAATTACCAAACTCAGACTTTATCAGTGCAGAAAGTAATAGCCCACAAATATACATCCACCAATTTACAAATGCAATAAAAAGATGGGAAGCAACCTTCTGAATTCAGCTTCAGTCACTGATGGTGGAATCCTTGCTACAAAAATCCTGGTAACTTTTTTTGAAGATGTTCTCATCTCCTCCTGAAAGTGGGATAAAATAGTTAAAAAGAGCATAAAGTATGGTTATGGCCTACAACTAACAGAAAACATCAAACCACAAAAGCAAGAAGGAAAGAAGGCAATAAATAGGACACAAAACTTAAATCACCGAACAATTAATTATTAATAAGGCAACCTTTGGTGTGGCTATTTTGACTTCCAGCATCCTATTGCCAAGGTAATGCTCGTTTGCTAATGCAGCCTGCAACATGCACACGATAGGAGTCATACACACAACAAGCTGGAAATTGGCTCACAAAATATGCAGACAAAAATCCAAATAGAAAATCACAGCTAATAGTGACAACTCAAGCCACATGCAGCAACAGAAAGAGTGAACAATGATGTGTATCACCTTCGCATCTTCGGCAGTCACAAATGTTACATATCCGAAACCACGAGAACGACCAGTTGAACGCTCCTGAAATCACCACAGAAAAACGATAAGGGATCCCTTTGGTATTACATCACAACTTATTGCATGTTTCCAGGGGAGACAAGTTGGAAACCAAAATACACAAAAGTTAGAAGGAAATCATTTCCAATGATATTCACATAGTAATAGTATTAAAAACTAATAAACAATAGAAGTACTTCAGGAATCTCAAATCCAATCAGGCAGATGAACAATCATCCAGTTTCAATAAGGACTGAGCAACCAAAGATATAAATGAGAGCAAGCATAGATTGTAATCTAATTTTTTAAATGAGCATCAAAACAGAATGACAGAAACGTATCCAAAGATATGAAATTGCTTACAAGCAAGAGTGTAAAAAGCTTCATTACATAGACACTACAAAACAGAGAGACTAATTTGCATTCTTTCACGAAGTAACTCAAAAGAAACCAAATTTGTGCACAATTCACCCCACCTTTATACAAAGTTGTTTCAGTTTAGGTTTCTTTAGCAACAAGTACCATCAAGAAGCAAACTTGACATAATATACACAAGTGAAAAATATATGTATTAAGATTTTATTTACCAAAACTGCTCTCACAAAGAAAATAAAAGTAGCTCACAAATAAAATGAGAACAACAACAAACCTTCATCACAATGCAATCCTCCAGTTCACCAAATTTGGTCATATATTCCCTCAATCCTTCAGTTTCCACATCCCATGGAATACCCAACACCTAAGATTATCACAGACACACATTAATCAAATAAAAATTCACACACACACCATACATTTTTCAATAAAAAGACAAATGCAAATCTGGAAACTTACGACAAGCTTTCGGTCCGACATGACTAAAAGAGGTCCTTCTATTTCGGAAATGGCGAATTTTGGCAGAGCCCCCTTCACTTCCTCTCCTCTCTCTCTCACCAACTCTCAATCTCAACCCCTCACGCACTCTTCCTGCACACAACAATAGGGACACCTCTTTCTCACAACACACAAATACTATCATCATCATCATCATATACCAAAGCAAACTCACCATAGTTCTCGGAATTCTTACACAAGAAAATACCCTAGAGAAAGAAGAACAATTGACAAAAAGAATAGCTTGGGGGCGCTCGCCGCTTGACTGACCTTAGGATTGAATTGGGGATTTCACAAAACCCTAAATCGGCTCGCGCTCTCGACACTCTCTCTCCGCTCTCCTCGCGTCGCTCAGCTTCAGCCTCACCCACCGCCCCGCTTATCTGCCAACACCTAATTTGCTAAATTGCTATAAACATTGCCTGATTTCGTGGGCTCAGATTAGCGACTTTTCCAAAAGTAACCAACGCTACTGTCCTTTTACTGCTAAGGCATCCACGACTTTTAGTTTGAAATGTAATACTTTTTTTTTCTTTTTAATGAATTTAGGGGGTGTTTTAAAAAAATTCTGACAGTTTTTCATCACTTATTTAAGTTATATGAATCAGTTTTTAGTGTTTTAATTTTCTTCTAACAAATTATAAAATCTACTAGAATCTATAATCCAGAAGCAGACTGGGATTGCTTTGACAACTTTTCAATTAAATTTTAAAAAAACAATCTACTTTTGCTAATAAGTTATTTATCCATAATCACTAAATTTAATCACTTTCTCAACCATATAATTTTTTGCAAACACCCCCTTATTGTATTTCTAGTGTGTGTGAATATTCATTCAATAGTCCTATTCAAATGAAAAATACTCAACGTTCTTTTAATATCATCACAAGAACATAGAGATGTAAACGAATCAAGAAATTTGTTTGTGGGTTATTTGAATCTCAACTAAAAAAATAAAAGAAAACTCATTTAAAATTGACATTAAGTTTAATTAGTCGAGCACGAGCTCATTTCAAACTCCAAATCTTTATCGAGTCAAACTTGAATTTAATAGCATTTGGTTTGCTAGCTTGCAAACATGCATGTTTATATAATTGCGAGCCTATTTTTTAACTCAAGTTTGAGCCCGATTTGTTTATATGTTTCTAATCTTATGTATGAGTCTAATCATATATGTAGAGCTAGTTTACGAGCTCAAACTCAATTATATGCTTAAAATTTGAGCTCGAGTTTGAACTTAACTTGTTTAACATGTTAATTGAGCTTGAGTCCCTCGCAAGCTGAATAAAATTAAATCAGATCAAGATCAAGTTCCTTGATGTTTGACTTGATTCTGTTTCATTACATCTTTACAAAAACCTCACTCATATAATCTTGCGAGAATGAACCCCACTACTAACAATGCAATTATTTTATAAGTCTACTCTATTTGAAAATTATGAGTTGAGAGTTGATCATTCTCTTAAAATTAGATTTATGAGACGATTTCATAACAATCCTATTCTTTTATTAAGAACATCCAACATATATATTTGATATATATCCTCACACAATATATCAATACTGTTTAGTAACTCCACACTAAAGGGAACAACTTTTAAAGTAAGATGCATAATTGGGCTGATGTGATAACATATAAATTGTTGAAATGACATATGAATTGATCAAATCATACAATTAATGTGAAGTTGACACCATTGAACAGGAAATTCATGTTATAACTGTAACATTTAGTATAGAAAAACAAAGCAATTACACATACACACACAGTCACTATCAAAAGATTTTGCCACATCAATAAATTCCCATTCGAGTTGCATTGATGTAATCTCGTAGTCCATGAGAAGATAAACCCGGGAAGAATATACCGATAATTCGAAACATTTTGAGTAACAAACCTTCCTCGTAATCTTGTCCAAATAAATAGGGCAAAAGAAAACTCCTGACCACCTCCCATAATGCATCTACTCTATCACCAACAATTGATGCACACCACTCCAAATAATTCTTGGCTTCAAGTTCGTCTTCTTTAACAAGCTTGACTTCGTAAAGGCTATTAACGTAAAGACACATTCCGAAGTGCTTATACATCAAAGCCGGGTTATCAAAAGGGAGTCTAGGTACGATATCATGACCATACACATATCTGTAATATCCAACATTGTAACGACTAAATTTCCCTTCCATAAACCTCCCAAATTCCTCATCCCCAACCTTAGGTTGTCCAAATGTGTAGATTGCTTCTAACCTTTTTAAAACCCTAACCTCATTGTGCATTGCAAGAAGTGCAGGAAAAAGAACAGCTAGGGCCCCACCTAGGCTATGACCAGTGATGATGAGTCTTGTTTGATGATTGATCTTGAAATGGAGATTTAACTCTTCTGTTATGGTGTCATAAGCGTTTCTATTTTCTAGCCGAATTTCGTCCTGATTTAGCCCGAGGGCTTTGACGAAACCACTGTGAACTCTACCTTTGAGGCCTTGCAATTTGCACCATGATATATCACAATCAGTGCTCCAATCATATGCATTGAATGGCTCTGTGCCCCTGTACGCCAAAACAATCCTATCTGGATTACTGCTTTTGTCGCGAAACATGAAAGCTTGTGTTGTATATCCCTTGTATTTGTCTGTCAAGATAAATTTACAAAATTATCACTTGAGTATTAGTTTTTAGGTAAATTGCAAGTTTAACATGCAAACTATAGAGGTCTAGCAAATTCATTTCAATTTTTATCACGTATGTAAGACATTTTTCATTTCTTGACAACCAAGTATTTGTTTTTTAATTTTGGTCATCTATGTTTTAATTTTTCTCAATTTCAGTCCAATTTTGATCAGAATTTTCAAATTCACTGACGTGTCATCGGAATTCAGCAATTTACGCATGCAATCTTATAGCTTTAGAGGGTTGAGTACATAATTATATATGTGAAAGGAATCATGTCTTACCATCCCAAAAGCTATATGCACCCAACAATTCCATCTGCAAAAAATTGTATAATCTTATAAGTTGGAATCAAGATTGCAGATTCTAGACAAAATGAAGTCATATATGCTATATACCCAACCTTCCAAGTTTTTTCAACAGTAAGTTGGATGAATTCGTCGTTTTCGTAGGCTAATTTTGATGCCATTGCAGAAAGACTTGCAAAGTATTTGTTACTCCCAGGTTTCATGTTCTTAGCCAACCCCACCCTGTTATCTAGACGGCCATTAATTGATAAAAAACTAGCTGATGTCTTAGGTGGTACCTCCACCTTCCCTGCAACAAAGATGTGTACATTTTCTTTTCCCTTATAGCATCATTCGAAATCAAACAAATTTGGATAAGTTAAATTGGATTTCATGTATACTAACCTCTCAACAAGTTCTTCAAGAACACTTTGAAGTTACTTTTATCTGCAACAATGTTTAGGCACATCTCCAATGTCGAACCGAGCATCAAAAGTGGCGTTTCGTTGTATTGAAGCACTTTCTGAGCCAACATTGAGAGAAAAATAATCCATTTACCCTCAATAATTGCTAATTGGTTTACATTCTCTGATTCGATAAGATCTTCACAATCTTCTATATCAGTAGAAGATAAAACACGAAATATTCGTATAATATTGACATCTCGAGGTTTCAATTCAAGATACTTTTCCATGGTTTGATCATCATTCGTATCCATGTTGTATGTATGTATCGAAGCAAGAATGTTGCATAAGCTTTAAGAACAAAGGTAGTGGCATGTCTTATGGACCAATAAATCATTAAACTGATAAGTATGATGCTTTTTGTACCAATTTTTGAATTAACTATGTATGATTTGTTAAAATCATGTTTTCACCAGTTAATAAATTAAAATCTCCATTAATTATATATATATATATTGTAAACTTAACAGGAATAATAACAAGTGTAGCAATGGAAAAAGGTGCATGGTGAAATGGAATTGCTTCAATTGCAAAATTACTAGGTAGCAGTTGCGTGGATCTTTAACTTGGGACATTCTACTTTCTTCATTTTCTTCTGACATATCCAGGTGATATATGTAAAGGAGAGCAACAACAACACTTCAATGGTACATGAATTTTCAGACAGGTTCATTGATTATAAGAGACAAAGATAATAGTAGTACCTGGAAAATATCAAATTTGGTCCGCAAAGTAGGTGATACAAGGAAAATATGTGCAAATTAGTGGTGTTTAATGTGAGATTTTATGATCATTTATTTGATTGAATGCACTATTTTCCTACATAAATGTGATTTATGTCTCCAAATACTTCATATATTATTTTCTTGATTATTCTAGGAATTTATGGAGTATTTTGAAGTTAAAGGAAGTGTTCGAGAATCAAAGGAAGGAGACGAGACGAGTGTGGGCCATAGAAGTAATATTGATTGGGCTTGTAGATCAAGGAATGAATTAAATAAAGATTTGGGCCCAAATGAGATAATGGGCTTAGCAATTTAATTAAAGGCAAAGAAAGGTTTTGGACCACTAATTTAAAGAAGCAAAAAGTCCACTGCATTTTGGAAAAGAAGCAATCCTAGTTAATTGACTTCTTGGCCAAGGAAAATCAATTTTCACGCAGACAGAAGATGGAAAAAGAAGGAAAGAAAAGTCTTCTTCTCTCAACTTATAAATTGACTGTTCACGTGATTGAGAGAGAGGAGGAAGGGAGAGAGTAGGAGAGAGATTAGAGGAAAAAAGAAAAGTTAGGTTTTAATTCTTTATCTTAGAGATTAAATTCGATGGAGTTCACAATTGTTTTGGTGGAATCAATTACAAGGATGATCGGCTAATCTTTCAATCCTTGTTAGTATGGATGTTTAAACTCATATTTCTTTTATATTTTAATTAATCTTGTTTCCCCTACTTGATGTTTGAATGAAATTGATTATGCTATCTGTGAATATAGTTTTCAATTGTTGATGCTTAATTTGGATTGACCACCTAGGTTAATTAATTGATAATTGATTGCTAGAATTTTAGATCATAAATCATAATTGTTGTGATTTAATTTTCATAAGTGGTAAACTAGAGGTCGTGCATCTCTAGGGTAGCATAATCCTAAATTATCGAATCGAGTTTATATATACAGAGTCTAGTTCATCGTATCGTCTTGGTGATTAATGCCGGTTAATTAGTGATCTTATCCTAATTTAACTAATCTTAAGAGACGATTCGGTTTAATCTTAAGAGACTAAGGGTGATAATTCCATGATAATCTGAGAGAGGGGTGCTACATTGATTAAGATATAATTGAAATTAGGGGATAACTAAACTGTTAACTGTGATGTTTTTTATATATTGATTTCATGTTTAATTTGTTTTCTAGTTTCATAATTAGTTAGTAATTTCAATCTGAACCCCCCACATTTTCTATCTCTTGAATTGAACATATGTGGCATAGTTTATTTTTCACTCCTCGTGGGATCGACTCTGACTTGCCCTAACTACTAGTTGGTTGGGTTAGAAAAGAAATTATTTAATTTTATCGCGTTGCAACGCGCGATCAATAGATCTTAAATATTTTGCGTAAAAAATATTATGCTGTGACATATTAAAGATTTAACACATTAACTTTGATGATTCTAATTTAATACTTTTCAAAATCAATATAAATCGGTACTCATGTTTAAAACGACTATTTCTTTTATATTACATAACTTAATTTTAAACTAGTACACAGTTATTAATGAATAATTAAAATGGAAAATCTATATACAATATATACCAAAAGGCAGTGGCGGACTTAGTGAAAGGCACCTTTAATTTTCCTACGAATTTATTAAAATATCCTTAAGTTATTTTAATTAAATTTTAAAAAATATCTTAATTACATACAAAGTGCATTATCTTTCTCATTTGTAAGTTAACTATTTTCAATTCCGCATTCTCAAAACTCTTTTCAACTCTCATTCATTCTTTCCACCAAATTGAGTCTTCTTTTTCATACTTCTTGTTGTTACAGAGAAAGCCCAATGGAATTAAAGTGTATCAATGATCTTGGTGGACGGTGTTCTCACTACTAGGTAAAAATATAAAATGCTTGTATTGTTATTTAATTATTTATTATTAAGAAATACCAAATATTTTAAATTTGTATATTAAAAGATCATTGCTAACTCATAGTTAGAAGATCTGATGCTTAAGGCCGTGGGATCACAAAACAGAGAAAATTTAGATGATGATTTATGAGCAAAGAGGATTAAAATTAAGAATTTTTTTTTTTTTTGCAAATTATCTTATCTGCAAAGGATTTATTAAGAATTTATCAAGCTAATTTTCAATTGTTTGATTGATTTGGGCATTATCAATTTGAATTCCAATTAGTTGCTAGATAATTTAGATGTATTTCTTTTGTGATGGATGAATTTTAAAACTTTGATTTAAGTGTTGAGTTACACAAGTGTTGCTTGAATTAAATCATCGATTCAATGAGACATATATGGAATTGTTACTTTGTATTGCTTGTTTGAATCCATCTCACTTTTTTAAAGCTTTTGATGTAAAAAAAAAAGTTACTTCAGTTAGCAAAATTGTATCCAAGTGATTTTGATGATGTCACTCTTTTGGGAATGTAAGATCAACTCGAAAATTTTGTGTTGGATATGAGATTGAACATTGATACTTCAAATGTAAATGAAATTGGTGATCTAACTTAAAGAATGGTTGAAAGTGGAAGAGATAAGGTATATCCATTGGTTTTCAAGCTGATTACATTAGCCTTGGTTTTGTCGGTTGAAACAACTTCAGTGGAAAGAACATTCTCTACAATGAGTATCGTGAAAACACGGCTTCGCAATCGAATGGGTGATGAATGGATGAATGATAATTTAGTGGTTTATCTTGAAAGGATATATTCGATCATGTCACTAATGAAGCTATCATCCACAAGTTTCAAAATATGGCGAACCGTCGGGATCAATTGTAAATGAGATATTTACATTCCTTTTTTTATTTTTCAAACGGAATGTATTAAGTGAATCTTCGAGATCACTTGTAAATTATATTTTATATGTAAATTAAATGTTTGTATATTATTTTTAATTATGTCACCTCTATGAAAGTTTTCCGCATCCGCCACTGCCAAAAGGCATCATTACAATTCATTAATTAACAACAATCTCATTACATTTGTAAACCCAAGCACATGAAATATCTAACAAAACAATATGTTCTCTCTTTTTTTCCCATACCCGATTTGCAGAAATTTTCAAATTTCTTGACTGTCCTTATTTTTTGGTTAATTTGCATGCATTTTTTATTACGGTTTATGTTCATTGGTTTAGTCGCATGTCTTTCTTTTCAAAGAAATTGACAAATTGCGTATTTTTATAAATGATGAATGTCTCTTTCATATTATTATATGTAAATTTTATTATTCAATATTATATTGATTAGAATAATATTTAGACTTTATTTGGTAAATTTTAAAATCTTGAAATAATATTTTATGTGGTCAGCATGCAAAAAGGGATTGAAAAGTGAAAAAAAAAAAAAAACAAGATGAAAATGTTTGAATTTGTCCTCAAATTGTATAATTTATTTGATTTATGGGACTGATTTGCAAACTCCATTATTGTGCGATCCATCTAAAGATTTGAGAGCAAATTTATTGTCCAGTAAATATTAATGAGGTGATTATAATGAAAAGGAAATGATCCCAATCTAGTGGAGTTAAGGTAATCCTGTGGGGCATGGGCAGAAAGGCCAGGAGAAATAAGGCCAATGAGTCTGATTATTCGAAGAAGAAAGCCTTCTTTGTAATCTTGTCCCTCTGCGTATGATATTATGAAGCTTCTGATTAACTCCCAAAATGCATTCACCATTTTTGGCATTACCCATATTACACTTGTCGGGCGAGTCTCGGATAAGTTTGGGTTGATAGAAGCTGTTGTAATAGATGCAAGGCCCAAAATGCTTGAACAAGAGCGTGGAATTATCCCAAGGCAACCTGGGCACCATAAACACATCTGTAGTACTTTATACCATGCTTCTCCATTGCTCTTTCCATATACACTGCAAATTCTTGGTCTCCCACTCTCGGCTGTCCAAACGTGTAAATCCCCAACAGCCTATCCACCAACCAACATTCTTGATGCAACAACAGAATCGCTGGAAACAGCACTGCCAGGGCCCCACCTAGCTAGGCTGTGCCCACTCACTATAAACCTAGTTTTACTATCCTTCTTCTGCAATAGCCTTTGTTTCAGCACTTTTCTGATGCCATAGTACGCCGTTTCGGGCCTGTCTGCGTCCTGTCGGGCCGGCCAGCCTTGGCTTTCTGGAGGCCTAGGGCCTTGAGGAAGCCGCCGTGGACTTTTCCGAGCCCAGAGAGGTGGTACCATGAGAGATCCAAGTCTGAACACCATGAATCTGCGTCCAACGGCTCCGTTCCTCGGAATGCAACCATTATTACATCTGATGTCTTGTCTTCAACCATGAATGCTTGTGTTGTAGCTTTCTCCTAGTAATCTGTAAATATTGTTTTCTCATTTTTAAGAATCATAATTCTTATTTATATTATGTTTTATTTGGGGTGTTAGTTGCTAATTTTTTAAAATTCCTCGTGTTTTGTATGGTTTGCTAAAAATATCCATTTTTCGAATGATGTGGATTTAGGATTAAAATTAAACAAACTCAAAACTCAATTCTACATGTGTATTTACAAGTTGTGTCAGAGATTGTGGCTGCACAGATTACTACATGTAAATGAGTAATTTCGATAATAATATTAACGTACGATATATTCTTAAAAATTCAAAAAATTAAAAAATAAAAGTCATATAATACAGGGGATTTCAGTTTTCATAAAATAGCCAAAAATAAAATCGCCCAACTTTTTTTTTTTTTTTTTAGTTATTATCAAAATTGTTGGCTCAAATATATAGTTTGCTTAAATTTCCAGGCCCATTGGAGTATTGGACAAATTATTTTCTCCCCGTCATTTGAAGCGGAGAAAATGTAGAAATGAAGGGAGGATCTCACCATTCCAGAAATCATAGGATCCGAGGAAATCCATCTGTACAAATACCAAAGAAAACATTGCATATTTAGTTTAACAGTTTCATTTTGTTTAAGATATATAGTTGAAGGGAAATTCAATTTTCATATGATGTCTAATTTAGATTTTATTCATTTTTTAACCATCAAGTTTACGTATTTTAATTTTGGCTTTCTAATTATTTTTCCCCCCAATTTTGATTAGATTTTACTTAATGTCACTTTCTTCCTATGTGGACGTGGAATTAACGTTGGAATTGTTCCAACGTCATATATATATATATATATATATATATATATATATATATATATATAGGCAATTAAAAATCAAAATTCAGAGCAAGTTAGACGAAGATTGGGAAAATGTAATGATACATTAGAGAATTAAAATTGAAATACGTAAATTAATTGCCACAAAAATTACAATTTTCCCTATAGTAAAACCAGTTAATTAATGTAATTTAATAAAATCGAACACTATCTTCCAATGTAAAACATCAATTACATCCCAAATAAAGGAAAATAAAAATAATATCTCAGTATAATTACTTGTCTAGAAGGACTCTCCGGAAATTGACTTAGGAGGCTCAATTAAAGTAATAATAGTAAAAATAAAATAACATATATAAATTGTTATAATTCTTCAAATATGATAACACATATTACGTACATGTTATATATATAGAAATCATTTGCATAGAGACGTAATTAACTTAGTTACCTCTAAACATTACCAAATAAATAGCTAAAAACAATTAATCCAAATTATGAGTACATAATTAATTTGGCATAATGGGTGCCTTAATTAAATTAATGTTACATTCACTTATATATAATTCACAGAAAAGTATTTATAAATCCTCATAAAAAAATATAGAAACAAGAAACGTGGGACTGACAAACAAATCAAGTTATTGTGTTTCGTTTCAGGTCAGTTTCACATATTTAATGTTCAAAATACGTCAAAAGCTATATAGATCAACATTAAAAAAAAAAAAAAAAAAAAAAACTTATATTTTAAATCAAATTAATTATTCGTAAAATGGTAATATGTATATTAAAGTTATTGATGATGTGGTGTTAGCGTTTACCTTCCAGTGATTGAGAACAGTGGACTCGATGAATTTGTGGTTCTCATAAGAGATTTTAGCAGCCATGATAGAAAGAGCAGCATAGTATTTTGCATCTTCATTGCTCATATTATAATCCAATTCAATTCGTGTGTCAATGTATCCCATAATCGACTTGAAACTTGCTGATGTCTTGTCTGGATGTACCACTTTTCCTTTTTCACATATATAGATAAATTGAAAAAAATAATAATAATAATCCTTATTAATTACTATTCAAGAAATATGTATACATATGACTTCCTAACATTTCTTATAAGTTTGCATGATAGATTCTCAAGCCATACACCGCCCAAAATTTTGTGTTGATATTTTATTTCATGCATAACAGACAATGTATTCAACCTCCCAAAATGCATCAATTAATTGTGGCCTGTCTTTCCATAATGCTCAATTAATCAAGCATTAAATAATGTTCTAAATGGCTGCCAATTTGTTTGTTTAAGTTCACGTAACTATTTGATCAACAAATATATACTACCTCTAGTGTTCCATATATATAAGTTTGTTGAATTTTGCAAACGGATTAAAAGGTTAGTGGAACAATTAAATTAATCAATTTCCTATCACTATTACCATGTTTAATAAGTAATATGTTGTCTTATATGGCATTTAATGTTTAATGTTTTTTTTATATATATTTCAAGATTATGAGTCTATTAAGTAATGAATTAAATCAATATTATAGTCTATATAGAGGCTATGTGGACCATATATTTTCTTCACAATTTTAGCCAAATCTTAAGATTTGAAAGCTTGCAATCTGTGCATTTTTAATGCACCAACTTCCAAACATATATTATAAGAAAACATTAATAATCGAAATTATCACATAATACCAACTTTTTTTTTAATTTTACAGGCCCCATCTATTTAGAAATTGGATCTTTAAACTAATAAAAGAGTTCTAAATTAAAATATGAAAAAAAGAAAAAAAAAAACTTTTTGACGAGAATCTGAAAAAATTCTCAGTAAATATGAACATAATTAACAATAAAAAAATAAAGCTATTTTAAAAATGAAAATATTTAGGAAAATAAAAACTTGCGACCAAAATCAAAACAACAATTTCAGTATCTATGAAAAGAAAAAGAAAATCTCAGTGTCTTTAAAACTATAATAGGAAAATTATTTCATAAGTGTAAAAATAGAAAATTAAAACTTAAAATTACATAAACAAATCAATCAATAGTGAAACAAAAATTGAAAATTATTTAAATAAACATAAAAATCATATTTAAAATAACCTAATAAATTAAACCTTTCATTTCAAAAATTAAAAAATCAACTACCAAAATATGAATACCACACAAGTAAACATAAAACCATTAACATGACTAAAATGTATTTAATCCTATACAAACCTGTAAGTGAATTGATGATAAGGGCGAAGAAACCCCCGTTTAGGGATAGCAGATTGAGCCAATTCTCGAGTGTGGAACCAAACTCCGCCATTGGCTTTGCCATCGCCTGCAAACCCTTTTGAACTAAAACCGAAACAAATATGATGAATCGACGCTCAATTGTCTCGTCCTCGTCCCTTTCATCCCTGCACGAATATTCCACAAATTTCCGTCTTCTTACATCTCTGCAAAATAATAGCTTGCTCAGCTCAAACAAGCAAGCTTCTTCTGGCTTTAGGACCATATACTTGCTTGCAAAAGATTTGTCGCACCTAAAAGCCATGCTCCTTTCTATGTTATAATCAACAAATTGATCAAAGAATATGTAATTTGATGAAACAACAACCTATTGGACACAAGGTTATATAGAAAAATAATCCACAATGTCTACGTATACATGCCACATGCAACACTTACTTTTGCTCATTCTAAACCTTATTAAAATTTACTGTCTTAAATTAAAACCCTTTTACAGATACCATATAATGTGTCCACACGTACTGCCTAGCTACCTTCAAACTTTATTGCACCTAGCTACCCTAATTTTTTGTCTCATAATTATCACGATTTTCAATTTAGTACTACAATTTAAGAATCTGTTCGATGTCATCCAATTTTAACGAATTTCATTGGAAAAAGTTACGTGTCAAATTCTTATTGTGAAATGTCAAAATTAAAATTCTAGTAAGAATTTGACATGTTTCATTTTCTTGCAAAATTCTAATTTTTCGGACAAAATGGGATTGAAATTAGATAAATTTTTAAGTTGTGGGACTAAATTGAAAATTGTGATAATTATATGCTAAAAGTTGGAAGACATCATAATTACGCGGATTACAAAAATTTAAACTCAATCTGAAGTTTAGATTAATTTTCAATAACGATTATTCTCAGTTTATACCTAATATTAGCAATAAACTTATCTAGTATTTCGTCGTTAAAGTTTATGTTAGCGAGAAACTAGTGTTTCGCCATTAATTTTCGTCATTATTTATACGATTTCTTGTGGTGTACATCTTCAATCATTCTTATCCGTTTCCAAAACGGCATTAATATTCACAAATTTCTTATAGTATGTAGTATTAATTCTCTTGCATTTTGATCTTCTTGTATGCCACAAATTTTGAAAAATAGAAAAATAAAAAATCCAACAAAGTGCGTTCATCAATAACTACACCAAGAATTGCTTAACTATATATTCAGGCCCAATTTATTAATTTGTCCTTTCTAGGTTGCTAATTAATCGATATATTAATTTCTGGGAATTTCATCCCATCTCTATCACGTTAATTTTCAGGTGCAAAATTTCCCTTTTTCTGAGAAAAGATCATTATATTGTTTAAAATTTTAGCAACACCATTCTCTAGATCAAAGATCCCGGCCAATTAATATTCTCCACATAATAATTAAATATATTAATTTGATTCCTAAAAAAAAAAATTGAGAGCTATCAGAATAATTCAAAGATTATTAAAAATAATTTTCAGATTCTCTAATTAATCTTTGATTTTTAAAATAATTTCAAGCGTTTAGAGAATAATATTTTTTTTTATTGTGAAATAGTTTGGATTTTAAAAAATGATTTACAAAATTATGATACATCGTTTAGAGTTTATTATTTTTTTTACCCAATAACTTATCAGGCTTGAAAATTCTAACCATTAATATTTTGGGCTGGCAATTTTATCTTTTAACTTTGAAAATTCGAAAATTTAGGCCAATTTGAACCCGAAATGTAACACCCCCTTCTAGTAGGGTAGTTATTTCTACTAAATTATGCTTAACTTTCCAACTAATAAAAATATCATAAGGATTCATAGAGATTTTTTTTTTTAAGTAACGGAAACAATTATTGTTAAAAAACATGTCATCATTTAAAAACGGTTTGAATCATCAAAAAAGAACCAAATCATTTGAGTAAAATTTTCGTCAAAAATCAAATCAAAAGTCTTCTTAACATGCAAATTTAGAAAACTCTAAAAATCTTAACCAATTCCGAGGTCGTCACCACCAATCACGCTTCAGCGCTGCTACCTCCTTACATCACATTTTACATTTGTCTTTATCTGCAGTATGAGTTAATACTATAAGCAAAAATGCTTAACAAGTACATCACCTATCTCACAAAACATTTTTCTTTGCAACTTAATAGAAAATAAGAACATCACTAATAAAAACAATAATATACTTGTGTACTTGAAAATAATATACTATGAGCTCAGACACAGTACCAATGCGCGCAACTTCGAAGAATTTGGGGTAGCTAGCCACCGAATCCAAACGGAGCAACTCAATACTCATAGGGTGGTCTCGGAGCCCTTAACTTCTCTAGTGGGCGGTATCAGTCTCTTAAAAATATAGAAATTAAAACTACACTTTTCATAAAACAAAATACTTGCATCTTGTACCAGATCAAAATACATGGAATCACCCCACTTAACAAATCATCTCTTCATATTCATAGAATAATATAAATAACTCACGAAACATTTAACTTAACAAATCATTTAAGCATACTCACATAAAACATAAATAAGCATTCATGTAAATTTTGCATCAACATTAAACAAATAAAATAGAACTACTTATATTGCTGTTGAGAGATGTATTTACTTGAAACTTCCAAAATCTATAATATTTTAAGACTCTTAAACAAATCTAAAACATAATCAATTGATAACTTGATATCAGAATTTATTAACTTAAAACATACTAAATTTATAGAATTTTGGTAAACTTTATCAATAATGTTACATTGCTAGATTAATGTATCAAGGGTTTAAATAATCATACAAATTACAATGCACATCTACTGTAGACATCTGTTTCTATTGCACTGAATAATCTTTAAAACTATTTTACTTTATTAATACCATACCAGACATTCAAAATCAGGTTGCAAAACAATCAACTATATAATAGTGAACTAATTAATAAATTTCATTAACTGCAACTCAGAAGATTAATTATATTTATTCGGATTATACAATCTAATTAACCTCTAATATTCAACTATCATGTAATCTAACTTTAAAACTAAATCATGTAAATCAATAATTACTTATGCGATAAATTAAATTTTCAAACCATACTACATAATTAGTTAATTAATATATAACCTCAGTTCTTATAATTACTAAATCCAAAATTATGAAAATTCATGCACAATAGAAAACCCCAGATTAACTATTTAGATCACAATCCATCAATTTAATATACTTATTAACATATTTCATCATAAACTAAAGGAACCCAATCTAATCAAATTAATTAACATAATGATGCTTTGCCCTAACCATTAATTACTAATTTGCGAAACCCAAACGATGTTATATCTTAAATTAAATTATGAAGAAGTATGCATGAATTGACCACTACCCCATTATTCATATCAGAAATGATTAATGATTTCCCACTCAATACGATCTACTATTAATTGTTACCTTTTCTTCAATTTTAATTAATAATTAATGATTTCCAATGACTAAATCAACCATATAAAACACCTTTTGAATGCGAGTAGGTCTCCAGTGTCCCCAACCTGCGGCCCCACATAAATTTAAAAAAAAAAATTCGCTCAGTGTTTTTTTTTCATGTATATATTGAAGGTATCTCATGGATATCTTGAAGGTATTCACATGTATACCTTCAAGGTTTACATGGTGTGGGGGCGCGCGGCGTGGGTGTATGGGCGTGTAGTTTGTGATGTGCGCGCACGGTGTGAGCACATGGGCGCGCGGTGTGCACGCGGCGTGGGCGCATGGGCGCGCGCGGCTTGGTGAGCAAGGTACGCGCATGTATCACCTTGATATCTTCAAGGTATCCACATGTATACCTTCAAGGTATCCATGACGTGGGCGCGCGCGTTTGTGAGGTGCACGCGCGGCATGGGCGCTCGGTGTGCGTGTGGCGTGGTAAGATGCGTGTATGCATGTGGATACCTTGATGATATTCAATGGATACCTGTGCGCGCACGGCGTGGGTGCATGGGCGTGCGGTGTGGGTGTATGAGCGCACGGTTGGTTAGGTTTTACAGGTTTGTCTTATAGGTATTACAAATATGAACTAAAGGTATCTGATACCTGAAGAGTATATGTGAGATACCTTTAGAATAAATATGGAATACCTATCAGATGCGCGCACATGGCGCGTGGGCGCGCTGGACGCGCGCGTGGGTCCTCGGGGCGGGTTGGGGACACGGATCTCCCCGGGACATAGAAGTTTTTGCCTTTGAATGCAGACAAAATAAAGATGTATAATATAATACCTTATGACTATTCCAGCGGTAGAGAATTTCCTTAGCAAGTTTCCCTTTTTCTTCATCTCGTTTTTTTCTTTTTCCTCTCATCCTATTTATTTTATACGGCTTTATGAATATAATAACTCCCAAGTGATATATATATATATATATATATATATATATATATATATATATATAGGGTTTCAAATCCCTCTTTCTTGTAGGTGATCCTAAGTAGTGGACTCCTAAATCTTCTCAACTAATTATTTTAAATTTTAAAATCCTTCATCTAATGTAATATGATCTTTAATTTACTAATTATTTAAGAGCTCTTATCATATAAGGTGTTATATATAAATTATCACATAACTTATTATACTATAATTTATTATAAAATCATGATGAGTAAATAAAAATCTATTATTCGTTGAACAGATTCTAATTAGAAATTTGGGGTATTACACGAAATGTCATATTGACTCAAATTGAGTAATCAAGTCCTAATTTCGGATTATTCGGCCCAATTTACTGAATTCGGGCTGGTAATTTTATCTTTTAACTTTTAATCTTTTTTTATTTTTCTTTTACTTTTTTGAATACTCTTGTATTACTTTTAATGTTATTTAGTAAAAAATATTAAATTGGGTCGAATAGTTCGAAATTAGCGATTTGAATCCAATTTGACTTTTTGGGCTGAAATTTGCCTAAATTTTCAAACTTTCAAAAATTAAAGGATAAAATTGTCGGCCCCAAGAATTAATGGTCGGAATTTTCAGACGCGATAAGTTATTGAGTAAAAGAATAATAAACTCCATCTTCTAAATTGAATTATAGTTTTGTATATATTTAACTTAGTTTTAGTTTTCGAACCTGGGTCACACAAGTTTTCTAATTTTTATTGTTCCCTCTCTTCCACTCCACCCAAGCTTAAAATTAAAAAAAAAAAAACTTAGTTTTAGTTTTTATTATTTTTGAATATTTCACTTTGATTATGCAAAATAGAAATTTAAAAGAATATACTAAATATACATTAAAAAAAAATCATGTCACATATCCCTGTTGACTGCCACATGTGCCGTATCACCCCCAGATAAACTTGTGACTGGCTGAGAATTGAGAAATCTTGTAGCAGGACATTTTTATCAACATTGGAAAAGTTATAGGACAGTTTAAAAAAAAAATCAAGAAATTAGTGGATATTTTTTTAATAATGATCTATTTAAAAAAGATTTTTATCAATTTTCTCTTAATTAAGACACAGACTTTGTTATTACAACCATAATGACAAGGAAGAGAGCTTGTTCTGTTACAAAGCAGCCTAATTAATCCAGTTTGGCGAAATTAATAATTCTTATTTCCTAAAATTGGTGGATTTCTTTTATTAGACGATTGATTAGTTGATGATAAAACTACAAACCAGCTAGCGAATCCAAACCTGGCCCCTCAACATATGGGAATAGGTTTTTTGTTGGTCGGTCTAGATTTGAACTCTAAATATTAGATATAAATCTGATCTATCGTATAAGAAAGGTTTTTTTTTTTTTTTATAGCCTGAGCCTGATCTGTTTGGTTGATAAGATTGGCCTAAAACCTGTCGAAAGCTTATTAAAAGCCTACAAAATTATCTAGTATGAAGTTATTGTTTTTCAAAAAAAAAAAAACACTTCCATTTAAACTTAGAGAATTACATTTAGAAACATGAAAACAATAAAAATATAAAAAAATATAAAACACAAACTAGGCTACACATATATACAACCAAATAAAAAATATTAAATATATCATATATTTTCATATAAATATTATAAATAGGCCGGCTTATTAGGCTTTTTTTAAGACCCGGGCCTAGCTTATTTTCATAAATATGCTTGATAAAGTTTTAGTCCGACTCGTTTACCAAATAGACTAGATTGAACTAAGTCAATAATAGAGGCTGGGTCATAGACCCTTATCGCATAGTCTGGACTATTACCAACTTGAGTCATGTGTCATCTACTCTTTATTATGTCATTTATGATTTCATTAATTTTTAAATTAGAGTTTAGCTTTGTAATATAAATTTTTCATTAATATATATGACAAACCTTACTTATATAGTTATATAATTATATATATATATATATATATAAAGATTAGTATTTCACTTATTTAAGTTTAGTTTGTATATTTAAATCTATTATGTTTAACTAATTTGAGGTTAGTACTTAAATCAATAAAAATAAAATATTAATAAATCAATGTTTAGATTTTGATCATGAGTACAGGTGGAATAGGTCAGGCTACTTGAAGGTTTCGATGACCTACCTTGGCTTAAATCAGTCCGATAATATTTTATCTGACCTTGAGTAAGCAAGATACAAACTTAAAAAAAATATAAAGGACCTAACAAGCCGATCTCTTTATAGTTTATTATAAAAATATATAATATATATTTATAATGGGAAAAATGGCCTCTGTACCACTTTTGTAATAACAAATTGAAAAAATGCCACAAAATATAGTGTGATTTGTAAAAATGCCACAAATTATAACAATCTTGTAAAAATGCCACAATTTTTGACCATATCCAACATGAATAGTGGATAAAATGAGTTAAGGGAAAACATCGCCAACTACCTATCAAATCGAGGTATTAAAAAATGAATTACACAATATGCAATATAATGAAACATCCGTTAAACCCTAAAAATTAAGGGTTTAACGAAAAAAAACATAATTGTTCGTTAATAGAGGGTTTAACGAACAATTATGTTTTTTTTCGTTAAACCCTTAATTTTTAGGGTTTAACGGATGTTTCATTATATTGCATATTGTTTTTTTTAAAAATAATTTTCGTTAAATTGAAACATAATTTTCGTTATATTATTAAATTTAAAGGGTTTAACGAACAATTAGGGTTATTTTCGTTAAACCCTTAATTTCTAGGGTTTAACAAAATTTCATTAATTTTGCCGTTTTTTTTAAATAATTTTCGTTAAATTGAAACATAATTTTCGTTATATTATGAACTCATTTTCGTAATTATCAAATAATGTAATATGAACACTTAAATTATGAAACAATTTTGAAATATAAAAATTTAATTACACAATATGCAATATAATTAAACATTCGTTAAACCCTAAAAATTAAGGGTTTAACGAAAAAAAAACATAATTCTTCGTTAAACCCTTTATTTAAAGGGTTTAACGAACAATTAGGGTTATTTTCGTTAAACCCTTAATTTCTAGGGTTTAACGAAATTTCATTAATTTTGCCGTTTTTTTTTAAAAATAATTTTCGTTAAATTGAAACATAATTTTCGTTATATTATGAACTCATTTTCGTAATTATCAAATAATGTAATATGAACACTTAAATTATGAAACAATTTGTGTTCAATTATTAATGGAGTTTCGTTAAATTATCAAATACAATATTAAACCATAATTTTCGTAAAACCCATAATTTTTAGGGTGTAACGAAAACCATGGTATGTTTCGCTAAACCTTTGTTTTTATGTGTTGAACGACAATTAATTAAATTTATTTATTCTATTAAATAATTTTCGTTACGTTATTACAAAATATTCGTTAAATTATCAAATTATTTTCTATAAATTATCAAATAGTTTTCGTTTAATTATGACTTTCGTTTAGGATAAGATAAAGTATCAATTAATTTTGGATATATTATTAAAATGAATATTAATTTAATCCCGTTAGTTATATTATTAAATTAATTAAATAATTAGCAAGTATAATAATACTATATTTTCGTTAAACTCTTAACATTACTAGTTGAACGAAAATAAACCACAATTTTTTTTCTAACCGAAGGGATAGATTTGATCATATGAATAGTGTTTGAAATACAAAACACATTGATTGATCCGAGATCCTTACTAAAAACCATAACATAATGATCATTTTTACAAACATCACATATTAGTCATAATACATACATCATACATGAGTCGTATAATCAAAAAAATCATGAGGTATGGTGTCACCGGCCGTGGAGTTTTTCCAAACAATGTATGCAATCCTCTTCCTGAAGCCCTTGATTCCCTTCACGGCCTTAAGTGTCTGTCTTGGCCACTCCTGAGTCATCCCACTCTCAACGGCGAGTAACGACCAAGGCCCACATGAAACGTCGTCCACTTGCTTGTAGCACAGTTCCACATGCAATAGGGCCAACTTGAACTCATTTAAGCCCTATGGGACGTGTCTCCCCTGAGCAACTGACTTCTCGTAAAAGCCACAGTACTCCAGCAATCGTGGCAGAATGCGGCGAAGTGGGAGGGTCTGTCTCATCCGTAGCTTAGACATGACATTATCATTTTTGTACCGATGCCTGAAGCTGTCAGCCAAGCAGATCCTCGATTTCTCGAGGTCTATAGAACATGCACACCAATGGCCGTCAAGGTTCATTACCGTCCATACCTGCTTGTTTGGAAAAAACAATTAGAACCCCACTACCGATCCGACAAACCAAAATATATAGAAAAGTTAGTATTAAATACTTACAACTGATATGTCCTCCCACCATGGCTTCATAAAATTCCATTTTGGTCATTGGCCTCGCACATAAGGCACTAGTAGCTCCATCTGCTCCGAGGTGAAGTCCTCTCTGACGCCCGACAAGTATTTGCAATCGTCATCCTCACCTTCATGTTTTGCATTCCAAATTGCTTTACATATTTCCTGAGATGTAAGACCATTGCTATCATTGCATATATCACTAAAAAAATTATGTATTAAAGTGTGAACAGGTAAATAGTGATAATAATATAAAAGATTTATAGGAACTTACGTGCAGATGTGTATCCGCCAACTGGATCTTCCCCTCGATTTGGCGCTTGACCTGTACGTTGGCTTCTCCTGGACATGACTATAGTATGCCAAGGTACGCATCAATGGCCTGTATTGGGATAGGAATGACGGTCATGACGAACCAATTAGCCAAATCAACTCTTCAGAAAATGAAAATGTCAGTTTATTACCTCGTAATCCATTTCCGATTTCGGATCAATCATAGCCCGAAAGAAACTTGGTGAAACACCAACACCTGTGCCGACGTTGCGTCTGTAACGAGTTGAACAAAAAAAATATATATCATACATGAAGCACTAAACCTGGAAAAAAGAATGATCAAATAAAAAATTGTAACTGAAGGGTTTAAAAGAACATAAATACTTACAATTCAACTTTCTCGTCGGCACTAATGCAGTAGGCCTTGAATTCGCCTTCAAGGGATCCAGTTCTTCTAGAAGGCTCATTCGGCAAGAAGGGACTGCGTACAAATGCAGATGCAATTCTGCGTCGTGCTGCAGGACCGACAGGACCGGTATTTGGGACAAACATCGACTCATCTACGTCAGTCGAAGGGCCTGCTGGGTCATATGGAGTGCTCCTGTACTCTGGAAAGGGCCTATTAGGGGCAGCTGGTGTCTGGAACGACTGCTGCCACGATACCTGGGCCATCCGACCACAATATGTATTAACTTGCTTCTCGATCATAAAAGGCATGACTTCAGCAATTTAGTTCACCAGATCCTGAGTGACCTGCTGTCGTAGACTAGAGTACTCCTGCTCGAAACGAGACCTCATCCATCCCGTCAATCTAGTGAACAGGTCGTCACTCGTAGATGAGCTCTGTCCGAGACCACTAGGACCACCATCGAACGCTGGCATCGAGGGTGCCCCACCGTCATTCCCATCTCCAGTAGTATCTTCATGCATACTCGAAGGGCCTGTCTGATCAGTAGGGGCCCGTCTTCGGGCTCTTCGCACCGTACCTGCTCCAGATGGACCGGCAGCTGTAGGATCAGCAGCGGATGTGGTAGGTGTCCTACGACCGGTCGAATTTGCCCGACGGCCACGTCGTTGCTGGACGAACTGGACTCCCTAGTGGATATCGTCCTCGATATCCACCCAGAATTTCATAAGTCTCTCTTCATCTGTGGGCGTGAGAGTCAAATAACACTCGACCTACAATGAATCATACAAACTCAAAAACGAATTGATAAAGATGTTTAATTGCAATTTGAGGTGTATAAATAAATAAAAATGAAAATATCTGGCCAGAGAGTAAATCTGCAACATCCTCGTCGGATCTCTTCAAACCCCACTTCAGACATCGGGGCATATCTAACGGCGTGCTCAATCTCTTCCCGGCATATGAGGAGGTAACTGGGATCGCCTCAAAAGCCCATATCTGAAGAGGAGATATTTGTCAACTTTTTTTAGCAAACAACAATAAAAAATAAAATCAATGAATGTAATTTAGTACGTTCATACCAGCAGGGCTGTCGAGAAACCATAAAAATGGTAGTGGTATCTACAGGACCGCTCGGGGATAGTGGTCGGTAACCTATCCATGTACCTCAGGAGGGTGATGAAGCTAATCTTCCCCCATGGATAGCTCTCCCACATATCTGAATTCTCCACCAGCATCCAATAGTACTTGTCAACAATTGTCTTGCTGGCGTCCACCCCGAGCAATATGAGGTGGAGGATCAAGATCTTGGCGATCTTCACCGTATCCTCCACACTATTTTCAAAATCACCGGAGATGAATCGATCACGGAGCTCGGACACGGTGACCCGACCCAACTCGGCGTGCACCCTCCAGTATACTGCCCCTTCAAGTGGGGTGTCAGCCTCACTCGGGTTGAAAGCCGAGTCACCAAACTTCAGACCAGTCACCAGGGCAAACTCTTGCCTCCTGAACCGACAAATACGCCGGTCCTGCCCTATAGCAAACCACCTCTCGTCGTCAGGTCTGGCGCCCCCATGCACCTCACGTGACATGAGGACGTGTAAAAATGTCTTGCACGACTCTGTTTCCGTCTTCCACATCAAAAAATGTCCGAAACAGGTCCCCCAGAAGTCGCGGAGACATCCTCGACCGAGTGCTCGAAGTCGTGTCTTGATCTCATCGAGTACCGCCAGACAAACGTACCCATTGATGTACGCGACAGTACCCTGACATGCCTCACGAACGTACTGCAACTAAACATTTTACAAACACCAAAATAAGCAAACTATTTAAATAAAAATCATTTCAATTGAAGAGGATGAATATTTAATTCCACCCTTAATTTATAATTACGCTATCTATAATTAATTAGGCCTTATGAAAATGAATATACGACCTTAATTATGAAACTGAATGCAAGATTCACAATTTTCCAAAAATGTATTGTTATTAAGAAAGAATAATTAATTAAAAATTATGAACCCTTTGGAGAATCATGCATGAATATATTTAATTATTTTGTAGGGTGTAACGAACAATAATAATTTGTTCGTGAAACCCAGAAAATCAAGGCTTAACGAAAAATAGGCCATTGTTCGTTAAACACTATAATTATAGGGTTTAACGAACAATAGGCTATTGCTCGTTACGCCATGTTTTTTTTGGATTTCACGAACAAATACCTATTTTTCGTTAAACCCTATATTTATAGTGTTTAACGAAAAACTACAAATTATGGGTATTGTTCGTTAAGGGTTTAATTAACTCTATAGTTCGTCAAGCATAGCCCTTTCACGAACAATTGACATATTGTTCGTTAAACCCTATAATAATAGGGTTTAACGAACAATAGGCCAATTGTTCGTTAACCTTGCTACCTATTGTTCGTTAAGCTTGCTACCTATTGTTCGTTAAACCTTAAAATGATAGGGTTTAACGAACAATCTTACAATTTAATTCATATTATTTCAACCCGTAATCTAACTAAATTAAATAAATTCAATCCTCTTTCACAAACATATATATCTTAATTAATTTCAACACCTAATCTAACTAAATCAAATACATTCAATCCTCATTAACAAACATATATATCTTAATAGGGCCATTATCGTTCCAATATTATCCTATTAATAAATCATAAACCTCATATATATATTATTATGTACCAATAATATATCACAAACCATTTAACAACATATATAGAAAATATTCAATTCATAAATTCAACAAACAAACAACAATCATATAATAAACCAACATGTATTTGAACATAAACTCTATATTACAACATCAAATTTGAAATAAATTCTAACCTCTACCATATACTCTTCGGCCATTTCACGAACTTTTCCTTCACGAACTATTCCTTCACGAAATTTTTGTTCGAACAATGGAAGCAAGAGAGGAGAGGATCCGCGAGAGAGGGGTAGGGGAGAAGGAGAAGATTTTTTCAAATTTTTCGTTCAACCCCAAGATTCTTTCTTCTTTGTCCTTTATTTGGTTTTGTCCTATGCATATGAAGTACAATAGTAAGATAGGTGGTTGTGGGGGTGGGTGGGGGCCATTAATTTTCCTTATAAAAGTATGGTCAAATATAAGGAAAATTATATAGTGTATGTCCAATTTTCATATGATATCGAATTTATAGTTATCGAAAAATTAGGGTAGGAATTAAATTAAAAATAGGGGTTTCATGTTCGTTAAACCCATAAAAAAGGGTTTAACGAAAACTAAAGCTAGGGACAATATTAGCGTTAAACCCTAATTGTTACTGGTTTAATGAAAATTGGGGTCTAATTTTTAATTTTCGTTAAAGCAATAATAGTAGCGTTTAACGATTAATTGTAATTTCACGATAATATAACAAAATTATTTGCAATTTCGAAAATTATTTAATAATATAACAAAAATATTTTAAATTACGGAAATAAATTTTGGGTTCAACGCAAAATATTTGATAATTTTAATACGAAATTTATTTAATAATGAACAAAATATTTAAAAGGTATTTCATAAATTCGTTAAACCAATAATAGGAGTTTAACGAAAATATATTATTACTGAGCTTGATAATTATTTAAATAATTAAATAATATAACAAATGGGATCAAATTATTATTCGTTAAACCCTAAAAATTTAGGGTTTAACGAAAAAATTTAATAAAATTCGTTAAACCCTTAAAATTAAGGGTTTAACGAAAATTATGGTTTTTTTCGTTAAACCCTTAATTTTCAGGGTTTAACGAACTTTGATATATAATGTATATATTGTAGCCTGCGACACTATAATATATCTACTATATATTTTATAACATATATATATGTTATACAGTATACAATACAGTATATAATATATAATCAATTTATGTAATATATAATGTAATGTAATATATAATATATTTCTACATAAATAAATTTATAATTATTATATAATATATACATTTAATAGGCTAGTGACAGTGGCTTTGCTCATGGCAGTGATATTTCAACCATAAATAGGTTAGTGGCAGTGATTAAGTGTAGGTCAGATTCAGTGAGGAGCACCTAAACTAAAATAAAATTCTCACGTTTTATGTTGTGATTGGGTGAGTAATTATAAAATTATGTACCCCTCTATTTAAAGACGACTCCTTCTGAAATTAACATGCATTCACTTTTCAATATTTTAGTTCATATTAAGAGGTGTATTATGAGTTCAAGAAGGAGGTGCACGAATAACTGGCAAAGGGTGTAGTATTTTTACGAATAAGGTATGTACTCATTCCGCAGTGTAGTGACAAATAAAAATTTTCATTTACAGTGTATACTATATGCCATGCAATGTGTGTTTGTAATTTCTGTTTAAAGGGTATATTATATATTATGAAACGTGAATTCCTTAATTTTCGCATCAATGTATATTTTCTATGTTATGCAATCTTTGTTCTTTATGCAGTTTACGTTTAGAATTATTTATGTATATGCAATTTTCGTTTAGTATTAATTATACAAGATCATGTCGTGTAGGATTATCTTTACACTACTTTTAATCGAATTGTCAGAAGGCATTTTTAAATGATTTTTTAAATGCCAAAATTGTCAAATACCTTAACCAATAGGTTGAACACCAATAGGTTGAACGAATAGAATTAATAAAATTGTGAACGAATTGTCATGCCATTGTAAACCAATTTGTAATGCAATTACTAAATTAATTATGAATGAAACTATTAAACGTATTGTTAACTGAATACTTACTTTAGGCTAAATGAAATGATTAGTGGGTACAGTCTTTAATGTCATGGTGTTATTTGTGTAAACTAATTAAATGATTTCACTAGGGTGAACGCATTCCTTATTTGAAATTGAATTTTACATTTGTACACGTTATCTTTTGTTTTAGTTTTTACTCATTCTATTAAGTAGTAGACGGATTTCTTATTTATTAAACGAAATGTATTGTTATTTAACATTACTCTTAGCATATGTACATTATAATTACGAACGTTAGGTTGATTTTAAACCATAGTGATATTACGTTATTTTTTGTTTCATATGAAAACCCTAAAAATTTATGTCGCAGTTACGGTTTAACGAAAAGATGACTTCTATGTCCGTATTGATTTGGTTTGGAGGTTATTGGGAAGGGCTAGAGTATAAAAATGGTAGTAAACAGCTGCTTCACCTTCAAACAACGAGATATGAAGATTTACTCCACTCAATTCATGCAGTTGTGGGTGCTAATCTGAATTATTCACGATATGTCATCCATGCATTAATCGACACTAATGGCATTGTCAGAAAAATGAAAATAAGAAATGATCATGATGTACAACGATTATTGTACATGGGCAACGAGATTGTCATCGTTTATGTTTCACATAAACGGATTGATGTTGGAGTATCCTCATCATCACAACAAAGAAATGCTCTCGGAGGAGACTTTCCACAGGACTTGGCTCGAATGATTACTGTGCAGATACCCATGATTATTTTTCAAATTCAAATGATTATTCGTCAAGTTCGTTGGATGTTCCAAACATCCCATTTGGAGTACAAGAATATTTGGGTCCTTATTCGGATTATAGAGTTGGTCATCAGGATATTGGGACATCCTCAGGTACACAGCGGG
The DNA here is from genome assembly GCA_946896805.1 of Scutellaria galericulata. Taxonomy (NCBI): domain Eukaryota; kingdom Viridiplantae; phylum Streptophyta; class Magnoliopsida; order Lamiales; family Lamiaceae; genus Scutellaria; species Scutellaria galericulata. The sequence goes on from OX335794.1 coordinate 14,223,194, forward strand.
ACCCGTTTCCACCGTCAAATAATCCAGTAGACATCGTATCAGTCACTTCCGCTCTCAATATGTTCGACTTGAATAGGTACCCGACCACGAGTATGGGATATGAAAACGTACAACGTAATGAAATACCATATCCAGATGATTTTGCATTCGTGGCACCTGATAGACGTGATACTCGAAGTGGTAAGAATACTTGAAATAGCAACCATCCTTATAGTACTTGCAAATTGGTTTTTTTAACTAATGTGCAGTTTGTGTTTACTTTCAGATAATGAGGATCGAGGATCGCCTCCAAATTTTGCCAATGCAGAAAATGAAGTCGAATTGGATGACGATGATGAAACAACTTTAGATGTAGACCAACAAAGAGCTTTAGAGGAATTTGAGACATATATTGAAAGCCGAAATTGGTTTATTCCTGATATTCCAGCATTCCACGAGCCCGAGGTCGCCTGTGGTCATGACGATTATGCGTCTGCACACGATCTGTATGGAGGATCCCAGTTTGATAGTAAAGATGAACTGAAGAAGGCAGTTGGTTTGTACCATTTGGAGAATCAAGTGGAATTCTGTGTCACTAAATCGGACAAGCATAGGTGGTTTATTACCTGCAAACATTATCGTTGTGGATTCATGCTGCACGCCGCGGAGAAATATGGTACATGGACAATAACCAGAATTGTTCTCCCACATGATTGCTCGTCCGAAGTGATCTGTTCTGGCCAACGCCGACTCCCATCTCGGTTAATCGGTGAGTACTTCGCCGAAGTAGTACGAAAAGAGAACTCCAATCTCAAGCCGAGGACCATCATAGAAGAAATGCAAGTACGACACGGTTTGAAGCTCAGTTACGATGTTGCATTGCATGTGAAATATCATGCCATGAGGATCGCCTACGGAGATCCCAAACAGTCATTTGCAATGATGCCTCATTATTTATCTGCGTTGGAAGCTGCGAATCCCGGTACAATCACCGCGCTTGAGACACATGAATCCGGAAAATTCAAATATGTCTTTTTTGCGTTGAGGGCATCCATTCAAGGATTTCGGTGATATTCGCGACCGGTTATAGTACTGGATGGGTGTCACTTGAAAGGACAATATAAAGGAATCGGCTTTGTCGCAGTGACGCAGGATGGAAATGATCAAATCTTCCCTTTAGCAATTGGGATAGGAGATATGGAAAACGATGAGTCATGGACCTGGTTTTTGAAAAATATTCGCATCGCATTTGGATGCCCCAGCCAATTGCTTTTTATATCCGATCAACATGTCAGCATCGGTAATGCTATTAAAGAGGAGTACCCCGAAGCCACTCAAGGTCTTTCTTGTTTTCATCTGCGACAAAATTTGGCAAAACATGGATCTCGCATAGTTGAACTATTCCATAGGGCAGCGTATTCTTATCAATCTCATGTCTTCGAACAGTAATTATATCACTAAACATCTTTTTTCCTTCAATTTGAAATGATAACCCGTGATGATATTTGCTCGATGTTAGTATGATTCAATTGTTAACCTTCATTAATTCCAAATTTAACCCCCTCAGGTACATGTCCAAAATCGAAGAGACGGGTATAGCAGGTGTTCTTCAAACATTGGCAAAGGCAGGGACAACCCGGTGGTCTCGTGTGAAATGTCCCGTTCGAAGGTTCAATTTCATGACATCAAACGCTGCCAAGACATGGAATGCTCGGCTTCTATGGGCGAGGAAGCTACCTGTTTGTTCATTTCTGGAATGTGCCCGACGGGTTACGGAAAGATGGTTTTACGAAAGGAGAACAGCAGCACTAGAAAGAACAAACATACTGACAGCTGCGGTGCATGAAAGAGTAGTTGCGTACACCAAGCTTGCACGAAGAATGCAAGTTGAGCCACTGACACAGTCTACGTACAAAGTTACGGATGTTAGCAAAAATTTTCTCGTAGATCTGGCCCGTCGCGAGTGTTCTTGTGGTATTTTTCAACAAGAGATGCTTCCATGTTCACATGCATGCGCAACCATAAGGTAAACTTGATAATTAAACTACAAACATCCCAATCAATAGTGTATAATACGTTGTGTGTGTAATGCATAACATGAGTGTTAACCTATATTTATGCTTGCAGCTTTGCAAAGGAAACAATCACGTCTTATGTTGCGCTGTATTATACGACAGAATGGTTGAGGGTATGTGGGAAGGTGACGTAAAACCTGTTCCCGATCCCCAAGATTGGGATATATCAGACGAGGCAAAGAAGACTCTCTGTATTCCCCCAGACAAACCAAAGCAAGCCGGTCGACCGAAATCAACGCGTATTCCTTCGACCGGTGAGCAAGGTGGAACCTCACGCAAACCATCTACATGTCGTCGTTGTGGACAAACTGGTCACACAAGGAAAGGATGCACCGAAATGCCGTCGTTCGAATATGACACGTTTGAGGACGACATCCTCAATCAAAACACCATCCGAAATGAGGATCAACCGTTGCGGCGGAAGAAGAAACATTGCTCAGTATGCGGGTCCGCAGAACACACCAGAAGAAAATGTCTGATATATCTTCAAGCGAATTTGGGAAATGATCTATAGATTACCAATGTATGTTTGATGTGTACAACTCATCTTTACTTTAATCCGAATATGATATTAGAAAATGCTTAAATTTATTTTAATCCTAAACGAAAATGGCATGGTTTATTTTAATCTTAAACGAAAAAAAAAAAGTCTACTCCCTAAAGTAAAATAAATTAAAGGTCATAAATTTGTTTACATTGATTGAATGGTGCGATGGACACTTAAATGAAAATCATGTATAAAGTATAATCTGAAACGACAATCATATATATATCTTATCCTAAACGAAAGTCATAATTAAACGAAAACTATTTGATAATTTATAGAAAATAATTTGATAATTTAACGAAGATTTTGTAATAACGTAACGAAAATTATTTAATAGAATAAATAAATTTAATTAATTGTTGTTCAACACATAAAAACAAAGGTTTAGCGAAACATACCATAGTTTTCGTTACACCTTAAAAATTATGGGTTTTACGAAAATTATGGTTTATTCGATAAACCCATAATTTTTAGGGTTTAAGGAAAGGATCATATTATTGTATTTGATAATTTAACGAAACTCCATTAATAATTTAACGCAAATTATTTCATAATTTAAGTGTTCATATTACATTATTTGATAATTACGAAAATGAGTTCATAATATAACGAAAATTATGTTTCAATTTAACGAAAATTATTTTAAAAAAAACGGCAAAATGAATGAAATTTCGTTAAATCCTTAATTTCTAGGGTTTAACGAAAATAACCCTAATTGTTCGTTAAACCCTTTAAATAAAGGGTTTAACGAAGAATTATGTTTTTTTCGTTAAACCCTTAATTTTTAGGGTTTAACGAATGTTTAATTATATTGCATATTGTGTAATTAAATTTTTATATTTCAAAATTGTTTCATAATTTAAGTGTTCATATTACATTATTTGATAATTACGAAAATGAGTTCATAATATAACGAAAATTATGTTTCAATTTAACGAAAATTATTTTTAAAAAAAACGGCAAAATTAATGAAATTTCGTTAAACCCTAGAAATTAAGGGTTTAACGAAAATAACCCTAATTGTTCGTTAAACCCTTTAAATAAAGGGTTAACGAAGAATTATGTTTTTTTTTCGTTAAACCCTTAATTTTTAGGGTTTAACGAATGTTTAATTATATTGCATATTGTGTAATTAAATTTTTATATTTCAAAATTGTTTCATAATTTAAGTGTTCATATTACATTATTTGATAATTACGAAAATGAGTTCATAATATAACGAAAATTATGTTTCAATTTAACGAAAATTATTTTTAAAAAAAACGGCAAAATTAATGAAATTTCGTTAAACCCTAGAAATTAAGGGTTTAACGAAAATAACCCTAATTGTTCGTTAAACCCTTTAAATAAAGGGTTTAACGAAGAATTATGTTTTTTTTTTCGTTAAACCCTTAATTTTTAGGGTTTAACGAATGTTTAATTATATTGCATATTGTGTAATTAAATTTTTATATTTCAAAATTATTTCATAATTTAACTGTTCATATTACATTATTTGATAATTACGAAAATTAGTTAATAATATAACGAAAATTATTTTAAAAAAACGGCAAAATTAATGAAATTTCGTTAAACCCTAGAAATTAAGGGTTTAACGAAAATAACCATAATTGTTCGTTAAACCCTTTAAATAAAGGGTTTAACGAAGAACTATGTTTTTTTTTCGTTCAACCCTTAATTTTTAGGGTTTAACGAATGTTTAATTATATTGCATATATTGTGTAATTAAATTTTTAGACTTCAAAATTATTTCATCATTTCACTGTTCATATTACATTATTTGATAATTACGAAAATTAGTTAATAATATAACGAAAATTATGTTTCAATTTAACGAAAATTATTTAAAAAAAAACAATATGCAATATAATGAAACATTCGTTAAACCCTAAAAATTAAGGGTTTAACGAAAAAAAACATAATTGTTCGTTAACCCTTTAACGAACAATTATGTTTTTTTTCGTTAAACCCTTAATTTTTAGGGTTTAACGAATGTTTCATTATATTGCATATTGTGTAATTCATTTTTTAATACCTCGATTTGATAGGTAGTTGGCGATGTTTTCCCTTAACTCATTTTATCCACTATTCATGTTGGACTTGGTCAAAAATTGTGGCATTTTTACAAGATTGTTATAATTTGTGGCATTTTTACAAATCACACTATATTTTGTGGCATTTTTTCAATTTATTATTACAAAAGTGGTACAGAGGCCATTTTTCCCTATTTATAATATATATATATATATATATATATATATATATATTAGTTTTGTATTTAAATACTAAAAAACACAGTTTTATAAGCCATAAAACATATATTCATACATCACTAAGTGAATTGTTCATTTTTCATATTTTTCAACGTAATTTTTTAAAATGTATTGAAGGCATTTTATAGGCTAGACCAGACTCATCCACAAAATAGGCGAAACTCAAACTAAAAAAGAGTCTATCAGATATATTAGACTAGATTTATGTCTAATATTTACAATTCAAATCTAGGCTGACCACAAGAAAGCCCAACCAAACCTAGTCTATTTTATTTCCATCCCTAATCATGAGACATAACCACCACACTTGTAATAGGACATAGACACTTTTATTCTTCACACTGTGTGTGAAGTAGATAGAGACTATGTTTATAGATTAGCTTAGGTCGAAGATCAAAAGAAAACAAAGTTGAAGTCCGAAAAAAAGATCATTTTTGTAAGCTTAAAGAAACAGCTACAACAAGATTTTGCAAGAAGACCTGGAGCAAAAAGAAGACAAAGATACAAACAGGCTATATTTACTGCAATTCCTACAGTTTAGGAATTAAATAGTTGAATGTTATCAAGAGAATCATTGCAAGATTAGTTAACCTACATTAACTAATTAAAATATGAAAAAAAATCAACATCAAAAGAAGGAAATATCAATCGAAGTCCATAAAATGGAAAATGTAACCAGAAGAAAGAAGTTACTCAGCATACTTCTCAATAAGTAAACAGGGGGTGGCAATTACACAAATGCACTACAACAAAAAATTGAATTGAATTTGTTAGAAATTTGGATGGGCTGTTTTTAGATTGCAAATTGAATAACAATCATACTTCGGGTTGTTTTTTGACATTAAACTTAACTTAAAATATAAATTTATCCTTATGATTATAGGGTGTTCCAAGTCACGTGTTTTGTTTTTGGCCTGAAAATTTGTTTAGGATGCAATTTGATAAAATATAACTATTGAACTTTTGGTTGATATCAAATATAAGAGATAACTTATATTTGATATCAACCAAAGCAAACCATTTTCTGTTATTAATTTTTTTGGTTAATTGTACGAAACTTCCTCGTGATTTTCTAAATATAGCCCGAAATTCTCAATTCCGTTAATGTTAACAAAAGTGTTATGCACGGGCTCTTCATGCATTTTTTGCCTTTTTTTTTTTTTTTTTCACTTTTTTGCTATAAAATGACATATTTACCATTTTTTACTATATTTAAAGACTAATTCTCTTGTGAGGGGTTTCTTGCAATTGCAAACACTTGCTTCAAACTTATTTTCTACATTAACACCTATTTCTTTATTTATTTTCAATTAAGTTTTTATTTAGTTATTTATTTTATTGTTATTAATACTAACTGTTTGTATTTAGATTTCTTTTTTACTTTTGTTTATTTCAATTCTTTTTTTTTATCAATATTAATTTTGATTTAGTTATTTATATTACTGTTATTAATGATATTTATTTTCTTACTTTTACTTTTGTAAGTTCATTGTAAATTTTACTTTTGTAAGTTCATTTTTTACAATGTTAATTTTTTATTTAGTTATTTATTTTATTTTTATTAATGCTAATAGTTGATACATATATTTATTTCTTTACTCTCTTTTTTTCAGTTCATTTTTTATTTAGTTATTTTTTCATTATTATTAATTGACCTATTGATGAAGATTAGATTAAAAACATAAGACTCGATATTAAGGAAAATATAAAATAAATAAACAAATAAAAGACTCAATACTTAAGAATTGTTAGGTATAACAAACAAAATTAACCATACCAATAAACAATTAACATACCAACTTGTTAGAACAAACAAAAAATAATAAAAATTATACAAGAAAACTTGGAACATGCCAATTTGTAAGAGACAACAAATAATAAAAAAATTATATCGAAAAACTTGGAACATACCTTGTACTCACTTCAGGTTCTCATTCTAAAACAAAATGTACCTCAATAGCAAAATTTATACAAAAACTCATGTGAGACCGTCGCACATGCGACGGCCATACTTATAACAGAAAATGACATAATTATGACTATAAAAGACATACTTGAATAACTCATATTTTTACTATAAAAACATACTTAAAAAACACATATTTATAATTGAAAAACACATACTTATACCTGAAAAACATATACTTGAATTTGGTCGCATATGAGACTGTCTAACAAGAGACCAACTCCAAAATTTATCATTGTTCACGCCTTTAAGCATCTAGATTTCTCTAAGAAATTCAATGGATTTTTTATTTTTTGGGTGGTCATCGAATTTTTTTTTTAAAGAAAATAGTAAACTAATTATATTTAGGGTCTCCTTAATTACATTTTGGGATTGATTTGAGGTGAAAATAATATACTATCAAATATTTCCACATCCTTCTCATCAATAGGTTAATTAATAACAATAAAAAAATAACTAAATAAAAAATTAATATTGTAAAAAAAAGGAACTGAAAAAAAAAAGGTAAAGAAAGAAATATATTTATCAATTGTTAACATTAATAATAATAAAATAAATAACTAAATAAACATTTAACATAAAAATGAACTTAAAAAAATAAAAATAAAGAAATAAATATCATTCATAACAATAATATAAATAACTAAATCAAAATTAATATTAAAAAAATGAATTGAAATAAACAAAAGTAAAAAGAAAACCTAGGTACCAACCATTAATATTAATTACAATAAAATACATAACTGAATAAAAAATTAACATTGTAAAAAAATGTAATTGAAAATAAATAAAGAAATATGTGTTAGTGTAGAAAATATGTTTGAATGAAGTGTTTGCAATTGCAAGAAACTCCCTACAAGAGAAATATGTCATTTTTTAGCAAAAAAGTGAAAAAAAAAATACAAAAAAACGTCTGAAGAGCGCGTGCATAGCACTTCCGTTAACATTAACGGAATTGCAGATTTCGGGCTATATTTAGAAAACCATAATGGAATTTCGCGCAATTTTTAAAACACAAGAGGATTTCACGTTGATTTTCCAAACCATAAGCGGATTTCGCGCAATTATCCCCTTATTTTTTTTCAAAATTCGTTTGATTTGAGCTGTAATCAAAAGAAAAATAAACTTATAAGAAAAAATATAAGCCATTATGAATGGGTAGGAATCCTTCTTCCTGAAGAGTTGAAAAAAGGAATCTCTCGTGCGCCACCTCAGACTTTGACCCGCCAGCATTTGCGATTTTTTGCAGCTGTTCGATGTGCAGCCAGTGAGAGATATTTTGCAATTTCTTTTTCAAGTTGTAATTTTTTTCAATCTATTTTACTATTATTTATGATTGGAATAAAATTCAGATTATTTATTTAATCTTGTATGGTATGGCACTAAAAGTTGACAAACCAATATTTAGGATTTCCATTTTCAATGTCATCACATTATCAACCATGTCCCCGTTAGTAGGAATCAAATTTCTGACAAAAATCAAATTAAATTTGAAAAAAATTAAAATTTAAAAAACAAAATATGGAATGTGTATAACATGCGAGAAGTGAATGAAAATGGCGTATTTTACAATCTAAAATGGAAATGTTCTCCATAAATAATATCTTTTCAACATACAAGTAATATGTTTTCATAAAAATCGATAAACAGGATATTAATAAGCACAAACAGATTTGAATGGGTACGAATGCACATGAACCAACATGAACAAACACGTACAAAAATGTACCATACGTTGTGTTGGGTTACAGATCCTAAATAAGTGCCTCAGAAGTATATAAGTTCTTTTTTCTTTGAGTTTATAAGTTGGAGAATGAAATAATTTTAAGATCACATTTAAAGTAATCAAAATCCTCTATTCCACATTAGTGTATCATTTGATGTCCGATCCAGAATAACAATTACATGTCAAGTATAATTATGATATTACTAATTTACACATGACATTGATTAAAAACAATTAAATATAAGATGAAATTATAATTTAATTTAGATGATCAGTTCTCATTTAAAGAACTCAATTGAGGCAAAAACATTAATCATATCCGAACCTACACTCATCAAACACCTAAGGTGTGATGTTTGAATTGGTGTTATGTAGAAATGGAGAAATCCGACTTTGAAATCCTGAATTTTGATAAATTATATAATTTTTTTATAACCTCAAAACAAACGAGGATTTGAATCCCTACTACGAAACACTAATACAAACATAAAGAATCTAAGCGGGCCAAAATATATAAAACTCAATATCTTTAGTACGTACATACATCTGTCTAATCCATCCCCACCAAAATAATATTTCCAGAAAACATGTAACGTCTTCTCTAAAATATTAATAAAAAAAAAAAAATTAATGTGCTCTGCCTCAAACCTTAACAATTTACGCAAAAAACAAACCAAAATCCGGGAAAAAAAAAAAAAAAAAAAGAAGAAGAAGAAAAAAAAACCCAAAAATGCAGCTAAGCATTTGCAAAGTTGACACCACCGGAAAAGCTCCAACAGCCCGGAATCCTTGCCGGAGTGTTACTCTCCGCCGCCTCTTCCAACGACTGCAACTCCTTCTTCAAGAACTTCAAGTAATGCACTGCCTCATCCAGCATCGAAGCCGTGTCCAGCTTCGCGCCACCTGGCACCATTCTCTGCAGAGTTCTGATCCGGTGGCTTATCCTTTCCCGGCGGTGGCGCGCCGCCACGCTCTGCGGGTCCTTCGAGATCCTCACGTTCTTCCTCTTCGGCGGCTTCAACGACTCCGATGACTCCACGTGTATCGGCTGCATCACCGCCATCCTGAATATCGTCTCTCTCATCGCCTCCATTGACTGCTCTCTTCCCTGCATTAGCGATAAGCTTGTGCAGGGGAAGGAGCACTGGACGTTTTGCAGGAAGAGAGGGAGTCGTGTTTCTTGGTACGGCGGCGATGGGGTGGGCGCCGCCGTGAAGGTGGCGCCGGAGAATTCCAAATCTGATGATTCTTCGGATGTAGAATACATTTTTCTTTTGTTTTGGATTGATGAATCGATGTCCATGAATTTGGAGGTGAAATTGAATGGGGATGTTGGGGTTTAGATGATTGAGGGTTTATCCCAAGAAAATGTAGTGATGGGAATTTGCAGTGTGAAGGGTTTATATAACGTCAAGTTGCTATTACTATTCAATAGTGATATATATGGAGAAGTGATGAGTGGGGATGGCAACGGGGCGGGGATTCCCCCTTCTCCGGGGATTCGCCCCGAACGGGGCGGGGAATTCCCGAAATGGGAGACGGGTAAACTTTCCTCGATTGGCGGGTTGGGGTGGGGACGGGGATTGTATTCCCCGCCCATTCCCCGCGGGGCCCTGAAAATTATATAATATATATATAAACTATATATTAATATATTTTTAAAATAATATAATTAAATTAATATAAAAAATTAATTATATAGAGATTGAAATGTTGAGTGTATTGAAGTATTGAACAATTATATGAAATATAACAACTAAGTGTGTTGAGTGTATTGAATTATTTTTGTATATTAAAAAAAAAAGATGGGGTGGGGTGCGGGGGAATTTTCCCGGATTCGTTGGCGGGGACGGGGATGGGGATTGCTCGCCCCGCCCCGTTGCCATCCCTACTGATGAGATATTATTATTATTATTGGAATAATATACGTAAAAGATAGTTAAGTTACCTTTCAACCACGAATCATGAAAATGAATAAAATTGTAATTTTGATAAATAAAAGATTACTGTACACTCAATAATTTACACAATTTTCGTATAATCCTATAATTTCATAAGATTAAATTAATTTATTTTCATGTAATCCTATGATTTTCAAGGGTTATATCTCACTTTGACACTTTAACTTTTTTTACAACAGTAATTCTGTCAATTTTTTATTTGTGGTATAAAAATAATCTCTTATATCTATTATGGTCATCGGAATCTAATGTTATCATTGTTATTGTTATTTAGTATTATTATTTATTAAGTAATTAATTTATTTTTTGAGAAAAGAGAAGTTAGGTGGCAGAAATATCTTTTAATGAAGATTCAGGGATTAGTCGGTCACTCTGAAGGCCACACCAGCCTAGTTATGGCCCTATATAGATATATAAATGGATACCTATAATTGTCGATTCATTTTAGTGGGGAAACATTTTTTAGAAGTTGGTACCTTCTTTAACTATTTATGTGAAAAAAGAAACCCTTCTGGATGGACGAATATGTAGGAATAACGTAATAAGTCCATATTCAGATTGTATATCAATTAGATTGTATCTTAATTACTCCACTTTTATAAAGCTACATATTGTGATGATAAGAGTTTGAGCTTCGATCATACAAATTTTTTAGTGTTTATTGTATTTTTTCCTTTCACTCTCTCTAGTTCATTTAAATAGAGAAAATCAATGGCATATCAATTGCATCCGTCATTGCTGCAATTAGAAACCTAAAGCATTATCAATTATCCACAAAATAAATAAACAATATTAATGAAATTTTGGAGGTTCAAGATGAATAAAAACTATGAGATAAACCGTAGCAAAAATCAATGAAAAAGGGGGTTATTTTATAAAAATAATGTCTGAGTTTTGTTTTTAATGTAAATGGACTTTTAAAGAACTCTTATGGATGGAAGTATGAAAAAAAAAAAAGAGTTTGTAGAGAGAAAGGATAAGAAAATAAATTATAAAAGGATAATGATATACTATGAAGTTATGTTAGTGAACCCTAAAAAAAATCTCTAATACTTTAACAAATATTAATTTGGACTAAAATTCCTTGTATGTTTGGATTGAGATGTGTCCATCCGAATTTGGGATGGGCCAAATCCTAATCTTTGTTTGTTTTGGGATGTAGAAGGATTAACAAATCCTTACATATACCCTACTTTTTTACAACTCTCAATAAAAACATCTACTTTTTCTACAATTCTCAATGTGATGAGAACATCTTAACTATAAGTCTACCCTATATAATCTCAAAACAAACACAGGGTTTTCAAAATTCACCTTTTTGTAAAATCCACTCAAATCTCAAGTCCAACTTGCAAAATTCACCTCCGCCGTAGCCCTTAGAAATTTGAATATGGATATTTGAAAAATTGATGAATAGTAAAAATATTTATTTCGCGTTGAATTAAGATTTTGTACCTTTTATCTATAGAGTTGGTGAAATAGAGTATGATTAGATGTATAAATTAAAGTGGGGTAGGATTTAAAAAGATATTGGATGAATATTGAGATTAATTCTAAATTTAAAACATTTGCTGCAAATAATTTGGGGACGGACTAGAAGTAGTGCCGGTGCTATCTAGGCACTACCTCAACCCCCACTGCATAGAAGGATTTGTCTTCTTTTTTCAGAAGAATCAAAGAAATTAATTAATCAAAACACACACATATATATATATATATAATTTTAGTAGGGGTTTTATTTTGTTAATAACTCTACGCATTGCTGAATATAGAGTTGAAGTACCATATTCTCATGTATGTCAGCCCATTTGTAATAATGTGGCCTAAATCTTGCTTCTATTACAATATACAAAATTTATGTCGTATCACTAATTATTAAAAAAAATGATCTCATTTAAATATTGATTTAGAGGTTCAATCTTGTTCTCAGGCTATATGTCTTTTGAAAATTTTATGCACATTTATTCCAAAAGTATCTCATTCATTATTCATTTTCAACTTAACTTGTGAATTTTTAGCTAAAACTAATATCATCAATATGTGTTTTATAGGGATGAGGTAATTTCATAGTATGGGATAAAATATATAGTAAATGAATTGAACGTTTAAATTACTATATAATATTAGATTTGTAAGACCACTCACTATAGGATCTTTAATTAAGTTTTTGTTTCACATAGTTTTATTGTTTTGTGTTTGTGGAGTAATGCTAGAAGTTTTGAGATATTAAACACATGGGAGTTGGGAGGTGAGTAAATGAAGTAATGGAAATTAAGACTCGTGTAGTATATATGTATGGAAAAGGTTCATGAACCTCTCTATTAATTATTCATCATCAAAGTAATGATATAGACCCATATAGGAGTGAAAAGTCAGATGAGATGAGTTTGATCTGCAAATTTGAAAATAAATAGAAAAATATAAAAGCACATGAAAAATGTCAGAAAGATAACGACTCCTTCATGACCAACTGGTGTCCCAATTCGGACCTCTTCAGATTCTACTGCTCTTCCTATGTGATGCTGCCCCCACACCTATCATATTCCGGGTTTTGTACAAATCGGTTAACTATTCGAATCCAATTGAAAAAAATTCGATATTCAATTTTTTATTTTGAGGAATTTCATTTTTCCGTTTGGCTTCAGTTTTTAGGCTTGTTTGACGGGACCAAAACGAAAGGCAACTTACTTGAGTTGAGACATCGTGTAACCTTATGAAAAAATGCATATTGTGTAACCTGTGATTTATGTTCATATTTTTCTTTTGATCTTGATGGGGTTAAATGATATGTTCGTATCGTGTAATCCTATGATTTTTATAGGGTTACATGATATCACCTATAAGATTGACATATGGCGCTCTGATAGTCGCCCTTTATTTATTTTTTATTAGAATGACAATTTTGTCGATTTCCTTGATATGTGGTAGAAGAGTGACAAAACTATAATTTATGATAAAAATATTTAACTATCTGATTTTTAGGCATTTGAGGGTATTTCATCAGTAATTTTAACTTTAACGCAATGAAGAACCAAACAACTGCTTTTATGATCAATATTTAACCTAAAGTTCATATAACTAAAAGTCTAATGTTTAAATGAGTCAAATTAACAGATGATGATAATTCTGAGTATTATTAGACCGAATATTTTGAGTACAGTGACTATTCCGACATATTTATGTTACCCTTTTTGTTTTCACATCTAAATGTTAGAGTAAGTTTTATGTGACATTCCATAGGTCTTTTTATAGATCATTCAAAGTCCGATTAATATGGATCAATCCAATCAACGTCGGTTAATGTTGGTCAAATATGATCAATATACCAGTCTACATGCATGAAGGATCATAAATGTAATACACTTAAGTATAAAACGAATATTTATATATTTATGAACAGTACTTTTATAAAATTGTAAATAAATATTTACAAACTTTGAAAATATTGAGATGATATTTATTTACAACTTCATACAAGTATTAATAATTGATGGCTTGTCAAACCAACAAAGATAAAATTCTACTCTAAAATGAGCAAATGAACAAGTATATCGGCAAGTAGGGTCGATTTTCAGGGAATAATGTTTAATTCTTTTAAGTGTAAAACAAAACAAGGGGGGATTTGAATATCAACTAAACTAATGAAACTAAACTAAAAAGCAATCAAATAGAAATGAAAGTAAACAAGCATCAAATGATGAAAATAAATAGGAGATAGAGAAATCTTACGAGACTCCAATTCAAGGGTGTCGACATTCAATTGCATCACCGATCATAGACTATTAATATCATATTGCACATTCAAGCATTTAACTTTAGACTAAATACGAAGCTGTAGAGAAGTTCATGTTTTCCAATTTTAATTGATCAAACCCAGCATCCAATCAAAACTAGTCATTAACTAAATTAGTCGCGATCCAAATTTATTAACAACCGCATTAAGCTCTTGTGAAAACAGTTAAACCTAAACTGAAACCTAGAACCCAATAATCAAGATAGCTGCAATTACTAAGTCTATGGTTGCGTTAGTCCCATTAATTCATTAGGCAATTACACAATCCCAATAAAAGTATAATCAACTTATTGCTACTAAGTACCAATCATTCAACAATTATACATCTCAACTACAAACAAAAGAGAACTCATGGATAGCATTAGCAAAATATAATTCAAATCGAATTGTTAGATTAACTCAAACTATATCTCACTATATGAAATTAAATCATGAATTAACAAATATTTGAAATAAAGTAAGAAATCAAATTAAGCACAAAATCTCATAGTGATAGCAATCGAATTAAACGACCCTTGAATCAGAGAGGAAATTAGCCACTTATGCTTTGATTAATTATCTCCAATGTAATCTTTAACATTCTTCTTGAAATTGAGAGAAAACACTAGAAAGAGGAAACTTAGAATTAGAGAATATGAGAATGAGAGATGATCATGGATTTTGGCCCCTAGAGAGAGAGAAAGGGGGAGAGATCACATAAAAATATTTTTGTTGCCCCTAATAAAACTCATGAAACTAGAATTATAAGGATATAAAAGTCTATTACAAAACATAAGAGATAAATTTCTTCTTTACCCTTTCATTCCCACTAAGCTACTTGGGTCATTTGATGTGGTCTCCTTCAAGCCCATTAAGCTCGTCTTTACAATTATATCCATAATTTGATCCTTTAAGCCCAATTTACTTAAAGTTCCGTCAAAATTCATTCTTACACATAAGAATGATAAAATCCATCAATTCCCAAGTAAATTATAATAAAAAATAATTATGATGATAAAATATATAAAAATAAAGAGATATCAGTAATACATACATGTATGATAGGTTGAAAGTTAGAAACTTTCAGAAATCAAGCTATGAGAGGTAATAAGTAAGATAATAGTGCACTTGTAACAAATAAGCATGTAGCAGCAGCAATTTAAATATTAATAAACATCCCATTATTAAAGGGAGTAAATTTCAAATTCAGGTACAACTAAAAATACTTAAATTATAGAAGTGAAATAACTGCATGAAATGGAGTTTACCTATTTATTTTTTATAATAAATATATGTATACGAAAGACCAGTGCAATGCTCTTTCTCTCTCTATTTTTCTTAGCAGGGGGCAGTATGATAAGAAAAGGGTAAAGGATAATAAAAAGTATTATATGAAAGCTTTTTTTTTTTGAAGTATTATATGAAAGCTTTAATACTTTAATACGTGTGGAGCATGCAGTTGGTCAGTGTCTTTTCACATGTACACTGTACACATACCTCATCTCTATTCCAAAGTTAGTGCACTTCTTCAGACATCTACAACAATGATGCCTAATTAGATGTCTCTATAATATACATATAGTTCCCTTGTTTCAATATGTTTCCTTTTTTTAATTTTTACTTTTCTACAAAGGAATGTAAATGTTTCTCTTTTTCACATTGCATAATGTCCAATATAAACTAAAGCTTGAGCTATTGTTATGGTCTAAAACGTGAGATTCTACACGTAATAAGCTCATGTTAAAGATATAACGAAATGGGTTTTTCGATTTTTCTTTCTAATAAATTTTTTTTTTTTAATTTGGAGAGAGAATGATACATAGGAGATTGATGCAAACAGCAAACTTAAGTGTGACAAATTAATAACATTTCATTTCATGACCGGGTTACCAAAATATATGTGTAATGAGTTTTTCTATTTTAGATATTTAATCTACTCAATCATCTTCAACAATGCACTGAATTTTTTAGATTTTAAGATTTTTCGTCCAGCGGTGTTTTAATAAAAGTTCACACTAAACTATTTCAACTGCTAATCTTGTGTTAAAACTTTTTTCTTTTGTTTTTATGGAATATTTATTTTTTATGTGAAAATTACTGCACACTGCTGGAGACGAGTGTCAGTTTTTACATAGTAAAAACTGCGGTATTTTTTTATACATTGCTGGAGATGTCTAAAAGTATCTATTAGTGCTAATTTTCACAATATTTTTAAGAGATGATTAAATTTAATTTTACTGAATATAATTTGTCGTATTGTAATTCTGTAAATATATTCTGAAGCAGTTTCTTGATTACAATTTGACCTTGATCACCATTTTGGCATTTTCCGAATCTTCTACTATTTGCTCAACTAAAAGCAAGTCACACAAAAACATGTAAATTATCTCTGCCAAGAATTCACCAACACTTGGAAATGTATGATGGATTCCCTGAAAAGGTAAAAAATCAATTGAGATAAGAGTGATCCATTCTTTTCGCATTGATGACTGCCTACTGTTAATACAATTTATATGAAAGTTAAACCTTTTTCAGTTTATGAATAGAAACTCATCATTCAAGCTTTTCCAGTGCCTTTTGAGGGCTAAATTGTAAATTCCACTTTTCATTAATTTGACTATTCTATGAACAACTCCCCTTAAGTTTTCCTTGTATTAATATAAATCGAGAAACATGTTCGAATTGCAGACATTTATAAAATAGAGTCAACAGAAGTGAAATTTATACATACATTATTAGAAAATTTCTCTCCACATCACCACAGTCCAGTTTAACTAATTCTGCAATTGAAAACGAAATGAGTTGGGAATTCATGATGCTAATGGGCCCAAAACGTGTTATAATTTGGTAGTGGGCCGGTATACTAAGTTATGTGTTCTAAAGGTGAAATAGCCCAATATTTGTAGGTATTTGGTGTTCACAAATAGCCATTTTAGCAGCAACTAGTGCTCCATAATTAGCATACTTTTTTTTTTTTTTTGTTAAATGGACCATCTTATGTAGTCCAAATCAATCACATGTTTGTTCCATATATCAAATGCAATTTATAAAATTCAAGCTAACGAACCTGTAAATAATATTAAACTTAATATTGAAATATAACACATGAAGTATAGGAATATAGTAGTGGGAAGCTAGGTAAAGTCAAAAGGTCATTGTCAAAAGATTTTATACTCAATAAATTTCCCAATTGTTTCCAGCTGCCATTTTGTAATTGAAAAGAGGGCACCACATCTGTGGACTATGGAGTGGTACACTGCAGACACAGACCATCCTTATTCAAGGGCGTAAATGATATACACAGCTGGTTCCAATCATACTGCAACTTTTTTTTTTTTATCTTCTTCATTATATCTAAATTACAAAAAAAAATAAAAAAATCCAGTGAATTTTTTAGGAGAAATGGCTGATGGGTATTCGTCTAATGCAATTACTTTGTATTTTTGGAATGCTTGATTTACAACGTTGATTTTTCGATTTATAATTTACATTCAAGAATATTATTTAACCAAAAATAGCTGTTAAAAAGGCAGGAATCAATTATGAGTAGCTAAAGTACTTTTCAATCAACAACTTTAGTTCACAAGGACTTGGAGCATATTTACTGTTCTTGATGCCATAACATAAGTGGGGCAAGTCCAAAATACAAAAGGGGCAACTTTTGATGACCTTTTTTTGTTGAGTCTTCTGCAAATTATCAAGCTTTAAAATGTCGTAGAGATTGTGATTTATTTTTTAAGAGTTGCATGTTAGTTTTAGGATGTACCCTGAGTTTATTCGGTTGACTAAGCTGAAATTTATGATCAACTAATGAAATTCGAGTTTGATATGATCGAACTAAAACGAACCGGACTTTCTTCCTTAATTTCACACTGAAGTCAGAAACCGAACTGAGTTGATAAATGACGAACTGAATTAGTCATGGAACACGATGACGAACTGATATAGAATGATGACGAACTGATACATTAGGACGAACTGATATAGGATGATGACGAACTGACGAACTAATATAGGATGATGACGAACTGATACATTATGACGAACTGATATAGGATGACGACGAACTGATTAACATTGAAAAGTGACGAACAGGTTTTAGTCCAACTGACCGCTATTTCAGCGGGTCAGTTACCCATATCCCATATTTTTTGGGTCAAATCTTAACTACCACATATTTCAGGGAGTATATATACTTGCTATATCATTCTTTTATTTTCTCATGCACACTTAAATTAAAAACACACACACGCACAATTGCTCAGAAAAGCACACAAACATTCTCTTCTTTTCTTTGACTTGAGCGTCGGAGTCCCATCAACGGGAATCCCTCACGGTGTTTGTTTTGCAGGTTTGCGGGTTCAAGATTGTGAGTTTTTGGATCAGGAAACCGGAGAATCGGATCAGAGCAACATCAATTGGCGCCGTCTGTGGGAAATACAATCTGAGTTTTTAAGACGTTGAGATAACAGACATGGTGAATACCAGAGGATCAAGGAGAAGGATGGAAGTCGGTGATTCATCTAAAAGACATGAAAATCGAGAGGGTGACTGGAGTCCTACCCCGGTGGATCCCCCTCGTACCATCACTTTAACGCCGGAGGAACTGGCAGATTTGATGGAGGTAGCTGTTCAGAAGGCTATGGGGAAACAAAGAGTTGAGTCACAGCAGGATAACGTGGATACCCATCGGGAGAAAGAAGCAAGCGATTATAGGTCACAAACGGATGAGATGGAAAGCCAGTTTGATCACTCTCGGGGACAGAAACGAGGCCATGATGAATTATTGGAAAGGGTTGACGAGCTGAAAAGGGAATTGAGGGAAGTTCAGCGGAATATCCAACGAGTTCCGAAGGGTTCAATGGGGAACCCCTTTTCGGAGGAAGTGATGGAAGACGAATTACCGGCATCTTTTCAGCCGGTGAATTTTGATTATGATGGTACTGCTGATTCGTGGGATCATTTGTGCCGATTTGAAAATACCACTCTCTTACACCGGTATTCAGATGGTATCAAGTGTAGGGTGTTCGCTACTACCCTCACCAAGGCTGCTCAGACCTGGTTCAGCCAACTGACTGATGGAACTATTCATGACTTCGAACAATTATCAGAGTTATTCTTACATCAGTTCGTCAGTGCCAGAAGACAGTTACGATCTACTCAAACTCTGTTCGGGGTAAAACAGAAAGGGGATGAGATGTTGAGAGAGTATGTTAAAAGGTTTACAGATGCGACCCTGGAAGCTCCTGAGGCTTCAGATGACTTAATAGTCAACGCCTTTATACAGGGCTTGAAAGAAGGCGACCTTCATACCTCTCTGGTTAAGAAGATGCCAAAGAATTTCGATGATTTATTGCAGAGATCTACCAAGTATATCAACCTGGAAGAGGCAGTTCGGATTAAGAAATGCGAGGGCTCCAGCCGAGCTAATAAATCACAGGAAACAGGAGTCCACAAGGAGGAAGGAGATGGAGAATCTCGAGCAAGGTTCGCACCCCGTCATTGCGAGATAACAAGGTTGGTAGGAGGTATGACCAATATACTCCACTAACTATTTCTCCCGGACAAGTATTGATGGAGATCTGGAATCTGCCCCAATTGAAATGGCCGGCGACTTGGAGCCCAACTCCCAAGAAGCCATCCACCTCTGGGAATGGCAAACTCTGTCGGTTTCATAACGAGTATGGCCACGGTACTGATGAATGCTTGCACCTGAGAGACGAACTGGAGAGATTAGTTCGGGAGAACTAATGAATGATGAAGCGGGAGAACTGATTAATGATGAATGATGAAGCGGGAGAACTGATGAATGATGAAGCGAGAGAACTGATTAATGATGAAGCGGGAGAACTGATGAATGATGAAGCGGGAGAACTGATTAATGATGAATGATGAAGCGGGAGAACTGATGAATGATGAAGCGGGAGAACTGATTAATGATGAATGATGAAGCGGGAGAACTGATGAATGATGAAGCGGGATAACTGATTAATGATGAAGCGGGAGAACTGATGACTGATGAAGCGGGAGAACTTATTAATGACGAAGCGGGAGAACTGATTAATGATGACATGGGAGAACTGATGAATGATGAAGTGGGAAAACTGATTAACGATGAAGCGGGAGAACTGATTAATGATGAATGATGAAGCGGGAGAACTGATTAATGATGAAGCAGGATGAACTGGAGAGACTGATTAGGGAGAACCGACTCGCTCGGTACGAACTGATTAATGATGAAGCGGGACGAACTGGAGAGATTGATTAGGGAGAACCGACTCGCTCGGTATGTCGTCGAACAGGTACGAACTGATTAATGATGAAGCGGGGCGAACAGGTTTGAATTCAATATTTGAAGTACCACACTTTTGTGTGTTGCTTGTTACTTCTTTCAATTCCCCTTACCTTAATAAAATGAGAAATATTCACTCTCCGTGAGCGTAGGCTAATTTAGCTGAACCACGTTAAATTGTTATATCTTTTCTTTTCTGTTTGATTTCATATGATTGATGTTATACTTGATGATTAAGCGAACTGAAACATTCCCTCGGAATGTATGAACTAAAACATTCATTCGGAATGTCCTGATTAAGGGAACTGAAACATTCCATCGGAATGACGAATTGAAACATTCCTTCGGAATGTCCTGATTAAGCGAACTAAAACATTCCCTCGAAATGTCCTGATTAAGGGAATTGAAACATTCCCTCGGAATGACAAACCGAAACATTCCCTCGGAATGTTCTGATTAAGCGAACTGAAACATTCCCTCGGAATGTAAACACTCCCTCGGAGTGTCCTGATTAAGCGAACTGAAACACTCCATCGGAGTGTCCTGATTAAGCGAACTGTAGCATTCCTTCGGAATATAAACACTCCATCGGAGTGTCCTGATTAATGTAAACTTACATTTCTTTTAAGTCTTGTGGATTATGAGTTCGGACTTTTATGTTGAGAACAGATTGATCATGTATTACTGGTGACAATTGTCAGATTGAAGATTCCGATAACATTCAAAATTCTAGAAGAATAGTTACAGATAAGGGGAATATGTAGTGTTTTCCAAAAAAGACACAGCAAAATTTCACTAAGAACCGTCAGACAGTGAGAGATGAAGAGACGCTAAGTGGGAAACGCATTTTGCCACGTGTCACTTACATGAGACAAAGGTTGTTCAGAAGATGGTTCACCTTGAAAAGGAGCGTTGGACGTTCGACAAAAGTGTTTAGCGAACTGCACCAGTGTATGTAGACACGCACTTCAAAGGGGGGAGTACTTGATATAGTCGAACTAAAACGAACCGGACTTTCTTCCTTAATTTCACACTGAAGTCAGAAACCGAATTGAGTTGATAAATGACGAACTGAATTAGTCATGGAACACGATGACGAACTGATATAGGATGATGACGAACTGATACATTAGGACGAACTGATATAGGATGATGACGAACTGATACATTATGACAAACTGATATAAGATGATGACGAACTGATACATTAGGACGAACTGATATAGGATGATGACGAACTGACGAACTGATATAGGATGATGACGAACTGATACATTATGACGAACTGATATAGGATGACGACGAACTGATTAACATTGAAAAGTGACGAACAGGTTTTAGTCCAACTGACCGCTATTTCAGCGGGTCAGTTACCCATATCCCATATTTTTTGGGTCAAATCTTAACTACCACATATTCCAGGGAGTATATATACTTGCTATATCATTCTTTTATTTTCTCATGCACACTTAAATTAAAAACACACACACGCACAATTGCTCAGAAAAGCACACAAACATTCTTTTCTTTTCTCTGACTTGGGCGTCGGAGTCCCATCACCGGGAATCCCTCACGGTGTTTGTTTTGCAGGTTTGCGGGTTCAAGATTGCGAGTTTTTGGAACGGGAAACCGGAGAATCGGATCAGAGCAACATCAGAGTTTATAATTTACAAAACATGTTTTCTTAATTTGTGTCAGAGATATTAGATTATTTTTGTAGGATGGGAAGGAGCCATTTCCTAATACTATCTTTCATTATCTTTCATTTTCCTTTGTAATATATATCTAGAAGTTGGAATCTCAAATTTAGGAGTCGTTTGTTCGAACGATGAGGAGGACACATTCATTGAAACTATCAGAATATGATGTGAACGAAAAAAGAATCATCATTAACTTAGAGCACTTTGCCCTTTACCTTATCATTCCACTAAGTATAACTCACACTTCTTAACTCCTTTAACCATTTTCTTGGTTATAACCATTTTTTAAGGCATACAATCTAATCACTTTTCTTACATTACATAAATACATTGTTTAATTTAATTTGATACTATTAAATTTTTGGAAACACGTAAGAGTCATTCTTTTACATGATTAAGCATACACTTAAATATTCTTTTAAGTACTTTTGGTTACGTTTAATAGGAGATTTCTATGATTTTCATGCATAAGTTAGAATTTGATGGATTTTTTCATGTTTTTACTATGAAAAGTACAAGTGTCAAGTGTAGTTATCAATCAAAGAAGAAATCACGGAAGAGCCACGATGAAACGAACAAAAATACAAGTCAAAAATTGTTTTCGTATGTTATATATGGAGCATGGTCGTGTGAGATGGCACATCCGTGCGCCAGATTAGAGCATAGTTGTGTGGCTTGTTTTTGTGTTAAACACGACCATGCACCACAAATTCAAAGGTTATGTTGTCTGGCACAATTGTGCCAGAAAATCTTTTTTTACCGACAGTTCATTATTTTGTATTTTCAATTTTTACTTGACCAATAATTAAAGACCTCCAAACATATATATAAGCCTAAATTGATGGAAAATCATACCAACCTTTATAAAAACACAAGATCATATCTGAAGGCACTCTAGATGAGAAGATCAAGAATCGAAAGATCACATTTCCTAGAATTTTTATTTCTTTCTCTTACTTAGATTTGTATAGTTTAGATATGATGTTTTTCAATTAATCCATCAATTGTTTAATAATCATGTCTAGTTAATTTTCTAAAGATTTTGAAGATTGTTGGTGGTTTAATTTGAATCTTTCCAGATCTTTGATTTTAATTCAAGTTCTTAATTTTTGAACGATATTCGTGTGTGTATGATTTATTTGTTTGTTTGGTTATTTAGCCGGTAATCGAACATGTTTTAGTTATAGAATCAAAATTCAGGAGATGAGAGTTTAAATGGGTTTTTTTTTTTCATTAGAGCAATCAAAAAATTAACAATAAAGAAACGAGAATATTTGATAAACTTTATCAATATCCATTCATGCCATTTTTCAAAAAAATAATTCCTTGAAAAATTGCGACCATCGGAAATTGATTAAAAAGAAATTTAAAAACACTGCACAGATGACTTGTCGAGTGGACCCCAATTATTGTCGAATGCATTTTGGAGGCACATACTAGTCTTCTTGATGTGTGCTACTCATGCGCTTTTATATCTCTTCAAAAAGTATGGACGGGCAAGTCCAAGGTAAAATATGAGACTCAAATTTTGTGTTCGAACATAAACTTGTTGAAAAAGAAAAATAGCTTAGTTTATTAAAATATGAAGTGTCTATTGTATTGAATGTTTTAACTATGTGTGAGAATACTTCTAATTCGAAAGACAATCAAACTACATATCTTTCTGTTGAGTTTAAACATGCAAACGAAGCTACTAGTAAACTTAACACTAGTTAGACAAACCTTGATGAAATGATCATATGGGTAAAACTTACTGTGATTATTCTATTATTAATTATAATAAATCAAGTTATCAAGTATTTTGCATAATTTCAAAATTTCACTGCAATGATAAAAATCAAAATATCCAAACGTTCAAGTTTTTTTTTTCTTAAAATAATCATAAAACACATGCAATTAGTCCTCTAGTTCATATTTATTACAGTTATTACTATAATTAAATTGACATTGAAAAATCATGTTTAGTGCAAGAAAAATTGAAGAATGATATGAAACCATTAAAAAATCAATAAATTGCAATATAATACGAGTGTTCTTATTATTTGTATGCATACATATCAATTAAGTTCCTAAGAGTAATGGTACCGATATTCATTTTAAGATATCATTTTATATATTCAAAGTCTTGTAGATCAAGTTCTACGACATTAAAATAAGATTAAAAATATGACAAAGTTTTGGGTTAGACCGTCTCACGGATGTCATTCTGTGAGATTGGTTCACTACAAGAAAACTGTCTGACAGTGACGGATTTTAGTGATGGAAATATTCCGTCAAAAATTTGTTACGGAATAGTGACAAAATAGTGACAGAAAAGTTTTGTGACGGAAACTTTTCCGTCAAGAATTCCGTCAAAATTATATAGTGACGGATTATTCCGTCATAAAATAGTGATATCCGTCACTATTTTGTGACGGAATAATCCGTCACTACATTAATTTAAATTTTAAAAAAATTATCATTGATTTTTTGTAGTGACGGATTTATATCCGTCACTACATTAATTCAAATTTCTAAAAAATTATAAATTCATTGATTTTTTGTAGTGACGGATTATTCCGTCACAAAATAATGACAGATATAAATCCGTCACTACATGAATTCAAATTTTAAAAAAATTATAAATTCGTTTTTTTAAGACAATTCAAAATAATATAATAGTATTTGTATATATTTACACATAATTTAAATAAAATTAAAAAGCAACCCCAATCAAGAAAACCCTAAAAATATGTGATAATATTAATTGTTTTTTAATTAAATTAAATACGAAAAGTTTATGATGTTATCTTATATAATTATTTGCATTAATATTATCGTATATAACCAAACTCATAATTTTATAAAACTAGTATTTTTATAAAACATATTAAAAAATATGCACTAGTATATTTTATAATTGTCTTAAAATGAAATTAGATTAAACATTACTAAACATATTAATCAGTCATTAATCTTCCAATTATATATATATATATATATATATATATATATATATATATATTGTTAACCTTTTAAAAATATGTGATAATAGAAAATTGAAAAATATCAAAAATACTTATAAAACAAATGCATATAGAATATTATTACATAAAATATCAATGGTCTAGTGGTTAGAGTACCACCATGAGTCCTGGGTTCAATTCCCAGACAATGCATAATATTGTCATGATGATGTGTTGGTGGCGTGTAATGACATGACATGTTAATACTATGATTTTAATGACGGAATTTTCCGTCACTAGCATAATATTGTATATGATGATGTGTTGGTGGTGTGTAATGACATGACATGTTAATACTATGATTTTAATGATGGAATTTTCCGTTACAAAATTAGTATTCGTCACTAATTTTATCACTACTCAACCAGAAAGTCAAATTGTTGACCAAATTGCATAATATTGTATATGATGATGTGTCGGTGGTGTGTAATGACATGACATGTTAATACTATGATTTTAATGACGGAATTTTCCGTTACAAAATTAGTATTCGTCACTAATTTTATCACTACTCAACCAGAAAGTCAAATTGTTGACCAAATTTGGTGATGGAAATTCTGTCACAAAATTAGTATTCGTCACTAATTTTATCACTACTCAACCAGAAAGTCAAATTGTTGACCAAATCTGGTGATGGAAATTCTCAACCAGAAAGTCAAATTGTTGACCAAATCTGGTGGTGGAAATTCTGTCATAAATTTAGCGACGGAATAAAATCTGTCACTAAATTTAGTCAAATTGTTGACTAAATCTGGTGACGGAAATTTTCATCTTAGTGACGGAAATTCTGTTAGAAAATCCGTCACTAATTTTGTCGCTACTCAACCAGAAAACGGAAATTCTGTCATAAATTTAGTGACGGATTCACTACTCAACCAAAAAATGGAAATTATGTCATAAATTTAGCGACAGAATAAAATCCATCACTAAATTTAGTCAAATTGTTGACCAAATCTGGTGACGGAAATTTTCATCTTAGTGACGGAAATTCTGTCAGAAAATCCGTCACTAATTTTGTCACTACTCAACCAGAAAGTCAAATTGTTGACCGAATCTGGTGACGGAAATTCTGTCATAAATTTAGCGACGGAATAAAATCCGTCACTAAATTTAGTCAAATTGTTGACCAAATCTGGTGACGGAAATTTTCATCTTAGTGACGGAAATTCTATCAGAAATTTAGCGACGGAATAAAATCCGTCACTAAATTTAGTGACTGTCAGAAATTTAGCGACGGAATTTCCCGTCACAAAGTTAGTGACGGATTATTTCCGTCACAATATTCCGTTTTTAATTTCGTCACTACTCAACCAGAAAGTATCCGTCACAATATTCCGTTATTAATTTCGTCACTACTCAACCAGAAAGTCAAATTGTTGACCAAATCTGATGACGGAAATTTTCATCTTAGTGACGGAAATTTAGCAACAGAATAAAATCCGTCACTAAATTTAGTGACAAAGCTCCTTTTGATAGAAATTTTCAGTCACAAATACATGTTAGTGATAGAATTTTTGGTTTTAGTGACGGATTTTTCCATCACTGTCGGACAGTTTTCTTGTAGTGGTTGGGTCGAACGTAAGAAATTATGTAATAATTTTTTGTGCATTAGGTAATACTTTTTCTATATCAGGAAATATTTTGTATTATAGGATGTGTTTTAAGTTTTATGTGTATACTTTTATGTGTATTAGATAAGAAAATATGCAATAATTTTATGTGTATTAGATAATATTTTTCTGTGTATCAAATAATACTTTTGTATTGTAGGATACATGACCTGAATTGGGTCGTGTCGGGTCTTAAAAAAACACGCGGATCCTAGGGCTTCCAGAGACTCTTCTCTCTCGTGCAACATGTAATATTTTTGTGTATGTAAGGTAATATTTTTCTATATATCATGTACATATACTACACAATATAATACAAAAGTATTACCTAATACACAGAAAAATATTACATAATTTATTATGTTCGACTCGATCCGCCCCGTCTCACGAAATGAGATCCGTGAGACGGTCTCACACAAGACCTATTCTAAAAACGCATAGCTGAAAATTTATGTTGTAATATATGAAATATCATATATTTAGATGTCCAAGATTAAAAAAGAAATCCATATCATTTAAATAAATAAAAAAGATTGAGGGCTTCGTATTAAAATGGGTCGGTTTGGACTAGTAAACTTAAGGTTGAACCCCGACTATTTTGGATTTAAACGAGCTGACTCGTTGAGCAACATTTGTAGAAAATAAATGAATTCACTAAACAAAAGAAAAACACCAAAAAGAAAATTAATGGGGCTATTTTTCACCCTATATTTTATATACACCTATTTTCTAAGAACAGGTCACTTGTGTAACTGAGTCATGCCGTCATGGTGCACTCAAATTGTAACGTCTCGTTCCCAATTTAATTGGAAATAGGTCGTCACCCTTTACATACTTAGGAAATAAAGAAATTATAATGATTTTATAACATACAGCGAAAGATTTAAAAGCGAAGACACGAGAGTTTTAAAATTTTACTTTTTAAATATAACATATATATGTAATTATACATCGACTATTAATCAAGTCTAGTCGTGTCTCACCCACATTTCTAGGAAAAATGTTTGAACCAAAGACTTACATGAATTACACAACAAAACATATATATATATATATATATATATAATAGGATACGAGTCTAGGCCCATAGTTTTTCATATAATACATGTTTAAACAACATATTGCTTTTTAAAGAAAAGAAACATAGTTCTTGCATATCTATTTAAAAGTGATAGTGAGAAGTCAGCCCAGCCTGCTACACGTCCTCGTCATCATCTGCCGAGCCTGAAAATATAAAAAGTAGCATCATGAGACACCTCCGGAGAGGGATCCCAGTGGGGTAACCTTACAGTCTAATACATTGAAGTAATTAAATTATTAAGCAAGTACTACATGTCATAATCATAGAGGAATGTGGGAATCGCTCGCCCACTAAACCTCGCATGGACCAGGCATTTAAGCAGGGTCGTTTTCATGGACCAGGCAATTAAGCAGGGTCGTTTTCATGGACTAGGCAATTAAGCAGGGTCATTTTCATACATAACTTATCAATTCAATTAACAACACATAGTAAGAGATTGATAGTGCAAAGATTGCCTCCGGACTCACCAATCGTCTCGACTGCGCTCGACACACTTAACTGATTAGCTTCCTTATATCGTATAACACAATCTTTTTCATTTATATTAGGTTACATTAACCTAAAACACATTCATACTTATAACTTAATTGTTTAAGCAGTTAAACTAGCAATTTTAGATCTAAATGACATATAAAGGTGTAACAATTTTAATAATTTCCATATAACTCCTAAAACCACATAATTATTTGCATGATCACATATTAGTTTCAATTATCATATTCTGAAAATTCATAATTTTTCGCAGTGTATATAAATAAATAAAATAGAATCCTAAACGAGACTTTCACTTGAATTTTAGCTCAAAAATCAGTCTATATAGAAAACCCTATCAAATATTATAGGATTAAGAAAATACTCTCATATTTTTACAGAAGTCAGAAAACATATCCAAGTATAACATATAAAAATATCAATTGAAAATAACATTCACACAATTAATTATGAATTTTCGAAGTTGGTTGAAAACTGGACATAGTGTATGCTGAAAACAGACTTTATTGTAAAAATCATCATAAATTGCACAAGGTTCTAAAAATGACGTAGCAAAATTCTACATACTTATAAGAACACGTACTACAACATAGTAAAACATGGCTTATAAATTCGATGCCAATAATTAGTTATGGCTTTTAGAACGAAGCTGAAAACAGGACTCTATCTACGTGAAAAACAGGTTTTATTGTAAAATTCGGCATAAATCGTACACGACTCGAAAAAATGTATACTAAAATCCTACACGTACCTAAGAACAGGTTCTTGAACATAGTAAAAGATCATACATAAGTTATAAGTATACTGTGCCCAGAAAATTATAGAGTTCAGACCGAAAACAGGGCAAAAACTGTCTCCGAACAGTTTATCTTAGAAAAATCATATAAAATTGAATTTAACTCCAAACTTCATGAAACTTTACAGGCATATGCTTCACTTCATATATTTCAATCTAGAAAAAGGATTAATCTTAATTCAATTTGTAAAACTTTCGATCATAACTAAAACAGTAACAAAACAAAGCATATCCTTAAGCCTATTCTAGAATCAACTTATTCCTCCATGCAAACAACATATAATCCCAACAAATATGCCAAAGAACATCTTTGGACTTCTCATCCTAAAGTATTAAGCATAAATCATGAGTTTTAATGTAGGAGTCATAAGG
The DNA here is from genome assembly GCA_946896805.1 of Scutellaria galericulata. Lineage (NCBI taxonomy): Eukaryota > Viridiplantae > Streptophyta > Magnoliopsida > Lamiales > Lamiaceae > Scutellaria > Scutellaria galericulata. The sequence continues at coordinate 14,252,841 of OX335794.1, forward strand.
GTTTAGCCAAAAATACCTTTAGGTTTGAGAAGAAGAACTTGAAGGATATATGATCTTTGCTTTCCTTTATCTCTTATATTAAATTATCTTTGACCTTGGCTCTTTTATAAGAAGTGATCAAGAGAGGGAGAGAGAGAGAGAGAGTGATCGAGAGAGAGGAAGAGAGGGGGTATAAATAGCATCAAGTAAGGATATGTTGTATGTTGCAAGTTGATGGTTATTTGCATGATGCTATTAGATTAGTGAGGTGGCTAGGCTAGGTTATCTAGTCATAGGTTAGCAAACTTATCTTGGAAGATTTGGATTAAAAATAAAGGTTAATCTAATTATTTATCTTGATATCTCATGTTTCATATTACACATATATATAAGTATATGTATACCTTATTAAATGGACTAGTAATCATAATGTGATGTATATTTCACATAAGTGTGGAATTTGCTTAGCATTAAATTAAGTATTAATTAAATTAATAATAAATATAATAATAAGCATTTCGGTTATTTCAATAATTACTTATAATGCATGCTCGTTCAAGTAAGACGTCTTATTTCATAAATATACATATAAGATCATAAGTAAAACTTCCTAAAAAGAAAGCATATAAACCTAAACCATTTTATTCAATTAATTCAATTAACATCTTATCTTTTACTTTCGTTCATGTGTGTCGAGTGGGTGGAGATCGAGCTCGGTTTCGTCCGTGAGCAATCCTGCAAAACCCTTAACATCTCGAAAGGAAGTCATATCATAAAATCTTTAAAATAATTAAACATAACGTATAATCATAAATCATAACTTAACATCATATAAGTTTTCTCACTTAACTCATTCTTAAATAAACATTAAAAGTATTTTATAAAATATGCATATGCAGGGTTTTTTCGAAATGGGGTGTTACACAAATAACCTGAGTTTTATATCAAATAATCTAAGTTTTATGTAATTTATTAATTTTTTTTTAAAAGAACAATTTCATCACAATTTGTATATATATAGTTTTATATGATATTACTCATATATTTATGTGATATTATTTATACATTTATATCGACATAGTCATATCTTTATATAATATATAAAAGTACAACTAAAAAAAATGTTAAGGTACAACTAATATTATTAAAGATATGACTAACATAACTAAAAGATACGACTAATATTAATAAATGATATTACTAACATAACTAAAATGTATAACATGATAGAGTGAGTTGAGCGTAGATACAAAGATGTGTGGGGGCGTACGAGGGCACATCAGAGGTGGTTCAGGTTTGATCTGATTACATGGATTTGACGGTTAAATTAATAATAAATTTAACTTTGTTTGACTAGTTTAATTGCCGGTCGACGTGTTACATAAGTAATAATCTTTTTATTAGTTCATTTTAGTTTTGCTTATTATTATTATTATTATCTATTATGTATAATTTTATTTATAAAATATTATTAAATAATAAATAGATAATAGGTGCAAGATAAACTTTATTTCTAAACCCAAAAACATGTCATAAAACACTATTTCAGATATTTTTATCTTTTTCCTAAATATAATAAGAAATTTGTTTCCTCGATTTTTTCGGCTTCATCTAGATTCTCAACATTTTTTCTGCTCCAAATCGGGATTTCCATTTGATTTGATTTCACAAACATTACTATCAATTTATACATAAACCGAAAGCGAAATCTATTAAACCCTAATTAGGTTATAAAACTTGATTGGGCATATCTAGATGTGGTTAATAAAAGGAAATCCTTCTCACTTTTGTTAGTCATCCATTCTCTACAACTGCTCTCACTTTTTGGTACAAATAAATCACAACTAAAAATCTTGCATCAAAATAAATACTTAATTAGCAAGAAAACAACAACAATTCTTATTCCAGCTAAGCATGGGAGCACTGTGTCCCCAGCCAAGCAACACTCTTCCCCCAAATTACTGATAACGCCAATACAATACAATACAATACCCCTAACAAACCCTCCATCTCCACTCTCTCCCATGGCCGCCTCCAAACACTCCCTCTTTCTCCTTTCCCTTACTCTCCTCCTCGCCGTCCTCGCTGCCGCCGATGAATCCACATTCCAGATCGCCACCGACGCCCTGGATCAGTGGGAGACGGGGATTACATTCTCAGATGAAGGAATCGGAGAATCCATGGACGACGAGACCGCCATTGAAGGCGGCGACGCAAATCGGCGGTCGCTTTTCTGGAAGAGAGTGATTCACTACTACATTTCGTATGGCGCGTTGTCGGCGAACAGAATTCCGTGCCCCCCGCGCTCCGGTAGGTCGTATTACACGCACAATTGCTACAGAGCTAGAGGTCCTGTTCATCCCTACACTCGAGGCTGCTCCGCCATTACTCGTTGCCGCCAATGATTGTACTCTCTCTCTCTCTCTCTCTCTCTCTCTCTCTCGTGTGTTTTCTGCTGAAGCTTTTTCTGGCTTTTCATTTTGTGTTGGATTTTTTTTTTCATCGCAGATCTGTGAGTGTTTGTGATTGTATGAGGATATTGTTATTCCGATATGTTTGTTAATGTAAAATTAGTGCCTAATATCGAGTTTTATTATTATGCTAATTAATCTGACATTTTTTATACCTTTTTGCAACTTTTTTACTTTTCCCGTGATGAACACGAGAGTTAATATACTTTGTATTTTTGTGAACTCGTGTGATGCTTTCTATAATTGAAAATAAATATTTTATTATCCACTGATGAAGCAGTGAGTATCAAAAAGTTCAGGTGCTAAATGCAGTTAATTAACAATTTATAATTTCTAACACATGTCAAACATTAGGAATCAACAAGAATTTCTGTCACAAAGATGGACTCGTCCTTTTTTATTTTTTTATACTACCTCTATTTCACAAAAGTATTATCTTTTTTAATATTTTCTTGGATTAAAATACATTTAGTATATTTAATCTTTTTTACTGTATTCTCTGTTGCGAAGATGGTAAATATAAGTTGTTGATTCCAAAGAATGCTAAGGATATATTAGGAGATAAAATGCTGGATACATGTTAAAAATTAGGAGAAACCATTTGATGTATCTAATTTTATGGGATCAACTCTAGTGTTAAGAGTTTAGCTTGAGAAAATGAAAATTTTGTTTTGGTTAGTGTTATACATCTCATAAAATTATATTAGTAATATGGTTTTATACAAGTTTTGTACATTTTAAAAATGTGTCTATTTTTATGGGTCACACTAGTAAGAATTAAGAAATTCTTTATAATGTTTCTAGAATTGTAAAACTTCATCAACTATTTTTAAATTGTCCTACTTAATTGGATTATTGCCCTGAATAAGAAAGTTTTTGCATAGATTGACTAATGACGTTATAGCCTATAGGAAATGAAAACAAAATGCACTTTTTTTTTTTGGTAAGTAGGCTATATTTTGAAACAAATATAAATAGAAAATTTATCTATGTGTGAATAAGGGAGTAATAATAATGGTATCAATACGAGATCTTCTATTACATGTTACATCTTTTATTCCAAAATAATTACCACACACCACATATATTCAACGACATTACTATTTAACACATGTCATGTATTGAATGCTATGAAACATGAGATGTAACACTAAATGTAATAGAGGATATTGAATGCTATGAAATATGAGATGTATCACTAAATGTAATAGAAGATCATGAGATCATGTGAAGTTGAGTGGACTTAATTATCCATAAAATAAGTCCACATGATTTTTCTTTAAAAAAAAAAAAGCACATTTATGCATGGGATACACTTCTTCCATAAAATAACTATTGTATGAAGTTGTCTTACAAAAAAATAAGAAAATATCTTTTTTTTTTTTTTAACTTTAAACTAAGAAAATATCTAATAGTTATAATTACTTGTATAATATGTCTATATTAACCAATATTTAATGGTTATAATCAATATCTAGCGGATCTAACAACACGTGATTGGGTAAGAGTACCATGAAGCTCAGACTTGGTAGTATAGTCAAAACTCCCAAATCATAAGGGGAATTGTTCAATTAATGGTTGATTTTGAAACAAATAAAAAAGTAGATTTGTACCCCATAAAAAAGATCTTTTTTTTGTTTAACCAATTATTTTCTTTTCTTTTGAAAATTTTATGAAGAAATTATGTTCAAACAAACAAATATGTCGCAATTATAGGAGTCTATTAATCTTGTATAGGCAGGACATCGTGACAAATGTTGAGGTTAAGTAGGGATCTAACAGATCGAATGGAACAATACATAAACAATGCACTATAAAAAAAACATTAGGGGTAAAAAAATTATTTAATTTTTTTTTGTTTTATAATAATAATGATAGATAAGTTGAAATAAATTTAATTTTTAAAACGAAGCAACTTTAAAATAGACTTTTTTTTTTTTAATAGCAAGGATGGTAATTAGCATAGCATTAAAATATTACCCCACAGATGAGCTGCTTTATTGAATTTCCTGGCAGAGTCATAGCTGTTCAGTATTATGTCAACCACCCACCGCTGCTTGCATATAATTACTAGGCATATGCACTAATAAATGGTAGAAAACTGGCTTAGCCAAATTGCATGTATATATGTGATTTAATTTACGGAGATTTTTTTTTATCTTAACCTTTGTAGAAAAAATAAAGGTAAAAAATTCTTCATAATCACAACTTACATTTTTTTCTTTTTTTAACTTAATAGTCATTGGATACATTTACCCTTCTTGTTAGTACTGCCCACAATAATTGTACTATAAAAATTTAGATCATACTGCTTACATTAATTTGTACCATCACAAACAAAAATGTAATGTCTCACACCAACAATGCAAGTCATTAACAAAAAGTTAAATAAAATATGACATAATATCAAAATACAATATGTATTTTAATATTTTTGTTTTTCCTATTTGAGGCCTAAACGAAAGGGGGAAAAAATTATTGCTCATACTTTACAAAATTTTGACACATTTTTTTGACAAAAAATTACAATTTGTCGGAAAACTAAAAAATACAATACATTTTCAAACATTAGCTGAAATACATGAGTCATAACCCAAATTGACCCCATTTCAAAACCAAATTGTAAACATAAGTCAATTTCATGATTCTTATTTGATTTGAGTTTGAATTGAACGAAAATCATTATAAGGGTTTTTGAACAATTTTTTTTTTTTTTTATTGGAGCTCGAAAAGTGATTTAGGGAATACTGCAATTTTGTGACATTGACTTTTAGTCATGCATAATTTAAGGACATTAACTTTTTAGAACTCTAAAATTTGGACACTATCGGTTAAATTTGAACACTCAAATAAAAGAGTAATAGAAAGGAGAAGAAATAAGAAGAATGCATGAAATTCGAAATTAATGTAAGGGTTTGAGACCGATTATATATATAGAAACATGTTGTATCATATATAGGTCTTTAGTACGATCTAATCATGATAGATGAATATATTTCTTTTTTTCTATACAAGATAGACCATTGTCTTGTTAGCTTCATATTTGATGTTATCGTAGTTGATGCCCTTCTTACATTTAAGTGTGATATATTGTTTAGTATCACCTATGAACTTAGCCTATTGCGTATAGTCTCATCAACATCAATTATAAATATATATATATATATATATATATATATATATTACTTGTATTTATGATATATATCAAAATATAGGAGGAAATATTATTGAAATAAAGAATGTGAGCAGGGTTGTCTTGAAATAATACAGTAATAGCACATTTGACATTTAAAGCCCACCAGGCTATATTCTGTTACTTGAGGAAAAAAAAAAAAAAGGAAGCCCAAGTTCACAAAGAATTTGTTGGCCCATCTTGTGTTACTATAAATACTTATACAGGATAATATCCAAAGACATCATTCTTCAGTGCTGCAAATACGATCTCGTACAGTTTATCAATCTATCTGAATATATATTAATATATTTATTATTAATATCTTTTAAATAAAATATAATTATTAATTTCAAGTCATATCAACCACGACGGATTTATTAAAATGTAACCACAGTGAATAGCATCATTGTTTTAGATCTTATATTACTCTAATCTGTCTTTTATTTGTAAATTCATTTTTTGAATTTATTAGTAACCAACATCAACGTACGTTAATTGCCTTTTAAATAAAACTACTGTAGCATAAAGGATGCATGGATTACAATATAATAAAATTTATATTAAATTTCAAAACAACTATAAATTTTATGATTCATTTTATATATTTGAATTATGTTAACTATTTGAAAAATAATAAATAAATGCATTATGATTGATTTTATAAACCCTATAAAACTTTGTATAACATATTTGATAACTTATAAACTATTTTAAAATGTTTAGTAAATATTTAATTTCAAAGAAGTTATAAGCTTATTAACAATTTAAATAATAAAGAGACCTCCATCTTATTCTTCAATTTTCACAAACTCGTTTAAATTTAATAATTTTGATTAGAAAATTGTTATTACCAACTTGGTTAAAACTCAATAATATTATTTTATCAAACACTTTAATAACTTATTAGCAAAATAACAACATGTGCTTCAAATTTTTTTTTTTATTGCCTTGTTAATTATTTTTTATATTTTGTCATGTGCAGTACATTTTAGTACCGTAAGAAATTAAAAAATACAAATTGTTTTCAATAATTATAAAAATTTTAAAATATTTCTATTTGTAAGTACTAAAGTATAATTTTCCTAGAATATATATGTTTTTTTTAACCTTTTTTAGCCTAAAACCATCTAAAGTATGTAGCATAATACATTCAAATTTAACATTAATTATCAAGAAACTCAAGTTTACCCAAAATTACCTATTTTTTGACATTTTATTTTTAGATATCTAATATATATGTCGAATTAAATGTAGTGAAATTAGAATAACTGGATAAATTTTATATATCATGTGCCAAATTTAAAATTAAAAGTGATTGAATATTGAAATTATGTAGAAAACTTTAGAAAAATTTGAAAATTCCTCTCTGTCACATTTAAATGGGACATCACCATTTCTCTCTCATTTGCCGACAAATATATATTTTTTCTTTTGTTTCTTCTTTTCATTGATAGAAGATGATTTTGGACCGGAAAAACTCGTATGGTATAATTTTTAAAAAGAAAATGGAGGCACGTTTGCCAATAAAATAATCAAAAAATTTATTATTCGATACTTAAATTGAACCGTTGAAACAATCAGTGTCTTTTTTTGTAAAAAGAACTACAATTGTAATGTCTAGTATACGTACGTCAATTTATTATGAAACTACATTGGCCTAGCTCTCATGATCTTTATTTCTCCTTTTTGTCCATGCTAATTTAATTTGTCCTAATCAAATACTCATGAATTTTTAATTATTTATAAGAAATTGGGTCCATTCCTGAATTTCGAAAGAGACCCACACACCATAGAAGCAATGGTGAATAGGCAAGGTCCAATGATTCAATTGACTATGATAGTTAGGGACAAAATCATGCACAAAATAAATAAATAGACAAAAATGATAAAATAGTGGCTGAAGATGAAGCTAAGCCCAAATAGACATGACCTCTTCGCTTCTCCTTAGGCCACTCCTTGTTTTATTTGGTAAGATATTTGTTGTAGAGCTTTGATATGCTTAAATGGTAAGTAAGATTTTAGCGTTTTGAACCAACACACAAATTAAAGTATTGGCTAAATCAAACAAGAGTATGAATTTTATGAGATTGTTTTACGGAGCTGATGGAATGAGATTGTTAAGTTCATAATTCAGAACACATGAAACAGGATTTACGTGTGAAAATAGATGGGCCAAGTTTTATTTTTTTACCAATTTTATTTTTAAAACAAATTATTTCTCAATTTTAGGAAAAAATCACTATTCATTTTCCCAAAAAGTCCTTGTAAAATTAACCTTGTTACCTATTTCAGGACAAATTCACTTTTCACTTAAGGGTAATTTAGACATTTAGTTCTATCAAATTGGTAGAAAACTAGTTATTATAACCATGAGTACAATTCCTAATAAAAATGAGTAGTGGGAGACATTTCTACAAAATATATTTTGACGAAAATACTAAAACGTCCATCGTTGGCAACTGTTAATATGCCAACAGGTGATGTGTAATGATAGTATTCCCTTAAATACATCGATAATAGGTATATATTAATGTGTTCACAATGAATAGATTTAACGGAACTTTGTATTTGGATTATAGATAATGATCAGACTTCATCTAAAAAATTATATTCGTGAAACGATATCATATAAATTTTTATGAATGAGAAAACATGAAAAATCCAAATAACCTTTAACCAATATTAAAAGCCTAACCCTTAATTTATTTATTTAAAAAAAAAAAAAAAAGCAAAATAAAAATCACGTGTATGTGAGTGAATGGCGGGCACGATGTTAATGTTATTGCCACATTCCGCAAAACCGACGCGTTTGGCGCGAGACACACCACACTGCTCACATGTTTTCATTGCCATTATTTAACCCCTTTTTTTTGTTTTTTTTTTTTATTGGGTCCTCTGATTTTGAACCTCCATATTCCTGTAATAGTCCCTCTATATGTGCGAATTTCCATTTTAGCCCCCCAGCTATCACTTCTGTGCTTCAGCTTTATTTATTTTTTGGAGGAAAACCTTTGGTTTGATTTTATATGCTCTATAATAATTCTGTTTTCTATTATGAACTATGTTTATTTGTTCTTTCTCGTGTTAAAAAAAAAACTGTGATTGATTTTGATTTCTGTATATTTAGTGCATGCTGTGTGTATATATATATATATATATATATATATATATATTATTAATAAGGTTATTTAAATTCATGTGATATGTGTGGATAGTAGTACGATTTAATTGGGACCTAGAAGATCAATATCACCGTCCAAAGTCAAAATCCCATTGATATGGCAATGAGATCTCAATCTGCACTGAACTCTTCCTCTTTGAGGTGGATTTTTTAATTATTGTAAAGTATTATTATTTAAAACATATTTTTTACTATTTATGATATAGGTCAAACATGTAAGATGGACCCAACTTATTTGGCCGTATTAGTATGAAGTTGAATTATCTTCAAAATCTGGACCAAGAAAAATATTGAATTTTGAATAACCTAAAAATATTCAATCCATTTTTGCATATCCTCCATTTGTTATGGAGGTTTGATTTGACAATGACAAGGTAAAAATATGGTAAGGAGTCCATTTATTTTCTCAAAGTAAAATTAGACTCAATAGCGAAATTTAAGTTTAGTTATAGATTTTTTTTTTTTTAATTCAAATACTGAATCATTTTGTTAAAACAAATTTGGGGGAATCAATGTCAATTATCTATTATGTTTTAAAACACTAAAATTATATTTTGTCTGATTTCAATTAAATATCATGTTAGACATCAAATTTTGTTTCCAATTATCTATGTCTTTAGACTTTTAATCAACTTTATTTCCAAATTGTCCCTATTAATATTTCTTAATCAAAGTTTAAAATTTTGATATCAAATTTGACAAAACGTAAACTAAAAATAGGTACAATCAGGTAAGTGGGTAAATTAAATCTTGGATCAACAAATTAAGTACATATATTGTCCCTCCCCCTCTCTCTTAATGTGTCTGGCTACATTTATCTCTTCCTATGCATAGCACTGTCAATGCATGTTATACATTTGTTACTGATTTATAGTTCATCGGAATTAAACCTAACATTAAGGGTATGTTTGGACTGGACTTGGTTCATCCGGATTTTGGATGGGTTCAGTCAAGTTACTATCTACTCTACTTTTCCTACTTTTTCTACAATTCCCAATAAAAATATTTACTTTTTCTATAATTCTCAATAAAAAACATTTATGTGAAAATGACATTTTAACTATAATTCTACTCAAAATTCAAATTCATAAAATCTTTTTGAAGCCAAAATCCAGATTTGCAAAAGTCACCTTAAGTCCAATCCAAACAATTGTATGTGGTATCATCTTAAGTGGGATCACATTTATATATAATCTACATATGTCTCCATCAAGTATCCCAAATCAAACTATTTTCATAATAGGAAAATGTTGACTCTCAAATCGATCAATTTCTTAATAATGACTTTCTGATGACATGGTATTGACAATTTTCAACACGTCTACCATAGGCAGGGACCAAAATATCGCGAAAAATCGGTGAAATTTCGGCAAATGGCAGTTATATTTTTTCGACAAAAAATCGTCGAAAAATCGTAAAATATCGATTTCAGTCAAAATATCGTGATAATGTCGGCAAGGGTTGCATGCAAGCGCTGATAATTTTTTTTCCTTTTTTCTTCCATGCGTTGTATTGTACATTTGTTTGTTTTTATTTTTTATTTTTTCCCCTTTTTTTTCCTTCCTAAAATGATGTTGATTTCTTTTTTTTTTTTTTTCCCTTTTCCTTATTAATTTAGTTTAATTGAATTTTTTTTCTTTTTATTATGAATCTGTTTATAGTATATTTGAAGGATATCTATTAAAATTGAGTTATTTATTTTTCTCTTTTTATATATCTATATTTTTGTCTGTGAGTGGATCAAACAATTACTTTATATAAATTTAGTTAAATTGTTTAAAATAAATTAGTACTCTAGCATTTAGGTTCCTCTCACAATTTAATTAAGTTTAGTTAATTTTTTTGAAATTTAATAAAAGGATTATGATGAATATAATATTAGTGTATCTCTATATTTATTGTAAATATATCATTTTATTTGTAATTTTAAGTTCAATATATATATTAATGTTAGTTATAATATTTTGTATATTACTACACATATTTTCCAATTTTTATACAATTTTTTTTATTTTTTAAAAAATGTCATATTTCCACCGAAATCAATATATCCGTCGATATTTCCGTAAAATCAAGGTACCGATATTTCTATCGATACCGAAATTTTTGTCCTTGGTCTTAAGCTAGTTTGATGACAAATTTCAATGGATGATTAAAAGCTTCGACATTGAAGTATCAAGAATGGCAAAAGACAGCCTCGAGGAGGATGCGCAAAATAATGAAGGAAATATATATGGCCACGTTATCGTTGGTTTGGAAGCTGCAAGAAAGAGGACACGTGGATATATTCCATTTCCGGCAGCCTCTAGAAGTATAATGCCCATCCTCTATTGTCGGATAAAAAAAAAAGAAGTATAATGCCCATCCTCTACTGTCAGTCGTCTGATTAAAAAAAAAAAACAGATTTTCAGATTAAAATTTATCATTTTCTGAAATTTGATTTAAAATATGTATTTTATGGAATTGATCTTATGTTTTCTCTAGATTTTATTTTGAAATTTATGTAATTTAGGGGTGTATTGGTTGTGGAGTTGTAGGATTTTTTTAGAGTTTCAATGTCTGGGATATTCAATCCGAATTTTTAAAAGTCTTTAAAAATCTTGAGGTATTCAAGCCGAATTTTCAAAAGTTTTAAATCCCGAGGTATTCAATACGGATTTTAAAAGTCTTAAAAATTCTTTAGGTATTCAACAGTTTATGTATTTGAATACTCTATGGATTTTCTTTGATTCTCTTCCAAAAATATAAATAGATTTCACTCTCCAAAATCTCTTCTAACAACCAGAGATTTCAACGTATTCTCTCAGAGAACTCTGAAGATGAATGTATAAATTTAATATTTCACTAGATGTCGATATTAATTGAAAATTCTTAATAGAAATAATAAACTTTAATAAATTAAGTTTTCATATACGGGAGGAAGATGAACAAGATTAGATCGTGGCTATTGTATCAATTTAATATTTCAATAGATGTCGATATTGAAAATTCTTAACATAAATGATGAAAATTCAAAATTAATAGATATTTACGATTAAAATATTCTCAACTTAAATAACTATAATATTGATAAAAAGGATAATTATATTTGTATAAATTAATCATACGAATTACTATTGATATTTTCCAATTGAATTTGATATTTATTGATAGAGAGTAATTATATTTGTATAAGATAATCATAGATATAATTAGATATTGATATATTCATAAATTTGAAGTATTGATAAGTATTGATATATTCGTCGATAATGATATTTTGAATTTGATATTTATCGACATTTATTTGATATTTCATTTCTAAATAATTTGGATAACTTTTTTTTATATACAAGTGTGTTCAATATACATTTGCATCAATAGTTCCAGCGTCGCAGTCAATGGAAATCCATGTAAATCAATAAAAAAAAGTGTATTCTACAATCATGTCAAATCTAAAAAAAAAAAGTCAGCCAAACCCTGCATGCAGTCTATGAATTTTATAAATTCACAGACTTTTTAAAGTGCAAAAAAATCCAATAGAATCTCAATTGAATACACCCCTCTTAATTAAACGCTTGTTTAAGTTCACTAAAGTTATTGTAATTTTCTGAAAATTACGAGTTTCTATAATTCCTTTAAAAATGGAATAGCATTAGCCGTGGCGGATCTAAAATTTAGAAATTGGGGGTGCGAAAAATAATAATAAAAATTATTGTAAAAAATTATAACACAACTAAAAGAAATAAATAAATATTACACACATGTGGCCATGGAGATTTGAACCCAATAAAACTAGTTGAGCCACATTACAACAATGATTAATTTGTTAATACTATATTATATCTACTATTTTTTAAGAAATTTGGGGTATAGTTGTACCCACAATACACCATATAGATACGCCGCTGAGCATTAGTGTCTTTAATGAAGCATTTTGATTTTTTCATATCTCCTTAGATTTTATTTAGTAATTTTCTCATTTTTATACAATAAACACAGGAAATGGACGGTCAAAATAAATTTACATAACCTTAATTATTTTTCTTCTCTGTATTTATTTCATCTAGATTTCTTAAATTATCTGTTTCTGTATTTATCTTGTAATTTCTTTTTATATATTTAAAAGAGCAAGTTGAAAGGGAGGCTGAGATTGTTGGCCAGATATTAATAGCAAACTTATTTTGAAAAGAGGCACTGCATTTTTTGCAGATTTGTAGGTTTCCTGCACGTGACTAAAGCTTTCATAATTGGACACTCTTTTAACTGTTCTTAACAAACTTTGCCTTTAATTTCCTTTTTTTTTTTTTTTAGAAATTAACAAATGAATAAAATGCAACTTACATTTATTACTAGATCAAGCAAGTGTGCAATAGGTATATTGGCCTATATCTAATTTCATATCAAGCTAACCATGATTTTTGTTCATCTATATAGTACAATAATTTCACTTGTTTATTCTATGGATTTGAATTATCTAATAATTCTATTTTTTAAGTGCCTGCTAGTTCAAGTGCAGGGGGGATTTTATGGTGCCTTTTCTTTCTTGGATAATGCAAACTACATTATAAAAAGAAAAAAGAATACTGTTAAAATATTTTAATTAACCCTACATATTATACTATAGTTAAGTTTTATAATGTTAAATATATGATCCTCATCATATTGTAGAGAGTGAAGACTTCTCAATGAAATAACAGGAATCAAAGATTTGCATGATATAATATTGAAATGGAATATTTAAAGAATAGCAACGTGAACTAAGAAGTATGCTTTCGTCATGATCAATCGCTACTACTAATTAATTATATAATAAGTAGTTTTGAGATGCTGGCTTAAAACAAAAAATTTAAAAATATAAAGTTTTGGGATACTATTGATGTGGTTTGTGTCCTTCACGTTATCGAACCAATTTTACAAAATAAATAATTCCAATGATTTTTATTATCAAATAGATGTATTATGCATATATACATATATAATTAAAGAGATTGCTTCTTCTTCGATTAATAGTTAATTTTAATTCATTATAAACCATAAAATATATATTGATTTGTAAAAATGGATTTTAATTAAATTATGAATAATAAGATTTGATGTAATTCTAATGAAGTAAGTGCACAAATTACACAAATTACACGTGAATGAGTACTAGTACTACACAAATAAATAGAGGTATCCGGTCGTTCTGAAAATCGGAACCATGAATCGTAGTTATGCGGCTCTGTTTCGGTTTTGGGTTTCAAATGGGGAACCGGTGGTTTATCTTTTTTTTTTTTAATTATATTATATAAATATAATATAATATTATGTTTTCTACTCTTTTATTTTAAGTTGTATTGATTATTATTTTTAATTTGTAATATAAGTTGCAATTTTTTTTACATTTATGGTTTGTATTTTGTTGTATTTAAATTGTAAGTTTTAATTTTTTTAAGTTGTAATTTTTAATTTATATCAAATTATAAACTCAAACAAAACTTTATTTTGTAATATATGAATAATTTGGAATATCTATTTGCAAATTTAATTTTAAAACAATTTAACAGATATTAAAAAACAAAAAAAAATTGAACTGTGGGTTCACAATCCTGAATCAAAACCGAAACTTCCACAATTTGATTTCAATTTGACCCTCCATAATTTTTGTAACTGTTCGACTTGTTTGGACAGCGCTACGAACTAGCTTAAGTGAAATAGAAGTTGTTATTAATTTGTAAAAGGAGAGAATTAATTAGAGTATAATTGAACCCACCCAACCACATTTAATTATACAGGCCACCACTGGTTTTAATCTTATTGCAGGTAGTTATATATATAATTATAACCTCAACTTCAACTCTTAAGTCATATATATCTACCTATATAAATTCTCCGACATCGTGAAAAACGCGTGGAGGTATACACCTAAATTGGTCCCAATCTCTCCATACGCGGACCTCCCAACATTTATTTATTATATTAATGATTTCCTACATTCAAGTTTATCTCATTACTTAATAATAATAATAATGATGGTAAATTTCAAAAATCGTGAGAAACTATGATCATTTTTATATTAAGGTATTTAAATTTCGAAACTTTATTGTACAACCTTTAACCTTTGTGCTGGTATCAAATGATCGCTACAAGTAATTGACGATGGAATATTCCTAAAATATTCTTATGTTGTAATTATTTGGATCAATTTTGAGAATATTCTTAATAAAAGTTCATGTCATTAATTGTTGATATCATAATAACACAACATAATTCACCTTTTATGACTTCACATATATTAAGGAATGTATTTAGCGTACATGAAAAATCGATTAAACCTTGTTTAATTTGATACTTGAAAAATGCTAAATATTTATTGTTGATTTCAAAAACAAGGGAAAATGCATTTAATATTCTTGTAACAAGAAAATTGAATTATAATTTTGGAACGAATAGGGGAAAGGGGGGGGGGGGGGGGGGGGGAACAATCTTAGTGAGAGAAATTGGAGTAAACACTTTGAAATTGAAATAAAGAACGTGCCAAAATGTGGATGTATATTAATCGACACCCACAAAAATAGGAGATTCCTCTTTCTACTTACCCTACCAAATTCTTAGCTATCTACCAAGCGTTGCTTGTTAGCAAGATGTTAGCTAGCGTGCACCTATTCCTCCATTATTTAATATTTCGCATGAAATGCAAGTGTATATAAAGTTGGACATTACACTTGAAAATGACCCTATTTAAGACTCAGAGAGAGAGATAGAGAGAGAGAGAGAATTTTAGAATTAAATATTCTTTTCTTGATTAGAATTCAACTATTTAGTCTACAATAGTATTATATTCTTAATTCAGTTCGATAGTCAGAATTAAAATGATATTGAATTTCAAAATCAAACTGGTCGATCAATTAAAACATAAAATTGAAGTTCGACCCCAATTGTAAATCTTGATTCGGTTCGATTATCCAATTCAAAAAATTCATTCCAGAATCTAGCAAAAAAATTCAACTTAATTTAAGTCGAAATTTGAGAGATCACTATTGAAATTAACTAATGGAAATAAAACCAAACTATATATTTTGGAATTGCAGAAGTGTTATTATAATAAGCCCACTTCTTTAGTTGATTAGACAATCCAACAACTCGATTTTTCGATCAATTTAATTTCTATGATATTTTTAAATTTTATTTTTGATAAATATGTAGTACAAAGCTAGTGCGTATATGTTTGTTATCCATATCAATGCACGATCTCGACAGAACACCTCCCTTTAATTTGATTGAGAATATATTCCATATAACATTTTTTTTTAAATAATGTACCATGGAACAAGTACACCTATGAACAAGCTGTACATACATATATCACTATGTACTTAGTATTTGTGGCCACACCTTTATTTATTTAGAATTTATTACATTAAGATAGACATGAAAATAAGATTGAAATAGAAAACTGGTCCTGAATCAACATGTAATAAGCATATTTAGTTTTAAATTCTTTACATCAACCAAAATATACTCATTTGTTCAAAATAAGTGTCGTTTTGAAATCTAAATTTTGATTCAAATTAAGTGTTGTTTTAAATTTTTATGCAATTTTATTCTCAAATTATCCCTATTAATATTCCTTAGCTAAAATTTAGGGATGTAATATGATATTGTTTATGGAACTAATTAGGATTCTCTTTCCAATTTTAATTCTAAATTACTTGATTAGTTATAAGAGGTGTATTTATTCAAAATTTTATGTTCAAACAAAGATAGTATGTACTTAATCATCATATAAAGTAACAACAATTATTTTCATGAATCTAAGTATGTCAGATGATCAACCAACAATTTATAATTCAATATTCACATATGAATTTATAAATATGAGTTTGCACGAGTTACAATAGAGTGCGGTGGGTTTTGATATTTCTATACCCATCCTATGAGGATTCAGGACAAAGGTAGAGTGGATGAAGAAAAAATAATATTAAATAGCAACTCTAAATATGTCCACTAATGACATGTAATGATCCCATCATCTGATTATATGAAAAATGAAATTAAAATATTTACTGAAAATCTCACACATCAACATGAACACATTAATGTGCCCACTATGAGTAGGTTAACAAAAACTATTATATTGAATAAATATACGATGGGTAGAATAATAAGACTGTTATATTGAATATATTATATTTGTTGAAATATTTAGAATTAATAAATTGAGTACCGTTTAGTTATATATTTAAGAAAAATAATTATATTTTATATTTTCATATGATATAATATAATTAATTTATATATGTACACGGAGGGATCGGGATGGTTTGACCCGTCTCTCCATCAATTCAGGGGCGGGTTAGATTCCCTGTTCAAATTCGGGTTATTTTGTCATCTTTATGAACTCGAACTCAGGTAATTAGGCTCAATCTCACGGATTTACTAATATTAATTAAATAATAACATTATCCCAAGATTATGGAGTGGGGTATATAATAAATAAATTAATAGAAAATAAAAGCATCCAGTTTTGGGCACACAGGTTTAGTGTTTGTGCAACGCCGACATTAGAAGTGGGTTTTCCAAGTTTCATGTGGTTTCATATCGTAATCTAAAATCCAAGTTGCTGAATTTTGCAGAAAATAACGAGTACCAAAGACAGGGCTCCTAGTTCCCATGTGATCATGGGTCCTAATTTGCAAATCCAAATTTCAAGCATAAGTCTTTGCTACAATTTTTTCTTTTACTAAATTAATCATTTTTTTATATACATACATACACATTATGTATTATTATTATTATACTCCATCTGTCCCAAAATAATTGTCACTTTATTATTTTAGATTTGCCCCAAAATATTTGTCATTATAGGATTTCAAGAAACATTTTCCACATTTCTTTTGCCCCCATTTATTCTTCCTTATTAAATGTTTTATTATCTCAAAGTAAGTATTGGAAATATAAAAAGAAGAAAAAAAGTAATGGGTAGATCAGTCATTTTGTAGGTCTCCTTAATTTGTGTGAAAAATGCTAAAACGTGAATTAATTTGGGACGGAGGGAGTATTATTTATATACATCTAATAGACTAATATACTTTTCCATTTGCTAAAGAAAAAGTACATTTCGATTGAATAATCAACCAAATATTATATTAATAACTAAAATTGTCAGTAAATTAAACCAATTATTTTGTGTTTAATTAATGGTTTTGTTATGATTTTTAATGGGTCATTCAGGGAATTAATCATGGGCTTTTGAAATATGTACATTTGATCAATAATGTACCTTTTCTTTTTATGATTTTTTTACAAGTAACAACAAGAAAAATAGGCATAGAGATAATATATATCTAAAAAAAGTATAATCTTATTGTGATGTAAATTATGTGTTGTTGCTTCAGATATTGGATCTCACATCACTAGTATGACTCAACATTTACATTATTTCACGGTTCAATAAAATTGTCAGTAATTTTATTTATGATTTGTGACATCTATAAAAAAGTTTTTTAATCAAAAGCTAATTAGTTATATAATTAACTATTTTTAGACTTTAAATTTATGGGGGTGGTGAGTCATATAATTTAGGTAAAGAAAAAAAAAGCCATAAAAAGGTAAGAAACAAAATAAGCATGGAACTAACTTTAGTGCATAGGAATTAGTTATGTGAGTTGACATAGAAGAGAGGTGTAAAATATCCTCATCATTTGGGCCATATACCTTGAATTAAGATGGAGTTAGAAAGTGCAAGTTGCGTGTACATTAAATTGACTTCGACTTAATGCGAGTCATGTTCCTCGTCATCGTGGATATAAGACATAGGTAGATACAATGGATCACTCTTTTAGGAAACTACATGTTACTCTCCAATTATTAACCTAAATTTGTTGCTTTCATGATTCAATCAACATTCTACAAATTAAAAAATAATTCATTGGGACCATAATTTGATGTTTGAGTATAAGATTCAAGGTTTAAATCTTGATGAATAGGAATAGAGTTAGATAATTGTTGTGGGGCTAAATAACTCTGGAGACTAAATCAAAATATTTAAACACCCATGTCGACAAATATACTGTTAAATAGGTTAAGTTTGGAGTATAAAACTTGTCTAGTAGTTCACTTTATTTTTTCATATGATTTATGGATTGTTTTATGGTAGCGAAATCTATTATGTACATACTTTCGAACAGTGATTGATGAAATTGAGTAGGTTTTATTGGGTTCTAATAAGCTCATAAATCATTAAATAAATTCAATAAATTTATGTATAAATGCGACTCTATACAAAAGTATCAAAAATCAAACCATTCTAAATTCAAAGTGACTGTATATTGACTGCAGTTGCTCAAATGCCGACTCTTCTTTACAGTTTCAAGCCTAAAAGAATAGCTAATAATATATTCAATTTCATGAAACTAAAAGTCCCTAAAAGCCACCTTAAAAAGGGTAGCCCAAAATAATAATAATAATAAAATCAGCTTTCAATTGCAAGTTGCAATCTTCCGAAAATGCCCTCCCAAGTGTACGAAGGTTGAAATTAAAAAAGTGGAACAATCCAATCAAATTTTAAGGAAGGGCAAAACGCCTTTTCAAATATCCCAACAGAATCATCTAGTTTCAACTTGCTGATAATTAACAATACTTTAACCATCAATATGCCTCTAAAGACGTTGGTTATTAGGTCAACATTTATCTTGTTAAAAAAGGCTCTTTTCTTGAATGAATAAGCATGTCTTATTTAGTGGAACATCATCTCACCAAAAGGGAACAATCTCAATCCAATCTACAAGAAGTAATTCTCTTCTTTACAAACACTACTCTCCATCCTAATCCCCATATCCCTAATTTATCCAATAACCACACTTGATTTACTTGCAATTGACTTACTTTCCCTTATTTAATCTTAATTCAAACATCCATGTAATTTTGAAAACATGACTAAACCTAGAAGATAAAATACATTTATATATGGACATTTGTAGGTCTGAAATCATTCGTACTTTAAATTTACTAAACACCAATAGATATATTAATATTCATACGTACTCATGATGGAAGTTTTATTAAACAATACAAAAAATCAAAATTTAAAGAATATTACGACATTCTATAATACACAAAATCTTCAAATAATTCAACATAACATCATGTTAACTGTAAATATATATATATATACACTTTTTATTTTACAAAGTAAATATATATACAAATATATAAACATTATCTGTGTTATAATAAAAGTTTAGAAGTACTTATTAGAAAAATACATTTGTTTTCTATTAAATATCCGTGAATTTCACCTAGATTTCGTTTATTTATCTTTGCATTTCTTTAATAAAAAAAAGTTTTAAAGTTATCATTATCCATAATGATATTTCCATATCTAGTGATTTCAGAGATAGTAGGTACTAGAGTTAATATATCAAAATAATATAACTTATGTTGAATGTATGTGTAATATATTATTAATGTATAAATTCAATGTATAAACAATAAAATCGAATGGCCATGATTAAACCAAAATCAAGAGACAGTATAGCAAGATTTTGTGATATCAGGGCTCATATATAGATACTAGAAATATATCAAAATAGTATAACTTTTGGTTATCAATGGATATGTAATTAATTAAGTAGAAATTCAATGTATAAACTATAAAAGCGAAAGGCATAATCAAACACAAAATCAAGAGAAAGTATAACAAGATTTTGTGCTCATATATAGATACTAGATATATAACAAAACAATATAACTCTTGGTGAATGAATATATAATTACTTAAGTACAAATTCAATGTATAAACTATAAAAGCGGATAGCCATAATTAAACCAAAATCAAGAAAAAATATAACTAGATTTTTTGATTTCAGATATAGTTATAGATACTAGATATATATCAAAACAATATAACTCATGGTGAATAAATATGCAATTAATTATCTACAAATTCAATGTATAAGCTATAAATTCGAATTGCCCTAATTAATCCTAAATCAAAAGCTATCGAGTAAAACAAGATTTTTTGTTAAGAAAATCTATAGAGTCGTTAAATGAAATGAGTTATTGTGGAAGCAGATGATGAATACAAATGTGAAATCGAAAAAAGTGGGATTGTGTTTGTTGAACCATGGAGTCTAAATAACCCACTATTATTATTAACCACGTTTTTCCATAATAATATCCCTCTTTCCTTGCACGTGCTTTTTATATTTAGCAGCAAATCTTACACACACGTTTGCGTCACCTATTCATTCAATGAATCCTTACACAAATTGAATCCTCCTATAAATACAATTCCCCTGTTTCACTCTTTACTCCTAAACCCTTCTCTCTTCTTTCTCTCTCTTCTTTCACAAGAAACCCAAGAAATGGATTGGATTCGCGGCGAGAGATTGGGCTGTGGCAGTTTTGGCCAGGTGAATTTGGCGGTGGCGAAGAATCAGAGCTCCTTTCTGCCTCCATTAATGGCGGTGAAGTCTTGCTGGGTTTCTCACTCATCATCTCTGGTCAACGAGAAGTCTGTGTTGGAGGAGCTTAATAATTGTCCTGAGATTATTCAGTGCTACGGCGAAAGCATAACATGCGAGAACGGTGAAAAGCTGTATAATGTGTTGCTGGAGTACGCCGCCGGCGGCTCTCTGGCGGATAAGATCAAACATTACGGCGATCGGCGGCTGTCGGAGATGGAGGTCCGGCAGTACACGAAGGCGTTGCTGAGGGGGCTGAATTATATCCACAAGTTCGGATACGTGCACTGCGACATCAAGCTCCAGAACATTCTGCTCTGCGGTGACGGCGCTGTGAAGATCGCCGATTTCGGATTGGCGAAGAGGAGCGGCGGCGGCGGCGGCACGATTCGGGGAACTCCGATGTACATGTCGCCGGAGATGGTCGCCGGCGCCGAGCAGGAGGCGGCGGCGGATGTCTGGGCGCTCGGCTGCGCGGTGGTGGAGATGGCGTCGGGGGCTCCGGCGTGGGGCACCTCCGACGTGGGCCCGCTGCTGTGGAGAATCGGGGTCAAGGAAGAGTCGCCGGAGATTCCGGGGGTATTTTCGGAAGATGGGAAGGATTTTCTTCGGAGATGTTTTGTGAAGGATCCCAATGAAAGATGGACGGCCGAGATGCTTTTAAATCATCCCTTTGTTCGTGTTCAAGATTTTCAAGTTAAGAACGGAACCTTGGCGTCTCCGAGGGGTCCATTTGATTTTGAAGATTGGGAGTCGTCGGCGTCGACGTCGACGTCGGCAACGTGTTCAATTACATCTTTACCCTTGGCGGCGGAGTCTGACTCGTGGGATTTCGAGGGGTCAAATTTGGGACAAAGTTCGTGGTCCATTGCACCGGCGGAGAGGCTGCAGGGTTTGGTCAAAGGGCAAGGTCCTGATTGGTCTGTTTCCGATGATTGGATCAACGTCAGGTGACGGAGAAGATTTTGATCACAACAGAATTCAGAGTATCAGATTTTTTGAAGATTTTTATCTCTGAGAGCTGATTTTTTGATAGATTTTTTCACTTTATTAACTTTTACTTTATTTACCTCTAAAAAGGAAAAAATAGAGAATAGATATGATAAAATATTAGAAATTCAATATTGGATTGGTGTAAATATGAATTGATGAAGGCTTCTTTCTTGTAATTGGAGGCGATTTTAATTAGCCGCAGTGTGTACAGAATGATTGGCGCCTTTACTTTAGTAAATAATAGTATTGTGTGACATTCACAATTCATTAAAATCTGTTTTTATTGTTATGATAATAATATTTGTTGGGAAACGGAGACATTCATTGATATCTCCTTTCATGTATCTTCCAACCCACTTGCCCATTCCTTTTCTGATTTGGCAACTTGCATTTTGCAGTGTTTGAATAATTCATGCTATTTGGTATTTACTGCTCCATTATTATTCAAAATATAATTTATTGACAACTTTAATGGTAACTCTATAATAGTCTGATTTCGATATACCTAAAACTTTATATAAATTCGTGTTACGTAAAATTTATATGAGATTTCATGAGACGATAAGAGTCAAACATGTATCAAAAGAAATAATACAAGGTTTTGTTGATTTTTTTTTTTTAGCTACATGTTAAGTTTTATTTTTTTTTAAGACATTTTTAATAGTTATGTCACTCTAGTTTTGGTGTCACAGATTATAGAGTTGGGGCGAAATAATTTGGGTTTGCATCATGTAAATGAAATAGTCTAAGTTTGTTGGTACGTAGGAGTAGATAGAACAACATGAATTTTGAAAGGGGTTTTGTATGATGGGCTGATGTAGATGAAACAACCTACAAGAACCTGAATTTCAGCAATACATGTAAAAAGGAAAAAAGTGTTCATAAAAAATATCTTGTAAAATAATCAATTTTAAATTACAACTAAAAATAATATTTTCCAATTATAAGTGGTTGGGAAAAGAAAAAAAAGAAAAAAAAAAAAGCGGAGAAGTTTAACCTAAAAATCACTTTCTTGCTTTCTGACCTAATACCTAAAATCAGCTAAATAGATCAAAAGGAATCATCAAGCTCATCAACACATCCAATCCAATGCATTGCTTGTTAGCGTCTAAAGTATATTAATTAATAAGGGACTTTTATCAAATGTAGAAATTATTTTATAATATCCTTTATGGTTAATTATCTAAAAATTCACAATCTTTAATTGCATTGTCATTTCAACTAAAATTTTCATTATTGATTAAAAATAACATAATTTTATATATGTAATGTATTTTCTGACCTAATCAGTTTTTTAACCACACTAGTGTAATTTGACACGTCAACATTTTTATTTTTCAAAACCGACCAAGGTTAGAAAACATACTACATATATGAGGTTATATTCTTTTCACCAATAATGAAAAATTTGGTTAAAATAACAATCCATGTAAATGTTATGATTTTTCTAACAATTAACCCTAACCTTTAATACTTGAATTTCCCTGAACAATGAAATAATTTGAAAGTTGATGGTGTACAGATATTCCAAACAAATACTTTCACCAATGACAAAATTATAATTGAAACCCTAAGTTTTATATAAAAAAAAAAACTCCTATTTTTTTGAATCCATATAAAAAATACTATTTAAATGAGTGATATAAATGAATTATGGTAAATTAAAGTAAAACCACGTTGGACAAACATTTAGGTGGGCGAGACATTTTTGCAACTATAAATAATAAAACTTCTTCTTTGCCACTAATGAGTGTAAATGGCAATGTCAAAATAGACATAGATGGCAAATAAATTCAATTTTACCAACCAATATGAATGACAAGTATTTAGTATATTAGATAGATAATTATGGTAACTCTCTTGGAAGATAGAAAATATAATAAATGCGACATGAACCATATGTTATGGTTGGCGACTACATAGGTTTATTTTGATTTATAGTATCTGAATATATCTCTTTATTTATTCCCTGCTTGCTGGCTTCCTACCCATCTTTCTTCTTTCTTTATACCAATTACCAATTTATTTATTTTTTTCCCACCTATCTCAGTATCTTGGCATATTTAATGTAGTGTGTCTATACATGTATAATAATAATGATAATAATAATAATAATATTAATAACATATGACAGTAAGGGATATTGCAACTTGGCCACCTTGTACAATTTGATAGAATCACATGTTGCCCATAATAACAACTGTTGACAATGAATGTTGTTAACTTGTTACAGCTTATCATATTATCTGTTGGAAATAATAATGATGGTAGATGATTTTTCTATAGGATCTTCCAATTTGATGTGTGAATTTGTTAATTCTAATTTTCTAAGGACTATCATCTGTGAGACCGTTTTACGATGCATTTGATTTTATAAGATAAATCAATCTATGACCCACACAAAATCAAGTGGACTTTTATAACTATCCCATTAATTTGTCACTTTTGTTTTGCTTAGTAGATATTACAAACTATAAATAGATTTATAAATTACATAGAGGAGGCCCAAACCCAAACTTACAAGACACTAATCTGAAAATTTAACCAAGTATTGGGCCGAGGTCCAATGTTGAAGGCGAATTCGAGCCCAATAAGAAAAACTTGGCCCAGCCCATTATAGGGTTTCTGGAACTGGAAAACGAAGATGAAGAGCCAATCATTTTGGCGCGAAAACACGCATTCCCGCCATTTAAGACCTTGTACATTTCCGCTTCTCTCAGATTATCAGATCTGGTAAGCGAAGCAGAAAAAACTGTTTCTTGAGTAACATACAGAGAGAAGGAAGCAGCTATGTCTGACGAGCAGCCGGCAGAAGCGGGCCGCCGGCGGAACCGGGGCACAACCGCGACGGCGCGTAAGGAAGCGCTCGAGCTTCTCAAGGCAATACGCCGCGGCGGTCGCCGGGAGATGGATGATGGTGGCTTCCAGGTGAAAATGGAGCAGCCAATTTACGACACCGTAGATGACGATGAGTATGAAGTTCTCGTTGCTAAGCGCCGTGAAGAGGCCAAGGGTTTTATTGTTGACGACGATGGCTTAGGGTACGGCGATGAAGGTCAGGAAGAAGATTGGTCAGTTGCCGGGGGAGCCTTGTCCTCCGAAGGCTCCGATGAAGAATCTGAAAAGCCGAAAAAGAAGAATAAAAATTCTAATTCGGAGAAGAAGGAGCTTCCCAAGAAACCATCTGCGCTGGCGTCTGCGGCAGCTTTGATGGGTAAGCAAAGGATTTCCAATATGTTCACCTCGTCTGTATTTAAGAAAGATGTACAGAAGAATGTTTCATGTGATAGTATTGTTGATGATGTGATTGCTGAGTTTGCTCCTGATGAGAAGGATAGGGAGCGGAGAAGGAGAACTAATTTAAACAATTTAGGTTTGAACAAACCGAACAATTTTCCTTCAGATTCTTTAGGGATTTTGCCTGTCAAGATTGAGAAGCCTGTTGTTAGTAGTCTTAATTTAGAAGCTGCAAATGAAATTAAAGGAACTACCAGCTCTAGTGATGCAAATGGTGAGTCATGGAAGAGTTATTCGGAACAAGATGAAAATAGCAAGAGTGAGCACAATGGTTTGCATATATCTGAAAGAGGAACTAATTCAGCTGGCACGATAAAGAATGAAGAAATTAGGGATAAAAAAGAAACTATAGTGTGTGAGGATAAAGAATGCTCGTTGATTAACTCCGAATTAAAGGAGGTGGAGAAAAAGGTGTTTTCTCTCAATGCGAAAACTGATGAGGTAAAAGATCCGGCTTTGAGTGCTACTGTAGGGTGGCAAGCAGTGAGAAGTGCAGGGATTGTTGATTGCAATGGGTCTGGTCCTACAGGGGGGAATAATACCACGAGCAGTGAGGAGAAATTGGATTTTGAAATGGAGCCGGATGGATCATTGCCTTTCTATATGCTTGATGCACATGAGGAGATTTATGGTGCTAATGCTGGGAATCTCTACCTATTTGGAAAGGTATGCTGAGCTTTACGTTGTGCTTATGGCACATCTTATTAGTTTGTCATTCTCTCCTAATCTAAAGCTAATCATGGACTGGGCTCGTAATTCTGATTATGTTGATTTATTAACAATGTTTGACTTTTAGATAACTTTCCACATTGTCAGAAAATAATATGAACCCACTACATATCCTTTTCGATTGAAGTATTGCAGTATTTCAGTTAGAAATTTAGGTTTCAGCTAAGGTTTCCCTGTCAATATTTTAAAGTTGAATTTATGCAAGCTTGCTTTTTCTTTGTTTGTTTTCTTTATTCAAAAGTTATATAAAAAGGATAAATTATTAGTTTTGTATATTATTGGTCTTTTAGAGAACATATATCTTTAAAGGAATTGGCATGTATAGTTTTCCCTCCTATTATCTAGCTGTTTCCATCATTCGAATGTTCTTTTAATTTCAGGAAGGAAATGGATGGTTATTTTCTGCTTTCCTAGTTTTTTTTATTTTTTATTTATTTACAGAAGAGTGTTATGTGAACTCCTGATTCTTGCATGCTCCTGTGTGAAGCCTTTGGCTTTTATCGTGGTTTTTGTCCATTGCACCTTGTATATATTTTCTTGTTTACATGACCATATTTTATTAATGCTCCTATACATTCTATAATATTTGTGATATGTTAGTTTTTTCTCTTGTTAGTAATTTAATCGCAACCTAATGTTCTTAAAAAAACGAATCAACAGTATAATGCTCATGCCTCCTCAAATAACTTGTCTTGTATGCAACTAAAATTTTCCATGAATGGGACTTTGGATCCTGTTACTTTCTTTTCTTTTTCCTTTTCTTCTCTGGATAAAAATATAAAAATGGGGATTCCTAAATTGACATCTGACGGTGGTTATGGTAATCAAGGTCAAATCAAAAGGTACATACCACAGTTGCTGTGTGGTAGTAAAAAACATGCAGAGATGTGTGTATGCGATCCCAACTGTTTCCTTCATGCACAATGACACATTAGAGCTAGAGAAAAATGTTGAAGAGTCTCGTAGGTCCCTCATGGCTTCTAAGGATACAATTGCAAAGCAAGGGAGAGATGGTGGGAGGTTGCAAATGTCATCAGTACAACTCAAAGGCACAATTTCAAAGCTAGAGAAAGATGTTGAAGAGTCTCAAACAGCTTTACGAACTCGACTACATGTAATAATAATGTCATCTTGTACTTACATATGCGTTGTGTTTCATTTATCGTTGATGGAATTTCTTTCTCAGGAGTTGGCGTCAGAGTCGAAGACTGAAATGACAAAGGAGTTATTGGAACGAAATGTTTCTACTTTTAGCATGGCGCCTGTTAAGGTTGGTAGATATAATGCATCGAATCATTTTTTGAACAAGATGGTTAAAGTCCACTAAAATGACTTCTTGATTCTTGTTATTCAAATTAAAATATGAATTATACTGCTATTCTGCAAAATAGAATTCTGATACATTCTGTGGTTCTTTGCTTCTCTTCTAGAGAAATTATGCATTTGAGAGATCGGATATACCCCATGGGGAGAATTATGTCCTCAAGATCAACTATCCATTCAAGGTAGGCTAAAGCTGATGCAATATATTCTGTTTAGATTAATTTAAACTCTAAACATTCTATGTGGGTGTTCAAGCAAACCCTGTAGATTGGGTTGCAATGGTTCTAAACACTGCATGTGAGGGAATGTCAATTGATCTGAGGCCTATTTCTCTCTATCACTTTAAGTTCACATCACTGGTTTTTATCTTTACAGGAACCACCGCTTCCATCAGATCTCAAAGGAAACCACTTCTGTGCTTTACTTGGAACTCATAATAGGTATCAGTTAATGCTGTCTCCTGCCGGTCATTCTAATAGCTTGAAGATTACCTTCGACTAGTGCTACAAATTGGGAACTTTTTTTATCATCTAGAGAAATTTATTTTGGAATATTTACTAGTTCACCAGATGTACTGTCTAATAGTCTGTCCTCATACTTTCACTGTGCTTATGGTTTGGGACTTTAAACACTTATCAAAAATGTCTCACAAGTCTCTACCTCTATTTTTTAGCTGATCCCATGTTTCAGTAAAATTTAGTTTCAAGGTGAATTCCTCTGTGATGAGGTTATGCATATTCTAATCTATGCACTCATAGCACACCCTCTCAGAGAAAGAAGAATTGTAATGATTCATGTTGTATGCAGCGCCTTGGAGCTTTTCCTAATTAAAAGGAAAATAAAAGGACCGTCATGGCTATCAATCTCAAAATTCTCCAGCTGTGCAGCTTCACAGCGTGTGAGTCTTCTTAGACATCTCCATATTATATTATTAAGATGCTTCAGTGTTCATCATGCAATAATATATTTTTTTCACATTCCAAATAGGTGAGCTGGTGCAAGTTTGAGGTTACTGTGGATATTCCAAAGGATATCCAAGTTTCAACTTCCTCGAAGAACACTTCTGAGATTCCTCCAGTAGTAGTTACAGCAATAAATTTGAAAACCATCCTCAATGAAAAACAGAATGTAAACGAAATTGTCTCTGCATCTGTCATTTGCTGCCACAGGGCCAAGGTATATCATATGAAATACTGTTTGATGCTTCATCGATAACATCTTTCTTTTCTCCCTTTGTATAAATTCTTAATTCTGATTTTAGTTTTAGCACAAACCTTTTTTGTTTTAAGGATTGATGAATGACAAGCCTCTGTTTCTGCCTTTTCATTATTTGTGTTGTATTGTCTTTTTCTTTTTCTTGTTAGAGCCATAATTCAGATATAAGTTGATTGCTCTATGTGGTAGCATTACATTTCGCCTAGTTGAAATGTACCAATGATTGGCTATTGCTAATTTTCATACTGTTTATGATGTAGTCCATGTGCAACTGATTCCTTTCATTTTATAATTGTTTTCTTAGATATTATGCTGGTTGATCAGGTTTGCCTCTATTATAGTCATAAGAATGAACCTAACAATTGAGTGATGATTCTTCCAGATAGATATTCCCATGGTAACCTCAGACTGGACTCGTCCAGGTATGCTTAGTCATTTTACTGCTGTCTGTAAACTTGAGGGAGGCATATTTCCAATGGGTTTTGCAAAGGAGGCAGCTGAAAAAAATGCAAAGGCTGGGTCAAATGTTATTTGCTATGAAAGCAGGTAAGTTTTATTGCTAATGTGTCCATTGTTCGATTTAGTCTTCTTCTTTACGTCTATTCCAGTTTCTTTCGCCATAACATTTTTCATTCACGAAGATATCTTCTGTGTCTATAATTTTGAATTTCAGTGAAAGGGCTCTATTAAATCGTTTGATGATTGAGTTGCACAAACTGGATACCGATGTCTTAGTTGGGCACAATATATCTGGGTTTGATCTGGATGTCCTTCTTCACAGAGTCCAGGTATTTATATATGCTAGGAGCTAAATTTCAATTTTGGATACTTAAATGGACTATATCCTCCTTGTAGCACCTTCAACTGACATTGTGAAGTTGTAGATTTCTTTTCTTACTTAGGTCTACTTTTGTTGATATTTATCACCCATCTCAACCTGCTCTTCTCATGCATGCTCTTATAGTTATATTTATCAGGCTTCTTAATACTCAGCCAACTATTATTTAAATCTGTTGCTTTTTCTCAAAATGTTTTACTCGAGCCCAAGTGTCCAACACTATTATTTGCTCTTTGTCACTGGCTCTTGTTAGTATTTTATTTGAGTGGTTTCATGCAGAGTTTTTCACCCTCAGAATGCCTCACATATTGCATTTTGCAGGCATGCAGGGTGCCCAGTAATATGTGGTCAAAAATAGGCCGTCTCAAACGCTCAGCTATGCCCAAACTTAATAAAGGAAGCTCAGTGTTTGGTTCAGGAGCAAGTCCAGGAATCATGTCATGCATTGCTGGCCGTCTCTTATGTGACACTTATATTTGTTCTCGTGACCTATTAAAGGAGGTGGGTTCTAGTGTTTTACTTTACTGTGGTTCTTATTGCTTCTTATTGCCTATCACTTTTGCCTTTTCCAGGTTAGCTATTCCTTGACACAACTAGCAAAGACACAGCTGAATAAGGACCGCAAGGAAATCAGACCACATGATATTCCTTCAATGTTTCAAAGTTCTGAATCACTTATGGAACTTGTAAGCCCTCACATTCTCTTTGAAAATTCATCTTGTATTTTCTTTTATTACGAGGCTCCAATTCAACAAATCTTAGATTAGCAAATTAATTGAAGGCATAGGAGGGCAGGCTTCTTATAACATGGATATTAAGTGATTGTATGACTTGGAGAATGAATGTTGTGCATCCAACCTTGCAAGTAGCTGGATGTGCCTTGATGATGAAGATGATTTCAACTATCAGTATAGAACATGATTTTCTAATTCGGAATATAGGTATTGCATAGGACAGTAGAATAAAAATGAGTTCACTTTAGGTGCATTCCTTCTCTGTAATCAGTTGCATGCCAACTCCAATGTATACTTTCTATCTAGAATGAAACCAAATTACCTTGAGCTGTAATGTAATGTTTTCCAAGCCCATAACCTTGGTCGTGTCTTTTCTGGAAACTTCTAGTTGCAGTGTTCTCTGGCTTTCTGTGCAGACCTTCACTCTTCAATCATAAATTACACCTGGATGATTTTATATTATTTTCCTGTTGGAGTGGTAGAGAGGCATCTTTTTTTTCAAAGCTCAGTTTTTGATGTATCAACTAAAACTACTTATCTGCTTAATTGCATTATATGTACTTTTTTCACGGTTTGCAGATTGAGTTTGGTGAAACAGATGCATGGTTGTCAATGGAACTCATGTTCCATTTGAGTGTTCTTCCCCTCACGCGTCAACTGACTAATATTAGTGGAAATCTTTGGCATAAAACGCTACAGGTGAAGTTTTTAGTGACTTTGAGTGATGTATCATCATATAAGATCCCAGTCACTAAAAATTGTAGGCTCTAAGAATGTGTATTTTGGTTAATTTCAGGGTGCCAGGGCTCAAAGAGTTGAATATCTTTTATTACATGCATTCCACGCCAAGAAATTTATTGTGCCAGACAAGTTTTCTGCACAATCCAAAGATACAAGGACTGTAAAACGTAAAACTAGTACTGGTGTTAAGAGCAATGAGATAGATCCTGATGATACAATTATCGATAATGAGCTTCCAGAAAACCATCATGGAAAAACAAAGAAGGTACCTTCCTACTCTGGGGGACTGGTGCTGGAGCCAAAGAAAGGACTCTATGACAAGTATATTTTACTTCTGGATTTCAACAGTCTTTACCCTTCCATTATTCAGGTTAGTTGTATATCTTTTCATTCATTAGTCCCTTTTTTAGCATGCTCCCCCCATCATCTAACTGAATTCAATTCAAATTTTTTATCTTTTAGATGTTTAATTCTCTTTTTTCTGTTTTGCAGGAATACAACATCTGTTTTACTACTGTTGAAAGATCTGGTGATGGATCTATTCCCCGTCTACCATCTAGTAAAAGGCCTGGTGTTCTACCTGAGGTAAAACATTCCATGCCCAATATAAATTGGTAACATCAGATCAGTAGCTCTATGCAACTGTAACTAAATATTTGGCTCCAGGAAATTCTTTTGCTAAGATTCGCCAGTATCTGTGTATTTCTTTAGTTATTAAAGCAGAAAAACATGGAATTTCCAAATTTGAGTGACCTTGATAGTGACAGACATGACCCACATGCTCATGGATCTCTTTTTATTTGTATAGAAGTAAGAGACTGCGAAGGATCTTGATAGATATATGCCCTTTTAAAATAAAATTAACTGGCACTACTTTAATCAATATAAACCATGAAACTACTGCAAATGATGTGGCCAATTTATGTACATTATAATGAGTATCTGGCTGACATTTCTATTAACAAGATAACAATTATTTAATTAGCAGTGAAAATTAGCTAGTGAAAATTAAATTGATATGACTACGTCTAAATTAACAGTGAAAACTATTAAGTACTAAGCAATTTATTGATTAGCCAAGATATCTTGATTCTTAATTTTGCTTATGCATACATATAATCTTGTATTGATAATATGTATTATTCAGTTGCTTAAGAATTTGGTGGAGAGAAGAAGAATGGTAAAGACATGGTTAAAAACAGCATCTGGTCTCAAAGTTCAGCAACTTGACATACAGCAACAAGCTCTCAAGTTGACCGCAAATAGGTATGTGCTTAATCTTTTAACTTCTTTTTCTGCTTCTTCTATTGGCTTTTTGTTATTTATTGGTTTCAACCAATTGTGTAGCATGTATGGATGCCTAGGGTTCTCCAACTCCAGATTTTATGCAAAACCTCTTGCAGAACTTATAACACTACAAGTAAGAAGGTTATTATTTAGTGATTGATTGAAGTGATGCAGTTGACTAACTTTGTATTTTTATCTATAGGGAAGGGAGATTTTACAGAGTACTGTTGATCTTGTTCAAAATACTCTAAATTTAGAGGTTCGTAGACTCATAATTGCTTGATGTTCTAGTATGTATTTCTATTTTAACTGCTACTTGTGGACCTTCTAAGCATTTTTTTTTTTTTTTAATCTTAGCAGGTTATTTATGGTGACACTGATTCAATTATGATTTATAGTGGGCTTGATGATATAGCAAAAGCTAGATCGATAGCAGGGAAGGTGATTCAGGAGGTGTGTTTGAATCTATGTTGCTCATTTTGACAATCAATTTGTTTCTGCTTCAATTAATGAAATGGGATGGCTCACTCTTCTTATGACGATCAATTTAGAGCATAAGACATTCCTTGGTTTCTTGATTGTTTTATTCTTAAAATGCCTGTGAGCCCAAAATCATGGACTGATATGATGATTGAGTTGTTGATATAGTGTTCAATTGATTTGACAATTTATTTTAATTAAGGTTCTTGGAGTTGTAATAGAAGATTTTCCATCCATATTTTCATCTGTTGAACTGCATAAAGCTGAATTAGTATCATATTCTGTCCAGCACTGAAGTGGATTATATATTTTCATTTAAATGTCCTGGTAATGTGATACATAGGATGATTGTTATTTGATTTTGAAGGTTAACAAGAAATATAGGTGTCTTGAGATTGACCTTGATGGCTTGTACAAGAGAATGCTATTGCTCAAGAAGAAGAAATATGCGGCTGTCAAAATGCATTTTAAGGATGGTACATCTTATGAGGTAGCCTTCTTATATACTTCACTGGTTCTATTCAACTTAGGAACCTGAATTCTCTTCTGTTGCATTATCAATTGATTTTCATGCAGGTTATTGAACGGAAAGGTCTTGATATGGTTCGGCGTGACTGGAGCTTGTTGTCAAAGGAATTAGGAGATTTTTGCCTCACTCAAATTTTATCTGGCGGGTAAGTTGCTTTGTGCATTTTCTTTAGGTTAAGTTAGTGAGTCAACTTTGCCTCTGGTTAACTGTCTTCTAAACTTTCCTTATATGTGGTTCTTTCTAATGCTCTCAGGTCCTGTGAGGATGTTGTTGAAGTAATACACAACTCTCTCATGAAGGTACTTTTATGATCTTGTATGCATTTTTACCTAATAGCAAAATGTTAGGCTTCCTGATAGTTTCATTTGTTTTTTTGGTTTGGGAGTGGTGTTTAGTTAAGATTAGAATTAGTAGCAGCAGATATACATATATG
This sequence comes from Scutellaria galericulata, assembly GCA_946896805.1. Classification (NCBI taxonomy): domain Eukaryota; kingdom Viridiplantae; phylum Streptophyta; class Magnoliopsida; order Lamiales; family Lamiaceae; genus Scutellaria; species Scutellaria galericulata. Next base: position 14,286,674 of record OX335794.1, read on the forward strand.
AGCTGTCATATGCTATCAATAGTTGTCTTGGTGTTTGTTTTCTTGAAAATATATTAAAATCTAATGACTGAACATACAAACAAAATTTTTATGTTTTGATGATATTGCTAGAATTTTTTTATTTGTGTGTGGGTGTCTGCAAGGTGCCCCATCAAATATGTGTCTAGGATTGTCGCACCTAATGTCCTTGGCTAGTAGTTTATCACTAAAGTATGGGAGTAAGCTCAAGTAGCATATATCTTCTTAAGGCAACAATTCTACAAAAAAGTTGTGTAAATGAATCTTCATGACTTGTTATTGGGTGAATTTTGTTGTTTAAACTATCAACTTGCTTTATGTTGGAAAAAAGAAGTTTGAGCTTTACTTTGTTTTTAAGGGTGCGCAGTTATACTCTAAGCTTTGTTCTAGGAAAAAAATAGGAAGTTTATAGCAAAAAAGCCATGAGTGAATTGTGTATATTTAATTGTAGGTACAAGAGGAAATGAGGAATGGGCAAATACCACTGGAAAAATATGTCATAACAAAGACACTTACCAAACCACCTGAAGCATACCCTGATGCTAGAAATCAGCCTCATGTAGAAGTAAGTTCATAACATAACAAATTGTTTATAATATTCAGTGCCATCCTTCTGTATGTCAACTTTATATTCTTCCATGGTTTTTAGGTAGCACTTAGACTGAAGAGAAGTGGTTATGTTACTGGTTGTTCTGCTGGAGATACTGTACCTTATGTCATTTGCTGTGAGCAGGTCTGCCACATTTTCCAGTTCTATTTTTATCTGTTTCTCTTGTTTGAATTGTGTATGTTATGCATAAAAATTATAGAGGGCAGGATAACTTGTTGCGTGTATACTTGTAGGGAAATGGTACAACCTCCTCAGTTGGGATTGCCCAGCGAGCAAGACATCCCGATGAACTAAAGAGAGACAATGAAAACTGGATGATTGACATTGACTATTACCTTGCCCAGCAGGTATGAATTTTTATAGCCTGACTTTAAAAGTATAGCTGTTATTGGTTCTATTAATATGCGCCGCTTTCTACCACATTATATTTCTCAAAACCTTCAACAAATGATGTGTAGATTCACCCCGTGATATCACGTCTATGTGCATCTATTCAAGGTACAAGTCCATCACGTTTGGCTGATTGTTTGGGACTTGACCCATCAAAGGTAAATGACCTCTTTCTCTTTGTGTGTGCATGTATTCACACAGACACACAAAATATGTGTGTGGATGTGTGTAAAGAATACGAGTGATTGCATATGGTATGAATGCTTAATTGAGTTCAATATAATTTCTCAGTTCCAGAGTAAATCAAGTGATTTTGTAAGCAATGATCCATCCAGCTTGCTATCACTTGCGTTGGATGATGAGGAGAGGTACGTTGTCCATTCACGTATAAATAAAGTGCTGAGTCTGCTGGCTAAATCATCCGTGTATGAATAGTCAAAATCTAGATGTTTGTTGACAAAGTTTTTTTTTTTTTGACAAAGTTAATACCAAATATACATCGATGCACGGTTTTGTGATCATTGACCTGATAAGAAATTTATTGGCTTTCATAACCCCAATATTGAAAAAATAGTATTTGTATTTTCTGATAATTATGCATCATGAAAAGTTTCTTCTCCTTGCTTGTATGCAGATTCTTTTGTTTCTCATCTTATGTTTATTTTTTAAATTTTGAGGGTGATAACAACTAGCTACCTTTAAATGTGTTCTCACAAAATCCAAACGTCTTCTTGCATGCCTGAATTGTTTGCTCTTTATCCATCTTTGGTGAAAAGTAAGCAAAACTAGAATTTATTGGAATTAATGCAGTACCTATATTGCAGATACCGGGGTTGTGAACCTTTGGTTTTGTCATGCCCCTCATGCTCGGGCACCTTTGAATGCTCAACTATCTTGAATTCAGTATGTACATTAATCAATACAAAGCCAGAAAACATGCAAGCTGAATCTACAAATGATTTCTGGCACAAATTGCGCTGTCCAAAGTGCCCTGAGGAAGGAGATGGAGGGAGGATATCATCTGCCATTCTAGCTAACCAGGTATTTTTGTTTTTGGCGCTTGTGGAAGAGTCAAAACGTAAAATAGAAATTATCTTGGTCATTAAACTGTAAAAGAGTAACTATCTTACTTGTTAAACCATTTCTTTCGCTACCTTTCATTGATAGCTGTCTTCAACAAATACTAATTCTAGCATTTAAACATAGAAGTTCTCTTTCAGTTTCTATAAAAATATGAGTGAAATATATTGAGGTTACTTGAATGAGTTTATTCTATAATGGATTTGAAATCCTCAATTTCCATTTTAAATTAAATTTGATTGATTATTGCAAAAGATATGAAGGCTTTTAGCATCCTCCAAATCCTCTTCTCAAATGAAATCTTTCAATCTAGCAAGTTCTTTTGCATTTCTTTGGTTTAAAGTTATACTTGGTATTTCTTTCTGAAAAAGTAAATTGTAAGTGTGAATTTCTAGTATATTTCACTGTCATTTAAATAAATTTGCTCATCATTTAATTTTGGACAGCTTGATAGAGGTTTCATAACCATCTATATTTAAATGGTTACACTGCTCTACCACATACAAGTCATGTGTTTAATTATGGTTCAAACACTATCCTTCCAATTAACTCTGCCCTGCTTTTTATCAGGTAAAAAGACAAGCTGAAAGATTTATGTCAATATATTACAAGGGCCTGATGATGGTAAGTACTTGAATCACTAAACTAAGTGCTGCAACTAGAATTCAAGTATGCAATGCATTATCCTCATAAATTATATTGTCCAACAGTGTGATGATGAAACATGTAATTACATTACACGTGGTGTGAATCTTCGAGCACTGGGGGATTCTGAGAGAGGAACAACATGTCCAAATTATCCCCGCTGTAATGGACATCTTATTCGAAAGGTTTGTGCCTCTGAAACTAAACTAAACTTTATTTGTTGATAAACTGCAGTTGCTGATATTATTGGGTGTGATTTCTTTTCATTAGTACACGGAATCGGAGCTGTACAGACAGCTGACATATTTCTGTTACACTTTAGACACTGTACGCTGCATTGACAAGGTATTTTCTACCATTCTTTTAATCAATGAGTGTAAATTTACCAATACAACACTCACACACTACTAATAACTTGGAACATATTTTCAGGTTGAGAGTGATAAAAGATTGCTCGTGGAGAAAGAACTTGCGAGAATAAGGCCTATGGTGGAAACGGCAGCATTCATGGTTCAGAAAATACGCGATAGATGTGCTTACGGGTGGGTTCAGCTGACAGACTTCGTTGTTATAGTGTAACTTAACAAGTAAATTAAAGCTATAACAAAAGTGTTTTTATTCTGCAAAGAATTTAGATTGTGTTTTCATAATAGATATGATGCAATGCAACTGAAAGCTTTGCTTAATGTAAATATTGTGAGGTTATGTTGTAACATCGGCTCCTGTGGTTAGCTTACTGAACTCTTTTAGTTCAATGTATGTGCAAATGCTTTTTCCATTTTAATCCAAGATAAGATTTTGATGGATTTTTTTGTTTAAATTTGTGTTGCTTTCTTTTTAATTAATTTGAGGCTAATTATTTTTTCTTAAATAGTTTTTCTTGCACTTGGCTTTGAGAATTACATGTCAAGATTAACCTATGTTTGAATCATTTTATCTTTGGAGATAACATGTGGTTCCAATGAGCATTACCTGGGTATGTTTTATTTTAAAGAATGAGGGTTGCCTTGATTTGATTTGTTATTTTTCTATCTTTCTGATTTGCATCGTTTTCGGTTCAAATTTCAGTTGCCGGACATTTGCATCATTTATCTTTGGAGGTAACACAGTTCCAACAAACACTATGTAGATGTGTTTTATCTTAAGGAAAGAGGGTTGCCTCAACCCGACTTGTTATTCTTCTACCTTTCCGTTCCAAGCTTCTTAGCATTCTCTTTATAATATAATAGGAAAAATATAAGTCCATGTTTTTCTTCTATTTTCCGGACATTTGCATCATTTTAGCTTTGTAGTCTACACATAAAAGAGTGCTGCATTGACTCGACTTGTTATTCTTCTATCTTCTGTTCCAAGCTTCTAGACATTCTCATTGTAATAGAATAGGAAAAATATAAATCATCGTTGTCCTTCTGTTTCGTTCGCTTTTAGATATTGTGCAAAAATACATTTACCGGACTTATATTCAGAGGAAAAAAAGTACAAAATATTCCCACTCTTTGAAAAAAAAAAGTTTTAGAACTCAAAATTAGAGTCCATGGGTCTACCAACCCACGTGCGCGTGCACACATAAAAGAGCAACATTGCAACCTGTTGTAATAAAGAGGACTAAAAACACCCAATCAACTTCTAAGCTCACCTCATTACTAAGAGCACCCCAAGTTGTTGAATCACACTTAAATTAATTTCTAAGCACACCCCATTTGTTTCCTACTCTATCCTTATCCTAAAAACAGAAAGAAAAACATTCTTCCTCTACCAAGTGTTCGGTCCACCTCCCTTGCACCCTCGCCATCTTCAATCTTCTTCAATTCATTCATCCGAACGTCGGCCACAATAAACAAAAGTAAAAAAGAAACATACGTACCAACTGTTAGTATTAAGAACAATAAAATAAATAACTATATATAAAATTAATATTATAAAAAAATTAATTGAAAAAATAAATAAATAATACATAGTTGTTAATGTAAAAAATCAAATTGAAGGAAGTGTTTGCAATTGCAAGAAACCCCACAAGAGAATTAATCTTTTAATATAGTCAAAAAATGGTGTGTGTGTGTATATATATATCATTTTATAGCAAAAAAGTCAAAAAAAACACCAAAAACGCATAAACTACGCGTGCATAGCACTTCCGTTAACCTTAACGGAGTTGGAGATTTCGGGTTACATTTAGAAAACCATAAGGGGGTTTTGCGCATTTTTGAAAACACAGAGAGGTTTTTTGCCAATTTTTCAAATTATAAGGGGATTTCGTACAATTATCCCAAAAATTATATGATATATGTGTGAAGGGTATTTTAATCTTTTAATATCTATTTATTTTATATTTAAAAAATATGGGGTGAACTTAGAAGTTGTTGGGTTGACTTTAGTCATTTCCTATAATAAATTGTAGTTGTTGGCTTATAGCTTTTGTTGTTTATGGGTCTGTTTCTCTACACCACAAACCGTCACTTGTCTCCAACCTCCACGTCACTTCCTTCTTCACATATATATATGCATACAAAATAGGGTGGGACTATCCACACCCCACCCTTTTCTAACCACACCCCATTTTCTAATCTCACCCCAATTGAAATATCATCCACTTAAAATATTTCTAAACACACCCCAAAAATAGACTATTATACCATTTGACTAAAAAAAAAACAAAACTCAAAATTAAAAAAAAAATTGTGTTCATTTTCGAACAAGAAAGAACAAAAAGAAATCAAAACTTCCAACAAATTGTGTTCATTCGACTTCAAAAATCGAACAATTGGCATGGACACTCCAAGAGAATCTGATTCACGTAATCCAGGTTCGTATTTTACTCAAACCCTAAGTTAATTGGAACAATTTGGATCTTGAATAGTTGATATGTAAATTAGATTGAGTGATGGATAAAAATCGAACCATTTAGTATGTGTTATGGTTTGCGCATATAATTGTAGTGTATTGTGGTGAAATTTTCAGTTTAGGATGTTGAAAAATGTGGAAAATTCATGTTTCTTCTCGAACTTTGTTCGATTTTGGTTATTCGATTGTTATGCAGAGTGTTCGACTAAGGGTAGTCGAAGGAACTGGAGAATTTCAAATGGGATAGTTCGAACACATGGCAAAGTGTTCAAACTTTGGAAGTTGAACATACCCAAGATGTTCAAACATTGTGGTTCAAACATATCCCTTGTCGTTCAATTTTTTATGTTCGAACATAGCTTATGTGTTCAACTCAACAAGTTCGAACATAACTTATGTGTTCAACTCGACAAGTTCGAACATTTTGTAGTGCGTTCAACTATGTATGTTCGAACATAGCTTAAGTCGTTCAACTCAAATAGTCGAACATACCATATTGTGTTCGATTGGATGTTCCAAATTTACAACGTATGACTTTCTTATTTTTTGTTATTGACACGTTTTGTCCACTACTTGTAGGTGACATACTCTACGTGAGGAGGAAGAAACGACCAACGGTTTCTGAAAGAAAACGTAGAAATGAAGAGTTTGCTGCCACTACTGAACACGTGATTGAATACGTGTATGCTCCTTCGGTGGATGAAGAAGTTGCAGTAGACAAAACTGAGGCGTTCATGAACGAGCTCCCCGAGATAGCTGCAGATATGAATTTGCTTGAGAATGAGGCTGTGAATTAACGGATGTGTATTTGAGATTTTAAGGTTGGATATTTATTAACATGTGATATTTAGTAACTTATGTTTGATATGGCCTGAAGTAATATTGTTCGCATTGAGGTCGGATATTCGTTTGTAGCTCATGTATGAAAATCGAATTGTAAATGGACAATGAAACTCGGCTTGTTCGACTTAAGAATTCGAACACTTTGTAGCCCGTTCGATTCTCAAAATCGAACACATCAAAGCCTGTTCGACTTAAGAATTCGAACACTTTGTAGCTCATTCGAATTCTCAGTATCGAACACATCAAAGCCTGTTCGAGTTACATAAGTCGAACACTCTTTAGTAATTTCGAAAATGTAAGTCGAACATTTTTCATAGTGTTCGAATTTCATAATTTGAACATTCTCAATTGTGTTCGAATTCGAAAATTGAACATTTCTCATAGTGTTCAACTTTCATAGTTCGAACGTCTGGTGTATTTTTCGACTTCTTAATTCGAACAGTAGAACAAAAGCGCACAGTAATGCAATAACCCTAACAAACAGATCCAAAACCAATGGACATTTTAACATTCAATTAAACCAAACACCATAATACATCTTAGTACAATTTACCAACAATTACCAACAATCGAATTAAACTCAATACAACAATCGAATCACAGTCATCAACACAATCTAATCACTATCAGGAATATCCACACTCGCAACACCAATGGATTCACTCCTCTTACCCATTCCACCAAAGAAGTACGACTATCAAAAAGATTGGCCATGGAAAACTCAATTGTGTAATCTATTCCCTCGTACATTGGATCATTCTCATGATCATCTATCTTACTTTCATCGATGGGATTCACCACACTTAGTTCCGTGGATTTTGAGCCATTTTCCTAATAAACAATTAAAATAGAAGATAATAAACATATTGTTCAACGATAAATATATAAAAAACTTCAATAAAACTATTGTTCAACTTCTGATGATTGAACGTTACTAAGACTGTTCAACTTTAGAAATCGAACACTACTAAGGATGTTCAACTTCAGAAAATCGAACACATCTTAGGTTGTTCAACAATCAAAAATCGAACACTCATAGTAGTGTTCGAACATTGATGTTCGAACACCTTCAAAACAAGTCGAACACCCTTAGTATGGTTCGAAGTCTATGTGTCGAACACTCTTCAGCCCGTTCGACTATTCCAAGTCGAACGGTACTGTTCCAGCAGGATTTTCGAACATTCAAATTAAAACTCGATTTTTTTAATACACTACTAAAAACAGTTAAAAATGTAGTAGAAATCTTACATTGCTCGTTTCAAATGTATCTTTCCGTTCCATAAACATTTCAACCGAGAATTTTTGTTGGGTGATATTTTTAGGGTTTAGAAATGAGAGAAGAAGAGATTTTCTAATATGAAGGAGAAGAAGAGGACTATGGGGTGTGTTTAGAAATTATGGGATGTGGTTAGTAGATTAAATTATATGTGGAGTGTGGTTAAGGGGTATTTTAGACATTTAATATATAATTACTTTTGAATTAATTAAATTTGGGGTGTGGTTAGAAAAGGGTGGGGTGTGGATAGTCCCACCCTACAAAATATACACACACAAAACGATATATATATATAGGCGAGAATTAAATTTCTATTTTTACCCGCTCTCTTCTTCGTCTGTAACGTTTCCAACTTTTGTTGTGTCCTCTCTCTCTCTGTATACATAATCAATACGATTGAGTCATTTTTCCTCATATAAGTTCCAAAATGGCGGCGACGGCGGCTTTGGTGGTGAATGGCCCTAGGAAAGAAGAGAAGGGGGCCGGCGCCATTGGTAGGCCCACTAATCCCATGGTCACACCTCTATTGACTGATCTTTATCAGTTCACCATGGCCTATGCTTACTGGAAAGCCGGCAAGCACAATGAACGCGCTGTGTAATTCGCTCTCTCTTTTTCGATTCATCATTTAATTACTTGCTTGTTTGTGTATAGAAATTCTGTTTTTGAATCGATTATGGTTGGTTAGTTGTGTTTGTAATTGTATATCATCTTTGGTGGATTTTTCAGTTTAAGTGTGTTATTACTTATTACCTGGTGACTAATTGATCATCAGACAAAATATTGATTAATTAAAGAGTGTTGATGATGCTACTTTTTTGTGAGTTGGTTAAGAAAGATATTTGACTATTTTGATTATTTTCTGCCTTATTTTACTAATTTTAATCGAAAAGACTAGTGACTGAGTCCTGGTTTGCTAGTGTAACTAAGTCATGGTTTGCTTCTTCGAGTAATGATTATATGAATTATTGATAAAGAAGTCTGACATATACTGTATCATTTGTAAGCTATACCGCCTTAATGAAGAAAAGAGAACATTTATTCCATGGATAAATATCCTCTTTAGAAAAATATGGGGGATTATTTTATCTTGGAATGTAGGATGATGATGTATTCTCTTTCTTTCAGTCTGTTCTGACAGCACATGCAATAATGTTACCCTCTGTTTAGGTGGGTTTGTAGTTATTGCAAGATGTACTTGTCCATAAACAGAAAGCTAGGATAATAAGTAAGCTCTTATATATATATATATATATATATATATTATTGTTGCAAGTATATCGTGATGTGACAATTTTGTCATAAATTGGTTTATGCTGGGAAAGAAAGTCGAAGTTTGCATTCTTTGTTAATATTAAAGCATCTACAGTACATATCTGCCTAAAACTATACGATTTTGTTTGCTATCTTCAGTTGTTCATCAGGTTGACTAGATGCTAAGTGATTTGCCCAAGTGAAATCTTTTGCTATAACCCTTTGTGCCACTGAAGATAATAAAGATAATGTTCATGTGCATGCTTGAATGATTTCTTATATGTGATGTTGTGTTATCTTCAGGTTTGACTTGTACTTTCGAAGAAACCCCTTTGGCGGGGAATATACAATCTTTGCTGGCCTTGAAGATTGTATTAAGTTAATTGCTAACTTTAAATTTACAGAGGATGAAATTGCTTTTGTTCAAGACTCCTTACCTCCATCTTGCGAGGTATACTAAAATATTGATTTACTGGACATGTCTATCAATGTATAATTGCTTTCTTAACTTAATCTTTGTTAGTAATAGATTTTGTCATCTTTGATTGAATTGCATATCTAAGGATCACATCTCGGTTATATAAATACTTCTCCTTAATAAGAAATGCAAATACTGTGATTTGAACTATTTATAGTTCCCATTATAGGTGATAATCATAAAGTGATTGCAAGATAAAGTTAATTGTTTATATGACAGACAGATAGCTGATGTCTGGATGAACAAAGAACTGCAGATAAACTTAATTGGAGTATTACTTGAAGATCCACTCCTGAGGTTTTGGTAAATAGTAATAAAGCATGCAGCCTCTGAAGATATTAACTTGATGCCCTGCTTGTGATTCTTTGAACCAAAATGCCCAGTTTGTCTCTGTTATCATTTGAACCACCTGAGATTTTAATTTTTGAGGTAAGTGAATAAAACCTCAAAGAATGTGATGGAATCTATAGTTCACTTGTACTTCTTGATTCCCATTTTTTCTTCTTTGCTAAATTCTATCAGCAATATGTTTTACCAATTTTTTATAGTTTTCTTTGATTGCCTGATTTATAGAATCAAATTAGTTTGCAAGTCATATGTTATCCAAAACTGATCATCTTGTATAAATGGGCCGAATGTTTTTGTGGAAACTAATTCTATGACATAAAGTATTGTTCCCATTATATGATGTTCTATGCTTAGAAAGGTTAGACTTATAAATATTTGGCCATAGATTGCTATTACCAATAAAACACTATGGTACAATCTCGTTTTCCTATAACATGCTATTCTATAGTTTAGAGTGGATTTATCAACTTTTGACCTTAGATTGGCTTTTATGACCAATAAAACACTATGGTACAATCTGTTTTTCCTATAACATGCTATTCTATAGTTTAGAAAGGTTGAACTTATCAACTTTTGACCTTAGATTGGCTTCTATGACTATCTCCGGGGAATAGATTGTTCCGATGCGGAGATACATGTCATCTCTGAAGGATATGTTGTATTTCCAAAGATACCATTGATGAGGATTGAAGGACCAGTTGCTGTAAGTACTTATTTGGTGTACTTACACAATTTTATCATTTGTTTGGTACTTTCTGTCTTTGTTTTTTTAAAACTTATAATTCATTGGTGTGATGATTGTTATTATTTATTAATGTTTTTCATCTTGTTAGGTGGTTCAATTGCTTGAAACGCCACTTGTAAATCTTATTAATTACGCATCATTGGTTGCTACAAACGCTGCAAGGCATCGTTTTGTTGCTGGGAAGTCCAAACTACTTCTCGAATTTGGGTTGCGACGGGCACAGGTCAAATAAATTTTCAATTTTATATCATTTTGGAGGTCTGGTCCTTATCACTGAGCATCAACTGGGTGTCTGCACTATATTTCTGCAGGGACCTGATGGGGGTATATCGGCATCAAAGTATTGCTTTATGGGTGGATTCGATGCGACAAGGTTCCCTAGACATACATATGAAATTACCACTCTTTCCATTTATTGCCGCAGATCTCTGGTGTTACATGATTGGACTTTCTAATTTAGGTCATAAAAATACTTATTTAAATAAGTATTATGAGATATTGAATGTTGCTAGACATGACTAATTTACATTAAATTTGTAAAAATCCACAAGAACTCTGATTAATCTCTCACTTTGCATGTGAGCATAAGTTCTATTAGTGAATGAGCGAAAATATTTAAAAAAAAAGGTTAATGAAATATTCTTTTTTTGGTGTTCCAAATTATCTCATTGCTGTTGAGATACTAGGAAACAGTTTTTTACAAATTTCTTTTTGATTCTGTGTGTGTGTGTCTCTGTCTGTCTATCTATCTATTTAGGTAATATAACTTGTCCTGATCTTTGATTCAAATAAATTCGTTATATATGAATAACTATAGGATCATGCAAGTAAGTGAAAGTATAAATGAAACACTACAATGTGCTCTATTCTATAGAGAATGGCACATAGATTAGAAATTACTTATTTCAGAAATAATCTTTAGCAGATTGTCCTTGTAACACCAAATTGACCCCCCTCTATACCTCTAGCTGGTTATTAGTTCTGATAGTATGAATTGTGCAGTGGTTGGAAAACCAGTTTTGCAGGTCTTCTGTTGGTTACCATTTACTCTGTTATATGAGCATGTACCAGCTTGTTTTAAGCTTGATCTTTGTGAACAGAATACTTGAATTATTGACTCATTGTTATTTCTAAGATTTTCTTATGATCCCCAAAAACCGGTAGCACCAAGAAACAAAACACTTATGAAAGATATTGGAGAACAATATGGGTCCTATCTCTTGCCGTCAACATAAGAATTGTAGATACTATAGTAGTTACACTTTTCTCGTTTTATTCTAGATTACATGTGTTCACTTCTTGTTACTTCTGATAATAATAATTATTGAGGCTCATCTATCTTTGCCATCTGGTGCTGACAGCAATGTTGCTGCTGGAAAACTATTTGGAATACCACTCCGTGGAACACATTCTCATGCCTTTGTCAGCTCGTTTATGGTATGTTCTATACGCATTATGTAATTCAATGCTTGTTGAAAGCAAATCTCCATTCATTTTCTCCTGAAATGTCAAGCTTTCTTTAGCGGCTACTGATTTAAATATCGATTGTGTTATGCAAGCGTTTTCTTATATGTAAAATATTACTTTATGAGGCGGAAAAAGAGATTTTAAAAGTGGTTCACAAGGGTGTGTGTACCAAGGATGAAAGTATGTATATCGCTGGAAATATCCCAATCTTGATTTTCCGAAAATATAGATGGATCTATCAATATCGAATATCGTATAGTAGAAAAATTAAAAAACGATGGAAACTTTATTAAAAGTTTGAAAATATAACATGAGATTTTAGAGATTACAATAACCTACATATTTTTAACTTAAAATCTCAATAAAATAATATGTTTACAACAAATATATAGATAATTTATTTTATAAATATTATTTTCTGTTATGATAAATGTCCAGAACTATTTATACAACCAAATTGTACCAAAATGATGAGGTATGAGGTTCTAATATTGTAGGTGGAATGTCATCTTTGACCAAACAATATTGGTATCACTCATTACGTTAGAGTCACCTTAAATATAGTTATGCACTTGTCATTGATATGTTTCTCTATTCCTTCTCATCGTTTTACCATGTGTTTTGACTTAATCATCATTTTGTTGATATGTGGTTGAATCTCCATATGACATTTGAAGAAGTAGATAATGGAAAGTGTTTAAGTAGTTGTAGCATCTTAACTTGTAGACATGCTCCAAAATAATGTAAAGTAGTCATGTAGATAGCTACGATAATTTCAAAGACATGCTCTAACAATAATTCAATATTATTTTATATTGTTTTGTAGTATAATTCTCTATTCTAAAGAACCACTACACAATACCAATTAATTGATAAATCAAGTTTTTTTTTGGTCTAATTTTTTTAAAAAATCTCGATATTTTGAAGAAATGTAGATATTTTGGTGATATATTTGCAATACTTTCCGATTTTGTCCAATTTCGTACTGCAACCTAACCGGTGTTGATATTTTGCTGTATTGTGGTGTATTCAGATATATAGTATATTTTTTAACCTCTAATATCCATATTGCACGCTCCAAAAAATGGATATTTCACGGATATATCACCAAAAAAATCAAGTATAAATTGACTTATTTTGTCCTTTGCTTGTAAGAAATATTTTAGCAGTGTAGCCTTAAGTTTGTATCCATATATATTTATTTATGAATATATTATCTCATACAGTCAAGTGATCTTGCAGAGCCCTGATGAGATCATTGACAAGTCACTCAGAAGTTCTGATGGCTCAAATGTTTGTGAGGATTTTGTTAGTTTGGTGCAAACATGGTTAACCAAATTAAAGGTTTGATGAATTTATGCTTACTCTTTACCATGTATTTTAGCCTTTCTCATCCTATATTAGCTTTACACTCTTTTTGTATTTCCCTCGAGCCACAAAACCCATCTATTTTATAGATGTGGTTTGTTTCTTATATTCTTAAATAAATAAAATGATATATTCATCATGATCATTTCTTGTTAAATGGAGCTTAAAGTGTTTATTCGATCTTGCATTCATTTTTAAAGTGTTATACCTTCATTATACACTTTCATAAATAAAAGTAATTCTACTAGAATCTAGATGTCCTTGATGGTATTCGGGAAGAACATCATGCCTTCCTTTATCTTTCCGTGTGAATAGACTTGAAGAGTTTATTATTGTTGCTACCTTTTGGCATGCAAGGAGCTGATTTCATATATACCACTGGGGCAACAATTATAGTTATTCCTTTCTCGGTACTTAAGCCTGTGAAAGAACTATTATGTTATTGAACTTATCTCTCTTCTAGTTGGATTTATTTTGGTTTGATATGATGGAGCCTGAGAAAGAAGGTTATGATGTTTGATGTCATACATGCATGCATCTTTAATCATATTGAGAATTATTATGTGCATTTTATGTTCATTCATTTAAATTTTTCGTCTGTTCAGTGGTCAGAGCTATTAGGTGGAATCTTTGGGGAAACAAATCAAAGTGAATTGGCTGCTTTTATCTCATATGCCCTTGCCTTTCCAAATAATTTTTTGGCCCTCGTCGACACATATGATGTAAGTGAGAACTATCATTTGTTCTCTGAATTATCATTGCTTATAATGTTTCATGTTAATAGGATGAATTTTATTTATTGATTATTGGATTTTTCTTGGCTTATAAGTAGGACACATCATTTTATTGCAGTTGCATAGAGCATATTAACATCCATTAATGCCGACCTCACATGCCACATCATCATATCATTAACATCTTCATTTTATATACACATCCACATCACTTGTAACATTAATACTCATTACTTGTGGATCCCATTATCCACCAACCTATCTTTATTTATATTTTACATGAAATAAATACAATTATTAAAAATCAAATAAAAGCCAAAAAAAAAAAAAAGTAGCATGTGGGACCCGTTTCATGTCCTTTGACAAGGCTAAGAGGGCTTAACACAATGATTGGGTTCGATGTTATTAACACCACTTTTTTGGTGTTAAACATCATTGTGATGTTAATAACACCACAATATTATATATTATGTGTGTAATGTATTAAATATTATATGGTTGTTACCTATAGGAGAATGCATTGGTCAAGGTCTTTCGAGGTATTTTTTTTTTACCATAGTGGATCTTTAGTTTATTAATATTTAGGGTTAATATCAAAATGCAATATGTACTTGCAATTTTTTTCCATTTAGTGCCTTAAATCAAAAAAAAAAAAAAAATTCAAATAGCTACCACTACTTTACTTTAGGGGTTTATCTAGTTGCAATTTGAACTCAATTTGTGAACATTAGTTGTCGGAAAACTATAAAATGCAATCTACTTCCCAAACGAGTCTGTCATATGCCAAAGTGACCCACTTTCGAAGTCAAATTATAACTCTAAGTCAATTCATGATTTCTTTTCAATTTGAGCTTGACTTTAACAAAAATCGTTCTAGGATTTTGAATGATTTTTGTCTAATTCGGGCTCGAATGAAATGAAAATTATGAAATTGACTTGAGATAATAATTTTGGCAAGTCATTTTGTCATGTGACTCATGCATATTAACTAATATTTGGAATTGAATTGCATTTTCAATTTTTCAGCGGTTGTTGTTGGCCGGAAAATGCTGAAAAAATTGAGTTAGGGTTGCAAGTAGATAAATCCGTAAAGTATGAGTAGCAATTTGAAAAACTTTTTTGGTTTAAATACCAATTGAAAAAAAAAAAGAGAAGAAGCTAAAATACAAGTTGCATGTTGATATTAACCTATTTATGATTGTGTTTCACCATGCCTGTTCATTGTTCCCCTATATGCTTGTCCTTAAGACAAAGCAATAACAAATCCAATTTCCCTGGATGTTAGACTCTATCCTGGGAAAATATAACATAAAATTGAAGCTGGTAATAATTTGGTATGACGTTGAAAAGATCTTTACAGAATTGATGCTTGTCTAATGCATTAAAATCTTGATGGTGGGCTTATAAAGGCAAAGTTCCATGTATCATAATATTACTAATTTTCTGTATGTTAATATCTGGTTTTCCTTCTTTGTGCGTGTGACTGTTTTCGCTTTCTTTGATGCCGGATTTTGTAATTATGTGAACAGGTCATGCGGAGCGGTATTCCTAATTTTTGTGCAGTTGCTCTAGGCTCTCAATGTTCATCAGTAGTGTCAGGTTAGAGGGGAAGATATGGATTTTTTTAGATATGGGCTGAGATGATCGTCCTTACTACCATTGCCCCTTCTATAGAAGCATAATGCTTTCTCTGTTATTTCTTCACTTTATAGACTGTCCAGTGTAGCTGATGTCTCTTTTACTGTTTACTCCAAAAATATTTCAAAGCTTCTTAAATATTACCATTTATAATGTGGTCAGGAGACTGGAGTACATCTCTTAATAGTTTCTGAAGATGATTTATCTGTTTGATGTTTCTATTTGTTTCTTATGAAGCAAATGAGTTGCAATTTCATGTTAAAGTTCTGAATAATATATCCCAGAACTGAGTCTTGTTATTGTTGAGATGGAAAATTGCTGAGCTTTGGTTATGGTCCTGGATTTTTGTCTTGTTATTGAAAGTGATTCATATGGATGCCATGCTGGTAGAGACTTATATATTTTGCTTTTTTTTTTTTTAGGTAAGGTGAGAATATATAACTAGGAATCAGCAAGAAGTCATTTGCAATGTTAACTCATATTTTGCATTGTTGACTTTATATGGTCCGGGCCATGAAATTGATGCCTATGGAATTGGAACTCATTTGGTTACATGCTATGCTCAACCAGCCCTCGGAGTTGTCTTCAAATTGGTCGAAATAAATAATCAGCCTCGGATCAAGCTTTCTGAAGATGTTTCAAAGGTTTGATTGATCCCCATGATAGTTGATACCATGACATATTATTTTCCGGGGACTCAGTATATCTTGGATTTCAGGTCTCCATTCCATGCAAAAAGAGATCCTACAGATTATACGGGAAGGAAGGTTATCCTCTTGTAGACATTATGACTGGGGAAAATGAACCACCTCCAAAGGTTCTTTAATTTCTTTATCTTGATGATAGATGCTCCATGGAGTTCTTTATTATTCTTCTAAATTGTCACTTTCTAGTGAAAAATGTTGCCATCTTATAAGCCTTGACAATTTTAGATGCATACTTGTTCTAGAAATAAGCTGAAACTAAAATTCTGGAGAGAATTCTTTTTTAGAACGTACCCGTTAGCCAAAATTTCTTCTCAACAAGGAATCCAACTGTTTGTGTCTTCTTCACATGTGATGATTATATGATTATATGAACGAAACTCCCAGGAAGTTGAATTTGTTATGCTTTTACAGGACCAATTAGTGCTTCATTCATTCACTCTGCTAGATCATATTGGACCCAGTGCTTTTATCTGTTTTCCTAGCTTCTCTTACCTATCAGTTTTCGGCTCTGATATGCAGATGGGTGAACGAATATTGTGTCGCCACCCTTTCATTGAATTGAAGAGGGCATATGTGGTGCCACAGCGTGTGGAGGAGCTTATGAAGTGTTATTGGCCTGGTAGATCAGGTTGAGATTTTGATTTCTAAGAACATACACACATGTTTGAGATTATAACATTAGTATCTTATGTGCATCATATGAAGTACTCATCATATTATGTGCATTATTTTTCATTTTCCAAACAACTTTTTCTTGGAATAAGATCAATTAACTGATCAATGGCCCAGCATCTATATAAAAAGCATCACTTCTTCCATACCTTGCTGCTTTGGCCTGTGATCTATATTTTTCTATTATATCTCAGGATTATAGTAAATATTATCGGATGTGCATTGTATGAAATTTTCATCATACTAAAAGATGTTTTTGGGATATATTTAGGAAAAGAGAGAGAAGAGTTACCGTCCATTAATGTGATTAGAGAAAAGTGCATTAAGCAACTGGAGCTGATGCAACCCGATCATATGAGAAGGTTGAACCCGACACCATACAAGGTACTTTCGACTAGAACTCTTCTGGGGTTGATTACACTTTCTTTGTGGATTTTCACTTCTACACTTTGCCACATGAGATGGTATAGTGCAGAAATCGCAAAGTTTAACATAAAGTGTCTTTAAGAGTTATTCTTTAAGGTTCCGTTTGGATGGAGGGATTTTGAATTCTGAGTAGTAAGTAAATATACTGGTGGTATTAGGATTGATATAGATTTGAATTTCATCACTTTCATGTTAATTAATCTTTTAGCAATATGAATGAATTTTGAATCTACTCTGTTTGAATGCATCTAAAATTCATTCATTTCTAATCTTGTATATCAAATCTCTCAATCCAAACACAACCTAAATATGTTGTGCATGCATTAGAATCTCAATGATTCCTGAAGCAAGCGTTGTTTGGCAGTAAGTATGGTGTAAAAAACTTTAGGTTGTGTTTGGATATAGTAGATTTGAAATCCATTCAAATGACTCAAAAATTAATTCAAAATGAAAGAAATGGACTTCAAATTCATATCTATCCAAAAACACCACAGATAGATTTGTAATCATAGATTTCAAATCTCTACTCAAATTCATCTATCCAAATGGACCCTTAAAGTTTCATAGGTAGTAATGTCGAAGTACCAAAGTACTATCGATAAATAGTGTAAACATGTATAGTTGAGATGTAAAAATGCAATTATTTCTTTGTTATAACATTATTTTGGGTTGCAGGTTAGTGTAAGTGCGAAATTATTCGACTTCATACATTTTCTGTGGCTGAATGAAGCACCTGTGGGAGAGTTGCAGTGATTGCAATGCAGAGGATAATTACTCCATACTTCCCACAACACATTCCACCTTTGCCTTCTATTTTCATCTTCCTGTGCATGTGTAAAATGTGGGCTTTGTTGTAAAATATGAGGTGGGGCCGGCTATCCGCACCCCACTTATTCTAAACACACCCCATTAAATTATATAAAAAATAATAATTTAATTAAAGACATTTATACTCTTAAAGATTATTTTTTAAACACATTAAAACTATACTATACACACCCCAATTATTAAAACACACCCCACTCCAAACACACTCCATTACAACACATCCAAAAGCTTATCTTCCTCACTTCATCTTCTTGCAAACCCAAAAATCTTGCAAACACTCACCATATCTTGCTCGTACTCAAAAGTTATCATGTCCGAAGAAAGAACACATGAGATGGACAATGTAAGTCGTTTACAAGCTTTCTACCCATTGTTTTTGTGTATTTTAGAGCTGAAAAAAAAATCTTCGAACGCCCCGATCGACCGTTACAGGCCGAACAAATCGAAGAGTGTTCGACCTGTAACGGCCGAACGTAATGAATTATTTTCGACCAATAGTAGTCGAACATCTTGTATATGTTCAAACAATTGTCGAACTTAATTGATATGTTCAACCTTTTGAGATCGAACATAATGATTTTTTGAACAATTGTTTTGTTTGATTATCAATGTATTTACCTTTACATTTCATACATTATAGGAAATTGATTCACATGAATCTAAAATGAGCATTGTGAATGTAAACGTGGAAGACGATCCGATGTATGAGCAAATTGATTTTTCGAACGATTTTAGAACAAATGAAGTATTTGATGATCGTGATGCGTTGGTTAATTGGGCAACGAGAGTGGGAATTCGTCTGAACATGGTCATATTGGTTAGACGATTGGATAGTGGACAAAGTGGAAGGCGAGTTCGGGTATTTTTGGGGTGTGAGCGTGGTGGTAAATATCGTCCATTGAAGTCAAAAGTTGTTACAAGCACGTCGGGGGAAGATGGTAAGAAGTCGAAGAAAGTACGAAATACTGGTACTAAGAAGTGCGATTGTCCTTTTATGCTGAAAGAAGTATAGTTGAAAGAGACTGAGCAATGGTGTTTGGTTGTTGAATGCGGATTGCATAACCATCCAATGGGGTTGAACTTGGTCGGTCACTCATTTGCAGGTCGACTAACAAGTGCCGTATATGAACTTGTGCGTGACTTGACTATTAATGGTACGAAACCGAAGGACGTATTGAGTATAGTCAAACTTTCTTTTCCCGAGAATGAGTCGACCTTGAAGACCATTTACAATGCCCGACTGAAGCATAGAGTACAAGAGCATGGCGGTCGTACTCAAATGCAATACTTGTTGGAAAAATTGGAGACGGAGAACTACTACTACTTGACCAGGAGATGTGGCCAGACAGATAGTGTCACCGATTTGTTTTATGCTCATCCAACATCTGTGGAGTTGTTGCGTGCATTTCCAAGCGTGTTATTCATGGATTGTACCTATAAGACTAATAGGTATAAGATGCCGTTGTTGGAAGTAGTTGGTGTCACGTCACACACTTAACTTTCTCAGTTGCATTTGCGTATATGTCCCACGAGTTGCATTTGTCATATCAATTTCGGAACAATTGTTGTAAAATAGCCTGATTTGTGGAATGACCAGCGTAACATAGATATTAACGATTGATGATTGAACAATGATTGTTATATAGCTTGTGAATACAGATTTTCTGGATATTTTGTTTTGGTGGATTAGAGTGCAATATGGAACTTAAAATGTTGTTGTATTTCAACTGTTCGACCAACAGTCTTAGAACAGTAAGAAGGATGTTCGATCAAATACCGAACATATTACCAATGTTCGAACACTTGTCGAAAGGATCTGGTCAAAAAAAATCCCAAATTTCCTTCTGTTCGACCAGCACTAGTCGAACACTCTGAAATTTGTTCGATCATTGTGACATTTGTTCGAACACTTGTCGAAAGGATCTGGCCAAAAAATCCCAAATTTCCTCCTGTTCGACCAGCATTAGTCGAACACTCTGAAATTTGTTTGATTATTGTTCAAACACTGTGAAGAGTGTTTGACTATTATTGGCCGAACAGACTAGAATATGTTCGAACACCCTTCTTCGAACAGACTAAAAAACGACTGTGGAGTGTGATAGAAGATGTTCAATTTATTGGTTTTGAGTATATAAAAACATATCTTTATCTCACATGAAGATATCGTGCTAACGTGTAGGAATTTGAATCAATAAAGCAATGACCGATTTTTGTTAAATAACAAGTACCAAAAATACTATAAAATAACAAGTCGAGTCAAATACCAAAAAAAAAATTGACTGAAATTATTTTGGTAAATAGTTCTTGAAACCAACAAGTACATAATCAAATTTTTAACGTCTACGACCCCGACGAGATGTTCTAGATGAGGCCCGTCATGACGACTCAGGTTGATCCTCGTTGTCGATCCTCAATGCACGATAGACAGCAATGATATCTGTAATGTAGACGTTCGGATCGAGCCCCTCTCGGTTGTGTAGCCACTGCTGGTAGAACGGATCCAAATGTCTGACCGTAGTTTCAATCATCTCCCACGGTTGCGGCCCCCTCCGTTGAGGAGGTGGAACACGATGCTCGGCCACGTTTTCTAGATTTTGGATGATCGGATGCGATACCGAGTTGTACCATTCCATGTAGTCCTCCGAGCACTCCCAATCCGGGCACGCTCGTCTCCCTCGAATAACTGGCGCGAGAACATGGTTCCTCCAAACTTGGAAATAGGCACCGAGCGCGTCCCATGTAACCTTGTACTGGAAGCCATTCTTTCTCCGTCGGGCAAGCATGGGAACAAGTGGGTCATCTGGAATGCGTTGAACGTACCCAAATTTGCGAAGCACACGATCCGAGTGATACGGCTCCACCACGTTGAAGGATCTAATATACCCTTGGTAGAAAGTGACTTCGTCCAATGGATGGTAATCCCTCACGTCTCTATAGGGCATCCAATTAACCTACATATACCAACAAATATGTCTCAATATTTGGCAATTCGTATGTCAAGGCTGTCGATACTTAATTTAAATGAAGTAAGTAGTCACGTCGGTTGCCGACATCGTATCCAAAACTTCTCGAATAGCCACCAACCGATCAAGGGTTCCTCCGGGGTGGGCTTGGTTTATCCATTTTTTTGCCAGTGGCTCATGGCGCTGATAGTTAACATTGTGAGTTGGCCTGAAGACTGGAAAATACTCGTATATCCAAGCCTGATACAATTAAGAGAAACAATGGTTAAATACAACAATTGAAAGACAAAATGTAAGAAGCTCGTGAAACATTGTACATCGAGAATGGTCAAGTAACCACTCATTTGTCGAACCCCACTTCGAGAAGCGAGTCCGAGCTGTCGATACAAATAAGCCAAAGCAGCCGCTCCTCAGGCGTATGTATGGACACGGTCCAAAAGCTCTAGAAGTCAGAGGATCTTCGTATCTGCTCTGGTTCCAGTCTTATCAGAAAAGATTGTGCATTCCAACACAAACCAGAGATACGCCCGAGCAGAACAAACCAATACATCTGCATCGTCTGAGCCAATGTTCCCTTCAAACTTAGACCGGAGCAATTCAAATTTCACGCTGCTTCTTCTAAGACCGGCAAGGGCATCTAAGACGACGCTCTCCTCAACGCCTAACAACCTTTGTATCAAGCGATGAGCAAGTTCAAGTCTGTTCCTAGTCGTAGGTAGCATCACCGAGTGACCACTCACCGGGAGGCTAGTGATACAACAAACGTCGTCCAAGGTGATGGTAATCTCACCCCATGGCATGTGAAAGGTGTTGGTCTTCGGTTGCCAACGCTCCACAAACGCACAAATGAGATTCTTGTTGGGCGTCCTATAAGAAAAACACCTCATATTCGGAATGCTCGTACACCTTTCAACTAACCTCAAGAAGGAAAAAGATACATTGTTGAAGTTCCATGTCTCCATCTTGGTGGTGTGACACCAACACTTCAAAACCGGCCTCTCTATTCCATGCCAAATTGAATAGACAATATGTGTTTTGAAACTTGGAATGAGGCTCCAATCAACTGGTCCACCGGGACAAGAAGCCGTTAGAAGCTCATCCTCACCCGATGCTTCCCCTTGTGCCTCCTCGAATTCCATTTAATCTCCTACCTACTCTTCTTCATCCTCTCCTTCATCATCGACTGCCTCGGCTTCAGGTTCATGATACTCGACTTCCGGTTCATGATACTGCATTATTTCAAGACCAGGCTCATGTGCAATCGGTTCCTCTATTTGTTCCTGTTCCGCTTCCTCGTTTCGACGTCTTCTGTTTGAGGCGGTTGGTCTTCTCCTTTCATAAACAATATTCTGGCCTGCAATATATATCAAACTTGAGTGAGTGAAAGATATAACACAAGAATATAAGATTTGATGTGTAGGGAACAAGGACTGTTTGACCAACACTGGTCGAACAATAGGGAAATGTTCGACCAGTAGACGAACATAACTGGAAGTGTTCGACCATAAGTCGAACAAAATTGCACATGTTCGAATAGGAGTCGAACAGAACATTAGATGTTCGACTGCCAATCGAGCGCTAAGCAAATCGTTCGAACACTAGTCGAACTCCCATGTATATACTCGGCGAACCAGGGCCGAATCGACCTCGCCCAAAAACAGAAAATTCACAATCGCAATTTCATTTTTCAGGCCTAAATCTACAACAACTACACATGTTTTCAACTACAATACATTCTAAACATGATTCCTAAACAATGTTGCTCAATTTCAAACAATAAAACAACAAATTTCACCCAAATGGAGGAAATTTTTTTGGAAAAACGAATTGCAAACTTACTTGGAACTTCATCTTCATTTAAGGATCCATTGGACGGAAATGCTTTGTTGAGTGTGATAAAACTTGTTCGAACTTACACCGAATGATTTGAACGAACAAATCGGTCGAACAATCCAATTTGAGAGATAGGGTTCTTGGATTGAAATGGGTTAGGGTTTTTTGATTTGGGTGTGAATGATTTTGGGGTGTGTTTGGTTAATGTGGGTGTGTTTAGTATATTTGTGTAATTTAGGGTGAAAGGGTATTATAGTAATGTGTTGGGGTGTGTTTAGCAAGTATTTTGTTGAAGCTGATTTAAATGGGGGTGTGTTTAGAAATCGGGGTGTGTTTAGAATAAGTGGGGTGCGGATAGCCGGCCCCATATGAAGTTGTACTTATTATATCGACTTTTCTTTTATCTTTTAGTTTTCAAAATCAGATTATTTTGGTACAGATTGTATGATAAATACAAGTTTGTGTGAATTTTACTACTTTTATGAATAATGTCATTGTCTAATAACATGTTTTTTCATTAAAAAGGGGAAAAACAGTATCATATATATTCTTTTAACAGTCAATTATTTTATTTGTTTTTATTGTAATTTTATGATGTTGAATAAATATGATTTTAGAAACGAAAAATCATTTTAAGCTAAAGTCTCATTTTAAGGCCCAAATTTACAATGGTCTCAATGTGAGCCCAATTTCTGATTTTATCTCAATCTGGAAATAGCATTAACAAATTTTCAAGAATTGACATGGGAAATGATACATTACAGGAATCAAACATTGAAGCAAGGCTTTGCAATAACTCCCACTGGTCTTTTTTTTTTCGAACCAAGATGAACCTTTTTTTTTTTTTTTTAAATGTAGTTTCTAGATGCTATGGAAGTAAACCAGAGGACCACATGCATGCATTAAAAAGACAGCTCAAGAAGAAGAAATTAGCATATCATACAATGCATGAAGGTTTTTTTTACAAAAGAAATTGGCTTTGGCAACATTGATTTGCTAGAAGTGTTGTGATACAAAATAAGAAGTGATTCACAGCACAGCTCTGTTTCCCAATTATCATTAGCTAGTAGAGTAAAAGCCGTTGAGAGGCAAATCCTAAAACATCATTTAAAAGTGCTCAAATATTCAATTGTGATGAAAATATTGGGTTATTAACAAAGGTTGGTAGTAGATGACCATCTCCACCTTGACATGCCTCTAAAATATTCTTCTTCGAATTCGATGTATGTGTTTCACAAGGGATTGAACATGTTGCTTTGGCTCCTAAAAAATAGCAGAAAATTCTAGGTAAGACTAGTATACAACAAGTGCAAATAACGTTTTGGTACACATGCATAGAAATTGCAAGTATGATCGATAAATATATGAATAATAAAGGGTTAATTACATGACATTTCAACCTTGATACCACATATCCACCACCTTCAATTTTATAACAATTTGGTACATGGTTGGACCTTACGAGTTCCAATTGTTGATGTGGAAATTCAGATAAATATCCGACATAGATCCATGTGGCTCTAAATTTCAAACATCGGCAATTGAAACCCGAAAAGACCAAACATGTACAAAATTGAAGGTGGGATGGTCCATATTGTTAAGGTCTAAGTTGTAATTGAAAAAATAATGAAAAGTAAGGTTTGTCATGTAATTAGTGTGATAATAAATGAACTCGGGTTCTAGTTCCTACCTGATTTACTTTTAGGGTAATCCTCGACCAGTGGTCGACGAGAGAGCACCTTCTCCTGGCAAATTCCCTTTGGATCAAAACACAATTCTCTACAACTCCTGAAATGTAATGCATGAAACAGGACATAATGAAAGACTTACTTTAGAAGATCCAGAGGACTGAAAGGCTCCAAATTGCTGCTGTTGCAAGGATGGTTCTACTTCCAGCGAAGACTTGGAACCAATCATAAGTGGGAAATCAGTCACTGGTGTGGATATACTATGGTCCATGCAAAATGCTTTGGCCATGTTTATGTCTACAATTTTATCTGTGTCATAGACATCCATCCTCATTTGAGAAGTTTGGTTGGGCTGCACCATTCCCGGCAGGCAAATAGGATAAAGGCTTAAGCCATTTCTCATTGTTAACATCTACAAATACCGGTTACAGGTAAGCCACATTCAATAATCAAACACAATTCATTACTCGTATGCAATCCATAGAATCCCATTACATCGAAGAAATCATTGCAAATAGCAAAAACTTCAATAAACAATACCCTTAGATCTATGTATCAGACTGAATTCTTTTCCCTCGTGTAAAATACAACCAAAGACTTAATCTATAGTATAAAGAACAAAATTCATTTCCAAAATCAATTGTCCATCTCAATTTCAGAAGCAACCAGTCAAAAAAGAAGAAAAAAAGACGGACAGTTGTGGAGAATTTTTACTTTATAAAGAACAAAAGGGGGCAAATGCATTGCATCTACAAATAAAGATCAATTGTTTGCTTAGTCCATAACTTGCCTTGAACAAACAAAGAGAAATTTCTAGACAAATTTACAAATCCAACCACCAACTGCAAAATTTAGTAATTACTTTATGTTGAAGAATAAACTAAGCAGGGATCTGGAGTTAAAGAAGCAGCATCTGCATTCAAATAAAGACATAGTACAAAAACTAATAAGCTAACTCAAATTTATATGAGCCCTTTTCACAAGTCAATCTAAACTTGACCGTCTCACGAAATAAGACCGAAATCGAGAAATGGTATTGAAAAAGAGTCCACTCATAAGCTAAAGAGAATGTATTGCAGAATATATTAGTCGAGTTACCTGAACTTGAATCTGGAGCTGCTTTAGGTATTCGATAGCTTCATCGAGCATCGATGCCTTGTCCGTCTACACATTATTCAAGAGATGAAGAATTGATCCAAACATCAAAAGCAGCAATGTAGTGTTTACCTTGTTTGAATTTGGAATTAGGTTTTGCAATGCCTTCATTTTCTCATTAATCCTGCTCCTTCTCCTCTGTCAAAAACATCGATTACATTCTCAAAATCTCATTCAAACAATCACGAATCAAACATTTAAAGGAAAAAAATAAATAAAATAAACCTTCTCAGACTGGTTATGAACCTCAGCTGCCCTGCTCCTCTTCGAACAACTCCGCGGCGGCGTTGGCTTCGCCTCCGTCTCTTCAACCAGTGCTTCAACACCCTCCTGAAAATATAATAATTCACGCAAACAAACAAAATACCAAAAAAAAAAAAAAAAAAAAAAAGTTACCTCACTCTCATAATCACAGTCATCTAGTTCAATGTCGATGTTTCCAACAGAGGAAGAGGAGACATTGGCGGGCGTGAAGCCAGAGATCTGGGCATGACCCGGGGCCATTTCGGGTTGGGGAAATGAAGATGATGAAGAAGAAGAGCGGAGGAGAATCTGCTGGAGAAAGAGAGAAATGTCATCGGGCTCGTGGGGAGATGCAGAAGAAGAATAGTTGTTGGAAGAGGAGTTATAGAGATTGGCCATTGATGAGTAAATGCAGAAACATAGAGAGAGAGAGAGAGAGAGAGAGAGAGAGAGCTTAAAACACGGAATCGAATTCTTCTTCCTTTCTGTTGTTGTCACAGAGAGAGAGGGCGTGTGTGTGTTTGGCAGAGGTAAAAAAAGAGTGGAAAAAGGGGAAGTGTATTGTCACAGTTTGCAGAGTTTCCAATATTATTATTTGTGGGCGGGTCTTTCTGACCTCCTTTTCTTGGAATTTGATCTACTTCCATCCCATCATTTCTTTATTAATTACCACCTTTTTTTTAATGAATAAATCGCGATTTTATTTTGATTTTAGTTTAAATCAATTTTTCTGAGGTTGCAAAATAAATTTCACCTTCACTAAATTGTGCAATAACCAAGGATGAAAATATCGGGGATACGCATATTGCGATATGGATATTGGATGTTAATGTATTTCTTTTTGGGTATCGCGGATATATCGCAAATTATCGGTATCGATATCGGTTCAGTGTAGTACAAAATTGGATGGAAATCGGGAAATATCGCGGATATATCGCAAATTATCGCATATATATCAAAATTCGCGATTTTGATTTAAAAAAAATTGAAACATGTGATTTTTTTTTACTTTATATTATGTATTTTGTTTGATAGTAGAAAGAATATATTCTCTTATCACATCAATCTTTCTTTTTTTTCATTTTAGTTGATAAAAATAACATTTTATTGGTATATTGTAAATTGATATGCTTAATTGGGCTAATCATGTATATATTGGGTGAAACATTAATAGTTAAATTTTAGAAGTTTATTATAAAATAATAATTTTACAATTAATTATGTTAAGGTCATAATGACGCTTTTTAAATAAGTGTACTTATTCAAAAAAATTACTTAAAATTTTAGAAATATGTTTTGCATTTTCCTTAATTTAAAAAGGTTTTTGTAAAAATTTCCTTATGTTAAAATAATTGTTAATTAAAAATTGAAACTATATTGATAAAAAGAAAATCTTTACAACTCTGACCATATTAATATATATATATATATATATATATATGTGTGTGTATCTTGTCTTGGTATCTTTGAATTTATGAAATATAAGAAAGTTGACAACACACGTCATTGGGTAATTGAAAATCTGAAAAAAAAAAAAATTTGTTTGATAATTGAAAACATGACTTTTATATATCAAGGCATAAAATATTGAATTAAAATATAATTCAAAGCATGCATCTTAGCATATATAAATTTAACCAACATCTTAAAAAATTGAAAATATATTTGGTGCTACACAAATATAACATTAGCTAGAGACTACAATTCGGGGCTTACTAATTTTAATTAAATTTTATAAATTGTGGCTTAGTTACTTCCAATTAAGTCTTACATTGAAGCTACCATTGAAAACATGACTTTTATATAATAAGACTTAAAACATTGAATTAAAATATAATAGGAAACATGCATCTTAGTATAATACAACGTCATATAAAATTGGAAATATACAGTATTTGGGTAATTTGCAACCACTCATAAACACTGCACAAATATAACACTAGTTAGGGACTATAATTTGGGCTTACTTTGAATTAAATTTTATAAATTGTGGCTTAATTACTTCCAATTAAGTTTTACATTGAGGCTACAATTAGGGAATTATGAGATGTGAAGAAATGTTTATATATGTTTGTTCCAACATTAATCGAAATGTTGTAATTTGAGATTTCAAATTTCAAAAATCAAAGAGATCAAGAAACTTATGAATGACATGTGCATAACTATATCCATGAGTACTCTAACGTGATGAGTTGGTATCAGTACTGTCTGGACAAAGATGACATTCCATCTACTATGTTTGAACCTCATTGGTCATCTTTTTTGTTCTAGTGTATTGTATCATGTAATTTTAGTAATTTTATATTGTATTATGTAATATATTGTCAGTTTTTTACTATTTAATACAGTATTTATAAAGTTTATTATTTAGTTTTAAATATATTATTTTATTGTGATTTTAGGTGGAATATATATGTAATGATGTGTTAAAATAATCCCTAAAATTTCATATTAAATTTTCAAAAATTTAATAAGATATTCATCACTTTTTTAAATTTTTTGCGATATCGATATGCGATATCGATATATCCATCGATATATGCGTAAAATTAAAGTTGCGATATCACTTGCGATATCGATATTTTCATCCTTGCAATAACTATGTCTAGTTTGATTGTATTTTTAACCAAACATTCTCATATTGACCACCCTATGTATATATATGACTTTGGGGGAGGGGGTCCCACCCAGACATATGATGCGAGTGAGTAAATGTTGGGGGAGTGTTTGACCGGTCTTCTGCAAAATACTGTAATGAATTACTATTCTTAGCTCACCTTTTCTTCTATTTCTTTATTCTTTCTCTGCAAAATCAGACATTATCAGAAACTTCATTTTGATGTGAAACCGACTCTTGATTTATTCTTTCTTTCTTTTATATAATAATAATAACTCTCTTTCAAAATTTCATTATATTAAATTCGAATTCACGATAATCAGGTATTTACCTTCTTTTTTTTAATGAATTTGGGGAATGGAAGAAAAAAGGAACAATAATGTTTAATCTAAAAGTTTTTGTCTCCTTTAATATTATTAAGATCTCACTCTTCATCTTAAAATAAAATGTTAGTATGATTTAAAAACAAGGATAACCAATTTTGTTTTAAAATAGGATCATATTTTCTACAAATTCTTTTAAACATCATCATTTAAGTTACACAACTGTTATTACTATAATCTTATAAGTTTCATCATCTTATTTATCAAATTAACTTTTTTTAATACAAGACAAATGTCTTATAAACTCTAAAATCATCCTATATATTATAAAATCTTTTAAATAAGCTTAGCTAAAACACCCTCGATCCGAATCAAATCCTTCAATTATGAAATGTAAGCTAATTTTTTTTTTCTTAAGATAAATTTGGCCAAATTTCATCTCAATTGTATTTAGCTTTGGAAGAAGTAAAAAAAGAAAAGGCACTAGTACTAAGGTACGAATATAATAAATAAATAGTCAGGCGTGCTAGAACATCACATTCTCCTTGTCTTTAATCTTTTCATACCAAATTCTAATTAAATTGTGAGTCAGAGCAGAATCTGATCACCTTCTACAACCCATTTAAAACCTCACCTTAACCAACTTTTGGCAATCTTTGGAAGAAGATTATATTGAATGGGGAAATGCGATCTTGAATTTTTGACTTTTATAAATTGAACCGAACGATCTTTTGTTATGAGATTTTATAAGGTAGAATTATTATTATAGATATCAAATTAATATAGCAAAATTTGTGTATGTAATGTTATATTGTTAGTTGATGTAAGCATTCACAACAATGAATGTTGATCGCATCCATTGTTGTGGGTCCCACCTGATACATTCTTAATAAAGAAATACTTGTGTTTTAAAAACACACTCAAAAATCAATTTAACATTAATAAATATTTCGTCTCAGTCTCATCAATCAATTTTTTAATTTTTACTTCAGTTAATTACATTTTATTTCTTTTATATAAATAAATATACATGATTTTTATTTTACAATTAAAAAAATCAAAAGTTGATTAATTAATCTCCAAAAAATAATTTTTATTTACACTTAATAAAATATCATTATATTTATATGTATTTTTATAGACTTAATATTATTTAAATTATGTAATATGATCATAACATAATTTAAGTAATATATAATTTTAATAAAATAAATTTAAAACTCAAAAAAAAAATTAGAATTTGAAATTTAAATTGAAATTGGAAAAAAAATAAGTAAAGAAGTATTTCCGCTTTTATTTCTCTCTCTCTCTTCCACCCACACACTCCTGGTATTTTTGGTGTTCTTGATGTAAAATAC
Organism: Scutellaria galericulata; assembly: GCA_946896805.1. NCBI lineage: Eukaryota > Viridiplantae > Streptophyta > Magnoliopsida > Lamiales > Lamiaceae > Scutellaria > Scutellaria galericulata. Next base: position 14,317,222 of record OX335794.1, read on the forward strand.
AATAAAATACACATCTTAAAACACATTTACATTAATTAATATAAATTTATTTTAGTTAATCACACCTACTAAAACATTGTTATGGGTGTTCTAATAGTAATGATTGAATGATTATAATAATCGAAATTTAGATGTGTATTAAAATTTGTATATTAATAAGTTAAAATATATGGTTAATTGTAGTATGTTTTGTAGAGTGACTTTTATAATACATGAAACTTAAATCCATACAATCCACGGGTTTAGCTTGTAAAGTGAAAAGTACATGAGCATTGTTGTAGAGTGCAAATATGATTGCATTTCAGGTTGTTATGTTTTTATATGTTCACTCAAAATATAACAATTTAAATTATAGAGGAGCCTAGAGCTTTTGGGCTTAGTAAGTGGACCCCTATATGTAAAAGCCCAACTCATTCAATAATTATTATAAGTGTTGCTTTAATGGGCCGACCCAACATGTGATAATTGTACTTCTCCTTCTTTCATCCTCTCCTTTTATTTTCTATTTTTTTCACATATATAATTTTTATTTAATGTGAATAACGTTTAAACCCTGTATCATCCGGCATTGTTCTTGTCTCTCTTTTCCAATTGTCACCGACCAAAGCCAAAAAATAAAAATAAAAATCCAAATAACATTAATTTACTTCAAATAACAATATATTTTTTTTGAGTGGATAAATTTATATTTGATTATATGTACACTTAATGTTATTGTTATTATATAATGTGTGTTACAGTAAAACAAATGAATATAATTAAATTACAACAAAGATAGAAAAAATATCTACCATGACAACAAATAGCCTAAGTTACGCGGCAAATGTCCTGGATGGTCGATCAATACACGAAACCAGTTATTAAAAAACCTATATCAACTTGTCTTCATTGCACAAATAAATGACATAAAATGCGGGAAATTGCAATATAAATTATCTGTTGAATTCATAATGTACATTAGAAAAACAATTCTAATACATTTTTATTATATTGATATTTTTCCTGATAGATGATAAAATAATATACGAAACTTGATATTTTTTAAGAGTAAGATTTTTGAAAATTACTTCATTTCAAATTTTCTTTTATCTTGAAAAGTTAACTAAAATATTGAAAACGTAAACAAAAAAACCAAACCAATTCAATGTTCCTCAAAATGGTTTGCTCCAGCAAGAGGAATAATGATCTGACATTATCAACAGTTCTTTAATCAAATTCAAATAACATCTCATAGTCAGTTTGTTAAAGAAACTTATCAAAATTATCAATTAAAATAAAAATCTGACTTTCTGTTAAATATTGTCCATATTATAGAAAAGAAATACCAAATTTATATTTATTTCAAATCCTATCATCAATTTGTATAAATCAAGTCAGATTCAATGACCAATTGAAGTAGGCCCAAACCCAAATTGGGATCATATACACTTGAATGATGAGATACCTTCCACGTATTAGATTATTAATATCGAAACTATATAATTTTGATAATAATTTTAATTAGCCACCAAAATTATATAGACATAGAGATTAGATTGGGTAAGATTCCCCAATTGGATTTAAGAAAAGATTGAAGATTCTATAAATTCACGCAATCTTATTAAACAAATCTCAAACAATGACGAAAGGATGAGCACACTTGATGTATCTCTCTCTAAACTAAGACTTTTTTGTTATATAATAATTATTTTTTATTTTTTCCTGCTTGAAAGCGCCATAACTACAGACCTTTTCTTCAATTTCTTCTTGTTTACAGATTGTTGATCTTACGCAGAAATGAGGGAAAATGGAGATGAAGAAGGCGATATCGATCGGCTGCCAATTGATTTATTGGCCCATATATTTGCTCTGTTGTTTTCCTTCAAAGACTTGGCCCAGTGAGTTAATTGATTTATTTCTTCAAAAGTTGAAGCATATTCTAGTTTGTGTTGAATTGTATATAATTGTGGTTCACACACTCAGGGCGGGTAGTGTGTGTAAAAAATGGAGACAGGGAGTGAAAGAGTCTCTGGCTCGGAGAGAAACGCTGAGCTTTTCCGGCTGGAAAATGGATGATGAGTCCACCACGCGCCTCGTTCATCTTGCTTATAGCCTCAAGGAGCTCGACATGTACTCTCTCTCTCTCTCTCTCTCTCTCTCTCTGTGAATTGGCTTAAATGTTCTTCTAATTCCAGTTCTATTTATCGGAGTCTATACTTGTTTGAAGTAGTTTTAGGGTAAGAAGAAATTTAATTTAGAAAATAAAAAAAGCCATGGCTATTATTTTGAAGGTTGAAATAAAAAAAACAACATTAACTTTGGAGTTTTTTTTCCCCTTTGATTGAATCCAAAGTTCGTGTGATTTTTAGTTTGCAAACTCAGAATCCATTTTCCAATCATTTTTCTGGATAAAATCGAAACTTTCGTTTGATATTTGTTCAAATTCAGCTTGGATCGAATGAAAAAAAGAAATTGATTTGAGACTTTTGTTTGGTGTATGTTTCATATATTTTGGTTAAAAAAATCGAGATACCAAATTCGATTTTGGCCTGAAAAAGTGATTAAAATACGGGCTTAGGTTGTAAAGTGAAAAACTCAGTGGACTTTGAAGTGCAATCAGGGAAAAAAAAAAAAAAAAGTTTAGGTTGCAAAACATATCATACGTTAGATTGTTGTTTTGATTTTGACTCTTAATTTTGTATTATGAGATTGTAATTCATACTCTTCCCTGCTAATTCTGAGATTATATCTTCTCAATCTTCTCTGCTAATTATGACATTGTAATTCATACTCCTCTCTATTGGAATTGAATATGATGAATCATTTCATACTCTTATCTGGTAATGAAAGCTGTTATGTGCTCAGAGTACCCCATTGCAATGTGTGTGTGTGTGTGTATTGCATCTTGCTTTCTTTTCTTGGGCATGGAGTGATCCGGTGTTGTTTTAAACAAAATCTGACCAAATGCATTTGAGTGAAGTGGAAATTAGGTTGTCGAAATTTAATTTTAATATCAAGATTATGCGATTTTTATATGATGGAATGGAATGTGTAGATCAAGGAGCCGTTGGGGCTGCCAAATTACTGATCATGGACTGAAGCAATTATCTACTGCAAAGTGTATTGGCAATTTGTCTTCAGTTTCTATGTGGGGTTCAACTGGAATTACGGACCAAGGAGTTATTCGACTGGTATGCTCTCAATACTATAGATTTGTTATTGATGGCTTCCATATTATGTTGTTAGTCACATTTTTCAGTTTCATTTCACCCAACACTTTAAGCCGTTATAGAAGAATATACATGTAAACAAGTTGAATGTTGTGTAATGGAGGAGTTCGTAGGGCATATGAGATACCGTCTAAGGGGTAAGAAAATTTTATATTGGGTAGGTTAAGTGAAAATTAGGGAGTTTTGTAGCTTGAAATTACCATAAACTCTATCCATCTCATATAGAAAATTTTGATTTGCTTTACCTCATACTTTCATGTTCTAGTTTATAAAGCAAGGATTGGCAAATTTCTGTTATTACCACAGATGCATATCTTGTATTTTTTTTCACTTCATTAGTGTTGATTTATTTCCCCTACAGATTTCTCAAGCTACTTCACTACATCACCTGAACATTGGTGGCACATTTATTACAGATGCATCTCTGCTAGCCATTGCAGATAGTTGTCCTCATCTCAAGGTACTATTATCTTTTTCAAAAGTAGCTTTGATCAATGACACATACATAAGTTATTGTAATTTATTTATGCAGACTATTGTTTTGTGGGGTTGTCGCCATGTAACTGAGAAAGGGCTCGTTTCTCTTGTAAATAAATGCCGTAAACTTGAGTCCATCAATGTGTGGGGAATGAGAGTACCTCTCGACTGCTTCGTTGCTTTGCTCACTATCAGTCCAGCTCTTCAAATACAGCCCAAAGGAATGATGTTAACTGATGATGGAAGTTACCATGCATGGCCTGTTTACTGAGGAGCCACAAGCTTTTGCCAAGCTTTTGTGTTCATGCGTAAACTTGAGTCCATCAATGTGTGGGGAATGAGAGTACCTCTCGACTGCTTCGTTGCTTTGCTCACTATCAGTCCAGCTCTTCAAATACAGCCCAAAGGAATGATGTTAACTGATGATGGAAGTTACCATGCATGGCCTGTTTACTGAGGAGCCACAAGCTTTTGCCAAGCTTTTGTGTTCATGTTAATTCTTTCTGTATTCATTGATTCAAGAAAATAAGTAAATAAATTAATAAACCAAATTATTCATCCTCCAATTCATGGAAAAACTAAAAAGACACATGCAGAGGTTGCTTGTATTAGTTGTAACTATCAATTGCTTTGTAACATTGGCATTTGTGGTTTGCTTTGTGAAATTTAATTGTCAAGGCATTGTAAATAACTCGTATATGTTGTCATATATATAAGGTCAAACAAGGTTTGTGTTACTTTAAGTAGTTTGCAAGAAATTGACACTACAACATATGTTACAGCTTTAGCAATATATCTTTATGTTTAGGTTGATTTTTTTTTTTTTGTGTTTTTAATATTATTTCAAAAGGTTCTTGAACTGATTTGATGTCTCGTGTACGACATAATTATTAATTTTATATCAAAGGTTTAAGGAGATGTGATTTTTACACACCAACAATTGACAGATTACAATATGTCTAAAGTGGATTTTTGAACGTTAAGATTCTCAAATTGATTATAATATCTATATTTGGCCTAGATAATTTTAGGTTTCATGTAAAAGGATGATTTTCTTGGATGAATGGATGCAATGTTTTGCATCCTCATGTTTCTGTAACTTTGTTATCTACATCTTGCAATCTAAGAGATAAAGTTGTCTAACCTTGTAATATAGCTAAAAATACTCATTACTCAAGAAGAATTTTGTGGAATGGATGAAATTCAATGTTATAAATTGATCCAATGTAGAAAATGTGTTTTTCACATAAATTAGTCCACCTTAAGTAGAAAGTAATGCCTTTCTAGTGAAAAATATAAATATTTATAGTGAAAAATATAAATATCTATTGAGCGTAATAATATTATTGCGTATGCTGATCTGCATTAAGTATAAAATAATACCTGTACGATGAAATATATTATTGTTTTAAGTATCATAAATATATTATTTTTTATGTGAAAATGTATTATTTTTTATATTGTTTTCTAGTGATGTATAATTAGTTATTTGTAGTTATGGCTCAAAATTAATTTGTTCCACCAGTCATTATATCTAATGAATGGGGTGATCGAATAGTTAATTCATCAACTATAGTTAATGTTCTAACAACCAACGATGATACCAAAATCTAATAAATAAAAAAATTAAATAAATTGTATTATATTTAAAGGATATTAGTATAGTTTTAATAAAAAAATTGGATGGGGTTGGTGTACACAAGTTTTTAGATTAAAGTTATTGTACAGTGAAAGAATTTATTATAGAGTAGGTTATGTGACCGTCTCATAAATCTCATTTCCAGTAATCTTTTTATTATACTGTTTGGGTGGGGTTGGTGTACATAAGTTTTTAGGTTAAAGTTATTGTACAGTGAATGAATTTATTATAGAGTAGGTTATGTGACCGTCTCATAAATCTCATTTCAAATAATCTTTTTATTATACTATTTGGGTGGGGTTGGTGTACACAAGTTTTTAGGTTAAAGTTATTGTACAATGAATGAATTTATACTATACTAATAGCAAGACAGTTGAGAAAAATTATCGTATTGCCATTTTCCCACTAAAACATGTCACATCATAATATTGATTGTGTAAATACTTTTTTTTCTCTATTGTGTACTAACTTATGGGATTTCAAGACAAGAAAATTATGACACCACCTTCTTATTGACCAGTAAAAAAGTAGTTGATTGATAATAAATATTTTTTTTATGAATTTTAGCTTGCTCCCCAAGCCAATTGATTTGGCTTACTCAAGATATCGATGCATATATAACCCATGAAATTGATGTACATTCTCAAATTCACAATGAATTCAACAATAAAAAGTTGGCCTAAGTTTATCCTCAATTGTTATATTCTGATGCAGCATAGACTTTATGAAGATTTTCACTAGATGAATCAGAGAACTCTACAAAATCAGTTAAATTAGAGTTCAAACGAGTATATTGTTCAAATTTAAGACAAAATTAGAGTTCAAACGAGTATATTTTTCCTCTTATATGAAGGGGAATGTTAGGAAATTAGGTTTTATTCGGTTAATGACTTATTTATATTATTTGGGCTAGAAAAGTTGGGTTTTAAATTTGTTGGGTCTATATATTTCCAAGTATTATATGAGTATATTATATTTACTAACTAAACATTGTTCAAAATATATTATACCTAACAAATATTTAATTAAGGTGATTAGATAAATCTCAATCTCAAAAACAATATTATTAATATTACACTAAGACAAATTTTATTATATTAAAATGATTTCATGACAATACGCGCAACGCACGGGTACACTGCTAGTTTATTATAGAGTAGGTTATGTGACCGTCTCATAAATCTCATTTCAAGTAATCTTTTTATTATACTGTTTGGGTGGGGTTGATGTACACAAGTTTTTAGGTTAAAGTTATTGTACAGTGAATGAATTTATTATAGAGTAGATTATGTGATCGTCTCATAAATCTCATTTCATTAGATATGTTGGATCAATTCGATTAACTTCAGTCAACGTGGGTTAAAGTGGATCAAAAGTCATTTGATGTATCAAGTAATCTTTTTATGTGTATCATATAATATTTTTAAGCATATCATGTAGTACTTTTAAAAGTATTACATGAGAAACATAAAAATATTACACGATACATACAAAACTATTACATTATGAAAATAAAAATACTACTTATCAAATTAGAATTTCTTAAATTAATTATTAATTTAAAGTTATGAAACCCAACGTTTACTGATCAAGATGCATAAAGTAATATAGTACGAATAAAAACATTACACATTATTAGTTATCAATTATAATTTTCTTCTATGTTTAACACAAAAATGTTACTTATCAAATTATAATTGGGTGGGACTATTCACACCCCATAATTAAATAAATCAAAAGTAATTATATATTAAATGTCTATAATACCCTTTGACCACACCCCACATATAATTTCAAATATTAATGATACCCCATAATTTCTAAACACACCCCATTCCCACTCTTCTTCTCATTCATATTGCATAAACTCTTCTTCTCCATACCACAATTTTTCCCCCTTTCATAAAGCCTAAGAATATCACCCAACTAATATTCTCTACAAAAATGTCTATGGAATGGGAAGATACATTTGAAGTGAGCAAAGTAATATTACATTTTTAATAGTTTTTAGTAGTGTATTACAAAAAATCGAGTTTTTGTTTAAAAAGTAGAAAATCGAGCTGGAACAGTCCCGTTCGACCTGGAATAGTCAAACGATATGAAGAGTGTTCGACTTAAAAAGTTGAACTTATTTATTGGTGTTCGAATATTCTTATGTATGTTCGATTTTAGTGTTGAACATTCCTAGAATTATTCGATTTTCGAGGTTGAACATTCTTAATAATGTTCGATTTTCGAGGTTGAACATTCTTAGTAATGTTCGATTTTTGAAGTTGAACAGTCTTAGTAATGTTCAATTTTTGAAGTTGTACATAGGGGTGGTACGGTACGGTATACCGAAAAATTCTCGCCATACCGTTACCGTATCGAAAATTTCGGTATACCGAAATTTCATACCGTTACCTTACCGAAAATTTCGGTATGAGAAAAGTTCATACCGTTACCATACCGTCATTTCGGTATACCGGTATGGACCGACATACCGTTCCATACCGGCATACCGGTATGGACAAACATACCATTTCATACCGACATACCGTTCCTTATCGGCATACCGTTCCATACCGACATATCGGTGTGGACCGGCATACCGTTCCATACCGGTATTCAAACAAAACAAGAAACCAAACCCCTGTTGGGAAAAAAGTAAAAATTCATTATTTTGAATTCCAATATCCCATTGGAGGAAGACAAAATAAAACACAATAAAAAATGCCCATAACCATGACAACAACATGCAATAACAATCCATAACAATCCATAACCATATAGTGGGATCCATAACAATCCAATAACAACATGCAATAACAATCCACAATCCATACAACAACAAAATGCAAGTAGCACAATGAGATTAATTAAAACATAATACAATAAGCCCATAACTGTGAGATTAATTATCAGAATATAACAATCCAAACACCATTGCAATAAAAGCAGTAATTGTTGGTTAGTGGTTGCTTGGACCACTCCAAGTTACCTGAAATTTGAACATCCAAAAAAGACAGTTAGTGTGTGTGCTTGATACTACAAACAAAAGCATTCATAGAGATTAAAAAGCCAACACACAATCATCTTGTAAGCTAGGAAAAGAAACCAAACACCTGATGAACTGTTAAGCTATTAAAGATAAAATACATTACTCACATGTTGGTTTATGTCGTAGACAATGTGGAGGTCGGAGTTTGAGAAATGTTTTGAGTGGAATTTGCAACTGCAAAAGAAACATTTGAAAAAAGCTAACACAATTATCAAATCAATACAAGTAACTAACAAAAATTTAAATTTAATTAGATAAATGAAATCTTACGCTTTTCAATTTCTTCGATTTCCTTGTAAAATTCAAGGTCATCATCGGTGGGATCCTTGTAAAAGTTTAATGCATCCGTTTTGAGCCAATCATTAGTGCACACTAATGCTTCCACCATTTTAGGACTCAAACTACTTCTAAAAGGATCCACAACTCTTTTGCCCAGACTAAAAGCTGACTCACTAGCAACCGTTGAACTTGGAATTGCAAAAATATCCTTGGCAATGATCGAAAGAATAGGATACCTAATTGAATTACCTTTCCACCACTCCAAAAGATTGAAAGATTGATTAGATCGTTTTTCAATCTCATTCGCTAGATACTTGTCAACTTCATTTGCGATCTCTCTTCATTGTTCTACTTCATTTTGTGCATCAACTTCATCGAACAACTCATCCCAAAGACCACCACCACCACTATTATCATCTCCACCAACATAGTCAAGTTGCATAATTTGCTTCTCAATATTCGTATCGTCACGAACCCCCTTGTAATCCATCCACATTTCCATCAAATATTTTTTAACTTTATCAACAAACTCTTCAACCATTGGACAAACACCTTCCAATTTTCTTATGCTAGCTTTGATTACTTGAAGCTTATTTCTAGGATCCAAAACATTTGCAATAAAAATCAAGCTATTCATCCTACTCCAATTCCCCCAATACTTGTCAAATTTTAATTTCATTGCACTTCCAACTTTTTGAAGAATTGGATCCGAATAATCACTCACCCGTTTCTCAATCTCAATTTGGATTGCAATCATTGATTGATAAATCAATTGAGAGGTGGGAGTTTTTGTTGCACTTAGCTTTAAAGTGACATCATAAAATTTTTTCAAAAAATGTACAAAAGCTTTTGCATTCTCCCAATCCTCGACATCCGGAGGTCCTACCCTTTCAATACCCTTCTCATCCTTTTCATGAAAATAATTAATAAAATGTACCCACTCTTCGGCCATCCTCTCAAACACCCTTCTATACTTCAATGCAACTTCAAGCATTTTGTAAGTTGAATTCCATCTAGTTTTGACATCCATAGGTACTGTTGATGTACTAGAAAACTTAGCTAGCACGACAAATTCCCTAAACTTATTCAACCTAGAAGGTGAAGAATGAATGAACACAACAACATTCCTTATAGCTTTAATTGAAAAATTAAGCTCTTTCAAACCATCTTTACCAATTAGGTTAAGAATATGACAAACACATCTCAAATGCAAATACTTCCCTTCAAACAACAATGAATTTTCATTTTTCATTCTTTTTTTCAAGTATTCGATTGCAGTATCATTTGATGAGGCATTATCAACTACAAACGAAAATACTTTTTCTATTCCACATTCTCTAAAAAAAACCTCAACCATCTTTCCAATTTCTTCCCCAGTATGACTAGTGATTTTCGTAAAATTTATTATTCTTTTATGCAACTTCCAATCACTATCCAAAAAATGAGCTGTAATGACCATATAGTTAATGTTTTAAATGGATGTCCAAGTATCAGTTGTGATACTCACCCTTTGGTCACTTAACACTCTTTGAATTTTTTCCTTTTCAACTAAAAACAAATCGTAAACCATACCTGCAACTTTCTTTCTATCGGGGATTCTGAACCGGGGTTGTAATTCATGCAAAAGACTTACGAATCTCTTTCCCTCAACAACTCGAAATGACATTTCATCAATAATCACAAACTCCGTGATTTTCAGTTCACACCGTTTTTTATTAAAAGTATGAGGAACCAAGGCACTTCCTTGCCCTATAGTATCACTCGTCAATATGGTTTGACCTTTTTCTTGGATACTTCTTTCATACAACGGACTAAGCTTACACCTCTTTTCCAAGTGGTTTTTCAACCCACTAGTACTTCCAGAAGCTGTCGGGATCTTTTGTTTGCAGTAGTTGCATATTCCTATTTGATGTATGCTCTCATCCTCCCACGTCTCTATCGTCTTTTCACAATGTGCCCAGTATGGACTCCTAATCTTTGGAGCAACGAGAGGTTTTTCTTTGGATTCTTTTCTTCCTTTTTTTCGAGTTGAAGACCTATCAAGTACAAAATTAGTTATGTTTTGTGTTCCAGACGATGTTGAGAACGAATGAGATGATTCAGATTCCATTCTGCAAAATTGATAAGAAAATGAGAGTAAGCAGTGAGCAAACATCTAAGATATGATGAAATATCATGTACCATATAGACACGTTATGTAGAGGCATCTAAGTTATGAGATGCTATCATTAGATAGTTCAGAATTTGTGTTGCCATAGTTAACACGTCAAAATGATAGCATTAGATAGCATTAGATAATTCATCAAAATGATTGATGATCAGGACTTGGGCTTCGTTGCCAACTTTCTAGGTATCTTCATATTTGTTCTGGTAATTGCTTATCATTATGTAATGGCTGACCCGAAATATGAGGGCAACTGAAGAGTTTCTCTTAGTATTTATATATACACTATGCGGAAGTACAATTGTCATGTGATAATTAAGTTTTCTACAGAGAAATTCAGGAACAAAGATATGTTTTATAAAGTATGACTTTTTTGTGAGAATTAAATTACCCTTTTTGTTGATAAAAAAAACCCACACACACGCATACAACAACAACTATACACAATAAATACACACTAACACACACACATACTCTGTTCACTGGCGCCGATTTTTGCACAATCATCGCTGCTCACAGTGGCGGCACACCTTTAATCCACTCACCGACGCAATCTTGCGCCGGTAACTCCAAAAACAGCAGCAGCAGGGGTGACGAAGAGAGCAGAGAATGAAGAGAAAAGGAGGGATAGAAAGAGAGGGGGGCCGCCACATGCCGGCGGCGACGGTGATCGGGAGACCCGAAGTACCTGCCGGAATGTATATGAACTCTGGTGGTGGTGGTGGTGATGATTCTTGAGAAGGAAGAAAGAGAAGTAACAAACTGTGAGATAGAGAATTCGCGAGAGAGAGGGGAAATGAGATGGAGTAATTTTTCTTGTGGGTATTGACTTTTCTGCTTAATTACTGGGGTTTGAAAAGGATTTTTGTATTAGAATTTATAATTATTAAAAAATAATATTAATATTTATTTTTATACCGATATACCGGAAAAAAAATAAAAATCATACCGTTATCGTACCGAAATTTACCGGTACAGTATCATACCTTACCGAAATTTTTGATATTTTCTGTATTTTTTCGATACGGTAAGTGCTGTATACCGGTATTTTCAGTATATTACCCACCCCTAGTTGTACAGTAGGTTGATTTAAGTTTTTTGGTTTTTATCATTGAACAATATGCTTATTATTTTCTATTTTAATTGTTTATTAGGAAAATGGTTCAAAATCCACAGAACTAAGTGTTGTGAATCTCATTGATGAAAATAAGATGGATCAACAAAAACAAACGAATATCCGACCTCAAAGTTGACCAACATTAGTATCATACGACATAAACAACCAAATATCAATATCACTACTCAAACATCACATATTAATAAATATCCGACTTCAAACATCACAGATAAACATAAGTTTCGAAATAACACAACGATTCATAATTCTGAAGTATCTCAAACATGTTTGTTTAACAGGGAATGACTAACTTCTACGACTTCTATTACGCCTAACTTGCAGCCTTCGTGAGGGCTCGGCCTCAGAAGGGTCATTCAGGGTCAACGATTCATAAGCACGCTCCATAATCGGCATCACAAAGTCGAAGGATAAGTCGGGATCACGACGGGCCCACCTTTGCACCAATGGATGGAGTTGAGCATGTGCCGAATAAATAATCTATAAGGGTTGTGGACCCTGAGAAGGTATGGCACCAGTAACACACCTAACATTGTCAGGATTCCCCACCCTAGGATGAGACACTGCATAATACCATTCTAAGTATTCCAGCGAGCACTCTCATGCAGAGTCCGTAGGTACACCAAAGCGATCCACTGTCAACAAATAACTGTTCTACGACATGAAGTAGTTGCCAAGCAAATGAAAGGCAACCTTGTATCCAGCAGCCGTACTACCTCTACGCACTTTACTTGGGATCAATGACATGTCAGGAATCATTTGCACATAGTCATACTATCGCAAGACACGATCGGGATGGTATGGCTCAACGATGTCAAATGCACTGATGCATCCAACATAAAATGTTACAGCCTCACGAGGATAAACATCCCTCATCCCAGCATACGGAGTCCAAACAACCTACATCTATTAAAAATTCAAAATATTAGGACCAACACATAAGTTCCAAAATATTCACAATGACAATCTCATTTCCACTTACATTACTCGGTGATAATGTGTCTATCTCTCTTCATGCTACTACACGGTCAATGGAACCTCCGTGAGCGGCTTGTTAGGCCCACCTAAAGGCTAGTGGATGACCGCTTTGAAAGTGCACATTGTGAGTTGGCCTTGTCATGGGAAAGTACTCATATATCCATGTCTACAACCCAAAACATCAGTGAAATATTAGGAAAATTAGAAAAATAGTAAAAAGAACTTAAATCAAAGTTGAACCATTATTACCTCTAGCAATGTGAAAAGTATCCCGACATCTGTTTCACGCCATAACGAGATGCCAATCCCAACTGACGATAAAGAAAAGCCAGTGCAGTAGCCCCCCATGCATACTTATGTACTTTCTGGACATTACCTACCATTCTCAAAATATTAGTCGACACTTTGTTGTCACTCTTGTCTGAGAAGATTGTGCAACCAAACAGAAACCATAGATATGCTCTAGCTGCACACAGTTTGGTGGCCTCGTCTGTACTAGTCACGCCCTGTCTAAATGTAGATCGCAACCACTCAAGCTTCACTGACGAACCTTTAATGACCCCAAGGGCATCCTGCATCTCTTCAACTGTTATCCCCAGACCTTTAATGACCGGGGTAGGTACTGTCCTGTCGTCAGGTAATACAACTGGACGCCTAGTCACTGAAAGTCCGGTAATGCAGGATACGTCATCTAGAGTGATGGTCATCTCATCAAATGGTAGGTGAAAGCTGTTGGTCTCCGGATGCCAACGCTCTACGAAGGCACATATGAGGTTCTTGTTGAGATTTTTGTATGATGTGTTGTAGCCCATAAATCCGGGTTTGAGACATCAGACTACTCCAATCATCAAATACGCCATTTAGCTTCCACGACTCCATCTTCGTGGTATGACACCATAACTTCAACACATCTCTTTCCTGATTAAACCAAATTTTTGACGCAACGTGCGTCTTGAAACTCGGAATCAAACTAGGGTCCGTGGGTCCACCAGGATGTTCACCGGTAAGCACATTGTTCTCGGCCTCTTCCTCATTCACAGCCTCATTCTCAGGCAAATTCATATCTGCAGCTATCTCGGGGAGCTCATTCATGATGGCCTCAGTTTCGTCTCCTGCAACTTCTTCTTCCACCGAAGGAGCATACACGTGTTTAGTAGTGGCAGCAAGCTCTTCATTTCTTTGCTTTCTTTCAGAAGCCGTTAGTTGGTTATTCCTCCTCATGTAGATTATGTCAGCTGCAAGTAGTCAACAAAATCGTGTCAATAACAAAAAATAAGAGAGACATAAAAAATTTAGATCTGTTAGACAAAAACACTAGTGTTCGACTCCTCTAGTTTGAACACACTCAGATATGTTCGACTCTTCTAGTTCGAACACAATCAGGATTGTTCGACTACAACTGTTCGAACATAACTGTTCGAACAATGTCCTGGTGTTCGACTTTGATAGTCGAACGAATTAAGCTATGTTCGAACCACTTAGTCGAACATTCTAGCCTTGTTCAACTTGGCCAGTTGAACGCCCTATGCCGTGTTCGTCTTGGCCAATCAAACTCCCTAAGCCGTGTTCGGTTTCCCCATTCGAACCACAACAGTTTTGTTCGACTAATAAAGTCGAACACAATGCAAAATTTCAAAGAACCAGTTTCGAACATGCCAAATGCAGAAACACAAAATTCGTACGATTTTCAGCATAAAAAACACAATATTTTCACACAATAGACTACAATTATATTTTTCCACAATAAAATTGGTTCGATTTTTACCCTAATATCAATCTAATTTATACAACTTTTTATTCAAGATTCAAAATGAGAAAAACTTGTGATTTGGTTAAAAATCGAACCTGGCACAGAAGTATTTGGATTGTCCATTGAAGTATGTTTAATTTCTCAAGTCGAGGGAGTGCGAATTTGTTCGACAATCTTCAAAACTTTCATATTCTTCTTGTTCGATTTCTGCAGTGGTTTGCATTTGATTTTCTTAATTTTTAGTTTGCTTAGGTTTTGATTTTTTGTTTTTAGTAAAAGGGTAAATATGGAAATATTTAGGGTGTGTTTAGAAATAATTTATGATGTAGATATTATAAATGAGGTAGGAATAGACATTGGGGGTGTGGTTAGAAAACTATGGGGTGTGGATAGTCTCACCCATTATAATTTAGCGAATAATCATTTAGAATCTTGGAACCAAATGTATTACGTGGTGCACATAAAAATATTATATGATATGTATGAAAGAAATTATCTGTTACATACAAAACATTTCAAATTATTACTTGTCGAATTATAATTTCTCGAATTTAATACACATAAACGTATTATATGACATAAAAATATAATTTATTTATACACATAAAAGTATTACAAGTGTTAACCTGATCAATTAGATACATCTTATAAAATGGGATCCGTGAAAGAGTATTATTCAAGAATTTCTAACTAGGTTTTACAATATAGTAGCTTATAATAGGTTGGTCTTTCAACATAAAATTAGTTAATCATGAATCAATACATGCATAATGAACTTTTAATAGTATAATTAAAATTACTGCGCTGTATGTATGTATTTCACCTATTTCTTTAATAATTTGTTCGAGATAATAAATGTATTTTGGTACTCAATATAAAATGGTGTTAACCTACAATGGTTTTATTACTTCAACGGTGTACTTTGACATTGCTTCACTAATTTGACAAACCAAACCTAGCTAGATATGTACATGCATTAAAGTATTAACGGCTTATCTAATTTAGTCCAACCACATTATGAAACGGTTCATTGTAAGAAAAATCGTAATTTGTAATCGAATTGTGAATTTAACTATTCTTTTTTTGCTAACATATGTTCATAAATTTAAGTTAGTTTTCAAATTTAATATTATCTATATTTATTTAATTTTTAAATTTTATTTATTAATGTTAATGTTTTAGATTTAATCTTTGTTACCTTACTAGTATTATTTATTTTTCATATACTGTCTCCATCTATATATTATCATTTATTTCTACTAGACAAACAAATGTGTTTGATCACGATATGAGTAACTACAAATCAAAGCATTGCCCTGCACATGTTCAATCTGTTACTATATTAACAGACGATTCCTTCAACAATTTATTAACTTATTATTGTTTTTCCTCAAAACTCTAGTTTATATTGCGTATAATATATGGATATTAAACGAGCTGGTGCTAATAATTTCAAGTTAGTTCTAATAGATTTTGGGTTGAACGAGTTTTAAATTGAATGGGCAATTTAATCGAATCTCTAATATAGTATGAACCTAACCCTAATTTTATCAGACTTATGGCTAAACAATTATTATTTGACTTGTAGTAAAATTTAAATTTTAAATATGTGCAAGTCAATATGTGCAAGACTGTAGATATTGTAATAAAGTATAGTGATAATCACATTTTAATTTTAATAATTTACTGACAAACAACAAAAACAAGAATTTAGGTTGTGTTGTAAATTGTCACACATCACCTACTCATGTTTTTTGTGCCTTATTTGCTTATGATTATATATTATCATGTGTTTGAAGTCGAATATTTAAGGTACAATTGCCGCAACTATTATGCATATATTATGTCTTATTTTATGATCATATTCTTTAAATTAAAACAGATTATGAAACTTAATATATATTTCGTCTTATGATGCATATATATGACCCCGTTTCTTTAAATAAAATTAAAAAAAAGAAAAAGAAAAAGGAATTTAGTATATATTTTATGTTACTAAATAACCGCCTTTTTTAATACAAAATATTATGCAACTCGAAATATAGTATTAATTAGCTATTCCATGGAGTTGTATATATATTTCTTTTGCCCACTAACTAATTATATGGAATTTGACATCTAAGGTATTAATTTTCGTGATAATAATTTAAGACATTTTCTAATCAAATATATTAGCAAATTGAGAACAATTTCAACTTGAACATTTCACAAAGTAAATCCTAAGTGACGGCTGAAATTTGAACTTTTATGTTGACTTTGCTAATAAACAATATTTTTAACACTAACTTTAACATGATAATATTAGAAGCTTTTATCAATTAATATTTAGATAAACTAACCAAACTTCACAGGTCACAGAAAAGCTTTCAAAACATTTTTTAAGGATAGATTTTTGTGTGAGATCGTCTTATGAATTCCATTTTGTGATATTAGTGGGTCATATTTGGTCGGTAAACTCAATCAATGTAGAACCTCTGGCTCTCTCCGATCTCAATTAAATATTGTTAATTTGTGATTTTTTTTTCATAAATTAAGAAATATAAAAAAATTAAACAAATATATAATCATTAACTAATTAAGAAATATATATGAGATTCATTATTGAAAAGCGAATCAAATTAATTTCATAAAAAATTGAGAATATTAAAAGAGATAATTTGAGAATAAAGTCGAATAAAAGTTTAAAACGATACTTAATCGAAAACAAAATTTAAATTCTAAAACGACACTTAATTGAGATTGAAGGGAGTAATACTTTTATTTATACCGGATAATTATAATTTGTCATGATACACATAAAAGTACTACATGATACACACAAAAATAGTTCATAGTATAGTTACTTGTCAAATTATAATTTTTCAAAAGTATTGCATGATATTATGATACACACAAAAATATTACATGATGAGAAAAAAAATATTACTTGTCGAAATTTAAAAATATTACCCGATACACATAAAAGCATAATATAAATAAATATTATTTAATTAACCGTATTAACCGGGTATTTACCCGATTTGTCTCAAGAAATGGGGTCGCTCGAGTCAATTCCATACAAGAATTTATCTATTTTTGAATTAAAAAAATGTTTGGAACGTGTGATATTACTTATGATTTTGACAAATAGAATATCAATGTAGAACACAAACTGCATGCATTTGCAAAATGACATCACTAACACCAAGAGGCCATTTCACTGTCACCTCATTTTTCACAAGCTAGACTCTCATATTTCTCCTTAAATTTTTTTTTTTCTTTTACTAAAATGTAAAGTGAAAATTTGAAAATATATGATGGTACAATCCCAACAACTCTATTGAATTGCAATTTAAAAAAAGAAAATCAATTTTCTTGTAGAAGAGGCCTATAAATACCCCAAACAAACAACAATAGTTCCTAAGCTAAATACCATATACAACACAACTTATATCCTCATATAGTATTTTCAACATGCAAACAATCCCATCAGCCGTTCCCAATTCAGCCAAGAATTTCAATTTAGTGGAGGTTCGTAGATCTGTAACATATGATCCATCTATTTGGGGAGATTATTTCCTCACATATACTTCAGACCGCACGGTAATAAAATAAAATTGCCATTTATGGGTTTTTTTTTTTCCGATCACGTGTAATTATTCGAATATAAACTCTTTGTTTGCATATATATCTCCAAGCAGGAAATCTCAGTTGCTGAAGAGAAAGAACATGAAATGCAAAAGGATGTTATAAGGAAGTTGCTAATCCAAACTCCAGATGATTCATACCATAAAGCAGAACTTATTGATGCTATCCAACGCCTTGGAGTGGGATACCATTTTGAGAATGAAATCCACAAATCCTTGCAATACATTCATCAAACCTACCCAGAATATTGCAATAGCAAAGACAATGATCTCCATGCAATTGCCCTTCGCTTTCGTTTGCTTAGACAACAAGGTTACTTTGTCCAATGTGGTAAGTATTAAACAAGGGAATCTCAATTTTTGTACTTCAACTTAGACATTGTCCACTTTTTTACCACCTGTTTTACGTATTTTTATTTTGGTCTTCTAACTATTACTACTTTCCAATTTCGGTCTCGAAATGTCATTTTCTGCCTACATAGATGTTGAACTAAATAAATCAATGTCATGAGCAATCCAGCATCAATGTAGACAAAATTAAAATTTCGAGCAAAATCGGATGAAAATTAAATAAAAAAGACACTGCAAAAATCAGGCGACTTAGCGACTGAAAAATCCATCGGTAACATTAAAAAATCAATTAGTAAACAACTTACCCACGAAAATTTTACGTCGTAACTTACCTTGTCACTGACACTTTGCCGACGTAAATAAAATTCCATTGATAATTTACCGATGGAATTTTCCGTCGATATTGATCTACGACAGACTTTTTTTTTTTTTTTTTGGTGTGGAAAATTATCCACAAGCATTAACAATGGAAAAAAAGTGGACAAGAACTAAGTTAAGATGAAAATTGCAATCTTCCCGGTTAAACAATACCGATTTCCAGTATCTTTGCATGCTTTAATATTGATGATTAATTTTTGTGTGTATATACATGGCAGATGTATTCAGCAAATTCGTAGACAAAGAAGGCAACTTTAAGCAGTCATTGATAAGTGATGTTAAAGGGATGCTAAGCTTATATGAGGCAGCAAATTTTGCAAAACATGGAGAAGAAATATTGGACAAAGCATTAGAGTTTTCTTCATCTCACCTTCATTCTGCAACCAACCACATGAACACTTCTTCTCTTTTGACACAAGTAAATGAAGCTTTAAGGATTCCAATTCGCAAGAGTGTATGTAGAGTGGGAGCTAGGAAATTCATATCCATGTACCAAGAAGACGAGACACATAATGAAATACTATTGAAGTTTGCAAAATTAGATTTTAACATGCTACAAAAGATACATCAGAAAGAGCTAAGGGATATTACAAGGTTAATATAATTTTGTGTACAAATATACATAAATCAGAACTATATATGTTTATTTTAAATGAGAGTTTAAATATATTTGCAGGTGGTGGAAGGATTTAGACTTTGCAAATAAATTGGCATTTGCAAGAGATAGAATAGTGGAATGCTACTTTTGGATATTAGGAGTATACTTTGAGCCCCAATACCAATGTGGAAGAAAATTTCTAACCAAAGTCATTGCTATGGCTGCTGTTATTGATGACATTTATGATGTACATGGAACCATTGAAGATCTCCAACTCTTTACAAATGCTATTCAAAGGTACTTTCATATTCTAATCTTTTTCTTACATTATTACCTAAAAGATATATTTTCTCATTTGAATTATTTATGATATGACATTTTTTTTGTATAAACTTTGGATCGTTTTATTTTGTCATATGATCTTTAAGTTTGATTGGATTTGTTGTATTTGACAAATCATAGATGTACATATGTCAGAAATCAACGGATGAGATGAGATTTGTCTAATACGGAAAAAATATACATTAAATTCAAAGTTTTTATTTTATAGTCACATACATTATTTATTTTTAAACATGTTTGATTTGATTTATTATTTATTTTTTTAATCTTTTTTTACAGTTGGGATGTTACAGCTATGGAGGAATTGCCAGAATACATGAGAGTATGCTACAAAGCTCTTATAGATATTTATGATGAAATGGAAGATGAAATGGAAAAAGTAGGTAAATCATACCGGGTACAATATGCGAAAGATGAGGTATTTCATTAATTCAGCATTAGCAATTAAACACTACTTCACTAATTACTCTTTAATTTCTTATTTATTTATGGGGAAATTTGCAATTTTATCCTATAACTGATTCGGGGCAGCATTTTCAACTCTATAGTATATTCAAGGTGGAAATTTAATATCGACAACTTTTAATATTATTTAATTCGAGGACAAATTTCCTCTAAACCAACCTAAGTCAAGAGCTTAGAGGAGGTAGGATGGGCAATCTATTCTAGTTCTAGCAAAATTTATGTTATAAATTTCATCAAAATCCAAAGTCGTGGGTAGATTAAATGCAAATTTCTAGCAAAACATAGGAATTTGACTAAATTTGACCTGAAATTACACAATATTGACATGTTGGACCAAAAATATCACATAGATAGAGGACCATTTTTTTAATTTTTTTTCTCTATTTCCTATAGCTATAACTTACATGATAATAAGTGACAATTTTATTCTACTTCTTCGACAAAATTTGCAGATGAAAAAATTGGCAAGCTTATATTTTAAAGAGGCAAAATGGTTTTATAGCAAATACATACCAACGATGGAGGAATATATGGAGGTCGGAGTTCCCTCTGGTGGTTACATAATGATGTCAACAACTTCAATGGTTGGAATGGGAGATTTAGTAACAAAACAAGACTTTGATTGGGTTAAAAGTGAACCATTAATTGTACGAGCATCAGGAACAATTGCTAGATTAATGGACGATATAGTAGGATATGGGGTAAGATTCATTTATTTATTTCAATACTACAATTTTATAAATTGATTGAAACTATGTTGTCTTATAAGTTTTGTTATTCTATATTTTACATAGTTTGAAACAAAAAGGACATCAGTGCATTGTTACATGGAGCAAAATGGAGCAACAGAAATTGAAGCATTTAGTGAACTAGAAAAACAAGTGAAGAAAGCATGGAAAGATATAAGTGAGGAATGTGTAGAACCAAGAGCTGTGTCCATGGAAATTCTTACAAGGATTGTCAATCTTGCTTGTGTCATACATCTTCTCTATGCGGATGAAGATGGATTTGGCAATTCTAAGACCAAGACCAAGGACTCTATAAGTTGTATACTCGTTGAGCCCGTGACAGTTTGAAATTTTATCAAGTCTGTGACTATGATGCATATCTATTATTATTACAACAAAAGTACGAATAATTTCATCTATCTTATCTATTTATTGTAATCTATATGTAAGACTGATTATTTGATCACCATGAATTTGGTGAAAGATATTCTCACTATAAATAAAGGTTACAACTTGGTGTACAAGAAAGAAATCCTATATACAAGGACAAGAGCACAAGTATCTCTAACAATATTTACAGAGATTTAAAAGATATGGCCTATCTAAGTTTGAATAAATCAAACTGTGAATATCTATGTATATTCCCTATTACCCCCCCTCAAGCGAAGTGTGGGGTTTTGATCAACACGAAGCTTGGAACGGAGCAGTTCACATGAGGGACGTGGTAAGCTTTTCGTGAAGATGTCCGCGAGCTGGAGATTAGATGGGACAAAACGAGTCTCCAAGCATCCATTTGCTACTAGTTCTCTAACAAAGTGACAGTCAATATCAATATGCTTGGCACGCTTGTGAGCAATTGGATTTTGACTTAAAAAAAGTGCGCTCTTGTTGTCACAAAGCAGAAGCGGACGAGAAGGGGGTAGTGCACGCAGCTCCTTCAATAAGTGTGTCAACCAGACCATTTCTTGAGTTGTGTTAGCAAGTGCACAATATTCGGACTCGCAGCTAGATCAAGCTATAGTGGGTTACTTCTTAGCACTCCAAGAGACCAAATTTCCACCTAAAAATATGGAATATCCGTAGGTGGATCGACGCGTTTCCACACAACGGGCCCACTCGGCATCCGAATAACCAAGTATGGAGTAGTCCGAAGAGGGAGTAAACGATAGGCCAAGATGCAGTGTACCCTTCACATAACGTAGGATCCTTTTGACAGCCATAAAATACTCAAATTTCGGAGCATGAAGAAATTGACTGACATGATTGACAGCGTAGGATAGGTCAGGGCGAGTGATGGTAAGATACTGCAGAGCGCCCACTAATGACCTATATAATGTAGGATCCTTGAATGAGTCATCATTACTAACTAAGGAATCACCTGCAACCAAAGGAGTAGAAACAAGTTTGGAGTCGAGTAACTCGGCTCATGTGAGAATATCATATGCATATTTGGCTTGTCCCACGAACAAGCCTGAATCAGAGTGTGTGATCTCTAATCCAAGAAAGTAACTGAGTCTTCCCAAGTCTTTAACAGCAAACTCTTGGTTAACGCGGGCTATGAACTTTTTAGGCATGATATGATTACTACATGTAACAATAATGTCATCAACATACAGGAGCAAAAAAATAGTGCAGTTAGTATTATGCAGATAAAAAAGAGAAGTGTCAGAACGTGCAAATCCTAAAGAAATAAGGAAGGAACTAAAACGATCAAACCAGGCTCGGGGAGCTTGTTTAAGACCATAGAGTGCCTTTTTAAGCTTGCAGACATGGTGGGGGTAATAGGGATCAATAAAACCTGGAGGTTGTGACATGAGAACGGGTTTATCTAGCAAACCGTGCAAGAAAGCATTTTTTACATCAAGCTGATGAAGAGGCCAGTGACGTTGAACAGCAAGGGATAAGATGACACGAACAGTAGCAGCTCTAACCACGGGGCTGAACGTGTGAGAAAAATCAAAACCAGGTATCTGTGTGAAACCCTGAGCTACCAAGCGAGCCTTATAGCGATCAATCGAACCATCAGACTTGTACTTAGTACGAAACACCCATTTGGAACCAACGATGTTCTCATGAGGTGGTCGCGATACCAAGTCCCATGTATCATTTTTATGTAGAGCATCCATTTCTTCTTGCATTGCTGTTAGGCAATGGGGTTGCTTCATCGCCGATTTGAAGCCTTTTGGGTCTGCAGAGTTAGTCAACGAAGAAAGCAAAGCAGTAGAGGCAAGATCAACAGGGTATCTTGGTTTAACAATACCTGACTTTGCACGAGTTTGCATATGATGGTGCGGTGCCCGAGGGTGCGGTGGAGCTGGCTGAGACGACCCATGAGCCTCGGCATGCGGTGAAGCTGGCTACATGGGGGGCAATGACAGATCCACATCGTCGACGATGGGCACTGGAGTTGTCGGCTGCATGGGCAGGGGCGCATCATCGAGAGTGAGCACTGGGGCTGGTGAAGAGGTCGGTGCATCGCCAGCTGCAGACATGTCATCATGCTGGACACACAGAGGGCATGAGCGCGGTTCAATGTGAGTGTGTGTGTCATCGACTTTAGGAGGTGCAGTGGCAATAACTGGTTTTGGATTGGGTTCCTGAAATTCAAAAAATTGACAAATATCCAAACCCAAATTAGAACGATTTTCAGTGACGGAAGCGAAAGGAAAAATAGATTCATCAAATTGGGCATGACGAGTGATATACATACGAGAGTTAACAGGATCGTAACACCGAAAACCCTTATGAATGCTACTATAACCAAGAAAAATGCATGGGTGACTACGAGGGGCCAACTTGTGGGGAGCATAATCACGAAGATAGGGGTAAACACGATATCCAAAAACTTTGAAATTACCGTAGTTAGGTGAACAATAAAATAATAAATCAAACTGTGAATATCTCTAGTACCCCAAAAAATTCAGACTTTGCGCGCAAAGGATATAACCAGGAAAAATGGGAATAATCATCCCCAAATAACACATAGTAATGAAAACCATCACAAGAATCAACAGGCGAAGGACCCCATAAATCACAATGGATCAAATCTAAAACACGAGTGGCACATTTATCATTAGCAGAAAAGGACAATTTTTTACTCTTAGCCAATTGACAAGAAGAGCATAACGATGGTTTAGGTAAAATTGAAGTAACCTCTAAATGACCCATCTTATTTAGTAATTGAATAATAGAAAAAAGTGCATGTCCCAAACGGAAGTGCCACAACTTAAAAGAAAACTTAAGGACTCTAGACTTTAAAGAAGCAACTAAAGCAGATGATCCATGTTCCAAAATATATAAGCCATCCTTACACCTGCCCTGAGCCAGTATTTCCTTTGACGTCCGAGTCTGAATCACAAAAGAGTTGTTAGAGAATAACACATCAACTGGTAAATCAGATGTAAGTTTACTAATATAAAGAAGATTTTTAGTGATGTGTGGAACGACTAAGACATCAAGCAAAGGAATTTTATGATTAACGAAACGAGAACCTAAATGTGATATGGAAAGAGCGTCACCATTACCAACGATGACGTTACCATTACCGGTATAGGATTCAAAGGCACCAAATTAGTGGTAGAAGACGTCATATGTGCGGAAGCGCCAGTGTCAATATACCAATCGGATTTTGGAGAGGGCGAGAGAGAGAGCACCAAGCTTCAAAAGCCCGAGCAATATGAGCAGCCTGAGATGAGTCACGAGTGTACCGGTCCGGGCAGTGGTTTGCATAGTGTGGACCCCTACAAATTTGACACCTAGGGACGTAGGGTTTTTTGTTTCCATTGTTCGACTAGTTCGAGTTGGGAGAGGGACCACGACCAGAGTTTGACGATTGACCACGTCCCTGTTGAGGCTGGCCGCGACCGCCAGAGTTCAGCGAGGAAGGATTACGAGATGAGGACTGCCCTCAACCCCGATTGGCATAGAACGCCGCCTGCGAAGGAGGAGCAGCCGCATCAAGGGTCTTCTCGCGGAGTTCGTGGTCACAGGCTTAACTTACCAGATCTCGGAAGGAAGGTTGTGGAGAGATGGCCAAGCGAACATCAGCAAACGTGCGGAATTGAGGACCGAGACCTCGTAAGAACCATCAAATTTTATCTGGTTCGGAAACCTGTTCACCGATCGCAGCAAGCTGATGAAGGAGAGTGTGGAAATGACGGCTGAATTCAACAACAGAAGAATTGTCACGATGGAGGAACTGTAACTCGTCGCGCAATTGTTGAGCATGAGAGGGAGAGGACGGGCTGAAAGCCGCCTCCAGCGCGACCCAGACATCTCGTGCCTCCGTAAGTCCGACAACTTTGGACATGGCTTCTTCCATGAGAGAGGAAAGAAGCACACTCAAGACACGATCATGGCGTCTGCGCCACACAGAGTGCTCAGGGTTAGCAACGTCTGTGTTTGAATCGTTTTTGACGGTTGACGCTGGTTTAACGCCGGAACCATCAACAAAGGAGAGGGAGTCGTCGCACCGAAGCATGGGCACGACTTGACTTTTCCATAGCAGGTAGTTGGAAGCTGATAACTTAATTGTTACCATATGAAGAAGGGTTGCGAAGGGGATGAAATCAGAGGTGGTCGAAGAGGAGGAGTTGGTATTTTCGCTGGCCATTAGAGAGAAGAAGAGAGAGGCGGAAAAAAAAAATTGGGTTTTCAGCGTGTTTCTGCTGATACCATGTAAGACTAATTATTTGATCACCATGAATTTGGTGAAAGATATTCTCACTATAAATAAAGGTTACAACTTGATGTACAAGAAAGAAATCCTATATACAAGGACAAAAGCACAAGTATCTCTAACAATATTTACAGAGATTTAAAAGATATGGCCTATCTAAGTTTGAATAAATCAAACTGTGAATATCTACGTATATTCCCTATTACTATATATCTATACATATATAAAAGCAGGACAATTGTGAGAAATTACAAGGATGATATTTTCTGACTCAAACTGTCTTGCCATAATGTTGACTGTATACATTTTTTTTTTACTACTTTTGTTTATATTCAAGAAAATGATTATATATATTGTAGAAAATATATATTTTTTTGTATCAGAATTGTTAATAGGTTATATTGACGTTTGAGATTCCAATGTCGACATGAAAATAATGGCATCACCTTAATATTGCCCAATAGAAGTTTGATTTTATAATGAGTGTTTCCTCTTGGCCTTTGAATTTGACTTCCTCCTCAAGTCATTGTTATGACTTCTTCCAAACTTAACCATGAGGTTAAAGGTTGGGATTATGGTTATAACTATCTGCGATTTCTCAAAAATTATAAAATAAATAAACTATTTATATTATATATTAAAGTAAGAAAATTGACAAAAATTACAAAATTGCCACTTTCCCGCCTAAAAGTGTCGTGTCAATAAAAATAAAAAAAATAAAAAAACAGTATATCTTACTTCATAAGCTATTTTTTAATAAGAATAAAAAAAGATCAATCTTACTCTAGAAGCTAGGGGTGAGCATCGGTTGGTTCGATTACCGAACCGAACCGAAAACGAAAAAATCGAAAAACCGAACCGAAGTTTTTAAAATTTTGGAAACCAAAACTGAAACCGAACTTTTTAAAAATCGATTACCAACCGAACCGAAATATTATTTCGGTTCGGTGCTAAGTTCGGTTTTTACCGATGTTTTTAAAAAAAAATCCCTAATTTAGCTAAAATGGGAATGCATTCAGTTGCTGACTTGCTGCTGCCTGCTCAAATCAAAATCAAGAAATTAGACATATTAACAAAAATCAAACTACAAAATTAAATAACACCTATATTCCACAAATCAAAATCATATAAAAGCTCAATAAAATCAATTCAAGTTCATTCGATCATTCCACATAATAAAAACATAGACCAACAAACATTAGAGTTCACAATATCTTAAGTTATACAATCCATACAAAAAAATTATTAAATATTATTTCGGTTCGGTTTTCGGTATTTCGGTTTTTTCAATTATAAAAACCGAACCGAAAACCAAAGTTTTAAAAAGTCAAAACCGATACCGAACCGAAATTACCAAAAACCGAACCGAAATGCGAATTTCGTTTTGGTTCGGTTATTTTTTTCGGTTTTTACCGAATAATGCTCACCCCTACTGGAAGCTACTATATAATCTATATAAAATTAAGAGATGAAGAGAGAGAGATATATTGATTTCTCAAATCTATGTAAAACTAAAAAAATGGAGAAAAAATATAATGATTTCTCAACAAAAGAGAGATGCATATAGAATGGAAAAAAAAAAGCAAGATATACAAAGAATGAAGAAAAAAAACAAGAAAAAACCGTAAATATAATTATTTCTCAAATCTATATAAAACAAAAAAAATGAAAAAAATACAAGATTTACTAAACATTCAAAGGTAGAAAAATTCTTCCAAATCTTATTGTCTAAAGAAAATAATAATAATAAGAAATTGTAAATATAATGATTTCTCAAATTTATATAAAACTAAAAAAAATGAAAGATTACAAGATTTGCTAAACATTCAAAGGTAAAAATGTTCTTTCTGATCTTATTGTCTTATATCTTCATCTAAGGAGATCCCACCAAATTGTCTTTTTACACTAAATACAAATTGAATAAATAATTTTGTGAGAGAGAAATGAAGAAATGACGTAGGAAAACATATATATGATGATTCAAGTATGAGAGTGAAATATACAAATTATAAAAAATATAAAAGGAATATCAATTATTATGATTGAAGGAAATATTATTGTATATAATAATTTTAATTTGAAAAAAATATAAATCAATAAATAAAATAAAAATGTTTAAAAATAAAATTAACAATTAAAATTATTAAAGTTATATGACAATTTGTGCAACACACAAGAGTAATATGAAAAATCATTTGTAAATGGTACATGTTTTAAATTAAAATAATAAAAGATGTTATGAATAACCTGTTAATTTATGCAACTTCATTATATTATTACAAATTACATAATAGTAACATAATAATTAATAAATCGCACATCGTGCGGGTGGACTGCTAGTATATAAAATAGGAGAAGTTGACAAATTTTACAAATTTGTCATTTTCCCTCCCAAACTATCAACCAATTTGGAAAAAAAAAAATTTAAGTATCTTATTTCTATAAGCCTCACATTTATCTTACATAATAAGCTATATCTTATAATTTATATATAGGAGTAGAGATAATCCAAAAGAAACTATCTTAAATGATATGATTACATTTTAAAAATAATGAAATTTAAAATTTTTAAAAATTAAAATTTTTGAAAATAGTTTTAAAATCTAAATATCATTTTATGGAGGGTTGTAAAATGTTTACAAGTTTGAAAATTATTATAAAAAAAAAAATAATAATAATAATAAGGGTTGTGAGATTAAGTTAAGTCTAATTAACAATCTAAATCAACAAATGAAATCTAAAAACTAATTCAAATATGTATTTAATAATTATTGTGTAATATAAAAAAATCAATAAATTGAATAATTTTTAAAATAAAAATAATAAAAATATTTGGCAATTTATTCAAAATTATTTCAAATAGATATAATTAATCTAAAAATTGTTTTAAAAAACTATAATACGTTCTAAAAAAATTGAAAAATGGTCTAAAAAATCTAAGAAAATATTGTTTTAAAATGTAAAAATAATTTGAAACCTAAATTTTTTAAATACAAACTAAATTTTGGAATAAATATAATGTTTTTTTTTAACAAACCCTGAAAACAATGGAGAAAATTATTTACAAATTGCAAAAATAATTCTAAGATATAAAGGAACAAACATATGAACAAAACATATTAGTAAGTATAATTAATCACTTCTTAATTATTCAGAAATTAAAACTCACAAACACAAAACTACTACTACTAACAAACATATGAACAAAACATATTAGTAAGTATAATTAATCACTTCTTAATTATTCAGAAATTAAAACTCACAAACACAAAACTACTACTACTACTAACAAACATATGAACAAAACATATTAGTAAGTATAATTAATCACTTCTTAATTATTCAGAAATTAAAACTCACAAACACAAAACTACTACTATTATTATACACTACGTTCAATTTTATTTTCAAATTTAATTGTTGAAATATTGATGTTTTCAATAAAAAAAACACTAATTTTTATAAATTTTAAAATAATAAGATGCGATAAATAACCTTTTGATATATCAACTTCATTGTATTATTGCAAATCATATATATTTTCATAATAAATTTAATATATCAACTTTATTATATTATTGCAAATCATATATATTTTCATAATAAATAATAAATCACGCATCGCACGGGAGTACTATTAGTTCATTTAAAGCAAAAAAAGTTGTTTGCTTTATACATCTATTTAATTATTTTTGAATATAGATCCTGCTCATAGTACTACTTCTCAAAGACCTAATAGCTATTGTTAAGAAAACAATCTAAAGTTCAATTTTCACTGTACACAAATATATTCTTTGACTATACCGTGCTCACTGTACTAGCGAACTATAGATTCAAGATCTTCACCATAAAGCTGACAAGAAGAAAAGAAAAAAAAAAAATCTGAAAAATAAATTATTGAAGGTTTATCATCCTCAATGGCAGCATCCATGTCCTTGAGAAGGGGTTGATGGCTTTCCATGGAACCAGCTACGAGATGCATTTAGCCACCAAACAATGATTGGACACTTATATATGATGGCTTATTGGCATAAGAAATAAAATGCTTATATTTCTCATCAAATTGGACAATCGAGTCTCACATATCCCATGTTATCACTGGAATTAGAAAACCAAATTCTAAAATTTTACAGACATATAACACATTGCACCTGATTTAGAATATTTTTCTCTTTAACAATACATACATAAAAGAAGATTTATGTGTATAATTTGAGAAAATCATAGGCATTATGCAATTCCTCTCTGCACCCGATCAAACAATTTATACATCCAAACTTATATATTCAAATTTTCTAATTCTTATTGTTCTCATTCCTTCTTCCACCCCAAATTCATTAAAAAAAAAAAAAAACTTATACATCCAAAGCAAATCTATAAATTTTCGTTCATTAATAAAAGCAATGTTTCTAAGTGAATGGATTAAAATTTGAAATACTTCAATATTTATCGGAACAAAAAAAAAGAAGATAAAATTAGTATTAGTAGTAAACTGTACACAAAAAATTTATTATCAGAAACAAAATTCATTTTCATAAATTCACAAATGAATTATGGATTGACTCGTAATTAGATTGAAACAAAAATCATATTAATGATTGGGAAATTGTATACTAATATTAACAAACGCTTTCTACTTCTTAGTTCTTACCAAGGACTAAAATATCGGTATCGATGGATATATCGGTACCTTGATTTTACGGATATATCGACGGATATATCGATATCGGTGGATATATCGGTTTTTACGCAAAAAAATTGAAAAATTTGAAAAAAATATCTAGTACTTTATATAATATTATAAGTAACATTAATACATATATTGAACTTAAATTTCAAATAAAAAGATATGTTTACAACAAATTTAGAGATAAACTAAATAAATAATCTAAAAAAGTTTTAAAAAAAATTAAATGAATTACTTTAAAGAATTACTTTTAAAAAAAATCTTCAAAAAAATTACAACAAGAACTAGTATTTAATTACTTTAAAAAAATTAAATGAATTCATCTTCAATTTTAAAGATATGGAAAAAAAATTATTTATCATAATAAATTATAAGAATAATTAATCAACTAAATAAAGAATAATGGTTTGAAACTTATAATATGAACTAAAAAATAAAGAATTGGCTATTAAAATTTTATCAAAACAACTAAAATGAAATGTAGGATAATAATGGTTTGGAACTTATAATATGGACCAAAAAATAAAGAATTGACTATTAAAATTTTATCGAGACAACTAAAATGAAATGTAGGATAAAAATTAAATAAATGCAATGAGATTCAAACCCCAAATTCCCAAAACTTGAATTCCCAAGGAAACAAGCTACTATTTAAACATTTATATAACAACCAAATAATATGTAAAATATATCGATGATATATCGAGATAAAATGATAAATTTGTACACAGCCTTCCCGATATTCAAATATCGCCGATATATCGGCGATATTCCAACGAATTTTGATAACACTAGAATTTCGTATCAGTACCTTAATTTTTCCGATATATCGGCGAATATCGACGATATTTTAGTCCTTGGTTCTTACTCAATCTCTTACACATGTCAGCTTACCTTGAAAAAATGGCAATAACGGTGACACCAATTCCTCACTTGACCAGACCTTGCCGACAACTCCAAACCCGAACCCGAACCCAAATCCGAACCCTAAAATTACACCCGATTGGAGTTTCGATTCGCTGCTTCTCATCAATGGACGCCCAAAACCCACCGAAAACTGTGGTGGTGTGCGGCGGCGGCGTCATCGGCGTCTGCACCGCCTACTTCTTATCCAAGAAAGGCGCCGCCGTCACGCTCGTCGAGAAATCGTCGATTGCATGCGCCGTCGATTGCAAGGCCGGTGGTTTTCTCGCTCTGGACTGGTGCGACGGCGGCGCTGTCTCTTCCCTCGCACGTGCCAGTTTCGATCTCCATCGCACACTCGCCCAAGAACTCAACGGCTCAGATTTGTATGGCTATCGTCCGGTGACCACTCTTAGCGTTACAGTGACGGAGACGACGTCGTCTCAATCGAGCAGAAAATTGGGCCCAAATCTGCCATCTTGGGTTGATGGACCGGCAAAAGGCCCAAGGACTATTGGGACGACGGAAACGACGGCGCAGGTGCACCCGCAGATGTTTTGTAAGACATTGGTGTCGAAGGCGGTGGAGGAGTATGGATTGAAGGTGGTGATCGGAAAAATGGAGAAGGTGGAGGTGGCGGAAGGGGTGGCGAAGGCGGTTGTTTTGGAGGATGGCGGCGAGATTGCGGCAGATGCGGTGGTTTCGGCGCTTGGGCCTTGGACTGCCAAATTTGGGCATTTGGGCTCAATGTTTAGGGTTTCTGGGCTCAAGGGCCATAGCATTGTTATAGAGCCCAAAGATCCATCTGCAATTACGCCTCACGCGCCTCGTTCATCTTGCTTATAGCCTCAAGGAGCTCGACATGTACTCTCTCTCTCTCTGTGAATTGGCTTAAATGTTCTTCTAATTCCAGTTCTATTTATCGGAGTCTATACTTGTTTGAAGTAGTTTTAGGGTAAGAAGAAATTTAATTTAGAAAATAAAAAATAAAAAAAGCCATGGCTATTATTTTTAAGGTTGAAATAAAAAAACAACATTAACTTTGGAGTTTTTTTTCCCCTTTGATTGAATCCAAAGTTCGTGTGATTTTTAGTTTGCAAACTCAGAATCCATTTTCCAATCATTTTTCTGGATAAAATCGAAATTTTCGTTTGATATTTGTTCAAATTCAGCTTGGATCGAATGAAAATAAGAAATTGATTTGAGACTTTCGTTTGGTGTATGTTTCATATATTTTGGTTAAAAAAATCGAGATACCAAATTCGATTTTGGCCTGAAAAAGTGATTAAAATACGGGCTTAGGTTGTCAAGTGAAAAACTCAGTGGACTTTGAAGTGCAATCAGAAAAAAAAAAAAAAAAAAAAGTTTAGGTAGTAAAACATATCATACGTTAGATTGTTGTTTTGATTTTGACTCTTAATTTTGTATTATGAGATTGTAATTCATACTCTTCCCTGCTAATTCTGAGATTATATCTTCTCAATCTTCTCTGCTAATTATGACATTGTAATTCATACTCCTCTCTATTGGAATTGAATATGATGAATCATTTCATACTCTTATCTGGTAATGAAAGCTGTTATGTGCTCAGAGTACCCCATTGCAATGTGTGTGTGTGTGTGTGTATTGCATCTTGCTTTCTTTTCTTGGGCATGGAGTGATCCGGTGCTGTTTTAAACAAAATCTGACCAAATGCATTTGAGTGAAGTGGAAATTAGGTTGTCGAAATTTAATTTTAATATCAAGATTATGCGATTTTGATATGATGGAATGGAATGTGTAGATCAAGGAGCCGTTGGGGCTGCCAAATTACTGATCATGGACTGAAGCAATTATCTACTGCAAAGTGTATTGGCAATTTGTCTTCAGTTTCTATGTGGGGTTCAACTGGAATTACGGACCAAGGAGTTATTCGACTGGTATGCTCTCAATACTATAGATTTGTTATTGATGGCTTCCATATTATGTTGTTAGTCACATTTTTCAGTTTCATTTCACCCAACACTTTAAGCTGTTATAGAAGAATATACATGTAAACGAGTTGAATGTTGTGTAATGGAGGAGTTCGTAGGGCATATGAGATACCGTCTAAGGGGTAAGAAAATTTTATATTGGGTAGGTTAAGTGAAAATTAGGGAGTTTTGTAGCTTGAAATTACCATAAACTCTATCCATCTCATATAGAAAATTTTGATTTGCTTTACCTCATACTTTCATGTTCTAGTTTATAAAGCAAGGATTGGCAAATTTCTGTTATTACCACAGATGCATATCTTGTATTTTTTTTCACTTCATTAGTGTTGATTTATTTCCCCTACAGATTTCTCAAGCTACTTCACTACATCACCTGACCATTGGTGGCACATTTATTACAGATGCATCTCTGCTAGCCATTGCAGATAGTTGTCCTCATCTCAAGGTACTATTATCTTTTTCAAAAGTAGCTTTGATCAATGATACATACATAAGTTATTGTAATTTCTTTATGCAGACTATTGTTTTGTGGGGTTGTCGCCATGTAACTGAGAAAAGGCTCGTTTCTCTTGTAAATAAATGCCGTAAACTTGAGTCCATCAATGTGTGGGGAATGAGGGTACCTCTCGACTGCTTCGTTGCTTTGCTCACTATCAGTCCAGCTCTTCAAATACAGCCCAAAGGAATGATGTTAACTGATGATGGAAGTTACCATGCATGGCCTGTTTACTGAGGAGCCACAAGCTTTTGCCAATCTTTTGTGTTCATGTTAATTCTTTCTGTATTCATTGATTCAAGAAAATAAGTAAATAAACCAAATTATTCATCCTCCAATTCATGGAAAAACTAAAAAGACACATGCAGAGGTTGCTTGTATTAGTTGTAACTATCAATTGCTTTGTAACATTGGCATTTGTGGTTTGCTTTGTGAAATTTAATTGTCAAGGCATTGTAAATAACTTGTATATGTTGTCATATATATAAGGTCAAACAAGGTTTGTGTTACTTTAAGTAGTTTTCAAATAACTTGTATATCTTGAACTGATTTGATATAATTTAATTGTCAAGGCATTGTAAATAACTTGTATATCTTGAACTGATTTGATATGTCTTGTGTACGACATAATTATTAATTTTATATCAAAGGTTTAAGGAGATGTGATCTTTACACACCAACAATTGACAGATTACAATATGTCTAAAGTGGATTTATGAACATTAAGATTCTCAAATTGATTATAATATCTATATTTGGCCTAGATAATTTTAGGTTTCATGTAAAAGGATGATTTTCTTGGATGAATGGATGCAATGTTTTGCATCCTTATGTTTCTGTAACCTTGTTATCTACATCTTGCAATCGAAGAGATAAAGTTGTCAAACCTTGTAATATAGCTAAAAATACTCATTACTCAAGAAGAATTTTGTGGAATGGATGAAATTCAATGTTATAAATTGATCCAATGTGGAAAATGTGTTTTTTCACATAAATTGGTCCTCCTTAAGTAGAAAGTAATACCTTTATAGTGAAAAATATAAATATCTATTGAGCGTAATAATATTATTGCGTATGCTGATCTGCATTAAGTATAAAATAATACCTGTACGATGAAATATATTATTGTTTTAAGTATCATAAATATATTATTTTTTATGTGAAAATGTATTATTTTTTATATTGTTTTCTAGTGATGTATAATTAGTTATTTGTAGTTATGGCTCAAAATTAATTTGTTCCACCAGTCATTATATCTGATGAATGGGGTGATCGAATAGTTAATTCATCAACTATAGTTAATGTTCTAACAACCAACGATGATACCAAAATCTAATAAATAAAAAAATTAAATAAATTGTATTATATTTATATTTAAAGGATATTAGTATAGTTTTAATAAAAAAATATTATACAGTTTGGATGGGGTTGGTGTACACAAGTTTTTAGGTTAAAGTTATTGTACAGTGAATGAATTTATTATAGAGTAGGTTATGTGACCATCTCATAAATCTCGTTTTAAGTAATCTTTTTATTATACTGTTTGGGTGGGGTTGGTGCACACAAGTTTTTAGGTTAAAGTTATTGTATAGTGAATGAATTTATTATAGAGTAGGTTATGTGACCGTCTCATAAATCTCATTTCGTTAAATATGTTGGATCAATTCGATTAACTTCTACCAACGTGGGTTAAAGTGGATCAAAAGTCATTTGATATATCAAGTAATCTTTTTATGTGTATCATATAATATTTTTAAGCATATCATGTAGTATTTTTAAAAGTATTATATGAGAAATATAAAAATATTACATGATACACACAAAACTATTACATTATGAAAATAAAAATACTACTTATCAAATTAGAATTTCTCAAATTAATTATTAATTTAAAGTTATGAAACCAAACGTTTACTGATCAAGATGCATAAAGTAATATGGTATGAATGAAAACATTACACATTATTAGTTATCAATTATAATTTTCTTGCATGTTTAACATAAAAATGTTACTTATCAAATTATAATTAAGCGAATAATCATTTAGAATCTTGGAACCAGATGTATTACGTGGTGCACATAAAAATATTATATGATATGTATGAAAGAAATTATCTGTTACATACAATACATTTCAAATTATTACTTGTCGTATTATAATTTCTCAAATTTAATACACATAAACATATTATATGACACAAAAATATAATTTATTTATACACATAAAAATATTACTCCCTCCGTCCCACAACACTTTGCACACTTTCAGTGTAATTTACACTGAAAGTGTGCAAAGTGTTGTGGGACGGAGGGAGTACAAGTGTTAACCTGATCAATTATATACATCTTATAAAATGGGATCCGTGAAACAATATTATTCAAGAATTTCTAACTAGGTTTTACAATATAGTAGCTTATAATAGGTTGGTCTTTGAACATAAAATTATTTAATCACGAATCAATACATGCATAATGAACTTTTAATAGTATAATTAAAATTACTGCGCTGTATGTATATGTATTTCACCTATTTCTTTAATAATTTGTTCGAGATAATAAATGTATTTTGGTCCTCAATATAAAATGTTGTTAACCTACAATGGTTTTATTACTTCAACGGTGTACTTTGACATTGCTTCACTAATTTGACAAACCAAACCTAGTTAGATATGTACATGCATTAAAGTATTGTCGGCTTATCTAATTTAGTCCAACCACATTATGAAACGGTTCATTGTAAGAAAAATCGTAATTTGTAATCGAATTGTGAATTTAACTATTCTTTTTTTTGCTAACATATGTTCAAAAATTTAAGTTAGTTTTCAGATTTAATATTATATATATTTATTTAATTTTTAAATTTTATTTATTAATGTTAATGTTTTAGATTTAATCTTTGTAACCTTACTAGTATTATTTATTTTTCATATACTGTCTCCATCTATATATTATCATTTATTTTTTCTAGACAAACAAATGTGTTTGATCACGATATGAGTAACTACAAATCAAAGCATTGCCCTGCACATGTTCAATCTGTTACAATGTTAACAGACGATTCCTTCAACAATTTATTAACTTATTATTGTTTTTCCTCAAAACTCTAGTTTATATTGCGTATAATATATGGATATTAAACGAGCTGGTGCTAATAATTTCAAGTTAGTTCTAATCAAGGATGAAAATATCGCGGATATATCGCGGATACGGATATTGCGATATGGATATTGGGTGTTAATGTATTTTTTCCTGGGTATCGCGGATATATCGCAAATTATCGCTATCGGTATCGATATCGGTTCAGTGTATTACAAAATTGGATGAAAATCGGGAAATATCGCGGATATATCGCAAATTATCGCATATATATCAAAATTCACGATTTTGATTCAAAAAAATTGAAACATGTGATTTTTTTTTACTTTGTATTATGTATTTTGTTTTATAGTAGAACGAATATATTCTCTTATCACATCAATCTTTCTTTTTTTCATTTTAGTTGATAAAAATAACATTTTATTGGTATATTGTAAATTGATATGCTTAATTGGGCTAATCATGTATATGTTGGGTGAAGCATTAATAGTTAACTTTTAGAAGTTTATTATAAAATAATAATTTTACAATTAATTATGTTAACATCATAATGATGCTTTTTAAATAAGTGTACTTATTCAAAAAAATTACTTAAAATTTTAGAAAAATGTTTTGCATTTTCCTTAATTTAAAAAGGTTTTTGTAAAAATTTCCTTATGTTAAAATAATTGTTAACAATTTTTTTTGAAACTATATTGATAAAATGAAAATCTTTACAACCCTGACCATATTAAAATCTATATATATATATATATATATATATATATATATGTCTTGTCTTGGTATTTTTGAATTTAGAAAATATAAGAAAGTTGACAACACACGTCATTGGGTAATTGAAAATCTGAAAAAAAAAAAAATTGTTTGATAATTGAAAACATGACTTTTATATATCAGGGTATAAAATATTGAATTAAAATATAATTCAAAACACCAACATCTTATAAAATTGAAAATATATTTGGTGCTACACAAATATAACATTAGCTAGAGACTACAATTTGGGGCTTACTAATTTTAATTAAATTTTATAAATTGTGGTTTAATTACTTCCAATTAAGTCTTACATTGAAGCTACAATTGAAAACATGACTTTATATAATAAGACTTAAAACATTGAATTAAAATATAATAGGAAACATACATCTTAGTATAATCCAATGTCATATAAAATTAGAAATATACAATATTTGGGTAATTTGCAACCACTCATAGACACCGCACAAATATAACACTAGTTAGGGACTATAATTTGGGCTTACTTTGAATTAAATTTTATAAATTATGGTTTAATTACTTCCAATTAAGTTTTACATTGAGGCTACAATTAGGGAATTCTGAGATGTGAAGAAATGTTTATATATGTTTGTTCCAACATTAATCGAAATGTTGTAATTTGAGATTTCAAATTTCAAAAATCAAAGAGATCAAGAAACTTATGAATGACATTTGCATAATTATATCCATGAGTACTCTAATGTGATGAGTTGTTATCAGTACTGTTTGGACAAAGATGATATTTCATCTACTATGTTTGAACCTCATAGGTCATCTTTTTTGTTCTAGTGTATTGTATCATGTAATTTTAGTAATTTTGTATTGTATTATGTAATATATTGTCAGTTTTTTACTATTCAGTACAATATTTATAAAGTTTATTATCTATATATTAGTTTTAAATATATTATTTTATTGTGATTTTGGGTGGAATATATGTGTAATGATGTGTTAAAATAATCCCTAAAATTTCATATTAAATTTCCAAAAATTTAATAAGATATCCGTCACTTTTTCAAATTTTTTGCGATATCGATATGCGATATCGATATATCCATCGATATATCTGTAAAATTAAGATTGCGATATCACTTACGATATCGATATTTTCATCTTTGGTTCTAATTGATTTAGGGTTGAACGAGTTTTAGATTGAATGGATCAATTTAATCGAATTTCTAATATAGTATGAACCTAACCCTAATTTTATCAGACTTATGGCTAAACAATTATTATTTGACTTTTAGTAAAATTTAAATTTTAAATATGTAACTTTTGAATGAACGTATACATAAACTTCAAATTTAACATATAAAATTAAATGATTCATAATAATAAATTGTACATATATAATTTATAATTTGATTGCAATTATGACAAAAATCATAATATTTGGTACGTAGTTTCTAAATTTTAAAAATAATAATACAACAACACAATTGTTTTCCGATTCTTCTTTACAATTAGCATATATTGAGAATCCATGTTTGCTGCAAGAGAATTAATGGATAACACCGTTAAAAAATGTTTAAAAATTCCAACACAGTACAAATACACTTGCTATTTGTATGCATTTGTCAGTTAAATGCTTTAGTGTAATGATACACATGCACCCAAATATTATCTTATTATTTCATATATTGAATTTTTATAAATCAAATTTGAAGATATCACATTTTAAGATAAAAAATATATAATTGAAATTTAGTGTTGTAATTTATGAATTTGAACATTTCAACCATTAACGTTTCTTTTAATAGACTGACCGATCAGATCACAACACGTTAAACATGATAACACAACAAATTAAATTCGATTGGAGGATACATTATATATCTGGTCCATCATCTTTTATATCAAAGCACTTCCAAATAGTACGTTGAGAGCAATAAGATGTGCTACATTTGTGGTCACAAATCACATAGTCATGCATGCCATTGATGAATGCAGATGAAGGGATCATTTGCATAATATTTTGTATTAAAAAAGGCGGTTATTTAGTAACATAAAATATATACTAAATTCCTTTTTTTTTTTTTAATTTTATTTAAAGAAACGGGTCATATATATGCATCATAAGACGAAATATATATTAAGTTTCATAATCTGTTTTAATTTAAAGAATATGATCATAAAATAAGACAAAATATATGCATAATAGTTGCGGCAATTGTACCTTAAATATTCGACTTCAAACACATGATAATATATAATCATAAGCAAATAAGGCACAAAAAACATGAGTAGGTGATGTGTGACAATTTACAACACAACCTAAATTCTTGTTTTGTTGTTTGTCAGTAAATTATTAAAATTAAAATGTAATTATCACTTTACTTTATTACAATATCTACAGTCTTCCCTTGAATAATTACATGCAAGAAGGAGAATAGACATATCAAGTTTTGTAAAAAAACTTTCACACTTCTCATAATTTTTTTGTTAAATCTAATTAAAAACTCGTAGTAACTATGTGTCTTATAATGAGAGAAGATTCATAACCACTTTCAAACATAATATAATTTTTTAGATAAAATATAGTATATTGTATTTTGTCCACTTAATTCCATGGAGTTGTATATATATTTCTTTTGCCCACTAACTAATTATATGGAATTTGACATCTAAGGTATTAATTTTCGTGATAATAATTTAAGACATTTTCTAATCAAATATATTAGCAAATTGAGAACAATTTCAACTTGAACATTTCACATAAGTAAATCCTAAGTGACGGCTGAAATTTGAACTTTTATGTTGACTTTGCTAATAAACAATATTTTTAACACTAACTCTAACATGATAATATTAGAAGCTTTTATCAATTAATATTTAGATAAACTAACCAAACTTCACAGGTCACAGAAAAGCTTTCAAAACTTTTTTTAAGGATAGATTTTTGTGTGATATCGTCTTATGAATTCCATTTTGTGATATTAGTGGGTCGTATTTGGTCGGTAAAGTCAATCAATGAAGAACCTCTGGCTCTCTCCGATCTCAATTAAGTATTGTTAATTTGTGATTTTTTTCATAAATTAAGAAATATAAAAAATTAAACAAATATATAATCATTAACTAATTAAGAAATATATATATATATATATATATATATATATATATATATATATGACATCGATTCATTATTGAAAAGCGAATCAAATTAATTTCATAAAAAATTGAGAATATTAAAAGAGATAATTTGAGAATAAAGTCGAATAAAAGTTTAAAAAAATACTTAATCAAAAAAAAAATTTAATTTCTAAAACGACACTTAATTGAGATCGAAGGGAGTAATACTTTTATTTATACCGGATAATTATAATTTGTCATGATACACATAAAAATACTACATGATACACACAAAAATAGTTCATAGTATAGCTACTTGTCAAATTATAATTTTTCAAAAGTATTGCATGATATTATGATACACACAAAAATATTACATGATGAGAAAAAAAAATATTACTTGTCGAAATTTAAAAATATTACCTGATACACATAAACGTATAATATAAATAAATATGATTTAATTAACCGTATTAACCGGGTATTTACCCGATTTGTCTCAAGAAATGGGGTCGCTCGAGTCAATTCCATACAAGAATTTATCTATTTTTTAATAAAAAAAATGTTTGGAACGTGTGATATTACTTATGATTTTGACAAATAGAATATCAATGTAGAACACAAACTGCATGCATTTGCAAAATGACATCACCAACACCAAGAGGCCATTTCACTGTCACCTCATTTTTCACAAGCTAGACTCTCATATTTCTCCTTTAAATTTTTTTTTATTTATTAAAATGTAAAGTGAAAATTTGAAAATATATGATGGTACAATCCCAACAACTCTATTGAATTGCAATTTAAAAAAAGAAAATCAATTTTCTTGTAGAAGAGGCCTATAAATACCCCAAACAAACAACAATAGTTCCTAAGCTAAATACCACATACAACACAACTTATATCCTCATATAGTATTTTCAACATGCAAACAATCCCATCAGCCGTTCCCAATTCAGCCAAGAATTTCAATTTAGTGGAGGTTCGTAGATCTGTAACATATGATCCATCTATTTGGGGAGATTATTTCCTCACATATACTTCAGACCGCACGGTAATAAAATAAAATTGCCATTTATGGGTTTTTTTTAATTTTGTCCGATCACGTGTAATTATTCGAATATAAACTCTTTGTTTGCATATATATCTCCAAGCAGGAAATCTCAGTTGCTGAAGAGAAAGAACATGAAATGCAAAAGGATGTTATAAGGAATTTGCTAATCCAA
Organism: Scutellaria galericulata; assembly: GCA_946896805.1. Taxonomy (NCBI): domain Eukaryota; kingdom Viridiplantae; phylum Streptophyta; class Magnoliopsida; order Lamiales; family Lamiaceae; genus Scutellaria; species Scutellaria galericulata. Next base: position 14,359,286 of record OX335794.1, read on the forward strand.
ACTCCAGATGATTCATACCATAAAGCAGAACTTATTGATGCTATCCAACGCCTTGGAGTGGGATACCATTTTGAGAATGAAATCCACAAATCCTTGCAATACATTCATCAAACCTACCCAGAATATTGCAATAGCAAAGACAATGATCTCCATGCAATTGCCCTTCGCTTTCGTTTGCTTAGACAACAAGGTTACTTTGTCCAATGTGGTAAGTATCAAACAAGGGAAATTCTCAATTTTCGTACTTCAACTTAGACATTGTCCACTTTTTCACCACCTGTTTTACGTATTTTTATTTTGGTCTTCTAACTATTACTATTTTCCAATTTCGGTCTCGAAACGTCATTTTCTGCCTACATAGATGTTGAACTAAATAAATCAATGTCATGAGCAATCTAGCATCAATGTAGACAAAATTAAAATTTCGAGCAAAATCGGATGAAAATTAAATAAAAAAGACACTACAAAAATCAGGCGACTTAGCGACTAAAAAATATGTCGGTAACATAAAAAAAATCAGTCAGTAAACAACTTACCCACAAAAATTTTACGTCGTAACTTACCTTGTCACTGACACTTAGCTGACGTAAATAAAATTCCATCGATAATTTACGGATGGAATTTTCCTTCGATATTGATCTACCAAGACTTTTTTTTGGAAAATTATCCACAAGCATTAACAATGGAAAAAAAGTGGACAAGAACTAAGTTAAGATGAAAATTGCAATCTTCCCGGTTAAACAATACCGATTTCCAGTATCTTTGCATGCTTTAATATTGATGATTAATTTTTGTGTGTATATATATGGCAGATGTATTCAGCAAATTCGTAGACAAAGAAGGCAACTTTAAGCAGTCATTGATAAGTGATGTTAAAGGGATGCTAAGCTTATATGAGGCAGCAAATTTTGCAAAACATGGAGAAGAAATATTGGACAAAGCATTAGAGTTTTCTTCATCTCACCTTCATTCTGCAACCAACCACATGAACACTTCTTCTCTTTTGACACAAGTAAATGAAGCTTTAAGGATTCCGATTCGCAAGAGTTTATGCAGAGTGGGAGCTAGGAAATTCATATCCATTTACCAAGAAGACGAGACACATAATGAAATACTATTGAAGTTTGCAAAATTAGATTTTAACATGCTACAAAAGATACATCAGAAAGAGCTAAGGGATATTACAAGGTTAATATAATTTTGTGTACAAATATACATAAATCAGAACTATATATGTTTATTTTAAATGAGAGTTTAAATATATTTGCAGGTGGTGGAAGGATTTAGACTTTGCAAATAAATTGGCATTTGCAAGAGATAGAATAGTGGAATGCTACTTTTGGATATTAGGAGTATACTTTGAGCCCCAATACCAATGTGGAAGAAAATTTATAACCAAAGTCATTGCTATGACTGCCGTTATTGATGACATTTATGATGTCCATGGAACCATTGAAGATCTCCAACTCTTTACAAATGCTATTCAAAGGTACATTCATATTCTAATCTTTTTCTTACATTATTAGCTAAAAGATATATTTTCTCATTCGAATTATTTATGATATGACATTTTTTTTTGTATAAACTTTGGATTGTTCTATTTTGTCATATGATCTTTAAATTTGATTTGGTTTGTTGTATCCGACAAATCATTGATGTACATATGTCAGAAATCAACGGCTGAGATGAGATTTGTCTAATACGGAAAAAATATACATTAAATTCAAAGTTAATAATTTATAGTCACATACATTATTTATTTTTAAACATGTTTGATTTGATTTATTATTTATTTTTTTAATCTTTTTTTACAGTTGGGATGTTACAGCTATGGAGGAATTGCCAGAATACATGAGAGTATGCTACAAAGCTCTTATAGATGTTTATGATGAAATGGAAGATGAAATGGAAAAAGTAGGTAAATCATACCGGGTCCAATATGCGAAAGATGAGGTATTTCATTAATTTAGCATTAGCCATTAAACACTACTTCACTAATTACTCTTTAATTTCTTATTTATATATGGAGTAAAATTGTAATTTTATCCTATAACTGATTCGGGGTAGCATTTTTAACCCTATAGTATATTAAAGGTGGAAATTTAATATCGACAACTTTTAATATTATTTAATTCGAGGACAATTTTCCTCTAAACCAATCGGCCAAAAAGTCTATTTGGTCCCGTTGCTTTTTACTTTTTCGCTTTTAGTCCCATGATTTGTTACTTTTTCAATTTAGTCCCGTATGTCTTAAAATTGTCCAATTTAAGGCCAATTTTCGCCGGAATGCACCAAATTGGCCGGAAATTGTCACGTGTTACTCACGTGACCCCCAAATTTAGGGGAATCCGGCGAGAGTAAATGACGTGGCATAAAACTGCTGAGTTTTTTTTTTATGGGAAAAATTGCTGCAGAAAGCCCACAACGACACCTAATCGAAGGGATGTAGGTTTAGCTATTCTGTGACATGGCCGATTCCAAGTGTATATGGAACACAAAGTTAGCGTTTTGGCGGAGGAGCTTTCTGCAGTTGTGAAGATTGACGGGAAGATTTAGGGTTCTTCAGAAATGGGAAATGGGTTATTTGCTTGGTGATAGTGTTGTTCAAAAAAGGTATTAAATTTATGTTTGGCCTGGATGACATGGATAATATTTATATTTTGAATTAAATTAATATGACGTAATATACCAACTCAGCAGTTTTATGCCACGTCATTTACTCTCGCCGGATTCCCCCAAATTTGGGGGTCACGTGAGTAACACGTGACAATTTCCGGCCAATTTGGTGCATTCCGGCGAAAATTGGCCTTAAATTGGACAATTTTAAGACATACGGGACTAAATTGAAAAAGTAACAAATCATGGGACTAAAAGCGAAAAAGTAAAAAGCAACGGGACCAAATAGGCTTTTTGGCCAAACCAACCTAAGTCAAGAGCTTAGAGGAGGTAGGATGTGCAATCTAATCTAGTTCTAGCAAAATTTATGTTATAAATTTCATCAAAATCCAAAGTCATGGTAGATCAAGTCCAAATTTCTAGCAAAACATAGGAATTTCACAAAATTTGTCCTCAAATTACACAATATTGACATGTTGGACCAAAAATATCACATCCCTTAATTAGATAGAGGACCATTTTTTTAAATTTCTTTCTCAATTTCCTATAGCTATAACTTACATGATAATAAGTGACAATTTTATTCTACTTCTTCGACAAAACTTGCAGATGAAAAAATTGGCAAGCTTCTATTTTAAAGAGGCAAAATGGTTTTATAGCAAATACATACCAACGATGGAGGAATATATGGAGGTCGGAGTTCCCACTGGTGCTTACATAATGCTGTCAACAACTTCAATGGTTGGAATGGGAGATTTAGTAACAAAACAAGACTTTGATTGGGTTAAAAGTGAACCATTAATTGTACGAGCATCAGGAACAATTTCTAGATTAAGGGACGATATAGTAGGATATGGGGTAAGATTCATTTATTTATTTCAATACTACAATTTTATAAATTGATTGAAATTATTTTGTCTTATAAGTTTTGTTATTCTATATTTTACATAGTTTGAAGCAAAAAGGACATCAGTGCATTGTTACATGGAGCAATATGGAGCAACAGAAATTGAAGCATTTAGTGAACTAGAAAAACAAGTGAAGAAAGCATGGAAAGATATAACTGAGGAATGTGTAGAACCAAGAGCTGTGTCCATGGAAATTCTTACAAGGATTGTCAATCTTGCTTGTGTCATACATCTTCTCTATGAGGATGAAGATGGATTTGCCAATTCTAAGACCAAGACCAAGGAGATTATAAGTCGTATACTCGTTGAGCCCGTGACAATTTGAAATTTTATCAAGTCTGTGACTATGATGCATATCTATTATTATTACTACAAAAGTACGAATAATTTCATCTATCTTATCTATTTATTGTAATCTATCTATATATCTATACATATATAAAAACGGGACAGTTGTGAGAAATTACAAGAATGATATTTTCCGACTCAAACTGTCTTGTCATAATGTTGACTGTATACTTTTTTTTTTTTTTTATACTTTTGTTTATATTCAAGAAAATGATTATATATATATTGTAGAAAATATTTTTTTTTTATCAGAATTGTTAATAGGTTATATTGACGTTTGAGATTCTAATGTCGACATGAAAATAATGGCATCACCTTAATATTGCCCAATAGAAGTTTGATTTTATAATGAGTGTTTCCTCTTGGCCTTTGAATTTGACTTCCTCCTCGAGTCATTGTTATGACTTCTTCGATTTTATAATGAGTGTTTCCTCTTGGCCTTTGAATTTGACTTCCTCCTCGAGTCATTGTTATGACTTCTTCCAAACTTAACCCTGAGGTTAAAGGTTGGGATTATGGTTATGACTATCTGCGATTTCCCAAAAAATATAAAATAAATAAACTATCTATACTATATATAAAATAGGAGAAGTTGGCAAATTTTACAAATTTATCATTTTCCCTCCCAAACTATCAACCAATAATAATAATAATAATAATAATAATAATAATAAGGGTTGATTAAGTTAAATCTAAATAACAATCTAAAATCAACAAATGAAATTTAAAAACTAATTCAAATATGTATTTAATATTTATTGTGTAATATAAAAAAAAATCAATAAATTGAATAATTTTTTTAAATAAAAATATTTGGTAATTTATTCAAAATTATTTCAAATAGATATAATTAATCTAAAAATTGTTTTAAAAAACTATAATACGATCTAAAAAAAATGGAAAAATGGTCTCAAAAATCTAAGAAAATATTGTTTTAAAATGTAAAATTAATTTGAAACCTAAAGTTTTTAAATACAAACTAAATTTTGGAATAAATATAATGTTTTTTTAAACTAATCCATCTGACAATAATGCAGAAAATTATTTACAAATTCCAAATATAATTCTAAAATATAAAGGAACAAAAATATGAACAAAACATATTAGTAAGTATAATTAATCACTTCTTAATTATTCAGAAATTAAAACTCACAAACACAAAACTATTATTATTATTATTATTATTTTCAACTTTATTTTCAAATTTAATTGTTGAATATTGATGTTTTCAAAAAAAAAAAAAACACTGATTTTTACAAATTTTGAAATAATAAGATGCAATGACTAACCTTTCAATATATCAACTTAATTATATTATTATAAATCATATATATTTTCATAATAAATAATAAATCGCGTAAGAGTACCACTAGTATATTCAAAGCAAAAAAAGTTGTTTGCTTTTTATACATCTATTTAATTATTTTTGAATATAGATCCTGCTCATAGTACTACTTCTCAAAGACATAGCAATTGTTAAGAAAACAATCTAAAGTTCAGTTTTCACTGTACACAAATATATTCTTTGACTATACGGTGCTCACTGTACTAGCGAACTATAGATTCAAGATCTTCACTTCACCATAATGGTGACAAGAAGAAAAAATAAAAAAAATAAAAATTAAATCTAAAAAATAAATTATTGAAGGTTTATCATCCTCAATGGCAGCATCCAAGGAGATGCATTTAGCCACCAAACAATGATTGGGCACTTATATATGATGGCTTATTGGCAGAAATAAAATGCTTATAATTCTCATCAAATTGGACAATCGAGTCTCAAATATCCCATGTTATCACTGGAATTAGAAAACCAAATTCCAAAATTTTACAGACATATACTAATATACTAATATTAACAAACGCTTTCTACTTCTTACTCAATCTCTTACACGTGTCAGCTTACCTTGTAAAAATGGCAATAATGGTGACACCAATTCCTCACCTGACCACACCTTGCAGACAACTCCAGACCCGAACCCGAGTCCGAACCCTAAAATTACACCCGATTGGAGTTTCGATTCGCTGCTTCTCATCAACACCACCGCCTATGGACGCCCAAAACCCACCGAAAACTGTGGTGGTGTGCGGTGGCGGCGTCATCGGCGTCTGCACCGCCTACTTCTTATCCAAGAAAGGCGCCGCCGTCACGCTCGTCGAGAAATCGTCGATTGCTTGCGCCGCCTCCGGCAAGGCCGGTGGTTTTCTCGCTCTGGACTGGTGCGACGGCGGCGCTGTCTCTTCCCTCGCACGTGCCAGTTTCGATCTCCACCGCACACTCGCCCAAGAACTCAACGGCTCAGATTTGTATGGCTATCGTCCAGTGACCACTCTCAGCGTTACAGTGACGGAGACGACGTCGTCTCAATCGAGCAGAAAATTGGACCCAAATCTACCATCTTGGATTGATGGACCGGCAAAAGGCCCAAGGACTATTGGGACGACGGAAACGACGGCGCAGGTGCACCCGCAGATGCTTTGTAAGACATTGGTGTCGAAGGCGGTGGAGGAGTATGAATTGAAGGTGGTGATCGGAAAAGTGGAGAAGGTGGAGGTGGCGGAAGGGGTGGCGAAGGCGGTTGTTTTGGAGGATGGCGGCGAGATTGAGGCAGATGCGGTGGTTTTGGCGCTTGGGCCTTGGACTGCCAAATTTGGGCTTTTGGGCTCAATGTTTAGGGTTTCTGGGCTCAAGGCCCATAGCATTGTTATAGAGCCCAAAGATCCATCTGCAATTACGCCTCACGCATTGTTTTTGAGTTATTACCCGTCCCAAGGGGGGAAGCCCATGGACCCTGAGGTGTATCCCCGCCCAACAGGTATTAAGATTACTGCTCCTTTAATTAATTTTATCAATCGAGTTCAACTTGATATAAGTTCCAAAATAAATAACTGTAGTTATAGTAAAGTTTTCTTATCCTAAAATAACTTAACATTATAGGATTTTTAAGAAACATTTGTTGATACTGAAAATTACCCATGATAAATGTACTCAAATATGGGTAGATAGGTGTTTTCATCAAACTTTTTAATTTGTATGTAAAATCTTAAAACAACATTTATTTAAATAAATGGAGGGGTGTGATTTTGGTCATTCGGATCTTTGTTAAATTTGATGTTTCGTCTCTCATGTTTTATTGTATTTAATATATGTCATGTGCTGATTAGTGGTGTAATTTAATATACATGACATGTTAAATAGTGATGCTTTTTTGAAATATGTGACATAAGATAATTATTTTGAGATTGAAGATGAAATTTAGAGTATGCTAAATGCAATTACAAATACTTTGCTGATGTTGTTTTACTCAACACTGTAAAATAATGAACTTATATAATTATATGTTCTTAAAGATCCTCCAATTGACTCCCTTGCATCATACACATTAACTTGTGCTATTGTACAAGTTAATCAACTACTAAGCATTGAACAATCTAGTAATCGAATGTGGCATGAACTTATTAATCTTCCATGAGATATTTTATGGTGGTCCTTAATGGGCATAACACAATAATCTGATTCTTGAATTCATATGATCATGTCATGTATGAATTACCAGGTGAAGTATACGTATGTGGGATGTCGGCGGAGGCGGAGGTACCAGACGACCCGGAACAGATAACGCCCGTTCCGGAATCTATACGGGTTCTTAAGACAGTGGCGAGGAATGTATCGAGCCACTTGGCGGAAGGGGATGCCACAGTGAAGGCGGAGCAAGCATGCTTCTTGCCTTGCACTGATGACAGTGTGCCTGTAATCGGACAAGTCCCTGGAGTTAAAGGGTGTTATGTGGGAACCGGGCATAGTTGTTGGGGAATCCTCAACGGCCCAGCCACTGGTGCGGCTTTATCCGAGCTTGTGCTCGATGGACGGGCTACTATCGTTGATCTTAGCTGCTTTAGTCCTGCTAGGTTTCTTCGCGGAAAAAAATGGTAGAATCTTGTTATTTCTGCATCATGATAATGTAGTTTCATAGACTTGCATGTCACGTGATGATATGTATTTGAAATCATTTGTTGTCTACTGTAAATGTATTCTCTATGTATGTAACCGCCAGAATATTGATTTATACTAGAAACAGAATTGTGGAACCAATGAGATTATTTCACTGTGAATCATGTTTCTTATTTTCTTATGATCATGAATTTACTGCAATTTATGCTTGGTTGTTATATTTGTTGAACTTTATTTTAATGACTTGAATTTATGTGAAGAAAGTAGTGAGCATTTGAAGTTGATGTTAGAAGGAAGAATTAATGGTGACGGCAATGCATATCGAAATGGAAAATTATATCCTAACCACTTCAATATTATCCTAATTAAGATGTGCGAAATGTGACATATTTTTAAAAGATCAACAACTAATTTTTCATAATTTATGAAAGATGTGTCACATGTTACAGATCGCGTAGATGAACTTTAAGTGGCTTGCGTTTATTGACCTTCTCTTGATGACCCATTTTACTCCAATTTTCTTGGCTCCAATAAAGCAAATCACCAACAACAAAGTATCGAAAACTAGATGCTGCAACAAGGAAGAATAGGAATGTTAGATGGTTGGAGATTTATGATATTTTCTTTTTTGACTTTGAGATTTTCCATGTTGAAATATGAAGAGTCGCACACAAACTTTAATGAAATTTTGGGCATTGCAGCATTCCACCAAAAATTAGAGTAAGACCAAGTGACTCTCAAAATTGGCTAGGGTTATATAATTTTTAGACATTGGACATGAATACCTTAGTAAAAATAGGTGGGTATCCTACCCATTTCCATTTCTGGTTAGGTCAACCCGAGCTAAATCAACAAGTAATCAAGTCTTTCAAATCAAAATATAGAATCATCTTGAAAGTAGTAAACTATGTCCATTTTAGAGCATCAAGTACTTAGCTGGTTTCAAGTTTGAAGAATGATAAAGAGTTTAGGTGAGTAATAATCTCAGGCGTGGTCGGAACGTCATATATGCACACTCTTCATCAAATTACTTCATAACCATTCTTCTTTCTTCATCCAACAAATACACTCAAATCTTTGACATACATACATTGTTACATGTATATGTATTAATAATGATAACTAAATTGTATTTGAGGTAACTTAACCAAATGTAGCATTTTAAAGACTTAAAAACACCACACACTTAAGGATATGATACTATCCTCATAATGAATATCAACTATTAACCAATGAATATATATATACACACACACCCACAAGATATATGGATAAATTATGATATAATGAAACGTTATTCATTTATTTGTGCCAATGATTCAAGTGCCATAACATTTCATATTTCACTTTTTTTTATAGTTGGAACAATTTATGATGGCTCTATATATAGATATTTTCTTCTATTGGACCACCTTCCATCGATGGGTCAAAAGATTAGACCATGGCTGAAATATTTGATCCATAATAGTTTCTTTTGTTTTATTCTATATATATATATTTGTTAGGAAGTAATTAGCTAGATTGATATTAAGGGATCAATTAAATGCATCACTTCAATTAACACATGACATGTTAGGTCATAAAAGTAGCATTTTACCCCCTAAAGTTTTACTAGAAGTCCAATTTGCCTTCTAATGTTTGCTAATAAATATCATTACAAGTAAATTGACGATGAAAAATTTCATCAATCTCACTAACCTACATAAAATCGCTATTACAATAATTGATTTTCTTATTATTTATGAAATCACAACTCGAACTCCTTATCCCAATCCAATGTCAAATTTTATGGGTTATAAATCGTGGATTAACATAACTATCAAAATAAAATTCGTAAAACTTTGTATAAAAACGTTACTCAAAATTTAGAGAAAAACAAGAGAAACAAACATATTACTACTACAATTAAGTTGATCGAGAGTCGAGAAAATGAAATTCATCATCATCGGAACAACTGTATTGTCAGAATATATAAAGTATAGATAGCAACACCTATTAATTAGGTCAGCTGCACATTCCCCTGCAATTCTATTCTATTATTCATGGACAAAAGTGAAGACACACCAAAAACCAAAAAAAGATGAGCCTCCATCTATACCCTTAACCCACATCCACAGTGTCACAATATCTTTGATTAATTAATTAATGTTAAATAATGCTATATATTTTGTCTTCTTCTTCACGGGGGTTCACTCATCATGCTGCAATTACCAAAGCTAATCACCAAATTATTAAACATTTTTTAGGAATCACGACTGTTCTGAGACAAATAATTCTTGAAAAATAAGAGAAAAGAAAAAACATATGACAAATGGAAATGTAAGAAAAAAATAAAACATATCACAAATAATTCTTGAAAAATAAGAAAAATACGCGAGGTTTTTATTTGGAGAAATTGAAAACAAAATCTTGCAGATTCTGACGCAAATTAAGTACCCCATCTATTCTATAAAGATAGAGTAATTTGGTTTGTTTTTCATACAAATTATGGAAAGATCTTTAATGTATTTAGAAAACAAATTTTACCCACAAATTTTCGTTTATATTATCTATTTAAAAAAAATACATTAATGACAAAAAATGGTATTCTTCAAAGGTCCCTCACTCAAATTTCATAGATTTTAATTGACTAGGGACCGATAACAAATGAATAGTGAACTATCTCAAGAAAGTATCATACACCCTGTACATATATTATAGCGTTAGTATTTGTAAAGGGTCGATTAAGTCATAAGTGACCTCAGAACTCTAATAATAAGGTTATAAACGGATAACATAATATCAAGATTTTAATAATACCAAGATTCTAAGATTTTTACATATTCACGAGTCTTGTAACTCAAATAGTATTTATAAATATACAAATTATGATGACCAATGTTTGGACTTGAATCATATAAGTTTTCAAATTTTTATTCCCATTCCACTCCTTCTATCTCAATAAAACAGAAAAAAAAACAAAAACAAAACTACACATTCCCATCATTTTAAAATAGTTTTTTTTTAATAAAGTAGATTTTTTTTTCGATTTCTCTCCTCTTTATTAGTAAGACAAATTAATTATTTTCTTCCAATTATATCCTTTTTTTATTTATTTTGCAAGATCTTTCATTTATTATAAATACTCATAATTATTGTCGTAAACTCACTTTTAGTATTTTAAAGAGGTATTGTTGTCAAATTATACATACAATCATAACTATTAAATATTCCATTAATGTGTGTCAAATTACCTTACAAAATACATTAATTGAAGGGAGTGAGTATTAGGTAGCTAGTATTATGGATAATTTAGGGTAGTTAATAAGCTTCCAACCCCAACCCCTCTTCCTAATTTCATATTTATAATTGAAGAGATTAATTAAGAAAAGAGGCAAAAGGCAAAGCACGTGGGGGTCACAGCTGAAATTAGAGCATAGTTTGACCAAATTAGTGTTGAAGATTCTTCCACTATATAGGCTTTTAAGCATACATCATATGTGCTACAAAGCTACTTTACCTAAAGTATCTCACAAGTAATGAGTGGGGGAATGCATGCATATCAATTTTATTAACTTCCAATTTATCTCACACACAAGTTTCTGATTAATTTGACGACATATATAAATACACAAACTCACATTTTATATATAAATTTATAAAAAATAAGTTTGATTTGTGGTTGATATGACGTTGTTTCATAGATTTTATATCTGTAAAACTATCTCAGATTCTCGTATGAGTTTTTTTTTTTTTTTTTAATTTCCAACATTTTTTATGTAGTTTTCAGTTATGTTAAGGAAATCATCTTTAGGGAGTATAATTTAGATAGTTAAACTATGTAATATATATGTAATCATAATAAACGTTTATATAAGTTTTTTGGGGAAAAATATATACTTATATTTTTAGAAATATTTATTATTGTAAATGTTGTGGTTAGTATGATTTGTTTATTAAAAATTATAATAGTACTAATTGTATTACATTGTTGGAAAGTGACGTTTTGATCCAATTTCAACCAATAAGTAAGCGAGTTTATTCTGTAAAAATAGGAATACATATATTCTCGGCGAAGCGGGTACATACATAAAATAAAACAGCTCATCAATTAATAATTTTAGGGTATTTTAGACAAATAAAAAAAATGGAAAAATATATTGATCCCAATTTCTTTTTGTATCCAATTCATTATCAATTTAAAGGTAAAAAAAAAACATTTTTTTGGCTCTCTTTAAATAAAAAAAGCATATAAATGAAATCAACCTAATTTTGACAAATTCAAAATTTACGTACAATTGCATTCCTTTTTCAATCTTGAGAACCCTAATTAATACGTACCAAAAAGATATATATATATATATATATATATATGGGAAATTTTAATTTTTGGTATGCCCCATAATTTGTGTCTGAAACTACTTTGTTTTTAATCATGTAATTTAAAAAATGTTCAATTTTAATCATATTTTTCATTGAAGTTTCCGAACTCCGGTTTCCTTTGACACACATCGTAAATTTTGATGAAAAATGATTTAAATTGAATTTTTTTTCAATTACAGAACTAAAAATGAATTTTTTGAATCATACGAAACTAATATCGGACACAAAAAAGATTGAAATTTTAATTTTCCCTATAGTTGTTTTCCACAATGCTGGCTTGATATACTGTGGCATTTGAGCATTTAAATCCCTCAAAGCAAACAGAGCTTTCAATACATAAAATTAAGAATTTAAAAAAAAATACATATGAAAGATTTGACCCTATAAATAAATTAATAACCTATAACATTATTATAACACCTATAGACTTGGTCTAACAAAAACTATATATTTCAGTTCAAGCAAGATCTAATAACTCAAAACAAAAACCTTCAATATTTTAATTACGACTAATTTTCCGCATGAACGTAGCTTGATAATCCTCTTCAACTTGATAAAGAAATTGAGAATGCCATGCAAGTCAACTCCAACTAGAATGAATTAGAAGACCATAATTTTAATTAAATTAATTTGACTCATAGTTTATGCTAACTAATTAAAGGAGTTATTTAATTTTCCAAATATCTTTGAGGGGTTGATAGGAGGCCATTGTCTTTAATTAATAGCATACGTCATTATAAAATTAATTAATGCATGGCTACATGGTGTGGTGATGGATTGGACAATTTGCATTAAATTTTACGGTTGAGATGTCATCATCATAATTATTTAAAGACAAGTCTCTAGTCATACAATTGGTGGTAACATGTCTCAATTCTTGAGGTCAAATTTGATGAAATTTCATTTATGATTACCATTTTTCACATTGTCGTTACCATTTATGAAGAATACTCTTGTGATACTTTTGTTTTCATTGACTTTTCAGCATAAAAGATACCATGCATATATATTACACTAGTCACATTGATAAAATTAGAGCAACTGAAATGGGATTCAATCGATTGGTAATTAGGACATATTACCATGCATATACATTAGTTCCCGAAATAATTTTATTTAATTTGTTTTCAAATATAGTTCCACATGATTAGACCACAAGTCTGTTTAATGTGTCTACCGCTGATCATGTGTAAAAATCATATTTCTTTAATTCTTGTGATTTGAAATTTGATTGTGTTGCGCTTGCGACAATAATATAGAAATATACGCATATATAGGTTATGTTGATTATTTATAGAATAAATTAGCTATTACACATGTACACTAGTATTTTCGCAAAACAAAATAAAAAGTTACAATTAATCTTCATTAAATGATTTTTATTATTATTATTATTTTAATTAAGGCTAAACAAATTATATTGAATGACTACCTATACAGGGTAAAATTACAAATTTCAATCTCATATAAAAATATATATTATGAATTATGTACGTAATAAATAAAATTGGGTACACAATAAAGACTACTGTGGTAAAATTACTGAGATTAAATTAAGTATATGCATGATGCATTTCTTAAGTAAAATTGAATAACAAGAAGCATATATTAGTCCTTAACCCTAGGAAGTCCAATTGATGGGGACTTGTCAAGAAGTTTCCTTTGAGAGAGCAGATTTGTCTCTCTAAGTTTATAATGATCACAGAGACCTCACCACTAAAAATTACCATGATTGACCTACCCCATCCCTCCCATCTAGGGGTGGAAATTGGAACGGAATATCCGATATCCGCCGAATTCGATCCGAAATTTTCCGATTTTGGAACGAATTTTTTTAATCCGAAATTCCGACATCCGATTTTTCCGAAAATTTTCGAATGGAAATCGGATATAGTTTTAAAAGTTTCGGAAATTCCGAAATCCGATCTGAAATATTTCCGAAATGCAATTTTCGGAAATTCCGATTTCCGATCCGATCCGAATTTCCGATTTCCGAAATTATAAAATGTAGAGTGAGTAGAGACATTTGAGAATCGAACACGAGACCTCTCACACTCAAAACACGAAACTTACCATCAAATCAATAGTAATTGTTGTAAATAATTCAAACATTTTATACTATATACTACTTGCTATAGAAGAATACTATATAATATATTTCATATACATTTACTATATGTAAATATAAATATACATATTATAGTATACTTTATAATACTATATACTACTCCATATAATATATTTTATATACATTTACTATATGTAAATATAAATATACATATTATAGTATACTTTATAATACTATATACTATATAATATATTTTATATACTTTATACTATATGTATATAGTATAGTTTATACTATAGTTTTATTTTATACTATATACTATAGTTTATATTGTAGTTTTTTTGTATTATTTTATAATATATACTATATACTATAGTTTATACTGTAGTTTTTTAGTATTATTTTATAATATATACTATATATTATAGTTTATAGTATAGTTTTTTAATTATACTATATGCTATAGAATAATATTATATACTTTATGCTATATACTATATACTATATGTATATAGTACAGTTTATATTATAGTTTTATTTTATACTATATATTATAGTTTATACTATAGTTTTTTAATTATACTATATTATATACTGCATAATATATACTACATACTATATACTACATACTATATACTATATACTTTATACTATATGCTATATAAGAATACTATATACTATATATTATATAAAATAAAAAGTGAATATCTAATTTTAAAGGTAAATATATCATAAATTTCATTAAAAATGATAACAATTTATATAATAGGAATAATGACAAAGAAAATTATACAAATTATAAAACAAGTATTTTAAATATCGAAGGATTTCGAACAAAGCATTATCATAAATAATAATATAGATTTAAATATTCATTTGATTTGAGCTTCCTAAAAGAAAAATAACTTAATAAATATGAATTAATAAGTATAATTACTTACAAAATGATAAAATGTAGAGTTAGTAGAGGCATTTGAGAATCGAATACTATAATACTATATACTATATAATATATTTTATATACTTTATACTATGTGTAAATATAAATATACATATTATAATATACTTTATAATACTATATACTATATAATATATTTTATATACTTTATACTATATGATAGTATATAAATATATTATATACTATATGTATATAGTATAGTTTATACTATAGTTTTATTTTATACTATATAATATAGTCTATAGTTTATATTGTAGTTTTTTAGTATTATTTTATAATATATACTATATACTATAGTTTATATTGTAGTATCTGTAGTTGTTTAGTATTATTTTATAATATATACTATATATTATAGTTTATACTGTAGTTTTTTAATTATATTATATTATATACTATATACTATATGCTATAGAAGAATACTATATACTATATATTATATACTTTATGTTATATATACTATATACTATATGTATATAGTTCATTTTATACTATAGTTTTATTTTATACTATATACTATAGTTTATACTGTAGTTTTAGAATTATACTATATTATATACTGCATACTATATACTACATACTATATACTACATGCTATAAAAGAATACTTTATACTACATACCATATACCATATATTATATACTATATACTATATATTATATGCTATATAAGAACACTATATATTATATAAAATAAAAAGTGAATATCTAATTTCAAAGGTAAATATATCATAAATTTCATTAAAAATGATAACATTTTATATAATAGGAATAATGACAAAAAAAATTATACAAATTATAAAACAAGTATTTTAAATATCGAAGGATTTCGAACAAAGCATTATCATAAATTATAATATAGATTCAAATATTCATTTGATTTGAGCTTCCTAAAAGAAAAATAACTTAATAAATATGAATTAATAAGTATAATTACTTACAAAATGATAATAGTTTATAATATAGTTTTATAGTTTTATTTTATACTATATATTATATACTATATACTATTCATATAAAATTTATAATTTTATTTTATACTATATACTATATACTATTCATATAAATTTTATAGTTTTATTTTATACTATATACTATAGTATATATTAAATATAAAATATGACTCAAAAACTAAAGGTGAAAAAAGTAAAAAAATTTAATATAGTATTGATATACTATTTATAGTTTTATGTTATAACTATAACTATAATTTTATTTTATAACTATTTATTTTATAATTTTATTTTATAACTATTTATATACTATAGTACATCAGCAGTATAATTAATCTCTCATGTCTTTGGTAGATATTATATTGATGTTAAATGCTTGGAATATCAGATTCAAGGTCGTATTATTTCTTAGGATATTAGAAAAGGCTATATAGCTAATATACCAACTAATTAATTCCGAAATTTTCTGAAAAAAATTCCGAAAATTCCGAAAATTTCCGAAAAAAATTCCGAAATCGGATTGGATTTCACATTTCCGAAAATTTTTGGATGGAAATTGGAATTGGTTTTTCATTTCCGAAATTTTTTGGAATTTTTCCGAAACACCCTATTTCCGATCCGATCCGTCCGATTTCCACCCCTACTCCCATCACAATATTGCTCATCTTTTTTCAATCCCATTTTATTCCTCTAAAATCAACCAATTTTGTTTTATCTTCTATTTGAAATTATAAGTTAAAAGAATATTATGCTAAAAATCAAAATAAAACTTGGAAGCAAATTGATTGTTGATAACTCAGTTGTTTACATTGAGACTGAAATTGCTACTTTAGCACGAATTCTTTAACTAATAGTTTGATTTTGAACAAATACAAAAAACATATAGACAATGTTCTTATATTTAGAGTGGGGTGAGTAAAATTCTCCATAATTTCATTTTGATAAAAGGAATTGTAAAGTATGCACATTGCATATCATAGTAATATTTTGAATACAATTAAGTTTATATATCCACTATACTTGATTTTTGGCTTTAGCCCCCAACAAAATCAATTTAGCTCATTGCAAAGTGGTCTTTGTTTGGAGGAGCGTAGTTTGAGCAATATTCCTCTTTTGCAACCCACAAAAACTCCCATAATTACATTTCTCTTTAGAGAGAGATGGGTACAGCTGAAAAGGAGAGAAAGTGAAAGATGGTTAAAAAGTTAATGAGTTAGAAAGGAAATCTCTTTTTCTTTTCTCCTTTTAGTGGAACTGATTTCAGTCATACAACTCTAATCCCAATTATTTAGTGTAGTACAACTTTCAAGCTGTAATTTCGTAATTGGTATACTACTTTAGTCGGTATTGATGTTGAGCTAGTCTTAACATTAATTAATTAGAGTGACACTCCTGTGCACAAGGTGCACAAATCTAGATCTGTACACAACAATACGGTTATATTATATGAAGTAATATTGTTATATTATATGAGTAATACTGTTAAAATTATATATAATATAACAGTATCACTCATATAATATAACAATATTATTTCATATAATATAATAGTATTGTTGTGCACAGATTTGGATCCGTGCACCATGTACACAGAAGTTTTTGCCAATTAATTAATGCATACAAAAACTTATCTGAAATTACTCGAGGATATAAATTTGTAAGGCCGAGTCCCATCTCACGAAAGTAAAACCTACACATTATTGTAATTGTAAATTATTATATGAAGTTGCTTAAGTCATTTAAGAAGGTAAATGCGAGGAGGAGTAGGTGAATTGATAAATTGAATGCATTGAGAAATATCCTTTCTTTTTAAAGTTAAAAATGCACAGAGAAAATATACATTTTGAATTTTTTCTATAGGTTTATATTAATATAAATATAAGTATTTTTTATTGTTCTTGACAGCTGAATGATCTATGAAATAAGAAGAATAATGGATTTTATCTGTTATTAATATTTTTATATTATTTTAACTTTATCTTTTAAGATTTCAGGTTTATATTAGTATAAATATGAGTATCATAAATTTTCTAGAGTATATAAAAATGTGTTTTTGGTTATTTCATAAAAATATTATACGATCTATATTTAAAAATATATTAGAATTAGTTCATGGAATTAAGACATTTTTATCAATAGATCATTTCCTATATGTTTTGTTTTTATCTTAGGTAGGTAGGTATAATATTACATCAGAATATTTAAATATTATAATGAATAATTGAGAGAAGAAACAATAAAGAAATAAAACAAAACCAAAAGTGGCAATTTATTGTTTCCTTTTGGAAGGGCCAATTAAGGAAAAACATAGTGAAAAGATCAACATCAAGAAGTGGTAGATGAGAGTGATAAGATTGGTTCAAAGAATTGAAATGAAAACCGAAAACAACAGCTTTGGTGATTAGAAACTCAGAGTGTGATATGCTTCCTTTCTAATGCCGCCAATCCAACCATGGTTCCGCTGGTCCACTTTGATATTGTCTCAATACTGTCTCATATCACGTTAAACTAACCACACTCAGTCTACTAATTCCAATTTTATTCATTAATTTGCCTTTCTTTTGCCCTTTCCAGACTCATTTATTTTAAGAAAAATCATAACATATGGAAAGGTCTCTTTAATAGAACATTGCAATTTGAAAATTTTATTAACGAAGTACAGTGTAAAAAGGGAGATTTAATAAAATAGGTGAAATAGCTACAGTGACGACTTCTGACACATCTCCTTATTTACTTAATTTTTAATAAAAGGCGATTTCACCTATTTCATTAAATCTTACCTTTTACACTGTATTCAAATTGCAATATTTTATTAAAAAAAAAGCCTATAGAAAGAAAATCATCTAAACTTGTCAATCAACACAATTTTGATTTGCTTAATGAAACAATTAACCTTCTTTTAAACCAAGGATAATTTGATAATCAATTATTGCTCAATCACCTTCAAAAGATATACTAGCTCCTACATTCCATATTATTAACTAAACTTATTTGACGTTCAATTTTATTTTAAATAATAATCCAAGTTTTTGTCAAGTCTACCTAAATCCATGTTCCAAGAAAATAAGTTAATTTTCAACTTATCATACTAAATCTTGAAATGAATGAAGACATTTAAGAGTATTTTGTTATAATTTTATTGGTCTGCGATAAAAATAAAAAAAAACTGTAAAAACATCATTTATATAGAATTGGAGTAGTATTTATAGTGTTACCCTCTATTCAAAAGTTATCTCTTGATCTTTCACTTCAATCATTGAATTACCGTCACGTGAATTAAAAACCCTATTACACCCTACACTATGACTAGTAAAAACATCATTTTATGAAATGCGTGTGATGATGATCCAATAGTTAGATCATAATTGACATCCATGTTGCAATAAGCCTCATCATCTTATTGTTATGAAAATTAAATAATACTCCCTTCAATCCAATTAAGCATCATTTTAGAGGTTAACCCCAATTTTCAATTAAGTGTCATTTTTTAAATTTTTAGGCTACTCTATTCCCAAATTATTCATCTTAGTATTCATCAGCTAAAATTTAGGAATTTGATATCATGATCATTTTACGAAATTAATTTGATCTCTTTTTAATTTTGAAATTCTTAATTCTTTAACTAGTTAGAGATATATTTGTCCAATTTGTATGTTTTTACGATAAAAACTCCAAAACGAATACTTAATTGAGATCAGAAGGAGTATTAAGCACTCAAGTCACATTAATTTGAGCTTAATTAACTTTTATATATATATATATATATATATATATATATATATATATATATATTACAGATCTATTATTACATTCTCAACTTCGTTATTATTTAAAAAAAAAATCGTTATAACTTTTCCCACCCAAGTTAATTAAATGATTTTCTGAACCAAAGCTGAAGTCCCTTTTTATTACAAGTTTAATCTGGGCGAGTCATGTTATTAAATCTTGTCTCCAACAATCAATCAGATCTATCTTTAGTGCCAAGATCCACAATGTGTACATAGCACAGTCCTAGGCTTGTTGCAATGTGTGACATCCCATGTTATAAAAGGAAACATAAGACAGATAAAAACAATAATATATAAAAGAGCTTTTTTGTAAAGTCAATACAATACTATTTGTGTTTGGGATGACACTGTACAACTTCTTGACTTTGCCTTTGTGTCACCTAGCAAAGATGCTATTATTCCCCAATATTCATCTCTGTATTCTTAATTAAAATAATCAATAATAATTCATAAAGCTCTTTTTCTTTTTTCTTTTTCTAACTAATTAGTCACAGCATTAATTATCATTTGTATTGAAGTTGTATCCCTTCATTAATTTATGCTATCTTCAATGTCTGAAACCACACGGTACTTTGGTGAGAAGGTTTGGTTTTTTGGTGAGCTGTGCCACTTCACTTAACTATTTATATATACCTTTTTTCTTTCTTGGGTGTTAGGCATCTATCATTTTCCCCATTGAATTTCATTGAAAGAAAAATATTTAATTATTCGATTTTATAAGAAAATATATTTTTTATTCAATTTATTCATTTTGGTATGTTGACATTTAAATTGTTAAGTTTTAACAATATCGGTATAATCTTTAAATTCTGTAAATTTGTATTATATATACAGATTTATTGATAGTTGTTAATAACACTTATTATTGAATATTCTACCAGTCACATCCTCTCAATATTATCCCTCCATTAATATTTCTGCATGCACAAAGCCAAATAAAATTAAAATTTCTATCATAACATATTGTTTGTTATTTTTCTATCATAATTTAGATGAAAAGTCTAAAATAACTTTTACATTCATTCATATACATACAGGATAAGGTTATTGACTGATTATATGTGAAATACTATTTATATCTTATCAATAAAAATAAAATTGAAATTTCTTAATTCATTGTAAAATAGTTTACATATTTTTGGTATAAAAATAATTCATATCCATTAAATGGAGTGTTCTTAATTAAGCTCTCATTTGTAAAAAGCAAAATGGTTTTCCTTATAAGTAAAAAGGTCGTATTTTTTTAATATTTCTACTCTCTTTTTCTTACACCAATCTCCTCACATGGTCCCTCTTATGTCCTAAATCTCACTTCATTGTTACTATATTATTATATCTCTCTCTCTCCCCAAACCTCCTTCCTTCACTCTCTTCATTTTCCAGTGTGACAGAGATGTGGCATCACTTCATGATATCATGAATTTAGTCAATCCTGATCTCCTCCGTTCATGGCGGTGGAGAATTCTCGCATGCCTTCTCCTTCTTCGGGCCCAATCATTCGGGCTCAACACCGACGGAGTCCTCTTGATGTCCTTCAAGCTGAGTGTACTCAGTGATCCCTTCGGAGCTTTACAAGGCTGGAGCTACAACGATGCCAATCCCTGCTCCTGGACTGGAGTCACCTGCGGCACTCCGGGCTCTGCCGACGCCTATTTTCGGGTCACGGGTCTTTCCCTCCCCAATTTCGGGCTTCTCGGATCAATCCCTGCAACTCTCGGCATGATCGACCACCTCCGAAATCTCAATCTCTCCAACAACTCCATCAACGGCACCATCCCCGCCTTACTCTTCGACGCCACTCAGCTTCAATTCCTCGATTTTTCCAACAATTTGATCTCCGGCGGCTTGCCGGAGCTCGTCGGAAAGCTGACCAGTCTCCGCCTTCTGAACCTCTCCGACAATGCCCTGTCTGGAAACCTGCCGAAGAATCTGTCCACCCTCCACAATTTAACCGCCGTTTCGTTGAAGAATAATTACTTCCTAGGCTCACTTCCCACCGGATTCAATTCAGTTCAAGTGCTGGATCTGTCTTCCAATCTGATGAACGGATCATTGCCGCCGGACTTCGGCGGCGCTAATTTAACCTACCTGAACGTCTCCTTCAACAGAATCTCCGGCGAATTCCCGCGGCAATTCGCCGCCGCAATCCCCACCAACGCCACCATAGATCTCTCATTCAACAATCTAACAGGCCCAATCCCCGACGAGAATCTCTACTTAAATCAGAACGCCAAGTCATTTTCCGGCAACATTGACTTATGCGGCAAGCCACTGAAAACCCTCTGCCCAATCCCATCTTCGATCGAAACCCTACCCAACGCCACCGTGCCGGAATCCCCTCCGGCGATCGCCGCCATACCGAAAACTATCGATTCCACCCCAGCCTCCGCCGCTCCAGACGGCGCAGCCGCCGGGAGCCAGGAAAAGGGCAGAGGACTCCGACCGGGAACAATCCTCGGAATCGTGGTCGGAGACGTTGCCGGAATTATAATCCTGGTGGCGATATTCGCGTACGTTTATCAGGTGAAGAAAAGGAAAGCGATCGATAAGGCGATCAAAAAGGAGGCTGAGAGTGGCAGAGACTTCGACTGGGCATCTTCCTCGGAAGAGCACAGCTGGCTGGGAGGCTGGACCTGCCTGAAGAAGCAGCGCCACGTCAGCGACGAACAGGGAGAAACCACCTCGGAATCCACGAGCTCTGAGAGTGAAGACACGGAAAACTCGCATAAAAATCAGGACAATATGCACACTGCTCAAGAACACAAAAAGGGAGCTCTCGTGACCGTAGATGGGGATCAGGAACTCGAACTCGAGACCTTGCTCAAGGCCTCAGCCTACATTTTGGGTGCATCGGGGTCGAGCATAATGTACAAGGCGGTGCTCGAAGATGGCACCACGTTTGCGGTGCGCAGGATAGGGGAAAATGGGGTGGACAGGTTTAGAGACTTCCAGAACCAGGTGCGCATAATAGCAAAGCTGGTGCACCCGAATCTGGTCAGAATTCGAGGCTTCTATTGGGGTACGGATGAGAAGCTCATCATCTACGAGTTTGTTCCAAATGCTAGCCTTGCTAATGCACGTTACAGTAAGTTCCTTTAATTTAATTTAATTTCCACTTTATATTTATATTTTTGTCAATTTAATTAGCATCGTATCTGAATTTAAATTCATTTATGTGTTCATTTTGCGCCGAAAGGCGGCATTTAAATTCAACTTTTACTTAACATTTACTTCCCATTTGAAGGGAATTAATTTTTTCGCTGCTTATTAAGTCTATTTAATTAAGTATTGCATTTATGTTTAAATTGTACG
Organism: Scutellaria galericulata; assembly: GCA_946896805.1. NCBI lineage: Eukaryota > Viridiplantae > Streptophyta > Magnoliopsida > Lamiales > Lamiaceae > Scutellaria > Scutellaria galericulata. Next base: position 14,382,550 of record OX335794.1, read on the forward strand.
TTGACATTATGCAATGTCGCTTTCACCATAGTTGTCAAGGTCGTTGCGAATTGGATGGACTTTAAATATAGATATATATATATATATATATATATGTGTGTGTGTGTGTGTGTGTGTGTGTGTGTAGAGGTTGAGCTATAGAGAGAGAGAGGGACACCTGATGATGGTCTAATTTTACGTATAGGACATAAGAAAAAAAATCATGTATTTGTTTCTACATATGTCTAGCTTGTGACATGTATGTTAGAAGATATAATCAACAAATACTGATTTTTAATTTATGTAATTTTGTGAAATTGAAACCATTTTGAAGAAGGACTTCATATGAATGCATTGTGCTAACGTGTGCCAGTAGGATTGTACTGAAATGGGAACGGTGGAGTTGTTGTAACTAAAACGTTGTATTAAATGCTTCTGTTGTGCATTGTCATCGCCAACCATTGATAGTCAATTCTGTCCTCTATCACTCTAGCTCATGACTTTAAGAAGGATCTTATCCTCTGCCCACCAGCGCGTCATAGCTATTTGTGTCATACACAGACTATCATTATGACTCCAAATTGAATTTAGTGAAAACAAAAGGGGAAAAGAAAAGATTAGTTAATTGCCATTAGTTACTAATTGAATCGTCTTCTTAAACATAATTAAATGCTAACCTGCGCGGTTTGGTGTGTTATTTTTGCAGGGAAAGCTGGCTCTTCACCTTGTCATTTCCCATGGGAAATGCGGCTCAAGATAGCAAAAGGTGTGGCCCGTGGGCTATGTTACATTCATGAGAAGAAGCATGTTCATGGTAACTTAAAGCCCAGCAATATTTTGCTGGGCTGGGACATGGAACCCAAAATCGGTGATTTCGGGCTCCAGAGGCTTGTCACGTGCGACAATAGTAGTTCCAAGGCCGGTGGATCGGCCCGGAACTTTGGTAGTAAGCGATCAACAGCCTCGCGCGATAGCTTCCAAGATTATGCTAGTGGCGCGACTCCGAGCCCAAGCCCGAGTATAATCGGAGTCTCGCCTTATCATGCACCCGAGTCGCTTCGAAGCCTCAAGCCCAGTCCGAAATGGGATGTGTTCGCCTTTGGTGTAGTGTTGCTAGAATTGCTGACCGGTAAAGTTATCGTGTCCGATGAGATGGGCCCTGCCTTGGTCGTTGCTTCCATGTCGTCAGACGAAGACAAGGACAAGGTTTTGAGGATGGCTGACGCGGCGATCCGGAGTGACGTGGAGGGTAATGAGGAGGCTTTGTTAGCACTGCTGAAATTAGGGTATGGTTGCATTTCAGCAGCACCACAAAAGAGACCATCAATGAAAGAGGCCCTCCAAGCACTTGAAAAGTTTCCATCTAGTTCATTTTCTTCATCATTCTATTATGGTCACTAGTGATTGATTATAAATGGACCAACTAGTTGTAGAGACATGTATGTATGATTCACTGACTACTTGTAATAATTTTTCTTAGAGATTCTTGATTGTAATGATGATCATAGGCTTCATTGTGTTGTAGTTGTCCTCTCATAACCAACATTTTATCTTTGCCCTAATGCTTGTGACAATTTTTGATAATGAGCCAAGTTTTCCTTGTTTTTACCATTTCTGTAACAACGGTCTGTCATTTCTGGGCTTCTAGCTACTAATATAAGAAACCATGTTTTTCAGTCATTTTATCAGAAAGACCAAGATACGTATGGAAAAGATAGTTTCAATTTGACTATATTTTTCCATTATCTATTTTATTCATTTGTTTGATATTTTAAAGTAATTTTTTGATATTTTTTTAAGTTAAATTTAAAAGGATTTTTATTCAGAAAATAGAAAATGATTAAAAAATATATTTTCCTACGTATGTCGGTAGAAAACATATTCCTTATACTAAAGTGGATAAAAACAAAGTCTCCAACCCTTTTCATCATCCTCCCTTTTTTGTTTCTTTGGGCAAAAAAAATGGAGAGTATCAATTTTTGACAAAAATGCACAGTTCTTCTTCTTCTTTTTTTGGTTAAAAATAATAATTTGGGAGAAACGACAGATAGTTTTAATGAAAGATGTGGACTTATGAACAAATTAAATATATTTTTAGCATCTTAAAAAATTTAAAATAAGACCATAAAATAATTTTAAAAAGACGCTTAATTCCATTTGGATACGCAATAGTAAAAAAGATGTAGTTTAGTGGCAGCAAGAGGGGCCTTTTAATTCATTTTCCATCGTACACTTGACATCCAATTATCAAAACTGGGACACTCCATCAATTATTAATTTGTACATTTTAACTCATTAACATTAAAGTCTGTAGTACGATATTTGCATTGATTACAGAAAAATATTTGTTACGATTCGGGCCTACTATTTAGTAACACGCATATATAAAAAGAAAATTCAAAATTAAGATAGACTATGTCAGACAGAAAAGTGTGACATTAAATGTTGGACAACAATTCAAAATAAATTAAATAATACGTACAGTGATCAAAAATAAAATAACAGGACACACTAAATATAAGTTTTAGACTTGTGTTCAGCTGTCATGGGAAAAAATGCTCAAAGAAATGTTTTATGAATTCTTGTAGGAAGAATAAAAGTAAAGAAAATCCTCTCTTGCAATCGATTATTTGAATGACACATCAATAAAAACAATTAGAATGAATATGACTGAACCCTCAAATAAAAATTCAAAAGTTATTGATATAGAAAGTGTTGTGTAAAGTAATACAACACCCTTTAAAAAATGAAAAAATAAAAAAATAAACTATATCTTTCTTAGTTTTTCCTCTATATCCCACGCTCTGTGCAATATGGATGATAGGAGTAAGCTGTATGGAGTGTGACCACTTTACCCAAATTTGCAACTTATTAAATGCCATTGTGAAAATTGTTCTTCAATATCCCCACTAGCTTACTCGATGATTGGTTTGAATTTTTAGAAAGTTTTCTTCTTTTATTTTATTTTTCCACTTAAATTTGTAAAATGTTTTATGTGTTTCTCCATTTGAGGATGATTTTCAACTTCTTCCATACTCCCTCCATCCAAAAATAAGTGTCATTTTAGACTTTCACACAAATCAAAAAATGTGATAAAAAGTCTGATATACCCCTATTTAAGTTTAATTATATATTATGGGAATGTGACAATACATGAATATTGGAAATATTTTTATATTAAAATTAGATCAAAATTGTCAATTCTGAAACTATTAGGCTATGTTTGGACTGGACTTAGCCCATTCGAATTTTGGATGGGTTCAGTCCAGATCATGTTTGGATAAGGATTATCAAAATCCTACATCCTACCCTACTTTTCCTTTTTTTTTTTTTTCTGCAATTCTCAATAAAAACATCTATTTTTTCTACAATTTCCAATGTGAAAATAACATCTTAACTATAATTCTACTCAAAATTCAAACTCACAAAATCTTTTCCAAATCCAAATTCATATTTACAAAAGTCACTTTATATCCAGAACAAGCATAGCTTTAGAAATACGAAAATGAGACCATTGGGCTTTAAATTTTCACACGGCTGCTATTACTAATTTGGGCTATCGTTCTAAATTAAAAAATAAAACAGCCCACTCATTTGAAACCCAGCCCAAAAATCCCTAAGCCCAAGTTTTGATTATAAAACAGCACGAAATCCCGCTCAACCCTCATTTCAAACTTACACACACAACGGCTACCCCCCCCCCCCCCCCCCCTCTCCCCAATACGCTCTTCCCCTTCCCCACTAGATCGGAAATTCATCGGAGAATTTGAAGATAATGGCGACTAATATTGGAATGATGGACTCTGCTTACTTTGTCGGCAGATCGGAAATACTTTCCTGGATCAATTCTACTCTCCATCTCAACCTCTCCAAAGTCGAAGAGGTATCCATCTCAATTCCTAAATCACTTGTCGATTATTTAGGTATAAATTGTACTAGAATTTTTCACGAGATCTCTGTATTTTTCCAGGCTTGCACAGGCGCCGTTCAGTGCCAGCTTATGGATGCTGTTCACCCGGGGATGGTTCCGATGCACAAGGTCAATTTTGATGCGAAGAACGAGTACGAGATGATCCAAAACTACAAGGTCCTTCAAGATGTTTTCAACAAACTTAAGATCACTAAGGTATTATTTGTTTTGAATCGTCTGTATTTTATTTTAGTAGGAAACTGAAAATCTGCATTTGAACTGTTGTTTTTCTGCAACCTATCTTCATTAGGTTTTAAGATTTATGATATTAATAATTTAGCTTTTAATTTCCTTTGAGTTGCTTTGTATATGATTGTGTAAGGAGTAATAATCATCTCTGCTTTGTTTCTCTTTTGTATGCTGGGTGAATACAGCACATAGAGGTGAACAAATTGATCAAAGGAAGGCCACTGGACAATTTGGAATTTATGCAATGGATGAAGCGTTACTGCGATTGTGTTCATGGAGGGCAAACTAAGTAAATTTTGGCCTCAAAACTTCCATGCTTTTCTCTTTTCTGAATTTGATGATCTGAATTATTGACCAAATGTGCTTGGCATTATATTTATTTTTGCTATCACGATCGACTTACATGTTCATCTTCATAATCAACAAATGGCATATCAATCTTATACCTGGTGTACGAATTTGATATGGCTACTTCCAAATGACATTGTGTTGCAGAACTAGATGTTATTCACATTCACAAATAAGTATGAATTACGTTAATGGGACAAAGTTTCTTTTAGCACATCTTCTAGACTGTTATTAAGTTATTTATTTATAAGACTCTTAAAGAGCTCTTTGAACAATTTCTTTTCTCTAATATAGATAACCATTCTTTATTGATATGGATTTTCTTGATGGACAAACATTGTGCTCCTGAGGTGCTATTGACCAATTAATATCATTGTAGCTGTTTTCCAAAATGCATAAGCTGCTTTTGTGCTTATTTGTTGAGCCTAAAATGATGGACAACTCTTCTTTGGTATTCATAGACTTAGATAATTTGTGCTAATACTAGTGAGGCCTCAAAAACACAATTGACTGTTTTATTGAACAATGTTATGATATATATGAGCCACTTAAGAACATTTTTTAATTTGATGGTTTCAATTTACTTTATTTTATTACATTTGCATTGTTGAAACACTTCATGGAACCTGTATTTCCTTTTCTGTACATTCTATGTCAGTTACAATCCTCTGGAAAGGAGGGAGGCTTGCAAAGGTGGAAAAGAGCTTAGCAAGAAATCTGCACCATCACAACCTTCAACTAAAAATTCAGCACCTGCCCACAAACAAGCCTCTCATAATGGTAGAAGGACTGATGTTGCGCATAGCAACACAGCAAACCAATCTGTTAAAGCTGCTGCTAGACCTTCTTCGAGTGGTGGGCATTCTGTCAACTCTGATGCAGAGCGCGCCATGTTTGAGCAACAGGTTGCAAATTCAATCTGCTGAGAGATGTTTGACATAGCTTAAGAAATTATTTTGAGGCTTATAACATTTCCATGTTTAGCAGGTTACAGAGCTGAAGCTATCAGTAGATAGTCTAGAGAAGGAGAGGGACTTCTACTTCGCCAAATTGAGAGATATTGAGATCTTGTGCCAGACCCCTAATATCGAAACATCACCTGTAATGCTTTTTCATGTACCTTGTTTGATTCTTGAAATTCTTTCTACATGTGTATGATGAATATGATGCTTATACATGGATGTGATATATCTATTATAGGTGGTTGAAGCGATAAAAAGGATTTTATACGCTGCTGAAGATGATGCTTCAGTGGTTGCAGAAGCTCAGGCTATGATAGCAGATCACCAGCAAGAAGTGGAAGCTAAATGCGATTCACAAAAGAGGAAAAGCATTATCAATGTAGATGTTGATGCTGCTGCTAGCAACTCCTCGTCTCCAAGGCAACGACTCTCTGAAGCATCTGATGTCCATTGCAGTGGTTCGCCTTTAGTTACTTACTGATCAATCGCGTCTTTGATCTCAACAACAGGGAATCAGGTTCTATCTGTTCACTTGGTTATACTTCTATTGTTCACTATCCTAATATTTCAATTACTATATAGTATGAACCATTAAAACAGTCGTTTATTAGTTGGTGATTTGGGTTCAATAGATTATTGGCCCTCACCTTGTTGTTTGTTTAAAATGTACTAGAGTTGATCTCATCTATTTTTTGGGGGTATAAGAGTTGTTCTCGCTACATCATCTAAGAATATTGTGGTTATTTTGGAGAGTATGAAACTATGAAACCATGCTGTACAAATACAATGCATATCTTTGAGGTCATATTATTTTGGAGAGTATGTGCATTATACTAGAGATCAAATTTGGTCTTGTTATTATTCTACAGTTCAACTGCTGGTCGGTCTGCCCAATAAAGAAAGTGACTTTTTTTTTTTCTGAAAATTTATCATATTGTATAAAATAAGTATTATTTTGTAAATTTGTAGAGGATAATAATAACAATAACAATAATCAATCTATAATCTCCAAAATCTTTTAATAAAGTAAAGAGATGTGTATAAACCATCCTTAATTCTATCAATATATGTATTTTATGTAAATTTTTATTTTTTTAAAAATGGGGTGTGTTTAATTATTATTATTATTTTTTAGAATGTGTATAGCCCGATTCAAGAATTAAAATACTATATCTTCTCAAATTTTTGCTTATTAAATATATATTTCTCCTAAAAACATATGAATCCTTAACCTTTAAAAGTTATTCCCACATTGAACAAATATAGTAATATTAAATGTATGACCATATTGATTGGCAATCTAAAATGGTATTGAAGTTATGAAACATTTTTAGGAAACTAAAATAACATTGAAATCATGCATTATAAAGTGTATGACTTTTATCCCAAATTGATTATCAAACTAAAATAATATTAAGGTCATACATTGTAAGTAGTGGAGCCAACAATTTGAGTCAGCTTAATAGACAAGTCTGAGAGACTTGTAAATAAGATTGGGCTTGAATCCAAAACTAATGGCCCAAAAAATCGGCCTTGTTTGGCCCGATGGGACAATGTGCAACTCGCTACCGAGTGCACGTGATTCCATTTCCCCTGGTTTTTATTTTTTTGTTTTTCATTTTTTCTTCTTTACTGCTTCCTTAAACCATCATTAACTATTTTAAATTAAGATTGTAAATCATTGGAATTCATTACTTCACTATGTGAATTGAAGTAGAATGTTTTTTTTTTCAACATTCTCGGATATTGCTTCTGAAAAACTTTATTGAATTTTTATTCTATTTATTTTCTCTTGATATATATATATATATATATATATATATATATATATATAATAAAATTTTCATATATGTCTACTTTTATGAAACTTTTTTAATTCAATTAGAGTTGATTGAGTGATTTGATTAATTCATCACAATTTGATATATGTATCCTCCTCTTTGTGATAATATTCAGATTAAATATGTATATAATATATAATTTGATAATTTCCACAAGATTTTGACACATTGGCCAACAAATTATATGTGCAAATATCAATTGATTTGATTTTTAAATTAGAGATTGTAACCAAAATTGATGTTTAATATATGATTTTAAATGTGGCACGATTAAATTTGACCATATACATTTCTCCTAATGCTCTTTTTTTTTTTTTTTTTTAAATTAAGACAGACAAATTTACATGACAAATTCAGATAATCTGGGTTCTTCTATAGTACATCATTGTATTAATACACCACTGATTTCAGTTATTGGATCTCGAATCATTGCATCATAACCCTTCATTTTCATTTTAACCTTTTTACCTGTCTTCAGAAATTACCACTGTAAAAACTATGAATAACCCCCCAACAACTGTAATAGCATAGGTAATGATGTCAATATCTACCTTCTTCATTGATTGTATATAGCAATAACCTACAACAATAAAACTGCAATCGAATTTGTTGGTATTATGCATCTCGTTATTACGAATCATTTGACTTATATTCGATATGTTTGGGTATTTGTTATCTATGAATAAATGCGATGTCGAATTCATAAAATTGTGTAATGTGTCTCTATCATAAATCATTAGAGATACACGCATACAAAATAAATGTAACAATGGTTTTGTCAATTCAATTGACACAATGTTACCTTACCTTACACTGAAAAGTCGCATATCAGTGACACATTTTTGAATCCATTTAAATGTATTATTATTATTATTATTATTATTAATTGATACGTGCATCCCATCAAAGTTGAAAATCATTGTGCGTGAATCCACTTTGGTGTTGTGTGGTTAATTTGGTAATTACATTCCCAAATTAACATCACAACACCAAAATGGATGCAACAATGATTTAAAATACATGTCAACCTAAAAATTAATAATAATACATTAGCAAATCTTAAAAAAATAATACATTACCAAAATGGATGCAACGGACAATGATTTTGAAATGAATGAATCAATGATTTTTAAATGGATACCAACAAATCAATTAATTATAATACATCATCAAACTAACCTCACAACACCAAGATTGATGCAACAATGATTTTGAATTGCATGCAATGATTTTTAAATTGATGCAAGATTGATTTTGAACGGTGATGTCATGCAGTCGATGCAATGATTTTGAATGTTTGTATCAATGAATTAATAATAATACATTCTCAAATTAACATCACAACACCAAAATGGATACAACAATGATTAAAAATGAATGCCAACCTAAAAATTAATAATAATACATTAGCAAATCTTACAAAAATAATATATTATTAAATGATTTGTTGGCATGCAATTCAAAATCATTGTTGCATCCATCTTGGTGTTGTGAGGTTAGTTTGGTGATATATTATTATTAATTGATTTGTTGGTATCCATTTAAAAATCATTGATTCATCCATTTCAAAATCATTGTTCGTTGCATCCATTTTGGTAATGTATTATTTTTTTAAAGATTTACTAATGTATTATTATTAATTTTTAGGTTGGTATGCATTTTTAATCATTGTTGCATCCATTTTGGTGTTGTGATATTAATTTGGGAATGTATTATTATTAATTCATTGATACAAGCATTCAAAATCATTGCATCGGTTGCATGACATCACCGTTCAAAATCAGTTTTGCATCAATTTAAAAATTATTATACGTGCATCCATTTTTGTGTTGTGTGGTTAATTTGGTAATGTATTATTATTAATTGATTTGTTGGCATGCATTTAAAATCATTGTTGCATCCATTTAAAAATTATTGTTGCATTCATCTTGGTGTTGTGTTGTTAATTCATTGATACATGCATTCAAAATCATTGCATCGGCCGCATGTTATCACCGTGTAAAATTAAATCATTATTGCATCCATTTAAAAATCATGTCCATTGCATTCATTTGGGTATTGTGAGGTTAATTTGGTAATTGTATTATTATTAATTATTTGTTGGCATGCATTCAAAATCATTGTTGCATCCATTTCGGTGTTGTGGTGCTAATTTGGTAATGTATTGTTATTAATTAATTATACATGAATTCAAAATCATTGCATCGGTTGCATGTCATCACCGTTCACAATCATTGTTGCATTCTGTGTTGCATGGTCGATATTTCACAAGATATTGGTTGTATCCTATTTTAACTTATTGCATATGATTTATGATTTATCACAATCTTTTGATTATAAAGATTACGATTTGGATATATTTTTTATATCTTCATACATTGGATACGATTTAATTATAATAATTGATACGCATGTTGGTATCTGAAAACATTTTTAGATTTACATTTGATTTCAATGGATATTCGTATCTCAACAATATATGACTTAGATTTGGATATTTTTAAATTTGGATTTCATACGCATGTTCCACATTATATTCTCAAAATATTATTTAGGTAAAATATAATATTAAATCTATGAAATAAATATTTGATTTCATCTTCGGTTACTATACAACATAATGCCACCATCATCCGGTTCCCATGATGTGGATGTCTTATACATGATTAACATTAAAACAATTCATTGGTTATACACATTTCATTTCAAATATTAAATATTAATAAATTCAAAATGAACCAATATTTTTGTGATGATTCATATATAATGGTTTGAATTTATATATACAAAATAATTAATTTACATTGATTATTTAATTCAATACAACTTTTGGTGTGGTTTAATTCATGCAAACGAAATGCATGTAATATTAAGTATTAATAAATTCAAAATGAACTAAAATTTTTGTGATAATTCATTTACAATGATTAATTAAATCAATATAACTATTGATGTCATTTAATTCATGCAAACGAAATGCATGTAGTAAGATCAATACTTTCACCATAATTCATTTACAATAGTTTGGGTATGGTGTGTTACAAGCAAAATCAAATGCATGTTGAAGGGGTCTATTGCAACTCAAGATTTAAAATGAGTGTAGAGAAGTCCAACGATCAAGCCCACATCCCAAAACACAAAAATTACCTTTTAGAAAAATTACCATAGTAAAAAAATATTAATGTATTAATACAACGGTATATTGTAGAATTACCTGATAATCTATCATCATGAAATTATATTTAGAAATGATAAAAAGGTATGATTCAAGAATATATGTTTAAAAAAGTCTTTCCACTTTTTCAGGGGGGATAAAAAATCCTTTCCACGAATATATCGGAAATAAGCGTTCAATGTTAGCCAATGACCAATTCTCTTACCAAAAAATCGGACAAAAAAAAAAGTGTTCAAAATAATGAAGTAGGCAAAACTATATTTGCTATGAATGATCATAGAACTCAACTACGAAAATCAAAAGAGTAGAAAACAAAATATGAGTGCATCAGCAAACAAGGTACATTAAAGCACCCCGTGAATCATTAGTTGAAAATGTTGTTATACTTTCTTTTTTTTTTACTAGAATTATATATTTTAAATGAAGATATTATCAATGACTAATTTCTTATCTTTTCAGGAATCTGAGAATCCTAATCTAGGAGGCCAAATGCAAATCAGAAGGGTGGAGACATTAGATTTTTATACATCGGCGGGGCACGATCAAGAACAAGTTAAGCGCGTGCAGGTTGTCCATGAGTTGCATCCCCAACCCGTTGGTGTATCCAATACGAGTGGCAACATTTTCACAAATGTTGCCGCTTCTGTTGCATCCACCTTTCAATCCGCCAAAGATGTTCTCTCTGGAAAATAACTTCACCTTGCATTTATCATCGATGATCCTTGTTATATAATTTATGTCTCCTATCATATCATTGATTATATGAATGTTCCACACTTCCATCATAATTACACACAAAAAAAAAAAAAAAAATCATCTCATCGAGAACAATATTATTTTGTCTTGTAAAATAAAGTGAAGTTCAGAAGATCCATACATGTATTTATGTAAAAAATTATATTATTCATGTATCACACAAAATGTAATGTATATTGGGAGAATTTACTTGTCCAGCAACATTAATAATTGATTTGTCTAATCACTATTTTCTTATTAGTTTCGCATATTTTAAACATGGTTTATGAGAGAGAAGATATATAAGATCAGAGTCTGCATTAATCGGTTTGATTTCCAAAAGGCAAAAATCAAAAACCAACCTAATGTTTTTTAAAAACCAAAGTGAAAATGGGCATAAAATCAAGCATCAATCGAACCGAATAATTCGATTAATAACCGAACTATTTGAGAAGTGATATGTCTAATTACAATAGTTGGTTAGAATATGCTAAGTATAATAGAAGATATAATTACCTAAATATTTCAGAAGATATAAGCTCATTCTTTTTGTTTTTTTAAGTCATCCCAATTTTTCAAGCTCAAGACAGCATGTATAAAAAAATCAAATCCAAAAGAGTATGTCTAATTAATCAGTTGGATGCGTTTCAATTGCTTTGACATTTTTATCTGAAAACCAAACTGAATCAATCAAATTTCCTACATTTTAAAAACCAAATCGAACCGAAATTTCCATAATCAAACCGAAGTATATGTCATTCAATTCAATTTAGTTTTTTTCAATTTTAGCCAAATAATACTGACTCCTATATAGTATTTGAGAGTGGAAAAGCAAAAGAAAATGTGAGGTAAAATAAGAGTTAATGCAGATTGATGAGCAGATATGATAATTATGGAGGCACTATTTTCAGAAAAGGCAGGCCCTTTTTTGGTGATAGATAGCAAATGACAGTGCAAGTGTTTCAGAAGGCAGAGATAACCCTACTTCTCTACAATTCCCTCTTTCCATCCATCTATCAAAATCAATGCTAATTTCTGTTTTATTATACATTTCTCTCCAAATTCATACTTCTTCTCTTCTAGTTGGTATACCATTAATGCCCTCTAATTATTCCATTTTTTGTCATACACTATTTTCAATTATCAACTCATACACAAAATCCAACATTTTCTGTTCACCACACACATAACGTTTGGGATTTCAATGAAATTTAGGGTTTTGTGGTGGTTATTATGATTAAATTTTGAGAGATCAAAATTTACAAAAATATATTAAAAAGAAGGATTTTTTTGTTTTTCAATTAAAAGATGGTATTGTTGAAGAATTTAAGATATGATGAGTAGATAGTGAAAATTCTAAGTACGAGAATTTCCTTTCACTCAAGTTTTGATAAATAATGAGGAATTCAGATCTGTGGTTGGTTCTATAAATAATGAAGCAACATGAATGACTGTAAAAAAAGAAAATGGAAATAGATGTTAGACCCCATCAACCACCGTAACAAATTCAATTTATTAACCTCATTTCAGCTAAACCAGCTGTATTGCTTCCAGAAAACATGTTATGGGAAACCCACAGAATCAATAATCTGGGATCACTAATTCATAAATTCATATCATACAAATTTTATTGCAAGGAATCCCACTATCCCATATGTATTTAGGACCTCATATATAATATCTCACACTTCTCTCCATTCCAAAATAAATATCATTATTTAAATATAATTGTGGCGGTTTTTTCCTCTTTCTTCCTGACAACATCTTTAATTGGTAGATGAAGGTATTTTGACATATTATAAATTTGAAATCCTATAATAACATTTATTTTATGTGACAATCTTTATTTTTATTTTTGCTAAAACAACATTTATTTCAGGACGAATGAAGTATACATTTACATCTAAATAATCGGTATTCAAAAATAATAAATATACATTTGAATAATAAATTTGTAAATAATAAAATCTGAAGTTTAATTATTATAAATATTATATTGATTTGTGAAATTTACATTTAAAGAATATATAAAATTTCAGTTTTTAATATAAATCATTCCTTCAATCCACCTTGCATTTATGCAATAGAAACCCTCATTGTCCCACATTAGTATTTCAAAATTAAATAAAATGTCAGGTTTTTGAAGAAATTGGGTAGCTCATTAAAAAAAAATTCTGATCATCCAACACATCTTCATGAAAGCAGATTTATCAAGTTTCTATGCTGACATAAAAATTTAATTTGCTTTATCTCTTGTTTGACTTTGAATAGGTCCCTTTCAAAAAGTTGTTACAACATTCCAACAAATCGTACTAGTTCATTTTTTTGTATTTATTAAGGGAGGGCCTATATAGATGTTTGATTAGACACTTCGTGATCATTTGTTTTGTTAATGGTGTCTCTTAAATTATGTATTAAATTGTGATATATATATATATATATATATATATATATATATATATATATATATTGAAACATGATCAAATTGACAAATAAAATTCTAAGATTTTTGAAAATTAAAATCAAATTCTTTAATTATGAAAAATTAAAAAATCACATACATAACGTTAAATTGGTAATTACTAGGGGTAATTTTAGAGGTGCTCACCCGGTTTGGTTTGAACCGGAACCAGCCGGTTCGAACTGGTGGTCAATGGTTCCGGGAACCGTTGACCCTGTTTCCGTTCAAACCGAAACCGGGAACTGTGCTCACCCGGTTCGGTTTCGGTTCTGAAATATCCAAACCGCCAAACCGGCGGTTCCAACTGCCGGTTTACCCTATTTTTTTAGCAAAATGTAATATGAGTATTGCGGTATCCAAACCGATACCGCGGTATCGGATTTGGATACCGCGGTACTGAGATGCAGAACAAAAAAAAAAAAAACCGAAAACCGAACCGCTGGTTCGGAACCGAAACCGAAACCGTGACCCCCACGGTTCGGTTCCGGTTTGGGGTAGGGCGGTTCACTGAACCGGCAGTTCGCGAACCGTGAGCACGTCTAGGTAATTTGATTAGAATTCACTTATTTTTTGTCAATATCATGTTATATTATCATGCAATCATACATTTGAGTCATATGTTGAGAATTAATTTTTATAGTTGATAAATATACGAGAGAGAATGATATTATTTAACAAGAGTAGCAATTAATAGTTGTATCGTTTTGACAAATAAAAGTATATTTTTCAAAACTTAAAATTCCAAACAATTTTCTTAGAAAATAAATCGAAAATATAAAGGGGTCGTTGAGGTGCTATGCAATTTACTCTTTTGGTACTTGCATGGTAGATAGGGGCATTATTTCTAATTTTATTATTCAAAAATAAAATAAATGCGCATATACATACATATATATACACACACATATCTTTATAATAAAACTAAAACATAATTTCCCTAAGAAAACCTAAAACATAAGTTATAACATATGTATCGTACTTCAGCACTACGATTAATTTAGTTAGTAGGTCATATATTGAAGGGTATTTGCAAAGTTTGCACCCAAATATTTTAATTTTTTATAAATTGCTACCCATCTTTTTTTTTTTGGCATGAAATGTCACTTATGATTGTGAAAAACGATATCATTATCATGAATTGATGAATAATTCTCTGGCTTAACAATAAAATTGATTATATATCCAATCATGAATGAAATTTTATGCAAAATTAGTAATTTGTGATATTTTTCCAAACATGTTATTTTTGGATGGCATTTCACGTAATTTCTCCATATAAAAATGCGAAGATTCTTGCTCTAAAACATAAACAAAACAAAAAAGAGTTTTTTAAAAGTCTTTTTTTAAAGTAAATAAATATATTTGCTGTGAGAATAACAACTGCACATTAAAAATAGTTATTGGCTAGTAATATTTGTGGTAGCGTCTTCCAATTGATTAAAAATCAATGAAATCCACGTGCAATATGAATTCAATTTAATATTTCAATAGATACATAGATAAAAACATTAAAAACATATATGGCAAATCATACGTTTGCACCAAAAAACATGATTTATGGGATCTTACATGGTTGAAATCACGATCTATTTTGATGTTGTTTCTGCTCCTATATGAAAATAAATATCACATATAAAAATTCATCTCAAATCACGACTTAAGTGTTATTTTACTGTTGGAGAATAGAATAATGTGTTCTATGAAAATAAACAATCTGCAAAAATGTCACATATATTTAATATAAGCAAAACACGACCCATAATTGATTGATATGGTTAGCATTATTACATCATATTAATTATTTGTGCCTTTTCTTCACCATATGTAATGTTTGGATGGAATTTTGTAAAATTTCACAATAATAAAACTAAAGTATAATTAAACTAGAATTTTATGTCGCATTAAGGTGAACCAATTTCAATATTTATGGAACGTTGAACTGCTTTATTAACACTAAAACTTTTATAAGATCTTTTCACATGTATAACTCTATAAAAGTTCTACATTTTGTTATAATGTAATCAATTTTCCTCGTTATGCAATATTGTTTTAAATAATCTTATTGGCTTATATTTCTAATTTAATCGAAGCTGGAGAATGTAGAAAAATGGAGTCAAGTTAAACATTAAAGTTAGTATTTGAATTTCACAAAAACTCATGTGCACCAAGTGCACGGATCTAAGATCCGTGCAATCCGGGTCGATCCGACCCGGATCCGTGAATTTTTTATTTTTTTTTAAATTTTTTTTCCAAATTTTTGTCTTGATCTTTATGTTATAAATATATGACCTTTATATATAAATGTGTGACATTTATGTACAAACATCTGTACATTTATGTCTGTAACTTAGAAAAAAAAGTGAAGATTTTCAACACAATTTGTATTGTATACCTTTATGTGATATCAATGTGACATTTATGTTATATTTTATGTTTCATTTATATACAAATATTCTGACATTTATGTAATATATAAAAGTGCATAAAGGTCATAATATTTGTACATAAAGGTGACAAGATATAATATAAATGTCACATTGATATCACATAAATGTATACAATTCAAATTATATTGAAAATCTTCATTTTTCTAAGTTATAGTACATAAAGGTCACACATTTATAACATAAATGTCACACTAATACAACATAAAGGTAACAACCTGAAACAAAAAAAAAAAAAAACTAAATTCAAAAAACACACGGATCCGGGTCAAAATTGGGTCGGCCCAGATTGCATGTACAACAAGTGCACACAAGACCAACTCTTTGAATTTTTACTAAGAATCAAATATTTTCCTGCTATATATTTTATGTATCTCTCTAGTTACTTAATTATTACAAAATTAAAATCAAATAAATTAAGGATAAAAATAAATAAGTAAATAGCTGTTGCCAACCATTGAATTTCTTCTGTCTGTCTCTCCTCTGGTCTGCTCACATGAGTACTATGCTGTTTTTGTTTTACATTATTGTACCATTTCCATTTTCATGTATCATCAATTTTTCCAGGTAAACATTTTTTTTTTCCTTTAAAAAAAAAAAATTAAGTTGAAACATTATTCTTATTAAAAGAGTCAAACTAATAGAAAATTTTGTTTAAGTAGAAGACTTTAATTTCGTGAAAAAGTTGTGGGCAAAAAAGATATTTTAAATGATCCATTTTACCTTCATCATATCATCAATTTCCAAAAGTCTTATAATTGAGTTTTATTTTATGAGCACGAATCACATATATACATATGGATAAATAATAAATTTTCATTGAATTATTAAAGTTATTGATTTTTACCATCCAAATTACTTAATTCATTTGTCGATCATCATTTAGTTTTTCACACTTTATCATATTTGTGTTGTTTGATAAGGTATGTGTACAAAATTCAATTATTTCAGATAATGATCCATAAATATATAACCACATACATATACACACATTTCACATGATAAAACTCAAAAAGAAAAAAAAAACCCAAAAATAGATCTATCAAACATTTTACCTTCTCACACGCATACAACATGCATTGATGAAATGAAATATGATGTTGAATCACGAATAAGATAGATTATCTGAATTATCATTATATAAGTGAATCTTAAATCCATAAAAATAAATCATTAAGTAATAATTTAAATTTAAAACTCAAGTATATAGAGTTGTACTATATTTTAAAAATTATTAAAGTATATTCGATGAATTAATTGTCATAATAAATTTATGAAAAAAACACACTTCTTATACTAACTAGAGTTTAAGACAAATTAATGAAGCAATTACCAAACCCAATTTTAACTTCCACTGTAGTGTGGGAAAGTCAAAATTACTAAACTAGCACTGTTACAAGAGAAGATTGGTATCTAAAAATATAACGAGACATATTATTGTAGACAGCTTTTATTAATGACAATTTATGATTGTGTTTTAATTTTCTGAGTTTTTAAGAATATTAGCTGTCCTTCTAACTTGTATTTACTACGCCTTCAAAGCTGCAATTACAGGAATGTACAAATTAAACAACCCAAATAAATAATCTACAAGCTGTTTTCTTTATTATATAATTTTTTGCCAAAAACTAATATATAAGTGTATTGTTCTATTGTATCAGTTAATTTATTTATTTTATTACGTAATAAGCAGACGCCTATTTGTTACATTAATTTGGCCACAAGATTCATAAAATAAATACAGTTATCGCAGACACTCTTGGTAATTAATCGTAACATTACATTTACTAATATACGTGTGATGAAACTGAATTAACCAATAAAATAGGCATTGCACAAATTATATCCTATCATATGCTTGATATATTACTAGATGCTCCCACCATCACATTTTATTTAGCATTTAATAAATACAATATGCTATACTCCAAATGACAATATTAGGTTTTCTAGAAAAAAAATAATATTTTTTTCAATTTTACTATTGTAAAGTTTAAAATAGATAATGGCATAATGCAGTCGTTTTTTAATAATAATAATAATTTAGTATTATTATTAATGTCTATCAAATGAGATTCTTAATCCTTGTGACACTTCATTATAGATATTCATCTAGTTAATTCAGTGAGATGTAATATCTACTATTTATTAATATATTTCTACATGTACGCATTATTGTGTGTAAATATAGCACTATTTATTATGTATGTGTGTATACATATACATGTATGTACAATTACGTGTAAGTAGATCATAGTATTGTAGCCAATTAAATCTATGTTGTCACATAAAGTATATCCATATGTACGTATTTGTCAACTTTAATAAATTAATATCATCATTCTTAAAACTTTTATACATTACTGATCTTCTCCCATTCTCAATTCTGCTTTCCTAATTTGTGTGTGTGTGTGTGTTTTATTTAAGATGTTTTAAAAGTAATTGAGCCCAAATTAATGCATGTAGCACCACAACTCATACACATTGAATATCAATATTAAAAACTTAACTACTTTCCTGACCTTATATTCCAGAAAAACAATAGTTTAAAATATTTCATAAAACTAATTTTATATTTTACTATTAAATCATGATGGTATTATCTAACTATATATTTTACAGTCTTGTTACCCTACCCTCATGAACATATTAATATGTATCCACAACTAATGTGTCAAATATATAACATATATATTAATATCACATTCCATAATTTAAAGGGATGAGATTGTTACACATCATCGAGCGGTATATTAAGAATTACCATAGTGAATATTTTAACATTTTCATAACTTGTCCTTTTCTTTTTTATCTAATTCATATATCATTCATAAAACAAAATTGTTTTTGACAATAATATTTAATTAAATACCAAAATTACATCATTTTCACGGTACTATACCATCATCCAATTTGGTAAAATATGCACTCACCATATGATTCATAATTATTGGATGGGCCCCACTGGATAACAACCCTCACAGAAGATCATGTTTTCTCATTTTCAACAACTCCTTTGAAAAATCATATCTCCCCACATTTTCAGTGCTCAAATTGTTCATAAAGTTTTCACTCTTACATCAAAACATAATTGAGTTTTATGGAATTTGGAATATAAAAAATCAAATTCAATACTTGATTCATACTCATTTACGTACTACTATAATATTATTATTTGTGTAATTCATCAACACAGATAAATGTTTGTTAATTAAAATGCAAAAATCTGGATGAAACCATCACAGATCACATCTGTGAAACGAAACCCATTAAATTTATTATACTTTATTATTAAGTTAAAATGTTCATCTATATTTGAATCTTCTTGATGAGACCTTGTTGAAAGTGTAAGTGACAATTAAATTCAAGAGAACTTATTAATGGAGGGTACCTCCTAACTTCTAAAAACATCCTAAAAAATAAAAAAGATGAAAACAATTTCATTTCAAATATGTAATTCCAGTTCTGCCCTTGGTTGTTTTGTTGACTTTTGATCTTTTAACCCAATTGAAGTCATACAAACTTTTTCACCACTGAAAAATTAAGTTGCGAACAGTTCTTTAAAGTTGGTCCCAAAATGCGTAAGAGTTAGTACCATTCTATGGTCCAAATTGTCCCGATCCTTTTTCTGAAAAGGAGAAACATAATAAATATTAACCATGTTCTAAAAGAAGTAATATTTACCACTGTTCCCCAAAAAAAAAAAAAAGAATCAAGGGGGAAAATAAAAAAGAACTAAACGTTAAGAGTATGATTTTGGTGGGTTTATTGTGAATGGTAGGACTTCATTTTACAGAATTATATCCATGATATATGTCATATAAATCTGTGAAACATCAACTGTTTGGTAGTAAGTTGAGGCTTTTAGAATAATAACATTTAATTAAATTTATCATTACCAATACCTACTAAATTTCGGCCAATTGATGCCCACCTTTTAATGTGTTCCAAGCAGATACTAGAGATGTAAACGAGATATCACAGCTCGTGAGTTATTTAAGATCACTTTAGAAAAAAATCAACTAAGATAATTGAGTCAAGCTAGATCTTGAACTACTTAAGTTGTTCTCCATCTCAACTTCGAGCATATTAATACTCAACTCGACTTACTCACAAGTCTAATCAAGTAGAATCAAGCGCATGTAAAATTTACTATTTTACCCTTGTAGCTTATTCAAATTTTCATTTTCAAACATGATTTTAGGCATTTCAATCATTTTATAAACATTATTTACTTCTCGAACGGGGTCGAACTCAAGTTTATTGAGTAATTCATTGAGTCAAGCTAAAGCATTAAGAAAATGAGCTCAGTTGAATCCGAGTAGAGCTCAAGCCTCAAGTTTTGTAATCGAGTTCAAGCTAAAATCTGACAATGCTTAACTCGACTCGACTCATGTACGCACCTAATCGCACGATTGACATGCGTATAAAATAAAAAATAAAAGAGAATCAGACTGACAGCATTTGAAAATTGCCTATGATATAATTAATTGATTTAACAGTAGATATCATGTGCAAAGATGAGAGCCATGGCCAAAGAATCTTGTTTGCTATCCTACATTCCAAATACAATGATCAAGTTTTCCAAAAAACTATAAAATTCAGAGAATAGAGTAGAACTCTGTCAATTAGGTCAAAACCAAGCAAGAAAAATCTATACTTGAATCCCAGTGTAGGACAATCTCTTCCTTCCATCGAGACATCGTTTACATTTAGGCTTAATAAAATAGTAAACAAGTTAAGAAGCACATAGTCCTTTGCCAACCTGTCCTACATTGAATAGCATTCTTAATTCATGAATTCCTCCTTTGAGCAAATAACCAAAGACTCGAGACGCCCATCCGTTTCTTGGATTCTTGATCAAACCTAGGCATAGCCATTATTTATGCATGATATGCAAGGAGACAATATTGTTCAAAGATTAAAATGATGTCTTGAATCCTACTTATCAATGCAAAAGATCCAACGATATGACTCAAGGGAAAATCTTTCAACCAGTCTCTTTTCGATCTCACCCTCCATCCCCAATCAAAGAGGCGATGGAGTCAATTGCTAACGATGTTCTATCCATCACACGGGACAGAGCATAAGTACAGTGAGATAAGCAGAAATGTCACATAATTGCACTAAATCATGATGGAAAATACTGAGAAAGAGTGATTATGGAGTACCATTGTCAATATCATATAGATATGAAAAACACTTGTTCAATTAGTACGATGAGCAAGGTCAAGAGATACACTGCTTAGTGGAGCCAATCTCATGTGCTGATCTTGAGCTTTGATTCTCTTAAACGAAGGCTCTGGCGATGATGACACTGATAATGTAACAGCCCACGAATCAACAGAGCTATCAGAGCTCAAATACGCATCGATGACACCACTTGGACTGCTTGGGATCGACTCATATTTGCGTTTATGGCAGGACTTGTGGCTGAATCCGCCATACATTGCCTCCACAATAAGTTTGTGGCAATCATCAACTTTGTCCTGTTAGAATTTGCAATCAAGAATGTGCATCAATTGATGTGTACATGTGATTGGGTCAATGTATATGCAATCAACCAATTAATCAAACCTTGCTAGTTCTTAGCACACTCAAGAGCTGATCCTCATATTCCAGTGCATCATGAGTCTCGAACTCTCTAATCGCATAAATCATCGTTGCAGAAGCAATAACCGAAGGAAAATACTTTACCAATCTACAATCTGCAATCGTGTACGAATATTTTAAGATTAGAAGTCAATGGACTGAACATTATTTGAGAAATCAATGTATAAATTACAGCATTTCAAATCATTTCAAGTAGATCATAGTCCCAATATTAATAATGATAACTGATCTACATACCAGTGATAACGGAGAGGATTATACTCCCACACCTCCTTAAAAATTCAGAATTTGGGTTCTTTACAAACTCAAATCTCCTTGCAATGTGGTCAAAGAATGAGATTGGCGTCACAGGATTCATCCTCCATTGGAGGGTAGAAAGCACCAATAGCTCCATTCTTTGGATGGTCTTTGCTTCAAACAAATACTTCGATTCTTCAACCTAAACACATCCAAGTAAAAACCAAATCAATACACAAGAATATCTCAGAGGCATTAACACAAACACCTACATTGCAAAAGTAGAGAAAGATCAATAAGAACATACTTGTAAATCCAATAAAAGAGGCACTTGAGTTTCCTCCACCTTAGCAGCTACAGAAAGACAAGCCACAGCAGCTAATTGACTCATCCATGGCTTATCTTTCTGAAAACAAACACTAGCGATGAATCTATCATAATAGTTCACAGCTAAAACACCAGTCAGCGCATTGAACCCGTAGTGGGCAATCACCTTCAGCATCCAGTTAATCGCCTTACTTCTCATCGTTTTCAAAGACGCATCTGAGTTTATTTCATCGAAAGTCAAATGGGCCTGCGTTTTCTCCTTCGCTAACAGGGCATCAAGCTCCTCATTCTCCCAGAAAAGGTCGTGCTCAAACAAAAAAGCAAAAGGGTTATTGTGAATCTCATTAAAATCGTTGATTTCGGGCTCTTTGAAGCCCGAAGCAGCGCTGCCTACACATTCATCAAAACGCTCCTCGTCACAATAAAGGGCATCAAAGATAGGGTTTTGGAGAAGGGATTCGTGCTCCTGGAATTCCGAAACCATCTTCTTCTTCGGAGAAGAAGACGCTGGGGCCTCTGCTCATTATCTTTACGACAAGCAAAAGCTCAAACGATTAAATCTTGGGCTCTGTAGCATTTCTAGCTGTTTTTGTTTTACCCCTTTTCTTCTTCTTCTTGAGAGAGAGAGAGAGAGGAGGGTAGGCAAAGGAGGAGATTAGCAGCGAAGGGGTTTTATCTGAGACTGATGAGAGACTTTTCACGCCAGTCCTTTTTTTCCTTTTTTTTAATAAATTTATTTATTTTTTCCTTCAAAGATTTTTGATTTGATTTTGCTGAAACTTTAGAGGTATATTTTGGCGCCCATTAAAATTTGGCATCCACTAGTCAGAGTCGCCCAATGGGCGTATTGTCAAACATTAATTCCAATATTCACCAATCACTATATTATTTTATTTTTAATCAATACCTAAAATTATATTGATATTTAAAAGTTTATAACCCAATGTATTATACAATTTTATTGAATTTCAATTTTTTTTCATGATCTATGGAATTTATAAATCCGAAATAACATGATTTTAATTTTTAATATGACTATTGAATGACTACAATGATAAAAAAGTTTAGATTAGTTAATTTTTTAAAGTTTAGACTTGGAGCAATGACTAAATGTAGCGCCCCGGATCAAAAACGAAGCATAATTGGTTAATTAAATAATTAAATCCTTAATTGAAATATTATATGTGTGTTAATTCTTGATTGTTTGATTGATTACGTGCGTTTCAGATACGTGTTTAACGCCGGATTTAGATGGAGACGTGGAACATAGGACATTTTTTTATACCATTAGATTCGTATCGGAAATACGAGAAAATAGAAACAAACCAGAGGTCAATCGGAGACCCGTAGTTCAACTCACGAAGGAAAGGGTAAAATTTTGATAAAAGGTAAAAATAAAAATAATATTTTAATAAAAGGTAAATTAAGATATTTTTTGTAAATGGTAACTTTTCAACGGTAAAAAAGTAATTTCCAAAATCTATAAATAGGGGCTCATAATTTTCAAAACCTATACATTTTCAAAGTCAACGACCCGAGCGACGCTCGCGACGCGAACACGTAAGTTCTCTTTCTTTTCTTTTACTTAACGTTTTTATTTTCCGCCGCCGCCGGAAAAGTCACCGGAGCCGCCACCGCCGCCGCCGGTGGTGGTTGCTGGTGGTGGTGGCTGGTGCTGCTGGGCGCGCCGGGTGCGCATGCCGGGTGCCGGGTGTGCACGCCGGGAGGCGCCGGGCAACGGGCGACGGGAATAGCGCGTGCGGAGGTGCGCGCAGCCGCCGAGTCCGCCGAGGGGTGCCGCGCGCGGGGTGCGCGCCGGGAGACGCCGCGCGCGCGGGCGTAGACGACGGGGAATCAGTGCACGCGCCGAGTGCCGTTGTGCACGCCGAGCGTGCACCGTCGAGTTTTTGTACCCGTTGAACCGAGTCTTTGTGTACGTCGGGTCGACCGGGAGTCGGGGTCCGGTCAAAGTCAACCCTTTGACCAAAATTACCAAAATACCCTTTGATATTAAAACGCTCCGTTCGAGCTCATTTCAACTCCGATCGAGCTCATTCTTTTTCCGTAGCGACCATAATCCTTTCCTCTATCATATCAGTTGCTGAACTGATCTTTTCTCCCTCGTCTCTTCAACCTCAATCTCTCAATCTATCAATTTGTCTCGTCTCTATCGAACGATTCTTCTCTACGGCTATCTTTATACATTTTAAATATAAGTTTTAAGCGTATTAATGATGTAAGAAATATTGTAAAATTGTGTAGGCTATCCATTGGATTGATATCAGTTGGATTGGGAATCAAGATAGCAAGTCTGTGATACTTGCGACTCACGTGGTAACCACCGAACAAGGTGGGGGTAAACTCTAAATCCAAATCTTTATATTTCAATTGACATATGCATGTAAACTGGATATTATTAGAATGCTATTGATCGATATGAATTGGTCGAGGCTTATGTGTCTTGGGTTATGTGATGTGATTATATGATGTGTTCGGTGGAGGTAAACTCTAAACCCTAATAACTTTATGTTTCTGTATAAGCGCACACTGATGATTTGTGAACTTATGTGTTTTGAGATAAACATTGTGATTATATTGTGTGGGGGGAATAATTACTAAACCTCTGTGTGTTCACTGTTTTCCCTATTGGATATGTGAACCGTTGAGAATATTGTGTGCATATTTATATCTTGGGGAGGGATTTGGTGGTCCGTAATACATCGGGATTTGATGGTCCGTAATACATCGGGATTTGGTGGTCCGTAATACACCGGGATTTGGTGGTCCGTAAATACACCGGTACATGTTGTGCCGTATTTGTGATGTGTCTAATTGCGGAACTATTATATATGTTTGATTTGCGTATCTGCTTAATAATATCAAAACATGGAACCATGAGTGTATTCAACGCACTCACCCCCACCTGTACTCACACTAAGGAGATGCAGAAAGTCAAGATGCGTGGAGAGGATGGTGCCATATCCAGACTTCCCTTTTGCTTTTCAAAACTTCATGTTCAAACGATGTTTTATTTAACTTCACGTTTTGTAAAAGTATATTTCCTTTTCTGTAAACAGATCCTGATGTATTTTCCACTGCTATTGTAAAATGTTTTTATTTCGACTAGACGCCGAAGATTTGTATTTGTAAAATCGTCTCTCATCTCTTCCAAAGGATTTCTTTTTTTTTTATTTCATGCGCGTCTTTTTCCCCTTTCTTTCTTCACGCCCAATGGAAAACTCTGATATAATACAAAAAGATTTTGGGGCGTGACACTAAAAGTATATTAATAAGATTAAAACATATATATGTATTAAGTTATAAAATACTAAGAAGAAGAAATTTTATTGATTATTCATCTTTTGTACAAAAAGTTATACAAACTACTGGAGATGAGTAACAGTTTTAACATTAAAATAATATAAAATTTGCAGTGAAATGTTATGCAGTACTGGAGATGTCTTAATGTGTAGAACATTATAAAATAAATGATACAATTATGTAAATGAAATTTACAATAAAAAAATATAGTAATTTCTTGTCTCGTCAACACATAGATTAGAAAGTATATCATTGTAGGTTTTGAAATAAAACATATTTGTTAGAAACATGTTATGTTCGATTCTTTTTACCACATTTTTTTTTTCCCGTAGAAATGAAAATTATATTTAAAAGATGTAGTTTTGGTATTCAAGGATATTCTTAGCAACAATAACGTTTGGAATTATTACATTAGTTTTAGCTTGTAACTTTCAATATAGGATTGCCTCATCAAACCATGTATAATTATTATTTTTATATGTATAGATAACTGTTGCATTTTATAATAATAATCATGTTCATACATTTAGATTCAAAATCGTTTTATAGCACCTATGGTTTTCATAAAAAATGTGCATTAATTGTATAAGTTGTTTGTTGATTTATAATTATTTATTTATTGTGGTCTAGTAGAAGTCTAATATGATTTCAAAGCTACGTCATGCAGAATTTGAATATCTAAAGTAATTGTTATTTTAAAGATTTCATAGATTTTTTTTTATTTTTTATAATTACATGGTTTGCCACACTTTTTTTTTTTTAAATTGTTGAGTGAAAAGATGAATTGTCAAACCTTGGAGAAGCATTAACTTGAAGGTTGTTGAAGTTGTTATTGTTGAAGATTTATATATCTTTGTTTTTTGTCTTTAACTGCAAATAAGAAAGGGAAGTTGATCAGAACTGAGAAGGGTAATGAAAATTTATGTCTTTTTTTTTTTTGACTTTTTTGAAGGTGTGTTTTGAATGATGATAATGGTTGTGTTGTCATTTTAAATAATCATGTTGCTTGCTATTAGTGATTTCACGATGTAAATTTATTTAATTTAGTTTAGTTAATTTTTCATGAACAGTTGTTCACAATTATATTGTGAATTTGATGGACGGTTATTATTTTGAATAAGTTTATGGTTTTCAATACATTTGTTAGTTCATGTGTTTATGATTATCATATGAATTGACTATGTGTTTATTTATTCATCGGAATCCATCACAGTTATTTTTTGTCTCATTCATATATACATTGAAGTCCATCACACATACATATTTATATGAACAATTTCCTAAAACAAGTTATCTATGTAACAAAAAATTGTTCATAACCATATTTATGGTGTTTTTTGAATAATATAGTAGTATATCTAATTAACTTTGATAACAATGTATACATCTAAATTGTCATAGATAATTTTGGTTAAACCAAAATCAATCATTTAATAACATTACATGGATCTCTTAGTACTATTTTGGGTCTCTGTCACTCTACATAGGAGAAATTGAAATTATAAAAACACAATAGTTGTTGTATATTTTAAGCGAATACATAACTAGAAGTCTAGATCTACATTTTGTATATATGAATAGTCCATATTCTAATAAGAATACCTGCTCACAAACAAGTAGAATTACAGTACTTATTATATTTAATCCAAAATTAGTAAATAAATTTTAAATAGAAATTAACTTTATTTAGTGTAACCAATTAAGTGTGCTTATTAATAATAACCATACACATGCAATTGAAAGAGTCTCCCAATGAAAGTCCTAAAAAAACACCAACTTGGGAAACATGATGGATCGATCACGGTAATAGAGAAAAAAGAGTACAAAAATGCCACTCTTATCTCTTGAAATAAGGGATCATTGACTTAATTATTTTCATATTAAGATATTATAGGGTACATTGTATAGTGAAATGTTATAAATGTGGAAGCAAGAAAAATAAATCAATTGTCATTTATATAAGGTTATAATACATTTATCTATTTGATTATGTAGGGGTAAGAATTCATTTTATATTATCATGTACTTTTATTATCCATTTTACTCCATTATAAATATAAAAATAAATAAATTTTAGTTGAACTTCAAATTTTGTTTTCATATTGAGTTAATCTCATTGAGCCTGAATTACTAGTGATTGCAACTTGCAAATGTCAAAATAAATACCATGCATCAATCAATAAAATATAATTTGCAAAACAATTTCTTGAATTTTATTAAATTGTTTCCTAAGTCCTAACCAATACCATTCAAGCGTATCAGTGGTCAATTGTGAATGCCATAAGGATTCAGCAGCTAACAGTCCATAGTCAGAATAATAATGATAATTATTATTTTATCCAAAAATAAATTAGTCTGAAAATTAAAAAATAATGGACACATTGGAAGATAAAATGGGTAACGTTTGTTCCACGGGGAATTTGATTCTGTATTCTCGATTATACCAATCTTTAAAAGGGGACAACTCATAAGAAGGAATTGTGCTAGTTTTAAGGAAGCACATGAAGGCGACTAACATACTTGCATTTTTTGTGCCCTTAAATATATTTTTATTAATATTTTCTCCACCTAATCACCAACATATCATTATTAATTTTTTTTTAATAGGTTATTTCGACTTTATTTTTTTCCCGATTATGATAGATTGTTTTTTTTTTTTTTTAAATCACAACTTAAAATTCATTCATTTTAAAATATTTTTTTAAGTACATATTTAACGTTTTTTTTTACCCAATACACCTGCATGAATCAGTTTTATCAAAATTTAGGTTATACCATTCTATTGTATATCAATATAATCGAGTTGTTTTATTAATCAATATGTACAAAAATTCAGGTTATGTCACCCTAGCTTGCACCATCAAATCAAAAAATTGTAATATTGATAAATTAGTAAAATTATAAAATTTATTTATAACTAATGAAGATTATTTTGTTTCCCATTAGTAATTAAATTTGGAGGTTGTCACTACTTATTTTATTCAATTTCCCCAAAAATTATACGCCTAATGTGAACACTACGTACGTACAATAATAGTGTGCCAAGTGCTTGGAGACTCTCAAATAAATAATTCATCTCGATTCTATATAAGAATTTATTTCACATTTAACACTCAAAATTGTTAAAATCAAACTAAATCTTTACAAATAAATAATTTTCAGGCTTCAGAAAAGTTCATTAATTTGACGACCAAGTTTAACATCTACATGATCACAAAGATAAAAAATATTGGGAAAAACTTAAATGTGCGTTTGATAATACTTATATACATCTAAAAGAAGATGAACATCTCTTACCGACAAATTTGCAGATATTTTGAAGATAAAATTTAACGATGGATTAATATATGTTAGTCACATATATAATGATAAAAACATAGAGATAAAATAATGACAAAAGCTGGCATAAAAATTTATTACAATAATTACATCCGATTAGTGATAAATTAGTAACTGAATATTAAACAATATATATATATATATATATATATATATATATATATATATATATATATATCTCCAATGTCCAAGTAAATCAATGTCAAATTTATATCAAGGCCGAAAATTCTATTACTAAATTTGATTACTAGTAAATT
This sequence comes from Scutellaria galericulata, assembly GCA_946896805.1. Classification (NCBI taxonomy): domain Eukaryota; kingdom Viridiplantae; phylum Streptophyta; class Magnoliopsida; order Lamiales; family Lamiaceae; genus Scutellaria; species Scutellaria galericulata. Next base: position 14,411,748 of record OX335794.1, read on the forward strand.
TGTAATCGATGATATATTTCATCAAATATTATATCCCAAAACCCTCAAAGAGTTTGTGGATGACACAATAATTATGGTCCCTTTGTCTGCCTAAACTATACGTTGTCTATACCATATTTATATTTCATTCGTGTTTTGCGTGTCATCTTTTATGGATACATATATAGCACTAGACTATATATTATGATTAATTAATAGGAGTGGGAGCACTCTATCACCTTTATCTTTTTGTAAAAAGAAGTTATTACACACACATTTCTTCATTTTCATTTCGAATCTATATATGTATTCTACATCGAATTTAGGACTCTATATCAATCGGTTTTTTAAATATATATTTTACATATCTCTAACATCTCTTATGAGGAATGTTGTGTTTTAAAAATGTGTAATTAAATCGTATAATTATGTAAGATTTACACACTACTTTGTTTTAATATTATTCATGAGCTTAAACAAGGACGAGCATACAAAATGATTGACTATGTGTATAAATATGTCGTGAGTTAATTAAATGAACATGCAATTGATAAGGAAAGGAATAGAAGTTTCATGGACATAGTAATAATGTTTTAGATTAAAAACAAAAAATTGAAGTTAATTTGAATTTTCTTGAGATGAAATATCAAAGACCAAATGTCACAAATGCATCCAGAAAAACCAGAGGATGAATAGGAAGGAAAGACCATCCCCTTCTAAGATTAGACAAATTAAACTCCAATGCATAACTTTTTAAAAAATCAAGAAAAAGGAAAAAAAGAAAGACATAGTACATTGCACTAGGGTGAGCAAAAACAAATTAATCGAGTTACTTTGTTCAATTCAGCTCTATTTAGTTTTAAAATTTGAAATCAATTTTCGATTCAATTTACTAAAATATATGATTTTTATTTTGATTTTTTTTCGGTTCGATTTTATACGGAACCAACCGATTATTCATCCATACTCACCCACATAAGACATGGTATTATAGTTCACATGAGGCATATATTTCAATATGTGATATTATTAAATAATCATCACATATTATGTGTATAAATGATATTGTTAATTAATAAATGGTGTAAATTAAAAATAATAAAAATACAAATGAATTATCAAATGTAGTAGAATATTCGAAATCGTAGTATTTGCCATTTGGTGTATAATAATAGAACTTAATGTGAAATTAGCCGTTATAAAGGGGATAAATATATATATTACATGCAAAACTTTATAATGTCGGCGCAAAAATATAGTTGAAGTACAAGATACAATGATCACCTAATTTGTAGCAACTTTAAATTATTAATTACGTCTAACAGTAAAGCTAGCTAATTAGTACGTAAACAATTATGACCTTTTTTAAAACATAAAACAGATCATGATTTAATAATATATAGCTTAACTTCATTAGGGTCATTAGGATTTAGGGCCTTTAGCTATTGAATTACTTCACCAGAGGTCCAGAAGGTTTAACTATATATATATATATATATATATATATATATATTGAAAATGAGGATATAGGTGCTACAAAAACATAATATTATGTGAAATTAAGTAACCTAGCAATATTTAATATGGGTGACTACATCAACCCTTTAAGTTATTTAAGCTTTTGCATTTTATATGTCAAACTTTCTTTTTGCTACACATAACCCATTAAATTATGTAACTTGTTACGCTTTTTTCTTTTCAACTCTCAAATTTTGCAAAAAATCCTTACAAAAATCAATATATATTATTCGAAATACTCAAATTAAAATTATTAAAAAAGTTCTATTTTATTTAAAATATTAAATTGTAATTTAATTTTTTTTTATTTTATAGAATTATTAAACTTACAGTGTATTTTATATTTATTTTTATATTTTGAATAAAATAAAACTTCTTTTTGAACAATTATTTTATAATTTAATTTTAATATTTCCAAATAAAATAAAATTTAGATATTCTTATAATTATAATTTTAATATCTCGAATACAATTAAATTCTTAAAAAATATTTTTATAATTTAAAATCTAATATTTAGAATAAAAACATTTTTTTAAAAGTTATTTTATTAACCTGACTGAATATTAATATTAATATTAAAGCATATTTTGGAAAATTCAGGAGTTGAAAAGATAAAGTGCAACAATTTATATAGTAATGTGCAACAATAAAAAGTTTGATGGACAAAGTGCAAAAAATTAAATAGTTTAGAGGAATAATACTGGATACTATGACAACAACAATAACAATAATAAGATAAAAATTTGGATGAAAACCGCCTCATAAATAAATCATATTTTATAAGATGAAGCCTGATAATTTAATTCATTCTGCTTCATTATTAAGTTAAATAAATAAATTGGTTATCTGTTTTAATCTTTTAAACGTATGTAAATACAAAAGATAGCGTGTAAAACTACTCCGTATCATCTAGATATATACAACAAAGTAACAACCGTTAATTTAAGCAACTTGCAAATAACTTGGTATTATAAAAGCTACTTGGATGTTGCACGTACTGCAATCTACTTGTGAACATCTTACAAACTACTACATTATTAAGTCATATAATTGTTTTCCTACATACCATTAAACACCCTAATGAACAGATCGGATTAAATTTAATTTGCTTTTAAGATAATCAATTACATCACTAGACTTGATGCTTTAATTGCTAACAATTTCTTGTCAGCAAAACTTAGCTAATACGTTTTAGGTAGGTTCCAAACAATCACTAGTAACTATAACTTATTATGGATCATCACAATTATATTGCACTAATTATGTTAGTGTAGGGCTATACATACCATAAATATACTAAACATACCACAAAAATTTACTTTTTATATCTTTCATTTTTTTTTTATATAAAATGAGGTATGTTTAGTAAATCATGAGTGTGTATAATCTCACATATTATGTTATAAAAAAACTGTGGTGGGTGAAGATGAAACACTTTCTCAATGTGGAACTATTACTTAAAAAAGAAAATAGAAGGGTTTAATATTTTAATCACAATTATTTATATGCATCAAGTGTACGGATCGGGAACCGTGCAACTAGGTCGACCCGACTCAACAGTGCTTTTCACGCGCCCCATGAGCGTCCAAGTCTGCGCTCAAACCTCAGCGCGCATGCCTGACATTTTCTGTTATGGTCGTCTAACATTTTAGTTATCGCATAGCCTTTTAGTCTTGTTCGTGTAACCTTTTGTAATGTATTACAAACCTATAATACCTTTTAAACATTTATGTTGTAATAATATAAGCTTTATGCATAATAATTTAACTTTTCCGTTAAGTCTGCACTCAAACCCTAGCGCGCATGCCTGACATTTTCTGTTATGGTCGTTTAACCTTTTAGTTATGTTCGCGCACATAACATTTTAGTCTTGTTCGCGTAACCTTTTGCAATGTATTACAGACCTATAATACTTTTTAAACCTTTATATTGTAATAATACAAGCTTTATGCATAATAATTTAACCTTTCTATTATAATAATATAACATTTATGTTATTCTTTAAGTATATAAATGTTATGATATTTGTACATGAAAGTTATACTAATATAACATAAATGTTAAATTATTATAATATAAATGTTTAGTTATATATTATATGAATTTTTATATTGAAAAAAGTCTAAGTTATTCACTTAAAATATTATGATATTTGTACATAAATGTTATACTATCATAACATAAAGGTTATGACATTAAAAAAAAAAAGGCGTGGATCCGAACCGGGTCCAATCCGACTGCACGCCCAATTACACAGATCATGATTTGTGCACCTAATTCATAAGAACATTACTCTATTTTAATACATGTCTTATTAGCAAATAGCTACGATTGTGATCTCTGAAAAATAGAATCGTGGTCCGAGACGTAATTCTCTCTCTTTATTTGCTAAATTTCAAAATGTTAAGAAAATATGGTGATTTTTAATTTTTGAACAATTAAGCCTAGATTAAATGGAGAGAGATGAGAGAGAAGGTAGGTGTGCAGTGTTATTGGTACGTGTTAACTGCGCTGTGCAGCACCATAAAAAGAGAGTCTGAAATGTAGTATTTTGCAGCCCATGCAACAGCAAATCTTTCATCTTTTCTATTCATTGTCTATTCCATTGGTCATCTCATCTTTGCTTTTTACATTTTACTCTCTTCATTTTGTTTCTTTCCCTTTACTGCCTCCTTCTCCCTTCTCCACATTCTTTATCTTGTTTTATCCTTTGCATGTAAATATGTCTCTTTTGCAATCATTCTTTTAATCCAAACTAACTAATCAGTATTGATTCCATGATCAAATCCAATTAGTCTAGTGGAGATTGATTATTATGTGTGATGAGTGATAGGATCAAGAAGTTGTATATGATGGTAGAGGCTCACAAAACTCCAAATCTTGTAGAGGGTTAGGGTTAGGGACGTAATTCTACTAGTGTAGAAATCTGACACCCACAATTTTCTTGTATAAGGTCAAGTTGAGTCAAAAGATGATGTTGCAAAATCACGATTGTATTATATTGAAATGACCGAGTGTGAATTTTACGTAAAAGGATAAATGAAATATGTAAAAAGTAATTTTTCTTATATAACCTTCAAATTAAGGGTCAATGGATTAGGTATTTTGCAAGCTGTATGTACAACACCAAGAAATTATTTTATTTGAGATCTAACTTTAAGGCATGCAATAGCATGTCCTTTTCAATACAGATGTGAATGGATGTTGGGTTTATCAATCAACCACTGTATAGCTACACTACACTACACTACTCTCCCCACTCTTCTTTTTAAGCCTTATGAACAACAAAAAAGCACCAAAACCATCAATGTTACATTTCTTTTACCTTTTCGATATGAGAAATTGCTTTCATTACCAAAAAGTTCTACTCACAAAATCCCATGTAAATTGTATGTGAAATGCATATTTTGATGTGAAATCTATTAGTCTATGCACATTGTGTAACAACCAAACCATATTTACATCAAAATACAACATCAAGTATGATCATTTTTGCAATTTGCAATTTTTTTTTCCAGTCACACTCCAAAGTCTTACGATTTTTTCACTTTGCAACATATGCCCAATTTTTGATCACTTTTTTCAATATCGAAATTTTCATCTTACTTCACATTAAGTTTGAATCAAATGAAAATCAAAAAATTGATTAAGGACTTTGTTTGGTTTGATATGTGAAGTATTTTGACATATGTTTCATGTATTCCCTTTCCTTTTCTCGGAAAAATTCCAAATATACATAAAAATATCAACATGTAAATTTAGATATCCTGTTTGCGACAACATGTAACATTAACTTGTTATAGTATATAATCAGACTAAAAATAAGAAAAAATTAAAATTATAGAACTAAAAAGAAGATGAAATTAAAAAAATTCTAAAGACAAAGTTGCACGAGGAAAAAACATTTCCACTTAATTCTAGTGCTCAGATTGTTTTTTCTATATATCTCCAATTATTAAGTAAGCCCATTAGTATGACTATCATTTTAGGCCCAAATATACTTTACTGAACAATGGAATTATATATAGGTTACTGAGAAGACAATTATCCACCAATCAAGGCCCAACCCAGCAGAAAGAGCCCAACTACACTCCATCTTTTTACCACCAACACAAGCGTACACAAAAGATGTTTCCATGCCCATCTACATCAATTTTTCATCCATACATAATCAATATTAACTTAATCTGTTAATGTTGGAATAGAAAAAAAAACTACTTGCTATTTTATTCATTAATATTATTTAATTTATTTATTATATATAAAGATAAAATTAAAATTTGAGAAGATAAAATTTTAAGGAAGATAAAAATTTAAGTACATCCAAGTCTCTTTAAGTGCAAAAATCCCCAAATATCAATTTAAAAAATATAACAGTAATATTATATGTATTATAATTATTAAAGACATAAAAAATTAGGGTAATACACATTATGAAGTATGTATATAAATTGACATTACAAATACAAGTGTCATGTAATTATAAAAATATTTTTTTAAGAAAAACTAACATTAATAAATTCAAACCAAAAAAATTGATGCTAGTATTACTATATAAAAGAAGATACTAATTAAACATGTGATGTTACTTTATATACAGATTTATAGAAACTCTAAATTTTTTTTTTATGTCTTATTATTACATGAATTTAAATTTAAATTTAAATTTAAATTTAATATAACATATGATTAAATGAAAAAATCACATTAAAGAATAGACTTTGCAACCTAAACTTTTTTATTTCAAATTCGATTGCAACCTTGAAATTTTGAAGTTTATCAAAATGCAACCTAAATCACTTTTCCAACCATTTTATTTGACTTGCACATGATTTATTTTTTTTTATTTTAAATTTAGGTTGTAAAGCGGAAAAATTAAATCATGTGCCAGAAAAATGGCTGGAAACGTGATTTAGGTTGCATTTTGATAAACTCCAGAACTCTAAGGTTGCAATCGGATAAAAAAATTAAACTGCAAATTGAAAAAAAACCAATTCTTTAGGTAGATTTTTGCATTTAACCCTAAAGTATATATGTATTACAACTCAACCATAAAAATCTGAAAAAATATTAATTAAAATGTTAAATATTATTTGCTAAAATACATTTTTGATTATCATAAAAACATTTCATATATATATATCAAAATTATTCTCTAAATTATCATAATTCTCACTCAAAATGCATTATATTATTATATTAATTTTGTTTTCCAAAATATTTATTTTGATTAATCTCTGTACCTGTTGAAGGAAAAAGTGGAATTGGCAAATGTTGACTTGGGCGACTTTGCAGAATGGGAAAGTCCAAGGACTAAATTGAAATATCATGCATACAGATTTAAAAGTGTAATAATAAACCCTAACCCAATCTCACCAGCCCCTATTTCTCTCACATGCATAAACCCTAAATCAAATTTCTTCAACCGTCTCTTGTTCAATCTACCGCACAACGCAAACTGACTAAAATTCCCGGGATTTCCAATTCAAACCTAACAATGGACGAATTGATCGCCTCTGCTAAAAAGGAGGTACGTTTATATTGGTTCATACACTAGCATAGAAGTGTTGTCTCGAAATTAATGGAGTATTTGGACTCAAATATATTTTTGTACTTTACTTCTTTTGCTTAGTATAGAAAGATCACAAGTTCTTGCTGAATGTGAGTTCAAATTCCTCATTTGAGTCTGTTTGCGTAAAGATTGTCTTTTTTGCTTTTTCCTAATCTTCAGAAAATATCTTCGTATTCATTCATTAATTTCCGTGTGTTAGGTAAGAAACTATCCCTATTCCTTGGAAAAAAAAATTTGTTTATGGCTTGCCTCTTTTGTTGTACTGATGTTACTAGGTGTTAGTTGAAATGGTGAAATTGGCGCAAAAACGAGAAATGGCTGGGAGTCAAGGTCGTTGGAAAGAATTTTTGAATTCTCATGACAAGAAGCTTGGAGCAAGCATGAGTGACCCTTCCCGGAGATCCGTTGAATCTTTAGCTGCTTTTTTAAAAACTTTCGAAGAAGATGATGATGTGAAGGTAAATCTTGGGGCAGGCTATGTTTATATTTCTTCACCATGAGAGAATAAGCTCACCAATTACTCTATTGAGTTATGAATAATGCTTTCTCGTGCTGTGTTTGCAGTTTTTCAAGAAAGTATTGCAATGTCATTCCAACCGTGATGAGGTGGAGCAATTCAAGAAAACATCCCCTGATAATGAAACTGCTGAACAGGTTTCAATTGACTATATTCATTTGTCATGAAAGACTTTGATAGTTTGTGATTCTTCATGCACCACTGTATCACTTTAAATAAGGTTGAGTGTTTTTGTGCCAATGCAGAAACTAGTCCGGCTGACTTTGATGCATCCTCTGTACCCTATTGATTATTCCTTCCCCTCACATGAGGAGGTAGGTTTATGTTTCTCTCTCCTCTGCATACTTAAAATGCTGGGATAAGTTGTGAATTAATGTTAACTAATGTTTCAACTTGGGAATGCTTAATGTCGTGTTATAAGTTAATCCTTGGTATTTTTTCCTGTATATTATGTTAATTGTTTTGTTTACATGACTTCAAATTATATGTTGGTTTTTGTTTGATCTGGAACAGGACTGGTTGATTGTAAAACCCATTAAAAAGTCTAAGGCCTCGAGGACTACAAATATGGTTGCGATTGACTGTGAGATGGTACTTTGTGAAGATGGCACCGATGCTTTGGTGAAGATTTGTGCCGTAGACCGCAATTTTCAGGTATTCATTAGAAACACTTAATACTTGAAAGTGAACCTGCTGGATAAATATTATATGTGTGAGGTCACATATATACATATGTATATTTGGTGTTTTACTTTTTAAATTGAATTATTTTTTAATCGTAGGTTAAACTTGATGAAGTTGTAAAACCAAATAAAGCAATTGCAGATTATCGAACAGAGATAACTGGAATCTCTGCAAAAGATTTAGATGGAGTGACCAACTCTTTGGAAGATGTGCAGGTATACTTTTCTGACTTGTTGTCTGGATGTTCATACAAATATATTCTCATTTATCTTTGTTTACTTTGTGTTGCATTATAGAAGTCTATGAAGAAGATATTATCACATGGTACCATTTTAGTTGGCCACAGTCTAAATAATGATCTTCAAGGTAATTTCATGTTACTTGACTGTTTTTTATATGTTTCTATGTTCTTGTAATAACAACCATAGGCCTGTGACCCTACTGCTAAGGTTCTCATGAGCTGACTTTTTGCTAAAATTGTAATTCCTTTTATAATGAGTTTTTGGTAAAATTAGAATTCTTCTTCCATATTTCTGATATTTTTTATCTTCTGTTTTTCTCATGGGAAGCCTTGAAGCTAGATCACACAAGGGTGATCGACACATCATATATCTTCAAGTATGCAAACGGGCCTATCAACAGGAGACCTTCTCTGAGTTTGTTGTGTAAGGTGACATTCTATCCATGCATTAGAACATGTTTCCTATGTAAAAGTGTCCTGCTCTTCCTCTCAGTAATATCAATTTTGTGCATGAATCCTTTGTAAAGGAGTTTCCTACTCTTCACTATGTTCTCTCCATAAGTGTGCATTACTAAACAGAGGCTGCTGACAAGCATTTGTGACATAGTTATATGTTTCTGCATTGTACACTAGGCTGTGTTGAATTATGACCTCCGGAGGGATGGAGATCCACATAACTGTATGGATGATGCATGTGCAGCAATGAAGCTTGTCTTGGCCAAATTAGATGGAAATGTTAGTGATCTTATACCCCAGGAGGTAATATCAATAAATCACTGATATTTTTTGGGTCTACATCATAGTAAGTACATGTGCTAAATGTAATTTTGATTTTAGGTTGTGGAGGTGGATATGGCTAAGTTGCTCGTACATAGGATTCCCATCAATGTTGATAGCAATGATTTGAAGAGTGTTCTTCCTGGTGACTTTACAATTGAAGTGAAGGTTTGTAAATCCACATCCCATATCTTTTAAGTTCACATGCACTACTTTCCCGATTTTCCTATTGGTAATGAAGACCATAAGCGAAAGTAAACAGATCCTTTTAGGAAAGTTATTCTCCAATTTAATATGCTGAAAACTGTCATCAAATATAAACATTCAATGACTTTGGTCACAGTGCCGGCTTTAGCATAATCACTTCATTGTTTCATGCCATTAACCAAGTGTCTCTGTAGGCCAGTAAGAATGCCAAAAATACGTATACGGCCTTGGCAGTATTCAAAAACCAGCAACAAGCAATTGAAGCATTTGAGAATCTTGAAGGTGACTTAGAAAAGGTTTGTATCATGCTTTTTAGTCTCTTGTATAGTTGTTAACTGATCCTATCCAAAGATCACAGAGGAGATCAACCTTAATTTCATAGTATCAATGCCATATTACCATTCTCTGTTTTGTTATCCGACACATCTAGTTTTTTTGGTCAAATCTTTCCCTCTCGTTCGTTTATTAATGTGTTTACCTGTTTTCATCTAACTTTGCTAGGATTCATCTGGGCGACCACAAAAGCTTGTGAAGTTTGAGCTTGGTTCGGGAATAACTGGCACTTTCTGTGTTTGCAACATTGTCCCTAGGAATTCTGTTGGGCAGTTAACAAAAAAGAGGGCAGTTGAAGATGACAGTCCTCGCATAGTAAAAAAATTGAGAACAGATGAAACTTCAGGACAAGTTGAGGATTCCAATCAGTGCAAAGCACATTTAAAAGAGATTGAAAGATTAAAGAAAGAGCTCAGTCAAAGAGATAAGGAAATTTCTAGCTTGAATAAAATAATTGCTGCACTTGCTAGGAAACAAGGACTCTGAGCAATTCCCATGAAATTGTGGGAGGATGCTCAAACAAAGATGAAATGAAAATCTTTATATGCAATACCTGCTTTATGAGGTTCAAGAGAACTAGATTGTTTCAGAAGCCTTGAAGAACACATTTAATGGGGTGTTGGTTGTGTGAGAAGCCTGGGAAAAAACAGAAAATGTTCTTAGCATGGTGAGATGGTGGAAGTGCAGATTCATTAGTGTTATATTCTTAAACATATGTCACCAACTTGTGGTTCTATGTCGATGTAACTTTTAGTATCTTTTTGTTTCTTTTAGTTTTTGAGATTTTGTTTCAAGTTTTTTGAGGTGCCCTAGGTCCAAGGTTCGGGACAGCACGTTGTAAAACGGGTTCACTTTGGAAGAGTACAATTTTGTTTAAATCTATTAATACTGACTTTGTTCATTCTGTAAGCGGATTTGAAATTTGATCCTCAGTGTCACCACTGTTGTATGCCCAGGTGAGAGCCCAAATCTCTCAGGATAATGCTTTACATTTTATCATAATTGCGAAGTTGAATCAACAAAACGCTTCTCTGTAGAAAATAAAGTTTCTATTAATACCATAGCATCAATTCCAGGAATAATCAGTAAAATTATAAGGTTCAAAATAAATGTCTTCAAATAAGTGATGATTGAATCTGCTAACGGTACCTTAACATAGCAACAGTCTCGATATAGATTCATTTATCAGATATTGCAAGTATTAGAGGTGTTTGCATAACAGATGCAATTTAAACATACAGAATCATCTTTAGATAGATTGAATCATAAACGAACATGATCCAAATTTTGGGGATTGACATAAAATAAAATCCCATATTTTAAAAAAGGAGGGCAAGAAATGAATGAAAATCATCAGTATATGATCATTACAATGCCCCAATAACCAACAAGTTCGATCATTCACTTTCATCGTCTTCATCATCTCCGAAACTGAAAACGGAAGCATCTGCTGCAATGGCCTTGATGTCAGTGGAGTCCAAGTTGGGGATTGGGGCAGTTTCGATTTTCACTTCTTGGGAAGTTTTAGTCTGGGAATTTGTGGACTCCGTACCTAGAGAAAGACGTTGTGCTGCAGAGGAAATGTGCTCGGATTTGTTACCCGATTCTGAATGTGGGGCAGATACTGCATCCGAGTTGGCGTGATCCACTGAGCTTCTAGAACCCGAAGGTTCTTCCCCTTCACTGTCGGAAAATACATCGTCTTCATTGTTTTGTTTTCTTGAGGCATTACTCTGTTGAGTATCAGCTTTACTTTCACTACTTGAAGAAGGATCTGCCGATTTTCCATCTGCAGCCTTTGTGTCGTATTTTGTTCTGGTCTTGGGCGGTATAGTTCCATCATAATCTATCATCACGATTTCAACCTGAAACCCTGGGGAAGGTAATTTTCTCTGCAAGAAAATTGAAGAGATAAAAGTAAGAGAGAACCCTGAGAAGAAAAGCAAGAAATTGCTTTCTATTTCATGGCCAGATAGTGTCATTGCTTGATCTATGAAAAAATGATATCAATGAAGCTTACGTTGTCAAAGCCATCGAGGTCAGATGCATCTAAAATCACTCTATTTTCCATCATCGTTGTGTTCATCCAACTGAGTACGAACAAAAACTGTTAACAGTTGTGCTAATCATGTCTCGCTAACAGAGGTAAAAAAAGGTAAATCTTGAAAGATCAATACAAGAGTTATTTCAGAAACCTGCCATGAACAACATGGTTTACATGTTAAGTTCTAATGCCTAAAAGAAAGATGAAGAACTCTCATGAACTAACAGGAAACTGGGCAAAGATCAGAAAGGTTACCCTGTTAGACCATGAAAAACTAATTAACAATGGCTAGCTAGTCAATGCAGCATTTACTTGCCTAATCTTTAAAACTAAATGTCACTGTGCATTTTCTAAGTGCAAGTATCATACAAATCCTAAAATGCATTTATAAATACATAGGTTGTAATATAAAGATAACATGATAAAGGATGATTTACAGACCAATAGAAATCTCCTTGGCGATCATGAAAATGAACCTTGAAGTCTCCAATCAGTTCTGTCAGACCAGGTTCTCCTGGCAGGGCAAATACCACAAGTCCCTTTTTTGGTGCACGGATCCAGAAATCTTCTGGCTGCAATATTTGAAAAGCTATCGTCATGTGTCCCCTCTCCCAGGGGCAAAATAATTTTATAAGATCAAATCATTCTCCCACAAAAAACAGGATATTTTCCATTGCATCACAAATAGATTCAAGAATCACATTAATATACAAACACCCAACATCATAAGTGCTCAAAAGGTAACGTACCATGAGATCCTTGGTTTTTGGATGTTTTTTAGATGAAAACAGTATTCCTGTACAAATATAATTTGATTAGAAAAGCAATGATCAGTTCAGGTACAATTGAGGATCAAGGATTATATTACAGAGCAAACGAGAAATTCTTATCAGCATTGACAAGTCACTCAGACTGCCTCCAATTCTTTTCTGTTTCTTTAATGTAACAAATTGTACAAGCTCTGAAAAATTATTACCCGGTTAGGATCCTTTTATTGTTTCAACTTGAAGGTTAAAAAAAATGTCGAAAATAATTTTTTCTATGATCAAGAATAGTACTAATGGATCAAGCCTTGAACACTAACACATACAACTGGTAAAATTAAAAGGTGCTGACCAAAATTCAGTCTAAAGACAAGATTATATGTTGTTGCTCAAAAAGTTGGTGAAAGAATTCAGTATCATGAAAAAAAAAAAAAGCATAAACAATAGCCTACCATTATGATTAGATATCGTAATAGAAGGCCTAACCCAATATGGACAATTGTGCAGCCGAAATCCTCTTAGCATGCACCTGCAACATGTTGCTATTAGTATCTTATTCGAAACAATCTCATGCATCTGGGAAATGAACCATCTTAGAAAAGTACCTACGTCCAGGGGGGGTTTCACCATTGAACTGTTTCAAAATTCGCTCAAAATACTTCACGTATCTCTGATTAAGTCACAAAAAAAAAAAAAAAAAAAAAACGGTTAGTTGTTTCTCATATGCTTATAGGCTTTTTCAGAGAATCATTGTACGTGGTAGAATGTGAGACTAACAATCTGGCTTGGAAGAATAAGACCCTTTCCATCCACACATCTTTTTCCGTTGTAGTAATCAATGCACTCCTCAGCAGTTGGGAAGAACTGCAGTTAGAAAGAAGTAAAAGTTGTTGGAAACAAATACAAAAGCAGCTGATCCCGCCAATAGAATAAATCCAGTGTTTTAGTGATTTCAGTGATCAACTCTTCACCTTTAAGAACAAAAGAAGGCTACATATCATCAATCCTGTCCTTGCTTTCCCAGCTTTACAGTGAACAACTACCACATTTATTATATCAGCCTTCAACCATGAGTAAGCACTTTGACAAAATGATTTTATAAGCTGAATAGGAGGGCAATTGTGGTCATCGAATGGGAAAGATGCAACCTGAACAAAGGTTCATCAAGTAGACAGAGTCAGTGCATTTGTTTTATTAAATTTGATTTAGTGAAATTCATACCTGTTTTCCAACTACATTTTCTAGATGAAGAAAGCCAAATTAAATTATGGATCAAACAAAATGAAAAGAAACTATGGACTTCTCAGTCTAGAACTCAGTTTCCTTATTTTATTTCTCCTTTTCTTTTTATTTATCTCTACCATTAATAAATTCACATAAATAGATAGAAAACACAATCCTTTCAACCGACTCTTGGAAATGCAATCAAAACCAAACCTATATCACCATGCTTGGAGTCAGTATATCTGGCCTCAAAGCGTCCCCTGCCACCATATCTCCACCCCCAAAATTATAAGTTCCACAATTTTTTGGATAAAGTTCCACAATTTCACAATGCAATAGTTATAAGTTGGCTGTGTGGTAAGGAGGAATATTTCAAGCAAGGTAGTTTCGTAAATCAATGGACCAGGTACAGTTAATGCTGGAAATGATCAGATGCAGTTGTCTATGCAATCCTCTTGATTGAGTTGAATCTTATGAAAGTAATTATATGATTAGTAACAACTTCATAAAAACATTACATTCTTTGTAAAGATTATAAATTGAAGCATAATACACATTGTAGCTGAATTCATACTCTAAAAATTCAAGTGGTTTGTGTCAAAAGTGAACTTAAAGAATTGCAAACACTTCAACTTTAGCTCTGTAAATGTTTGCAGACAAAATATACCTTTCCCTCAAATAGTGACGCATCATATAACCTCTCGGAACAAAGATTGTAAACCTTGTAATTTCCCTGCATAGATAAAAATATTTTAACATTAAAAAAAAGCTAAAAATGCAATAGAAGTCATTGAAACAGGTTATGAAAATACTATCAACGCCATATGAACAGAATAAATCCTAACATGCAAACTTATACAAGTTACAGGACTCAAATAAACCCCAAACGAATGGTTATTGTCATTCCGAAAGTAAACCATGCTTGAAAACAGTGGAGATAAAATATAGATTGTCAACCAAATACTGTTTGGTGACAGGCATTCACGAAGAATATAAGAAATTAGACTCAGATAATTAAAAGCTGCCTATATTTCTGCTTTTGCACAACAGACACATTCAGAACCCAAAGGCAATTATAAATAGTTGGCATATTTCAGCATGATTTTGAACTCCACTTTCACTCAAGATACATTTTTATCACCATACACAAGCTGCGTTCAAATATCAACCAAAATTTAACTCCACGAACCCTCTGGAGATGCCTTATGCAACTAAGCTCACTCAATGACAGTGGTGAATAATTTTCGTACATTTCCATGATCTAATATCTTTAAAACCTCAAAAGATTTCAGGCTGTAAAGATAGATGATTCAGCACCAATACGATCATATCTTTTTGTAATCACTATGTTATTATTTAGCACTATCTCAATCATCTTATGACTGGATATAAACTGAAAATTTTTCTGTTTTTTTTTTTTTTTTTTTCGTAAAATTTTCTTCACAAATGAACCCATTAGTGAATGGAAGACTTCTAATATATGACATTATGCTAAAGGAAAAAGCAAAAGAATATCTCAGAGATTGTTGCAGAGGAAGAAAATCAGGTTGGATGCAGTATCATTTTAATCATCCATCTCCACATCCTAAACAAACATTAAATGTTCAAAGGCTTCTCATTAATCTACATAAAATGAGAAAATAAAGTGGTTGTTTCAATGTTAGAGAAGTTTTCTTTCTAGAGCTGAGTGGAAAAAGAGAAACAATGTCACGAATACCTAATATGAAAGAAATGTGCTTTCTTGAGGTGGATTGTCATTTAAATACTTTTTCCTTTGGATATATAGTTATGCGTTAGGTACCTTGTGATGAGTCTCAAAAAACTTGATCACTTCCTCCATATGATTCCGATAGAGTCCCTGTATCATGTTTCAAGGATATCCTTAAGAGACCAAAAACATTAAATGAGGATGTTGAGATATTCAAGACGCCTTACCTCAAAATATCCAAATAAGCCAGAACTTAGGTCACCAGCAGGGAACCCCATAGCAATTATGTTCTCAGTTATATATGTCATATCTAAGTCGAATCCTCCCTCCTGATGATAGGTGAAATGGAAATATATATATATTATGAACCACCTTTGTCATTATTGAACATCTATATTGAGAGAGAGAGAGAGAGAGAGAGAGAGAGAGAGAGAGAGAGAGAGAGAGAGAGAGAGATTATAGGATTGGGTGCAAAATGAACTGATTGTTTCTCTAGTGCTAAAAGATTACCATGTAAAGTAGACAATAATCAATAACATAATTTGAGAGCATCTGGTATATTTTTTTCTTATCAGAAGTAATGAGAGGGGTCACGTTACAAATATGATTTACTACATCAAAAATCAACGTACACTAAGACCTACAAGTACAACATCTCAAAGATATTTTATGCTTAGGAAACAGAAACTCTGTCAACTGTTATCTAATGGTCATGTGCTCTGTCCACCAGTATGCATCATATGTAATGATAAACAAGGACTGGATAGCAAACTCCACGACTAGTTATGACTAGTTACAGGATCACTACTGATGTTGTCTAGTACCTTTTTATTTATTTATTTTCAGATGCATGTAAACCTGGCATCAATAAAGTTATCCACAGAAAAATAGGAATGAAGCAGAAGCAACGGTACATTCACGTAAACATAGAAAGCACAAGAAATGATGGCTCAATGACGGTCCTACAAAATGGAAGTATCCAGATACTAAAAAATTGCCAGACTTTGTCTTCAAATAGAGATTACATTTTACAACAGTTTTGTTACCTGATATCTTCGCTTATTCTGTGAGACAATGTGTCTTGCCTTTACTTGCACAGCCTTCACAGCATTTAAAGAGGAGTCAACGATCCCTTTGGTTAATGAATTAAAAATACCAGATTGCGCAGAGGTAGAGCTGTTTTCAGCACTGTCAGTTGATGCAGATGCTTTTGATGGAATCTGCAGTCCAAATCCACTAGCAAAGCGTGAAAAGGTGGAATTGCCTGCATTTGCAGTCTGTGAATCCTGTTGAATTTGTGGAAGTTTTATGTTTTTGGCCCAAGAAGATATGCCAGATGTAGGCAGCACAGGAGATGAATCCTGTGTCGAACTTTCTTCTTCAGAGACAATGGAGGGTGGAGATCCAACATCAGAACCTTTATCATGCTGTGATAAAGATGATCTAGCACTTTCAGAGTCCATTCTGGTATTCCTGATAAAAAAACCCAAATATTCAGGTTCAATCCACACTATTCTAGAACAGGCTCAAATAAAATAAATTGAACACAAGCCTCAATAGTATAGTGTCATTATGATCTAACATCAAATGTACTATCGCAGATGAGAATGCAACAATTCATTCATAAGTCACTGAATTGTAGCTTCATTTATCTCCCCTTATTGCGGTGGCACTGATGTTGATATAACACATCATCGTTCATTATATTAGCATTCAGAATTCTTGTGATTGGTTAAAGTAATTTCACTTTTACTGTATCATATAAAAATGCATTTTTAAACAAATGGGAAATACAATACAATTTGCAACGTTCCTTTGTCAACAAAAAGTAGCAGGTATTATGGACTTATCTTCAAATTTATAAGCAAATCACCATAGAGAATTCGCTCTTTAATTCTTGATTTGTTTTTTAAAAGAAACTCACGAAACTTTGCTACTGCATCATCCTGTTATCAAATAATAAATTTGATACCAGTTACTTCTACATTTCACATTGCTCCTATACGTGGTCAAATTGGTACCTTTCCTGGACATACTTGTTAAAAATATATACCACTAAATTGCTACTGATTGCTCTCCAAGAGAATGTAACTAAAATGCATAAAAATTAAAACCACACACACCTAATCAATCAACCAAATCATCACAATCAATCATAATTCGTCTACTGCATTGTATGCTAACAAGTAAATCCTTAAAATGAACCTAATGAGATTAATGCACGTAGAATCTAGCTGCATTTTACAGAAACAAGAGAAAAAAAGCATAAAGAAAAAAAGAAAAACTTGAAAGCTGCAAATGACTGCAAAAATTTCAGATCTCTTCACAAAATCCTCAAAGTAATATGCGTGAATCACCTCGATTGAAGATTGAGAACGTCCTCTATTATATTTGACGACTCCTCGGGTATATTTGCTATGAATGGAATTATCTAGGGTTTAAATCTTCAAGAAAGGGGAATCCAGAATCTATAACCAGCTTAGGTTTCCCAATATTTGCAGAGCTGTGGAGTGAAATTGGAGATATTTCTAATGAAATAATTCTGATCTGATCGAATTTAAAGTAGTTAATTAGTTATGAGATACAATTCACTGCGGTTGACCTCACGGCTCATAGTATTAATGACCATTGAAAAAGGAGGACCTTACAAATTGGTCCCTATACTTTTCTTTTTGTCAAATTGACTACCCATTCTTTTAAAGTCGAACAAATTGGTCCCTAAAATTTTGGATGATTTGGAAATTATTTTTCTGTCATTTTTCGACCATTTCTCATCCGATTGCCAGTTTTTATTTAGTTATCCTTGTTCATTCTTATTTATTTGTTCTATTTTTTTGTAAAGTTGAGATTGGATAAGCCGTGAGAATGTAAATATAAGGAGTAACGCTTCTGTGCACCGGTTGCACCGTGCAATCCATACCTTTATACATGTTCATTTTATAAGGTACGAATATTTGTACATAAATGTATTATATTTATAACATAAAAATATGGATTGTACAGAATTTTCACTTCTGTGCAACTGGTGCACAGAAGTTTTTGTGAAATATAAGATAGTTGAGTTTGAATTTGTATGTTAACTATTTATTGAGAATGCCTCATGGTAGATTGATCGGATTTTAATTTATTTTTTTAACTTTTAGTGGAGAAATTTGATTTTCCTCCATTGGGATTGTAAAAAAGACATGAACTCACGATTGATTTTTATTTACAACATGAATTTTAGACGTCAACATTATAAATCATCAATTTATAACCGTATTAATATGAGATATGATTTTGTTTTTTAGGCTGATGTGGAGAATGAAATGTATGTCCATCCAGTCATCAATAACGTGTAATTTTATATTATAGTCATCAACCAAATGGAATTTTAAAAAAGAAACGAAAAGAAATACATGATTGAGTTTTTTAGACACAATGTGGAGTAAGAAATGTATGCACACACCCCAATCATCAACTAACGTGTAATTTTATATTCTAGTAATCACCCATATGAAATTTAAAAAAAGAAAAGAAAAGAGGTACATGATTGAGAATTTTGGTGTCATCAATCATCACCCATGGAATTTATAAAAAGAAATACACGAGTTTTCCAATTGTAGATGTGGAGCCAAAATGTACGCCAAGCTCAATCATCAACCTACATGTAATTTTATATTTTAGTCATCACCCACGTGAAATTTAGAAAATGAAACGAAAATAGTTTTTTTAATGTGTCATCCCAACATGAAATTTAAAAAGAAAATAAATACATGTTTGAGTATTTTAGACACCAATTTACTGATCTGGAGCCAAAATGCATGCCCACACTCCAATTATCGACCAACGTGTAATTTATATTCTAATCATCAACCACACATGAAATTTGAAAAAAAAAAAAAAAGAAATTGAGGATGCAAGCACATAAAATTCATATGTTCCTTATCATTTATTTATATTGGTTTTATTGTAAAACATCACAATGCAAATAAGCTGACCATCAAATTTAAATTTAATTTTCAAACATCATTATATTACTTTGGAAAATAAGAATATATAATAAGAATAATTATTAAAAGAAATACATAAATCTTCGAAAACTAATAGAAAAAAATAAAATTTCACATCAGCGGACATTTGGATTTAATTTTTAAACATCATTATTACTTTAGAAAATAAGAATATATAATATGAATAATTATTAAAAGAAAAACAAAAATCCCAAAAACTGAAAAAGGAAAATTTCACATCAGCGGATGTGGATAGAAAAAAAATTATTGAAGGAAAAATTTGTTCTTTTATGTAATTAATTTAATTTAAATATCTATATGTGTATGAATACGTGGAAAATTAAGAAAATTTTAATAACTATAAAGTTCAAAATATCATTATTAACATAAATATTCATACTTTAAATATATGAAAATATCAATATGGTTAATAATCTCAAAATTTGATATTGAAATATCGACATAAATATCTATACTTTAAATATATGCAAATATCAATGACAAGAACTCTGTGCATCAGATGCACGATCTAAGATCCGTGCAATTTGAGTCAACCCAATCCGAATCTGCGAGTTTTGATTTTTTTTTTAATTTTATGTGTTGACCTTTATGTTATAAATGTGTGACCTTTATGTTATATTAATATGATCTTTATGTACAAATATCATAACATTTATGTACTGTAACTTAAAAAAAGAAAAAAAAAAGAAAAAAAGAATTTCAGCCTTTTTTTTTTTATCAACATACCTTTATGAGATATTACTCATAACTAAACTTTTAGTTATGTTAGTTGCACCTTTATATATTACATAAAGATAAGAATCTTTGTACATAAATGTGACATAACTATAATATAAATGTAATATGAATATCACATAAAGACGGTCGATATGAGAGTTAATCACAACTTTGTTGCTGAGGATGAGGACAAGAGACTTGGTCTTTAGTGGATTAAGGGCGATAGATGGCACAAGACAATGAATGCGAGAGTGCAACCTTTGACCGGTGTGGCACAAGGTGTGGAGCTACGCATGGGCACTTGAAAGGACGAGTGAATCTGACAATGACATTAATGGATGATTTCAAGATCGTGCTTGGCATAGACTTCTTTCATCAGGTAAATGCAATACCCATGCCATCTTTTAATAGTATGCGCATCTTGGAGAAAGAGACTCCATTCATATTACCATGAACGAGTAAGTAAATGCAATGCCCATATCATCTTTTAATAGTGTGCGCATCTTGGAGAAAGAGACTTCATGCATGATTACCACGAACGAGTTACCCAACAGGAGGATCTATGAGGGAAGTACTTGTCGGCTATACAAATCACCAAAAGGGTGAGCGATGAAAAACTGAAGTACGAAGCCACGTCGACTAGGGAGAGTCGACAAAGTAACACGAAGGGCGTGCCACCACCCAACAAAGTTCCACCAAGGCAGGAGACGGAACATAAGAGGTTGGGTTCGAGTGTCAAAGTCGAGAGTAAGACAGAGACATCAAGATAGAAGACGACACTTGCGACCGACAAGCTTGCCTAGGGGATCAAGACACAATCTAGTATTGTGATGATCAAGGTGGCCAACTTAAGAAATGGACGAACAAATGTTACCTGGTCATGCTTGAAACAAATGCACAAGAAGGGCATGCAAAAATGAGGAACCCGATGGAAGGAACTGACCAAGCCCGAGGGAATTTGAAGACTTGTGGTAATCCAGCACACGACGACGGGGGCGACATAGAAATAGGTGGGGGAAAAATATCACGCACTTGGAATAACTTGGGTCAAATTTTGGATATGTTGGATGGGTTAGGAGGTTCACCCATGTCCAAGCCCATATTTCATAGCCAAGTACTTAGCCCACTAAATAATGACCTTATAAATAGGATTCCTTAGAAAATAGTGGCCTTGTACATAGAAATTTCTAGAGAATTCATGTAGTGTGTAAGAAGTGTAGGTGGTCTTCTAGTCTAGAAGATCCATAGAAGGTAGGAACTTAGGAGAGAGTTTTAGAGATCATTTCTCCTCCCTTAGATCAAATAGATCTCCACCATCCATTAGAGAGGTGGTATATTATAAATAGGTAGAGTATGAATCATCAACCAACATTTATTCCACATTTTGAGCAATATAATTTAGAACTTTCTTATAATATCTTGTTTTCTATTCTTGCCAACACTTAGCACACACAATACTTAGTCGAGAGTGAGCCTCGAGAGTGAGACTAACTTAACTACCGCAAGAGACGGAAAGAAGCTATTCTTGCCAACACTTAGCACACAAAATACTTAGTCGAGAGTGAGCCTCGAGAGTGAGGCTAACTTAACTACCGTAAGAGACAGAAAGAAGCTGAATGTCACACGTGAGCTTCTTATACTTAGTCGAGAGTGAGCCTCGAGACTGACGCTAACTTAACTACCGCAAGAGACGGAAAGAAGTTGAATGTCACACCTGAGCTTCTTGGCCCGAACGCAGTCCTCTTCTGCAGCTCGCTCTCTAATTTACTATCATTCATGATTGTAAGACTGAAGCTCGGCTTGGACCGGTCCTCTTCCATTAGCCCTATCTTTATTTTGCGGTGGTCAGACTGAAACCTGCAACAACCGCCGTCTTGAGCTCCATCTGACAACCCGGCCCCGCCTTATTCTCTATAATATTTGACCATCCAACAACGATGAATCAAAATGACTTATCAATTTAAAATCTCAAGGGCAACGTAAACCAAACCCATCCATTTGTGCTTGAATTGTACTCAAGTCATTATCATTGTTGATCTCATCCAACAAAAACAGATGACTACTATTGTCATTATTATTAATTCCGAACATCACAATATCTTGTCTATTTTGAATGGGGCTCAGCTCAAACTGGTCTCTGTAGGCTTGGAGCTACGTGTCGCAACTCATCGACAGCAAGATGCAGTTGGAGATGCAAGATGCAGTTGGAGATGGAGGTGTGCTAAGATGACACAACAACCATGACGGGAACTTGTGACGCATGTCGATCTTGAAGATGATAACGTGTCGACCTTGAAGATGATAATATCTATACTTTAAATATATGGCTCTTGTGCGAACGAGGCTATGATGGCACAACAGCCATTTGCGAGGAATTTGTGTCAGCCTTGAATATGATAATATCTATACTTTAAATATATGCTCTTGTATGATCGTCGCACGTGTGACGGATTTGAAGTATGCAATTTACATGTATAAGTATATCTTTTCAACTATAAGTATATGTTTTTCAAATACAAATATGTGTTAATTAGTATGTGTTTTACCGTATCTGTTTTCTGGTTGTATATTATAAATATGTGTTTTTTCTCTATAAGTTGTATTTTATAAATATGTGTTTTTCAAATACAAATATGTGTTATGATAATTATATATTTTACTGTATCTATTTTTCTGCTATAAGTATGAGTTTGGCAAAACCGCCGCACGGTGCAATGGTGGCACATTTTTATGAAATATATGAAAATATCGACATAAATACTCATACTTTAAATTTATGATAATAACAATATTGGTAGCAATTTCAAAAATTGTTATGAAAATATTGACATAAATATTCATACTTTAAGATATGATAATATTAAAAATTGGTAAAAATTAACTCAACATTTTATTGTATAAAATTTAAGAGTAGGTCTTGTGTGAGACCGTCTCACGGATCCCATTCCGTGAGACGGGTAGGGTCGGATCGAAGTATTACATGATATATACAAAAGTATTACATGATACACATAAAAGTATTACCTCATATACATAAAGGTATTACATGATATTAAGTTATGTGATATTTTCAAAAAGTATTACATGATATACATAAAAATACTACCTAATACACACAAAAGTATTACATATAACACAATTCACGCACGAGGAAGAAGAGCATCTGGGCGCCTAGCTAGGATCCACGCGTTTTGTTGTTGACCCGACCCGACCCAATTCGGGTCATTATTCCATAATACAAAAGTATTACTTGATATACATAAAAGTATTACCTAATACACATAAAAGTATTACATATTTTCTTATAGTCTGACCCAACTCAAAACGCATTCTATAATACAAAGTATTACCTAATATACATAAAAGTATTACATAACACACACAAAAGTATTACATAATTTTTATGTTAGACCCGACCCTATCCGTCTCACGGAATGGGATCCGTGAGACGGTCTCACCCAAGACTTTGTCAAATTTATATTCTTTTTACTTTACCCTATAAAATTCAATTAAGTTCTTCATTTTAACCATTTTTTAAAATTGAATATGAATCAAAGTTTTTTTTTTTTTGACCATTTATTCAAATTAAATACAAATCAAAATTTGTTGTGAAAAAGTTGTTGGTCGGATATGACTACAAACTATGCCTAAATCTTATTGGAGATTTCAATTGACGATGATAACGATTATTCAATTTGAATACAAATCAAAAGTTTGTTGTGAAAAGTTGTTAGTCAGAATATGTCTAATAATGCCTAAATCTAATTGGAGATTTCAATTCACGATGATAAATGATAAAGATTATAACCAAAATACTCACACCAAATAGTTTCCAAGTTTGTATAGTGTCATTCAAGTTTGTATAGTGTCATTTATATCCCATGTCTAAGAGATGTAAGTTATCCAACATATCATTTATTCCACTTTTATTATGTGCCTCCAAAAAAACCATAGAAAAGTGGAATATAAGTGATTTCTTAAGTGAAATAAATCATACTTTTATTCTGTGCCTCCGAAAAAACCATAAAAAAAGTGGAATATAAGTGATTTGTTAAGTGAAATTATGATTTATTGTTTTAAACCACGACAAAAAGTACAAAATCTCAGAAAAATATAATACCATCAAAAAAATAATGCTATCAAAAAAAAGTATAAAATCCCAAGAAGACTGAAAAAAACTCAGTTGTCTTCCTCCCTCTAATTCTGAAGCCCGAAAACCTGGCCCGAACTCGATCTTCTTCAGTAACTCCCCTCTAATTTACTATTATATTCACGATAGTAAGATTGAAGCTGTAATTCACCAAGCATGGCCGTACCCAGCCCTCTCCCAATAGCCCTACCTCTATTTCGAGGTGGTCAGACTGAAACCTGCGGCAGCCGTCTTGAGCTCCCTCCGACGACCCGGCCGGCCCTATTCCCCTCTAATATTCGATTCTCCAACTGCGATGAATCAGAACTACAAATCAATCCAAAGTCTCCAGGGTAATGCAAACCAAAACCATCCATTTGTGCTTGAATCACACTCAAGTCATTATCATAGTTCAACAAAGGCTTAACCTCATGCGGTTCATCCAACAAAAACAGATCATTACTATTATTACCATTATTCTGAGCCCCGAACTGGTCCCTGCAGGCTTGGAGCTGCGCGTAGACGAGTCGCAGCTCGTCGACAGCAAGCTGTAGCTGGAGACGGAGGTGGGCTATGATGGCGCAGCAGCCATGGGCGGGGAACCTTTGACGCATATCGGCCTCGAAGATGATGGACTTCATGGCATCCTCTTTCTCGTCTTTGGTCTGCAACCTTTCGAGGGTTTTGGTGACGTTGGAAACTCCGAAGAGACGATGAACGTTCTGGAAGGTTTTGGGCTGGGTGGCAGGGAAATATGGGGCTAGGGGGCAAATGGGACTGCATTTTCGACGTTGGTATTTGCAGGCAGCACACGCAGGCGTAGTTCCACCTTTAACTGTCATGAAAATATGTACGGATTTGAGTTAGAAATGGCAAATAGTTCTTTATAGAGGCATTTTCACAAACAGGTTGTGTGCTATATGTGTGGGTTGTTAAATGAAATACAAATATGTCTGTCTCACTCTTATAATGAAATGTGTGGGATTTCCTGTTTTTGTAACTTTTTTTTGTCCACGTTGTACCTAGGTTTTTGGGCATGTGTGGTATTATCGGTTTCTTGTTTTTGTAATCTTCTCTTTTTTTTCCACGTTGTATTGTAGTTAGGTTTTTGGGTTTGTTAACGGTTTGACTTGGGAGTATCGGTTTTTTGTTTTTGTAATCTTCTATGTGATGGATTATAAGATTTTGTTTTTAGATTATATTTTTGGATAAATGTTTTTGTAGGAAAAAAAAAAAAAAATATATATATATATATAATGTATTTTGAGATTGTATTTAACCTTGTGATTTCTAAAATTATAGCATAAATTGTTGAATTTCATAGATCACATGTTACATAAAATGTCAAAATGCATACCGTACATATTTTATTTCCACAAAACTATTTATCAAG
Organism: Scutellaria galericulata; assembly: GCA_946896805.1. Classification (NCBI taxonomy): domain Eukaryota; kingdom Viridiplantae; phylum Streptophyta; class Magnoliopsida; order Lamiales; family Lamiaceae; genus Scutellaria; species Scutellaria galericulata. The sequence goes on from OX335794.1 coordinate 14,437,569, forward strand.
ACATATATAAATTGAGATCCCATAAATATTTTTTGTTAAATATGTCCAATTGAATTTATTTATTTGTCATGATTTAAATTGAGTTGTTAGGAATATTGAGTTTTTGTTGTATTCTTAAATATTGAGAAAAGAAAATCCCAACAATTACGGAGCGGTACCATTTATGTGCTTGAGTATATTACTATATAAATATATGATTTTTCGTTTCTAAGGAAAAATTTGTCTACTTTCGAAAAAAAAAAATCAATATTCTCACAATCTCTTGAAACAAAATGCTTAGAAGATCAAGAAGGCGGCAAATAATAGGCATAGACGGCGAAAAATGTTTGAGCCAAAGTCAATGCCACCAAGACCATACCAGCAAAGAAGGAGATTATCGACCATGGATTATTGAAGTACTTATGCTTCAGGCTTGCTCTCCATGCATTCCACCTGTGTTCATAGTACCTATTCACCTGTTCCGACAACCTCGACAGTGAGCTGTCGTTTATGTCGAACACCACTTCTTGACACAGCCTATTGAACAGCTCTGCCACCTCACCATCACTCCCCAGCCAGTTCTCTATTATCCCACTGTAATGCAGATAGCTCACATCCTCGGGTGAGTCTATCAAGTTGTCCATGAAGATCACGTACGAGGTTATGTCGTTCGTGCAATCCAGGTGGCACTGTTCGAACGCTATGAGGTTAAGGAACAAGGATCTTGTCCCATCATGGATCAATAGCCTTGGCAACTTGAGTATCCCATCCTTGAACTTTATATCCCAAAATCTGTCTGTTTTTCTCCTCTTGAATTTGATCCCAGCTTCTCTTAGCTCTGTCACACAGTGTATCAGCTGTTGCCGCCTCTTGTCCGCCACCCGGCTCGTGTGGGACCACCGTTTGATCCAAACGCGAGGGCCCGGTTTGGGCCCGGCCCGCATCGCCAAGAGGCTCCGCCGGAAGACTTCCAGGCAGTGGAGTCCACCTTGCTCCGTCAACGGGTCGAATGAGTTTCCGATTGACGACTCCAATTTGGTCCGATCGGTTTTGGAGAGCGGCTCGTCGGTCGGCATTAGCGGGTCGAAGAACCGCAGTGCCAGCCTGGCGACACCACCTGTCTGGTCGGGGTTGCCAGATTGGATTCCATAGAGTCTGTCTAGAACGAAGAGAGGGATCTGATTCTCAAGCATGATCATGTCCCGTTGGATCGAGTGCATTGTGCCACGCATTGCGAAGATCGGGTCGTTCCTCGAGTAGCCCAGCGAGGCGAACCCCCCGGCGGCCCCACGGAAGAGCTCGAGGACGAAGCATGAGTCGAGGACCATCATCTCGACAAACTCGTTGCTGTTGAGGCAGATCGGGCCTTCGTAGCAGGTTCGGGCCTTCTCTTCTAATTCCTTCATGGAATCAAGATAGAGCTCGATCTTCTGATTGGTCCTCTTGAGGACGTGGTGGAGGGCCCGCCATTTCTGGCGATCCATGTTGCGGAGCCGTTTCTTGCCATGGTGGTAAGGGCCCAAGGAAACCGTCTGAGGAATGTACGCTTTATCGTCGTTCTGTTGGAGGCATTGTGGGATTCGATAGATGCAGAGTTTGGCCCACGGCCCGGCTGCGTCTTCGTGTCCAGCTTGATCGAGCTTTTCTTTAATGCTCATCACCCATTCGGGCTCCATACGGCCCGTTTCTTCGCATTGTGTTGTTTCTGGGAGCTCGATCAGTCTTGAATGGGGCGGGCTGTGGGCATTTTGATGCCCGGTTTCGACAGCCTGATTGAGCTTCAATGTGATGAGGTACCAACTGAGAAGCTCTTTGTTGAATACAGCAACCATTTTTTGATCTCTGAATAAGTGATTGGATTTTGGATGTTAAAACAGATAACTTCTGAAAAGAGGGAATTATACTTTCTTCAACTATAATGCCTTTTGGCCTACATTTTCTCTTTACACTAAATTTAATTGGAGAATAGTTGCTTGATAATGATAACAACATGTCAACTGTACCTAATCCAACAGAGAGGATGGACCCTTCTTCCAAATTAAAATATCTTGCATGTTTTTGCATTTATGCAATGCAAGCACATGAAATGTTCTACTTTAAATATATATATATATATATATTCAAATATATATCGCAATAAGTATATTGAAAATGACATCATTAATATATACTTTTAATCAAGTGATGATATTTTCCTTAATAATTGCTGCAAAAATCTATTAATTAAATGATGTTGCCTGTTTTTAGGTTTAATGAGGATGACATATTGAACCCCTCAGGCCTTTGATAGGTCGTATTAAATTTTTAAAAAATTTAAAGAATTTTTCAATTTAGATTGATTATGACCATTGAGTAATATACACATGCGACATTAAATCTTGCTATTTAAAAAATATTTCAAAGTAGGATATGATTGAGCAGAGGTGGGGATCATGCTTTAGCTGGAAACTGGAAGTGAAAATAATTAAAAACAAAAAGATTAGCATGTCAACTCTTGCACGCTTCAACTCCAACTTATTTTCCAACCAACTTTGTAAATGACTTTCGTATCTTAATATGATATTCTATCTAATATCATAGATGATCTTCTATCTTAATATGACATTACATATAATCGTCAAATATATTTTTTAGAGGATAGTCCATGGATGGATGAGTAGTATCCATTGTGTATCTTTTAACACATATAATACATGTAGAAGCTGAATAGGAGAGGCAATTATATTTAAGAGCAGCTTAATAGGTGATTTTTTTTCAAATCCGAACCCAGAACTTTATAAATCTAAATATATAAATCTTTTGCTTGTTTTAAAATTTTGTAAGTTATGATTAGAATTAGAGCATTTACAATGGGTATTATTTAGATGTTAATAACACCACAAAAAATAATACAATCAATCTTGATTATATTAAGACCTTGTTCATTGGTTTTTTTTATTTTTATTTATTTATAAAAGTGTTTAGTTGATGTAAAATATAAATAAAAATAGGTTGGTGGATAATGAGACTCTTACTTAAGTATTATATATATATATACACACACACTAACAGAATGACGATGTTAATAAAATAATGATGTGATATGTGAAGTACACATTAATAAATGTTATTAGCATCAGTAATGTAGTTTGGGGTGAAAATTTGATTTTGTAAATTCTTATCCAAATACTGGACTAGATTTGACTTGTCCCAAACCTAGATTGATAGTTTCAGTCCAAAGATAGGTGATTGCTTACTAATTGATAATCCATGATCAACGTCCTATGGATTAGTCTTGTATTGTATACTTTCAGCTATTTATATTTAATATTGTTTGATCATAGTTAAAAAAAAATAGCATCATTTGCGAAATACTTCAGATAATTAGCCCACAGTCCACACCACTAATTTCCATGATTGGAAACACCCTTCTATTTTCTAATGTTGATGTTCTGTGTTTGCGTATTATAGTATAAAGTCATATCTCATTGATTGTATCGAATTTGGTGCAACTTTTACATTAGAATTATTGTTATGATTAAACCATCTTCAATCTAATTTAATTTTTCACCAAATATATTATTTTGTGGCATGTAATCTCTAACTATTTGAGAAAAAAAAATATATATATATTCGATTCTCAGACTATTACAAAGCTTGCATTTTATTGCTATTAAAGACTACTAATTGAGTACTTAATAGTTTGAGTGGTTCTAGCAAATAAGTGAACCAAAAAATACATATTTTTACACATTGATGACCATCCTATGCTGATTTGTTTGGGATTAGGTGCAACTGAGCTCACCAATGTAGGAGCTCTTAAAGAACAAGAGGTAAAAGATAAAGAATGAAAATTTTAATAAGATAAAACATTGAGGACTAAAACAAAAATTTCCATAAAATTTTAGTCTTATATTGCACCTAATTTGGTGAGATGGAATTTGATAGGAGGGTTTTGTAGATGCTACATACATGCAATATTTATTTTAATTTTGTATATATACAAATGATTACTTATGATTATGTCTATATCTACAATGATGTTATCTATATGTGGTGTCTTTCAAACAAAACATGCATAGCAGAAATATATGATTTCTGTTTTGAAAAATTGTATAGAACTTGGGAGAAAGTAGATACACATTCCGACTAAAGAGGCAAACCACACCACCAGAAAACTAGCCATGAGAATAAAAAAATAAAAAAATAAAAAAGAAAATACTTCATACTACAAGATTGAAATAAGATGGAGCAAAAATGTCATGTATGTATAAACTGCTATTGTATATGTAACACATGCCTTCCTGCATTCATCAAGAAACACCAGATGTCTTCATGGCTCTGAGTTTCTCTATTGTGGAAGGCTTACCCCATAGTCATGAAACAAGATAGAGAGTGATGAAAAGTTCTAATTGTCTCCGGCACGTCTTGTAGTAACATGCTCGTCTAACACTTTGGGGCTGTGCTTCCGCTTGCTTTTGGAACTGCGTTTTCTTTTAGATCCAGTACCCTTGGTTGGGCGTCGGTCTGTGTTTTCTGGGATAACGACAACTTTTTCAGTAGTAGTCGGGAGTTCAGGAGGAGCATCCGGCCATGGTGTGCGTTTTGCAGGGACCGTGATGTCTAGTGGAGGGTCGATTATCCATCTGCATGACCAAGACAAATGGATGAGAGGGTGCTCAAATATGGCAATAGCCAATGGAAGAGAATTTGCGAAGAACTACAAAAACAAATCTGATTAGCAATGAGAACTATTTTTTACACTTACGTTTATAGGTTCTATACATCAATTGATGACGTTCAAATTTCAGGATTTGGATTTAGTTAACAGAAGGAATAGGAGTCTTCAAGCAAGTAGACGAGATGGTGTAGTAATAGTATATACAAATATATTACCAAGGACAAATACTCGCAGATCAAGATCATATATGTGATAATGGTTCAGCTAATAGCAGTGTGTTTTTCATAGCAGCTGTATCTTAGATCAGATATCTTCAGCATTGTAAATATAAACTTATAAATTTAGTACAATGACGATGCTCATAAGATGAAAGAAAAAGGGCTCATTCCATTTCTCGTAAGGTTGAAGACATATGCGCAGACAATACAAACCTTAATATTGTAATATCACACAAAGAAAAAGGAATAAGGGAAAAATAGTTGGTTTCAAGGCCTCGAAGGAAACAGACAATTAAACATTATCATTTTTTGGAGTTGATCTTATTGACTCAGTTATCGTGGGAAATGATAGGCCTCATAATATTTATGAACTTACGCAAGCTAAAGCATGAAAAAAAAGTAAATTATCGTGGGAAATGATAGGCCTCATAATATTTATGAACTTACGCAAGCTAAAGCATGAAAAACAAGTAAATGGTATTCATCGCTTATTTCATCGCATCAATATATAGCAGGTTGACATTATGAATATAGACTCTGCGTACGAGTGGTGTTGGAATAGGAGTTGAAACACGGTTTGAAATAGAAAAACCAAACCACTGATTCTACTAAAAATTAGGAATCTGAAGGCAAATATCTTTCTAACAAAACTCACTTTCACAGCACTAGTTTTGCTATATGCCAAATATATTGTTATATCAGTCTAAAAATTGTAAGCTTTCTATGAAGCAAATAAATTAACTTTTTAACCAAAGCATAATTGCATGGGTACAGAAGCTTTAGGTATGATGAAAGCTCCATTTCTCTGCTTCATGTCAAAAATCACACTTAATTGGAGCCGAGCTTGTCATTGCATCAGTGATTACAAATGAATATAGCTATGCCTTAGACATATACTCCCTGGTTTCATGAAGTCTGGTTAGTAATCAGTTTCAGCTATGTTATTATGACTATGTTCACAAGACATCTTTGTCTGAAAACCATGCCCAGTGGAAAGACACCTAGTTGTATATAGCCTTATCCAATCTGACATAATTTCTTTTTTCAATAAAAACCTCTTTAATTTGATCTTCATTCATCAACATCAGACAACTCCAGATCCAATGCTTAGAAATTAACTCCCCCCAATACCTACCTGAATCCTAGAAACATAGGTTTTCTTGTTGCTGGAGAGTAAATTACTGATAATGGTTACTATATAACCCAAGGAGCCTTATCCCTCTAATTACAGCAAACTAACCTGAAGTTGACCAAATCAGCAATGGGTTGTACAGAAATATGCAAAGTATCTCACACAACTTTCAGTAAAATAAAGAGAAGCTATATGATATCTCAAGGCCTAGATTCAAGAACAAGCCCCAATGAAGTTTTTCCCAGAAAGAGAGACGATAATAATAATTAAGTACACATATAATTCATCATCAGAAAAACACGCATCATCAAATTTAGCACAATGCATATGGACCAGAAACTACTTCATTCAATTGTAACTAGTCCCTGTTTCAGTTAAAGATTTAAATATAGGACACATATCTTAGCCTAACTTAATAATCAGATATACTAGTCAACTTGAGAAGAATTCTAATTCCAAATGCTTCCATGGCCTACAGAGAGATTGGTGATTATAAAACTTCACATCTTCATAAATCCACAGATTATGCATAATCATTATGAAACACAAGCACCTTTGAGAATGAAATAAGCCTTAAACATGCAGATTGTATACAATTAAAGAGTTAAAATCATAAGGAACCACAATTTCAAATTCTGAACGTAAATGATAGATAACTAACCTAGCAGGGAATTTGCTGTCTGCCCTCGCCTCTACACGCAACCACCAAAGCAAAACTTTGCGCCCACAGCTACCAAGAGGCTCCACCACCGAAGAGTCCTTTAACAAGGATAATGGACTCTCAACATCCTCCCCATCTCTACCAATCTCTTCCCACTCCTTAACCCAATCTGGTTTATCTAATTTGTCCTCCCATACCAATCTTGAATTCAATACGAACCCAGCCCACTCCATCTTCGTTGGCAACACCACCGCCCTATCTCCTATATACCTCGCACTCCGTTCCACAAATGGCAGTGAATTGAATGTGTGCCACCCCACCAATTGGTTTGAAGAATTACACGCTGGACCTTGAACTGGAACTTGTGATTTTGTTTCATCTTTTTCATTATCATCTCTTTGTACAATTGGCAATTCTCCTCCTTCAGAACCTCCTGAATGTGCAAGAATTCCAACTGAAACTGTACCGACCCATTTCACATTCTGGATCTCATCAAACAACTCCAAACTATGCATGTTACTATCATCCACAAACATCACAATCCCATCTAATTTCCTCTCTCTAACTATGCTGCACATTCAAAACCCCTTTCAAACATCAAAATTCTGTAGTTTTAAAAGACTAAATCAAACAAGAAAGACAACAATATATATCGTTGGGGGAAAAGTACCTTAAAGCATGGAGCCTCATCCTCGATTCCAGTTTATGCCGATCCTCCCACAATAGAGGCATTTTGCCATCAAACCCAATGTGGATAGTATTCAATCGCGACTTTGAAATCAGGGACGCGGTTTCGTTGCTCTTCCCACCAGCTTCAACTACGATCCAGATGAGATCATAGGGCACATTCATCAACGAATGCATCACACCAGTAAGATGCAGGGTCTGAAAAGTCCGTACATAAGTCGGTGTAATTGCAATCACAGTTTTGGGATTCTTAACCCCATACTGAGACCTCTGCTCCGTCTGAACCCTCTCGATTATCCTGTGCGCCTTCATCACCTCCGCCGGATCCGGATGCGGCCACGGCCTAATCAGTATGCCGTGCCTCCCCACCACCACTCTACTTCCGCCGGCGGCGGCGGCGGCGGAGACATTCCTTTCCGGCGGCGACGAGGCCGTGCTTACAGACGGAAACGTCGTCTGAAGAGCGGAGTAGATGGTGGTGTTGGAAGGGGATGAGGAAGTAGAGAAGAGCATAAAAAACACGAGCCGCGAGAATCGGAAGCCGAGGACCAAGCTAATCAAACAGCAGAGGCCGTGGAGGATAAGCCAGAAAATCGTCGCCGGAGATTTGATAGCGCCGTCGACGGTGGCGTCAAGCGGCGAAGAGGCGTTGCGGAAGCTGTTGCTCCGGCGACCCTGCTGCAACGCCGTCAACTGCTTCATCTCTCGCTCCGAACAGCCCAGAAACCGCAACTACTCACAAACGCAACCCAAATCGGAGAGAAGAGAAATTGGAAACTGAAAATGGGTTTGGGAGTGGCTTCAAAGAAATGGGGTTGGTTGAGGAATTTAATCGACAAGATATCTTAGAATACACGATTCAATTGTTTAGCTCGCAGTTAGCTGCCATTTCCATTTCACCAGCTTCTTCTCTCAGCTTGTAAAATGGATCAAAAGCCCACTGAAAAGTGTGGGGCTCAAAGGAGAAAAACAAAAATCGAAAAACAGTGGAAATTCGGACATGAATTGAGAAAGGAAGGGGAAGATTGAAGGAGAAGATCTAGGGCCGTTTGAAAAGGGTCCAGAGATGTCATCAAGGGTATTTTCGGGAATTCATTTTTGGGTTAGTGTAACAAATACGATTAACATGTAAATAATCATCAAACTTTGCTTTAATTAGGTTAATGGTCAGACATCATTTGAGTTGAGACGTCAGATTTTTATATATATGGGAGAGAATGCAGGAATTTAAAAGCATGCTAATATCATGTCAATTATTAGATTCTCCAAATAAAAAGAAAAATAACAAAATTAGAAACATTTTTCTTAATGAGTAGAGTGGAAGGAAAAATATAAAAATTAAAAAATTTATATATGTTCGAATTTTGATCATCAAAATTTTCATTTTTATAAAGATTGAAACAATTTGAGCTATCAAACTCGTGGTAAAAATTAAAAATATAAGTCATAAGTTTCATTACTTACATAATTACATTCTATAAAGTTTGGAGAATTTATTTTATGTTCTAATTGTGAGAAAAATAACCATATTCACACAATTTAAAGTTGGTTTTTTGAATTACATATAATAATCATATCTTACATATCATTACAGTTTAAATAGTCAAATGCAATTTTTTTTTGTGATTTGAGTACATTTGTTTAATAAAATAATAACGTAGGTAATGGTAATACTAATACATCATGTCAGTTAGAAAGAAAAAAAAAAAATTTATTCCAACTCTTTCATGCTGACCGAAATAAATCTCTCTCTCTCTCTGATAACAATTACCCCTCAAAATAAAAATGTTAAAATTTTCCCGTCAATTTCCCGTCCATTTCATAATTTATAAATTATAAATTATTAATTTTATTGTATTAAACATGATTTATATATATGGTAATAATATTATTTATAATATTGACAAAATCTTGGAAATTATTATCTATATATGGTATATGAATGTTAATATGATCTCATCTAATAATTTTTTTAATTGTTGATATAATCAAAGGTTAAATATATATTTGTTGAATAAATTAAAATAACATAAAGATCGGATTTCAAGAACTATATATCATCAACGCATTTTTTTAATCTCTAATGTTGTACCCCACTTACACATATACCACCTCAATAAATATATCATTGCATTGATCGGGGCGTTTGTAGTGACTGAGGGGTCGAAAACCAAGAAGTGAGTTATTAATCAAGTCAACCAACATATATAAAACAACATAAATTAACTATTTTTATTTACTATATTCGAAATATGTATTGTAAAATTAGGCAAAAACTTATGTGCACCAGTTGCACGGATTGTACCACACCTTTATATTATAAATGTAGTACTTTTATGTTATAAATATGACACATTTATGCATGTTCATTTTAAAATGTACAAATATTTATACATAAATGTACTACATTTATAACATAAAGGTCTTCCGTGCAACTCTGTGCACCAGTTGCACGGAAGTGTTACTCGTAAAATTATTATAAACATCACACAATTTTATTTGACAAATATGTCGTATACAATACTCCAATTTTTATATATCTTCTATGTAACAATGTTAATAATATAACATGGTGTTTATATAATTTTATTTTACTATACTATATTAATTCTTATTAAAAATCATAAAAATCATTTGTAATATATCTTGAATATAATAAAAAAAATATACATATGATATATTGTTGCACACAATAACATTTAGGAAGTATAAAATTTATGCATTCATATACTTTCTATTAAAAACTACAAATTAAGTATAAAAAATGAAAAAAAAAAAAACATATCATTTATACTTATATTTATAAAAAATAATAAAAAAAAAGTTCTATTTCATAATGCTAAATTATATAAATATATCTTCATTATTAATCATGAAGAATAGATAGTCGATGCTATTTATAAGAGTGATAATACGTAGATGAAGAATTTTTACATATATATTTTAAATACTTTGAATTTTTTATTATGAAATGTCACGATCACATTTCTAATGTAGCTAGACGTATAATAGATTTTCATATTAAAAGACTTGTAAGTGAGTGTGTGACTTTTTTTTTCTTTTTAAATGCTGAAACAATTAACTTTTCTTGCAAATAACTATAAAACAGAAATCCATGTACTACATCAAAACATTGTTTAAAGAAAAATAAACTCATAGCGTAACCAACAAGTCGTCATCCATGTACACCATCTCCGAACCCGTAAGAACTCAACAACACGGTCAGTAAGTCCATGAGCTTATACATAAGTAGATTCACCTACAATGCATGAACTATATGAGCTAATAAGCTCAGTAAGCAGAAATTATGCACATAACATTAATGATATGAAATGATGTCAATGATGCATGATAATGAATGAAAACATTTCTTTACAAAATCATTTTCCTTCATTGGGCCCCTTCACCACCTCGCTACTAAGTACCAGATAGAGCTCAATATAACATCATTTATCATTATAGCCATATCCATGTCTCACAGGCCTTTGGCTGAACGAATCAAGTCATAATCATGTCTCACATGTCCCCGGCTAAACATATAGTACTGGTAGCCATATCCATGTCTCACAAGCCCACAATCGAACGAATCAAGCCATAACCATGTCTCACATGTCCCCGGCTACCTATATAATATATCGTAAACATGATTTCATGCCTCGGTGCTAGTAGTGGTCAATAAAAATATTTTTCATCTTAAAATCATGTCTTGCATGCAGAATGCAATAACTTTCATCATTGACGTATGCATGTGTTGATGCTCGTGATTGATATTCGTAATGCATCACATATATCTTCACATAACATCACTCAAACACGTTATTCTCAAAGAGATATAAAATCACATAATATCACTTAATCGATATACATATATATCATGAAATACTATGTTCATACATTGTAGTTGCAAATGAATTTCTACTTGTCTTGCTTCCATGTGAGATTTCTTGTCTTTTGTGTTATCAAGATTAATCTAAAATAACAAGTTAAATATTTTATTAGGATATTAAAATCGATTGAAGCAACTCTGAATGATTACAACATTTTCTATCGAACTTACTCGAAAATAAGCTTTTTAAATTCATTTAGTTTATAGACAAATTCCTTCTTAAAATCTCCCAAAGACTCATTTAATTTAAACTATTAGTAATGATTAACAAATTTAAAATTTAAATTACATTTTGCATAATTGAATAACACATTTGACTGATTTTATTAAAAATTATATTATAGACAATTGGGAAGAATTTACAAAAACACATCTGTACTTTCAATTAAATAATGAATTCCTTATAAAATTATTATTATTATTAAACTTAATAACTCTTAAGCAATTAATTCAGCATGTATATACATACACCATACAACAGCAACCTATCTTAATTCCACTTATTATTATTATATACATATACATACGTCCTTAATTAGACACATTAATATATTAGAATATTACTAAAGTTTCTATGTTAATATATAAATTATCACAAGCATAAATAACTGGCCATTTTCATTCATCAGAAAACCTAAATTAATTAATTTCAATTTCTTAAATCATAAAATCATTAGCTTTTGTAAAGAAATATAAGATTAAATCTTTCAATTATAGAAATACAAATATTTAGTTAACTTCTATCAATTGGAATAATCGAAACATGTGATCAATTAATTATATTAATTTATTGGTATGCGTGACTTCATTCCCACTCAATTCATAAATAAGGATATGATTAACCTAGGTAGTAATGAAATAAATTAAAATATTTGAAGTATAACTTGGAATGTAAATATGTACCTTCATTTTCCTTTTTCTGTTCTTCAGTTTCTCTTTCTTTTTTGTTTTTTTTTTCTTCGTAATCTCCTAATTTCATCTGCTTTAGACTTTAATAATATAAATAGTAAAATTACATGAGTCACCCCCTTTTGTTTTACACACGTCAATGACCTCTTCATTCTATATATTAAGTCATCACCCTTCTTTTTTTTATTGTCTTATTACTAATTATTTTATACATATATATGTTTACTATATATATATATATATATATATATATATATATAATTATATACCTTCACGCACCTGCAGATATATATATATATATATATATATATATATATATATATTATAGAGCTTACATTAAATATTCCATGATATATAATTTTCTACTTCAAAGTTTTATTTAGCAATTAGTATTAAGTATAAAATGTTAGCACCAATTTCTCATTCATAATATATTTCTTTAGCACATAAGTTAAAGACGTTCAATTGATAATAGATAACAAACAAACACGTATCATATAATTAACATGTAATAATTAGGGATGACAACGGGGCGGGGCCGGGGGAGCAATCCCCGTCCCCGCGTTCACGGGGAATCCCCGTCCCCGCCAATGAATCGGGGAAAATTTCCCCCGCGCCCCGCCCCATCTTTTTTTTTTTTTTGATTTAATTAATATACAAAAATAATTCATACAACTCAAATATTAAAAAAAGAAAAGACTCAAAATCCAAAATTAGTTAAAACACAAAGATAAATTATCTTAATACATTTTCATTAATTTCCACCATTGTTCAATACTTCAATGCAATCAACATTTCAATCTCTATATAATTAATTTTTTATATTCATTTAATTATATTATTTTAAAAATATATTAATATATAGTTTATATATATATATATATAAAATTAAAATAAAATTTATTTTTTATAATAATTAATTATATTATATTAAATATAAATAAATATATATATAATATTTTCGGGGCCCCGCGGGGAACAGGGCGGGGATACAATCCCCGTCCCCGCCCCGCCCCGCCCTGCCAATCGGGGAAAAAATTTTCCCCATCCCCATCCCCGCGGGGGTGCATTTCGGGGATTCCCCGCCCCGTTTGGGGTGGATCCCCGCGGGGAACGGGGAATCCCCGCCCCATTGCCATCCCTAGTAATAATTCACAAAATGCATGGATGCGTGCACTATATTGGTCAAAGAGTAACGAGGGGCTCGAGGTCTCACATGAAGTTTCATTGTCATCTATATAAAAACCAACTAACCTCATTTCTACTTTTTATTATTTTATAAATACAAATATTTAAAGTAGAAATACAAATATTTATTATTTTATAAATTTATAAATTGTAAATATTTAGTTTTTCATAATTTATGTATATTCATGGTATGAAAATCATTTTGTATATATATGAAAATTGAGGAAAAAAATATGATCGTATTTGATATGTTAATAATACCATGTCATGAAAAGTTGTAAATAAAAATTTGTACCTTAATCTAAATCATTTTATATATCCACGAAAAAAATTAGCTAATTTATCATTTTTGTTGTTGTAAGAATAAATAATGTTTCCTCCTTGATTAAAATGTAAATAAAAATGTGAAATTTCACTATCATGGTAGCATGATGTTCACAGAACAATAATAAAATATATTTAGTTTATGTTGTAATATAGTTTCATGGTTTTAGATTTATCAAATTTTGAAATGTTTACCATCCAATATGATTTTTCTAATAGATAAATTTTGATTTTAAGATATCTGAAAAAAAATAATTATACATATTTTTTGATGGTATGTTAAATTTAGAAATTTTATTTTGGGGCAATATACAATAATATCAATATTTTAAACTCATTATGAATAAGTTGTTGAACATATATTTGCACAAGTATTTTCTAGGCCAATTGTGACAAAAACAAGTACTAAAATAGTTAAAAAAACATATGATAAAAATAATAAATATTTAGATGAATTACATGAGTAGTAGATTAAATTGAAATAACTTTGAAAAACTATATGCTTTTTCATGATCATCATTTTTTATATCAAAAACTTACTAACACATGAAATTTATTCACTACATCACACGAATACCAAATGAGGTTGAAATATTATCAACACTTGATTATAATGCTCAATAATATCACCATTTTATACTCATTATGAATAAATTATTGAATATAAATTTGCATAAGTTTGTTTCAGGCCAATAGTGACGACAACATATGATGAAAATAAAAAATATTTAAATTCGTAAATTATATGGGTAGTAGATTAAATTGAAAACACTTTGAAGAATTATATTATTTTTCATGAACAACATTTTTATATCAAAAAATCACAATCACTTCAAATTTATTTGTCCATACATCACACGGACACGGGTATATCAAATGAGATTGAAATATTATAAGAACTTAATTTTTTTTTGTAAATTAAAATTTTCACATCAAACTCGAAATATTTAGATTTAATGGTCATGAATCAGACTAAAATTCTCCAAAAAAAATTATTATTTTTCATGTTCAACATTTTCATATTAAAATATATAAATAGTAAAATTTATATGTGCGATGAGACTTATACTAGTAAAATCATATATGAGTTCTATTTTGTTATTGAGGAGTGGTCAAATTTGTTTCGTTTGCAAGAGTTTAACTTATTTTGGCATATGTTAAAACATATTTTTGGATATATTAATAATTAATTTTTTTCTGAATACAATGATTTGATCGTTGATAAATGTATTGATGAATCAAATTATAATAGTGAATCTAATTATGATTTATTTTGCTAGATTTAAAATTACGGTCTTGAAAAATATGATAAAAAAATTTAGACCTTTATTTTATCATGTAAAAGTTGATAAGTGATGTATAATTTTTCTTGAGGTGTTTATGGAAGAATGGTTGAACCATCCATCAGCTTTCCTCATCCATCAAATTTCCTTAAATGTAATATAAACGTTGCAATACTGACGATGAAAATAAATTTGGCTGCAAGATGATCTTACATGGAGAAGATGGTTATTTTATTCGTGGAAGATCTTGTTATAGAGTTTCAGTCAAAAGTGGTCGAGCTTTCATTCTCTTTGAAGCTATTCTATAGTTTCAAAGTCAATTTTTAAAATATTATTTTGGAACTTAATGCTAAAGAAATTGTGGATGTTGTTTTTTTTTATGAGCTCGAGTGAGTGTAAGGGAAGAAAAAAAAAAATTTAAAAACTATAAATCCTAGAAAACTTGTGTGATCCATGTTTGTACTCTAATAGTCACAATCTATATATTTATAAAGGTGAAATATGTTGGGGTTATTTGATATGTCCAAGATCCAATCTACTATGTTATATTTGAACACATTGTAATCATCTATTATGATATTTTTATGATCACATTTATTTAGTAGGTGACTTATTTATTTGTGATAAAGTCCTTGATTAAATTTAGAGACATGATATCATGCTAGAGATCATGATAATGAGAGTCATATCTCATATGATTTAATCCAAATTGTTCTTGATCAGTGGATTATTGAGATTGGACATTAATAATCCGGATAGATCAATATATATGTAATAGTCTTCATAAGATGGAGATTAGTAGATCTCATTTACTGAATTACATATATAAGTGATATATATATATAGTGATATTATCATTGAATAGACCCGATTGAGAATTTCTAGTGGTTATTATTACCTATAGACTGTCAATGGATATTCTCATAAAGAATGTGATGTTAGTGCATCCTTCGACCTGAGATCATTATAGTAATTAACAAGTTATTTATTATACTTTGATTCCGGACACCTAACGCCCTAGGGTGTTAACTGAATGGTAATTGGGTATGATTAAATGCTTGTAGAATTAATAATTGATCAAGAAGGAATCCATCAACTCTTGGTAATGAGTTTGAGCTCTATGTTGTCATAAATTATATCGACTAAACAAAGACCTTGGCCGAGGCGATTGAGTGAATGAAGAAATGAGTTTCTTAGGTCACTCACTAGTTGATTATAATTGACATGAAACATAATTGGTAATCTATTGGGGTTTGACAGTTAAACCATACCCTAGGATTAACCTGGAGCTGAAACGATGGAAGGAAATACTACATTATTCTTACAATGGTTCTTGAGAGTAAATAATAATATTATTTCACGCTATCCGGTCGTTAAGGAGTATTGCTAGATGCCAACCTTGATTGGTAAATTGATACAATTAATTTGCTACCGGTTTAGTAATGAACCTATGGGGTCACACACTTACGAGTGTTCTAATCTTTGCTAAGGATTATTTGATTTATTATAAGATAATTGAATTAAATATTTCAAATGGAATATTATAATATTCTTTGCTAGCACCAAGAATATTATTAATAATAGAATGATTTGTAGAAATCTTCAAGTGATTTTTCTTCTTACATATATATATGATGATATACATTATATTTGATATATATATATATATATATATATATATATATATTGATTCTCGTATGCATGGAAACTATATTGGTAAAAAAGTAAAGTTTGACTCTGCAAATTAAATGCAAATTTGCAAGTTTCCATTACACTATAATGTATAGTTAGGAAAGAAGTTTTATTACCATATAGATTGCTTTTGAAGACATCTATACAAATGGGTTCCTTGAAAGAGAAAGAATTAATTCATTCAAAAAAAAAAAAAAGTTCCATTATCAAGAGTTGATAGCAAAGGTTGGTCTCGGTGTGGATACGCATAGAGTCTTCGTACGTTCGAAGAACAAGTTTTAATCCAGAGCTCGAACCAGGTATTTCGATCTAATCTCTACTTTATGCGGAGAAATATTTTAAACGCAAATGTATCTCTAGGATTGCAAAATTTATTTTCCGCTGCGTGTTATGAACTCATTTGCGATCCTTTAAAATACACTTGAGTTACAACACTTGTGGTGAGATGTAGATGTCGTTAATACTTTTTTGTATGATAATATGAGAGTCCGACATGTGAGAAGTGTCAGTTTCTTTATTAAATGTCAGTTTATTTCATAAGTTTATTGTACCTTAGGGGTACATATCCTATATTTGTGATCCCGACCCGCCTATCTGATTCGGATATATATATATATATATATATATATATATATATAGAGTGATGATACCTGAAGAATGCGCACCGTGCGCACTCCTTTAAAATTTCTTTTTTTAATTTTTAATATTTCATATTATTTCTTTTCACACGCTACCACTTCACATACAAAATTTTCATCCCACATATTAGCATAAATTTTCTTCTCAATTCTCATAATCAATGTACTTTTTAATATTTTATATTATTATACATAATTTCCTAAATCATAATCAATATAATTTTTAATATTTTATATTATTATACACATAATTTTTTCCCACCCTACCACTTCTCAATTCCCATCCGAAAGAAAAAAAATATAAATATCCAATTAATCAATTAAAGGAAACAATGAATAATATTTAAGTAATCAATTCTCAAGAAATTCTAAATCATAATCAATGAAATTTTAAATATTTTATATTATTATACACATAATTTTCTAAATCATAATCAATGTAATTTTTAATATTTTATATTATTATACACATAATTTTTTCTCATCCTACAACTTCATATACGGAATTCTCATCTCACACATCGACATAACCCCTCATCAATATCTTCACATACTTTATTTTCTTGTAAAATCATCAAAGGAAAAATCACAACAATTTCAAAAAAATTGTTTATGTGATTAAGAAATTGTACCCGTATCACATCATTTTCTTATATTTTCTATGAAAGTTTTTACATTTAAAAAATTATGGTACTGATTTGTTTTAAAAAAAATTTACATGTTAGATCCATTACTTTACTTTCTTGTAAAATCATCAAAGGAAAAATCACAACAATTTCAAAAGTAAGAGTTTGTGGTTTTGTGATTAAGAGATTGTACCTGCATCACATCATTTTCTTATATTTTCTATGAAAGTTTTTACATTTAAAAAATTATGGTACTAATTTGTTTTAAAAAAAAATTACATGTTAGATCCATTATATTTGAAGACACAAAATACAAGTAATTAAAGAGACTTGGGATTTTGAGGATTGATTGAAGATTTCTTGAAAATTGATGATTAAGTTGGATTATATTTGAAGACACAAAATACAAGTAATTAAAGAGACGGGGATTTTGAGGATTGTTTGAACACTTCTTGAAATTGATGATTGAGTTGGAGGATATGATTTGTTGATTTTGAGGATTTGTTAAGTTTGATTGGGTGTGATGATATGATTTGTTGAGAATTTATTCTTTTTTACTTAATTCATATTTCGATTTTTATTATTCATTTTGAGGATTTCATTTAAAAATAATTTTCATGATGTAGCATCTGTGAGATGAGAATTGGGAAGAAGATTTATATTGATATGAGATGAGAATTGGGAAGAAGATCTATATTGATATGTGGGATGCAAATTGTATATGTTGATGATAAGTTAGGTCTACATGTGAGATGAAAATTTTGTATGTGAAGTGGTAGCGAGGGAAAAGAAATAATATGAAATATTAAAAATTTTAAAAAAAAAATCTTAAAGGGGTGCGCACGGTGCGCATTCTTCAGGTGCGTGCCTGATCATCACTCTATATATATATATATATATATATATATTCTTTTTTCCCCTAACTGTGTGCACCTCTTCTATTCTTCTTCTCAGTTGTCGTTGTCCTCTTCTTCTCTATCTTTTTATTTATCTTTTTCGCATCATGATTCCATATGGTGACGAGAATGATTATAGAGGGAGGTTGAGATCAGAAAGCTCAGAGGAGAAGGTGATGTTTAAGGAGATTGTGATGGAGAGGTCGCGGTAAATTTGGAAGCTAACATCATGGATTTAATGCCGTTTGTGGGACATTGATTCGGATTTAGAGATGTAGAGAGAAAAGTGAGATTAGTGTAAAAAAATCGAGATAGATTTATGAAAAATGTAATAGAAGATCGTTGTAAGAGTGAAGGAGGAACTTCATAGTAATAGGGAGAAGCAAGTTTGATTAATATTGAGGAAGAAAATCGCAAATTTTACTTCTAAAATTTGAGACTATTGTTTTACAGAATTACAGTAAAATAATACTTTTTAGTTATATGAGTAATATTTTTTAGTTATACGAGTAATATATTATATTTCAATAAAACAAGTAATATCTTTTAGTAAAATAAAGTAATACATTTAGATAAAATAATTGATACCATCGATAAAACAAATAATACATTTGAGCTAAACAAGTAATACATTTACATATAACAAGTGATACATTTCAATAAATATAGTAATATATTTAGACTAGTAACATCTTTCGATAAAATAAGTAATACATTTGAAATAAGCAAGTAATACATTTACTTATAACGTGTAATACATTTCGGTAAAGCAAATAATACTTCTCAGATAATTAAACAAATATACCTTTCTAGTAAACAAGTAATAGGTAAACATATATTTCAAAACAAAATTATCTTGACGGCTAATAAATTTGAAGGTTAATTTGCAAATTAAACAAACTACAATTTTTTCAAAAGTTGCAATATAATCTTGAGTTTTTGTCAAATTAGCAATAAAAAATAAAAAGTCACAATCTTATTTGATGTTGCGGTTTATAAATCACGATTCTATTTTTTAATGATCAATATTCATGTGTCCAAATAAATTTACACGTGAGCCGTTGCTAATCTATATAAAATCTAAATAATGAATCATTTTGCATCTAATTAAATTATATCGTTTCGGGTATCTTACTTTAAACAATTTTCTTTTGCCTTGAAAATGTATCGAATTGTTTTATAAATAATTATCTAAGATGTAGCAAAATACCATGAGTACTCTTTCGATCCTAGTTATGTTTTCATATCATATTCCACGGGCTGGAAATAAATAAATGGATAAAAGCTGAACTGGGCCGATTGTATTTCATACTAAAGTTCCAAAAAAATTAATACAAGTCATTTTTTTTCATCTTTATACTTAAATCAATATAGATATAGATATTTCTGCCGATATTATCATAGAATTAGAGTACCCATATATCTACTAGTGCCCATTTTTTCAACCCTGACTTTGGTACATGAAATCCTCTGTATTTATAAAATTGATTTCATACGAAATCGTTTTACAAATATAATTGATAAAATGTAATTCCTTGACCCCAACTCATTTCCATACCCGACCAGTTCGTACAAAGTAGCCCATGAAAAATTTGAATTAGACTCTAAATTGTTGCTTAATGATTTTTAATTTTCTTTTTAGAGAGAGAAAAGAAATTGATTTGTAAACCTGAGAGTAATTTCATTTGCAAAGATAATGCAATATACTTATATTCATCGTATGTATGAACCTTAGAATGAGAATGTAAGATGATCAATGAGGAATTACAAAGTCTAGTACAAAAACATCTACTCTTGCTTCTTTGTTATATAAAGATTCTAAATGCATGACAGGATTTGGAGCTTTTTATTGAATTTGCTTCTCAGCAAAACTTTCTTACTAACGTTATATTTTGACAATTGTTCAGAGCCTCGATTATAAAATAAATCATCAATTTTAAAAACTCTATAATTTAACCTACTCGTGATTTGAATTGCCATATAAATTAAAATCGGTGATATTTTTTGGTTTTGCTAAATTTACAAAGTGAGAATTAAATTGTAAATTTTGAAAAAAGTGATGAAGATATATATATATATATGAGTAACTCTCTTGTGAGACTTTCTCACAAATTTTTATTGCATTACGTGAGACGCGCGGTCGACCCACAATCCAATTACCCACAACCTACGGATTTTTTTTAAACCATAGTACGTTTAATCTCAAAAAATGCCCATGAATATGGAAATGTAAGTATATTGATACAATCGATGATTTAATTATGTTTGACTCCACACACTCAAATTGAAACAAAGATTTGCTCAAAATACTTGAAATAAATGAATTCGTAAAATATAAAAAATGTGATTTTTTGAAGAAAAACAAAAAGAGATAAACCCATGCACCCAAAAAAAAAAAAAAAAAACTCCATTCAATTGACATAAAGTACTAATATTGCCATAAATATAAATATAGTAATATTCTTCTTTAATCCAAAAAATATACATGTGTCCATATCAAAAAAGAAAAAAAAAATCTTCATAATTTATCGAAAAGAATAATTTAAACATCATATTATATCAAGACAGGGGGTAATTTACTTTGCAATATTATTGTTATTAAAATTTATTATTTTTGGGGAGTTATGTTAAAATATCTAATTGTTTCTTCTTTTTCTCAAATCAATTCTTATTAAGTATTATCATATGGGAAAATGGAATCCCTACTTCAAAATTAAAATTTAAAATTAAATATAATAAACAACACAGATAACATAAATTATACAAATAAGTATAAATTTGAATGAAATTTATTTCATCAGCTTCTGCTTATATATATTGATCTCTATCAATGATTTATGTGCAGAGAAAAAATTTATTTTGGTATTTCAGTAATTAAATTAATTTGTAGGAAATTGAAATCTTAACAATGCATATTGAAAGAGTAATTTGAGTTTTTCACATCTAAATCACTATAGATGCTATTGAGGGTTAAATAAACACCCCATATTCGGTGGGTTAATTTAATCCACCAAATATCAATCCTCAACCAACAAAATTAACATGGATCTATTTTAATTCGGGCTACTAACACGAAAACCAAGCATATGTTTATGTGGGTTAAAAACTCATAAACCAGTTCAAACTCTCAAACCAAGCATATGTTTATTATTAATGATAATATTTTTTTGCAGACAATTTGATAGACAATAGTTCGTAAACGATTTGTCCATCATGCACACTAGAGTGAAGTATTAACATTTATAAAGAATTGTGAAAAAAATTCATTGTTGAGTACTGATGTATTATCATTCATCAAGAATTGTAGTGAAAAAAATATTGTTGTCAGTGAATTTACTTCCCATAAAAATATGCTATTCATAATTTAACTACAGTAAAACCTCTATAAATTAATGTTGTTGGGATCAGAGAATTTTATTAATTTAGAGAGATATTATATAATCGATAAATTAAGAATGTATTAATTTAGAGAGGTTTTAACGTATATACATAACTGGCCTTCAAAATTTCGGGTTTGTATAATCCACTTACAATGTACATTAGTTATTGATGACAAATAAATTAAAACCCAAGTTTTAATTACCATTCAAAAAATGTATACTCACACAATCATGTTAATTGGAAGTTTGAATGGTCTCATTCATTGTTTTTTGTCAAAGTAAAATAATGATTCAATAGCTTTGTAACTAGTCACTCGAAAAGAAGCATTGCAAGCGTCAACAACTCTTCATAACTTTTTATTGCAATACGAAAAGATAACGCCGACATAACTTTTTATTGCAATACGAGAAGACAACACTGCAACTCTTGGGTGCAATTGAGAGATTTAAAGATGAGATTAATGCAGATTTGGAGTTCAACAAAAAACAAGTAACAGTACATTCATATTTTACTAAATTATTTTAGAATATTCAAGTGGATAACATATATATATTGTATCTGGAAATATTTTAATAATTATTAATTTATAATTTCGTCGGGACCTTAAATATACACTTAGATTTTCAAAAAAAAAAAATTCTTATTATTTAATTGATTGGCGTCCAAATTTAAACTGGTCCCAAGTTGGGACCAGACAAATTATTAGTTTTATCGAGATTATTAATTTATCGAGTATTATTTTAGGGAGGTTTTACTGTAATTGTTTTTATTGACATATATTAGTAGAAAGTAATAAATATTATTACATGAATATATTTTGAGATTGTTGTGCATATTTATGTTTTATATTTAAAGAAGCAAATATTTAATCCATAATCATATTTTCATTTTAATATTTGTTCAAAAAAAATTAAAATTTCACTTCTTCTATATTGTCGATCTATTGACATAAATAGGATTAATTATACAAAAAATACAAACTTAAATTGACACATGTATTATTGATAATATAATTACATTTAGTTTATAATCATATTTTCATTTTGATATTTATCAAAAAAATTAAATTTTCACTTCTTTTATATTGAGGATGTATCGACATAACTTGGTTTAATTATACAAAGAATACAAATTTAAATTGACGCATGTGTTATTAATAATATAATTACATTTAGTTCATAATCATATCATTTTAATATAATTAGTTAACGAGCCTAAAGGTACTGGTCGTATTACATACAAATATTACACCATTTTTTTTTTTCACATTTTTGAAGTAATTTTGATGGCAGGCCAACTTTAATTGCAAATAAATTCACATATTGCGATCATTCATTATAAGTTCAATGACAATGGAGAAGGCACCATGGACCCCAACAATTCTAGGATATACATTAAGACAGCTTGCTTGGAACATATTCTAAGTATGCAACATGAAAATTGATTTATATTTTAAATATTAGGGCAGTGGAACACGTGTTGTTGGCTTTAAAAATGACCCAACAGTTCTAGGATATATGTTAAGACAGCTTGCTCGGAACATATTCTAAGTATGCAACATGAAAATTGCCTTTGTATTTTAAATATTAGGGCAACGGAACACATGTGTTGTTGGTTTTAAAAGAATTGGGATATGAGGATATGGTTCAAACTTTAACACATTATTTAAGAAACTACAAAGAGGTAAGATATTCTTTTTTTGTTCTATAAGTACGTAGCTGATACCATTTGTTTTTAATCTTCATTAACTCCTTGCTGGTGACAAGGTAATTTTATATTTCGTTAATTTTAAATAATAAATACCTATATACCCATCATCATCGGTGGAAAAAAAACCTGACTGAATAGTTATTAAGGAAAAAAACCAATTATATAAATTCAAATAAACAAACACTTCAACAACGACATAATCATACATTGCACGTTACCAAATATAAAAAAAATTAGCATAAATTTAACGTTAGACATGTTCAAATAGTTATCAAATAAGAAAAAGTACCAAATATTCACCTATTTTCCTACAAATTGTACCATGAAGTTATCAGTATTGAAATCGATATTTTGTCGATATTTTCCCGATATTTAACCTATTTCTCTACCAATTGTATTCACCTATTTTCTATAAATTGTAGGATGAAATCACCGATTGTACCATAAAGTCACGATATTGAAATCAAAACTTTGTCGATATTTTCCCGATATTTAACCTATTTTTCTACAAATTGTATTCACCTATTTTCCAACAGAAAATTGTAGGATGAGGTCACCGATATTGAAATCGATATTTCGTCCATATTTCACCTATTTTCCTACAAATTGTATTCACTTATTTTCCTGTAGGATATTTCACATATTTTCCTATAAATTGTATTCCTACCAATTGTAGGATGAAGTCATCGATATTAAAATCGATATTTCGTCGATATTTTCACGATATTTCACCTATTTACCTACAAATTGTATCATGAACTTATCGATATTTAAATCGATATTTCGTCGATATTTTATCGATATTTTGATAAAATTTCTCGTTTCTTTACCGATTATGTGGAAAAATGAAAATATCGGAGATATATCAATTGTACCCCATTTTTATATTGGTAATGTGAAAAAATGGAAATATCGGGGAAATATCACAGATATTTTCGGATATTTTCATCCTGCAAACAATTGATGCACCTCTCCCCTTTCACATCTCTGGCCGATTCCGATTCTTTGGGTGATTCGGATCCATAGGGAATGAGTTGTTCACATAGTTGTTTTTAGAATATTACACCAATATGACCAGCGTCGATATCACTTTTGATTCCCTCACCACCCCACTGCCACCACCCGCTTCGCCACTGCCAACACCCGAAACCGCTCCGCCACTGCCACCACCCGCAACCGCTCCCTCTGGAACCTCTGGTAGTTTCAGGAGTCGTTCTAATATTGAGTATTCAATGTTTGATGCTCGATATGTGAAAACCCTAATGAAGACTGTAATGCCTCTATTCAAAATGGGAATGGCCGATAACGTTCCGAATGAAGTGGGTAAATGTGGACAGGAATTTTTAGAGTCTATTTGTAAGTATTATTTAAGTTCTAATATATTTGCTCATTTTGACTTTATAGATTTATGTTTAAGTGTTGGTTTTTTAGTTATTTTTTTCTGTTTCTATTTTAAATATTAGGGCAGCGGAACACATATGTTGTTGGCTTTAAAAGAATTGGGTTATGAGGATATGGTTCAAACTTTGACAGATTATCTGAGAAGCTACAAAGAGGTAAGATATTCTTTTTTTTTTCTATAAGTATGTAGATGATAACATTTGTTTTTAATCTTCATTAACTCATTATTACAGTATGCAAAATAGAGCAAGGAGGCTGGTGATGATGGTAAAGGAAAGAGAAAGACCGAATATCCAACTGAAGACAAAAGAAAAGAAAATGAAAAAAAAAGAGGGATTAGAAGTGACAAGGTAATTTTATATTGCGTTAATTTTAAATAATAAATACCTATATACCCATCATCATCAGTGAAAAAAAACAAGTTGGACTGAATAGTTATCAAAGAAAAAAAACCAATTATATAAAACCAAATATAAAAAAGAAATAGCATAAACTTCAACATTAGACATGATCAAATAGTTATCGAATAGGAAAAAGTACAAAATATTCACCTATTTTCTTACAAATTGTACATGGAGTCACCGATATTGAAATCGATATTTTGTCGATATTTATCCGATATTTAACTTATTTTTCTACCAATTGTATTCATCTATTTTCCTACAAATTGTAGGATGAATTCACCGACTGTATCATGAAGTATACGTGTAAGCCATCAAATTTGTTTCGGATGTTCACATCTCTAGGACTCCTCCTTAAAGGACATGTCCATTGCGGGTGACATTGTAGTGAAAAAATATTGTTGAGTCGTGAATTTACTTCACATAAAAATGCTATATCATTACATGAGTATATTTTGAGATTGTTGTGCATATTTATGTTTTTATATTTAAAGTATCAAATATTTAATCCATAATCATATTTTCATTTTAATAATCATTCAAAAAAATTAAAATTTCACTTCTTCTTTATTGTCAACTTAAATTGACGCATGTGTTGTTGATAACACAAAAACTCCTGTGCACCAGATCCGTGCAATTTAGGTCGATTCGACCCGGATCCGTGAATTTCTTTTCTTTTTTTTTTTCCAAATTTTTGTCTTGACCTTTATGTTATAAATGTATGACCTTTATGTACAAACATCCGTACCTTTATGTCTTTAACTTAGAAAAAAAATGAAGATTTTGAACACAATTTGTATTGTATACCTTTATGTGATATCAATATGACTTTTATGTTATATTTATGTCACCTTTATGTACAAATATTCTGACCTTTATGTAACATATAAAAGTGCATAAAGGTCAGAATATTTATACATAAAGGTGACATGATATAATATAAAGGTCATATTAATATCACATAAATGTATACAGTTCAAATTAAGTTGAAAATCTTCATTTTTTCTAAATTATAGTACATAAAGGTCATGATAGTTCTAGGTCACACATTTATAACATAAATGTCACACTAATACAATATAAAGGTAACAACCTTAAGTAAAAAAAAAAAGCTAAATTCAAAAAGCACGTGGATTTGGGTCAAAACTGGGTCGACCCGGATTGCATGTACACCAAATGTAAACAAGACCAACTCTATTGATAATATAATTACATTTAGTTCATAATCATATTTTCATTTTGATATTTATCAAAAAAAATTAAATTTTCACTTCTTTTATATTGAGTAGTGGTGCCCGGTTTAATCAAACCGCTGGTTTCGGTTCCGAACCGGCAGTTTAGCCAATCGGGAAGGGGCTAATCAGAACCGAATTGGGGTATGTTCGGTTGCGGTTCCGGTTTGTAACCGGCTGTTCGGTTCGCCGGTTTATCCGGTTTTTTATCTGAGCGATCCGGGCCTTACACGTGACATTTAAAAAAAAAAATTCACGCGAACTGCCGGTCAACCGGCGGTTCCGGCCACAATGGCTACTTTTCGTCGGAGCTCCGACGACACTGTCATTTTTACAAATTTAAAAAAAAATCGTAAACCCGGCGGTTCAAACCTCCGGTTCACGATTCTCCAATATACAGAACCGGAACCGGACCGGATGAAACCAGTTCACGGTTCAAGTTTGGAACCGATACCAATCAACGGTTCCGGTTTCGAACTGACCGGTTCCAGTTTTTTCCAAACCGTGGGCACCACTAATATTGAGGATGTATCGACGTAAATTGGATTAATTATACAAAGAATACAAACTTAAATTGACGCATGTGTTAATGATAATATAATTACATTTAGTTTATAATCATATTTTCATTTTAATATAGTTACTTAACGAGTCCTAA
The DNA here is from genome assembly GCA_946896805.1 of Scutellaria galericulata. Classification (NCBI taxonomy): domain Eukaryota; kingdom Viridiplantae; phylum Streptophyta; class Magnoliopsida; order Lamiales; family Lamiaceae; genus Scutellaria; species Scutellaria galericulata. The sequence continues at coordinate 14,465,131 of OX335794.1, forward strand.
AAGTACTGGTCAAATTACATAAAGGTATTACATCATTTTCTTTTTTCACATTTTTGAAGTAATTTTGATGGTAGGTCAACTTAATTGCAAATGATTTCACATATTGCGACCATTCATTATAAGATTAAGGCAAAAACTTCTGTGCAACTGGTGCACCAGTTGCACGGAAGAACTTTATGTTATAAATATAGTACCTTTATGTACAAATATTCGTACCTTTTAAAATGAACATGCATAAAGGTATTACATTTATAACATAAATGTACTATATTTATAACATAAAGGTCTGTGCACTTCTGTGCAACTGGTGCACAGAAGTGTTAAAGATTAATGACAATGGAGAAAGCATCCAACAGTTATAGGATATACGTTAAGACAGCTTGCTCGGAACATATTCTAAGTATGCAACAACATGAAAATTGCTTACCAATCAGATTTAGATACACCCTACGTGTAAGCGCTGTTAAGACAAATCATCAAATTTGTTTCGATGTACATCTCTCTGGGTATTTGTTCAAGACCTTCCCCTTGAAGACATGTCCATTGTGGGTAACATCGTAAAGTTCAGCTGCGTAGACTCACACCTTGCTTAGACAGACACGATCTGCAATTAACAACCATATAATGAATTATTAATGCATAATTCAGATTATGCTTGCTTAGACAGACACGATCTGCAATTAACAACCATATAATGAATTATTAATGCATAATTCAGATTATGCTTATCTGGAGTTCCAGGAGGTGATTATCGAGAGTTTAGATATTTTTGTTAATAATGATATTTTGAGATTGCTACCCATATTTATGCTTTTATATTTAAACTATGAATATTTATATCAATAATCATATTTTCATTTTGATATTTATCAAAAAGAATTAATTTTCTACTTTTTTAGTATCAACACTTTGTCTAGATATATAAAATGGATTAGTTATATGAAGAATACAAACTTAAATTGACGCATCTCACATACTTCATCTGTATATGATTATGACTTCTATGAGTTGTTTGGGTAGGTGACATGTTAATTCTTTGATGTCTTTTCTTAGTTTATTAATGATAATATTTTTTTTCAGGCAATTTGATAGACAATAGATTGTAAATGAGTGTTAACATTTATAAAGAATTGTTGTGAAAAATATTCATTGTTGAGTACTGCATGTATTATCATTCATCAAGAATTGTAGTGAAAAGAATTTATTGTTGAGTCGTGAATTTACTTCACATAAAAATGTTATTGATAATTTGACTAATTGTTTTTATTGACATATATTAGTCGAAAGTAATAAATACCATTACATGAATATATTTTGAGATTGTTGTGCATATTTATGTTTCTATATTTAAAGTATCAAATATTTAATCCATAATCATATTTTCATTTTAATATTTATTCAAAGAAATTAAAATTTCACTTCTTCTATATTGACGATGTATTGACATAAATTGGATTAATTATACAAAGAATACAAACTTAAATTGACGCATGTGTTATTGATAATATAATTACATTTAGTTCATAATCATATTTTATTTTGATATTTATCAAAAAAAAATTTAAATTTTCACTTCTTTTATATTGAGGATGTATGGACATAAATTGGATTAATTATACAAAGAATACAAACTTAAATTGACGTAGGTGTTATTGATAATATAATTACATTTAGTTCATAATCATATTTTCAGTTTAATATAATTACTTAATGAGCCCTAAAGGTACTGGTCGTATTACATAAAGGTATTACATCATTTACATAAAAATATTACCTGAAATAAAATATAAGAGCATTACTCGTATCACGTAAATGTATTAACCACATAACATAAAGTATTAGTGTATTTACTTAAATGTATTACTTTAATTCATGTAAAAATGGTGTTATAACTTTATTGAAATATATTAATTGTATCACATATATAAGTTTTATTGAATAACTGTATGTGTTGTTTTGCATAAATGTATTACTTCATTTGTATAAAGTACTATCCGATTTTACTGAAATATAACGTAAATGTATTATTTATATCACGTAATATAACATAAAGGTATTACTACATTTACTTAAAGGTATTATTTTATTTTAATTAAAAATGATTTTATTATTTTATTAAAATATATTAGTTGTATTACATAAAAATATCAATTGTATTACATATGTGTTAGTTGTATCACATAAATGTTTTACCTTATTTACTAAAATATAACATAAATGTAGTATTAACATAACTAAAAAATTTGGTACTCATAACTAAAAGGTATGAATCGATTGCATAACTAAAATGTATGACATGTTTCACAGAATTGACAGAATGTGGACTTGGACATATATAGAAGTGTGTGAAGGCGTGTAAGTGTGTCTGGGATAGATGAAAACGAGTCGGGTCGAGTTGCATGTAGATCTGTACACCATATGAGTTTTTAATACAAATTTGTTAAAAATGTAAAATGCATACGTAGGTTATCACAAACATAATTCACTTACTTTATAATTTTAAAAAATCAATAATGATCTATATTTTAAAGTTTGTGAAAAAATGAAAGTCAAAAGTTTAACAAATGCCCATAGTAAAATAGGAAGATATATTTTATACATGTAGTCTAATTTTTATGTTATTCTTAGTTGGATCCCCTGGGACATGAACACAGTTTATGGCTTCGTGAATGATCATATAATGTTATGCTATTCACAATCAAAATTCATTTTCATAAGTTAATATTTATTTTCTAAATTGTGAATTGACCCAATTTCTAGATTGATGAAATATTATCTGTCACGCCCCGTTTTCTTTCGTACAAATTATCAGAGTTTTTCTTGTGGGCGTGAAGAAAGAAAGGGGAAAAGACATGCATAAAATAAAATAGAAAACTTTGGAAGAAATAGGAGAAGATTTTACAAATACAAATCCTCGGCATCTAGCCGAAATAAATAAAACTTTAACATTTGCAGCGGAAAATACATCAGGATCCATTTATAGAAAAGGGCGACATACATTACAAACGTGAATTTTTATAAAACATTGTTCCGACCAATTTTGAAGAAGAAACCAAGGGAGAAAACTTGATATGACACCAACCTCTCTACGCATCTCGACTCTCGTAATTTCCTGTAGTGTGAGTACAGGTGGGGGTGAGTGCGTTGAATACACTCGTGGTAACAAACTCCGTATCTTATAGCATGTGACAGGTATATAACTCAGAAAAAATATATAACAATTAACACGTAGGCACAGCACATAAAATGCACAGCACATACCTTTTCATTTAGGTGCGGCTCTTTCACCGTCTTACCCTAATAAAAACGGTTCCTCATACCGCTGGTGTAATTTACGAATCACCACTCCCTCCGTGATAAAAGCGGTTCCTCATACCGCTGGTGTAATTTACGGATCACCAATCCCTCCGTGCGTTTTTTAGGTGGACCTTAGGCCCTTTACAGTATAAAATGTGACACATTCTTCACAGCATATAATCACAGCATTTAGTATTTCACAATTCATGCATCAAAGTAGGGAAAACAGTAAACACATAAAGAATTAGAGTTTACCCCCACCTTGTTCGGTGGTAATCCTCGTGAAGTTCGACCCCTTTAAATCCTAAGTTCGTTCCTTTAGCTCAATCAAGTTGTCTCTTGGAAAAACTACTACGTTTCAGGGAACTAGTGTAGTCTTTCGTCTACGTTTCCTACAAGGAAAGAATCAAACTTGCAAGACAAACTAATCTTGCAAATTAAATTGCAAATGTAAAATCCCTTGCCAACTGGAAGAAAATCGTCGTTGCTTATCTTCCTCGTCTGAGCTCCGACTTATAATCTGTAAAGCTTGTAATAAAGCTCTCGGTGTGAATATTAACTCCGTGAAATCTCAAGCCCATCCGATATTCAATCGTCTAGAAACTACCCTTGTAATAGGCTGAACTTCACCATTGCACACTGCACTGCCACTCTGTGCCCCCATGCACCTTAGACCCTTCAAACGGACTCGCCTTGAAGTAAAACTTGGTAGGATTTCTCTCAACACATTGAAGAATACCCCATACGAACAGTTTTAAAAAACTCTTTCGTTAAGACCTTCTGCTCCGCGACTATTTCCGGTTCGGGTGCAGAAGCGCAGCCCCGACTTCGTAAAATTATTCCTTAGTCGTCCGACCTCGGATGGCCACCAAACTTGGTGGAGACCTTCCCCATGCACCCTAGTATATGCAGTAAAAACAGTTTTTCGATCCCTTCATCGAAAGTGCCTGAAACGGCGTGTCGAATGCTGCCTGCGCGCAGTCTTCGGCGCAGGCCCGTCATCCAAAATCTGCTGCAACTAGCTTCTTTCCGTCGCTGCTACCACCGACTCCGGCGACCCGCGTCGCCGGCGACTCACACCCGACTGACCACCTTACTACCACCTACTCATACGACCCATAACCACACACATAGCTACACTACAACTCAACCAAACACAACACGAAGGGCGGCCATCGGCCAGCCCCGATGCAGACCCGGCGTGCACCTACAGCACCCGACGCCCACCTCCCAGCGCACCCCAGCGCTCCCGTCGCGCCCAGCAGTCCCGTCCCCGGTGCCCAGCACTCCCGGTGCTGTCCAGCACTTGCTGCCGCTCCCGGTGGCACCTAAAACCTCGCAAACAACAGTCTACAACTCCGGCGACCAGCAGCAACGTAGCAGCATCAGCAAGGCAGCAACAGCAACGACGTGGCTGCAGCAGCGCACCAGCACCCTGCTCGATTCCCCAGCACCCTCCAACCACAATACTCAACACATACATACGTATATATATACTGACCCAACAGTGGCGCCGCAACCAGCGGCGCTACCACCTCGTACATCTGCCGGCGCAACCCTGCGCCGGTCCACTTTACTCGACGGCGGCGGCGGAAAGGCAGGGGGTAGGGGGTTCGAAATCAGAGAGGCCAGGGGAGGAGAGAATGGGAGAGAGAGAGAGAGAGAGCGCGCGGTGGCGACACTGCGCCGCCTACAGAGAGTGTTGAGACGAACCTTTTCGCTGGAATCTGGTGCCGGAGGTTGCAGCGGTGGCTTGGCTTGAATCAGAGAATAGGAGAAGAGAGATTGGAAAGAGAGAAACGTGAGTGATTGAGGGGAAGAGAGAGAGAGCTAATACACATTTCCCTTTTTCCTAAACTACCCTTATGTCATGTGTCCATTTCCCTTGCCATGTGTTGGTGTCCTTGATGGAGTGTCATCACTTCAACAAAAGGGTGGTGACTCAGCCTTGGCATGGATTGGTTTTGGGCTTCGGGTTTATACATAAATTGTATCTTAATCTAGGATATTATAGCTTACACCTTATATTTTTAATTAATTTTGCATATCCCACTTGCTAACTAAATAAAGAAAATTAAAACATTACACTTTAATTAATTTTGGGGTGTTACATTATCACTCTTCAATTCAATTTTATGTGGTATAGACCATATAAATTAAACATAGTCACAAAACTACACCAAAAAGTCCTAACATCTGAAAGATAAAGCAATTAACAAGCTGCAATTAGTGTTTCATGATTTTTCAATAAAAACAATATTAATAATAAATTATAGTTTGTCCCAGCATCTTTTTCATACTTTTATTATGTTAATTAGACAAAAGTCCTACAAATGTCGAAGAGTTGGGTCAAGAATGTTGTAGGTGAAAGCAAAGTGATTTACGCAACTTTGTTGACTAATGATCGGAATCTGCCAAAGTCATTAATTAATTCTCACGAAATTTTAATTCTTCCCCAACTTTTGCCTCACATAGGATAACAAAGGTGGACATAGACGCGTATTATTTTAATTTAATTTTTCAATATGCATTCGATTAATAGATAGTTCTGGAATTTAAAATCGAGATTGATACGTAGCTTTATCTTTTGAAGTTGTCACTTCAATAATCAAATTGCTCCTTTAAAAAAAAATTATTATTTAGTTAGTTACAAATCACTTTAAACAACTTAACCACGTGAATTAGGTTTTCTAGATCATGCATGACATACAGTTGTGAATTGTGATTCACAAAGCACTGTTTGGTGGTAAAACATCATAATATTGAATTCTTTTGTCATCAGATTTTTGATTTTAAGAGTTATGAGATCGTCCCAAGAATCAAAATTTGTAAAATATATTAAATCACATTTAAATGTAGACGGTTTAATCATGGGCGGACTTACAGAGCCCAGTGCTGGCCACAAAAAAAAAAAAAAAAAAAAAAAAATTATATATATATATATAATATCCCAACACTTTATTTTCATTGAATACAAGCTCAACCCATTTATTTAAGTTTTTGAAGCCACATTTATATTAAATACAAGCCCATTATAAATTTGTGCGGCCACCTTTATTATAAATACAAGCCCATTAGCCAATTTCTTTATTAAATACGCAGCCACAAGTTTGCGCAGCGAAATTGACATTTCCTTGCTTTTTTTTTTTTTTTTTCTTTTATCTTTCCTAAATATAAATACAAATATTGAAGGATAAAGAGACAACTTAAGAAGAATTTTCATCAACAATAAAGATCAACTCTCTGGAAATTTAGATGTGGATTTCTTGAAATCTTTCACCACATTATTCAAGGTAATGGTTTTTTTAATTCATTTAGTATGTTTATGAGATATGTATGAAAAAAAGTATTAATATTTGATCTTTATACTCTTTTTTTTTAATAAATATTCATGGGCTCTAATATTTTAATCTACACTAAGATGGGAGATGATTTACTTGAAAATTCTCTAATGCTTTATATTGAGAGAGATTTTGTTAAAAATATAGATATAGACTCAATTATTGATGAATTTTATGTTTTGAAGTCTCGGAGGGCACAACTTATGTAAAATTTGAAATATTTTTGTTATGTATAAATTTTAATGTGCCGAAACGTTTACTTTTCTGCCCACCCCACTATAAAATCCTCGATCCGCCCCTGGATTTAATTATTATATTTAATTATGAGGTGGAATATGAATTTAGTGAAATTCAGTCTCATAAAATGTGATTTGTGATGTACAGACTCAACTCAAATATTTACCTTTATTTAATTATAGTTGATTTTTTTTTTCGTACGCTACAATGCTAAGAGAAGAGGTTTAAGAATGGAAAAGAGTTGGAATCATTAATAATAAACAAAATCAATAATGTCGCAACTAATAATATTCAATATTTTTTTTTTTTGTGTGAAAATATTGCCATCATAAAACCTTTATTCCTTGCTAGATTCTTCCCTTGAAAATTTTTATCAATTTAATTAGATCAATCACTTTTAAACTATTTGATCAGGACCTATGTGTACGTAGTTATTAGTGGAGCCTGATATGGTAACTTAGCATTCTAATTTTTTTTTAATCAATATAAAAGTAATGGGTGCAATATGCCTCTTTACAATTTTATTTATTTATTTTAGTTATAAATAATTATTATTGTGAATTAATTCAAGTGTAGCTTTAATGACTCAATCTTGTTTTCAATTATTTATTTTTTAAATTTTATGCAACTTTATTCCAATATTATCTATAAGATCATTATTTATAAAAAGATCTACTAATTTTCAACATAACATATGAATTTAGCTAAATTTAGGAATCGATAAATAGGAAGTACCCCATATTTTGAAATTAATTAATTTGATTCTCTCTCAAAGTTTCTAAATTCTTTGAATTAGTAAAGAGTATATATTTTAGCCAAAATATTATGTATGTACCTTATTTTTTTGAGAAAACTCTAAAATAATATTACTTAAATAGAATATGATGGAATATTAGTATTACGTACGTTATCTCATGAAATAGAAACCAAACTCTCAAGCATATATGTACATAAGTGAAGATTATCTGCTCATACTACTTACTTATCATAGAATGGATATAACTTATTTATGAAAAATCGAAACATATATATATATATATATATATATATCTCAAATTTTTATCAAAATATTGATAAAATATCGATAAATATTAATATATGTGGCTTAATGGTACAAATTATAGGCAATATCGGTGAACTATCAGCAAAATATCGGTGGAATATCGAAAATATCAATAAAATATCGGTAAATATTTGTATTGAAATCGAAAATTTCATCGTATTGGTAAATATTTGTATTAAAATCGAAATTTTCATGCTTGTAATGTAAATATTTGTATTAAAATCGAAATTTTCATCCTTGGTTACAAGCGCAGTCTAAAAAAGCAAAACAAATATTTGTAGTATTAAAATCGAAATTTTCATCCTTGGTTACAAGCGCAGTCTAAAAAAGCAAAACAAATATTTGTATTGAAATCGAAATTTTTATCCTTGGTTATAACAAACGGTAACAACAATTGGGAAACGGGTCCAAGCGCAACGGAAACAGTCTAAAAAACCAAAACAAACGGTAACAACAATTGGGAAACGGGTCCAAGCACAGCGGAAACAGTCTAAAAAACCGTACTTGTTTGCAAAGCAGAGTAAGGGCTTCATTATTTCAAAAGTGGCTCTTCTATTCATGTTGTGTATCATCATCGATTTTTATGGCCTTGGTTCTAAATCACAGATAGATAGATTAATTATATATCCTTTTTGACCTCTAAATTGATCAGTAATTCACTTCATTGATTACTATATATATTATTCCAAAGAGAGAAAATTAAATAATAATTGAACCAAATAAATAAAGTGTAAAATGAAGTCCACCACAATATATTAAGCAAAAACAAGCATCATGACCAAGAAGCATCCAATACAGTAGTTTCTTATGGACAGACATAAAAGAAGAAACAAACATCCAACACAGTTTGTCATGGACAGAGACTCAAGTGGCTGATGCAAACTTAAGATATGTGAGAGTAGTGTGATGATGAATGAGCAAGTGCAAGTGGTAATACTGCAGGTGGTATCGAGTTTGGCAAGATGAGTGACACAATCATCAATCAATACACGATTATCTTGTTCCAAAGGCTCTATATCAGAGTCAGGAAACGATGATACTTTTCAAGTGATTTAAGATCCAAAATAAACATTCCGGAGTTGTACGGATGACTTTGATTATAGTGAGGGGGTATTTCAGGGAGTTTTTCCCAGGAGTTAGTCAAAGGATCATACATCTCAAAATGAGTTTCACCAGCTTCTTCTAGATCATGATGATGGAATCCAGATGAGAAAACAAGGATTTTTTGGAGGAATGCATATCAGTTAAGCTCTCAAGCTCCGAATCCTCAAATTTCTTGTTGGTTGGACCAAGATCAAATATTTTAAGTGCGACTTTCCTTGATATTTGATGCCCTCACTACAATACAAATAACCCTAAAAAATATATAAGGTCCAACCTAATATACAAAAGCCTCATACCAAAATGGGTGTATCCAGCCCCATCCACATCACCTTTTGTATTTGTATTCCCGAATTCAAATCCAAATCCAAATTGACAAAATATATTTGGTATTCATCACCGAATTCCTTGTCGGCCGAACGGGAAAGCATCCAAACATGCCTTGATGATGTTGGAGGAGATTTTATATCCATAGCAATTCAAACTAGTCCCTACATACAATCAAAAGTAGCATAGAATGGGATTAATAAACAAGATTATGACTAGTCTTGAATCAGTTAATCCAATACGAGTAATGCTATTCCACAACCCATCCATAACAATTTTAGGAATTTCAGAACCTAGATTACCAAATCTCTATACAATCATATCAAATTATTACTATCTTTATCTAAAAACATATTATGTAACCAATTTTATGTGGTATGGGCCATAGAAATTAAACATAAGGCCCCGCTAAAGGACCAAAAAAATCGCGAAATATTGCCGATTTTTCGGCGATATTTCGAGATTTTGAGGACACCGATATAGAAAACACCGGTCATATTTTTTCGACAAAAAATCACGACAAATCGGCGAAAAATCGTTTTGGAGCAAAATATCGCGATAATATCACGATATTTTGGTAGTGCGTTATAGCCACGCGCCTGATGTCTTTTTTTTTTTTTCTTTTCTTCTTTCCTGAATTCCTGCTGATTTCTTTTCCATTTTTCTTTTTCTTTTCTTCCTTATTTCTTTTCCTTTTTTATTTTCCCTTTTCATTATGAATTTAATTTAAGTAAATATTTTTTTTATTATGAATCTTTTTATGGTGTATATTGAGGATATCTATTAAAATCAAGTTATTTATGTCTCTTTTTATATATTTATATTTTTGTCTATGAGTGATTAATAGAGCAAACAATTACTTTAAACAAATTTAGTTAAATTGTTTAAAATAAATTAGTACACTAGCATTTAGGTTCCTCTCATAATTTAATTAAATTTAGTTAATTTTTTAAAATTTAATAAAAGGATTATGATGTATATAATATTAATGTATTTCTATATTTATTGTAAATATATAATTTTATTTGAAATTTTAAGTTCAATATATGTATTACTGTTAGTTATAATATTATGTAAAGTACTAGATATATTTTTCAATTTTTTTTATAAAGTTTTTAAATTTTTTGTGTAAAAAACCTATATTTCCACCGAAATCGATATATCCGTCGATATTTTCGTAAAATCAAGGTACCGATATTTCTACTAATACCGATATTTTTGTCCTTGCCCCGCTATACACACCCCACCATCTTCTAAACTCACCTCATAAAATTAAATATAAATAAAATTATATAGATAAAAACAATTATACCCTTACTAATAATTTAAATAAAAAAAAACAATCTTAAATATAAATTTCAACACACCCATCTAAATTAATTACTAAACGCAACTCCATTTTACACACCTTCTTCTTCTTCCTCATTATCTTCTTCTTCAAACTCCATTAAAATTTAAAAAACAAATTTAAAATATTAAACTCATCCCTTTAGTTAGTCAAAATTAAAACATTATGGAACAAGAAAACAAACTTAAAACCTTAAACCCATCCCTTTAGTTAGTCAAAAAACATTATGGAACAAGAAATAACACATGAGATGGGCAATGTAAGTTCTTAAGTTTTGTTCTATTGATTTATTTTTTTGTATAGTATAAAAGAAAAAAATCTGCGAAAATCGCGATCGGCCAATACAGGCCGAACACAAGGAAGTATGTTCAGCCTGCATTGGCGGAACACTAGGAAGTACGTTCGGCCTATATTGGCCGAACACCTTCCAATCCGTTTGACTAATGGTTAAACATCTATCAATCCGTTCGCCCACTGGTCGAACACACCATAATCCGTTCAGCCACTAGTCGAACATACTACATTCCGTTCGGCCGACCAGGGCCGAATGTCCCGTCCAAATTCAATAGTTTCACACAATTCCATCTCTTTTTTTTTTTTAAATTTCCATCAACCTATAACATGATTTCCATAAAAAAAAACCTTCTAAACATGATTTCTAAACAATTTACATTCTATTTCAAACAACATTAAACAAGTTTAATATAATAAATTCATAATCTATGTACAAAAAATCCAAGTATGAACTAAGGTTAAAAAATTCATCTATTGTAGGCTCTAAAATGTGAAATCGAACTCCCCAAAACTTGTTCGAATTAAGATCGAACACTTCAATCGAATTGATTTCTAACCAATTTAGGGTTAGGGCTTGTGGGTTAGGGTTCTTCTTTATTCAATTTGATTGAAAAATAATAATTGGGGATGTGGAGGTGGTGTTGGGGTGTTAGGAAATCATTTAGTTTTGTGTTTTAATTTAATTTTTTTGTATAAAAGGATATATTTGTAATGTGATGGGATGTATTTAAAAGATTTAAGTAAAATTGATTTAATTGTTGGTGTATTTAGAAATTGGAGTGTGTTTAGAAGATAATGAGGTGTGTATAGATGGGCCCTAAACATAATCACAAAACTACACCAGAAAGTCGTAACATCTGAAAGACAAAGCAATTAACAAGCTGCAATTAGTGTTTCATGATTTTTTTTAATTAAAAAAAAATTATAGTTTGTCCCAACATCTTTTTCATACTTTCATTATCGTAACTAGTATAAAGCTGTGTAATGCACGAGATTTGAAAAAAAAAATTTTGAACTTGATACAATTTTAAAATTTTATTATATTATATATAAAAATATAAATTTATGGTTTGATGCAATACATGTCGCCTAATTTAGTATTAAAAATACAAAATGTGATTAATATATTATTTAAGTGTTGGAATGTATTTGTAAATGAATATAAAAAAATTATTTATTATTTTGAAAAGAAAAAACATTACTATGTTTATTGTATTATTCACCATTTCCACCATTTTTTAGTTTCATTTTTTAGCTCCTGTTTATTTATTTATATTGTTTATCAATTTTTTAAATTAAGCAAATTTCAAATATATAATAATTTCTATATTAAAAGTATATTATTTTAAAAAATATAACTAAAAATTCTTATATTATTTAGTAATATTTATTATAAATATTAATTTAAAGTTATTAATTAATCATTAAAAACTATTGTATTTAAATTTTCATTTATTAAAGATTTTAGTTTTAAAAATAATTATTATGAAAAAAATTGTGAACTTAACCCGTGATATAAGTGGTTTTATTTTTATATATATAAAATTAAACAAAAGTCCTACATGTGTCGAAGAGTCGGGTCAAGAGTGTCGTAGGTGAAAGCAAAGTGAATTACGCAACTTTGTTGACTAATGGTTGGAATTTGCCAAAGTCATTAATTAATTCCCACGAAATTTTAATTCTTCCCCAACGTTTGCCTCACATAGGATAAAAAAAGTGGAAATATATAGTCGCGTATTATTTTAATTTAGTTTTTCAATATGCATTTGATTAATAGATAGTTTTGGAAATTCAAAATCGAGATTGATACGCGTAGCATTATCTTTTTTAAGTTGTGTCACTTCAATAATAAAATTTCTTTTTTTTTTTTTTTAAGAATTGTTATTTAGTTACTTCAGTTATAAATCACTTTAAATTATTTAACCACGTGAATTAGGTTTTCTAGGTTATGCATGACATACAGTTGTGATTAACAAAGCAATGCTTGGTGGTAAAACATCATAATGTTGAATTTTTTTATCATCAGATTTTTTTTATTTTAAGAATTATGGGATCGTCTCAAGAATCAACTATATAGGATCACATTTAAATATAGATGATCTAACTGTATTTAATTATGAGATAGAATGTGAATTTAGTGAAATTTTGTCTCATAAAATGTGATTTGTGTTATACAGACTCAACTCAAATATTTACCTTTATTTAATTATAGTTGATTTATTTTTCTAGTCTACAATGCTAAGAGAAGAGATTTAAGAATGGAAAAGAGTTGAAATCATTAATAATAAACAAAATCAATAATGTCGAAACTAATAATATTCAAAAAAAAAAAATTTAATATTGCCATCATAAAAACCTTTATTCCTTGTTAGATTCTTCAGTTATAAATCATTAAAATTATTTAACCAACTGAATTAGGTTTTCTAGGTTATGTATGACATACAGTTGTGATTCACAAAGCAATGCTTGGTGGTAAAACATCATAATATTGAATTTTTTTGTCATCAGATTTATTATTTTAAGAGTCATGGGATCGTCTCAAGAATCAACTATATAGGATCCACATTTAAATATAGATAATCTAATTGTATTTAATTATGAGGTAGAATGTGAATTTAGTGAAGTTTTGTCTCATAAAATGTGATTCGTGTTATACAAACTCAACTCAAATATTTAATTTTATTTAATTATAGTTGAATTATTTTTCTACTCTACAATGCTAAGAGAAGAGGTTTAAGAATGGAAAAGAGTTGAAATCATTAATAATAATAAAAAAATCAATAATGTCGCAACTAATAATATTCAATTTTTTTTTTGAAAAATATTGCCATCATAAAACCTTTATTCCTTGCTAGATTCTTCCCTTGAAAATTTTTATCAACTTAATCAGATCAACCACTTTAAACTATTTGATCAGGACCTATGTGAAGTACGTAGTTATTAGTGGAGCCTAATATGGTAACTTAGCATTCTAATTTTTTTTAAGAGTTTATTACTCTTTTTACCCATTAATTTATCTGGTCTGACAATTTCAACCATTAATTTTTCAGACGGGCAATTTTGTCCGTTAACTTTGAAAATTAAAAAATTTAAGTTAATTTCAGCCTGAAAGGCCAAATTGGGCAACCAAACCCTAATTTCCGGCTATTTAGCCCAATTTGCTGAGTTTTGGCTTACAATTTTATCCTTCAACTTTTAATCTATTTTTATTTTTCTTTAACTTTTTTTTTAATACTCTTGTATTACTTTTAATGTTATTTAGTAAAAATCATTAAATTGGGCCAAATAGCCCGAAATTAGCGATTTCAGCTCAATTTGACCTTTTGGCTTTCAGGCTGAAATGGGCCTAAATTTTTGAATTTTTAAAAATTAAAAGATAAAATTACTAGTTCAAAAAGTTAATGGGTGAAAATGTGACACACGATAAATTATTGGGTAAAAAAGATAATAAACTTTTTTTTAATCAATATAAAAGTAATGGGTGCAATGTGCCTCTTTACAATTTTATTTATTTATTTCAGTTATAAATAATAATTATTGTGAATCAATTCAAGTGTAGCTTTAATGATTCAATCTTGTTTTCAATTATTTATTTTTTTAAGAATTTTATGCAATTTTATTCCAATCTATATGGTCATTATTCCTTAAAAGATCTACTAATTTTCAACGTAACATACAAATTTAGCTAAATTTAGGAATTCGAAAAATAAAAATCCCATATTTTGAAATTAATTTGATTCTCTTTCAAATTTTCTAAATTCTTTAATTTAAATTAGTAAAGGGTATATGTATTAGCCAAAATATTATGTATGTACCTTTTTTTTTTTTTCCAAACAAACTCATGTGAGACGGTCTCACGAATAGTTGCCGCGAGACGGAGCCCCATCACACACAAACATGTGAATTGTAGGGTTTATATTGTGGATGATTGGATTGTAGATTGACCCGTCTCACGTAATGCAATAAAAATTCGTGAGACGGTCTTATAAAAGACCCACTCATTTTTTTGACAAAACTCTAATGTAATACTACTTATCATAGATTGGATTAACTTATAAGTAGTCAAGATATTGACATGATTTATGAAAAATCGAAACAAATATTTGTATAATGTCAAAAAATTCTAAAGCATGCGTTGATTCTGGAAAGCTCATCTAATTTATATTTTCTGTCTGTTTAGAAGGCAAGTCATTGCTCCGTGCTTGATGGGGATTGATCCACTAATTAAGTAATTTCTTCAGCAATATTATTTCAACATGCATGATGGAAACGAAATGAATCATAAACAAAACAAAAACCAAGAATATACCAAATTTCCTTTATTCTTTAATTTGGAAAATTTAATTGGATTGATTGGAACTTGTTCAACAAAACTTGGTTCATTGAATAAATCAAGCTCAAGTTTGAGAATACTTGGTTGATTAACTTGTGGGCTAGTACTCCATTAAATTTAAATACTAATATTTTAACATTTTAATATAATTTTTACGCTTCTATTTACGATAAATATATATATATATATATATATATATATATATATATATATATAATTAGAGCTACTTTTCTGAGTAAAGTTATAGATTTTAGGACTATACAGTTTTAATGAATATTTTAATTCAAAATTTATGTTATTAAACTCATTTGGTCTCAAGTAAACTAGTGAGCCAAATACAGTCAATAAATTAAGTTTGGACTTGGCTTAATAATAAATGATACTATTAACTAAACTAAAATAATCAGAAGATAGACTTTATAATCACATTACTTTTAATTTGATTAAATGTGCTAGCTGGGACTAAAATTTATAAATAAGTTTGAACGTATTAGAATCAAATTAAAAGATAATTTTAAGTGTAAACGTTTCAGTAATCATCCTAAAAATTGAATTTTTTGTTATAGTATTGTATTTGGTCTCATAATTCTATATTATTTATTATTTAATAATCAGTTATATAATATGAGAGATTCCAATAGAGTAATCCTAATTTTTCTAGATGCAGTCATCAGAGTCAAAACCCGAACCTAATTAAGTCGATAGATGCAATAATTAACATTAAAGAAGACTTGATATGCACTAGCATTATTGAGCAAGGCTCTGAGTCATTTCTTTAATTTGAAAAGTTGAAAATCCAAACACAATTTGTCAATGGCCTACCACCGTAAACTGTACGTAATATATAATTAATAAATGTAAAATATTATTAATAATAAATCTAATTTTATGAAACCACTCAGTGACAATTCATAACTTATAATATAGGATTTCTTTAGTAAAACTGAGTGTGGATGATGGCTCTATCTCAAAACGTTAACTCAATCAATAAAAAAAGTCATGTTTTAAACAACATTTTGTTTAAAGAAACTATTCAAAAGTCGTAATTAGTTCTTAATTAATAGAATTATAATAATACCCTTACAATTATTAACTTATAGTAATAAACTTTGAATAATTGATTTAATGAATAAATGATGAGTACAACTGAGACTTCATACTTTATGTAATGTTAATATTTTCGAGAATAAAATGTGGCAGCACAGTGGAATATGACTTTTTCTCTTTAATAGATGATGAAAATATAAATCATTCTTAGGATATTTTCAGTAATACATAAAAAAATACTGTAATTTTTATATTATTTTCATGTAAATGCTATCACTCGTGTCTTTACATTAAAAAGAAATATTTTATAATATTTCATAAAAGCAAAAGGAAAAAAATTTAACGCGAGATTTGAATTAACGCTACGATTACAATTGAGATGGTTTACTGTGATAATCTAACATTGTTAGAGTGAGAAAAAAAAATTTGTGGAGAATTGAGCGCACCTCTAGACCATCCCTGACAGTGTGCCAAAACACTAAAGTTGGGTGTGATTTATTCTTTAGCAGTGCACCAGATTTTCACAATATTTTTTTTTTTCTGGCCAGGTCAAGAGTTGCGTTACTTATTTTCTTTTTCTTAATTTCATTCCTTTTTTTTTTTTTTTGTTATACTTTGAGTGTTATTAAATGTTATATCACAAATAATATAACGGAAAGTTATATTAATTATATATGTTTAATGATATGATATGTTGTTTGAATAATAATAAAAATCGTGATTATTTAAATGTACTAATTTTTTTAAAAATAATACTCATAAATCATAAAGATTAATAAATTAAATTAAATACGATATTTAAACATTATATTATGATAATGATAAAATTGACATAAAACTAATAATAAGAGCTAAATATTATACTAAATAATATTTAAATATATATGATTTTAAATTTTAACAATTATAAAACAATAAAGATCAAAATTTGATGAATTAACAATAATAGTGAAGTAAAAGATGGCAAACAAAACAATAATAAAAAAAATATGGATTTTATTGATCTAGATATTATAAGAAAGGTAACTATGTATAAAAGATAAAACTTATTGATCCTTAAAAAAATTGAAACTATAAAAATAAGATTTCGAATTTAGATTTGAAATTATCAAATTAAAGTTGAAACAATCAAAGTAAGATTTCGAATTTAGATTTCAAACTATCAAATTAAGGTTCAAAATTTAGCGGGTTCGGCATTCTTATAGAGACGCTATAGTTTTCTTTCACATGAACTGACTTGGCTATCAAATTATATATATGATGTTTTAATTAAAGATACGAAAATATTTATATCAGGAAAATCAAATTATTTTTTTATCATTGTAATCAACTATGATAATATCCATGTTATTATATAATTTTTGTCTGATTTTGTACTAAAACGTAATTTTATCAACTTTTTCGATATTATGTAATGCATTAAGAATACATTAAGAATATAAAATGGTTGGCATTGCCAGACATAATAAAAACAAAAGATTAAAATAAGAAAAAAAAACACACACAATGAAAGAATTGATGTGGGAGAATTTGTGAGTCAATATTTAGAGTAAGCAAACAACCAATTCCCAAAGCCATACGTCTCTGATCTGGCAAATCCGACCACGTCGGCCCACATCTTTGACCTCATCATTCTCTCGTAAAATTTTCATATAAAAAATCTGTATAAGATGGCTTATAAATATAATTTTATGAAATGAGTTCTATGGTTTATGATTGAAGTTCATTTTCATAAAACAATTCTTACTTTTTTGAATTATGGATTTTGGTTGATTTGTGTTTTATGAAATTAGATAGAGATAATTTTATATTTCCACTCAAATTTTCAAAAACTAAACATACATTTTCTTGAAAAGTTTCATACTTTCTTAGTTGTATTTATAAATATTAAGCTATCACAATTTTTTTTTTTTTTTTTTAAAGTTTAGCTAGCTTCTATTTATAACAACAACAAATAAATAAATAAAAGCGGACAAACTCAATTCTTATGCATATAAAATTGTAAGAACTTACAATAAATAAAATTTCACAAATATAAAAATATAGATCTTCATAACTATAAATAAGAGTAAACACCCCATGTATACGTAAATACATATATTATTGTATTTCCTTTAATCTCAATTAAATATTATTTTAGAGGTCAAATTTTGTTTTCAATTAATGTCGTTTTAGACTTTTATTCAATTTTATTCTCTAAATATTTCTACTAAATATTTCTTACCTACAATTTGAAATTAATGATTTTTATGGAAATAATTTAATATTTTTTTAATTTTGAATTCTAAATTTTTAATCAGTTAAGAATGTTGATGTGCAAATCTGGATACAAGCACACAACTAAGCAAGGGTTAATTTGAGCTCGGAAGTTTCTATGCTTGATCAAAAGAGCAAGGTCAATTATGATTGGTCAAATCTGGTTAATTAGATTGAGTTAGTATTATGCTTAATGAAATCTTTGAGCATAAATTTTCCAACTCTTATAATCACAAATGATCTCATATTTATAGAATCGGATTATAGAAATCAAATCTACTTTTGCTAGAATTAAGGGATCTCAATCTAATCATACATTATAACTATGATGAGATGAGCATCCCTGAAAATGCTCATCTTGATATGTTGGTTGATTTTAGATCACGGCTTCTTAAATTTGGATCAAGATGATGGTACAATAAAACATATATTTATTAAAGAAAAGGGTAAAAAAATGAAAACTCATCCCAAGTATACATGATTTTACAATTTACTATATCATTTATAAATGTTTTCATTTTACTATATCAAGTACACGGATTTTACAAAGAACAGTAATTCCGCCTGCCACGTCATTTATAGATGTCACATGCCTTTTATAAGGGTAAAATTGACTTTTATCTTCCCTTTCTTCATTGCTAAACCCATCTATTTTCCCCCTTTCACATGCAAATGTTTCAAATCATGGAAAAACCATCTCCACATTATGCCTCTTAGCCCTCTTTCTCATAATCCTTGTTTGGCTTCTTCTCCACCAAATCGAAATCATAATATGTTGCTCACTCTAACTTTCCAACAAAAAACTAAAAAAAAATTATTTTGTATTCTAAATTTTTTGTTTCCACTGGTTATCAATGGCTCATATATCTCTACCCAAGTCTAACTCTGAAAAATAACTCTCTTCCTTAGAGGGGCCACCACGACCCTCATCGGCATCACTCCTTCTCCATCAATGTCGACACGCTCCACCCTCTTTGGAGCTCAAGCACAAATTTCATCAATTGGGAATTGACTCCTCTCTCTCTCTCTCAAAATTACTTATATATGCTCTTGCCCCTCACATAATCCTCTTTGATGCTTAGAAATACACATCTGTTCTTGTAGGACAATAGTTTTATTAAATAATTTGTTGATTTATGGTTACAGTTTGAATTGCATATACATAAAAAACAAAAACAAAAAGAATTAGGCTATTTTTGTTTAGAAAATTGCATATATTAGAAAGAAACTGAAATTTGTTTAGAAATTTTAGAGATAACTGAAAAATTCATCAAAGACCGCTTGAATTTGAGAGAGATAATGGAAGAAGAAGAAAGGTCAAGCATTGAAGAAGAAGAGAAAGTGAAAAGATGATTTTACCCCTCATAAAAACACATGACATGCGCATGATCGACTTCAAGCTGAAAAAATGGAAAAAATGATGTGACAGACTAAAAAATGACGTGACAATCGTAATTACTGCTCTTTACAAAATCCGTATACTTGATATAATAAAATAAAAACATTTATAAATAATATAGTAAAGTAGAAAATCACTTGGAATGGATTTTCCTTTTTTACCCTAAAAAAATGATAAAATACACATGACATGGAATTGATTGGAATTAAGGAGATTATTTGTTTTAGAGACCAATTCCGCGTGTTTCAACTTTAGGTGGTCCCACCAGCCGCAGAAAAGGTCAATTTCTTAGACTCATACTTCCAACCCACATTAAAAAAAAGGACGACAAAACAGGTAGATTTGATACCAACTCACCATGTTCCCATACGCTATTTTAATTTTACAATCAATAAACTAATTCTATTTATAAGTCTTTTTTCTTTATTTATGTTTATTTCAGAACAAAGAATTTATGAATTGAATGAATATACCTCAACTAATTAAGGAATTTATGATTTAAGATTGGAAAGAAAATCAAATTGATTCCATAAAAAGTATAATATTAAATTCCTAAATTTTGGCTAAGAAATATTAATAGAAATAATTTGGGAATAAAATTGAATAAAAGTTTAAAACGACATTTAATATGAAACAAAATTTCTTATCCAGAAACGGAGGTAGTATTTTCTTAGAATTCTTAGTTAAATACTTTGGATGTTAACGCAATTAAACTTGTGGTAGTTAAAATTAGTTTTAGTTCAATAGTTAATATAATTAGGTACGTATATTTAAATGAGATCTTTAATTTTATCTCCTCCAATCAAAAAGTATGTAATTATTTAATTGTAAATATCTTTTCTTAAATTATTCTATTTATGTGCTAACAAATAAATAAGTTTAATTTTTTTAATAAATCTAAATTATATTTTCAGTTCATTATTTTACATTGTTAAAATAATATATCTGGTTTTTAATTGATATAATTATAAAAAGAAGATGAGATGGTGGGTAACGAGACCCTCTCATAATGATTATTAAGGTTAAAATTTATATGAATGTGTATTTTTTAAATGAGAATATGTCACATCGGATCCATATTAAGTGTTAGTCACACTCATTGTTGCGAATTTCCTAATCAATACTTCATAATATTTTATGTGTAAATTACAAATTAAGACAAACATCTTATTTCTGATTTAGATAACCTTTAAAATTTATTATTATAGCTTCAAAAACATGCCGTCTACATATACTTTTTCCATTTCAAAATAAATGTCGTTTTGAAAATTTTGTCATGCATTAAAGAACATATATAAAAGTTAGACAAATATACTCTTAACTAATCAAGAAATTTAGGATTCAAAATTAGAAAGAAAATCAAATTGTTCCCATAAAACATACTCCCTCATATGAATTGTCTTTTTGGAGTTTTTGTCATAAATTAAGGAACACATGATTTGGACAAATATACCCTTAGACAATATTTATCTCGTCCATCCATTCTAAAATTAAATTGACTCTTTCTTTATCTATTCCTGAATTATTTCATTATAACTTTCCTAACTTAATATAAATTTAAAATTAAGAAATCTTTTAAAGATTGAGATTGGGGTAAACTTGGAAAAATAACGACAAAATAGCTAAAAGGACAATTAATATGAAACAAAATTTTGACTCTAGAAAGACAATTAATATGAAACGGAGATAGTATCATATTAAATCCCTAAATTTTAACTAAAAAATATTGAAAGTGATAATTTGAGAATTGAATTTCATAAAAGACTAAAACAACACTTAATTTGAAATAAAATTTAAAATTTAGAACGATACTTATTTTGATACGAAGTGAATATCATTTTTCACCCTAACAAACAAATTACGATTTTAAAGTGCATGCAAACGTAACCAAACACTATCTTAATTAGATCATAAATTTATAAACCCAGATTAAACAACTATTAAATTTCACTTTAATGATTTAGAACGTCGTCACCTCAATTCTTTTAAATATATCATAAAATCCAATAGAATAAAGTTCCTATACATACGATCCTAATAATATTTAGTTAATTGTTGAATCAAGGTTTGCTAATTATATAAGGATAATTCTATAGTACACTAGTGGTATTAATATATCAATATTTTTTATTGTGGTGATTTTGTGCAAAGTAATTTTTGTATTTTGGGCTGTGGGTTGTGGGATATTGGCTGTGGAAGAATGACACTCTTGTGCACAAAATGTACAAATCTAAATCTATGCACACCAAATACTATTATATTATATGAAGTAATACGGTTATATTATATGAGTAATATTGTTAAAACTATATATAATATAACAGTATCACTCATATAATATAACAGTATTACTTCATATAATATAATAGTATTGTTGTGTACAGATTTGGATCTGTGCACCTTGTGCACAAAAGTTTTTGCCGCTATGGAATGTATTGGGTCTCTTTGCACTGATTTTAAATTCTGGGTTACAATACATGTAGGTCATTTCACTGATTTCTTTTTGCTACATGTATTTGATGTTGCTTGAATCACACCACACCAATGGTTGTAGTGATTTAATTAATCATTGTAAATTAATTATTTAGTAGATATAAATCCAAATCATTTTAAATGAATTACCAAAAAAAATATTGATCTTGCTACATGTATTTCGTTTGCATATGAATTAATCTTTGCATTGATTTAATTAATCATTGTAAATTAATTATTTTGCATATATAAATCCAAATCATTGTAAATGAATTACCACAAAAATATTGATTCATTTCAAAAAATAATATTTCATCTTTAAAATGAAACATATATATTTTATATAGATTGAAACAATGAATTAATTTCGATAAAATAGGATGCAACCAATATCCGATGAAATATGATGCAATTGATGCAATGATTTTGAATGTAATACATTATTAAATTAACCACACAACACAAAATTGATGCAACAATGATTTTGAAATGGATGCAACAACGATTTTGAACGGTGATTTTGAATGCATGTATCAATGATAAAAATACATTACCAAATTAACAACACAACACCAAAATGGATGCAACAATGATTTTTAAATGGATGCAACAATGATTTTGAATGCATGCCAACAAATCAATTAATAATAATACATTACCAAATTAACCACACGATTTTTAAATGGATGCAACAATGACAAATTATTGGTTCGATCTTATTTTGTCTATCACTTAAGAACAAAAGATTCTTATTTAGCCTAAGTATGCAATGATAGTGATAGTTCACATTAATTTTGTAACGTAGGCCTAACTACTGTAAAATCAATTGATTTTATCCTTGTTAGGATGATTTTAATTATATATTTATGTTGAAATAACTTATTGATTTTAAAATCATTTAATTTGGATCAATTCAATAAAATTTAGATTTCATATTTAAAATAAAATTTGTATATTTTATGTAGATTGAAACAATGATTTTTAATGGTAATCATGTATTATTGCATCCACATCATATGATAGGATCATTGTTTTGAATGTTAACCAAAACAATGATTGTTAAAAGATGAAATCAAATATGTATTTCTTCAATTTAATATAGTAATTTAGTAATAATATATTTGAGAATATACCGTGTATCAAATCAAAATCAAAATTTAAATCCAAATCGTTACAAAATCCAAATCTTGATATTGGTATATATAGTAATTCGTTTGAGATACTAAAATCTATCCAAATCGAAGTTCATATCCATATCTGCTAAAATTATGGTATCATTAATTGTAACTGAATCTTATATAATGGTTTGAGATACTAAAAAATCTGTATATTCAAAAGATTATGGTAACATGGATCGAAATTGATGCATTATTAAATCATAAATCATATACAATGTTTCATTTGATAAAATATGATGCAACCAATATTCGATAGAATCTGATGCAGCCGATGCTGATTTTTATTTTTAATGCAATGTATGAACTAATAATAATATAAACTAACCACACAACACCAATACAAGAAAAATAGATGCAACAATGATTTTTAACTTTAATCATGTATTAATATAAACAAAACATATTAAACAACAATCGACAACTAACATTATAATGTTTGAAGATACACTAATGGGGTTGTTAATGATCGTTTAGTTGCACAATGAAATTTTAATAACAAGGATTACATCACGACAAAATTAAACATATCGAATATGGGTCTCAAATGATTCATCATCACACGATTGCATAATACCAGAAAATTTGATTGTGGTTTTATGGTTGCTATTAACAGCTAAATACAATAATCAGAGAATGTAGATATAGACTACATTGTCTGTGATATTAGACTTATTGGGGGAATTTTTGGATTTTACTGCATAACTTTTGAATATAGATAAAAAAATTAAAATGAAAATGAAATTAAGATCAGAATGCAATGATTTAAAATCTAATGATCGAAACATTGAGTATTAATATCACAGGTGTATTGTAGATGAACGTTATATCTTATTATTATAATTGTTAAATATTGAGGCAGATTAAAATAGAGGAGACGGAAAATAGTAAAGGTAGTGGACCAATCTTATTCGCACCTAAATTTGACGAGGCAGAGATGTTAAGATTAAAGCTACTGGTCAGTGACCTACTGTTTACTTTGCCTCCACTTTCTCTCTTTAACCCTCACCATTTCCCATCTCCATTTTGACCCCCTCTCTCCCTCTCTCTCCTCATTATATATATCTCTCTCGTCCCCATTCCTCTCTCCTTTTCTTCCAAACTCGATTCATGCTACCTTAACCTCACCAAAAAAAAAAAACGAATTAGTCAAGCGGCCATGGCCGTGGAGCTGATGATGAATTACAGAAACAACAGCTTTGTTTCTGAAGAAAACGCCGCCGTGGAAGCCGCCTCAGGCCTCCAGAGTGTGGAGAAGCTCATCAGATTATTCTCTTCTCACCCGCCGGAATCCGCCCCGGCCACGGCGGACTACGCGGCGGTGGCGGGCGCGGCGGTCGACAAGTTCAAGAACGTGATATCACTTCTGGGCCGGACCCGAACCGGACACGCCCGGTTCAGGAGAGCCCCGGTCATGACCTCTCCCACGTCATCATCGTCATCTCCGAACTCGGTGCTTCAAGATAATATAGTTACGTCTGATCAGCGTGACCTGCCTGTAGCTTTAGCAGAAGCTCACAGCAATTCTAGAATCTACTGCCCCACTCCTATTCAACAAGTGCCTCCCCCAGACTACCCTTACAATAATAGGCTCAAAGAATCGGCCGCGAAAACAATTAGCTTCTCATACTCGCCGCCGATATCTCGCGCGATCTCGTCGTTGAGCGGCGGCGGCGATACGGCGTCGTTTCAGATAATGAGTAGTGTTTCGAATTCGGCCGGAAAACCTCCGCTCTCATCGTCTTCGTCGTTCAAGAGGAAGTGCACCTCGTCGGAAAATGCCGCCTCCGGCAAGTGCAGTGGGTCCTCCAGCCGATGCCAATGTTCCAAGAGAAGGTCAGAGGAATATATATATATTTACTGAATTATATATGCATGGTTTTTTTTTTCTTGATTTATAAATTAATATATATTTAATTGCAGGAAGCAAAGAGTAAAGAGAGTGGTAATGGTTCCGGCGATAAGCATGAAGATGGCGGATATCCCACCAGATGATTATTCATGGAGAAAGTACGGACAGAAGCCCATCAAAGGTTCCCCACATCCCAGGTAATCTAATTTCTCTTTTTACATTATTATTTTAATTTGATGATTTTAGCTGCTATGTTTATTTAATTTGGCTACATAAGTTAGATCTGTTTAGTTTTATAAGGTAATGTAGTTAGCTTATATGTTGAAATTTGTTACATGATCAAAGATTGTCCAACAGCCAAATTCAAACATTAAATTTAGGGTTAATTTTATTTTTCCTAAGGAAGTATGACCATTTTTGTATTTTAGTTTATAATTCGCAAGGTAAAATTCTATTTAAAAATAAGACAAACTAAATCGTCAGGTAGAGTTTTTCTAAGTTTTTTTCACCATTAAATTAAGAAAATAATAAAAAACCACACCATAGATGCAGTGATACCCCAAGTGTACCATAGAACCATCTAAGTACACAAAGTTTGTTGTTTGCAACCTAATATATAGTAAAATTCCCACCACCCTTTTGGATCCAATAGCATGAATCACGCTATGATCACCACAAATTTGGGTAGATATAATCATTCAAAATCCCCAAATTAACCCTTCAAATTCAATGGACAAAAAATGCATATGATCTAATTGGGTGCAGGAATCTCTACGTTGCCAATTGCAAATTTTATATTTCTTAGACTAATAAATTCAATCTTGTATTTTATTTTATTTACTATAGATGAATATTATAAACTATGTATTAATCGCGGTATATACTTGCATGCAACAGGGGCTACTACAAGTGCAGTACGGTGCGAGGGTGTCCTGCTCGGAAACACGTAGAGAGGGCCGTGGATGATCCAACGATGCTCATTGTCACGTACGAAGGAGATCACAACCATTCACTCTCGGTCGCAGAAACACCTAGTACCTTGATCTTAGAATCTTCTTAACTTAATATTATATATATATATATATATATATATGGATCGTGTAATTATTCAATCTTCCTGCATGGTTTTAAAACTAGATTCTAATTGTCTTCACATTATGTGTGATCTATCTCGAAGGAGATGTTAGTTGAGTTTCTTTCTTCCTTGTACAACGTTGAATTCCTTGTTCTTGATCAATCGTTATGAAATTCGTGTGAACTTTGCTACCAAACTTGCGTAGTATAATGTGAAAAAGAAATACATGTATTAAATTCTTTGTTTTCTTACGTTACATTTCATATATCTGTACTATATATGTATTAATAGAATAATAATAATAAAAAGAATTGAAGGGATAAAGAAAAAGGGCATGGTGGATTTGGTTTGTGTGTTTGTGGAGGCCGATTTTCTATCTTTAATTTCTTTTTGTTATTATATTTTCTTGCTTTTGCTTTTGCCTACTTGTCCTTTTGATTCCTCATTCTTGCTTTTGGGATTTGCATTGGCTCAAATCTCAATAGATTTGTTTGTGTGATTTTAAAATTCCTCCAATATTTTGAGGATTGAAGTAGTTGATATTATGTGGATTTGATCCAAATCATCTATATATTGCACACATGTAACAGTGATTTACTCTAATTACAACGATTATAATTTTTACATAACAGTGATATGAATAATCAGTTATACAATTCATGACACAAACAATGGTTATTTGTGGGAAATTTGAACTTTCCACTTGAATTATCACATAATAAGTGATTTCTTTTCAAAGACTAGTTAAAGGTAGAACGTTGAATTAAGATGTAGAGGTGAAAGAGAGGTCATAGTCAAAATAAATGATGAAATTTAGGAGGGTTGACCAAGAAAAAGAAAAGGGGTGGAGTCGTTGGCAGTTGGGACGGCTAATTTAAGTGAAGTTAGATGGATGGTTCGCAGCATATTAATTTTGTTGTTTTGGTAATGGATTGTGGCTAAATTTTGGTTGGATTTGGTTAGTTGGTGTGTGTGGAATGGCATTCAATTTCAACCCCATTTTTTTTAGTTTTTTAATTAATTTTGACGGAAATATTGAGATTCCAAAGTCAAAATATGCAGCTGCTTTATTCACAATTCCTACCTCACTTAATGGGCCTACACTCTTTAACTCTATCTCTGTATTTTCCCCTCATAACAAATCCTTTATTTCAATAATTGTTTTAGATATTTCAAAATAATGAATATATTTTAGTTAATATCTAGTTGAATTATAGTATTTATTTTATTAAATGTCTAAATTCAAAAAAATTTCGCTCACCATTCATATTTAATGATTTTTTTTTTCCAATTGATATCTTAACTCAATTTTTTACGTATCTTTTACCCAAAAGTAGCTACCGCATAATTTGAAAACACAATTTACCTCAAAACATCAACCACACTGCATAAGTCATATGACTTATGTATTTTTTATATATATTTGGATGTCAATTGTATATTCGAGTTTTTCAAAGAATTTTGACCGGAAAAATATGTCAAATATGAGTTTGGGTAGCAATTAGAAAAAAAAGATCATAAAGTATGAGTAGTTATCAGATTTTTTTGAACTTAGACACCTATTGGAAAGAAAATGCAATTATTGAGATGACAATTTGATATTATCCATAATATATATATATATTAGGATAATAAACTAAACAAAGGAACACCAAACAAAAAATAACTAAGGATTTGATCAACTTTCTTGTTATTTAGCGAAAATAACATTGAGGACAATCGATTCGAACTCAATTCAAATAAAAATCATTCAAAATTCTAAAATTATTTTTGTTTAACTCGAATTCGAATCAAACGAGAATCATGAAATCGACCCATATATTTAAGTTAATTTCAAATGGGGATCATTTAATTTTGACGTATGACTCATACAGTTTGCCTGATGTTTGAGGGTGAATTGCATTTTGAAATTTCCGATAACTATTTTTGGTTGGAAAATCGATAATATGTCTAATATTGGGTTCGTCTAGGAATCTGAAAAAAATCGTAAGGTAAGGATAACAATGTGAAAACTTTTTAGTGTATACACCAAGTGGAAAAAGGTGTTAGCACATATTGTATTTTGATCTTAACTTTTTTTTTTTAAGAATGATAACATCTTTAAAGCTCGACAATATATATTCTCTAAATACTTTAACAACTTATTTTCAAAACAATATATAACATATTATAAAGTAAAAGAGCATTTAGTTATAAAATCTGAGAGTTATAAGATTCCTTTTAATGTAATTTTTTTAATTGATCTTATAAGGTGATTTTTTATAAATATAAATCTTTATTATGGTAATTGTACACAAATGATTTTTTATTTAATTTATGAACATATATATTAAAATATTTTATAATAAAAATATTTATTGAATTTTCTGGAAAAAAAAAAAAAGAAGAAGATATATAATATAATAATTAAATAGTGAGATATACAATAAAATTAGCTCGGAGCAAAAAGTAATAGAGTTTTTGAAACAAGAAACAAATATTCAAATCCTAATTAAATAGGTTAAATGGTCAAAAAAAATCCAATTTTTTTTTTTGAGTTTTTGTTATTTTAGTCAGTTATTTTATTTTTGTTAATTTATCCATGTTTTAAAAATTAGTTGTTATTTTGGCTCAATCAAGATTTGAGTTAAAATTATATGAGCTGGCAAATACGTGGCATACAAATAAATTAACTGTCAGTCCACATCACCTTAATCAACTTGCCTACTAATATTAGTTGTTCCACCTGTACTCCCCAGAGAAGAGGAGGAGGAAGTCCTTTCTTCTTCCAACGCTATTCTTTGATTAATTGTTGGATTCCCTTTGCAATGCCGCCTATACCGATGGCTTCCGATCTTCGTTTCCATTTCCTCTCCTCTTATTGTGCAGATAGGGATTTGATTCTTCTTCCTTCATCTGTTAGATTCGTTTGTTTTTTTGGCTATTTTGTAGGGATCTGCTCTCGATTACTCCAAAACTTTGGTTTTCTTTTTCATGAATATTAATGTTCTTCATTTTCTTCTGATTTGATTCATAATTTCTCTTTTTAACCGGATAAGTTATTTTATCACTGTTGTTATTTTGTAATTGTTCCAGAAAGAGAGAGAGAGAGATGCAAACAAACCTTCAACTTCTACAATATTGCTTAGATTTCAATTCAACTTTGATAATCAATGATCAAATAAAACTCCATCATATTCTGGAATTACTTAAGGGAGTGGGTGTTTGATTACTTCTTGCTAGAGTGCTCGTTCAGTGATTGAAGGGTGTTCCGACGGTTTGTCACAATGGAGATTTTTGATTTTGATTTTATTTTATTTTATTACAAAAGGATATAATCGGTAATTTGATAGGGGTTGTTCGATCCTATTTTCCACTGGCGAGTTGGTTCGTCACCCCAACAGCCAAGCCACCATTGCTCATCACTTCTCTGATCTTTGAGAGCGACGGGATGTCTTCTTCTTCTTCTTTAAGGAGTACAGCTTCAACAACTAATACTAGTAGGCAATTTGATTACGGTGATGTGCAGTGAGAGTTAGCTTATGCGTATGCCACATATTTGCCATTTTATTGAATTTTGACACAAATCTTGATTTGGTAAAAATAATAATTAATTCTTAAAATAATGGATAGATTGACAAAAATTAAAGAATTGACCAAGATAACAAAAACTCCAAAAATTTTGGATTTTTTTTTTGGTTATTTGGCCTAATTAAATATTCCAAATATGCATATCATAATATAGTCTGCAATATTTTTTGGGTTTAGTATCATTAAAAATTCTACACTATATCATATCTTATATTTCATAAACAAGTGTGTGTAAATATATATATATATTACAAAGATATATAGTTTTAAAAATGTACAGTTTGTTTAAATCATAATTAATTATACAAAATTAGAATATGAAGACATTTAACTAACCCACAACATTAAGCCGACTCAGCAAACATTTGGGCAGGAAAATACCATGAAATTATTTCTTTGTAATTTTTAAATCTAAATTATTTTATATTGGATATAATTAAATTACTAAAATTATAAATAAAATGAATAATCGTATTTTCTAAAGAAGTTAGTTTTTTTTTAAAATTTTAATTTATTTACTTAGAGTATCATACTCCAGAAATCTTTTTTCTTAAAGATAATTAAATTTGACGAAGCCATGACAAAACCATAATTAACTCGTTAGTTACAAATTTCCGCTCCTTCTCGATTATCTTTCTCTCTGTGCAAGTTTGCAACTCCACAAAAGAAATTTGGAGTATGTTTCCTGAGAATTTAAACTCTCAAGTAGTCATGTGTGTGTGTGTGTATATATATATTATACATTATATAAGATACATATTATAAAATTATATTATAATATATACATGTATATTGGAAAAGTTGATAAAAGGTTCAGCAAGACAATGTTGACCCTTTGAGAAATGGCCCATGGGCCATGTATTAAATATTTACGCTTGGCCCAACTTATTTAAAAAAGGAAAAACCTCATAGGCTTGGTCTTTCATAACTTAAAAAAAAAAAAGTTATATGGACAAAAACTTGAATTTGACGATCTCATGAATTAATTTTGTAAGACATAATTTTATCTAATTCATTTCATTTTAATATAAATAAAAAATGAATCATATACATTCGAATATTATAAATGAGATTTCATATCACGAATCAAAATTCATGAAATTGTCTCATTACATAGTACCTTACACGTATATACGAATATTTTTTGTGTTGATATTGTTGCTAATGATAATTATAATAATGATTACAAAATAGTTAGAAGGCAAATTATCTTTAATAACATGACCTGGAATTAAAGAACAAGTGTCTTTTCTATTAAAGTATTTTTAATATTTCAAAACTCATATTCTTTACATCATATATAATTCTTTAAATAATTTGAGTTTTCTAACAAATTCAATTTCAAATTGATATGCAAAACGTCTAAGAAACTTAGATGTGTTAAATTGCCGTCGATTTTAGTTTGGACAATCCGATTTTAGTTTTCAATTAAATTACAATTGAAAATTTCAATTATAATTTTCATTTTATTAAATAAATATAAAGGTTAATTACTCTTTATTAAATGTTAAGTATATGAAAAATTATTACATGATTAATAACAAATACAATTTTAAAAAATTAATGTTAATAAGTCCTGATTTATTAGGCAACTTAGAAGTTTGGTTTATTGTGAAGCCAGTTCTTAGTTTTTGTCATGTATGTGGTTTGATTTATAAAATCTGAAAAAAAAAAAGAAAAAAAAAGTGGCTTCTATATCAAAACCACATATACATTCATAATTCTACTAAATATCAAATTTATACTTTCTAATAAGTAATAATATAACAAAAATTCAAAAAAAAAAAAAAAACAATAGAAAATGATCATTCAAGCCAGTTTTGATCTGTTCAAGTACTGATTTGTTGGTTTTTAGGCCAATTGTATTGGTCCTGCCATGGATTCATGTTTCAACCGATGTAATATTGGACCATCCAATCCAATTTTATAAAATTATGGTCTGTCAAGTTGTATAGCATTTGATAAATATTGTTAGCTATCCACAGTATTCTTATAATATATATTATTTTTCACTTTAAAGAATAGCTTTAATCGACATTTAATTTCTATATTTATTAAAGTGTTACATATATATTATATTTATATTATGTTTTATTAAAATTCTTTAACAATAATAAATTGAGTACTAAGTCTTACAATTTTTCAAAACAATTATATGTTTCCCAAATATAGTATTTAATGTAATTAATTTATATATTTATAGAAGAAACTGTGGTGAACAAGAGCACGGATGGTTTGACAGGGATTTCCTATGTTAGGAATATGAACAAACTATTTATTCGAGTTTGGATTATTTAGTCATCTCTATATATGATTGTTTAAAATCCTTTATCCAAAATACTCCAACTGAAACCAAATGGTTGATCCAAAGGCTATCTTAGATAAATTGAGAATTTTGATGCTCGCTCTTTTTAAAACAACTTTTAAAGTTGTTGAATATTTAATTTTTGGAAATTAAATAATGAAATGTTATCCTAGGTTTTGGTGTTTCATCTTATATTTTATTATTTTTAATTCGCACCACGTGTAAATTAGTAACGTCATCTTTATACACTTGACATATGATGATTATTTTGAAACATAAGATGAAATATTAATAGAAATAATAAAGAATCTTGCTTGCTCTTAAACAGTAAGTACTTAGTGGTGAATGAAATATTATTACCCAAAACCTGTAAAATACAATGTGCATTTATGAGATAGTTAGATGAGTCGTATCCCACATGAAAAGTCCAATGAAGTGAATGCTAGTATATCATCTAGCATCTTCTGTTCAATCTCTCCTTAATGAGTTTTTTTTTTCTTTTAATAAAGTCACTTGTATAAAAAAGAAGTAACAATTTATATCTTATTATTTCTTACTTACCTGCGCAAATTGTTTTAAACATTTTATCCTTTTTATCGAAAGAATTTATATCTTAAACATTTTGGTTAAAAAAAAAAAATGCACTACTTATACACGTTTATACCATTAAAAAACTATACGATTGTTTTACCTAGTTGTACGTTCCTCCCAACTTAAAAAAATCATCTCTCCTTATCAACAAAATTAACAATAATAAATATAAATGATGGTTGAAAAGAGTGTTTTCTTTCAAAAATGGCTGTGATTTTCAGATTAATTCCGACAATATATATATATATATATATATATATATATATATATATCAAATGGGCCCACAAAGCTCTCAAGAAAATAGAAGGTGGTCCCACCTACATGTGCGAGTTTCAACCTCACGGAGACTTTGTTTGAATCCTACCTGGCAAGTCAACATACACTTCCAAATTTTTGGAAATTAATTCGATTGTGACAATAATTTGCAAAATAGGTTTAAATAGTATGAACTTGATTGCCAAATTCTTTTTAGACCCATCAGACCAAATCGAAAATTATGATTTATGGGTTGATTACATTTGGTTGGGTTTTGGTTCAGAAATAATAATATCGAACTTATGTTTTGACTTATAGTTTTAACTAACAAATAATTAATACAAATTAAATCAACCTGAACTTATAAATCCTTATATACATATGTATCCTTATATATATATATATATATATATATATATGTATATATATAGAATGAATTTAGTAAATCCTACAAGTATCATGACATTTTTAGTCTTTTTATCTCCTACTCCCTCCATTCCTTTTTAAGTGTCTCATTTTATCCAATATGACGTTCCTTTTTAATTGTCACTATGTCATTATTGATACTCTTTTACCTTCTTTTTTTCATCAATTACCCTAATAAATGAACATGGTGGAATACTACAATTCTTGTGATTATAAACTCATTAATTCATTATCTTGACTACATTTATAAACTTTTTTATAAACTTCTTCACTCAAATCTACATTCAAATCAATTAAATTTGGAAGTGTTTGTTGTCTTGTAGCCATTTCAATACATAAACTAAAAACACCATCACAGTAAACAAACTTTAATTTGTAGCTGAAAATTGGAGGGAATTTAATTTTTCAATTAAAATTTTGGTGGAGTAATTTTGATATTTGGTGAAATTTTGGCGGAATCATTTTGGTGGAGGATGATATTTGGATTTAGAAGATGAATAAGTTTTCCATGAAAAAAAATAAAGAAAGAAAGAAACATGAAGAGACGTAATGAAAAATGAAGGATATGTATCAGTAATTAGTTTGATAAAATCAAGAAAATCCTATAATTATGGAAGCAATTATATAAAGAGGGTAATTAATGGAAAAATTAGTAAATCAAGAGAGTAGAAGTAAAAGAGAAGTAATTAATGAAAAAATTGGTTTGTGTGAATGGATAAAATGAGACACTTAAAAAGGAACGGAGGGAGTATAATTTTTTGTACAAAATTTATATTTTAGTATCTAATTAATTCCACGGTCAATTTTTCTTCTAGCTTGATGGTTAATATTTTTGGCTAAATTCAATAGATTGTTATGATACTTTTAGGTATTATTTGGAAACTTTTTGGATAGAAAGTATTTATTTTTTGGTAGATTGGTCCAAGTGGTTAGAGATTCAGAGGGGTGAATGAACTTCTATTGATTTTCAAAACTTTTCTGTATAACAGATTCCTGATTTAAGGATGAATGCAGTAACGTATCTCGATTCAGCAACCTGGCAAAAGGCTTACTCAGGTTTCTGACTCGATATCATAGTATGCAGCGAAATAAACTTGATAGAGTTTTTGTTTTGTAAAACTTGTTTTCTTTTCAAACAGTAACCTATCTCGATTCAACAATCTGGCAAAAGGCTTACTCAGGTTTTTAACTCGGTATCACAGTATGCAGCGGAATAAACATGATAGAGTTTTTGTTTTGTAAAACTTGTTTTCTTTTCAAATATGAGTTTTAGCAGAAACCTTGAACATAATGCTTATGATATACTCAGCAAGATAGATATGCAATATATGCAGTGCAACAATTAAATCAAAGTAATAAAACACTTATGGCTTATAGTGGTTCGAAGATGGTATGATCCTTCTATGTCCACTATACTCCTTCACAAGGAGGAACTTTGTTAAGTCAGATTGATTTACAAGACCCTACTTTACAATCCTCTTCTCAACACAAGTTATACCTACAAGAATCTTAGATTCTTAGGTCACAAACCTACACAGGGTACACAATCCCACACAGGGCAAATAGTCCATACAACCTATAAACTTAGTAAGG
Source organism: Scutellaria galericulata (assembly GCA_946896805.1). NCBI lineage: Eukaryota > Viridiplantae > Streptophyta > Magnoliopsida > Lamiales > Lamiaceae > Scutellaria > Scutellaria galericulata. The sequence goes on from OX335794.1 coordinate 14,500,488, forward strand.
ATATAAACCTATCAACTAAGTACACCAATTAAAACAACCTAGCGCATACAACATAAATGGTTAAAAGATACAACGTTTCTTCAACTGTGGTGAAGTCAGTCTTGAACTTAAAGGCTTGAACTCTTGAATTGTAGACTGCTTCTTGAAGGTTGAATGACTGAGTTTGATAAGCTTGAGAAGAATAAGACTTGGGAAGTATATGTAATTCAAAGCTTCTGTTGGCCAGTTATCCAGTAGTCTTCATGGTCACTCTAATATCGGTGGAAAATACACGTTGAAGAGAGGCATTGTCCTTTTTCAATTTCAAAGTGATCTTGCAAATCTTTTCAATTAATGCGTCTGGGATAGACTAGATTGAAGGTCATGTCCTTCTCTGATTTGCATTAATGACGCCACTCCTCGGTTACAGAGCTTCTTGTAGAGCCGCAGATCCAGGTGGCATTGTCTTATTGGCTTGGCACCAACTTCTGTCTAACGGGTCCTCAGCAGGAGCCATCCTCGTACAACATTCAATATACATTCCTCGTACTGTATTAAATGTGTAGGTTAGACTTATAGTTTTCTGATCAGCTTTCAGTATTTGCTTACTGTAGGTGCCGGCTTTCTGATTATGAGTCAGCTTTTTGAGTCTAAATTAGCTTTCAGTATCCCGTTAAACTTTCTGCTTCATCTGCTTACTGATCCTTCTTCTTCCTAAATTCAAAAAGTTGTTCCAAACAATTTTCTTTTTCTTTCCAGAGTGCATCATTACAAATCAGAACTTAGACAGATGAACTTATACATTATAGTTCCACTTAAAAAGACGTGGGAAATGAGTACTCTAACTTTCTCTCTAAAGTTACATTGTCTCATCAAAACCTTAACAAAAATATCCCAACAATTTTGTTGATAGGTTACACTTATTTTGATATTGAGCTAGTTGTTTAATATTAGAAAAGAAAGAAATTTTGAAGAAAAAAATTTGGTTCAAAACAAAACGCATATAAATTTTAAATTAATCAAACAAAATCTTGTTATTTTATAATAATATATATCTGAGTAAATGGTAGTTTATGTAGAATATAAGATGTATTGATTTCCAACAACCATGTTCCATGTAAAAAAAAACATCTACATTCTCTGGGGATCCTGTGAATTGTCTAAAATATTTCACATGTTTCTTTACTTTTGCAAAAATTAAATAAATTCGTGTGAAAATTGTATTGAGAAGAAGAGAATGTGAAGTTTGTTTATTTTGCAAAATATATAAAAAAAAGTCGAGTGAAAAAATAGTCATTGAGAAAAATAGAAGGTGCCTTTTGTTCTTCTGCAGAGATGGGACAGTTGGAGGGGTATCAAACTTAACCACAAAATTGAAGATAAGAAGTATGAAATCCCTTTTTTCAAGTCATGTTATTGTCCTTTTGGGCAATTTTCAATTTGGGAATGTTTCTTTATAAATTTTGAGGTAGAGTGACATATAATGATATAAAATGTGTATGATTCATTTTTTTTAATTTTCCATTTAGATGAATATTGTTTTGAAAACCCACTAGACTACCACTTATATAGGCCGTTAGGTAGACACAAAGATGAGTGAATATTAGGGATGTTAGTGGAGCGAGGATTCCTCATTTTTCGTGGGGATCTATCTCGAACGAGGTTAGGATTCCCCAAAATGTTCCCAATAGGGATGGGGAGGTTTATTTCCCCAATTGGTATGTATATATATATATATATATATATATATATATATATATATATATATATATATATATATATATTCTCGGTCCTACGGGGAAGGGAGGGAAATACGGTCCCCTCCCCACCCCGCCCCATCCCACCTATATATATATATATGTATGTATTTTAAATATATAAATATATTTTTAAAATACTATAATTAAATTAATACAAAAAATAAATTATATAGAAGTTGAAGAGTTGAGTGCATTGAAGTATTGAAGAATACTGAAAATTAAGGAAAATGTAATAGTATAATTTATTTATGTGTTTTAACTAGTTTTATTAAATTATGTTTTCATCTTTTAATTGGATTATGGGTCATTTTTTATATTTTTTTGTTGATATTTTAGTTATATGTACTTGTGTGGATTATATTTATGTATTAGTTAGATAAAAAAAATTAGAAAAAACCCCAAAATGGAGCACGTGGTTTCCCTCATGAGAACGGAGACTAGGATTCCCTGCAAACACGGGGACGGGAACAGAGATGGGGATTGCTCCCTCGACCTCGCCCCGCCGTGTTACCATCCCAAGTGAATACTCATGTATTAATCACAGGGAAAATTTTTGACTCAACAAGAAAAAGAAGAAAAGAAAAGAAAAGGAGGGTAAACTTTCGCTTTTTCGTCCTAAAAAAATCTTATTTCAAAAAACTATACTTTAATATTTTTTTATTGCTCGTGTGACAAACGTTTAAAAATTAAATAATGTAACTTAATGAGTTACGAAAAAATAAAAATAAAAATGTATTTACCAATGGAAATAAAAGTAAATTATAGGGACCGACCCAAAGCTCAAAGGTGGATGTCCTCAAGTTGAACCACTGCAACACCATCCGAGTTTTCGATCTGTAATCAAAATTTATGTCTCATGTTTGTATCTCATTAAAACTATACAGTTTTGTATAAATAAAAGCAAATAAATTGAGTGAGGGTATGAATTGCAAAGCAGCGACGTGTTGGTTAGGATAAATTAATTTGGAATTTTGCAGTGTCTATTGTGGAATTTATTTATAGCATTGTAGAGTCTGAAAATGACTTATTTTATAATAAAATAAATAAATCTCATCAACTTGTCCATTTGATCAGCATAACGGCAATATATGGTGGCCGACAATCCAAACTATAGCTATTCTATAATGTGTTATCTTATCTATGATATTATAATTACATGACCTCATTGAGAACATAAATTAATTAATATTCTATCAAAACTACAAAACAATTAATATAACTTACCCTGATCGAATTTGTTCTTCTTCTTCTTCTCTCTTTTTATCTTATTAATTTGATTCTCATGTTCAATTTTTCTTGATTTAGTTAGAAGTTATGAAGTTGATTTCTCAAACAGTACTGTTTCATTTAATCTTGTGTAATTAGTTATTACCCAACATTATTACATATAAAATAATATCATCATTGATATACTTACCAATACACATATCAAAAGTATATATTTACATTACTAAAATAAGAAAAGAAACACATTTGAAAATAGATTGTATAGAAACATGATGAGTTATTGGCGTCGTCACATTTTACAATCTACCCCCAGTCAGTCCCACAGCACATGCAATTATGAGTCTTAATCAACTTTACAAAAACGCATCCAACTTGATGTCCCACTGTCAGCTTTTTATTGTTATTTACAGCCTTTATATACAAGACCAAGACTTTTTAAGCACGCCATAACATTGAACTATCTAAATAATAAAAAAAATTTAAAACTGTTAAAATGTTTACACTTGCAACAAAATTTAGACACATTCAGCTGATGTAGTATGAAATTTCCCCCTAACCTACACCAAGTTTGTTTTTACTTAAGGGTGTATGCCCCCACCTTTTATGATTGGGCAAATAAGAACACCTTTTTTTTTCTATTTTCATTACCAATCAATGATTAATGTCTATCTATCTCTACCAATGAATGGATATTAAGCATGGATAGATATATAGCATATACAAAACTTTCTCCCCAGTCCTCTTTATCAAAGAAAGCAGAGATGGAGAGTAGAAATGCTCTAAACATTATTTTCTCATTCATCATCATTCCAATCCTCATCTTTTTCATCTCATCACATTCATTATTCCACCAAGCTCAGGCCATCAAATCTAGACAAAATCTTGAAATAATAATCGGGGGCGGAGGATATTCTTCCCCTCCCGATTATTCCCCGTCTCCTGAGTACTGCCCCGAACCCCCTCCTCCCCCCGAGCCCGTATGCCCTTCCCCCGTCCCCATCCCCGCCCCGTCTCCGCCCCCAATTATTCATCCTCCTCCTCCCCCACCCCCAATTATTCATCCTCCTCCACCCCCACCCCCACCCCGGACACCGACACCAAAACCACCCACCCCACCAAAAAAACCTCCATCTCCAATGCAACCTCCACAGCCAATAGAACTCCAAAGGGCCATCCAAGTCATCCAAAGATTCAAACCCACAATCACAAAAGACCCCTTCAACATTCTCAAGACATGGAAAGGCAGAATATGCGAAGGCTCCAACTACAAGGGCTTCAAATGCGACACGACGATCCGGGACAACAAGACTCGAGTCGTCTTCGTCAACTTCAACGGCTTCGAATTCTCCGGTGACCCAACCAAGCCCCTCGCACTCAACAACTTCCTCGACGGCCTCACCGACCTAGTCGTCTTCCACGCCAACTCCAACAGCTTCCACGGCACCGTCCCCACCGGAATCTCCAAACTCCCGACTCTCTATGAGCTCGACCTCAGCAACAACAACCTCGCCGGAGAGTTCCCACGCCCCGTCCTAACCGCCGACCTCACATTCTTGGACCTCAGGTTCAACGCCCTAATCGGAGAGGTCCCACCAAAAGCATTCACACTCGACCTCGATGTCCTATACCTCAACAACAACCACTTCATCGGGAACATCCCCGACAACCTCGGACAAACCCCAGCTCTCTACGTAACCCTAGCCAACAACAACTTCACTGGCACCATTCCCAAGAGCATAGGCCAAGCACAAACTCTGCTCGAGATTCTATTGCTCAACAACCACTTATCTGGGTGCCTGCCATACGAAATAGGGCTGATGAAAAAGCTCACTCTCTTCGATGCCAGCTTGAACTATCTAACTGGGCCCATACCAAACTCATTTGGGTGCATGAAAAGCTTGGCCTACTTGAATCTATCCTACAATAAGTTTTATGGGACAGTGCCCGAACCCTTGTGCAGGATTCCGGGCATTGAAACGGTGACGTTGAAGCACAACTATATCACGGAGGTGGGGCCCGAGTGTAGGAAGCTGATCATGAAGAAGAAGCTTGATGTGAGTGAGAACTGCATTAGGGATCTGCCATCGCAGAGAAGTAAGAGAGAGTGTGCGGATTTCTTCTCGAAGCCCCAATCATGCCCCGACCCGGAATCCATGAATGTGATTCCTTGCAAGATGGATTATTCTGCTTCTGACAAGAAATCCAGGAAGCTGATTGGTCAGCCACGTACGTATGCGGTTCTTAAACAACATGCGTAGACTGGTATATAATTAGCTGTCAAGAATATCTTCTCTTGAAAATATATAATAATTTAGTGTACTGTATTTAATAAGGTAAAAACTTATGTGCACCCGGGTACGGATCTAAGGTCCGTACCCAACCCGACCCGCTTGTTTTTTCGTGTTTTAAATCCTAATTTAGCGTATTTTTTCTTTTCATTCTCTTCTCTTCTTCAAACTAAACTCTTCCCTTCTTCTTCTTCTCCTCTAATTTTCTTCGTATGAACTTCATCTTCTATATTGCACTTTCGGCTCACGCAATTTTTACTGCATATCTTGCAATAGATATTATCTAAGATTCACCAAACAAGAAAAATCCTAAATGTGAGAAGTTTAAGGAATCCCAAATTGTGCTGAATTTAATCATCACGTTGAAAGAAAAGAGCCCAGAATCGAATCAGAGGGAGAGAGATTACTTGAAATTGAGAAGAACAAAGTGAAAAGCAAAGAGGAAGAGATGAGAGAGAAAGGGCATCACATGAATGAGATAGAAGATGCTGAGAGAAAGAGAAGCTAGTAAAAGGAATTGAAATTGTGAAATGAAAAATCGAGAGTAGTAGAGAGTGGTTAGTTAAGGTCTTTTTGGGAAGGAAACATCATTATTTATGAGTATGACCCAAAATTTGAAAAAAAAAAAATGTAGAATGAATTGAATGGAAGCAAAGACATGACACATGGAAGCAATGAATTGAATTACATCAATTCTTTATACTTGCTGGAAAGTGCATTTCTCTAACTTCTTCATTTCCATTTTATTTTTATACATGAAAGTATTACTGAATGCAAACATAACTATTAATGATTACTATATATGTGTTATATACTTACCTTTAAGGTATTAGGATTAAAAAGTAAAAAAAATATAATGATATAGTCAAAAAGTATAAATTATGAGGAGATTAATCAAAAGGTATTAATACTTATAGTATAAGGTATTAAATATGCACCTTTAAGGTATTACATATTTACCTTTAAGATATTGATGCTCATAGTATAAAGTATTACATATACGCACATTTAAAGTATACCTTTAAGGTATTGGTGTTTTATGTATAAGGTATTACATATACATCTTTAAGGTACGTATTAGATATTTACCTTTAAAGTTTTGATCCTTATTGTATAAGGTATTACATATGAACCTTTAAGATATTACATATTTATCTTTAAGGTATTGATCCTTATAGTATAAGGTATTACATATGCGCACATTTAATGTATTACATATTTAACTTTAAGATATTACATATTTATCTTTAAGGTATTGATCTTTATAGTATAAGGTATTACATATGCGCACATTTAAAGTATTACATATTTATCTTTAAGGTATTAATGCCTACAGTTTCAAGAATTACATATTTATTATTAAGGTATTACATATTTATCTTTAAGGTATTACATAAATCGGTTTAAAATATTTTATACATACATTTAAGATATTACATTTTTACCTTTAAGTATTACATAAATACCTGTAAGATATCACATATTTAGTTTCCTTGGTGAGCATGACAACTTGAAAAAGAATATGGAATGCATTGAAAATGTGTCGAAATCTTAACATCATTGAAAAATTGTTAGCCAAGAATATATAACATGGTATGTTCCAATTCTTAATTTTCTCTTCCCAAGAACTTAACAAACTTCTCAGCATGACATAGTTTATTAAAGAAGAGATCAATGCCCTGTTCAACCTTCTTAAAAATCCCTATAGCTTAATTAGCAGCATTGTGTTTATGAATAAGTTGTACAAGATATAACAATCTGTTTACATGATCAACACGCTACCTCAATTGCACAACAACCTCCCACTGGTCAACATTAGTCTGGATTGTGAAACAAGACGAGCATATCCTTTTCGAGTGAGGTTCGGGCAAGATACTTTGCATCTATCAAATGAACTGTTTTCAAAATTCTGAAGCTTTCTTCATCTTCTGCTATTAAATCTCTCGTCTTGTTTTTGGATAATAGAGATAGAAAAGAGGAGAACAAGAAGGAGAGAAAAACAACTAGAGAAAGAAAAAAAAAAAAAAAAAGAACAGGGGAGAAGAGCGGCGAAAATGATGGAAATAAGAAGTAAGAAACTAGTGGCAGAAAATGCTAGATTTTTTTTATTATCTTTAATAATTGCACAAAAATTTTCGTTTATTTGGTTGCATTCAGGATTAAAGTTGAAGAATTTCAAAATTTTAATATTTTTAATAAAATAATAACTTTTATACATCAGTTACATCATGCACCACATCCCCACCCACACCTACTCTCATCAGTCTGAATCTTTTATTACATTTGGACTTACATCTCGTGTTTCTTAGCATTTAATACACATCATATGTTAACTAATGATGTTATTTAATACACATAACATGTGGTAATTAATTTGAAATAGTAGATGTAACATGAAATGTAATAGAACATCTCACTCCACTCGCATTGTGCGCCCTAAATGCAAATATCTTTATTTTATATGGTTAATATATTCATGTACTACAAGTAATACAATTACATTTTGTTTCACTAAATTAAGGTAATATCTTTATATGAATGAGGTAATACCTTAATTTGACATAACTAATATATTTATATATGTAATACAACTAATGTATTTAAGTAATATAATAAAACCAATTTTAAGTAAAATAAGGTATACCCTTAAGTAAATGCAATAATACATTTATATTTTACATTATAGTTAATACATTTATGTAATATAAATAATATCTTTACTTTATATTTTTCAGGTATTATTTTTAGAGTTGGTGGCCAAAATACCACATTTCATATATAAACGGGATCACTTTTCTCACAAATTAGAAAAATTGACAAAATTGTCATTCTGAAAAAGTTAAAAAAAAGTCCGTTTTGTGTTGAATGTTACACAATATGAACATTTCATTTAATCTTAATGAAAATACACGATATGTATCTATCATGTAAACCCTCTTATTTTATTAGGGTTACACAACATCGTTTAATATTCTCATTGAGATTAAATGATATGTGTATTTTATAGGGTTACACAATTAAATACACATATCATGTAAAGTCAGAGTGTGTGGCAACTTTTTTTTCTTTTATCAGAAGGACAATTTTGTTCATTTTTTAGATTTGTGGTAGAAAAGTAACAACACTATCATTTATGGTGCAAAATTGGTGCACATGAAAATTACTCTTTTAATAATTGCGTAAAAGTTTACATTTCTTCGGGTATGTTTGGAAGAGGATTATAGGGGATTGAGGAAATCCTGTCATTAAAATCTTGGATTTTGAAGTAAAAGTGTATAGTAAAATTTTATGTTTGTTTGAGGATTTTGTAGATTGAGGATTTTGTAGGGTAGAATTATGTTGTAGATGTCAAATCAATATTGGAAAAAGTGGGTTGGTGTAATATTTTATTGTAAAAATATAGACTAATATGATATTTTATTGTGAAAAGATGTATTTGATAATGACTACATGATTAAATAGGTAGTAATAATTGTGTTTGAATTTTATGATACAAATTTAAATACAAAAAAAAAAAAAATACTTTAGGATTTTGAAGTTCAAAATTTTGTCATGTGAATCACTATTTTGATTTAGGTTGAAGTATTCCAAACATACCTTTAGGTTGCATTCCGATGTGGGTTGAAGAATTTCAGATTTTTAATACTTTTAGTTATTGCAGAAAAAATTATATTTCTTAGGTTGCATTCTGAGTTTAGAGTGAGGAATTTAAAATTAGTGGATTTGATCAATCCAATCAAATTATCATTCAACAACTAGTTGAAAACGAATTTAGATTGTGTTTGAATGGAAGAATTTGAAAAATAATTTGAAATTCACATAAGTAGCAAACTATTTATTGACCATATTTGGATTGATTTGATTGAAATATATTAATTTTATTCTGAATCTATATTTGTATAATGTCGATAAATATTGAATACAGATTAACTCTAATTTTAGTGGACTCTTATACGTTTATTCAAATCACTAAATATAAATACAACCTAATAGGATTTCAAATTCATGGCAATTCCAACAAAACTGATGAATTTTGCTTACTATAAATTTCAAATGAAGGATCTAAATTTTCGTCTAGCAACTTAGGTCTTGACAACTTCTTTACCATGCATCAGTTTTATGTAATTTGATTTTTGTCATCTAACTATCAGAAAATTTCAAATTTGATTTGATTTTGTTTGAAATTTCAATTTTTACGTTTTTGCATATGTGGATGTCAGAATTGCTGATTTTGATTTTTCATCATTTTTGGATTCCAAAAATCATTAACGCAGTAACAAACCAAGCCCTCTACTACGGAAAAACTCCTTAAACCACTCATCATTCAACCCAAACATTAAAAGTTGAATATAAATTGATCGAGTCGGTTTCCCCTTCACAAGGTGTGGATTATAAAAAATAAAGTGAAAATTAGAGATGATAGCATATATAATATTAAGTCGACCTCTGATAAGGACTCGTCTATATATGGCATTGTGACATAGTCACATGATTTGCAATCTTACACGTGATATATTAGTGAAACGAATTATCATCAATCAAATTATATGTTACTTGATTATTTGTTGTCGTAAACTAATTTTTTATTCATATTTTTTGTACGCTAATTTCCAGATTCCTGGTTTAGCTAATCATTTGAACAAAATAATTGATATCATGATAAGGACTAAAAAAATTTAGAATACGCAAGTCTTTCATGCAAATCTACAATCTTTCATAACATCACGCAACTTTGAAAGAAAATTGTAGATTTGGTCTCACTGCAGGTTACAAAGTCATTTTATTTTGATCATATTTTCTCTCATATAATTAAAAGATGTATATTTAGTTCTACAAAACTACAAACTACATTTGTTTAATAGATTTGCACATGTTGTCACACACATTTGATGGCTAAACTCATTTACTACTTACGAGGTTGTTAGGTTGGATGGATGTTTTAAGTCTATTTTGAATTCTCAAATCCGAGGAAATTGTAGATTTGGTCCCATAAATTTAAGGAGATTGCACTTCTAATCTCACTTAAAAAAAATGATAAACTATATTATTTGAAATTTTAAAATGTCAAAATTAAATAAGATAATAATATAAAAATATAAATACATTCAAAAAAAATATTTTAATCAATATATAATATGATAAAATATAAATAATAATTTGAAATAAAAAATCATTAATAAATATAATATTTTTATAAAATCTAAAAATAATAGAATTTGAATAATAATAAAAAAAAGTCTAAATAAAATCTACAGAATATGTAAGACAACATAAAAATAATAAGTGAAATATGACTTATAGTAATTTTAAAATAAGGAAAATACTAAAAATCTTAACATTATTTAAATTAAAGTATAAAAATATCAAAATGAACTTTGTATAATTATATAAGGTGGAGAAATTTATTACAACGACAATAGTGTGCTTAGGTGGTGGTGTTACGTTTAATTAGTTGTGTCAAATTAGAAATGATAAAACTGGAAACCATTCTTCATAAAGTACATATCATGTAACCACAAAAAAAAAAAAACACTTTCAAATTAACCCCAAGTTGAAGGCATGTGCGAAATTACTAGATCTTCTGTATATAAATTTTATCTATACTTATTATATTGTTGATAATATCTTTCTATATAGGGGATTTGAGCTTCGATTGAGTAACATATACTCCCTCCGTCCCAGCTCAACTTGTCTACTTGCCATTTTGGTTTGTCCCAACTCAACTTACCAGCCCATAAATGACAAACATTTTTTTTACCTTAATATCCCTATATTTCAACATTATTACAACAATGCCATCAAAAAGTGCATATCCATTTGATTTGATGTGCATATTATTACAAAAATGTCATCAAAAAGTGCATATCCACTTGAGTCAACTGCATTTTCTTAATCTCCGTGCCCGGTCAACGTAGGCAAGTTGAGCGGGGACGGAGGTAGTATATAAGTAATCATTAAAAAATCTTATATTTTCTATTGTGTTTAATTTATTTATTTTTATAATCCTGATGCATGTAGCGTGCAAATGGTGAAAGATCCCCTATGTTTTCCAAATATCTAAATGACAAAGAAATATCGCCAAAGTGTTTGAATATTAATCTTTAAAAAAAAAAATGTTTTGTGGTTATGGCTATAAATACCAAGCATTGATCTACACGAGAATTACTTCATTAAAGATTCCAAATTTATCTAAAAAGCTATGAGACCCCTTCACACTCTAGTTGTGTTTCTCTCTCTTACCTTGGTATGCATCATTTTACTTTGTCCAACGCCATCCCAGCTTTTTGTATCCTAATTTCATCTTTTCAACTTAAATTCTTGAAAAGTGTATCTACCAAAATGATTTATAGTTAGTTAAATTGTTGATTGCATAAGCAGAACACTGTTTTTTTGTGTAATAATTTCCTTTATAGTTTTGTTATGCTACAACCTTATCAATAATTTAGTCCCAATCATGTTCTAATTTGTGAATTTTCTATGCAGTTTGCACTTGTTACCAATGCAAGAAAAGATATAGGGGAGTATTGGCAGGGGGTTGTGCAAGAAAACATCCAAAGTGATTGTGATTCTTTGCATGATCTCAAGCCTCAAGGAGAAATATCTTTCGTGAAAGACTTTGAGCCAAAGCCAATTGCTAGAGCATTTGTCGATCATAAACTCGTTACATCTGATGTAATTGAGTCAAGGTCTCCTACGTTTTATGCCAATAATCTCAAACCTGATGTTGAGATATCTTTTGTTAAAGACTTTGGACCAAGAACGAGTGCTACTTCATATATTGATAATGTCAAGCCTGATGACGAGATATCTTTTGTTAAAGACTTTGAACCAAAACCGATTGCTAGAGCTTTTGTCCCTGATAAAAATCACATGATAACTAGTGTAAGAGACTTTGAGCCAAGACCAAGTGTTACTTCATACATTGATAATGTCAAGCCTGATGGTGAGATATCTTTTGTTAAGGACTTTGAACCAAAGCCGATTGCTAGAACTTTTGTCACTGATAGGAAAAACATGACAACTAGTGTAAGGGACTTTGAGCCACGACCAAGTGTTACTTCATATATTGATAATGTCAAGCCTGATGGCGAGATATCTTTTGTTAAGGACTTTGAACCAAAACCGATTGTTAGAGCTTTTGTCACTGATAGTAAAAACATGATAACTAGCCTAAGGGACTTTGAGCCAAGACCAAGCGCTACTTCATATATTGATATTGTCAAACCTGATGATGAGATATCTTTTGTTAAGGATTTTGAACCAAAGCCGATTGCCAGAGCTTTTGTCATAGATAAGAAACACATGATAACTAGTGTCAGAGACTTTGAGCCAAGACCGAGTGTTACTTCATATATTGATAATGTCAAGTCTGATGAGGAGATATCTTTTGTTAAGGACTTTGAACCAAAACCGATTGCTAGAGCTTTTGTCATTGATAAGAAACACATGACAACTAATGTAAGAGACTTTGAGCCAAGACCAAGTGTTACTACTTATATTGATAATCGCAAACATGAAGGTGAGATATCATACGTGGAAGACTTCGAACCGAAACCTAATATTTTGGCACACACGGATGATGTCAAACCTAAGGATGAAAAGTCTTACACTGAAGAGCAGGAATCAAAGCCTAATATCTCAGCATACTAGGATGATGGAGCTGAAGCCAAGGCCTTTAAGAAACATTTGGGTGCTAGTGTGTAAGTTGAAGAAAAGTACATTGTTAATCTGCATTTGCTGAATAAAGTTTGGTGTGCTTTTGTAGGTACTTGTATATGACTATATGTCTAATCATGAGTTCTATGATATTGTAATGTAAAACTTTATGCTTTTTAAATAAATAATATTACTGATGTGTGTTTAATGTATTAATTTGAGGGTTTTTTTTTTGGCTGATCTATCATTTTTGTAGCTGGATTTGCACTCGATTGTCATATGTATATTTAGAGAATGCTAGCAAGTAACAAATGCAACCCACATAATTAATAAATTTTATTATAAAAATTATAGTACTTGGTAACATCATTCAATTACACTTTCAGAAAGGATAATTTTAGAAAAAACATATTAAATAATGGCAAAATTTTGTGTAAGACAGTGTAACAGATCTCATTCCGTGAAATGGATCAGGTTTGACCCGATCAATGATCCGATCAACAGTTAATAGGTCAAAGTCAACAGGCAAATGCTCAAAGTTAATGGGCCAAAGTCAAAGTCAATAATCAAAGTCAATGGTCAAAAGCCAACGATCAATAGTCAAAGTCAACACCCGATCAACAAAAGTCAAATGTAATATTTTTATGTACATCAAATAATATTTTTTGAAAGTATCACATTATCCACATAAAAGTATTACATGGTGTACATGAAAATATTACATTATAAGAATAGAACATCATATAATACTTTTATATACATTATGTAATATTTTTTGAAAGTATCACATGATACACATGAAATATTACATTATGAGATCAAAACATCATGTAATATTTTTTATATATCATGTGATACTTTTTAAAAGTATCGCATAATATACATAAAAGTATTGCATGGTACACATGAAAGTATTATATTATGAGAATAAATTATCATGTAATACTTTTTGAAAATATCACATAATACACATAAAAATATCATGTAATACTTTAATGTATATGAGGTAATACTAACGTTTACCGATCGTTAACCGTTGATTTTTTTGCTTTGAATGTTGACCGGATCGAATTGACCTGTCTCACAAAATGAGATCCCTCTCACACAAAACCTACTCTTAAATAATTATATGATCTTTATTCAGTATTTATAAATCAAAATCTATTCAAATACTTTCAAGGCATTTCCCCTAAAACAAGGATATCTTAAAAATATATATTTTATCCATATTACTGATTAAATATTATACCGAAGAACTAAATTCAGTAAAATATTTAAAATTAAATAATAGTATAAATAGGTTTATAAGTTATAACTAAGTAAAATATTAAAGTGTATGCAGTCTTATTACCCTACCCATCGGGCACATTAACATGTGTCAACTCCTGATATGTTAGATATTCAATATACTTATTAATTTCACTTTCCATATAATCAGAGAATGAAATTATTACACGTCATCAAAAGGCATATTAAGAGTTACCACGGTTATTAAAGTGTATGACTAGATAAATTATCATGTCAATCCATAATCATGTTAACCATTTATAAATTTTGTTTCGCAAACAAGACGAAACCTAGCAAATAAATTTTAGAACATCAAATATATAAATAACATTAATAAAACATATTCAAAACTAACATAATTTTCTTGTCACCTCATCTAACATGAGTTGGTAAAAAAGTAGTGATTACTAAGAATACAAAGCTTATGTTACAAAATTGGTCAGCACTTTACTAACCAAATGCCTCCCATAAACAGCTCCTTCAAACTTCTTTGTACCACCAGTCTTCTTCAAACATATATCCAGTGGTTCTATAGCAGCATCAAAGTTTGGCTGTTTAATGAAGTGAAATCAAATAATGTAAGGGAAAATACAAAATAAGATTATGGCATATGCCGGAAACAAGATATATATTGAAGAAGGGAAATTTTCCTTTTTCGTCCTATCCTATGACTCGTGTAGAAACCAGTCCTGCTTATTTCATAAAATCAATTCTAGTATGTAATTGGAAAAAATTGTTCAACTTAAATCATTTTTTCATTGAAATTTACAATCTCTGATGGTTTTTCTGTGATTGAGATACAAAAACCCCCAATTTTTCAATTTTTAATCAATCAATTCTCAAATTATGTGACAATTTATTTACATTTTTTTGGACCTAAAAATCCACATAATATTAAAATCAATTGACACATCAAAACCTATAAAGGAAAGATTTAAAAAAAAAAAAAAAAAAAATCCTTCCTTAACACGGAAATCAATCCCCCCAAATGAAAGCCTAAAAAGAATATCTACACGCAGGAACCTTAGAAATACCCAAATCCATTCCCGAAATCTAATGATTAGGGCTTGGGGATTTCAATTATAATGATAACTTTTTTCTTTCGTTTTTGAGTAATTATGAGTCGAGTATATTTAATATCATGTGGTTTTTAAGGGGTTAATAAAAACATTGCCAAATAATCAAATAATTGTCTCATCACTAATATTGATCGGAATTTGAAAAATGGGGGTGTGTATCTCCGTCGTAGAAAAACCACCAGAGATTGCAAATTCCAATGAAAAAAATGCTTATATTGGACAATTTTTTCAATGATAGAACTAAAATTAATTTTTTGAAATAAGCATGATCAGTTTCGGACACGAGTGTTCGGACCAAACGAAAAATGAATTTTTCTCTATTGCAGAAAAAAATGTGGCCACACAAACATTCCAAACAGATATTGTAGCAAGATTAACCTCATAAAAGTACGCAACGCAAATGCGGTACTTGGAGGAGCTGTTGATGACCCGATGCAGAGTTGATTCATATAGACCATTCGTTAAAACCTGCAACTTCCCAACATTAATAATTTGTACATATATTTATATGATACAAAATAGTGTAATAAATGGCAGAAAGAAGGCAAGATTTTGTATGATATACACCTTAAGCATGTCCCCAATATTGCAAACAAATGTGCCTGGAATGGGTATAGCCGATATCCATTCCCCATTACTGTTTCTCACCTTCAATAATCCAAAACACTTGGCTAAAACTTGTCCGAATAATCCAAGAAAATTTATGTTATACTTGGCTAATAAACAAGGAAAAAAGTGAAGGAACCTGTAATGCCGTAATATCATCGTCCTGATTAACTAATGTGAGTAAACCTGACAAAGAAGCAACAGATCATCACTGTAGATAAACTGAAAGGATGAAGCCATGAAGGGACAAAAGACTTGAAATGGTACCGTAATCTGTGTGAGCTCCACTGAATTTGGTCATGTGGCAGAGATGTCCATTGCACAATCATAGAAAACCAAATATTAGAAGGTATTCGAAACAAGAGAAGAGAAAGTGCATAGCAGAATCCATCTTACCATCCAACATCGTTTTCTGCATTATGTAGTTCCTTGCCATTCTCATGGTGGACAACAGGATATCCGATCACACGAAGAACCCAGAATGGATCTCCAGCTCCATTATGTTCAAATGCATCCACTGGTCCACCCAATGCCAAGGCCAAGCCCCTCATTATCTTTCTAGACAAATCTATAATAGTGTAATTTCATTCTGTGTTATGGAATTTTGGGGAAAAATAGATTGCAACCACTATCATAATTCATTAATTAAGCACCTGTGCAGAGATTGACATAATGCTCCATTAGATTCTTAAAATTTGGAGGCTCACTTGGCCTGCAATAGGATAGACTTTTTTAGCAAGCACAGAAAATAAGCTTAATATTAACATTAAAAAGTCCCAAACATATATTTTAAATTAACAGGTATATCCGAAAACTACATAAAGGATCATACATCAATATATGCTGCATCAAAGTAAAATAATAAGAAAAAAACTGCTAAAACCTTGATGCTTGATCACAATGTCTTTTGTTTTCTTCAAAGAGCAAACAACAACAAAATTTGTAACACCTTCAAATGTGAGATTTAAAGCATTTGATTCAAGTAACTTTGTAAAAGCCAAACGAGAAGTAAAGAGACACTTTAATGCAATAATAATCACATTCGACAAACGCCCTGCCATTGCCTCGGCACAAAAGTCTTCAACTAAGTAAAAATGCAAAACAATACACTATTTTCTCTATTTTAACTAAATAAACTCCAACACATACCATTTGTTACATCCTTCCATAACTTCACCAAGACCTCCATACATCCCGGGTTTTACTTCTCTATAGCACTGTTTTGCAGAATCAGAAAGCACCAATCATACAAGAACAAACACACCCCATAATTCTACATACTCGAGCTACAATAATCAATCATAACATGTGCAGTATTTCAACCTACATCAATAGCTTCGTGCATGTCCGGTACACCCTTTGTTATGTTCTCTCCGACTCGTTGATATCCTCTGCACAAACACTATATTCAGCAACAAACCATATCAATTAAAGCATATTCAACCCTTAATCAAACAAACCTATATCCAGTTGCAGGAGAGAGTTTAACTTTGAGCTTCTCCTCATAAGGCAAATGGAAAAACTGGCGAGATATACTTCTAATTTCTTTAATAAGTGACTCGGGGATGCCATGCCCCTTCTGCAAACATGGCCAAATTAATCAGAAAACCAATATGCATATGCGTGATTTCTTCAGAAAATATAAAAAAATTACCACGTAGAAAAATCCAGCTTCTCTGCAAGCCTGATCCAATTGCCGAACAACTTGAGCCACTCCTTCATCTTGGACCAAGTTAGGGTTATCACACTTCTCTACTAGTGAACTAATATCTGACATGATGTTAAAAATTGGAAGAATGAAACATTGTTGATTATCAATACTGAAATTATGCAAATTTTCAGAAAAAGGAACTCTAAGTAGCAAATTTGGAATGAAGAAACATGGAAATTACCGATTAAGGGGATGGATCTGAAGTCGGTTGCCATGGCGTCGGTTCTGAGCTCTCTCTCTCTCTCTCTTCTTGTCCGAATATTTTTTTGCTAACTCGAATTTGTCCTTGCACGGTTTCCTAACAAATATTTAATCAATTCAAAACGAGATTAAAAAATATTAAAGGAGATGCATTTAGTAGCGGGTGTATAATGTATATGGAGTAATAAATAATGGGGTGTTAATAGCCACTCTTTTTTTTTTTTTTTTTGGACAAAATAGCCACACTCTTTAGAAAAATGCCAAATACACAATTTAATCCTATGCTTTGGACTATAGAAAATTGTTTTATTTTTCACAATAAAAAAATTATAAATTTTCTAGTTTCTTAAACAAAATTATTGTCCCATGAAATTTTTGGTCGATTGTAACCTACATGTAGAGACGCCCAAACGGTTCCGAAAACCGAAACCGGGCCGGTTCGAACCGGCGGTCAACGGTTCGGCGAACCGTTGACCCGGTTTCGGTTCCGAACCGGAACCGGGAACCGTCGGAGAACGGTTCGGTTTCGGTTCCGAAATAAGCGAACCGGCGGTTCCAACCGCCGGTTTATGTAAATTTTATTTTTTTTAAATTCTTGGCATGCCACGTGTACGGCTGTGGTTCAAACGCATATAGCCGTTGTGGATCAACGGCTGAGATCAATGGACCGTTGGAAACCGGCCGAAATCGAACCGTTGCCGAACCGCCGGTTTACGGTTTTTTGAATTGGACGGGCAAGATCAATTTGCTGTTGGAGATGGACGGCCCAGATGATGCGAACCGCCGGTTCAACCGAACCGGAACCGGCGGTTCGAACCGGAGCGTGCCTATTTTCTTTTTTTTTTTTTTTTTGAATTTTTGAGATCTATAAATAGGGGTTCAAATGGTGTATTTTTTCACACCAATTCTCAAGCTCTCTCTCTCAATTCTCTTGCATTCTTGCTCACTTTAATATATCAAGTTCAAAAGCTCTCAAATTTCTTTTTTTAGTTCGTATTATCATCTACTTGTAGTGCTACTTCCACTTCGATTTTTTTTATTTGCTATCATCATGTCTAGAAGAGGTTCTTCCGCTTCCTCGTCTCATGCTAGGGGAAAGAGTCCCATGCCACCTCCACAATCCTACGAAGACGAGCTAATTGATCGATGGTGTGACGAGCTTGATGAAGATGTCGATTTGGGGGAACAAATCGCCCAAGCCTTAGCCGATGATGATGAAGAGGAAGAAACCGTGCAACACACACAAGAGAGTACCCCCTCTAGTAGAGCACCTTCTTCACTTCGAAGTGATATCTTTTCCGTTCACTTCAAGAAGGAGGCCATGCCTAATAGTGCCGTTGACTATATAGTAACGTGCAATCATTGTGGGAAGCAATACAAGTTCAAGCATGGAGGAGGATATGGAACGTTCAACAACCACGTCACGAAGAAGCATCCCGACAAGGTTGGATTGGCTCCTTCTCAAACACAACTACGAGGATTCACCGGGTCTTCACAAGGTATGGATTCTTTAATGTTTAAATTTAGCCAACTTGAACTTAGGAAAGGCACCGCCGATTTTATTGCTTCTAAACATTTGCCTTTGCAATGGGCTTCCGATGAATATTATCAAGATTACGTGAGTCAATATTTGCAACCACCGGCTAGAATGATAAGTAGGAACATGGCCACTAGGGATATTGATAAAAGAGTTCGTGAAAAAAAATATAATCTTATGCAAGATTTAGCTAACCTTAAACAAAAAGTTGCAATATGTGTTGATTGTTGGAAAGATCCTTATAAAAAGAATGATTATATGGGCATTACTTGTCATTGGATTGATGATGCATGGGATGTTCAAAAACGTTTAATTGCTTTTGTTGATTTTAATGAAAGTCATACCGGTTTACATATTTCACAAAAAATAATACATAGCTTAAATGATTATGGTATATTAACAAAAGTATTTGCTATAGCTTTAGATAATGCAACTAATAATAAAGCGAGCTTGCCTACGTTAATGGATTTTTGTAAACCTTCATTAAATGGTGATATTTTTCATACTAGATGCATGTGTCATATTTTTAATTTATGTGTTCAAGATGGATTAACAACTTTAGAAAAGGAAATAGACAAAATTAGAGTTGCAATTAATTTAATTTGTCATACCATACAAATGCGAAAAAGATGGGCTAGATTTTGTAAAATGAATGGATTCGAAGTAAAAAAATTTGTGAAAGATGTGGAACATAGGTGGAATTCTACTTATTACATGCTTCAAGATTCATATAATTATAAAGAACTTTTATGTGCTTTTTTTATGGAATTTGGAGATAGTAATGTCATGTTATTTGCTCATTCTTGGGATTCTTGTATAAACATGATTGGTATGCTAAAAATTTTTGAAGAAGGCACTAATGAAATAAGTGGATGTTATTATCCTACATCTCCTTTAGCTTTAGATCAATGTGTTAAAATTGCTTTGATAATGAACTCTTATAAAGATGATCCTATTTTAAGTGATGCCATTATTATGATGAAAGCTAAATGGTTAAAATATTATCATGAGATACCCCCCTATATTTATGTGCTAAATTATTAGATCCTAGGATTAGAGAAGATGGATTAGAAGAACTTTTAACTATGTACTATAATGCATTGTTCCCCTTTGGTTAAATTAGTGATTATGATCAAGTTGAATATGTGCCTAATCCTAGTGAAGTGGTTAAACGGGCGAAAAATTATTTGTATGATTTATTTAGAGAATATAAAACAATGTATGGTGAATCATGTAGTAGTGAAGATGTAGTTCGACCTCATAATGTAGGTTCTAGTAATTCTTCGTCTACTTTTGGTGATACTCTTTCTCAATTTTATAATTTTTATGATATTAGAACTCAAAAAAAAGCTAGAGGTGTTAATTCATCACAAGAATTGGAATCTTATTTTAGTGTTACTTTTGAATCAATTGCATTTGAGAACAATGTGGATCTATTAAAGTGGTGGTCACGAAGGATCACCACATATCCTATACTAACAATTATTGTCAAGGAAATATTTGCATGTCCCGCCTCCACGGTTTCGGTTGAACATGCCTTTAGCGTATCGGGCCACACTTTGAGTGAGAGGAGAGCAAATTTGGCCGTCGAAAATGTCCAAAACCTTATGCTTCTTGACGATTGGGTCAAAACCGCCAAACATCAACAAAACCTCGATTTGTCACACATGGAGGACGGTGGACAAGATTTGTATGGCTACGACTCAAATACAACATCCTCCGGCGGAAGTGGTGTCAACCTCGACGAGTGAAAAAGGTAAGTTGAGGTAAGAGAACTACGTGAGCTTTGATTCCTTAATTCGATTTCAATTAAGGATACGTAGGCAATTTCATTTTAAGTTTGAAATTTCAATTCCAGACTTAAAATGAAACTCAAGCTCTTTATTTTTTTTTATGCTCACTTTTGTAATTGTAATATATAGTATAAACTTTTGTAATAGATTAGAATCATTCAATCATAGATTAGATATAGACTATATAGTTCTAACTTGTAATAATTTTCCAAGTTATATTGACAAGTTTAATTGTAATATATACAAACATTTGTAATAGATTAGAATCATTAGATCATAGATTATATATAGTTCTACGTGTTCCAACTTGTAATAATTTTTGAAGTTATATTATATTGACAAGTTTATTGAAAAAGTTTGATCAATACAATTCTTCAATATATTTTTTACTCCGAGTTGCATTTTCTCATGATATTTTATACTTCAAAACAAACATTAAAGTTTAAATTTGGATCATAGAATCATAGATTAAAAAAATAAAAAAATAAAAAAACCGAAAACCGCCGGTTCAAACCGGCCGAACCGTCCGGTTCCAGTTGAACCGGCGGTTTCTAACCGAAACCGAAACCTTTCCTTCCACGGTTCGGTTTCGGTTCCACCATTTCGGAACCGTTGAACCGGCGGTTCGAACCGGAACCGGAACCGGGAAACCGTTTGGGCATCTCTACCTACATGGCATGAGAAAGCACACTTAATCACCAACCTTTACAAGTTAAATTATCAAATAATATATTTTTTCACATATTTTACAATTCTAGTCTATACGTTCAAAATACTTAAGTTGCAAAATATTTATATATTTGAATTATTTGTAAATATTAATTTTTTTTAATAAAATTTGAATAATTTAGATAAATATTAAAATTGCAATTACAATCAAAGTTATGTTTCATTAAAGAAATCTAAAAATAACCAAAAGCGTCTTAAATATTTCATGTTTATTTTGGTTATTTTTATACGTAAAGATTAATTTAATTACTTAGATTTTGATAGTAATATGTATATCAATGTTATTATTAATTTTCTTTTATTTAGATTATATTTGGATTGAGGGATTTAAGAGAATATTTGAAATTCACTATAGTAAATTCATCAGTGGCATATAATTAATATAGATTTGAAATTTATCACTTTATTTTTAATTAAATTTTGAGTAATTTAGATATATTTTAAATTCATTTTTAAAATGGAATTGAAATTCATTTATTTTAAATTTTATAATTTAAATCTCTCGATTCATACACATCCTTAGTTTTACAACTTAATCAGTTTTTTTCCTAATTGCTTCGTATAATATATAGATCACTAAATTTCTTTAGCAAATAACTGCAAGTGTAGGACGTAAAGTTGTAGGAACAACTCATAAGGATTGACAGTGACAGGGAGCGCCGCTTAATATTGCAATTTGAATAACTCAACTTTTATTTAAACAAACTAAAATCACAAATTATTAGTATTAATGAAACACACTAACTAAATGAGATTTAAGAAGAAGAAACAAATTATACAGATTGCAACCTGCTGACAATTTTCCTGCCACTTTTTGGAATTTTGATTCTAAGGTTTTTTTTCAAGTACTTTTGCGATACGATTTATTTTCTGGTCACTTTCTTTGTCAGAATCTAAATTATTATTATTTTTTATTTTTTTGGTAATTTTATACGTAAAAAAAAGTATATTTTTAGGGGGTGGCTTGCATGGAAAATTGTATGTCTAAAAATGAAATGAAATTTTTTTCAAATTAATTAGCATTTTGTCCCTCAATTTAATTCATGGAAAAATATGAAAGAACCCTTTTTAATTAAAATTAGAATCCGGCGAAAGAAAGAGCAAAAAAACAAACTTTTAATGAAAAAAATTAAACATGGACTATATGTTGCGGATAACAAACTTACAAAATCGAAATGCAACTTAGAAGGAACCAGAAAAATGCTCGAAGGTTACAAAGTAAACGTGGAGTATATGATTTAATTGAAGATTTTATTAGGTTGTGATGTGAAAAAACACTAAAATAATGTTGAAGTAATTATTTAACTTAGTATCAAAAGTAAGTATAAATATATTTATTTTATAAATAAATATAATGTTTATTTTATACTTTGGCGTAATTATTTCGGTATTTGCTTGATTTTCTAAAGCCATGTGACTTCTATGCACCTATTTTCTTCCGTTTTCGTACTTTTATCTTTTGTTTGGAGATGGATGATGATGATCCGCAACATTCCACTAACTTTAGAACCCTTTGTTGATGCATTGTGATTGCTGCTTTTACTTGGAAAGTTGGTACAATAGATTCAGGGTCCCCTATTACATTTTATTATATTGGATATTGTGTGATATTTCATACACGCGCATTAAGTGGTGATGTCATTTGATATATACGTCATGTGGTGATTAATTCAGAATTGAAAATATAACATGTAATATGATAGGATATCTCAATCAGGTACGATGAATGTCACGTCAAATGAATTTCATCCAATTTTAAAGCATTGTGGTAGTGTTGCATGAGGTTCCTCTTTAAGAGGTCTTCCAAGGGTTAGTTGATCCATGATTTGTGTTTCATTTTTCATATGTTTTTCGTTTGTGGATTACCTAATTAAGTGTGGCAGATCAAACTTTGAAAAGAAGTATAAAGCAGGCACTACCCTTTTAAAGCTAAAATCAGATAAAATGCAATTCTAGCTACTACTTTGTCAAAAAGGAATGAATTATTTTGGAAATCCGATTGCTTTATTGTCATCTTTTGAGTCACAATTTTCCTTTTTGAAAAAGTTTACCACTATCGATATCTTTTTTTAGTTTTACTCTTAAGTAAAAACAATGTGTGTGAGCAATTTAATCAAAAGATTATCTTAAGTTTGAATTATGTGACATTCCTTCAAAAGTAAGCATCACTGATGGCCACTTCAACTACTTCACTATGGTTTACAGATTTATTTGATAAAAATAGCTCCTCAGCCGAAGTGTTTTTAAACTATATTTTTAAATAAATATACTCGGGTCAATGAGTTATTCACGTGGAAATGATCTTGCTTGTTAAAAAAAAATTGGTGTAAGAAATTAGTTATTCAAAACATGAAATTAGTTTTCATTCCACCAAAACGCTGGAGTGGTCATTGCACGTGCTAGAAGTCTCTTCATTCAATCTCGTCCCATTAAAGATGGAGTGAGTCTTATGTGAGACTATCTTACGAATCATTTTACGTGAGATTGGTCAATCCACAACCCATAATTTATAATTCACATACAAAATTGTGAAAATTGGTTTGGATTGTAAGTAAATAGAGTTTGTCTGACAAAAATTATTTGTAGGACGTTGATACATTCTAGTTATTATCAAACTAATTGTTGCAAACTAGTCGTCGAGAACTATTTTTTTAAAACTAGTTAGCTAGCTAGAGGTATGTATATAGACTTCTTGTGTCACATCATTTTATTTTCAAAAGATTCAATGTTCACACAAATATGTCTAAATATTCTAGCATCTCTAGCTATAACTCATCCAGCAACCTAGAAGATGGTAATTTCAATGAAGCAGCGGAATTCTTCAAGTGTACCTACAAGAAATATCAGATCATGTCATGCAGAAGAAGTTACATTAGATGAAATCATGATGTAGAATATGAAAGGTTAGTCAATGATCATATCTTTAATGTTCATATGTATTCTAATCATATATTTCATGAAGAACTAGTTTATCATAATTACAAAAATGCATGATGACTAGCTATCAATTGTCGTATGAGTTTCGATTGATCATCTTGGCAAGGACTTAGTGGATTTGTGAGACAACTTTTATCAAGTGTTTTTATTATGTGATTAATACTTGAGAAGGAAAACTACAGACACATCATCGTCTTCTCTAATTACATGGGAAATGTGACTTCCTAGGTATGTTGGCTTTGATTACATGTATTGAGAACAAAAAAATGTTTCAGTTGCTTGGAATTGTCAATTTTACAAGACTGACACATGTCTCATACAATTGTCCTTGAAGCAATTACGTTTCAAAACCTTTAGATATGTCATGCATGTTTTAGAGTAGCAGTATTCTTTATTAATTCAACGGTGTGTTGCAAGGAAATGCATCATAGGTTAATTTTAAGGAGAAGAACACATCTTATATGAAGGAGCAATGTCCAGGCTACCTAGAGGTTATTTAAAGAAAAAAGAGGTTACAAGAAAATATGTTGAACAAGCAATTGAAATACTTTAAGTTCAATGAACACTTATTAGAAGTCCACTCAAATTTGGTACATGTAAATAAATGGACATGGTTACAAATTGATAGAATGATAAAGTTGGTGACCCGCACAACATGTCCAAGACCCAAATCAAGAGTTTCAAGAACATCTTTAGACTATTATCGAGACGTCACATGTTAATTAGAAAAACAATTTGTTACATGTAATGTATGATGATTATTTTAATTTAAAAATTGTAAAATGAAGTCTAGTGAAAGATTCCATATGATATTTTATCTCCTATTCAAAAATAATTATCATATTAGGGGTAGATCGATACGGTATAAATCTCATACCGAATATCGTACCGAAAATTTCGATATAAGAAAATTTATATCGTTACCATATTGAAAATTTCGATATACCAAAATTTCGGTATCATAAATAGTCATACTGTTTCATGCCAAAAATTTCGGTATACCGAATATATCGTTATACCGAAATTAAAAATATATACCGAAACTTCAGTATATCGAAAATACCGTTATACCGAAATGAAAATTACATACCAAAACTTCAGTATACCAAAATGAAAAATATTATATCTTTTAAATAATATTAATATTGTTGGTATTTTGCTATATACCGAAATACCGAAATTTTTAGAATACCATACCGATGTCGTACCAAAATTTTCTGTATTTTTGGTATTGTTTTTGGTATGGTAAGTCCGATATTTCGGTAATTTTCCCCACTCCTAATATATATATATATATATATATATATATATATATAAGAAAATAAAAAAATACCCCTATATATATTAAGTAACATAATTAATAAAAGACCAAATAGCCAAAAAAATCCAAAGTTTTTCGAGTTTTATTCATTTATTTTTTTGTCAATTTATTCATAATTTTAATAATTAATTGTTATTTTGCCCGAATCAAAAATTGAGTCAAAACTAAACGAGAGTGACAAATACGTGGTATACACATAAGCTAAGTCTCAATACACATCACCATAATCAACTTGCTTACCGGACCTGGGATTTGGGAAGTCCTTTCTTCTTCCAACTTTCTGCTTTGAATAATTGCTAGATTTCCTTTCCAATGTCGCCCATGCTGATGGCTTCCGATCTTATTTTCCCTTTCCTCCCCTCTTATCGTGCAGTTATGGTTCTAATTCTTCTTTCTTCATCTGTCAGATCTGTTTGCTTTTGATTGCTTTAATGTTCTTCGATTTCTTCTGATTTCGATTCATAATTTCTCTTCTTTAGTAGGATAAGATTTTCTTCTTTTATTACATCAGTGAACGATTTAGATGCTTTTCAACTTGACAATCTTCATCAAGAAAATCACGATTTCAAATATAAATTTGGATCAATAAGTTAACTCCAGGATTGTAATTTTCTACTTCCAAATTTATATTGATACTCTCTCTTCACTTCTAACCTTGAAGAAGTCTGCGAACCCAGGAGTAGGAAGTGGTGGAAGAAGAAAAGACTTGTCAGGTTCTCGACTTCTTCTTTTTTAAGTACAGGTGGAACAACTATTATTGCTGGGTAAGTTGACTATGGTCATGTAGATTGAGACTTAGCTTATGTGTATGCCATGTATTTATCAATCTAATTCAATTTTAGCTTAACTTTTGATTTGATCAAAATTAAAATTAACTTTTAAAATTATAGATAAATTGAAAAAAAAAAAAAATTGGCCAAAATAACAAAAATCTAAAAAAATTTGAATTTTTTTGGTTAAACATAAGTCAAAGAGTCTAGGGTTGGAAAAGAAGAGGAAAACAAAGTTAACGAGACCTGGTTAATAGTTGTAAGAAAAGTGGCCATTGCAACGTAATATTTAAAACAAAAGCCTTTCACGTGACATATTTGACCCACACTGCTCTCTGTCTCCTCCGCCAGCTGCTCCGCAATTCCCCACCACCACTCCTCCGCCACTCCAAATGCCTCCCAATCCCTACCTCTGAAACCCCAACCCCCCTTCTCCCCCACCATGCTCCATAAACCCTTCTTCTCTCTCTTCCCACTCCTCATTCTCACTCTCACCGCCGCCGACACGGCGGCCACTCTCCCCGCCGACGCCGTCGCTCTCCTGGCATTCAAGTCCAACGCCGACTTAGACAACAAGCTCCTCTACTCCACCCACGAACGCTTCGACTACTGCCAATGGCGAGGCGTCAAATGCGCCCAAGGCCGCGTCGTCCGCTTCGTCCTCCAGAGCTCCGGCCTCCGCGGGGCCCTCGCCGCCGCCACCCTCAGCCGCCTCGATCAGCTCCGAGTCCTCAGCCTCCGCAACAACTCCCTCTTCGGGCCCCTCCCTGATTTCTCCTCTCTCCTCAATCTCAAAACCCTCTTCTTAGACCACAACTATTTCTCCGCTACCTTTCCCCCCTCTCTTCTCTCCCTTCACCGTCTCCTCATTCTCGACCTGTCCAACAACAACCTCACCGGTTCGCTCCCCGAAAACCTGACCGCTCTGGACCGGCTGAGCTATCTCCGGCTCGACTCGAACCGGTTCTCCGGCGCCGTTCCTCCGCTGAACCAAACAACCATGGAAACATTCAACGTTTCGAACAACAATCTCAGCGGCCCAATTCCTGTCACCCCAACCTTGAAAAAATTCAAGATTTTTTCGTTCATGTTCAACCCCAATCTCTGCGGGGAAATCATCCACAAACCCTGCCGCGATTACCCTTTCTTCAACTCTTCCGGCGGCGGCGCCGCCCTGTCTCCGCCGACACCTCTTCTGCAGAATGCACAGTCGCAGCAAGGAGTGAGCGATGTCTCTCACACATCTCCGAGAAGGCATCATAAAAACGTGGGCTTGATTCTTGGCTTCGTGATTGGTTCTCTGATTATTACAGCAGCTGCTCTGGGCTTGGTGGTATTGATCAAGAAAAGAAGAGAAGAAGGTGAAGAGATGATAGCTAAAGTGGGAACCGATTTCACCGATGAAATCGAAACCACGACTGCAAAAAGGGAGACAGCCTTCTTATCACTTCAATCCGAAGCAGCAAATTCCGAGAATGTCGAGGCCAAGAAACCGAGGTCTCCGCCTCAGATTAGAGTGATCAAAAGTGGGAGTTTAGTGTTCTGTTCAGGTGAGGAAGAGCTCTACACATTGGAGCAGCTGATGAGGGCCTCAGCTGAGCTTCTGGGGAGGGGCACCATTGGAACAACCTATAAAGCTGTGATGGCTAATCAGTTGATTGTGTCTGTGAAGAGATTGGACGCGTGTAAAACCGCCATTACAAGTGGTGAGGAATTCGAGCAGCATATGGAAACAGTTGGTGTCCTAAGGCATCCCAATTTGGTCCCTGTTAGAGCCTATTTCCAGGCTAAGCAAGAAAGATTGATCGTTTTCGATTACCAGCCTAATGGGAGCCTCTTCAATCTCATCCATGGTAAATTTCTCAACTTTTTATGTAATTAAACATCTTTAACATTTTGTCCAAATCAAGATTGGTTTTTTATGTGCTTAATGTGAAAGGAATGACTTTGGAATAGTGGAATCTATCACTTTTATAGAGACTTTCTTGGCTTTTTAGATGGAAAATTAGCAGCCACTAGCTTTATTGTTGCCGACAATAATGTTTGCTGAGATGGAATCAGATATCGCATACGAAGTAGAGAATCATTAACTCAAACTAAAAACGGATTTAGAGAAACGATTGAAAAGTTCATGTTAAGAATCATTAACTCAAACTAAAAACGGATTTAGAGAAGCGATTGAAAAGTTTGTGTTAGTGTCCGTAGAAACAAAGAATGATGATATGATCCATATAGTGGGATGACTGTTTGATGCAAGAGGAAGTAACATGATATATGCTTTTGTGGGGTCTATTGGTGACATGACACAAGTTGAACTTCTAATATTCTTGTAAACGTTGGATGGATGTGCAACACAGGTGGCTAGGGATATAATTGGCCCCTCCTATCTACTATGATTTTACCCTTATTTGTAGGATGTGTCGTTGTGTGATTTATGTTATAGAAGTTCGTAAAAAATTAACCATCGATCTATTTAAGATGAAACACTAACAAATGTTACGTATCTTGCTAATGAGGGTATTGCCAAAATAGGCAGGATGAAATTTCCCAACACCAAGTGCCCTTATCTAACTAATCAGTAATTTAGGATATTATGTGTGTTTAGAAATCATTGACCTCATCATAGATAGAACTTGGTTTAAATACTCCATTAAGAAGATTATGTTCTCTGCAACTTAGTGTTCTTAGTTGGTCAAAATTACCTTTGCAGTTATGAATGAGCATAAAAGAAAGAAGTTGGTATATTTCAAGGTTTTTTTCAGGTTGTAAATATGTTTATGTGCACTATAACTAATATTTATTTACAATGCACAAGATGGATTCCTATTGATTTCAGAGTTCTTGAGTAACTAAAACTGCTCAAATTCTATATAGATTTTCTGACGTTGTAAATAAGTCTTCCAAGTTACTTTAGATGCCAATAAGTCTTCAAAGTAGAAAAGGTCCATTCCAATCTTGTTCTTGATATAATTACAGGCTCAAGATCAACAAGGGCAAAGCCTCTTCACTGGACATCATGTCTGAAAATCGCGGAAGATGTGGCTCAGGGCCTAGCCTACATCCACCAAGCATCGAAATATGTACACGGAAACCTAAAATCTTCCAACGTTCTTCTGGGGTCCGATTTCGAGGCCTGCATCACCGACTACTGCCTCGCCATGCTGGCGGACACCTCATCCGACGACGATCCTGATTTTGCCGGCTATAGAGCCCCCGAGATTCGCAAATCTGCACGTAAAGCCACTGCAAAATCCGACGTCTATGCTTTTGGGGTTCTCTTACTGGAGCTTCTATCAGGTAAGCCGCCGTCCCAGCATCCGTTCCTTGCACCTCCGGACATGCCCGACTGGATACGTGCAATGAGGGACGACGAGAGCGAGGACGACGTGAGGTTGAGAATGCTGGTCGAGGTGGCAAGCATCTGCAGCTTGACGTCGCCTGAGCAGAGGCCGACGATGTGGCAGGTGTTGAAGATGATCACTAATATAAAGGAGATTATGGTCGATAATTCGAGGGAAGGTTACTCATGAAGTTGAAGAAGGGTATAATAGTAATTTTGATCGGTTGATCTTCAGGATGAAATTGTGTTCATATTGGCTATGTCCTGGAGGCCTTCAAGTTTTGAGACTCTAGTGTAGAGGGTGTTTTGCACTCTCATGTTTGCTTTGGGGTCTTTTATTTTTTGGAGCATTGATTCTAACAAAATTATAGTAGAGTTATACTTTCTGTTATTGCAATGCTCTGGAGTGTTTAATGGTACTCTATGTTTTATCAGGTATTAATTGCAAAACAATGCATAATTGATTTATAGAGAGTTTTGTAATTAGATTATTTATTTTTAAAAACTGTAATTCAATGCTTAAATTTGCAATTTGATGATGTGGTTGTTGGAGTTCAACACTCACTTGGGATGATCATGGCGCAGTTTACACTTTTTCTTTTTTAAAGTCAAACTTAATCGTTAAAATCATCTCCAACACTGTCAGATTTTCTAAAGTGGCACCTAAGCTCTTTTTATTGATTTTTCTTCTTATTCATTTTCTCAACTTTTTTAATTTTTCCTCTTTCATTATATTTTGAGAGTTATTAAATGTTATAAATATGTTTACGATCGAAACTAATGTATCAAAAAATAATTTTATGTAATTAAAATGTTAAATAATATGTTATGTTATTTGAATAGCAACAAATAATTATGATAAATATAATTTAAACATATATAATTTTCTAATAGTTATAAAATAATAAATATCAAAATTTGATGAAACAATAATTAAAATATTAAATATATACAAAAGAAAATAACAATGAATATTTTAAAATATTCATTTTTAATGTAAAAATAATGCAGATTGTTGGGGATGGAATAATCGATTTTATACTTATTTCTTTATAAAGTGACGCACGGTGCTGAAATTGGTCTAATAATTTGAACATCACTTAAAGCATTTAAATGCAACGTTGTTAAGCATGACAAATTGTCTTTAATTGGAATGAAAATGCAAGTAGGCCACTAGTCCTAGTGGCGTGGTTTTCACGCTAGACTAGAATCGATGATAGCGAAATCGCATTTCTGCTTTGACTTTTTTCTTCCTTCTTATTTTTTAAACAACAAACAACGCTTTCACTATTATATTTTTTATTATCTTATTTCACCCACCTTTTCTCTCAGTTTTAATCAGGACCGTTGATTCTCTCCCACAGCAAATTGATTAGGCCGAGAAAAGAAGTGAAAGGAAGAAAAAGATTGTCTCTCTCTCTCTCTCCTTTATAAGGCAAAGCCGAGCACTCGAACACCTTCAAGAGGCCGCTTGTATACTACAGAGACCAAATTTAGTCGGATAAGAAGATGTCTGGAGGAATTGCGCGTGGACGCCTCACCGAGGAACGCAAATCCTGGCGGAAGAATCATCCACATGTTCGATTACTTCTTTTTTCGTGATTTCCCTTCTTTGTTGCTTAATTACTTTTTAATTCTTTTGAATTTTGGTTCTGTTTATGATGTTTATGTTGATGGGTATTGAGTCAATGATTTTTTTTGGTGGGTTGTATAGGGTTTTGTGGCTAAACCAGAGACTATGCCTGATGGTACAGTGAATTTGATGGTGTGGAACTGCAATATCCCTGGTAAAGCTGGGGTATGTGTTTCTCAAATCTTACTGTTCAAACTTTTTTTACCAATTAATTGATTAATTTTCAGTTGTGCATTTTTTGGGGTTAAGGTCTGATGCTAGTCGAAATTCCCTAAATTTTTAGGTTTTTTTCTAAAACTGATGAATTTAGTTTTGAACGAGGTTATCTGCTTCTATTGTCATTGTTTGAGACTTTTCACGATGCTAATTAATTATTATTTAAATCCTCAAGATGTAATTTTGTTTTGTCGGTGGATCATGTTCCATTGAGTTTTATTTGTACTTGTATAATCATTGTATGTTATATGATCCCATATGAATGATTGTGCTGAAAAGTGTTTAATGCACATTGTATTTAAGAAGCAAAGGTGCTGATTTTGCTCTTACCCATTTGCTTAATGGTTGAACACTTGAACTGACTTATAGCGTTGTCACTAGGTAACTTTATTGTATCAGGTGGGAGTCGTGGGACTAATGACTTTTCAGCTTAATGGAAACAGATATTGTTACAAGACTTGCAATGCTTAGTCTACTTTCTGAAGCAGTCATTGGCTGTTATTTTTAAGTAACACATAATTTACTTTAGTTACTAGTGAGGTGTTAGATGACTTAAATAATCGAACAGTACACTTGCAAAAGTCCAAGTACCTTATCATCAGATTGGGAGTTGTGATCTTCACTTTAGGAAGCAAACTCTGTTTATCACCATTCTTCTGAAGAAGTGTACCAATAATGTTTCAAAGATAAATTATGAGGGGAGTTAATGTAATTCCTTTCTTCTTTTTCTTTTTCTTTTCCCTCCTCTGTGCAGACATGGCTAGTTTCTTTTTTTTTTTAATGAGACCTGGGTTCCTATCCAAGCAGTAACACTTGCTAACAGTGCTTGCAATATAGGCATAAGAGTTAGTTGTGGCATTTAAATGATCTGCAGGTTAAAGTTGGTGGGAGGGAGAAACTACATTGGTTACGCTCAACCCTGTGTCTGCCCCTCTTGTCTTCAGCCACTATATCAATAAAAAAAAAAATCATTTTTGAATTGTTTATTATCATGCTTGCATTTATCTACATTTGTTTGGTATATGCAGCAATTGTGATATGGTATAAAAGGGGTATTTGTGATACTTCCTGGCCTCAGTTGTCATTTAATCATGCCTACAGTATCCAACACTTTTATCAGTGCATGAATGTTTTTGAATTTTCTTTGATTTCAAAATGGAAAATTTTCTTTGACAAATTATTATGAAAAGTTACATTAAATGTCAGTATCGTGCATGACTCACATTAAACCATTAAGATCATAGTATTGTTTTTTCTACTGTTTTTTTAAAGTTTAGTTTTGTGACTTTTGTCAGTTTGTCTATAGATTTCAGTTATGAGTTAGATGATGCTGATGTTGATGAAATGATGGTTCTGGGGGAAAGTTAGTGGTTACTTTCAGTTTTGGTTTATAGTTGCTTAATTATATATCCACTTCCATCGATTACAGGATTCCATTGTCTAAGTTTAATTCTCCACTGTCATTCTTGTTGTCTATTCCTGTATACAATTGGAATTGGATTTGAAACAATTGGATATTTGGATTTATTGCAAACAACGACGACTATTCTTTTTTATTTTTGTTGTTGAGGTTTAATCCGGTTACAGTTGTAACAATTCTTTTCAATGTTTGCTAGTACATATGTTTATTCTTGATGGCCTTGCAGACTGATTGGGAGGGTGGTTTTTACCCACTCACGATGCACTTCAGCGAAGACTATCCAAGCAAACCGCCAAAATGTAAATTCCCGCAAGGTTTTTTCCATCCTAATGTCTACCCATCTGGAACTGTTTGCCTTTCGATCCTTAATGAAGATAGTGTAAGTACACAGTGTTCAATCATACAATACCGCTAATTCATAATAATACAAAAAATTGTATCATTCAGTTTTTGATCTCTAGGGTTGGCGCCCAGCAATCACAGTGAAGCAAATTTTGGTGGGCATCCAGGATTTGTTAGATCAGCCAAATCCTAATGATCCAGCTCAAACGGAGGGATACCATCTTTTTATCCAGGTAGTAGAGCTTTTCCCTGAGATGTAGCCCTTACTTTGTATTGGTTTAGAAATTAAATTCATCATTATCATTAACCTTGATGATATTAACGTGCATAGACTAACTATGTAGTACTTTCATTATCCTGGACGTGGAGCATCTGCTCCTATTTCTTTACGTTTTTGCTACTTGTGTTTGTCTGTATGTGCATGGCTTTTCCTGTTCCGTATCTAGCACACTCGGCATTCTTGAAACATTTGGATGACATTTTGTTGCATTTAGAATATAAAAATGCCACTGTAAAGTATATCCATTCTGGTAGGTAAAGAAAGCCCAACAGAAAATGCATGGAATAATATTAATATGCAATGATCTATTATAAGAACTGATGTATTATAACTGCATTCAGATGCTGAATTATTCTAACAAATGCAGGATGCAGTCGAATACAAAAAGAGGGTTCGTAACCAGGCCAAGCAGTATGCCCCCGTTCTCTGAGTACCGATTCGTTCTGTTTACTGATTGTTACTCAGATAAGTTTGTTATTAAGTACTGTATTCGAAGGAAGATTGTTGCTTCCAATGTGGATTGTGTGGGAATTTTTCTTGTTCGTGTGTGTTTTAGTGATAGGTGAACCTGCATAGTGCATTGGGACTTAACCAATTTGGTTAAGTGGCTAAAACCAGTTGCTCAAAGGCATGTAGTTCTTCTAACTGGAAATATGTTAGCAGATGATTGATTGTGTTGGTTTAAGTTGTGAAGTGTTATTACCTTAACTTTTGCCAATTGATCTCATTTGCAACTCTAAACTGTGTTTGGGTTTTGGAATCAAGGAAAGCTGTTTTGGAAAATTAACAGAACTAGTCTGTAAGAATATGTGTATAATTATATAGGCCAATTTCTAACCTTTTCTTCAATTTAAAATAAGTTTGGATGATTAGATTTAAATCTGGAAAAGCAAAAAACAAAAAAGTTCTATGATGATTATTGTTTTTTAATTGACGGATGATTACCAGATATGATGGAACTTATCAGGTAAAACAATCACAAATATCACATAAGAAATTAGATTTTCAAATGATATATGGTGTCTGATAATCGAACTAATTATTATTTATAGTCCTAAAATACGAATATTTGTTTCTGCTAAAAAAATTCCTACTATTGGTTGCAGGTTTATATAAACATTTTAGCTACAAAGCAGGTTAAATGGTGTTAATCTGATATTATTAAAAAACAAATAAGGAATTATAATTCGAACCTCTTATCATGAATGTAACCTAGTCTATATTAGTATGAGTTTTGAAATATACTACGGTATTACAACTAATAAAGGGAAATATACAAAGGTGATAAACCTTTGTATATTTCCTAAAATACTATTTAGGAAATATTATTTATAGTCCTAAAATACGAATATTTGTTTCTGCTAAAAAAATTCCTACTATTGGTTGCAGGTTTATATAAACATTTTAGCTACAAAGCAGGTTAAATGGTGTTAATCTGATATTATTAAAAAACAAATAAGGAATTATAATTCGAACCTCTTATCATGAATGTAACCTAGTCTATATTAGTATGAGTTTTGAAATATACTACGGTGTTACAACTAATAAAGGGAAATATACAAAGGTGATAAACCAATGTGGAAAGAATTAAATAAAATTCCTTTAACATCCTCACATCTCTTATCAATGTGAGATTGTTTTTTTATTAAAAAATTAAATCTCATATTCCCACACACTTTGTGTATTAAATTCTCACTCAACAAAAATAAATTTGAATGCCATAAATATACTATGATTATATGTTCGTTTTATAAGTTATATCCTTAGTTCCTCAACATCTCAATTTTAAACCGTCAAATAATTAATTGAACACACGTATAGTCGATATTTTCCTTACAAAATAACAATTTATTAACTACATTGCAATCAATTGACTTAAAATCAAATTTCTCCAAAATATTCTCGATGAAATTCTATAGAGATTATCTGATATTAAAACATAGAGGCTGTTGGGTATAACTCTTTTATCGAAATAAAACACCATAATTAGTGTCAAACACGGCAGTGAAGTCATAATGAGACAGATAGTCAGCTTTCATAATTCTAGATGAATTCCTGATGCCAAATATATATTTAATTAAATGATTAGGATAACTGACCTACTAATAATTATTGTATTAATCGAAAAGAGCATAGGAAATTAATTAGAATATAATTCACATTCAATTAGTAACCTTATTACGTGCCAAACAGTAGGGTTTGAACATGTCCAACAATGACAACAACGGACAATAACAAAAACCCTGATTTAAAAAAAAAACAAAAACCCTGATTTACCACTTCAAATATTCATTTTTAATCGCGGAATAATATGTCACATAGGTTTTGGACTGGTTTATTAATTTTATGAACTACTATTACCAAGAGTTTCAACGTATTATTATATAATAGAAAAAATAAATCTTGATTTAATTCCATTGGATTCTTTTTTTTTTTTTTTTTTTCCGGAAAAAGTCCAACCAACAAATTGTGATAACAGTGGAGAAGCCAAAATCCCCTAATTCTTAAACAAATTTTTATTAGATTGTTACATATAGTATTTGATTTGGGAGTATTACTTTATTTTTTAAAATCCTATATAGATTTAATCCTTATGATGAGATGATTAATTAACCTAGCCTTTAAGAACTAGAGTGAAGTTAGAGTAGGGTCGAACTAGAGTTATTAATACTTATTGCCATCTCTAACCTCAACATTAATTAGTCTAATGAAATCATGCAATAACAATAATTACTTGTTTTTAACTGTGCGATTTGATGTTTATATAGATCACTCAAAGGAGATTATAAACAAATATGAGAAATTAAAATTCAATTATTTAATTAGATATAAGTTTGGTATCCGTATAAGCAAAAATGAAATAAAGAATTCCACCCTGTCCCCGACAGAGCGCGATTCAGATTGCTAATGTTTGACATTTCATTAAAATTTAGTACTAAATATTTATATAATAATTGGGTAAATTGGATTCCCCTAAAATGGAGCATGAGTGAGTATTTGCAAGTTGTACCCCTCCACCACTCCCTCCCAATATATTCTTATTAGGTTGGATATATATAGCTAGAGAGAGTGTGTGTGTGTGTTTTAT
Organism: Scutellaria galericulata; assembly: GCA_946896805.1. NCBI lineage: Eukaryota > Viridiplantae > Streptophyta > Magnoliopsida > Lamiales > Lamiaceae > Scutellaria > Scutellaria galericulata. Next base: position 14,537,688 of record OX335794.1, read on the forward strand.
ATTTAAATATAAATACACGAAGCTTAGAGCCGCCTTTTCTTATATTTATATTTAGGGTACCAATTTTTTAATTTTTTTTATTTTGAATTAATTTTTTTTATATTAAGAGACATCAAATCGTTTTTTTTTAACCGAAACTTATAACAGTTGAGCACTACTATTGGAATCTGTAATTAGCCAAAACCCAAACATCCACAATCAATATATCTTTTAAGCTACCACGAGTATAATTCAAGTGATATCTTACTTTTATAAAGGTGAACATTGTGATGATTAGGATTCGAATTCAGATCACATAAATTTATATCCTTCCATTTCCTCAAACTCATTAATATATATATATATATATATATATATATATTTCAAGCCATTACATTGCTCTATATTGTCAAGCTATTACAACTAAGTTTACTAATATAACTACAGCCAGATTGCATGACTTCTTTATGAATATGTGAAATGTAACGTTAAAACTCTTCTAAAGATAAAAGGAATTTATATATATATATATATATATATATATATATATATATATATATATATATATATATAAAATCATTTAGAAATGAGAGGATTAAGGTTGATTTTCAACCTATATATTTAATCACTTATTGAGAAGTTTACATAACGTGCAAGATCAACTATCAAAGACAATATCAACCCTCGTTTACAAGTAATTTTCTCTACCTTCACATGCCAATAAAGTTGGTAATTCCCTAATTATCAGCAATGTCAAAACATTTCAAATTATTACAATTATCAACGGTATTAAATTAAATTTTTTGTTTTGTTTTCTGTAATGACTAATTAATCTATCATACAATCTAGCTACTCCTTTGCTTCCTTCTCTATGAGAAATATAAAAATTTAAAAGACTTTTTAATAGCAAGAAATTTGGCAATTCATTTTTCGTTTCTCCAACATTCCACATGATTATGACATAAGATATAGAAAACAAAATGAGCACCAGTTTTTATCTAAATATGATCAAAACTTAAGTTTTTACAATATCCAGTATCTTCCAAAATTTAGATTATAAGATGATACTTCAACTTAGGGAATGCTTTTGTTGCAAAATACATAAGTTTTTAAAATACTTAAATGGAAAGTTAGAAGTTGATAGGAATTAAAAAAATAATAATAATAAAGAATAAAAAAAAAGAAAGAAAAGAAAATAGAGAAAGTCAATGTAAGTGAAAACGTTAATTGTTGAGGCGGTGGGTGTCTATTTCTCTCCACCGACCTACTCCTTTCCTATATTTCCTCCTTTTTCTATATTTTATTTTTCTAATTCAATATTAAATTTACCAAACGACAGATAATGATAGCAATAATCACAATCTCCATCTTAATCAAACATTATAATATCATTTCCTTATCCCCACCACACAACTAATGACAACTACTCTTTCATATTTTAACTTCCAATTTTGGAACCAATAAATATATATAGAGCCACTCTATATCTTTCACTAATTGCTTTAGTTTTTCTGTTGTCCTTTGCTCTAATATTTAATTACCAATCCATGAGAAACTATACACGTGAAATTACAATATTTACATATAACATGTGTAAATAGAGAAATATAACATGTGATATAATTTACTGATTGTGAAAATAATTGTATAATAGTAAAACAGGAAAGCATTTAAAAAAAAAACATTATTTACATAAAAAATAATATTCGAGTATTTTTTTTTTTAACGAGAAATTAAGGTGAAAATTCTGACTATATACACATCATTTTTTGCATGGGTTGAAATTGTCCCAAAATACATTTAAAATTATTTACAATATTACCATAAATAGTTCGAAGCAATCTCCTAAGTAGTTTAATAGATTAGTAGGATCGTTTCAAAACGTCCCAAAAATATTATTTATAACTAAAAGTTGAAATGAAATTTGTTTTTTTAATTATTATTTTTGTTAATGGTTTTTTTTTTTTTTTGGCAAATATCAATCCTTAACCAAGCTCCATATCGATAGTCGATTCTAGCTAATTCTATGGACTCAATTTGATCCAATTTTGGAAATATTTGCCCGAGCACTTAAGAAGTTTTTTTGGGCCTGTGGACTCTGCCATTAGGATATTCTATTTCTTTTTTCCTTTTAAATTCAATTGAATAATAAATATACCGTGGAATATAAGGGAAAAAAAATGAAACAGAATATTTGAAGTCATTTAGCCTAGAAAAATGTAATGTCATATAGTTTGGATCTGATGTTAGACCATGTCTCACTATATGAACAATAACAAATTTAATAGAGAAATCTATACTATATATGCTTTAGCCAGGTTATTAGAAGCTTTAAAGTATGTTATTGCAAGAAGCAAAAGTGGAAAGTCTGGATAAACAAGTTGTCTTTGTATTGAGTCAATCAAGAATATTTGTCAAAAGAGAATCATGAATATTTTACCTGAGCTAGGATCAGTTCGAGACCCTATGTTAAAAATAATGTTTGTATCTCATCCATCTTTCATTTCTTTAATATACTATATATGTTTATTAATAATATTATTTAATAATGATATATGAAATTATTTTATAGGAATTTTATTAATCAAGACCCTAAAAGATAGGTTGAAAACCATCAATGCAGTTCATAAAAGATGAAACTTATCAATTCATTTGCTTGAAACACTTGAAATTAAATGAGATTCTCAAATCTAACGCCCTAATATTCTCTTTCAAAAATAAATACAAAAATAAAAAATCATCTTCTTCTTCACAACAAAATTTTTCTCTTAAGAAAAAAAGAAGAACTTCTTAATATGGTTGAGAATCATAATTTAATAGTTTCTAAGTCTTTTAATTTGAGAATTGATAAGTTTGATCTTTCAAGTCACATATTAAAGTCTAAAACTCTAAATTGATAAAATCTCTATTTTAAAATATAAGATGAAAAATGATTTGTAATAAATTTTCGTGTTCCTAGAGACAGGGGCGGATAAAGGGGGGCAGCTGCCCCCAAAAATTTTGCCAAAAAATACCTATTATATCATATATCATATATTTTCTTATTATATATCATATATTTTCTTATATCCCAAAATATTAACTATGATACTCGTCCCCCAAATATTTTTCTTATTTTTTTACCTATGAATCTATGATATTCACCCCCCAAATGTATAATCCTGGATCCGCCACTGCCTAGAGATGAGACTTTATTTGCATGTAGATTGGAACCTCAAAGAGTAGAACTGTGGAAAGATAATAAACAATTCCTCAAAAGAAATGCAAATTAGTTGGACGGTAAAATACTAAAATAGTACTAGAATGCCACGTTCGCCATTTCCACTCTTCCATATATACTGTCAAATTTTACGGATTCATCAGTTGCAATCTTCTATTCAAGTACTTTTTTTTTTTTTTTTTTTTACTATTCAATAGTTCAATTGATATTTTCACACAAAGATCATTTCGATTTCATCTTTTATTTTAAATTATTGAAATTTATATTATTTTACTTCACAATTTCTATAAAAAATTATTAATAAAAAAATACCTAACGGTCCCAACAACTGAGATAATAAATGTAATAAATGTATCCGACCTATTTAAATGACAAATAAAGTGATTGTAAATATATTTATATGTTATAAATCACACAACTTCTTTGATTTATTAAATAAATAAATAATATATGTCATCCAGAAGACCATAATAAAATAATAATAATAATAATAATATTATAATATATTATAGACGTCAGATATAATATTAATATAATATTAGAAGGGAAGATAAAACAAAAGACGGGACTTCACCAAACTGGAAAAGCAATAAAAATATGTACGTCATAAATATATAAACACCAACAAGTCTGAATAAATATGTGATGTAGAGAGAGAAAGGAAGCAAGCATAGGCAGTAATGGAGAGGGAGGGAGAGAGAGAGAGAGAGTGGTGTGTCGGTGCATTTTGTAAGTTAGTTTATGCTCCTAAGATTTGCTGTTAGAGGAAACAAACGTGGCTTCTCTTCCAGATGACAAAGAACCTTAGCCTTCAATCTCCACTCTCCTCTTTCTCTCTCTAACTCCATATATATATGCTGCCTTCTGATCTCCTATTCATAAATATATATATTCAAGTTTCCTTCAGTTCGATCCGACAGAGATGGAGGTCGGCGGAGGCGGCGAGGACGCTTCTGGAGGTGGCGATGGAGCGCGGCGGCGGCGCAGCGGTGACAAGCCGTACAAAGGCATAAGGATGCGCAAGTGGGGGAAGTGGGTTGCTGAGATCAGGGAGCCGAATAAGCGGTCCAGGATCTGGCTCGGCTCCTACAACACCCCTGTGGCGGCGGCGCGGGCCTACGACATCGCCGTGTACTACCTGCGCGGCCCGACGGCGAGGCTGAACTTCCCCGAGGAAATCGGCGGCGTGGGGCTGAAGGATCTGTCGGCGGCGTCGATACGGCAGAAGGCGGCGGAGGTCGGCGCGAGAGTGGACGCCCTCCATTTCAACACCTTGGCAGGGGCTCATCATGGGCCCCATGCAGCAGGTCATGAGTCCTTGAAACCCTCTTGGTTTCAGGACCAGATTGATCTCAACAAGAAGCCCGAGCCCGAGCCCGAAGACCCGACCGTTGAGGATTGGTGAAGAAAAGTTGACAACTATTTAGATAGATAGTATGAGCTTCTTCAAATGTTTGATTGTGTTGTTTTCTTTCTTTTTGGAGCGCCGCCCTGTAATAAGAAGTTAATTAATGTGAATAATTAAGTAACAAATTATTAGCTGATTAAGTTGGTGTTGGTTATATATAGCAGATAATGTATGTGTATATGTGCATGTGATGATGATCAAGAGTTGTGGAAACACATTTGGACCTCCAATTTGGTGCAAATGGCTATTTGTTGCTATATTTTGGATTTGCTTTTTCTAATTCTCATGGTGGGACCCACCGCACCATACTCCAGCCGGCCACCCAAGTAATAAGATATATGTCAAATCAGTTGGGTCTCCTCCACAACACCCACTGCAATCTAACACTCGAGTAACTAATTATTTCATGTCTTCCTCTCACATTCAACCTAGGATGGATTTAATTAAGATAATAATCTCAAGAATTCTAGTGTTATACTGACAATTATTTATCTATCAACTATATGTTTCATGTGGGCTATATTATAACTTTAATGATATGTTTGTTTTTTGGATTGTATAGACACAAAATTTAATATTGTAGATATAATATGTAAAACAATGTTGACTTCTTTATGAAATCTATTTCAATACACACATTATTAGTATTTTGTGTTGTACATAAAGAATCCATTATTTTGTTACAACGCAAATATTAATAATTTACATTGAAATTAACTACATGGACACTCAAAATCGAATGTCATATCAATAACTATATATGCAATTCGTTGTTAGTGTGGATTTCTTCATCGATCGGTGGGCACTACAGATTTTGGACAAACGTCATTTGTTTGATGTGGATGGCTGCTTAAATAGTAGCTTCCCATTTGATGATAGATTCGAGGTTATAACTTATAAGTAGCTGATTTTTATTCATAGCTAATTAGTCCAGGTCCATTGGCCCCACTATACATATAAATATAAAGTTGTAGTATTGTTTTGAGTGAAACAAATTGCATATTAATTAGTCTCACAAATATAAACATATTTTTTTCAAATATTATACTTATATATTAAACAATAAATTTTACATATAATTTGCTTATATACATATAATATGAAATAATAATACATTTCTATGAATATTAATACTAATACGTCAACTACTGATGTGTCCATATAATCTTATAATAAATGAGTTTTCATTTTTTTTAATCTAAAATTTGAATGAAATGATGATACATCGGTCAATGTCTCATGATACGAGATAATTCTTTATCTAAAAATTGTGAATGAAATGATGGATACAAATACATTAAAAAAATAGTAAAAAATTAGTATCTATATAACAAATAAAAGTTGAGAGATACACTAGAACCTCAAATGCACTGATACTCACCCTAAATAATTGATGTGAAATTATCAAAATACATAAAGTATAAACCATGTTTGAAAAACAAATATAAAATATATGTAAATAATATGAAGTTAATTTTCTTTGAGGGCCAAATTAAAATAGAATAAAAAAACCTATCTTTGTGATAGAATTGAAGTAATTGTTGGCGATGTGTTGAGACTATGTTTAAAGCATTGACCACAAAAGGTAGAAGGTAAAATAAAATATTAATAAATGAATGAATAAAGAAAAAATCAGAACAAGAATATCAAGAGACAAAACAAATGGACATTTATTGCAATTTGACATCTATTCTTTCTAGATATGTCCAATAATGTATTTCCCAACTTCCAAGTAATTGAGAACAGACGAGAGTGCAAATATTCACATTTTCAGCGTGCTTCCAAATGAAGAAAATACGACGTTAAATGTCATTATCATCATATTAATTGGGCTGTTCTGCATTTTAAATTCTCCATTCATGTTTCATTTCATATACAATTGTACTTAACACATCATATTATTATATTCATTTTCAATACATATGACATGTAATAATTATTTTGTAATAAAAGATCTCATATAATTGTTCTGATTTAAAAATTTCATTAACATATAATGTAGATAATAGGTATATCAAGGTTGGAAACTCTTGAGTTTCTGAATTTCAACTAAATTGGAAAAACTATATATGTTTTACCAATTCTACTCTAGCTTTAAGTTTGTGTTAGAGATGACAATGGTCATACTAGATTACTATCTTAAAATATCATCTTCATTAAAATCATCATTTCGAAAATTTGAGACACTGACAAGAATTCTTTAATAGGTGCACAAAATCACCATGGGATTCGGGTTTTCTATTATTAAAAAAGAAAAAAAACTTATTTTTTTAATTTTTTGAACAAATATAAATTAAGCAACAAAAACTCAATATAACAATGAGTCACATATCAAAATAAATTACAATTTTCAAAATATAATGTTTTAATCTATTAAAAATCCATATACAATATACATTATAAAATAATAATATAAAATATAAAATATAAATAGGGAACTGGGAATTGGACAGAGGACTTGAATAGCAACCCCACATAAAGGGAATCGGGAAATCCCCCAACCCACACCATGTCACTATCCTTATTCTTTTCGGTGATACCCGACCCGTTTGAACTTTGGGTGCTAACAGGAATGACTTTCCGTGGGGAAATTATCAATCCTAGCTAGTTGGTTTTATCGTAACAAAAATAAAAGTTTAAATCTTAGTTGCATTTGATGTTACTCATGTTTGAATGCACTCAATATATATCGTGTTAAAGAGTAAAAACATTCGATAAGATATTATTTGTGGTAATTAATTTAAAATATGAGATAAAATATAAAATGAAATAGAAATTTTGATATGTATCGAAATTAGAATCGTAGATGAAAAAACAATCATCATACTACCAGTAAATAAATTTGGCCCAATTTAATAACATCCATCACAAAACATGTGTGGGATCATTAATTTACATGGATATATTTATAACACAGTGTGTGTGACACGAAAATATCAGAGGTTAGATAAGAAAAAGGCATTGAATTGATTAGAATGGACCATACTTCTATTTCATAAATAATTGGTTTTTGAAACACCATTTGCTGGACCTATTTAAATTTAAAGTTTTATATACCATTTGCTGGTAGGCTCATAAATTGGTGGCAGTTAAATGTTATGCTCACAAGTAATATTTATTTAGCTCATTTATTAATATATATATATATATATATATATATTAAATTTTATTTTCTTTGAAAAATATAATCTTTTTAATTTAAACATTAAATAATATTTAGAGAATATAATACTCATTAAGTATGAGTATTGTAGGAAAATGACTAAATTAATTGAATTTCTTAATAACTTTTTTAATCCGTATGAATGGTCCAACAAATTTATATAAAAAAACGGAAAGAGTATAATATTTTATAAATATCGGTTTTTCATTTGTGTTCTCCATTTATTTAAAAATAAGAATAATATAGCATATCTTAGCTAGTATGGGTACTTGTCCTCTTACGAAATACAAGAGCCAACCAACATTAATACTACATCATTCTTAAACACGGATTGGTTTAAGATTAAATAAAATAATAAATAAAGCTGAATATTATAATAGAAACCGAGTTATTGGATGATGCAAGAAAACCCAAGTCAACACAACAAAAAGATAATCTACTCTCTCATCATCCATATTAACTAAAGCAATAATTCTGCAGTTCAACCACCGGCCAAATTATGGGATTAACATAAATTCAAGATAGCCCAGATTTAGTGATGTTAAGGCCCCACATAAAACTAATTTAATAATAATACTAAATTATCATTAAGGGCCTGATATTTATATAAAGTTAAAATAAGCAGGGGTATTAATGATTAGATCAACTACTAGTATACTAATTCTAATTTCTACCTCCAATTTTTGGCTTCTGTTTTTTAAATAGCGCATTTATTGAGATATCAGTCTAATCTTAATTAAACATCTAACTATTCATCATTCAGCCACTTCTGCTCTATATTGGTTAGATGTATTTGATGAAGATTTAACTAGAGTTAATTGTTATTAATATTTTTATATTAATTTAATACTTATATTTTAGAATTCTTGGTTTATATTAGTATAAATAGGAATTTTTTATTATTTTAGATAATTAGTGGTTTTATGAAAAAAAAAAAAAAGTTTTCTTTCAAATCATATTACTTTTGAGTATTCTCATAATCATAATCAACGGGTAAGTGATACTATCTTTGATTATGCTTCTATCTGCATCAATTGATATTTAGAGACTAATTACGATCTACAATTGATGACAATTAATGGTTATACAGAGACTAATTACGATCTACAATTGATGACAATGGTTTTTCCTGTCCAATTTTTCACATCATTTAATTCTCATGAGAATGTTGAAGAACATGATGAATACACTGGAAAACCAATTTCTTATGAGGAGAATGCCTATAACTTTTCCTTAATTGATGACAATGACTATAATGGTCCATCCATTTTTTATGAGGAGAGTGGTTATATATTTTTGGATGGTGATTATGATGGTACATCATTTTTTATGAAGAGAATGATGATACATTTATAAAAGTCGTTAATCATGTTTTGATGGACCATTAATTTTTCATGAGACAACAAAGGGTTCTTATTTTTAACAAGCATCCACACTAGTTGTACGTTACCTAAATTATCCACAACCAAAAGAGGTTTGCAAATGTCGTAAAAGCAATTGCAGCACACAAATTTGATTTTTTTTCACTGGCTTTTTCTTGGCCAATAGTGATGACGTCCTCAAGTCCTCGACTATGATGGTGCGTGTACACTATTTCACATTCCCCATCTTAGATCTCAAGATGAATGTGATTTCTATTCAGGGATGAATCATTTCAAAGAACAGAAGAATTATGAAGTTTAGATAAGTTAATGATTAGATATATTAGAGATATGGCAAAAACTTCCGTGCAGCTGGTGCACCGTACAATCCGCACCTTTATGTTATAAATATAACACATTTATGTATGTTCATTTTAAAAGATACAAATATTTGTACATAAAGGTACTACATTTATAACATAAAGGTCTTCCGTGCAACATTGTGCACCAGTTGCACGGAAGTGTTACTCTAGAGATATTTGAGATGAAATTATAAATAACTCATTATACAAGAAAACATTGTTTTGTAACCGAGAGTTTGAAATTATTTTTTCTTAGCTAAGAGAATATTTTCTAGGCTATTATATCATCAATGAAATTCATCCCGTACCACTTTGTACCACTATATTTCACCAATACTAACCCGTACCATTATATTTTACCCATAGGTCGTACCACCATATTACACAATCATTTCATTATTAGTGTAGCCCGTACCGTCATAGTACACTTTTATATCATAATTAATGTAGCTCATACCATCATATTACACGTTTGTACCATCATATTACACCTCAAATGTTAGAAGGATATAGTTGCACAAAAATCATTTCTCTTGGTTAAAAAAGAACAAAATTTAATATCATGACAAAAAAATTTGTTTATAAGTAAAGATGGTTAATTTTAGGGGTTACCGCTATATTAGAGTGAGATTTAAATAGATTTTATCGTTATTAATAATATTTTTATATTAATTTTATATTTATATTTTAAGATTTTAGAATTATATTAATATAAATAGGAGTTGTCGACAATTGATTCATTTATAAAATAAAAAATAAAAAAAATTCTCCAAAATTGTGATTATGTTTTAGGATTTTCAGAATCAACAGATATTGATTGACTATTATCACACTTCTGCATCATTTTCACATGTATGTAGTAGGTTATCTAACATATTCAGGTGATTCAATGATGGTTTTCAATATCAAGTTTAGGATAACTATCTCATGGGTGCCTTAGAAATTGACGAATGTTCTCACATATCATTATCAAGATAGATTTTTTTTGGATAAAATTATTAGTAATCCACTGTAGAAACAAGTTAAAAGAGTTTGAAATTATTCTTTTTTAATTAAGAGAATATTTTTTAAATTATTGTATTTTTAATGAAATTAACTCCGTACTAGCCTATACCACCATAGTACACCTCCGTAATATAACTAATGTAGTTCGTACCACCATATTACATCTTTGTACCATCATTCATGTAGCTCATACCATAATATTACATATCGTATCATCATTCATGTAGGGTATCATCATATTACACTCCAAATGTTAGAAGAGTATAGGTAGGCAAAAATCAATTCTCTTGACTACAAAAGAACAAAATTTAATAACTTGATAAGAAATATTTATAAATAAAAATGGTTAAAACTGTGGGTTTCCACTTTTTTTTCTTCTTCTTGTGTGTTCATATCTTCATTCACACTCTTATTTAGGGCCCTCTCTAAATTAATGCTTGCCAAGTACGCTTAATCAGAGAGTTCTCCCATCCAATAATAAGCATTAGAAAACATCGATCACCTTCTTGATTTGATTTGAGTAATACCAATCAATTCATTTGACTTCTTCTCAACATAGAGTCCCATGAGAACCTTTGCACCACGATTCCCTGATTGCGATTGCCAAATCCTATGTACTATTTCTCAACATTACGAAAGGCCTCTTTCATAGTCTCATTGAGGTCTTGTGTAATGCGTTGATTCCCTTGTAGTCATCAACCGATCTACAATGGTTGAAACAATCGGCTTACATTGGCTCCACAACACACTCGATCGAATCATTGGCTTATGCGCCAAGAATTGAAACACGTGATTATAAGCAGTGTTCTAAAATGCACTCTAGGCGCCCGCCTAGGCGCCGCCCAGGCGCTATGCGCCCCAAGCCCGAACCGAATTCAATTAATTCGTTGAGAAAATCGCCCGGGCGCATAATCGGCGCGTTTTCACCGCCTAGGCCGCCTAGGCACCGCACAGCCGCATTGAATGATTTTTTTTTTCATTTTTCCCAAATCTCAAAACGACATAGTTTAATGTTGAAAAGAAAACCTAATTCAAAATTTCTTCTAAATCACGTTTTTTGCTCTCCTGAGTCCGTTCTTCTCATAATATAGTTATGAATTAGAACTTTCTTCCACTTATATAGTTATATTATGTATTGTTATTCACTTATTTTGATGATGTATGAGAGTTTGAGACTATGAAAGTTTGAAGTTAGGATGTTATATTTTAATTTTGGTTGTTTTGTTAAACTTTAAAATGATTTAATAGATTAATATGTTGTTTCAATTACTAAGGTGTGTATTTTTTTTTAAATTTTATTATTAAATTGATTTATTTTAGTAGGGCCGCCTAGGCGTCCTAGGCGCTAGGCGCCAGCTTGGCGCCCGACTGGCGCCTAGCGAACTTTAGAACACTGATTATAAGTAAACCATACCCCGATACTATTTGTTGGTCCTTTTAGGAATTGAGGACTATCTCTTATTGGTTATCTTTTCTAATGTGCTTATATCCACACTAGAAGTATAAATGTAATACAACTCGTAAGCTATTCAAGATTAACTCAAAAAATAAAAAAATAAAAAAAATTGACTCGAAGATAATCGAATGGAGCTCGAGCTACTCGAGTAGCTTTTGATCTCAAGCTCAATGACATTAAGACTCTGCTCAACAGTCTCACGAGCATAATAGAGCATATGTTAATTTTCTTTTACCCTTACCCTCAGTAGTTTACTTATTTATAGATATAATTTAAAAACTTTCATTTTAAGCATGTTAGTAGGAATTTAGGCTATTTTATAAATTATTTAGGTATCAAGTGGAATCTAGCATTAAAATAAGTTTTTGATCGAGTTCAAGTTTGGCAGTATGTGAATTGACCTGACTCGTTTGCACCAATATAACTCACACACTACCAAAAAACCCTTTTCATTCGTCACCAATTCCTAAATTGTTGCAAGTAAAGCACGCTTATTAAATACGCCTTCGAATGTTCAATTGCTATTTTTATTGAATACGACAAGGAACCATCAATTTGTCAAAATTAAGTAAAAACTAACTACTACTTTGTCAGTTTGCTCTGTATCGAAATTTTTATTCCACTTGTGTGCCACATCAAAACTGTATAGTTTTGAATAATTTAAAAGTTTCCAATTTAACCATTAATTGTAATTGTTGTTATTTTTTTATATCAATAGATGTTCTGAAATGTGATGTGCAAATATGATAGAAATTTTGAAATTTTGTACACATACATATGATCTGAATTGCTACTTTGCATCATCCTCGAGTTCGGTTGATTCAAGAATCACTATTGGTGCCAATATATGTCATCAAATCAAAACCATTTATCAATTTGTTTTACTAAAAAAAATTTCTACTTCGTTGAATGTCAAGAAAAAAAAAAGGATTTTGTCTCATCTGCACTGCATGATGCAAGCACGTTCGCGTGCGTCCGTGAGACACTTTGCCTAATAAGACTTTTGCAATTTATAATCCTAGTAAGTCAAATTTGATAGTAAAGTAAAAGCATCCCAAAATGTTAATTTTCTTTTTAAATATAAAAAATTGGAAAATAATTAAATAATTATAAACAATTTAGTGATCTAATGCATAATAGTAAACATGAGCATAAAACTATTTCCAAAACAAATCCACAATTATTTAACATCCCATAAACTTGAATCGACAAACAAATTTGTGTTCCTCAACTAAAGTTACAACCAACTCTCATCTATTCACAGTTCTTTAGAGTTTGAACCACCTCGAACCAACACGTTAGACCCCAATTTACTAATTGTTGACGTCAAATTTTGTAGAACACAAAATCCTAGCCAAACACCAAAAATCTCGATCCGGCTCAAGTAAATCGAACCGAACAAATGATATGAAAATCGAATAAAATAAGAAAAAGATGACGCCCGGTGCCAACTCAGGTAAATTTGCTAGGCTTGTTCTGGCTGGCCAAACGGTCAGTTTTGGCCGGACAGAACGTTTTTTATATGAGAATTGAGAGTAAAAAACTCTCTAATTACAATGATTTCGGATCTAGAATTTGATCCCTTTAAATGATAATTGAAACCCTATTTATAAGCTAGACCTGAGATATGAAACTTGGAAAGTAAGAAATAAATCCCTTGATTTTAGGGTCCAGATAAGGAAAAAAAACGGATTAAATCCTATCTAAATCGGATATGATTTGATTGTAGACTTGTTTCCTTCTTTGTGGATCCTTCCTGTAAGACTAAGTGTTTTCTGCCCTTCCGGCACGGGTGGCTTTTGGGCTAGGTCGGATTGTTGAGGGCTAACACTAATCAACACTGAGGTTTATGTTTGGACAGAGGGATTTGGATAGAGACTTAAAATTCATGATAATAAATTAGTAATTAGTGAATTGATGTGCACTTAAAATTTATCACTTTCATTTTGAACTAATTTTTAAATAATATAGTTAAATTATTTATTTCACTCTAGTTTGAGTGAATTTGGAATTCATTTATTTCAAATTCTTCTATCAAAATGAAACCTAATTTTTTTTTTTTTCAGATTCTAGACAAATTTAGCTCAGACCCATATTGTTAATAACTATAATTAAATTAACACACATTATTAATAAAATTATACTGTGTAATTGGGGCTGTGAAAGATTAGGATCGAACTAGACGCAATTAATATTCAAGCATATATTAAATCATAAAACAGCAATTTCTTTCTTCTTTTTTTTTTTTTTAAGGGAAACAGCACATTTTATGTTACCTTAATAAATAGCAGTTTAAATAATTAAAGTAGATTATTGTGTTCGGCCCAAGTCCAGGTTACATGCTGGGCTTCAACCTTGAGGCCCAACCATATTCTTATATTAAAAAACAAGCATATTTTTCTGATTTTTACAAAATATTTTACTGGGTTTTAGGAAAAAAAACTGTACTACAGTAATTATTTCGTAAGAATAAGATAGTAGTAGGGAGAATATAGCTGCAGTAAATGTCATAAGAAAAAAAGATTTTTAAATTCGTGCTTATTATTATTGTTGTAGTTGGGTTCTATAATTTTTATTGAAACTTAAAATTTCGTAATAATAAAATTAGACCAAATAAATAATTAAATTATTTTTGGCTTTCAACTTCCCCAAAGAAATCTATGTCTAGAAATAAAAATAGTAAGAAATAAAAGTAATTGTACGTATATTCTTAAAGTGGTGTTTAATATTTTCTTAAACAAGAAACTGGTAGCTTAAGTAGGCCAGTTTAGAGTGGGCCGATTTCGTAGTGAATGTTTGGAGGTTTTGCTGGGCCACCTTCTAACTGTACCGGCTCCTAGTATTTAATAGGGTAAAATAATTTATACGTGATTTCACAAATTTTTTATACAAGTCTTAGAACATTCTAATATAATTCATGATTTCATCATTTTTTTTCAATATTATATTGAATATTTCCTTCTGTATGTACAAATGATTATTGCGTTTCATCTTATTGAGATAATTGATTTTTGATGTTCAAAATCATTGTAATAAAATATATTTTAACAACAGAATCGTGATTTAAGATTAATATATATCTGGAATATTTGTGTCCACCTGAATCAATAAATCGAGTATATGGATTGTCGATGTTTTACTCTATCTAATTGTATTAATAATTAGATTGGGATGTGTGATTTTAAAATTAATATAACTTCTTAACGGGGTCGTGTCAATTATGAGGCAATTTAGACAATCGCCTCATGCTCCCAAAACAACAGAATCCCCATTATTTGAATATGTATAGGCCTAATTAGAAATAAAATCTTGACTTTTGCTTTATTAGCAAATTTAAACAAACTTTGGGATATGATTAAAAATATATATGTAAATTTGAGGGTCAATTATTGGAAAAATCACAACCCTTTATAGCCAAATTGTTATTTTAACCAAATTTTTATTATTGATCAAAATAATTTAATCTTATATTAGTAATATATTTTATGACCTCGATAAATTTTGACAAAAGAAGACGCGTCCAGCTGATGTGACCAAGTTTATTGATTTTGATATTGGTATATGCCTTAAGAAGTTTTCTTTATCTTGGATTTTTTATTATAATTGTATTGCTAATCAGATTGCTTATGAATTAGCTAGATTTTTCTCTTTTCTCACTTGTCCCTTTGAATGGGATGAATGCATGATTCCCCTTCTTTAGTTTTAAAGCTTGTAAGTTTGGATTTGTCCGATTTTTTATGAAGTTATTATAAGTTTAAAAAAAAAAAAAAAAGGAGGAAAGGAAAAAGAATATATATACGCTTTTCTACACTTACCTCCGGATATGATTTCTTTGGAGTAGCGCTCTTATGCATTTGATGCACACATGCATTTGAGTCGGGGTCGGGTTCAGGTGCGGATTGACCTGGATCCGCGCACTTTTACTTTTTTTTGGTCATAACTTCTATGTTATGTTAGTTATACATTTATATTATATAAGTCATACATTTATTTAATATTTTTAACTCTAAAAAAACTTTAATTTCGCCATAATTTGTACATGTTTACCTTTATATGATAATACTCATACATTTATGTGATATTACTTATACGTTTATATCAACATTGTCATACATTTATGTAATATATAAATATAGAACTAACATAACTAAAATGTATATCTAATATAACTAAAAGGTATGACTGTTATAACTAAAAGAATTAAAGGTTAATATGTCTATCTAAAAAAAATGTCAAGGTACAGCTAGCTTTACAAAATGTATGACTAATACTACTAAAAAGTATAATTAATATAACATAAAGATTTGACACTTGGGAGCATATTTGAGCGGATTTTGTCCGCGACCTGGTGGCGCGTACAGACACGTCGACCCGAGTGCACGGATCTAAGGTCCGTGCAGCAGGTGCAGGAAAGTTTTTATCATTTCTTTGATCTTTTAATTCAAGATTGTGTTTTGATTAAGTAATCTAAAATTAATGGATTTTAATTAAATGTCCTCATGTTAGACAGTTAGAGTGCGTATAAAAAATTCGCCCAAATAAGTAAAAAGTTACTCCAACATGAAAAGGTACTGAATTTTAAAATTCATATTAATCTAAATAGCATAAATATTGAATTTACTATTATAACTGTCAAATCTATCCTTAAATATATCTTGCAATCCAAATACTTTATATGGGTTTCATTCAACTGAATAGATGGAATGTTGCTCGAAATCTGAAGCTAAATCAATCCAAAGCAGAGCATCATTTGAATTGAGGGGTTTGAATATGAAAAAAGAATTTGGTGAAAGAACTTAATTAATAAATGGTACGCGCCTTCAAATTAATAATGGAGACGAATATGAAATCACTTTAATAATTTGAAAAATAACTCAAAATGGAAATTCAAGAATCTAAAGGGATGGATGCTTAATAAAGATTTATTCTAGAAATACATGAAAATAAATGGAGCAAGTTGGGAGATTGGATTGAAGAAGTTATATACGATGGTCCCCATAATGTACTTGCATGTAAGCCCACATTAAAAAAAAGGTTAAGAAAACAAATTAAGCGTAGTTGTAGCAAGAAATAGATAGGAAAGAAGCAAGAATTAGGTTAGAAGTGTGGCACTTTCTATTTGGGAGGTAAAGTAGTTATCTCCATGTTTATTACCTCTTTAGAGAAAATGAGTCAATTAATTTCTCAAAGTACATATTTTTAAAAACAGAAGTTACCCCCAACCATGTGTGCTTTGACAGTTAGTGTGTCTAATATGGTAGTGGCCTCCAATCCAAGAATGCCAACTTTTCCTTTTTTAGGGTTAATTGGGACCATCTCTCTCTCTCTCTCTCTCTCTCTCTCTCTCTCTCTCTCTCTCTCTCTCTCATATGTGTTCATTTTCTTCTTTATACAACACTCTCCTATGAACATCTATTGTTGGTTGCTTGCTTGGTAAAGCATTAAACTGCTATCATGCATTAGAAGGATTAAGTAGAGACTACTGTATAGGGTGCTTAGTTAATTAATGGTTTTGGTTATTAGGATTTGAAATACAATGTTTGAATGTAAGGAATTAATTAGTGTGTGTGAAGATAGAGTTTGATATCCATAAAAAGGGGGAATGAGTAATATTGGAGCAAAGAAAATTGGGATACTTCACTAATATCATTTATCCTATAATCATTCTGGTTCTAGTTAATTAACTTCACCCTCAATATATTCGAGATAACATTCAAAACGTTACAGAGACATAGCCGAGTTGGTAAAACATGTAATGATGTGAGGAGAAATTTTCCAATGGTGCAAGTTCAAAATTTGGACTGATTTTTACTGAAATATTCATTTATTATATCTCACCTAATTGATGGGCTATAGTTAGATGAATGAATTCTTCATCCCTTTCTAACCAAAAGATAACATCCAAAATTCATAGTTTTGAGAGTCTTTTGACCATAGTTCATAAATTGCCAAACTAACGTTCACAACCATTGAAGTTTAACAAAATTTTGAAACTTAATTGTCGACCAATGATTCATGAAATGTTGGTTCTAAGTTTAGTTCAAAATCCCCTCATGAGGGCGATGCCAACCCTAATTATCTTTCTTCCCTTTTTTTTTATTTTTTTTGGCAATTGTAGAGGAAATTTTCATGTGATATTTAATTTTGATTTTTGAGACTTGAGGAAAAGTTATAACAACACAATTTATTCGGCTAAATGTTATTTTGAACTTTTAATAATTTTAGACGTATATATAAAATTAAAGTTTTATAGGACCCAATGGATCCCAGTTAGATATTATAACCGTATTTTATAGGGTCATAAACTGCGATGTGGAGGATGATGTTCACTTTTAACATGTTAAATATTGTTTACCTCCCCAATTTCTTTCATTTTCAATTCCATCAAAGTAGTATACATGCAATCTTCCAAGTTGATTTCCTTCAGCATTTGCTTTTTATATTGAATTTCTCCTCTCTTTTTTTTTTTTTTCCCCTTAAATTCATTTGATTTGGGATCCAAGTTCACATGACTATTTTGGTGAATTTGATCACCCACATATATTCTATTTATCTAATTGGTTGGACTTTTGTCCAAATAGATATAATTAATTGAACCATATATCAGTGGACAAGTTAATTCATTGTCCGATCTAATTCCACAAATACAATACATAATCGTTCAAAATTTTATCATCCAAAACAAAAATAGAGTTTGGATATTTAAATTAACAAAAATTGCTATAAAATGAATCTAATCAAACCATTTTTTTTGTTCAATTTAGTTCAAATAATTGATTCGGACCAGTTTGGAACGGTGATTCAGGGAAAATGAAATTTTCTAACTTTTAATTAAAAAGAGAGAAAGAAAGAAAAAAATATATATAAACGAAATGTACCGTTAGGGGGGACTAGCAATATTTCAAACTAATAATAAGTAAGATTCAATATCAAGTTTAATATTGAGTGACACTCCTATGCACAAGGAGATTTGTGCACAACAATAATGTTATATTATATGAAGTAATACTATTATATTATATGAGTAATATTGTTAAAACTATATATAATATAACAGTATCACTCATATAATATAACAGTATTACTTCATATAATATAATAGTATTGTTGTGCACAGATTTGGATTTGTGCACCTTGTACACAAAAGTTTTTGCCTTTAATATTACTAACTACATTTTAAAATTGAATAAAAGTGAATGTCAATTGATTGGCATTTAATTTACACAATTATTCATATGAAACTGGTGCATGAATCTTGAATTCATGCATTCGGGTTGACCGATACGAAACACGTTTTGATGTGCCTTCACATGTCTTGTTTTTCGCGTCTAGCGCGCCCACATGTTACATATTTTAGTTGTGTTAATCATGCATTTTAGTTCTATTAGTCATACATTTTAGTTATTTTAGTTGTACCTTAACATTATTTTTACACAGACATATAATACTTTTATACATTTGAGTTATGTTAGCCCATACATTTTTGTTATGTTAGTTGTACATTTATATATTATATAAAAGGTATGACTATGTTGATATAAAAGTATAAGTAATATCACATAAAAATATATATGTACAAATTGTGCTAAAATTATTTTTTTAAGTTAAAAGGTTATGATATTTATACATAAAATCTAACTAATATAACATAGAGATCAACGCATGAAAAAAAAAAAAGGGTGCGGGTCGGAATTGGGTCAACCCAATAACATTGTGCACTAGTTTCACACAAATAGTACTCATTAAACATATGTTATATTAATAAAATCAAAATCTATATAATAATAAGACAGAATATATTGAAATCTTTAATTATTGGTTTTAATATATTTATATTAACGAATTAGCATCATATTTTTTATTTGTTTTGTGTTTTATGTATTAGTATTAACAAACTACATATTTTGACAAATTAAGTCAACGATCAAATTCTTTAAAATAATCTTAAAAATCATCATTTTTCTTTTTTGTTAAATTTACTTTTGTTAGTTTTTCTTAAAAATTATCTCTTTACATGGTCTAAAATATGTTTGCTAAGTCAATCTATATACATAATTTTCTCATTTATGTAATGTCGAATATTGTTTTCTATTTGATTATATACATAAAAAATTACCATGTACATTTAAAAATAGTATTGTATTTTTGCACTTACCATAAAATTGTGATTGTATTTACAAATTTCTATTTCCTAATTTCATTTGTTTCAATAAAACTTTAAGTTTATTTTTTATTTATAACAAATGAGACAATATATTGATGAATGAAATAATATACACAATAATTATAGTAAGTTAATAATGATTAAGGTTCATTGACTATATTGACCCCATTTGATAGACACATTGATCGGTGTGTTGATTGAATATTGACTGACCCCCATGATTTACTTACAAATGTATGTTCTATTTCCTGACAAATGAAATGTAAAGAATTAATCATAAAAATCATTACACTAATTTATTTAAATTGCAATTTTAATCCAAACTTTGAATAATTGAACATACAAGATCACCTTATATAACTTTGATATTTTGGACTATCATCTGAACATCACAACCTATCGAACTCTACACCTTATTACTCTATTGGAAGAATATTTCGGAGATGGTATAATGAAATAAATATCACGATGGTACGTTATTTTAGAGTTGGTCTCTGGTGAGACTATCTCACATACGACAGGAATCAAGTATGTTTTTTACAAGTATAAGTATATGTTTTTCAGCTATAAATATGTGTTTTATAAGTATGTTTTTTATAGTATAAGTATGAGTTATTCAAGTATGTCTTTTACGACTATAAATATGTTTTTTTGTGCTATAAGTGCAACCGTCGTACCGTGCGACGGTTGCACATGAGTTTTTGCCATCATTTTATGGTCAAGAAAAAAATAAAACAGATAGTAAAATCCAAAAACATCAAAAATTCAAACGACAACAAATTTATTCAACATTAAAAGCATGTGCCAAACTTTTACTTTAATTATATTTATTTTAAACATTTAACTAAAGATGCCAAATTTGTAATTTCATTATATATTTTGGTATAAATGTAATGACATTTAATAGTGAACAACGATAATTTAATTGTGAATATTGTTTCATAGGCATTTCAAATAATTTCTTATCATCATCAATTGATAGGAAGCATAAGAACAAACCTAGACACCCTTATAGTAGGAACATTAAAACTATATGCCGTAACATCCCAAATTAAGCTATCCAACGTTGTTCATAAATATGTATACACATAATTGGTAAGAACCCCAATAATTACGGTTAAATATATGTAGCAAGCTAATAATAATAATGTCCGGTGCACATCATGGTTAATAATGATCCACCAATTGAAGGCCTTGAGGCGGCTAATTAACCATGAAATGTAGCCTTCATGGTTGTGTGTACATGTGTGTTTAATGGTACCAGTTTGGCAATAATATTGTACTATATATATATAATATTCCATTATAATAAATGTACATCATATTATAGATTAACCCTATCAATTCGGATTATCTATTATGGAGAAGGTTACAAAGCCAATCAAGTGTGTGTTTCTTTAAGAGCAGCAAAAACTACAAGAAAAATGATGATAGTGTCTAATATTTGTGGTGTATAGTGATATTGTAAGAAGTCGTTAATAGACAACATATATACTTTCTTTGTTGTCCATTCCAGAAACGACAATGGTTCTTCAACAATGTCAAATCATGGTTTGATATGAGGTTAATTTTATCTCTACTTTCATGTACCTTAACTACGTTTGTTTCTGAAACGTACGCATATTAGAAATCAACGATTAAAGTTTATATGTATCCATTAAAATTTGATTTAATGGGTAGTAGTTAACCATATTTATGAATATTCACAAGTTGAAATAGCATCTAATAAAAATGCATGTATAATTAAATTGTGTTGACATAGGATTGCAATATTAGGTATAAATGATGCATTGAAAGAGTGGTGAAGTTGGACCAAAAAGGCATGTCAGTTCAATATAAATATAGGTAGCTAGAGAAAGGGGCCCGGTCCGGTCCGGTCCGGCCGGGGAAATTTTAGGCCTCGTCCCACTTCCATTATTGGAATTGTTTCTCACGGCCCACATCCATCTCAAACCAACTCAACCTCAATTCATAAATAACAACAAATAATTATTAACAGTATATTTTCTTTTTGTGATTTTGACTGATGCAATTAACAACCCAATTTCGATATTTTCGTTTGAACAACCTACGAATTTATGGCGTCTCTGAATTTGCTCCTACATAGGGCCACTATATTTAATCAGTCTCAGAAATTATTTGTGTTTGCATTGTCTAGTATTTATGATTGAGAAATGCATATGCCAACCATGAATATGTTTTTATGTAAATCTAATTGACCACGTGCCTCAATAATTGGGTTGACCATTTTAATTTAGACAAAAACTTATATACACATTGTGCATGGATCTGTGATTCATGCACCACTTCCGATCCGGCCCATAAATCCAACCCGCACGCGCTTGTACGCGCCCGCACACGTCCTCATGCGCCTTTAGGTCGCGGACAAAATCCATCCAAATATGCTTACAGGTGTCTGACATTTATGTTATGTTAAATATACATTTTAGTAGTGTTAGACATACCTTTTAGTTATGTTAAATGTACCTTTTATGCCATGTTAACTATACATTTTAATATTGTTAGTCATACCTTTTAGTTATGTTAGACATACTTTTTATGTTATGTTAACCATACTTTATAATAGTGTTAGATATACTTTTTAGTTATGTTAGTCATATCTTTTATATAGTTGTACCTTAGCATTTTTTTAGATTTAGTTAAATATACATTTATGTGTTCATAAGATGGCCATTATGTATTTTTAAGTATACCTTTATAAGTCAACTATTTAAGACACATTATGTATAAATTCCAAGACGACCTTTATGTTAATTTATTTATACCTTCTGTCTCAATAATGTGACTTTTATGTATTATGAAGAATACCTTTTATAAACAACAAGGTGACATTTATGTTAAGTTATTTATACCTTTATATCTCAATAAGGTGACATTTATGTTAAGTTACTTATATCTTTCTGTCTCAATAAGGTGACCTTTATGTATTATGAAGAATACATTTTATACACAATAATGTGACTTTATGTATTATTAAGAATACCTTTTATAAACAATAAGGTGACATTTATGTATTATTAAGAATGTTTTTATATACAGAACTAAAATAAGTCAGTTATATATACAATATTTCAAAAATTGTATCAGACGCATCAATAAATTCATCTTCATCAGTAGATAACTCAACTATTTCATGTGTATTTAAATGATCATCTATCATAAAACATTAAGAACACAAAATCAAATACAATTTTATATTTTTTTTCGAACTGATGAAGATGGATTTTTAACTTTTAAAATAATAGCCTCGCATCGCAATATGGAGAAGAGGAGGTTTGAGAGAAATTGAGAACGCCGTGCTTCGAGAAAGACAAAAATTGAAGAAGGGGAGAAGAGATGAGAAGAAGAAGAAGAGATCGAAAAAGAAAGGCAACAAATGAAGAAGAATGAGAGAAGAGAAGAAGAAGAGAAGAACTGCGCGGCTGCTGGCGGTGAACTGAGGGATTAGGGCATTAATTAACAAAAAAAAGTATATATAGTTTTCTGTTTGGACTGGTTCTGAGTCGGGTCGGATAGTGTTGCACGGATCTTAAGATCCGTGCAACTTGTTCATACCAGCGCTACTCTTTAATTTATTTGATATGTTATTTATTGTCAAGCTTCCCCAAGTATATTTTAACTTGGAGCGAAGAATTTGAAATTCATAATAATAAATTTACCGGTGAAATTTGGATTGGTATGAATTTAAAATTCATCACTTTCCAATTGAATTTTTTTTTGAATTTTTTTAGATATAATTTTAGGGGAGTTTAAATACACACTAATTAATTCGTGTGGATTTGATATGCATTAATTTTAAACATGCATGGATATAATTAAAAGTGCAATATGTCGGTTTTGAGTTGCTCTTTGAGAAGAAAAAAATGATTGTCAATTTTAATGAGTTTATTTTGAACTCATATTAGAGCTAGATAATTTTGGATTTGTTAGTTCATGTGTGTGTTTGTTTACATATGCTTGAAGGCTCGTACTCAATTTGTTTCTTGAATTGACAAACATGTTTGCATGCTTGCTTGTAGTTGTATACATGTATATAAGTAGGCGAGTCTATTCTAAATTCGAGCTTAAACTGATCAATTTATAATATATGAGTCGATTAAATAACCTTAATAATTAATTAAGTAATTTTGTATAGCAATGATAGAGAGTTCGCAAAATAAGAATATATAGAGAGAGCCATACAACTATTAAGGTCATTCAACTAAAATCAGATATTATTATGATTTATGAAATATTTCTCTAAACTAAACAACAACAATCATCATCATCAAGAACAATTATTAGTTTACTTAAGAAAGTTTAATACTTGAAGAATAACCTTAACTTAATTTTTTGAAGCACTTACATTATTATTGTTGTTGTTCTTAATTACTATTATTTATAATTAACTAATAATAGGAATATGCTTAAGTTATAATTAAATTTTGATAATTGTAGATAGTCAAATTTTGCTAGCCAATCAAAAGATGTCATATGTAAAATGATATATTAAATAAATCAATTTTATATTTTCTATTTATATTTTGGGAGTTTGAATTAAATTAATTTCTAAAGTAAACAGATAAATAATTAATATTTTAATATATATTTTCGACCAATCAAATGGTGACAAGTGTTCGAATCATATTACTTGGCAATCAAGATTTAATCTTGCAAATATGGAAGTGATATACCAATAAATTTGATAATAAAATCATATATTTTGATTAAGAAAAAATATATTTCCAAATCATGGATGACCAATCAAATTGCATCCTTCATCAATTATACATGGAAAGAGATCATATCCTACTCCTATAAATATATGTCTCTTTTCATAATCCAAGACTTCAAGATTCAAGGAAGACAAATCAAGAGTTCAAGACTTCAAGATTCAAGGAAGACAAATAAAGATTTCAAGCCTCAAGAGCGTTCTTCATAAAAAGTCACTCCAAGATTTAAGGTGTTCTTCATAAAAAGTCACCACAAACGGCGTTCGATCAGAGATCAATGTGCTAAATCACTTTTTTCAGTGTTTTTCAAGTCAAAGTTCAAGACGTTCTTCACGCATTTAAGGAGTTTTTCGTGGAGGTTTTAAAAATTATTGTCGAAGTTCAAATAAAAAATTTAACTTCAAAGTCATATCCATCAATGAAAAAATTAGAGAAATTCATGAAAATTTATATTAGTTTTATTTTAATTCAAAATTATTTAAATTATATCACATTTTTGTGTTTATATATTACAAGACAAAATTTTTTTTTGTACAATAATAATAATAGAACTTAGCTGATTTGACGCAATTGCTAAGCTCAATAAAGTCAACATGATGTATAAATGACTGACCATTTGACTAAGTATGAAACCATGCAGTATGTTAAAGTGTACATGTTAGACAAATAATGTTATTTGAATTATAAAATATATTTAAGATTATGAGGACTACTAATTAAGTTGAGCCAAGTGACCAACGAAGAAGGAAAGTTTCTAGAAAGATCGTACTAGGCAAAATGAACAAGAAGTTGTTAGCCATATAATATGCACAAAAACTCTTGTGCATCAGGTGCACGGATCTTACGGATCGATCCGATCCGAATTCGTGAATTTCTTTTTTTTTTTTAAATTTATTTTTCCAGATTTTTGTCTTGATATTTATGTTATAAATGTGTGACTTTTATGCACAAACATCCGCACCTTTATATCTGTAACTTAGAAAAAAATGAAGATTTTCAATACAATTTGTATTGTATACCTTTATGTGATATTAATATGACATTTATGTTATATTTATGTCACATTTATGTACAAATATTCTGACCTTTATATAATATATAAAAGTGCATAAAAGTCAGAATATTTGTACATAAAGGTGACATGATATAATATAAAAGTCACATTGATATCACATAAAGGTATACAGTTCAAATTATGTTGAAAATCTTCATTTTTTCTAAGTTATAGTACATAAAGATCATGATAGTTGTACATAAAGGTCGCACATTTATAATATAAAGGTCACACTAATACAACATAAAGATAACAACCTGAAGCAAAAAAAAAAAAAAAAAAGCTAAATCAAAAACACGCGGATCCGGGTCAAACTGGGTCGACTCGGATTGCATGTACACCAAGTGTACACAAGACCAACTCTATAATATGAGGTATAGTTGTCTTTGAGTTAACTGATCAATATTAGGCCGTTTGACTGAACAAGTTGTCAACCAATAAAAAACTATCAACAACAATATGTTTGGATTGAGATGTAGGAGAATTTTGAAGTTTGGATTCGAGAGTTAACTGGATTTTGCAAAATATAATTTTTAATATTCTTAAGTTTGTTTAGAGATTTATAACGTGAGATTATAAATTAAGATATCATCATCACATTAAGAGAGTTATATATTTTATTTTGAAAAAGGTATATGTTGTTAGAAATCATAGAAAAAATAGGATAAACTAATAGGATTATCAAAATTTCATAACAAACTGGTTTGAGATTTTGCCCAACTCAAATTTGGATGAGCAAATCTCATGAATCTAAATATACCCATGATTTTTTGAAATATAAGGACAACTTTAATTCAATAATACATTAGTTATTCTTGAAAAGATGGAAATAATGGTTGTCAATTGGATTAGGGTTGATTCAAATTCATATTCCAATCAATGGTGTAAATTTTGTGCTAGCCTAGACGTGTTCACGGTTCACGAACCGCCGGTTCGCTGGTTCGGCGAACCGCCAATTCCCAAACCGAAACCGAATCGTGGAAGTCACGATTTCGGTTTCGGTTTCGAACCGGCGGTTAAATCGGAACCGTCGGTTCGGTTTCCAATTTTTTCAATTTTTTTTGATTCTGCATCTTAGTACTGCGGTATCGGCTTCAATATTTTTTTTTTGGGTTCTACATGTCGATACCGCGATACCCATTTTGGATACCGCGGTATTGGCTTCCAGGAGGTTCAAACAAATTGTCTCAGTACCACAATTTTGATTTCTTGTAATATAAAGTTTTTATGACTTTTAAGTACTAATTTTCAATGGAAAAAATGAGAGATTATAATTATAAATACAACTTTATAAACTCGAAAAAGAATTTGAAAGAAAATTAAATTTACAACTTTATTATAAACTCATCTTTACATTAATAAAACATTACAACTATTTACAAGTACAAGTAAAACATTACAAATGTACAATTTACAACTTCAAATTACAATAAAATATATTACAAATTACAATTATAAGATTGAAGAAGAGGAAAAAAAATTGAAAGAGCTTGAGTTTCATTCTAAATTTGGAAGTGCTTCCAAACTTAGAATGAAATTGCCTACGTATCATTTTCAAAACGAATGAATCAAAGCTCACGTAGTTCTCTAACTCACCGAAACTTACCTTCATTCATTGGTTCCGGCGGAGGAGGACGTGTTTGAATCGTATCCGTAGAGGTCATCCCATCGGAGTCTAAGTTCGAGAGATCGAGATCTTGTTGACGGTTGCTTGCTCTCACCCAATCTTCAAGTAGAGTAATGTTTTGTACATTCTCTTTCGTCAACTTCGATCTTCTTGGAGTCAACATGTGTTCTCCTTTGGAGAAAGCATGTTCGACCGCAACGGTTGAGGCGGGACATGCAAAAACTTCTTTAACAATAGTGGTTAGTATAGGATAAATGGTGGTCCTTCTTGACCACCACTTCAATAAATTCATATGATGTTCAAATACGGTTTTTTCAAATGTAGCACCTAAATAATTATCTAATTCTTGACAAGGGTTACTACCTCTAGGTCTTTTTTGTGTTCTAGCATCATAAAAATTATAAAATTTACTAAGTGTTTGAGCCGGTTGAAACTAGATGATTGACTACTACCTCCTACATTTTGATCACTTATGTTAGGACTACAATCATCATCTAACAATTGTTTATATTCTTTAAACAAATTATATAAATTTTTCTTAGTTCTACTTACAACATCACTAGGGATAGGAATATAATCACATAAATCATAATCATTTAATAGCATATTTGGAAACAATGCATTATAATATAAATTTAGCAATTCTTCTAATCCATCTTCTCTAATCCTAGGATCTAATAACTTAGCACATAAAAAAGCATCGGGTATTTCGTGAAAATATTTTAACCATTTTATTTTCATTACTAAGACGATTGATCCTAAAATTGGACATGTTGCATATAAATTTAAAATTAGAGCAATTTTAACACAAATATCTAAAGCTATAGGAGAAGTAGGATAATAACAACCACTTAATTCTCTAGTGGCCTCTTCAAATATTTTTAAGAGTTGAATTAAATTAAAACATGCATCCCATGAACTTTCAAATAAAATAACTATATCATTTGGATTTTCTAAATAAAATTCACATAGCATTGATCTATATTCATACGAATCTTGAAGCATATAAAAAGTAGAATTCCAACGATATTTAACATCAATTAGGAATTTTTTAACTTCAACACCATTTCTTTTACAAAATCTTGTCCATTTTTTATGCAATATCGTAGAGTTAGCAATTTCATAAATTGCCATTTTAATAGGTTTAATATAAGTTTCTAATGATTCTAATCTATCTTGAACACATAAATTCAAGCAATGACACATACAACGAATATGAAAAAAAAGTGCCCTCAATCAGAGGTTGATAAAATTCAAGCAAGTAAGGTAAAACCGCCGTATTATTTCTAGCATTATCAAATCCTATTGAAAATACTTTTCTTACAATACCGTAATCATTTAAAACATGTTGAATTTTATGTGCACGCATTATGTGTATCATCAAAATCAATATAAGTAATTAAACATTTTTGCATATTCCATGCATCATCAATCCAATGACAAGTAATTCCCATATAATCATGCGACTTATAAGGATCCTTCCAACAATCACTATATATAGAAACTTTTTGTTTTAAATTTTTAAGTCTTCAATTAATTTATATTTATACTCTCCTACGGTTTTTTCTATATCCCTAGTAACGGTGTTTCTAGAGATTTTTCTACTTGCCGGATTAAAATATCTACTAGTGAATTTTTTATAAGCATCATCGGTTGGAAAATTGAATGGAAGATGTTTTTCGGCTATAAATTCAACTACGTCTCTCCTAGTATTTAATTAACTAAATTTAAAAGTAACTTCATCCATACCTCCACCTTGAGAAGATCCGGTGAAGGCCCCCCAAATTTGCGTTTGCCCTCGATCGAGCCCCATCTTGTCGGGATGCTTTTTGATCACATGGTTGGAGAAAGTCCTGTAGCCTCCTCCATGCTTGAACTTGTAAACCTTCGAACAATGGTTGCACGTCACATTGTAGTCGGTGGTGCTATTCGGCACTTTCTCCTTAAAGTGGAAGAAGAAAATGTCACTCTGAAGGGTAGAAGGTGGTCGAGTCGAAGTGGTTTGTGTATTGTTCCCACTCTCTTGCGTTTCTCTCATCGGAACCTCTTCTTCTTCAGCAAAGACGGCGACGGTGTTAGGGCCCAACATCACCTCCATATCTTCTTGATTACATTGATACGAATCAATATAATCAAGATCATCATCATCGTGGAAAGATTGTGGTGGTGGCATCAGACACTTTCCCATCCCACGAGACGAACCAGCGGATGAAGAACCTCTTTGAGACATTTTTCTTTGTGAATGGAAATGAAATAGAAATGAAATAGAATTGGAAATTGAAGAACTACAAAAACTAAAATCGAGAGACTAGAAACTTGAAATTGTGAGCTTTAGAGAATAGAAATTATAGAATTGAGAGAGAGATTGGTGTAGAAATCAAAGGGTGGAAGTGGGGTATTTATAGATGTGGAATGAAAAAAAAAAAAAAAATGATCGCACGGTTCGAACCGTCGGTTCGGGACCGGTTCGAGCCGGCGGTTCGATGATCTTGGCCGTTGATCATCAACGGCCACATGATTTTGGCCGTACAATTCAAATTTTTGGCCAAACCGGCAGTTCGAGGCCGGTTCAAATAGCTAGTTTCCAACGGCTATATCAATTCAAACGACTCTTTAATCTGAGCCATTCATTTTCAAACGACTTTTCAATCTCGTGCATACACGTGTTATGTCCATTTAAAAAAAAATAGGACAAACCGGTGGTTTGTATATAATGAAACTGGAACCAAACCAGTTGGCCTCGGTTCCCGATTTCGGTTCGAACCGGAACCAGGTCAACGGTTCCCGGAACCATTGACTGGCCGGTTCCGAACCGCCGGTTCTCGATTTTTAAAACCGGGTGAGCACGTCTATGCTAGCCTATTGAAAAGCTGATTCATTCTCGATGAAAAGATTATAACATATATTTGTGCAAAAATACTTGCAACTTCAGGAATAGAAATGAAATCTTTTGATTCTTTAAAATTTTTTGGGGAAAAAAAAATCCTCTAAGCTCTCAAACCTCAAGAATTTAACGATCCTCCACATACTTTAAAGAGGTGCATAATAGAATAGATGTGTATACTATTAATTAGTTGGGGCAAAAACTTCTGTGTCTCGGGACACGGATCTTAGATTCGTGTCCCCAACCCACCCCAAGGGTCCACGCGCGCTGGACTTGCGCCCATGTGTGCGCCCATGTGCGCGCACTTGATAGGTATTTCATATTTGCTCTAAATGTATCCCACATATACTCTTCAGGTATCAGATACTTTTAGTTCATGTTTGTAATACCTATTAGACAAACCTGTAAAACCTTACAAAACAAACGCCCATGTGTGCACACCGTGCGCCCATGCACCCACGCCGCGCGCGCAACTTACAAATCGTGCGCCAACGCCGCCCGCGCACATGTATCCCATGTATACCTGTGCGCCCATGTGCCCACGCCGTGCGCGCACCTTCAATGTATACATGTGATACATTCAAGACATTTCATGGATATCTTGAAGGTATACATGTGATACATATACATGAAAATAAATAAAAAACCTGAGCAAAAAAAAATATTTAAAATTAATGTGGGGCCCACAGTGTGGGCTGGGTACACGGGGACACAGAAGAACTACTCATTAGTTGGATATTAATTGTAAACACTTCTAAGTGTGTGTATATGACTTTCCGTGAAAGATTGAGAAAGCGTTTAGCTATGAAAGACTAGAAGTCTTGTTTTAGTTTCCCTAAATTATTCGTAAATGGTTCAAACCTTGAAAAATTAGAGAAGAACTATGTAAATTCCTAAAATTAGATGGGATATACATATATAAAAGTTCTTTAAAAGACTAGGACTTGAATTTTCAACTCCCTAGACGAGAGAGCTAAATTGATTCAACGGATTCCCCTAAAAGATTGACAAAAATTAAAAACAAAACGAATTAATCCATTATTTCGGTATTAATGGCTCAAAACCCGAAATTTATTATTAACATTTCATGATATTTTAATCACATATTGAAATAAATGATATGAATTATAGTTTATAGAAAAAGGGCAAGAAGCAAAAATAAAGAGACACTGGGTGTAAAAAGGAGCATAGGTTATTTAGAGGAGGTTGGACAAAAATTAAACCTAGTTAGCTATAATATTTAATTCCTCTATGGAGAAAATTATGATTTCTACGACTTTAATTTGGATGGTCTATTTATGGTCTGCAATCACATGATTTTTTGAAGCCTTGTCAATATATGGTGATTATGGCGTGACATCTCCAATTTGTCCTTTAACCAAGGTTTTCCATTTCCATCATCTTTCATAAAACTATGCCCTTTCTTATTTATTTCTTCTTCTTTTTCTTTCTTCCAAACATATCAAATTATAGTAGCATTTAAAAAACAACGACTTTCCCATTATTTCACTTGTATATTAAACGTAAATTACAATTAATCATGATTAATGTACATTAATTATACTTCGGAAAATCTTTACTGCACATCCTTCTTCCTCCTAATTTTTTTGAATACTATATGAATAAAATAATATTCTATTCAAGTAGTCATGAATATTCGAATAATATATAGATAATTTTAATAAATTCTTTTTATTTATTTTATAAATATTATATATAATTTTTTTTA
The DNA here is from genome assembly GCA_946896805.1 of Scutellaria galericulata. Classification (NCBI taxonomy): domain Eukaryota; kingdom Viridiplantae; phylum Streptophyta; class Magnoliopsida; order Lamiales; family Lamiaceae; genus Scutellaria; species Scutellaria galericulata. The sequence goes on from OX335794.1 coordinate 14,569,833, forward strand.
TTTGAATAACAATTTCAGTTTTGATGTTAATTTTGACATTTTTTGATTTATGCATTGTATTTGATGCAAAAGGAGTTGATGAATGTTTATTATTTCCTAAGTATTATATAGGTATTTATATCGTTCAATTGTTTGAAATGGATTTTCAATTTTGCATTACTAACTTAACTAAACTGAAATTTAAATTTAAATTCTTGAATTCGAATATAATTGAATATAAATCACATTTGCAATTCGAATAATAAACAAATACAAAAATTCATTGAATAAAATAAATACAAATAGTGCAAAAGGAGTTGATGAGTGTTTATTAGTATTTAGTAAGTATTATTGGAATGGATTCAATTTTTGCATTACTAATTTAACTAAATTGAAATTTAAGTTTAAATTCTTGAATTCGAATATCGTAATATATTCGAACCGAATATAAATCACATCTGCGATTCGAATAATAAACAAATAATAAAGATTCACTAAATAAAATATTAAATACAAATATAACAATATAATATTGGAGTCGATATGATTGATTTACAACCCAATAAAAAAATATTAGAGGACTGGGAAGGGCAACAACGTCATTTACAGCGAGAAATATAGAGCGTGAGGGGGACGCGATGGAAAGTGGGAGTGGGAAAGATATAAGATGAATAAATACGAGGTACATGGCAAGATAGGGTGTGAAGAAGAGGAGGAGGAAACGTTAGCTTCAGTCCGTACTCTTGGATTAGACTTTTCGGGAAAGCTTTTCCTTTTATTGCCATTATTCCATTTTCCTTTTGAGGGACAATCTCTCTTCTCACTCTTCCCTGCCCATCACCTTCCCTTTCTCTTTTACCCAAATACCCTTTGCCTTTTTTTTTTTTTCATTTAAGTTTTAACAATTTCAGTTTCTCAAGTGTGAATTTATGTGTTTTATTATGCAATAGTTTGTTTTTTCTAAAATTTTTGAGTTTCATTTCTAACTTTTTTTACCAATGTGTTAGTTCTTTTTTTAGAATTTTGTTAGCTTCTTTATCGTAATGGTTAGTTTAATAATAATAATCTCTGATGTCTAATCTTATTATTATTATTATTGTTATTATTATTATTATTATTTTACTTCAGTGTAACTTTATTCCAAAATTATCATAATCGTAATGTATAAAATATTTCTAATTGCTTAACTATTATCGGGTATGATAGACATAATTTTTTGTTTCTTAGTTTTTGATAAAAAAAAATATAAAAAAAAATACTAACATTTATTTAAGATGAAAATAGAATATTAATTTTCACATTTATATAGGTTTAGTGGAGCCCCATAATTAAATTTGGATCAATTTAAATTAATTGAGCTTTAAAATATATACGACTTTCCATTTTAATGACGGCTTTCACTCAAGCAAAACTCCATATCTAAAAAATTTCCAATTTTATTGGTTTAATATCTTAAGAGTATAGGAAGGCAAAAAAAGTAATGGAAAAATGCATGGAGGTGGAATTGAATGAATGAAAAAGAAATTAGGGGTAAGTAGGTTAGCTAATAATAGTAATTGAGTGATAAGGCATCCATTCACTGTCGGTGCTGTCTATTTCCATAAATGGTTAATGTATGGAGGATAAAAAATGAAGAGACACATCAAATTTGAAGTGGAATCATAATTACTTTTCGATTTGGTTTACATCGGAAACTCGCGTAGCAAAAGAAAGAGATGGTTCCTTCTAAATATCATAACCCACCTCTCTCTCTCTCTCTCTCTCTCTCTCTCTCTCTCTCTCTCTCTCTCTCTCTCTCTCTTATCTCTTGTCTTAACTCCCACCAATCAGGTAATGACAACTGTAACATTACAAAAACTTCCTCAAGATTTTTATGTATCTAATTTCATGGGACGATTCAGATATTTATTTATATAAATCAATCTCTCATTTAAATTTTATAGGTTGATTTCGTATTTAAAGAAACGTTGTTTTAGAATTTTGAGTATAGATTAAAGAAACTGATGAAAAGATTAAACTACCCTATTTAAATGCAATTGTTATAAATAAATGATGACATTTTTGAACTATAATATTATTTATTTTGAGACAATTTTTTTAACTAAATCAATAGTTAATTTTATTTTAGGATGAAATTAGTAAATTAAAAAGGTAATTAACATGTGGAACCACAACATTATGATTTGATAACATCGGTTATCGTGCTTATAAATAGAGTGGAGGGCATTTTTGTATAAAAGTGTGTTAGATATATGGCCACAATTTAGATATGAAAAAAAAAAAGAATGTAGAAAAGGAAAATGGTAAAAAGAAAAGAAAGAGAGAGATATATAAATAGAAAGCTCTATAGAAAACCAAAGGCTTGACGTATTTATGAGTTGATTGAACATTAGGAGCAAAAAAGGGAGGGGCACCCCTTTTGTAGGTTTAAACCCTCCATCGAAACACTGAACCTGTAAATGTAATCAATCACCAAAAAGAAAAAAAAGAAAAGGAAAAAACAGTGCAGTGTTTATAGCAGGCCAGCTATATGTAGACAAGTGCCATCTACTCCCACTGTTGGGAATGGGAATTTCTCCAATTTCCTCTCCTTTCTTGACAAAACTGTTTATTTGCTACTCTATCATCCTAGCTTCTTTATTTTCATCCATGGAAGATGCATTATTACTGTTTTTTATAGGCCGGGTAAGAGAGAGAGCCTTTTTGCTGCCCCCAACTACCTCTCTCTCTCTCTAACTTCTCTCTCTGATCACAAGGCCCCCCCTTTTGGTTTTAATTTCTTTTTTTTTTTTTTAATTTTAATTTTGGGTGCTTTCGAAATGTGGGATCTCAATGATTCGCCGGAGGGGAGAAGGTGCGATGAATCGGACGACGAGAAGGGTAAGCGGGTCGGGTCGATGTCGAATTCGAGCTCATCGGCGGTGGTGATCGAGGATGCTTCGGAAGACGACGACGTTGAGAGATCGGGTGGGAGGAAGAGGACCAGCAAAATCTTCGGGTTCTCGGTGGCGCACCACCACCACCACGACGATGAATCTGGGCCCTGCTCCTCGCCGGTGACGCGGCAGTTTTTTCCGGTGGACGACTCCGACGTGATCAGCGGCGGCGCGCCAGGCTTCCCCAGGGCGGCGAACTGGGTCGGATTCAAGTTCCGCCAGTCCCTGGCAGCGCCCCACGGCGGCGACATGTCGCGGAAGGCGGCGGAGGCGGTGCCGCAGCCGCTGAAGAAGAGCCGGCGTGGGCCCCGCTCGAGAAGCTCTCAGTATCGCGGCGTCACGTTTTACCGGAGAACTGGCCGTTGGGAATCACACATATGGTAATATTAATATTTATATAAATATTTGTTATTATTATTTTTATTTTTATATGATTATTATTATTATTATTTTCATGCAATTCATCTTGTTATTTTCGTTGTGATTCAGGGATTGCGGAAAGCAAGTTTATTTAGGTTGGTTTTGTTTAAATTTGTTTGGAAATTCTTGATATTGTGATTTATTTACCCTCTGATTGGTGAAATGGCAACTGTTTTTGGTGTAAATCTATAGGTGGATTTGACACTGCACATGCTGCAGCTTGGTGAGCTTCCACTCTTATATTTTATGATTACAAAAGTTAAAAAAAAAAGTAAACACTGGAAAGGCTGAATACTAACTTTGTTTGATTGGGAATGAATGTATTGCAGTGCATATGATAGGGCTGCTATTAAATTCCGAGGAGTGGAAGCAGATATTAACTTTAGTTTAGAGGATTACGAAGAAGACTTGAAACAGGTAGAGAGAGAAAGAGACAAGGAGAGAGAGTGAGAGGAGTGGTGGTATTATTAAATATTAAATTCTTGATTTATGATAATTTAGGGAAAATAGAAGTTGATATACATAGTGAAATTATTTTCAGATGAGCAATTTGACAAAGGAGGAATTTGTGCATCTTCTTCGACGACAAAGCACTGGTTTTCCAAGAGGGAGTTCCAAGTATAGAGGTGTTACTTTGCACAAATGTGGTCGATGGGAAGCTCGAATGGGTCAATTTCTTGGCAAAAAGTAACCATTTTATATCCAACTTTTATAATATTGTGTTTTCAAGAAAGTCATTTTATGTATAAAATTATAATATAATTGTTAAAAAACCCCTTGTATTAAGTTCTTCCAAACACTTGTTTGTTTACATGTCACTTTTTCTGAATCCAACAATTAATTAATGAAATCCCTTTAATTGTGTTTTCTTTTGGTGTATGGAAATAGGTACGTTTACTTGGGTCTATTTGACACTGAAATTGAAGCTGCTAGGTGAGTTTATTGAAATGATATTGTCTCCCTTTCTTTTCGATCGGCATAATTATATTAAGTGAAAATTATATTATTTATGCAATAATGTTGTAGGGCTTATGACAAAGCGGCCATCAAATGTAATGGAAAGGAAGCTGTTACCAATTTTGATCCGAGCATTTATGATCAAGAACTCAAAGCTGCAGGTGTGTCACATAAAACCTTAAAATTCTTCATATATCCAACTGGATAAAATCATGGAGATTTTGAAATTTCTCCTATATATTTTACCAGAGCCTTCTAATAGCAATCCATCCGATCACAATCTGGACCTTAGTTTGGGCAGTTCAACTTCAAGTGAGCATTCCTCCAATCAATTCGAGGTCGATTGGAAACGCCGCGGATTGAGGCCCGAGGTACCTACGCGCAAATTAACAATGGTTTTAGGTCCTACTTGGCAATTTCATGATAATAACAATTACCAAAAAATCACAGCTGAATTTCCTTGGCAATGACAATCCCCGGGGCAGAATGGTCTACAATGAAACAGAAACCTTGCAGCTTCTAAACCAAACACACATTCATTCTCCAAGCTCCATCAATGAAGCACACAGAATCGAATCCAACGAGCCCCAAAGGTTAAACAGTTTCCAGAATTACCAGGTAAATTAACATTTGATTGATCATACTTGTGATTAATTTGCATTGTGCATGAGAATATTGAAGTGGAAAAAATGGGCAGTTTGGTGGGGCCAGAAACATTGGAGGAGAGGTAACAGTACAGCAATGGCAAAGGAATCAAAATCCGATCTTTGCTAATGCTGCAGCATCATCAGGATTCCCACAGGTTCAGATTCATAGACCCCATAATTGGCTTCACATTAATGGGATCCATCCTCTTATTAAACCCTCTTGATCTTCTTGTTTGTTTTTATCAATTAATTTTCCCATCTTCAACTCTTCTTGTAAGTCTTTCAAAGCTTGATGCTTTTCATCCATCTTTAACTATCTCCATGGAATAGTTAGTGTTTTCTTGAAAGTTTTCATGTTTAGTCTCATAACTAAGGTTTGTGATTTAGTGCAATTTTTAATTTTACGTTGCATTGGAGAATGTTTTGCTCGTATAGGATGCAATCGAGAGAGTAGATTCTAATATGGGTTGAAATTGAAATGACGATAGTTAGAGGACCAAATTTGAAGTTTGTATGGACTTATAAATAAAAAGTTGTTCATTGCCCCCAAGAATGAAGATCTTTAGTTAGATACACTGCAGAGATATAAACAGGTAAATAATCCAGACAAATTAAGTAGTACTTTGTGTGTCATAAAATATTGCAGTACTTAAATTTCAATAAATCCAACATTATTTGACCAAGTATATATGGTACATTTATGTTGATGCACTAATAATTGCTGTATTATATAGTACTAATAGTAGTAAAATCTTATGGATACGGATGCCAATATTCAAGACTATGTTTAGCCCACATTTAAAATAAATCCTTTTCTTTAATTTTTTTGGTTACTATTTCATGTGAATTCTTTCATATAGGCCACAATTTGAATGCCCAATTTAAGTTGTGTGCATGTTGTAGATATGACAAGGAAATTTTTTATAAAAAAAAAAAAAGTGAAAAATAATATAAATAAATAAAAAAGAAAGTTGAAAAGTTAAGTGGGGAGGTTTGTATATTATATAGAAATATCTGAAGATGGTGATGAATTGTCACCATCGTGGGTGTCCTTCGAATCAGTTCTCATGGGCAAAAGCAGCGAGAGAGAGACATGGCTATTATGATGAGAGGGACTTAACCTAACACTTACTAAAGCTTTAAGGCTGTACTACATCTGCCCCCATTGTCATTTATCCCCAACCCTTTTTTTTTACCTCTTTCTCACCTTTGTATTTTTTGTGCTATTATTCTCTTTTAACTTGCCCAATTGCCAATATAGAACCTCCATTAGATTAGACCTTTTTTTATGAAAAAATTATATAAGATTTTGTGAGATGGAATCTCATTGTTCATTTTCTATTTCTATTTTTTGAGTTGATCCGTTTCATGAACTTGGATTTATTAGATGATCTCATTGAAATGGGAATTGCTGACTCAACATTATTGGAAACTAATGATATGGATTGGAAATATACTTCAAATTAGTATATTAGTATGTTTGTAATATTAGCATGGTACATATATGAAATTTGATTATAAAATTTAGAACATAAATTATGGACATAGAATAAGTATTTCCATAGTTACACTCACTTAGGTGAACTGGGACCTTTATTGGAGAGAAATATAAGGTTGATAGAGTCATTTTCTACCGGTTTGAATATTTTTAAAACAAATAATTATGAAGTTCTTTTGTGTATATAGGTGCATGTAGTAAATAGGCACGTCTATTTATGTGTTGGTCTGTGTTTAGCATGAAAAACAGATTCTTCTGCGAGGTTTAATTATTAGGAACTCTTGGTAACAATCCCAACTACATGTAATATGCTAAAACTAACTATTATCTATATCAAGATATTTTAACATTAATTATTTGTTTATTATACTTGTAGATGGGGTTACATAATTAATATATTTAAATATTAGGGGGGAATTGCATCATCCAGGGCGTCATCATCTATTAACTTATGTACCTTATTACATCTTGTACCTTCCATTTTTTGTTCATGGTCCATACTTTATATATATATATATTAACATTTGTTGACAGCCCCTTTTTAGCTAACATATAGTATTTATTAATCAAGTGGTACAAAGATTTATAAGAATGATGGTCATCAGAGTGTCAAGAATCATGATAGTTTTCATAATTACCCTTTGATATATACATTGCTTTCTAGATCTCATCTCTTCCTTTTTGTCCCAGCTAGCTAAATGGATTTATAAATTGTGAGTGTGTATGTGTGGACACATGCATATTTTTATTTTGGACTTCAAAATCTTAAATGTAGATAGCTTATATTATTTGTTTTAAAATTGAATTTGTACCCGTTGCTGATGTAAAAACTTCATTTTGGAAGGTTTAATTAACAACAATGAACATTGAATATTCCTTCACTTAATAAATGTCATGTTAGTAAAATTTAGAACTAGAGATATAGTATCCTTAATTATCAATATATAATGTTTAAAATTAAATAAGGACAAGTAGGTCATTCTCTAAACTTTGCTTAAATTGTGTAAAAAATTTCTTAAACAATACTTAATTTGGGATGGAGGTTGCAATACATATCAAACTCAAGATATTAGATTAACAAGTTCCATCGAATCTGGACAGCTTGTTATGAATGGCTGGGGATATAAGTGGCGAAACCACCCATTTTCTGCAGCATTGTGGATTTGTTAAGTCGCAATGTCGCATGATGCAAATGAAACTTTTACTTGTATTTAGGTGTGTGTAATTTGGATTATTTGGAAATATCAGAACAAATGTATTTTTCGGGGTGAGATACCTATTATTGATAAGATCATTGAGGAGGTGAAAATCAAATCATGGTTATGGTTATCGGTTAGAAACCCGATTACCCGTAACTATGCTTTATCTGATTGGTTCTTAGAACCAAAGTTATGTTGTGGAATTCGGTTTTAGTTTATTTTCTTGAGTATCCCTTATAAGGGTTTGAATACTCCTTGCACTCTATGTAATAAAAAAAAATTCTTTGACCGATAAAAAAAAACAAGGATAAAAAAAAACACCCATCCATAATCTTATTCATACTAACACTTTAATTTGCATTATCCCAAAAAACAGAATGAGTGAAAAAACTTGATAATAGTTGAAACTTGAAAGTCAAATTTATTATGATGAATAGAAAATTGGTAAATAAAAATGATAATAAAAGAAGAATAGAGGGGTGAAAGAGTCAATCAATCAGTCAAACAGGAAATGAGGTACAATATTTGAAGCTATAGAGTTTATTAAAATAGTTGGTCTTGTGTGCACTTGGTGTACATGCGATATGAGTTGATCCAATTTTGATTCGAATCTATGTGTTTTTTATTTTACTTTTTTTTTTTTTTTTGCTTCAAGTTGTTACCTTTATGTTGTATTAGTGTGACATTTATGTTATAAATGTGTGACATTTATATACAACTATCATGACTTTTATGTACTATAACTTAGAAAAAAATGAAGATTTTCAAAATAATTTGAACTGTATACATTTATGTGATATCGATATCACCTTTATATTATATCATATCACCTTTATGTACAAATATTCTGACATTTATGCACTTTTATACATTACATAAAGGTTAGAATATTTGTATATAAAAGTGACATAATATAACATAAATGTCACATTGATATCACATAAAGGTATACAATACAAATTGTGTTGAAAATCTTCATTTTTTTTTTCTAAGTTACAGACATAAAGGTACGGATGTTTGTACATAAATGTCACACATTTATACATAAAGGTCAAGACAAAATTTTGAAAAAAAAAATAGAAATTCGCGGATTAGGGTAGGATCGACCCGGATTGCATGGATTTTAGATCAATGCACCTGGTGCACAGGAGTTTTTGTGTTATTAAAATGTGGCATTCGCCCTTTCCCTATTTGGAATTTCTTCATCTCCATATATTTTCTCTACCTATTCCTTCTTTCATCCTTTTTTTTTTTCTTAAAACAAAACTCTTAATTTATAATATTATTTTTTTACTTATATAGAATATTCCATTATTATAGTAGCTACATACAGATATGTTAATAAATAATTGTTCGACAGTGATGCATTAAACCAAAAAAATTGCAACATTATGACTCAATATTTTGGCCTTATATAGATTCATGCTTTTTTTAGCCCCAACCGAGTAGCTTATGGGCTAATAGAACTGGGACCCTTGTTCATATGCCCCCTTCATAACTTGCACTTTTTTTCGTTCTTTCTTCGTTCCCCCTTTTTATTATTTTTTATTTTTTATTTACTTCCTTCTAATAGTATACTCAACACATTGACATGACTTAATTATCTAGAGCATTTTCAGGACAAAATACTGCCCTCGTCCCGCTCAAATTTGCACACTTTCCGTTTTCGTCCGTTCCATTCAGATTTGCACACTTCAAAAGTGACAAATAAAATGTACAAAATTGCCCTTTACTATTCAACATTAACACTCAAAAAACAGTTTTTTCTTAACCTCCCTGCCCAAAAATAGTTTTTTTCTTAACCTCCGTGTCCGTCCCTACGTGCAAATCTGAGCGGGACGGAGGGAGTATCATTTTAGTGCAAATTCTTGATTAGTTCACAATTAAAAAGAATTGCAAACTTATTTTCAGCTCTTTTTTTTTTTTTTTTTTTGCTCTAAAAATAAATAATTTTTTTGTCTATCTTTTCCTAATATTCATTATTGTTATTAATCTGATCATCAAATTTCGATCTTTATTATTGTATGTAATATTATTAATCTTTGTAATTTATGTGTAGCATTTTAAATTCACAGCACATTTCAATCTCATGATTTTTATTATTATTCAAATAATATATCACAATATTTAACATTTTAATAATATATATTTAATTTTAAACCAACTTTAATATTAATATTTAATAGATAAATTGTCATATACATAAATTTATAACATTTAATAACACTCAAAATATAACAAAATAAACTGAATAGTGCAAGCTTTGAGTTGCGTCAAATGTGGATCAAGATTTTGTAATTGTGTGTATTTTGCGTTAATTCTAACTTCTAACAGAGCAGTACTATGATTTTCATTACTAAGATTTTCATTTAAGGGGAATAGTTCACTGAGATTTAGAAGTTAGGTTTTTTTCTTTTTCGTTTTTTCCTTTTTATGAGGAGTATCACCAGATTTCAACCGACCCTCAAATTTAGAAGTTAAATTAAGACCGGTATACTTATATGAACTGAAAGTATATAATTTACGTAATCTAAATATTACTTTAGGGCAAAAAAAAAAAAAAAACGTTTCTATTAAATTAAAGTTATTAACTATAATTGATGAAATTTATTTTGCAATTCTAGTCTGCAAGTTTGTTAAATTTGAATGGTGTATGACTTTTGATTTTAAATTTCAAATGCAGTACATATGTATTATGATTTATGATCCACTTGAGTCAGCCAATAGTAACCCGTTTGATCTTATTCGAAATATATATATATATAAGACATATTATATGCATATAAATTAGATTAATTGTTTATTTGTGTGAATAATTTGTTCAAACTACGTACTCATGTATGAATAAACTAATTATAATATAAAAAAAAAAACTCTAGATTATGATAATAAATTTAATGATTAATAAATCTAACTTAATGTAGGATTTGATTTGGATAGTTCTTCAACGCCGCTGCTCACGTTCATTATTGAAATTGAAATATAATCCTGAGTCTAAGGCGCTATAAACCTTATTAAGCCCTAACTTGGAAGGTTTCTTTGATGGTATTCGTCATTTTTCAACATTAGAAACAAAATTTGATCTGTAGTTATAAGGTATTAAACCACAATATGAATGTCTTATCAAGTCAAAAGTTATTTTCAACTCGTTTTCTAAAGTTCACAAGCCAAAAAGTCTAGTGGAGAAAAGATGGAAGTTCAAGGAAAGTCATTTTGAAGAGGAAAATCAAGTGATTTAAGTAGAGATTTGTATCTATTTAAGTTTTTATTTTGATGTATAATAATGAGTTTTAAATGGTAACCAAGTGTTGCCCATAAGTTTTATACCAGATTCATAAGTAGAAAGTTTCTCTGGAAATATTAGAAATACCAAAATAAATAAATCATATTCCTATAGCAAAAACATAGACACCCCCTCGAAAATGAAAAATATACTGGATTGATTGATTCACACGCCTATATACGTGGAAAATATATTGGATTAGTTGATTCGAATTAAGTTATAAAGTCATCCATAACTAGTTTGTTAAAATAAGAATTCTTTTCTTTTTTATTTTGATCAAACTACTGTTTGGTCTCCTTTGATATTTGATTATTGGAGTGCGTATCTTATTTATTTGATTACTATATATCTCCATTTTAAGTATTCAATATATACTTATTTTTCTGATTTATTATCTGTAGACATGAAATTTGTTGTCACAAAGATAAGCTTTTTTTTCCTTCCTTGAAAACATTAATAATACTTCACTGTTATTAAATTTTAATCATCATCCATCAACTTGTCTGTGATTATATGTAATTAGACTACACTGCTATTCCGAATGGAGACCATTTTTAGTGGTAGGCCACATTTCACATTTGCAAAATTAATAGTCAAAAGAATATCTATTTGTAGTATACATATTATTGAAAGAATTTGTGGCCTTCCAATTTCATCGTTTTCTTTTTTCTTTTTTATTATTATTTTTGTATATATTATATATAGTAAACTTGAGAAATCACGTAAGTATAATATACGTATGAATTATGACCCGCCTGATTAGTGCTCTAAAATTAATTTCATGAAAAAGAAAAAATAAATCTCTATATGCATATACATTTAAAAAAAAAAAAAAAAAAAGGGTTTCATACCGACAAAAGTACTTAATTCTGTTTATTCTATCATTTTATAGCATTTAACTATTTATGTGACAAGACGAGCTAATTCAATATTAATTGTTTATTGAATTTCTTAATACTACTGCGCATATAGCGAAAATTCATATCTTGAAATATATTTATTTCGATAATTAAATTATGAAAAATCATCATTTATAAGAATACATAGTCGATTGATGCAAATTGGATTGCTCACGTGTGACACACATGCATGTTATTCACTAATATAATGAAATATTAACTCCATCTTAATTTTATACCAAAGATCCGAATTTCCTATTTTGTGCATGACCCATCATTACCAAATTACTATAACAAATGTTATTGTGCACGAGGTGTATAGATCCTAAATTCGTACAACCAGGTCGATTCGATATCCGGAGTGCATTTCACGCGTCCACGCGCCCAAACCCTAGCTCAAACCCTAGTTCCACAGTTATGTTGGTCTAACCTTTTAGTTTGTCGAGACGAAACATTGATAGCCTAGTGGTAAAAGGTGTCTGCTACCTAGGCATAGGTCCTGGGTTCGAGTCATTGCGGAGGGTAGGGGTGAAATCTGTTGATCCTCCTTAAATTAAAGAAAAAAAAACTTTTTAGTTTGTCGAACCTAACATTTTAATTATGTTCGCATAACCTTTTGCAGTGTATGATAGACCTATAATACCTTTCAAAACCTTTCAGAATCTTTATATTGTAATAATATAACTTTTATGCAAAATAATTTAACTTTTTCGTTATAATAATATAACCTTATGTTATTCTTTAAGTATAAAAAGGTTATGATATTTGTATATAAAAGTTATACTAATATAACATAAAAGTTAAATTATTATAACATAAAGGTAAAGCAATACTATATGAATTTTTATATTGAAAAAAGTCTAAGTAATATCACTTAAAGGTTATAATATATGTATGTAAAAGTTATACTAATATAACATAAAAGGTTATACTCGGTTAACATAAATGTTATATAACTTATAATTATGTTTTTTATACTTGAAAAAATGAAAGTAATTTTACCTAAAAATTATGATATTTGTACATAAAAATTATACTCAGTAAATATAAATGTTATATTCGTTTAACATAAATGTTATGTCATAAATTAAAAAAAAAAAATTGGGCGCGGATCCAGACCGGGCCGGACCCGACCCACGCACGTCCAGTTGCATGGATCATGATTCATTCACTTGATGTACACAAACACTACTCAATTACTATATCTTTATTCAGTCTTTCAAACTTCAATCAAAAGAGGGAAAAAAATTGAGAGCTGATTTGAAAGTAACTGTAAAATTTGAATAATTCTAATAAATGAGCTTGTCAATTCCTTTGTACGTAGATAACTTTAAATTAAATCAAACAAAGAATTAGATGCCCAAAACCCTTCACACTGTGTTCTTAAACGACAAAAGAATGACAAAAAAGATGGTTATAAATCATGCTACTAACTAGCAATGCAGCTTCAAACATTAAGTTGTTTTTTTGGTAGGATCATATTAATGGGTCAAACCTTAAAATCAGATATCATAAATCTAAAACTAGTTACCATACATTTTAAAATATACAAGTAATTGTTCCCGTGCATTGCACGGTTTGTTATATAATATGTAGTAAATCAATTATTTGGGCATATTAATGGTTATATAATATTTGATAATACAATGTAACTAATTATAAGCATTTTGAAGATATAAAGTATTTAACAATTAAAAAAAAATTATCTTAACCATATATTAAATATCTATCTAAATATCTAATTCATAATAATCTAATTTATTATATATATCCAATTGGGCAATCTGTAATAAATAACACTAAAAGTAACAATTATGAATTTCAAATTAAACTCACTTACTTAAATTAAAGATATATACTTGAATATACCCTAAACAAAACACAAAAACATGAAAATTTTACTTAAGAACTTGATGCAAACAATGTCAATCATGTATTTTCAACTTCATTTTAAAATAAATTGAATTTAAAAAAAAAAGTCATTTTTAATATCACTTAACATTGAAAAAGACAGATAGCCAATCATGTATTATATACTTGAATACTTAATAATTAATATTTTTATTATTAAAATATATCGGTAAATGATATTAATATTTTCCGTACAATGTTGATGATATTACATATTTGAAATACAAATACTAATCTAAATATGACATATAATTACGTAATACATATACATATATACATTAATTTCTTTAACATTGTTACATTTATTTATTTATATTAAATATGATATTAGATATCCCTTAACAAATTAATATTTGTTATTGAGGTTATTTTTGAACAATATATATAATTGAGATTTATGAAATTATATTCAATAAAAAATAATTTAATTAAGACCAAAAAAATATAAATGAACTAATAAAATAATTATAATATTGAATCAAATGGACCAAGCATTATATAAATCGAAAAATCTATAAAATATTAGAATTCGTAAAACAATTAATTCATTTATGAAAAAGCCCATTACATTTGATGATCATGGTATATGAATCATCTTAAAAAAAACATGTAATTAATATTTATAAAACTCACACCCCAAAATAATTTGTAAGATGAAGCAAAAATCTTTATAACATGGGTTTATAATACCCATGAAATATAAGAATCTAATTATAAAACCCAAAATCATCTTACAAAACGATTTTCCAAAAATTACCATTGTGGCTTATGAAGCAAGAATGATAATAAATATACTATATAGGAAAACAATAAAAAAAAATGTAAAATACAAAAAAAAATTATTGATGAAACATTTTTAGAAAGGAAAGTGACAAGATTCTAAATATTTTTACTTCCTCATTTTTATATACAAAAACTCATGTGAGACGGTCTCACGGATAATTTCCATGAGACGGAGCCCAATCACCACAAATAACATGTGAATTGTAGAGTTTGAGTGGTGGATAATTGGATTGTGGGTTGATCCATCTCACGTAATAAATTAAAATTCTGTGAGACAATCTCACAACAAACTTACTCATTTTATATTAGTATAGATATGTATGTGTGTCCAAGTACAGTTAACCCCCAAAAAATGGCCAAAATTAGGTTCCCATTATGTGTCAACTAGTGTCTATTTCAGGAAAACAATATATGATGAGATCAAATCAATCTTGTCATTCAACACCACTGAGTTGAGTTTGTGGTGTAATGGGATGGAAGATGCTCCAACTACTTGTGTCATCATTTCCTACTAAGAATAAGGTATCAATATATATATTATTACTTGTTGAAAATTTGGTTACAAACAATGCAACTCCTTTAAACATATATAAGGATTTAACTATTTAAATTTTAGTGTAAATGGCCAAGATTACCCAAAATATATAATGTTAATCCCTTTATATTACTTGATATAAATTTTAGTCTTTTTCTATCATTTTTGTACTTTAAAATCAAAAAGTCACATGTCATTAGATGTGAGGTGATAGGTACATGGATTTTGTCGGTCAAAATTGACGACAGATTCATAACATACACAATTTTTGTATAAACTTTTATTTTATAGGGTTACACAAAAATTAATCAATTTTTGTGTAAATTTTTTTTAAAAAAATTAATTTTTTTGGGTTATACGAAAATTGATGAATTTCAATTTTCGTGTAAGCCCAAAAAAATTTATTTTATTTTTTACACGAAAATTGTATCACCGAGTGGGCCATTATTTTTGATTTGACGTGGAATAGGTGGCCCCATATATATCTCATCAAATTGAATAAAGTGGAGGATAAAATAGATTTTCCTAGATTTTGTGGTATTTGGGGCTAATTTGTTATAGAGTCAGTCTCCTGTGCAACTAGTGCATGGATCTTAATGCACTCGGGTCGGGCCGAATCCGACCCGAATCCTTGCATTTTTTTTTTTTTGCGTCCTAGTCTTTATGTTATGTTAGTCATACATTTATATTATATTAGTCATATATTTATGTTATATTAGTGATACTCTTATGTTCAGATTTCATCTTTATTGCAATACTTCAACTTTAAAAAACAAAATTCGATGGTCTTCATACTATGTTAATCATACATTTATATTATATTAGTCATACCTTTATATACAAATATCATACATTTATATAATACTTTAACCACCATAAACCCTAATTTCGGTACAAGTTGTAGATATTTACATTTATGTGATATTACTCATACATTTATGTGATATTATTTATACATTTATATCAACATAAACATACATTTAATTATGTAATTTATAAAAAGGTACAACTAACATAATTAAAAGGTATGACTCACATAACTAAAAGTATGATTAATATAACTAAAATGTATGAAAGATATTAATAGTTGTTTGAAAATATGTTAAGGTACATGTAAAAATCTAAAAGGAATGACTAATATAACATAAAGTATGTTTAACACTACATAAAGAGATGTATCTAATACTACATAAATGTATCAACATAATCATACATTTATGTAATATATAAAGGTACAACTAACATAATTAAAAGGTATATTTAACATAACTAAAATGTATGACTATTATAACTAAAAGGAATGAAATGTTAATATGTCTGTCTAAAAAAAAATGCTAAGGTAAGCTAGCCTTGTGAAAGGTATGTCTTAACATAATTAAAAATGTATGACTAATACTACTAAAATGTATAGTTAATATAACATAAATGTTTGGCATCTGGGAGCATGTTTGGGCAAATTTTGTCCGCAACCTAAAGACGTGTACGAGCCCGTGGCGGGTTGGGTTGACCCGAGTGCACGGATTTAGGGTCCGTGCATCATGTGCACAAAAGTTTTTGTCTTTATTATATTGAATGATATATTGGGACCACTTTATTTCAAATGTGGTATATGCGGCACCCAACTCTCAAATTTTAACTTAAGTTTTTTAACATCTAAATGGAAAGTGAAAAACTAAATTAATTAATTGTAAAGAGAGCATAGGAAAAACTTTGTTCTTCTCTTTACAATTAGTTGGTGGCATAATTGGTTGGGGGTCATATAGTGGCAATTTGATCACAAACTTCCAAATTTAGCAAACTAAATTATAAATTATGAACTTCTGAACTATCATCGATTTTCTGCAAAAACTAAGAGATGTGATCGGAGTATATATTAATTATGAAAGATGCAAAAACGGTTAGTGCAACCCTATTAAAATTAAAATGAAAAACAAAACGGTTTCTTGCAAACCAATATTATTTGTTTACATTTCTTTATTTATTTAGTATTTTGTTTATCAACCACATGACAACCAATGTAGACACAGACATATCCGAAAATTTTAGCAAAAAATAATTGGTAATTCAAATTGTAAAATAAGGTTAAATTCATGATTTACTTTGCTAAATTTGAATATTCATGTTCAAGTTGCAATTTCACCAAAATATTATTCTCCATGTTTTTTTAAACAGTTAAACCTTAATTATTTTAGTTTTCCCCTTTTCATTTTAATACTAATAAAAAAAAAATTTAAAAAGGAAACCCAGCAATATTAAATCCTTACAATTGATTTGAGGTCCAAAGTTAACATGTTTCTTTTACCCAAAAATAGTTTGAGATTATATTTACACCTACACACAAACCATATGTTATTTTCCCACATTTTTTCTTGTTTCTTTCTTTCGTTTTACATTAACATATTATCCCATGAATTTCCACAAATAGATTCAAATGCCTCTAATCATACAAAACCCAAAATTGCGTATAATCGTGTCCCATATATGATCTTCTATCATTAAAACTCTTATTTGTTTCAACATCAATCTTTATATGGAGAAATTACAAATTTGTTATATAACTAATGAGGATGACCACCAATTATAAAAATTAAGGCCTAGGGTAGTATATAGCACTTCGTTTATTTATCTGGCATCGTTACAAGAACAGTGAATCACTTGACCACAAAAACACAACACCTTCTTTTCTGCAAAAAACTCTCCATATATAAAATAACAAAATGATTATATGTCCACTTGACAATGGTTGATTTTATAATAACTTTAAACTATACTCTGTAACCAGCAAAAGGGTCAAAACTTTGTGGTTCGCTTTTGGCTGAATTGCAATTTCCTGCGTCACCTTTGCATGAATATAATCTCGACTTCAAAAGCAAATTCTCCTCAACTGCATTTGTCACATGTCAAATATTAATTTCAGAAATAGTCTCTACTGAAACTCATAGAAAATCAAAATCAATCACATTTCTCAAGTGATATCCTAAAGGAGGGCACAATGGAGAGGGAAATGACGGATATAAATCACGCATAGAACACAGCAACGACTGTTGTGGTGTGAAATGACGTCATTTCACAAAGAAAAAATAGTTAGCATGTAAGCTAATTGAGTCAAAGAGTCCATTAGTTCATGTTAACAAATAGGAAACACAGTTAGAATGGTTCATATCACGCAAAAACAATCGTTGTGTTAGAAAAATGAACCAGATCAGATATTCATACAGTTATTATACAGAAATTCGTAAATTCATCAGACCTAGACAACCGACGCTTTTGACATGTGTTAGCATTAATGCATTAATGAGTGCGGATTTAAGAGGGAGAGAGAGAAAGAAAGATCACAGCATACTAATTTTGGAGGAATACCCTAGGCCACAGATATCTTGGATTACTGAGTGAACTTTATCATAACTGCAATGCATGACTGGTTCATAATTATGATAAATTTTAGAAGGACAATTTTGGCACCAGCTTTAAATGAACCCATCTTTGAAGTTTTGGATTTAAACCTACGTAAAGCCAGATTATTAAGTGCAACACGATGATATTAGAACACTGAGAGAAATAGAAGAAACAGATACCCAGAAGATTTGGTTAGATGCACAGTGCACCCATGTCAGGTGGCCCTCCATCAGAACGAATGGAACTAGGAACAGTTGCGCCACCTTTTCTAGCTTGCTTTCTGTCTTTCCGGCTCTTCACATAGTCAACGGTTTGGTTACTGTAGATGTAATACCATGATGTCAATTAAAAGTGATACATAGGAGTAAGAAATAGTACATGATGTTTCAGATACATAAAACACACGCCACAGTATCTGTATAATGACAGTCTTTTCTGTCAACACAATGATATTTTAGACGAACCTCAAGATCCATCTGAAAACTAGAACCATTCTTACCTTTGTTGGTCAAAGTCACTAGATTTTAAAATGCCAAACACAGTAAGAATTAAGCAATGCAGGATAATATAACAAGATCGACTGTTTCTAGCTTCGATTAATGAAAACAATAAGCTATGATGGAACAATTTGATGTATCTGCATGTCGCAATACAATTACGAAAATTCCATGCTGCTAGTGCAACAGCATATCGCAATACCTCTAGGCAACTTTGAGTTGTCCTCACCTACTACAGACACGAGTTGGAACTCATTTTCTTTATTCTCTTTTATCCACTATAAGTGTATAACTACAGGTTTTATCACTGAAACTCGATATGCATCTTTTTCTGCATTCTTTTTATATTTTACCATGGAAACTTAATTAGGCAGATCTAGTTTCATGTAGCTGATTTTTCAAGTAAAATCTCTAAACAAAACTGGGCAAGTGTTTGAACAGATGGTTATGCAAAATTCTCCAATGAGATTAATACATTAAGTCCGCAAATAGAGAAACCATATTAACCATGAGGATTGTGTTTGAATCCTCACGGATTTAATGTGTAGAATAATATCCTAGAGCAGATTCATCCAGCATCTTGCATAGTAAAAGATGCATCCTTGAGCATCAAATCTATTTTCAGAAAGCTAGTAGAGTTCCTAATAATGATGCACCAAATAATCAACAGATGCATGACTGAATTATCAAAAAAGGAATTCATCAGAAATCATACACTGCAAATCTGGGAGAAGATCTCCCAGCAACTGAACCACAGCAAGACTTGTACTTCTTTTTTGAACCGCATGGGCAGACCTTGTTTCTTGAAATTTTCTGCAGCAACATATAGATTTAAAATCACATATTAATCAGCTAGGCAAGTGATAGGGGCAATACTACTTTAGAATTATTCAGCGTCTTGTTTATACATGATAAAACCTTTTCATCGGATAGATTTCGCTTGTATTTTTTTACCACATCATTGCCAGACATATCCTGTTTGCATGTGTCTTCACCCATCAACTGCTGCTGATCAGAGTTCTCATCTTGACTCTCATCTGAAAAATCTTAAAGTTAGTAACATGAAGTAAAAATGCTGCCAGTAGAGTAGAATGATCGCAGAATGCTATGTTATAGGAACCCTCCAGCATGCATTAGGATGTCTAGAATTGATCCTATAATGAATAGATTTAACACACTGCTCATGCTGGATAATTTCCAGTTCCATCTCGATAATGACAACACTTTCATAATAAGACTGGAAACATTATTGGACATCACCCTACAAGTCATAGCTAAATCACTTATGTCTCTACAAAGTGATTCTTACTTCAAGAAGGAAACTGAATGTTTTAGCTTCACTCATGACATTGTTATTCACCTTGATGAGACTAATAAAAATCTTGTACATTGCTACTTAGACTAAACAACCTTGAAGGCAAATATTTTATCACCACAATAGTGTTCTAAAAAACGGGCTATGCGGCACCTAGCTGCTCCAAATTCAGTTTGACACTAGGCAGCCTTAGGCGGAGCTAGTTGGCCCTAGGCTGGGCTATCCAAGACTCCACATATTTGTTTTTGCTTTTTTTTTTTTTTCCTTTTTGATCACTTTGGGCCCCAGGTGGAGCTAAGCAGCTTAGGCAGTCACAGTCCTATGTGGCATGTACCACATTTATTTATTTATTTAATTTTATTTTAACTTCCTCGCAAAATGGAGTCGTTTTTATTGTATTATTGGGTTCTACTGAATAATAAGTAATCAACAAACTGAGAACATTATGCACACATATAATACAATTGAGAAATCCAAATAATAAATTATTGTATAAGAAGCTTCATCTGTACCATAAGAAGGTTTTACTGATGATGAAGATTCATATTCAGCAACAATCGGATCTGAAGATCCTTCTTCAGCCACTAGGACTTCTACCGCAGCATCAATATCGCCACCCTCTTGCTGTAAAGCCTAAAACAAAATTAAGAAATATCGAAAAGAAACTTCAAATCAATATCTATTATGAGCGCATGACACGTTTGAGAAAATGTAGCATGATCATATCTAGCTTATGAATTCATTTTACTGCTGTTGTTTTAGGATTTGGGCTGGATGCCTGGAGTGTGGGTATTATTCATACACCCTGGGGGAAGCAATGTCTTTATCTAGGTCATATGTGCACCTCTAAAGTTGTAAGATATAATTACCTGTTCAACTTTTCTTGTATCTTCACATCCACTTCCATCATTTACCAATTGAATGGCATCCTCATTAAAAACATTTGATCCACCTTCACCTCTAGACTTCCTGGAAGCTGCTTTTGGTTGATTGGGTTTTTCTGAAAGAACAGCATCACCCTTTTTGACAAAGATAGATGTTATCAGATTCTATGTAGAAAGGATAGACAACACAGGTAATGTGTGTTAAGATAGATTTAAAATTCTATTAGAATAGTAATAACCAGTAAAGGTAATATGTGGTAAGAATAATCAAAAGGTCCATGAAACCAATGAGAATAACCTTTATAACAATTGGCCTGGCTGGTCCAGAGCAGGAGTCAACCTTTGAGCGGACACTATTGTAATGCTCCCCATCATGATATGAACTGCAAATTCAGCAAATTCTCATCATGCAATCAAAAAGAGCCCAGATCAAACTTCAGTAAGCATAAAATCAACTTTATCAAGCTACAGAAGGGGGATGGGTACAGATGCATCTAGCTAAATAGATTTTGAAATTTTGAACTAACAGGTTTAGAATTGTAGCCTAAACTCTAATTAGACATTTTCCTAGTTCAGCAACAGTAACCACTAAAACCTCCAACAACATTCTAATGATTCACTCGTGTTCCTGCTTATATAACATTGTATATCGCTACCTAGTCGTGATCATAATAGTTCACATCAAGTATGTGATCTATCAAATGATCATTTCACCCCCACATCATAAGCTATCTAATCAACAAAGATCTCATCTCTCGTATTATAGCATGAAGAACTTCAAAGAGAACTGAATGGGCAGACATGCACAAAGAAAAACAACGGAAAGAACTGAAGATGAGGTGTAAACTCTTGGAGAAGGACTCTTCACTCAAATACTTTAGTTTGTTTTTGAACAATAACTGATGGTTTCATGAGCTCCATCTATTACATTCAAGGTTCTATGAAATTGGTTAAAGTTCAGATAACTTACAACACAGTTTGAGAAATAATCAAATTCCTATAAAGCAAGTAATCAATAAATAAGGAAATTAATTTTCCAATCTCTTTTTGTGTGTGTGTGTGTGTTCGGATGGTTAATGTAGTTTAGAAAGCATATCCGGTTATAATTAGCATATGGGACCCACAGATAGAGGCGGAAATTTACTTGGGGAGATCCAATTAAATATGGCATTGATTGTTCACTTGTCACTTTCCTTTTCTTTTTTAGAAATATAACGTTTATCCAAAAAATCCAATTAAAAATGGCATAAAATGAAATAATATGTATCAACTCTAAAAATTATAAACTAGTAGCAATTTCAATAAAGTCAATATATTAACTCAATTACAAATGAAAATTCAAAAATCAATAATGGGTATAGGGTTTTACCCCTAATAAGTTTTAAAGTTCCAGGGCCAATTCACCCCCACCCCCCACCCACCCACCAAAAAAAACCCTAATGTTACTCTGTCCCTAACATTATATGTAATATGTGGTGGCTTAAAGTAAGAACTTCTTCTCCTTATATTACTTCTTTAGTTTGAGATCACATTTTAGATGTATTGATCAAACATAAACTTCGAAGACTTTTGAATGCGCATAAAAGACAGTGAATAGGATAATGCTACACGAGAATCCGTTGTACAATAATGCAAGGCAGAAAAATAGACATAAACCCAACTTGAAACAAAGTGTACTAGGAGCCTAGGATGAAACTAGAAGATTTTGCATGCTACTACTTGCACTTAGCTACAAAGGTCAGTTAGGCAACTCGATATAAGGAAGTGTGATGGATCTTCATATTCATTTCCTTCAAAAGTATCTGGATATAGTTAATCTTTAATACTCGCCTATCACAAAATTAAGCAACTATGATACTTACGTAAGTAATAAATACAACTAATATGGAATTTTAAGTATACTTACAGATGAATCATCCTAGCTTCTTGTTTGTCGAAATTCTGTATATACCAGCGTGGAGACATGTTCTGTGCAAATTATTGAATAAAATCGCAATTAATCTACAAATTCTAAGACAATATTACAGAATAACTTGGCAAAAAAAGGCATTGCTTCTGTTCCATAATTAGTGAAGCTTGTAATTTCGCTATCCCTGTTTTAGATCATAAAAGAGTTAAAACAGTGAAGAAATCATAACATACTCGATGAATGCATATATTACTGCGAGTGACAAGAGATGCTGCTTGCAATTCCATATGTCCTGCCCAAGTGCCATCTTCTCCCATGGATTGGCAGTATTGATCAAATGGAATCTCGTCCTCCACAAAGGGCTCAAACATTTCGCGGTTCTCCTGTCAAATGCACCTCATCTCTCAGTATTATAGTGCTAAATAGAAAAGTAAACGATTCATTAGCAAACTTTTCCAACATTGTATGAAATTTCTACAAATAGTTGTTACCACTATATTGAGCTGCATTCGTAAATTTTCTAGGTTTGATATTTACATTAATAAAATATTAAATGTGACCTTTCCGTGATATACACGTCTCATCCAGTTACCTACATAAAGCCCTAAATTCCAATAAAGACTCTCTATCTATTTAATGCAAGAAGCTAGAAGAAGTAACAAACTCAAGATTCCATCTTGATATAATAGTCATTGCAAGCATAAACAAGAGAACCACAAACATTCACATCATCGCATATAAGAAACATGATCATCATGTAGCATCAACTAAAGTAAAAGCAACCAATGATCCAAAGCCCCACACAACTGCTCAGAGAAATTACAGTCCAGAAAACTTATACAACATCCTTAAAGCTGTTAAATTTGTTCCTAGAACAGTAAATTGAATAAGTTCACCTTAATAAATTTAACCACCAAATTCCGATATTTTTGATGTTCATCCTCATCGCCTTCCAACTGATCAGCCAACGCCCTACCAAACAAACAAAAAAAGTAATTAAAAAAATATAATAATAACCCCATCAAATCTACAATCATTCACCAATTAAGTAACCACATGAAATCCAACAAACACACCTGAAAAAGCAATTACCGTCTGCTGTCACTTGAATTATTTTCAAACCTAAAACATCCAGCTGCGCCCGCAATTCAGACACATCGTTTTGCTGCTTTCCACCACGCCTTTTAGTCTGTTCACAACTCAATCAACATCAGAAACCACAAAAAAAATAATCAAGATTAACATAATGGCATGACTGTTAGCAACAAATATTACGAGGGTTTGTTTGGCTGGTTTGCTTGGTTTTGATTTTTGATGCTTTGCTTTAGCCATGAATTATTCTTCTGTAGCCGTTAAAGATGGTTTTTCGAGAAATAATTTCAAAATTAAGGGTTTGGAATTGTGCAAAAGGGTGGGCCTCACTACTCTCAATTGATTTTAGGTTTTTCCTATTTTCTCTATGATTTGTCCAAGTGTGACACTCCAAATTTATATTATGCATTTCATTTATTACCATTTTCCTTAATTATAAACTGCCTTATTTTGTTTTGATTGAGTGCAAATTACTATTACTCCTTAAGGATTAAGAAATTAGTAGAGAATCACAATTGAGAAACAATAAACAATAACGGTAAAGAATAATTATATTCTAATTAATAAGGTCTAATTATAATTATGAATATTCCTTTGTTGTTTGATTTTGACATTTTGTAACCAATTTTAATGTCATACTGTGAGAGTGATCAAAAGTATTTAGAATAAAATCAAAGTCGTCATCTCAAGAGAACAACTATGGTTGTGATTTATGAAGCAACATTCAGCAATAATATGATCTAACCATTTTAATTCAATTTTAAGCATTTGTCTAAAACTTAAAACAATTCACTGAGAGGTTAAAATTAATGTGTTGCAAAGACTAGCAATAATTAATTCTCAATCCATTTGTTTTGGCAAAGACTAGCAAGATTCTAAGATCAAGCCTTCTTATTTGTTAGAAAATTTTTCCTTTTGTTGTCATTTATTTAAAATAGTACTATTTTGATGCTAATTATATTTGTTGGGAGATTTGTTTGTTCTTGTTTCATTATATAGGTTCATAGAAGATTTAAAGATAATTAAAGGAACATGATCATCAACTTTCCATGTGCCCAAGTATAATTTGTAACATGAAATGGACATACTTGGTTCTATCCTAACATATGTCCTTATAAACAA
This sequence comes from Scutellaria galericulata, assembly GCA_946896805.1. Classification (NCBI taxonomy): domain Eukaryota; kingdom Viridiplantae; phylum Streptophyta; class Magnoliopsida; order Lamiales; family Lamiaceae; genus Scutellaria; species Scutellaria galericulata. Next base: position 14,595,095 of record OX335794.1, read on the forward strand.
GATTCTTACAACAATATTAAAGATCTCTCATGATACAGAATGAGAGGTGTTGTAACATCCATTTCTAATATAGTTAAACTTGTAATAGATTTTCGTATGAAAAGACTTGTAGGCGAGTAAATTTTCTTCTTATTTTTCCAACGTAGAAGCATAAATAATTTTCTTGCAAATGAAATATGTTTATATATATCATAACATAGTTCAACAGATCGTCATCCATGTACATTATTTGTGAACTCGCGAGAATTAAACAATACAATCAGTACGTCCATGAGTTTATGTGTCATTAGATTCACCTACAATGCATGCATGAATTATATATAAGTTAAAAGTCAGTAAACAAAAATCATGTATATAGATGAACATGAACAATACAAACATATCAAAAGTATCACTAACATGATGTTAATGGTGAATGCCAAAGAATCAAAACGTTTATTGTAAAATCCATTTTTCTTCAACGAAGTCTTGACCTATCTTCTAAGTACCGGAAAGAGCTCAACATAATATTATTAATCATATAACTATATATGTGTCTCACATATCATCAGCTCATCAAATTAAGCCATATTCATATCTCGCATTTTGTTGGCTAAACATATAACATAAACATGATTTAGATATCACGACGCATTAATAATGATCAATAAAATATATTTTTTCTTGAAATCATATTATACATTAAAGATTAATAATTTTCATCATTATGTATATGTGTTAATACTCGTGAATAATATGCTTGATATAATACGTATATTTTCTCAATTCCATTCAAACATGTCAACTTTCAAAGATACATAGGATCATAATATCATTCCATCAATATAATATATGAAGTACTATGTTTATACATTATATTTACAAATTAAATACTTTTCTACTTACCTTGAATCCTCATGCAATTCCTTATCTCTTGTGCTTCAAGATTAATCATTTCAGTTAAATATTTTATTAGGCTATTAATATTGAGAAGGGTTGGTGTAACCTTGGGTATACTTTACCCCGCCTAAATATTAATACCTCTAAATAATACGATTAATATATTTATATGTAATGAGCAGTACATTAAGTAATATTTTTCACTAAAACATATATTTCAATTATACAAGTAAATACATAATGAGTGAACAATTAATACCTTATAAATATACAATTGATATATTTCATAATTTTCATTAAAACATATATTTCAGTTATATAAGTAATACCTTATAAGTGTGCAACTAATACCTTATAAATATAGAACAAATACATTCATGATACACCACTAATATCTTATGAGTATATAACTAATATCAAACTAATAATATTTTTTGGATACATACACTGAGATATATAAGTTTTTTGACATTAATATTGATTAAATTAAGCAACTTTTGAGAAATTAAAACATTCCCTTTCCATACTATGTAATAATTAGATACGTGATTCTAATATGCAAAACCTTTTCCATCAAGCTTAACTTAAAATAAATAAATAAATATAATAATAATAATAATAATAATAATAATGGCGGCAGCGACTGGCGACAATAATAATAATAATAATAATAATAATAATAATAATAATAATAATAATAATAATAATAATAATAATAATAATAATAATAATAAAGTTTTCTCCATTTCAATTCAACTGGTAGATAAATTATTTTCCAAATTCTCATATTAGCTAAATTAGTCAAAACTACTAATTGTAATTAACAAAAAAAATGAATATTTAAATCATGCGTTACATAATTAAGTAGCATAACTAATTGATATTTGCAAAAGATATATTATAGGTAAATCACAGAAACTCATTTATGCCTTCAACTTTGTATATATAAAGAATCCTAATTATAATATTTCTATTTTAACTATTGTTATTATTATTTTTATTATTATTATTAACCTTTTGACCTATGTTTACATTTTTCAAATCAAATATGAAAAATGAATGTATTGACATGTAAATGCTTAGTCACAAATCTAATTTTCCTAATTTTCTAATGCACTTATAGTAATATTTATCTTTTAATTATTATTAATTTTTTTATTATTGTTATTATTTTTAATTTTTTTCCTCCTAATTTTCTATTTACTAATATGAAAAAATTATGATAAGGATCTATTCCAATTTTCTAATCTACTTTTCCTAATTTTCTAATTCACTTGTAATAATTTATTTTTTAAATTATTGTTATTATTATTAAGAATTTGTTTTTAATTATTTTTTATTATTAATAGTTAATTTTAATTGAAAGTGAAAGAGGAATATATTTTTAACGCAATTATTATTTTTATCATCAACCAACATTACCCATTAATTTTTTTTATTATTATTAACCAAGTCCATTTAATTCGAATTTTAGTCTCTATTTGATAATATTCATATTCTAAACATTATTATTAAGATTAATTGTCGTTGTTATCTGTTATTATTATTATTCTTCATTTAGTTTATTTCACCATGAATCAAGCCATTTAAATATAGCCATGAATCAGGGTCATATCTTTTAACTCAAAATAGGAAATTAAAATCAAAATCAGTACTTAAATATTTAAAATTAAAATAAAGGTGGATTGATTTAAAAGATTAGTGAAACTTCAAGACATATTAATTAATTAAATTGAATAAAATTTATAATAAATTATGGAAATTATTGAATTTTTTTTTATTTTGTTTATCATATACATTGTTCTACATAATGAGCAACATTTTTTTTTTCATACTAGTAAGCTTGACACTTTGTGCAAAACATTTTACAATCACTTAGTGAATCTATTTATTTGCACACTCAAAACATTTTAACAGTTAAAATTCACTAGTAATTAAGCTGCAACTTCTAGATTTTACAATCACGTAAGAAGTTATTGTCCTATAACTTACAGTTAAGGATCCCTATATTGCTTTTAATTTCAAAATTTAAAGAGGTTTATTGAGCCAACTTCAAACCTCTTTTAACACTTTTGACCACCAAGACTAGATAATTCATGTGGGCAAGATCTTAAAAAAGGAACTAATGGATAAAACTGAGCCCAGAAATGATTCAAAAATTCCCCAGAAACCAGATTCCCAATCTAACGAAAGGAATTTTGCCTAACATTGTGAAAAACTATTAAAAAGGAAAAAGCCGAGTATCAGAGACCAGTCTCTATCAATAATATACTTCTCATTGTTTATAGTAGATTCAACCTTTGCAACAGCTAATTAGAAGATAATGATAATGAAGATGGCATCTTTGATTTTGACCCAAAAATATGAGATAGTTGTTGCTTGCTCAAAAAAATCACATCCTTCACTAAAAGATTCTAGATCTTTGAGGTAAATGCTAGAGAAAATGCACCACATAACTTCTTTCAAATCATGACCAATTCATCAAGTAAACCTTACTTGGCCATTCTGCTATTAGCCATGCACTATTTGCTTGGGGACTTTTCTTTTTCATTTTCTGAATCATCAGTAGTATTGCTGATTCTTTCATTATCCCCCGAACCAGAATCCTTAATGACGGAGGTTACTTCGGAATCATTTGTTGACACTGCCGGAATTTCTTGCTCAATGTTATGAGTATTCGCGTCCTCGAGATAATGCTCCATGGGTGGCTCATCATGCTCTGCGGATGATATTACAGGTTGAAGTTCGGATAACTCTGGGCTATCTGTTTGTTGAATGTCTGATGAACGCTGATCATTGTCATTGCTGGGTACCATCTCTGTTTCCTCGAGATACTTCACAGAAGGTTCGATGTCCTCTTCCCCACCTTGATTGGACTGAGTATCAAGTATCAACTCATCTTTGGGGCTTGAGAACATCTCATCAGATTGACGACGACCCCCATCACTATCTTCAGGATCACTGCATTTTTCCATCTGATTGCTACCATCTACCATGTAAGCACTTGCAGCTTCAGCAAGCTCATGATCTTCAACATTAAAGCTTTCCTTATTGCTAGAAAATAGAGAAGCAGAGTCTCGTTTGTCACTGTCTTCTCCACTACTATGGCCTGAGACGGAAGGGGGCCTATCTGGAGTTTCTGCAGCTTCATTTGCGGAGGCTGGAAAGGACTGGAAAGTATCCCAATCATCTTCCTCTTCCTCTTCCTCTTCCTCCCTACTTTCACTAGACTCCTTTGGGGGTCCTACTGGAAGAGAAATTTTCTCAACATTTTGCTCTGTCTGTGTAGGCAACTTTATCACTAAGGCCGGTCCAGTGGATGACATTGGTTTGGGGTTCTTATCTTGGATAACAGAGGCACGTATAATATCCTGAAAACAAGGAGCTGAAGTGAGAACTCAAATCTTAATTGCGAGTTCATAGAAAGACGATATTCAATGGTTATCAGCAAGAAACTCAGTAAATCAATCATGTGTGGGGAAAACAAAACCTCTGTTTTCGGAGATATAACCAACTATGCTACATGCTGACAGGTAAGAAACTGAGAAAAGCTATACAACACTTGGGTTTCGTTAGTATTACATAGGGAATTTGTTTTACTTCAACTTGCAAGAGAAGGTTGAAGAAAACAAACATTCATAAATATCGTTTTACATCACCTGAATGCATGGAACTGATTCAGAAAGGGCGATTCTAGATGAATTGGATCGTGATAAAATATAAAGTCACGACTTACAAGGATTGCCGAATTCTAATAAAGGAGATAAAAGGAAAAGAACCTGAAGCTGCTGTCTTCGTGCAGCCGGCATTGCTAAAAGAATATCCTTGATGGAAGCTGCCGAAGTAGGATTTTGAGCAAGTTGCGAGACAAGCTTTACAGCTATGTTTTGTAAATCATTAGCTTCCTGCAAATATAGTTGTTGATGATCAGAATAGGTGAAACGTAGAAAATATCCACAAGGACTATATCATCGGCATTACTTGAGAAAGAGAACCATCTGATGTTGAGAAAATCATGAGAATAGCTTCCACAAGCAGATGTATAAGACCCTTCTGATAATCACTTTCTTTTGCTAATGTTTGTGCAAGCATTAAAATTTTGAGACACTCCCCAGCAATAGCAATTGCTTCTCTAGTAATTGGTTTCTGCAATCAAAATCACACGAAACCATTTAGGATGTGATACTAACACATTTTTATTTTTTGAATCTGGTGGATAACACTTATACCTCCAAAATGTTCTGGACAATGGCAAACAAACCTTCAATGAGCTCCCCAAAGTAAAAAATTAAGAAAGTATCAGATTCTGCACCAATTCCTTTTTGTAGCATGATTTTTACAACTTGCAGGCCGACAGCTTGAATCTGCATAGAAGGTTATCTAGACTTATTTGAACGTGAAAGCCACAATATGTAGAAATCTTACAAAATGATCACCTGAATATCAAAATCAGTAAGCACAGCTTGAACAGACTGAATGCTAAGATGCAACATCCTATATAAAACGGGATTCCTTTCTTTGATCTCTCCAGGAGCTTCAAATGCATGAGCTAGAGCAGCATATGAAAAGAGCTGTTCAATAGAAAAGGCAAGCTTTAAGAGCAGCATTTTCCGCAAGTTGGACCTCTTATTCTCTAGTTGATGAATTGCTTGCACGCAATCATTGGTCAGACTAACTGTTGCATTTAGACAAGCTCTGGTTACCGATACCAGGTGTGTAGCGCCATCAGCCCCAAGTTCTGACTCTCCTGTAACAAAAGAGACCGTCTGCCTGGTTCATACTATGTTACTCAAGGAAACACAAAATATCCAACACCAAACAATAGTTTATAGGGCGGAGATATCAAGAAAGAATCAGATGCAACAAAGATTCGCAATTAAACTGTTACAACAGCAGTGCTCAATTGATTATTCAAGATGAACATGTTCCTCTACAGAATCAAAACCATAATATGATTTTCTGACTCAACTGCCAAAATATACCTCTAATAAAAACCATGATGGCAAATATTACAAACATAAAACTTTCCAGAGAACTTTTCATTAAATAATACACTATTTCTTACCAGATACGACATTAAAGTGTGATATGGAAGCTAGATTCTTCTTCCTCCACTCAGCAAATATGGGGTTGGAATAACACTTCCCAGTTTGACAAGTTTACTCAGTGATATAGGATCACAACCACATCCTAATGAGTTTAGTTAAGTGGTTCATTTTTTTCAAGCTTGTTGTCCTTCTGTAATAGCTTATATTCAATTACTACCTGCATGTAGGGTTACTGCAGCAACATGGTTTTAAGAGTATTCTGGGCTATTTTTTAGTGGGTTTAATTGAAATTTAATCAAGGCAGATACTTATATTTCTGGTAAAGTTACCCCATAAGCTCTTTGTTAGCCAAAATAAAGAAAATTTTGGGCATAATCAACTGAACAATACATTAACAGTAAATTAACTCTCCTTTTACAGTATATTATGATGGGTATTTCCTGGAAAATTGAGCTTCTTGATTTTTCATACTACTTTGTTTATTCTCTGAGGTACCCTTGAGCTGATAGTACTTGGCCAAATTGCAAGCCTACAATGCCTCTCTAAGGAAGTGTTTAATTCCAGATGAAGAATAATAAATATTTAAATAGGCAAGATGAGCCTTGACGTGGCATCTTGAAGACTTCAACTCATGATTATGAGTCAGACAAAGTGATACTCTGGAATTCACTCATCTTCAGATTTCAGAATGGAAATAATGGAAGTAAGATTGCCTAATCAAGACTGAAATCCCTGCAATTTAGCAGAGGACTTAGATGGAGCATAGACCTATAGTGACATATCAGTAAGGTTACGAAATAATTCTGGCCGACTTTGAGACAGCAATGGGGAGTAGTCAGCAAGTCAAACAGTTCAGCCAAATAATGTCAAACCAAATACACCACATAGTAGATTAACAAATAGTTGTCACTATTGCAGATCATAAGAAGTCATGGAGTAAGTGTTGTGGCCAGAAATCATGAATCAAACAAATGCTATGAGGTACTTGCCAAGTCTTTTAAGTGAAGAAGTAATAGACACAACAAAGTCATTTATTCTTGAAAGGGCCATCTCGGTTGATGCTTCTCCAATGCACTTGTAACCAACAAGGAGAAAAGGCAACAGTAACTTCAGCTGCATCTGCATGAACAAGTGAGTTGATGATAAGAAATGACAGTTCTAGCACAACATGAAAGGATGCTTCAGTTCATTGGCATATATATAACTTGAAGTGCAACAACTATACTGACTTAAACACTAGAATTTAGGTAATCATTCACCATTAAAAATGTATTCTACCTCAGCTTCAAAGCGTTCCAATAGTGTTGATGCTGCAATAAGTGCAACAAATATACTGTTTTCACAGTCTGAAGGGTGTTGAGAATTCGCTTTGCAACTGAATTAAAAGCAACATCATTAGGTCTGCCATTTATTCTCAGAACACTTTAAACATATAAAATGATAAAGCTACCTTAATAAGAATTTGAAAAGCAGAGCCAGACACAGTTCTGTTGCTAAATATGCAAAATTCTCTGATTCAAGGAAATCTTTAGGACAGTTCTGAACAACCTGCTAAGGCCATGCAATAAATGAGTGATCAAACCACAAATGTTAAGATTTCATTGTGTCTACTAATAACCCTCAACAGTGAATCACAAAAAAAAATTCAAGCATTTCATCTGATATTGACTCGTATCATATGTTAAGATTTACGAATAATAAGACACAAGGATTGTTTTTGACTAATGTTAAGATTTACTCAAAAATGGTGCTTTTACATACCAATAGTGAATGGAAAGTTTCACCGCTGTAGTCAATGAATACAAAAGAACAAAATTGGCATGCACAATAACAAGCCAGATAGTATTTTAAGATAGATTAACTGTCTTTGTACTATTTATAATGTTTCATCTTCCAAGGTGGATGGGTTAAAAAAGATATATCACAACCATTACCTGGGATAGAAAAGACACTGCTAGACAATCCCATGTATCTTCCCCGAAAATTGAATATGAGAAAACCTGCAACCATGGTGTATGAAGTAATGATTAAAGAGTTGCAAACAGATTCACCTCCATCTCAAACCATTAGTAGCACAAGATACTAGCAGTCTTTAGGAGAGATATTACAGAAATTGGAACAGATAATGTAATGAAAAACAGTCACCCAAATATCCCATGCCTTGGGTGAAAAAACTCCGGATAAATCAAAATAGATCCAACAATATTAAATCTGATAATCTCCTTGGACAAGTCATTTCTGACATTGAAAAACAAACTCAAGAAGTGCTGACAGACAATGATATTCATTTATGTAAACTCAAGACACTTCCAGGACTATTTGTTCAGCCTATTGCGCGAAGGAGCAAACTATAATTTCAATACAAAATAATGACCATTTGAAGATTCTTTAGTTTACTTGCTAACTTTATAGAAAGGATTACATGTTGCCTGACAGAGAACATATGGTACATAGAAGGGGGTGAAGGACAAATATGAACTTATGCAGTAACATGGTAATTAGGGACTATTGGAAAGGAGAAAAGATTTCACTGAATATCAAATGACCAGGAGTATAAAGAAAGGAACTATCAGACAAAAGAGAAGAAGTGCCAGGGAAAACAAAGGTCATGCCAAAAATAGCATAACCTTTAACATGGCTTACATGCACAAAAGAGATCAATGGTGTCCATGTCTTGAAGGACCACAATCTATGATTCCATAAATTTGAGGGTTTCTGCCACATTAAAGGGATTCTAGGGGACATATATATGAAACCATACAAGAAATTTAAGCAACACTTGCACTCAAATTTTGATGTTGTATATAAAACAAAGTTAAAATGGTTTCCCCATCAATGTTAAGTTTGAATCACTGAGAGCGTGTTTAAGCAGTGATTTCATTGATAGAAGCTGATGCATATTATTAGATACACGCGAAATATCATCATCATGCAGTAATTCTCTCAACTGTAAATAAACTTTGGACAATCACTGGAAAAGGACTAAAGCTATATAGAATATTAGATAAGTCCACTTAGACCGTAACTAGATGTCTATAAGAGACACAGCATACCTTCAAAGCACTACAGTGATAAATGAGTGATAGCACAAATGACTTCCATCCATTGGCATTAAATATTCCCTCATAAATATAAAGCAGATATCACAAATGCAAGCATACCTGCAGTAATTCTCTGCAGGCATCCAAGGTGAGAAATCCGGAAGAGAAGAATCTTTTTGTGGACATAAATTGCATGACAGAGAAGAAAATGTTGTACAACTTCGAGGATGAAGAATTGGAATCATCAACTGAGATGTCACTGCTCAACTTTGATTTTATGCAACTCACTGGTATGATATGCTTGCTCAGGGTAACATCTTGCTCCTGAAATAGAACTAGAAGTAAGTAACCCCAAAGAAACTCAAAGTCATCCAATCGTAACTCCACCATGCTGTATCCAGAAGTAGGAATATTTTTTGATCTGTCTGTTGGAGAAGATTCATTGACTTTAGAATTTGCAGGAACTGCATCCAACACCAGTGCTTGCAGAATAACAGGCCAAGCTTCTTCTAGACATGGTTGCAACTCAACTGAAACAACTGATGATTGAATACCATCAAGAAGTGGTTTCCACTGTATGTCAAACAACCAAAGAAGCAAGGGTTCAGTAATAAATGCCACAAACATTTCCCTCAGAGTAAAACATTTTTATTTGAAGCAGGTATCATTACGGAAGAAAAAAATCTCATGCTCACACTGTCCAAATGTAAGCGGAAGCGGACAAAGCTGTAGTCCTTCAAAAAGGAAAGCCAATATGTCCCCAGAATGCTTGAACTCTTAGCAAACAATGGCAGTAGAGCTAGATACTCATCAGGGATTTCATCACCTTGTCCACTCAATGATGCAAACATATAACATTTGAGAGAAGCATGGACTGTGAGAAGCCTGACTTTAATCTGTAATTACCAAAATGCAAAAATAAGCATCTGAATAAAAGGCCCCTCCTCGGATTTACCGTCATGCTTGCTTTGAATGCTGATGGAAAACTAAAATGATAGTTTTCAAATGAGATCACCAATATATTTGGTGTTTCATATGGGGTTCCACGACAACCACCACACGCCACGTACATATAATTCACTAATTGAAATATGGCATGTTATAAAGATAATAAAACGCCAGATGGAACACCAAGTGGAATAGATAATTTAAAGTAAAGAACAAATTTAAAGTAAGACTTTCATGACAGACACATAATTTGATCAAATTCAAATGAACCTTGCATGAGACCCATTCGGCGTATGATGGATAGTAAAGGTCATTGAAGTCATCCAATGGACGAGAAATCAATGAAAATATTCTCTTCACTGCAACTTGATCTCGGCTAATGATACCACTTGTCAGCATCTGAATTCCATTATGTAACACCATCTGGATTAGTAATATCGATTCACTTATGAAAGCAAACTAAATATTAACAGTGCTCTTTACCTTAGTGGCAAGCTGCAGGCCAGCTTCTAGTAAAATTGGGCCTGACAACGAGTCCAATGCACTTCGGACAGCAGACACCAGTTGGGCCTAGAGCCAATAAACTCAGAATTACAATCAGGTTGACTTCTAATAACTATTTACATTGGCACTGAGGCATTAACACCTTGTACCACAATACAACTGTTAAATAATGATGACATATGCAACAAACTTTTCATGGCGACAAAAGTAACTGTGGTAACAAACCTGATACTGTTCCAGAAGGAGGTGATCAGGAAGCTCAGGGTCTGGAATTGCTGCAAACTAACAATACATACACCGATATAAATAGCATTTCAAGACACGAATTTAAGCAAAAACAGTGGAAACTTAAAATTTTAAACTGGCAGTGTAATAGGAATAATTTCTTAAACATAATCTAAAGAACGAGAAATTGATGTAGATTATGTTCATCTTTTAACTTAAATTTGTAAATAGACAGTGCACAGGAAATAATTTCTCAAACATAATCCAAAGGATGAGAAATTGATGTAGGTTTAGTTCTCTTTGAAAGTTATTAACAATGAAAAGATATATCTAAAGCAGTAAGGATAATACAAAATGTTGGTATAAGTACTGATGTATGAGTTTACAGCATCATGAAGCAAATAGTAATAATGTATGGATAGTATCTCCACAGAACACTCAGGAAAAAAAAAAGAAGGAAAATGTTAACTTTACACTGAAGTTTATGTTTAATTACTGTCAAAAGTGCTATCTCTAGATTACAATGTGTCAATTTGCCTGCTTCGTGATTTTTGAACACTTTAATCCAAAAAACAAAAAATAAATAGTATGACCCTACATAATTTGTCACAAAGACAAATCTCAAGAAATGAGGAAAAGCACTCATCCTTTCACCATCCTTTTGCCTCCTCTTGACCTCTCATTAACCATATTATAAAATTTAATCTATATATATATCAGTTTGATAGTTTTCAAGCAGTGGCATTTCAGTAATTAATCAGTCTAGATCGGTTATTAATTTCATCTCATTTTTCCAGATATCATTAACAATTAATCATCTAAATCAATACTCTCAATTAAATATTTACTTAAATTAAGAAAGAATTTTCCTTTTTTTTTTCCAAATTAAAATTAGAATGTATAATTATGCTATTTTTTAAAGCACACTTCATAGATGGAACATGACTACCATATTTAAGTGTCAGAGAAACACCTTATCCATAATTGTACATAGAAGGGAGACACCAATTGGCTGCATTTTCTCAAACTGGATGGTGCTTATCTGCAAGTTAGAGTGTGATAAATACTAACAACCTAATTCATTATTTGCAAAAGAACTAAGTACACCTAGTTTTATCTATAGCACCTGATAGGCAAGAGAAATAAGTTCTTGCAATTGAAGAACCAACCAGTCTCCTAATGGATGCCCCTTAGTGGCCTGTGCCCTTGCCAATGAGAGGTCAAAGTGAGCAGGATTTTCTCCAACAGCTTCAGGAAGATGATTCAAGCACCTAATTCAAATAACATTTTAGTTACAATCCTTATACAGAATGAAAAGGGAGATGTCCAGATCTAATAATATAAGGATACTGGATACATGAGTCAAGCAATTCTCACAGCACATAAGATGGAATATCAATCAAATTGCATCATACTAAGTTACTTTGTTTGAAAAGTAGACTAGCACACCAAATCCAAAAATGTGTCCAACTGAAATAAATAGCTAATTAGTCAAAAGAATATTAAGTTCCCAAATTTACAGATATATGTTCACCTAAGCGAGATGCAAGTGACTACATGCTGCGAGATCATAGCTCAAAGATATCCAAGGTCTGTACAGTCTATATGACGTAAATCATCAATGGTTTCATCATCTAATGGGCGGCAAATTCAGTAATACCCTAGTTTTCTTTTCCCCCCTATAACCAATATTTAAGCAGAGTGTGCAAAAACTTTTGGCAATCCAGTCTACTATTTTGTGGAATCAGGATGAGACTGTGATTCTTGGCATGAAATTCTGCATACAGAAATAGCTATTTCTAATGAGACATTCCTACTGCCAAATATATATATATATATATATATAAAATTCAGTCAGGCAATCTCAATATTCTGATACACACTAAAGTGACCAAGATTTTAGCCAGACAGCCATAAGAAACTATTATATGCTCGCGAAAAAGATCAGGGGAAAAATACATAAATAGAAGACTAGACAAGAATTGATCTGCTTGCAGCAAGAACAAGTAGTGACAATTAAGAAACAAAACCATATGAGAAAAATGAACTGACTGGCTATATTACATAAAAGATTAACAAAAAAAAACAAAGGGTTTAACATACTCGGCAGCAAAAACTCTTGTTCGATATCTGAGGTGCTTATCCCTTGAAAAGTTAGGATTGGAATAGTCAAGCGTATAACTGCTATCTGAAGGTATTTTAGAGCTAGAGACCATGTTCTCATCATCATTCACGATATTCATGGTTCTCTCACCATCCATACCAGTTGAAGAATCAACCATATCGTTGCTCTTGTTTGCACTATGTCTTGATGTAGAAAGAATCTACATGAAGTTCATAAAAACATATTTTCACGATAAATGTCAATGACTCAATTTTCAACAATTCTACATTCTAGATATAATCAGCAACTCAACTAAAACAATCATGTAAATGGAACTGTGTGAAAATAATTCACTTATATATTGGTTAGTATCTCAGCCCTTGACATCGAGAGAAACTTCCAATATAGAATGATTTTTTCATCAAGTTTATTAAAGAAAAAAAAACTTTTAGTGCTTCAATTCTAAAATTTAAGAAACTGATCATACAAAAGAACAACCCTGATCTGGGCGCCTTTTAAGTTGCTAGACATGCAAGCTAATATCCATATTTAAATTATGTCTAACTCTAAATCAATCTTATAATAATCAAGTGTTTTACATAGTGAAAGAAAATAAGTTTCGCTTTCCATAATTACACCTATATGTATCCAGCTTTTCAAACAACATAATCTATGACCTGCACTTTCAAGGAATGAAAAAATCTCAATTACTCCACCCCTGATCCTTAGAAGAAATTGCATGGGCGGTCACCTAATTTTTCGAAGCCAATGGACCAAACAATAATCGATAGCTAATAAACTTGAGTATCGTAATTCATCTCTAAACTGTATATAATCATTCACATACTTCTCAGGTTTAAGCCCATGACTAGTCAGAAACTACAAGAATGATTGGCACAAATTTCAAATCCCACAATGCAGATCCATATTTTGGATGTAGGTAACATACCATGTTGCGGCATATCGACAGCCAACGTGAGGGACGTGAAGGGCATGATGCATTAAGCAATCTCATAATTGTACTACGTGCTAAATTTCCAATCCTGAGAAAAAAACAAGAGTTAAAAATTTTGGTCATATCATTGTGCAGTAATTTATGAAATTTAAGTGATTGGATCAGCCAAAGAGTACAGATCCAACAAAATCTAATATTTGAGCATAACAACTTTTAGTAGCAAACTGTCATTTCAAGTATATTTTCAGTTGGGCAGACGAGAGTCAATAATCTTGAAAAAAGAATGCTGGCATGGTGTACCTAAAATTGATAGAATTTATTAACCAAATCATCACATAATTTTCTGCAGCTCAAGCATCATGTATCTAGTGGATTGCAGGGCCCTTGAATAGGACAGGTGACATAACCTTCTCTTTGTCTGCCCTTGAGAACAAGGAAGACGGGCTAAGAATCACTCTTAACAAAAAACCACTCACTCTATATTGCTTGGTTTCAATCGGCAGTTGAAACTATAATTTTACAGTTAGGCTTTACATATTGGGAGTACTTTTATGTTTTGGAGTTAATTATATATTCTTGATTGAAATTAAATAAAGATCCAACAAAAAAGAAGAGCTCGAGTTACCTGCCCATTCTAAGAACCAACAAAAATAAAGATCCAACAAAGCTACATCACACAAAAGAAGAGCTTAAGTAACAAACTGCCCATTCTAAGAACTCTAAATCTTGTTGAAGAGCTCATGATCCATGAATAATATAGAACATTTTTGAATGTCGCAACATGGATCTGCCACACCATTATAGGCAAGACCAACCAAGATCGTAAAGCAGCACATGCTACGATAAATCTTAAAAACATTGGAGAATCTAATAATGACCAGAAAAGAGGAAATATAACTGTTGGCAAGGGGGAAAAACATAGAAATGCTTACAAAGTGATTCTTATGTAAAAAATGAACTGACAAAATAAGCCTTTGAAATTATACCACATTTTCCAAAAACAAAAATCCACATAATATAGGATTTGCAGAGAAACAACTTACTCTCTATCAGTTTCCTCATCCAGCATATGGAACAAAGTTTCTTCAATTTGTTCATCAATTATGGAGACCTGTAATCTTCTGATCAGCATATTCTACTAAATATGTTTTATATCAACAAATGAACTTTCATTATCATAATAGAGACATCAAGAGGAGAAGGAGAAGTCCTCATATGTAACTAAATTGGAATAACCACTAAAACTTTGAATAAAATATATCAAGGATTTCTTCTAGTGTAGATTACACAGCAGAGCTTTGATGCTTATTAGACTTTTTTTTTTTAATGAAGATTGACTCAAAAAGTATACCTACGTAATTTATACCTCAAAAGAAATTTGAGGATTATACGTCTACACACTACAAGAAAAGAAGTCAAATGAATTATTAAACCTTTTTCTATAATTCTGATTACAGATATATTAAAAATTAAGTTAACTAAAGGAGGCAGAGAAGCATACTCATAATGATTGCGTAGTGAAACAAAAGTAAATATAACCAACATAGATTAGCAGATAAACAATGCAACATAGATACTAACCGCATCCTTTTCTATAAGGTGTCGCAGAGTTGATAGAGCTAGATGTCTTAGAGTAGGCTGATACAAAAAAAACATTACATCTGTTAAGAGGAATAATAAACTCTATCTAAGCCCTTTAGATCACAGCTAAAGATACCTGTCTTGAGGAGAGAGTTGGGAGGAGAGTTAGCACATGAGAATGCACGGTAACTGCTTGTGGTGCAAAAAGAACAAGCTGCTGTGTGAAGCGCACACTCCTGGTAATACAAAAAGGAAAAAGGTAAAATCAGGCAACCTTGTTACATTGATACAACAGCTATAATGTAAAACCAATTTTGTTACATTTGATGCAAGAACTATAATTCAAAACTCAATCGGCTTCAGGGGACAACAGAAACAACCCACTAATGGGAATAAGTATTCAGTTCATGTGCATACAAACAGGAAAAGCAAAGTTAACAAACTATAGAGCCAACATACTCAAGAAGTGTTGCTGTTTCTTGGCAGGAACTGATCTCTGCGACAGCTGACTATTCACAAAAAACATCAATTAGGCGGCATTTAAAAATCCAGGCAAAAAGTAAACAGATAATAATTAGGGAACGAAAAACACCTTCATAAGATTACAACTGAAGGAGAGTGGGAAAGAGAGTCTTTGTTAGATTGAGCCAAAAGAAACGGAATCGGAGCACTCTTAGAGCTTAGAACTAAGGAGCCAAAAGGATATTTGCATCTGATATTTTAAATCTTAAATTATGGATAAAGTACAAATTCACTTTACATTACCAATACACTCCATGAATTTATTAGCACCAAGGTATTGGCGCATAATTGTCATTTAATAAATAAAAAATAATTTTTCATATCTCATGCCAAGGACAAAATAATTAATCCCTCATCTCCATTAAAACAACTTAGAGATGATGTTAGTTAATTATGAAAGATGAAGGGAGAATTAGTAATTTAACTATTTCCAAAAAGGAGGTAGGTGTAATTAACCTATAAACAAAACTTCACATCCATCATTATTGGATCTAACCAAGAACATTTTATATTCACAATTTCACATAAAAACACAAAACTAACTCATCATCTGAAAATACTGGAAATGAAAATTGAAAATTAAAAAGGTGACCAAACATAACCTAAACTTTTTTCAAGCTTCAGGAAAAACACAAACCTTGCAGCGCGAGAAGAAAATGCTTCCAGGGGAAAGTTCGGGACCTATAATAGCAACAATAGCATTAATAAGACGGCCCACTGCTTGCTGCAGGTCAACCCAACCACTCTCTTCTGATAAGATAATTTCCATTACTAGGCCAAGTGTTGCCTACAAGAACAGAAAGCAGCAAAAAGTTCAAACTTTAGAGATATGACACCCTAGAGATTCCTTCAGTAAATAAGTCATTCGACTCCACCTAGCTAAAGTTGAAAGTTGCAACTCAGCATACAAATCCAAAATCAGGTCCCAACAGCATGTAACAAACTTAGTTATACACCCTATAAATGATAGCATGAAATGTGTGGAAATTAAACATGTACTCTCATTGTTCCTACACCACATCCCTCCAATTCGTCCATGCCTTTCATAAATATCTTACAGAACATTGTACTCCCTTCCCTCATTTAAAAACCGAAACCATTTGGTTGCCAATTTCTCAACCAAAAACCTTCTGAATTTTTTTCAATCCATTCTTAGAATGGGAGACAAAGAAATCTAAAACTTCTACCCTGCCATGTAGCTTGTCGAGAATTAATTCATGATTAAATTTGCTTCAATTCTATTGCCGTTCAAAATCGTTGACCTCAATCATTTCATGATACATCTTACATAAAGTATTAAAAGGATTTAGCTGTTATAACAGTCTGCAGATTTCAGCCATTTATTAGCAGATTTTAAGGCAGATTTGTAGCAACAAGTCTGCTGGCAGAATACATGCACCAGATTTGGGAAGCGGATACCGGGTCTATGTTTGGATTAGGATTAAGTGGGTCAGGGGAGATACTTATATGTTTGTTATGAGATTGTGTGAGGTAGGATTGTAATGTAGATGTCAAATCAATGCTCAAAAGGTGGTTGTAATATTATATTGTGGTAGGGGGGATGAATTATTTGAAAATTTTAAAATAGGTGTAGGTAGTTAGAGTAGGGTTGTATTTGAGTTGAGAAAATTGATTATCCATCCCAAAAACGAGAATTGAGTATTTTGGTATCCGAAATCCGTCCAAGTGAAGGTGGAACCAAAAATAGCCTAAGGGATTCAATCTTTGTAGCTTTAGATGAACTTGTATATAATATTTACCTAATTTTAGAAGGAATTACATTAGCTAGTATTGAGAAATTAAGAATACTTCTTCAGATATACACACATCTTTTGATTAGAACTATTCTGTTTTTATCATAAAGAATACAGAAAAGAATCTATGTCAGCACTAAAGACATTTCTATAACTTGATTATTAGGTCGTGCTCGATGTGATGGATTTGGAAGAAAGGATTCAAAATTGGAATTATTTGGCTAATTTGACGTGACAATGAATTTCAAATCTTTGAGATCACGCCTAGAGCTAACACAGTCATTCATGTGAACACAAATGCATGTTATATAGACATTTGATCCCAGAATCCTTTCCTCAATCCAAATCCTTCCATCAAATGCAACCTTAAGAAATTTCAACTCACGCATGTTATATTCTTGCTAATAAATCAGGGTAGATGTAGTCATAACTTACAGGACAAAATAAAAAGGATTGAACTTTAAATAAGAAACCATTTATCAAGGTCTGCAAGCATATCTATACCTGAACCTGAGATACATATGACAAGCCTGCTGCTTCAATGGTCAAAAGAAGTCCATGCAAAGACCAAATTTGTAAACTTGATATTGAACTTTTAGCAAGTGAAGAGACAACATTCACAGTATTAGGAACTAAACTTGACAAGGCCATTCCTCCTGCACTGTGGGAAACATCGATAAAAGAATTCAGTTATTAAAAGGGCACCATAGAGGTCAATCATTAACTATGACAGGGTAAAAGAATCCATGTACAGGAATTGTTAAGATGGAAGACAAAAGAATTACAAACAAGGAAAATTTTACTTTCCAGAGAGATTGCAAACGAGCTGGTACTGAATTAGCCATGTATTAGTAAGTCATCAACTATCATTGTGATTTTACAAGTTGCTGGCTTATAAGAAATTGACAGTGCACAACTAGAGCTTAATCGATCAAACTTCTTTTCCACAAATACTTCATAGCAACATCACCAAGATAATCAAATGGAGACAAATAAAAGATACTGCGAAACAAGTTGCATATACCACAATGAGGAACAGCCAGCCATTAAAACTCCAAACCATCATCTAGTTTAGTTTAAGATAGAAAAATGAGGGTCTGTTTCTTACACCATTAAGCTATATAATGACAAGTCCATTTTTCTATGAAGCATTTCTATATTTTACTTGTGCTGCAATTTTATTTTGTTTATAAGAAACATATATTTATTAAATTAAAAGAGAGTACAGGGATGAGAAATCTGCTAATCTCATATACAAAGCAACTATAAGGCATAAGCCCAACTCCTAACTAAATCCGTTGAGTGAATAGCCTTGAAGCTCTTATGACATGATAACCATAAAGCACGTCTAAACTTAATCCTATCCCAAAGCTCCTCTAAACTTGTGCTGCAATTATTAGAGTAACTGTACACCCAATATTTAACAAGTTGAGTACTGGCATAATCTTAAGTCGAGGTTAAATTGCAGAGGCAATGTTCATTTCTTCTGTTCCTGATAGCAAGACAAACAGAGTGGGAAATGGGGGCAAGCCAAGAAGCTGCCAGCCTACAATGTGACCATTATACTTCAATAACAATATTTGGTGTAACATGGAAAACATGAACGCACTCGCACAAGGCACTGAGTGTAGAGGTTTAAAATATTATTATGCTTTGTGGGTATGCAAGTGTGTGTGTGTGTGTGTGTGTGTGAGAGAGAGAGAGAGAGAGAGAGAGAGAGAGAGAGAGAGAGAGAACTTTTACTCATTCAAGCTGTGTTTTAATTACATGATTATTGCAAGTCTCATGGTTACCTGCAATGAATGCAGCCAAGAGCAAAAGCAACTGATCCAGCATAGTGGGAATCGATATTGCCAGTTACATCAGCAAGAAGTTGTTTTGTCTGTTCACAATAAGAATCAGTCAGGAAGATAACTGACTAATAGTCGCAGAGATGCTTCCTAATAAGCTAAAGTAGTCAACTATTCAACCTTTTCTCGTTACATGTTCAGTAAAGATAAACAAGATCAGTTTTATTAGAAACATAAACCGCCAATAAAAGCTTGTTGACACAATCAATATATGCAGAATCTTCAAAGTACTTCATCTGACAAACTAAAATACAGTTTAATTTTTTGGCAACAATTAGATGCCCTAGCTCCTTTATATGAGAAAAAGGAGAAACATTATTATTCACATTAATTATCATAAAAATTGATCCTAATAGTGAGCAAATAAACTATTAGGACACAACTAACCAATCTGGCAGTAAATGTATCATTTCCTAGCCTTGCTAATAAACCAAGCCCTTCCGCTGATGCTCTACGTTGTGATGCACAAATGTCACCTTCGGCCAAAATACTCTGTCAAAATAACAAGGTTAAAATCCAAGACTAGAAAGAAAGGATGGGGCAGAATTTGACGAGTTTACAATAAAAGCATAATCAGAACCTGGAAAATAGCCTGAGCAGCACTCAGTATCTCCATTCCCAGGGGTTCTGGACGTTGAGCAAGCAAAGTCTGGAATAAAAGCAGAGTAATGTGCAAATTGCTGGGGTGAAACTAGGTCACACACATGACAATGAGATTAGAATGTAACCTTCAGTCCAGCTAGTAACCCCACGCATATATTGGTAACACTGGCAGCATGCCAAGCCTGCCTTTTTCCAGCTTTCAGACACTGATCAACTGTGCCAAGAAATGAGAGCATCCCACTACTATCCTGAGAGGATGAAGGAAATGAGAAGTACATTCAGATCTTCCCATATTGATCAGGAAAAAAAAATCCAGACAATATACCAAGAACAATATCACCCACCTGAGAAGCAAACATGGATCCAAAGCAGAGAAGCATCTGATTCACCAGCATCTTGCCTATGGTCTCAGGCTTCATTATTAATTATATGCATTCATGTAAGAGATCAAGAAAGAGAAAATTTTAACAACTTATCAAACTAAGTTGATAATAAAGTTGGTAAAGGCATGACTATACACTTTACCTGGGGAAAACTTGGAGGCTCATTTTCCCAGACACATGTCAATGCACCATCTTTCCCCCCTTGAAATGAACGAAGTTCATCTTCAAACCAATCCCTGAACAACCATATTAATTCAATTAAAGTTAGGGATGAGAATATATATTAAAAAACAATTATTTAAATGCCTAATAAATATTGGAGAAGGATCAATGACGAGGCTAACGACCAATGCGAATGGAATAGATTTCACAGACAAATATAAAGGAAGACTTTACAAGAAGCCGGGTGAGTGCAAAGAGTGCACCTTCCAGGAGTCCAAGGACCTAACCAGGCATCTCTCTTGTCTAACAACATCCTCAGACAAGAGCTTTCATTACATCTGTAAGCTTCCCTGTTGTAAATGTCAACATAAACAACTGAAGATGAACTAAATTCCTTATAGAACAAAAACAGACGGGTATTTCACCCACTTTAATGTAAAGTAGAAGTATTGCTGGTTTTTTGAGAACGAGTATACAATAAACATGTGGAAAAAACAGGTGATCTCAGGGACATCATTTTACTAATGATTACCTAAAAGGAGTAGTGCATATTTGAAAAATATTTGCATGGTCGCTTTTGTATAAAGTTGGGTCTGAGAGTGCTTGATATGCTAACAACACCCGGACAATAAACAAGTCCAACGAAGGGCTTACTCCAGCTTGTTCTTTGCCTGCTAGCTGTGATATATAGGACAGTGCTCTAGTCCATAGAAATAGAAATTTGAAATGTTAGAAAGAAATCCCTAAAAGGAAGAAAAACAAAATATGGACCAATAAAATATCCATTAAAAGAAGGAAAGAGAAAGCAGGAAAAACATTAAGAAATATTTTTACCGGTTCAGGTATAGAAGAACTGGCTGCAGCAAGATTCTTCTGTTCACAGGATCAGTAGAAAGGAAACATTTTATGTATGAAGTGAGTGCATCAATGGCAGCGGTCCACACGCTACAGGGGAAAGATGGTATTATAAGTGAGAAAGGGCTACCATAAAGGAACTTCAGCAATCAAGAAGATAGGAAACTAAACGAGTAGATCTATTTCGATAACAGAAAAACAAAAGCTCAAAAAAATGCAACTAAGATATTATAA
This sequence comes from Scutellaria galericulata, assembly GCA_946896805.1. NCBI lineage: Eukaryota > Viridiplantae > Streptophyta > Magnoliopsida > Lamiales > Lamiaceae > Scutellaria > Scutellaria galericulata. The sequence goes on from OX335794.1 coordinate 14,616,743, forward strand.
CAGTGATTGCAAGTCCTAGAAAAAGTTTGTTAGTTTACACAGTCAAAATATGTGCATGAAAGGGTTCAATTTTATAGTGGGTGATTGATTAGTTTATTGCCGAGTATTTAAGTACCGCTGTGTAATGCAACATTGAACAGAAAGTACTTTGTTGTTCTCTTAAATGAGTATGAGGGATTTCGTATCCCTTAAAACATCTAGTCCCCCTTCTCTTACTCACCTTCATTGACATCCTAAGCCTTCAGCGAAATATCGCCAAAATATCGCTGATATATCAGTAAATTTCGTTAATATATTGGTTTCAGTGATAATATGCAAAAAAACCATGGAATTTATGCGATATATCACCGATACATCGAAAATATTGCGATGTCAATAGAAATTAATATTCGGTTTTTTTCAGTTTTATATGAATGTCACCAATTTTTAAAGGAAAAAAAAAGGTATTTTGTACCCAAAAAATATTATAGTTTGAACATTATAACTGTAATGTGTTGGTGTACTTTTAGATCAAAAAAATTATCAAAGTTGAAATAATTGTCTATATTATACTACTCACATAATTGCTTTCAAATAATTCATTCAAATAATTAACCTACACTTCTCCAAAGTTCAAATACCCCAAACATTACACCAATTTTCACTACCATGCAAAAGAGAAATATTATCTCCCAAATTCTATAGCCACCTCATAGGAGTTCATTTTGGTATTAGTCCATTTATTAACTATATCCAAAATTTCTCATGTTATCGAAGCAGACAACGTTTATATAGTAGTTTATCTCTATATTTTTTTATAAATATATCATTTTATTTGAAATATTAAGTACAATTTTTGTATTATATAATATTTTGTAAACTACCGAGTATATTTTCCAATTTTTTTACAAAGTTTCCATATTTTTTCTAAATTTTACCAATAATTCCACCAAAACCGATATTTCCGTAAAATCAGAGTACCAATATTTCCATCGAAATCGAAATGTTTGTCCTTCCCTTTAACTACTATGATGGTTCCTCCCTTTAATTAGAAAATGTGAGGCAATTCCTATCCAATAGCAAAAACTTATTTCTAGCCAAAAAATAGCTGAAGATGAAGAACATGAAGTTTAAAGTAAGCATGATTCAACTAACCATATTTCTGATGAGAGATCTTGACCTTGATTTATGTGATGTTTAGGACTTGCACTAAATGTGGAAGCCCATAATGCAAGAATGTCAAAAACTTGGTCGTGCAGCTCCTAAAACATCAAAACTACCACCATGAAAAACTGAAATGAAATTAGACCTGCAAAAAGTATAATAATATGCATTACCTCCTTTGGCATGGATGTCAATAGCGAAGAAAGAAGGTTCCATCCGGATTCTTTTTCTACAGAGGCTGCTAAAGGATTCCTGCTCGATTCCATCAGCATGTTCTTGCAAACTTCGAGCACAGATTTGGGCAATCTGCAGCCAACACATACCAGAAGTGAATAAGTTGATGACAGAAAAATATTATTGTTGTATACTTTTTTACTTTTGACAAGTCAATGAACTTTAACAATTAATGAAAATATGCCTTTATGAAACATTAAGAGCATCACCCAGAGAAGAAATATCCTCAGAAACCATCACTTTTTAAACTTAATATTTACAATATGCATAACAGGTGACAAAAGGAAGATTTGAGAACTCTACCTGGCTGGATATCCAAGAGGTAATTTCTGTGAGATAGACACTAATGAAGCCAAAACTGCCGCTTGCCCATGTAAAGACTCAAGCTCGCTTTTAAAATTTGATCCCTGAATATCTAACATATTAAAATGACTTGCACCAACGAAGTATGGCAAAAGAGAATGAAGACAAACTGTTCATCAACCAAAATAATTAACCAAGAATGGAAGTACTATGAGCAAATTTGGCAACATCGGTCACAAAGAAATTTTATATACGAGCAAATGTGGCCATCCAATTACTGGGAGTGTATCTTCTGAACCAGAGAGCTGAAGTAAAGATGAAAACACCCACCCATCCGCACATATATGAAAGTGAATGTATGGACAACCATAAAGAACTCTAGATTATTTCAGGACTCGGTGAATGCATTAGCTTATATCCAATTAGTAAAAGTTCTATTTCTTAGGTTCAACCTCAACACAATTAGCTTTCTCCCTCACTACAGAAAAACTTGGTCACCGGTACTGTTTTCAACTCTGATTTTTAGCCTTTATTATGTAAGTTCTACACCACTCTATAATTTTTATAAGATTTTTTTTTTTTTTTTTTGGATAAGAACATTACACTACTCTTTGATAACATTTGCATCACTGTCTTAATACATACATTTAGATACACGGGAAGAAAAAAGAATTCCAAATAAATTACAGGAGGGAAACAGAAATTATAGCTGCAAAAATATTAAAATTAAAATTACAGAAATAGCTGGCTCTAAGATGCAGCATAATATTGTGAGCTTGAGTGAACCAATTTTACCTTCTCAAACAAAACATTTTCTCTTGCTGATCTAAGCATTGTCACTGCATAAGATATCAAGCCACCAATGCAGGAAGGATCAACCTCAGCCAGAGCACGAAGAGTCAAGGCAGCTTCAACTCTTACCTAACCGAAAATTTCACTCAATGGTTCAAGAAGCACACCAAGTATAAAAGAAACAGAAGCATTAGATAGCACTTTGAGTAGCTAAGATGACTTTTAACTATGTTGTTCTTAGAAGCTATGTCACAGTGCAGTTAGCAATCTTCCTTAAATCCATACAAGGGGCACATAAAGAAATGTATCACATGATTAGCAAATAAAACAATAGCATAAAGGAGGCAAACAATGAATATAATAAGCAGGCTTCCCAGAAAGTATAATAGACTAACATAAATAATTGCAATGTGTACACATAAAGATAACTGCTCTCCAAATAGGTTCAAATGAAAATGTCATCACTTCAATCACCACAGCCACCATCCTTTCCTTAATCTGGTATGTAAGCATGAAATAAAGACATAATTTTAAATCATTTGTACAGCCCCCAAAATAGAAGATCAGAAATGAAAGCACTATCTAATACTCGGGATCTAGATCATGCGCAAACAAAGTGAATATTATTTATGTGTCTGCATCAACGAGGCAAGGATCATACTAAAACCTCATCCCACTCCCATGTCTGATGATGCCAAACCTACTCCTAGCATTAAAAATAGCTGAGCTATAGAGTTTAAATAAATGTCACCTGCACAAAAATATCAATATACAGTTGCACTAGCAAACCTACTTCAGTTGCTCTAGGCCATAAGCAAGTAGTTACAACACAAACATCAGTAAAGAATAAGCGTAATTTAGGATCTGAGAGAAAAGAAAGCTTTAACTGTTCCTGGATGCTCTAAAGAAATCTATCAATATACCTTTCCTCCACCGATAAAGCTTCATTCCGATTCACAAGAGCAGTCTCTTTTTTGAATGTTCATTTTTGTTATGGTGATGCAATACAAGAGGTTGAAAATCAGGATGCTTCTCATGATGAAAAGAACTTTATCTAGTGTCAATTTTATGAAAACCTGAAATGTCGGTAACCTAGGAAGACCATTGGGATGGTCAGATGCCTATGGTTGGTTTATCTTTGAAAGCTCAAACAGAGAGTAAATCGACTCTTTGAGGGCTGCTTAATACTTAAGTGCAAACCAGAATACTGTCACAAAATGAGGCCAGTTCCAAGATTTTTCCATCGGTGCCATAGCTTCTACAGCCAGAGAGGAAAAATACCTCAAATAATGGTGACACATGGTATCCAGGAAGCTAAAGATGACATGAAGCTGTTACTTAAATCCTAAATTAAGAACACAAGTAAGAGTTTTCATTAGGATGTGACGTCTTAACATATCCACAACCAAGAATAGAATGTCTCTAAATACCAAACAAATGGAGCATAGCATATGTAAAGTAGCTGGTCCGTGTATTTAACTATCTGATATGAAAATTCTGTGTCATGGCCAGAATATCCACAGCAGGTGGTATAACATGCTCCGCTGACCTCAACTATGGCTATGGACAGGATGCTTCTCAAAGTTAAAGTAACATAATACTATCATAAACTTACCAGTGCTGAATGATGGGAAAGCGCCGCAACAACTGTGTCATCAAGAACTTCCTTGAATTCAAGCGGAACCTACAGTTGAACAAGTTGAAGCATTATTTTTGAAAAAAATTCGAAGAACTCCATTATAATCAACAGAGCCAGAAAACTGGTTTAGCTTGTTTCAGAAAGTCAGTCAATCATATAGACAAGCAAGTCCAGCATCGGAACAAATAATGCAAGAACCAGCATGCAAAAGGCAATGTACCAGATTCAGTAGGAATATTTTTAGGTGTAAATTTCTTCCTTTGTCAGCATCGGAACAAATAATGCAAGAACCAGCATGCAAAAGGCAATGTACCAGATTCAGTAGGAATATTTTTAGGTGTAAATTTCTTCCTTTGTTTCATAATATCATTTCATGTAGTCTTCATATATATATGAATCAGCTTGGTGGTACTCAATTTCAGTAGAAGTTGGGAATGAAGTTTCATTTTCACTTACCCTTGAAGTATCCATGGCAATTATGAAACAGCAACATAATCTAGACCTTCAAAACTCAAAATAATGTTTCTTTGTTTTTTAATACATGCTAGTATTTCCCTGTGCACTGCACGGATTGCCAAATTTGTATTTCGATTTTAACCTTTTACCAAAAGTTTTTTTACAATTTTCTTCTCAAATAATCTAAAATTATTTTATTACTTTCCCAATTTGTAATTTTATTTGTTGCTGTTTTATTCCGTATTTGTAAATTTTTAATGTACAATTTTTACTTGGAACACATGTTTTAACTCCAATATTTATGTTTACTACTATGGCCGAAACTATAGTAGTAATAATGATATTTGTTTTTGAAAAAATAAAACTCAAATACACTAAAACTTTAGCATTTTTTGTTTTGATATTTTGCTTTATATATGAATATATCAATATAAATAAAAAAGTAAAAGTCATAAAAATGAAAATATTGATATGTCATGTATTGAAAGCAAATTTTAGAAGAAGAAATTTCAATTTGAAAGTATGGTTTGTTTAAAAAAAAATACATCACCCCCACCCCCCCCCCCCTCCCCTCAAAATTATAAACACAAAATAAAAATGACAATAAACAAAATTAAAAAAAATAAATAGATTTGATAAATCATGCATTTGAAATGAATTTGAATGAAGAAGTTATTTAATTTTAAATCCCACAAGTTGTAAATACAATTACAAATAATAGTGATAAATTATAAATAATAGTGATAAATTTGATATACCATGCATGTATTCAAAATGAAATTTAAATGAAGTTCATTTGAAATTATGATTTTGTAATTAAGAAACGGAAAACATCCCACAACACCCCCCCCCCCAAAATATTCATAAATATTATGTTTTCCAATTTCAAACCAAATAATGAGAAGAGAACTTAAAAGTTTAATTAATTTAATATTCAATAGTTGAATTAAATAATAGGTAAAATTGACTATGGATAAGTTAAATGCAATTAAATAACAAAAGGTCAACTTTCCAAAAAATAGAAAGTGAAATTTGGGTGGAAACTTATTAACACAGTGATATCAAGAACCCGGAAAAGGTTCCCAATCCACCATAAATTTACTCTTACAGAAATTCTTTAAAACAAAACTTACACCCTCGAGGAGATGAAAGCAAGAGAAGAACTTGTTCCACAAAAAGAAAAGAGAAAAAAATTGGATTAATACAACAGATAGTGTAGTACCGAACTAAGTTCCTAGACAAGCACCACAAGCAAGCACATTGTCTTATTCTCCCTCCACTCATTTTGCATGATATCAGGGTAGGCATATTTTCCCAGAATACCAGCTAATGTCATGAATTCAAAAGGTAGTGTTTCAAGGATTACAAACTATGTAACCGGTATCCCAAATTTTACAAGAATATATATACTTTTTTTTTTAAACAAAAGAAGTTAAAAGGAATGGTATTAATATCCCTGGAAGTGAGCACAGGAAACATCACATCTAAACAACTGCAGAAACACAACCAGAACCTATCTGCAATACCCCATGGCTTATTTCATTATTCTCTACACTGACAAGCATTTAACAAAGAAGTACAAATGGGCAATGTGAACAATCATAAAAACCCTCCAACAGTGATCTAGTGTTTCTCATATAGAAAAGCAATACATTCATTACGTGTGGATACAAATATCTTGTTAGTCACAATGGTTAGATAATGCTCCAAAATGAATACAGACAAGCCAAGTGACCATCTCCATCTAATATTAGCCATATATTATCCAGTACAATATCATATCATAGCCAAGTTAGCAATTTAATTACCAGATTTTTTACAGTTATCTTCATTTTTATGTCATTTTGAATCTGATTGGATCTAGTTCCTAAGTGTATTGATCCGTGTATGAGTCACATGGGCATTTAACCAAATCACAGTGACTAACAAAAGCTCAATAGATGGAAGAATTCGCTCATTCATCATGCACTAATTGGCTTCTGCTATTGAATTGGTGTTCTGAAAAAAAACACCAGTTAGCCCATTTGAAGGTTTTATATCCCTTGAAAGATTTTATAGAAACTTAAAAAGGTTAGATTTGACTGTTATTTTCGTTTTTTGACTGAAACATCTTTGCTCTACACACCTTCCTAAACATTTTCTTGGCCCTGGAAGCAGCAAATCAATTGGCTGCCACCTTTGAACATCTGATTTTACATTCTGCATTAATGAAGCTTTTTATTCATAGGTCCATAATTTTGTATCAGCAATCATAACTATGGTATAACATCCAACAATACTACATTAACAATGTTTAAAACACTCAAAAAGTATTTCTCCTCAGAATCTCCATTCTGAAACATTGTGTATAAAAAAACAGTGCTAATAAATTTTCAGATCTCCATGTCAGACCTATTTCTCCTCAAAAACAGTGCTTACTAAATTTTCACTCCAAAAGTGCCTACACGAAAAAGAATCTCCATGTCAGACCTTACTACTACTCTTCGAGACAAGGGGCAAAAACAGAGGTGTACTATCGACAAGTAGAAAATAAGTATTAATATTCAACTTTAAACATATTAGTGACTGCTGCTAAAAACGCTACTATTTTAAAACTTGATGAGTGTACAACCTTCCCTAGAGATCAATTATTGGGAAAATATGTTAAAAGCAATAAAAAGTAAATTCACCTCCCCAAGTGTTTTCAAAACATATGACATAGTTCGCAAAGCAGCTACTCTCATGGAAGGAGTGGAATCAGAAGATAAAAGCTGCAGAAAATTTTTTGGATAAGTAGCCAGTAATGAAACCTTACAAAAAAAATATTAAACCTCTGGTTGGACCATGTAGCAAACCTGCTTGGCCAGAAAAACTGAAAAGCCTCTCTGAGTTGGTTCACTCATTTGATCAGTTATACCTACTCGCATGATGTACAGTACACAAGCCTTGAAAAAAGAAAGAGACATATGAGGAGCTTGAATTACAGAGGCTGACATGATATACAAGAAAATACTCAACAATAAGATGATCACAGTAAGTAGTATAGCATAATACACAGAATCATAGATAAGCAACCAATAATACAATTTTAGGGTGCACAACATAACTGAAAAAATGAAAAAATTCTATCCTCAGCTTTTCTACTAAGTCACGTGATATCTTCTGTGAGAGAACTGCAAACTCTGACAAATTTTTTATCTTATTTTTTATGCATTTTGGTGAAAATTAGAGGCAACAATAGCCAGAATGGCCATGTATGGCATAGAACAACAGCCCAATATGTTGCCTTTTATACCATACATTCAAGCCTCTGGGATGAATTTGAAATTCTCTTGCTTCTTCTAGCTAACCTGTCAAAGCTTATATTTTCTCGGCCTTATCCACTGATAATTTTCTATATCTGATAAAAGGAAAAACAAATATACAAAAATGAACTATAATCGAAAGCTCTGTCAACATATGCTGAAATAACTTCAAGCACAATCACATGATTAACAGCAATACCAGTGCTTGCGCATCAACAGATGTATCCGAGCGAAGCATGTCCATAACCAGCAGAGCATAGTTTTGCAGCTCGCTATCCGGCTGGAGATACTTTAAACATGTAGCCTGCAGACGTATGATATGAACATTGATACAAAGTAAGAGTTTAAAAGAGAAAACAGTGTATGTAATTAAGGCCTACAAATTTATTTTAACAGAGCATGATACTTAAAATACAAGGTAGGAAAGAAAACACTGTTGTCATAAAACGCACATGACCGTAGTGTTAACCCTAGTAACTTTCTCGATCTTGTCAATGCTTACATCTAATTTCCTTTAGAAGTTAGACCCTTCTGGACCCAGTTTCGATATTTTCTAGAGTGAACAAGGAGAAATTCTAGAAAAGACAGAAGGGGAGTTGAGATTGCGGTCTGATTAACATTGGGATATCAAATAAAGGCTAGGAGTCAGCATACCTTTCATTTTCTCACTTGGCACAATATCCGCAAACTCTCATGCAGTTTTGCACGCTGATGGCCAATTTATTTTTATTTTTAAATTTTTCCTAATATTTCTAACATTCAAATTCTAATACTTCCCTGTTTTCCAGGTTGAAGATAAACAAGAACAAGGGAATTCAATACCATACATCAAGATCATAGTGCAAGTATATTAAAGTGTATTTGATATCAATATCAGCCAGTATATTGTAGCTTCTGTATTTATTCGTACCTAACATTATTCTATTTATTTCCTACTTTTGCCCTAACATCCTAATCCCTAATTGCCTTAATACCCTTTTTGCATGTTTCCAAATAAAAAAAATCTCCTAGCCTGACTAGGGTGGACAAGATTGCACATAGTTTAACCAATTCTATAAAAATCAGGGGAATGGAACATAACCAACTAGCATCTAGCCATTACCAATGTCGATTTTTGCAACACTGCTTTCATGCATGACTTCATACATAAACGCCAGGGGTTAAATTGACACTGCCTTGCCTTTTCAAATATTGAGAAGCTTCAATGTTTTGAGCCCAATGGAGAATCTTATCATTCCACCATGCAAAACTTGTTATAACGATTATCAAATTAGAAGAGTAAATAAAATTGGCCTTCTTTTGCTATACATAACATTTCTACTTCTAACTAATATCCAGAAACGAAAGAGAATGTAGGAAATCACCAAGACCCAACAATTAACTGCAGATACAAGTTCAAGAATCATTCACTATATCTAACCATACCAAGAAGTTATTGAACATAAAGAGATCAAACGTGTCGTCTTCTTATTAAAGGTCTCACCATGATCAAGGTAAGAATATTTATTTCCAGTAAGAGGCCATATGAATCATATTGAACTTGTCCCATACCTGTAAAAAGCAGACCCATGACAAGGAGATGCCAACCCGTATGTCCTTAAGACGAGGTCCACTGACTGCAAGTTTACCATTAATCATAGGGTGAAATAAATAAATTTCTGCTAACTTGTAAACAATCTCATCAAAAAAACTATGGTAAACAGAATTTAGAATAATAAAAAAGTACCACCTGACTAGGAAATCTTAGGCAAATCAAATCCTACATAACAAAACTCAACACAAGGAAACTTCAACTATATAGAAGAAAATAGTGCATAAAACCAAACATGGTTTTGGAGTACAGTTAAAGAAGTAGCACATATCAAAGATATAAACTGAAGGGATGGGCAACAAAATTACAAGCTCGAAGCAAAGAAAAATTTGTCCTGTACAAGCAGAAGATTTCCCTCTTCTTAGACTAGGGAGGTAATTTGCACTCCCACCAGGTAGCTTCAAATAAATAAAAACAACAATAGCTTCAACAAAAAAAGTTGCACAGCTATTTTGAACAACTCCTTCCATCATTGAACATCCATAGAAAATTTTCACAAGTAAAACCTCTTTCTTCACAGAAAGAAAAAAGAAATAGGTAACTTATGTGTCTGTATTCATTAAATTAAGAAACAGCACATGTCCGTTGGTCTGTGCATTTATGATGTCTCAATGCAAACAGCCTGTTGAACTTGTGTACATAAAATTATAAAAAGCATGCATATCTCTATCTGCATGTGCATTTATGGCATCACAGTGAAAACACAGTCAATTACTGACCAAATGACTGACTAATCGCCTTCGAACTGGTCAATCTATGTGTTAATGAATCAATTCATATAGAATATAGGCCCTTATGCTAAAGAAAAGTTTCAATACTTGTTGACCTCTAACCATGATGCCAATATTTTAAAACTCAAGCTGATTGAACAGTAAAATAAAGTAGGTCGTATTTCATTAGTTTGATTGTTTGTCGACAATTATCAAAATTGTATCCTAGATACAATGAAAAAGTCATAGCTTGATAATTATGTATAAGTAGCTTCTCCCCCACCCCCCATGCTAAAAATAATATGATTTACAAAAATCAGATACTCATGGAACAGTGGCCTAGGAAATACTACTCCCAAGGCCTGACAGTCCCAGACCAGCATGTAAGATTCTCATTTTCTTCTCAACATCTCGTCAATCTTAAATTCAATGCAGGTTATGATCAACACTCAACTTATTGCTTATGATAGTCATTTGATAACAAGTAACATAGAAATTCAGTGATAGCAAGAGCTTGTGTTTGATGGTGCTCCAGGGTGCAGTCAAAGGAGGTTCTGAAAAAATGACTCAGCTCAATGTTGGCTGGTTTTTGCCGTACAAGCACATGCCTGAGTATATGAACTGTGCTTTTTTTTTTTTGCATCCAAAAATATCCAAACACACTTGGCTCTAAGCATGTATCCAATTACAAAAAATGAATACAACAGGAGAGAAAGAAAATACGTTTTCCAACATACAGGTCTTTACTAAAGACAAGCAATAGTTTCAAATTCAAATTCACTAAACCAACAAAATGAAAATAATGAAATAATAAATAAATAGTAGAAAACAACAACTCCTATACTTGTACTATTACACAAGATCAAGCATCCTCAAGACCTCTTCTGATTTAAGAAGAATCCATCCTATTCTAAACAATGCATTTCTTTTGGAAGGGGAAGAAGGCACTTAAAGTCTTATGATCGGGAATTTATTTTATCTAAAACAGCAATAAAATCTCTAATTTATTTTTCTACTTCTCCTTCTAGTGGAAATCAATTTTATCTATCTCAAGGATTTGATTTCAATAAATCAAGAGCCCTCTTGTCTCAGGTTTAATTTTCAACACATTCTCAAGTTTCCAACATTTGGTTAAAATTTTGCTTGCAATAATCATGTTTTTTTATATGAATTATCTAAGTTTTGGAAATGAAAATCTATTTTTCAGAAAAGACATTAGTATGTTCGAAAATGGGTTTGGTAGATGTCTAAAATTAATATGAAACAGCAGTAGATTCTAAAAGTAGGTTTTGAAAATAAAAGAGATTAGTTTTTTCATGAAAATGGGTTAAGAAATACATTTCCAAAGTTTTAGATAATGAAAAAATATGAGAAGATACCGTTGGGAAATGGGCAAGTGGATCTTACTATCTAAAGATATATCAACTAAGATCATTCTCATTATATTTTTTTCACTCAGATTCAAATTCCACATAGTTTTCCTTCAAAATTCACTCAAATTTAAAGTATAATTCTATAGAATTTAGTATTTTTATTTTTAAAACATTAAACTAGTCTAGCAGCATGGCATACACCTGGTGCTTTGGGGATCGTGGAGACATATAACAATATGAAATTTTTGCACCTTCCAGTAACGAGGAAATCCGGTAGCTTTCTAAACATCCAGGGTAAACAATCATCTCAAGTTTTGCCATCAGCCTAAATGTTAGACAGCGGCATAAGGACCAATTTGTCACTAATGTGTACCTTTTGTAAATGGTATAGCTAAGTGCTTCTGCAAACCCCCTTCTAGCTTCTTAGGAGTAGCATGACCTTTCCCTTTTGGTTGCACCTTAAGAAGACGATAAAACATCAGATTAACACAACATAGCAGGCAGAAGACTAATGATACAAAGGCCATACCTGTGCATCAGGATTCATTCCAAGAGCTAGCAATGCTCCTAAAGCATCAGAAAAAGCATCTCTTACAGCTTTCACAGGATCCTCAAGAGCCTATCAGACAAAATAGAACTAAATGAACTATAAATCTAGACATCTACAAAAGGAAAGTCTGGTGAGAATTGGAAAAGGAAGCACAGAAGGAACATAAAAGTTTAAGAACCTTGACACAATAAGACAAGCAATTCTCAATTTCTCCTGTCCCTAAGCCTGGTCCACCAATGTTTGCAAATGCCTTCAAACATCTTGCAGCAGCTATTTTGACACGTGAAGATTTATCCCCTACTCCAGCCCGCAAGATGCGGAAAGCCTCCATATAGGCTGCAGGAACAGCACTACCTTCAGAACCCTCCAACGCATTACGAAGCATGTGCAAAGCCTCTTGTCTCACAAAATCCTAATGCAACTGGTCATCAGGCAAGGATACATACACATACTACAAATTTTTATACAACAACCCAGAGAAATTGAAACCCAGAGTAATTGAAAATTTTATCGAACCCTGCCAAGGCATCTCAGTCACAAGAAATATGAACACAGTCTCCATAAGCAAAATCATGTAAGAATATATCATTGGTCCTCAGATTCACCATAGATAACACAGTTTCTGCAAAATCTGACACAAGGAGGAAAAAACACTTTCTGATTACACATATGTAAGGACTCTATGTGCATTGTTAAAACAACCATATAATTAAGTTTCCACATATCAAGATGAACATCGAGGATGTTTACTAGAACAGCATAGGTCTCATTTCAGAGAAATGAAAGAGGAACTCTTAGAGCAGCAAGAACCCCCTCTCAAAGTCGAGCACCTTGATGTTCTTTTGCTTTTTTTGGAGTCTAAACAACATCTTAACTTGTATAGAAAGGATAGATTTTTTGGCCAATAATGATTAGGATTGTGATAAAGACAAGGAAAGATATTGAGACTAGCGCCTTTCACTTCTACTAAGAAAACAAGGTTCTGCCGAAAATTGCAGCAATTTAAGGTGTTGCAGGTGGTTGTCCTTTAATTTGGCTCATCGACAGAGTTAAGATGGGCACTTGAACATCCTTCATTATACTGACAACGGTCCAGAAAGTACTTGGAAAGGGACCAAGCTTTTGTGTCCTAAGTAGGATACCAATCAGGATTGTAAAAGAAAATACTAGTGATCCATCAAGTGTGATATCTAAAGTGTAAGATAATAGAGTACCGTTTGATTATGTCCCAATTCATGTAGAGATCTTCTCATGGTTGATTAAGGATAACTCATTGGTTGCAGAGGAAGGGTTTTATGGAGATTCATTCTTCCAAATGTGTGTTGGTTTATAGGTCTAGAGAGGAACAAATGAATTTTTGAAGATTTTGAAGAACATGTTTTCGATGTTTGGGATATAATCACGTTTAGGGTGGCTTTATGGATCCAAAGACATAAAGATATTAACAATTTGTGTTCTTTTCATGTGTTTAGAGATATGAGTTTAGGACTGAATTAACCCTCTTTTTGTTTTTGGGGTGGATGTCTTCTCCATGTCTTGTAATAATCCCATTATTAAAGTACAAAGGCTTCGTAAAATAAATAATAAATTGTAAATCCATCCCATGAGTTTGGTTAAATTGCACATTACAAATAACATGAAACTAGAAACGAAATGGACAGACACAATTCAGAGATTGTGATATTAATTTCTCTTAATTGTATTTGTATATCACACAGGCTTGAACTCATTATTCCAAACTGTGTACCAGTCCCACTTAAAGACCCATTTAGTAAGGGAGAAAAGACCCATTAGCATCAAGTAGCTTCAACAATCAGCATGAAAGGAAAGTTAAGAAAACACCCAATACATTTTTTATTTATCAAGGATAATAGATGCCTAACTATTAACAAGTAGATGCCATCCACTGGAAAGGAAAAACTTATGCAAGTTTGCCAAGTCATTTTCTCATATTTTATAGTCCTCATCTTCAACTAAAGCATCTTTTGATTCGTGCATAATAGACAAGACAAAATAGGAGTTGATCCACAGCAAATAAGGAGAAAAAACTGGGAAACTACATGATGAAATAGGAATAATAGTACCTCATTGAACTTCAGTAACTTTGCAACTATATTAGTCGTTTCAAGAAATCCAGAAAGAATTCGCCTCCCAAAATAGCGATACAGTTCTCCCAAGCATTGTGATGCACCTATACCAGTAGCAATATATATATATATATATATATATATATATATATATATATATATATATTTAAAGATAAATTGAAGTCAATATTTCTCAATGAATTTAAACCCTTGACAAATCATACATGCGGTAGACAAGAAAGAAGCTATATTCTGCCCTTCTTTACTAAAGTCAGATAAAAGAACAAATATGTCATCAAGAAACAAATGCTACGACTATTAAGAATCTAATTGCAGCAAGAAAAAATAGTTTTCGGATAGATTATTCATCTCCATCTCATATTTAAGGCAAATAATATGATAGGATTCCTTTTTTTTTTTTTTTTTGAGAAGGAAACAAAATGTTATTAATGAATAAGAAAAAAAAAAAAGGAGGGATGAGAGATACCTCGAGAGGAGTACAAAAAGATAGAAAAACCAGAGAGAGCGACCCAACTCACACCAGCCAAAACATAAGTGAAAACACAACCAAGCCAAAACTTTACAAGACTATACCCCAATCCCTAGTAAGATCTGATAACAAATAACCTCTAAAGGAGCTATGACTCGACGCCCAAAAACTGACCCTAAACTTCACCCTACCCCAAATGTCCTCTAGGGACTCATGTGTATCCTCAAAAATCCTTTTATTCCTAGTATTCCAAATGTAGCAGACAAAAAAGCAGAAGGAATAGCTATTAGCTCTACTCTTATTGGCACACCTTTCATCATATCTTCCACCACCTTTTCGTTTTGAAGAATGAAAGGCACAAACTAATAAAAATCTCACATTATGATGACTTTTGAACATGAAGCATGCACATTAAGTGTGCTACGATTGCTAATCTGAGAATTATCGTTTATCACAGCTTTGAAGTTAACAATAATAGTTTCTACGGGACTGTCTCATTGAATTTTTCAAAACAAGTAAATGGATGGCTCATCTTAGTCTTTGGATTTGGGTAGGGGCTGTTGGTATTAAGATAGGGGAAACAGGGTGGTGCCAGTCTCAAGTGTTCGTAAGAGTTGATGTAATAGGTCTTGGGTCCGGTAAAAACAGTCCATTGCCGTTCTAAGCCATAACAAGATGAACATTCCTCAAAAATCACATAAAAATGGATCAACATGGAACCATATAAGATACAAGAATAAAAAGTATGTTTTAACCAAAATGAAAGTTTATTATACTCTCATAAAGAAGCATGCTGTTAAACACAGTTGAAACAAGGTAAAGCTTATAACATAATGTATACAGTATTATTCCCCTGAACTTCCTTCTAAGGTTGTTCACTAGTCTAGACTAAACTTTTTTGTCAAGCCCCAAAATGAATATAAGAGACTATCCAAGCTCATCCTTGCACCTTTCAGAATGTGTATGCTTTGGAAAGCCAACTTTCTTATTTCAAACTTTTGGCTTCAATGTTCTTGAATCCTATTTCCTTCAGCTAAGAGTCTCCTGGCAAAATCTGACAATATATGTCCCACCGGCAGTGAGCAGGTTTGCCTTCATGAATTTGTGCACAAATACCTTTTTGTGAATTATTATTTAGAATTTAGAGACTACATACATGCCATGTACACCAACACTGTTGCAGTATGGCTATCCAAAATATATTGCTTAAGGCAGAAAGATCACCCCGCAACATTCCAAATATTTCACCTCACTAGGCAATTTAACCAATTTAGATTCCCATTTTAAAATGCAACCTCAGGCACGCAGAAGAACAGCGCTTCTGACATACTGCAGAAGCATAGTGAGGTATAGACAATGAGTTCCAGATAGTCATATTACATTGGAAACATAGCAAGTTATAGTAAAAACTATATACTGCATAAGTACTGTCATTGACTGGTACAGCAATGTACTCCAAATAGTAAGTCTTATTAATTATTTAAAAGAAAATTGAATATAAGGGATTACGTGCAAAATAAAGTTAATAAAGCTATAACTTGCTATGTTGCCAATGTAATATGACCATCCTCATGCATACAGAGTCAAGAAACAAAACATATGATCTCCAACGCAAGATTTATACCTCAAGTCCTATATTGTTTGGTACTAATAGAAACAGCAAAATGCAGTTCTTATGGCATGCCATGAAATAAATGCAAGAGAAGGAGATAGACATCAATAATCAGAATCTTTTTATGAATCCTCAGATGCAAATTTTTTCAAAACATTAATTTTTGACAGCTCAATTTTGATCTCCTGTGACATATTCGAAGTTTTAATAGTCTGATAATCACATTAAAAACTAATCAACACGGTCTCTTTAAAATCGATTAGGCGTGATAGTTCCACTTAATAGCTCGTAGAATGGCTCCTATATTTTCATCCCTAGTTGAATGAACAAAAAAAAAAACTAGTTCTGCTATTATTCAGATTAAAGACAGGGAAGCAATACTAGTTTTTCTAATGAAACACCAGAGAAGGTTGCAGGGATTCAGCTAATTGGAAAGCTAATACAAGTCGTTCTAGAAGTACAGAAAATGTCTCATCAAAAGTAGATCAATGCACCATAGGCATAGATTAACAGTATAAGAAATTAAATACAGCAAGAAGTAACAACCCTTGTTGGAAGAAAGAAAACAATCACAAAGATATATTTTAACTACTTAAATAATCAACAAATTTCCATAATGTATAAGAAACAAAATATGTACGAACCAGCAACTTTCTGAGCTTCATTCTTCTTGCCATCGGAAAGAAATCCCTGAAGGGTGCTTGCTCTAGAGTAAATCGAAATTGCATCGCCCTTTAATATAATCTTAGCCATTGCCACTGATGTCAGATGCCGCACAGGCCTACGAGCACCAAGCACCAGCAATGAATATAGTGCATCCTCACATTTCCTTTGGCACAGCATTACAGATTCCTGAAAGTTTGGACATTATCATCCGAAATTCTTTATTCTCACACCAACAACTAAGGAAAACTCAATAATGTGGGTTGAACTTAAAGATGATATGATATGAAGAGACAATAAAACAGAACTTCTACTTTAATTTTATAATTAAAGTGAATTTAACTACAAAACCCTGTCCACAATAAAGCCAACATCAGAGAGAAGAACGGATGTATAGTTCAAATGCCTTCGTTTATAAAAATAAGACTCCGAAAATAGCCAAGATGTCACTAGAAAGAAATCAACCCAAAGCACTAAGAACGAAAATACACAAAAAAATTTAAAAAAAAAAAAAACACAAATCCTTTTACTCGTTTCAAAAGCTATAAGTTCAAACAATTAACCAAGTAGATCAAGTGTGTGATCAATAGAGAAACTGATAATGTGGACTACTTTCATTAAACGAGGCAAATATGAAAATAGTACGATGAAGTTCAAGAATTGAACGGCACGGGGTTAGACCCGAGTACCCACCAATATTTCCTCAATCCAACGCAGAGACATTGTTTCACAATAACTGAATATTAGAAGAAGAAAAAATGAACATAGATATCAGACCTTTGGCGCCTCTTCAACGGCGGAGATAAGATCAGATAGAAGATCGAAACAGAGAAGAGGATCAGGTGGCTTGTGGGCGGCGGAGGAGACGATTGATTCGAGTTGCGCCACCAGTACGCCGAATCTCGATAGCTGCACATTGTCTGCGGCGTAGTTCCTCGCCATTTCCATTCAAGTGTGTGACTGTGTAATGAGATCGAGCAGAAGATGGTGTTAATACGGCACCATGAATATCAAAGTAACTCTAAATTTAGTTTTTTTTTTTTTAATAAATAAAAGTACTATAATTTTAAAAAGTAGGCAAAAACTTTTGTGCACAAGGTGCACAGATCCAAATCTGTGCACAGCAATACTATTATATTATATGAAGTAATACTGTTATATTATATTAGTGATACTGTTATATTATATATAGTTTTAACAGTATTACTCATATAATATAACAGTATTGTTGTGCACAAATTTGGATTTGTGCACCTTGTGCACAGGAGTGTCACTCTAAAAAGTAAGTTATGGAACTTTTTTTTTTTTAAATTCCAATTTTATCTTTAGGGTTTGTGCAACTATTTTCGTTCGATTATTACGACCGAACGTGTTTCACGGTGTTCGGTCAAGGTGACCGAACGTCCTTTTAAGTGTTCGGTTACCGAAAGAAATTGCTCATATTCAATCGTTTTTTCCTACGGTTTTCACACGATTTTCACACATCTAACAAATTTGTGGAATGTTCGTCATTACGTTGGCATTACATTCTTAAAAAAAATATTTAACATAAAAAAACATTAAAAAATCGATCAAACCCGACCGCGGTCACCCATCGTCGCACGTGCCCGAGGTGATGGTGGGCGCCGGGCGCGCACGCGGACGAGGATGGGAGCGCGGTGCGCGCGCGCACGACGGGTTACGAGAGCGCTATGCGCACACGGGGACGGGTGACCGCGGTCGGGTTTGATCGATTTTTTTACGTTTTTTTTATGTTAAATCTTTTTTTTAAGAATGTAATGTCAATATAATGACGAATATTTCACAAATTTGTTAGATGTGTGAAAATCGTGTGAAAACCGTAGGAAAAAACGTAAAAAAATGATTGAATAGGAGCAGTTTCGTTCGATCCCAGTTGACCGAACACATAGAAGAGTGTTCGGCCAACCTGACCAAACACTTAGAAGGACGTTCGGTCACCTTGACCGAACATCGTGAAGCACGTTCGGTCGTAATGATCGAACGAAAGTAGTTACACAAACTCTAAGGGTAAAATTGAATTTTTTTTTAAGTGTGGTACTCTTAGAAATTAGTGTTGTGCATGTAGTCTCTCCCATATATTATAGAGAGTAATAACCATCAACTTCCAAGTCCACTCGAATTTTAACAATTTTAAATTAAAATATTAAAAAATATTTATTTTATTTTTTATCTTTTTTTAAAGTTCTATTTTCTCTTTTGCTACTTTTTTTTCTCTTTTTTTCTTTTTTTTTAATTCTTTGATGTTGTTTCTCTAATTTTTTTGAGAAATTGAATGCTAAATTGTGGAAATCGTATGAAAATTAAACGAAAAGATGCAAAAAAATCAATTAAACCCGAGTTCGGTCATGGTGGCCGAACGCTTACCTGCGTGTTCGGCCAAACGGAGATGGTCGGGTTTGATCGATTTTTTTGCGTTTTTTCATTCAATTTTCATACGATTTTCTTACATTTGACTAATTTGTGATATGCCCGTCGTCAATTTAGCATTCAATTCCTCAAAAAAAATTAGAGAAACAACATCAAAGAATAAAAAAAGATGAAAAAAAAAAAAGAAAAATGAAATAGCAAAAGAGATAATAGGGTTTTAAGAAAAGGTAAAGGGTAAAATATGTATTTTTTAATATTTTAATATTTTAATTAAAAAATATTAAAATTGGGGTGGGCTTAGAAGTTGATGGGGTGTCTTTAGTTCCTCCCCATATTAATATATTGTATAGTTTTTTTTTTATTATATATTGAATAATAAAATCATCAATTTTGTTGTTAAATTTTATTTATCCAAATTCAAGGTTTCAATACATGTTTAAAATTTAGTGACCTCTATAATTGTTGAATTTGCGTTTTGAAATAACTAGAAGTATTAGATTGATATAGCATAAATTATTGATATTGATTCAAGGGTAATTTACTATTTTGCTATCCAAACTATACCCTTATTTCAATTTTGGTGAGTATGTATTTCACAACTTACAAAGTTGGTACCTGAAGTTTCAAAAATTAACACATTGCATACCTTCCATTTAACTTTCCATCCAAACTTAAGATTATATATACTATATATAGTAAAATCTCTATAAAATAATACTTAATAAATTAATAACCTCGATAAAACTAATAATTTGTCTGGTCCCAACTTGGGACAGTTCAAATTTGGACACCAATCAATTAAATAATAAAATAATATTTTTTTGGAAATTCTAGTGTATATTTAAGGTCCTGACGAAACTATAAATTAATAATTATTAAAAAATTCTCAGATACAATATATATGTTATCCACTTGAACATTCTAAGACAATTTAGTAAAATATGAATCTACTGTTACTTGTTTTTTGTTGAAGTTTAAATCTGGATTGATCTCATTTTTAAATCTCTCAATTACACCCAAAAGTTGCGGTGTTGTCTTCTCGTATTGCAATAAAAAGTTATGAAGAGTTGTTGCCGCTTGCAATGCTTCTTATCGAGTGACCGGTTGCAAAGCTATTGAATCATCATCCGTTTCATCATCTACCGGATTTTGAATGACATCAGCCACTATTTCTTCTAAGCTCTGAACTTTGTAACATTCATTACAATTTTCACCTAGAAAGTCTAGCAAGTGATTCACATCCATTTTATTCTGATAACGCATACCAGTGATCATGTTCTCAAACTCACGAATGTCTTCTCCGGGAGTTGCATCATTTAAATTACTTGAGCTGGTTTGATTCGCCAAATGAATTTTGCAATGTTGAAAGCAATTTGTTATTGCCTCTCTAAATTAATAAATTATTAATTTATCGATTATATTATATCTCTCTAAATTAATAAAATTTTCCGGTCCCAACAATATTAATTTATAGAGGTTTTACGGTACTAATAGCAAGACAGTTCGAAAAATTTACTGTATTGTCATTTTCCCTCTCAAAAATGTCACATCATAATGCTGACTGTATAAATAATTTATTTTCTTTTTAATTTCATTTTGATTTTCTAAATAATTTTGAGTTAGCTTCCTCTTCAAGCCATTTGAATGAGGTTTCCTCTCCAAACTATTGTACTATAAGCAATTGAGCAAGAAAAGAAATAATGGAGATAAGCATTAAGTTGAAAATAAGAAGAAAATTCATGGGCCTCAAAATGTCAAAATAAAAAGAAAAATTAGAGATGGAAGCCATCATCTACATATCAACTAAAGAATGAAAATGAAGAAATAAAGAAAGAAAAAATGGGAGCACGAAATGCACGAAAATGAAGCTACTTTTTGCCGATAAAATGATGATAAAGATTCACGATTCGTAATTTATGAAATATTTTCAAAAGAGTTGAAACTCTGGCGGTATTGGTGAGTTATCATATTACAATAAAAAGAAATATAAAAAAATCAGATACTCCATTGCAGATGAAAGAATAAAGAAAGAGTGAGGACATAAATCACATCTGAAGAAAAAAGAAATCAGATCTCAATAAGAGAATGAAATAGAGAAAAAGAAGTAGAAGATGGGGGGAAGAGAATGTGAGAATGAAGATGGAGCCGCAACTGTTTAGGAAGAATGGAGATCTGCAGGAGGAATGAAGATTAGGGTAATTGTGTATACTTATTTAATGGGTAGTAAAGAATTTATTGGGCCAATTAAAATAAATGTGCCTTATAATCATTGTTTTTTAGAGTTACTAGGTTTGAACCTGTGCGACGCACGGGCTTCATTTAACACTTATTTTTTATTTTTTTCATTTGATCTTTAGTACAAAATTTTTAATAGGTAGTTTTTTATAGGTATTTTAACTATTGTATTAGATATTTTCATATTTTTCTTTAAAAAAGTATAGAATAAACCCCATTTTTTATCACTTGAAGACATCTGTCTTATTTTAACTTTGCATTTGAGTGCTATTTTTATCAGTTTTGCATAATGATTTCATTTATAATTGTTTTCTTCTTGTGTTCTTTTTATTAATCTTAATCAATTGTTACATTTCTTGTTGTAATGTTTTATTACAATTTCCCAATGGTTTAAGGGGATGCTTGGAATGGATGTGCCCATCTGGATTTTAGATGGACAATATTCTAATCATGTTATTTATTGATTTGCAGAATCATATAACTCTAATCTTTTTTTTTCTATTATTCCCAATATATGTGACATATTAACTATAATCATACATTATAAAATCTCAAAACACAAGATTATCAAATTCCATCATTTTCACAATCCACTTTCAAACTTGCAAATCTATCTATGTCTCAATCCAAACATATCCTAAGGTTTTTTTAGCACCTATTTTTTGTTAATGTCATTAGTTTTGCAAGAGCATTGTTGTTTACTTTTTTTCTTTTTTCTTTCTTCAATTTGAAATGTTTTTTTTTTCAATTTAAAATGTTGGAAAAAAACAATTATTCAAGTTTGGAACCAAAGATTTCATATAGAAAAAGATATTACAACATTAGCAATCTCTTCCAAGCATTTGTAACTTACATATTTATTTTTTTCCAAGCACTTATTTTTTGTAGAGTAGTGGGGGTGTATTTAATTGGTATTAATTTTTGATATTTCATAAATAAAATGTCTTTGAGGAAGAACATTTGGCAACATTGTAGAGCTCCATGTGCCATTATTTAAGAGAGTCAAACCACACTTTCACTCGTAGTAGGAGGGAACACCAGAGTTGCAGATTGTGTTCATAATCTTAGTGTGCAAGAATGATCTAAGCAATTTTAAAAAAGGGAACTGCAAATATAAAATAGACATTTGATTAGGGTAAATGATAAGACCTGATTATAAGAAGTATTATAAAATAAAATTTCTCGGGAACCCATATTGCTAAGATAAGGCAAATATCAGTGCTTCACAATTGAGTATAAATGTATAATCATTGGAAACGAAGACAAATAATACATCTGAGGAAACTTTCACAAAGTGTCGATTGAATTAGGATTGGCATTTACATACATAAGGACAATTCGATCTCATTAGACCATAATGTTGTAAAAAAATAAGAAAAATAAAGAGAAGAGATATTCAATCATTGAAATTGATCTCACATAATTATATAAGATGCTTATTTCATACCCTTGCAAAAGAATGAACAATCTTGCATCCTTCCGGGTATAACCTATATCAAATTCTTTGCAAATAGGGATACCAAATGTTAGGCACCCAAAAATAGAAATTACCTATTACCTTGTGAGTCAAATTGCAGTTAGAATAATTATGAGATGGAAGAGGAAGAGTATGAAATGATCAAAGACAAAACATTAGTTAACGGAGCATAAGAAGAAAAGGACAAAAAGTATTTCAGCCAATGATTCTAATCGTGTAAAAAGAGCAAACAAACTTAACAGTTCCAATTGAGCAACTTTCTGATTGCACTGATTTGCTGTTGTTGTTACTTCTTCACTTTGGAAGAGATCAACTGCTGGCAAAATAAGAGAGAGAGAGAGAGAGAGAGAGAGAGAGAGAGAGAGTAATGATGGCATAGTGGGGATGATGATTGAATTCAAATATTTGTGCTAATTATTATCATTGAAGTCCAAGTCCGAAGATGAATAGATAGAGAGAGGATACAAATGAGAGTGAGAACCATAACGGTTGTGGGTTAAAGAAGGAGGGAAGGGGAGGAGGACACATGGTTGCTCCACATTTCTCCAAGATGCTGATGTGTCGGCTCTAAATTCTTCCAAATAGCTGATGTGACATGATTTAAGAGATCCAAAGTCTTCTTTTATATATATAGATTTTGAAAATCTAAAAGTATTTTTTGAAGCTAAAATTTATTTAAAAAATCCTACAATATTTTAAAGCCGTAAAATTTTATTACAATGTAAAAAATAATAAAACCAAAACCAAAAGTTAAATCTACGAAAAAATAAATCATTAATAATATAATAAAAAAATTATGGTCAAATTATTTATTAAAAATATAATTTAATTCATTTCATTATTAGTATTTCATTGTTGTTTTTTTTGGTGTATATTCATGTATTAATTATAATTGTAATTTTATTTATGTATCAATTCATATTGTATATAAAGAAGTCTTCACTTTTTTGTAGTTACTAAAATATTAGTTATTATTATAGATATTGTTTGTTTTATATTTATGATGGATTTTTTCTAATTTATTAAATATAAAGTTTTTAATCCATTAACATGATAATTTTAAAAATCAACTATAAATATTTTAATTCGTGCAATGCACAAGATTAACCATGAAATAAATTTTAAATTAATTTTCATATTGAAACATTAACTTTTAAAAAAATATAAATATCAACAAATAAGATCTTTAAAAATATTTAATAATAATAATGATAGTACTAATGGACCTTTTTTCTTTCTAATTTTGTCGAAATCAATAGAAAGATTTAAGTAATGTTATAATTTTTTTTTTGTTTCGATGCAATTAAAAATTGTTTAGAAATTCGAAGTTTGTTTAATACTATTTTAAAATTTATTTAAAATATAAAAATAAATTGAATTAGCTATAAAATTTTAAATAGTAGTTCAAATTTGGAATAACTATAGTTATTATATCTTCAAAACGCTTATAATTAGTTACATTGTATTATCAAATATAGAGTGACACTTGTGTGCCCCCGACCTGCCCCGACCTACTCCGACCCACACACACATATATATATATATTTTTTAATTATTTTTTCACGCATATACTGTTGAGGTATTACAATTTTGTTCTATAGGTATTACAAACATGAACTAAAGGTATTTGATACATGAAGAGTATATATGTGATACCTTTAGATTTGTGAGGCGCGCGCGGCGGGTGTGGGTGCATGGGCGCGTGGCGTGAGCGCGCGGTGTGGGAGCGCAATATGGGCGAGTGCGGTTTTGAAGTATCACACATTTATTTTATAGGTATTACACATATGTGATACGTGAAGAGTATATGTGTGATACCTGAAGAGTATATGTGTGATACCTTTAGACTTGTGAGGTGTGCGCGCAGGTGTGGGTGTATGGGCGCACAACATGGGTGCATGGGCGCGCGAATTTGAGGTATCACACATTTGTTCTATAAGTATTACAAATCAGGTGATACCTGAAGAGTATATGTGTGATACCTGAAGAGTATATGTGTAATACCTGAAGAATAAATCAGGTGTGCGCAAGCGACGCACACCAACTACGGTGTGGGCGCACGTGGGCACGCGTAGGAGTGCCCCACGCGCCGAATCGGGTTCGTGCCCCTAGGGCATATGATTTTTTGTCTCAAATATATGATATAAACCACATATTATATGGCAAGACGTGCAACGCGCGGGTACACTGCTAGTGTTTATTAACAACCCTCCACAGCCCAACCTCTTAATAAAAAAATCATTTCTCTCTCCTCCACATACACAACCTAACCTCTACAATTTTCACACTTTATCAATGACTCAACCCAACCTATAATAATTATTTATTTTATTATTTAATAATTACATATATTTTATAATTAATTTTTTTTATTTGAAATGTGTACGAAATATATTAAATTATATGATATTACAAATTCGTAATTATAAAAAAAAAATATGATACACTTAAAATAAGTTACAATCTCAATAACAAAAATAAAATTACAAGAATTGAAATACAAAATTATAAATAAATAAGTCGAGCTACAAATAGATGAGTAAAAAACAACAATGCAGAAGATGAAAACTGCATATTTAATTATCGACGCCGAATTTTTACCATATATGCTCAATCAAGTCGTTTTTAAAAGCGGTGTGAGCTTCTCTATTGTGAAGTTGCTCCCTATTGGTCATATAAGCAGATAGGCTTGCAATGCCGGTAAAGTATTGAAAACTTTGATCATCGTCTATGGGACATCGACAAGAAATTATGTGGGATCATATATAATAAGTTTGTTACGTCTCTCATTCATCCTCCATTATCATGTTGTGCATGATGATACAACCCATCATAATTTTTCCCATTAAACTTTTATCCCAAACAAGACAAGGGCGTCGAAGAAATGCGAAACGAGCTTGTAGAACTCCAAATGCTCGTTTGACATCTTTTCGCACTGCCTCTTGGTGTTGAGCGAACAACTTGTGTTTTCTAATTACTGGAGAAGTAATTGACTTAACAAATGCAGCCCATTAAGGATATATTCCATCAGTTAGATAATATGCCATATCGTTTTCTCGACCATTCACGACATAACCAACCTTTGGTGCTTGACTTTCCAAAACATCACGTTAATATCATTGAGCGAACCTGGTGTTCCAAAGAAAGCATGTCATATCCATAAGTCATATGATGCAATAGCTTCCAAAATGATTGTTAGTTTTCCACTTCTCCCTCCATATTGTCCAGCCCATGCAGTAGGACAATTTTTTCATTCTCAATGCATGCAGTCAATACTGTCTATCATGCCCGAGAATCCACGTTGTTCTCCGACATGGAGTTGTCTTGTCAAATCTTATTCATTAGGCTTTCTGAGGTACTCGTCACCAAAACAAGAAATGACGTCTTCTACGAAATTCATGAGAGATTGCCTTCTCACAGCTGTACTCATTCGCAAGTATTCATCAACAGCATCTGCTGATATCCCATACACCAACACCCTCATAGCTTTAGTACATTTCTGTAATGGGGAAAAACCTCGTCTACCAGTGGCATTAGGTCTCTATTTAAAATATTTGTCATTGGTAGTAACAACCTCCATAATACGGAGGAATACTAATTTTCGGATGTGAAATCTACTTCGGAAGATCTCAGGAGTATACGTCGGGTTGTCAACAAAATAGTCGTTCATCAAACGTTCCTGACCAAGCTCGCATTGTCTTTCATAATACCTTCTTCTAACTCTAGGAGTAGGATCTTCTTTGTTAAAATTAAGATTGTTTAACAGCAGATCCTCGACGATGGGATCTACATGGCGATTCTGATGAGCAACCCGTTCTTGTCATTCATCAAATGCAGTAAAGAAAGAATCGGAACTTGAATAGTTATCTAGTGATTGATTTTCATTGTAAGACATTTGGGAGGTGGAATGGGTAAAACTATTGGATATGAAATTTTTCTTCTGAGATGATTGAGATGATATTAGTGTACGTTTGATGAGAGAATATGAGGGGATATATAGATAGAGATCGATAATGGAAGACAAGTGCATGTGATCAATAATGGAAGACAAGTGCATGTGATCAATAATGGAAGACAAGTGCATGTGATCAATAATGGAAGACAGGTGCATGTGGTCAATAATGGAAGACAGGTGCATGTGATAATTCTGCAAAGTGGATAAGACAAGTGCATGTGATAATTCTGCAAAGTGGATAAGACAAGACAATACTAAAACACATGTCATCAAATAAAAAATCTTACAAGACAATACTAAAAACACTATTTAAACAATGACAACAGATGACGTCTCATCTTTTCTTCATCTGGGGATAAGTGATCTTTCGCCAACAAAGTCATCAAAAGACAGTGTTTCATCTTCATTTTCTCTATTTCCACTTTCTCTCTTCCCAGTGTGTTGAGCACTTGAACTTCACTATCTCTAGTGGGTCTTAATGCACTAAATTTTACAACAACCTAAGTATTAGATGAAGACTCTGATGTCTTACCTTTTCCCTTCTTTTTTTTTCGACTAATCTCTACCTGTAGGACGTGAAATAGCTGAACCACCACTGTCTGGAGTTTCTACATTAGTGGGGCTGAAATATTCACCATTTTCACTGGTCCTTGTTCTCTTTGAACTGCCACCACTTTCTTCGTTACCCTCATCATCGTTAGCACGACTTCTTGAAGCATGATCAAATTTTATTTCCCACTTGGGAATTTTACTCATAACTTCACTAAATACATGCAAGTCGGCGAACTTACCATCGTATAATTGATGAGCTTCTTTCTCCACATCGTGTTGGCTCATTTCACTTCTTACCCGACGATGTGTTTCAATGTTAGCAGTAATCCACTTCTGGGCATTTTTATTAAGTCATGTGAAACGACCTTTTAATGATTCTATATTTCTTTCATTTATTTCTTTTGGATCTTCTCTTCGAGCATCATCGTACATCTTATGGATTTTCCCCCAAAACGAGTCAATCCTTTGAAATCTACCCTATTTTTTATCTTCGCTAACGAAGATCTAAGATGACATGAGGGCCTCATCTTCTTTCACATTCCAAGTACTTTTGGCCACCTTTTCATTTGTATCCTGAAACAAATTGTGAGAGATATTTTGCGATGGCTGAGCTTGTTCAGAGGTAGGAACTTGATTCAGATTCGGAGAAAATTGAGGATTTTGAGAAATTGAGAGTTTTGATAGTCTTCGGTGTTAAAAAAAGACTGGAAATTTGGATAGTTTTGGGAGTTTGGATAATCTGAATAGTTTGAAAAAAAATTTGGGTTACTTGGATCCATAATAGAAATTAGGAGAAATAATAGAATATGATATAAATTATGAGAGATTATAAAAGATAGTAGACAAAAGAGATGATTTGAGATTGTAATTCAAAATGTATCAATATTAGTCTCTATTTATAGAGAAAAAAAATCACGAATTTTGGTAAAAAATTTTTTATAGATAATTGAGTGTATAAAAAAATCTCAAAAGAATCACATAAATCAATCTCAGCTTGACAAGTGGCATAATTTGATAAAATAACCTCTTGGAAAGTGTGCACAACCTAAAAAATGGGGAGGTTGTTCCGCCGACCCTTTGTAGAAAATAAACATAATTTTGATTTTTTTTAAAATTTTCCTTTGTCTTTTGCTACAACCGGGCGCATGACATGCCCAATAAACATGGTCTAACAAAAGCTACTTGACCTTAATTTTTTGGTGGGAAAATTATTGATTTCTTCCCCAATTTAATTCCCGAAATGTGCCCTTTATTTCATTTCTCCTCTCGACAATCTCTCTAAATTTCTACCTTTCTCTCTAATAGAATATCTTCAAAGAAGCAGCCTTAGTCATGAGATGAGAATAGCTGAGCAAATGTGGCTTGCAATAAAAGATTCCGTCCAAGGCCGCATGAGACGACTTCGTCAAATTGCACCTTCCATAAACACACCTAAAGCATGACGTGGTAGAATTCAGCCTCCATTATCACCTACATAATCAACCCAATATTCATTCATCACAATCACTCGGCTCGTGAAATTAGAGATTTCATCTTCATACATATCCACATGTATATCTATTCCAGATGATAGATTGTTTTTTAGCAAAGTGCACATTTTCTCAAGTGCCACAAAAAAAGGGTTGACACTTAACTTGAGCTTCTCATGGTTGTGGTACCGAAGAAGAGGGTGAAATTCTTATTTGAAGACAAAAGTTGAAAATTTGGAGAGGAGATGTGGTAGTTTGGACAAATTGAAGAGAAGTAAAATAAAAGTCACACACTAATAGGGTGCGGTGCCCTTAGAAAAGAGTGTTATGCCTTTAGCACACCCCAAATAAAATTAGGGCTGGATGAAAAATGGGGAATGAAATTGAGAAATTTGGGGAAAACAGCAAATTTCTGACCAAATAATTAGGGTTAGATAATTTCCGTTAAATTTGGACGAAAACTTGATGGAAAGTGTGCAATGTGTTAATTTTTTAAATTTTTGCGTACCAACTTTGTAAGTGATAGAAATAGGAGTATCAAAATTGAAATTAGGATATAATTTGGATACCAAAATTATAATTTACCCTTGATATAATATCAGTTTTTCAGAATTTATTCTACATACCTGCATCACTTTAAAGTATTATTAAAATTGAATTTATATGTTTTCTTTTAAAATCGTCTATTTATTTTTCGATGAAAAAAGTTAAAATTATCATATGATTACTTTCTTACACAATTTTATAATGCAAATTCTTCCTAGAAGATTAAGGGTGTGCTTGGTATGCGACTTTGCAACTAAACAATGGCAAGAGAATAAATTGAGAATGTTTGGTACACACTATTGATTCTTGCTACAATTGTTTCAAATCCTAATACTAAGGAATCGAGATTTCTCAGGTTTTCCTAAGGAATGACTTTCATTCCACAATCTTATCACATTTCCCTCCATTTCTTTATTATCAACCAAACAACACAAATTTAAAGAGGATATTCATTCAATTCCTTACTACTATCATTACCATTCCTTTTCACATTTCTTGAAATATACCAAGCGACCCCTAAATATGTCAGGATTTAACAATTCTGAAAAAAATAGTAATGTAAATTTGAGAGTGTTCTTGCCAAAATATTCAAAATAACATCACAAAAACTCATGTGATACGGTCTCACAGATAGTTTCCGTGAGACGAAGCCTATCATCCACAAACAATATGTGAATTATAGGGTTTGTATGATGGATAATTGGGTTGTGGGTTGACCCGTCTCATACAATACATTAAAATTCTGTGAGACGGTCTTATAACAGACTTACTCAAATAACATTTATATTTTCAGTGGTCGTGCTCAAAATCTATCTTATATTCATCATTATCATCCACTTAATAAATAGTATAACATTGTGAAAAGAACAAAAACTACCATAATGGTATTGGAAAGTTACAACGCAAAAAATTAACTCTCAAAGGTCAAAATGGCCTATAACGTGTTTACCCCAAATTTGATGGCCTATGTTAGAGCTAAAAATAACTTTATGCACTACACACACAAGAAAGAAAAAAAAAATCAAATAGCTCAAAATTTAATCAAATCTGAGTTAACAAACACATTCATTAAGGAGGTGTTTGGACTGGGATGTCTCCATTTGGATTTGAAATTGGTAAAATCATAGTTATGTTTGTGCTAAATCTCATAACTCTATTTTACTTCTTTCTACTTTATCTTTTTTTTTTTTTACGATTCTCAATAAAAACATTTATCTTTTAAAATAAAATAATACAATATCATCTATTATTTCTACAATTTCCAATATGATTTGACATCTCAACTATAATACTACCTTATAAAATCTAAAAAAAAAAAAAGGATTATCAAAATTCATTTAAATCTTGAATCCAAACTTTCAAAATCAATATACACCACAATCCAAACACACCCTAAATGAAAGTTCAATCCAAAAGCTTCGTCATAGACTCATACATGTAATAATGAATAAATGATAAGTTCATAAAAATTGATCAGAGGTTCGTGTCATATTGAGGAGAGAAGTAATTCAGTATATAATTTGTGTATGTTGGCTAAGGTTTGATAATTGGAATTTCGAAACTTGAGCTGCGATTATGGAGTTTTTCTATGACTTTTTTGGTTGCGTTTTGATGCTCTTGGTGTAAAATGTTGGTTTTCTAGAGGTTTTAAGATGCAAAAGTACTCATCCCAACCCCAATTCAAAATTGTGGTTTACTAGTGATAATGTTAGTAGGAGTGACGAAAAAGACGTAGAAAATGAATAAGTTTTGAACTTCATATCAGAAATGGGAAATGTCCAATAATACATCGAATGATAAATAAATTAATGACAATAATTTGTGAGATTTAAATTCATTGAGTGTGTTGTAAATGAAGTCAAATTTAAGGGCTGATTTGTATATATATTTAACCCCAGAAGA
The DNA here is from genome assembly GCA_946896805.1 of Scutellaria galericulata. Classification (NCBI taxonomy): domain Eukaryota; kingdom Viridiplantae; phylum Streptophyta; class Magnoliopsida; order Lamiales; family Lamiaceae; genus Scutellaria; species Scutellaria galericulata. The sequence continues at coordinate 14,648,194 of OX335794.1, forward strand.
AAAAAAAATTGTTGAAATACTTTTGAGTTGTCTCCCTCAGATAAAAGGCCTATATCTAAATCGGCCCAAACATTCCTCAGATAAAAGGCCTGATACCTAGGTCGGCCTAAACATTAATCATATCTCATAACACAAATTCTAACATAACCAAAAAATAAAATTAAATTAGGAAATTAACTAAATAATGTGCTTGAAATTACAAGTGTTAAAAGGAAGTACAAAAGTTACAAAATACTTAGGTTGTGTCAGCTTGTATAAAACAATTTGCAACTGTATAAAATCGAAATTCAATGTAGTATAGAATCAAAAATGATTTTTTAAAAATGGTGCTATTGGTAGGTTAAAAAGGTAAAATTGAAGTTAAAAAAACAAGCGAAAATGTTTCTAAATACACATTTTTATAATGACAATAAACAACTTTTCGACTCATTTTGTAGGGTTAAATGTCTAAATTATCCTTATAATCAAAAGTGACTTTACCTTAAAATGGATAAAAAATATTATTTTTTATAAGGGCTTATTGGAAAAATTAATAGTGACATTGCCCTAAAATGGGTAGAAATACTATTTTCTTATAACTATAAGCAGAAAAGTATATTACCCTATGAAAATGGTTTTTAAAAAAAAACAAAAAACTTGACCAAAAAAAAAATTAACAAATATTTGTCCTTCCCATAGTGGAATATTAATCATCACAAATATAGTAATACTTATATAAAATTGTTTCATAAATATTATTACGTGATATGAAACTCACCTGCTCAACTCAAACCAATACTTACAAATCAATCTATATTTTATGAATCATAAAATATGGATTGATCGGTCCTATAAAATCACAGCTATGAGTTATTACTCTATTAGTATTATTGATTTGTACCCAAAAAAAAAAAAAAAATGATCAAGGCATAGCTGTAAAAATATAGGTGAATGAAAGTTTGTTGATGGGTATGAGATGTCCAAACTTCAACGTGTAAAGAAAGTCAATAATTAGAAGATTAGAATAGACTGAAAGAGGATTAGGAGATGTGAATGAACAACTGATGCTATCTTTTCTTGTTTGTTAATTTGCCCTTTTTACTCACTTTTGTTGGTTGGTGATGTCAATATTAATTGAAATTAAGCAAAACGTCAGTTCTTAGTTAGCGGTAATTATACATCCACCACTAACTAATTATATGTGCTTACTATTGGAAGCATGGAATTAGCTTTTTTTTGTTTGTTTGTTTGTTTGTGTGTGTGTGAAAACAAATACTTATATGGGATCAAATTTAATCACTCTTTTTTTTTTCATACTTGAATTGAATATTTATATATATTTTTTTAAATCTTACAATTCGTTATGCTTTATCATTTTGACTTGTCCTAAAACTGACAAACATATAAATACATAAAAACATTTCAGCAAAAAAAGTTGAGATGGCCGTTTTGCCTCTCTCTGTCTTAGTAGGTAGCTATGACAATCAGATGTAATTTTAGGGTGATTTTAGTTGAAAAAAATCATGCTTTGTCATTTTTTTTTTTTAATTAGCATGTAAATTTGTCACGGTCATACACCTAATTCACGAACTCGAATGTTTCTCTCTTTTCTTATAATTTTACAATATATACTTTTTTTTTTCTAAATTTGACCGATAAAGAATGTATAGATGTATAATTTATTGTGTTTTATGAATATCATTTTAAATGATTGAGCACAAATTGATATAACCTTTCATAAATATTCTTATAGTAATTGGCCAATTTGACTCTTCATCGAGTGCAACTTTGTTTCATCCTTAATGAAACTGGATAAGGTATCATCAATGGAGGGGCCAACAAACTTTGAACACTCTTCTTTATTTGGTGTTGCATCACCCACATTGAATCCTAGTGGAGTTTAATTGATCGTATTTATTTTATTAGAATATATGAGATTTTTTTTATTATTCAAAAACAAAGCAAGGGGTTGCTTGAAAATATATAATCAACTAAGAGTTAAGAGTTATAATTTGATTTTGGAAAATATCATTTTAGTATATACTCATGCATTTTGGATGAATCGGTGATATTTAGAAGTACATTGTATTCAAGTTTTCAGGTGATTATTGTTAATCGAAAATGTATCAAAAATTGAGTTTGGATTGCAACTCCATAAATCACTAACGACATGATTTGTATGATGGAATGAGGTAGGAATTGAATCATCATTCTTACCTTCATTCATATTCCTTTGATTGGTATGTTTAATAAGTGGGAATGGTGATTCCCGCATGAATTGGTATTACCATGAATGAGGGAATCACCATTCCTTCCTACCCCGATGGTATTACATATTCCTGTCTTGAATAAAATGAACGTTTTTTTTATTAATTTTGACAATTATCATTATTTATTTTATGTTTTCACAAATTAACTTCCTAAAGTTAAATTATTATATAAAATTTTGTAAATAATATTAAATTATTTATAAAAAATATAAAATAATAACTAATAATTTAAAATAAATATAAAAGAAAAATAAAAAAATTAGTAAAAAAAATTAAATACATAAATAGTATAAAAATAATTAATAAATATAAATCTTAAAAACATAATAAAATAATATGAATATAATTTTAATAATACAAATAACTTTAGTTCTGATATAAGATTTAATATATATATATATATATATATATATATTTGTAAATACATATAAATAAGATAAATGAATATTAGTATAGATAATAGGTTTTTTAAAAAAATATAAATAAATTGTAACTAAAATATTTTTTTAGAATATAAAATAAGATATTAAGATTTTAATAATATAAAATCATATAGAATAATTAATAAAAAATATGAAAAATATATTATTATTATTTAACTACTTTAAGAATATGTAAATAATACAAAAATAGTAAACTAATAATAAAATTAAAAAATATAATATATCTCTTAATATTAGTACAATGATTAATTTTCTGTAAAAAAATTATTTTTAAATTTAAATATGCCAAATATTTTAAATTTGAGTGATATATTGAATATGAATATTAAATAAATTTATAGTGGAATGTAATTTGGTCAAATAAAGATTGATTTAATATTATACATTTTATTTATAGTTATCAATCATAAAATATAATTATAATGATTATTTCATTCATTTCCTATTCCTTTGTAATACCAATCACAAGAATCAGTATTTTTATACCATTCATTTCCCATCACTATTCCATTCTTGAGTTCATTCCATTCCCACTTAATTTCATTCCATCATACCAATCATGTCGTAAAGGGTGGGACTAAACACACCCCAATTTTTTGAAAATTAAAGGTATATAATTTTATTTTTTGGGTGTGAATAGCTTCACCATCAGGAAATTAAGGTTAGCAATGTGATTTTTTCTTTTAAATACCAAATGGAAAAAAAATTGTTTTTTAATATCAACTCAAAGTATAATATTCAAATTTACATAATATTAAAATATGATAAAATGCCCATTGTTACCATGACAACTTTTAATATATCCATTGATTCAGCATAATGATCTCATCCCTTGAAATTATGAATAATTAAATTAGGAGTGACACTCTTGTGCACAAGGTGCACAAATCAAGATCTGTGCACAACAAATACTGTTATATTATATGAAGTGATATTGTTATATTATATGAGTAATATTGTTAAAACTATATATAATATAACAGTATTACTTCATATAATATAATAGTATTGTTGTGCACTGATTTGGATTCGTGCACCTTGTGTACAAAAGTTTTTGGCTTAAATTAATAGATAGACTAGATATCTAATACATCAGCAGTGGACACATATTAATATATCATAATGAGTAGGGTAGAATTGATAACATACTTACCCGAATTAAAAATATTACTTCGAAAAGTATTACATTAACTTTGAAAATTATTGTTTACCCCAGATTAGGAACACTCCTTTAATAAGTATTACATTTAAATTTGAAAAATATTACTAATCCAAGTTAAAATAAACCTCGAAACTTGTTAGTTACTATTTCTTTAAAAAGTTATCTAAAACATTACTTTTTATCTTGCAAAAATATTATTTTTTACTTGAAAGAGTATATTAACCATGAAAAGTAATTAATTCTGTTGATCACCTTACATAATCGATAGTGTTATTTGTTGATGTTATAAAATAGGGTTAGATACAATGTACCAACTTATTTTATTAGTTTTGCACCAAAAAGTCGTAAAATTCATTATGTTTTCTCTATTATTCAATAATTTGATATTGATTAATTTGCTACTAAAACTATATTGATTAATTGATTTTGAAGATTTACTAATATTATAGTATTATTATGTAACTACAATCACATTCATAAAATTTATAAAGATTTAAATTTAGTAGTATAGAGAAGAGACATGATCAATCTAAAAGATTATCACATGTATTTGTAAATCACATAATATGACGAAATATTTTTCACTTTGTTGGGCCCTCAATATTAGGCCGCCCACGCATGGATCGAGTTCGGACCCGAACTAAAGGCCATCTGACCCAATGCACCGAGGAGGACCAGCCCCGTCACCTGACAGCCCAGTCCAGTCACCCTGTTCGGCCCGGCCTGACCCCGCTCGAACTGATATGACCGTTCCGCAGCTGTGACCGGTCTTCCAGCCCGGCTCGGTTATTTTGCCGACCTGTGTTTCGGACGAATTAGAGGGATGACATGGCCGAGCCGAGCAGAACATGGCCGTCCAGGAACCCCTTAACCGGCCTGTTGATACTTCAATGAAACCAGCTTCCTAGGACTCAAAATGGAGGTAGAGCTCGAATCAAGTCTTCCTGAAATGCCAACGTGAGCAAAAGCCGACCTTATTTGACCGGCTCGGCCAGAATGACCGACCTTCCGCATCTCATCAGAGGCAAAGCCGACCTGACCTAACCGACCTGATTGCAGCTCGGATAGCGACTGATAGAGTCTCCTTACCTAGAAATGTCTAAAAATTAGAATATAAAAAGAGCTCGGCTCGGTTTGTAATAGCATGGGACAGGGAGCATCTAGCCCTGGCCCTATAGGGACAAGATCCCCTGACTCGGGGGATGCTGTCCAAGTGAAGAGTCTATAAATAAGACCCTTCAAACATTTGAAAGGGGGATTTTGGAAAAAGAGAAAAAAAAGACAAGTGTTCTACATTCCCTTGAACTTCCTACCTCAATTGACCTAGCTCTTTTAACTTGGCTAATTAAGTTGGGCTAGAAAGACAATCAATTCGAGTGTTTGACTGAGATTACGAACCAGCCGTAAATCGACGTCAACACACTTCATGACAAGAATACGAGTTTCTAATTCTTCACTTTCTAGCTAAAATGTGAAATAAAATTGGGGGTATAGACAATTAATAACTAATTAAAAGAGCCCTTAAAATATCACAAACTAATTGTTGTTTGTTAGTGTTAGTGCACTTTTCGTGCTTTACAAATTACACTAATTGATATATTTTTATAAAATTCATATATAATTATTATTACACAAAAATTCATATTAGATGATATCAAAGATATAACTTTGTAAGATAAGATGTTATTTTTATTATTTAAATATGTGTCATCCAAATGAACACAAATATTAGTGGAAAGAAAAATGGTCAGTCCGATTACCTACCAATCATATGTACATTTTAATGTATCAAATGTTATGGTGTTGTATATATAACATAACTATTAATTTCACTTAACAATATTTAAAGAAATGCGATTTCTACACATCAACAGATAATACAATAAAATTATATCATTTTCTAAACAATGTTCACATGCCCATCAATATATCAAATAAAATTAAAAATGCGAGGAGAATATGAGGAAATATAGGGCCCCAAAAACCCTAACTAAGTGAATTACTTAGGCTAATTAATCTCAATCTTGGTTGCTTAGTAATGAATTAACATGTTAATTATAGAATCATAGGTTATAAGTATCTCATGATGAAAAGGTGGCAAAATGTCAAACGAGGACAACTTACTCGAACCCCTCTCCATAACGCACTTTCACTTGTCCACATCAAAATTTTGAGAAAGACCACCTCATTAATTTAAAAGCTATTTAATTTGATTACAATTTAATCAAATTTGGAAAAAGATTTTATCAAGTCTTAAGGTCAAGAAACTAAAATTTCTCATACTTATAATACATTATTCTGTTCAATTAAATGAGTCAAATTGAAATAGAGATTTATATTTTATCGAACTAATATATGAAAGTTTTATCTCAATACAATTTTATTTTATTTTCTTTGTGAACTCAATTACTTTGTATTAAACCAAAACCATTACATTTCCAACGACCACTCATTAATTTCGACATAAAATTTATTATTCATAAATAAAGTAGACAGAAAAAATGAAGAGGAAATTAGAAACAAGAAATGCCACCCAAAATCTTTTATCTACGATCTACCAAAATTAATTATTTATGTTGCACTTTATTTCTTACTTGTGTGTATATATGTGGTTGGTTAGAACAATTGAGAGTGACAATGATACTGACGCCCGACCCTACAACCCATCGGGTCAAAGCAACCCGCCTATATTCGTTATCACTCTAGCACTAACCCGACCCGACCCACATTCATAGTTGTCTCCCTTTATAGTTATACATCATTCTCCCTCTCTCTCTCTCACACACACAGAGTTGTAGCATATATACACACAATACATGCACTAAAGTCTAAACATAGTTGGTGTTGTTTTTTGTAATAATTCGCTCTACTACTGTGTTTACTCGAAAGTGGTACCATCTTCCCTGCTTTCTCAATAGCCGGTGAGTCTGTTTAACCATCTCATTAATATTATTATTATCAAAAAAAGTGTATGTGTTGTCTTTTTTTTTGTTCTGTTATAATTATAATTAGTACATGGGTAATTAGATTAGTGTTGTTTCCATTTTATGGAGTTTCTATATTCCAGAAAGATTTGTCAAGGCTTCAGATATATAGATACACACACACACACACACACTGACATATATATGCATGGAAATGTGTGTGCATATCTGCTGAGAAATTTATGGATGAAGGACGATATTGTATGTGTATGCTTGGGACCAAGACATTTTTCCAGCTGCAAATTCATCCAAATTTGATGAGAAATGAGTTCTTATAAACAAATCACTTGATCATCTCGACATTGACATTAGTGTCGTGAAACTGATTTATTTATTTATTTCCTTCTTTTAGTGGAAGTGTGGTCAATATTTTATTGTTTATTTGTTGCAACAAATGGGGAAAAAGGTGATTTATACATTGAATCGAATGTGGTCAAAATCTTTCAATTATATTTGGCATTTCATCCTATATAGATATTAATCGTACCAAGGCAAATCGAGAATTAGTTTATGAAAATGTATATTTATGCCTAAGAGCGCAAACAGGCAAGTTAATCAATATTTCTATTACAGAATATAATAAGGTTCGTTCTTGGGAGAAGTGAAATTCTGTTAGAAGAAAACAGAAATTGCTTGATTTGGAAGCACAACTTCCTCTTTTTTTCGAAAAGAAAATCTAACTACTAGAATATCCAGAAAGTCTCATTATATGCGGATGAAATGTCTTAGAATGATAGATATATTGTTCCTCGAAATGATAATTGTCTACTGCAATTTGAACATTAATCTTTAAATAATCTGTGGGGAAATTAAGAGCACTCGCCATCATTAGTTTTCTTGTCCCGGATTGAAGATATATAAGAAGACAATGGATCAAAAAACTTGGCTATGGAAGAAAAGATCTACAGAGAAGATCTTAGCAGCTGAGAAAGCAAACAATTATTTAACCAATGATGAAGAAGATGACGATGAAGAAACTGAGGTCCTTTCTACGATTTCTCATTCTATTCATACTGATAAAAACCCTACTTCAAAAGCTTGCTAACTTATTGACATTCAGGCGAAAGAACTCATAACGGAGAATATCGAAATAGAAAGAGATCTCACAACTGCTCTTTCTGATAGTACCTCAAAAGATAGTCTTGCAAAGAAACTTGCACAGGAAGCTATCGCAGGTGATGTGTTTCCATGATGATCTAAATAATTTATTTAGGTTGTGTTTGGATTAAGAGATTTGAAATACAATATTTGAAATAAATGAATTTCAAATCCACTCAAATTAGAGTGCAATTGAAATCCACCAATGCTGCTTAAAAAATAGTTCAAAATGAAGTGATAAATTAATTCAAATCTATACCAATCCAAACACCAAACTATGAATTTCAAATCCTTCCATCCAAACACAACCTAAGGTCGAAAATTCGATCTCTCTCTTTTAATAGGATGGGAGAAAGCGAAGAGGGAAGCGATATCTTTGAAGAAAGATCTCGAAATAGTTAACGAGCAGAAAGCTGCATCTGAAGAAAGATCAAGCCAGTTGGAAGCAGCTTTGAAGGAGTGTATGCAGCAGTTATGTCTCATTCGAGAAGAGCAAGAGAAACGAACTCATGTTGCTGTGATGAAGGCATCGGAAGAGCTTGAGAAAACACACATGGCTCTAAACAAGAAGTTAGTCGAAGCTGGGAAGAGAATTTCGAAATTAGATGGTGAAAATACCCAGTTCTACAGAGCTCTTTCAGGAAAGGATAAGGTGATACAAGAACTAAGCAGATATAGAACTCAGGTAGAAGATGATTTGAATACACTTGTATTGAGAGTAGAGTCTACTGAGAAAGAAAATGCATCTCTCGAATACGAGGTTCGTGTTCTTCAGAAAGAGCTTGATATCCGGAATGAGGAAGGAGAAGTTAATCGAAGAACAGCAGAAATTGCTCAGAAGCAACATCAGGAGAGTGTGAAAAAAGTAGCGAAATTGGAATCGGAATGCCAGAGGCTTCGTCTCCTTGTCCGGAGACGGTTGCCTGGCCCTGCTACTTTGACAAAAATGAAGAATGAAGTTGAAATGATCGGAAAGGATCATGGTGAAACAAGAAGACGAAGATCAAATCCTTCTCTAATTAGCTCGATGGATACACCTAGCAAAAGGATCGATTTTCTTACAGAGCAGTTGCTTAGAATGGAAGAAGAAAACCGAAGTCTCCAATATGAACTTACCAACAAATCAGGCGAATTCCAGTTCTCCAGAAGAGACCAAACGTTGTCTGAGTTCAGTAGCGATGATAAAGCTAGCTGTGCTGAGTCATCTGCTTCTGCTTTAATATCAGAGCTCGAGCATTTCAAAAATGAGAAACAATTAACCACGCCATCACATAGATATATGGGGGCTTCAGAAATGAACCTGATGGATGACTTTGCTGAGATGGAGAAGTTGGCCATAGTTTATCCAACTGCAAGTTCCCATCATTCCTCTGAGGAAGGCAATGCAGTTGATTCCTCAGGAAATAAATCTTTTAACTTAGTATCTGATACAGGAAATGAGAAGAATGATCAGAAACTAGAATTGAATGTGAGGATACCAATACAAAAGATTCTTGAGCTTCTAGAAGGAATAAATCAATTACCTCAAGAAAATGCTGCAGCAGGATCTTTCTCGAGGATGGATGATACCCCAACAGGCTACGTGGTTCGAGTGTTTCAATGGAAAACAGATGAGCTCTCTGCTGTTTTACAGCAATTTTCTCAAAGCTGCAATAATTTGTTGAATGGAAAATGTGATGTTGAAAAGTTTGTTCAACTAGTAGCGTCTAGTTTGGATTGGGTCATGAGCCACTGCTTTTCCCTTCAAGATGTATCGAGCATGAAGGATGCGATCAGGAGTCGTTTGGACTGGGATGAATCCAGAAGTGAGAGCGGTGAAGATGGTGGTGTAGCTAATCACTTTGCAGAATCTACTCGATTGAATATCCAAAGAGAAGATGTGTTACATAATCCCATGGTTTCTCCTCAGAATGGGCATAACACTGAGGCATGTGAACCCAATACGAAAGAAGTGGCCAAAGATATTATAACAGATCAAGCGAATTCAGGATCCTCAACTATTGAATTGGAAGGGAGGGTTCAATCACAAATTGTTCAACTTGAAGACTCTGAAGTTGCCATTCTCAACATGCAATCAGAGAAAGAAACTACAAAACCATCTATAGGAAATAATGGAGATCAAATTGAAAAGTTGAAGTTGATGAAAAATGGCCTGGATATTCAACTTATGGAAACTAATCTTGAACTGGGAAAAGCTTGCCAAAATATTTCACATATGGAGAATGACCTGGGGAATGCTAGCAACCCTTCTGAAAGAAAGAAAGAAGTATGCAATGACCAAAAGACAGAGCCAAACAGGTATGTTTTTAGCTAATTTTTCTTTGGAAACAAATATTTTTGGGATGTCTGTTTCCTGACTTCGTGATGACAGCAGGAGAAGCAAGGAAGGTCAAGATGATGAAAAGCCCTCGCGAGAGACACCTGATGATGTATGTTTTATTGTATGATCTTAAAACAAGTATAAAGATTAATATGGAAATTTCTTAACCTGTACTAAGATTTGACTTTGTAGGATTGGGAAATTACCACAGCTTCAGAAAAATTGGCTGAGTGCCAAGAAACTATCCTAAATATCGGGACGCAATTGAAGGCATTGGCTTCACCTAGAGATGTAGCTCTATTTAATAAGATCAAATCTACACCTGACCATGAAATTACCAGCACACCAACTCGTAGGAGAACCATTAGTAGGCGATTTTCCCTACAAGATCAAATGCTAGAAGAGGATAATGGTAAAATCAGTGCCTCCCCCAGAACCACAGATGATACTCAAATCGGAAACTACAGTTCTGCTGTTGGTACTGATCCGAATGCAATTGGTCATGAGACCGATACAACAGTGGATTTTTCTATGGCAGTTGTCCCCCATAAGAAAAATGAGAGCAGAAGTTTACTGAAGAAGTTATTCATGTGGAAAAAGAAAGGCAAGAAAGGCAACAGAAAGAAAACACTCTTCTCTTAAGCAGCAATAGAGGTGACACTGAAGTTAAGACACAGAAATGATTATGATTACCTGTGTTCTTTGTTGCTGGACCTGGGAAAAAGTTACTCTTCATATTCCAGTACTATCACTGCTGGAGACCTTCATGCAGCATTATAGGAGAAATGTTGCTTGTCAATAGAATATTTCTGATCTGCTCTTTTATGCGATACTCTGTAAGATAAATTTAGCCAATATGTACCAGATAAAGAGTCAGGTGTAAAGGATTTTGCAACAAAAGTGTTAGGAGGTCATAATGAATGGAAACCCCGTTCAGAAGTTTAAGTAGTTTTACAGAATTATTCACTTTGGTTTCAACAATGTTGGTAATTTCTTAAGCATAATTTTTACAAAATTTAGGGTTTCTGATGAAGTGAATCTCAGTACATAAAATAAATGCCAAAATAGCTCAGATGCAGAAATTTTGTTCCCCTGTACAAAATTAGTCTCTGTAAAGAATAAATGTGGCGATGTCATGAAGCCCGGCCTGTCTGTAACAGTCAGCAACCCTCTCTAAACATGCATCCCATGTCCCTTCAACTGATGCTAAATCTAATAAAAAAGCAGCTTCATCCAGTGCAACCTGCAAGTGGATTGATTCTTGAATAAGAAAGGGTGAAACAAGACAAGAGAAACACAACTCAACAACATGTAGTCTACAAGATTCAAAACCTGAGCAGGTTCTTTTCCCCTTTTCAAATCATCTTGCCTTCCCTCATCTGTCACCCTCTCTTTGATATACTCAATTTGCTCGTCATCCCATTGAGCTAAATCAGCAGCTTCCTAATGAGCATAAATAAAAAAAATTATATACATGAAATATGAAGTGGAGAACATGAAAGAAAAGATGAGTTACAAATATTTTTCAATTGTAACCTGATACTTGCAGCCCAGTGTCCACCATGGTGATTTCAGAGCAACCCTTGCTGAATCCTTGGCTTCTAACTGTCGTCCAACTCTGAGTGAGAAACAAGAGTTAAGCGCAACTGAAGCTCTGTAAAAATATTATGTCACGATGTACAGATAAAGGAACAAAAATACAAACTTCAGCAGAATTTCTGAGTTAAAGACGAAGGGACGCCCAAATCCTGGAAAGTGCTCCCTTTTAGTATAGAACTCCCCAGTCACCAGAGCTGAGACCTTACACCAGCATGTGTTGTACATCACCAAAAGGTAATAAAAGCTCTTTACTCAAAAATGCTGCTTTGTCAAAATTATCTTACATGGTCTCCTTTGTCAAAATGCTGCTTAACTTTGTGTTCTAGTATGTCTGGAAACAAACCTACCTGTAACAGAATTAATGCTTTGTTAAATCAGGTATAACTGACATTGAGAGAGGTTTCCCTTTTTGCTACCTTCTTTAAAAGATAGATCTCTATGCTAGACATCTGAGATGCAGCAAAATCACCCTTCTCATAGAACTTATTTCCTGCATCAGCTGAAGCATAAAATAGCTCCTCATTTCTTTCTTGAGAGTTCTTGACATCTTCTTCCACTAAGATTCTGTTGATATATTGTTCAACCTGTTTTAAAAAAAAAATGGCAAGATTTAGTGTACATCCACACGCAAACCCAAGAATTTATCCTTACGCCACAACCAACCTAATCTATAATGTGCTTCTATAAACATACACAGCTTACTCACATTCTTAGCCAAAAGCCACACTCCATATTCACGAACCTCCACTACTGGCATCTCCATCCTGTGCATGTTGGAGAGATTGATTTAATAACAGAAAATACACACTGAGCTTTTTACATAACATACAAATATTACCCAGTAGGAGCAGTTGGCCATCGTAACAATGCAGTTACAGACCCTATATCAGTAAAATCAAGATGGTGGTTAAAAAAGAAATTGCAGTATTAGCATTTTAAACTTACTGAAATACCTCAGTTTTACACGGAAACACACCTGAGCTATTTTTGGACAGGGGAACAGCAAGAGGAATCAAACCTTGCTTTGCCCCAGGAGACATAATTTGTTCACCTGGCAGAATGTAAGATTGGCAAAGATTATAGTGGCTACTGAAATCAGAAAATTGTAGGACACAGTTGGTAAAACTAGCAAATTAGCATAAGTAGAAAAGTAAGAATGAAGGTAAACTCCATTGAATATTATACAAAAATTATACAAGTAGCAAGTTTTTCATGTACTGCAATTAAGGGCTTAGATGAACTTGAGCATCAAATGGTTATTCGAATACTTTCATTTTACAATAGATTGACAACCCATTCGAATAAATTTGAACTAATTTAGAGCGAATCTAGTGGATTGGAAATTCACTCGATAAATTTTTCCGCCAAATTCTCCTCCTAGTTAACTCTGGATTGAAGAAATTGAGGATGGATTTGAAATCCATAGAAGCAAATCCTTTGGTGGTTGTTTGAATTATATGGATTTGAAATTCATCGCTCTCATTTTGAACTAATTCTGAGTGATTTGGGTAGATTTGAAATTCACTCAAATTTAAATGGATTTGAAATTCTAGCATATCAAATTCCTATATCCAAACACAACCTAATTTAAAAGAATTTCTAAACCACCATTTTATGCTCCTGGGATCCCTAAAAGGAGCACTCTATTTTACATTAAACATATTTCAAGTAATTGGAGAATCTCCTTACATAGAAAATATTAAAGTATCAACCACTACACCAAATTTTGAAGACATTCATTTTTTCATCAATATATATTTTCACGCTGCATGCTTCTTAGCTTTATCTACAAGTTATCGATTATCAATTTTCTTTTAACATAAATGAAATCCTGAGGGATATCAAATTTCATTATTTTGCTCTCACTTGTTAGTATGATATTTATTTCTTAAAACAAACAATGGCAGGAACATACCTCTGACCTGAAGTAATTTGAGAAGATGATTCAAATGCTCCGGCGGTTGTGTGGCAGCAACATCTTTTATAAATACTGCATGGTCTGAATTCAACACATACTTGATTCAAATCCGAATTGTTTCACACACTTGAGCGTGTAGAACTGTGTGTGTGGAGCAACACATAATTAATTGTACATTTGTGGATATTTTACACCTGTAAGGAAATGTATGGATAGCATTACCAGAGAAAGATGAGGAGTAGCAGCGAAAGCTGGGTCGACGGTGGCTGAAGAGAATAGCGGGAATGGCGGCGGCGCGTGGAACCCCGAACACCAATCCACCGGAGGCCTTCATATCCGTTGCCAAAAGTAATGGGTCCGGTTTGTGGGTGGATATTGTTTTGCGAGAGTATTGAGGAAAGGATATCATCTTATGGGCTTGGGTAAGTATGGACTCGCTAATGGGCCTGGGTATGCAATAACTCTCTAATGGGCCTGGTCATATATATATATATATATATATATATATATATATATATATATATATATATATATATATAATTTTATTTTTTTTACAACATAAGTGTTTCATTGTTATAATTTTTTTAGAAAATTATGAAAGAGATTCATGTAATGTACAATAATACATATAATTTGTTGAAGATTATTCACCCATTTTATTTTAATTAACTATATTACATTTATACGTAAATATAATGAATGAAATATATATATTTTTTGCTAATTGAAGATTTTATTTTTATAGTATAAAATATGTTCAAATTATTATTTAAATTATATATATATATATATATATATATATATATATAAAATATTGACACATGTGCCACATGTCAGCCTAATTCTTTAACATATTAAATATTTTTTTACAAATTAAATCTATAAGAAATAGAATTTTAAAGCTAATTAATATAATTTTTTTTATATCCCAGTTAATCTATAATACATTAAATGTATAACATAAATTAATATTAAAATTATTTTAATTAAATATAATTAAAAGTTGAAATAATTATATGTAATTAAATTGTTAAATAACATAATTTAGTATTAAAGTTCTTTTAATTATATTTAATTAAAATTTGAAATAATATGATATGTTATTTGAACAATAATAATATTTATGATTATCTTGATGTACCATGAAATTTAAAATACAACCCAAATCATAAATAAATAAAAAAATTACATGTAATACTTAAACATTATTTGAAAATTATAGATGCATATATTGATATACTAATAGAAATATTGATGTATATATGGATGTCGATATAGTAACTTATTGATATCCATATTATTAAGGATGAAGATGTTTGGCAACCTTAATTTACAAATATATCTATACATTTATTGATATTAGTATCAATATATTGTAATATTATAGTACGATATATTCGAAATGTTAGGATTTTTTTTTACCCATTTATCAATGTATACATAATAGCATCTATATATATATATATATATATATATATATAAAAGTGCGGTTTGGTTCTCTCAAGTGATGACACTTGGAGCTCTACAATGTTACCAAATGCCAAGTGTCCCTTAAAAACATTTTATTTATGAAATATCAAAAAATTAATACCAATTAAGTACACATTCCACTACTCTACAAAAAAATAAGTGCTTTGAAAAAAATAAATATGTAGGTTACAAATACTTGGAAGTGATTGCTAATGTTGTATGCCTTTTTCTACATGAAATCCTTGGTTCCAAACTTGAATAATAGTTTTTGTCCAACATTTCAAATTGAAAAAAAAATAAATTAAACAATAATGTTCTTACAAAACTAATGACAGCTAAAAAAACTTAGGATTTGTTTAGATTGGGATGTATATAGATTTGCAAGTTTGAAAGTGGATCATATCGAGAATTGTAGAAAAAAATAGATGATGTTCTATTATTTTATTTTTAAAAATAAAATATTTTTAGTGGGAATTGTAAAAAAGTGGATAAAGTAGAAAAAATAGATTAGAGTTATCGGATTCTGCAAATTCATAAATAACATGATTATGATATTATCCATTCAAAATCCGAATGGGCACATCCCGTCCAAGCACCCCCTCAAACTGTTGGGAAATTGTAATAAAACATTACAACAACAGATGTAACAATTGGTTAAGATTAATAAAAAGAACACAAAAAGAAAACAATTACAAATGAAATCATTATGTAAACCTGATAAAAAGAGCACTCAAAGGCAAAATCGGAACAAAGCAAGTGTCTTCGAGATAAAAATGAGATTTATTCTATATTTTTTAAAGAAAGATATGAAAATACCTAATACAATAGTTAAAACACCTATAAAGAACTAGCAATTAACAATGTTGTGTTAAAGATCAAATAAAAAAACAATGAGAAAAATTATTTTAAGAATATAATAAAAAATATCATGCATAAAAATAAATCAACAAACACTTATAAAATAATATTACTTATAAAATAAAAATTAGATAAGGGTTAAAGATTAAAGTACAACACAAGTAATTTTCCTTTAAATTAAATAATTATTATTTTTAAAAATTTATATATATATATATATATATATATCCTATATATTAAAGTAAGAAAGTTGACAAAAATTACAAGAATGTCATTTTTCCACCTAAAAGTGTCATGTCAATAAAAAGAAATAGTAAATCTTGCTTAATAAGCTATTCTTTAATAATAATTAAAAAAAAAGATCAATCTTATTTTAGAAGCTATTTTATAACTTATATAAAGCTAATAAATGAAGAGACATTAATTTCTCACCAAAAGAGAGATGCATAGAGAATGGAAAAACAAAAGTTATTCAAAGAATGAAGAAAAAAATCATAGATATAATTATTTTTCAAATCTATATGAAACAAAAAAAAATACAAGATTTGCTAAATATTAAAGGTAGAAATATTCTTCTAGATCTTATTGTTTGAAGAGAAAAGAACAATAAAAAATCGTAAATATAATGATTTCTCAAATTTATATAAAATTAAAAAAATGAAAGAATACAAGCTAAAAAAGGTAAAAAAAAATCTTTCAGATCTTATTGTTTCATATCTTCATCTAAGGAGATCCCACCAAATTGTCTTTGTACACTAAACACAAATTGAACAAATAATTTTGTGAGAGAGAAATGAAGAAATGATGCAGGAAAATTATATATGATGATTGAAGTATGAGAGTTAAATATACAAATAAAAAATATAAAATGAAAGATTAATTATTATGATTGAAGGAAATATTATTTTATATAATAATTTTAATTTAACGAAAATATAAAATCAACAAATAAAATAAAAAATATTTAAAAATAAAATTAACAATTAAAATTATTAAAGTTATATGACAATTCATGCAATACACATGAGTAATATGAAAAATCATTTGTATATGGTACATGTTTTAAATTAAAATAATAAAATATGTTATGAATAATCTGTTAGTTTATGCGACTTCATTATATTATTACAAATTACAAATATTAACACGATAAATAATAAACCGCGCATCACGCGAGTGGACTGCTAGTATATATATATATATATATATATATATGTGGTGTTACTTTATCCACTAAAAAACCGAAATCATACCAATTCGTTTACTCAAAGTGAACCGCCGACGTGCCCCCACCCCCAACCTGACCCTCGTCGTTCTTTCACTCTCAGAATTTCAGACTTTTGTCATCAGATTGGATCTCTCAAATTGTGTCACGTGTGTTTTCCAAATGAACATTGGGCAGATATTTGGTGCTTTGAAATGTTGACACATAAGCAAATAGATTATATGTTACATTTTCTTAAATGCCAGTCAATTCCTAAATATTAATTCCCTTAAAATCATTTTATTTATGAAATATCAAAAAATTAATATCAATTAAATACATACTCCACTACTCTACAAAAAATAAGTGCTTTGAAAAAAATATATGTAAGTTACAAATGCTTGGAAGAGATTGCTAATGTTGTATGCCTTTTTCTATATGAAATCTTTGGTTTCAAACTTCAATAATAGTTTTTGTACAACAATTCAAAAAAAAAAAAAAAAAAGGTAAACAATAATGTTCTTGCAAAATTAACGACATTAACAAAAAATAGGTGCTAAAAAACGTAGGATATGTTTATATTAGGACGTATATAGATTTGCAAGTTTGAAAGTGGATCATATCGGGAATTGTGGAAAAAATAGATGATGTCCTATTATTTTATTTAAAAAAATATTTTTAATGGTAATTGTAAAAAAAAAAGGATAAAGTAGAAAAAAATAGATTAGACTTATAGGATCCTGCAAATTAATAAATAACATGATTATGATATTATCCATTCAAAATCAGGATGAGCACATCCAGTCCAAGCACCCCCTTAGACCATCGGGAAATTGTAAAAAAACACTGCAACAACAGATGTAACAATTGGTTAAGATTAATAAAAAGAACAAAAAAAGAAAACAATTACAAATGAAATCATTATGTAAACCTGTTAAAAAGAGTACTCAAAGGCAAAATCGGAACAAAACAGGTGCCTTCGAGCGATAAAAATGAGATTTATTTTATATTTTTTAAAGAAAGATATGAAAATACCTAATACAATAGTTAAAACACATATAAAGAACTAACAATTAACAATGTTGTGCTAAATATCAAATGAAAAAAAAAACAATAAAAAAGATTATTTTAAGAATAAAAAAAATTATACATAAAAATAAATCAACAAAAATATATAAAATAAAAAAAATTAGATAAGTGTTAAATGAAGCTCGTGCATTTACACGGGTTCAAACCTAGTATATAGTTGAAATGGTGGAATTCCGAAAAAGTTTTCTCTTAGTAACTCTAAATCTTTATATATTTAAATACCTTTTGAAAATATATGAATAGTCGAGTGTAAACTTCATATGTTTTCCACTAATGTTGTAAACTTAGTAACGTAGATTTAGTAATTCTTCCGAGCATTTTGACACCGCTATCATACGTTTAAGTCGGCTATCTAATATATATATATATGTTAGGTGGATTTTTGAAGCTACTTTTGAAGTTTCAATGAAGTTAATGAAGAAGTAGAAGAAGATCTTTAATGTATATATGTGTGTAATGTATGTCAAATGAGGTGTTTTTAGTTATTAAATTAGGTGAGTGTATTTTGAATGTATTTTTTATTTAATTTTTGTTTTTTTTTTATAAATTCAATAATAAGGATATGATTGTCTTTATCTATATAATTTTATTTACATTAGTTTTAAGACTCCTGTGCAGCTGATGCACACATGTACTCGAGTCGGGTCTGGATGCCGGTTGATCTAGATCCACACACTTTTTTTTTTTGGTCTTGACATCTATGTTATGTTAGTTTTACCTTTATATTATATTAGTCATACATTTATGTCCAAATATCATATCTTTATTTAATAATTTCAACTCTAAAAAAACCCTAATTTCGTCACAATTTGTACATGTTTCCCTTTATGTGATAATACTCATATTTTTATATGATATTACTTATATCTTTATATCAACATAGTCATACCTTTATACAATATATAAATGTACAACCAACATAACTAAAATATATATTTAACATAACTAAAAGATATGACTGTTATAACTAAAAGGTATGACTATTATAACTAAAATAAATGAAAAGATAGTACAACCAGCCTTACAAAAGGTATGACTAACATAACTAAAAAATATGACTAACACTATTAAAATGTATAGTTAATATAACATAAAAATCTGACACCTGAGAGCATGTTTGAGCGGATTTTGTCCGCGACCTAGTGGCGCGTGTAGGCGCTTGCGGGCGCGTACGAATGCGTGACAGACCGGGTCGACCCGAGTGCACGGATTTAGGGTCCGTGCACCAGATGCACAAAAGATTTTGTTTAATTTTAATGAGGTGTGTTAAGTAAATGATGGGTTATATAGCCCCACCCATTTTAAATATCACATCCCAAACAACCTTAATCAAAATTGTTTGGAAGTTGGATAAAGTACATGCTTTTATCAACAAATGGCTAATTAGATTATACAAAGTCATTGTAACATAACACTAATCAAGAAATAGAAAAAAAATTGAGAACACTTAGAAAATGGTGGATAGATAATAAAAAGGGTGGGACTAAATGCACCCCACAATATTCTAAGGGCATCCCATCAATACACTATGGGGTGTTTTGGATTTAGTGCATTGATGGGGTGCCCTTAGAACATTGTGGGGTGCCTTTAGTCTCACCCTGATAAAAATGTGAAAAGTCTCTCTTAGTATATGGGAATGGCAATGCAGTAGTAGTAGTAGGTTGGCCTAAAATTCACCAGCAAAGTGGAATCTTGGCCAGCGATTTTGTTCCAATTCCCAAGCACAAAATAAAACCGCCGCGAAGAAAAGTAAAAGGCAAGTACATAAAAAGGGAGGGGAGACCAATACTGAAAAGCGCTATCTCCAGGCCCACCACATCCGCCACCTCTTCTCTCAATATCCATTTTTAGGGTTTTCAAATTCCAAGCGCCAATTCTCGATTACGCCTCGGCTTTGCATGACTCGGATCTTCAATCCGACCTCCATTGCCGGATCGAGCCTCGCGCCGCCTCTTCTGCTCCCTCACCGGCAATGTCGGCGCACAAAGACTCCCCCTCCGCTTCCGGATCCGACCTGCCTGTAATTCTCCTAATCGCCCCTCTTTTCACCTGCATTTTGTTCGCGACTGTCTTTTGTTGTTTATGCTGGTTGTGCTTTGGGTTTTTCAATTTATCTTTGCGGTCGATGAGATTTGAGAGATAGTTTGTATAATTTTATGTATCTGCTTTGTCTTTTTTATGATGAAGATTGAATGGGAAGGTACATTGCGTTTTTTGATTGATGAAGCTCCAGTCCGTGTTAGTTCTGTTTGAAATTAATTTAAGGAGGATTTTTGTGGTAATGATGGCAGGCTTTAAGTAGAGTAATTTGATGATTTGGTCTCACTTTGACATTGTAACTTTGGCTTATTTTATATTAATATATTGGTGTGTTTTAGTGCATGTATAGAATTTTAGTAAGTCTGTTAATGTTCAATTGTAGTTTTAGGCTTTTAGCAGAATATGTGATGGAGATTTCTGACTTGTAGTATAATCTCATAGGTGCACACTCATTTTGTTCTTATGGTGGGTGATGAGTATTGAGTAGAACTATTACCTGAAATCCATCTCCCACTCTAGATTGGATTACCTAAACTTTCCATTTTTGCTTGGAGGATGATCTGTTGTGATAAATAATAATTATAGAAAGTATCTTGATTAGGAAAATAATTTATTTGATGTGTGATATTCTAGTTACAAGAGATAAGACTTCAATTGGCACACCAAAACGAATAATTAACTCCATATCAACTAATGACATAGATATCATACCACCTGTTCATCTGTTCATATACTGAGTGACTGAGTTTGAATACATTCTTGTGCTTCAATCTGTATCTTGTTTGTTTGTTTGTTTTTTTTTTTTTCCTCCAGATTTATCTGAATTGTATGCTTCACTTAACAATATCTCTCTTACAAGATTCTTGTTTCATTTGTGTCCAGAGTTTGATTGATAAACACAACTTGATATTGAACCTTCTTACTTATGTCTACATGATCTCTGTGATTTATAACTTCTTGTTGGACTTGTTGCTGCTTGTGCAGATTTCTGAAGACCAAGAAACAGGGTCGGCAGAACAGGAAATTATAGCCGTAATTGAGTCTTTAAAGAAAAAAGTTGCTTCTGATCGATGTGCCTATATAAAGGTGCACTCATGCTATGCATAATCTTTAACTATCAGTGATCGCTAAGTTCATAGTAATATCTGAAAATCTTAGTTTTTCATTCTTTGGCCTCCCAGAAACGTATTGAAGATAATGCTGAGAAAGTGCTCGATGTTACGAAAAATAGTTATAAGCTATCAATGGAAAGAAGAAATTTTAAGATTATTTGTGGTGATGGAAGTGGAGATTTACTGGCAAAGAGGCAGAAAGATGCAATTGATATGCATAATGGTATTGGCACAAGCAATGGAGATAATGAAAGCTGTAGTTCTCAGGAAGATGGATATGCGCCTTCAGCAATTCTTTTAGGATCAAGTATTGCCGTGAAAAATGCCGTCCGTCCCATCAAGCTGCCAGAAGTGCAAAGATTACCACCATATACTACATGGATCTTTTTGGATAGGTGAGTCAGGATCTAAATTACATTATGGAAAGAAGTGTACTACTTAATAGCATTATGCTTCACTTAATTGAAACTCTTTTCTGATTCAGTTCTGATGATTTGCGAAGAATTCTCAGTTTCATGTTGCAGCAACTGAAACTATGATATACTCATTCTTTCTGATAGTATTCGTTATCTAAGTTATGTGGAAATTTTTAGGGGCATAACTAGAAGAACACAGCCTGAGTCCATGTAGGTTGTGATAAAAACTTTTTTGGATTTATAGGATTGGTCCCCATAGTTATAAATCTTTTTTTGCTGCTTCCTTCTGTCCTCTTGTTGAGTCTTGTATTTAAATATTTAGTCTGGTCAAATGCAAATTGATCTGACAACTGGGCAGATATTTGTAGTGGCATAATATCACTTTAATTTTTGAACGAGAATGAGTTATTACTGACATTTTTTTCCTACCTGTTTCTCATTGATGTTTGCTGTTTATTTTCCCTCATATACCTGTTTCTCTCCAAGTTTATTTCATCGCTCTTCCTTTTGGTTGCATATAAGTCCTACTCTATATTGAGGGGATAAAGAATTCAACCAAATTAAAACACATCGTCTCTATTTTTCTACCTTAACTTCATACAGAGACAAGTCTAAGTAGATCAAGTAAAAGAACTGTGGAAACAAGTTGAGGCTAAATACGGAAACTGAAGCTTGATTTAACTTATGATTCACTAAATGTAGCGGGTGGGGATTTCTGAAAATGATGTCATTTTGGAAATGAGGATGCATCACACTTCATAAGAAGATAACTTGTGAGTTGTGATACTCATTAGTTATATTCTTTGCCACGGAACTCAATTAAAAAATCACATGTTGCCTCCTCTTAATTATTTTGCCCTTTTCTTTTGGGTTCATATAACATTTTCATTAGTAAAAAAATCATAGGGTACATAGCAATAGCTCCATTATCTTGATTACTGGTTTATGATACTCCTAATGTGAAATTATTTTTGAAATTGGTTGAGTTTCAATTCGATTGGCCTTAGGAGGGGAACCACATGACTTGAGATACTGAACTCCATATCTTGTATGGTTCAAAATTTTGTAAATGAATGAAACAAGCTTCTTATAAATCTGTCATGGTTTCTTCAGTTTCATAAACTGTAGTGTATTATTGAAAATATTGCTCTTAAATAATTCTTCTTGATCTTCAAATATGCTCTTTTCTGTTATTAGTGATATCAGCGCTAGTATTTTACTGTTTAGTTTCTTCTGATGTGGTAATCCTTTTCTTTTGTATTGTGCAGAAATCAGAGAATGACAGAGGATCAATCTGTGGTTGGCAGAAGGCGTATTTATTATGACCAGAGTGGTGGAGAAGCTCTGATTTGTAGTGACAGTGAGGAAGAAGCGGTTGACGATGAAGAAGAAAAGAGAGAGTTTGTAGAATCTGAAGATTATATTTTGCGGTTGGTATATTTGTTGCAGAATTTGTAGTCTCATTTTGGCATTTCTTTGTTTATTTTTCTGTCTTAAAATTGCATTTAGTGCTTCAAGTGACACTGCTATGTTACGTTGATATTTTCTCTTGCATCTCTATGTTTGCTAATATAATTTTTGTGATATGTATCTTTTATTCATGTTTGGTTTGGGTCTGGTGATTGTTCCTGGTTTCTCCGTGTTTGACTACTGTTTATTGGTCCATATAAGTTATTCCAAAAGTTGTCTGACTGTATTGTTAAGCAGCAACATAGAGACTGTCTTTTTTGTCCCTGTCCACCGTCTTTTTTTTTTTCTGGTCCTCTGAAAATGTTGTTCAGCTTTGAACATATGTTTTGACCATACACCATGGTGAAATATTATCCATATAGTGGGTGAAGGGCTTAGTTGTTGTCCATGTAGAAGCTAGTTGGAGGGTTGGAATGAAAAAAGTCAAGTGTTTTATTTGGTGATTTTTCTTTATACATCCCAATATTTAATTGATTTGTTGATTTCCATAATTGATATTTTAGGATATGTTGTCATTCTGTCTAGTTATCTTAAATGAAATAAAGTGTAATTTCTCAGTTGCTATATTTGTGATGAAACTGGAATTGACAGTTTCTAATTTTGCGTATTTGATTAACTAATTTTTCTTTTGGACTTGGGTAATATGGAAATTATTTGGAACTGATATGATACCTTTTTTTTTGGACATTTTTTTCATTTTTCAGAACAACCATAAAAATGGTGGGTTTTTCTGATATGACATTGGATGTGTTGGCCCAGTGTCTATCTAGAAAATCTTCTGACCTGAAGGTATGCACTTAACTAGAGATCATGTGGGTTTCTTGATCCTTTCGTTGGCATTTGTGCTCCTTTATTATGTGGAAAAGAAAAGAAAAACTGGTCATAGTGAGCACTTTGGTCCAGCTGTTTCCCATTTGTGTTTTGCTGGCTTTACAGAGATAAACCACCATCGAACATCTTATACAGGCAAGATATGAAGATTATATCAAGAGTAACTATGCAATGTCTCTTGTGAACAATGGAAATGTTGAAGGCTTTGTGAATCCATATATTGATAAAGATCTTGATGCTGCTTTGGACTCATTTGACAATCTGTTTTGTCGTCGTTGCCTAGTAAGCAAGAAATATTCTCCTTTCATCTCTTTGTTTTGCAGGGAACAGCAATTTACTTATCCATACATTGTTTTCATCATAGTTCTCTTCACATTTAAAGTCTTTCTCCTTTGTGGCAGGTTTTTGACTGTAGACTACATGGATGTTCTCAGGATCTTGTCTTTCCTGTAAGTCATTCATCTCAGTAAATATAGGTCATAGTTGTCACAGTGCTGAATGGGTTCCTAAAATGTTCTTGTCCCTTTAGGCGGAGAAACCTTTACCATGGTCATGTCCAGATGTGGAGAAGGAACCATGTGGCCCATGTTGCCATCGATTGGTATGCTGTCTTTTGTTGTTTTTGCTTTACTTTTGACTAGTAGGCTATTATGGTCAAGTTTGATTTTTTACTCCATGCCTTTCCTCTAATGGTGGTTCTTGGATCCCCTTTGGACTAGCTGTATTATTATATAGTGTGCATAAACAGATTTTTCTCCTTTTTTCATTTACTCATTTTCTTCAGCACTTATTAATTAACTGCTTCAGGTCCTTGAGTTAGAGGGGATGAGCTCCAGGCAAGCAAGTTTTGAAGAAAAAATTGCCCTTGTATCTCATGCTGCCACTATGCAAACTCAAAAGAGGAAACAAGGAGGTACATCCCTCAGGAAGAAATCAAAGTCTTGCCAAAGTGATAGTGCTTCTTCTTCAGAATTAAAACCTATTAATGATGTCACTTCATCAGTGAAGAGTGCATCTGCTGGAAAATCTGGAGGTGACAAACGAAGTAGCAAGAGAATAGCTGAAAATGTTCTTGTTGCAAAAAAGAAAAAGCAGAAGAAACTGGCAGCATCTGATTCTGATTCAGTTGCTGGTGGTGGTCTGAATTTGAAAGATTTAAATATTCGGGCAAATTCACGTCGAGAAAATGAAGATAATAGTTCTTCACAGAAAGTGAAATCTCAAAGTTCTAGAAAGTCCAGAAGGAAAGAGTCTCCAGTTACAGACTTCAACAAGTCTTTGCAGGAAGAGGCAGCTAGTGGTGCATCAAATGAGAGTGAGAGTAATCAACCCCTGACTAGCAGTGGTGACACCTTAAAGAAAGAAGAGATTGTTGAAGAGAGTATGTATAAACAAGATATGACAGACAACAGATGTTGGAAACCATTTGAGAAGGCACTGTATGAAAAGGGTATCCAAATTTTTGGCCGCAACAGGTCACACCCTATCTTTATTTTGCTTGTTTTATGTGTATTTTGTCTTCTATGTCTGAAGTTACTTCTATGAGTTTTGGCATCATCTCTCTACTCATATCTAATCAACAAACTAGTATGCCATGGTTCCTTAGTTGATTGCAATTTTATGCTGAATATTATGCTTTAGCACAACCAAGTTTGACTGCATATTTGCATGTTGGCTTGCTTATAAACTTTAGATCTGCATCTCAGTTTATAAAATGGATTTGCTGGATTAGATTAGGTTTCAATACTGTGCTCTGAGTTGGTTTATGTCGTGCAGCTGTATGATTGCTAGGAACCTCATGAGTGGCTTGAAGAGTTGTTCAGAGATCTTCAAATACATGCATCATTCTGAGAAAAAAAATTTCTCTCGAGACGGTGATGGGATGACCCTTTCTGATGGCTGTTTAAAAGCTGATGGTACTGAAGCTGTGGTAAGTCCCTTTTCTATTCATTTGTTTGTCTGTTGGGCTATAAACTTGTGAAAAATATTTTTACATGTTCATTTTGTGCAAGTAGGGTGGTGGTGCACGAAGAAGATCAAGATTTTTACGAAGAAAAGGAAGAGTCCGTCGCCTAAAGTACACATGGAAATCTGCTGGTTACCAATCTTTTAGGAAGAGAATTTCTGAAAGAAAGGACCAGCCTTGTCGGCAGTACAATCCATGTGGATGCCAAACTGCATGTGGAAAAACATGCCCATGTCTTGTTAATGGCACCTGCTGTGAAAAATACTGCGGGTGAGTTGACTAATTCCTGCTATTGAATTATGTGTTGTCACTTATATTTGAGTTTTTTGGTAAGAGATTTAAATCTCAGATTCACTTCCCTCTACTTTCTTGTGTCTTTAGTTTCTTTTGTTCTTAATTTCAAATTAACAGTGTTGAGGCTCCAGCTTAGTTGAGTATTCTTTAGTCTTTTGGCTCAACTGCCAATTATATGGTGTATCATATTATATTCTTTGTGTCAGATGTCCAAAGAGTTGCAAGAATCGGTTCAGAGGCTGTCACTGTGCGAAGAGCCAGTGTCGTAGTCGTCAATGCCCGTGCTTTGCTGCTGATAGGGAGTGTGATCCAGATGTTTGCCGGAATTGCTGGATAAGGTGAGACATCATGAACTGGTTAAAGTTTTCTGAAATGAAGTTGGGAAGTTCATTGAAGTGGGTCCCAGAATATTAATAGACTTTGAGAACTGCTTTATAATGCATATGGGGAAGCCTGCTCTGTCTTAGAAGTTAGAGTGATTTTTTTCGTTAAAGAGACCTGGTGATCATTTACAAGAGAAGATTCCCTGATCAACTTTCAAATTGATTAAAGTTTAAGCACAATTTAGAGAGTGTTTGCAAGAACTTAAAAGTGATCATCTGTATTATGATTTATGTTAAGTTATTTGGAGTGTTTTCATTCATCAGATTCTGCTTAAATAAAGCTGAAAAAAACAGATTTTCTAAAGGAACAAGAACCCTGCTTCAAACTGATTATAAGCAATTATACTATAGTTTATAGATAAAATCACTTCCTCAAAAACACAATTTTTTTGCAAACACTCCTTTACCGTATCATTGTGTTCCTGATAGCATTGACCTACAAATGAATGTTTTATTCATTTCCAATATTCTTCTAAAGGCACAAATGTATGCACAATCATCAGTTTGAAGCTCTTTAAAGTAATTGCTCACCAGATGACATAATATGATTTATTCACACGATCATGATGTCATCTATACATCACAGATTTTCTCAATAAGTTTGAACCCTTCTATATTGAAACTGCTTTTGAAGTTGTTAGTGAGGATGACGTGAAGTAGTAATACTTCATTTTCATATTAATGTTGGGTAATTAGAAGCTACTTGTTCTTAAAGATTAACTGATTCTACGTTATGTTTCAGATTTTTATTAATTTTTTATGTGAGATATTTACTTGTCTAAATTCATTAAATCATCCTACAGACTCAGTTCAAGTCCTGCTGGTTTATGGTGAAATATGTTCACAAATCAAGAAAAAATTGTAAATGAGGTTTATGCAGTTCATTTATCACCCACTTAATGACTTTGTTAAGTGTGGGTGGGTATGGGTGGTGGCTTTCCCATTTACACCCGTACAGCTGAGCCTGGTCAGTCTATTTATTGGCTTGAAATTATATTCAAGGCAGGTGGCTGGTGGATACATGGTAGCTTATGGCATAAACCATTTTTTATATTAATAAGAATCAGAACATTTTATTATCTGGTGAAAATGCTTAGGCATAAATCTAGAATGTAGGAGAGCACATAACACAACGTTCAGCATTTGTCTGTGAGTTGCTTTGTTATAGTAACTGTTTCTGTTGAATTTTGTATAGTCTCTGCTAGGTAATTATTTGAATTTGTTTATTGAAAGAACTCAATATTTTGAAGGTTTTTGAGATGGTCTCAGTTAGAGATTGAACTGTTTTTGTCCTGATTCAACATTTTCTTCACATACGGAATTGTGCTCACCAGCAGTGCTTAATCTATTTCTTGTTTGATGGTGCTTCCTGTGATGATTTAATTTGAGAATGCAAACTTGGTTGTGATCTCCAATGTTAAGTGTGTCCACAAGCCTTTTTAATTAAATCTAGAATGTAGGAGAGCACATAACACAACGTTCAGTATTTGTCTGTGAGTTGCTTTGTTATAGCAACTGTTTCTGTTAAAATCTGTATATTGTCTCTGCTAGGTAATTATTTAAATTTGTTTATTGTAATCTGCTGAGAATTAATTGCAAAGCCTGATACCAAGCAAATGGTAGTGGTTTAATGGCATCAAAATTCTGAAATTGATCTGCAATGGTTCAGCAAGTCTTTGGACCACTTGCTATCTTGTTCAAACTTTGTATATTGAAATTCTGATAATTTGAAGTGAATAAAATTTGGTTCAATTATGTTATTGGTGATCTTTCCGTACGCAGCTGAGTATTGATTCAATGAACTTGTCAGAAACTAGGTTTATCATAGTTCGTAGTCGTCTCTATGCGCAGAATAGTTTCTATCTAGCAAAGTAGTTATACTATTTCATTTGTTTTGACAGTTGTGGTGATGGCACTCTTGGGGTGCCTTATCAAAGAGGTGATAATTACGAATGCAGGAATATGAAGCTTCTTTTAAAACAACAACAGAGGGTAATTATGTCGCTATCCTCTTTGATCTACCTTTTGTACTCAAATTGATTTTTAGTTGATTTTGTTTCATCTTGCTGATCTTCCCATAAGAGAGTTGTTACAGCCGGCATACCAGTACAGTAGTACTAAAGTGCATGCTTATCTTTGGATCTCATGCATTTTTCATATGTGCATGTACAAGCTTTGACATGGTTTGTATACTGTTTGACCACTCTCAAACTCTACTGAAATGTTAATGCCCCCTGAAAGAACTCAATATTTTGAAGGTTTTTGAGATGGTCTCAGTTAGAAATTGAACTGTTTTTGGCCTGATTCAACATTTTCTTCACATACGGAATTGCGCTCACCAGCAGTGCTTAATCTATTTCTTGTTTGATGGTGCTTCCTGTGATGATTTAATTTGAGAATGCAAACTTGGTTGTGATCTCCAATGTTAAGTGTCACAATGCTTTTTAATTAATCGAGTTCATGTGAAGGTTTAGTGTTTGGACAGTGCATTATTTTCTTTCTTTTCTGTTGTTTCAGTTTATTCTTCTCTCTCTCTCTCAATAATAATTTATGGTTTAAGAACTTTATCCAATTCTGCCAGGAGGTCTGTTAATTTGATGTGTGGAGTGGTGCATTGCAGATAGCTGTTTTAGCACATTTCTTGAGAAGGATGATGAATGTTAAATCTCTTATATTTTTATTTACCCCATCAAATTCTGTGTTTGGTCCTCAGACTAGTAGAATCTGACTGGGTTCTCCTGTAGATGTTGGAGAGTCAACTTCATATCCAATAATAATGCTTGTTGAGTTCATTTTAGGTTTTGCTGGGAAGATCTGACATATCTGGCTGGGGAGCTTTCTTGAAGGTAATTTTAGAATATACTGATGTTTGGCTTCAGGAATTTCTTCTTTCTGTTTCAAAACTCACACATACTCGGAATGGCAGAATAGTGTTGGCAAGCACGAATACCTTGGCGAATACACTGGTGAACTGATTTCGCACCGTGAAGCTGACAAGCGTGGAAAGATCTATGATCGTGAAAATTCGTCATTTCTCTTTAATCTAAATGATCAGGCATGATAAAACTTACACTGTCAAAGTTGTTCCTTTCTATACAATTGCACCCCCCCCCCCCCCAAACGAAAAGACATAATAGAAACTGGCTTAAATGACGATTCTTTGTTCATGATCAGTTTGTGCTTGATGCTTACCGAAAGGGCGACAAACTGAAGTTTGCGAATCATTCTCCTGATCCAAATTGCTATGCTAAGGTAACTGGTGCAAAATAAATGATGCCTTAGGCATACAAATCACTCTTCCTTGCATGATTATGTTGGTATGTTTAGTACTCTGTACATGATGCAGTAATATACACGTCCCCAGAAGTAGGGGCATTACTTCAGAAAGTGATCTACGACCATGGTTTAATAAATTATATTTCTTGCAATAATATATTGCTTGAAACATTATCTTTTATTTCTTCACCAATCTCTGGTTATATTTACTCAGATCTCCTTACATTGCAGGTCATCATGGTGGCTGGAGACCACAGGGTCGGCATATTTGCCAAAGAACGGATTGGTGCTGGAGAAGAACTGTTTTATGATTATCGTTATGAGCCCGATAGGGCTCCAGCTTGGGCCAAAAAGCCCGAGGCATCTGGAGCCAAGAGAGAAGACGGTGCTCCTTCAAATGGTCGTGCTAAGAAGCACACTTAACCAAATATTCATGTCTGAAGATTGATTTTTGTCTTCCTTTCCTGATACAAAAACATGGTTGAATACCTTGTGGCTGAAAATTCTAATCATTTAGTTGCTGGAGACGAGGTAAAAAAGCAGGCATCTCCAGAGTAACCTAAACCGATTCTTTTTTGCTCGTGGTTACAACATTACTGCTGAGTATATACTCATCAAGACGGGAAAGAATACTGGCATAGACCTTTTTTAATTTAAATTCTTATGTAACATGCGTCCCTTGCTACTATTCTTTTAGGAAAATCACATTTCGTTACATTGTATTTATTGTGATACTCTGTTTAGCAATTCCTATTTATGACAATTCTTCACTGCGACCCAACTACACTGTTTTGTGCTGATTCTTGCTTGTTCTATGACATCTTAATGTGGCTTTGCTGTTTCTAGAACCTCTATTATCCGACATCAACTTTGGTTACACCTTTCCACTGTTAACTTGTTTTAGTAGTCAATGATTGCATTGTAGGCTATGGCTGTTATTTATTTTTTTGAGCAATGCTGCTGGATTTAATATAAATGTGGGTATTCTAAATCCATTCAAATGTTAACTTGTGTTTGATGTTTCTAGATTGTATGCATGGATCTATTAAATGATGTTTCTAGGCTACTTCACGGACCACACCAGGGTACATACCCAATTCCTGTGAGATTCTGACATTTGTATTGAAATTTCAAAATAATCATAATACAAATGTTATTTTAAGTTACTCATGTCAATTACATGAAATTGGATAACAAACGGTAACAACAATTGGGAAACAGAAAACAGTCTAAAAAACCATACTTGTTTGCAAAGCAGAGCAAGGCTTCATTATTTCTAAAGTGCCTCATGTTGTGTATTCTAGATCACAGATAGACTAATTATATATCCTTTTTAACCTCTAAATTGATCAGTAATTCACTTCATTGATTACTATATATATTATTCCAAAGAGAGAAAATTAAATAATAATTGAACCAAATAAATAAAGTATAAAATGAACTCCACCACAAATATATTAATATTAAGCAAAAACACACCATGACCAACAAGCATCCTATATTAATATTAAGCAAAAAACACACAGCATGACCAACAAGCATCCTATATTAATATTAAGCAAAAACACACAGCATGACCAAGAAGCATCCAATACAGTAGTTTCTTATGGACAGACATAAAAGAAGAAACAAACATCCAACACAGTTTGTCATGGACAGAGACTCAAGTGGCTGATACAAACTTAAGATATGTGAGAGTAGTGTGATGATGAATGAGCAAGTGCAAGTGGTAATACTGCAGGTGGTATCGAGTTTGGCAAGATGAGTGACACAAGCATCAATCAATACACGATTATCTTGTTCCAAAGGCTCTATATCAGAGTCAGGAAACGATGATACTTTTCAAGTGATTTAAGATCCAAAATAAACATTCCGGAGAGATGCTCATCGATGAAACTATATATGCATCAACGCTCATGTTGTACGGATGACTTTGATTATAGTGAGAGGTTATTTCAGGGAGTTTTTCCCAGGAGTTGGTCAAAGGATCTTACATCTCAAAATGAGTTTCACCAGCTTCTTCTAGATCTATAAACTCCAACCTAATATACAAAATGGGTGTATCCAGCCCCATCCACATCACCTATTGTATTTGTATTCCATGAATTCAAATCCAAATCCACCAAATATATTTGGTATTCATCACCGAATTCCTCGTCGGCATGCCTTGACGATGTTGGAGGAGATTTTGTATCCATACCAATTCAAACGGGAAAAAATCAATTAAGGCCCGTAGGAATTGCTGCAGGCCAAATTTGGCCCAACCCATGATTCTGTTTACATATTAACAGAGATACCACGAGCCTTGCATGTGGTCGTTGAGTATCTTTTCCCACCAGCAGTGATTTTTAATGGTTTCTGTTAACCTAACTAACAGATAGGGTTAAATTTGATTATTTTTTGATCACTTTTGATATTAGGGGCCAAATTCGGCCTGCGGCAATTCCTAAGGGGCCAAAAATGATTTTTTCCCCAATTCAAACTAGTCCCTACATACAATCAAAAGTAGCATAGAATGGGATTAAAAAACAAGATTATGACTAGTCTTGAATCAATTAATCCAATACGTGTAATGCTATTCCACAACCCATCCATAACAATTTTAGGAATTTCAAAACCCAGATTATTGAAACAAAACTACAATTCATCCATAACTCTTTTCTTACAATTTTAAGCATCAACTTCAATTGACATGAGATACGTACAGAGACGGACCCATGTAGGGGCAAGGGGTACTGGGGACCTGAAATTTTCCAAAAAATATAAGAGTATTTTAGTAATTTCATGTTTTAATTAAAAAATAAATATTAATTTTCATGATTTAATTTAACATTCTCATCCATTCATCTATTTCTTTTTAACTTTTATTTGTATTTGTTTATGAATATTTTTGTCATTAGTTAAATATTTTCTTGCTCAATCCTCCTTTATAATTAATTTAAGCACAAAATTTATCTTATTATTTTGTTTAATTTAACTGAAATTTGTTTTATTTTTTATCGTTAGATTTCATCTATTTATTTATCCCGTTTGTTGCCAACAATATGTTATTGAGTATTGAGGGTTTCCATTTACTTTATCAAAAAATTAAGCGATTTAAGATAATTTCTTTGAGTATGATAAGGTTTTTCCATTGACATTGTGTGAGCATTTTAGTATTAAGAATAAATAAATTAGAAAATGTAGATATGTGTTCTTCTTCATCTTTTTTTTTTTTTTTTCAATATTAAGAATAAATAAATTAGAAAAGGTAGATATGTGTTCTTCTTCATCTTTTTTTTTTCACGATGTCTACACGAATCTAATTTTAAGGATCTCTTTTATATTATTTACCTCTCTCTCTTAATTCATTCTTCATCTAATTCCAATTGCAATATATAATTAATTCATTCTTCATCTAATTCTAATTCCAATATATACTCTGTTAGCAATGAAAATATCATGCATCAATTTTAAAATACGAAAAATATAAGAAAAATGTTGTAATGTGTTAGTTTAATTAATTTTTTTTATAATGATGTTGTCATGTTGGGTTGTAATTAAGGTTTAAAAGTAGAAGCTAGTCATGGTGGTGGAAGTATACCTTTCATGATCTTCATTTCTGTTTTCTGGTTTCCTTTTCACTCTTGATATTAAGCCAGGTTGAAGTGCTGCGGAGCAGAGGTTCCAAGAAGCTAAGTCCGGTATTTCCTTTACTTGTCAAGGGCCGAAACCTCTATAAAATGAAGACATTCAGACAGGTGAATTGATCTTTATATCTATAGTTTATAAACTGCCTTAAATCATGTCCGACTATACTTGAGTTGTATCAGCTTTGAAAGAACGAAAAGGAAAGATCTGAACTACTTACCGAGAAGCACAGAAGAGGAGATGCAACAACAAGTATAAGAGACATGAGGAAGACAAAAAAATCATTTACATACAAAGGTAAGTATGTATGTATTTTGCTTTTTTAGTCCTTCTCAAGAGTACCGTAAGTTCTACTTTCATACTTAAAGCATTGCAATCATTTACTCCATTTAGGTTCATCTAGAACACAAGAGAGAACTCTTGCAAAGAAGAATCGTCTGAATGACCAGGAGGTGTTGTCCAAAAGCAAGAAACGAAGTTGTTCTCAAAGTTCCTCTTTTAGTTCAAAACAGAATGGAGGATTCAGAGGTTATAATACCACTTTCAGTCCGATGTTCTCTCACCAGAATCCCGTAACTTTCATTGTCATGGAGGCTTTGCTTCTACGTCTCGATCTTCTTTCTCCCACCCTCTCCCTTACCCCACTATGAATGGAAAGATCTTAGCTATGGCCCTGGCTATTCACATTCTAACCATGGAAATGAGGAAAGGAGTTTTAACCGCTTTCCCAGGTCAATCCATAACCATTCATCATTTTACTCAACTCGTGATCAACACAGATGTAGATACTAGGATTAAAATGTGGAACAAAACATATGCCAGTTTATGCTGCTCAACACTTGATGCACAATAATAGAGAGATTATATGATCAATTCCTTTGTTGCACCACCCCTGCTTTTATAAATGCTTTAATCACTTCATTTTTCAGGCTATGATATTATTGCCTTCACTTTGTAATTAACAATTTGACATAATTGCTGAGTTAAGCTGCGAATGGCTTTTCAACCTTTCAGTCTCATTAATTCATGTGATATATGATGAATGATGCATTGCTTTGGGTGAGTCCTCTTGCCATTCTCACCTTTTGATATGAACCTCACTTGACATGTTTTGGATTGGTACAATTTAACCTAAAATTGAAGGATTTGTAGAAACTATTTGATTTAGAACTACATTGACTTGCTCCAAAGCCCTGACAAGTTTTGTTTGAAAACCGAAACTACAAGTAAAGCTGACACAACATACACCACACAATTTTTTGAGTTACAAGATTAAAATTAGACTGCCAATAACAATGAGATGAAATTGTAGGATGATTAGTTATTACTATTAGCATGAGAATCAGCCTTTATTGGGGTTCCTCGACACGAGACACTTGAGCAGGAGGCAGAGAACATGAAAATCAACAGGGCAATTGGGAACACATCATCCCTAAAAAAAGGTTTAATATGTAATTGGAATATCCGTGGATTAAGATTGAATGATGAAACTTAAGAAACATTACTATTGAGTTCTAAGGGTTGTTCATCAATTATTGCACGAGTTGCCTAACTAGGAGATTTATTGCATCATATTTTTAACACCAAACAACAACTCTGTGTTAGAATTATAAATAATAACGTATTATATACTCATCAAATAGAAAAATGACGATCTAAACATTCACAAAAGGAATCTAGCTTTGAAATATCTACATAATATATAAATTATATTCTACATGAAAAAAGATTAAATCTTAAAATTCAGAAAAGTGTTCTTGGGCTATTTTGGTGTGTTTAGATGAAAATGTGGAAATCTAAAAACTTAAAAAAGAAACTTGTAAGTAAAGAATGCTCGATGAAATTACAAATATAAACTTAATCAAAAAAAAAAAAAATTTGTAAAAAAATATGACCATTGCAACATGCCAATATCATTAAAATAATATACTGAAAAAGGTGGGAAAAAAAAAAAACTTTGTCCGTTCTCCTACACAAATACAGTGTCGGGGAGCCTTCTTTGTCTTATTTAAATTACATTACTTTTTGAGTATAGTAAAAAAAAAAAAATCAAATAAAATTGCTAAATCAGAAAAGAAGAAAAATAAAGAACATTGGATTATTTAAATTCATATTTTGCTTATTTTATTAAAGTTTGAATATTTATTCATTAATTGTATTGTATTACTTTTATTAAAAACATAATTCAAATAATAAAAAACAATAACATTATCGACTAGTGTAGATTATTTTAGACTAGTGTACAGTATGCAGAAGGGGAACAAGGAAGATAGTATAGAAAAAAAATAGTAGGCATTTCAATTTGATTGCTACAAACGTTGATCTGGTCTGAACTCACACTTTTGACTTGGGTTAGACATACTTGGTATGTGAGAAATGTTATAATTATAACTTGTAACTACTCCGCCATGTCCAGTCAAATTGTCCTTTCTAAAATGATATGAGATATTGATAATATGTTTTTCATTCTAAAAATATTTTCCCATCTAAACCATCAATGATTTTTACCTTTTTTATGTTAACTTTGAAAGTGAAAAAACTTAATTATAATTTGACTTAATTCGTAAAAACTACCATTTTCTATTAAAAAATTACAATTTTGATTGTGACATTTTGAATTCAACAAAATAAATATAAAAATCACGACTTTAACTCATTATTGTAATTCAAAACGCAGTAGTATTTTTTAATGATTTGAGTGTATGCATCTGACAAAATAGTCACATTAGATATCATATTATAATATATAAGCTACATAAATTTGAAAAATTAAACAAATTTCATCTTTATGATGTAGCGTCTCACATGACTATTTAGCTGGAAACGTGAGCTTAGGTCATTGAAAATTATAATTGTGATTCGAACTGTAATAGTAAATTCCTTTGATAAATCCAAAAGGCTAAAATTAAATTGCAATTCTTGAAAAAAATGGTGATTTGTTTTGCAATTAGAACTTATAATACTCACAATATTTGTTTGATAGTTTGACCAAATTTCGGAAAATAGTAGATGTAATTACTATTATATATTTTAAATTTCAGAGGAGCAACAATTTTTTTTTCAATCAACATTATTAAAATGGTATAAATGGTAATATGAACAACATTTATGGAGGGGTTACAAGTGACAAGTGGGTGAAATAAGAGTTGGAGGTTAAAAGGAAAACCCCACACCACGTGAAGGCCACTCTACAAAACCAAACCTGCTTCAATAATAGTAAGCCCTTATTTATCTTTCCAAACTTCTCCACCGACCAAACGTGTCGGCCTTCTCTTCCATTATGGTTCCAACATTATATAGTACTATCTTTTTAATGGGAAACCAAATTAATTATTGTTCAAACCAAATTAAACTCAATTTTAAAGTTAGTTGAGTAGTTCCTAGCTCAAATTACTCGAGAAACTACTAAGTTTGGAAAATTGAGTTTAATGATACTTAATTTAATAGGTACACAATTCTTGTTGAACATGGAATATAATAAATATAATATTATTTTTATCATTTACACGTCTATTATAAATTTTTAGTTATAGTTATGTGACTAAGTAATAGTTGAGTACATACTTATTAAGCCTTTTGATTATTTTTGTAAGTTGCAACTAGCCAAGTCAAGCTTATATTTATTATTTTTTAATTCAATAAAGCTTAAATTAAAACAAGAAGAAAGAGCTCAGATCAATTCTGTTCCAATTCAAGCTTCGAAATTTTAGTAATCAACTTAAGTTAAATCAAGCATTTTCATTCAAGTTGACTTTGAGCTTCAAAAATTTAGTTGAGTTCAAGCTTGGTAATGTATAGACTAATTTACAATTATATCCTTTTTCTCTCACTTTTCCTTTTTTTTTTTTTTTTTTTTCTAAATAGTGGAAAATAAAGAGTGAATTCAAAGATCATCATAAGACCAGTGTATTTTTCATTTTATTTTTATCCTTTTCTTTTTCTTTTTCTTTCTCTTTTCACTTTTTTTTAATAGGTTTCTTTTTTGTTTGGGGGTGGGGGTGGGGTGCACCTTAGGTTGGGAAATGCAAACACGATCTCTGTAGTTATTAATCCAAGAATTATAGTGATTTAATTTATGTATATGTCTCTCCGACATCTCTTCCTATTTCTGCTCTCACTCTCGGAGGTCCACAGTATGAACTCATGCACCGCTCCACACTCAATTCGGCGCCAATTTCTGCGCCTCTTGCTTCTCCTCTTCATTCCCACCATCACAGCTTGCTCCAATGGCGACTGCCAGGTATTTCTCCTCGGATCCCTGCATTTTCCTTCTTTCTTTCTTCAATTTTGGTCTGATTTCTCACAACAACCTTAACAGCTTCTCGAATCATGCTCAACTGCAACGGATTGTGGCCTTGGTCTTTACTGTGGGAATTGCCCTTCACTTGGGAAAACTCAACCCTTCTGCATCAGGGGCCAAGCTACTATACCTACTTCCATTGTAATACTCTTTTAAGAATTCCTTTGTGATGATTATCCTGTTTCTGACAATAATGGTGAATTTTGATAACTATGTGTTTGTATAATTGTGTGTGTGACTGTGGTAATAGGTTAGTGGTCTTCCCTTTAACAAGTACTCATGGTTGGTGACTCATAACGCCTTCTCCATTGTGGATGCTCCATCATTGACCGGTGCTCAGAGGATCACTTTCTATAATCAAGAAGATTCTGTTACTAATCAATTGAGAGTATGATGTTTGTCGTTTAGTTATTATTTGCTAGTGATTGCTTGCTCATCATTGGTGTATTGATCTTGCCTTTTGTGTTTGGGTTTTGTGTAGAATGGAGTGAGGGGTTTGATGCTGGATATGTATGATTTCGAGAATGATGTCTGGCTCTGCCATTCTTTTCGTGGCCAATGCTATAACTTCACCGCCTTTGTAATCCTCTAACGTCTTTTCTTGGCTTTGATCTGTGCTGTTTTGTTGTGTTGTATAGTTATGTGATGTGCCGTCTTTTGATCAAAATAAATAGGAACCTGCAATCAATACATTGAGAGAAGTGGAAGCGTTCTTGACTCAGAACCCCACTGAGATTGTTACCATAATAATCGAGGATTATGTTCATTCACCAAAAGGATTGACAAGGGTGTTTACTGATGCTGGTCTGGACAAATATTGGTACCCCGTTGCTAAAATGCCGAAGAAAGGTGATGATTGGCCAACTATTAACAGCATGGTGAAGAACAACTATAGGCTACTGGTTTTCACTTCTGATTCTTCGAAAGAGGCAGGTGAAGGGATTGCGTATCAGTGGAGATACATGGTGGAAAATGAGTGTAAGTATACTGTATATGGATCAATGGCTGGTTATTAATTATGGGATTACTTGGTTGTGGCTTGCAATAGAAATGCTCATTGTATAATGTGTTTCAGCCGGAGATCCAGGGGTTAAACCTGGCTCGTGCCCCAATAGAAAAGAATCGAAGGCGCTTAACTCAAAAAGTGCCTCCCTATTTCTGATGAACTACTTTCCAACAATTCCAGTTCAAAATGAAGCTTGCAAAGAGCATTCTGCACCACTTGCTGATATGGTTTCAACATGTTACAAGTCTTCTGGGAATCTGATGCCCAATTTTGTGGCGGTGAACTTTTACATGGTATTGATACTTATAAGTTAGAGATTAGTTAATCGATGTTTCTGCTATTTGAGTAATAATTTGATATCTTGCAGAGAAGTGATGGAGGAGGCGTGTTTGATGTTATGGATAGAATGAATGGCCAGACGTTATGCGGGTGTAGTACTGTCTCTGCTTGCCAGGTTCGTCTTTATTCTGTACATAAAAAGGGTTTCTTTGGTTCACAACCAAAGCTAGAAT
Source organism: Scutellaria galericulata (assembly GCA_946896805.1). Classification (NCBI taxonomy): domain Eukaryota; kingdom Viridiplantae; phylum Streptophyta; class Magnoliopsida; order Lamiales; family Lamiaceae; genus Scutellaria; species Scutellaria galericulata. The sequence goes on from OX335794.1 coordinate 14,687,824, forward strand.
TACGAATTGATCATAACAAAGCAAGTTATATATAAGCAAAAATAGTCTTGATAGCTTGTGAATGGTTTTATAACATATGAAAGAATGTGTTCTCTTCAAATTGGAATTACTGAGTAGCTTGTCTGACATCAAAGAATCACAAAAAAATTCTGACAATCCTTAGCGCTTAGTGTGCCTCTCTTTCATCCAAACATGGTTTGATTGAATAATTTATTACTTATAGACCTGTTAAGACATTACAGACCCCATAAATACTGTATCATCAAGTAAACTTGCTTCCTCTCTTTTTTGTAGTTTAGGCTATAAATTTCTCAATCCATTCACAATATGAGTTTTTTGTGAAACATAACTCAGTCATTACAAGGGTGTCCAATACTCACCGGACAAAGTTAACTAATAAGAGAACTGATTCAAAGTAGGGAGGATGTATTGCCTCCAGTTTAATTGGACTTAAAATTAAATATATTTAATTTGTGATGTTCATTTCTGTTTATGTGATGAATCTAAATCACAAATGAAAAAGAAAAAAGAAATACATTTTTGAAAAGTGAATTGACTTATTGCAGGCCGGAGCACCCTTTGGAAGCTGCAAAGCTATTACTGTATCTAACACTACTTCCACAGCCACCGGAACTGCAGGAAGCTTTTCTGGGTCCGTACAATTAACGGGAGATGCTTCAGCCATCTATATTCCTTCCATATTACTTCTCTTCTTGTTTCCATTCCTCACGACCTTCTATTCGTTGCTATGACAATGAGTTGAACTTAGAATCTCCTAATGTTAAAGTCTCCAAAGTTTTGAACTTAGAATAGGCTATAATAGTTGGTTTGGTTTAAGGGAGAAAGATTGAAGCACATTAAGCTAGATAAGATGATACTATTTCAAAGCAGATTTCAAGAAATCATCACACGAGTTTGACGTATAGAGCCACGACAAAGAAAGGCACTTGGTGTGTCTTTTTACCATTGAATCTGAAAAGGCAGTTGCTATATTTGATCTTTCTCATTTGTATTTAGCTTTTTTTCTTCATCACATGAGCTCGTTTGATGTTTGGTTTTCCAGGTTCCGATGGGTCGTAGAGATTGTCAAAGAACTATGAATAGAGCATTGTAAGACATAAATATTTATACATTCGTTGTAATTCTATAGTGATTCCATATTATTGCATTGCCATAGTTGTGATATGGTTTATATATATTCAGGTCGCAACTTTGTGTTTTCATTAGTTTTTACTGCTTCTGAAAAACTGGAATTTTGCAGATTCTATCATTCAAGAATTTATATCTTAGTTTATTAATTCGTAGTATCAATTTTTTTTGCCAAGATAGATTAAGTGGTTAAAAAATCAGATTAAATGCTTGGAACATTTTTGTAGTCTTTTGGAAATAATTCGTTAGCTAAACTTGATTACAAAAGTTTAATTAATTGTTTTGCATTTATAAAGTCTAAAAAAGTAAATTTATAATTTGATTTTATGTTTATTAATTGTTTTTTTTTTAAATTTAGAAGGCCTTATTTTTCTACTTGTTGTATAATAATAATAATAAAAAAAAAAAAATTGAACCCAATCATTTTTGAAGTAAAATAATTTTAAATTTTAACCTATATTTAAAATCTATCCAAATTAATTCAAATTAAAAACAACAAACTTCAAATCCTTATCAATCAAAATATCATGAATTTATTTGGTATCGTAAATCTCAAATCATTCAATCCAAAAACCACCTTAAACTCCATCAAAATTCAAAGGTTCTAAGTTCTAACAAGAATAAAAAAATAAAAAATAAAAAAATAATTTGGAGTGAGAGGTAGTGACCAAAAACCCTAATCTCAAAAAAACTTATTCTGCTCCCGCGTCACCGTTTATCCCCCATTCTGCTGCCACTTTCTCTCTCATATCTACCGGAGCTTTTGGCAACGTAGAACGGACTGACGGAGAAAGGACCGACCGACGGTTTCGGCGGTTCAACATGAATAACCTGAAGTTGTCATGGGAAGTTTCCACGGAGGTACAGTTGCCAAGTGAGAATGGAGAAGAATTTCTTCGATTGTCTGCCGTTGACATCGAGCGCAATCGGCTCTTCTTCGCCTCCTCCGCCAATTTCATATACACTACCCAACTTCCTTCTCCTCAAGTAACGCATTTTTCTTTCTTCTGCCGCATTTATAATTTATTTTATGGAGGTCTTTTGCATTACCTTATGCCATGTTCAAATGTGGTTTTACCAAAGTTAGTTGGTTTTGGAGTGTGTTTGTTTATCGAATGGAGTGTTTAATATTTCGTTTATCGGCAGCTGTTTTTGTTATTGGTAGTTTGTTGTATGGGAAGTGATTTACGATCTGACAATAATTATGTTAATATGGTGAAGATTTTCTCTTTTTATATTTGTTTTATGGAGGATAACTTGATTTTGCTTGAAATAGGCATGATCATAAGATGATTGGTTAAAAGTTCAATAAGATTCCATTCCTTTTAATGTTCATACACGAGCTGATTATAAGATTAAGCTTGCACAATGTCATATATCTATAAGGTGTTCATAAGTTTTTGCTCTTGACCAAAAAAAAAAAATAAAGAAAAGAAAAAAAAATAAAGATGTACTCTTTTGAATCTGTTTGCACTAAATTCTCTCCTTCTTGATGTCTTTTTTCATTGGTTAATTGCTTTTGTATGAACCAGGCTGAAGGAGCATGGAATAGGGCATCATTGACTGCTTCTACTGATTTGATAGATTTGGAAACTGGAGATTTTATTACCTGTTTGGAATATGTCATGGAGAAGGAGGCTTTGATCATTGGAACTTCGAAAGGACTTCTCTTACTGTATTCTGTTGATGATAAGGCAACTGAAATTGTTGGTCAGGTGGAAGGTGGTGTCGGGTGCATTTCACCCAGTCCTGATGGAGATCTACTTGCTATAATCACTGGTTTTGGGCAGATTCTGGTGATGAATCTTGATTGGGATCTATTATATGAGATGCCTCTTGATGATTTGCCTGAACATGTTGACGTATGTAAGGACTTTTTACCATATTCTTCAGATAAAAATCAATCTGAATCAATCCAACTTATGAGTTCCCTTCATGTTTTACCAGGGGACATCAATATGAATTTTACATGTATGACGTTCTTGAAGGATAAAATACTTGAAATATTAATAGCAAATTCAGAATATAAAAGTACAGTATTATACTACTAAATAGATGATAATCCTAAATAGATGATTTTGACCTTGTTAGTTAGGCTCTGCTTCTTTATTATCTTACAATTGTATGAAAACATTGTGTTGTCGACGAGTTTTCTGCTCAATTCAGGGCTTGGTGAATTTATCAACCTTTTATTTCTGAAATAAATGAAACTTTTCCTGAAGAATGATGTCTTCGATGTTTATTTCTAACAATGTGAACTTGTAAAATTGAGCTTTTCCATAAATTGATTCATGCAGCTGTGTTGCAGATGAACCAGCCTCTGAGGCCACCATTTCATGGAGAGGTGATGGAAAGTTTTTTGCATCTTTAAGCAAGGTGCATGATTCATTTCCCTTGCATAAGAAGCTTAAAGTTTGGGAGCGTGATTCAGGAGCGATCCACTCTGTCTCAGACCCGAAACCCTTAATGGGGTCAGTTGTGGACTGGACTCAAAGTGGAGCAAAAATTGCTGTTGTCTACAATCAAAAGGAAGAAAAACAATGTCCATCCGTTGTTTTCTTTGAGAAAAATGGTCTTGAGAGAAGCTCATTCAGTATCAATGAGGCAATAGATGTCACAGTAGAACTTCTCAAGTTCAATTGTAATTCGGATCTTCTTGCAGCTGTTGTCAGAGGTGAAACATTTGACACCCTCAAGATATGGTACTTCAGTAATAACCACTGGTACCTAAAGCAAGAGATTAGATTTTCGAAGGAAGATGGAGTAAAATTTATGTGGGACATGACAAACCCATTAAAGCTGATGTGTTGGACTCTTGTTGGTCGAATTATTGCTTTCAAGTTTGTCTGGGTTACATCCGTGATGGGCAACTCAATAGCATTTGTCATTGATGGCTCAAAAGTACTGATAACCCCCTTTTCTTTGTCCTTGATGCCACCTCCTATGTACTTTCTTAGCTTAGAATTTCCTAGTTCAGTTCGGGATTTGACATTGTGCTCTAAATTTTCCCAAAATCGTCTGGCTGCATCTCTGTCAGATGGAAGTTTGTGTATGGTGGAACTTCCTCTACTTGATCAGTGGGATGAGCTTGAAGGCCAGACTTTTAAAATTGAGGCTTCATATTGTGGTAAAATTTATGGGCCATTGCTGCATCTTGCCTGGTTGGATTCACATGTGCTTCTTGGTGTTTCTTGTTTTGGTTCTGGTCTTAGTAATAGCAGTAAAAGAACCTCCCCTGATGAGGATGTGCGTTCAGGGTATTATCTTCAGGAAATTGAGATAAGTTGTTCTGAAGATCGCATTCGTGGTTCAGTGACATGCTCAGGATGGCAGGCAGAAAATTTGCATCAGATTTATCTTGAAGAGGTGGTCATTGGTATGACACCTAATCCTCTTACTAAATATTCTTCATTTGTTCAGCTTGAAGGTGGAAAAACATTTGAGTATACATCAAAGTTGAGCATGAAGAGAGGGGTCAGTCTTGAGAGATGCGAAGACATGAATTTCCTATCATCCTGCCCATGGATGGATATTGCCCCGATTGGAGGCTATGCACGAGAGAGACCGTTGCTTTTAGGGCTTGACGACAACGGAAGACTGCATCTTGAGGGTAGGATATTGTGTAATAACTGCAGTAGTTTCTCATTTTACTCAAATTCTGGTGATGGGATGATGACACATGTGGTTATTGCCACTAAACAGGATTTTCTATTTATTGTTGATGTTGGTGATATTGTGCATGGGCAACTGGAAAAGTATGAGAATTTCCTTCCTGTTGTAAAGAATAAAAAAGAGGAAAATAGAAGCATTTCTATTAACATATGGGAGAAAGGAGCCCAGATTATTGGTGTTCTCCATGGAGATGAGTCTGCTGTCATCCTTCAAGCACCTCGTGGAAATCTTGAGTGTGTGTTCCCTAGGAAATTAGTCCTTGCTTCAATCATTAATGCTTTGGCTCAAGGAAGGTTTAAAGACGCCTTGCAAATGGTAAGAAGGCATAGGATTGATTTTAATGTTATTGTTGACCATTGTGGTTGGCAAGCCTTTATTGAGTCAGCTGTAGACTTTGTCAAACAGGTTAACAACCTGAACTACATAACTGAGTTTGCTTGTGCCATTAAACATGAAGATGTTATGGAGACACTTTATAAAAACTTTGCTTCCTTTCCTAACATAAAGGGGGATAAACTTCTAAGATACAGTGAACCAAAGGGTTCTGATGGTGTTAACAAAGTAAACTCTGTTTTAATGGCCATAAGGAAGGCCCTTGAGGGGCAAGTTGAGGAAACTCCTGCAAGGGAGCTTTGCATTCTGACCACTTTGGCTAAAAGTAGCCCCCCTGCTATGGAGGAAGCTTTGAGGAGAATAAAGGTTATTCGAGAAATGGAGCTTTCTGCGGCTACTGATCCAAAACAACCACTCTATCCCTCTTCCGAGGAATCTTTAAAGCATCTGTTATGGCTTTCTGATTCTGAGGCAGTTTTTGAAGCTGCTTTAGGCCTTTATGATTTGAATCTTGCTGCTATTGTTGCATTGAATTCACAGAAGGATCCAAAAGAGTTTCTGCCACTTCTTCAAGAATTGGAACAAATGCCTACACTTTTGATGCAGTACAACATTGACCTTAAGTTACAAAGGCATGAAAGTGCTTTGAGGCATATTGTTTCTGCTGGAGACCCTTATTATGATGATTGCACGAACCTTATGAAGAAAGTTCCAGAACTTTATCCATTGGGACTTCAGTTGATTGGTGATCTTCGCAAGAGACAGGAAGTTCTTGAAGCATGGGGAGATCATCTTAATGCCACAAAATGCTTTGAGGATGCTGCAACCACGTATTTGTGTTGCTTCTGTTTAGAAAAGGCATTAAAGGCTTATCGTGCTTGTGGTAATTGGATGGGTGTTCTGACAGTTGCTGGCCTTATTAAGCTTGAAAAGGACGATCTTTTGCAACTGGCACGTGAGCTAAGTGAGGAACTTCAAGCACTTGGTAAACCAGGGGATGCTGCCAAAATACTCTTGGAGTATTGTGGCGATGTTGACGGTGGAATCAGTCTCTTGGTGGACGCAAGGAGTTGGGAAGAGGCTCTGAGGGTTGCTTTCTTGCACAGAAGAGATGATTTGATATTAGTAGTGAAGAATGCCTCTCTGGAGTGTGCAAGCATGCTTATTGGAGAATACAATGAAGGGGTGGAGAAAGTTGGCAAGTACTTGACCCGTTACCTAGCAGTTCGTCAAAGAAGATTATTACTTGCGGCAACAATTAAATCAGATGAGCGACCCATGGGCTATCTTGACGATGAAACTGCCTCACAAGCTAGCAGTAATTTTAGTGGAATGAGCGCATACACCACAGGGTATCTTTCTATTAACACTCTTGCACAAATTCTAGTTTCTGTTTGCTTTTATTTCGAGAAACTTACCTTACTGAAATAGTTTGTTTCCTGCTATGCATTGCTTAACGGTTGTGTCTTCTCCTCCTTTACGCCATATTTCTTGAGTTACTATATTTATTTTGAAGAATATACCATGTTTGTCCAAAAAGAAAATGTTACTAGTGTTAGGTTTCCTTCCTTTTCTTTTTAGTAGCATTCTAAGTCCAGAATATACTGTTCATCTTTAGCCTTAATAAAACATTCTAAATTTGTAATAACAGGTAGGATCAGAATCATTATCATAATATCATTTCAGAAGAAAATAAGTTCTATGAGGGTGTGGTGTTGTGGTTTCTGGCTTTTGAAATTGTGGAAGAATCCATCTTTGATCAGGATCTTGTTTTTTTCTCTTTATTCCTCTAGATTCTATTTCTTCAAAATGTGAACATTTAATGATGGAATTTTTTTGTTTTTTGAGATTGTAAAAAATATGGTGTTTTTCTGAGATTCTGCAATTTACAAGAATTGACTTGTTATTTTTTCTTTAAAACTGGGTTGAATCTTGAATTTTGGTGAGAGAATTTTCCATTGATTGAATGTAAAGAAAAGTAGAATACATCACTTTTGATTATGTGACTGGGTGCATTATGTTAAATATGCCACTCTTAACTGTTGTACGGCTACTGCTGTATGACTATTGAGACATATGACCGATATCATTTGTGGGAATCCCATAGGGTTGGCTCTTTCAGCCGGCCCTCAGAAGAGGGGGTATAGAGAAAGAATATGTTATATATACATCCAATCAATGCGTGTTTCAGTGATACTCAGTTCCTTTGTAGTGTTGTCCCAGAGGAAACTTTGATGGAATATAAATTCAGTTCTCATGGTTTTATTTTATTTTTATTTTCCGGCACCTGAAACCTGGGTTGAAGCATAGTGTAATAGATCCTATTATTTATGACACTTCTCTTAAAAATGTGAACTTGATATTGTTATACTCTTATGTCCTGTAATTTTCTGCTTTCTGTTTCCGAAGATGTTTAAGCATAGTAGAATTAGCATTACAACCTTTTGTGTGGAGAAGCTGTATATCATAGTTTAAATAATAGAAATCTCACTTCTGTTTAAGCAGAAACTAAATCAGAAGTATAAAAACAGTTTCCTTTTGTTTTACAAGATATGGATATAAATTTGACATCAGTATGAACTACTTTTCCATTTCATGATCAGAACAAGAAAAGGTTCCAGCGCTTCCACCTCCTTCAGCACCTCCACTAAGGGTAGAGGTCGTCAACGAAACAGAGGAAAGATTAGAGCTGGAAGGTACAGCATTATTGCAACTATAGTTTCTCATATTTGTTCTACACATTTAATCCCAGAGATAAATCTCATGCCAATCACAATCTGTCATTATGCAGCCCTGATGAGGAGATGGCTCTGGTGGAACATTTGAAGGGGATGTCTCCTACTGAAGGAGCAAAATGTGAGCTTAAATCTTTGTTAATTTGCCTTGTGATGCTCAGGGAGGAAGATACTGCAAGGAAATTGCAACGTACCGCTGAGAAGTTCCAACTGTCTCAAGTTGCATCGGTGAAGTTAGCTGACGATTCGAAGTCTAGTGATATAATTGATGAAATTGCCTTCGCTTTGGACCATTACATTCAGGATGTACGGAAAGAAGCGCAGGATTCTGATGCATTCTCTTGGAGGTTGAAAGTACTGCTATGATGGTACGACGTCCAAACCTGAAACTTCATCGTGTCTTTGGCTTCGTGTAGGAAAAAAGTCGATTTTGATCTATCTAAAGTGTGATTGCATAGGGATCCAACTCTAGCAGGTGTAGTTGGCTAATCTTGGTTTTTTTTAGAAGAATTTTAGAGGCCTGTATTCTTCATTTTTTTTAAAGGCTTTCTCGATAGATATAATTGTAGAAGGCTTGCATAATTTAAAAGATTATAGGGTTCTTTAAAACTCATTGCAATGCTAATATGATTGTGAAGAAACAAAGGCTATGTTTGAAAGAGTTTTTACCAGTCGAGACTTTGGATATCAAAAAATAGATCATAAAGTCCATACTCAATCCTACTCTACTATTATAATTCCCTATAAACACATATTTTATCACATTATTATTAGTATATTACTATACATTCTAAAATCTATTTAAACATCAATTCACAATTATCCAATCAACCAACATAACCTTCATACTATAATATTACTTCCATACATTACATATACTTCATCATCTTATCTTATAAAGTTTCAAAACAGGCACACCACACATACATTTACTATACAATTTTGGATTTCAAAGTTAGACGATATGTAATATAACACTTGATTTTTCAAATTTATTAATAACACTCATTTATGTTCATAGTGAAAGAAAATGGAGAAGACAATAGCACAATATGATAATTAATATAAAATAAAAAATAGATCAAGCAAGACGACGACAGAGAGTAATGCCATCACCCAAAGAGAGCTGAGTGATCTCGACCCTTGGATCAGCAGCCACTTATTGTTGAACTTCAATATAAAATCTCTACCGCACAAAATCTCTTGATGAAGTGGCGCATCAGGTGGTGCCACCACACTTCCATTCCATAGGGTGTTGTCGTACCCAATCACTCCCCCAACCTTGATCAGCTCTATCACCCTTTCATGATAGTTCCAATAGTTGTTCTTGTCTGCATCCACATATATGAAATCAAACGTCCCATGATATTCCACCTAAGAAGAAGATGATCATCGTTTTCAAACTATGGGAATTTAACTGGGTTATTAGAATTTGTCATCAAAAGCATACATGATGTTAATTTTTTTTGTATGAACCTTGAACTTTAAAGTTATAAACATTATAATACTATATCGGACAAATCATGACCGTTAATTTCTAACGCGTATGCATCTAAGATTTGACTTTTATGGTAAAACATATCAAAATAAAAAGAGTTCATATGGAAAATCAATTAAAAGTTTATGCATTCAAATGTCAAATCACTCATAGTTCCTCCAAGATTTTTATTTTTAAGTATAAAGAGTGATGATACATACTTGTTCAGTCATTTGGTCGAGAATGGGGAGTGCTTGGCCCTCCCTAAAATCAATCTTGTGTGCTACACCAGCCTTTTTAATTAGAGCAAGTCTCTTGTGAGACCGTCTCACAGAAATTTAATATGAGACGGGTCAACCCACAACCCACTTACCCACTACCCAAATCTTACAATTCACATATTGTTTGTGGGTAATGGGGCTCCGTCTCACGGAAACTATCCGTGAAACCGTCTCACATGAGTTTTTGTGTTTTAATTATAGGAGGCCCCAGTTCGTAGTCATCCCGGTTTATATCTATAGCCAAAATCTGAGGATTATTCAACAACATAAAGTTGTTAGTTAATACATATATAGTTCATGTGTTATCACGACAAACAAATTGAAAACTAGTCAAATATAATAACAAAAAGTTAAAATTTGCAAAATCATAAGAAATAGGGTTTTTAGCCAAAACTGACTCTTTTATCCTTAAGAAAAGAAGACCCACAGTGCTGCCAAGCAAAAAGACACGAGCTTCACGAGCAGTTCATTTTCGGAAATTTATACGATTGATTCTTGAGGAATATACAACAAAAAAGCTGAAAGACAATAAATGTAAAGTGTTGTTGTAGGGTTAAAATTGTAGCCTATGCTACTGTTGTCGAAAAGGACATCTTGAGGAATGTATTATCTTCCTAAATCTTCACATCAATAGCTAGAATCTTGAGGAATTAGTGGAAAATTTTCAAATAAACTTGATGTATTATGTTCAAAGTTTCAAAGAGGAACAATAGAAAATGATGAAAGGAAGAGATGAAGTTAATAGAGGAGAGAAATAATGAGTGTCCAAAACCAAATTTTTTGGCTAAAAAAAACCTATTTCTTATCCCATTTCCACCTCTTACAAGGTGTTGAATAGTTTAACATTTCAAGATGGAGTAATTAATCAAACAATTTGAAATAGTGGAGTTGAAATACCTTTCCATGATGAGGGAGAGCCAAGGCAGTGGCAAGAACAGAATAGCCAGTAAATACTCCAATCTCCATTGTCTTCTTAGCATTCATCAGTCTCACAAGCATGTTTAAAAACTGTGCTTCATCCGCTGACGTGCACAACATATTCCTGCCAATTTCTTTTAACTAAATTAATTCCACTTTCATCTATCAATTAAGGCAAAAACTTCTGTGCAACTGGTGCACCAGTTGCACGGAATACCTTTATGTTATAAATGTAGTACCTTTATATACAAATATTTATACATTTTAAAATGAACATGCATAAAGGTATTACATTTATAAAATAAATGTACTACATTTATAACATAAAGGTCTGTGCAATTCTGTGCAACTGGTGCACAAAAGTGTTACTCATCAATTAATACGATTGAAAAACGACATATTAATAATAAAAATAATAGATTAATTAGAGTATACTTTGGATGTTTTGCTGTCAATTCACGCAGTTCTTTCATGGGTTTGGGCTCATTTGGATACACACTAGTTTCAAGTATATACTTGAAGATAACATAGAAATTAAATATTGATCAAAACAGCTAAGTTAAATAAAGATGAAATTTTGTTTGAATTTGTTACACTAATTTATATATACCTGATGAAGGGCATCACTTTGCAAGATGCTCTTGTGGCCAAATTCAGGAAGCTCTTCAGATTGATTCAGATGATTTTCTCCATTCTTTGCCATTCCCAATTCACTGTATTTCTCCCTCTTTCTCTACAAAGGATTTGCAGTTCCCTTGTTCAATATATATATATATTGAAAAAGGAGGCATGCAGGGCAGCATGCTCATGGAAAATGGTGTTAATTAATGAGTTATCAGTTCATATGAAATGCATGGATCATCCATTTCTTTATTTCTTGTTTCTATTTAATTTATTGGCCTAATTGCAAAAAATAAAATAAAATAATAAACGGCCATATATATATATATATATATATATATATATATATATATATATATTCCAAATTAGCAATTTAATTTTGATTTTTATTTTGAATTTAACAAAAAAAAAAGGATCATTATTTCAAAAAATTGAATTTAATCCCGACATTTGAAATAAAAAATATAAATAAAAAACACAATTTTAACCCATTATTGCAATTTGAAGCACAATTGTATTTTCCAACAATTCGAGTTCAATACAATATTTGTATTGCAAGCTTAAAAAATATGATAATTAATCTTTTTTTTAAGATTAAATTGTAATTTTGAATAAAATGATATATATGGTAATCAGGCCTATTTAATTTCACAGATGACCAGCACACAGGGGCGTATCTTTGTGTTTTGGTGGGGGATAAAACTTTTCTATTAACTACTAATATTATGTACATATTGTATTAGTTTAAAATTAATTTCACTCTCATCCACGCCCTCTACTCATATGCTAAAAATTCTTTTTTTCGAATATATATATATATATATATATATATATCCTGATATTTTTTTTAAACTTGATTTTCTTGTCTTTAACCCCTCAACTTAATCGATCTTGCATGAGATGTTTGATGATACGAGGATTTATATTTAGAACCTCAATTATTCTCTATTCCCCCTAACCCATATATCTGAGGTTCTATGGTAGTAGTACTAGTAGCTAGTGATACATATAAGACATTCAATAGTTTTGAGTGACAGCTTATTTATATTTTTATTTAGTATACGGCAATTATTTATTTAATATAAACTAGAGAGAGTACTAGACTATAATTTTTTTAAGGAATTTAATTAACATTTCTATATTATTTGGTAATGTTACTGATCAACATTAAATTTAAAGTTATGATTAACCATATTAATAGCTATATATTGTATTTTTGATTAAAAAATTACCTATAGTATCTTTAGAATTTTATTTAGATCTTATTTGTAAAACAAAGATTTTAATGTGAGAAAAGCTTTGGCTTGCCAAGTGTGCCTAGCTACAGGTCATTCTTTATATATAATTTTTTTAATTAAAAAAATTAAATATGTAAATAATCTCTATTATTGGACTCTAACATTTGTTATTTAATAAATCAAGTTAACATTCATATATTATTTAGTAATGTTACTTATAAACATAAAAGTTATAGTCATCAAATATTAATAGTTACTGTATTTTTTGAAACCCACAATTTGTAGAGCGAACCATAAGACCAAACCGAAACATAAAGCAATTTGGTTAGGTTTGATTTGATTTGGGAAAAAAATAAAAATAGTTAGGTCATGTTTGAATGGAGAGATTTGAAATTTATGGTGATAAATTCATTAATGGTGTTTGGATCAAAATCCAATTATATTCACTTTAAACTAATATTTGAGCAATATATAGGGATTTTGAATGGATTTGAATATTCCAAATATAGGATTTTGAAGGTTTTGATTTTTTCGATAAAATTCCATTTTGGACCCGAACTAACTAAATGCTCTTAATCCTATGTTCAGTCGAAGCTACACATAGTTCATGCCTATCATGTATATAAATATAAAATTTAATTAATGTTATTTATTTGTACACTTAAATAATAGAATTATATATATATATATATATATATATATATATATATAATAACCAAAAATACAATTGGTCGTAATATATATAGAAAAAAAAAGTTGAATATTTTATTGATTTAATTTTAAACGACATTTGTGTTATGATCCCTCAATTTATAATTATCGATCACTTCTCAATTGATATCAAAATAGGGTTGTAAACGAGCCGAGTACAAATAAATTAGAATTGTTCATATTTGTTTGTTTATCTTAAGAGGATGGTTATGTTCGTTTATTTAATAAACGAATATGTTTTCGAACGTTAACGAACAACTTACAAACACGTTCATTAATTTTTCATAAAGAATAAATTAATTGAAAAGTTTATGTAAAACCTTAAAATATATGTTTATAAACACTCAATTGAAAATAGATATATAAATGAATGATATAATGAATTCAAATACAAATATGCTATATTAGAAGACACTAAAATCAAAATAAATTATAGAAATAAATATTAAATAATAAGCATATAAATGTTTATAGCTTGTTTGTATAAATGAAAAATTCATTTTCTTATTCATTGTTCATTAAATTAATAAGCGAACATAAATAAACACTAATCAAACTTGATCACGAATAGTTTGCTTCACTATTACAACTCTATATCCAAATCTATTGGCGAACTTAGGCTGGCTTTATTTTATAGGGTCATAATTTTTTTTCTTACCCAACCTCATATGGTTATCATTTATATATATATATATATATAATATTTCATATTTATCCAAATCTGTATATATAATTGAGGTGCGCCAAACGCCAACAATATCATCCTTTAATTTATATAATATTCATCCCTTCTCAACCGATATCCAAGTCTACTAGCGAATTTATTCTTACTTTATATTGTACAAGTTATAATGTTACATTTTTAATCAGATTATGTATGTCTTAAATAGATTTTAGGTGCATTAGCATTTTTAAAGCATACTTGTATTACAAAAAATATGGTGAAATGTAGAAAATAACTACTACCTCAATTCCAATCAAGTGTCATTTTAGAATTTTTGTCATATATTAAAAAACATAAAATTTAAATAAATATACCCTTAACAAATCAAGAAATTTATGATTCAAAATTGAAAAGAGAATCAAGTTAGTTTCATTAAAGGGATCATCTTATCAAATTCCTAACTATTAGCTAATTAAGAAATGACAATAGAGATACCCTTGAAATAAAGATATACAAAAGAGAAAATGAAAACACTAAAATGATACTCCCTCCGTCCCACAAAACTCTTCACACTAATTTGGGTACAATTTTTAAGAAAAAAAGGAATATTTGCTTTATGATTGAGGGTACAAGGGTCAATTATGTGAGAAAAAGACAAAAGGTAATAAAGTGTTGAGAGAGAAAAAATAATGGGATTGTGTGTAAATAAGTGTGTATTGACAGAGTAATAATTGTGATAAAATTTATCATTTTTGGGTGTGCAAAGTGTTTTGGGATAGATTAAAAAGGAAAGTGTGCCGAGTTTTCCGGGACGGAGGGAGTACTTAATTAAGGTTAGAGAAAGTATATATGGATTCATAAGGAATAGATTAGACTTAGGCCTACTTTCTTTATACAAACCCAAACTTTTGTATGCAAAACTTAATTTCACAGCTATTTCCATCTGGGCCTTATTTCATATTTGTACTAACGTATTGAAAACGTGTCCATGAAAATGGCTGGATTTAATAACGTTTATTTGTTCTATTGCCTTTTTAGGTCCAAACACAGTTTTATGGCCCAAGATGAACAACTTTCTTAGCTCACCCAAAGAATTATTTGACCCAAAAACTAAACATATCTGTTTTTACTCTGAATAAAATTAGAAACCAGTTTATATTTCCAAGTAAAGATTATATAAGAAGAAGAAATCATTATGCCAATCAGAAATATACATTAAATAATTAAAAAAACTATTAATATATATTAAGTGGCCGGTTAGACCTTGGTTAAATTACAATTGGTACATCTCCAATGATAGATAGGGGATAATATGACCCAAACCTTGTATATCCGACATGTCATATATAGTTGGTCTAGGTCTTCTTCACACCACACCACCCCACCCCATCCTACAACAATTAATAAGGAATAAGTCAAATATCGTCCAGAATATTCTTGTAAATATATTGTGTATCTTTTAGAAAAGGTTTTGTATATTTCCAAGAATAATATAGTGTATATTAAATTGGCTTCCACGTACAAAATATATGATATAAAACTAGTTTTATATATTTAGAAATATAAAAGTATATTAATTATTTAATTATGATTGATCATTTTAATTTTTTTTATTTAAAATGTTTAGGATATACTATGCTAAAAAAATTAAAATTATTTCATAGTAAATTTCACAGAAACCAACTTTTTCTTAATTTTAGTTTTGATTAATATGAGATCAATATTGTATGAAGTTTTGAAGATACAACAATTATTACATCATTTTGACATTATGGGGAAAAGAAACTCATGCCATATCCCTAATAGAGGAGATATATGATGATGTGGTAAAAAGTTGTAACTCAAAATTGAGTATAAGTGTATTGGGAATTTAGGAGTGAGTCATGAAGGTATTTGGGGGATCCGACTAATTTTATACAGCTCATATGGTATTTACCTAACATATATGATGATATATATTACTTTAAAAAAATCAATAACTAGTGTTTTTTTATTTTTTCAAAGTGTGATATAAGTCGCACATTCTGTGACATGACAATATTCACATAAATAAAACTCAGTAGTTGGGGTGCCATGTAAAGGTGGATTAATCATTGTAGTCAACATATATATATGCTTTAACGATATCAGTGGCCAATTTTTTGTTATTAATCCTGGAAAATCATCTTAATTAGTAACAGGATGACAAATAAATGGGTCTATAAAAATATTTTTGTAAAAAAGTGAAGGGCAGCTGTCAAAAATATAATAAAATAATCTGTATTTAGTTCTAGAAGAAGACATTAATTATTTTTTATTACTACATATAGAATAAGATCTGTTTATTCTGTTCCACCACCACTACTTCATCATGGAAGTTGGAACTATGATTTGCGTCGAACCCAACTTCCAACTATTGATGTCCATATTTTACAGATTAATAAAATGATTATAAATACTTACACGCGTTTGTCTTAATTATAAATATAATCTTACAATTTAACGTTCTAATTCATTTTTATAAATCAAATACTATTTTGTAAATTATGAATTGTGATTCATATCACAAAATTAAATTTGTAAAATCATCTCACAATATTCATAACCTTAAATAAATGAATGTATAAGTGACATCAATATGCACCACAAAAGGTAGTATCATTTCATTTAGTTAAGCGGTTTATACAAATCTATTAATTTCTTCCATTTATTGTTTGCAAAAACTTATATAAGATCGTCTCACATAAGAATTTATGTGGGATGAAACTTCATATAATTTTATTTGAGATAAATATTGATTATGTTAAATGAGTTAATTAACCCGTTTTTATTGATTCATATAAACTTCGTTTTACATGAGAAATCATCTCACATAAGACCTTTTATTTATCAGTTAAATTTTAATTTTCCCATCTTTTTGGAATCCTTTTTAACTCAAACTCATAGTAACATTTTTTTTATTGAGAATCGGCCAATAATGTTAAGGAATAAACTACAGTTAGGTCCATATTTAGTTTGAAAGTTGTAGATTAAAGTGGAAGCTTATCCGCAATGGTGGACCGATCGATATAACTCATACCAAACTAAGCTAACTAAAAAACAATTAGTTACATCATTTAAAACCATGTTTATCCTGTGTCTCAAGGTAAATAAAAAAATGACTATAAATAGCATGCATATTTAATGGGCCATTATCTAATTATTGAAGTAAAATAGGAGTGTTTGTGCTGAAATGACAAAAGTAGTTCCAAAAAACAAATACTGGTTTCTAATTGGTATGATTTGGGAAAAAGAGAACTACTTTTTTTTTAATTGGTTCCCACTAATAATTGGAGAGCCATTACATGCAAAGGAACGACCCCATCCAAATAACAAAACGACAACAGCAGAGAGAGAGAGAGAGAGAGAGAGAGAGAGAGAGAGAGAGAGAGAGAGATGGTAATGGTTTAGGTGAGTAATGTGTGCCACCAATATCTTTCTATAATAAATTAATAATTAACTGTGATTAGTGCTTATGTGATTAACGTCATTATCCATATGTATAGCAATGGGACCCAGAAGAAGACACATTATTATTAAGGGCTGATATTTTAATGCTATAACTTAGACGTGAAATTCTGCATTAATAAAATAAATATAAATTTGGTACCTACATAATAGGAAAAAAAAAAAAAAAAAATTTTTTTTGACCTTTCCTCAACCCCAATAAATAAACTCGTCTATTGCGAATCATTTTTTCTCTGTTTTTCAAAATTAAATATCATTAATTCATGTTTTGTGTGTACATATATATCCTTTTCTTTTTTGAATTACAACTTCTTTTTTGAACTTAATCAAATTAGATATGTCATATCATCTAATTATGCCTGTGTCGATGCCATGCACCAGTATCTTTCACACATGTAGTGCACATTAACAATGTTTGAAATAAAACATAAAACATTTTCTACATGCATTCTTGCCACATCAGATAAAGTACAAAACGAAAACTATAATAAAGAAATAAAATTAGTTCTCAAACTACCCAAGGTAGAGGAGGGGGTAAGGGTATTTTTGGTAGTGATTAAAGTTAGAATGACAACCATCCAATATGGCTATTACTTTCGGCCTCTAATGTTTCAAGGCTTTGACCTCATGACTTGAATCATTATTCTACAAAACTAATCAAGGCCATTCATTTAACCAAGCTCGTTTTAGTGAGTTCACTAATTCTATTTTATGTGATAATCAACATTATATCAATGATATTCACCTAAAAGTACTAATACTTTTATATAACAAAAAAGCCATTGTGTATAAATGCATACACTTACTTTCTCTGCACATTCTAGATGATTCATAATTATATACTAGTCTCTACTTGGATATTCAAGAATTAATATAATAATCACATGCGTAAAATAATGCATCTTTACTCATCATGAACATACGAGATGCAACCCCTGCATCATGTTATGTTGTTTTTGGAATGATCCTGTCTTTCAAGATTTATTTTCAAAAATTGTACTTACGTGTAATTCTATTAGTAATATAAGTTTGAGAAATCCGAGTGGGTTGAATTCCCATTTAATTTCTGTGTTAGATTTTTTTTTGATTAGGGAGAGATGATCAAGAATTCCCACCTGATAGTAGATTTCTTGAAATGTAAGTCGAATGATATGTTCGAGTGGCTTAAAATTTTTTTTTTTTTTTTTTTTTTTGCTACAAAATTATATAATTCTGTATAATTACTTCTAACCATTCTATTCTAAAGTCATCACGACTTTTCGAGCTCATAATTTTTTATAAGTTTGATTTTATAGTTCAAATTTTGTCATAATCAAGTGGATCCTTGTCTTCTTTGTAGGTAAGTGGTCAAACATACATAGATAAGATCAGATTAATGATTTGTCAAAAATAAATCCCCAAACTGAAATGGACATGGTAACTAATGACATTCAACCTAATTCAAATGAGGCTAGCTATGAGAGAAAGAGAGATGGGGATTTCCACCCATGCACCTTGACAGAATAGGAGTTTATTTTAAATGCATAACTTATTATGACATCTCCCTCAATTAGAGAAATAGGACTTTCTTAATAATTAATATTCTACTCCTCTATTCCAAAATAAATAATGTTTTTATTAGTCAAGTTGTTTTTTTTTTTTTTTTTCTTCTCTCAAAAAAAATGTCATCATAGTAAATGTGTTTATGAAAATGAATCTCAAACTTCAAGTTCTCAATATAAAATAAAATTGTGTTTTACATCTTATTCTAATATTTTCAATTAATTGAAATAATATGTATATCGATGGTGATGCTGATTAATCCCTATATGAGCAATAATTATATATGGAAACACAAAATGAAATACTTATGAAATAGAGATGTGGTTTTAAGTATTAATCAAGTGAATTCATTAATACAATTTCTTCGAGTGAGTCAAGTGAATTCATTATATTTTATAGCATCATAAAAATTCTAACCACTTACTTTGGACATACATGATATAATTTGTTTGATACCATAAAATGTATCACATTTAAAATGTTTTACAAGGAATAGATCAAGGTTCATGGTTTCTAATGCCATTTGATTAATCATTACTTAAACAAATACTTGAATTAGTAAAACGACGAATAGGGAGAAGATCGTCCTCTTTTCGATTAGTCGCTTGAAACTTGAATATTTTGGTTATAGAAAATATATAAATATGTGAATGAATCCACTTCTTCGTATCTAATATCTATAAAGAGCACAAAAGCAAAATCTCTTACACAACACAAACATACAACAAATTAAAAAGAAAAGTAAAAACAAGAGAAGCCTTAATTTTTATTCGATTATTTGAGAATTACTGGTAAATTTCCACTCTAAGAATTAAGTTTCATTGGCCTTTAAAAGGTATACTTATATTTTATACCTAATTAAAGAAAAAAAGTAGGATATATTGGAAACAATGCAATTTTTTGAATTCAAATTAGTATTAGTAACTAATTCATACCAAACATATCATTATCTCCCATCTAATTTTAGTTGTTTGGATTTTTTAAATTGACATATATCACATATCAATTGATGTTAATACGTACACAATTGGTTTGGGTAACATGAAATTACGGGTAATGGTATATTGAATAAATTAATTAACTGTTAGATTAAATTAAATATAAGAGTAACATGTGAATCTACATCATTGTTTTCCCAATAGTGGCTTATTTATTGCAAAGTTGGAAAAAGTAGAAATAAATTTAACCCCAACCAACCAATTGAATAGTATGCTATAATTTATTGCTTCTACTGTTTTGGATGAGTTTAAGGAGCCTTTCAATTATTGGAACACATAGAAATTTGGAATTGGCATAAACAGACAAATTTAGTGGTTCCAATCCACCCACCATTACTTTCTACAGTTAAAAAAGAAAAAGAAAAAAAAAAGAGAAAAAGATTTTGATATTATTAATTAGGGTTTTCGAAAATGCTAACCTGTTCACGGTGATAAATGTCAATATGTCAATGATCGTACGTTTATAAATTTCACATAATTTTTTAACTTTTCTGCCATAAGATTATGCTAGTATAAGTCTCGTGCGATGCACGGACATATAAATTTTACAATTTATATATTTAGATACAAAAATGTAGAACATGAAAAAAATAATTTTTTTGGAAGAATTCTAATCTAATTTATTACTTGTATAATGTACGACCATTAAATTGAAATATTTCGATTTGATGTGAAAACTTTAATTTATGAAAAAAAAATCAAGTTCTCGATCATATTTCAATCTCATTTTGTATTTGTGTGACATATGGACAAATATATTTAAAGTGTCAATTAATTTTTGATATAAAAATGTTAATTATGAAAAACAATATACTTCTTCAAAATTATTTCAATTTAATCTACTACTCATATAAATTATGAATTTTAAATATTTCTTATTTTCATCATACATTATCTGACTACTTTATTACTAATTGTTTTTGTCACAATTAGTTTGGAAAAAGCTTATACAAATATATGCTAATAGTTTATTCATTATATTGAGTGTAAAATGATGATATTATTAAATAGTATAATCAATTCTCAATAATATTTCAACCTCATTTGGTACCTATATGATGAGCAAATAAGTTTCAAGTGTTAGTAATTTTTTGATATAAAAATGGTGATCATAAAAAAAAACAATATAGTTCTTTTAAGTTATTTCTATTTAATCTACTACTCATATAATTTACCAATTTAGAATATTTCTTATTTTCATCATACGTTGTTTGACTACTTTACTATTTGTTTTTGTCACAATTGACCTGGAAAAAAAAACTTATGCAAATATATGCTCAATAACTTATTCATAATGAGTGTAAAAACAATGATATTATTGTATACATTTTTTTTTCCAAATGCTCTAAAATTAAAATTTATCTCTTAGAAAAATCATATTTGATGATAAACATTTCAAAATCTAATAAATCTAAAATAATGAAACTATATAACAACAGAAAGTAAAATATTTTATCATTGTTCATATAATTAGAAACTTCATACTACCGTTATAATGAAATTTCAGATTTACAATTGTTTTTCAATCATGGATGAAACATTATTTATTCTTACATTAAAAGAGATATATTTTTTGCTAATTTTTTGTGGATATATATAATGATTTAAATTTAGGTACAAATTATTATT
Source organism: Scutellaria galericulata (assembly GCA_946896805.1). Lineage (NCBI taxonomy): Eukaryota > Viridiplantae > Streptophyta > Magnoliopsida > Lamiales > Lamiaceae > Scutellaria > Scutellaria galericulata. Next base: position 14,709,278 of record OX335794.1, read on the forward strand.
CACAATTTTTATGAACGTTTAGCATGATATTAGAACATTATTTACACAAATCATGATAAATTTATAACATATCAAATATGACCATTTTTTTTATCTCTCTGGATTTTCATGCATATACAAAATGATTTTCATACCACAAAATGATTTATGGATATACATAAATTGTGCAAAATCGAATATTTATAATTTATAAATTATAAAATAATAAATATTTGTATTTCTAGTTTAGAAAGTGGAAATAAGATTAGTTGGTTTTATATAGATGACAATGCAATTTCATAATTAAAAATTCAAAGTATTTAAAAGATTTATGAAAAAAAAATTATTGACATATTATCACTCTTATAAATAGCACTGACTTTCTATTCTTTAAGATTAATATTGAAGATTTATTTATATAATCTGGCAAATGGACATAAAAAGTGAGTTTTATTAATTTTTTATAAGTATAAATGATATAATTTTATATGATTTTTTTATAAATGATATTTTCATATACTTAACTTGTAGATTTTAATAGAAAATATATAAGTTCATAAGTTTTATACTTCCTATTTATAATATTAATTGTATGCAATATTGTATCACATATATATATATATATATATATATATATATATTCTTTTATTATATTCAAGGTACATACATTAAAAATCTTTATACAATAAATAATCTTTATGATTTTAGAAAATAATTAATATAGCATAGATAAGGTAAATGCTTCAAAGTTATCATCATTTTTATTATTATATTATTTTTATAAGGTTATACATTATATATTGAACAAAACAATATCGCATAATTACCTCTTGGTCTTTGAAGACGTTCTCATAACTATAAACATCTTTTTTTTTTTTATATATGTAAGGAATAATATCATATGATCTAACTAAACAAAATTTTAGTGCCCACAAAATTACGGATGGTATTGATACTATTGACAATATTAAAAACATGAGTCATATTCGTCAAAATAATGGTTATTGTAACGAAAAATAAAATGATCATTTATCTTGAAAAGGCGAAGTGAAGTCAATGATGTTCAAACTTGTAGTTGACATGTATTTATAGATGAATAATAATTAAGACCACATATAAAAAAATCATATATACATATATATAGATCAAAATTATGAATTTTATAAATCTATTTATAATTACATATATAATAGAAATTATAAAATTATTTGAATCACTTTTTTACATATTGGTGAAATTATAGTAAGTCAACTTTAGATTTGATTTTTTTTTTTTGCTTTTGTTATAAATCTTCTTCTATATATAGACAAAATTGGGGGTTACAACATTAGTGATAATTTTATATATATATATATATATTTTTTTTATTTTGATGGTTTAAAATTCTCTTGAAATGAAAGTATTATTTTAATTTATTCAACATATATATATCTTTAATCTTTATTATAGCAATAATTAAGCATTTATTAGATGAGACCATATTAACATTCATATACCATATATAGATTATAATTTTTAAAATTTTGTCAATATCATAGATGATATTATTACCATATATATATAATCATGTTTAATACAATAATTTTATTAATTATAAATTATGAAATAACAAATATTGCATTTCTACTTTTGGGAGGTGGAAATGGGCGGGAAAATATTATCAATTCTATTTTGAGAGGTAATTGTTATTATATATATATATATATATATATATATATATAGATATTAGGTGTAAACATATTAACACCTATCTGTCGTAAATGAATTATTGTTTCCAATGTATCTGTACATTATAATTTGTACATAAAATACATTGATAGTATATAATTGCTAGCTTGAGATATTATGTCACGTCCCATTTTCATAACTTAAAATATCAGAGTTTTTTGTTGTGGGTGTGCAACAAGAGAGAAAAGAAAACATACATGTTATAAGGAAAGAGATAACAGATGACAAAAGACCATCTATAACAGAAACATTACGAATTTTAAACTTGCGATTTTACATGTTCAAAACCCTCGGCGTATAGCCAGAAGAAAACATTGAAATTTAAGCAGCGGAAATTCATATAGGATCCATAAACGGAAAAACAATTTAACTTTACAAACGGATAACAACATTGTTCAGAAAATCAAAATCCAAAAAGAAAAGGACACTTCTTGATATGACACCCCTCTCTCTACGCTTCACTGCTTTCATCATTTCATATAACGTGAATACACGCGGGGTGAGTGCATTAAATATACTCATGAGGATAATTTCCATGTTTTAAAATTTATTAAGAAGTTAACTGATCGAACATTCATAATTACAACAATTCGACACAACACGTAAAATGCATAGCACATAACTGTAGATAGGTGCGGGTACTCCCTGTCTTACCCTATGAATGGTTTTTTATACCGTTGGTGCTTTTTACGGACCACCAATCCCTCCGTAGCATTTTTTACGGACCATTAGTCTTTTCGTAGCATGAATGTGGACTTTTGTCCTTTCATAACATAATCATAATATACATGCATGAACACAATAATCACAACACGTATTAACGGCATATAGGGTTCAACAATTCATAGCGAGCAATAAGCGTTTCATTAGCATTAAGTCCATATACATGTGTTCGTTCATCATCATTCATACATCAAATACAGAAACGTAAAAATTTTAGGGATTAGAAGTTACCCCCACCTCGTTCGATGGTGATCCCTCGTGATACTTTGAATTCTAAGCCTTAAGATATTTCCTGAACTTGAAAGCTTACACATGTAAATGAGGGTTCTTAGATTCCTTATTACGTTAATTATGTGTAAATTAATATAGAAACTCTCTCGAAGGAGCGTTAGAGGAAAAGAAATGAAACGAAAACTTTTGAGGTCACAAGAGTCGTTGAAACGATCATGGAAGCTCAAAACGAGATCATAGGGCTTAAAAGAATCGATTAGAGCTTTAACGGAGGAAAAATGGGCTTAAACGGAGGAAAAACAAGCCTAAACTGAGTTTTTTAAAAGCGTAGGGGCATTTTTGTAAATTCTAAAAATGTTGACATTGACCCAAGGGTCATTATGTAAAATTAGAAAAGATTTGGGGCATTTTTGATATTTTTAAAATTTTTGGGGTTAAAATACAATTTTCAGAAGATGTGGGGATTAAAACATAAAGTTTAGAAACTTTTGGGGTTTAAAATATAATTTTTTAAAGTTTGAAGGCTAAAACGATATTTTAGAAGGTTTGGGGACCAAAACATAAAATCCTTAAAATTCTAGAGTTTGCAAAGAGGTCTCTAAACTCTTTCAAAATTGCAGAGGAGCCCCTCCCTTCCCAAACCCTCCACCCCATCGCCCCTACTCCGTCTCCGCCGCCCACACGCCATGGCCGGTGACACCACGTTGTCGACGACTTCTACCCACGATGCGCGCACACGCCAGTGCTGCTCCACGTGCCAGCAACACACCCAACCCACGCGCACAACGTGCCCATACGCACTCACGCCCAGCACGGCGCCCCAACTCACGCCACACACAACACATACACCCGGAAGCACGGTGCCGCCACACACGACGGCGCCCCAACACACACGCGCACAACGACAAGGCGGCAGAGAAACAGAGATGGGCTGAGAGGAGAGAGAAGATGGGAGAGGAGAGAGGGAGAAAGAAGAGGAGAGAGAAAGGGGTTTAGCCGCCCTTTCGCCGGCAAATTCATGGTGGAGGTGACAGTGGTTCGACAAACCGAGCCCGGATCCGGAATGGGCTTGGCGAGGGGTACGTTCCATGCGAAAATCGGCCGGAACGGGGAGGAAGGAGGCAGCGGTGGCGGCGGCGCGGCAGCAGTCGGCAGGAGCAGAGGAGAGAGAACCTTGTTTCAAATTGTGTTCAAATTTTGCTCCTTTGTATTCCAAATTTTACCTTTATATGTTTCGATTGGGCTATCCATGCATACGTCAACCTTGGGTTTTAATCTTACGATATCATTAAGTAGATTATAACCCATGGTTCGATTAAATTATAGTTCGATAAATTACTTATGCATTATTTTGTTTTTCTGAAACGCACAAAATAAAATCAAACATTTAGAGATAAAATTATTTAATTAATCCAATTATACATCGTTTTATCCTATGTGTTACATATTATATTGAACTTATCGGACAATATATGTGTGATGATCATTATAGGATTAAAAGAATGTAAATAATTAAAGCAAGCTTCTATATACTTTTATCATGTCGGCTTGAAAAAAGGAATGAAATAAAGTTGTGTTCTGAAATATCCTTTTTCTTTTTTTTTTTTTCCTTTTTCCCCGAATCATATCGGAGTAAATAATTGGTTCGAGGCTATGTAGTCAAAATTGTCTAATTATTTGACCACATATGTTTGATCGATTCGTTGATGGTTTTGAAGTTTAGTTTTGAAGGAACGAAAATACACGAGTAATTTATAATTTGAGCATATGATCATAATGTATTTATAATCTCAAAATCGATTTAAGTCAGCGAGATGAAAAATACGGCATCGTGAGGATTTTAATCATTTTTTTTTTTGCAATTTTCTTTACATTAATAGTAATATTTTGTATTTCAAAACTAATGTGGACCGATGAAGCAATCGCGTGAGCCATATGTGTCGTCCTACCGACCTTGAACTCAACTTGTTTGTAACTGCTAACTTATGGATTCTCAAGTAGTGGGGTTGCCCATTATATTAATGTACACAAATACCCCTAAATAAACACATAAAAGAGTTTGAAATTTCATAGTATCCTTTCAAACAACCTTATTCTTACAATCGTATTTCATAAATGATCTGATATATGATAATACTCTTATTCTCACCTTATTTCATAAATTTTGTGTTACTTTAGAAAATAAGACAAAATGGATATGTAGTATCTCATGGAATATATTTTTCATAGAAAAAATCAAATTCTTTTCCTTTTTTACTTTTTTATAGTTCAAAAAAATTATACTACCTCCGTCCCGCTCAAATTTGCACGTAGGGACGGACACGGAGGTTAAGAAAAAACTGTTTTTGGGCACAGAGGTTAAGAAAAAGCTGTTTTTGTAGTGTTAATGTTGAATAGTAAAGGGCAATTTTGTAAATTTTATTTGTTATTTTTGAAGTGTGCAAATCTGAATGGGACGGACGAAAACGGAAAGTGTGCAAATTTGAGCGGGATGGAGGGAATAGTATTTTTTTATTTTTTTATTTGGTCTCATAAACTTAAATCAAGACATATATAATAGACAACTCCAAAATAACAGAAACCTTTTTGCACATTGAACCAACTGATTCGAAAGTATATTAAGAAAAAATAAAAAGAGAATGGGAATTACAAAGATAGAAACCAAGTTGCCTTGGTTTGTGCTTTCGGAGAACTTTTACAAAGTCTTTTCTTTATTCATTCAACTCTATAATACCTAAATATAAATTCCATTAATTAATACAAGTCAAGTTAAAGTACGTTTCTGAACTAAGTATTAGTCTTTGAATTCATTAAAAAAAAAAAAATCATCATGGTAAAACATTATGTATTAACTATTAATAATTGAACATCAATCAATAATAAGCTCTTCATATTGTACATTGAAAATTCATCATACGGTACAACAACTGAAGCGCAAAAAACAAAGTATTTTTGTTTCTTGCAATAAAGTTAATTCACATATAAATATAATAATAATAATAATGAAATTGTACTTTATTTAGGTCCTTTTTCCTATGTCTCTAGCTTTATCTAGAGAATTGGATAGGAGAGTGGTTGGATGGGCAAAATCAGAATATATTTTGTGTATCTCTAGCATATAACAATGGCCTCTCTTGTCTGTAAATTTGTTGCTAGTTCAGTTGGAAAAAAAGTATCATCTTTTATTTTATTAATAAAATAATGTCCTATATACGTGTACTTAATTAAATACTTTTATGCTAGTAAACAAATTAGCATATGGCCAAGTGCACCAAATTTATTGTTTAAATTACACAAACGGAGAATCGATTTACATTAAATAGTGGACTATAAAGTGGACACGACCGATCAAACTGTCCTATTGTTCTTTTTTTATTATATAAGGATTCAAAAACTATATAAGGTTTTGGACTTTTTTATAGGTTTAACTAAACTCCAATGCTTATTCCTTGATTTATTTTATTTGGAAATTTTATGTGTTTATTTATTTAATAAATATAAGTGGGCGTGTGAGCTATAAAATTACGTTTAGAAATTATCAGAATACTATTTCTCATCATCATATATGTTTTCCTATAGGAAAAAACAAAAACTTAGTGTCATTAAACTTTCCTATGGATAGAAGTTAATTAAGCTAGAGTACTAATTCAAGTTTGACTGAAAAAATAAGTCTTTCAAATTTACAAACTGATTTGGTTTGTGTTTAAAAAATTTATTTGTGACACTCCAAAAAATAAAAATCATCAACAATCAATCAATACATGATTAAACTTGCCTCGGGATAAATATCAATAACAAATGATTAGGCGATTGCAAATCATGATGAAAGTTAGCAATATGGTCCAAATTATAAGGTTTTCTATAATACTTAAATAGTGATATCAGTGGATTCAACTTTAAAATATGGTCATTCAAACAATATTTATATAATCCTCAATGAAAATAAAACAAACTTTACCCAATTTTAAGGTAGGGACCTATATAACAACATATACTTGAAATTGAGTTATAACAAAAAAAAAAAAAATTAAACTCACCAAATTATTCGTTTGTTTGAAAATTGCAAGTGAACAAATTGCATGATTAGTTAAGTGGGTGCACGATTGCAAGAGAATGTAGGAGGGGACGCCTACGGCTCATGATAGCGGGAATCATGGGATGTGTAGGTGGGTGGTACATACACACCACACCACACCACCCCCCCTGTCTCTATGACCACCACATCTACACCAGATGCTGCTGTCTTTTTCGAGGATCTTTACGTACACACTAAATCTACATCCCCCTACTTTACTCTCTCATTATTATTCATACTATTTTTTAATTTTTTTAAATTCTAAATATAATTTTGCCAATTGTTGAATGCATTCTAGCTGTCTTCCACACCCAACCTCCTAATGGACCTTTCTTTTTTGCTTTTCTATCCCATTGACGCTTCAAAAGGAGACACACCCATCTCTATATTATTACTTAAACTTAATTTCGACTTTTTGGAATTCTTATTTATTTTGTTTGGGACACCAATTTTGGTTTTACCAATAGATTCTTCACAATGGAATGCAATAAGAATCATGCAATATGATCTCTTCTCATTTTCCTTGTTTGGATAGAGTTCTAATTTATAGTATCTTCAAATATATATGTTGTTATTTACTAATTTTAACAATTCTACCTTTTAATAGTATCCACTAGTAGTTAATCTTCAACTAGTTTTACTATGTTTTTACATCTTTTATTACTCGATATTTCATATTTAATTGTAATGTATCAATTTGGTTGTATACCTAATTATGATTGATAATATAATAAAAGATAAACATAAATGTCATATAGAATTCAAATTGGTCTTAGACTCTTAATGAAGTGTGTGATCAAGGTCCAAATAAAAAGTTTATTGTATATGACTCTTATGTTGTGTGAATTTGAGTGACATGAGATACAAATCGAGCTAATTATTAAACTAATTAATGTTAGATTATTTGTATAGTACATTATTATTTTATCTGAACACTCGCATACAGCTTTGTAACATACAAACTATATAGATATATTAAACATTGATGATTTTAATAATCGATTGAAATTTTTTCCTTAAGAAGTTTGAGAAATAATCTTTTTTTATCTCTATACTACATATAAACTCTTTTCTTTTTAGTAAATAATTTGTTCTTCTTTTAGAGATTTGTACCCTTCTCAATAGTATTATTTATTTTGTGGTCTATGCTATTAAACGCATGATGCCATTTCACAAATGCATCTCATTTAAGTTGGTACCACCAAAATTTTTAAGAGCATGTATAATCTACAACAAGAGCTAAAATCGATTAAATTTAAATTGTGACTTTAAAAAAAGTAATTTAAGTTTGGTCGAAGATTTGACTATATGATTTGGGTGTGCGTATTTTGTTATATGTTATTTAAGGCATTTCATCATCATGTTTATAAAACATCTTTAGTTGCAGAAAAAGAATTCTTATTTTCAGAAAACTACTCTCACTATTTGTGTTAACCATTTTGAAATCATCACCATTTGAAACTTGGGGAAATGACTATAAATCAACTTGGGTGGTTTTTAGAGATCGCATTTGATGTTCCTTATTTTAGGACTTGTTGGAGAAGTACATAGTGGAAACACATAACGGCATATCCTACGTAATACACTCGTTCTTTTTTTTTTTTTTTTTTCTTTTAATTTTTAATAATGATAGACTTTTTTATTCTGAGTCTTTCTTATCAAGGATGCTATTTTTCTTCTACCCTGAAAAAAAAAAAAAAAACAATACGATTTATTTACTTATTTTTATCCATTTTTGAAAATAAAAAATTAAAATATCCCATCAAACCAAAAGATAAATTCATACGAGATAGAAGTTACTGAGATCGTATTATCCTCTCTCGTGCTAATCTCATAATAAATTAAACTACACAAAAGATTAAATATAGCGTGATCCTCCCATCTGATGCTGTTTTGATATTGCAACCGCCAAACACAGCCTTATGCATGTTTGTTGAAGTCAGTGTCAAGTGGAAAAAGGACAAAGTGGGTAGTGGGGCCCAGATTTAACTAACTAAGTTGCGTGGGTGGACCGGACATGACAGAGGTGGAGGCTTTGTCTGAGGTTAATGTGTCAATACCACCCTGTACACGTGTTCACCTTTACCATCCAACACCTGTCCCTCCCTCTCAACCTTCAGCCGCCTCTTTCAAAGATGCCACACCCATCTATTATATATGAGATTCTTTTTTGAAACCGCCTCGTAAATTTTTATTCGATTCAACCTACAATCCAATCATTCACCATTTAAATTCTATAATCCATTTAAATTCTATAATTCATATGTTGTTTGTGGGTGATGGAGCTCCATTTCACAATAACTATTCGTGAAATCATATCACGTGAGTTTTAGTGATTATATACAAGTATATATGATTTTTCCGTAACCCGATTGCCTTCTTCTCCAGCAAAGCAACCTGCAAAACCGTAAAACACCGGGGGTTTTTTCCGGTGAAGGAACTCCGACGCTCAAGTCAGTAAATTGAATGTTGTGTGTTCAAATGTAAAGTGTGCTTAAAAAATAGAAAAAGGAATATGATGAATATATATACTTCCTGGAATTAATGTCAGTTGGTGACATCCGAAAAAGGTGGGAAGTGGCTTAGTGGTCCACATAATGGGCGGTTACATGCATTCAAACTAGTTCGCTTCACTCAACCGAAACCAGTTCGCTATCTTAGTTTAAAATCAAACAGGCTCACACTTCAGTGAGATACTAGCTGCGAACTCTTATCGAGGAGAAAACAGTTCGTCTCAAATCATGTTACAATATAGTTCGCTTATTGTAAAACGATTCATGTTCGCTTCTATTTAAACTGTTCGCACTAGCGGTTCATAATCTTGACCTGAGCTGACTGAGAAAATCCGGTTCGCCAGAGTTCGACCATATCAATATATATAAAGTTTGCAACTTAATTCTCTATTTAATTTTCATCTTTAGTCTCGTTTTTCATTAATTTTAATACATGTTTTATATTAATTAATGACGCAATATATTGTAGTTAATTTAAAATATTAGATGAAAGATGTAATGAAATGGAATAAAAAATTTTGTCTGATGAAATTGGGTTCGATTCACTTCAGTTACAACACTTGACATTTTGCAAGTGTTATAAAGCCACCACTTGTCATCTTAACATCAAATATAAAAAAAAATTCTTGCAATTATTTAATATCATATTTAACATTACATTCAATATTTAATAAAACAATATTTAAGTATATTTTAAAAGGTATTCGTTATGTACATGTTTGTTTATCTTTAATTATTATAAACATAAAGTCTTTTATTATCAATTAATTTTTGTTCCGCTTATATTAGAATGGTAATTTACTTAATTAAAACAAAGAGTCCAGATAATTTCCCAAAACGGATCCTCTCCATTATTAAAATGGTCAATTTAGTAAATTTCGTTTAATTTTGCCCGTTTATATTATCAACGAACTGTAGTGTGCCACATCATCCCTTCATCAAAATGGTACAAAACTTGAGAAACGCTCCATTTGAATTCTTTTTTTTTTTTTTTACATGTAATTTGAATTAAGCATTAAATCCACGAAAAATTACTTATAATTAAAAGAATATTTTTGACAGATCATAAGGATTTCTACCTACTTCGTTTCTCCTTAGTTCTTCCACTAAAAAAATTAGAATACTATTATGTTATCAAGAACTTTTGTATAATTATTTATACTTATACTTGATATAAATCGATCTAAATCTAAAAAACATTTATCTTTCAGGTTTTAACCTCTCTATGGAAGATGCAGTATGATTGTAATGTTTTCCAAAATTTAATTAATTTAGAGAAGTTTTATTGTATTTATAAATTAATATCAAGAAAATTTAGGAATAGATAAATTGATTTTGAGAAGATTTGGAATAATTATTGACGGTGAAAGGGCATAGAAAGGAATGAATTAATGCTTAAATTAATTGTTGTTTTTAAGTTAAAATACAATATTTTAGAAACTAATCTATAAATCTCTTCTAATGCTACGGTGGGAAAGAGAATAAAAAAGGATGATCAACGCTGAAATTAAATAATTGTTCTGCATTTATGGTTATTTGACTTAAGAAGAAAGACTGGTTTAGTGAGAACCAAATTAAAGCGGCAGAGGACTGAAGTAAGAGTGAAACCAACCAGCAGACTACTAAACAAGAGATGAGTTGGGCCGACGGATGGAATTGGAAGGCTTGATCGGAGGAACTAAGATATATAATGATGGAAAATATGATAATCCAATTTTAACGTTTTCAATCACATCTAAATAATGTAATTAAGGGTCCTTTCTATGCCTATGACCACATCTTCCTATATCAAAAATAAATAAACCAACATTGGTCTTCACTATCAATAACTCATCCAACAGCTTATTTATGGACCCTACATTTAATTCACACCTCTATATTTATATTTTCTATTGCCCCACAATTTTTTATGGTTACAAAATATCCTTATTTCAATATTTTACATTTCGTGTGTGTGTGTATATATATATTCCAATATATAGTTAATGTATTTTATTTGGGAAATTTTTAATTTGATTGTATCCACTTTTTATCACTAAGTTTATGGAATTTAAATTAGTCCTCCAACTCTTACTTTTTACAATAATATGGATTCGATTTTACTCTAAATTTCATAATTTTTTTTTTTTTAACCAAGTAGATACTGAAAATGCTGATTTGAACTTCAAATTGAAAACCCCAAATAAATAAAGGAAAAATTAAGCTAGTTTGTCAAATTTTGTGCCACGTCATGACATCAATAAACAAAATTGAAAAGAAAACCTAAAAACAAAAAGGCAGCAACCCAATTTACCACAAAAAATATAAAGCATGACAAAAAAAAAACCACCAAATATAAAATTAACATTTTTATACCATAAAAAATAAAAGTGGGATACTTTATACCATGAAATATAATTGTAGGGCCAAAAATACCATAAATTTGATTGACTTTGATGAGAACATTTATTACCTCGAAGGGAATCTTGGTCAAAGTAATTTCTCTCACCTCCACCCCTACCCCCATACCCAAACCCTTCGATTTTCTACCCAAAATTTCCCAAGTAAAAAATTGAAAAATTCACACCATAATCCACGTTTGATCCTTTGATTTTTTGCTGAAAATCCACGTTTAACACGAAAATGTTAAACCAAGAAGGAGAGGTTAGTGATTTAATCCCTTGAATTTGTTGAAATTTGTTGAAATGAAGTTTTTGAATTCTTGAGAATTTGTTGAAATTTCTTTAAATTTGGTTGAATTTGTTGAAAACTATCATCTTCATACTTCCAATATGTTGATTATTAGTTGAACAAATGGAGGGTTAAACATGGATTTCAAATCCCGTCTAACCCTAAATTATTTAGGGATTAGGGTTAATTTGTTTTAATATATGCTTGAATTCATGTTTGTAATGGTTAAACAAGTTTAATTTTACATTTGATAGGGTTAATTTGTTAGAATATGTACTTGAATGCATGTTTGAAAGGGTTAAACGTGGACAATTCAAGTTTAACCCAAATTGTATATGTTTATATACATTTAACCCTATATTTTTATGTGTTTGTAGGGTTAAACGTGGATTATGAAAATAATCCAAGTTTACCCCTATTATTTTTGAAATTTATAGTGTTAAACGTGATTATTCCCAGAATCCACGTTTAACCCTATAAATTATTATAGGGTTAAACGTGGATTATGGGATAATAATCCACGTTTAAGCGCGCACCGCGCCCCGTCACCCGTCGGGCGCGCGCGCAGCCACCGCGCCCTCGTCTCCCGTCGTGCGCTCGCGCGGCAACCACGCCCTCGTCTCCCGTTGTGCGCGTGCGCACGCATAGCTCCCTCGTCACCCATCGGGCGCGCACGCAATGCCCTCTTCACCCGTCGGGCGCGCGCGTGCCCTGCCCCTAATCACCCTTGTGCGCGCACGCACATCGCCCTCGTCACCTGTCGGGCGCACGCGCGCACCCGTCACCCATTGTCACCAGTCGGGCGCGCATAATCCCTGGTTAATAATTAAGGCAACATAATTTCCTAATCCCCGTTAAATATTTTTTGTAATTTTAATAATCTCCGTTTAATAATCCCCGTTAAATAGTTAAAGCCAAATAATTTTCTAATCCATCTTAAATAATTGTAATAATTTTAATAATCCACATTTCATAATCCCTGTTTAATAATTAAAGCAACATAATTTCCTAATCCCCATTAAATAGTTTTTGTAATTTTAATAATCTCCATTTAATAATTCTCGTTAAATAGTTAAAGCCAAATAATTTCCTAATCCATCTTAAATAATTGTAATAATTTTAATAATCCACATTTAATATTCCCCGTTTAATAATTAAAGCAACATAATTTCCACTTATAACCCCCGTTAAATATTTTTTGTAATTTTAATAATCTCGATTTAATAATCCTCATTTAATAGTTACATCAACATAATTTACTTATACTCGTTTAATATTTATAATAATCTGCTGTTAATAATCCCCATTTGATAATTAAAACAACATAATTTCCATAGTTGGGAGACTTAAAACTTTTAATAATTATAATAATCCCCGTTTAATAATAATCCATGTTTTATCCACCTCTACTAATTTGAATAACTAAAATACCCTGGTTTATAAGTTTGATATATTTATTTTTCAGAGAGATAGACAATAATTCTTATACGTACTTTCAATCTGCATATTAATGTATAAATTAATATGAACATTTTTTCCATTATTTTAGCTCATTTGGGTACATCAGGAGTATCAGACACGACAAGCATACATTAACTCATATACTCGTGTTAGAGTACTAAACGACATAAAAAAAATCCTACGGAAAACTCATAGTGATTGTGTGGCTGATTTTGAGAGGACCTGTTTCGGTAATTTCTTGCGTTGGGATACCGAGCGTGACAATTGCAAGGGCTTTCTGCATGCCCTTATGTCACGTGAGGTTCGTGGGCCCAATACCCCCGTAGATGAAGTTTGGTTTCTCATTGGTGGAGACTGTCGTCTATGTTGGTTCTCAAGAAGAGAGTTCGCCTTGGTAACGGGTTTATGGTTTGGCGACTCTGATTTCATCCTAACTGTTCTTCACCATCCGCAACAGCAAGATGGTGTTTACCGAGTGTGTTTAGGTGAGCCTCGGATTACTATAGCGACTCTTCATAAGAGATTTAAAGTGAAGGATTTCGTAGCTTGTCACGATGACACAATGAAGATTGCCAAGATTCTTCTCCTGTATAGCATTTTACTAGGAGTCGACCCACGAATGACTTCAGTTGACTCTTGGGTCTGGGACTTGGTGGAGGACGAGGAGCGATCAGAGAGCTTTCCATGGGGTAAGATTTCTTATCTTCACCTTTTGAACAAAATCAACCAGCTACCATCTGCTCTGTCAGACCCAATAAGGAACAGGCCCCCGGCGTACCACTTCTACGGATTCTCATTAGCCGTAATGGTTGGTATTAATTGTCATTTTTTTGTTTCATATTTTGAGTTTTTATTCAATTTACTTATAACATGAATTGTTATTGTAATTTTATAAATATGGGCTTTCGAGGCGATTCTGTACACCGGTACTTATGCCGGAAAACTTCTTCCGGAGGATAGCGATATGTTCCCAAGGCTTTTGAGGTGGTCGACAAAGAATCCACTAGACGACGTATCGAGGGAGCTAGATCAGGAGGTATGTTGATTTGAAAAAAATTACACCCATAGTCTCAATTTCTTTACATTCTCTTGCAATGCCCATATTTCTAATTCGTTTCATTGTAACCATGTCTATTGCAGGGTATTGTGTGTTATTAGAATCTTACCCTCTCACCGAGAGAGACACGCCAGCCGTACTGGCAGTTTATCGACCAGGATCCTGGCGAAGGGGTTCAGCTTCCTGGGAAGAATCGGGGTCGTCCAAGAAGGTCGACTGTCGTCTTGTCTACATCAGTGACTGCTGCTCCAGATTATGTTGTTCAATCGGCTGGGGTCACCGAACGTCCGACCCGAGGATTGAGCTCTACTCGGTCAACAAGGTCGACCCGGAAGACACGACAGAGTTCTCGGACACAGCACCACCGAGACTTACCGGCCATAGATCTTCCAAAACACTCTTTGAGATTTTCCAAATCCCATATTTCTCGGTTGCATAAAGTATGAAAGGACAGTGTGTTTGCTTACATCTTACAAACCATTTGTGTTTGTCGGAATGGTCCACACGATATTCTACTTGATTTTCCAAATGGTGAAATCCAACAACATTCTTCAATTCCACCTTACTGCTAAAAGTGGATCCTTTTTGCAGAATGTGTATAATTTGCTCAGCCTCCTCTAATTGTGAGGAATTGGGTAGCTCGATTTCCCACATATCGGGGATAGACCATTTGGTCTTAATATGTATGTACAGAATTGCTCATACTCCCACGATGGGGCAGCGGTGCGCGTGCGCAGATACGGTGAATGCGCGTGCGCGGATGGGTCAATACGCACGCCGCATACAGTGACCAATGAGAGCGCATGCCCGATGACGGGGCCACGGTGCGCGCGCGTGCCCGATGGGTGACGGGGCGATGTTCGTGCGTGGGATACCGATGATGGGTTAAACGTGGATTATACCAATAATCCATATTTAATCTTATTTTTTTCGAAAAAATTAGGGTTATACGTGGATTATTCCATTAATCCACGTTTAATCCTATTTATTTCAAATTATCGGGTTAAACGTGGTTTATGTACATAATCCACATTTAACCCTAATTTTTTCAAAAAAAATTGGGTAAAACATGGATTAAGCCAATAATACACGTTTAACCCTTATTTTTTCGAAAAAAAATGTTACATGTGGATTAAGCCAATAATCCACGTTTAACAATGGTTTAATCGAAAAAAATAAGGTTACACGTGTATTAAGCCAATAACCCAAGTTTAACCCTATAATTCAAAAATTATAGGGTTAAACGTGGATTATTTTAGTAATCATAATCCACGTTTAACCCTATAATTTACGTTCAACCAGAAAATTCGAATAATATAAGGGGTTAAATGCGGATTATGTTAATAATCCTCGTATAACTATTAAACATATCTTTCTTATTTCAATGATAATTCTTCAAACCTTCCAAGTGCCAAAAATGTCAAAAAAAATTTACAAAGAATTTTGTATGATAATTTCTTATTGAGTTTATCAACTTTATATAAAGGTATAAAGTGAAAAAACAGTATAAAATGCATGTGAATTCACATTAAATATTAAGAACGTAAAAACAAAAAATTGGGTGTAATAGTTACATGCATGTGCAATAAATAATAACAACAAAATTGTACAGTAAATATTAAAAACAAAAAAATTGGCATGCATGGACAAATCAATTCAACACTATTTACTTGTCAAATCGAAGCACTATTCTCCACTGACTTGATCTAAAAAAATTGTAGAAAGTGTATATAAACTATATTTTGTGGTAGAAAGTGTCCTACAACTAAATTTGATGGTATAAAGTGTATTATGTTATATTTTTTATGGTATAATAGATACTTTCCTCAAACAAAAAGGTAGCTAACATTGAGCGACACATTCTACCACTACCAACAATTCTCCCGTCTAGGAACTTGTGAGAAAGAGTATTTCAATTTCATTTTTCAATAAATATTTTTGTTCAATTCAAACTCGAATTAAACCTATTAAGCATAAATAGTCATTTCTCTATAAACAAAAAGGTAACACGCCGTTTCGCCTGAGTCAAGATTTTATTATTGCCTAAAAGATTTTACCAAAATCTATGTTCAAACAAATATGAGAATATCATTAGTATGATGAATCATTTTGGTTTGAGTGCAGGGTTGTTTTGGTGTTGAATTCGATTATTTTTTGTTATGATTTGATACAGTGGCGATGTAACACCTGGGATAATTCTAAACATAATCGGATTAATTAAATAATTTAACCTCTAATTGCTTGTTTTATTATGTGCAGAATGAAATAATACGTAATTTTATAATCGAACCTTAGATTAAAATATGATAAGTGGTATCATATATGTAAGCCCAAACATATTGTAAAAATAGATAGCCCGTCTCGTGGCCCATGGCCCAAAAAGATAAACACATAAAAGAAATATTAGAACACCTAGAGGTAAAGTTTGGATCACATTTGAAAATAATATCTCTCTCTTCTGTTCTGTTTTCCGGCTGGTCGACCGTCGTGCCGGCGCTGGCGCCGCCTCCTCCTTTCTTGGTTCCGGTCGAGTTTTACCTCATTTTGAAGCTCTCGCCAAGCCCGTTCTAGATACGGGTTCGGATCGGCCATCCACCGTCGCCTTCGCCGGAAATGGGCGGCAAAAGGCGCGGCCTCTTTCTCTTTTCTCCCTTCTTTTCTCTCTCTCGTTGTTTCTCGCCCACCGGGTCTTCTTCGCCACCGTCGAGTTTGTCGCGTGCGTGTGTGGGTGTGACCAATGCGGTGGATGCGCCAGCGAGTCATGTGTGTGAGTGCACCACCGTCGAGCAGCGATGTGCTGTTGTGGTAGCGCACCGAGCACACCGAGTATGTTGGGAGTCGGGGTGTGCTCAGACTCGTGCACCCATGTGTGTGTGCGTGGTGTTGTTGGCGACATGGTGCGCCGACCGTGTTATCCGGCGTCAATGGGGAAGTGGAGGGTAACGGCGGCTGGTAAGGTTTAGAAGGGGAGGGCCTCCTCCGCAAATTCGAAAGAATTCAGGGATTTGGGTGCAAACCCTAGGTTTTTAGTGTATTTACGTTTTAGTCCCTGAGCTTTCTAAAATCTCGTTTAAGCCATCAAAATTTTTGAAAATTTCTTTTTAACCCCCAAAAATTTCTAAACTTTATGTTTTAACCCCAAATCTTCTGAAAATTATGTTTTGACCCCAAAGGTTTTAAAATATATCAAAAAGACCCCAAATCTTTTTTGATTTTGCAAAATGACCCATTTGATCAAAGTCAACATTTTATAATTTACGAAAATGCCCCTATGCCTCTAAAAATTCAGTTTTAAGCTCATTTTTCCTCTGTTTAAGCTCAAATTGATCCCTTTAAACCCTATGACCGCGTTTTAAACTTCCATGATCGTTTCAACGCCTTTTATGACCTCGAAAGCTCTCATTTCGCTTCCTTTCCTCTAACGTTTCGTCATCGAGAGAGAATTTCTAAGTTAATCTTAATTTATATGTATATCACATAGCGTAATTAGAGATCTGAACCTTTTTTATAAGTGTAGGCTTTGAGGTGGAAGAACGAACCTAGAATTTTAGAGTATCACGCTTCACAAGAGTTACCACCAAATAAGGTGGGGGTAACTTCTAAACCTAAAGCTTAAGCCATGGATAATATCATGAATGTCGATGAACGAACGAATGCTACGTGAACCTATGATTAACGAAATGAACCTTAATTGCTAAGTTACGTGAAAATGAAAATGTATGTAAATACATATATAATGTATACATGTTATTTAATTTTTATATTATTGTCAGTTGGATCCCCCTCAACAAAATTTCTGACTTCGTCACCGATTTGAAGTGAGTTTAAAGTTTAAGTTTGAGGTGGCAACAAACACAAAAACTTGCGTAAGACAGTCTCACGGATAGTTTCCGTGATACGGATCTTTTTTACTATAACTCAAACTCATTTTCATTAATTTACATATAAATTGTATAATGTGGGTTGATATGTCTCACACAACATGATGCGTGAGACAATCTCACATAAAACTTACTCGGCAACAAATAGGATGGTTTGGAAGGTGTTTAGATTGCATGCGACTTACTGTAAAGTTAAGGGAGAAACTTACTCAATGTGTGAGGTTTGTGTTAAAATATGGATGGATTTGAGAACTTTACAACAACATATGGCTGGTGATTAGTAATAACACTGAAGATTGTTTAGAAGAAAAAAAAAAAAAAGAAGATGACGTGACACAGAAAAATTACAAATAAACTCAAATTCTCCCTCATTTATTGAGATCTCCAATTTGAAATTAATAGATGCTCATATAAACAAAAAAATGAATCAAATTTTGAAAATTTAAAAGATCAATTTAAAAATTAATCCATAAAGTTAATGATTAAAAAGTAGAGGATGTCAAAATTACCATATATATATATATATATATATATATTAAAGTTTTCTCCTTTTATTTCATACTTGGGAAATAAAACATTCACAAAAAACTGAAAATTGTCGTTTGTTTTCCAATGAGTAATTTATCAAACCATCACAAAAGTAAAAATTAAATGAGAATGGTTGGTAAGTCATAGCTGTTATTTTAAATTAAAATAAAATAAAACAAAAACATGATGGTGCTTGTGTCAGCTACCCCTACTCTTGGGCCCAAGCCCAACTTCACCTTTTCTTTATCACCAGTTTAGGAATCAAGTTACTGTAATAACCTAGTAACCCTAACTCCCACCATCTCCAATACCAGACCGGCCTTGAGTTAGGACGAGAAGTTCGATGGTCTAGAGTCCCATTTTTTGAAAGGGTCTTAAATTTTCATCCAACATTCTATTTCTATAGTGTTAACATATATATTTTAATTGATCTTATATTTCTTAAAAACGTAAAATTCATAGGAAGAAATAATTTGATGAAGACTACCATGAAGAAAATTCAGTCTGCTGAGAAGTCTTTTAAAATCAATTATTTTTTTGTTATAGTTGACGTAGTTATTTCATCTTTCAAGAGTATATTTGAACAATTTGAAGTCTTTGAAAATAATTTTATTTTTTGTTTAATCCTAAAAAGACGTGGCTTTTATTAGATGATAAAGGATTGCATAAGTGTTATATTAATTATCAAGTTGTTCTCATGTTGATATTGATGGTTTATTTTCGAAATTACAATTGCTACAAATATGTTTATCAGCAAAAACAAAATCAGCTATTGATATTTTTGTGTTTGTAAAAACTTTAGATAGTTTTCCTAATATTTTCACTTCTAATAAAGTTTTGCAAACTATACCGGTTATTGTAGCATCAGTAGAATTCAAAACTAAAATTGATAAAATCTTATTTGTGTTTAACTATAACTCAAGAAAGATTAAATGAATTAACAATTTTATGCATATATAGAACATGACGTGTTGGAAAAATTTGACCTTGAAGACTTTATTGATGATTTTGCTTCTCAAAATGCTAGACGATCTAGAAATTTTCAATGATAAATTTAAAACTTATTTTCGTTTTTATGTTTGTAGACATTGCATCTTTTTTTTTTTTTTTTTTTTTTTCTAAATTTTAGATGGACAAATGAGCATATTGAAACTTGATCTATTTGCACAATATTTTGAATGAAAGATATTTTGTTTTCTTTCTCATTTCGAGTTTTTAAATTATATCATTTAAATAAAATAAAATATTTTTTTCTTTATAGGGTCTATTT
This sequence comes from Scutellaria galericulata, assembly GCA_946896805.1. Taxonomy (NCBI): domain Eukaryota; kingdom Viridiplantae; phylum Streptophyta; class Magnoliopsida; order Lamiales; family Lamiaceae; genus Scutellaria; species Scutellaria galericulata. The sequence goes on from OX335794.1 coordinate 14,729,394, forward strand.
TTTCTATTTTCCATGGCCCCCAAAATGTCAGAACCAGCATTGTCCAACGCTCTTGCTTATGTTGATAAAATAAGAATCTCATACTCACTATAAATATGTAAGTCAAGTTAGTCGAGTAAACATGTTAGTCAAGTTAGTCGAGAATGATCGATTGATGCCAAATCCAATAATGGATATAATAATATATACCAACGATAAATAGGGTAACAAACCTGTGAGTTTGATATATATTATGTCGCATCAAAAGTTAAAAATATCACTCTTTAATAAACTTTCTCCTCTGCCATAAACCATCCAAATTCTTCTACAACTCCACTATCATCCATAAATCATTATTCATATCCTTTATTTAGTATTTTTGTTTAACTTGTTTTGTAAATATATAATTTAATTATGATTTCAGCAAAACATGTAATTTAATTTTTGTGATTATCTTTCTTTTGAAGCAAGTTTTTGTAATTATCTTAGAATCTTTAGATTTATTATGTTTATTTTTAGTTTATCATATGCTTTTTTTTTTTCTTGCTAAAGATATTACTTGAAAGTTATAAATTCCAAATGAAAGGCAGCACACTTGATTATTCAATCCTAGAGTAAATCTATTAATAAGGTATTCATTCTTACCTTATTTGGATATGAACTTTCCATATTTCCACAACTCTTGAAATTTCAGCAAATGATTAATTTTTCATTTACTTGATATTGGTTTGGGAAAAAGTAAATACACTAAAATTCATCTAGTCAGTATGTTGATTTTAATTTAATTAATTTGTTTTCTTTATCAAACACTAAGTATATCTCACCACATCACTCAAAAATGTTGCAGCCCAATATTAAAAAAAAAAAAAAATCATTGAAGAAGCCCTTATTTGGAAGAAACAATTCTTTTGTGCAGAAAACCTCTCTTAAGTTCTCTTTCTGAACCAAAAAGTGGATGCAAAAATCCATCTGACATTCATAATATTTAATAATGCTCATTGTTTATCTCCTTTTCATTTATTTAATTTTCACTGTACCTTTTTTTTTTTTTTTTTCCCTAATGGTAGGAAATATAGATAAATTAAATTTTGAACTAAATAAGATCACCATTGTTTATGGTTTGTTAAGAACAAGATAAATTAGACATGTTGATGGTTACCTTATAAACATATTTTCACGTGTTATCATTGTTTTTATTAAGGCTAAACACGAGAATATTGGGAGATTACTAATCCGATCGAACAAAATATATATTGAATTGATGTAAACACCTCAAACACAATGATATTGTTTAACTATTTGACTTTCTCTGAACTCGACAATCTCATAAAATTTTAATCCGATTTTAAAGATTTTAATTATTCATAAAAAAAAAAAAAAAAACTAAAGTTATAATCGAAATTATATATTTTCTTTAATACCACACATGCATTAACAAATCACAAAATTGATATCAAATGTTTAAATTAACAACACATTTAGTACTTTGCATCAATTTTCCATAAAAAATCGACGAAAAATATCAACCCAAATATTTTAGAGGGAAAATTCAAATCGGTTAACCCACACTCCTAATTTCATTTCCCCATTTTAATTATACTCCAATTTCAGGTGACCCCCCTTTCAAACTTCCCAAATTAAATTTCTTCCATATGTCTGCAAATAGGAGGTACACTCTCTTCAATTCTACATTTAAGAGGAGAAATTAAGGTTCAATTTGGAGCTCCATTTTATCCATTCACTCAAATTTTCAAAATGAATTCGTCTAATCATGTCTTCAAAAGGGGTCATTAAAAATTGGTTTAATTTACACATCTAGATAAAAAAAAAAAAAAAAAAAAAGTTAAATAAGCGAAATAATTTTTACTTTGTTTTTAAAAAATGTGTATGCCATAAAAATGATTCATGCTAATTCTTTTATAATTGTAAAATCAATGCACTCAAGTTTAATTAAATTATTAAACCTAATAATATATTAATGTTTGATTAATTTATTGCTTTCTAAAAACTAATTAAGTTCAACTAATAGTTAACAAAATAGAAACATTTTAATATGATACTATAAAATGAAAAAAGGCATTTGATTTTATATAATCTAAATCGTAAGGTTGAAAACACTATCACCATTCACATAAATATCCTTTTTTAATTTTAATTTTGATATATATGGAGCGTACTGCTTACCACAACACTTATTTGTCTCCATAAAAAAATAATTCGTGAATTTCAATACATATGTGTGTGTATATAATTAAACTTGCACCTAAAGATTAGTTAACCTCAAAAATTTGTCCTATCAGATTATTAATTTAAAGACATTAAAAACTTGGAAATCTGTACGCACTGTCATTGATGAAGCTAATTCAACAAAATTAGTGAAACTTTAATTAAATATTTTGGTGTACTTTATGTAGTGCATTAGTTAAGCAATATTAATGGAAGAGCATTAATTTTTATTTTACTTTGTTAATTAAGCTACTACCCATAATCTTGTTATCATCGACGGCTCGATACAGTAATGGTCAATTTTCCAAAGTTTACCAAAACTATGTATGAATTTAATTATTGTTATCAAATTTATTATTTTTAGTCATCACCCATACCAAACAACAAAGTACTAGATACTAGGTACGACGTACCAGCTAGTAGCTAGCAAAAAACAGATAGGCTTATTTAAGGTAGATTTAATATGTAATTACATTATTTATATAATGGCTATGTAGTTAGGGGAGGGAACATTTTGTAGTCCAAACAATTATTATACGTCTAATACTTTAACCACAAATATATATTTTCTTGACACTTTTATCTTATGATCCAAAGTAATATATTTTTGATACTTTATCTTCCAACAATTTATCAGTGAAACTAAAGCCTTTAATACTTTATCTTCTAAAATTTTAATTTTGAGATATTCTACCATCCAAATGAAGTACACAATATGAAAATGCAAATGATAAAGTGCTAAAACCAAGATAGTTTGGATGGTAAATGAAATTTTTTTTGATAGGGGTGTTTTGGACAAGACTATAGGTAATTTTACAATGTCCGCTAGAGAAAATGGAGGAGAATAAATAATAGAAAACTTATATAATTTAGATTTGAACTCTAATTATCACAATTTATAGTTTATATAGTAATTGATACATTTTATAATATAAGATGGACAAACTCTTATAAATTGATTTTTATATTTTTATCATTTTACAGGCTTTCCCCCATCCTACCCTAAAAATAAAAAATAAAAAAATAAATCTTGAATAATATTATAATATAACAGTGATAATATTAAAATATGAAATTTAGATCAATAGAATGATGTAAAAAAGAAAAATAATAAATGGATATTGGAAGGTGAAATAGAGAAGAGGAAATTGGAAAAGAAGGGAAGGTGGGAGGAAAAGGTTACCTGAATCCGTACTACTTAACTTTAATAGGAAAGGGAGGTTACGTTCAGCGCCTAATCCCAGTTACCTTTTTTTATTCTTTTTATTTATTTAATAAATATTAAAATTACAGGCTGTACTGACAGGATTGCACTAATGATTCGCCCTCCGATTTGGCGACCAATCTTGTCGTTTTGTGCCACCTCACCAATTCCGTGCAGCCGTTTTCTTACACATTTTTATTAATTATTCGGTTTTAAGACTAATTTACCAAAACCAAATGCCCTCCAGCCTGTCCACTCAGTCAAACCTCTCTCTCTCTATAGACTCTTTAACTTCCCTATACTATTATTGATTCAGTTCTTTCTGAGCCGTTACTAATCTTTATCTTCTGGACGAAGATGGTCTCATTTATTTAATAGAGTAGTTGGAATTTGCAGGGTTTTCCTTCTTTTTTTTTTTAAAATATTTATTAGTTGGAGATATTCTTTGTGCATTTAGATTCTCAATGTTAACTTTTCTTCCAACGGTTAAACTTTTATATTCTCACTTATTACAAGATTTCGTATTTAATATTTTTTAATTCTAGTGTTCGTTTATCCATCTTCAAACTAATCCGATTGAAATTAAATCATGTCTTCTTTAAGCCTTATGATATATTTAATGAATTAATGTCTCTCACATAATTAATACCTCGAGCCTTTTTTTTAGATGGACGAATCTGAACTTACATTCGAATTTGACTAATAAAACTTCAGATAAAAAAGTTCAAATTAATACATATTTGGGTGAGTTAAAAATTATGATATTGACTAAAGATTAATAAATTTCTGAATCGGTCTACACTTATACATTTTTGCTTTTAAAATTCATACTATTGTTAAACATTATAAAGGAAAACGTTTGGAATCCCAATTTCTTTGCTAGTTAGATATTAACTATCTAACAAGTAATGATTGACCATGATAAATAAAAAATCTATTTTTTCATGAATTAAAATGCGTATTTGATGCGCGTGTCAAATTAATCTCAATACAACTAAAATTTCTTTTTCGTGAAATAGATAGGGGAAGGAAAGTAATGGTGAAAATTTGTATTGCCCCAAAAAGATATTGAGTAACACTCATATGCACTGCATTTGGGTTGAGTTTGGGTGTGGGTTGATTTGGATCTGAGTTTTTTTTTTTTGTCCTGACCTTTATGTTATGTTAGTCATAAATTTATATTATATTAGTTATATATTTATGTTATATCAATCATACCCTTATGTCTAGATATCAGACCTTTATTTAATATTTTAACTCTAAAAAAACCCTAATTTCGCTACAATTTGTACAAGTTTACCTTTATGTGATATTACTTATATCTTTATATCAACATAGTCATATATTTATATAATATATAAAGGTACATCTAACATGACTAAACGGTATGATTGTTATAACTAAAATGAATGAAAGATTAATATATCTATGTTAAAAAAAATATTAAGGTACAACTAGTCTTACAAAATGTATGACTAACATAACTAAAAGATATGTCTAACATTACTAAAAAGTATAGTTAACATAACATAAAAGTCTGACACCTGGAAGCATGTTTGGGCGGATTTTGTTCGCGACTTGGAGGCGCGTGACGGGGGTTGACCCGAGTGCACAGATCTAAAGCCCGTGTACCAGGTGCACAAAAGTTTTTGTCAAATATATTTATGATTTATATTTAAATATTTTATATTAGAATGAAGGTGAAATTCTCTATTCAAGCTCTAAAAAACGTAATGACTATCGTGTTAAGACTTATGTGACCGAAAAGCCTTGATTTGGTATGAGATCGATGATATTGATGAAATTGTTATTTAAATATTTCTTCAAACATATGACAAATAGATGTTAATTTGAATGGATAACAAACCTTAATCAAATATCATAAATAATACATATCGAGCCTAAACTAGTTCAAAATTAGAATAGAAAATCGACAAACCTCAACCCATAACGAAAATCTATAATCATCGGGTGTTAAAAAAAATACCCCTTATATTCACGAGTTCAATACCAGAACCTTCTCTAAAATAAAGGCCTAAAACAAATTAATGTATACAAGAGCTATCACATACTGGATTATAATAACCCCATTAGGTTGTGTCTACTCCTCGATACATTTGAAGTTAAAAAAATTAAAATTGAAATATCATTTTATGCGAGGTGGTGGATAAGAATTCAAATTTGATTCAACAATAAAAGTTGAAGTTACAAAAATAAAGAAATTGGTCAGAATAAGTTGGCAATTTTGTTGTTGGTTGTTTCGTTAGTTATAGCAATTATTTAAAAAAAAAATCCAGAAAGAGATTTGTATTCTTGAAAGAAAAATAAAAAGGGCAAAAGCGGCATAAAAGGGGAGGAAGTGAAGTTTACGCAAGCAAAAAAGCGAGTGTAGATTAAAAATGATGCGTATGTGTAAGTGAGTGTAGAGCTCGGATGTGACGCGTGTTGATTTGCCAGCTGTATCCCAAATACCCCCAAATCCAACCGCTTCTCCCTCTATGCGGTGCCCATAACGCTCCTTCGTCCCTATCCCCTCCCCTTTCTCTCTCTACAATATATATAACCACCCCTCCTCTCCTTCACCCTTAATAAAACCCCCCCCCCCTCTCTCTCTCCTCCATACCCAAGCACCCAAAAGAAATCGGAAAATAAAATTGGTTCTCCTTAATGGTTGTCTGAAAAATCGAAAAAAAATATAATGGCAGGAAGTTGTAATGGCGAAGTTAATCAGAAAATGGATTTGGATCGAATCAAGGGCCCGTGGAGCCCGGAAGAGGACGAGCAGTTGCAGGAGCTGGTGCAGAAACACGGGCCCAGAAACTGGTCTCTCATCAGCAAATCAATCCCCGGGAGATCCGGCAAGAGCTGCCGTCTGCGGTGGTGCAACCAGCTGTCCCCTCAGGTGGAGCATCGGGCCTTCACGCCCGATGAGGACGAGACCATTATTCGGGCCCACGCCAAGTTCGGCAACAAATGGGCCACCATAGCCCGCCTCCTTTCGGGTCGAACCGACAACGCCATCAAAAACCATTGGAACTCCACCCTCAAGCGCAAGTGCTCTTCTCTCAGCTCAGATGAGTACGAGCCGCCTCTCAAGAGATCCGTCAGCGCCGGGTCGGGCCTCCCCGGTTCGGGTCTTTACTTTAGCCCTGGCAGCCCGTCCGGGTCGGATTCCAGCCACTCCAGTCTACCCGTTGCTTCGGCTTCACATATTTATAAACCGGTCCCACGAGCCGGATGCGTGTTGCCACCTCAGCTCGAAACCACGCCGTCTGCTGCGCGGGACCCGCCGACGAGTCTCAGCCTTTCCCTCCCTGGAGTTGAGTCAAAGAATCATCAGACCGAGTCGACTCAGCCCAAACCCACTCCCATCCAATTGCTACCGGTTCTTGCCCCTCCACCTCCGCCGCCGCCCGCCGTTCTAACCGCTGTCCATTTGAGTCAATCGCATACTCCGACCACCGCTGTAACGGAGGCGGCGGCGCCGCAGCAAGAGAAAGTGGTTATGCCGTTCAGCGCGGAGCTGATGGAGGTGATGCAGGACATGATACGAGCAGAGGTGAGGAATTACATGATGGGTGTAGAACAGAACCACCATCAACGATCATATCAACAGCAACAGTTGTTCAATCACCATCATCATCATCATCAACAGCAACAGCAGTTTAATCAGCAGATGAGCATGTGCATGCATAAAGCTGTAAATGTGAATGAGGGTTTCAGGAATGCAGCCATGAATCGCATCGGAATCAGCAGGATTGATTGATTTGATTGATTAAATTATGGTTTTTGAGCTGAGAAGTAAAGAAACCATCTCTGTTTCTTGATTAGCCTGAGTTAATTAGCTTTCTTTATTCACAAAAAATCGCCCCAAAAATATTAATAATTTTGGTATTGTATAGTGAGGAGTAGAAGAATTTGAGTTTTTCTCCCTTATCTTTCTCAGGCCACATTTTAGGTTTAAAAAAAAAAGAAAAAAAAGAAGGAAAATGAATCAAAAAATGACACCTTGAATTCCATTCCAAGTTTTAGTTTCCTTTTCTAATTAAATGGAATAATTCACATACAGGTTTATTTATGTGTGTATTTTAGTGGGGTAAATGTTGGAGAATTGGACAAATAAAAGAAAGAAAGAGTGGAGAGTGTATAGTTGTTTTCAAAGAGGGTACAGATATTTGGCGATGAGATGATTGTTCTTATCCCCATAATTTATTCACTGAAGAAACTGCACTCTCTGACCTCTAATATTTACTGCTCTTTAACAGAAACAGAATCATGAAAACACAAGTTAATGCACACCATCATATGGACCACTCTTTCCATTGTCGACATGGTAACAGTTTGCATTTGGTGGATGCTCTTTTTTGTTAAATTCTAATTCAATTTTTTAATGTTGCTCTGGTTTCTCATATAAAAAGAAATTACGGTGTCCTTAATCAACCAAAGTTGAAATGTGATCTTTTTGTGGTTTTGGCAGTTTTTTAGTTGACCTACATATTTCCTTGTATAAAAGAAAAGATTGAGACTGATACATAATAAGAAACCTCTGGATAGAAATGAGTATGGACGTTGAATTCATTAGAAATTAGCTACCAAAATTTAATTTAAATATACAGTGGAATAGGTTTCCTATTACCATTTTCACAATGAATTTACTTTTCTACCTATTGTTGCAATAAATACCTTTTCTACCCATTTTACAGGGTTAAATGTCTAAATTATCCTTAATGAAAGATGATTATATCCTAAAATGAATAGAAAAGGTAACTTTTATAAGGGTATTTTGCGAAAGAGAATAGTGATTTTATTATAAAATGGGTAGAAAGATTATTTATTATAAATGTGAGTTGGAAAGATAAACCTCTTTATAAAAAGGGTAAAAAAAAAACTTAGCTATGATAGAAATGTCAACTATACAAAGTGAACTTAATATTGTATATTAATAACAAAAAAAATTGTGCACCTGCTACATGAATCTAGTGGACTCTTGCTTGATCTGCTTTGAAGTGCCTACCAAGTTGAAGTAGTGCCTAACATTGACCCGATCAGGAATCATATTTGATTCCAAATTTCTGAATGACATGTCTTTAATATATAACTTTGTATCTCATTTATTTTCTTGAATGTTTCATGTTTTATTGAATGATGTCATCACTTTTCTGTATCTCAGCTATTTTCTTCAATGTTTTATCGAATGATGCTCACTTTTCTGTATCTTCCATGTTCATTTTTCTTGACTCATTTTCCTACTAGTTTAGGTCATTGAGCTCGGTTGTTTGACCATTCAGAATGGTTATATCATGGGCCAACTGCTTTGATCCCTCACTCTTATCAATTGCTCAATTGACTTATGAAGATTGGAGATTTAATTTTGTACATGAGGTTAGTGGTTTCCAAATTTGTCTTTTCTCTTATTGCCATGAAGTTTAGAAGAGCATCTTTAGAGTGGAGAAAGAATTGCTATCATCTGATTCTTGGTTTAATTGCTACACAACGAAACTTCTAATGTATGAAATTGTGTCCCACGTGAATATTTTCAATAGTACCATTCATATCCATTTGCACCTGCACATAAAAATTCATATCTCATGTTCATGTTGTGATCAGTTTTCAACTCATTTCATAGTGCCATTTCTCCAAGAATTTTAGAAATTATATTTCTCCCAGTTGCAATGGATTCCAATTAACTCTCTCTAGACATATGATGTTTTATCTCGTGTAATTTCAACATCTGAAAATGAAAGAGTGTCCCTCGATCCGTCACAAAATGCACAACCTCTGACACCACCGCCTTTCCCACCAACGCTGCCCATATCACAGCCTCCCTAGCACCGCTCACCCACGCTTAACAACTACTAGTACGACCACCACTATAGTGCGTAATATTCAAAATATCGATATTGGTAGAAAAATGGGTTCTCTGATTTTACTGAAATGTCGATGTACGTTGTACAAAGAGTTTGTTACAATCATAACGTGTAAATTATACTAATATTATTAGAGTATCGAATACTTTTTTTTTTCTGTAGAAAGTGTGGGTGGGTCATTCATAATATTAAAAAAATGATATTTTAATCATTTCAATATTTTTCTGGTGTTCCGACAATTTGTAATGTGAGATCATTGATATTAATGTCGAAATCGATATTTACCTACATTTATGTAAATTCCGACAAAATTGCATAACAGCCGACTACCAATTCAAAAGTTCCAATTTTTTTGTCAAACTTTACAAAATTTTCACTCTTGATCCTTAGTACAAGTAATAAATTATAACTCCAATGTTAATATATAATTTCTCTATACTAAATTTTGTATTATTATTATTATATGAAAGCATAAATAATCTATTGAAATATATATATATATATATATATTTTTTTTGTGAAGTAAAATTTATTAGAAGTGTATTTAATTTTCATTTAATTAATTATTAAGACATGTATTCACCCCACAACACAACCCAAGGCTGCATTACCTAATCCAAAAAATATCTCTTATTTCAGAATCCGTGTCAAACGAAAGCAGGTGGGCATGCAAATCTCTATTCCAAAAGCAATTTTGACTTTAAAAAGACAACCTTCAACTGGTAAGCAAAGATAGTTAAGATAACCACCAACTACTCTCACCAATATTTAAAGTTTCAAGGTTGTCATTCGAATACTATCTCGTACAACACAAGAACAAAAGATGAGAGAGAGAGAGAGAGAGAGAGAGAGTTCTCCCAATAACTAAAAGGTCACCTACATGATGAGTCATATAATCGTGCATATAATGATGCTTGTTTTTTGTACCACTGTACCTATTTGGTTGATAACTAGAGTTTCAAAATGTTCATGGGTTGTATCTATTAGAGCTCATTCAGTCTATTCACATTTGCAAAAAAAGCTGATTAGTCTTAACCCCAAAAAACAAAAAAGAATAGCAAAATAAACGAAAACCAAGTAATTACAAGGGTGCTGCTTGGATGGTGCTGCTATCCGTGTCGGGCTTTCCTATGTGTAGAACAAATGATGTTAATCTCTCAATAAGTTGCAGGAAATCATGCCTCCACGACCATGTTGGAGCATTCAGAGCCCGGATGGAATTCAGACAAACAAGAAGAGTACCACCTTCGTGGAGGAGGACCTGCGTACATAAAGATAAAAAGTTAGGAAAGCATAATGTTTACAAGAAAGTAAAGAAGACCCAATCGCTCTAATCTTTAGAACAATGACTACAACTAATCCATGACAGAGCAAAGTATTTTCTCAAGTCAAGAATATGACATTTGAGTAAGAAACATGTTCTGTGGAGTTGGCTGAAAGGATTACAAGGATATTTCTAACTAGTCAAGCCTCCAAAAAAACTTGAGAATTATCTGAAAAGAATACCAAACAAGTGGGTGCAAAATAATATTCTTGAGCATAAACTTACTGTTAGCCAAAGTGGTATAAACCCCAAAACAGATGTAAGAGAGGCCAAAAGAATGCTAGATAGTGCAAGAGCAACATTTTGCTGGATCTGCATACACACACACAGTGTTATTATAAAAACTATAAGAAATGAGGGATGAAGAAAAGCACATCCACGGCAACAAAAGAAGAAAGAAAAAAAGAAAAGGAAATACCAAAGAAGTAGTTTGTCGAGATTTAGCAACACAGAATGGAACTCCTGAAATATTGTCTTGCAGCAAAAGCACATCAGCAACAGCTATTGCTGTTGCACTTGCACGCTCAGCCAGAACAATACCGACGGTGGCAGCAGCCAAGGCAGGTGCATCATTAATACCATCACCTACCATAATGAGGCCTCCACCTGCGAAAGTTATATATTTTACAAGATGAGACACATCATCGCAAGTTCAGTCTCACCCTTAAATCATATGTATCCCACTAGATAAATTCAATATGCAATAAACAGTATGGATCAATATTGATGACATGTTTGGGGATATTTTTTACTGCAAAGTAGGACTTATTTACTAATGATTAACCTCTGACACATAATAAACAACAGATAAACACTACAGCAATTCTGTTAGGCATGGAGTGGCACCTGTATCTCTGGAAATACTTGTCACGTGATAGAGTTTGTCCTCTGGCTTCAGGCTGCAGTGGACTTCTTTGATTCCCACAGTGTTTGCCACCCTCCATGCACTCGACTCATGGTCACCAGTTAACATCATAACACGGAGTTTTCCATCATTTTGCAATGACTTTATAACATCCAATGAATCAGCTCGAGGCTTGTCTTCAAAATGAAACAGTGTCACCTGCACATTTGGGAAAAAAAAAATATATATATATGTATTAAAAATTACACACATAAGACCCTTTTGGTTCCACTTCTATATCTATTTTCACATTTTTAAATCTCATAAACATGGGAACATCCATGTTTCTGGTGCAATATCTGAAAGGGCTGATTCTTAACAACAAAACCATATTTGCCAGATTTTAAAATGTTTATCCTCAATATTGGGAGAACTATGAACCATATTCTTTCTATAGATTAGACACCAATCATATCTTTTAGAAACCCTTGAAAAAATTAGACAAAATCTACCAACTATGGTTATTGTTCCAAAGCCGCATTGAACCCTTGCATAAGTTCATTAAGAAACTACCAATAATTCACCTTCTTATTATTGACTGAAAGTGCAGCACGGACAAAGTCAACTCCATAAGAAGAAGTGCTAACCGCCTCTTCGATTTTTCTTGATTCATCATCTGATGAGAAAAGAGAGGTGATGTACTCCAGAGAGCCAATTGAAGCTTTTAGTGGTTTACCATCTCCAAATCTTGGCTATAGCAAATAGAACAATTACACAATTATTCCACCAGATGTAATAAAACACTGCAGAGGATTGGCGAAAGCCCAAATGTAGAAGAAGTTCTCCCTACATTAGAATTATGGGCTCAGTTCAAATGACATTGATTAGCTCAATCAAATTCAACCATTTTCCTACAAAGTTTAGGAAGAATTCCTCTTTACTCAAGCAAAAAGGAAAACAGGTAACTACCAAGTCCAGGTGATGATCAAATGAGTATTGTACGACCAAATGAATGAGTAGAAGTTTATTGCCACTATCATTCCTGACATCCTAAAACCAAATGGACTCAAGTGAATAGTCATTGCTCACATTCTAGTCAGTATCACAAGATGATCTAGTAAATATATATTTAGTACCTCCATGCTAGATATTGTAGCAAAAAGACCCCTGCCAGGAAGATTTTCAAAACTTTCAACAGAAACTGGCGGGAGATCCTTCCCAATGCTATGATCCACAACAGCTCTGCACAATAAAGCAACCAAGACAATAACTTAAACCAAAAGTAGGTCTAATCACCAAGCTTAAGCACCAATACTTTTACCCAGCATGAATTTAAATGATTCATTTGGTTTTCTATATTAAAGACAGTCACCAGAAGCCACTATGAATGAAGTTGAAAATAAGAAAGCTCTTTTCAATATCATTGGACTCTGTCATGGGAAGTTCATTTCTGATACTCACTCAAAAGTCAAATCTCCATTTGTTGCCCCAGAAATGTTATTATTGCTTTGTAGAAAAGAATATAATTCTTTTGGATAGGAGCATCTTTTGAGCATTACTTATAAGTTATAAGATCTAAATCAGATCTTCAACGTCTATTATGACATAGCCCATACACACATTGAGTCGAAAATCAACAGTTAAAACAATATGGTGAATACAATTGTTGGGCATGTTAAGTAAAATATATCAACTAATTTAAGCAACCTTCCAATAGGGTGAGTAGTTCCCTTCTCCATGGCAGCAGCCACTGCAAGAGCTTCTTTCTCACAACTGGGTACACAACATGAAGCAACTTGGCTCTCCTTGTTGCAGACGTGTCCATGTATGGGTTCTATTGCTTTGCACATGAACTCGCCAGTAGTCAATGTGCCAGTTTTATCAAATGCAATATTTTGGCATGAGGCTAGTGCATCTAAAACATGGCCCCCCTTCAGCAAGATACCCTATTAAAAAGGTAAATATTCAAGATGTATGGCAAGGGAGCAATAAGTGGGAGTACAAATTGTGCGAAATTCACTTTATAATTTCATAGAAACTTGAAAATCATTTTTATAGCATTATTATTCTATAGGAGCTAGTTAAAGAAAATTTGCATCAAAGTCTTTCTTTGCAAGGCTTAGAAACATTATTTTATGTGTAAGGACTAACCAATAGCATGCAGTTACAGATTGGCTGATTGAACTACTTACACAGAATATCCATCATGCTGTAAAAAAATTACCTAATTCCAACTTCTTCAGCGAGTTGCTTAAAGAGAATCATTATTATAATTTCAGTTTTGACAATCTCGTTTATTTTTTCTGGACGTCCACAAATAAGTTTACATTAGCTAATACAGCAATTTACATTCCTAAGTTACCTTCATCTACTAAAGCAAAAACTTTGCTGCTACTATCTTTGAACTGCTACTATTTGAGTGCAAAACTTAAGGACACGATGAAACTCATGATTTTTGTTTTTCATCCACATCAAAAACTCTAGAGAGTCAAATTAAACCTTTCAAACCTGGATTGAGCATAATAAATCTCACATTGTAATACATACTATTCCATAGAAATGAATAATAAACATCAAATAGTTCATTCTTAGTGAAGTCAGCTTCATTCTTAGTGAAGTCAGCACCATCACTTTGGAACCAATTTTAGCAGCAGTAGCAGTGAATATTACAGTTTGACCATCTTATTACACGACAATTGAAAAACACACCCACAAAAAAAAGACCTATGACATTTCAGTCTTAACAAGCTATGGACAGTTACAAATTAAATGACTATGACAATTACCTTTTTGGCACAAGCACTGATTGCAGTTGCATAGACAAGTGGTGCAACAGCCAATGCACAGGGTGATGCAGCTACCATAAGCCCCAGTGCCCTGTAAACTGATCCTCTGCACACTAGAGAACAAAAGAAATTATTCAAGTGTACAAAATTATAAAATATCAGCATGAAATACCCACAAAAAAAGCACTTAGCTTGCATATTCACAAAAATAGACAAACTAACGGTCTTAGTAAAAGACAAGAACAAGGCTTCAACTTCAAAAGAAGATAAAGTTCACCTTCAAATGCCTAGATATATGTTTTTTTTTTATTAATTAATTTTTTTTTGTCTTTCTATTACTATTAATCACTTGTTCATCTATGAATTCCCTAATTACTGTCTCTAATGCCCTCTTAGGAGTGTGTTGTGTGGATACATATGCAAACCAGATCATATTGGACCAATAATTTAAGAATAACCAAAAAAGAATAACATGAAGAAAAAAAAAAGAAAAGAAAAGAAAAGGACCATCCATATTATACCTGCTGTACTGAAAAATGGCCACTTAAAGAGAACTGGTCCCATCAATGCAATGGCAGCAGATAAAATTATAACTGCTTTACTGTACTGTTCACCAAACTTGTCAAGCCATCTTTGAAGCTTCGGTTTACTCTGTTGAGCTTCCTCAGTCAATTGCACAATTCTACTCAGCGTTGACTCTTTCCATGTCTTTTTTGCCTAAATTGAACTTATGAATTTAGCAAATAATGATGGCAGTCAATAAAACATTGCTGGGGCAGTAACAAAGTGTTAAAACTGTGAAAATTGGCATCCCATCGCCACAAGGCATAACTATTATATACTTCACGTCTAATAAACAAATCACCCCATCAGGAACTCCTTTGATGTGAAAAATAAAAAAAAACAAAATGAAAGAAACAAAAGAAAAAAAAATTCCAAAAAGAAACAATATCACATAAATCCTTCAACATTTTTTACATTGACGTCCAACCTCAAATTTTTTCAAATACTATTAGCACAAGAAGTTTTTTCACATTGTTGGATGATTGCTTCATCAGCAAATAGCACAGCTACAACAACAGCTCAACATGTTTAGCCATTTTTGTCACAAGATAAATTGCAACGTTTTTAAGTCAAATGTCACCAAAATATGTGAGAAAGTCTAATTATACTTCACAGCAGAAGAGATTGTAAATTAAAGAAACTTCATGAGGAAAGCAAATTCTATCTAAACTAAGTCTCAACCATCCACTCTCCACAAAATTTACTTCCTTAGTTATTCGATTCAACAATAAAAAAATAATAATAAAGAAAGAAAGAAACAAGGCACAGGCATACCTTAACAATCATCATACCATCCAGGTTCCGAGCACCACCTGGAATGCTGTCTCCAACTTTCTTTTCTACAGGTTTGACCTCCCCAGTCAAGTGCTCTACAGTAATAGTTGATCTACCCCGGAAGACTTCACAATCCACAGGAACAGACTATACATAGTGAAGATTAGCATTAAGATAGTTCCGGATGAACTCCTATAGATAAAAAGACCCCTGATAAAAGATTTGATCTCTTAAAAAGAAATTACAGTGATGTGCATCAGAATATCTGATGAAGGCATCAATAATGCTATAACTCTTTCTAAATCATAATGATCAATAATATGATTCTCAAACCATATATTAGAAGTGGGTCTTAGTCTCCTATCTAGATCGGCAGCTCCAGATTTTAGAAGGAAATGGTTAAAGGCATAACAGCCTGAAGGATATGCTAAGGAAGATTTGGCACAAGACTGAAAATATTAAGGTAAGAACTAAGAAGACAAGAACATCTCTTGGGCCTCAATGCAATAATAATATGCCATTGTCTCATCATATAGCCATTGACATATGGTGGCAGGAGAACACAAGGAAAAGTGATTGCACAATTATCTTCGAGCATCAAATATATAGAGAGCAACTGCATAGAACTTGTTTTTATTATTAACAAAAAGGAGCAGTAGCATGCTTATGAATCAATGGGAAGAAAGGGGCTAGCACCTGAAATAAGCTCTTACAATAAATTAAAAAATAGGCCAAAGTGAAATACCAGTATATCTTAAGTGATCTAAGATTTAACTAGAAAGTAAATGGTGATGTACCAACATGAAGTACATTTGAACTAGACTTGGAAATTAACTGAATATGCTGATTAATTGTCACATCATGCACTTAAGTTGACTCAATTAGGAGAATATCTGTTTATCACCAACGAGTCACAGGAACATAGGATTAATTTGGTAAGACCTTAAAAGAGCCTGCTTACTTTAAATGATGCTATTTCTGTATCATAAACAATTGAACATGGTCTATTTTATACATAGTTAGCTAGCTCAGTTAATGCAATCCATCAAATACATGCTACAGAATACAAATGAGTGCTATGAACAAGGAACAGGAAGTAAGGTAAAAACTGACAATGTTAAGTATATAGTCTATACTCGCTGAAAGAGAAGCAGGACAACAATACTTAAGAGCATAAAGAAAGGCAATGAAAGTTCAATTTGCATTAGTTCATCACTTATTTAGATTGTCATGTGACCATTTTCTCAACTTTCTGCTGGCATAATTCTTCCTTGCTACAATAAGCCTAGAACTCACATCTAAACTTCTGGTCGTAGACATTGATATGCTTAAACTTGCACATATATAACATTTCAGTTAATGAGCACGGTTGATCTATAGATAAACTTCAATAGCCGCAGAAGAACTATGCAAGAACTGGACCATGATGAACAAAAAAGAAAAAGACAGAGCACAGACCTCACCAGCTTTGACCAATACATATGATCCAACTTCCAAATCATTCACTGGAATTTCGTGATACATCAAATCAGAAAAACTTGGACTATTCCCATTCTCCACATCCAACACAAGGGCGAAATCAGGATGATTCTCTTTCAATTCCTTGACATCTATCCTAGACCTGCTAGTGAAATACTCCTCCGCAATATGAGCCAAATTAAACATAGCTAAAAGCAATCCACCTTCCAAGGCATTCCCCATAAACACTGATGCAAATGCAGCCAACGCCATAAGCACGTGAATGTTAATTTTCCCACCCGCAATATCGAAAGCGGCATCAAACGACGCCGATGCCTGTACATCAAAACAAGGAACATCAATTGAAGGAACTTCAACAATGGGATTGAGTTAGTCGATAATTACCCCAACAAGAGGGAAAGCAACGAGGATGAAGGCATTCTGAAAGAGCTTGGCGGAGGGCTTAGGGAGCAAGTAAGGACAGACGCCGGTGGCTAGAAAGAGAGCCGTAGCGCAGCAGCAGAGCTCCAAATGCTCCCTCAAGAAGTTAGCCAGATCAGTCCACTTGATAGCCTCCGCAAATCTAAGGAATACTTGCTGAGATTTCGTCAAAGGAGCGTCGTCGCCGCCGTGAGAAAGACCATGACTGTGATGATGATGGTGGTGGTGGCCATGAGGCTCACTGTGATGGTGGTGGTGATCATGGCCGTGTTGGTGGTGGGAATGGGCCGAGCATTTAATCAAGGGCGAACGAGAGATGATTGGGAGGGAAATTGGGGGGATTGGTTGTAGGGGAGATGGAAAACCGTGGTTGAATCTGAGCTTAAATCTTCTGGCTTTGAAATTAGAGGGGAAGTATGAAATGGTGGGAAAATGGAGAGTTTCCATTGATGGTGTGAAGAAAAAGTAAATTGGGTTTCAGTTTCAGTCCATCAATTTGATCGTTGAAGAAAAGGAGTGGAGTTCGGGGTGGGGTGGGGTGGGGAATGAAGGGGGAATGTGGTTATAATTGTATCATGTGTTGAAAACATGTGCTCATCCCCAGGACTCTATTATGTAATTCGAATGGAAAATAAGATCAAATATAATTTTTTATTTTTTATTTTGAGAAAAAACATATAATCTTTTGGATTATTATAGATAAGATCAAACATATTTTTAGATTATTCACTATCCTTTAATAAAATAAATCGAATTTCTTATACTTTTAAATCTTTTTTGAATTGTATCCACACTTTTATTTATATATTTTCATCAAATTATATTAAACTCATATATTTCCAAATTTGTTTAAATTAGATCCTTACAATCATAGATCAAAAATGTTAGGTTTTATCTAACAGTGTTGTATCAAAAGGAAAAGTAACAATATGATCGCAACAGATCGAATTATTGAAAGTTTAAATTTGGTTTCTTTACTGTTGAATGATCTGAAATGTAGTTTATCAAATACATTCAGGGCCCATTTGGATATATGGATTTTGAGAAGAGATTTGAAATCCATGATAGTAAATTCATTGATGATGTTTGGATAGGTGTGAATTCAAAAATCATCACTTTCACTTTAAACTAATTTTGGAGTCATTTTGAGGATTTCAAATTCATTCCAATTTGAGTAAATTTGAAATCCCTTCATTTGAAATTCGAAATTTCAAATCACTCTATCCAAATGGAGTCTCATGGTTCATAAGTTTATATAAATTTGGATGAGTTTAATAAATATAAAGATGATAAATATAAAGAAATTTTATCGTTCATGGTTCACAAGTTTATTCGAACTCGGATGAGTTTAATAAATATAAAGAGATTTTATCGATCTAGATCTTAAAGATGGGTCAATTATGGGTATTAAAAAGATTTTATCGATCTAGATACTAAAAAATAGGTCCATTATGAGTATTAAAGATATATTTTATCAATTCAAACTTAAAATATTACAAAAAGATTCCAAAATCCATCACCGTTAACATTTCTCTATTTCTCTATGACATCATCCTTTTTTACGTGTCATTGTGTCAATTAAAAAAAAAAATTAAAGTTAGTGTAAAACTTTAAATTCCTATTTTATTAGCTATATGATTGTCAATTGTGGTGTTAGTTATGGTATTTGATAAAATATCTAAATAACGTACACAAAATTTATTGTTATTATTTTGGCAACGTTTTAGGTAAGCCGGTTTCACATATTCCATTCTATGAGATGGGTCGGGTTTGACATGGCTAACGACCCGATTAACGGTTAACGGGTCAAAGTCAACAAAAGTTAAAAGTGATACTTTTATATACATTAGGTAATACTTTTTGAAAATATTACATTATACAAATAAAAATATTATATGATACATATGAAACTATTACATCATAAGAATAAAATACAGTGTAATACTTTTATATAGTAATACTATTTTAAAGTATTACATGATATACATGAAAATATTATATTATGAGAATAAAACATCATGTAATACTTTTATTTATATCATATAATACCTTTTGAAAATATCACATAATACATATAAAAATATCATGTAATACTTTTATGTATATGAGGTAATACTTTTATGTGTATCATGTAATACTTTTGAGTCAACGACGTTGATCAACTATTGAGTGACGTTTTTTTCCCAAAATTATCATTGTTCTCAAGATGACCGGTGTTGACCGTTGATCGTTGACCATTGACTTTTGACTTTGATCGTTAACTTCTAAAATTGATTGTTGACTTTTTAACTTTAACTATTGACTGAGTTAGATTGACCCGTCTCACGAAATGAAATCCATGAGATGGTCTCGCACAAGACCTACTCTATTATTTTTTATATACTTTCAATATAAAATGCACTTAATTACAGTTAGATCCATTTAAGCAATATTAGTAATCAAACATGAAAATATTATGTTGATCGACTATGGTACCCCCACCTTATAAATAACATAAATAATTCAAGTAGTATCCTCACTTTCATAAATGTGGAGATTGTGATGGCCAGAGCTGGATCACACAAATTTTCTTGATTGTATTCTCTTTTTTCATTAATCCACTCCCCTAGTCCATTAAAAAAATCAATATATATATATATATATATATATACACAATATTGTGTAATATCGAAAACCTGCATATTATTTTCGTGTTTGATTACTATAGCTTAAATGTATCTAATTGTAGTTACAGTGAAGTCTATATCGAGAGTATATAAAAAATAATACCAATAATAAATTTGTATTCAATTAGATATTTTATCTAATATTATAGCTGACAAACACACAATAGACAATCATGTAGTTAATAAAATAACAATTTAAAGTTTTTCACTCTATTTTTTTTTTCAATTGACACATTAGCAACTTCATCTCACAGCCACAACTAGAGGTGCTCACCCGGTTCGGTTTGAACCGGAACCGGTCGGTTCAAACTGGCGGTCAATGGTTTCGGGAACCGTTGACCCGGTTCCGGTTCAAACCGAAATCGGGAACCGTGCTCACCCGGTTCAGTTTCGGTTCCGAAATATTCAAACTACCGAACCGGCGGTTTAACCGGCCAACCGTCGGTTTACCCTATTTTTTAGTAAAATGTAATACGAGTACCGCGATATCCAAACCGATACCGCGGTACTGAGATGCAGAACAAAAAAAAAGGAAAAACCAAAAACCGAACCGTTGGTTCCGGTTTAACTGGCACTTCAAAACCGAAACTGTGATCCCCACGGTTCGGTTCCGGTTTGTGGTAGGGCGGTTCACCAAACTGCCGGTTCGAACTGGCGAACCGGCGGTTCGCGAACCGTGAGCACGTCTAGCCACAACCGAAAGAGAATGAGATAAAAACTAAATGTTAGCAACTAATCATAATCTAATAGTTTTCAATCTTTCGAATCCTATATAGATAAGATTTTTCTTGTATAATAGTTAACCTATTCAAGATTTAGATTGATAAAAATCTATAAATTATATTATCCATAATCTCATTAACAAAATAAATAATATTTTTTTTAAAAATAAAATAAAATAATATCTAAAACTTATGTCGTAAGTCAAAGTATAAAATATATATATTTATATAACATTAATAATATATTTTACGAACTGTTTCACGGATAATTTGACAAACTTGCTCACGATTTGACTATACATATAACTTCAAAATTTAACATGTTCCTTTATTTTAACAAATTATAGTAATTGATTTCAAATAAGTTTTTATCGAGTCCAACTTCTAATTAGAAACCAAAATTTTTATTTCTCTAGTGTTTAGTTGTAAAAAATATTTTTCATATCTTAAATGACCACACTTTTAGATTTGCGCAGAAAATACATTGTATATCTTCTTCTCCAACGTTAGAAAAGTGGAATACTAGTTCCAATTGGAGCAAAGAGATAGTGCTTCGACACATTTGTCATGCAACAGACACAACCCAAACTCTATTCGGATCAAATATTTAAACCTCTTGCAATGGTAAGTATTTTAGTAACTAATTTATTTTTCTCAAGTTTTATGTTTTCTTACAAATGTGAATTCTATAATTCCTTCGATTTACAATAAGTGTCTTTCTTTAATAAAATTTAATTAAGAAAACCCACAAATAATTAATATACCCTTAAATAAAAGATAATCAAAGTAAACTAAAAGAAAAGTTTGTTTAATTCAAATAGAAAAAGAAAAGAAAAAAAAACAGGAGATGCTAGTTAGTTTGAAAATGAAGATCTATTTTAGATAAGGGTAGGAACAATCTTCCAAAGGTCAATGGAATTAATCACTTCCCCCAAACATTGTCCTTTTTGGCTTCATTTCATTCAATTGCATCAGAGTGAGGAAATTATGCATTTCATGCAAAGTCTTAATTTTCTCCCCATATTTCAACTAATTTCATCCTAGCAATATAGGCCATCCTAGCAAGTTCAACATGTAACACAATTTAAAAAATCAATCCATAATTAATGTTTATAATTTTTAAAACGGTACAACATGTCACATTTGTCACTTATCTGGATAGTAGTACAAGTCCTATATTTAGATTTCTCATTTTCACTAAATATGCAAATAAGATTGATGGAGGACAGAATTAAACACGGTAATAACTATTGACTTTTATAGACTGTGCTTGGACGAGTTTATAAATTATAAGATGTTTTAACCAGCTCAGTGTTTGACAAAGTTTGAAAAATAAATTTTTACTTCATTATAAAATAAGATATTAGGAGCTTATAGATACATTTTTGAAAAATAAGAGAACCTCATTTTATTTCTAAAATAAGATCTTATTTTTAATAAACATCTTCAAACTTGATCATTTAAACTACACAATTAACATCTTATCTTATGAACTCCCCAATCTTATTTATCCAAACACTTCACCAACTTATTTTTAAACTTAAATTAAACATTTTATACACTCTAAAACAATCTCACAAAATATAAGAGCATACATGTTCTGAAAATAAGCTTAGCCAAAACCCTCTTAGTCTGTGGAAACTTAGCCCAAAAAGGGAAGTAAAATAGCTATTGCGAGAGTGTTACTAAAATTATTTTCATCTTTCTTAAAACAATCATTTATTAATTTTTGAGTAGGTCTTATGTGAGATGTGTTTGGATTGAGGTGGAGGTGGATTTTACAAGTTTGGATTTGAGATTTGAGTGGATTTTGCAAAAATGTGGATTTTGAAAATCTTGTGTTTATTTTGTGATTATATAGGGTAAGATTATAATTAAGATGTCTTCATCACATGGAAAATTGTAGAAAAAATAAATGTTTTTTTGGGGAGTAATAGAAAAAATAAATATTTTTATTGGAAGTTGTAAAAAAGTAGTGTATAGATAAAGATTTACAAATTCTCCAACATCTTGTAACAAACAAGGATTGAGATTTTGTCCATCCTAAATCCAGATGGGCACATCACAATCCAAACATAACCAATGTAAAACATAATTTGTATAAATCAATAAATTTTATGTAAAATAGAGTTCATATGAATTAATATAAATAGTTATACCCATCAATACAGTTAATATCAATCTCATATAAGATTATACAGAATCCCGTCTCACATAGGTCTCATATAAAACAAGTCTTATATAAGTTTTTGCGTTACTATTTTTTGTAATAGAGATATAATCACAAAAACTCATGTGAGACGGTCTAACGAATAGTTTTTATGAGACGGAGCCCCATCATCCACAACCAACATGTGAATTGTAGGGTTTGAATGGTGGGTAATTGGATTGTGGGTTGATCCACCAACACAATGCATTAAAATTTTGTGAGACGGTCTCACAAGAGACTCAGAGGGTCTTATAAGCTCTTAAAAAATGTTTGACTAAATTTGAAATTACACAAATGTCATTACAAACATCTTATAAGCTCTTCCATCTTATTTATCCAAACACTTCAACAACCTATTTCCAACTTAAATTAAACATCTTAGAAACTCTAAAAACACCTTATAAGATGCAAGAGCTTATAAGCCCAAAAAATAAGCTTAGCAAACATCCCCTTACTTGGATATAATTCATCTTTCAAGTTCAAGAAAATAGTATTCCAAATTTCAATCCATAATCAGTGCTCGTTGAGAAAATAAAAAATGTTGGCGCTGCTCATAATTCCCAGTAAATATTACAGAAAACCAGAAAATTTTCAAATTTAAAACCCATTATGCAATCTTGTTAGACATAGATCATGGATGTTTATCTTCTTCTCTGCACATCTCTGACTATTTTCCTAATATTTCTCATCCACAAATTCTCAGCTCCAAGCCGGTACCACCTTCCGCCGAGCCCCGCCATGGCGCTGCCGGTCCTCGGCCACCTCCACCTCATCAAGGTGCCACTCCAACGCTGTTTCCACCGCCTTTCCCAAACAACCGGCGGCCCGATCTTCTTCCTCAAACTCGGCGTCCGCCGCTGCGTGGTGGTCTCATCCCCATCTCTGGTCGAAGAATGCTTCACCAGGAACGACGTCGTTTTGGCGGCTCGGCCTCGAGTCCTGGTAACGCAGCACATCGGCTACAACCACAGCACGCTCATAGGCTGCTCCTACGGCGAGCTATGGCGGAGCTCTCGCCGGATAACTTCGCAGGAGCTGCTCTCCCCCGCACGAATCAATTCCTTTCTGCACATTCGAAGAGACGAAATCAATCGACTGCTATTGAGCCTCCACAACACGCCGTCTTCAGAAAGGGGATTTTGCAGGGTGGAAATTAGGGTGAAATTGTCGGAGCTGACCTTCAACATTATGATGAGGATGATCGCAGGGAATAAATGCCTGAGCAGAGAGAAAGGAGAGAGGTTTCGCGATATGATTAAAGAGGGTATTGCGATTGGTGATGGATCAAATCCGCAGGATTTCTTGCCGTTTTTGCAGTGGATCGATCATGGAGGATTCACTAAGAAATTGGTTTCTCTGGCTAAAGAGCTGGATGAGTTGTTGCAGATAATGGTGGATGAGCATCGAAAGGAGAATATGGACACTATGATTGGCCATTTGCTGTCTATGCAAATCCATTCCGATGAAACTATTAAGGCGCTTATAATCGTAAGTTTTTCCTTTCTTTTCCAGACAATCTTAATTGGAATATTCTCTATCGACCAACTAACACCATCGATGCTCATACAGAGTTCACTCTTTGCTGGCACGGACACGTCATCAGTGACCATAGAATGGGCAATGGCTGCTCTGCTCAACCATCCCCAAGCCTTGGAAAAAGCCAGATCAGAACTAGAGACTAAAGTTGGGTTTCACAGATTGATCAATGAAGAAGACTTACCCAATTTGCCCTATCTTCACCACATTATTCTGGAAACCCTTCGCATGTTCCCAGCAGCACCATTGTTAATAGCCCACGAATCATCTGAGGATTGCAAAATCGGAGAATATGATATCCCACGTGGAACCATCGTGTTCATCAATGCATGGGCGATCCATAGAGATCCTGAGGTGTGGGACGAAGCTATGAGCTTCAAGCCCGAGAGGTTTGAAGGAATAGAGGTGGAAACACATAAGTTGTTGCCGTTTGGAATGGGAAGGAGGTCGTGCCCCGGGGCTAGCTTGGCCCATCGGGTCGTGGCCATGGCTTTAGGGTCCATGATTCAGTGCTTTGAGTGGAAGAGAGTGGGTTTGGAGGAAGTTGATTTGGTTGAAGGACAAGGCATAACCATGCCTAAGTTGAAGCCATTGGAGATTATGTGCAAACCAAGAGAAATTATGTGTAAAGTTATTCAAGAATTAAGCACAATGCCATAACTAGCTAGACCATTTCTCAACCTTGTTCACTATATATAATATTATGTTCTCTTGATAAACACTATAGACTTATTATTTTGGGTTAAAGATTTTTTTCTATCATCACTTTTGATTTTCGCGTTAGGAAACATATTGATAAGTATTTTGTAATCGTAGAGATCTATATTCCGATCAAATAATGTTATGTATTTTGTAGTCAATTCCACGAATGTTTTTCCTCAAGTTTTATGTCTTGTTGTGAAAACATACTTTCTCTGATTTACAATAAATGTCATTAGTAGAATTTTTATGAAAAATTAATTAAGATAAACGGAAAAATGACTAATCTTAGATAAAAAGATAATATATCCAAGTAACAAAAAAGAAAAGGCTTTCAATTCGAATGACAAATTTAGTATATGCTAGTGAATTGAAACGTGATGGTTTAGGAATAAGGCTGGTAGGAAATAATCTTCCAAAAGTCAAAGACAATTTAGCATCTTCCCTAAACATTGTCCTTTTTGGTTTCATTTCATTCAACTGTAATTAATTCTGGATTTCTTGCAAAGCCTTGATTTTAGATCTACCTGTATTTAAATTTAACCTATTAATTACCAAACATAATTAATGGTGGAGATATATTAATTAAAATAATACAATATTGACTATAGTGTTTGTAATTAAATAGACAAATAAATGCGGTGTATGAATCTTGAAATAGACATTAATCGTACGCGAAGACATCTTAACATGGTGATAAACTATTGTGAAATGATAAATAAATGATAGATTTGAATAGTTTATTATTAATTTGATTTGCCATTTCAACTATTTATAGTTCAGGAATCTATGATATTACGAGATTTTCACGACATATTTTTCAAAAAAATAAACGAAATAAAGAGAGACTTATGAAGTGAACTTGAATTCAATAATAATTTTACAGGAGAATGATAGAGACCGACAAGGAAAATGACGGAGAGAAAAAATAGCAATAATAAATAAACAATTCATGATTATAGCATTATTTAATGCTTGGTGGTTTAATAGAAGAACAAATCGATTCAGTTTAATCCACTTTGACTAAACATTTTGTTCTCCAACATTATAAGCCCACTACTCTAATTAATCATTCCATGCACCACCTGTTCTCTCTTGAAATCACTTTCTATTTCTCATTCGTATTTTTCTCTCCTAATGTAGATGTATCCCCTTCAAATGAAGAAAAATGATATTTATACCTAAATTCGAATTAGTTTAACCACTCCTAAAATATCGTATCACGAAGCCACTAACACAGAGCGGTTACCAGGATTTTAGATCGTGGGTTTGAGTGGCATAAAGTATCTCGCCCTTTTTCTTAGCGAGATGTAATATTCATGTCGAAATACGCTCTTCGGTCTATATAAATGTATCTCGGCTTCTTTATCCTGAAATGTTAGATAATGATTTAAGATCTTGACAATACTTTAATTTCAACGAGATATCATACTGTCTTTATTTCGAGGTTTATTGTTCGGATCTCTTTTTCTTAAATGCTGATCCGAAGTAGTAGCGTATATTGTATAGCTATGATTACATTTGGCTTCCTTTGCCGAGATATTCATTTCGATTTATTTATACATATCGACCATATCAAGTATCTCGCCATTCTTCCTCGGAATACTATGGTATGTTGAATTTATAAGCACACTTGTTGGTTTATATTACCGAAATGGTTATCTCAATTAAACAACTATGTTGTTCATCTCGGGATCAAGTAAATCCATCTATATTCGAAATGAAGATATTCCGAAATATTAACTCACTCTGGAAATATAGAGAAGGGCATTCTGTTCTCCGGCATGCCGAAATATTATCTCGATGGTATTCGCATTTCGGCCATATCAACCACTCCCCCCGCAGTGTGCAGGTATGCGCACATTGGAAGACGAAGTAAAATGAATATCTCCATATCCAAAAAGAAAGTTTCGAGCCTTATCGAGAAACGAGGAGTCAAAAACATCTTTTCAAAAGGACACATGTAAAGTATTTTCCCGCTCTTGCACAAATTTTGAAAATATAGATGCCCATTTCAAAAGGATGCATCTTTTAATCTGAACCTTTGCTTTCTTTCAGCATCAACGATTGAGATATCGAGGCGTTTGAGTTTCCAGTCAACCTTTCTTATAAATACCCCCTGATCATTCATAAACTGTTTTTGCATAATTTACAATCTCTCACTCAAGGAGCTTTCTTATTTTTCAAGCAATTTCAGGTACCATTCCTCACAACACTTTATTTGATTTTTTCGTATTTCTTCAAATCCATGGCTTCTTCTACCTTTGCTCGTTCTTTACGAGACGAAAGCGACTCGGAAGAAGAAATTGGTAATCCTTCTTTAGAACACGCACCCACTCTAAGAAAGAGATCTCGAGCTTCTCAGTCCTCCTCCAACCCAACGATCCCTCAACCTAAACGATCTCGAAAAAAGCTTGAATCCGAAGTCTTTGGTCCGCCAAAGATAAATGAAAAACATCTGACTTTATTGAAACATCTGTTACGAGGTAGATATCACCAAGACGTGAAGTATGAGATAGCCATCCCGGATTCCTCAGATCGACCACAGAAACCTCCAGAACATTTCCGTACTTGGTTTCTAGAACATGTTCATCTAGGATTAGTTCCACCGATCCATCCTTTTTTCATCACCATGGGTAGATCATATGGTATCAACCCCAATCAATTTCATCCTAATTCAATTCGATATCTCGTCGCCTTTTACATGATATGCAAGTGGATGGGGATAGAACCTACCCCTCGTCGATTTAAAACATGTTTTTTGGTGCGAAGTCCAAACCCCTATCAATTTTATGTAGCTCCCCGAGCCAATGATAAGAAAGCCACATTCTTTTCTTCTGGTGTCGAGAAGATGAGTTCCTCTTGGGAGAGATCTTTCGTGTACATTAAAGCCCCTCCGAATAATCCTTTCATCACACATTACTGGACGACATATTTAGATCCTCAAGTAAATACTCCAAGCCTAGGATTAGATTCTGCCATAGCTAAATTAAACACTGTATTCCGGAAAGGGTGGTTCAATATAGTTGGATTGACATCGGATGCGTCTTTACTTGCTTATTGGAGTTTTTATCCAAACACCGAGATAGCCAAATGACTCGACTTAGGTTGTATTTAATTTCTTTTATTTACTTTTATCATTATTATTGATCTCGACTTAAGTGTGTTTAACTTGCAAAGATGTTCGATTTTGTAGATATGACAAGTGGTTTTCGTTCATGAAAGATGTTCCCAAGGAAGAGCAGACCACCTTCCGGACATCTCTCTATGTAGTGGATCCCGCTCTAGCGCAAGCTAATCAAGCAGAAGCTCATTTGTCGGCTAACCGAGATCGTTCAGCCTCTCCTTCACCGGCTATTATTGTTGGGAGTTCGCTAGTTCCTCATTGTCCTCCTCCCTTCCTCACTCAAGATCCAGTTGATCTAACTGGAGAGGCTGATAATGAGGAAACCGAGAAGGAATCTAGCGCAGCAACCCACAAAAGAAAAGTTGCTTTTACTTCACATCAATCTCGGTCTATGGTGTTTCGTACTCGCTCCAATACTTCTGCCGGAACCTCTGAAACTTCGCAAGACATCACTCCTTTTCCTTCTTCCTCCACAGCACTCACGGAAGAATCTGCATTACCACCGAAGACCACAACTTCGAAGGGATCACATAGGGTGGCAGAATGCAAACGACATATATCTCGCTTAGCAACGGCTCAGAAGTACCCGACTTTTTTAGCTAAAAAGATGATGTGAGAGGAAGAAGTGGTTGAGCAGTTGAGAGAGGAAAATCAAACTGTTGATGAGGATTTTGCCAACTTCCGGAGTAAGATTGACGAGCTTTCTTCGCAAGTGGAGAAAGAAGAAATGGATCTAGCAATGGCTCGATCTGAAATTGAAAAGAAAGATGAACAGCTTCACACTTTGAACGCCGGAATGGTAGAAAAACATAAGGAAATTCGAAGCAGGGACCTTGAAATTGCTGAGTTGCGGAAGGAATTGGAAGAGGAGAAAGAGATGAAGAAGATGGAGGTTGATTTTTATTTTCATGAAGGACGAATAGAGGGGTTGAGGGCTGGGTACCGGAAAGGGTTTTCAGCTTTTCCAGAGAGCGAACTGATGAAAAAGATTTCGGAAGAATACATGACTAAATTGTTTGCCTGAATATGGAATTCTGTGTTGTTTCTCTCCAAGACTGCTCAAATGGCGGAGTCTTTTTTCGTCGAAGGGGCCCGCGTCTGTCAAGAGAAAGTAAATCAGTATTTAGAGACAGTGCGGGCTCACTTGGCAGCGAACAACATCTCCTTGCTAGAAGGCAATTTAGTCTTCAACTTGGCCGAACTGGGAAGCCAGATATCTTCTGGGCCTCCTCCAAACTGGTATGGGGACATGGCGGAAACGGAAGATACGGAGTGGTAGAAAGACTTCATTCATCAAGCAATCCTTGCCAATCCTCTTCCAGATCCAGTTCCCTTGCCGCAAGATTTGGTTGGTGAATCTTCCCGACCGTCGACAGAAATGACTTTACCGGATGGTGAGGAAGGTGATGCTACATTGATCAATTTGCCGGAAGAAGTGTTCCACCCTGAAGGTCCCCGAGATGTGGGGTTATGAAAAAGTTGTGAAAAACAATTCTCTTTTATGTATGTATGTTTGAAGCATGAAATATGCTAAATACAATGATCTATTTCGCAGGATTTTTTCATTTATGATCGAAATCAATTTTCATGAAACATGTTAGATACACTGATCTATGTTGCAGGATGTTTTCGTTTATGATCGAAATCATTTATCTGGATTATATTCATCATTATTATCATATTCATTTTATTAAGCTTCTAATCTCTTGTCGTCAGCTTATTTAGATTAGATCAAAATGATCATAATCTTCTGACATCAATAGTTAATTATTTTTCGATTACTCAATTCCCTAGATCGAGATCAGAATGATCTCGATTTCCCAATGTCAATAGTTTGATCGTTTTTCGGTTAATCAACTCCTTAGATTGGATTGTAATGATCTTGATCTCCCAACTTCAATAGTTGATTTTTAATTAATCAACTCTCTAGATTAGATTTGAATGATCTCGATCTCCCAATTTCAATAGTTGATTTTTAGTTAATCAACTCCCTAGATCGGATCTGAATGATCTCGATCTCCCAATTTCAATAGTTGATTTTTAGTTAATCAACTCCCTAGATCGAATCTGAATGATCTCGATCTCCCAATTTTAATAGTTGATTTTTAGTTAATCAACTCCCTAGATCGGATCTGAATGATCTCGATCTCGATCTCCCACTTTCGATAGTTGATTGCTATCGAAATTTAAAGGACAGAACAAGCGATTTACGTGGTTCGATCTCATATAATCGAGATCTACATCCACAGAGAGTTTTAAAGAGGTTTACTACTAGCCAAGTTTGAACGAAATACACAGTAAAAACAAAAAAAGAAAAGAAAATTACAACATGCTATAGCTTGGTCCTAAAAATAATACTTCTTAAGATGACTGACGTGCCACGACCGAGGTAAAATCTTTCTTTTGTCGTCTTGTAACTCGTATGCTCCTCCTGATAAGATTTTGGTCACCTTGTACGGTCCTTCCCATGTCGCCTCCAACTTTCCTATTTCTCTCAGAGTATCTGTTTGTCGGAGGACCATCTCGCCAACTTGAAAATCTCCTTTCCTTATTTTCTGATTGAACACAACCTGCATTTTCTTCTTATAAAGATCATGTCTAGCCCTCGCTTCATCACACCTTTCTTCCAGAAAAACTCTATCCACCTCTAATATCTCATCATTCCGAGTAGGGTCGAAACATACAATTCGCATGGCTTCTCCTTGTATCTCGGCTGGAGTAACTGCTTCGGCCCCATAAACTAAACTGAAAGACGTTTCCCCCGTAGTAGATCTCGGTGTGGTTCGATAAGCCCATAAAAAGAGGATAGCTCTTCGACCCAGTTAGACTTCTCATGTTCTAACCTCTTTTTTATACCATCTAACAAAATGTGATTGATCACTTCGACTTGCCCATTAGCCTGTGGATGTGCTACAACTGTAAAAACTTGTGTAATCTTCATTTCAGAACACTATTTCTCTATCTTTTTCCCCCGCAATTGCGGCCCATTGTCTGAAACCAATATTCGTTGTAAGCCAAAACGACAACAAATATTTCGCCATATAAACTTCATCATCTCAAATTCGGTTATTTTGACTAAGGGTTCTGCTTCTACCCACTTGGTAAAATAATCGACAGCCACGACTATAAATTGCTTATTCCCTTTTTCTTTTGGAAATGACCCAACAATATCTATCCCCCATTTTGCAAATGGACATGGTGAAGTAACTGCAATCAATTCAGCTGCTGGTGTATGGATCCTCGAACCGTATTTTTTACAAGTT
Source organism: Scutellaria galericulata (assembly GCA_946896805.1). Taxonomy (NCBI): domain Eukaryota; kingdom Viridiplantae; phylum Streptophyta; class Magnoliopsida; order Lamiales; family Lamiaceae; genus Scutellaria; species Scutellaria galericulata. The sequence continues at coordinate 14,761,083 of OX335794.1, forward strand.
GGATATTTTTTCACCATCTTTTCTGCATCTTTCCTCAATGTAGGCCAATAGAACCCGGCTCGAACAACTTTCCGAGCTAATGATCTAGCTCCCGCATGCTCCGAACATCCTTCCTCATATACCTCTCTTAACACCATCAAACTCTCTCTATGAGAAAGACATCTTGCATCTGTCGGAGAAAATGCTTTTCGGAAAAGCACATTATTCAACAAATAATAGAATCTTGCTCGCATTTTCATAATTTCTCTTTCTCTAGCAGTCCCATTTCGAACTCCCTTCAAATATTGTTGTATCGAATACCTCCAATTCTCTTCATCCCTTTCCAGGGCCATCACATCCTGATCTTTAGGAACTCTCATCACTGTGATATTTCTCTTCGTGCACTCTTGTAATGAACTCCCTATTTTAACTAAAAAAATCAACTTTTCAATTATCATCTCGGGATATCTGTTCGATCTGTATCTTTTCAAATCTTTTCTCAAGCTCCCTGATTTTTTCCACATACGTTCGCATCCGATCTTCCTTGATCTCACACTGGTTCGCCAACTGTCGGGTAACTAATTGTGAATCTGACTTCACTTTTAGACATCTGATCCTCGTTTGTTCGGTTAACTTTAATCCCTGCAAAAGGGCCTCATACTCAACTTCATTGTTGGAAGCTTTAAACTGAAATTTCAAAGCAAATTCTAACTCATCTTTCTTGGGACTGACGAGAAGTATTCTGACTCCTGCCCCCAACCGACTTGATGACCCGTCTACATACAATTCTCATTCTGGATTCTCTCTCAATCGGGTTGTTTCTTGGATGAAATCGGCTAACGCGTGTGCTTTAACCGTTGTCCGTGGCTCTTAACGAATATCGAATTGACCAAGTTCTACTGCCCATTTCACCATTCGTCCTGAAACCTCTGGTTTTCCCAATACCGAAGTTAGCGGATAATTAGTTCGCACGAGAATGGTAAATCCCAAAAAATATGGTCTCAATTTCCGAGGTGAAATAACCAAGGCATACGCAATTTTCTCAATATCGGAATACTTCATCTCTGCACCATGCAATACTCGACTGACAAAATAAATAGGATACTGATCTTTCCATTTCTTGCGAACTACTACCGAACTGACTGACTCCTTCCCAATCGCCAAGTACACAATCAACGAAGATCCAAAGATAGGTTGCTTCAATCTCGGTAATCCGCTTAGAAAATCCTTTAATTGTTCGAATGCAACCTGACATTCTTCTATCCATCCAAACTCTCATCCCTTTCGAAGTATTTTGAAAAAAGGTAAACTACGATCTGCCAACCTCGAAATGAATCGACTAAGAACAACTATCCTCACTGTCAACATTTGAACATCCTTAATAGTTTTCGGTGGAGTCATATCCAGAATAGCTCGTATCTTATGCGAATTCACCTCGATTACCTACTGAGTAACCATATAGCCCAAGAATTTACCAGCTCGGACTCCAAATGAACATTTTGCAGGATTGAGCTTCAAACCATAATGTCGAATTGTGGAGAAAGTTTCCTTCAAATCTGAAGCATAGGATTCAACTCGTCTACTTTTTACCAATATATCATCAACGTATGCTTTCATATTCCGGCCCAATTAGTCTTTAAATATTTCATCTATCATTCTCTGATATGTAGCCCCTGCGTTCTTTAACCCGAATGGCATTACTGTATAGCAATAGGTCCCTAACGAAGTAATGAAAGAAACACTTGGCCTATCCTCCGAATATAACGCTATTTGATGATACCCTTGTGCGGCATCCATCATACTTAATAACTCACACCCTGCAGTAGCATCAACCAACCTATCAATCAGCGGCAAAGGGTAATGATCTTTTGGACAAGCTTTATTTAAATCTCGGAAATCAATACACATCCTCCATTTGCTTCCCGGTTTAGGTACCAATACCACATTAGCTACTCATCTTGGATATTGGATTCTCTCGATATGTCCAATTTCTAACAACTTCTGCACCTCTTTCTCAATCACTTCATTCTGTTCAGCTTCGAAATGCCTCATTTTTTGCTTTATGGGCTTGGCATCTGGCTTAATGTTTAATCTATGCATGGCTAGGTTAGTATCAATTCCAGTCATATCTTTCGGCTCCCAAGTGAATAAGTCAGCATTCATTCTGAGCACCTCGATGACCTCATTTCGTATTTCTCCCTCCAACTGACTTCCAATACTAACTGAGTGACTAGGGTTATTAGGTAATAGTTCCACACTCATCAACTCTCCCAGTTCAAACTCAGAAATTCGCGGTTCTTTTCCTTTTCGTCTTTCTTTCTCCAATGCCTTATCCACCTCATCTCGCTGTTGGGTTGCTCTTTTCCTGGTCTCCAAATGACTTATCGCTGCTACATAACATTTCCAAGCAGCTTGTTGATTACCTCACACCACACCAACTCCAACTATCGCTCCATTTTCATTCTCGATTGGAAATTTCATCATTAAGTGGGCTGGTGAAATAATTACTGCATACTCTGTCAAAGATGGTCGACCTAATATAACATTATATTGCGAAGGAGTATCCACAATCAAGAAAGTAATGGTCTTAGTCTGTCTCCATGATCTTTCACCAAGTACCATGGACAATTGTACCTTCCCTTGGACACTAACAGAATCTCCAGAAAACCCATACAAAGATGTTTCAACTGATTTTACTTCCACCATCGACCTCATCTTTTTAAAAATAATCCAAAAACATGATATCAACTGAACTGCCAGTATCAACAAAAACCTTTTCAACATTAAATCCACATATCTCAGCAGTTATCACAATAGCATCGGATTGAGGTGCTTGAATATTCACGACATCCTTTTTTCCAAATTCTATTACAACATCTTGAAAAACAGTATGTACTCCATACCTTTGTCGAATAGAATTTAATCGAGATTTTCTAGCGTGATTTGAATCTCCATCTGTAGGGCCTCCCATAATCATATGAATAGTCGGTCGTTCTTCCCGAACTTGCTGATCTCGACGAGGAAAAGGTTGCGCAGGTGGATCAACTCGAAGGTTTACTCCATTTCTCTGTGTCCTTTGGTCTTGCGAGGTTCTTCTCGAATAGTTCTCCTATAGTTGTTATCTTGTCGGGATCGAGCTACATATCTTGCAAACTTTTTATCACGAACCAATCTTTCCAACTCATCTCTAAGATGCGTGCACTCATCAGTACTGTGACCATATTCATTATGAAATCGACATAACTTTCCATTCCCAAATGTTTGAGGGTTTCTCGGATTAGGAGCCCACGAGATCGGCCACCGTAGTTAGGGATGACTCCAAATTTCCATTAATAACTGTCCGGGTGGTAATGTCAATTGGGTGTATCATATCTAGGACGCCTTCTCATCTCTGTCCGAGTATTCGACACCAATCATTTACCTCGCGGATCCACTTCTTTCTTCATTCTATTCGAATCTCTAGTTTTCACTTCCTGAAATGCAACTCCATCTTTCTTAATACAGAGCGCTTCTTCCAAGTTAATGTACTTGGTTGCTCTCTGAAGCAAATCATCAAAATTGTTCGGCATTTTCTTCACCAATGAAGCATGTAGATCTCCTTCTTTGATCCCTTGCATAAAAGCGCTGGTAATTAAATCTTCCGAAGCCTCAGGAGATTCCAGCGTGGCAGCAGTGAATCTCTTTACAAAAGCCCTTAAAGATTCATTTTCCTTTTGCTTAACTCCAAACAACATTTGAGTCGATTTCATCTGTCGACGAGATCCGGCAAACTGATGCAAAAAGAGAGCCGATAACTGGTCAAAATCATGAATGATTCCCTCTGACAACTGACTAAACCATGTTTGTGCTGACTTCGTCAGTGTAGTAGCGAAAACCCTACACTTCACCCCATCAGTATAACGATGTAATAAGGCCGTATTCTCGAATCGACATAAATGATCCCATGGGTCTAAGGTGCCATCATATTCAAAGTTTACTGGCCTAAAGGAGGCTAGTAATTCATCTTCCATCACATTTCCCAAAAAAGGATTACCCCTTATTCCCCGATGACTCACCCTAACATTATTCCTCACATCCTGAATCTCCCTTTGTAAATCTTCTACCCTTTCTGATAACTCATCATGCAATCGCCTTTTAGTTACAGGAGATAATGGACAACTTTTCCTCTCTTCTACATGTCTCTTCTCACCTTGTACTTGTTCCCATTGCTCATCTGTATCACCTTGATGTGACTCCAAGGGACGTTTGTTCAAAGCTTTTTGCACCGCTGCAGCAACTATCTTAGATAATTCTTCCCTAGTTAAAGTAATGGTATCCTGACGAGGATGATTTGGAATAGCATTTGACTCTCTCGATTGATCGTCATTCGGTGCAGCTCTGGATCCTTCCCCAACTTTCCTTCTTCTTCGAGAACTCCGTGTATCCACCATCATAAAAATCTCACGCCTTAAATCAGTTGTTTTCCACAGACGGCGCCAATTTGTTCTCTCTTGAAATCACTTTCTGTTTCCCACAGATGACGCCAATTTGTATAACTATGATTACATTTGGCTTCCGTTGCCGAGATATTCATTTCTATTTATTTGTACATATCGGCCATATCACCATCAATATATATCAAATCAAGATTTCACAAATATATAATATATGTTGAAGAAGACCTATATTATATATATGTTATCAATTTGAAAGAGCCTTTCTACTTTCAGCCGCCATAGTAGGCTATCTTGTAATAATGGGGGACAAAAGATAAACTTGTTTTATGTATTTCATATTTTATTTTCAATTCTGACCTCATGGATGATGAAAATGGACAACTTCAATATAGTATAAATAGAGTATCATTCACCATCTTTCTCAATTCATCTCTACTCTTTGCTATAATAACTAATTAAATACAAGTTTAATTTTGCAAATATGGTGGGAAGAATAGCCAATGCTTGGGCAGCTAGGGATTCGTCTGCTCATCTTTCTCCTTATTCATTTCATCTCAGGTCTCCCTCCTTCCCTAACCACCCCCAACCAAAAGAAAGAATTGTTTTATATTTAATTATTATTTATATTTATGTCTTATGAACAGAGAAATGAGTGATGACGACATTTTGTTGAGAGTGTTGTATTGTGGAGTAGACCACACCGATCTTTCTCAGGTTCGAGGGGAAATGAACTATGATGCCAATTATCCTATGGTTCCAGGGTAAGTACCTTTTTTTTTAAAAAGAAAAAAAAAATGTATTTATTTTTTCTCATTTGTTGGACCAAGACCAAAGAGACACCCTTAATAATAATCTCATTTATATTATGGATGTACGTGTGATTGTTGGTCAAACCAAAAATTGAAACAGATTGGCCCCCAACCATTGGAGCAATATATGGTCATGACTTTTTTTTTTTTATATATGGTCATGACTTGGGGACTAATAATAGCAATATATTGGTTTAAAAAGCACTTTTTGGGAAAAGCCCAACAGCAAAATTAAATGGGTTTACACTTAAATTCTTTCCCGATCCAAAAGAAAAATAAATCTTGTTGGAGAATTATTATTATTATTATTTTGGACGTGGGATTACAATATATGTCACTGAAGTGTTGAAATTGACAAGTTTAAGGAGCCGATAACGTCATCTCTCTGTATCTTTTCACAATATTCCATCTTTAAAAAAAAGAAAATTAATTATTATATATATGCATATATGGTATATTGATGAAGGCATGAAATAGTTGGAGAAGTAGTAGAAGTGGGGTCAGAAGTGAAGGAATTGAAAGTGGGAGATATAGTTGGAGTTGGAGGAATTATTGGGAGCTGTGGTGAATGCAGTGTTTGCAACTCCAATCTTGAGCAATATTGCACCAAAAGAATCTTAACATACAATCACTTCCACAAAGATGGAACTCCAACACAAGGTGGTTTTTCTTCTGCCATGCTTCTTCATCACAGGTAATATATAATTCATTTCCATTTTTCATCTCACTATACACACACACACACTCAAAAAGAATAGTGGAAATGCCTACACTAATCCTTTTTATAGTGCAAATAACCTTCCTAGTCATCACTTATAAAAACTTGTCCATCCATTTGACACGTGGAAATTACTTAAAAATCCTTACTCCTTTACCTACTTTAAAAGGGTTAAAATTATTTTTCAATCCATAAGTGTGGTGTTTTTCGATATTGGTTCATAAGTTTCATGATTTTCGATTTAGTCCCATAATTTAAAAATCTATCCGTTTCCAATCCAATTTTGACCGGAAAAGTTGAATTTTGCCGGAAAATGGCTTTTTCGATGATCTACAATTGACGTGACAACACGTGTCAATCAATAAGAATTTGACACATGTCGCCACGTCATTTTCAGGTCAACGAAAAGACCCAATTTCAAGAAATTGGATTAAAATCGAAAAGATTCTTAAATTATGAGATTAAATTGAAAATCGTAACAATTATGAGACCAAAATTGGAAGACACTATAGTTATGAGATGAAAAATGATTTTAACCTAATTTTAAAATATAATCTCATGTGCATGACATGTAATCTTGTACACGATCTGGAAAAATTGTGTAAGGACATTTTGGGAAAGGAATTAAATAGTACTGTTTTACCCATAAAATGAACATAAAAGTTAGGGTTAATTTCATTTTTAGTGTATGTATGATCTTTTTTTCATTTTTTGACAACTAAGTATACGTTTTCCAATTTTGGTTTTGTATGTTTCAACTTTTTCCAATTTCAATCCAATTTTCCAATTTTGGTCCGATATGTTTCAATTTTTTCCAATTTTAGTCCAATTTTGGTCGGAATTCCCAAAATCGCCAATGTCACGTTAGATTTTCCAGCGACCATCCAACCAAAATTGGAAAAAATTGAAACATATAGGACCAAATTTGGAAAACGCATACTTGATTGTCCAAAAATGAAAAAGAGTCTTACATACAGGATCAAAATTGAAATTATCCCTAAAAGTTATTTACAAAAGCGATAAATATAAACGTTGCTATAATATTTATAACAATGAATACAAACATGGAGCAGATTTGCAGTAAAAATCCCAGAAAAGCTATCACTAGAAGAAGCAGCACCACTGCTATGTGCAGGGGTGACAGCATACAGCCCTCTAAAACAGTTCATGGATCCAAGCAAGGTTTACAGAGGAGGAATATTAGGGTTAGGAGGAGTTGGTCACCTTGCTGTCATGATAGCAAAGGCAATGGGCCATCATGTGACAGTCATAAGCTCTTCAGATAAGAAAAGAAAGGAGGCCATGGATGATTTGGAGGCAGATGAGTATATAGTGAGCAGTGATGAGGGTGAAATGAACAAGGCAGTGGATAGCTTGGACTATATACTGGACACAGTGCCAGCTCATCATCCTCTTCAACCTTACCTTTCACTTCTCAAGGCTCAAGGAAAGCTGGTCTTGGTTGGAGCACCTTCTCAACCACTTCAGTTCATAGCTACTGATATAATACTTGGTATGATATATAATAAAGTTTATATTAAAAATCGATCCGAAGTATGATTTTTTTTTTCTTTTTTTGGTTGCATTTCAAAGTTCAAGAATTTTCGAAGTGTCTGATTTTTGTAAGCAAACTACATGAACCTCATGCCAAAACATTTCAAACCAAACGAAAGCATCTAACCAAATTATTATTATTTTTTTTTTAAAATTTATGGCCATTTAATCCAAGCTCAATTTGAGCAAATTTCGATTTTGGTCAGAAAATAGACCTAAAAATGGCCTGCATTGTGATTTGAAAAAATTGTGATCAATTTTGAGTTGCAATTTAGAAAAAAAAATTTAAAAAAAAAAAACTTAGATTACAAATTGAAAAATGACATACCTCAAATTGATTTTCTTATATTAACCCAAATAATAGTTGGGCTTCAAGTATGACATTTTTCGTTATTGTGAACTAAGTGGAAGCAATTGCAAAAACAATACACAAGCTTTTAACATTGTGCACGTATTATCCTTTTTACCAAAATTTGAAATTGCTGACGTGACATTAGAAATATTGACTTTTTAAGTGTCACATTAGTAATATCAAACTATTGAAAAGATTAAACGTGTATAAAGTTAGTGTACTATTTTCATAATTCATGACTTTAGTGCATAAAAAACGTGTACAAAAGACGAACAAAGCAATACATAGACTAAGACTATAATCTTGCCAATATATTGCTCAACTACTTCAAATTAATATTCTCAATGATTTGTGTACCATGTTCAAAATTCTATGTAGGAAAAAAGGTGATAATGGGAAGTTTAATGGGAAGCATGAAGGATATGGAGGAATTGCTGAAGTTGTGGGTGGAGAAGGGTTTGAAAACAATGGTAGAGGTTGTGAAGATAGAGTATATTAATGAAGCTTTTCAAAGGATGGAAAAAAATGATGTGAGATACAGGTTTGTGGCAGATTTAACTGCCTCTACCAATCTTGAGTGACGTCACTGCTGATGACATTAATTATTTATATATGCTGAGTTTTTCAATAATTATATGCCAAGAATTGGGGGCATATATAATTCCATGTTTGCAACATGTTTAAGCCTACAGGCTACAGCTGATCAAGAACATTGACATTGTTACCTTTTCATCTTAATAATGATTGTTTTATATATATATAGATTTTACCAAATTTCATCTGCTCACAATAGTATCTCATTACGAGGAAATTAAAAGGAATCATTACACAATTATGAAATAATTAAGAACTCAGAGATCAGATACATGTACAAAGCTGTCTAAATACTTGAATAACAGAGGAACTAAGCCTTGAAACAATGATTCACAGCCTCCTTCACCGATGGCCCGGCCCACGGCGGCTTGGCCCCGAATACGCTTCTCTAATTGAAAACGCAAACCCTCTTGTCCGATGGGACGATGAGTCATGATCAAGATTAATAAGTGGCCTATGCCCCTCTACTTGAGCTACAAAATATATGACCAAGAACAAAATATAAACTGAAAGGCAATATCTAAATGCTAGTGAAGAAAACCCAAACATTGGGATGTTTGTGATAGTGTATTGAGTGTAAAGCAAAGAGAAGCTTTGATTTGTTGAATGAATGGAATGATTTATTCCGTATTGAATAGATATATGGATGAAGGATTGCAACTTTCAAAGAAGGGCTTCAATTTTTTGAGCCTATTTTTAAGGATGGTTGTCTCTCCTTGTCTTGATTCTGAGCCGCTCGGTTTTGTTTTATTGCCAAGTACGTAAAAGAAGTAGATTCCAATTTGAACGGTTTTTAATGCATCCATTGAGCGGAAGAGACTTAGATTCTATAGGCAAATCAACTTGACTTTCGAGTTCATGGGACTAGATTCTTTATTTCAAAATAGTGTAATATTACTTATGGTTTATAATAAGTGTTGTTCTAGAGTTTGTCATAGAATAAAGAATATAATAATTGGATAAATATATCATTAATTAATCAAAGAATTTATGACTCAAAATTGGAAAGAAAATCATATTAATTTCATAAAAAAATATTATATCAAAATCTCTAAATTTCAGTTAAGGAAAAAAAATAGGGATAATTTGAGAATAAAATTGCATAAAAATTTAAAACAATATTTAATATTAAACAAAATTTAAACTTCATAACGACATTTATTACGAAACGGATCGGAGGTAGTATATATCTATTATCTTAGTGGTTGGAATGCTGCTGTGTATTTTAGAATCTCCGTCTTATAACCCACTAATGAGTAATGAGGACTAATATAAATTCGTAAGTTTTTAAAATACACATGAAGACATTCGTATTGCTTGAATAGGAAATGAGATTTAATTTTGAAATAGAGAATATCGTGTGTATATATTATTTGGAGTCATTGTCGGTTGCACTTCAAATTTATAAATAAAGAGATCAATCATGTCCCTTCAATTCCATTTTAATACTAGTGGCTCTGAATGTTTTTTTGTTGGAATCAATCCAAGCTAGTTCATACTGCAAACTTTTTATTGCATTTGATTATTAAGTAAATGATGTCCCTTCAATTCCATTTGACTGATAATCTTTTTGTTGCATCCTTTGATTATTCTAAATTTAAAACAGTTCCGTGCCCTGTAAAATCTCTTGGAAAATCACAAAAATAATCCTTCGGATTTGATTTATTTACAAAAGACCCTACTAAGTTTGTTACAAATACCCCCTTAAATATATGTTATTATGTTTATATAAAACACTAGCACACCAGTCCGTCTATAGAATTAATTTAACAATTTGGTCCTTGCTAGCATTAGAATTTTCTCATTTTCTACTATTGTTTTCAATTTTTCCTGACTTTCTTGCCATTTATATATTGTATGTGTTGCGGATTTAAGATTTGGTTATAACTTTTAAGGGAAAATCTCCAAATTATTATACGAAATAAGGGTCGTGAAATTTACAAAACATGGGGGGTGAATTGACTGAATTCTTATCAATTAAGGGTGTGATGAAAAATATTATGATTTTATAAATTCAAATTAAGAATCACATATGCATTGATTTGCAATAGGGAGACTTCCTCATCACTAGCATCAAGGACTCATCTCATGGTGGAGTTCATCTTCACCAATTGAGATCCTCTAAGAAGACAACCCTTGAAGAATATTCATTGAAGCATCCAAAGAGACGGACTTCATACTGCTTCCTAATGTGCTTTAGGATTAATCACCGTCGACCATGTGGATATTATTATAACATCATAAGATTGTAATAGGTGACACTTTGAAAACATCAATAGTCAATGTTTTTTTTCCCTATCATTTCCATATTCTTGCAAACACTTCTCTCCACTATTTCACTGAATTTCCATATAGAATTCCTATTAGTTTTTCCCACAAGAAAAGGATCCACAACTTTCTCCAACTTCCCCTTTCCTTAATATATATGTGTATAACTTAAAACACACGTGAACGATCACCTTATTACATAAGTAGATTTTAAATAATAGAGTTATTGATCTTGACACGTTATTTGTGGGCACATGTTAGGTAGGTGGCCATTTCCGTCTAGGCATAAACCTAATTCGCGCTTAATTCTTGGAAAACTTTGAACATGATCTCTCTAGGCTTGCACATGACCTCTAATGGTTTCAACTTAGGCATGGTTAGACCAATCCCTTCAGCCAAATCGTCTTCCTCCGCACCCACTCTCTCCCACTCAAAGCACTGAATCAACGACCCCAAAGCCAACCCCACCACCCGTTGGGCCAAACCAGCCCCCGGACACGCCCGCCTTCCCGTTCCAAACGGCATCAACTTGTATGCTTCCACTTCTCTCCCTTCAAACCTCTCGGGTTTGAAGCTCATGGGCTCGTTCCACACCTCAGGGTCTCTGTGTATCGCCCATGCATTCACAAATAAAAGGGTCCCACGCGGAACATCATATCCTCCGAGCCTACAATCCTTGGACGACTCGCGGGGTACCAGCAATGGTGCTGCTGGAAATAACCGAAAGGTTTCTGAGATTATGTTTCGTAGGTAGGGCAGATTGGGCATGTCGTCTTCGTTTATCATACGGTGAAATCCGACTTTGGTTTCCAGTTCTGATCTCGCCTTTTCGAGGACATCGGGATGGTTGAGTAGAACTGCCATTGCCCATTCTATTGTCACTGATGACGTGTCTGTGCCAGCAAGAAGCATGCTCTGTATAAATATATATCAAAGTGTCAAATTTACTTTATATGAATGCATAAACCATTTCTCTAATCAACAATGAAATAACCGTCAAATTGAATTCCTCAATCTATAAATTTTCCTAAAATTAAAATTGGATTGTGTTGATTAGGAAAAGTTACCATTATAAGAGCTTTAATGGTGTGATCGGAACAGAATTGGGGCTGCGATTCTTGCAAACAGAGCAAATGACCGATCATGGTGTTCCTCTTCTCCTTGCGATGCTCATCAACCAGACTTTGGAAAAATTCATCCATCTGTTTAGCAAGAGACTCCAATTTCTTAACGAAACCCCCAAAATCAATCCACTGAAGAAACGGCAAGAAATCCTGTGGATTCGAAGCCTGGGCGATCTCAAAAACCTCGTTAATCAGCTTCCGATATTTCCGCCCTTTTACGCTCTCCTCATCTTCGAAATACCTTTTCCCTGCGATCATTCTCATCATCGTGTTAAAGGTTAATTCCGACAATTTAGGCCTCAATTCCACCCTGCAAAACCCTCGATCTGGCGACATTTTGTGAAGGCTCAATAGCAATCGATTGATTTCGTCCTTTCGAATGTGCAGAAGACCATTGAGGCGGGCGGTGGTGAGCAATTCCTGGGCGGCGACGCGGCGGAGGCTCCGCCAGTGCTCGCCGTAAGGCGCGCCTACCATGCTCTGGTGATTGTAGCCGATGTACTTGTCCACCAGGATGTGAGGCCGATTTGCTAGGGCTATGTCGTTCTCGGTGAAGCATTTCTCTACTAAATACGGCGATGACACCACCACGCAGCGGCGAACACCGAGTTTGAGGGAGAAGATCGGGCCGGTTGTCTCGGCGAAGCGCCGGAAAGTTCGGTGGAGTGGCTGTTTTAGGAGGTGGAGGTGGCCGACGATGGGCAGCGCCGCCGCGGGGATCGGCGGCAGGTGATATCGCCGCCGAGCTGAGAATTTGTATATAAGAAAAATCAGTAAAAAGGTGAGAGAGAATGTGTAAACAAGGAGGAGCAAATCCATGCTTGCTAAACTACGCTTTCTCCGGATTGCAAATCTATAACACAAAAGTTATGTGAAATCATTATAAATTTTTTAGTTCAATAATGGATTGTGACTATTGTATTGAAAAAGGTTATATGTTTTTTATACTAAAAAATTTAAGTAATTTTACTTAAAGATTATGCTAATATAACATAATTGATTATGCTAATTATAATCGATTAACATAAATATTATGTCATAAATTTTTTTAAAAAAACTTGGACACGAATCCGAATCCAACCTGACCCGCACATGCCCAGTTAATTCATGCATTTGACACACACAAACACTACTCAAGACCGTATCCTTATTGATTGGTCCATTCAAAATCACTAAAGTTAAGTGGACCATTTCCTCTTCAAAGCAGTGTGAACATCCAAAATAGTCATTTCATGTGGGACTACATACTAGTTATGATATTATGCATGATTGGCGGATTTTTTTATTTTTCTTTCAGATACAAGTTACAAGTCACAATTCATAAGGGCATGTTTGGTTTTGACGTTGGGATAGTTAAAATAGTTGGGGCTAGTTTGGTAGTAAAAAATGGGAAACAATCGGATTAATTAAGATTGAAATGTATTTTATGGATAATCATATTCTAGTGTTTGGTAGTCAACATAAAATAGGAAAACCCAACTTTACCCTTTAATAACATGAAATTGGATTTTTAATGGGTGGTGAGGAAAAATCTTTTTGGTCATTTAATTATCTTATCTGGAACACTATTTGAATTGAGAAAACAAATCTCATATTTTTAGTGGGATGCAGTTTGTGAAGAAGAACAGTGAAATAGAGGTGGGTTGTGGGTTAGTGAAGGGCGAAACATATTGCTACCAAACATGAAATTTAGGGAGAAGTCTTTGCTAAAATAATCTAATCAACCAAACCAGGCCTTAACATTCAAATATGTGAGTTTGATATCTTTTTTACAAATTTACTTATCCTATTTTGGATCCTTTCCATGTTCTGTGATTTCTTTTTTGGTCACGAATAAGGAATTAGTTTGTTTCCAAATTAATGGATGTTGGTATTTAGTTTCTTGGCCATATCTCAATTAATACATGTTTTGAAGTGTTGATTTGATTATTCGGGCTTATTAAATCTGTACGTAAATGCACGTGCCTACCATATAAATGATCAAATAATATGTTTGTTCATATTTATATATTGTTTGGTCTACATTTAATATAGTTGATTATATACTAGTTAAGTGATGATTTCATTCGTGGGTTTATCAACTAAGTACATGCACATGCCTACCATAGACATGACCATATGATATGTGTGATCACATTAATTTAGGTATTATATGGTCTGCATTTAACTATGTATTATTCGAGTTTAAGCTTTTACATTAATACTTTTAACAGAATGGCATTCAATAGTATCTGTGCGATGTGAGTTCGAATTTTCTATTATATTGGTGTTACATTTTGTGTTAAATATCATTTAATGCACGTCACATGTTAATTAATAATAGGGTTAAATGCATGGTGCCCCCTTGTGTTATAGAAAATTTGCATCGGTCCCCCCCGTGATTTAAAAAATGCAAGGTTTACACTTGGGTTAACGAAAATTCGACGCGTTTTCCCCTTTATCGTTAAAGTTAACCAAAGTGCGCCGCACGCGCATGTTGTGCGATTTTTCCTCTTTTTTGATCACTTTTTCAGTGTAAAAAGACAATAATACCCTTCCCTTTTCTTTTGCACTATATATCACTTTGTAGGGCAAAATTCACCCATCAAAATTCATTTTTTCTTGGGCAACAAAGCAAACAGTCGCCAAAGCAAGGTAAAAAAAAAATTTCTACATTTCATTTTTTTATAGCTTGTATAATTTTAATATGCAGATTTTTTTTAATTTATTTATAATTTTATTTATTATTTAAATATTGGTTAATATTTGTTTAATTACTCTTTTTATATTGTAATTTTTTACCACCACATTTGGCATCATGTATATACTCCAAATATCAACCAATTTTTGTAGGAAAAATGTCGTCCACATTTAGGCCATCAATGTCGAAAAATGAAGATACTTTAGATCTAAGGTATAGTAACAAGAAGTGCCATTGTCGAAAAAATGCCGAAATAAAAGTTGTCGGCCCGTCTAAAGCTACAATGGGCAAACTGTATTGCACATGCCGATTCAATTCATGTGGGTATTTTTCTTGGCTCGAACCAACATCAATTGAGTGGAAAAATATGAAGAGTGAAATGCAAATGCCCGATTTGGAAGAAGTTGAATCTTCTGTTGTCGGAGTTGATAATAATTCGACATTGTTGATTTCCAAATGCAACGATCTTTCACTAAAGATTGAAAAGCTCGACAAAAACCAAGCTACTACTATGAAATTAATTACTTTCATTGTTTTAGTTTTTCTTGTCATTGTAATCCTTAAGTAGTACCAGATTATGTGAACAGATTATGTTAAGTACTTGAACCTTTTAGTAAGTAGTTGTAATGACTTGCAACCATTTTGTAGCTATGAATATGTTATATCATTTTGAATATGTTATTAGCCTTGCTATGGATATGCAAACCTGTTATGTTCATGCAATTATTTTTTCAAATTTTTTGAATCTGCAAAACAGTTGCAACTGTGGAATACCAAACACTACATCAAGTTTATGCAGAAAATAAAACACAAGTAACTAGATTAAGAAGGTCTTTGCAAAAACATCATTTCCAGTCAACCAATCACCATAGCAAAAAACAAGAACTTACAAATCAGATTGGTTGCAACATTTCTAAATACCTGCTAACCTTTTCTAATGCCAAAATATGTACCCAATCAGACTAGTTAATATGTGCCCAAAATATTTAAATTGCAAGGCTACAACTGATTCTATCAAAATATATACCCAAAAACAACAACATGCCCAAAACATGAGCCCAAAAAACCTTGCAAATTCAAAAGGATTTAGTTTATCAACAGCTAAAAAAGGTCCAAACACCTATTTACCCCAATACAGCAGCCATCAACTGTCAAAGCTTCCTTGTAGGTCTTTGCTTGGGATTTTTCTGCTTCCTAGGTTTCTTTAAGCTAGGACCTCCAGTTCCATGCACCTGTGAACATTGTGATGAGCAATGGTAAAAGATCAGTCTCAAGTTTAGAAATAAAACAAGTAAACTGTCATTCTAGGATGTTCATGTTGTTTCTTTTTACCTCTTGTTGTTCACTACATGGTTGAGTAGGATTTTCCACGGTTGATGCTTGAGTACACTGTTGGCTGAGATGAACAGGTGCCTACACACAAAAAAAGAGATATATTAGATTGACAAATTTGAAAAGGAATCTAAATAAAGGAAGAGTGGATTAATTTGTACCAGATCTTCATATAGAGCCCAACCAAATTGTTCATGCAAGTTATTGTTAGTTGAATGTTGTGGATTTTCCAATGCCACCTGACATATTCAAAAGCACCAGTGTTATGGTCTAGTTTATGCAGAAAATGGTAAAGAAAAACAGGAAATCACAAATACAATAACATAGTGTACCTCTTCTTGAACAACTTCTTCTTGCATTTCAGAAACTTTATTGGGACAACCTCTCTTGTTGTGGCCTAATTTGTGGCAAATAGAACATGTATGTGTTAGGCCTTGTCTTGATGCTTTCCCATCCATCCTTTGATCATTTCCATCAGGCCTTCTATTTTTCTTAGGTCTGCCCCTCTTCATTCTGACATCCGGAGGTGCTATTGGACTCTTGCCGGATTCCTCAAAGTCATGCATTCCGGGTACAGGATTGACCATGTGACTATACACTCTTAAATACACCTCTTTTTTTAAGGAAGAGTGAACATAATCTTCTATTGTCAACCTATGCACACTAATGCAAGCCATTGCATGACAGCAAGGGAATCCACACAGTTGATAGAAACCGCATGTGCACTGACCATCTTTTAAGTGTACTATATGATTTTCTAAAAAATGCATCACCTCATACCTATCATCCCCAGCCCAACTTGGAAAACAATTTCTACTCAATTTTCGTTGCAATTCAATCTTTTTAATTATATTTGGACAGATACTCTCATTATAACCAATCATTCCCAGCCTCTTCACTTGCACTCTAGTCATTAACCTCCTTCTAATCCACTCAAACATATCAATCACAGGCAAATCCCTACAAGGCAATATAAAACTATTGAAGGACTCAGAAATGTTGTTCACAATGATATCACATTTGGCATCAGTGGAGAAGAAACACCTAGCCCAGTGTTTTGTACTCACCCCACTCAACCACTCATATGCAGTTTGTTCATCACCATCTTTGGGACACAACCTCTCAATATCCCTCATGAATTTATGGTGAGTGTTAACATTATAGGCACTAGCAGCTTTCCAGAACAGTTTTTTAAGATCTAAACCCTTAAATTTCACTTTGAAGTTGTTATACATGTGCTTCAAGCAGAACCTAAGACAATAGTATGAAAAACAAATAAGTATAGGCAAAGAATAGAGTTCAGTTTTGTTTTTTTTAGTAAAAAACAGAAAATGTAAAGTAAAAAACAGAAAATGTAGCCAGCAAAGCAACAATTACCTGTGTTCACAGTTCGGAGCCAAGTTATTTACTGCCTCTATCAAGCATTTCTGCCTGTCACTGACAAATGTCCACCTCTTCTCCTCAGCTGAGCCAATATCCTTAAGCAACAACTCTAAAAACCATTCCCAACTGTCTTGCTTCTCAACCTCCACATATGCCATAGCTATGGGGTACATATTGTCATTCCCATCCCTCCAAACAGCAGATAACAACTGCCCACTATGCACTCCTTTCAAAAAGCACCCATCTAAGCCTATGATTGGTCTACATCCACTTAGAAAACCATTTTTGATTGGAGCTAAACAATAATACATTCTCTGAAATTTGGGTGGAGTTAAGTTTCTGTCAACTTTCAGCTCCAATGTAGAATCAAGGTTTAATTTAACAACTGTAGCACAGTAATCATGCAATCTTCTGTATTGTTCAGCAATGTCAACTGATAACAGTGTTAATGCATGCCTTTTTGCTCTATAAACTTTATGCAGACTACACTCAATCCCACAATCCCTTTTGATCTTGTTTTTCAAACCCTCAACAGACACATTTGGATTATCTTTGACAGCCTCAAGTATCCTATTAGCTAGGTACTTATAATCTGCTTGATTATTTCCCACCCTATAAGCACATGTATGTCTACCCTTTAAGGTTTTCACTTGGAAAGTTGTGGTTTTTTGAACTGGGGAGGCTCTCATTCTCCAATCACATCCACTCTTACACTTTGCAGTCACCAATTTAGCTTCATTTTTTATGAATTGCAACTCATACCCCTTTCTTATAGACCAATCTTTCAACACTCTTTTAAACACCTCTCTATTAGGAAACTTCATCCCAACAATCAACTCAAATTGACTCATATCAGTACCTTCTGTCCACTCATCCTTCTCCCCACCCCCTAAAGGATCTGCCTCATTCTCCCCCTCACTGTACCACTCATCTCCCTCCCTACCCAAAACAGCCTCTTCTTGTTCCAATCTCTCCCCCATCTTTTTTTTCTTTTGTTCCCTCAACCATCTTCTACACTTTCTTAATACATTCCTACTATGATTTGGAGACCTATCAACAAAAATATCATCATCTTCAGGCCCTTCTAGATCCTCTAGCATCCAAGAAAGACATGAAGATGAAGAATCTTGGTCTGATTCAGCCCTGTATGATTCATCAGATGAATCATCATAATCAGTTTATACCCCATCTCCATCAGCCCTATTCTCAGCAGCTGCACACCCCTCTGTTAAGCCCTCTCTAACACCCTCATGTCTACCCTCTCCAAATCCCTCAGTTAAACCATCTCTTCCCACTAAATCATCAGCATCACCAGTGCCCTCAATCCCCTGCCCTTCATTATCCATTGTTTTTTCATAACAAATTAAAAGGATTGATTCTTGTGTGGATAACACATTGCCCTCACTATCCACACTCTGAAAAGGACCTGGATTGTCCTCAAAATATAAAGGAATGACTGGCAATCCTTTATATTCCTTGAATAGGATCAACAAATCACTATCAGTCCTTAACACTTTCAAACCCAAGTTAAGTTCAACCCCAGGAAAGCAACTATATACTTCAACATTACTGGCTTTCCCATTAGAGTTTTTATATATTTCAAGCAAATCATGAAAACAGAACATATCAATTTCTACATGTGGTATATACACCCTCCACCCACCCACATATCTTAACTTGGGCATTTTCCAAAAATTACCACCTACCCATGCATCAAAAACAAATGTATCTGCAAAATCATCCATAATTTGGAAGAAAAAAATAACACAAAACCCACAATCATTAGACTGATACCAGTAACAACAACATTCATTAAACTACAAACAATTATCAAGGGGGTACCATTTAACCACTTATTCTCAACTACTGGACAGAATAATAGCATAACAGTCATTCTATCTTCAAAACAATTATGTGTTGATACAATACATACAGTCAAGAATGACATCAAATATGGACAAAATATAATCAAATATGCAACAAATACATACAATTCATCAATGTATATAGAACAACCTCACATTGCAGCAAAATAAATTAACAAACAACTTAAACTATCACAAATAATTCTGACTTCTCAGCTCAAATAATACCAAGATCAATGATTGACATCAATCCCCATACAACATCAACAAAAACAACTCAATTAACCAAAATTGTATCTGGAAACAATTAGTGAAGCAATTCAGAATTCACCTATTTATATCCAACACCCAGAATTTCTCGAGTATATATCATCAAATCACCAACCAACAAAATTACCCAGAAAACAAATCAGCAAGAGTTCCATTTTATATATTTTAAATTACCCAAAATTAGGGTTCCTAATTCTACAATTACCATAATATAAAAAAAATCCATTTTACATCTGCAATTACGGCCTACAACTGCTTATCGAACCCAAATATCATAAAATCTACGATTAGGGTTCATAAAATCGAATTAGGGTTCCAAAAAAAAGGGGGGAAATCGATTTTAGCGGTGTTTAAAAAACTTACCTCTCTTCCCGTCGTTTTCGCTTCACATCACTTTCACAAACTGTCGTTCTCGTGTCTTCAATTGTGGAGTGGATTTTTTTACTGGTTGGACCACTCGATTTCTAACTCTCTCTGCCTCTCTCTCGAACAATCACAAGCAAGTGGCCTCTAACTGTGTAAGTGAATAGGTAATAATAAGGGTATAACGGGCAATTCATGAAAAAATTTAACACCGTTAGCAACAGTCTTAAAATAGGGGACGTGTGTCGAATTTTCGTTAACCCAAGTGTAAACCTTGCATTTTTTAAATCACGGGGGGGACCGATGCAGATTTTCTATAACACGAGGGGGTTCCATGCATTTAACCCATTAATAATATCATTTTATACATGTGTTGTGTGATGATTAATTTAAAACTAGTAGTCCACCTGCGTGATGCGCGATTTATTATTTATTATGTTAATATTTACAAATTGTAATAATATAATGAAGTTATATAAATTAATAGGTTATTCATAACATCTTTATTATTTTAATTTTAAAACATGTACCATATACAAATGATTTTTCATATTACTCATATATGTTGCACGAATTGTCATATAGCTTTAATAATTTTAATTGCTAATTTTATTTTTAAACATTTTTATTTTATTTGTTGATTTTATATTTTCGTCAAATTTAAAATTATTGTATACAATAATATTTCCTTCAATCATAATAATTAATCTTTCCTTTTATATTTTTTATTTGTACATTTCACTCTCATACTTCAATCATCATATATAGTTTTCTTACGTCATTTCTTCATTTCTCTCTCACAAAATTATTTGTTCAATTTGTGTTTAATGTAAAAAGACAATTTGGTGAGATCTCATTAGATGAAGATATGAGACAATAAGATCTGAAAGAACTTTTTTACCTTTGTAATGTTTAGTAAATCTTGTATATAGATTTGAGAAATCATTATATTTATGATTTTTTATTGTTCTTTTTTTTCTTCAAACAATAAGATCTGGAAGAATTTTTCTACCTTTGAATGTTTAGCAAATATTGTATTATTTCATTTTTTTAGTTTTATATAGATTTGAAAAATAAATATATTTATGGTTTTTTTTTTTTCCTTCATTCTTTGTATATCTTGTTTTTCCCCCATTATCTATATATACATCTATTTTTTGTTGAGAAATCACTATTTTTCTCCATTTTTTTAGTTTACATAGATTTGAGAAATCAATGTATCTCTCTTCATTTCTTATCTTTATATAGATTATAAAATAATTTGTAGAGTAAGATAGATCTTTTTTTTTAATTATTATTAAAGAATACCTTTTCAAGTAAGATTTACCTTTTTTTTTATTGACATGACATTTTTAGGCAGGAAAGTGATATTCCTATAATTTTTGTCAACTTTCTTGCTTTAATATATAATATAGATATGAAATGTAACATGAAGTGTTGAAGTGTAATAGAAGATCTCTATGTATGTTGTTAGCTTGAATTTAAATACAACTTTCTTAACAATGACTAGTTAATGCATATGAGTTTAGTTGACGTTGAGTACACACCAACTAGATAGGTTGGATAAGTGGGTTTTAAAATGGAAAAATGCAGTTGAATCCCCTGGTAAATTTGATGTTAATTTTATTACATTTAATACATATCACATAGTCATGTCATTTGATATACGTGACGTCGTATGGTGAATATAATTTTGAAATAGCAGATGAAAGATGGAATAAAATAGAAGAATTCATATAACAATTAATAAAAATAAGATGAAATAAAAGGGAAAAATATTTGTCTATTGCTGGATATTGATTCGACCTAAGTGCATATCAAACTAATTAATTGTATATTAAAGGGGAAATTATATTTTTCCTTATTTGTACAATTAAAGTTTGATTTGCACTCAAACCCTGAGTTAATATCCAACAAAGATCAAATATATATTTTCCTTGTTTCATCTTAAATTCATTGCTTACTTGTCTTTTATCCATCACAAATATATATATCCAACATGTTTAATTGGCTTATACTGATGGTCAACGTATTTAATTTTTTAGTATCAAGTTTTATCCATCTAGTTTGAATACGAAGTTGATGTAAGACAACTTGTAGATTTCTTATATAGATTGCATTCGGTGGCTGAAACCATTGACAGCATGATCTTGGTTTCCCATTTGATAGAAAAATGAAAGGGGAAATGCCCCTAAATACACTAAAAGTTATAATAACATACAATAACTGTACATTTTGTTATAATATATATCAAAACTACATATTATGGTGATTGACTCGTTGATTTGACATGCCAACAATATTAATTTGATGGGTGGTCTGTAAAAGCTGTTGAACATGATTGCATGAGAATTTTCGTATAAGTCCAAAGATTGGGAATTTTCGTGTAAATCTTAAATGTGGGAATTTCCGTGTAAAATTAAATATTGAGAATTTTCGTGTAAGCTCTAAATATGAGAATTCTCATGTAAGTCTTAAATCTGGGAATTCTCGTAAGCCCTAAATTTGGGAATTCTTGTGTAATCCAAAAAATTGAGAATTTTCGTGTAAGTTCTAAATATGAGAATTCTCATGTAAGTCTTAAATCTGGGAATTCTCGTAAACCCTAAATTTGGGAATTCTTGTGTAATCCCAAAAATTGAGAATTTTCGTATAAGCCCTAAATCTGAGAATTTTCTTGTAAGTCTTAAATTTGAGAAATTTCGTGTGAACTTAAAAATTGGGAATTTTCGTGTTAGCCCAAAAAATGGGAATTCTCATGTAAGCCTCACTACACCTAATTTTCATGTAAGTGAGTGGGCCATTAATGTCAAATCAGGTACAAATTTGGGGGGGGGGGGGGGTTGTATAGTTTTGACTATTTTTATAAAGATTTATGTAGAAAAAAATATAATTATATTTCTTTATGTAGAAATGGATATCTCTATATTTATTTGTGTAGTTTGAGTTGCTCCCCCCGAATGAAATGAGGAAAAAAGGTTTGCGTGTGTGAATGTGCATTTTCCCACTCTGGTCAATCATGTGTATTTTTTTTATTTAAGGTAAAAGGGGATTTTCTTTAAATAACTAGCTAGCACTAAAGTGAAAATTTGATTTATGCTTTAATATTCCAAGTTTGTACCATATGCTCATTTTCTTTTGGAGGACCAAAATGTACCAAAAGTGAGAAGATCCAAATGGCATAATTGGCGGCTCTTTAATTCTACTTGTTTGAAATATTTCCACAATGATTTTAATATTTATATTGGTTTTGCCCTTTATCAACTTCGAAATTAGTGTCATCTTAGACACTTTTTATTTATGTTGAATGTTTTTTCACTAACTATGTCAGGCAATATGATCCAAAAGAGAAGACGTCTCACTTGATCAAAGAAAATGACCAAATGAAGAAAGATGAAAGTTGTGCAGAAACAGTCCAATCAGTCTGGTTTCGGCAATAAACTGCTTTTACTTGGGAATTATTGGGCTGATTGGCATACATGGATTCGAAGCCCTACGAGTCTAGTTCTTATTGGCCCAAACGGAGAAGCATTTGGAATTTTCTAGACAGAGTTATGCCTTATTTTTTTAGAAGGTGACAGATTCATCCGAAAATTTGAAGAGTTAAAGAATCTTGTAGTTGAAGAGTCAATGTTAATGATCATGAAGTTGTAGAGTCATGTAACATTATTATAGTTTAGAATCATGTATTGACTCCTATAAATAGTCATAATCTTGTAGTGTTTTGGCAAGTGAGAAAATATATAATAAAACAAATTCAAAGTCTTTGGACTTGCAAGTATTTTGCCTCTAATCTCTTGGTAGATTCCGGAGAGTGAGGGAGTATTTTGGGTGTGTGTTTGTGTTTACTTCTCAATTAGCCTCTTTCCGATGTCACAATAGAGATTTGTTTAGTTCAAAATGTTTATAGTATTCTTATTAGGGATTTTGGATCTGTAAAAAGCATTTATTTGCATCTTATTCTACAATATAAAAACCTTCATATGTACTTATTCATTACCATAGCAAAATAAAACCAAAATACAAAATAATTTGACAAGGTGAGTTGTTGCTTTCTAAAGAAGCTTTAGGATATGGTGTCTTGGTTTGCACATAACCTCCAAGGGCACCAATTTAGGCATTGTTAGTCCAACTCCTTCAGCAAAATCAATCTCTCCAACACTCTCCCAATCGAAGCATTGAATCAACGACCCTAAAGCCAATCCAACCATCCGTTGGCCCAACCCCGCCCCTGGGCACGCCCTCCGCCCCATCCCAAAAGGCATCAACTTGTGCGTTTCTACTTCTCGTCCTTCAAACCTCTCCGGCTTGAAACTCATAGGCTCGTCCCACACCTCTGGGTCTCTCTGAATGGCCCACGCATTGACCAATAAGATGGTTCCACGTGGCATGTCGTAGCCACCAAGCTTACAGTCGGCCGATGACTCGCGGGGCACCACCAAGGGCCCCGCCGGGAACATTCGGAACGTCTCGAAGACGATGTTGCGAAGGTAGGGTAGATTGGGCAAATCTTGTTCTTCTAACAAACGATGAAAGCTGAGTGTTGAATCGAGCTCTCGTTGAGCCTTTCGGAGCACACGAGGATTGTTGAGCAAGAGAGACATGCCCCATTCTATGGTCACAACCGATGTATCCGTACCAGCAATTATCATGTTCTGCATCACATTTATTCATTAATTATAGAAATGTTAGCAATAAGATTAGATGCCACATTAACTCAAGATGGACACTTCACGAATCAACATAATAATGAAAAGCAAAAGCTCCTGTTTTCCTTTTCTTCATTTACGGAAAACTTCTTTCCAATCCTTAAACATGCATCCCCTATTTCAAGGAAAGACAAAAATTATGGTACAGTCTGTACAGAGGACAATTTGAAGATTACTGACTCTTGTAAAATGGTCCCACAGACGTATGTCAAATAAAACAAATTCTGATTTATATCAATTCCGATTAACATATATTATAGAGTCTGCTGCCCCAAATACCCAATTTGATAAAACATATAAACAATTCTACCCATATATATAAACAATTACCCCCAAATACCCATTAATAAAACATATTATCCCCAAATACCCAATTTTGATTTTACTAATTATTTTATCTTTTTTTTTTCTTTTACTATTCATTTACTTACTTTGATATCAAATAAATATATTTGATATATCATATACCGTATTATACTTATACTCGTATGAAAACATATTTTCGTTAACCCCAAAAAATAAGGGTTTAACGAAAATTAGGTTTAATTTTCGTTAAACCACGAAAATTATACTTATTGTTCGTTAAACCCTTATTTTTAGGGTTTAACGAAAATATCCAAAAAATATATATTTTCATTAAACCCTAAAAAATAACGGTTTAATGAGTCTTCTAAAATTACACTTATTCGTTAAACCCCTAAAATTATAAATTATACCATAATTTTCGTTAAACCCTAAAAAATTAGGGTTTAACAAAAATATTGTCCCTAGGTTTAATTTTCTCTTTTCCTTTTACTATTCATTTATTCATTTATTACCTTATGACAATATTTTTTAACTTTTTGTGTTTTATAATTATACCCTTAACGAACAATACCATAATTAAACCCTATAATTATACCCTTAACGAACAAATGAATAAATTATGGTAATATTCATTTAATATTGTAAAAGGAAAAGGTAATATGGTTGGGTAATAAATTAGGGTAATATTCATTTAATATGGTAATATTCATTTAATTATACCTTAACGAACAAATGAATAAATGAATAGTAAAAGGAAAAAAGAAAATTAAACCTAGGAAACTAATTTTTATTAAACCCTAAAAAATAAGGGTTTAACGAAAATTATACTTAATTTTCGTTAAAGCCCAAAAAGTAGGGTTTAACGAAAATTAGGTTTAATTTTCGTTAAACCCTTATTTTTTAGGGTTTAACAAAAGTATATTCATACGGTATTATACGGCATATGATATATCAAATATATTTATTTGATATCAAAGTAAGTAAATGAATAGTAAAAGAAAAAGAAAAAGATAAAATAATTAGTAAAATCAAAATTGGGTATTTGAGGATAATATGTTTTATTAATGGGTATTTTGGGGCAATTGTTTATATATGTGGGTAGAATTGTTCATATCTTTTATCAAATTGGGTATTTGGAGGTATTTTCTCTATGTTATATGTCAAGTCACAACACATAGCCAAATTAGGTTTGTAAACCATTTGGATCATCTGTTATATTTAGTTATCCATCTTATTTTATATTGCATTTAATCCATGTCATATGTTAAAAAATCCAACCATATTGGTGTTTTAAAATAATCACTACGTCAAGTGTAAAATATGATATCATAAATTCATATATAACATGAATAAAAAATAATGGAATATTAGATGAAACATCAACTTAAAATAGAGGATCCAGTTGGATATTTTAATTAATGATATCTTATGATATATGTGACGTGTATTTTTGTAAATAATTATTTTTAATGAAAGATGAACCATAAGCTGAAATTCATAATAATGTCGTCTAAAAAAAGGGATGTGGTAGTGTAAAGAATGAAAAGGAAAAAATAAAGATCCTAAAGCTGGAAAAGTGTTTTCTTTTCGCGGTTTAAGAAAGTGGGAAAACTGAAAAACAAAATAAAGAAGAATCAAGAATTCAAGAAATTCATCAAAACTTAAGTTGGTGTACAGAATGGAGTATATAAATTCAGTAGAGATTCTTACGGTTATGAAACCTTTGATCGTTTGATCTGTATAAAAGTCTGGCTCCGATTCCTGCAGAGACAGCAAATGTCCGATGATAGTGTTCCTCTTCTCTCTGCGATGCTCCTCCAACAAACCCTGATAAAATTCATCCAATTTCCGACCCAGATTACTCAGTTTCTTCCTCAAACCTCTGTAATCAATCCACTTCAAAAATGGCAAGAAATCCTCAGGATTCGATGAATCAGCGTGCTCGAAAACCTCGCTCACCATCTCCCTGAATTTCTCCCCCAACTGTCCATCGTCTTTTCCGTCATTACAGTAACGTTTTCCTGCGAGCATTCTCATTACAATATTGAATATGAGCTCGAACACAATCGGTCTCAATTGCAGCTTCTCGAATTCCTTCGCAAGGTTTAGGGTTTGCAGCGTTCGCCGGATTTCATCTTGCCGGATCTCCGACAGGGAGTTGAGGCGGGTGGAGGAGAGCACCTCCTGGGCGCCGAGGCGGCGGAGGTTGCGCCAGTGGTGGCCGTAGGGGGCGCCGGCGATGGTGGTGTGGTTGTAACCGATGTACTTGTCCACCATCACCCAGGGGCGGTTGGAGAAAACGACGTCGTTAGTGGTGAAGCATTCTTCCACGAGGGCAGGTGATGAGACCACCACTAGGCGGCGGACGCCGAGCTTGAGAGAGAAAATTGGGCCGTGCGTTTGGGCGAAGCGGTGGAAGGTGCGGTGGAGCGGCGGTTTGAGAAAGTGGAGATGGCCGAGGATGGGAAGAGATGGTCGTGGGCTTGGTGGTAGACGATGCTTTGTTCTAGAGAGAGAGAATTTGAGAATTAGAATGAGAAGCAGAGCAAAGAGAATGTTAGAGAGAGGAAGCTCCATCATTTGTTAGAGAGATAAAGCTCCATCAGTATTATTATGATTTGCTACTTGGCTTTTACCGGTTTAAATAATAAACAGAGACACGTTGACAAGGGTGGGTACCACTGTACCCCAATTTGAAAATTTTAATAATATTAATTATCATTTAAAAAGTTAATATTTCTTTTAATTATAAATTATATATATATATATATATATATATATATATATATTCTTTTTATTATGGTTCAATAGAAACAACATTAAACTGAATGCGTGTGAACGCGAATAAATTGTCGAGTAGGATCCGTGGATGCGTGAGTAGGAATGGTGATGTGGAACATAAATGAATTAGTGAAAAAAAATTGTGTATTATTTAAAATGAGCTAACATAATGAAAGTTGTAGGGCATCTTAAAGAAACTTTTAACTTGTTAAAAAAAAAAAGGCAAAAATTCATATAAGATTACACTTATAGGGATTCACATCTATCATATTGAATGAGTTGAACCATTTTTATTAATTTATATAAATTTCGTTTTACATAAAATCTCACGTGATACCTTTTTAAACATGAATTATTAAAAAAATTACTAAAAATATTAAATTAGTAAAGATTGGATAAATATAATATCTTTCCAAACCAAGTCGCGAGTATATAACGCTGACGCGCATGGCTATTAATATGTTTCTTAAATTAGTAAGATAACACATCATGCATATTGGTGGGCGATGGTAGTTGGAATGGAGATTGACTTAAATCGATTTCATATTTACTTTTAGTTTATAATGGTCTAATTTTAAGGATAAGTGGATAAATTATTGTGTTGATTTAATTTAATTATTGTTTCTTGTTATAATGAAATTGAGATGCATTTGATTTTTTTCGTTGGAATGATGATTTTGATGAAAAAAAAAATATACAAGTCAAATATTGATCATAGTATTGATATTAATGAGGGTATGAGAAGTCAAGGTGACAAATGAATTTGAAATTATTTGTATAATTTCTTTCTCAAATTCTTCAATTCAAACAAAATACAAATAGGGACGTAGTTAAACCAATTTTGTTGAGGGGCTAAAAACAACAAAACCAAATATATTAGATATATATTTAATAATTTAAAATTAATTTTTCTGCACATGAGTAGAAGGGATTGGCTTAGTGTAAAACTAAATTTAAATTTTGAAACTTCTTAGAATATTGGCTTCATTGTGTGCATATGTATTCTACAACCACAAATATTCATAGATATTTATTTAGGGTTGTGGATTTGACCATTGTTTTTTGAATAAAACATTAGAATTGGTCGTTCATAGTACAATAAGCGACACATTATAACATAAAATTCAGTCTTATTTTCCCCGACATTGTAAATACTACTTAGATTGTTACTAACTTCATCTTATCCTTTACAACACATAATAATTTGATGAGGTAAGTTGTGTATTCCTCAAACAAGATTCTCTATTCCATATTGATGTTTCATCTGATGTTTCAAATTAACCATCACACGCCAAGTGTAGAGATGATATCATTAATTTACACATGACGTAAACTAAAAATAATGGAATATAATAAGATGAAACATCAAATTGAAATAGAGGTTCCAGTTCTTCCTAAATAAGCTTTAGGATGTGTTGTCTTGGTTTGCACATAACCTCTAAGGGCATCAATTTAGGCATTGATAGCCCAAGACCTTGAGCAAAATCAATCTCCCCAACACTTTCCCAATCAAAGCATTGAATATACGACCCTAAAGCCAATCCAACCAACCATTGGCCCAGGCCGCCTCGGGGCACGACCTCCGTCCCATCCCAAAAGACATGAACTTGTGAGCTTCCACCTCTCGTTCTTCAAACCTCTCTGGCTTGAAACTCAAAGGTCGTCCCACACGTCTGGGTCTCTATGAATGGTTGGTGCATTGACCAGTAAGATGGTTCCACGTGGGACGTCATATCCACCAAGCTTACAATCGTCTGAAGACTCGCGGGGACCTGCCATGGGCCCCGCGGAGAACAAACGTAACAATGATGGCCGAGGGTTGAATCCAGCTCTTGTTGAGCCTTTTGGAGCATACGAGAATTGTCGAGCACGAGAGACATGGCCCATTCTATAGTCGCAACGGAAGAATCCGTACCAGCAATTATCATGATCTGATCACACTCATGGATTATACAAAAAATAGAAACAAGATTAGGTGCCACATTACTAGCTATTGCATTTCTTAATTTTTTTTTTTCCTTTGGTCTATATACCAAAATTTTCTTCCCAATTCTTAAACATGATGTGACCCCCTATTTCAAAATATATATGTAAGTCCAAACATTATGATAAGAATCTGTAGAGTATAATTATTATAAAACCACGGTCTCATTTATCTAATTCTATTGATTAGTACCGAACCTTTCATGAGGTCCAAGAGAGTCGATCGATAAGACCATGAATCCAAATCGAATTAGATCTTCTATTCCAATTTAGTGTTGTATTTCATTATTTTTAATTCACGTCATGTAAATTAGTGATATCATCTTTACACATGGTAAATTGGTTATTTTAGAACATTAGTATGTGGGTTATTTTAGAACACCTTATGAAACATCAATGTGTAACGAAGAATCCAAGATTTCATGAAATTCAAGAAAACTGAAGTAATGAATAATAGAATGAGAAGAAATGAGTAAATTGAGTAGAATTTCTTACAGTTATAAAGCCTTTGATCGTCTGATCTGTGTAAACGTCGGGGTCTGATTCTTGCAAAGAGAGTAGATGTCCCATGATGGTGTCCCTCTTCTCCTTGCGATGCTCCTCTAACAAACCCTGAGTAAAATCGTCAAATTTCCGACCCAGATTAATCAGTTTCTTCTTCAAACCTCTGCAATTAATCCACTTTAAGAATGGCAAGAAATCCAGCCTGCTCCACAATCTCGCTTACCATCTCCTAGAATCTCTTCCCCAACACTTGGCCGTCGTTTTCCCCGTGATGGTATCGTATTCCAACGAGCTGTCTCATCAATATGTTGTATATGAGCTCGATCACTATCGACCTTAACTGAAACTTTTCAAAATCTTTTGCTAGAGTTGGGGTTTGCAGCGTCCGTCGGATTTTGTCATCCCGGATCTCCGACAGGGCGTTGAGATGGGCGGAAGAGAACATCACCTGCATTCTGAGGTGGCGGAGGTTGCGCCAATGGTGGCTGTAGGGAGCGCCGGTGATGGTGGTGTGGTTGTAGCCAAAGTACTTGTCCGCCATCACCCATGGCCGGTTGGAGAAAACGATGTCGTTGTGGTGTAGAGTTCTTCCACTAGGGCAGGTGATGAGACCACCACGAGGCGGCGGACGCCGAGCTTGAGGTACAAAATAGGGCCGTGTGTTTGGGTGAGGTGGTGGAAGGTACGGTGGAGCGGCGACTTAAGGAGGTGGAGATGACCGACGATTGGAAGAGCTGGTCATAGGCTTGGTGGTAGGCGATGATTTCTTCTTCTCAACTTTGATTTCTGAATTATAAGAATAAAAATCAGAACAATGAAAATGCAAGAGATCATAGAACCATCCATTATTAATGTTATGCTTTACTAGCTACTTTGCATTTACTTGTTTCCAACACTCCATATATAAGAGTTAGGATTAGACTCTCGACTCGCAATCAAGATCATTTATTACATAAGTGTTTTATCTGGTATTCTAACACATTAACCGTGAAGTTGAAAATAGTGAATTCAAAATAATGAAATATAATATTAAATATTAAATATCAAATATCAAATTAAAATAGTGTGAAGATGACATCATTAATTTATCTGTTGTAAATTAAAAATAATAATATACAGTATTAAATATCAAATTTTGAAATAGTGTATAACTTTGTAAGATAATATCTTTTTAGCATCCATTATAATACTAATTTGAAATATATTGTGTAAGTAATTTTATTTTCTTCAATAAAAAATCTAATATAAATCTGTAGATTGCACGATCCTCATCAAGTGAAATCTTAACATTGATTTCTAACTATTCAGACTAAGACATCCTAACTAATAAAATGAAATTACACTAATTATAATTATTAGTTTAGTCAATGAGTTCTCCTAATTTAGTTTATAGGTATATATCAAAGATTTTTTTTGGACGGGAATAAATTTATGATGTAATTTGAAATTTATAGCAGAGTTATTGATGTTGTAGGAAAGATATACATTTGAAATTAATCACTTTCATTTTAAATTATTTTCTAAGTGATTTTGATAAATTTTAAATACCCAATTTATTTAAATGGATATGAAATTTATTTATTATAAAGTTTAAGGATATTAATATTTAATGGAATGGTATAAAAATTATAGAGGTTAAAATTATTTTTTGTCTTATAATTATTGACGTCACGATTTTGAATATAGTCCTATAATTTAAAAATCTGTTTAATTTCAATCCAATTTTTTTGAATTGAGGATTTTTGATGATCTTAAATGATGTGACGGCACGTGTCAAATTCATATTGATTGACATACGTCGTCATGTCACTTTTGGATCACCGAATAGTCATTTTCCGATCAAAATTGGATTGGAATCAAACTGATCTTAAATTGTGGGATTAAATTGAATATTGTCATACTTATGGGATCAAAATAAAAGACAACATAATTTTGTTTAGTTATGGAAAGAAAAATGATTTTAACCAAATTATAGTATATATAGTTTCTGTTTTGGGTGACAATGACTCCTAACTAAAAGCGCACACATACGGTCTTCTTTTGGTTGTTTTATTTTTATATTTCCCTACTTTTCATATTGTTACCTTTTATCATTGTTATCTTTTCATAATATTTTGTTAAATCTACTTTGTTGACCCAACATATTTTAATTAATCAAAAATAAATGTTTAAGTAAGATCTTAAGACAAAAGGAGGAAAAATGTTACAAAACTAAGATGACAATTTAATTAAACAAATGAACTTATTATGCAATATGAATTTAATTCCAACATAATTTTTTAACATTTTCCAAAATGTACTTGAAAAACATTATTGAAGACAATTTTTTAAAATGAAGTTCAATGCATAAATAAAATGGATATTGTTATACCTCGCCAGATTGATCCGAGTTGGGTTTAACTAGACTTTAAGTCGGAAGCAAAGAATGGAGAGCTGAGCACTGAACCGGGCCAGGAGGGTCCGACCCAACCAGATTGGATGACCAGACGAGGGATATCGAGTTTCCATGATGCCAGTTATGGTCACCCGATCCGACCAGATGTTAGGACGATTCGACCAGAATTAGTTCGGCAAGGGCAGACCTAGAACATAACTAAAAGCTGACGCCTAGACGACCAGGAGTCCCGCATAGGAAGAGCAGACGAGATGTTTTATTCCAAGAGAGACTCTTAGAAAAAGGAAACAAATCAAGATCAAATCGTATTTGATTTAGATATATTTTAATCCGAGTTTTCCTTATCTAGACCCTAAAATTGCGGGATTTGAGTCTTATTCCCCAAGTTTTTGTATCTTAGATTTAGTCTATAAATAGGGCCTCAATTATCATTGGGAGAGATCGAATTCTAAATCCGAAATCATTGTAATTCGAGAGCTTTTACTCTCAATTCTTATATAAAAACGTTCTGGCCGGCCAAAACTGATCGACCAAAATAAGCCTAGCAGATTTGCTCGAGTAGGCACCGGGCACAGTGTTTTTCTCACTTATCGGATTTTCATACTTTTTATTCTGTTCGATATATTCAAGCCGGATCGATATTTTGGTTGTTTGGCTAGGATTTTGTGCTCTACAAAGTCTGACGTTAACATTTTAGCGCTAGAAGGAGGGGGGGAGAAACACAACACAACTTAATGACGACCAATACGTTCAACAACCGTGAAGACATGGAGATCTCACCCGATCCCCAAAACCAGAATCTATTGCCTGGTGGCTTTGGTCAACGCCAGCTGCACGACACCCCTAAAGTCGTAACCAACACACCACTGGAAAGGATTCCCATGGGCATCCTACTAGTAACTGATCCTAGTGGGATCAGAATGACCTTGGAGGAGATCAAGACTATGATGTTCTAGCTTAGTGAGAGATTAAAGGAAGCTGAGGCTAGGGAGATGAACCGAAGAACTCACGATCTTGAGGACACTCAATCCTTAGACGAGCCGATGAACAAACGGAAGGACAGTGGAAAAGATGTAGTGACTGAGCAACGGCCAGAAGGAACCCCGTCATTAGAAGAAAGTCGACCAGAAACCCAGTTTTACCCAACCCGATCTGCAGCACCGACCAAAACATGGAGCGTGTTTGACCGAATAGGCCCCGTCTCTGCTCGCGAGGCCAGAAAGTCTCAGAAGATGCTGGATTTCGAGAATGAATATCGACGAGATGAAAAAAGGACAAAGAGCAGGTACTTCGAAGACGAAGATGAAGAGGAGCAGAGACGCAGACAAAGGTTGGCCGAAATTGAAGCCAAGAGGTCAAGACCCGAACAGGAGAAGAGGCGGAAGAAGACCTCACCCTTCATAGATCGGATTTCTAATCGGATTACTCCCATAAAATTCAAAATACCGTCGATTTGTCTCTATAATGGCGAAACTGACCCGAGCTCACACATAGACAAATCGCTTTGTGGATGGAGCTGCAAGAGGTCGGAGAGGAGCTCATGTGCAAAGCTTTCCCCCTGACGTTAGTAGATCGAGCTCAAAGATGGTTCTGATCATTACCAGATTCCTCTATCAAATGATGGGAAGAGCTGACTGATCTTTTCCTCACACAATTCATGGGCTCGAAGACGAGGTCTACCCTGAAAGAAAGACTGGTGAATATCAAATAGGGCAGAGACGAATCGCTAAGGTCCTACATGGACAGATTCAACAAGCTCATCTTAGAAATGAAGCACGTTTCAGATGACGTTGTGCTCATGGCGATCGTGGCCGGCCTCCGTCCAAAAACAAGGTTCTGGTAGAACGTCCATGAACACGGCCCTAAAACATACCACGATTTCTTAAGTCGAGCAGAGAGATATATCGGAGCCGAAGAGGCTGTCCCAAAGGAAAAACCTACCTTAGAAATGAGGAATGAGATAGAGAAAAGGAAGAGCACAACACCCTTCAAGCCCACAGAAGAGTTTAAAGTATATCAGAACGAGGATTTAGATCGGGTCCGACACATCTTAACAGTCAGTCCGGCCCAGGTACTTACCGAGTTACAAGGCCAGAATGTGCTGCCAGCCCCGAGACCGATGAAAGCCAATCCTGTTTGGCTGAATCAGAGCAGGTATTGTCAATACCACAAATCTTCGGGATATGACATGGATAGGTGCAGGACACTTTTAATCGAACTCATGAAGTTAATTGATCAAGGTCATCTGAAGGAGTATGTCAAAAATCCTGAGCAAAGGCCACAACAACCCCCCACTACCTCAGCTCGGGGCCATCCATGAAATTCACACCCTCGTGAATAATAACTTTGGAGAGCAAAGATTGTCAAAGAGGATGAGGAGAGAGCAGATCAGAGAAGCAAGAAACGGATATCAACGATGCAATCTTTCGAGGCCAGAGCCGGTCCACCCACCACTGACCTTCACTGAGCAAGACGCGGAAGGAAGAGTGCAACCCCACCACGATGCCTTGGTGGTATCTCTGAATATCGACCTCACAATGGTCCACCGAGTTCTGGTTGACACAGGGAGCTACGCCAACATCCTCCACCTGAACACCTTTCGAAGAATGGGTCTTCGTGAATCCGACCTCCAACCCTGCTCTGACTCGATCCAGGGGTTTGGAGGAAATATTATACGTACAATCGGAACATGTGAGCTCAAGGTTGTATTTGGTGCCAACGACAAAACAGTCCATACGACAACCGAGTTCAAAGTAGTCGACCTGAATTCAGTCTACAATGCAATCTAGGGACGACCACTATTGGCCAAAATAAAGGCAGTAGTGTCAATACACCATCTGGCCATCAAATTTCCGGTTGGAGAGGATGTATACGTCATTCGAGGTAACCAATTGACAGCTCGAGAATGCGAGTCGGGTCTGAAGCTAAGAGAGCTTAACATCATCAGCGATCCCAAGGGCCGGAGCTCACCATCATCGAACCCAAACAAGTGGATGAACAAATGGAACAGTTTGAGGACACAATGATGAAAATCGCAGGACAGACCCCAGGACCGGAGCAAGAGAGCGAGCCCGAGCTCAATATTGTCCAGCCAGAGATCCGAACTCTGACCAGAGCAGTTGGGGTAGGCTCAAACTCGGGATCGGCCGACCTCAGAGCTAACGCGGAGGTAGTGAATGCGGACCCTAACAATGAAGAATGAGAGACATTAGACCCAAAAAAGGAGATACCATCAAGCAGAGCAACACCGATCGAAGAGCTAAAGGTTATCCAGTTAGACGAAAGCTTACCAGAAGTGGAGCTCGGGTAAGGAATTGAAGGAACCCTTCAGAGGAGAACTTATAGTTTTTCTCAAAAAGAGCACAGACGTCTTCGTCTGGTGCCACGAGGACATGGAAGACATCCGACCAGAGGATGCATGCCATCATCTGAACATCGACCCTGCAGCCAAGCCAGTGATCCAGAAGAAGTGGAGGCTAAGTCCTGACAGATACCAGGGGCTAGATTTGGAAGCTCAGAAGTTGCTCGGTAATAGCTTCATAAGGGAATGCGACTATGCCATTTGGGTGGCC
This sequence comes from Scutellaria galericulata, assembly GCA_946896805.1. Lineage (NCBI taxonomy): Eukaryota > Viridiplantae > Streptophyta > Magnoliopsida > Lamiales > Lamiaceae > Scutellaria > Scutellaria galericulata. Next base: position 14,797,060 of record OX335794.1, read on the forward strand.
AACCCAGTCCTGGTGAGAAAAGCGAATGGGGCTTGGAGATTATGCATAGATTTCACCGACCTCAACAAAGCATGCCCCAAGGACTGTTTCCCCTACCAAATATAGATCAGCTGGTCGATACAGTAGCGGGACATAAAATCATGAGCTTCATGGATGCTTACTCAGGATATCATCAGATCCCTATGGCTGAGCATGATCAGCGGCACACGACGTTCGTCACCGACTGAGCACTTTAATGCTACAAAATGATGTCTTTTTGCCTGAAGAATGCGGGAGCAACCTACCAAAAGTTAGTTAACAAGATGTTCGCAGCTCAGCTCGGGAAAACTATGGAGGTCTACATAGACGATATGTTGGTAAAATCTAAGAGGGTAGAGGACCATGTCAAAGACCTAGCAGAAATGTTCAATATTCTGAGAAAATATAGAATGAAGTTAAACCCCAAAAAATGCTCTTTTGGGGTCGGTTCCGGAAAGTTCTTCGGCTACATGGTAAGCCAAAAAGGGATCAAAGCCAACCCTGAAAAAATTGAGGCAATAATAAAACTCACCCCTCCAAGGAAGATAAAAGATGTCCAGAGCTTAACAGGGAAAGTTGCCGCACTGAACAGATTCATATCGAGATCAACAGACAAATGCAAACCTTTCTTTAATTTGATCAGAAATGACGGGAAATTTGAATGGAACCCTGAATGTGAAATAGCTCTCGAGGAGCTGAAAAAATCGCTAATGGAAGCCCCAGTACTTGTAAAACCGGAAGCCGGAGAGAAATTACAACTCTACCTAGTAGTTTCATCTTACGTTATAAGTACAGTCCTAGTCCGAGCAGAGAAGGGCTCCTAGCAACCGGTGTATTATGTGAGCCAATTTCTACATGATGTCGAGCTAAGATACCCGGCCATGGAGAAACTAGCTTATGTCCTAGTCATCTCGGCCAGAAAATTGCGGCCGTATTTTCTGGCCCACTAGGTTGAAGTTTTAATAAATTTTCCCTTGAAACAAGTCCTAGGCCGACCAGATGCCTCGGGACGGTTACTAAAGTGGTCGGTTGAACTCGGACAATATGACATCCATTATTCGCCGAGGATAGCAATAAAAGGCCAGGCCCTAGCAGATTTCATCGCTGAGTTCACTCCTGTTGTCATGCTCCACGAAGAGAAGATCGAGAGACCTTGGAGAATGTTCGTGGACGAATCTTCCACATTGATAGCGATCGGAGCTGGAATTGTTCCGATAAGCCCCACAAACAAGTATTTTTGCTCGGCACTAAGGTTCCAATTTCCAGCAACGAATAATGAGGCAGAATATGAGGCTCTTCTGGCCGGACTAGAGATGGCCAGACAATTTGGGACAGACGACCTCGAGGTCTTCAGCGACTCACTTCTGGCCATCAATCAAATTTCGGGAGAATATGCCGTAAGAGATGAGAAGATGGTCAGATACCTGAGGTCGGTAGAAGTAGCCTTGACAGATTTTTGAAAAATCCGAGAAGAACAGATCCCAAAGGCGAAAACGCCTAAGCAGACGCCTTGACCCGACTTGCGATAAATGAAGGAGCAGAAGACATTGGTTCTGTTAATATTGGTATGGTCGAAATCTCAGCTCTAGAACAAAACGCAATATACAATATCGAGCAGAAATATACTTGGATGACCCCGATCATCCAATACTTGAAATGGGGAATGAGCCCGATGATGTAATCGAGGCTTGAAAATTAAGGATACGCTCTACTCGGTACACTCTGAAGGATGAAATCCTATACAAAAGAGGCTTCTCCCTACCCCTACTGAGATGCTTAAATGAGCAAGAAGCCGACTACGCGCTGAGAGAAGTACACGAAGAAATTTGTGGAAATCATACAGGAGGACAAGTCATGGCCTTTAAAATCATCAAGTAAAAATATTTCTGGCCGAGCTTAAAAAATGATGCAATTAACTTTGCATGAAAATGTGAGAGATGTCAAAAGTGTGCTCCACTGACGAAATCACCGGCAGAAGAGCTGAAGTCAGTCATGGCCTCATGACCATTCGCCAAATGAGGGATAGATTTGATCGGACCCCTACCTACGGGTAAGGGAGGAGTAAGATTTGCAATCGTGGCCGTCGATTATTTCACTAAATGGGCAGAAGCTGAGCCGCTCGTAAAGATAACCGAGCCCAAGATAATAGATTTAGTCTGGAAATCCATCATATGCCGATTTGGCATTCCCCACTCTGTTGTCTCCTACAATGGCCGTCAGTTCGACTCGTTAGGATTCAATAAGTTTTGTGTAAATCTAGGCATCAAAAAACTGCTCTTCATCCTATATCACCCCTAGGGGAACGGCCAAGTAGAGGTTATAAACAAGATTATCAAGCACACCTTGAGAGCAAAACTTGAAAACTTGAAGGGATCTTGGGCAGACGAATTACCAGGTGTCCTCTGGTCATACAGAACAACGGCCAGAACTTCCATAGGAGAGACACCTTTCAACCTGGCCTTCGGCTCGGAAGCCGTCATACCGGTCGAGATCGGTATGCCTATTTGGAGGACCCAAAACTTCGATGAGTAGAATAATGAAGTTGCAATGCTGACCAGCCTAGACTTGTTAGAAGAAAAATGACAAGATTCCGACCTAAAAAACTCGATTTACAAACAAATGAGTGAAAGATACTATAACTCCAAGATCCGGGCTAGGAAGTTCGAGGTCATAGATCTAGTCCTAAAAAAAGTGCTGTAACAGATGAAGTAGCTTAATGCAGGCCCACTCGGGCCGAACTAGGAGGGACCATATCAGGTAATCCGAATACTGACTAGAGGTGCATATGAGATAGCCAACCTGAGCAGAAAGAAGTTACCGAAGCCTTGGAATGCAGAACATCTGAAGAAATACTACCATTAGCCTGCTAGGAAGTTATTTCTTTTTCAGATTTTGTAATCTTCGCTCTTTGAATAAAATTTATAGATTCGGTTCATGTCAATATAATGTATACATCCCGATCAAGGGCTCCTGCCCAATCCAAGCTCATTCGCTGAGCTCGAATTCTGACTAGGGGCCCCGACCCCAAGCTCTTCCGAGCTCTGAATCTGATAAAGGGCTCTGGCCCAATCTGAGCTCATTCGCTGAGCTTGGATTCTGACTAAGGGCCCCAGCCCCAAGCTCTTCCGAGCTCTGAATCTGATAAAGGGCTCTGGCCCAATCCAAGCTCATTCGCTGAGCTCGGATTCTGAACAAGGGCTCCGGCCCCAAGCTCTTCTGAGCTCTGAATCTCTTAAAGGGCTCCGACCCAATCCGGGCTCATTCACTAAGCTCGTATTCTGACTAGGGGCTCCGGCCCCAAGCTCATCTGAGCTCTGAATCTGAACTAGGGCTCCGGCCCAATCCGAGCTCATTCGCCGAGCATAAATTCTGAACGGGAGCTCCGAATCTGAATGAATTAAAGACTTGCCGACATATATGGTTATGATCGATGATACGATAATGATGATGGAAGAGTAAGAATGTATACACTGAACAGAAAATACACAAAGTTATGAGCAGAAATATGTTCGAATATACCATGCAACTCATAGATTCAAATATACCACGGCGACCAGACTCACGGTGCGAATAGAAGGTACAAATAATGTGATCAACAATGTACTTAAATCATTTACAAGATAATCCGGTTTGGAGGCCGGAACCTCTTACAAGAGGCAGAAAGCCGAACAAAGAAAACACGAAAGACCTGAACTAAACGAAAGCCGAGCACTAGGGTTGATGCTTCGGATAAAGGACCGGTGGGTCTTGGAAAGAGGTGCAACGAGGGAAAGAGGCTATTGGTCGGCACCCTCAATCACCTTATCAACATTTACCTCGACCGCCCAACTGCCTCCGCCGCCTCTGCTGCTCCACCGGAGCGGCCCTCGGCACCCTCAGCACCGACGTCGCTGCCCACTCCAGCCTCAAAGTTGTCCGTAGGAGGATTGGGCATCAACATGAAGTCGATGGGAGGAGCCGGTCTGAGAAGATGCTCGGAACCCGGAAGTAGGAACTCCAGCAACTCATCCAAGATCCGGAGATGATAGACGGACAGGGGCTGTTTCTCCAGGTAGGAGGCCAGAGCCTCCATCAGAGGTCGGTCATCCACACTGGTAGCACGGTTGGTCTGGATGTAGTCCATGAAGCACAACATGTAGGTCAGAATACTCTCGCATTTGTATTCTACTGACACCTTGAACTTTTGGGCAACCGTCATCTCGTCCAGCTGGCAAGCCCGGGCCTCTTTCAGTTCGGCACGGAGCCGAGATGTCTCCACCGTGAGGTTGGCTACCCGTTGTCTGTCAGTTTCGGCGACTCGGGTCACCTCATCGAGCTGCTCCTGAGAGGAGGCCAGCTGGGTGGTGATGGTTACTTTCTCGTCTTTGACGGTGGCCAGCTCAGCTCGAGCCTTACGAAGCTCCATCCTCCGTCGTTCATATCTCTCCCGAACGGCAAGGTGAGAGGCCCTTCCACGCAAAAACAGAAGTCTGGGCGTAGAGGATGGACGAGCAAATGTCGAGATTGACACCGGTCATACGCTGAGCATAATCTTCCAGCTCCTCAGTCCAAGCTCGGACAGGTGCCTCTATCGCCTCCTCCATCCCGGACGGGAAGCTCATATATGTGCTCGAAGAACGAGCACGGCTGAAGCTAATGTGGATGGGAGGCCTCCGCCCCACCCACTCCTCGGTCTTAGCAATCCGCTGGGGGTCCCAGCCAGTGATGCTGACCGACCCGGCCAGATTCGACCCTTGACCGGGGACAGACTGTGGCTGAGAAGCCGGTCGACCAGCTCCAGAAGGGCCACTCTCTTCAAGGCACACCCGTTTGCTCGGCGCCTGCACAAAGATGGGCTGTCGCTTGACCATGGCAACACGGGACTGGCCGACGCGAGTAGAGCCTCGACCCCAAACAGAAGCTGGGGCTCCCCGAGCCGGAGCTGACGCGCGTTGTGAGCGCTGACGGAGACGTTCAACAGGGTCCATCCTCAGTGAGATACCCTCGCCGGGAAGGGAGACTAGAAGATAAAATAAGATCGATCAAAAGATTAAAAAAAAGATATATAATAAAAAGACATCTTAAACGCGAGAAGGTGCGGTGCGAAACGGTGAGATCAGACCAACACCGAGTAGGTTCTCCTCGACGAGCAGAATCCTGTAGTGTCTCTGGTCCCCCACGGAGAAGTCGCGCAGATAGCAAATCTTTTAGGTGAAGGAGTCGCCGATCATAAGATTCTTCAGCGGAATATCTGCAGAGCAAAGAAAAGTTAACGATCAGAAAAGACGTAAGCAGAACAAGAAATGAAACGTTAAATACCCTGGGCGTCGCCAAACTGTGTCGGGCAGTTAACCCGAGCAAACGAGTCGATCCACTCCCTATTGACCCAGAACCACTTGCCGCGCCAGTCTTTGATCGATGATGGCAAGCATCGTACCAGATGAGGTCAGTATTTCATCACCAACATATAATAGAAGTGGTTCCTCAGACCAGGAACCGTCTTCAACCTAAACATCCATGCGACCTCATGGGGGCTCGGCACCCCGAGGCCGAAATGCCAAAACATCACCACCAGGCCAATAAGAGACGACCATCTGTTGGGATGGAGCTGGCCTGGTGCGATTCCCCAATGCTTTAGATAGCCGGCCAGAATGGGGGTGAGGGGAAACCGCAGTCCAGCCTCGAGAGCCCGAACGCTGAGGGCGACATGACCTTCCGGCGGCTGATCCATCCGATCAGCCGGATGAGGCACAGTGAACGTTACTCTCTCCGGAATATTGAAGAGAGTGCGCCACTTGTTCAGCTCGGCGACGGTCACGAAGACCGGATAATCAAAGGCTTTCGATTCAGGATTGGAAGCACTTCGCCGGTTCGGGCGCCCAAATGAAATGACATGGATAGGGATTCCTTCAGGGATGATGGAGACATCCCACCTCGATGTACTGGTTTCGCCTAAGCCAAGAAATGAGGGGCTCGGGTCGGCATGGACATCACCAGGAATGTTGATCGGCTGTTCGGACGAAGTGGTTTCTGAGTCGGATGAGGATGAAGACGGATCGGAAGAGCTGGAAGTCCAGGAATACGATGGCTCGGAAGCGGGATTAACTCTTTGATTGTAATCCTGAACCGAGCCACCAGCAAGCGAATTTAAAGCCATAAGTTATATTTGGAAGACGAAAAAAAATATATATATATATACCTCGAGGTTTTGAAGGACGGGAGATCCTGAACGGTGAGTTAAGGTCTGTATTTTCTGCTCGGAGAAGAAAGTAGAAAATGTGAGGATTCGGAGTTCGCTAAAAGTGAAAGTGGAGAAAAGAGTTTGTCTCTCGCCTATTTATAGGAGATCACGACGTCTCTTCAACTTCCGATCTCTGAGATCACGACACGTGGAGCCAGATCCCGACACCTGGCACCCAGCTCGGCCATTAGGTATGTAGCATGTCGGGGGCAATTTGATCTAGTAGGGCTGAATGGATTTAGGCACCGTCCAAAGCAAGCTCTGACCACGGCCTAAGGGGCTAATGGTATACCCCGCCAGATTAACCCGAACTGGGTTTAACTAGACTTTAAACCGGAAGCAAATAATGGAGAGCTGAGCACTGGACCGGACCAGGAGGGTTCGACCCGACCAGATTGGATGATCAGACAAGGGATATCGAGTTTCCATGATGCCAGATATGGTGACCCGATCCGACCAAATGTTAAGACGATCCGACCAGAATCAGTTCGGCAAGGGCAGACCTAGAACATAACTAAAAGCTGATGCTCAGACGACCAGGAGTCCCGCATAGGAAGAGCAGACGAGACGGTTTATTCCAAGAGAGACTCTTGGAAAAAGGAAACAAATCAAGATCAAATCGTATTTGATTTAGATAGATTTTAATCCGATTTTTCCTTATCTAGACCCTAAAATTGGGAGATTTATGTCTTGTTCCCCAAGTTTTGTAACTTAAATTTAGTCTATAAATAGGACCTCAATTATCATTGGGAGGGATCGAATTCTAGATCCGAAATCATTGTAATTAGAGAGCTTTTACTCTCAATTCTTATATAAAAAAGTTCTGGCCGGCCAAAACTAACCGACGAGAATAAGCCTAGCAGATTTGCCCGAGTAGGCACCGGACACAATGTTTTTCTCACTTATCCGATTTTCATACTTTTTATTCGGTTCGATCCATTCGAGCCGGATCGATATTTTGGGTGTTTGACTAGAATTTTGTGCTCTACAAAATCTGACGTCAACAGATATGAACAAATTAAATTAATAGGAAATATGAAATTTTAAATGATATTTTTTTAGCAGTAATTATATTCTAAAATATTATATAAGGAATTGTTTTTCTAAAATTAAAAGTCTAATATAAATTCGTACATTGAACAAAACGTCATCTAGTATTATGCTTATAGAGGGAATAATATTGAATTCGTGCTCTTTAGATTACGACATCCTAACTGATCAAATGAAATTACACTAATTGTAAGTACTAGTTTTGTCAATGTATTTTCCTGATTAATTTCATATGTATTTATTAGGGAGGTATATAGTTGAAAATCTCCAAACTCAAACCAAATGTTGGGGATTTTCAAAAACTAATCTCTAAAAAACTGAATCAAAATATAAAATCTTGACAACTAATTATAAACCAAATCAAGTTTTGGATTGGATCAGTTTGCATCTTCAGGCCTATTGATTCGGATAAGTTCGATCAGTACTGAGATTCTGAAAAATGAAGATATTTAAAATTTTAAATGACAATGCATTGAATTATAATTTATAAGAAAAGAAAAGGACATTGACAATAATCTAAACTACTAACGACGCACATTTGTATATAAATCAAATTCAAAAACCTACTAACTAAAATTTAAAACTGAATATTAATGTGGATACAAATCAATTGACTTTGTACCTAAATAATGAAAATTATAATCCAATGCAACTTACAGAAACTTCACTTGAAAACGTTAATTACAAAATTATAATTTGATTATAATGGCACTTTGTAGTTTGATATTCTAATATTAAAAAAAAATTGTTTTTCTTGATGATAAGTCATTGAAATATAATTAATTATTATAATTTTCATTAGTTATTAAAAATTAAATTATTTGTAGAACTATATAATATTAACTAAATTAAATATGAGGATTAATTTTTTTAATTAAATATGTAATTAATTCAAATATCAAGATATAATAAATTCAACACGACCATTAAGAGTGAGTCCACAATCCACATTTTACAATTCTCATACAAATTTGTGGAAATAAGTTCAATTTGTTGGTAAAAATGATCATCTTACGGAAACTATATGAGACCGTCTCATGTAAATTTTTGTGAATCATTAATATTAAATCACAATATTTAAAAAGATATAATTTTTGCATATCAACAATAAACATATTAAGATATGTTCACAATAAATGGAGAAACATTATTACACATATGTGAGAACTTAGTTGTTTTATGAGAGAGAGAGAGAGAGACTTAATATGTTCACAATAAATGGAGAAACATTATTACACATATGTGAGAACTTAGTTGTTTTATGAGAGAGAGAGAGAGAGAGAGAGAGAGAGAGAGAGAGAGTTTAACTTTGCTGAAATTTTCAATAATGTGGTGCCAACCAGGCAATAACAAAAAAAGTGACTGATTTCTAGAACTTGTTAACAGTAGTTATGGTGATTGTTACTGATGATAACATTATACAACCCTGTTAATCTATGCGGTGTGATCACATCAATATATATTTACGATTGATATATAATATACCTAATATTTTTATTAATTTCAATTTTATGATTTAAAGAGATGAAAACATTTCACATCATCATATATTAAACGTTGTTTATAATGAATGTTTTAACATTTTTTGTATAATTATAATAAATGATAATTTCTAGCAAATAGCAAGTGATACTTAACTATTCATTTCATGTAATATATTAAAGTGAAGTTATCATGTTTTGATGTAAAAATGATATTCTAATATATTCAAATACACACTTTAATATCAACAAACTCATACTTTAACAACTCGAACATGAGCATTCATCACAACACCAGGTAGAGCCATGTATAGTTGATTCATATGATTTTAACATGATGACCCCCATCTCATGGAAGAATAAAAAAAATTTAGTGTTGAATTTATCACAGTGATGTATCCAAATGATCTTCTTATTTGAATTTTATATTGGATCCTTATTTAAAGTTTCTTTAATCACGCTTCTTGCAGGATCATGTCTATCTTTGACCGAAAATTCAAAGAAAAAAGACAAAAGAGAACTTGTCTTCCAAGAATACACTGGAAAAATCTTTGCAAAGCTTCTAATTCCACCACATGAGTTCTCTCCCTTTCTCTATAAACATAAATATATATAGGGTGAAAACTAAATAATCCAAATAAAATTAACAGATAATTCATAAATCAAGCATGGAATTAAGTTGGCTATATGCTCTCTCATCTCTCTTTCTTCTTGTTATCGCCTTCAACTATTTATCATCAAATGGCAGAAAAAGAAAACTTCCACCATCTCCATGGCCAACACTTCCCCTGTTCGGACACATCAGCCACCTTAAATTCCCTATTCATCGTACCTACCACTCTCTCTCCCTAAAACTGGGCCCCATCTTCTCTCTCCGCTTGGGGTCCCGTTTCATGGTGGTGGTCTCCTCCCCCGCCCTGGTCGAGGAGTGCTTCACCAAGAACGACGTCGTTTTAGCCAACCGGCCCCGTTTCATGATCGGAAAACACATCGGCTACAACTAGGGATGGAACCAGGATCCAGGGGGCCATTAATAAAAAAATTTTACACAAAATTATATATAAGATATTTATGATCAAGTAGAACCGTCAAAATAGGTCGAGCCCGTTGGGCCAGCCCGCCCCACCGTGCATTAAAGGTGGGTTAGGCCAGAGATTTAACAGCCCGCTAAAAGGCTGGCCCGTTTGGGTTACGGGCTGAGGCGAGGCGGGCTAGCCCGCCTAATAATTAAATAAGTAAATATTAATTAAATGATTTAATAATTTATACATAGCCTAGGAGAGAGAAAAAAAAATCCATGAATCTATTTTCTTTTCTCGTTCAGCCGTTTCCCCAAATTCAACTTTGAATGTGAAGTGAAACCCTAGTTCATCAAATCTTCTCTCCTTCACACAAATCTTTATTGTTCTTGTCTCAAGATTTTCAACATTTGACACTCTCGTAGAGTCGTGGTTGTCTACTCTCATCGGACATCGAGATCTTCAGTAGTTCCAATCGGTGTGGTTGTCTACTCTCATTGGACATCGAGATCTCCAGTAGTTCCAGATCTTCAGTAGTTCCAATCGGTGTGGTTGTCTACTCTCATTGGACATCGAGATCTCCAGTAGTTCCAATCGGTGGCAAGAACAGGTAAATGGAAGTTTATATTATAATTTCTTTTTTTAGGATATATCATTTTTTCTTTGATTTTATGGGTTAATATATCACTCAAAGCTTCATAGCAGTAGAAACTTTAGAAATATTTTAGAATTATCCAAAAAACAACATAAATATTTTAGAAATATCCAAGAAACTAATAAATATTTTAGATATCAAATGTTTATAAATTTGTCAAGTTTACAAATTAATATAATCATAACTAGCAATTCAAATAAAAATCCATAGATTAAAAAAAAAATTGGCGGGTTGGCCCGCTTGGCCCGCGACCTACACTGGGTTGGGCTGGGCTGGGATTTTTTAGGCCTGCCAAAATGGCGGGCCGGCCCGCCCCGCCAATTGTGGTTTTTTGGCGGGTTATGGGCCAGCCCGTCTTGACAGTACTATCTCAAGTATCCCAAAATATATCATTACATTCCAAATTTTTTAAAATTTAGAACGTCGCTCTTGCATATCACAAAAGTCATCTACAAGTGAATCATGCTAAACTTTTTTGCAATTTGCTTTTCGATATACACTACTAAACAATCACTGAGAAAATCATCTTCCATTTTGTTACGAAGTAACGTCTTCACTATGTTCATTGCAGAAAAAGATCGCTCTGTAGTAGCCGTAGAAACATGAAGCGTGAGAATAAGAGTTACCACTTTAAACACAAGAGGGCAAACTTCTGATTTTCTAGTTTTCACCATCCACTGGCATAAATCAGAAATAGTTGTCAATGTTCTAAAGTCAGAAAGTTGTCGTACATGATCAAAATGCTCAAACTGCATTCTCAACTGTAGTATCTCATGTCCTTCAAAATCACGTGGGTAAAATTTTTCCACCAACTTGCAAATATCATCAATTCTGAATGATATACACATTTCTCTTGGATCAAGTGTTGATGCAAGAATAATTAACTCCACAGTGTTATCATTAAACCTACTATTCAATTCTTGCAATTGAGAGTCGATCACTTCATGAAAAATATCAAATTTGTAATGATGTCCAATAGTGATATCACCTGCTTGATGACGAGCTCTTTCTCTTCTTGCAATATATTGATCATCAAAATCCAACATTGGTATATTGACTGCTTGACAAAAGGCTTTCACATTTGCAACTAGTTCATCTCATCCGTCATCTCTCAATTTCCGAATAAGCAACTTAGTAGATGACACAAGATGCATTGCATTCAAACTATCTTGAGATTGAAGTTGTAAAGCTTGACAAAGTATATTAGAAATTTCTAATATTTTCTTCATGAGATGCATAATGAAAACAAATTCAAAAGAAGTCAAGACCTCATAAGCAGAATCGGCATCTCCACGTTGAGCATATGTATTTCCATCTTCAACAATATTCAATAGAACTTCACAAGTTGCACTATACATCTTCATCAAGCTAGAAATAGACTTCAGATGAGAACTCCAACGTGTGTCACCCGCTCTTTGTAAAGAGCCTACTTGATTAAGTCTTTTCCCACTTTCAAGCTTATTAATATCAAGTAAATGAGCAATATTTGAAGAATGGGCAGCTTTTAATTGGTCATTACGCTTACATGAGGCACCAACAACATTGATAATAGAGTTCAACTTGGTAAAGAATTGATGGACCGATATAACTTTCTTGGAAGCACCGACTAGTGCCAATTGTAGGCGATGTGCATAACAATGAACATAGTAAGCATAGGGACATTCACCTAAAATTAAAGCTTGCAATCCATTCCATTCTCCACGCATGTTACTTGCACCATCATATCCTTGTCCCCTTATATTTTGAATATCGAGAGTATGACGAGATAGGATAGAAAAGATATCTTCTTTCAATGTTGATGCAACAGTATCTTTAACATGAACAAACCCAAAAAAACGCTCTTGTACATAACCATCTTTATCAACAAATCTCAAGACAGCTGACATTTGCTTCTTTTTAGATTCATCTCAAGCCTCATCGACAATGATACAAAATTTTGCACCACTAATTTCTTCTCGGATGTCATTCTTGACTCTAGTTGCCATGACTTACAAGATTTTTTTTTGCATTTTTGGTGATGTATATGTTGCATTTCGTGGAGCTTTATCCAAGACTTCTGCTACTTTGTCATTGTAAGAGGCTATGAAACTCAATTGTTCTAAAAAATTTCCACGATTGGTTGATGTTGCTGACTCATCATTACCTCTAAATGAACATCCTTGAAATGCAAGCCATCTAGTTGTCTCAATTGAAGCTCTCAAACAAAGTCTATTTTCAATAACTTCTTGAGATGTGAACCTCCCAATACTTTGAACAATATGTGATTGTTGGTTCATAAGATCGGCACAAGCTTTCTCAGCATTTCTATGAGGTGAAGTAAGCTTCTTACCAATATGAGCAGCAAATGAACAATTTATCACATCTCTTACCTTCTTCCAGGTTCGAAATCCATTAATAGTAAACGCATCTAATCCGAAAGGTTTGTCTTGAGAATGAAATAAAAAGCATGAGAGGCAAAATGTAGCATTTACGCTAGGAGAATATTCCAACCAACTCGGGAATAGCTTAAACCATGATGCTTGAAAGCTCCGAGGATGTTTTTCACCAGATTTTGGATATTTTGTAAGTAAACATTGATATGGACCACTTTTGATATAAGCTCTTCTAACTTCATCGTGTCTTTCAATGGGATATTCCCATATTGGTGGTCGTAATCCCGGATCACGCACCAATGATTGGATATCAAACTTTTCATCAATTGCAACTCTTAAGGATTTCTTAGGACGACTTTCTAAGTTCGAACAATCAATATCTATAAGTCGATTTGATTGCGAAGCTTCATTATTAGGAATTTTTCTTTTAAAGATTGAGTCAATCTTTTGTGTCTTCATCTACAAAGAGATGAACAAGTGTCAACTATAAATTTTCAAAATTTTTCATTACATTTGAAGCCTCTCCACCAGACTCCCAACTTATAATTAATCAATTTCGAAATATAATTTTTCTTTGAAACTATATAGTGAAATTTATAAAACTATCATCTAATTAGCAATCCATTCGAAGTTCATAAAAATTGTAGATCATGAATTTTATTTACTCAACAAACAAATCAATAAGCAAATAAAGCTAGGTGTGCTAGGTTATTTAAGCTAGGTGTACTTAGTTGATAGGATTTGATCTTTGCTAAGTTTGTTAGTCTTGTGTAGACTATCTTCCCTGTGTGGGACAGTAAACCCTGTGTGGGATTTGGCCTAGAAATCTTAGATTCTAGTAGGTTAACTTGTTTGGAAGTGGTTTGTAAAGACGAGTCTTGTAAAACAAACTGACCATAACGAAGTTCCTCCTCTGAGAAGGAGTAGAGTGGACGTAAAAGGATTATACTACCTTCGAACCACTATAAACCATAAGTGTTTTATTGCTTATCTTACTTGCTGCATTGCATTGTTGCATATCTGCTATTGCATTTATCATAAGCATCCTTTTCAAACCCTGTGTTAAAATCATATTTGGAAGAGAAAACTGGTTTTTATAAAGAAACTCTATCGTTACTTATTCCACTGCATACTATGATATCGAATCAGAAACCTGAAACAACATTCTGCCAGGTTTCTGAAGCGAGTCAGGTTACTATCTTCTCTGTAGAACCAGGAACCTGTTCATAGAAACATTTTAAAACGCAAAATCGATAGAGCTTCATTCACCCTCCCTCTGAACCTCTGACCACTTGGGACCAACACTCGTAAGTCCAAAAATTGGAAATTTTCGTGTACACCTAAAAATTGGGAATGTTCGTGCAAGCCCTAAATCTGGAAATTCTTGTGTAAGCCATAAATTTGGGAATTCTTGTGTAATCCAAAAAATTGAGAATTTTCGTGTAAACCCTAAATTTGAGAATTTTTCTTGTAAGCCTTAAATTTGAGAAATTTCGTGTAAGCTTAAAAATTGAAAATTTTCTTATTAGCCCAAAAATTGGGAATTCTCATGTAAGCCTCACTACACCTAATTTTTGTGTAAGTGAGTGGACCATTAATGTCAAATCAAGTACAAATTTGGAGGAAGAGGGAGGGAATTTATTAACAAAATGTGTAGTTTTGACTATTTTTATAAAAATTTGTGTAGAAAAAAATATAATTATATTTCTTTATGTAGAAATGGATCTCATATTTATGTGTAGTTTGAGTTGCTCCCCCCGAATGAAATGAGAAAAGGTTTGCGTGTGTGAATGTGCATTTTCCCACTCTGGTTAATCATGTGTATTTTTTTATTTAAGGTAAAAGGGGATTTTCTTTAAATAACTAGCTAGCACTAAAGTGAAAATTTGATTTATGCTTTAATATTCCAAGTTTGTACCATATGCTCATTTTCTTTTGGAGGACCAAAATGTACCAAAAGTGAGAAGATCCAAATGGCATAATTGGCGGCTCTTTAATTCTACTTGTTTGAAATATTTCCACAATGGTTTTAATATTTATATTGGATTTTCCCTTTATCAACTTCGAAATTAGTGTCATCTTAGACACTTTTCATTTATGTTGAATGTTTGTTCAATAAGGGCATTTACAACAATTCATTTTGAGATGTTATTAACTAAAACATGTGTGGTGTTAATTAATGTGGGGTGTTTTTAAGTGTGTGTTTTAGGATAAAATTATGTGTGTTTTTCTATAAGAATGGTGTTCTTGTCCCCTTGACTTCTTCCACTTTTTTTTTTTGTTGCTATTTTTCTATTTATTTGTAGGAGTTGATTATGCACATTATTTTCAGCTTTATTCCATTTTGTTATTTACAACATGATTTTTTTTATTTTTTCAAAGACGAGAAATTTATTTAATTTTTTTTTCAATTTCTAATATTATGCTTTTTTTGTAAGATTTAATTTTCAACGTGGGAATTTTCAAATTAATTTTAGTTATTTTATTAGAAAATTTTAACAAGTAAATTCTTATTTTCAATGTTGAAACATTATAATTTTTTTTAAGATTTTATATAATATATGTGTATCACTTAAATTATGTTATTGTCATATTATATAATTAATCCAAAAAAATACAAAGATTTGGAGTAAATATTAATTTATTATTATTTATTATTAATTATATTTTAATGTGAATTGAAAATT
The DNA here is from genome assembly GCA_946896805.1 of Scutellaria galericulata. NCBI lineage: Eukaryota > Viridiplantae > Streptophyta > Magnoliopsida > Lamiales > Lamiaceae > Scutellaria > Scutellaria galericulata. The sequence continues at coordinate 14,812,562 of OX335794.1, forward strand.
ATTAATGTCATAATTAATTAATCCAATATACAATTTTGACACGATTAAAAAAATACAAGCAATAAGTAATTAATTTAAATTGATATAAATAAAAATAATAGAATAAAAATTAGTGGATAATGAGACCCACATGTAATGATTGTATTTGTGTTAAATTGATGTAAATTTGTATTAAATTGATGTAGATGTATGTTTTTAAAAAGTAAATGTTTTTAATTTCTGTGTTGACACGTGGGTCTCACACTAAAATATAATGTGGATGCTCTAATTATGTCATGTCAGACAAAAGAGATTTGTTTAGTTCAAAATGTTCATAGTATTCTTATTAAGGATTTTGGATCTGTAAAAAGCATTTATTTGCATCTTATTCTATAATATAAAAACCTTCATATCTACTTATTCATTACCATAGCAAAATAAAACCAAAATACAATATAATTTGACAAGGTGAGTTGTTGCTTTCTAAAGAAGCTTTGGGATATGGTGTCTTGGTTTGCACATAACCTCCAAGGGCACCAATTTAGGCATTGTTAGTCCAACTCCTTCAGCAAAATCAATCTCTCCAACACTCTCCCAATCGAAGCATTGAACCAACGACCCTAAAGCCAATCCGACCATCCGTTGGCCCAACCCCGTCCCCGGGCACACCCTCCGCCCCATCCCAAATGGCATCAACTTGTGCGTTTCCACTTCTCGTCCTTCAAACCTCTCCGGCTTGAAACTCATAGGCTCGTCCCACACCTCTGGGTCTCTCTGAATGGTCCACGCATTGACCAATAAGATGGTTCCACGTGGCACGTCGTAGCCACCAAGCTTACAGTCGGCCGATGACTCGCGGGGCACCAACCAGGGCGCCGCCGGGAACATTCGGAGCGTCTCGGAGATGATGTTGTGAAGGTAGGGTAGATTGGGCAAATCCTGTTCTTCTAACAAACGATGAAATCCGAGTGTTGAATCGAGCTCTTGTTGAGCCTTTCGGAGCACACGAGGATTGTTGAGCAAGAGAGACATGCCCCATTCTATGGTCACAACCGATGTATCCGTACCAGCAATTATCATGTTCTGCATCACATTTATTCATTAATTATAGAAATGTTAGCAATAAGATTAGGTGCCACATTAACTCAAGATGGACACTTCACGAATCAACATAATAATGAAAAGCCAAAGCTCTTGTTTTCATTTTCCTCATTTACGAAAAACTTCTTTCCATGCATCCCCTATTTCAAGGAAAGACAATAATTATGTGTAAAAATTATGGTACAGAGGACAATTTGAAGATTACTGACTCTTGTAAAATAAAATGGTCCCACAGACATAAGTCAAATAAAACAAATTTTGATTTATATCAATTCCAATTAACATATATTATATGTCAGGTCACAACACATAGCCAAATTAGGTTTGTAAACCGTTTGGATCATCTGTTATATTTAGGTATCCATCTTATTTTATATTGCATTTAATCCATGTCATATGTTAAAATATCCTACCATATTGGTGTTTCAAAGTAATCCTCACACGTCAAGTGTAAAAGATGATATCATCAATTCATATATGACATGAATTAAAATAATGAAATATTAGATGAAACACCAACTTAAAATAGAGGATTCAGTTCGATATTTTAATTAATGATATATGTGACGTGTATTTTTGTAAATAATTATTTTGAATGAAAGATGAACCATAAGCTGAAATTCATAATAATGTCATCTAAAAAAAGGGATGTGGTAGTGTAAAGAATGAAAAGGAAAAAATAAAGCTGGAAAAGTGTTTTCTTTTCGCAGTTTGAGAAAGTGGGAAAACTGAAAAAGAAAATAAACAGAAGAATCAAGACTTGAAGAAATTCATCAAGACTTGAGTTAGTGTTCAGTAGAGATTCTTACGGCTATGAAACCTTTGATAGTTTGATCTGTATAAAAGTCAGGCTCCGATTCCTGCAGAGACAGCAAATGCCCGATGATAGTGTTCCTCTTCTCTCTGCGATGCTCCTCCAACAAACCCTGATAAAATTCATCCAATTTCCGACCCAGATTACTCAGTTTCTTCCTCAAACCTCTGTAATCAATCCACTTCAAAAATGGCAAGAAATCCTCAGGATTCGATGAATCAGCGTGCTCGAAAACCTCGCTCACCATCTCCCTGAATTTCTCCCCCAACTGTCCATCGTCTTTTCCGTCATTACAGTAACGTTTTCCTGCGAGCATTCTCATTACAATATTGAATATGAGCTCGAACACAATCGGTCTCAATTGCAGCTTCTCGAATTCCTTCGCAAGGTTTAGGGTTTGCAGCATTCGTCGGATTTCATCCTGCCGGATCTCCGACAGGGAGTTGAGGCGGGTGGAGGAGAGCACCTCCTGGGCGCCGAGGCGGCGGAGGTTGCGCCAGTGGTGGCCGTATGGGGCGCTGACGACGGTGGTGTGGTTGTAACCGATGTACTTGTCCACCATCGACCAGGGGCGGTTGGAGAAAACGACGTCGTTAGTGGTGAAGCATTCTTCCACTAGGGCAGGTGATGAGACCACCACGAGACGGCGGACGCCGAGCTTGAGAGAGAAAATTGGGCCGTGCGTTTGGGCTAAGCGGTGGAAGGTGCGGTGGAGCGGCTGTTTGAGGAGGTGGAGATGGCCGAGGATGGGAAGAGATGGCCGTGGGCTTGGTGGTAGCCGATGCTTTGTTCTAGAGAGAGAGAATTTGAGAATTAGAATGAGAAGCAGAGCAACGAGAATGTTAAAGAGAGAGAGCTCCATCATTTCGTATCAAAACGCCGCTATGTCGGGATATCTTATCTGTCTAGAGAGAATCAGTATTGTTATGATTTACTACTTCGCTTTCATCGGTTTAAATAATAAACAGAGACACGTTGACATAGGGTGGGTACCACTGTACCCAAGTTTGAATATTTTAATAATATTAATTATCATTTAAAGACTAAAGTTGACATAGGGTGGGTACCACTGCAGATGAGATCCTCTGTACCATAAGTTGTGTACCATTCCTTTGTCCCAATATCACAATTAATTAAACCGTATCCGAATTAATTAATAAGATTAGTTAATTAGGATATATTCACCAGCCGTCGTAATATTTTCTCTTTTCTTCTTGTTTTTTTTTTTCAATTCTCTTCTCTTTCTTTCTGTAATCTTTTTATAATCTTTTCTCTTTTCTTAATATTATAGTTTTTTTTTTTTGCAATTCATAAAATATATTTATAATTTTGATAAAATTCATTGATAGTTTTTGTGTTCGTACGATAAATTTTCGCCTCTTACTTTATTTTATGAATTTTTTTCAAATTATATCAATATTATACTTCCGAATTTTTATTGATTGTAATTATGAAAATAAAATTTAGACACAAAACTCTTTCTTGATTTTGGAATTGATAAATTTTAATCATGAAATAGCACAAGTAGGCTTATATTTGTTTGTATGTTATTGTTGTCTCTCATCAACCATGTTCCTCTCATGATTTTTTTTTTCTCCAATACAAAGTTTCGTGACTACAATCTGAAAAGTAATTTGTCTTATAATTGTTATATTAATGTGTATACTATCAATGAATAAATTGTACTGAAAATTTTAATAATATTAATTACCATTTACAGTTGACATAGGGTGGGTACCACTGTACCCCAGTTTGAAAATTTTAATAATATTAATTATCATTTAAAGTTGACATAGGGTGGGTACAACTGTACCCCAATTTGAAAATTTTAATAATATTAATTATCATTTAAAAAGTTAATATTTCTTTTAATTATAATTTTATTATTATTATTATGGTTCAATAGAAACAACATTAAAATGAATGTGTGTGAACGCGAATAAATTGACGAGTAGGATCCGTGGATGCGTGAGTAGGAATGGTGATGTGGTACATAAATGAATTAGTGAAAAAATGATTTATTATTTAAAATGAGCTAACATAATGAAAGTTGTAGGAAAGAAACTTTTAACTTGTTTATAAAAAAATGCAAAAATTCATATAAGATTACGTTTATAGGGATTCACATTTATCATATTGAATGAGTTGAATATAATAAAGATTGGATAAATATAAATTAAATTAATAAAGATTGGATAAATATAATATCTTTCCAAACCAAGTGGCGAGTACATACCGCTGACGCGCGTGGCTATTAATATGTTTCTTAATTAGTAAGTTAACACATCATGCATATTGGTGGGCGATGGTAGTTGGAATGGAGATTGGCTTACATTGATTTCATATTTAGTTTTAGTTTATAACTAGTATAAGTCTCGCACGATGCACAGACATATAAATTTCATTATTTATATGTTTTAATATGAAAATGTTGAACACAAAAAATAATAAATTTTTTTGAAGAATTTCAGTTTGATTTGTTACTTTCGTGACTCACGATCATAAAATCTAAATATTTCAAGTTTGATTTGAAAATTTTAATTTGCAAAAAAAAAAAAAAATTCTCATAATATTTCAGTTTCATTTGGTATATCGGTGTCCGTGTGATGTATGAACAAATAAATTTGAAGTGTTGGTAATTTTTTAATATAAAAATGTTGTTCATGAAAAATAATATAATTCTTCCAAGTGTTTTCAATTTAATCTACTACCCATATAATTTACGAATTTAAATTTTTTTTTTCATCATACATTGTCGACACTATTGGCCTGAAACAAACTTATGCAAATTTATGTTCAATAATTTATTCTTAATGAGTATAAAATGGTGATATTATTGAACATTATAATCAAGCCCTGATAATATTTCAACCTCATTTGGTATTCATGTGATGTAGTGAATAAATTTCATGTGTTAGCAATATAAAAATGATGATCATAAAAAATCATATAGTTTTTCAAAGTTATTTCAATTTAATTTACTACTCATGTAATTCATCTAAATATTTATTATTTTCATCATATGTTGTTTAACTATTTTAATACTTGTTTTTGTCACAATTGACCTAGAAAATACTTGTGCAAATATATGTTGAGCAACTTATTCATAATGAGCTTAAACTGTTGATATTATTGTAATTTACCCCAAAATAAAATTTCTAAATTTAACATACCATCAAAAAATTTGTATAATTATTTTTTTCAGATGACTTAAAATCAAAATCTATCTATTAGAAATTTGATAAATCTAAAACCATGAAACTATATTACAACATAAACTAAATATATTTTATCATTGTTCTGTGAACTTCATGCTACCATGATAATGAAATTTCAGATTTTTATTTACTTTTTAATCAAGGAGGAAACATTATTTATTCTTACAACAAAAAAAAAATGATAAATTCGCTAATTTTTTCGTGGATATATAAAATGATTTAGATTAAGGTACACATTTTTATTTACAACTTTTCATGACATGATATTATTACTATATATACACAAATCATACTAACTTTATAACATATCAAATACGATCATATTTTTTTCCTCAATTTTCATATATATATATATACAAAATGATTTTCATACCATGAATATACATAAATTATGAGAAACTAAATATTTACAATTTATAAATTTATAAAATAATAAATATTTGTATTTCTACTTTAAAAAGTAGAAATGAGGTTGGTTGGTTTTTATATAGATTGACAATGAAATTTCATAATAAAATATTTAAAATATATATGTAAAAATTCTTCATCTACGTATTATCACTCTTATAAATAGCATCGACTATCTATTCTTCATGATTAATAATGAAGATATATTTATATAATTTAGCATTATGAAATTGAACATATTTTTTATTATTTTTTATAAGTATAAGTATAAATGATTTTTTTTTTTATCATTTTTATACTTAATTTGTAGTTTTTAATAGAAAGTATATGAATTCATAAATTTTATACTTCCTAAATTTTATTGTGTGCAACAATATATCATATGTATTTTTTTATTATATTCAAGATATATTATAAATCTTTATGATTTTTAATAAAAATTAATATAGTATATTAAAATAAAATTATATAAACACTATGTTATATTATTAACATTGTTACATAGAAGATATATAAAAATTGGAGTATTGTATACGACATATTTGTCAAGTAAAATCGTGTGATGTTTATAATAATTTTACAATACATATTTCGAATATAGTAAATAAAAAGTTAATTTACGTTGTTTTATATACGTTGGTTGATTTGATTAATGACTCACTTCTTGGTCTTCGATCCCCTCAGTCACTACGAACACCCCCCATCAATGCAATGATATATTTATTGAGGTGGTATATTTGTATGTGAGGTACAACAATAGAGATAAAAAAAATTAATTTGATGATCTAGAGTTCTTGAAATCCGATCATTATGTTATTTTAATTTATTCAACAAACATATATTTAATCTTTGATTATATCAACAATTAAAAAAGTTATTAGATGAGATCATATTAACATTCATATACCATATATAGGTAATAATTTCCAAGATTTAGTCAATATTATAAATGATATTATTACCATATATATAAATCATGTTTAATACAATAAAATTAATAATTAATAATTTATAAATTATGAAATAATATGTATTTCTATTTTTTGGAGGTGGAAATGGGTGGGAAAATTTTAGCATTTCTATTTTGAGGGATAATTGTTACAATATTATATATATATATATATATATATATGGTCTAATTTTAAGGATAAGTGGATAAATTATTGTGTTGATTTAATTTAATTATTGTTTCTTGTTATAATGAAATTGAGATGCATTTGATTTTTTTTGTTGGAATGATGATTTTGATGAAATATATATATATAGTCAAATATTGATCATAGTATTGATATTAATGAGGGTATGAGAAGTGAAGGTGACAAATGAATTTGAAATTATTTGTATAATTTCTTTCTCAAATTCTTCAATTCAAACAAAATACAAATAGGGACGTAGTTAAACCAATTTTGTTAGGGGCTAAAAACAACAAAACCAAATATATTAGATATATATTTAATAATTTAAAATTAATTTTTCTGCACATGAGTAGAAGGGACTGGCTTAGTGTAAAACTAATTTTAAATTTTGAAACTTCTTAGAATATTGGCTTCATTGTAGGTTGTGGATTTGACTATTGTTTTTTAAATAAAACATTAGAATTGGACGTTCATAGTACAATAAGCGACACATTATAACATAAAATTCAGTCTTATTTTCCCCGACATTGTAAACACTACTTAGATTGTTACTAACTTCATCTTACCATTTACAACACATAATAATTTGATGAGGTGAGTTGTTTATTCCTCAAATAAGATTCTCTATTCCATATTGATGTTTCATCTGATGTTCCAAATTAACCATCACACGCCAAGTGTAAAGATGATATCATTAATTTACATATAACGTAAACTAAAATTAATGGAATATAATAAGATGAAACATCAAATTGAAATAAAAGTTTCAGTTTTTCCTAAATAAGCTTTAGGATGTGTTGTCTTGGTTTGCACATAACCTCTAAGGGCACCAATTTAGGCATTGATAGCCCAAGACCTTGAGCAAAATCAATCTCCCCAACACTTTCCAATCAAAGCATTGAATAAACGACCCTAAAGCCAATCCGACCACCAGTAATGATGATGGCCGAGGGTTGAATGCAGCTCTTGTTTAGCCTTTTGGAGCACACGAGAATTGTTGAGCACGAGAGACATGGCCCATTCTATAGTCGCAACGGAAGAATCCGTACCAGCGATTATCATGATCTGATCACTTGTGGATTATACAAAAAATAGCAACAAGATTAGGTGCCACATTACTAGCTATTGCATTTCTTAATTTGTTTTTCCTTTGTCTATATACCAAAATTTTCTTCCCAATTCTTAACATGATGTGACCCCTTATTTCAAAATATATATGTATGTCCAAACATTATGATAAGAATCTGTAGAGTATGATTATTATAAAACCACAGTCTCATTTATCTAATTCTATCTATCAGTACCAAACCTTTCATGAGGTCTAAGAGAGTCGATCGATAAGAACCTGAATTCAAATTGAATTAGATCCTCTATTCCAATTTAGTATTTCATTTTGTATTTCATTATTTTTAATTCACGTCATATAAATCAATGATATCATATTTACACATGTTATGTTGGTTATTTTAGAACATTAGTATGTGGGTTATTTTAGAACACCATATGAAACATCAATGTGTTACAGAGAATCCAAGATTCCATGAAATTCAAGAAAACTGAAGTAATGAATAATAGAAGGAGAAGTAATGAGTAAATTGAGTAGAATTTCTTACAGTTATGAAGTCTTTGATCATCTCTTCTGTGTAAACGTCGGGGTCTGATTCTTGCAGAGAAAGAGAGAGAGAGAGCAGATGTCCCATGATGGTGTCCATCTTCTCCTTGCGATGCTCCTCCAACAAACCCTGTGTAAAATCGTCAAATTTCCGACCCAAATTAGTCAGTTTCTTCTTCAAACCTCTGCAATCAATCCACTTTAAGAATGGCAAGAAATCCAGCCTGCTCCACAACCTCGCTTACCATCTCCCGGAATCTCTTTCCCAACACTTGGTCGTCGTTTTCGCCGTGACGGTATCGTTTTCTGACGAGTTGTCTCATCAATATGTTGTATATGAGCTCGATCACTATCGGCCTTAACTACATCTTTTCGAAATCTTATGCTAGGGTTAGGGTTCGTAGCGTCCATCGGATTTCGTCATGCCGGATCTCCGACAGGGCATTGAGACGGGCGGAGGTGAACATCACCTACGTTCCGAGGCGGCGGAGGTTGCGCCAATGGTGGCTGTAGGGAGCGCCGACGATGGTGGTGTGGTTGTAGCCGATGTACTTGTCTGTCATCACCAATGGCCGGTTGGAGAAAATGACGTCGTTTGTGGTGTAGAGTTCTTCCACTAGGGCAGGTGATGAGACCACTACAAGGCGGCGGATGCCGAGCTTGAGGTACAAGATGGGGCCGTGTGTTTGGGTGAGACTTTGGAAGGTGTGGTGGAGCGGCGGCTTAAGGAGGTGGAGATCGAAAGAGCTGGCCATAGGCTTGGTGATAGGCGATGATTTCTTCTTCTCAACTTTGATTTCTGAATTATAAGAATGAAAATTAGAGCGATGAAAATGCAAGAGATCATAGAAACATCCATTATTAATGTTATGCTTTGCTTTCTACTTCGCGTTTACTTGTTCGGGCGGAGACTATTTCTACCTAATATACATCATATAAAATGAAAAATACCCACTTAATAATAAAACAAGTTTTCTACCCAAAATGAAGACAAAATTACTCAACTGCCCTTATATCAAAAATTTTCCTGAAAATAGATCACGAAGCTAAACACCCTCATGATCTATGTTTAGTTTCGTGATCTTCAAGGATTTTCGTGATCTAATTTATCCTTCATTGAACAAATTATGAAACTAAACATAGATCACAAGGGTGTTTAGCTTCGTTATCTATAAATCACGAAGCTAAACACCCTCGTGATCTATATTTAGCTTCGTGATCTTCAAGGAGCTTCATGATCTATTTTATCCTTCATTGAACAGATCACGAAGCTAAACATAGATCACGAGGGTGTTTAGCTTCGTTATCTATAGATCACGAAGCTAAACACCCTCGTGATCTGTTCTTGGTAAAAAAAATTCAGTTTTTCATGACTTTTTTTGTTTTTTAAACTCGAATTTACATGCAGAAATATATATCTACATTCAAAAATTATCAAATACAATATACTACACTTGAAAATAATGATCATCATACCTCTTTTGAGCACCTTAAGAGATGAAAATCACTATATTGCTTGTATTTTAAGAGATGAATTTTATCAAAAATATGAATTGATACATAGGTATGAGATGAGATAAGGAGCATTGAATTGTGGTGGGTGAAATCACTAAAGGCATAGGGTAAGGGCATTTATGACTTTTTATCCTCATTTTGGGTAAAAAAAAACATGTTTTCTTATCAAGTGGATATTTTTCATTTTTTGGTGTGTAAATTGGATACAAAGGCCTATTTCCACTTTACTTGTTTCCAACACTCCATATATAAGAGATAGGATTAGACTCTCGACTCGCAATCAACATCATTTATTACACATGAGTGTTTTATTTGGTATTCTAACACATTAAGTGTGAAGTTGAAAATTAATGAAATATAATATTAAATATTAAATATCAAATTAAAATAGTGTGAAGATGACATCATTAATTTACTTGTTGTAAATTAAAAATAATAATATATAGTATTAAATATCAAAATTTGAAATAGTGTGTAACTTTATAAGATAATATCTTTTTAGCATCCATTATAATACTAATTTGAAATATATTGTGTAAGTAATTTTATTTTCTTGAATAACAAATCTAATATAAATGTAGTGTTCGGGACGAAATGATGCATAATTGGCTAATTAAATAATTTAACCCCTAATTATGTGATTTAATTATGTGCATTTCAAATTAATCGGAATAATGCATGTTTTAATTAATCGAACGTACGATTAAATTTATTGAAAACGTAATTAATTCGAAGAGCATATGTTTATATTTATCGAAAGCATAATTGAACCGAAAACATAGACTATGACATGATAGAGAGGTTTGTAATATAAAAACGAAAAGAAAGAAACAAGAATTGGGCCAATCGGAGGCCCGATGCCCAATTTAGGCCCAAAACAAGGTTAAAGATGGAATGATAAAACACATGAGTTGGGAAAGTTTAACCACACTTGCCAAAGTTTGCCCCAAGGTAAGAAAAAGAATGTCTCACTATCTGGATTTTTTTTTCCGGCACGGCGGTGCTCCGCCGCTGGCACCGCCTCTTTCCTCCCCCGTTTTGTTCGAATCTTATGTTAAAACGAAGCCCTCGCCGAGCCCACCACGGATCCGGGCTCGGTTCGTCAGACCGCCGCCTCCTCCGTCCGTCAAGAATCCGGGCTCAAATTTCCATTTGGCCGCTGCCTCTGCCGGTAATGGCCGGTCAAAGTTCCAGCCAAAACTTCTCTCTCTCCTCGTCGATCTCTCTCTCTCTCTCATTCACCGTTTCCGTCGCCACGGTTAGTTGTGTGCCGCCGCGGCAATGGCTGTGTGTGTTGTACGCGTGTGTGGGGTGTGTGCGGTGGCCGATGCGGGGTGCGCCGGGGGTGCATGCATGTGTTTGCCGGCAACGAGGTGTCGCCGGCATGAGGTTCCCGGCGATAGTAGTGGCAGGGGAGAGGTGGGGAAGAGGCAGGGGCCTCCCTGTAAAATTTGATAAGTTCGGGGACCTCCTTGCAAACCCTAGTATTTTAAAGATTTTACGTTTGGTCCCTGGACTTTTCCCAAATTTCAATTTAGCCCTTGAACTTTTAAAAATTATGTTTTGACCCCCGAAACTTTTGAAAATTATATTTTGACCCCTGAAGTTTTGAAAATATCAAAGTGACACCAAAACTTCTCTGATTTTACAAAAAAGCTCCTGGTCAAAGTCAACATTTTACCAGAATTTACAAAACTGCCCCTGCACCTTAAAACGTTTCGTTTAAGCTCGTTTCTCGTCCGTTTTAGCTCGTTCTTGCACTTATCGAACCCTCTACATCATATGATCAAGTTCTAAGCTTTTGATTCGTTTTTCCTTCCCTTATCGTTTCTTTTCCGAGAGAATTCTTTAATGAAAACGTAATGATCATAACAAGGAACTAATAGAATACATTTGCATGTGTAGGCTTTCGCTTTTAGAGACGATCGTAGATTTAGAGTTCAAGTCACAAGGAAAAACACCACCTAACTAGGTGGGGGTAACTTATGATCCTTAATGGCCTTACATTTCTGCTTTAAATTTATAATGATGCTGAACGGATGCTTGTATGTAATCCTGATGTTACTAAAATGCCTTTGATCGCTATGAATCGTTGAACCTATGTGTCGTGCTTACATGCTGTGAATTATATGAATATACATGCATGTCATAAATATGTTATGAAGGGACTGTGGTCCAAGAATAAACTACGAAAGGACCAATGGTCCGTAATGAAAGATTTAACGGGATAAAAACCATTTATAGGGTAAGACGGGCTACCCCGCACCTATCTACAGCTACGCGTCATTATGTTATGTGCAATGCATTTTTTGTGTTGTGATTTACTTGTTGTGCTGATATTAGTTTAATTTATTTAATTGCTTAAACAATTTAAATACGGAAATTACTCCCACGAGTGTATTCAAATGCACTCACCCATATCTGTACTCACACTACAGGAAATGATAGGAATTAAGATAACCGTAGAGAAGCGTAAAGAGAGTGGTGCCCTATCAGTTGTGTCATTTCAATCTTTGTTTTCTGGATATCTTTCAAACAATGTTTGAAACGTTTGTAAAGTTAAACTGTATTTCCTTTAATATGGATCCTGTACTTTTTCCGCTACTAAGTTTTAAATGGTTTCCTTCCGGCGATATGCTGATGGTTTAGAACATGTAAACATCTTATGTTTTAACCGAACTCTGCAGTTTCTGATTTGTATTCATTTTAAATCTTTCCTCGATTATTCTTACCTGCAAGCTTTAAAAAAAAGCATGTTTCATTCATTCTTTCCCTGCACGCCCACAGACAAACTCTGATATTTTTAAAGTACGAAAATGGGGCGTGACAATAAATCTGTAGATTGCACGATCCTCATCAAGTGAAATCTTAACATTGATTTCTAACTATTCAGACTAAGACATCCTAACTAATAAAATGAAATTACACTAATTATAAGCATTAGTTTAGTCAATGTGTTCTCCTAATTTAGTTTATATGTATTTATCAAAGATTTTTTTTGGACAGGAAGAAATTTATGATGCAATTTGAAATTTATAGCAGAGAGTTATTGATGTTGTAGAAAAGATATACATTTGAAATCGATCATTTTTATTTTAAATTATTTTCTAAGTGATTTTGATAAATTTTAAATACCCAATTTATTTAAATGGATTTGAAATCTATTTATTATAGAGTTTAACATTTAAAAAATTTCCAAAGGATATTAATATTTAATGGAACCGTATAAAAATTATAGAGGTTAAAATCATTTTTCATCTTATAATTATGACGTCTTTCGATTTTTATATCACAATTGTCATGATTTTCAATATAGTCCCATAATTTAAAATTTTGTTTTTTTAGTCAAATCTTAAATGACGCGACGACACGTGTCAAATTCATATTGATTGACACGCATCGTCATGTCACTTCTGGATCACCGAAAAGTCATTTTCTGATCAAAATTGGACTGAAATCAAACTGATCTTAAATTATGGGATTAAATTGAATATTATTATACTTATGGAATCAAAACAAAAAACAACATAATTTTGTTTAATTATCGGACGAAAAATGATTTAAACCCGATTATAGTATATATAGTTTTTGTTTTGGGTGACAATGACTCCTAACTAAAAGCGCACACATACGATCTTCTTTTGGTTGTTTTATTTTTATATTTCCCAGTTTTTCATATTGTTACCTTTTATCATTGTTACCTTTTCATAGTATTTTGTTAAAGGGTCTGGCTATCTACACCCTATTTTTTTCTAAACACACCCCAGTTTAAAAAAAAAGATTTAAAAAATTCAAAAAATAACAATTACAATTTTACCATTTTGCAAAGAAGTGTGTTCGACTAGTGATCGAACACAAAGAAGTGTGTTCGACCACCAGTAGAACACAAAGAAGTGTGTTCGACCATGGTTGGTCGAACATACAGAGCCACCAGTAGAACACATTTCTTTGTGTTCGACCACCAGTCGAACACACTTCTTTGCAAAAGGGTAAAATTGTAATTTTGTTATTTTTTGAATTTTTTAAATAAAAAATAAAAAAATTAGGGTGTGTTTAGAAAAAAATGGGGGTGCGGATAGTCGGGCCCTTTGTTAAATCTACTTTGTTGACCCAACATATTTTAATTAACCAATAATAAATGTTTAAGTAAGAGCTTAAGACAAAAGGAGGGAAAATGTTACAAAACTAAGATGACAATTTAATTAAAAAAATTAACTTATTATGTAATATTAATTTCCAACATAATTTTTTAACATTTTCCTAAATGTACTTGAAAAACATTATTGAAGACATTTTTTTAAAATGAAATTCAATGCATAAATAAAATGGATATGAACAAATTAAATTAGTAGGAAATATGAAATTTTAAATGATAATTTTTTAGCATCTATTGTAATTATATTCTAAAATACTCCCTCCGTCCCGAGATAATTTGCACACTCATCCCGGCACGTGAAATAAGAAAATGTTGTTTTTTGCTTTTTGAGTTGAAAAGTCAACAAAAATTAAGAGAAAATTAGTGTGCAAATTATTTTCCTTTTCGAGGGTGTGCAAATTATCCCGGGACACCCGAAAATGAAAGTGTGCAAATTATCTCGAGACGGAGGGAGTATTATATAAGGAATTGTTTAATTAAAAGTCTAATATAAATTCGTACATTGAACAAAACGTCATCTAGTATTATGCTTATAGAGGGAATTGATATTGCTCCGATCCAAAACCCCGGTTCTTCAACCCAAAAACTCGAAATCTTGAACCCTGATGTTGTTCCGATTCGATTTTCCAACTTCCCGATCCAAAAATTGATGATCTTGAACACAAAGACCTGCAAAACAAACGCCGGGAGGGGTTCCCGGCGATGGAACTCCGACGCTCAAGTCAGAAAAAGGAAGAGGATATTTTTTGCAAGTGTACGTGTGTGTATTTTGATTATAAGTGTGCATAAGGAAAAAATAAAGAATGAACACAAAAGATATATATAGACTCCCTGGAATACGAGTTGGTTGAGATTCATCCCACAAAATATGGGATATAGGCTAACAGTTCCACTGAAATAGCGGTTAGTTAGGTTCAAAGTATGTTCGTCACTTTCCACGTTAATCAGTTCGCTGTTATGACTCCGAACTAAATCAGTCCCTCTTTCGTTAGTTCGATCATAGGCCTGTAACTTAGTTCGTTTAGCTTTGCCGCATACCAGTTTATCATCGTATCTTATAACTAATTTAGTTCGTCAAAGTTCTTCCCAACTGCACTGGCTTGCGCTTCCTTAGTTCGATCCGAAGGCGGCCGAACAGCTTGCTTCTCCATACTTCAGTTGCATTGACTTTCGACCTCAGTTCGGTTTCTAAGAGAAGAACTCGGTTCAGCCATATCAGGAATAATATTGAATTTGTGCTATTTAGATTATGACATCCTAACTGATCAAATGAAATTACACTAATTGTAAGCATTAGTTTTGTCATTGTATTTTCCTGATTAAGTTCATATGTATTTATTAGGGAGGTATATAGTTGAAAATCTCCAAACTCAAACCAAATGTTGGGGATTTTCAAAAACTAATCTCTAAAAAACTGAATCAAAATATAAAATCTGGACAACTAATTATAAACCAAATCAAGTTTTGGATTGGATTAGTTTGCATCTTCAGGTCTATTGATTCGGATAAGTTCGATCAGTACTGAGATTCTGAAAAATGAAGATATTTAAAATTTTAAATGACAATGCATTGAATTATAATTTATAAGAAAAGAAAAAGACATTGACAATAATCTAAACTACTAACGACGCACATTTGTATATAAATCAAATTCAAAAACCTACTAACTAAAATTTAAAACTGAATATTAATGTGGATACAAATCAATTGACTTTGTACCTAAATTATGAAAATTATAACCCAATGCAACTTACAGAAACTTCACTTGAAAACGTTAATTACAAAATTATAATTTGATTATAATGGCACTTTGTAGTTTGATATTCTAATATTAAAAAAAAAATTGTATTTTCTTGATAAGTCATTGAAATATAATTAATTATTATAATTTTCATTAGTTATTAAAAATTAAATTATTTGTAGACCTATATAATATTATCTAAATTAAATATGAGGATTAATTTTTTTAATTAAATATGTAACTAATTCAAATATCAAGATATAATAAATTCTACACGTCCATTAAGAGTGAGTCCACAACCCACATTTTACAATTCTCATACAAATTTGTGGAAATAAGTTCAATTTGTAGGTAAAAATGATCATCTTATGAAATTATATGTTATACCGTCTCACACAAATTTTTGTGAATCATTAATATCAAATCACAATATTTAAAAAGATATAAGTTTTGCATATCAACTATAAACATATTAAGATATGTTCACGAGAAACATTATTACACATATGTGAGAACTTAGTTGTTTTATGAGAGAGAGAGATGTGTTGAGAGTTTAACTTTGCTGAAATTTTCAATAATGTGGTGCCAACCAGGCAATAACAAAAAAATGACTGATTTCTAGAACTTGTTAACGGTAGTTATGGTGATTGTTACTGATGATAACATTATACAACCATGTTAATCTATGCACGGTGATCACATTAATATATATTTACGATTGATGTAGTATATACCTGATATTTTTATTAATTACAATTTTATGATTTAAAGAAATGAAAACATTTCACATCATCGATCATATATGAAACGTTCTTCATAATGAATGTTTTAACATTTTTCGTATAATTATAATAAATGATAATTTCTAGCAAATAGCAAGTGATACTTAACTATTCATTTCATGTAATATATTAAAGTGAAGTTATCATGTTTTGATGTAAAAATGATATTCTAATATATTCAAATACACACTTTAATATCAACAAACTCATACTTTAACAACTCGAACATGAGCATTCATCACAACACCAGGTAGAGCCATGTATAGTTGATTCATATGATTTTAACATGATATGACCCCCATCTCATGGAAGAATAAAAAAAAAATTAGTGTTGAATTTATCACAGTGATGTATCCAAATGGTCTTCTTATTTGAATTTTATATTGGATCCTTATGTAAAGTTTCTTTAATCACGCTTCTTGCAAGATCATGTCTATCTTTGACCGAAAATTCAAAGAAAAAGACAAAAAAGAACTTGTCTTCTAAGAATACACTGGAAAAATCTTTGCAAAGCTTCTAATTCCACCACATGAGTTCTCTCCCTTTTCTCTATAAAACATAAACATATATAGGGTGAAAACTAAATAATCCAAATAAAATTAACAGATAATTCATAAATCAAGCATGGAATTAAGTTGGCTATATGCTCTCTCATCTCTCTTTCTTCTTGTTATCGCCTTCAACTATTTATCATCAAATGGCAGAAAAAGAAAACTTCCGCCATCTCCATGGCCAACACTTCCCCTGTTCGGACACATCAGCCACCTTAAATTCCCTATCCATCGTACCTACCACTCTCTCTCTCTAAAACTGGGCCCCATCTTCTCTCTCCGCTTGGGGTCCCGCCTCATGGTGGTGGTCTCCTCCCCCGCCCTAGTCGAGGAGTGCTTCACCAAGAACGACGTCGTTTTAGCCAACCGGCCGCGTTTCATGATCGGAAAATACATCGGCTACAACTACTCCTCCTTGGTCGCCGCCCCGTACGGCGACTACTGGCGCAACCTCCGCCGCCTGACCACCGTCGAGATATTCTCCTCGTCTCGGCTCAATGTATTCCAGCACATCAGACACGACGAAGTGAAGCTCATGCTGCAAAAGCTGAGCATAAACTCGTACCGCGAGTTCTCGCGAGTTGAACTGAGGCTAGTGCTGTCCGAGCTGACCTTCAATAATATCATGAGAATGGTTGCAGGGAAACGATATTTTGGCGTGGATGAGGATGATGAAGAGGCCAAGGAGTTCAGAGTGCTTATAAAGGAGGCTTTCTTGTTGGGTGGAGTATCGAACCTAGGCGATTTCTTCCCTGTTTTGAGATGGATTGATTATGGAGGGCTTAAGAAGAAAATGTCTAGACTATTCCAAAGAATGGATGGTTTTCTTCAGGGTTTGATTGAAGAGCATAGAGTAAACAAGGATGGGAATACTATGATTGATCATTTGCTTTCTTTGCAAGAATCTGAGCCTGAATATTACACCGATGCTGTCATCAAAGCCATTATACTGGTAAGTGTTTTCTTTCCACCTCTGTTTCTTATATTGAAATCGAAAACAGAGTAATTAATAAACTGAAACTGGTCCCCAATTAAGAATAACAAAATTTTATTATTAATATCTTAATTTTCATTATCAAACTTAAAATTTATCCCTTTTAAACTATCAGATTTATGTATTCTAATTAATGTTGGTCTCCTATCTTCTTTTTTGCTTTGTTTTTTTCAATTTTTATCTGATTTTGATTGAAATGTCACTTTCTGTCCATCTATGTGGATGTCGGAATTGAAAGGTTGTGGCAAGAATTCTGACATCCATGAGAATAAAATTCAAAATTTCGAACAAAATCTAAAGATGATTGGAACAGAGTAATAATTAGATAACCAAAATCTTAATATTTAAATTGGTGGTAGAAAAATAAACAAAAATATTTTAATAGCAAAAGAAATGTGTTTTTGACAAAGTTGTCACTCCTCTCTTCCCTTAGTTTGAAGGTGTACTCATTTTCTAAAGAATAAAGGTCTTGTGTGAGACCGTCTCACCGTGAGACGGATTAAAAATATTACATGATATATACAAAAGTATTACATGATACACATAAAAGTATTACATGATACTTGTATTAGGTACTAATACAAGTATCATGTAATACTTTTATGTGTATCATGTAATACTTTTGTATATATCATGTAATATTTTTAATCCGTCTCACGGTGAGACGGTCTCACACAAGACTTTGTTAGAATAAAAATGTCAATTTTGATTATATTATCATTTAACTATTAATTTGTTTTTTCCCTTTACGTTATCAAGTGTGGTAGTCCCATTAATGAATGGCATGATGCAGGTTATGCTATTGGCGGGAACAGACACGTCATCTGTGACGATAGAATGGGCAATGTCGGCTCTGCTAAACCACCCAGAGAAGCTGGAGAAGGCAAGAGCCGAGGTGGACAGTGTTGTTGGCAACGATCGACTAGTTAACGAATCGGATTTGCACAATCTGCCATACATTCAGAGCATTATATCTGAAACAATGAGGTTATTCCCAGCAGCACCACTGCTAGTCCCACATGAAGCATCGGCTGATTGCCACGTGGCAGGCTACGACATACCTAAGGGCACGATCTTGCTGGTGAATGCCTGGGCCATTCACCGGGACCCAACGGTTTGGGATGACCCCACAAGCTTTAAGCCGGAGCGGTTTGAAGGTGGGGAATTGGGGCAGTCGTCGAAGCTGTTGCCGTTTGGGATGGGAAGGAGGTCGTGCCCGGGTAGCGGGCTGGCCCAACGGGTCGTGGGCTTGGCCACTGCTTCCTTGATACAGTGCTTTGAGTGGCAAAGGCTTGATGAGGGGCTGGTGGATTTGGCAGAAGGGAGAGGGATATCAATGCCTAAGAATATGCCATTGGAGGCTAAGTGCAAAGCACGCCGTGTGCTTCAAAATCTTCTTGCTTGACAACCCTTCAATGCTTCATCTCAATCTTTTGTTCTAGTTGATAAAATAAAATTTGTATCATCGAATCTGAATAAGTCTTTCAATTTTGTCTTAGGCACCGTTTGGTTCCTTGGTTAGGATTGTTAATTTATGGTGTGGTTAACGCTAGATAGTTAGGCTGTTGAGAGTAATTAATTATGTATATGCTTGGGTTGAAGGTTTATAGTAATGGTTAATTGAGTTTATGTGTTCTGATTGTTGGTTTTAGTATTTATATCCAACTCTTGTTTGGTTCAGGTGTTTGAGGTATATAATGTGTGAATTCTCCAAAAATGTCCGCCAAATAAATTTTTAGCAAATTTTCGAATTATTAGAAGTTGTCCATTTAAACGATCAACTCTATAATATATAGTGCTCTTAAAACTTGAAGTATGATAATACAGTATGATATTGATAAAAAATAAGTGAATTCAAATCAAATTACTCATAAAACCAATCAAAACATCACATAAGCTTTTTCTTTTTAGTTTTTTCTTACTTAAAATCGAGTTTGGTTCTAGTTTTCTCAAATCTTAGGGTTTATTTGATAATTTGAACAAACTTCGTATAAAATATATGTAATCCACACAAAAATAAATAAAAAAGACATTTACCTGATATAGGTGGGTGGATAAAAAAATCGATCTTTTCAAACATTGAAAACTACTTATAGCAAAATGGTGAAAGATAATGGAAAAAAATTTAATGAGTCAAACTACTTAGATAACCAAAATAATTTTTTTTTCCTATATATTTCTTCTGAAATCCGAATTCAATTCGCCTATCCCAATATTTGTAACTACTAAGAAAAAAATAAAAATTTGAATCAAATCAATTGCTTATAATGCCAATATACTTGCTAGTCGGCTGATGCTCCTTAATTCCTTTTATAAATGCACATATAGAACAAAAAAAAAGATGGATAAAAGGCCAAGACTTATTCATTGATGAATCAAAATTATCTTTCTCAAACATTTCATAGTTGGGTAGAAAGAACCTTTAGAAGCACATGTCGTGCTTTGCCCTTAGCCTCCAATGGTGTCTTCTTAGGCATGGTTCCACCTTTGCCTTCTGTCAAATCCACCAACCCCTCATCAACCCGGTTCCATTCAAAGCACTGTATCAAAGAAGCAACGGCCAGGCCCACGACCCGTTGGGCCAGCCCAATACCCGGGCACGACCTCCTTCCCATCCCAAACGGCAACAGCTTCGGTGGGCCCACTTCACCACCTTCAAACCTCTCGGGCTTGAAGCTTGTGGGGTCATCCCAAACTGCCGGATCCCTGTGAATGGCCCAAGCATTCACCAGCAAGATCGTGCCCTTAGGTATGTCGTAGCCTGCCACGTGGCAGTCAGCTGATGCTTCATGTGGCACCAGCATTGGTGCTGCTGGGAATAGCCTCATTGTTTCGGATATGATGTTTTGAAGGTATGGTAGATTCTGCAAGTCTGACTCGTTAACGAGGCGTTCGTTGCCAACAACGTTGTCCACCTCGGCTCTTGCCTTCTCCAGCTTTTCTGGGTGGTTTAGCAGAGCTGAGATTGCCCATTCTGTAGTCACTGATGATGTGTCTGTGCCAGCTAGTACCATAACCTGCCATTTGAAGCTCATGTGCTAAGCTCATCTATTTCTATGCACCAACATGTATGAGTAATGTGGATTGAGTATACATTTCATCTACTTAACTAGATTACACATCCACACACAAATATATATATATATATATATATATTCTTCATTGTGTAGTGGCAATTAACTTGTAATTGCGATGGCAATTGTTCAAGCTAGCGTTGTGTTTTATGCATAATACACTATATAAATCCATATAAAAGGGCTTCTAACAATTGATCATATTCATAGGTAAACTCTTATGTTCCTTGAATAGAATGGTTTGAAATCCAAGATTTGAAATCAATGGATTTTAAATTCACTAAAATATGCATCTATCCAAACACCATCTTTTCAAAATTGCTAAAAAATTAGTCCAAAATGGATCAATATCTATCCAAAATTGCTAAAAAACATTAGTCCAAAATGGATTTTAAATTCACTCAAATACGCATCTATCCAATCACCATCTATCCAAAATTGCTTAAGAAAGTGCTAACTTTCAAATACGCATCTATCCAAACATTATCAATGAATTTATGGTTACAAATTTCAAAGTTCTGCTCTAATCCCTCTATCCAAACATAGCATTATATTTCAGGGTAATGATTCATGCCGACAAGGTGTACCAATTCTAAGGTCTAGGTGATGGTGTGTATATTTTCAGAACCACATAATTTGGATTTATGATACATCTAATAATTGCAAAAAGACAAATTGATGAACCCCTAGAGTATTTACAACACATGTTAAAAATATAGATTATCTTACTCTGTTCCTCTCTTGCAAAGGATAATTAATGCAATATAAAGTAAAACAGAATAAAGAATAGAGAGATACCAGTATAGTTGCTTTGATGACAACATCGGTGTAGTACTTAGGCTCAGATTCTTGCAAAGAAAGCAAATGATCAATCATAGTATTCCCATCCTTCTTCACTCTATGCTCTTCAATCAAACCTTGAAGAAAACCATCTATTCTTTCGAATAGTCTACCCATTTTCTTCCTAAGCCCTCTGTAATCAATCCATCTGAACACCGGAAAAAAGTCCCCGGGATTCGACACGCCGCCGTACTTGAAAGCCTCCGTGAGCAGCTCTCGGAACTCCTTCGCCACGTCATCGTCCTCATCCACGCCGAAATACCTCTTCCCGGCGACCATTCTCATGATGTTATTGAAAGTCAATTCCGACAGGAACGGCCTGAGCTCAACTCCGGCGAAATCGTCGCGCGACTTTTTACAGAGCCTCGTCAGCATCAGCCTGATCTCGTCGTGTCGGATAAACTGGAACGAGTTGAGTCGAGACGAGGAGAATATCTCGACGGTGGCCAGGCGGCGGAGGTTGCGCCAGTAGTCGCCGTAGGAGGCGGCGGCGAGGGTGGAGTAGTTGTAGCCGATGAGTTTTCCGGCGATGAAGCGGGGACGGTTGGCCAGAACGATGTCGTTTTTGGTGAAGCACTCCTCGACGATGGCGGGGGAGGAGACGACCACCATGAGGCGGGTGCCGTAGCGGAGAGAGAAGATGGGGCCCAGTTTTAGAGAGAGAGAGTGGTAGGTGCGATGGAGAGGGAATTTGAGGAGGTGGAGGTGTCCTAAGAGGGGAAGGGCTGGCCATGGAGATGGTGGCAGTTTTGATCTTCTGTGTTTTGATGAATAGTTGAATGCGATTAGGAGAAGAAAGAGAGAAAGGAGTGTGTATAGCCAGATTGTTTCCATGCTTTGATTCAAAATTTGTGTCTCAATTTTATTGGATTGTGTTTGTGATAAGCTTCTATTATAGACATTTCCACTGTATTATTGGATCTATGACTTTTTGGTAATTTTGTTTGAATTTTTGGACAGAGTCAAACTTCAAAGTTTGAAAATGTGGGCATAGATATTATAATGATTTGTATAACTTAAGCATAATTTAGGTAAATTTCAAAGATTCCATTACACGGTGTATTTTAGAATAATTAAACAAAAATAGGGGAGTATCTTTATTAAGATAATTATTATCTGGCATAATAGATTATTTTATTCAATTAAAAAATTAACGATGTGAGCATGCACATGTATAGTTTATACATTCAGTATATAATTATATACAATAAATAGTGTGTGAGTTATTTAAAAGAGAAATTTGGGCATATTTCCAATTTATTAATCCACCGTATTTCCAAAAATGTCCATACCACATTTTTTTTTTAATTTCACCCAATATATCATATCCTCTTTATTATAGCAAAATTAGGCTGAGCGTATGATATGGCACATGACCCTTTATATATATATATATATATATATATATATATATATATATATATATATATATATATATATATTGACCGGAATCTTTTAAAAATGGGTCAGAATTAGGATCGTGCATGGATTGCACATATGGCTAAACTCATGATCGTGCATATCTGATAGTAAAAATAAGATGGTTATAAAAATATATTGAGAGACATATTTGAAAGGAAAATATAGGGTGAACATTGTCGAAAATAAAGTAGATCAAAGTGACATATGTTTAATTTCCTTTATTTAAAATTGTTATCTAAAAGTATTAACTAAAGGATAAAGTATATTGCATATTTTAAAGTCTTACATGATGGATATTAACAAAGTATAACACATATATGAAATTATTATAATTTTTAAAAACTGTTACTAAATGTTACTTATAATACAGTATTATATAAATTACCTTATGGGGATTTATATATACAATTTAAAGAGATTTAGTTTTCTATCCATATTTATAATAAATAACTTTTTTATCAATTTAGGACAAAAATGCCCTTATAAAAATAATTTCCTACCCATTTTAGGATAAAATTACTATTTATTAAGGGTTACTTAAACATTTAATCCTTTAAAGTGAGTAGAAAAATTATTTATTGTATAACAACGAGTAGAAAAGTAAATCTCCTAGTGAAAATGGATAATGTGAAACATTTTATTATTCTTTTACGCACGTGAAACCGTCTCACATAAGATCTTATATGAAATAGAATTTTTTATAATCTTATGTGAGACTCAAATGATCATATTGAATGAGTTGATCCATATAAATTTCGTCTTACATAAGGTCTCACGTGAGACCATCTCATGTAAGATCTACTCATTCTTTTTTTATGGTGTTAAAAAAGTGATCTCCTTGTTACCTGTATGGTTGTATTAACTAAACTTAATTTGGGGTTCAGTTGAGATCTTCTAATATATTTTATGTTACATCTTCTATTTCAAACTATTCATCGTACGTAGCGGCGTATCTACATGGTGCATTGGCCCCAAATTTCTTTAAAAAATAGTAGATATAATATAGTATTAACAAATTAATCATTGTTGTGATGTGGCTCAATTGGTTACTAGCGAGTGTCGGTATATTAAATATTATGCGATGTAACTCTAAACATAATAGAAGTTTCGGATGTCACATATATCTTATGATGCTACTAACAAGTGTTGGTATATTAAATATTATGTGATGTAACTCTAAACATAATAGAAGATTCGGATCGTTGGTCGCGCCAAATAGATTCTTGAGCCGAGATTTATTTTATTTAAAAAAAGTAAAATCTGCTTAGATTTATTTTCCCAAATAATAATAATTATTTTATTTGTAGTTACATTTTCATTGGGTCAGTCACGCGCGCGCTCTACGGCTCCTAAATTGAACTCCAGAACTTGAGTGTGTGTACGTCCATAGCTGTATATATCATACGAAATTCAGATTTTTGATTTTTCTCGCCGTTGGATTGTCGACTCACATGTGCTGAGAATTCCTAGTGTATTGCGCCGTTGGAGTTGCCGATCGAGATTTGAACTGAAATCGCCGGAGAGCCGCATGGTTTGGCCAAGATATAATGGCCATCACCGCCGTCGAGTTGAATTACATCCTTTGGCGTTATCTCCAAGATACAGGTTTATGTTGTGAATATGGTGTTTTCTTTTTTGTGCTATCGAATTCTTTTACCTTTCTATATTGTTTTGGGAATACGAGTTTTCTCTGATCGCGTGAAAACTCGTCATGATCTTGGTCTTCTTTTTTTCAGATAGTAATGTAGTTGTTGATTGTTCTTTCGAATTTGAGTCGATTTATTCTTTTGGGGAAATTTCGATGGGTCTTGGAATCCAATCATGGGTATTTTCTGGCTGCTTGGGATTTCATGCCCTAGAAGTGGGGAAAGTTAAATATAGTATTTGATTATGACGATTAATATGCATTTGATTGTATTCAAGAAAGTTAAGAAGTTTTACAAACAAAAGCCTGTTAGGGATAGGATTTTGGTGGCCTTCATTTTTCACAATTTCGAACAGGTTCTGTCAATTCTTTAATCTGATGTTTGTGGATTAACTTGCCTTCACTAGAATTTATGTATATTGATGTTTGTGTTCTTGTTTCTTCTCTTGGTTTTTCCTTCCCCCATTCATGCTAGTGGTAAGAGTGTAGCATTTGATGATTTCTGTATATTCTACTGACTATAAGGTTCTATTGTTTGGTATAAGATTTTCTGTTAATGTCTCTTTAAACTTTTTTTTTTTTTTTTTCAAAATGAATCATCTCACCATAACAATGTAATCTACCGGCTAATATTACCGGTATATATAAGTAAAATAAAAAAGTTTCATGAAGTAAAAATTAACAAATGTACTTGAAGGGAACAAAAAATTATGTTTGCAAGATATATATTAAATCTTCAGCTAGAGTTGATGGTGTTTTAGCTGCAAGAAACCTTTTAATACATGTCTTATTAGTTTTTTTTTGATATTTTATCTTTGATAGGGTTGATCGGATTGAAGATCTTCTGGATAACAAAAATGGTAGTGCATTTGTAATTATCTCTATTTTTCTTTGATCTCAACTCTTAAAAAATTAAATTGAGATCTCATTTAGTAATTTTAGTTTCTGATCAGTTTCTGTTCATGAAATATTTTTGGTATTTTTTATTGTACTACTTATAGTTATATATGTTGCTTATTTTGTCTCTCTTTACTCATTTTATCTTATAAGGTACACCTAAATGAAGAAAATATGAAAATAAAATGTTAATAGAAAATATTGAAAAAGAATGTGCATTCTTTTGATCTCAACCCTTAAAAATTATATTTGAATCTCATGTATCAATTGTAGTTAGATGGTCTCTCTCCATCAAGTATTTTTTATTTTCTTCAAAAAAGACTACTTATAGTGGTTTATGTTGTTTATTGTTGTCTATTATTATTATTATTATTGTTATCATTATGAGTGTAATAGATTCCGTAAAAATTGATTGAGTTATTAGAATTAAACTGGTAATAAGAAGCTATTTTAGTCGCCATGGAGAACCTTGGTGTCGAGAAACATCTATTACTTATCTAGTATATACCAATTTGTTAGGTATGGAAAAACCTCAATTAATATTTCACGCACCATTTTACCATCAATGTGAATTTCGGGTTTCCTAATGATTGTTCATCTTTTTTTTGTTTGCCAATTTTGTTATATTACAATTCATGTTTACGTTGTAAAATTGCCAGTCATGTGGTAGTGTTCGTCGGTGTGCAGACTAATCAAATGTCTGCCTTAGTTGATTTCATATACTTACAAGTCGGTGAGTAGTTTTTGGAGATTAAGAAGTTTAACAACTGAATGGATGTGATGCTAATTGTTTGTATAGCTTTGGTTGTTCAGGTCCCTACTTCAATCCTCCCACCCCCACCATTCCGGGGTCTCTGTCTGTCTGTCTCTCTCTCTCTCTCTCTCTCTCTCTGTTGGTGTTTAGTGACTAATTTTTCTTGACTGTTTCTTGTAGGTCTTCAACATTCAGCTTTTATGTTTGGCGTGGAGGCTGGTGTCGACAAGTCCCTAGGTGATACACATTTGGTTCCACGTACAGCTCTGGTCACACTTGTGCAGAAAGGACTCCAGTACATAGAGATGGAAGCTAATATGATTACTGTAAGCAATTGTGTATTTCAGCTAGTGTTTTTTTCCATTTGTGATTTTAACATCACAAAGTAAACTTTTCTTAATTATTTTTTCCTTGTATGTGATCAGACATTGAATGAATTGGAGGCAGATTTCGTTCTTTTTCAAGCTATGGAACTCATTACAAAGGATGTCAGTGAATTGCAGAAGATTGCGGCTGACCGTAGGAAAACCCCCCCGGTGGCTGAAGCAACGAATTTAGACAAACAACAGGAAGGAGGCAGCTCAAGGAGACAAGATAAGGAGATACTCAAGCTAGAAGGTAAACATGACATTCAATGGGGTAGGAAGAGGTCCAGAAAATATTTGGGATAAGTACTTAGCAAGAACGCAATGGAAGATGTCGAACAGGAAAACTGGAATCTTTTGGGGTAAATCCATCTTGGTTTGACATTGAATGATTACTCAGTGCATTTCATCTATCCCTGTCAGTCTTGATATGGATTTGGGATGCTTAGTGTGATCTTTATTTTTTTGATCTGTGCATATGACCTCTATAGAACCATTATCATGCTGTACAAATTGAATGTGAATACAATACATTTTCGAGTGCCATACAAAGCCTTGACTGATAACGATTTTGTTCATTGTATGTTCTAATGAAAAAAAAAAGGATTAAGTAGGTTTTTTTCTAGATGTGTGTCACAGCCTTGTGTTATCTGGTCAGTGTTAAGAAGTTTACAAATTCTTAACTTTTTACATTTTCTTTGTTCAGAGAGATGTTTATCAACTTTAGGGTCTGTGCACACTCCACGTAAAGATTGTGTTCTTTCATTTATGAGATCATTTATATATCTACTTCTACGTCTCATACTTTAGATATACTTAAGAGATTGAAAGAAAATTGTTCTATGGTTGTCGACTTCTATGATTTCTGGTTCATTTGTTTTTCCGTCCTAAGGATTACGTTTTGGTCATCATTTCTGTACTCTAGGTTTGTGCATGGAGCCCATTGTGTTGTATCTTTAATGAGATAGAGGAGTATTGTCATCTCAATATTCTTCTTAGCCATTTTTAGCACTTTCTTATTTTCTGTTGCTAATTTTCTTTGTCCATCTCTATCTGAGAAGTCATTGATATGCTTAAGTAGAAAGTGCGATTAACATCCCTATGGAGCTTGATGCCTACCTAAAGAACAGGTACATTCAATCTGGATATTTTCTTGGATATCTCCTGGTAGATTTTATAGTCAAACTTAAGTTCCTTGATTGGCATTTCTAATGGTTGATCTATACAAGTAGAAACTAGGCCATGTTTTAGTTTATGCTTTAATTCTAGTTCCTTGACATATCTGATAGTTTTGATGTAAGTGTTTTAGCGGCAAATCAAGGTGATGATTTTGTAAGGTCCACTTGGTGTGAGCCCTGTATTTGTCATTGCCATGCTTGAAGCTGTATAGGAGACTTGACTCTCCATGGGTGTGCATCTTCTCTTTCTGTTTCTTTTAGTTGGAGCAAAATGTATAAATATATATGCAAGTAGTTATGATGTTCATCTCCCATATTCAACCTCTGATAAGTATGCATACTAGCATAATGAGGTTCAAGCATAATTTGTAGTGATTTGTATGCAAATGAAAATTCATTATGAGCTTTCTCCATTGCCAAATAAATGGAGCTCCAACTATGAAATTGTACACATTATGTATGTGGAAAAACTTTGCTATAGCCCAAACAAAGGATGATATCCATCCCTATAAATACACACGAAAAACTCCCCCCTTCTTCCCCACGAAATCTTGAGTCGCGATCGCCATTTCAGTCGCAACTGGTAATTCTCAGATTCTGTCATCATAAGAAATCAACCCATTCTTTCTCCTCCTTAATCCTCTCCAAAACCCCATCAAGAGCAATGTCAAAAGCATCCTTGAAACTCTTGACACCTCCATTTGGTTTGGTGTATATTATCCTTGGAATGGTCTCAATCACTTTCTCTCTCCTCATCCTGATATCCTCTTTGTTATAGCTCATCAACACCTGCTTTATGTTTACTGTCCCATTCTTCACCTCCTCCTGGTCTATAAAAACCGAGTAACTCTCCGGTTCACCCGGGAAAAACCACTCATACTGCTCATATGCTGTTTTGGTGAAGAAAACCGGCACTGAACCGGCCACTATGCACTCGAACACCTCCTTCCTCGTGAAGCTCTCCCCCTTGGGCTGTAAACAGAACTCCGAATCCAACAATGTCTTTATAGTCACCGACGAATTGGTGGCGCATTCACTCACGGCGCAATCGACGGCACTGCACGAACCGGACTCTTTGGAACAGTAGTCCATGAGGAAGCCGCGGAAATCGTCGCTTCCCCAATTGCGATTGTTCTCGATGACTGAGAACAAGGTGGAGCGATTGTGGTCGCGGATGAAGGTCTGCCATTCGATCAGGTTGTCCTTTGTTTTGGGGTGGAATCCGGTGGGGTATGGAACAGCGACGTCCATCTCGTCGCCGGGGTATTTCTCGACGATGAAGCGCGTGACTTTCTGCATCGAGGGCATGTTGAGGAAACTGGAGCCCCAGGACTTGCCCGGGTCGGTTAGGCGGCGGAAATCCCATGTGATCCGTCCGATCGTCATGAAGTGATCTGAGCCGTTGAATTTCTTCCAGTACTTCTGGTTTTTGACCCATCGCAGCATCATCTTGCAGTGCCTATCTCGCGCTGACGTGTCGTTCATCCATAGGTGCTTCCCCACCGCGAGTCCAGCGTAGAAGGGGATGTAGAACGCCGTAGCTGATTCCGGCTCTAGAGTTCTGCATTTGTGCTTGAGGATCCGGCCATGGAAGAGGACCTCCAGAGCGAACTGATTCGTGTGGTGCCACATTTTGTGTAGATCCTCCGGCAAGATCCGGCGGAGCTCGGCGGCGGCGCGGCCGTAGCCGTGGTTGGAGATGATGCCGCATTGCCAGTTCCATTGATCTAGGTCGGTGCAATCGGGAACCACCAGGTCGGTGTTGAGCTTGGAAGGAAGATCGTAGGCGTAGACTCTGCCGGAGGGGCACTCGTCGGTGTAGAGAGCAGATGAGGGCTCGGATTCCGGTTTGGGGATGGGGTTGGGGTTGGGGTTGGCGGTGGCGTTAGAGACGGCGTCGGTGCGCGGCGGTGGGATGGAGACGGCGGCGGGGACAGCGGCTGAGCGGTCAGGGAAACAGGGGGGAGAAGTGCGGGCGAAGGAAATGATGAGAGCTTGGATCCAGAGAAAAGCGATGAAGAGCCAAAATCGAGGGTGTGAAGAAATGTGGATCCTAACTGAATTAACAGCGTTCTTGATGAAATTAGAGGACTTGGGTGGTTTCTTCATGGTTTGGGCTTCCGGTGAGGAAGCAGGAATCATTGCTCAACCAGTGGAGTGGAGTGGTTTAGATGAAAGAGAGAGAGAAGTGAAGAGAGAGAGGCATGTGAAGGAAGGATGAAAAGTGTTAATGCGTGATGGTCACGAGGGAAGAGCACCGACAGGGTCTAACATGGGTTGTTTCGTCTCATCTCTGTTTATTGGTAAGAATTTTATTTTATCTGCTATCCCGCTAACTTGCCCACGATTTCTTCAATATCAACTTTTTTTTTTTTTTTTTGAACAAAGTAATTATTATTTTATTGAAATATGAATAAAATCTGGTATGTGATACTGTCCCTACCTACTTGTTAGTTGAAAAATCTTGAAGTAATAATTTTGCTTAACTGCTGTTGTGTTTTTATGTACCTAATGTTTGCTTCTAGATTTCCAAGTGTGAAAATTGGAAATCTCCATTTCTTTCAAACATAAAATTAAAATCTTACTTTATAAATTTTATAACTTCAAGATAGTTCATAATATTAATGTTTTTCACTATTCGCACATATCCTCTTATGTACTTTAAACTGAATAGACTATTGATTGGGTTGCTACATGTTTAATCACTGATAATTACATTCTAGATTATTCAATTAAATATTAATATAAATGTCTGCGTAGCAATAATAATAATAATAATAATTAAAGGGAGTAAATATGAGGAAAGAGTAAGGTGGGACATGGGATACGCTGATTAAGGCGAGCTTTATGGTTATAGCTGAGATTAAGGTGTAGACAAACAGCAACACCCGCTATTTATGGCCATTATGTAGACAAAATATGTAGACGAGGTATCTGCTCCAACACGTGTCACGTTTTCATTTGCAATTATAAAATAATTGCATTTATCAATTGGGATGTGGAATTTTTGGATTTAGTATGGTAGCTGAGTAAGTAAACAACCCTCCCATTATTGCTCTGACCTTTTCAATACTTTATTTATTTCTTTGCATTCTAAACTGATTTATAGTTTCTTGGTCCCCAAATTTAAATACTTCATCTATTTAAATTTATCTGTAGTTTATTATTTTTTTTATACAAATTTAAAAGTAATTTAGCAATTATTTTATGATTATATATAAAATAATCACAATACTCATTTTTTAAGTACTAACATATGGTAGTTTCAAGAAAAAAAATAAAGATAAGACAAGGACAACTTTGGAAGGGAAAAATAGTTTTGTATGGAAATAAAAAAGGACAAATAAATAAAATAACTTATATTTTGTAAAATGACAATTATTTAAAATTGAAGGATAAATAAATGCACAATTTTTTAAATACTACAGAGAAGTGGGTAAAATGTCCATTTCTGATGGAGGATGCATATGATAAACAATGAAACAAAAAGAATATGTAAAATAAGATGGAAAATATAAATTGATTTCTTGCTGACATAATTATCCTATAATGAGGTCGATATCAATCATGTTATGTGCGTCACAAATTCTAAACTCCTTTTCGTTTTAATTTTTCCTGTGTTTCAGGGTGTTTGGTTAAATTTAATGAAAATATCTTTTAAACTATTTTGAGAAAAACTTGGATGAGATCATTGTATGACTTGTATTTTGTCAATGAAGTCATCTTCAATTCATTTCATATCATGGGCCTTATAGTTCAAGTGGTATCTCATTTTTATAAAGATATAGATTATGATGACTCGGACTCGAACTTGTATATATTCAATTCATTTCATATCATGAGCCTTATAATTCAAGTGGTATCTCATTTTTATAAAGATATAAATTGTGATGAGTCAGACTCGATTTTGTATGTCATGCAAGTTTTCTAATTCTTATTATTCTCCTCCCTTCCACTCCCTCACACTCATTAAAAAAAAATACTTAATTCATTTCATGATTTCAAATTATAGTCAAGTTAAAGTGAATCATCTATATTAAGATTTTTTAAATGTGTCTGTTACAAAGATCAAGATATGTGAGACGATCTTATCTAATATAAATGTTTTTAAAAGTTATAAGATGTTTATCTTTTTTTTTTAAACTAGGTTTTTGAATATTTGAATAACTAATGAAACAAATAAGCTGCTAGTAATGAATGAAATTTATAGAAGTTTCTCAAAAATAAAATGTTATTATAGAGAAAAAGATGAGGTTTCTTTATTTCTAATTTTTTAAATTAGAATTGATATCTTATATTAATTATTTTCTCAAATACTTTTGAATAATAAACTCTTAAACATTTTCTAAGATAATTTAAAGAGTTTATAAGAATAGTTATATTTTGTAATAATTAAGATAGCAACCTTGTCTTGTCACTGCTCCCTGGCCCATTAAATCCTAAAGCCCAACTAAATCATGCAGCATCCCACCATCAAATATCAAATTGGGCTGTACTACATTGCTCAATCAGTTGAGATTTAATATCCAATTCTGAATATTTTTATGCAAAGACTTTTTTCAGCTTTACTTCGAAAAAAAAAACCTAAAATTATAATTAAGATCCAAGAAAACTATTCATTAAAAATTTTATAAATTCTTTTTTAGGAAACACATAGGTTGGGCCCACACCACAACTAGTGGAACTTGAACGTAGGATCTCAAAGTCGTAACTCCTAAGACCTCTTCCTCGGTAAGTTAACATTGAATTATATTGGATTTGTGCATTCACGTATTCGAATTTGAATACATGGATTTACATAGTAAAATTGTCATGATTTTGTTAAATAACATGTGTGTCTTTACGTCATGTG
This sequence comes from Scutellaria galericulata, assembly GCA_946896805.1. Classification (NCBI taxonomy): domain Eukaryota; kingdom Viridiplantae; phylum Streptophyta; class Magnoliopsida; order Lamiales; family Lamiaceae; genus Scutellaria; species Scutellaria galericulata. The sequence goes on from OX335794.1 coordinate 14,845,596, forward strand.
TGTTGTATGACTTTAAAAAATATAAACTCTATTTTTAATTATGTGAGTAGTGTGGTGTTGTTGATCATGCTATTCCATACTCTCAGATTCTGGTATTGGATCATATTTTACTGTTTTAATTGTGACATATATATTATTTCACATTTTAACGAAATTGTCATAATTTTATTATATTATAGATGTATAATTTTTTTTTTTTTGATAATCAAGTATTTATTTTCCAATTTTGGTCGGAATTTTCAAATCACTGACATAGCCGCACGAAAAATTTGACGTGGCAACTAAATTCTGACGGTCATGTCAACGATTTTAAAAATATCAATCAAAATTAGATTGAAATTGAAAAAAAATTATAACATGAAAGTCCAAAATTGAAATTACATTTTTTTTTATTATATTTAGGTATTACATTAATTACTTAATTTAATTACACCCACTTATTTCTTCTACAAATGTTATAGTCAGAGTTTAAAGCTTTACAAAAGATTGTCAAAATTGCTCTAACTGATTTCGACATTGATTTTTTCTTTTTAACATCTTTTATTTTAAATTGTATATAAAAATTTGAAAATGTTTTGTGTGGTTGAATTGAGCATGAGGTGTGTGTCCCACAATTTTCCGCAGAATATGCAAAAACATTTAAAAAAATATGTGCCATTGGTTTACTGGTCCAACCTATTAAATCAGTTTTTAGAAAAGTCAGATGACCTTTATAATCTATAATTAAGTATATACATACACATATATAAAATAATTTATAAATATCATGATGAAAACAAAGAAAATAAAATTCAAAGCTAATTATAAGAGTCGTATGTCATTAATTTGTTATCGCTCGAGGCTTGAGGTTTAACAGTGGCCGTATAAGAAAATTGCATGGCCAGTTGTTGTAAGAAAACAATTCATAAATAATATAAATCAAGAAATTTCGAATTATAGATGTCTTAATTTAGTACTTAAAATTTGACAATCCAATACGTCCAAAATCTCGTGAAAATGGGGTCAATTAAACACAAGCCTTTTCTCACTTTACCATATTCCAATAAAAGCACTAGCACTCAATATTTGAATGATTATTCCAAAACGATACCATGACATGATAAGAACGCCTTCTCCACTTGGCATAAAATAATAAAAGCAATTAGGGGAAGAAAGTTAACTTAATCAAAAAATAAAAACTTATATAATAATCAAATGTATATACAAGCAATAACTTCTGCAATTAAAGAAACAAGAATAATGAAATACAAAAATTATGCTTGTCAAAGCATTAATTATTACCTCCAACAATGTGCTTTTATTGTGCTCATCACTTTGAAAGTGGGCTCCTTCATCCTCATTACTTTTTAAATTTTCTTAATCTAAGTATCCCATTTCTCAAAATTGACACCCCCACCACCCCACCCTCTATAATTAGTATTTCAATATATTTTTTTAAATAATAAAGTATTCAAACTAGCTATACCTTAACTAATTCAGAACAAAAAAAAGTTACTATATTGTTTCCTCATATTTACCGAATCATATTGTTCTTCACATCTTGCATCTGAAATCTCTTCAAAACTCCATCAATGGCGATATCAAAAGCATCGTCACCACCATCTTCATCGTCACGACCAATATGACTGTACACAAACTTAGGTATAAGACTAATCACTTTCTCTCTCATCCTCTCAACTTCTTCTCTACTATACCCCTCCAACACTTTCCTAATCGACGTCGTTCCGTTCCTCACCCCATCCCGGTTCACAAAAACCGAGAAACTCTCCGGTTCATCCCCCAGGAACCATTCGTACTGGCGGTCTATGCTTCTTCTCCAGAAGAAAACCGGTATAGAACCGGCCAGCATGCAATCGAACGTTGACTTTCGGGTCAACGCGTCGCCTCTGGGCTGCAGGCAGAAGTCCGCCTCCAGGAAAGCGTCTATAATCTTCGAGGAGCCGTCGTGGCAGCGGTGGCCGGAGCAATCGACGACTCGGCACGAGTCGGACTCGTTGGCACAGTGACTCAGTAGTATGGTCCTGAAATCTCCCTTTAGCTTGCGTTTACCTCCGACGAAAGTGAACAAGCTTGTTCGATTCCGATTGGCCACGAATTTGAGCCACTGATCCAGTTCTTGTCTGGACCTGGGGTGGAATCCTGTGGGGTAAGGTACACTGATCTCCATCTGGTCCCAAGGGTCTCTCTCCACGCCAAGCCGTAGAACCTTTTCCATCAACGGCATGTAGAAGAAGCTTGACCCCCAATCCTCGTCTCTCAACCGTCGAAAATCCCACGTCATTCTCCCGATCATGATGAAGTGATCTGAGCCGTTGGATCTCCTCCAGGGCGGCTGATCGTGGACCCACCGGAGAAGCCTCTCGCAGTGCATGTCACGCTCTTGCGCAGTGTAGTTATTCGCGAATAGGAATCTTCCCACCGCGAGTCCAGCGTAGAAGGGTATGTAGAACGCCGTAGCTGATTCCGGCTCCGTTGTCCTGCACTTGTGCTTCAGGATTCTCTCATGGTAGAGGACCTCTCCGGCGAACATGTCCGTCCAGTACCACGCCGGAGCGAGGCTCGACGGCACGGCAGAGAGCCCGGAGGCTGGCGGGCCGAGCCCGTGATTGGATATGGCGTCGCAACCCGAGTGCCATGGATTCAAATCGCGACAATTGTCTATGAAATCTTGGTTGAACTTGGAAGGAAGATCGTAAACGTACACCATACCATGCTTGCAGTGATCGGAGCGAGGAAGTGGATGCTGAGGAATCTGTGGTTGTTTATGTTGAAGAAATGGTGATGGTGGTGTTAATTGAATAGGAAAATGTTTATGTTGAAGAAGTGGTGGTGATGGTGGTGTTAATTGAGAAGGAAAGAAGAAGTGTAGAATGAGAACTTGGAAGAGAAGGATTACAAGTAAGAGAGAACATCTGAAGAAGAAGAGTGGATTGATGTTATGAATAATTCTTGGGAAGAAATTAGTCTTGGATTTTTTGTGAGGGTGTTGGTCTGAAGATGAAGAAGAGAGGTGTGACATGGTGGAAACCTGTAAGAAGAAGAAGGGGTAATGGATCTTCAAATTAAGACACCGAATTTTATGAAGCTAATACAAATTGTGTGGGAGCCATGTTTTTTGCTATTGCCAGATTTGTTTGGTAACTAAACCTAGTTAGATAAATCATTAGATATATATATATATATATATATATATATATATATATATATATATATATATACTCAAGACATCACTAATATTAATATGTGTATGTGTGTGCATATGAGAGAGAGATAGAGAGAGAGAGAGAGAGAGAGAGAGAGAGAGAGAGAGAGAGAGAGAGCATTTTGGACCATTGACTAAATTTATTTTCACATGTTGGATCATTGTGTAAAATGATCTATCATGTACAATTCCATATTATTTTTATTTTTGAATACATTAGTGAATAAAACAAAGAAAAGAAGGATGTGAAAGCGAATAAATACACTAAAAAAGCCACATTATATATTTATATATAAAGAAATAATATAGAACGTAATATTGTGGACCAATTTAATTACACGAATAACATTAGTATTTTTTGTTATTAAAAAAATGTTCAATTTAAGTAGACTTCATAAGAAACGAAATATTAGGTTTTATATATGCTTATAAAATAAAATATCATAAATATATACTTGATAAACTAATATTCTTTACTAGATAATACCATTTCAACCCCATATATATATCTTGTGTTGTTTACTTAATAATACCAGTATAATAATAAGAAAATATTTTTTTTCATAAGACCCTTATATTGTGAGCATAAATTAATAATTTATTAAAATTTAAATAGGATTCTTCGTGGCATAACTCTTATTAACATAATATTTAAAAATATTATAAAACATTTTTTTTATTAGGATATCTTTCAATCATATTCCTAAAAATAATTATCCTTGCTTAAAGAATGACCTATTTAATTGATTAGGAGATCTCTCAATGGCATTCCTAATTTTGTAGTTTCTTTGATTACATGAATCCTGAATTTGGTTGATTTTTATACCATATATTATACATATATTCACTCTAAGAATAAATAAATTATTAATTTATCAATTATTTAAAATTAATGTCTCTGATAGATTTTAAGTGGAGCCAAGATTATTAATCTAAAGAAGCTTTTAACAATAATAATCAGAACAACTAACATAAAAATAATAATAACCGTAATTAATGACTCTCAGGCTCAAATTCAAAATTAAATTTCAAGAGACTTTTGCACCAATAAGATATTATTTTACTACAGTATTAGTTGTCATTGAGCGATGGATACGCATTAATTTAAGACTATAATTGTAATGGAAATTGTACGAATATGATAATTTACATATTTATTTAATCGTACATCATGTGTCTTTCTCCTAATCATTTAAATTCTTTAGGTGTTAAAGATTGACAGGTAATGACTAATCATCTACCCCCATGTAACCAAATTTTGTTTTCACATGCTTTGTTTTCTCATTGGTAATAAAAACCTGAGCCAAATCTTAAAAAATTCGTGTGGATTACAAATTTTCATTTTCTCTTTTACAGATGTAGCTCTAATGTCATTATCTTAATTTATTATAAAAGTATGTTGCTCAATTATCTCTGTAATTTAAAATCTCTATCATCATCTATTAGATCCCAATTTATTTAAAAAAATTCATATTACAAATCAACCATGTATATATGTTTTATGATTCTTATAAAATATTTATATATTTTCTCTTCAAAATATACTGCAGGTAATAAATTATATAATATAAGAAATTATATATTGAATATGAAATGAGTTCAACAAATTTTATTGAAAATTAAAATTGAAAACTGATAATTAATTGGATCTGGAACAAAACTTTAATCTTTCGAAAAAATAACAATTCACGTACATATCATTTTTACATAGATATATACAATAAATAATGAAGTATATTGTTATTTTAATTTAAATATAATTTCATATAAATTTCATTATAGTATAATCAATGTTTTTTATAAATTTCATATCAATTTCACATAGGGTCCACTAATATTTTTAAATTCACTAAATAAAGTCTTATAATTTTATTAATATTTTATTTTAACAAAAAAAAAACTTGTAAATTGCGGGAATCTTAGTCCGTAATAAATCCCTGAACGAAATCTTAAAAGAATTTATGCGGAATGATAATAATTAGTTTTCTCGTTTATAGAGACATATATATATATATATATATATATATATATATATATATAATACAAAAATTAAAAGAAAATCAAAATCTATATAATATGGCATAATATACAATATCTTAAATGTTTTTTTTAATATCTGTATTACCATAGTTAACGGCACATTGTATATTAGTACTGTTTTTGAATTAATATTATCAAGTAAAAATTGCTGGAGAAATTAAGTCAATCATTAAAACTCTTCAAAATTATCTTAAGATATACAGCCATCATGATTTTTTTAGCACAAGAAAAGGTAAAACATTATATATCACAATGATTAGAGTATAACATATATATATATATATATATATATTTACACAATAATTAAAAGTAAATCAATATTGATTATAATCAAGTATTAAATATCATATCATAACTAAATATAAAATGAATCCAGACAGAATTGAATTTATATTTTAATTGAAAGATGAACCAAACCAAGAAAAGGAAAGCCACATATCCATAGATTGATTCTTCTTTAGGTATCAACTTGTTATGAAAGCAAAGGGATTGTCAAAGGAACTGGGTTGAGTTGAGTGTGCTCATCAGTTTAGTATAGATACCTTCCCATGCCATGTCATGCCATTTGCTAAAACAATTACTCACAGTTTTTTTCTATTTTATATGTGTGCGCGCGTGTGTGTGTAACATTATGTTGAAGTATATTAAAAAAAGTCAACCAAACCTGCTCATTGGTACACGTCTCCCGTTTGTAATGGAAAGATTCTTTACCCAACTACTAAATAATACTTCCACCGCCCACTAGGTGGTGCAGCTGGATCAAAATTGTATTTTTTTTAATTTAATATATGTTTTAATTTTATGTTTAATTTGCATAAATACAAATTATCCCTATATATTTAATTGATAATCCAAATGTTAACCAAGTATTTTTACAATAATCGCGAGTGGAGCTAGACCAATTTAGTTCATGAGAGAGATAAATAAAACCAACATTATTTGAAGTATTAAATTTGTAAAAACCCAATCAGTTAAAAAATAAACATATATATGGTTTAAGAGGATTAAAATTAAAAGGACTACAGTCACCTCATGGCATAGTGGGGCTCCACTCCTGACTCTGAGACTCTGAGTATAGCTCAAAATAGTTGCATATTTTCAAAATGGGAAAATTATATGTTTACGTATTAATTTACTACATGCATGTACTTTAAATGTTGCACCTACCACAAATTAAACATACACTCATATAGTCTAATCTAATTATATACTTTAATAGATGTATCTTAGGTGTTGCTATTACTAGAAACTGCATGGAAATTTTCAAATATTTGATAAAGAATAACTCCAAGTTCAAAATATGGCTGAGGCATCTAATTAATATGGAGATGGTTAGTTGTGCTAATTTGTTTGAAAAGTTGCTATTAAAAATCAATAACGCATTTTTTTAAAAAAAATTAAAAAAAAAAATCCTTTTCAAGTCATGTGGTCCGGCAATGAGAGTTTTGTTCGAAGCTTCCAATTATGTTGTCCATGCCAGTTTTAATCCATACACATGTACTCCAAATATTTTTTGATTTTGTGAAAAAATCCACACTAATATGTATAGAAAGAGAGAGGCAGAGCTATATAGGGGCCCTCAAATCTCAAATTTTTGTAAGGATAATATAGTATTTTACGTATATTTTTATTTAATATTAATTTCTTTTTTCCTTCTGCCTCTTCAGGCTTCTTTTATAGAAGAAGGCTAGATTTCTCAATAGCTTGTCTCCTGCCGGACTTCCTTATTCATCTATAAAGAGAATGAAGAGAACTTTCGTTTATCACTTATTGTGAAATACCAGATTGGCCCGTCCTGCCATAAGTACCTCCATATTCTGTTGAGTATGATTCGACAATGGATTGGCTAGAAAGTCTAGAACAGATTCACCAGGAACTCGAACCAATCCTTGGACATAATGGAGTACACGGAACATTCTACCAATCTCGAAAGCCTAGTTGGTTGGTGGCCCCTTCGAGAGTTGCGGGTAACAACTTATTATCTTAGTGAAATTGACTTTGATCGATGAAAAGCAATTAGGTAAAAAGTACAGAAATATCAAAATCAGCGGAATATCAAATCTCATCCACAATCTCATTTATTCATCACTTCCTCTCAAATCTCATCCACAATTACGTTCCTCCCTCTCAAATCTCATCCATAATCTCATTCATCCGTCAATCCCTCCTTAAATTCTTCCCTCTCAAAATCCTCCCTCTCAAATCTCATCCACAATTTCATTCATCCGTCAATCCCTCCTTAAATTCTTTAACGGTTTAAAAGTTATTTAAATGTAAATTGTTAAGTTTTGTTTAAGTTCTTATTCATAAAATAAATATACCACCCCCTCCTTAAATTCTTTTAACAATTTAGAGTTTTGTTTAAATTCTTACTCATAAAATAAATATATATTAATGTTGATTTTAATCATCTATGTATATATAAAAACAAAGAAGTTGGTGATAATTTCAGATTTACCCTTTTTCCCGCAGAAATGCATCATAATATTTTGGGTATTAAAAAAATTGGAAAAAAAGTTTTTTTCATTTTCAGTGTAATAAAAAGATGAAAAAAAAGAATAGAAAAATGGTTGCTGATTTAGAAGGTTCCAGCACGCAATTCAGTATGAATTATATTTCATTTCTGATGGAGCAACCAATGGGGATACAAATACTGAATTTTGTATTTTCAAAATTGGTTTTTAATAATTTAATATTATGTTATGGAGTGTTCATTATTGCTTAACTAAACATTGAGCCGCCTAATTACTTTTTTTAACGATGCTTACTGACTCCACCTCTATTTTGGCCAATTGAAATTTGGTTAATTACCAATTATTTTTAATTGCATGCAAATGAAATCTATTTTGACCAATAGTGTTTTAAGTAATTTTTTAATAATTTTATTTGCATTAATGATGATTTATTTTCCACAGGAAAAGAAACACACATTAGAGTGTTTGATATACTCTACCTATCTTTTGATCAATCGGTGGATTAACCATTTTCCTAATCCATCAAATTTATTCAGTAATGACTCTATCGATCAATCAAAACACAGTTTAATGGAAGAGAGCAGGGATTTAAAAGTCATTTTATCCACACACATGCACAATTGCAATGATGATTGTCTGCTAATATGTATTTTGCATAAAAAATGATAAATTGAAAATTAGTGGTGTGATCATTGGCATTCATCAGCGGCTATAAAAGCAAGGTGTGCTTTGTCTTGAGGAGCTTACATTCTCAAACACTGCAGTTCAAGTCATCTTCTTGCTTTAGCTTTGTTGCTTACCAAACAATTTCAGTTAGGATAGTGTGAGTAAATGATTCCATATGAAGTACTTCCCTTACATTTGTTAGATAATAAACTGCTGATATGTTTTGTTTTTCTTTAACAACATGACACCCTGCTTCACTTTGTTGAGGGATATTGGACCTTCAAGAACTCAATGGGCTATGAAGATGAGGCTGATTCGCTGCTATCGTGTACCTGCATATGGCAATGCTATGAGATTTCGAAGCACATAATGTGTTTTTCATGATGCAGAGGTATTCATTTTCAATATATATCACAATCAATCTATACAGCATGTTATGGTAGAAACTATTAAAACTTCATGAAGCCTAATATATGACAATTGTTTCCAGGGTCAAAGAGTCCATGTTACCATCAAGACTGAACTGCTGCCTCGACTGAATGTAGAGTTTGTTGAAGGAAATTTATATGCTGTAAAGAATTTTGTTGTCACAAACAACAGGATGCGTTCCAAGACCACTAACCATCGTTACATGCTAATTTTTATCAATAGCACTAGAGTGACTGAATTTTCTGATCTAACATTCACATTCCATATTTTCCAGTTTAAGCATTTTAATGATGTATCAAGAGTTGATCATCTCAATGAATCTAAGATGATTGGTATGATTTTATGAGCAAGCTGAAACATCTATCATAAATAGTTATAAAATTAAGTCTTTTGTTGGTATATTGTTTTGTTTCTGACTTATTTTGTATTGCTTGAACAGATGTTATTGGTCGTGTTATCAGCTTGAATTCACCACGTGTTCGAAGCAACAACGACCAGGTTACCAAGTGGATGGAAGTGACCTTGGAAGATCATGGGTATGCGGATTTGTTATATTTCAGGATTTGTTTTGCTAATGTTAATTATTTTCTGATACTGGAATGAATTTACTTTAGTCGTAATCGACTACGTTGTACTCTATAGGAGAATTATGTTGATATGATGATGGAAAGGGTGAGGCAAGGTGGGGAGGCTCCTATCATGATCCTCAAATTCTGCCGATGTAAGGTTTATAAATGTACTATTGTTTGATATTGTTTACTTGAACATGTGTAACTATATTGTGATTTGTTGTTATTCAATTTGAGATTTGTTATCTCTTGGATTTTGATGTAGATGTTGTGAGTGTTTCTACTACCTATAATGCTACTAAGATGATATTGGATGACGATTTAATGGAGATAACTGCAAATAGAAATGGGTATGCTTCAAGTACTTTATTGGTGTTTAATATATATGAGGGTTTGAATTCATTTTAATTCACTAAATGCAAATGAAATACAAATCTTTTGGATTTTAAAGCTTTGACGATGATTTGGGACAACAAGTTGTTGGTTAGTCTATTTTTTGTGCGCTGGAGATGGAAAATGATGATCCGCTGAATGGGAACTTTGTTATACGTACAATTGAAGAAATCAGGACATTGGCTGAGGTGAATTATATAACTGTATATGCGACCATAAACTCATCCATAATTTGACAAAATTGCAAGTTGTTGAGGTTGACGAAAAATATTGGGCTTGATAATTCGTCGCTCTCACCTCTTGAAGCCATGGAAATTAAGGTTTTTTCGGAATGGATTGCATTGACTGGGGATGGTACAATTGGAGTTGATCAGGATAGATATCTCGAAGTAGATATTCCTGTTGATATTTTGTTGAGGTCTTTGGATGATCCAATCAAGGATATTGTTAATGAAACCTGTCAATTGAATGGAAATTTTGTTAATGTTGTGAGCTATCTTAAAGATCGTGCTATACTGGCACCGACTCTTGACGTTGTGGATAGCATAAATGAATATATGACTTCATTGAATTCAGGTGACTCAAAAACTTATTTGAGTTCGGATAGTGCATGCAAGTCAGATTCAAATGATGGTGTCTTGGCTGATGTTCACACTACGGAATTTCTTAATGGTATAAGGTGCTCGGGTGTCCCAAACCATCAATTATTATTGAAGGTTGGTACACCTGTTATGCTGCTCTGTAATATTGATCATTATCTTGGCCTTTGTAATGGTGCCCGAATGGTCATAACAAGACTTGGTACTCATGTGTTGCAAGCAAAGATCTTGAGTGGTAGTAACGCTGGACATGAAGTTCTAATTCCACGAATGTCGTTGACTCCATCTGATCCGAGATTGCTGTTTAAGTTTCAGAGAAGATAGTTCCTTTTGATTGTGTCATATGCAATGACAATTAATAAAAGTCAGGGACAATCACTCTCTCAAGTTGGTCTGCTGTTGAAAAAACCCGTGTCCATGACCAACTATATGTTGTTGTTTCACGTGTGAAGAGGCGTGGTGGTTTGAAAATCTTGGTTCATGATAAGGATACTCCACATGTTCGTTCAACTAAGAATGTTGTTTACAAGGAAGTCTCAAAATTTTTAGATTGTATTTGGATTTTTTAATATTTCCTTTGAATTTAATATCCAGTTTGAATAAAGTGTCTTATCCATGTGTTATGACTTTTCTCAATTTCTTACGTGTTAGGTCTCAAGTATATCAATAACAAGTTATGTGATGTCTTTAAAATTTCATTATTTGTGTTAACTAATTTAATTGAAATTCTTATGATTTATGGAAATATTTCACTATAATTTAGTTTATCTATTTAATTATGGATATATATATATATATATATATATTGCGTAATATGACAGGCCGCACTGCTAGTCTATTTATAATATTCAATAGGTTCTAACTACCACTTTTAATCTCAATAAATTTACAAATCTTGTAGGAAAACTCATACAAATTTTGAAGGATATCTAACTTTTTTCAAGTATATTATTCTAGAAAATAGTCCATTTAGAAACATATATGTACTTCTCAAATTGGATAGAAAATGATTCAAACATATATAAACTTTTGTGTAGAAATACAAACATACATAAACTTTCATAGGGGTCCTTGTGAAATTCCTGACTTTGTAACTGTTAATATACACATATGTGCACAATCGTGTTGATGAGTGATGGATTCAAACAATATTTCCTTTTGCAAAAATTCATGTGACATTTATGAGACGGAGCTTATATTGCAATCATCCATGTGTATCAATCAATAATCAATCCATACAAGACATTAAATACAATTTTTGGATTAACACAGTTAATGATTAGTCAACATATTAGTAAAATATTACTTTACTTCGAAAAATACTCCTTTTCTCCCGGGTAATTTTGCACACTTTCCTTTTCGGGATGTCCCGAGTAAATTTACACACCCCCGAAAAGGAAAGTAATTTTTACCAAATTATCCCTATAACTTAACATATTTACCTAATTGTCATTGGCTTAATAATTAATCCTAACACTAATCCTAATTACCTATCATGTTTATTGCCAACCCATTTTTATCACTCAAACCCTAACCTATGTCTCTAGAACACTATCGTATCTTCATTCTCTCAACCCTTATTTTTCATTCTCTCTCGTCTGTTCATTCTCTCCATCGGTGTTCATGGGAGATTTGAATGACTTTTTTGAGGTTTCCCCTTAAATCAAAGAAATAGCTCATGATTCGGAGGATTCTTTTGTTGCTTAGACTCAGTTGCTGGAGATAGGAGTAGATTCAGTCGATGATGGACTATATGTCGGAGATGGAGCCATCGGTTGTAGATCTGAGGCTGAGCCTTCTGCTCCAGGCGGCAAGATCCATCACAGTCCCGATTTACGAGCTTGGATCCTTCAGTTCCTCTCGATTTGGGCTCCACTAGTTAAAAAGGTTCATGTATTCTATTCCCACCTTTTTTGTGCTTGTTTTGTGCTAGTTAAAAAGGTTCATGTATTCTATTCCCACCTTTTTTGTGCTTGTTTTGCTGGTTGGTGCCCTTGTGTGGGCTTATTAACTGTTGATTTGCTGGATGAATATGTCCCTATGTGAATGTCTGGTTTCATTGATGAATCTGCCCCTGGTTGGTGCCCCTGTGTGAATGTTTGGTTTCATTGATGAATCTGCTACTGTTCGTAGGGTTTAAAATGATTGTGTGATGTTAATCTAAACTGTTTGGTTGGTGATTAAACCCATGTGTGAGTTTAAAATGATTGGTGCTTGTTTATCTAAACTGTTTGGTTGGTGATTAAACTCCTGTGTGATTTTAAAATGATTGTGTGATGTTTGTCTAAACTGTTTGATGAGCCCTGAGACATAATGATCAGCCCAGTGATGAAATTGATTTGAGGGCCAAGTTTTGTTAACAACAAATTGTTAATGAAGCTTGTACTAATATAAAACCAAAAAATACACAATTTTCCAATGTTTATGGCTTAAGCAAAACACATCTACATGATGTTTATGCTATAAACAAAGGATGATGTACAAAAAGCATTCCCATAGTACCCTAATTATAACCTAAGACAACCATTATTTCTGGAATCCCATAGCTTACATTTGTCTGTTGTAATGCTAGAAGGTGTTCTATTGCTTATCTTACAACTCCCTCTTCAACTTTTAGAGTGATTGAGAGTATGCCCTGACTTGTAAGGTGATCTTTTCCCAAATGGGGCAGCTTGTAGTTGTTGTGTCCAAGCTGGGTCATAATTTCTATAAGGCATGCTTGCAAGCTCAGAAACACACTATTGATCTTGCTTGGTTCCAACTGCGCATATGTCGTTGTAACATTCACGACCAAATCCTCCACATTATAAGAGGCAGTTTCAATTTGAAGAGACTGAGTAGCCTTGAAAAAGCCCAAGTCTAGAATGTTTGTATCAGGAGAATTAGGCGATTGAAACATTAATTCAATGTTAAAGCCATTAACATTAGTTGTCTCTCTGAAATCTGAGTCTATGTCACTGATGTGTGGTCTTGCATTGTCTTGTTGTATTATTATGTGTCTGGTGCCTGTTTCTAACCATTTTTGCATGATTGCTGGTATGATCTAAAAAAAAGCATAGAATGACCATAATCCATTTTTCAAACAAGGCAAATTTTGAAAATGGAAAAAAAAAAAGAAACACCAGTCTACAATGTCACCATTGCAGCCCTCATAGTGAGATATGAGGCATTTAGGTGACTTGTGAGCTGGTATTGGCTAAATGATGAATTTATTCTGATAGCAAAAAAAAAATTGAGAAAATAAGTGCATAAATATAGTAAACCTGATGCAATATGCAGTCTTTTATGACCTCTTTGTTGATCGTGTCAATTGGTTTAGTAACCAAAGTCCCTTTGACCCAATTAACGCTGTTACGAAGGGCTGGTTCTTGTTTTGTGAATGGAAAAATACCGATTTTTCCATCGAACAATAGAGCTCCCTCGGCAGAATATTGAGGTCGAGCAACGGCACACATGAACATAACTTTCGTTATGAACCGTTTGCTCTTGCAAGACCTATATACGTCATCTTTTTCTTCTAACTTGTACGTCCTCTCTGTGGCCTGTTGCATAAAAAACCATTTTTCGTCTATGTGAACAATATTATGCATAGTTTTAAACTTTATTTTTTTGGCTGATGTGTCAAACTGTAAATGGCTCAGACTGAATTTTAACCTTTCTACCTTGTTTGTATTGGTTAAAGTTGGTTTGACAGCGTTTGTGTGGGGTTTTATCACCCCAGTTTTTACCCACCTCCAAACTGAACTTTTGGAGGTACTAAACTCCTTTGCTAACCTTCTTATGTTACCCCGTCGACAAAACGGTATTGCTTTGAATTTTGATGAATCTATAGACATTGGACCAGGTCTGTTTGTTCTTGTTGACTGTAAAAAAACCACGGGTAACCCCTGCTTAATTTGTTTTTTTGCAGTTGCCCAAATGTAATGGATCGTCCGGCGACTAACTCCAAATGATGTAGCCATCGACTAGATCTTGCCATGGTGGACTACCTCGTCCCTGTTGTTGGCTAACAGATACTGCGCGATCCGATTACGGTCTGATGGGGACAAATGTGGTCCCCTTCTAGTGTTCGTCATATTTGTAATTTTTGTTTGTTGGTTGTTGAACAATAAATATAGGTGTAAATACTGACTGATCAACATTTATAGAAGGGTGTATGTTTGAATTTTGATGTTTTAGGAGGGAGATTTGATCAGAATTTATAGTAGGGTGTATGTTTTCATTTTGATGTTTTAGGAGGGAGATTTGAATTTACTGTACAACAGCTCCCTCTTGGTTTAAAAAATCAGGATTTTTAATACTCTAATCAGAATTTAATTATTCTTAATTATGGTTGACTTTTCAAATCAAAAAGAAAAAAATAACATTTTCTTATTCCACGTGCCGGGAAGAGTGTGCAAAATTGACAGAGGGAGTATTAATTTTCATTGTAAAATATTGTCTTTTTAGAAAGTATTACTTAATATTATTAAAACGATTCAAAATATTACTTTTCATTTTAAAAATTATTCTTATTACTTAAAAATATTTTTTATTATTTCTTTCAAAACTTGTACAAAGTATTACTTTTACTTTTAAAATAGTATTTTACTTCTGTAATGTTTAATTAACAATTTGAAAAGTGTTACATTTAGTGTTGAAAACATCTTTGTATTTTGAAATAACTATTTACTAATTTCTCTAGCTAAAACTAGTTTAATTTCTTGTTCATATATGACAAGCTTATGTATGTATATGTTCATTAGCATGCTTTTTGAAGTATTCATGCTTAATCTGAAATATTTTAGAAATAATGTAAAATTTCCTTTCCCAATGGAAGCCAAATTGTCGGAACTTCGAGACAATCTGAATGTTGGGTGTCGGTCAGTATACATAGCATCTATCTTAACTATTACAGAGTATATACCTAGATACATGTAACTAGGAAAGCTCATAAAATAAAATAGCAGAAGATGATAAGAAGAGAGGTCACCAAAAAGATCCAACATATGGATCTGAAAGGAGTGTTGAGGGCCAACTCAGCAAGCACTTGGTTCAGTCCCCTTTTCGCGTCCACAAAACACACAAGCACACGTCCTCCGGTGGTGGCACCAAAGGAGCCCACAGAAGCCACAGTAAGCACATCTCTCACCCAAAACCCCAGATCAAACAACACAGATCACACACAAGGAACCGAGTCAGTTTCTCAACACATGTTTAACTGACTCGGGAAGGCACAAGACTCACTCACTCCTCAGTTTTTCCCACACACAGAGAATATCAAGGAAACCCCTAACTTTTACTTTTACCCCCTCAATCCTCCTCTCTCTCATCAAGCCAACCACAAATATATAAGGATCGAGCTCCGACCAAGGACAACCAGAACAGACACAAGGACAGAGGTGGTGGTGGTGCGCGGCCATGGCAGGCAACGTTGTACAAACACTGTACTGGAGAGAGAGAAAGAAAAGGCAACGTCGCGGGGAGAGAGAATGTGGAGATAGGGTTTGAGAGAAGATCAGCGAGGATGATATATATATATATATATATATATATATATATATATATATAGCAACCAAGGGCCAAGATCTGGGGAATTTGAATGGAGGGCTGCGATTAAAGATTAACATTAGTAAGAGGGTGGATCAAGGATCAAGGCCTGGGCTTCTCTATAGGGCTTCAACTTTGGGCCGCCAAGGATTAAGCAAAAAAGGCCCAACTCTAACATACAAAGTCTGGCCCACATATGCTAACACTGAACTTCTCATTCTCACTATTCTATCGTACATACTAACATAATGTATAACAATATATGACATTTCGAAAAAAAAAATCAATATTGTTATTATCTTTTTATTTTTTAAAGTGCGTCACAGGTAATCCACTAATTTGTATGAAAATAAATTACAATTCACCTCTCAGCCTGTAATCGAAGTCTTGGTCTTTCAACGATAACTTCCATGGATCTTACTTTGTCATCCCCTAGTCTTTTAAGGTTCGAACAATTTTTGATCCTTTAAGGAAAACAACTTTGTCTTTCAAGGTAAAACAGTTGTCCAACCTTTTAGGGATACAGACACATCAAACTGTGTTTACAAGTTGGTTTTTAATGTATTTAATTGAGATATATAGGACTTATAATTATTTATGAAATCTTTGCTGCAAGAGTGAAGTGTCTTGTGAAATTCACAAGTGGCTTGAACTCGAAATCTTAAACTGTGTTGTGGTCTCACGCTTTCCTCAAGAGTGTGGATCTTCATTTTATAGAGTTTTGTTCAAAATTGAGATAGTTTGATGAAATCTCTATTTCAATTAACACTATAGATCTAATGAACAAACGTCTCCTTAAATCCTTTAATTTCAAGAGTTGTCAATATACCATAAGGATTCCCTAAAATGTGGTCATTGTACATTCTATAAAAGTTATAGATGTAGTCTTGTTAGTGTTTTAGTGTTGATAGTTTTTGATTGGTTGACGAGTCTTGAGTCAAATGATCATACGATTCGCTGACTCATAGATAAGTGTTCATCGTATGATCAAATACATCATCAATCAGCGACTCATCCCTTTTGTTTTGCTTAGAAATTTTAATAGTTTTTCAAGATTGTTGTCAACTATTAGTTCTTTTCGTAGTTCAATCGTCTCTACATAGTTCTTTGCACTTTCACAACCAAAATATATAAACTATTACCTACTAGTTGATACTTCTAAGTACAAAGAGTGCACTTTAAATAATAAATTTTAGGGAAAAAGAGTTTTTAATGGACTTTACATCTTCTACCTTTCACATTTTGTTTGTTAGTCCTTCATGTTTAAAAAACTCTATTTTTTGGTCCATTTACAATATTTTTTTTATAGGAAATGGGTTAAATGATTTTTTTTAAAACATAGATGACTAAAAAACGAAAGGTGAAAGACGATGAAAAAATATTTTTTTCCACAATTCTATAGTTGACTTATATTTATAGGAACTATCATATGTATTGACCGATCCTAGCTTACGAATGTCAGTTGTTCTGCTATTAACATTATCAAAATCTAGCTTAACTTTAAAAAAAAAATCCTATTTTAAACTAGTATTTAGGCTTCTTTTTTTGACAAATATTATAGTTAAAATAAAAGGATTTTTAAACAACTTTTTTGATTAATGCCATGTCTCATGTGACCTGAAATTGTCAGTTAAAGTTTAAAAAACAAGAATAATTTTATTTGTTGTCCAAAGAAATGCATAACATCAATGCCTATTGGGCTCTCTAAAACGACGAAAGGCCCAATAGAGATTGTATTAAAGTTGGAAGCCCACACCTTAAGCCCAAACACTTTTGCATCTTATCACCTTAAATTTGAATCACAGTCTATCACGAATAATAAAACAGTGAGTTGTCTTCCGTTTTGAGTTAAGTACATTCAAATTCATTTGGAGAGCAAAAGAAGGATTAAAAAATTGGGCAAAGCTTGAATTAAAAAATAATAATAATAAAAGAAGAAGAAGAAGAAAGTCTCTTGTAAAACTGTTTTTGTGTGACAGTCATTACTCAAATTTCTTTATGATAAACTTTTCTCTCTAAATCTAATATATTGGAGCTTCCTCTCATGGGATGTGATTAATTTCATCTAAGTTTTGTGATAAAATAATATAAATAATTTATTTATTTTCTATTGAAGAGTTATCTATAAGTCCTATACTTATAATCTTGTTTCCTTTCAAAGTTCCAAATCCAAGAGGTTGGACTATTTATTGACCAAGGATTGAAATTCATACATTTACACCTGTTCCATATTACAGAAATTTTCTTGTGGATAGCTTTGGCCACTTTGAAATCTCATTCCTTAACAAGAAGTAATGGAAAGCTCTTTATCTATCCCATAGTAGATTAGCTATTTTGTTAAACAAAACAAACAAACAAAAGTAATTAAAACTATATAGAATCCTCCCACTAAAATATTTCTTTCTCTTGATGTGTGGATTGTCCAAATGGCAGTCTATGCTTTATTCATGCTACTCTCTTGCCTTATCAAGAGTAAATGTAACATTCTTTAGAGAGGGTTAACCATAGAATAAAATGCAAAATTTTGAAGATTATACATTTACAACAGCGTACTAGAACTAGATCATTATTAGAACTAGATTTTGATACAATTTCTGCACATATTTGATAAGTAGGAAAATGTGTACATATATAATGATTTGAGTGGTTTTAATGATAAAAATGTTATGTGCATAATGTATTTTCTACGTAATGATATTTCGTACTCAAATATTATGACTTGTGTATTTTATGTGATTTATAAGTTTATTAGAGCTAAGTTGTAGTAGATGGAGCGGAATCAGACCAGAGTAAAGTGCAGATTGGGCCAGAATCGATGAAATAGGACTACACCAAGTGAACACTGAATACAATGATTACACAGTGCAGAATCAGAATTCAAGATTTTGACTTGAAACCAAAGATTTAAGGCTAGTAACTCATTCTCATACGTATTAAAAAGGCTAAAACCCTAGAGAAGTGGAGGAGGATGCCCGTGAGAGTAGAGATTCACACTTACACTACTTTTATCTTTAGTTTTATTTAGTTTTCAAGTATGGAGATTCTTCAAGACATCAACATGTTTGGATAGAAGTTTTATTCATTCAATTTGAGGGGAATTTTGAACTCATCTTTATTAGTATGTGATTGTTTCTAGTGATGTTTAATTTAGTTTGCTTTCCAGAGTTGCTATGTATTATCTGTTTTACATATTTATGGTTTATGAATGTTTGATAAAGTGTGGTCAGCTTTGTTGAATGCTTTGTATTGAATGTTTTGTACGTCTATTGTTAGAATAGATGCTAATAATCTGTAATTGTTGCAGTCATTGAATCATTAGTGGCAATTGATTCAATCAGGATAGCACAGGTTAAAATTAAACGGGTCGAACGTTTCGCTGCTGCTTGGTTTGGCCTGTTGTCCGAGAGTTCAATGTTTTTGGTAAATTAAATTTAGAGATCGTACCTATTAGGTTGTTTATCAATTAGAATCAATTGTGATCGAATCTTTAATTGAATACACCGTAAGGGATGACATGAATAATTAATATTCAAAGGATGAAAATTTCAGGGTAAACTAAATTAACATTGCATCCTATCATAATAAGAAGAAAGTGAGTGATACCTGAATTGAAAACTAGATGAGCTTTTGTAATTTGATTGTATCTTTATTTTGCTTAGTAATTAATTGATTAGTTTTAGATAGTTTCATTCCAAAACCTCCTTTATTTGTTACTTTGATTTAGTACGTTAGCAATTAATTGATTTTTCTGCTCTTATATAATCGATCCATATTTATCGTTATCGTAAACAAATGGAGGAAAAGAAATTTATTTTTGGGTGCTTAGACAACACATCAATATTACAGTTTCACATATTAATAGGAATACTTCCCCGATGATTTTTTCCCCATACAAGAAAACAATCTTTAAAGTTGTGATTTAAATTACTAATTATTTGAGTCGAGGTGATTTCCACAAATGACCAGTAAGAAGTTTTCTTGGGTAATGAAATAATGTAAATACAGTGTATAATATTAGATTTTCTGGGCTGAGTCCAAACCTTTCATGTCGTACAGGGATTGGCCCAAATCCGCCTTAATTCCAGGCCCATGTAGCAAAAAGTATCAAAAATTCTTCAAGTACACATACTTTATTTATTTTGACTTTTTACTAGTCTTTATTTTTTGTTTCCTGTTTTTAGAAGCTGTGGGATGAAAGTTAGTAAAGAGTAGAAAAAATGTGTGATTCAAATTCAAATTTTAATTATCACAATGTACACATATATAAAGGTGATGTATCTTTATTTCATTTGTATTTTCTAAACCATTTTGATGGTCTAAATTGATTTTTAGGTAAGTTGTCAAACTTGTAGTTTGAAAATATCTCTGGTCTTTTATTAGATATTAAAAATAATAAACAAAAATTATGTGTTCTCTTTTTTAGATATAATTAAATGATAAATAAGACATGAATTCGAATTTGGGGTGAAATAACTTTTTATCATTTCTAATGTTGGACCTTGATAGTCAAATCTTGATTTGTTATCTTCAAATTATTCATACATAGACTTGGAATTAAATTAAAAAAAAAAAAAGGATTCTCGTATATAGTATCTTATCCATATGAAGATATTATTTTCTTTATATTTTTGTTTGATTGATGTAACTTACAAAATGACAAAAGAGTGATGAACATTCAATTTAAAGCATTTATCTTCATTCATCATCATGGATGATGGATCCATGATTACTTTGCTCCTACACCCCCCCCCCCCCTGCATTTATCTTCATTCATCATCATAATATGATAACATGCCAATTTTTATTAAATTCTTTTTGGTTGCTTGTAACTTCAATTTTGGCTAAAGTGATAGGGCTCATAATACCCTATTTTATAAAAAAAAAATGGCTCCTTGGAATAATCATGTCTGGTCCACTCTGATGGTTGTCATTCTAAATTATAAATTACCCATATTTTTAAGGGACCCCTACCAAAACTATACAAAAATTAAAATGAAATGACAATTGTACACAATTATATTTTTTTATATCCAAAACTACACAATTGAAATATTTTTTTTACCAAACTACACACTTTTTTAACCCAACCCACCCCCTCTACTAATTTCGTACCGTTTGGGCTTCATTTTTAACGGTAAATCACATCAGATTAGTTGTCTTCGAAAACTTTTTGAATTAAAATTTTGATCTGTTTTTTAAAAAAAAATGTACAAAATTGACTCAATTTCCCTAATTTTGACTGCCCCTTTCTCAAAAATTTTCCCCCAAAATTACTGCACTATTCCCTTCCCCACGAAATCCCCTCGCCACGAAATTCTTACGGCCGCACGAAATTGCAGCCTCCGCCGTCGGCAAATAGAGTGCGAAACTTGGCCTCCCCGCCGCTGTAGAGTGTTGCCGCAGTGAATGGAGTTGCCTGAACAAGTAAGTTTCTCTAAACTGGAGGAATTTGTTGCAATATGCAGAATTTGATTTGGCTTTGTGTGTTATTCGATTTGGATCTGATAATTTTGGCACGAACTGTGGCTGTTTTTGTCCACGAAATTGGGTGGCTGTATCGACGAAATTTGGTTGTGTTTCCACAAAATGTTGCTGTGTTTTACCACGAAAATGCTTACAATCTTTCCACGAAATTAGGTACAAAGAGGGCACGAAATTAGGCAGGAAAATGTTAACGAAATTGGTCACGTAATTAGGATGAAACTATTGTGATATTTTAATACGAAATTGGCACGAAATTGATCGGGTTATTCCTCACGTATTTGGGCACGAAATTAAATTGATTGCGCACGAAATTACTTACGAATTTAGGCATGTAAATTCCTAGGTTGGCTTAATTTCGTGGATAAAGAAACCACGAAATAGAACACGAAATTATTTAAGCCCAGTCGAATTTCGTGGAAAAATATCCACGAAATTTTACACGAAATTGTTTGATTTCGTTAATTTCGTGGCTAAAGTATCACGAAATTTTACACGAAATTGCCACGAAATTCATCACGAAATTAGCACTAAAATGATGCTAGGTTTGCTTAATTTCGTGGGTGGCATCCCCACGAAATTGTACACGAAATTGACTTATTTGTTTCATTTCGTGGCTAATATAAATTCGAAATGGTACACTAATTTCGTGGCTAGCTAATTTCTTTAATTTCGTGGCTAGCTAATTTGGCTGGCTAATTTCTTTAATTTCGTGGGTAGCTAATTTTCGTGGCTATTCGCAATGTTACACGAAATTGACTTATGTCTTTAATTTCGTGGCTATTTCATATATGTTATTTATGTTATTGCCTAAATTAGCCACGAAATTAGCCACGAAATGAGCCACGAAAATAGCCAAAATTTGCCGCGAAATTTTGTTTATGTTTATTATTGCAGGAAATAATTTTGGACGAAATATATTTATTAATTTTACAAGAAATAATTTCGTGTATGTTTTTACTCTATGAACTATGTTTTGTAATTTCTTGTATGTTTAACGAAATTATTCCACTACATATTAGCTCAATAAAATTTAGGGTTGAATAGTTGAATAATGCAGTACTAAAATTTTGTGTATATGTGTATTTAACTTAAAATTTTGATTTGTCTATGCTAGTTAATAATCATATTTTCTTTTGATCAACTATTTGTTAGTTTGTGATTATTGTTATATATTATTATTCCAGGATATTGTATGGGTCCGTCGTGCCACTCAAGGCCGTATGGCGTATATCAATGGTTATTGTCGGCTCAGTTTATTGGAGGATATTAAGACGGAGTTGTTAGCGGTAGGTAGGGAGTGCCTCCGTCGATTTACGACGACATCATTCGACCATCTACTCTTTTGGATGACCGATTTTGAGCAATGCAAGGATTTTTTGCATGTTCTCATGACTCGTGAGGTGCGACCTGCTCATGGATCGCCCGAGTATGAGCGATGGTTTTGCATTGGCCGGAACCGTATTTGTAAATTCTCGAAGAGGGAGTTTGCACTCATTACTGGCTTGAGATTTGGTGACTCCACTTTCGATCCAACTTTGCAGCACATTCCACCGACTGGTGGGATTTATGACAGAGTTGTTGCTGGTGATGCTCGGTTGATAGTCTCATCCCTCCGTCAGCGCTTTGTAGATGGAGAGTTTCGAGAGAACGCTGAGGATGCTCTGTGGATTGCCAAGATTCTTGTCTTATACTGTATTTTACTCGGGTGCGACATAGGGAAGACTAAAGTCGGGTTGTGGGTCTGGGTTTTGGTGGAGCAAGACGATATGTGGGAGAGATTTCCTTGGGGAAAGTTTTCTTTCCTCACTTTGTGCAGACACATGGATAGTATTCCACATACTATTCCATCTTTGACGGGGAAACAAACATTCACTTACCATTTCTACGGTTTTTCTACCTCTCTACTGGTTAGTGATTTTTTCATGATTTAATTTTGTTAAAAAATATTTATCGACATTTCGAGTAGTATTAGATGTAATGTGCAGATTTGGGCATACGAGACCATACCTGCGACAGGTAAATTTGCGGGCCGTCGACTGGATAACTCACCAGTTATGCCTCGTTGTTTGAAGTGGTCTATGAAGAGGTCGAGCTGCGATGTGGCCCAAAAATTGAGTAAGGAGGTAAATTGTTTGTTTGCCATCATTGAGATTTTTCAAGTATTATGTGCAGAAATTTTTGTTTTTATTATATGTTATCTGATTGCATGTAGTTTGTTTTGAGTATCTTGAGCCCACCACTGATGAGAGTCGCATGCCGTACTGGTAGTTCATCGATGCCGAGTTATCTGATGGTGTCCAGCTTCCTGAGCAGCGACGTGGCCGTAAGCCGGCTAGGGTCCGGGATTCAGGCCGAGTAGGTGGTGACACTAGTGGTGCAGCTACGATGCCATCAGAGACTGGTCCTAACCATGTGAGGCCAATTCGATCTAGACGGGTGACGACAAGAGCTACGACCCGTTCGTCCACTCAGTCGATGATGATGTACAGGATGTGTGCAGAGACGGCGGGTCGTCAACAGATGTCTCGGAGCATGGGAACAACATGTCTGGGTATGGCTACCGACATGACGGGTACACACACCCACATTCTCCATATCACCCATCAGATGCTCCGGCACCATCCGTACCTCCCGCATCTGCAGGCTACAACGATCTACTTGACCGTTTCACTGGTGTCATCGATGATCGTTTTAGTCATATGCAGTCCCATTTGGAGGAGGTTATCAGGGATGAGCATGACCGCTTGGAGAGACAGATTCCTGGGATGATTCAGACGTAGTTTGAGCGATTCTTCTCATTCAATTACGAGTCATCTTCTCCATATCAGCAGCACAGCAATTCTGCATTCGAGGGAGAGGCTCCTATCGGTGGTGGATATGGATCTCCATACGGAGCACAACATTATGATCCTCCTGCTTCAGGACCGTGGGCACCATGCCCCGAGGCACATCATTTCCCAAAGAGTCGTGCAGACACACCTGTTTTCGATCCGAGCTCTGTTGTGGTTCCATTTATGACCACTGGATCCGACACACCTACAGGAGATGTCCCACCGATGGAGGAGTTTGGTAGTGGCAAGGGCGCCACTTCGTCATCATTCCATTTCGGGGGGATTCCTGATGCCAGTGGTGCCGGCATACGAGAGATACGTCAGAGGCCCCCTTTTCGTTATCTTCAGAGTCCGTGGTTAGTGCCCCTGAAACGAAGGTTGGATTGCTCGATGGAGGAGTTCAGATTGTGGCTGGAACTTGGGGATTACGCGGATAAGTAAGTAATTATTTCCACTGAAGTCATGTTTTTTTTTAATTATTGATTACAGTTTGTTTAAACTGTTGTGACATATTTTATTTCATTGACTACAGGCGTAATGTCGGGGTCGGATACCCAGTAGGACCTTCATTCTTCGTCCCGATTCTTGATCCACAGTCTATGCTCGATAGAGAGGTACTAATCTATCCAATCTTTTGAATTATCCAAAATAATATGTACCAATTTGGTGTAACACTTTTAGTGTTTTATACATGCAGGTGTTGGATGTCTATCTCGCTATTATGCAGAGTCAGCCAAAGTATCTTCACATCAGAGTGACTCGAGAGCTGCGGGGCAAAACAGCTATTCTGGACTGTACCTTTAATGTATGTATTGTACCGACTGTAGCTTAATTTTTCAATTAAGTTGGGCTGTATATTGAACTGTAATCTACTTTGACAGGAGATATGCAAGGAGATTTGGAAAAGCAAATATGGGAGTAATCCTCCTCGGGAAATATATGTGGAAGAGATGAATGACTCATTCTTGTCTGATGATCTGGACAAATTGAGTGCATATGTTTTTTGTGACAGGCCCAAGTGGACTAATTTGGAGCCCTGGTGGGACTTGGACAAGGTATGACTCAATTTGTCCACCATTCTATTTATATAACAAGCATTCACATACATCTATTTGAGAAACGTATTTGATGGTGCAGATTTATTTAATCCTCAATCTTGACTCTCATTGGGTGGCTGCTGAGATTGATTTGATACAAAAAACTCACATTGATGGACAATCTGAAACATCAGTGGAACGATGACATAGAAGAGCTCCGTCGAAAGCAAACAATGCATATCCGAAAGATCTTCCATCGACTGCTGGATCATGTAGGTTATTATGGGAAGCTGGAGTACTTCTCATATACCCCCAATCAGTTATTTCTGAAGAGTCTACCGTCACGGTTGTGCTATAGACAGGAGGATCCGACGAGCTGTGGTGTTTATGCACTTTATGCGATAAAGAGTTGCATATCGGGTCGATTTCCACATCCTGATATCATGAAGGGTGTTTTGATGATGTGGAATGATTTGGCTCATACCTTGTATATGTAGTCGGCTGATGCTGACACTATTCAGCCAGATGAGTTTGTATTTCCCACACCTGTTAGGTCTGGATAGTATTTGAGAGTACTGTTAGCTATGGATTGTATTTGAAAGGACTGTTACTTATAGATATTATTTCCAATCTTTGTTGACTCTCTTTCTTGAACTTCCACTTTTCATGAAATCTTTGCATTACCACCCAGTTCATTGCTTGGTTTTTCATGGAGTATTTTGATAAATGATGTTGGCTTACGATATAAGAGTTGCATATCAATTTGCATACAAATTCTCCAAAAACAGATAAGGAAATTCATTCATCATGCAACCTAGTTACATTTTTGTAGAGTGGACACTTTTTTCTGTTATGGCTTTCTGATTTACAAAGTGAACATCTATACTTTTTCCGTGTGGTGCCATGAGCATTTGTTGCTGTTTCATTACTGTTCGGAGGATCCGGGCCCATTCCAGCAGGGACTGTGTTGCGAGATCCACTAGCTCCATGACCACTTGAGGGAATTCGTTTGCCTTTTGGGCGCCCAGCTTGTTTTGGTTTATCAGGGGGATAACAAACTTCTTTGACTACGTTATCTGAAACTACCCAATCTTGTGGTTCTGGTACATGATTCACCTCACCTGACCACATCCCAAGCAACGAACTGGTCGAGTAAAATGGTGCAACATACGAAGTGACTGAGTCTCTTGAGAAACTGATACATTCACAAACTAGATCGGTTAGGTAAATATAATACTAAAGCAAATACGAGAGTTCTAATAGAAAAAAAATGATACCTGATGGCGGCACATGCATGAGCACATGGAGTCAAATCAGCTTGGAAAATCTCACATGTGCATAACCGATGTCCAATGTCTACGAGATGAATCTTGCGGTCATCCGTGACTTTGTATTTGTGGGTTGCAAGTTGACTAACTTGCATACAACGTCCCTGTTTAACATATTCCAACAACCTTTCATGCACAAAGTTCGTTAATGTATGTTCCCTTCCTCTAGCAGCCGTTCTCCTCTCGTATAACCATTTTTCTGTTACCCGTCGACTGCATTCGAGAAAAGAACAAACTAGAAGTTTTCGACCCCAAAGTAGACGACTGTTCCATGTCTCCGCGGCATTAGATGTCATGAAATTAAATCGTTGCACGGGACATTTAGCTCGGGCCCACCTTTTTTGTTTTGTTGTCTCCAAAGTATCTAGTGCACCTTTTATATTAGTGCTCTGAATGGCGGCCATGTATCTGCAACAAATATACATTATAATTAATACATTGAAACTAGATATTGGTTCAAATTTATACAATACCTTTCAAACTCAGTGGTCTGGTAACAATATGCTGCCCGGTTGAAAAGACCAACTAAATGCGATCCATGTTTAGCCAGATTTTGTTGTAAGTGGAAACAGCAAAGACCATGAGATGCATCTGGGTATACAGATTTAATGGCATTGGTGATGCTTTTGTGTTGATCTGAAACAATAAACAATTGATCCCGACAACCAAACGCTTCCCGCAAATGAGTGAAAAACCAATGCCATGATTCATCGTTTTCAATATCGCCGATCCCTGTTGCTAGTGGAAATATCTGTTCGTTACCATCTTTCGTCACCGACACAAATCCAATGCCTCTATACTGCCCTTTCAGATGAAAACCATCGACCACTATAACAGGGCGTGAATATTGTTTAAATCCCATAATAGAGGCCGCTAAGGCGAAGAACGCATACTTGAATTGATCTTCTCTGTTTTTTTCCAGAGCTGTGTAGGAACCGGGATTGGAAACCTTCAAGACCTCTAGGTATTTAGGAATCATTGAAAATGACTTTTTTAGATCGCCGTAAGCAAGACACATTGCATGATGTTTAGCGCTGAGTGCAACCCTATAACTAACGTGTACTCCATATCGTTGGTTCATGTCTTCAATGATGCCCCTCGGAACAAGGTTGTAATTTTCTCTCCGTAGTGTGTCAACATAATACTCACCGATTGTATTCGATCGAACCTTCATTGGAGCACGCCGATTCAAGTCAGACTCACTCACATGTGTGCGGCAAAACAATTTTCGCAATCTTCCAGATCCCGTATTTCTCATAAGCGTTGAGCATAAACTGACAGGTTGTGTGTACACACTTCAATGTCCATCTGTATTTATCTGAAAGCTCAACACGGTAGTCGACATGATTCTCTAAATGGTATAACCCAACCACCTTCTTCAAATCATTTTTGTTCTGAAAACCAGATCCTTTTTGTAGTCTATGACGATCCATCTCGGAATGACACAACATATTACCACCCGGCTCATTGAAGAATGGAATCTCAGGAATGTACCAATCTAGTTGTGGACCAAGAGAAGTCGTACACTCTTCCACAGGATTTACTGTGGGGTTACCCCAAACGAAAGCGAAGAAATCACGATAGGCATCATGTTGGTCATTATCCAACACTGCTAACTCCTCTTCGTCCAAAATAAAATCTTCATTTATCTGAATAGTTTGGCCGCGATCGTCTTGTTCGTCGATGTGATCTACCAAATTTAGATAAAAATTAACAATTTACGTTCAACAGTAAAACCAGTACATGTTAATACATGAATAAGAGAACAATACCTGTTCGATCATATGCATTCACAGCATCCGTGTGAATTATGTGCCCGGCTTCCTCGTTCTCTGTTTCTTCATTTTGTCGAACACCAATAGGAGATAAATTTAAGTCGATATTATCAAAGTCAACACGACCAGAAGTTGGAGATGGGAAAAAACCCCGCTCGTTTGTGTAGTTCGAAGCTCTTCTCGTGATGTTATTTTCATTCGGTATTCCCCATGATACACCAAAGACTTCATCATTTTGCATTCCAATTGGAACATTAGAAAAAAGCAAATTTGGTGTGGTATTGTCTTCCAAATGGCTCAAATCTACATGATAATCAAAAGTCGAAAACAATTGACCATGTCCAACATTACTTTCATCAAAGGCAGTCCCTTCATCTCGATGTGAAGATCCAACATTAAAAATTGTCGAATCCATCCGACTGTGAATAGGAATTTCAGTTGTTGATCCTTCACCTCTTGCAGAAATTCCGAGATTTAATCTTCTCAAAGAAACAAAAACAACTAGATCTTCATCAATAATGGACAATATGGTTGACAAATCAGAATCATTTTTTATCATTATCTTTTTCACTCTTCCATTTATGTCAACTAGTGTGTGGAACACATATGCCCAAGAATTAATGTCCTCCATCGCCAGATCATGAATTACAAATAATAGATCATCAAATGTCATTCTTTGCAGGTTCAACAGACCTTTTCTACCGTTTTGATAATCCATACATTGCCATAAACCACCATACCAAACCACAACAGACATGTTTGGCCTTTCTTAATAAACTGCAGTTCAAAATATAATAATAAATTTACAAATTATTAATATTTACAACATCAAATGCAAATGAAAACTAAAAGTAAAAATGCATATAAATATATAAAATCATGACATTAAATAATAATCGAACTACTGAAAAAAATATTTGTCATCTAATTTTGTGAGTTGTAATAATTCTACAATTTACATATTTCATGGCATATAAATCATAATTTTTTATGGAACAAACATAAAAATATAAACTAATGGAATGTTTAATAACATAATGAAATGTTTAATCATAATTTCGTGTGAATTTCCTCGATCTATTAATGTCATTATTGTATTAATATTTGTAGCCAATTTCGTGGAACTATTAATGTCTCACGAAATTAAAATAATAGATTATGTAATCAATATTTCGTGCCAATTTCGTGTAACTATTAAAGTCGTACGAAATTAAAATAATAGATTATTTAATCAATATTTCGTTCCAATTTCGTGGAGCTATTAATGTCTCACGAAAATAAAATCAATATAACCTAATAAATAATATTATATTATATGTAAATATTACTCTAATTTCGTGGCCAGTAAAATTCGTGGACAAGCATCTAACTAACAATAAATATTATATTATATAATATAAGCATGCAAATTCGTGGCTAAGCATGTAACTAATAAATATTATATACATAAGCATGAAATTTCGTGGCTAATTCGTGACAAGCCTACAATTTCGTGGCTAAGCATTAACTAATAAATATTATATTATATATAATATGAGCATGCAAATACGTGGCTAAGCATTAACTAATAAATATTATATTATATTATATTATATATAATATGAGCATGCAATTTAGTGGCTAATTGTGGATTGTCATGTGGAGTGACATGCAATACTAATATAATATTTATTATATATCCAACTTTAATGAATGAATATTATATTATATATCAATGTAAGCAATAGTGGCATGCAATTTCGTGCCTAAATTCGTGGGTGGTATGCAATTTCGTGGCATTACTTCATTATACTAAATACATATAATTTCGTAGAATGTTTATTATTTCGTGGCAAATTTCGTGGCTATTTTCGTGGCATGTATATTATTTTCGTGAATGAATATTATATTATATATCAATGTAAGCAAGAGTGGCATGCAATTTCGTGCCTAAATTCGTGGGTGGCATGCAATTTCGTGGCATTACTTCATTATACTAAATACATATAATTTCGTGGAATGGTTATTATTTCGTGGCAAATTTCGTGGCTATATTCGTGGCATGTATATTATTTTCATGGGTTGTGCGTGACATATATTTTATTTCGTGGCAATTATAAACCAATATATAAATAAAATTTAACAAAATAACATACCTCTAACAATAATCAACGAAATTCTTCAAATACATCAACGAAATTGAAAGATGCTTCCACGAAATTCTCCAAAATACTCGAAATTCCCACGATAATTAATAGAACATTCTTCTATACCCACAAAAATTGCAAGAAATTGATCAAAGCACCCACAAAAATTCAACGAAATTTAATTTAACAATTAAACCTCCCACGAATTTCTCTCTAAAACTTATTTTTCATTACATTTCAATGCGAGTGTGAGTTCTTTATAATGGTAATCCAACAAATACTGTATTCATGTGAAGGAAAAAAACAAACGTATGTCATATCACTCCAATTTTTTTCGGTGCTTTTTCAGACGGTTTCAGTGCTTTTTTAGACGGTTGAGTCACGGTTGTTGACTCAAATAGAGAAAATGTGTAGTTTGGTAATTCCAAATTACAATTGTGTAGTTTTGGAGTTTACCAAAAAAAAAAAAAAAAGTGTAACAGACGCATATTATTTTATTGATTTGTGTATTGGGGGCTATTTCCCCTATTTTTAACCCATATTATGAAAAGCATATATACTAAAGACAATTTAAGAAATTCTAGGTAATAAATTTCCAATCACTAAATACAAACAAAATATTAATATCTTATCACATATATGTAAAAATATAATATATCAATCCTTTTATTATCTCTTCAATTTCATTTAAATGTCATTTCATATGTTCACTTTTGTTTTAATTTTTTTTTTATAAAGATATTTATGTAATTTTGTTTCAAAAATATCTATATTACCATCCTTTAAAAATCTACTAATTTTCAACATAATGTGTGAAATTTTAGTTAAAATTTAATTTGATTTTTCTTTTTTAAATTTGGGTCCAAAATTCTTTGAATCGTTTAAGCCTTAAGGTATATTAGTCAAAAATTTATATTTTATATTGTTTTACAAAATTATGGAATGACACTGAAATGGAATTGAAAGAGTATACGAAAAGACAATATAAGAGATGTGTTGCTATGGTTGATTGGCAAATAGCTTGATTGTTATTATGGAGAATTAGTCTGGAAAATCTTTGCATTTTTAATGCTAAGTTCATTGATATATTTTGTTAAACTCAAAAATTCAAGTTAGAATTAAAATTTTATAAGGAATTTATTTATTTTTGCATTTTTATGTCTTTTGACTTTTTCATGTTTGACATTTTATTTCAGAATAGAAAACTCTTGATGGAAAATATTAAAAAGTTGTCAAGAATGTTGGCACATGATCTGAGAGAAAATGTGATTAGGGGATTTGAATCATTCTTCACCATTATTTTTCAATTCATAAAAGAAAATTCATATAGATTGTCTCTAAGCCACATATCTCGATACTTATATGAGATGCAGTTATATATTGCAGTCTTTTGTGGTAAAAAAAAAATAATGAATAATAATCAAATTCGAACACAACGTTTAAATATCTTTATTTTTTCCAAAAAACAATTAAAGTATCATTTTGTATTACATTAGAATATTACTTTGTTATACATTAAATAATCATTTAGTGTACATTAAAGCACACTTTAACATATCATATTATAATTATACGTATATTAATAGTTAAAATATCATTTGTTATATGCTAAACGATCACTTTATACACATTAAAACATTAAAATATGTTAAACCACTCTCTCGCATGAGATGAATAATTAAGCATGCAAAGTCATACCTCTAGAAATGCAACTCTTTTAGAAAGTAAACACACACACACACACACAATGAAGTAGGAATATTATACTTAAATAATCCAATCAATTAAAAATATAATATAGAAATGCAGAACTCAAATGAAGACAGTTGGAAAATGTTCCAACAGTACCAAGGGCATAACTGAGTTTTCCTTATAGATATAATAAATAATTAAAGGAATCCTAATGCCACCATAAAGAATTAATGTCACTATCACATTAACAAACAGCCCAAATACAATGTCCCCACCATTACGCTTCAATTTTATATAGTTGAAAGCTAGCTATTGTGTCATCTTCACCATATTTCAGTTTTAATTATTCTTTAGGTACAAGACATTCATCATGTTCAAAAATTCAAAATTGTTGCATTTACAATATTATTACTTTTCATTTTATTTCCTATATTTAATATAAGGTTAATTCAATTTTGATAATGTGTGTAAGACAATTTCCATTTTTTGACAACCAATTATCTATTTTTTAATTTTGGTCATTTATATTTTAATTTTTTTTTCAATTTCAATCCAATTTTGAACAGAATTTTCAAGATCGTTATTGTGGCCGCCGCAAATTCTACGTGACAGCCAAAATCCGACAGTCACGCCAACGATCGATTTTGAATTTCCGTCCAAAATTTAACTGAAATTGAAAAAAAATTAAAACATAGAAAATCACCATTTTCTATGATTGTGTCTGCCTTATTAGCGACCCCTACACATCCCAAGTCAATACATATACATACGTGTGTGTGTATATATATATATATTTATTTATATCTATGAAATATTTTGGTCTTCTTTTTGTGTTGTGCCTAATTAATCTGAAACACGAACTCTTAAGTAGTAAATTAAATAGTAATGTGTTATGATTAGTACGTGATGTTGATGGGGGTGGTGGCTGTCTTCTTGCCTAACATTCCCCTGCTTTCTGACTTTGGTTTTTAAATCATTAATACACGTTCTCTTTTGGTACTTAAATCTGTATCGTTGAGCTTAAGTCGAATATGTATAGGATTTTTGGTTTTTATTTTCATAAATATATTCTGTTTGTTGCTAGTTTTAACAATAAACTGGAGATTTAGTTCGTTAATTATAAGAAAATTAGAGAAAAAATATTTATCTAAAAAATTAGATATCCCAAAAAATGTGATATAGTTGTTCGTTACGCCGTCTGCATAATGTAATAGTTGTTTATTGTTTCAAAAAGATACTTCATACTTCTACTTAAATTAATGACTTTTTAGAGTTTTTTTTTTTTTACATAAATTATGGAATATATATTAAAATCAGATAAAATTACATTCAAACTATCTCTCTCCACTCATTTCTTGATTTAGGGTGTTGAGATATATAAATTGCAGAATTCAATAATATGTTAAATTGAAAAATAAAATATCTTAATTTGTAAAAATTAGAAGGGAGTAAAGTGTAAACTTTGAACAAATATTGGATTATAATTTATAACTAAGGGCAGCCACAACAATTCTGACCAATTGTATTATTAATATAATAAAATAATACAATTGAAAAGTTAAAAATAATAATAATAATAATAATAATAATAATAATAATAATAATAATAATATATGGTGTATTGGGTCTCTCTCTTATATATTAATAGCATTATTGCAAGAGAATTGCAGAACCTGTAAAAACATAAATAATACACAAATAATATTAAAATAATAAAATGTTAGATAATAATGCCCTGAGAATGAACCAATGCGTAAAAAAACAAATAATTAAAAACAATAATTGAGTTCTAAAAGATCATTTAAATAGGATGGGAGAAAGTATATGATTAGATTATCACTCTTTTCCTTAATATGGTTGTGACAAGATTGCTTTTGTATTGTATTTTTTTTTTACAAATTACCATGTATTTGGAGGGACTTGTCGTTAACCACCAATTCAATATTTTCTTTTATTAAAAAAAAAAAAAAAAAAAACCACCAATTCAATAGACGTTTGTTTAAAACGTCAACTGCATGACGTTTTACAGCAACATTTGTAAAATTAATTAGTACGCTAGTGACGATTTTTACATAGGCGAACATTTATATCTCTTTTTACTCACACCATATTGGTATACATGATAGTATGCAACTTATTTCTATATTCATTTTTTAACTCAAAAATTTATATAATACCGTCTCACATAAGATCGCATGTAAGACGGAATTTTTTACAATTTTATAGAAAATCAATATTGACTATATTGAATGAATTGACCCATTTTTATTGATCTATATATATAAACTATGTTTTACATAAAGTCTCACGTAAGATCTATTCTTCTTTTAATTTATAATTCCGCTTAACCATTTTAAGAGGGTGTTTGGGTGAACTTATAAGATCCTTAAAACATCTTATAAGTTGTTTAGAGCTTATAAGTTTCTAAAAAATGT
This sequence comes from Scutellaria galericulata, assembly GCA_946896805.1. NCBI lineage: Eukaryota > Viridiplantae > Streptophyta > Magnoliopsida > Lamiales > Lamiaceae > Scutellaria > Scutellaria galericulata. The sequence goes on from OX335794.1 coordinate 14,880,205, forward strand.
TTGGTTAAATTTTAAAAATGAGATCTTATTTCATAAAAAAACAAAAAGTTTGGAGCTTATAACTTATAAGCTCATTATTGAAAAATAAGGGAATTTCAATTGAAGTAAATGATAATATACTCTTTGAACATTTTGGTATGTACTTAAATATAGGTGGTACAAACTGAAGTAAATGATTATATACGAACTGAAGTATATTGTGGTACATGGTTAAATATATATGGTGGTACGTGTTTAAATATATTGTGAAATGAGTTATATTAATGATGGTAGAAGTTGTTATAAAAGGGTACGATTTAAAGTATATGGTGATACGAGCTACATTAGTAATGACACAAACTGTAACATGGTTGTACGAAGTATATGATGGTACAAATTCTAATATAATGGATGATAAATATATGATGATACGAGCTACACCAGTGATTGTACGGGCTGTAATATAATGGTACAAACTAAGTTTATGGTGGTATGGAGCTGACTTCATTAAAGAAATAATGGTCCAAAAAAATTTATCCTGGCTAAAAAGGAAATAAGACTGTTGGTTAAAAAAATATTTTGTTCGATAGTAGGCTATTTATAACTTGATATATCCTTAATAATAATTCAAAATTTGAATGAAAATCAAATTATTTCAAAAACAATTAAAAATCCTATCAAATTCCTAAAATTTTACATATTGGGTTGAAATTTAGTAGATTTTCAGGGATAGTGATAAAGATAATATCATAATTAAATGACATATAAAGTCTAAAAAAACAGAAACAAAACAACACTTAAATGGGATCAAATGGAGTAGTATTTATTAATTTTTTTACATATTTAATTATTTTCTAGGTTAAGCTATTATTCTAAAACTATTAATTAATGATAATATACATTGCCAATAAAAAAAAAAATTAAAATATCACTATAGCTAAAAGTTTTTAGGTTTAAAATATGATAATGCACAGGCTCCGAAAATGTTGTTACACCAATTATGAAAGTGTGCAAAGAAAGCTACAATTGAGTAGCACTTGAAGATATGTTAGGATGTCATATGCATAGTAACAACCAGCAAAGTGGATGATACAATTCTAAGATAATTTTCTTGCTTTTTCAATGGTTTTCAGAAAATAATATGCTTTTGGGTTATAAAAAATAAAAAATAAAAAGCTTTAAACAAATAAAAGAACCTTTGACATTTTCCCTAACAACGAATATATGACTTTCTACATTAATTAATTTCTCTTACACTTTGCCTTGGTCCTAAGGTTCATCGATCAATTGTATATAACTAAGCACGCAAGTACATTCAAATTTGAACATTAATAATACCCCCACAAACAAAACTATATTTTTTCATTTTTTCCCATCCTGAAAAATTAACAATATATACCCAATATCATTGTTAACCTGTAATAACCTTATTATAAGATTCGATTATCCAGCACAAAAACTGCAGAGGTTCATCAAGTGAAGAAAATGGCCTTTTCTTGATCAGAAGCAAAAGTAAAGAGATTCAGATCAAGGACATGATCACGAGGTAATTGAAAAGGCCTTCTCTTTTAAGACATGATTTCTGGTTCAAATAAATGCTCTAGCAAAACTTGGTTAAACTTACAGATTTATTCACGTTTCTTCTTCTTCTTCTTTATGTTCTGCTCTCAGAATATAATCGATTGCAGAATCAAATAGAATGGAAAATCCCGTTGCGACGAACCAACACGTGAAGATGGCCACATTTTACGACGTAAAAATGCATAATCATTTTGTAATTAACTTGATTTATTTTATGAATCCATGGCTTTGAATGATGAATGGATAATGTTGCAGGATTATGATGACGGTGGTGGCCAAGGAGCTATGCGTTACTTTGACTTTCCGACCCAATTCGTGTTTTACGCAATCATCGGTAAATTGTGTTCCTAAATTTCATGCATATGTGTTTGAATTGGTTTTTATCGTGCAAGTTGCAACTTATGATGTAGTTAACAGGTTTCTTAGTTGTTGCTTGCACTTAATTAATGTTGAATATAGACTTCCTAAAGTGATTATCAATTAATGAGTGTAAGATACGTACAAATAATGATTACTTGGTGTCACCCGCCTCCTATTTCCTATGTATACGTAGGACAATTCATTTTTGATCCTGACTTAGGATAAGTGTTTGAAATTAGTTTCGTTAATTAAAAAAGAAATCTGATTTTTGATCTATAATTACGAAATTTCTTCAATTTTAGTTAAATTTCTATCATAATTTATGAATTCTAGTGGATTTTCGACCGTAGAAGTCCTATTAATTTTGAGGTGCGTTTTGAAAAATCCATCAAAGTTTGAAATCTTTTGTTGAAAAATGATTGAATTGGAAATTAATTTCAAATACACGACTGAATTTGATTATTTAAAATCAAGAAAACTAGTGACCTTTTCAATTACTAGATTTGTGGGGTATTTGGAAAAATGTCACCCACTCACTAATGTTTGCTTAAAACGTCTTCTACAATCACATATATAATAAGAATGCATCTTATGACCATGAGCAACAATTAATTAATGTACGTAATTGTATATAGTAGACATTTTATGTAAAAAAATAAAATTAGTAATGGATGACATTTTACAAATATTTTAAATTTGTATGACATGCCACGTAACTTTTGTTTCATCCATACTAGATAATTCAAAAAATAATTTAAGAAAATACTGTAAGTTCTAATAATGGAGAGAGTTGTTTCAGATGGAGCTAGACATATTTATTAAAATGATACAGCAAAATTAAATGATGTCCTTTTCATATGGAGACTTGTTTGTCTTTAACTTTTTCTATGGCCCATCTTTTAGATATATTATCCTAAATTGAATAATTGAGGTAACAAGAAGATACATGGATAAAAGATGAACTACCTGCCGGCTAATTCTTTATGCTAAAGTTTTAATTCGTGTCAAAATTGCATTATTATATTTCTTGCTGAACATTAAATAGTTAATTAGGTAGACTTGACATAATATATAATTAGTTACTTCTTTTTTTTTTTCTTTTTTTTTTTGTGATCAGCAATATTCTTGATGACAATTGCTTTGGTGGTGAAACTCCTATGGGACTGTCAAGGAGAGGAGGGCAGAAATGAAGAGAGGCCAAGTGAGAATAGTAGATTATTGTCTTCTAAGGGGGAAGATTTGTTTAGCTACTATGGAACAAGTGGTGATCTAGATGATATAGAGTCGGGAACTGGGACGGAGACGGGGAGTTGCAGTACTTCATCTTCCGAGGATTTGTACGATGGAAAGATATGTGTCATATGTTACGATGAACAAAGAAATTGTTCTTTTATTCCTTGTGGTCATTGTATTACCTGCTACAGTTGCGCCAAAAGGTACGTTATATCCAATTCTATTTCTATTTCAAAATTAACATTTTACCTGATAAAACATAATAAATTGGTAGTTTTTTTTTTTAGCCACAACTTAAAATTCATTATTTTCTAATAAAAATTTTACATTTTACCCTTCTCGCTCATACCCACCTACACTAGCCTGCAGTAGGCCTAGTACCATCAAAATTTAGGTCGCATCACTATATCCTATACCAATAGAGATTAGTCATTGTATTTACATCAGACTGTACTATTCAAAAAATGACATCCAAAACACAAGTTAGTATCACCTCATTCCCTACCAACTTAATTAGAACATTTCATTTTCATTAGCTTGTATCATTCAAACTTTGGTAATACCACTCTATCCAAATTCAAGGATATAAACGTTCAAAATGGACTAAAAAGAGAACAAAAGGTAAAGAAGGTATTTTAAAAAAAAACTCATGGAGGTTGGTGAAGAATGGAGATTAGCACTTACAAATATTAATCATGATTTCTTTACACACATGTATAATAAATGATGATTAAATAATCCTACACACTTGAAAAGGTGAGTTCAAATTTCAAAAGTGGAATTAGTGAACCCAAGCCATTCATTCTTTCTAAACCCAGTTTATGATTATTGATTACAAATAGTTATCTAGTTTAGCTACAGTTTCCATTGCAATCCAACATGCACCCAACATATATCAATTTACATTTAATGCAAGACAAAGTATCAGTCAAGGGTGACTGAAACATCAGTACAATCCTGGATTTGAAATAATGTAGGATCCACTTCAGACTTGTTGACTGGAATTTCTTACTTTATACAGGATAACGAGTGAAGAAAACAGGAGTTGTCCAATATGCCGAGCATCTATTGACAAAGTAAGAACGACGTTAATTAAGATTTTGTGAGAACGCGTGTTTTTGTAATAGCGTTTTCGTCTCCGAATTTGTACAAATAGAAAGTTGTCTCTATTGAGAGAGATTGATCACCTGTATTTATGTGACGTGGTCTTGTATATAATATATATGCTTTTATTTTCCAACTATTTTAATTTCTTTTGTGTTAGAAGAAATTATTAAGCTTTGTATATGATGCTACAATTGGATTCGTTATAACATGCCTTGGGAACAAGATTCAAAAAGGAGTATTAATTAATTAATAAATTATGCATTTAATTATCTACAATATCTTATCATCAAGTATTCGAAAATGATTGATATAGATCTAGTATGAAAAAGTAAACGCAAAAACTCGCGTGCAACCATCTCACCGTGCGATAGGGTCGTGCACGGTCGACCGTGCGCAACAACAGTGTACAAGCATGCCATTTTCGGTTCTAAGTATGTGATTTTCACCTATAAATATGTGATTTTTTTTCGTGCACGGTCGTGTTGTGAGACACGGCACGACAATACACGGCATGTGTAGCGCATGGTATGGGACACGGTCGACCATACCCCAGGGCACGATCGTGCACAATCCCATCGCACGATGCGACGATTGCACACAAGACCAGCTCAAAAATAAATACATCAAAGGATCAAATTCCAGTCTCAAAGAAATTACCATCCCAAATCTCCTCCATAAGTTGATGCAAGGATAAATTAAGGAAATCAATTGAACTATTGAAAATTTTGGTTAGATTATTATACGTTTATGGTTAAATTATTAAATAATTGTAAATATATATATATATATATATGTGTTTTTTTTTTAAATTGTAATTTAATCCCAACGTTTTAAATTTAGCAAAATGAAAAAAATAGCATCTTTTCAAAAATTGTAACTAATCCCAATTTTTAAAAATTAGTAAAGAAAATCACAACTTTAATAAAATATTGCAATTCAAACCACATTTAAATTTTTTGGTGATCACAACTTTAATATATGTAGAATAGTTAGGACTTTAACACACTATTACAATTTGACTTTAACATGCTTATAAACTCAGATCGTCGAAGATTATAATTGTACTTCGAATGAGTTAAAGTCATAATTTTTTATTTTTTATTTTTGCTAAATTTAAAAGGTCAAGATTAATTTTTGAGTTTGTAAAAAAGGTGATAGATTTTTTCCCCAAACCCAAAAATTTGGGATTTAATTGCAATTTTGAAAAATATGATGATTTTTTTTTTCAACTAAGCCTTAGATAGAAATATCTCAATCATTTCATTTTCAATATGGTAAATATGTACCCACATGATTTAATCTACATGTACATATTATAAGTTAGTCGCGGAAATACTAAAATGTTCACTATAGACAGCTCTTGATATGTTCATTGATAATGTGTAAAATGATCTCATCAGTTAAATTATAAAATGTGAAATAAAATATATATTAGATATATGACACATCAATAATGAGCATATATTAATATGTTCACAATGTGTAGGTTAGCAGGATCGACGACTTACACATTATGTAATTCAAAAATATTGACAAACCTGAGGGTTGGGGGACTACATAACCGGCTTTGACAATTTGGGGATCCATAGCAAAATAAAAAAAATGGGTTCTATGGACAAAAGGTTAAACATTTTTACTTAAAGAATAAATATTACTTAATAACCTGAAAATTAGAAGAAGAAAAAACTCTCATTTCAAAACCACAAATCATGTTTCAATATGCTTATTTTGTCCATTTAGAATGTTGAAAAAAGGCAACACCTACAAATATAAGAATAAAAAATAGGTTTTAAATTATCGTTGACTAGTATTTTGAGAAGCAAAATCATTAATAAAGTCTTCAAGATTAAGTCTTTCCAATACCTCATGTTCGAGGCTTAAAATTACTAATCTATTTCATCTTTCTTGAATCACAATTGAACGCAAATAAGATTTTATCAATTTAAATTTTGAAAAAGTTCTTTTTGCTGATGTTAAGTAACTGGTATAGTTAGCAAGATTCTATAAGTAATGAAAATATTAAAAAAAAAATCCAAAGTTTTTATAAACTTAAAAACGTCAATAGATAATTTTGTTTCTGCTGATAAACATGTTTGTAGCACTTGCAATTCATAAGATAAATCATCAGGATCATTATCAAATCATTTGTCATTATGTGTAAAAGCAACTTAAAGATTAATACAACACTCATGCAGTCTCTTATCATCTAATAAAAGTCATTTTTTAGAATTAACAAAAAATAAAAAGTGATTTTAAAGACTTTAAATTGTTCAAATCTACTCTTCATATATGAAAATTGATTGATTCTAAAAAATTTCTCAGCAAACTGTAAATTTTCTTCATGATAATCAGCTACTTCCTATAAATTTTATGTTTTTTAGGAAATATATATAATTATATACATCAAACACCATATATATATATATATATATATATATATATATATATATATATATATATATATAATTATAACACATTTTGATGAAAATTGAGGATCCATTAAAAAATGGAGGTCTAGACCGTCGAAGCACTGGCAACCAATCATGAGCTCTCTGCCTAGTTAATTACATGTTAAAAAAATCTTGCTTTATTCCACTTAAACAAAAAAAATTAAAAAACAAATCTTGCTTTATTCTCATTTGTTGCCCTAGAAAACTACCACATGGACGGATGCCAACGAAGTGGGACCCACCCAAATAATTGTGTTGATTTTTTTTTCTTTTAAGAAGAATTATGTTGACATCAAACTACCTTGAAGTTTGCAACGTGTTTGGTCTCTCAAAGTTGACTGTTTTTGCTTGTAAAAAACACTCATTATTTTTACTAATTTTGGTGGGGAAGGGGGCCGAGGGGCTGATAATAATAAATTATAAATTGATAGCCGATAAATTAATAATCCCTTCAATAAATAATTTTTTTTTTTTGTCTTGATTTGGAGCCTACAGATTAAATTAACAATTTCGATAAATTAATAAGATACCTTTTTGAAAAGACAAAAACTTCTGCGCAATTGGTGCACCGTACAATGCACACATTGATGTTATAAATGTGGTACATTTATGTTATAAATGTAACACCTTTATACATGTTCATTTTAAAAGGTACAAATATTTGTACATAAAGGTACTACATTTATAACATAAAGGTCTTCCGTGCAACTCTGTGCACCAGTTGCACGGAAGTGTTACTCTTTTGAAAAATCTTGTTTAAATCTATGATCTTATCTATACCATAAAATTAATTAATTCTCTAATAAAATTACATATTATAAATGATCTTTTATGACATTCTATTAAAATATGAATTAATTTTAATTTGCATTTTCTTGATGTTGGAAATTGGAAGAGAAAGTTGGTTTGACCAATCTTTGACCAATTTTTAATATTGATTCCATTTTAAATAAATGAAAATAAGTTGTTAAATTGGAATCTACATTCCGTGTAGATGAATGTAGTGTATTTACTTTTGAATTTCCAATTTTTGGTGAATGAGAAATTAATACACAAAGTTGGCAATTTGGATCCTTCTTGTGAAGAAAAATGGGAGAAAGATGAATGTTGTCTCACATTGGAAAATTGGTAGAAAAAGTTTCACTTTATTAATAAGAACACATGTATAAGAGATAATCATGTGTGTTCCCTTATGGTGGAACCCAGTACCATTTTTTAGACATAGTGGCTAAGCACACATGCACCATCCGAACTGTGGCACCGTTGCACTCGGGTTGAGACCGACCGGGTTGGGTTCGAACCGATTCGGGTCGGGTCGTGGGACCGGGTTCGGACCGGGCTAAGTGTGAAGGGGTGTGACCCTTGAGTCCAAGTTTGACACTTATGGAGGTGTTAACACACCTAGGCCACCCATTTCATTTCTTTATTAAAAAAGTCTCGAGTATCAAGTAGAAGCCCCCCCATTTCATTTCTTTATGAAAGTCTTGAGTATCAAGTAGAGGCCCCCATTCATTTCTTTATTAAGAATGTCTTAAGTATCAAGTAAGTTCGCCGATAGGAGTTGTTGTGCTATAATTCTTAAACTTGAAGTCGTCGTATTTTGGGAACGATTTTCGTTAACCGTGAGCACTTGGATACGGGGATTACTCGAAGTTGTCGTATAATCCTTAAACTCGAAGTCGTCGTATCTTGTGGACGATTGCCGTTAACCGTGAGCACTTGGATACGAGGCAATATCGTCTTACAGAGAAAAAATCTAACTCTTGCCTCGACTTAACCCCGTAATTGTGCATCCTTTCAATAATCGTATACTATCCAACACTAGAAAACTAAATCTACTCTAACCTCATCTTTTACTTTTCATAATGCATCTAAAAGTTTTGGGTTCGATTTCTCAAATTATTGCAAGAAGGTATGTATATAGTATTTTCTACTTTAAGAAATCGAAGAAAACGACTTTATATGATGGTTTCTATTGAAATATACAATACAAATATTCTTAGAGTGACACTCTTGTGCACAAGGTACACAAATCCAGATTTGTGCACAACAAATACTGTTATATTATATGAAGTAATACTGTTATATTATATGAGTAATACTGTTAAAACTATATATAATATAACAGTATCACTCATATAATATAATAGTATTACTTCATATAATATAATAGTATTGTTGTGCACAGATTTGAATCCGTGCACCTTGTGCACAAAAGTTTTTGCCATATTCTTATTGAATTTTATTAAATTCCTAAATCGAGGGATTTCATATATAACCATTTTCCTAACGTAAATTCATTAATTAAAAAATGATCATGTTTAGAATCCTAAAATTTTGAATTTGATCTTTTAATACCTCTTTTAATTGATCTTTTTACTTGATCCATATGTTATTAATTTAGAGAGGTTTTATTATAGTTCCATAATGTGTTCAAAGCATTAAGTCTTCGACTACTTTCTTTTTCTCTTCGCTGTATTTATGTTTTCAAAGTTTCCACATGATTTTTGTCAATAAAGGGACAGAAAAAGGGTGGTTAGGATCTCGATGGATTCTTGTAATATGGTATTCCTTTTATATTTTTCTTATACAACACGTGTAATTGTTGTTGTTATAATGTAACTTATGACTAAAATATTGAAGTTTCGGGCTAACTACTACTAACGTTTTACCTCAATTTTCTTTTTAAACCACTCAAATTGGGCTACGATTTGAATATGAAAGTTGTAGACTTATCAGTTATAAAAGTTAAAAAACATTGAATCTACATCAAATTTGCGATATAAACACACAAGAAGTATTAACTTGTCCATAAAAAAAAAAAACTAAAGCAACAATCAATATAAGTGCCCAAAATATCACGAATTTATGCTCAAGAATATTCATGCATAAATATGTTTCATCTAGAATGAAATGAATTATTTACTTATGTTCATATTTAAGTAGTTGAAGGGGTCATTTTAAATTTTTTTTTTCTCCAAAATAAAATATGAACTAAAATACTACTCCTTCGATCTCATCTAAACCGTTTTACATCATCTTCAATCTTATTTTCAATTATTATATATGATAGTGGTCCAAACTAAATTGACAAGCCAGGAAGTTAATTACAAGTAGCATTCATTCATTCATTCATAATATCATATTAGTGTACTTGTTTTGAAACGTTGGGTTTATTTAATTTTGTCTAGTGTATAACGTGGCCACATGAATAGATTTGAAGAATCACAGAGATGTATACATCCTATGTTTTCACCTATCTATAAAGTAAAACTGATGGTATAAATAAGTAGGCCATTGAGGTTGATTCGTACAAAGGTTTAGGTGTCAAGTCAGTGTCTGAAGTACTTTAAGCAGTAAAAAAAAAAGCGTTTCCCTCGTGAAAGATTTTCGTTGTTTGAAATGTAGATGTTTTGTTTTGGGTGGGATTAAGGACACCGCAATCAATAATTTATATTACTATTAAATAAAAAGTAAAATAAAAACTAAAGAAATATCAAATTTTTTTAAAATAATAATAATAATTTTAAAACTCTCCCATATTCATGATGTTCTTTTACATGTTCGATCACAATCAAGATTGAACATAACTAGTCGAGTTAGATCAATATTTTATTTTATTTTTTGTACGATTTTTACACTATTTTCATATATTTAATTTATTCTTGAAACGTTTGTCATTATGTTGATATTCAATTCCTCAAGAAATTCAAAAAAAAAAAAAAAAAGAAGATCAAAGAAGAAAGAAAGATGAAAAAGAGAGGGAGAAAGTGAATGGGAAAAGAGAAGGTAAGATTTAAGATTTTTTTTTTTTTTTTGCTTAAAGAGTTAAATTGGTATTTCAATTTTTTTTAACTTTTTCAATTGAAATATATTAATTTTGCCGCTTGTTAAAGAGTGAGGTGTCTTTAGTCCCACTCTTTGTTTTTGGGTTGTATACTTACGTTACCATATCTTTTAACTTTTTCTTTTTTAACTACGTGCTTTTTATATTGTAATTTTATAAATATTGGATCTCTATGTTTTATTTTAATTATTTTTCTGAATTGGTTAATGTATTTTGATCACTTGAATTGAGTCTCCAAACTTTTAAGTTTTAATTGCTTTTATATTTTTATTAAGCTATGGGAGTGTGAGGCAAAAGAACTCACTTTTATAAATGAAGGTACCGCTAAATTATAAGAATCATGGTTTTCACGTTATAATTTTTTAAATTTGAGCTTATGTACTTTCATTTACACTAAAAGTTGATCTTGTATGTGTATCCATAAAACCATAATTATTTATGTGCACCAAGTGCATGGAATTTAGATCTGTACAATTGGGTCGACCTGACCTGGGGGTGTATTTTCACTCGTTCCACGCGCGCCTTACGCACCTACACGTATGCCTAAACCCTAATTTCACAGTTATGTTGGTATAACCTTTTAGTTTAGCGAACCTAACCTTTTAGTTTGACGAACCTAACCTTTTGGTCTAACCTTTTGCAGTGTATGACAAATCTATAATATCTTTCAAAAATTTTATGTTGTAATAATTTAACATTTTGGTTATAATAATATAACATTATGTTATTCTTTAAGTACATAAAAGTTATAATATTTGTACATAAATGTTATATTGATATAACATAAATGTTAAATTATTACAACATAAATGTTCAACTATACTGCATGAATTTTTATAGTGAAAAAAATCTAAATTTTTCACTGAAAGGTTATGAATCTGTACATAAATGTTAACTATTACAACATAAAAGTTATATAATTACAACATAAGGCTATGACATTAATTTAAAAAAAAAGGCGTGGATCCGGGCTGGACCCGACCCGACCTGCACACACCCAATTGCATAGATCATGATCCATATATTTGGTGCACAGAAATACTACTCCCATAAAATATATATGGAAACAAATTCAAATAAAATTGAAAGTATAGAGTTTAGTTAAAAAATAATTAATATATGAGGATAATTTCAAAAATATATATAGAATTTAGTTATATTTTCAATAACCACTTTGTAACTCATTTAATTTGAGAGCAGTAAATACAGAAAATTTTATCAGTATATGATAAATGTTTTTTAATCATATAATAATATTTATTTTGAGTTTTTTTCTTCAATTAAAATGAATGATAGAGACGTATGGAGTAACATTAAAATGGGGAAGAAGATCTCCATCCAATCAAATTAGTCCTAGCTCTAGCTAGTTTCTTATTGTTATTAATGAACATTTTGCTTTAAATGATTAAACCGTGGCTTAATTTTTCCCTGGACGTGACAATGAAGTTATGAGACTTAATTATAACCCAAATTGGCAGAAATCATTATTGAACAAAATGACCCAGAAATAAGGAATAAACTGGATCTGCTCAGGGCTCCAACCCCAAAATAAATATATAAATAAATAAACACAAGAATGTGAGGACCACCACCAAAACTAGCAATTTATAGACATTGTAGTTTTGTCCAATCTTGAAATTTGCAAGTTACTCAAAAGTTTTCCCCGTTTCCCCACTTGAAGAAAAGCAAAATTTTCCCTCAAACTCACTTCCACAGCCGACAATTTGAAAAAACATGGAATTATACTCCATTTTCCTTCTCTCTAACCTTGTTTTTCTTCTTCACTGAATGAAATTAAGCTCTGGATTCATTCACTGCATCTGATGGCATCATCCATCGCTTTACTCTTTCATTCAGACACCTTTTTAACGTTGCCGGTGAGATTATGAGGTAACTGTCTTCTCTCTCTCTCTCTCTCTCTACTTTTCTTCGCTGCTTCTCTAAGCTAAATCCTCAAATTAATTCTGTTTTCTTTTGCGATTAATTTGCTTCATTACCAGAAGTTAATCGACAGCGAATCGCGAATTCATCGGAATTAGATCGGAATTAAATGACTCCGACGGCAACGATTCCCCGTGATTCACTTGATCAATTTGCCGTTACCATCACACTTCACAAAGTATTAATTACAATTTACAAGCACAGTCCTTTTAATTTTTTTATTTTATTTTTTCCAGTGATTAAGATCTTGTTAATACTCTCTCCATTCCAGAATAAAATTAACAGTACTTTTGTGTGTGTGTGTGTGTGTGTGGAGAAATAGAGTAATTTAGTTGTTTACAAGAGTTTGTTGAAACTGTTTGCGTAGGATGTGGAGAGTTCAGGAGGAGGTCAAGCTTTGGTTGAATTTGCAATGCGTTATGCTTTCTATGGAGCGCTCACCGGTATGTTGTATATCTGCTGTCTTATTCTTACATCTTATCTTCTGATTGTCTGAATTGGAAATAGAGTATGATTGTCTGAATTTATCTCCTGGCTACAGCTCATCTGAATATTTTTCTTGTACACGGTTGATGGGAAAAATCATTGGAAATATGTCTTGTACTTGGTCCATGGGAAATATTCATTTGCCAAACCTCGTGTGCAATACTAGTTCTAAATAATTTGAAATTTTAATTTTAGTTATTCAATTGAAAAAAATGGAAAATTTTCATCAATTTTCCATCTAAATTTTCAAACCCCTTATGTGACTCAAACGCGAAAAAACTACAAGAGTTCAAAAATTTTAAATTATACGACTGAAATTGATTTTGTGAATTATACAGGTAGTTTCAGATATGATTGCTTTAATTATGACAAAAAGTGATTTTTTTTCGATGGTGTCATATTGTGTATATATATTATATGTAGGTAATTTATGTTTGTGTGTGCGCGTGTATAGGTAATTTGTGTTTGTGTATAAATGAATAGTAAATGATGTACCAATTATACAGGTAGTTTCAGACATGATTGCTTTAATTATGACAAAACGTGATTTTTTTTCGATGGTGTCATATTGTGTATATATATTATATGTAGGTAATTTATGTTTGTGTGTGTGCGTGTATAGGTAATTTGTGTTTGTGTTAAATGAATAGTAAATGATGTACCAATTTAATATCTCTGTTGTAACATGAATGTATACCAAATACATCTCGGGCTTAGTACTTTAACAGTTTAATTAAAGTAGTTTCTCTTTAACCAACTCATTACGCATTATATTAATTCTGTCCCCCTGGCTTGATATTTGAAAACAATAAATTCACCAATCTGAGTTGTAATTAAGATTAAAGATACCTAAATGTTAACCACATTTAGAGAAGGATTTTACACCAGATCCTTTGATTGAATTAAAACTAACGTGTGCATAAATTATGTGGACTAAAATATTTGATATAGCTTTAGGGGTTTTTTGGTATATTCTGAAAGAGAAGTATTAGGTACAATTTTCAGATGACCATCGATTAATGTCAAAACTTTATTCATGTTTTGTTAACTACATATAGAATAAACAAGTGCATGACTATAGGATCATACTTTAGTGTTTTTCATTCATGATAACATCTGTTTCTTTTTCCTTTAGCGATATTCTTGATGGTTATGGCTTTGGTCGTGAAACTCATGTGGAATTGCGATGAGGATGAGATCACCAGTGGAGAAGCAAGAAGAGCAACTGAAAATAGTAGTTTATTGTTGTCAAAGGATGACACTATAAAAACCTATGGTACAAGTGAAGAGGATTTAGAAAGAAGCAGCAGCACTTCGTCGTCAGAAGACTTATATGACGGAAAGATATGTGTCATATGCTACGACGATCAAAGAAACTGTTTCTTTATTCCTTGCGGTCATTGTGTTACCTGCCACACTTGTGCCTATCGGTAACATCTCGTCCCTACCACATTATAATTTTAATTATATCCGACTATCATACGATTTATCGATGCTTGCTCTAATACATGGAATGATTTTACTCAATACATCCCCGGTATTACCTATTGTACCCTTACACTAAAAAAGACTAAAAAAGAAGTTGAATCCCTCTCAACCCTTGGTCCTGTCGAACACCCTCTTTCCTGAACTATCGAATACTTGATGACCATAAGGACCCGATTGATGGAGAATGTAAGTTTTCCTAAGCAGGTACCTATTTCATATTAGATTTGAACGTTCTTTGTCTTGTAAAAATGAGTAAAGATGAGATGAGATTGTTTCGCAACACCATTCTACTGTGGTTGGTCAAATAGTGTTAATAATGTTCACCAAATGGCCACCAGATGTTATACATAACCTTCAACTGAAGTTGACCGCTAATGTTTGTTGGCTGAACTTTACTAGCACTGTTGAACACCACTAGGTGTAGAACGATGTGCGAAAGAGTCCAATTATTTTAGTCATTTGTATAGGACAAAAAAGTTCAAACCTAATACATGTAGATGTGGAGAAAACGTATATTTTCCATCTCCATTTTGTTTTTATGATTCAGTGTTGATTTCTTTTGTTATTTAAAATCAATTTTAGATGGTTGGATTAATTAGGATTTAGTGGAATTAAGAGAAGAAATTGAAACACTTATATCATACAAATATATAAGAATTAGGGTTTAAATATGGGTGAATATGTTTAATTTTCATTGTTTATATATAAGGATATTTAGTCAATTAATTACAAGATATTATTTTGGTCTATACATTTTGGTGGATGAATTAATAAGAAATTTGGTGTAAATAGCCTATCCAACCGATTACATTAGGGTTGTGGATTCTCTATTTCAATTGATGTTTCATCTGGTGTTTCATTACATTTAATATACGACATGTGCATCAGTGAAATCATATAATGAGTATTCTAAATAGAAGATGAAATAGTGTGTATGAGAAGAAAATGTTTTGTTGCAGGATTATCAATGAAGAAAGCAAGAGTTGTCCGATATGCCGAGGAATAATTGATAAGGTAAGGAAGTTGCATATTCTGTGAAAGTGAAACACAACGTGCCTTCCATGCTTTGTCTTGAATTAAGTTGGCATCCAGACAAATTTTGTCTACACCATACTCACATGTATGTCTAGCTGGCCCTGTATATTTTTTATTCACTATTTAATTACTCTTTATTTATTGTATATTATTATTTTTTATCTATCATCTCTTCTACTTCTTTTTTCTAAATTATTGCTCAATTTCTGACTATCAATATCGTTTATTTTCATTATGTTTTATCTAATATTTTAAAATAATCATCATACATTATATGTGTACGTAAATGATGATATCATTAACTAACATGTGATGTGTATTAAAGATAATGAAATACAAAATAAAACATCAAAATGTAATAAAGGATTCAACTCTCACATCTGGACCATGCTCTTTGATCATTTCCCTAACTTGTTTTCTTGATAAATTGATGATTTCATCGGTATTTTACTTTTGATTTAATTCTTTATATGATTTAATACTATCGTTTGTTTTCACTTTTCATAATAAACATACTAATTATTTGTGACTATACAGAGAAAACAGTTACTTAACTGGTGAAACAATACAACATAGCTATTTGATTGGGGAGAGAGAAATACTTGGTTTTCCTTTTTTCTCTCACTATGTGTTGGATAGAAGGATTTGATTAGAGATTTGTAAGCCCAAAAGGCCTAATTTGGCTGGCCCAATCTCCACAAATATATCCAATTGGTAGTCTATAAAAATCGCCCACACTCTGATCTCTCTCTCAATTGAGACTCAAGAGATCTCATCTATTTTCATGAAAGAAAGAAAAAGATTATTCTATCTAATTACAATAAAATCGATATTATTTAAAATCAAAAACTTCAATGCACCACTAGATCTGTGCAACTTGACTTGACGGAACGACTAATTCAATCAAGATCGAAATGCGGCGAAGAAGAAGGCTATTGCGATTTTGTAGAACAAATGATATGCAACACGTCTATGAAACAGAGAGAGAGTGATTTTGTATAACAAAATATGTAATGATAGTGATATTGTGTTTTTGAAAGTTGTTAATTTTGTTAATTTACTGTAAGTCAGTAAGTGATTTCTTATATGTCAAAAAATTGCTAATTGTTTCACTGAAAGTATTAATTGATTTACTTGTTTTATTTATAGTTAATACTATTTCTCCCGAAAATAAAAAAATATAATTTTTTATTTTATTCTTACTTTCTATAGTATCTTGTTGAACATCCTTTCCATTATTCTACAAATATTTAGTGCGTTTCTTCTCGTTCAAATACTTGATTTTTAATGATTAAAATCGTTGAGGGTACATCAACTATCCTTGAGGTTTTTGTTAAATTACTAAACCGACATTGAGGTTTTTGTGACATTTAATTACAATTATGCCCCAATTATCAAAATTTCAACATCATGATCCCCTTACAACTTAAAGTATGACAATTATATAATATGATATCGACAAAATGAGCGAATTCAAACAAATTTTTATTATAGAAATCGATCAGAACATTGTGTAATTTTTTTTTTTTAATAAGTTTTTTTATATATGAAGGGTTTAGTTGTACTTTTCATAAACCTTTGGATATATTTGGTAATTTGACCTAACCGAGAGTGGTAGATGTAATTCACTAAAAAAAAATAAGTGAACCAAAAATCTGAACTTATTAAATAGATGACTAAAAAAACAAAAGTTAGAAAAATAGAGTATAGAAAATCCAATCATACAAACATAGAAGTATCAAAAATCTTTTTTTCCCTAATATTTTCTTTTTCTTTTTCTTGATCTCATTAAACTTGATGCACTTTTTCCACACACACACACATATATATATATATATATATATATATATATATATATATATATATATATATATATATATATATATATATATATAAAACATAACTTGCATATCGTGTCTTTAAAATGTGAAAGGAACCTAACAAGGTTGCTTTCTTGTTTTGGTCCAAACAAAGTGACGTCAATGCAAAATACAAGCTTATGTTTTATGCAAGAAAAATAAACCGGCACTTTTCTTGCCTCTGGAGACTCCAATCAACCAATCAATTAATAAAAATCGGATATAACAAATTATCACAATAAATTAAAAAATTTCAGTGAATACTTTTTTTTTTTTTTGTAATATATATAAACTCAAATAAAATAAACAAAAAAAAAGAGTAAATATTTTCTGGGAATTTGTTTAAGCCACGAAGTATTAAGCATTCACAACATTAATATAGTTCTCAATTGAAGAGTGTGACATTTTCCTATGGGTTTATATCAACATATGATAATTGAGTTCTTTACTTCTCAAAATTTTTAAACAATCTCCTTATAAATGTCGATAACATTTCTAAATGAAAATTCTTTTTTTTTTTTTTACTTTTTAAATATAGATTCAACCACTATAAAAATTTATATGACACTATTTCAAATATAATTCATAAAAGTACTATTATTTATAATTAATCAAAACTCATTTTCACAAGTCAATATCTTATTTATGTGTTAATTGTGGATTGATCAATCTCTCAAATCTAATTTTGTTACACTGTCTAATAACAATCAATTCAACATACAAATACCGGAGTTATATAATATATTAAAAATTCGTATTATTTTATTTTTTTAAAGAATTCATAATATTTCTTTTCAACCATTGATAGCTGCCTCAGCTCCATCTTAGTTATTTAATGATTTTAAGCCCGATAATGAACATACCAGTTACCACCACTGGATAAAAGTGTAGCAAAATATTTGGAAAGTCGAATGTTAATTTATACGTAGTCATCCTCTCAGTAAACTCACTAAATCTTGGTATGGTATTTAATTATATGTAAATTGTTCATATATAATTAATATTGAACACGAAAATTGCAAATATATTAATAATAAACAATGATTAATGATAATTTGATTTGATTTGATAATTTGATGCAATGATGTTTTATTAAATTTATCAAAATTTGTATACATTTCACACTATCCATTCATTTATCAAATAAACAAAAACTACGTTTTATGCATTTTTGAATCTAAAAATAGAATGAGCGTAAATTTACTCCTCAATTTGAAGGGTATATATTTGCCACAAAAAAAAAAAAAAGTAAATTTGCTCCTCGATCTACACGTGGGGCATATATTCACACATTTACCGTTTATTCAATAATCTAAAATAATCAACATATTGTATTAAATAATATTATCAATTAACACATAATATATATAATACCATTATAACCCAGGATGCATGTATATTAAAGACCAAAGGATATTTTTACCAGACATTTGTACTCTAGGACTTACTGAGCATTTAAGAATTTGATGTTTATAACTTCCCCTTCAACCCATAAACGCCTAAACGCCTTCCTGGCTAAAACGGCAAAAGGGTGAACATTAGGATTTTTATAAACATCTTAGACTTAAGCCTCAACCCTGAGTGTCCTAACCTTTCATTAATATACATGTTTCCATTTTACATTTTAAACAGTCATGTTTAATAAGAACCAGTAGCTATGATCTAACACATATAGATCTAGCCCACCATTGGTAGGCTTTTAAATATCATAAGAAAAATAAAAAGTGCAGAAATATAAATACTTACAGATATTGAAGAACACCAAAAAGCACAAGATTTTATTAAACACAAAGGGGTTTACAAGGGTGATTGAGAGGGTGGAGAGAGAAGAGAAGGGGCGAGTACTTTACTCAAGCATGCCTCTAACAAATGAAAAACTAAACCTATAAATAGAGAAGAAAACTAACTATTACAAAGATGCTTTATAAAAGCAAACAGTAGAGATGCTCAATAATATGGACTTAAATTATCCACTAGTCTATTACAAGGGTCCCCTAAGATAAGTGGAGAAGAGAATCATATCTCTTTGTCGGCCATTTCCTTTTGTCTTTATGCTGCCAGGATAGAGCTTTGCATTTTGAATGCTTTGAGTGATTCTCTTAGTTTGAAAAGATCCACTACTCTTGCTGTATTTTCCTCATTCTGAAAATAGGGATCATTGATGAGAAGACTCTTCGTTTCTCTAATCATCTGTTTGATGATTTTGATTTTGTGTTTGATAGTGAAGGCCCTGTTCATAGATCCATAACCTTCGTATAAAACTGGATTAAAGTATGGATTCCACAGAGTGTGTGGAAAGTTTCTTGTAATAAAATACAAAATCATTCCTTAATCTTTAAATTTTTCAATCAAAGATTCTTTGAGTATGTCAAATGACACACTGAGATCTGGATTATCTTCCTCTTGGTCTTGACCTTCTTGATCAGAACAAATATTCTCTGTTTCTTCCCTGTTGCTGTAATCAGATAGCATGGAAGTATCAGATTTTGAACCTGAACTTGTATTTTGAAGATTACGAAAAAGATCGTTCTTCATCTCTTCAATATATAATTCAATCATCTTTTGTTTGGAAAATGTTCCAGAATATTTTTGAGAGATTCTTTTAAAAGGACTATTAGAATCCTTTTCTTCTTCTTTTTTATTTTCTTTTTGGAGTTTATAAAACTCTATTTTTTCATTGAGATTGTCAATGGTAGATTGGGAATATAATTCCCCTGTATTGGGATCAATTCTTGTCATCTTATCCCACATCTTGGTATAACCAATTCTCCATAAGCAAGGAGTACCATTCTCGGTATAACCGAATTCTGGTGACCATTTCCAAATCCATGGAATGCCGGATTCCATAAAGAACTTACAAGGGGTTTGACCCCTTATGGTATTGTTTTCAACAGAGGGTGATACTAAAGTCCATTCCTCCATTAAATTCTTATATGTTTCTGGTAGAATATCTACCATAGTACCAAATATCTTCCACCAATCATAAAACCAGTTATTAACTGGATGGTGTGAGCAATTGCTACATATCTTGATAAGCCAAGTATGTTTTCTTTTCTTATTTTCAAAGAAAAGGGTTTTATAAAAACCTTCTACATAATCCCAAAAATTGAATTTATAAGTATGTCTTTGAGTAGGATGCATAGCTTCCTTTTCAATAAGTGGGGATATTCCCCATTCTTCAAGAGATATAATCTTCTTGATGGTAAATTTTGAGTAAGCATACTCATTTTGCTGGTTATTTCCAGAATCTCTAACAATATTATTTCTATCAATGAAGACTTCTTCATGAGGATTTCTTTTATTTCTTTCAGATTCTATTTCTTCTCTTATTTGAGAAGTGGAAGCTCTAGATGTTTGAGGTAAATCTACCCAATAATCTAAAGGTGAAATATAAGAATCTGTTGTTCTAGTTTTAAACATAGAATTACTTCTAGAAATATTATCATGAGGTAATGATTATATTCAGTAATTCGATCTTCAAAAGAATGAAAAGGCAAGGATTATAGTGGATAGACATTTTTCAACAACGTAAATTGAACTTTGATGTAAAATTGATTTTCACTCAAATATTGTGAAGATTTGTTTAAATTATATTAACATTCTCCTACTATTTCATTTGAATATATCTCTCAACTTACGTTTCATTGGTGCATCGAGAAGTGTTGTAATAGAGATGAGAGAGTTGTCTCTTGCTTTTGCTTTTGCTTTTTGAAACCTCTGCTGCTTTTATCATCATTTAATTCTTTTTTCCCTTTGGCCCACAACAATTTAGTGGCCCTCATTTACTCATATTTTCCATCTATAAGTGGGTACAGAATATTACCTCTTGCTACTAGTGTTTTCGTAGTATATATAAGATCTAAAAACTTTAAAATTTTGATAATATAATATCTTTATATATTATATTAGCATGTTATAAAATGTTTTTAATATTTAAATGAATACAAATTTGGATATTTGTTTAATTTTTTATGTCATTTTATATAGTTGTATTTGACAATATTTGAAATTTAAAATATATTAACATATATGTAGATGGAATCAACTAGGAAATTAAATCAGGATTCAGGAACCGGTCTCGGATTGTCAAGAACCGGTCTGGATCGGGTCGAACCGGGCGAAGGAAAGCAGCAGTATAACTACCGGTTCAGGGTAGTTAATTTGTTGGAAAAGCTGTTAGGGCACGCAGCGGAAGCTTCAATCTTAAACCAGATATTCGATCAGTTCCAGTAATCGGCTTCAACAATTGATAGAGGGTTTTTGCCAGTTATAAATAGTAGATTACTCAGTTGTTTTCTAACTTTTCAATTCCTGTGTAATTTGTGAGATTGAGCAAAGTAAGGGTTCTTAGTTTTGTGCGAAAAAGCCCTGATTCTGGGCTAAGCTTGTAATCTCAGATTCTCTTTCGATACTTAGTGAAATCCGTTGATTCTTTCTCCGGTGGATGTAGGCCGATGTGGCGAGCCGAACCACCTTAAAATTCTGGTGTGTTGATCGAGTTTTCTTTCTGCATTTTCATATCTCCGAATCTTGCGCGTTTTAGGGTTTTCCACAACAGTTATTGTGTTGTGGTTTGAGCGTTGTTGTTTGTGCCGGAGTTAATTTCAACAATATAAATGTATACATATTTTATATTCGAAATATGAGATACTTACAAATGAGTAATTTGACCAATAAATATTACTAGAGAGAAAACGTCCATACTTTCATTTCAGAATTATTATTATTTTTTTGTGTTGAGAGATAATATTCTCTTAAAATTTAAATATTATATATTGAAATCTCAAACATGATTTCTTATTTGAACGTTTTTTTTTTTTTTTTTGCATTTGTTTGATCTAAATATATATATATATATATATATATATATAGACAAAAACTTCTGTGCACCAGTTGCACCGTGCAATCCATACATTTATGTTATAATTATAGTACATTTATGTTATAAATGTAATACCTTTATGCATGTTCATTTTAAAAGGTACGGATATTTGTACATAAAGGTACTACATTTATAACATAAAGGTATCTGTGCAACTCTGTGCACCAGTTGCACAGAAGTGTTACTCACACATATATATATATATATATATATATATATATATATATATATATATATATTAAGTAGGGTTTTAAAAGATTTATAAACAAAACGGTACATCCTATTTTCTAGGTAAAATTATTAAATTAGAACATAACCTTTGGTTGTTGGCAAAAGAATAACATTACATTTTCGAGCTTCCAAATTATGATACAATTTTTTAATTGTCGTGATTTAGGAACGAAATTTACTCCAACTCCTAATTTCGGACTAATTGACACATGCAAGACATGCGACCATTTTAATTTGCATTTTTTGCTAATTTGGATCCCAAAGCAACATTGTGTCACATTAGCACGTGACATAGCATCAATCTCACCACAAATAAAACTAAAAAACACACATAAAAATCCCAATAGTACAAACCTTAAAAATTATATTTAAAATAAAAAAGTAGAAAATAAATTTAAAAACTATTTAAATAAAAGAAAACATTATAATAAAATTCAGAAATTGTTGTGTACGCTTACAAATTAACATATGAAATTAAGATATAATTTGAATAAATATAAGATTATAATTGAATGAGGACATTATTTGAAAATCTGAAAAAAAAAAAAGCTAATAAAATTTTCAAATTATAAAAAAAATCTAAAATTATAAATAATCTCGAAAATATTTTTCAAATTTACAAATGAATAAACTTCAAGTTTTTTTTGCTTTATTTAACTATTAGCGTGTGTGTTTTAGAAGAAACATGTGGCCACAACGAAGATGGAACACTGAAAAATATGTCTAAGCAACGAAAATAAGTAGGTTCGCGGAAAAATAACAAGAAAAAGATTTATATTTAAACATATTATCTCCTTTAAATTATATTTACCCTTAGATGTTTATATATTTGTTGGTGTTTTGTGAATAAAATATATGTCTCTAACCTATTCATAAGTCATAAATTAGGCAAAAACTTATGTGTCCCGGGGACACAGATCTTAGTCACAAAGTCAAGATCTCAAATTTTAGGTTAGACTAGGTAGATTTTGTGACATCATGATGCGTTGGATTTGCGTGATATGAGATTGTTTAAAAATTAAGACCAGTACGAAAGTGAACTTAGTTGGGTCGACCCAACATCACCACACCAAAATAATGGATTGAGTTTAGTAATTAGAGGTTAGTAGGAAGGTGAACTTAGTTGGTTTAATTTCAGTTCCACCTTCACCTGTTTACGGAACTGTTGTCTATGGTTCTAACCAAATGGACATCTCTACTCGCAATTCATTGGTGAATTGAGTTGGTTTGAAATTTTGGTAGATCGTCGCAATGAAGGTCTACCTTATCCCACCTCGCCAAATGATAGGTTGGTCCGCCCCACCGACCTACAATGACACCTCTAATTAGATCTAATTGTGTTTTCCTTCAGCCCAAATTCATTCTATCGCCTACTGCTCAACTTCAATGAACCTAAAATACACATACAATACAATATCCGGAGCATTTGGATACTAAATAATAATACGTAGAAAAATTCAACATGCAAATAAGTTTTTCTCACTAAAAGAACCTAAACAATAAAATATGAGCATATTTCCCTAGTTATTAGATATTTAATTATATACAATAGATTTCAAACTAACTATAGTAATATTCTAATCGACTTTCAAGTTTATCATGAGAATCAAGTTTAAACTCAATAAATTAAGCCGGATCAAATTACTCATCTAACCATAGTGTAGTACTCTAGGAAATAAATGTATGCACGTGGAGCTGACTAATATTAAGCCTCTAATCATCTAAAAATGTAATGAATTAGCGACTTAAACACAGGTATACTCTAAATAATACGACAGTATAAGAAACTTTATCATCATTAAACCATAAAAATATCGATTGACATGAGTACAACAAATAAAACACAAAATAAATGTACAGTGTTAATTGTCCTCTTCGTTTTGGTTTCCCAACATTCCACCGATATTTCACGAATTTTCATATAATTTGTACCATGAAACCACCAATATTGAAATCAATACCGATATTTCGTCGATATTTTACCTATTTTCCTACAAATTGTACCATGAAGTCACTGATATTGAAATCGATATTTCGCTGATATTTTCCCGATATTTCACCTATTTTCCTACAAATTGTAAGATGAAGTCACCGATATTGAAATCGATATTTTACCAATATTTTAACAAAATTTCTCATTTCTTTATCGGTTATGTGGAAAAATGAAAATATTGAAGATATATTGATTGCACCCTATTTTTTTATTGATCACGTGAAAAATGGAAATATAAAAAATATGTAGTACAAATAAAATGGAAAAATAATAGTCCAATAATCATGTGACATAATTCCAAGATTTTGAATGGCGTTAATCAGATATGATAGGATGATTCTTGGACTTACATGGAACGAATAATTCTCTGTTTGGTAGAATTTATTTAGAAAAAAAATTTATCACTATTTAAAATAGGAAATGAAATTGTCGTTAACTGAAAATCAGGATTGCTCGTGCAACCACGGGTAACTTAGCACGGTGACACACGCTTGCCTGCGGTTCCCACACACGGCATCGTCTTGCTCTACCTTGACACTAGTTTGGTAACCGTGAGTCACCTTTACCTGCCTTGTTGTCACCTCAATTAAAGCCACGTAAAATTCGATGTGACACAGTTTGTGCGGCACTTTGGAATTCGGACATCTTTTTTGGGGCTTGGGGCCCATGAGATTTTTTTGTTGACTATTATAAGTAGCTTGGTAGGTGGAAAATAATGTTAGTTTGCAAGAATGTTGCCAGAATATCGGATATATAGAGAAATATGGTTATTTATATATAGGGTTAATTGTAAATTAAAAAATTTAGGTCGAATTTCATTTGAAACATCAACTTTAAATATTAACATTATTGATTATTAAAACCATGTCAATTTGATAGTTAATGGAATTTTCTGAACTTCAATTGCTAACAAGTAAGAAGTTCCAAAAAATGTGTATGTTCAATTTTATGGAACTCAAAATATGTTGTTGATGAGTAGAATGAGGATACACATTTCGAATTTCAAAATTTATATTGTTAAAAAAAATTGATATAAAATATATTGTAAAAATATAAGAAAATATAGATAAATGTCATATCATTTGAAGTACAGCTTAAGACCAATAAATAAAAAAATCAGAAAAGTATAGAGAGATATATATATATATATATATATATATATCAATAATGTTAACTTTTAATTTTGAAATTCAACTTGTTAAAAAAATAGAAAAGGAAAACAATGATCTGGTATAACAATAGTTTTATAAAATATAATGAATTTCCTATATTTAACATATGACACGCACAAGGTGCACAAATCCAGATCTGTACTCAACAAATACTGTTATATTATATGAAGTAATACTGTTATATTATATGAGTAATACTGTTAAAATTATATATAATATAACAATATTACTTCATATAATATAATAGTATTATTGTGCACAGATTTGTATCCATGCACATTGTGCACAAAAGTTTTTATCTTTATTTTATTAATGTACACAATTGATGAAGTAGTCAAACACGTTATCTACTATTTGTTACACTTACATAGAATCAAGCATATAATTAATTATATTAAGTACATACCTAAAGTAATTCTTCATATAACGTGTAACATTAAAACAAGTAGAAAATCAAAGAAAAAACAATAAAACGAAATTAACCCCCAAAAAAAAAAAAAAAGACAAGGATGACATGTACTTAAACGTAGATTTTAACGATAAAAAGCACCCACCATCAATCTTGCCCACTCTCTATCCACTTTCCCAGTACTAATTCTTCCAACTCCCCACTCTCTTCTTCATCTTCTTCTTCACTAATCTTCTCACCATTTTATCCAAATATATAAATTAAAATTGATCAAATGTCTCCGCAGATAGAAGAAGAGCATCGCCGCCCACTGCTGGATGAAGAGAAAGAAGAGCACGCCTACGATGAGAGTGAGAAAGTCCACATCATCGGAGTGGACGAAAACCCCGACTGCTCCGACGAGTATTCCATCACGCCGCCGCCCTTCTCATGGCGGAAGCTGTGGCTGTTCACGGGGCCCGGATTCCTTATGAGCATAGCCTTCTTGGATCCCGGTAACCTGGAGGGGGATCTTCAGTCCGGCGCAATTGCCGGTTACTCTTTGCTATGGCTGCTTCTGTGGGCCACCGCCATGGGGCTGTTGGTCCAGCTGCTGTCGGCGCGGCTGGGGGTGGCGACGGGGCGCCACCTGGCGGAGTTGTGCCGGGATGAGTATCCTAATTGGGCGAGATTGTTGCTCTGGATCATGGCTGAGCTGGCACTGATTGGCTCTGATATTCAGGAGGTGATTGGCAGTGCAATTGCCATTAAGATACTGAGCCAGGGGATTCTGCCTCTCTGGGCTGGGGTCATTATCACTGCTCTTGATTGGTGAGTTCTTTTAATTGTTTGAAATTTTGTTTTTTCTGTGTTGATTTTTCTGAATGTGTGTGCACATCAAGTGTTTGATGAAAGGTGGCACTCACTGCAGTTGTTCTGATACGTGCTTTTTTTGTTTGCTTTTCTTTCTCGACCTAACATTTGTGGATGCACTTGTTTATTTATTTATTGCTCTTCAAGATATTTGAATGTTGTGGGATGTATAACTGAATTTAAGAGTGGTTGGAGTATATCGTATTATATTCATGATATTTGAGGATGTGTGGTCTAATGAATATGCGTAGGGACTATTACATTCCACATTTGATTTGTAATCATATCACTTTCTTGATGCAGTTTCATCTTTCTGTTTCTGGAGAACTATGGTGTGAGGAAATTAGAAGCACTTTTTGCTGTTCTCATAGCAACCATGGCGGTCTCCTTCGCATGGATGTTTGGCGAAACAAAGCCGAATGGTGGTGAACTTCTAGTTGGTGAGCAAATGTATTTCCACAAATAGAAAAATCCAATATACCTCAATCCAGTGAAGTGTAATTACTAATCACTGAGATTAACTCTTATTATAGGTGTTTTGGTTCCAAAGCTCAGCTCAAACACAATAAAGCAAGCAGTAGGAGTGGTGGGGTGCATCATAATGCCCCACAATGTCTTCCTACACTCTGCTCTTGTCCAATCTAGAGAAGTCGACAATCGCAAGATAGGCAGAGTCCGAGAAGCCCTCACTTACTACTCGATCGAGTCGGGCATTGCCTTAGCCATCTCTTTCATGATAAACTTATTTGTCACAACAGTTTTTGCTAAGGGATTCTATGGTACAGAACAAGCAAACAGTATTGGCCTTGTAAATGCAGGGCAGTTTCTTGAAGAAAAGTATGGTGGAGGGCTATTCCCTATTTTATACATATGGGCTATTGGCTTACTTGCCGCCGGGCAGAGCAGCACCATAACGGGCACCTATGCCGGGCAGTTTATAATGGGAGGATTTTTGAATTTACGGTTGAAGAAGTGGATGAGGGCTCTGATAACACGAAGCTGCGCTATCATTCCGACTCTAATTGTAGCCCTTGTTTTTGATACATCTGATGCTTCATTGGATGTTCTAAATGAATGGCTTAATGTGCTACAGTCAATTCAGATCCCTTTTGCTCTTATTCCTCTCCTTTACCTGGTTTCTAAGGAGGAAGTCATGGGCTATTTCAAGATTGGCACTTTTCTTCAGGTAATCTCTTGAGAACTATTTTAGACCTATTTTTGCATTGGTGAAACTCAGGATTCAATTAACAGTGATCTAGATTATATTGGTAATCTTGAATTACGTTTGGGAATCTAAAAACTAATGCGTTTCTGCTATGTAGATTATATCATGGCTAGTAGCAGCTCTGGTGATATTGATCAATGGATATCTTTTGGTGGACTTCTTCTCATCTGAAGGGAGTGGTTTGATTTTTACGAGTGCAGTTTCTGTTTTTTCAGCTGCTTATATTTGCTTCGTTGTGTATCTAATTGCAAGGGGTATTTGCCTATCCAGTTTGTATGGAAAGGCCAGGACTGCTTTGGGAATCCATTGAACCATCTAAGGGACATAGCATATGTTGTAGTAGACGGAATCTCTCTGCAAAATAACATTTTTTTCCTGCAGAACTAGAAGCATTTTGATCCTTAGTTCTGCTTTGTTTTTTTAGGGGAAAAAAGTGATTCTGTTCCTCATCGAAATCTGAATCATTGTGTATGTATTTATCATTAGGTTTTCTTAACGTTGACGTTAATTAGCCGACACAATTGGGAAATATGTACTCGAAACATCCTATAATATTTTATGCTTTTGTCATAATCTTACTAACTGTTATTCTGTGACTGTATCTTTTTGTCCATCTCTTTATGTAAGTAATAATGGGAGTTCCAAGAGTATAAAACCAAATGCAGATTAGAAAGAGATGTTCATGAAATTGTTAAAATCAAAACAATTGTAAAACAGAACAACAGATTCAAGAATTTCTGAGTAATTGCAGAGCTGAACATGTTGCAAGTAGGAGCAGAACACTATCAATATTTCAATATATATACATCATCTGTGCAGGCCTCATTTTTGGTATTTTTCGTTTTAAATATGGAGTAGCATAAATGCCAATAAATTTTGTACAGTTGAGAGGATCAGGAAAAGTGAAAGCAATTGAATACATTAAAAAACCCAGGTAGAATAGAACCTTTTCAGCCACCCTTGCAATATGCGATATTCAAGCCTCCTTGATATTCTTCGGCGCAGTGGCTTGATGAAAGTAAGTTTATCTGCATCGATGAAATCGAACATTATGAATGATTGTTGAAGGGTAAAGAAAGGTGAAGGATCGATAGAATTAAACCCTACCTTTATAATATCATACTTGTATATTGGTCGAGCATCATAGGCAGCCAAGATCGCCATGTGGAAATGCTGCTTTCACAAAGATTATTAGCCATTTCAAGAAAAATGAAATCTACACACACACTTCACCTCGTAAAAAGACTAAGATACCTTAATGAATTTAATTCTCTCTCGCCCACATTCATTAGTCTCTCAATCATCAAGACAAATACGTCTCAAAGCTCGAGAATGTTTCCAACTCTGAGACAAATTTGTCTCGAACTTAAGCTACGTAGGTGGGAGAGAAATTATTTCTCGCCATTAGGGACAATGTAGTCTTTTCTTTGGTCAAAATGGGTGGACATTACATTCGTAGGTGACCGAAACATAGCAAGGGCGTTTTGATTAAGCAATTATCGTGTTTGTAGAGAAAAGAACTTACTCTAAAAGGATCACTTCTTAGTGATTGCACAAAAATGGAGCTCCCCCTGCCTGAATCCTGGATGCATAGCAAGTGCAAACTACCTCATTAAAGCTCATAAACAAAGAAATATCTCTAGAGTGCATTTAAGCAACAATACAAGCAAATGTTCATCATCTCTAATTACCTCCAAAGAAATGTCGCGTAGCCGCCTTCCAGTATGAGCACAACAAACACGGACCGTTGGTTCTTCACAACTTCCACTAATGATGTAGTCTCTTCCGCTCATGTAATAGGAACGAGTGTAGTTATACACACTTCCAGTCGAGACTATCCCAAAGTCAGTGTGAAGCCTCCCATCCACCGACAAAAGTTGCTTCACCTGAATTATCCTTGTACTTAAGTTGTGTTTGGATTGACGGATTTGGAATACAAGATTTGAAATGAATGGATATCAGATCCACCCATATTACACAAAAATTAGTTCAAAATGAAAGTGATGGATTCAAAACTATATTAGTCCAAACACCACCTATAGACTTATTACTATGAATTTCAAATTCCACCACAAATTTCTCTATCCAAACACAACCTTAGAGATTTCCTGACAAAACAATACTAAAACACTTGCTATATGTAAAGAATGTCGAGTCTCAGTTATCATACCTCATTATCCACAGCCGAGACTAATAGATAAAGATCATCGGGAGAAAATACAACCATCACATTCCCCCTCGAGCTCGTGACAGAGTAGCAAGGTCGGACGGACTTCTGTCTTGAATCCCACATCTTTACATCACGATCAAATGATGAAGTCACAAACAAGTGAGGAGAATGATTTGAAAACTTAGCCACGTTTATTGGTTCACGATGCATGTCCGTGAACAACTCCAAACGTTGGCCACTACAGATATCATATATGGCAACTTTCTTCGAGTAGCCACTCGTTAGGCATCGATCATCACTTGAATTGATGTGAACTGATGTCAACTGCTCGAAATCATCAAAGATAACCGTAGAGTTGCATTTGCTATCTTCATATTTTCGATTAACATTATTGATGTCATACAATCTCAAGGAACCATTATCCGAACCCACCAGGAGCTAGACAGAGGCATAATGTAGTACACAATCTTTTAGTCATATAACTCCATTAAAACAATGTTCAACATTTTGAACCACAATGAATAAAAGAGCTCAATAGGCATCTTAATAGTATACCTTAGAGGGTTGTTGCTTAAGCCAACAAAGACCAAGAATACTGTTCGTATTCAAGGATGGTAAAATGCAAGACACTATATTTCCCGTTTCATGATTGAGAACAACCACTTCTCCGTCAAGAGTTCCAACGGCCATTAAACTCGAGTCAGATGGATGGTACTCAAACTGCCTCGGTCTGAGCCTCTTGTCTACTTCTCGTTGACTTTGACTTACATTAGTAATTGGACATAACAGTGGCTTAACAGAAGACCCAAACTTGGCTGCACAAAGTGACCTCGTATAGAAGCATTGGTTCTTTCTAGAAGACGATGACCACTTTGTCTTTACCGGCCTTTGGCTATATGAACTGCTCGTTCCAGTTTCACGAGAGCTTAAGACATCGAGAACGCTCTCCCTGTGTGGGCGCTTATACGGCAAGTACTCATAATATTTTGAGAAGATGGTTTTGGCCCTTTCTATACCTGCTTGTTCTTCAGACATATCATCCACTCTTTCCAAATTATCGAGAGATGCAATCATACTCTCCGAAGATAGATATAAAGAATGTGGACAGCTTTTTTCAAGTTCCAGTGAACTATACTTGTAGCTGACTCATCCTTCTCTTGAACATCCTAATTGTCTTGGCAAAGAAATATAACAACCAATCATTGATTCAATAAGACAAAACAAATAAGCTGTAACAATTAGCTGAGTTTGTGCCTTCTTAGATCACACTAAATGGGGCCTACTTCTTACCTCCAAACTTCATCGAAATTAAACTTGAAACATGTAAATGAAAGAGGTAGTAATTCTTGGTGCAATTTTCTTCTTTCAAGAAGAAACAACTACTCATTTGATGGTAATATAGATAAATTTGTTCTTAATGCTAAGTCTCTATGTTACTCTTTTAATTCATACTACATCATACAATCATTTATATGTGTCAACTAGAATTCTCATCAAATAGTCAACTCTTCAAGAAACAGCCTAAATAATCAGCAAAGCCTTGTAGTCATTAACTTAAATTCTTAATCCCTCTGTAATTAAACACCATATACTTTTCATGAAATACTATGGGTTCTCTACTTTCTTTCTTTCTTCCTTTTCAAAGGGGGCACCTCTTCAATCTCATGTTGCAATTAATATGCGTAATATATAAATTGGCTCAAGAAATTAGAAACCTCTGAGACAGCACATATCATATGTACTGAAATTAAATAATCCAAGCATCAATTTCTGAAGTCAAATGAGTTGCAAGCTCAGTGTGTGAAACAATAAAAACCCTGTTTTTGGGTGGTTTCTAATTCTACCCAAATCTGATAAACGATCCATTTCGAGGGCAAATAACCAACAAAAACAGCAAAAAGGCACTAGAAAATGTAGATTCTTAGTTCACAGTGACAACCTTGTACAAACAAGTATGATCAAGTCTCTAAATGAAAGGAAAAAACATGAAAAGGGGATAGAGCAAAACACCTGGATTGTTTGTAGGAAACAGGAAGAGAGAAACAGATGTTTAGACACTGATTGTGCAGAGGATTCAAAAGATTTCAGAAAAATGAGGACAAAATGGCGCGGTTTATGGTGAAGAGTGGTCGGCTATATAAGGCCAAAGAGTCGTGTATAGCGTGGAACAGTTGTGGATAAGAACAGCAACTTATTACTATACTACAGCACTTTTTACACTCGTGTCTGCTTGCTTATACACCCAAATGATGTGACCAAAACAACACATGTTACACGCCAACCAACTACATCATTTTAAGATATTTCATCTTATAATTTATTATTTTTATTTTTATTATGTATAAATTAGGATTTTTATATTTATACTTTGCGGTGATGATTATTTTAAATTATTAAATAAAACATCAATTCAGAATAGAAGATCTTGATTCTGATACTCAAAAGAAAATTGAGAATTAGATAATCTTTTGAAAAAAAATGTACCACCTTCATATGTCAGCTGCCAATTTTGATCATATCATTGTTTTGTATAATTAAATGAATTGATTAAATGGAATTGTTGGTTTCCAACCAAAGCAATCTTGCTATTGGAGCCTTCTAATTTATTATTTAGTCTTTTGGTCTTATCTATTGTTGGTGGGATGTTTTCTTTTTGGGTTTTGGTGAAATACTTAAGATTGTAGATAGTAAGTAAATAATATATAATTAGGTCAATTATTCAAAATGTTGTCTATATAAATATTTTCTTTTTTTATGGTTCTTTATTGTTTTATTCTTTTCTCTTCTTTCTCCTCGTCTTCCTTTCATTATAGGATATCTCATCTGAGTTATTACACCTCATGTATGCTAATATTAATATTATAATTTGTGTTGATTGGTGGATGGGTACGATGTGACATTAGGTTCCTTATCTCATTAAAGTAGATGTGAATATAATGTAATGTGTACCTACTTCGATCCTATTTAAGTTTCATGTTGGAGACTTAATCTTAATTTTAATTTTTTTTTAAAGATTTTTATGTAATTTAAAAAATATATCATTTATCATTATTTCTTCGCACCTGTTAATTTTTAACCTAACATATGAAATTTTAGCTAAAAATTAAGAATTTGATAAGAACATCATTTCTTTGAGATTAATGTTTTTAAGTTAGAATTTTTGGATCATAAATTTCTTAATTAGTTAAGAATGTACTATTAGTTAAAATTTTATGTTCCTCAATTTTTTTGACAAAATTCTAAAATGACGCTAAAATGAAATTAGATGGGGAATATTTTTAATTTCTCAATCTAAACTATAAAATATACAACTCTTGTAATTGTGTATTCGTTTGGTTATATTTCTAAATAAATAAAAAAACGAAAACTTATTAGCAATTAGAAATTTTATTTCAGTACGTGGCTAAAAGAATATTTCCATTTAGTAGACTACTAAAAGGCACACTTGCAAATATAAGCTGAAATTCTGATTAAAAGAGAAATTCTTGCGATGACAGAGACAACAGAAGTCAAGGGTTGAGATGGACATGAAAATTGAATGCTATCTGACAAGGATGGATTTTATTTTTTCTCTCGGGTGGGGAGTGACTTTCACTTTCAAACTGTTCTTTTTAAACGTAAATTTTAATAATATTTTTATTTATATTATTATATTAATTCATCCTCTTACTTTATAAAATTTAGTTCTTCTGCTTCATGTTGGGTGTGGCTGTCAAAGATAGATGGTTTTATTGGATCGTTCCTCCCATCAATAAAGATAATAAAGATAATCTGATTTAAATATTTAGCAGAAGGATTAGCTCTTGCCTCTTGGTAAATGATTGACCCTTTTTTTTTGTCTTTTTCTTTAAACACTATATGAAGTTTGAGTAACCATTATAAAAATCATTACCAAATGCAAATAATAAGGTATAAAATATATAGGTGAGTACTAATTCATAGTGTGAACCCACTCACACTAAAATAATGTAAAAAGAAATTGTGAAAATAAGAAATTGAGACTTTGAGTCTTTCTTTCCTGCCTAAAATAATTTCATTCACTCAACGAGAGACAGGTGGACAACTCCTGGCTTAGCTTATTTCTATAAATAGAGTATATGTAACACAAGAACGACAGCATAGTTTGCGCCCCATCAATCATCATTCAATGCTCTTTATTTCAAAAGGGGATATGGCTATAGCATATTTATATTAAGCTTCTGCTTTATCTATTTGTTTGAGACATATTATTATTTCTTTATGACACAAACTTAGCCATCAATAAACATGTTTAAACATTAATAGTCCTACCAAAAAAAGTGGTTCATACCCACAAAAGTTGAAAACTGGTATTTAGAATTAGAACTGATCAGAGATTACACGCAGCAACTTGATACATTTGTGTGCCTTAAAAACCAATCTCATTCAACAACCAAAGAGTTTGTAAAGTAAACGGAAAAATATATGTATATAAAGTACAATGAAAGAAAAAGTTGTTACAATCATACAAAGTAATTGGCAAACAACAAATCACATACAGGGTCAATTTAAAATATGGTACAAGGCACAAGTATATGGCTAACTTTCTGATTGGTACCTGTCTAACATGATATCTTTATTTTCATAAAAAAGAAATGCTCGATAAACTGATTGTACCACCACACCATTCTCATCGGAGCTCAGCATAAAAGTATATGCAGCAAATAGTGAGGGCAAGTACGATGAAAATACATACATTTAACTTCAAAAAGCTTAAACTTTGTCTCTCGGAAGATAAATTAGACCAAGAGTAGATAGATATACGTAGAGATCATTTTCAATTACCTCGTATGGAATTTCTCAATCAGAGTAGGTACTCAATGCAGCAACGACTAATCCTGTTGTATATAGAGTTGACGCTACGTCAGGGTGACCTTTCCAGGATGTATTGATCTTGAGAGACGGGTACAACCAACTTTTTACTGAAGATATAAAGGAGTTAGGATCGGGTTCTAAGATTGCTTCCCAATCCACCTGCACGCCTTCTGGAATGCTTCCGGTGAATTCCATGTTAGCGGCAAGAAGCAACCCGAGCATCACAACAAGCCCAATTACAGCACTACCTCTTGATAGTGGCATGAAATTGTACCTGAAAACGGAATTCCAACTAAGTCATATAAAAGATACAACCAAGGATTGTGCATACTATCATGCACTGAAAAGATAACTCTCACCAGTAATAAGTCATCCTTAAGATTGCCTCCCTCACATTCTCAAGCACATCAAAATCTGTTGACCCATAATTTTCACCACAATAAGAATCACAGAGTGCCTGCAAATCCAGTTCCGTTTATCAACTGAAGGGATATGGTTTCAACAATCTGTATCAATCTGATAATACGGCAAAATAATTTTGCGTGTGTATTGAGTTTTTCTGATTGCTTTCGGTGAAATACTAACAAGATGAAATTGATGACTTTCACAACAAGCTGAACACAAAAATTAGGCAAATACATTAAGATATTTTCTATGCTTAATAGAAAAAGAGAAGTTACACGCATATATGGATTCAAGTTGGTAATGATGCACTGGTTTACAAGATTCAAATAATTAAGAACGAATCAGGATTATTTTTTTGAAGAAACTTCGATGAGATAATTTATCGAGAGTGCATGAGAATCCAATATGACAAAAGTCAGGACAATACAGCAATAGCTACTTCCAATCCATATACATTGTTAAGCCACAATTCCAAGAATCTTCGAAAAAGATGAGATATGTCCCAAGTAAAAATCATCATGTGAATCACAATAAAGGAAATAAATCAAGGTTTTCTTAAAGACTGTTATCAGGGTAAGAATAATGGTCAGAGGAGATACCTCCCATGCCGAAGTCATTTCCATTTCAAAGTCATCCCACCTAAAAGGTGTACAGGGAGTTTTAATAGCAAAATCATACCCAATTGGATCCCTGAAATGACAAATTAAACAACAAAAATGATAAACAGAGATCAACTACTGTAAAAATGAGCAATTAACAAACAAGTTGATATGTTATTAATCAAAATGGCACTCACGTTTTTTGCAGGGAGATCCTTGTTCCTTCAAGACGCTTTCTGAAATAACAAACAAGACCAAGAGGGATCTAAGTCAAGAAAACTGGTTGCAATCAACTCGTATTATACGATCACTGGGTTAAGAAAATTAGATAAACATCATAACAAGGAATATTAAACAAAGTTACCCCTCGAATGCCGAACTGTTGCACCAAGAAGCCAACCAGAAGTCCTGGCCCACGGCTCCGTATAGATCCGAGCATGACTCTGCATTCATTACCTGCAAGTTGAATATCAAGGAGCAACACCCTTCAGAATACAAAACATAAAACCAGTAAACATGATATGAAAATGATACAGGAAAAGTGGAGCACCAATGGGCAAGCCAATGCCCAGAAATGTTAGCTCAAACTAAACATCACAAGATTGCATAGCATCAATGGTGCTTATATGCCAGGCCAGGCATGCAGTGGTCCTTGTGTTTCAAATTTACTGGGAAGGAGAACAAATAAAATGTGGTGATTCTGGACACAAGACTTCTCCTCGGATATATCTTGGAATGGATTAGCATAATTCATGATTGGAAACAAAAATTTAAGCAGCACTAAACTTTTCTTCTCTTATCAATATAACTTACGTGTTGCAGTTTCCCATTTTCATTGAGATTGATGATGTGGTCCTTCTTGTCACGAACATACGTATTCTCCTTCATAACTGCTTTGGCAACATTAAATGCTCTGGAGATCAACAAGTAATCAATGAGAATTTCTAATCAAAGTTTCATCACTCAAATTAGAGGACATTCTTTACTGAATTTTTTAAAGAAGTGATTAAGGTAAGTCAAATTTATCTGGGAAAAACAATGTAGCATTACCTCTGAAAATTTGGATAATAGCGTACAACTTTCGCTTGACCGAGAATCAGAGGAGTGTGGGACCCAAATCCAGAATTAAACTCCTCACTAGATAACAGAAAGGGCCCATATAATTATTGACTTAAACGTATACAGAAAGAATTTACATGTATTTACACAAATCTCTCTTTTTCTTTGTAATAAATTTCTAATTAACTAGCAACATTATTGATGCATGAATAGTTAAATGGAATCAATTCAGAGTTTCCACAAACAATTTACTATCTATCCAAGAAGTTAGTCCATTCCATAAGTTATAGAATACCATTGCAACAATTTAATCACATCACAAACTGCTACAACGCACCTCAATTTGTTAATCCAAACAACTGGATCACAAGGTTCAGAGATTTGTCTCCATTTGACAGCTAATGAATAAACGCCATGCCACGGCATCGTAGGACGTCCATATGGTCGCTCTTCTGCCACATTATTGGAACTAGATGATTCCAAAAAGCTGCTACTGCTGCAACCTGCCCCACCTCTGTTCTGACTAGGAGTGTTAAGTTTTTCTTTTCTCCTGATTTTCTTTCCATGTTTTAATGCACCTTTATTGAATTGCTTCCACTCAGTTTGTAGAGAACGCCAAACCCTTACAACTTTTTGGGCAATCTCTAAAGCAGCAAGTCCGGCCATTCGATACTGATTATGTGCAGATAGAGATGAGAAGTCAGTTGAGGCAATAACCATCAGAATACAAACAGTATTAAAAACAGGAAACCACCAAGAATTCATTTTAGGAGAATATTATACTCCAGATGGCATTTTGTCAAACTAAATTATCCACACACTCGAAAACACTCTTGCTTGCCCTCTGAAGGAAGCAAATTAAAAAAAAAAAAAATATCAATGTGGTAAAAACACAAAATCCACATCAGCCGATGATAATATGTCTATCTTCCTGCTTGCAAAGAGCACCGGGGCACAAAAGTAGAAAATTACCACTCAAGATAAACAATAGATAAAGTAATATTTCCAAATATCTTTTAATCACAGTATAATATTATGGTCTTAGATTGCTCTGCTCTTCCAACAGGTAAGCACTTTTAAAAATTTTGATGTTTTCAGAAAGAGTGAACATACACGAACGGTTATTCACAGGTACAATAAGCAGCCAATCCAATGGCCGAAGTAAGGGGTGCCTGTTAGGATGGTTTGGGAAGGGGGAATGGAAAGGAATGAAGAGTGACTGCTTGGAATTGAGAATCATTCCTCTACAGTAGCTTTTATATCCCCCTTTTAGGGAATGCGCCACGCTCTGTCAAATTGGATGAGTGAAAGTCATCACATACCACTGCCATTCTCCTTAACTTACCAAGCACCCTTAAATCTTGCAGATAAATCTAAGGCTGGATATAATCATTAGCAAGTTATCAACTAAACTTCCAACAACATAAATTAGCAACATGTAAATCATTTCAATTTATATGTTCCAATCCACGGAATTTTTTTAACTAGGCAGGCATTCCAGAAAAATAATGTGAACATATCTAACTTGAAGATATAAACATTATTTTAGTTTTTTTTTTTTTTTTTTATAAAGGCCCATTTATTGAAAAATGTAGTAAAGTCATCTTGTAAAGTTACACCAGATTAAAACTAAATGATACAACCATTCACCACAGGAGTTACAGCAACCCTCTAGGAGGGATTTCAAATCAAATTGGCAATAGAAAATATTACAACTCTTATTAGGTAGAAACTGAACACTGAAAGCAGAAAATTCAACAATCAGAAATGTGAATTTCCAGTTTAGTTCTTTGTTTTCCCTTGTTCTTTTGTAATTTATTAGTCCAGAAAGAAACCTTGAAACAACTTCTTTACCATAATAAGACACAGATGAGAAAATAAATGCAAAAGATAGCACCAATGGCCCCTGTAATGCCACAAAATATAATGTAAACTTTCACATTTTAATTAGTTATCAATAAAGGAAAAGAAGAAAAGAATGTATACGCATAAATAAATACAAGGAAGTTGATACAAAAATATTATTTTTGTTGCAGTTGGGTTCAAAGCATATAAATTTGAAAAAAGAATCTCCAGAAACAATTATTTTTTCGCGAATATTGCAGCATGTTTCCGCACTACTAATTTTCAGTTTGTTATAACTCATTTTTATGAAGAATCACCTGGCGCTTGTTGGGAAGGAATCCTGGGCAATGGTACTGGATCTTCTTGCCAATAGAATCTGCAGCCTGTAAAAGAGCTGCCTTTTGCTTCGTCAGAGAAAATTCTTGTTTTTTCAGCTTTCCCTTTCTCAAAGAATCTCGTAGAGGAGGTTGCCTGTAAACTTTCTCACATACATTCTTTGGATGAAGCCTTTTACACCAATATTCCTAAGAAAAGATGTAATGAAGAATATCAATCTTGAGATTAAATTTCACATTACATTTTGTATTTAAATATTAGCTATTCTAGTAGTATTCTGTTTCAATGCCAACACCTACTGTCATCAAAACTTCCCATTCACTAGTCAAATACTCCATCCCAAAAAAATTCATGTTTCGAAAACATTTTTTGCCTAAAAAAGTTGCCAGTTTGAAAAATTAGAGTTAGTCTTTAATTGAAATTTTCATAATGCGATCATAACAAACTTACGGTTAGTTATAGAAAACGTTGCATGATAGATTTGGAGAATAAATGGAAGGACATAAGTTAGCTATGAAGGCTTTCAAAAGATTGCCTCTTTATTGAGTTAACCAAAAATAAAAGGTTGTCGTTTACTGAAGTTGGACCCTTTTTGAGGGACGGAGGGATTACTATCTAGCACTAAGCCTTTTCTAAAAACCCTTTCCATAATCAGATATTATGCTACAAATTGTCTTTCAGACTTACTATTTTAAAGTTATCTCCCAATAAATCAAGAAATTTATCAAGAAGCATCAACATCTAAAGTGCATCGAACTACTACACGCTGATTATGTTCTGCAATATTAGGAATGACCTTAACAAGTAGCTAAATTGGGATACATGAGATGATATAATAGCAAATCATACAAACTAACAAACTACAGAAAGGCATGGTCTTTGCGTTTTCATACAGATATATGTATTATATACACATTGATATAAAAATCCAGTCACATGTGTGTGTGTGTGTGTGTGTGCAGTGGATGAAAATCCTGAAATCTTCAGGAAGTTTGGATGCATTCTTCAGTAATTGGAGGTGCAGGCAAGGGACAATAAAAGAAAGAGCTGGAAAGATCATAAGAACTTCAAAATCAATCTTCTGATTCTTAAAGGAAAGGTAAATAGCATAACTTAAGGTTATCTTGGCAAGAAAACCATGATAACAGACTAAACCTTGATAAATAGGCTAGGCAGAAAATTAAAAAAATCAGAACCTTGAATGCAAGTACTGAGATAATAAATTCTTGCACATACAAAGTTCACTGAAACTATGTCAAAAAAAAAGTGAGATAGACACAATAAAGCCATGATGGCGTAATGAGCCTACTTTACCTTAAAGAGGGGGTCAATGTCACCATCAAGGTCAAACCAAGAAAATTCAGTGTTGAACTTCGAAGCCGTGTATAATGCAATTTCTTTCTGCAAGAACACACACCACAAGAAAAATAAATAATAAAATGACAGTAACTCCCAATACTAAAATCATGGTGCCTGGATGCCCTTACAATAAATCAACATCATGATCTCATAGAATCATGTTTATTTTTTTCTTTGAAGAAAAAGAGATGAATATTATGAATAAAATTTTTATGTTACCTATATCCCTAATTTCATGTATTTCAAACAAATAGTGTTTCACTTATAGCTAAATTCAAGTATCTATAATTCCACAATGCACCTTCTATATATAAATCTTCTGCCATACAGTTTTCCCATGGCTCAAATAATAGATTAGTCTTGCACTAAATTTAGTACTTAGAGAATTACAAAAGTGCTAATGAACTTCAAATTTCAAAGTTCATAAACTTCTTTATTTTATTTACATCAACTAAAAAATAAACAACTACAGACTTCGATTTTTCAGGGTTCTATCAGTCACTCTTTTTCTCTAACTATCATCTATCAATTCATTGGAGGTTCAGCCTAAAAATTAATTCTCAACTCAACTGGCTGCACCTGGAATACACTCAAAGAACACCAAGTTCAGGGAGTCTTAAAGGAAAAACTCTCTGAAGTCATTATTATACAAGGAACCAAGGTGGATCTGCAATACATAAAATAGTCTATTCTATGGGGAAATAGGTCAAGCCAAGACATAACACTAAACAATTCTTTAAGCTCTATCTTTATCAGAAAGGATAACCAACCCTGAAAAATTAGCAGAAAGGGTTGGCGGAAAAAGCCAAATAGAAAGCACATAAGTAACAAAAATAGTAATGATAGTGTGAATTGGTGAGTATGCATGAAGATAAAAATAATCTTCAATAACAACACATAAATGAATTCTGTCAAGCACTCACTGGAAATGTCAAATCTGAAAAATAAATAACCTGATAGAAGGCTAAGCACTGGAGTACAAATTTGTCCATTGAGTCCAATTCAAGATCCAAGGCTGCATCATAATCTTTAACCTGTATCGCACGACCAACTCCATGAAAGACACTACAAAGAGAAACCCTCATTTTGATGGAGAGAAAGAGGATCAATAGAGAAAAAAGGTCATACCGCCTCCTTAAATTCTCCAATAGCGTGATAACAAGAAGCTCTTAAATACAGACATTCAATATTCAAGTTGTCAATACTTAATCCCAATGACAATTCCTTGATGGCATTCCTGTAACCATCAATTTGAATAGGGAATCAGAAAGAAGTCAGAATCCCAAGCAATTGAATTAACTCTTCCATATACAGATCATATTAAACCCTATGGTTTACAAGGCCAGGTTCAAAGTTTCCAAGGTTGGCATATGCACTCAGAAAATAATTGTAAATGATAAAACAATGGTAAAGAATTAAAAAAAAAAATACAAATTAAAACATGTTAGGAAAAGAGATTAATTGAGATCCAGTAAGTGCAAAGTAGCAAAAGGAAACTCGGATAATTAAGTGAATTTGAGCATAAAAGGACTCTTGATATAAAATTTAGGCATCTGGAAGTCGAGGAAAAAAGAACAAATTTAAATGACAGATATTTGGGGCATATGCCAACTAATTTGGCATGATGCCAACTAAATTGACATGGTGCACATTGAGGAAGGAGCATACTCCTGAGATATTCCAGCATGCACCATGAAGAAGAAACACCTTCTGACAATGCCCTGAGGAATTTCACAACTATTCCACATAAGGGCATGTTAAAAAACAGCTAGAAGACTAATTAAAACCTAGCACTTCATTCAAGGAATTTCGTCGACATGATAATCATTTAGAGAATATAAATGGCAAGAGTTCCAGCTAAAAGGTATATCCGGCTACATTATTGGACTAATGATCATCATTCAGCAGAAGAACCAAAATCAAATAGAAAAGAATACATGAAAAGGCATTGAAGAAAAAGAGAGGACTTTCAATTTGAAATCTAACAAAAGGACTATGATGATCCTCCTTTGGGGTTAACAAAGGCATGATAAGAAGAATATTGGCTGGTGTAAAAAAAAAGTTAATTACATAAAAACTAAAGAACTTTGGGTCAGATTCAGTTACTATATGAGCTTTTATATGTAACAATGTTGTTCAAGAAATACAGATATTTTCCAATTATAACATCGACTTCATTTCCAGGCACCTAATTACTACTACTACTGAAAGAACCAAAAGAAGCAGACTGACTGTAGCAGTCTAGCATATAATAACAATTCATAAAAATGAAGCATGAAAACTGTAATTTTAAAACCATAGCCCCACACTTCACCAAGTTACCAGCAAAGACAGCTGGTATATCTACTTTCACATTTACTACTATTTCAAGCATATAACTTTTAAAAAAATTACCTGTGCTCTCCCATTCCATGGAGAAGAAGCCCGTGCAAGTGATGTGCCTTAGCAAACCTGAAGACATCAGACCATCAATATAATGTTTGGTAATATAAGCAAATATATATAAACCAGCCCTAAGCGGAATGCATTTTTGTTTTTGAACTTATTCGAGCCTAAACTGATTCCATTTGTTTCTCTTTATATTTTTTTATCATTATGTATGTGTCCATGATATAAATGAAGTAAAACCAAAGAACATTCAAATAAAATAACTTATATTCATCACTTAAGAATCACCTCATAATCAAAACATCATATTTACTTAAGCACAATAGATAAAGTGAAACATGTACTAACCTTGTGTCTATTTTCAGAATCTCCTGAAGGCATTGGAGAGCCTTTTGTGAATCTGCCATGTCTTGGTAAAACTGTGAAAAGATAAACACATTTTGCATAATTCTTGTTTAACCAACACTGATGCACATGCATGTAATCCTGTATTGACGGTTATGCAATGTCATGATAAACCAGAAATTCTCCGCATCAAATCACAAAAAGTTACTTGGCATAAACAATATGGCTAATTGTGAAATCCAAGTATGTAGGATTTCCATTTTTTTTTGTTTGGGCAAACCATACTCCTAGGTATATTATACATCACGAAAAA
Organism: Scutellaria galericulata; assembly: GCA_946896805.1. Taxonomy (NCBI): domain Eukaryota; kingdom Viridiplantae; phylum Streptophyta; class Magnoliopsida; order Lamiales; family Lamiaceae; genus Scutellaria; species Scutellaria galericulata. Next base: position 14,923,987 of record OX335794.1, read on the forward strand.
AACTTGTCTATTACTTTTTCTTATATTCAAAATTAAAACATGAGTTGATTAAAAAAATTAGACTACCTTGAAAACTCTGGTTGATTTCATTTGAAGAGAAACATTAGCACTGCTGATTAAAATGGTGATTAACTTGAAAAATCAGATTAATATGCCTTCAAAAGAGTTTAACTTCTTTCAGATACTTGAGAATTCAAGTGAAGTGATGTCAACATACTGCAATAGATATTGACAACAATATAGTCCTCTTAATACGCCTAACAACTTTTCTCAGAAGAAAGAGGAAAGGTATAAGATTTGCAGGCCAGGGCATAAATATTACACAATTTAGGACAAAGTCTGACTGTATGTCCTGAAAGGTGGTAGAGTATGTATTCCACCCACTAACCATAGAGTTCAGGCCAAAGATGCAAAATGTATCCCACTTCATTTTTTAAGCCACTAATGCAAAACATACAAGTTTGTGGTAAGCATGCTAATGAATAGAAAGAGATAGTTCATACAGTTATAAAGAGAGTTAGATAGCCAATTTTAATCTGTTATGAGCCCAAATAAAGGAACTAGACTTAATGCAAATAACCAAGTATCATATGCATACTCGTAAGTTGATGACAGAGACAGAGAATACAGTTACTAAGAGTGAAAACAAAAGTACAGTTAAAGCAAGAACAGAGGAATCTTCACCAAGCTACTATTTCATACTCACTCCATCTCAAGCATAAATTTCCATCTCTTTAGTTTAGAAGGCCTGACAAGAATTAAATTTTCTTCGAAAAACTCTTCTATGATATAATTCTGAAATTACTTTATAGTTTCACCTACAACAGAGGATCCCAGGTTGCACAACGGCAGCATCAGAATCCATATATCACTCAAGTCCAACCATCAGACACAATAATAAGAAACATTGTAAGAAGTTCTCCACTCATACATCACATCCTATACGAAACAGAACTTGTGGCATCCTTTTTCCCAACCTATTTTGGGCCAATAAAGTGTCTACTTACACGAGGCAAAGTATTCTTTTAGATGAATGAAATGTAGAACATGTTATACATCAAACTATATGGTAATGCATACCTGAGTTAGATGAGTCCAAGCCTCAACGAAATTGTGATCCATTTGGATTGCTTTCCTATGTGCCTCTTCTGCCTTTCTATATTCACCAAGTGAAAATAGAGCTGAACCCTGTGAAAGCCAAAATTTAACTCCATGTAGTACTTTGGATATAAGCACATTATTCATCCAATTAATACAAAGTAAAAGTTAGCTTTTAAGGATCACCAAATATGTGTACGCAGATTTGTTCTCCTCATCAATTTTCACACATGTTGATAAGTCTTCAACAGCAGCCTTGTAATCCTTAAATTTAAAATTTACAATTCCTGCGTGAATTTTACTAAAATGAGCATATCTACAATATAAAGCACTTGAAGAAGAACCGAGAAGGGGAGAAGGATGAACGAAGGAATCAGGACTCAGCTTTCACAAAAAGCAAATATGCATGTTCTTTACAACAATTTTCTGCTGATGTAGCTTTTACCGGGTTGTATACAATACATACTTTGTTATTGATCATTTCTCTTCACTTGTCGTGGTTTTGTTTCTTGGGATTTTTGCTCCAAATGTAATGATAAGTTGGGTAGGCCAACGAGATCATACTATGCTAAATTATTTTCTAACCTTCACCCTTCTTTTCCAGTGGATATGACAACTTTATTATTGTTCCCTGTAAAAATTTTCACTTACCTTGTATTGAAACTTCATTAGGAGTTTTTACAGTATACTTGTATCCAAAATAAAAAATTCTATGACTATTACATAGTAATTCTTGAGGGTTATCATCAATTACTTTTTGGTGTAAAATAGTATACCTAACAAGCGAGTCTTGTGCAAGATTGCAAACAGAATCACAGTCACCACACCTTCACTATCTGTATTAAAACTGTACTAAATGGATTTTCAGAATAGTCAAAAGAAAATTTTGTCATCCTTAAAAATATCTCTACAAATTACATTAAAATGATTGTAAATAGTTTTAAAAGTCCGCTGTACTATTTTGCTCTTCCACGATACATTTACATGGAAGTTGAAACAGGGCACCAAAGTTTGTTTACAGGTTGCATTTAGTGAGCAGTGACAAATTTTCTAGACTAGGGTTTGACATTATAGAAGCATGTTGCATGTGGTGGTAGCATCATATATAGAAATATAGAACAATCAGATATGATTGACCTCAGAGCATGTGGTGGGAAATGGTACACTACACCTGACTACTGCTCTGTTAGAGGTTTATTTCCCTCGTCAAAACATTCTAAATTTAGAAAAATTATACATCATGGTTGTGCCGTTCAATTAATTTAAAATTTATTGCAGGATCCCAAAGTTACCTACATGAGTGCCAAGGCTGAGTTTATTTTGTAACAAATAATTACAGGTGAAAGTTGGTAGCAGAAAACAAACTATAGTCAACTGAACTGTCTACTACTAAGTATCTCCTTTGGAAAAGTTTATCCATTAATCTATTCACATACAGTGTGTGCATGTACTAAATGTGCATATAGTAAAGAAAAGAGTAGTAACGTTTATTTTGATTGGTTTTCTAAGGGAGAAAGGATATTATTAGGGGGAAAAAAAAAAAGAGCAAGTGAATATTAAACATCGCTTTATGGTTTCATTTTTCATCTCCAGTCTCCAACATGGGGTCTTAAGTCTATACTATTATAGCTCAGGCATCAATAATCTTCCGTGAGCCTACATTGTTCAAATCATATTAGCTCTCGTGCATGCATAGATAGCCAATAATCTATCTCCTGGACCATGTGAATGGCAATGCTATGCAAGTACCTCAATAATATGATGCTGAAGACTAACCGCAATAAGATTTTAATACTTAAGAATATAGCAAGTACCCCTTTCATGCAATATGTCAGCAGAGTTTGGTTCAAATTCCAATGCCTTTGTCAAGTCTGCAATTGCCTGGAAACAAAAAAACAAAAAAGAAAGACAATTAGACATGGGAGTTCAGAGAAATCTACCCCTGCACACATGTGCCAACAAACTTGTGTGTGGATACACATCGGTAATGAGCACATAAAATAATAACAAATAAGATGAGGACCTAAACATAATGAGAATGCAGGTACTACAAAATAGTATTCAATAGTAACAGATTTCCCCATGTGGTAGGTTCCCTCATCATCTACTCCTGGATTGTGTCCAATGACTCACTAGCCCCATCTGCATATCCGTACCACTCCACCTCGTCTTATCTTTACTGCTGAGACTGCATCCAAAACTTAACTAACCATCCTGCCAACTCAATTTATTGCCAAATATTTCCCCTTCACCTCCCCTCAAATCACCAAGTAAGTATGTAACAACATCAAGAAGGCTCCAATCAAGTCTAATCTGGAAAATGAATTCTTCCTCACAATCACAAGCAAGTGAAAATTGTTCCCCCAGAAAGCAAGGAGATCAATGTTGATTTTGTTGAAGTCAGATATTGCTGGCACATTTTGTAACTGTAATTCTTATAATAAAGACCTTTTTCAAACAACACATATGATACACATCAAAAGAATGTTTAAGTGAACGCCAATATTGCTGTACTAAATTCTCCAAACACTCGCTGTTTAATAGCCATTACTCTAAATAATTAAATCAAATTGAAACTTTAAATTAATCAAAAAAATAAACTCAAACAAAAGCATAATCAAGATACGACAAAAGCACCTTAGCAGATTCTCCCAAGGCTGCTTGAGCTTGCCCCCTGCGTTTCCAAGCCTCGCCGGCTGATGGATTTGATTGTATTGCCTATAATATAACCATGTTTGATTTACATCATTCAGGATTTCACCTTCCTCATCCCACCAAGGATTAATTCAAGTGTTACCTTTGTAAAATCAGCAATAGCAGGATGTAGTTCTCGTTGAAATGCATAAGCCGTTCCCCTTCCAATTAAGGCCTCAGGATAGTCAGGCTCTTCTTGTAGAATCTGACATAAGAAAAGGAGACAGAGACGAAGATGTGAAACATATGAAAACCATTCATTTCCCCCAACCAATTGTCATGGGGGAAAATTAGGTTAAGATTAAGATAAAAGATTGTTAAGAGTGTTTATATATCAACCTTATCAAAGATGGATATGGCATGAGCATATTTTCCATCATTGACCTGCAAAGGAAGAGAACAGCATCATCACATTGCGAAAAACTAATTAAAAATATAAAAAACTAATATCTCCAACTGTAAGCAAGGCAGTAACTAAATCTCATGGCAGAAGCTCTTAATTCCAAAGCATGAAACGTTACAACCCTCAAAGTTCTTTCAAAGTAATCACATAACTTTCTCTTTGTTACAGTGTAATATGAAAAATTAGTAAAATGGAGAAATTGCAGTACAGGTCCTTATGCTTGAGAAGATAACCAGACCCACTTTCTCTTAATCTGGTGACACTTATCCTGATCCCCAAGTACCCAGAGATAATAATGGGGTCAAAAATCACTTAATTGATGGATGAAATTGAAGCAATAATACATTTAACGAATAAATGGATTGGACTGAGAAAAGTTTGGCACATCACATCACAACCTCAAACTAAAAGCATTCTTCAGAAATATTATTTTTTTAAGAAACTATAGACATAACTGAAACTATTTTGTGAGCAAACAATTACTTTTCAGTGGACATTCCTTGGTTGAAATCCATCCCTGGCGTCTCTGTTTATGTATAATTAAGAAAACAACGAAAATTAAAGACATAAAATCCCAAACCACATAATGCAATGACAAAATGATGAAGCCCTGAAAGAAGTGACACATCAAAGATCCAAAGTTCAAAGTCCAATCTTATAGCTTTCGGGTACCAACAGCTGAACCAGAAAAGTATATAGTCATCCAGGAACATTTGGCAGCACCAGTTTATTATGTCACCAAGATACAAAGAAAGAAAAGAAAATTTACCTGAGCGATTCCCCTTGACAATCGGAAATCCACATTAATTGACTTGTTCTTTGATATTTTGGCAACACAGAACTTTTTGCTCCTATTGGCCTCATCCATTAATTCATTGTGTATTTCAGATAAGCTAAATGATTCACTGCACATATCAGAAAAATCAATAGATTCACCGCAAACCACAGATGAATCGACGCTCGATTTAGATGGATCACTCGATATAGACTTTCCTGCCGACTTCTTGTGTATCCCATTAGATTCAGTCAGGTGACTTTCATGCTTTTTGTTTGATAGACTGCCAAAAGGTCCATCTCCTTTGACATTAAGACTTGATCCATTTTGTAACTCTTTGTGAGCCTCCAATTGCTGATTCGAACTGCTGCTTGGTTTAGTTCTTCCATTTGATATTTCATGGATGTCAGATACAGTACTTGATTCTATGGAAACAACAGGTTCAGATGCAGGAACAGGTGACTCCATCTCACAGTTTTGACAAGAACTGGAACCATTTTGTTTAGCAACATTCAAGAGATCTTCCAGCTCCAGAAGTAGTTTTAAATCTGCAGACTGACAAATAGCACGCTTGTATCCTTGCTCCCAAACTGAAAGAGCTTCGTCTTTCCTTCCCAGAGCAGAAAATGCACGACCTAGAAGAAAAATAACTCAGACAATTTCAGCAATATGGAAGACATGAACGAGAAACTTATGTGGAAATAATACAAGGGAATCAATTGGGTGAGTCAATAGATTTTTTGTGTGAAGATTAATGAGACTACATTCAGAAGTCACAACCACATGCAACGACTCCTATTTTTATGTTTTTTCCTCAGCTCAAAACACTAACCTATTTGTACACAGATATTAAAGATTTATGATAACATGTTTCCTAAAACATATAAGCATTAAAAAATTAGAAGAAACTTGATATCCTATATCTCAAAGAGCCGATGTTATTCATAAGAGGTTGGCCAAGGCCAACAAAATAGTGGTGCATCCAATTCTAGTAAAATTTACTTGTATGACTAGAACATTTTCTGTAGGGAAATTACAAGGTTGTTAGGCGCAAAGATGATCCTAGTGCCCAAGGCAAGAGGCAAGCCTCTCTTGAATACATGATGCAAAATCTAAAATAATGAAAAAGAATTCAAAGAATACACGAAATGTGCGCATAGTTTGCAAAAATTGTAATACTAAATTTTGGGAACCATATTAAAGTAACAAAAAACATCATAATAATAAAAGACAAATTAAAATAAAAGGAGAAAAATATGTGGGTATGCAGTGGCAATGGTGATCGGAATGGTATATTGAGGTCCAGCAGCATATCTAATACTCCTTCTTTTGCCAGAAGTTCTCTTGGGAAAACCCTAACTTTCCTAGTGTTTCCCCTCTCAAATGTAAATTCTGATTGTTGTGTTATCCTCAAGAAAAAAAATATATTTATAAATCTCAATAGGAATCTTGAAAAAGTGTTTGAGGATGAGGCTGAGCCTGTGTACAAGAGGCAAGATTGAGACTTGGGAGCCACACCTCTAAAACATGAAAAAGGCCCTGAAGGCGCTGAAAGGCGCATGCCAAATGAACAGCATCGGCCTGTTGCTTGTAGTGGCACTACAGCCTTTGCCCATGTGCCTTGCACCTCAGGCATGCATCTAACAACTATGAAGGTAAAGCGAATCAACATTTGTATAGTACCTAATCCAGTTGTTCAATTTGAACTCCATCTAAGAATACTTCCAGAAATTATTATAGCATCATATTCTTACATTGGACAAGATTCAATTGGATTCTGAGTAATGAGATTCGAGATCCCAGGTATTGGGAGTTTTGTGAATAGTAAGAATTCTTGTATGTTATCGATTGGGAGTCGTATACTTTTTACTGTAGATATTAAATCACATTTAACAGATGGGTGATATTTTATTGTCATATTATTGTATTTGGTTGTATTTATTTAAATACTAAATAATGGTGAATGAGATGTAAATGTCAAATCATGTCGAAAAGTGGGTGATGTTGTATTATAATATTTTATTGGAGAGCCTTTTTGATATAGGAGGTACAATAAGGTTGTAGTGGTGGATTATAAGTCCACCAAAATTGAGCCCTACAATAAGCAGGGCATGATATTTGGAATCCCAATCCTAGACATACTGTTTGCAACTTACATACCTAGTGACTAGTGAGAATGGTTTTTTCTGAGAAATATCCAAATAATCCAGATGTGTCAAAACAGAAGCCACGTTACATACCACAAGTGAAAGTTATGCAGCTTAGATACGCTAGGAATAAATGTGTATTAATGGTGGATTCTTGTTATCTCTTGATAATAATAAATACACAAAGAGGCATAACAAATGAGTGATTGAAATATACACGTATATTAATGGTGGATTCTTGTTATCTCTAAATTGAGAATAATAAATACACAAAGAGGCATAACAAATGAGTTATTGGAACAAAAATATGATCTATGGAAAATATCAGGCATGATAGCATCCATCACTAGAAAAGGGAAACTTAGCCTCACATTTTGACTCACGCAAACATGCAAAAGACTTGACCTAGTCATTATTTTCCAAATCACCTTAAACTTTAACTCTGAACAAACTGTACAGTCTTTTCAATTTATATCTGCTTGTAAGTAAAATTAATCTTATATGATCAGATACATCTGACATATATTCACTCAACTAACTTCAATTATATGCTGATTGCTGACTAATCCTATGAAAAACTCAACGGATTAAAATGTTCTATACATTAATAACATCTCTTGTGCTACATAACAAAAGATTCAAGATCTAGTTAAAAACTAAAGTTCTGACTATAAAGTTCTGACTAAATTGAGATCAATTCCTACTGTAGCTGATAATCAACAGCGAATTAAAACTTCAGCAAAGCGGAATGGTATAGATTTTCAGCCTTTCACTTATTGTTGTAATTTACATTACAAATCAGGGTAGTGCAAAGAATAAACTACATTGCTCCATTAGTATGCTCAAGATAATACGAAGAAAAGCAACAACAGAAGTTTGAAAATCACTAAACTTGCAAAAAGAATGTGGAAAAATCCTAGGACGCATAGAGAAGGGGAAACCCCATACAGCAATTATAATTAATTTACCTCGCCAACAGAAGATTTGCGATTGTCGGAACACATGCATTGAGTTGGACAATATGATTCATAGAAACTCACAACCATGTAATCTACAAACTGAACCAATGGAAACAAAATTCCTAATCTGAAAGCTGACTCCATTGTTCTTGTGTTAATAAAAGAGTAGTTGACTTAAAATATTCTATAATCTCCAGCCAGATATCACATTTTCCGCCATAACCAATCTGACTCTGACTCTGACTCAGTTTCTTATCAAGTAAATAGAACAGCAAAAATAATGAAGAGAAAATGAAATGGAGACCTTTAAGGATATAGGCCTGAAGAAGCTCAGGATCGAGCTGCAACGCCTTATCACAGTCCTTGACGGCGTGCTTGTGCAACTCCAATTGACTATAGCAAAAGGCTCGATTGCTGAAAATTCACAGCACAAACACACAATAAAATTCAACAGATCAAACAACCAATCAAATCCAGCAACAGAAAGCTTAATTCGAATTAGAATTACCAGAGGTCCTGAATGGCGCAGGACTGAGAAAGGATAGAATCGAGAATTCGAATAGCCTTTGACCAATCCTTGGAACTGCAGAGCTTGGCGAGCTCAATTCGCTCCGCCACCGGTGACACCATCGGAGAAAAAAGCAACAAAAAAATGGAAAGGAGAGCGGATCGAAAGTGTTTCTGTGTTAAATAAGCTGTGTTTAGTCCTTTGCTTGTGGTTTGGGCGACGAGACTGAGAAAAAGGGAGAAGGGTAGAAAGGGGAAAATAGATTTCTGAATAAGGGAGAGTCCACACGGGGGGCATTTGTGTAATTCACCAAGCATGAGCACAGCTGAACGAGGACCGTCACTTGTTCACCCACGCCACGCGACAAAACACCGCGTTCGACTGAGATTACACACTATTATAACAGCATCTCCACTCCTCTTCTTCATTTCAGCTGCAAATTATTGTCAATTTTGTCTGCACTACTGCCCCCATTAAAAAAAAATTAATAAACTTATTATCAAAAACTAATATGAAATATGCTGATTTATAATTTATAATATTCTAAATCAAACAAATATTTCAACTTAGGTCGGAAAAATGGCCTAAATATTACATTAGATTGCATTCATTGCAATCTTAAAAATTGTGAACATTTTAGGATGCAATCGGTAAAAGAAAAAAAATTGTTATCAAAAACTAATATGAAATATACAAGTTTTTAATTTATAATATCCTAGATCGAACAAATATTTCGATTTAGGTTAGAAAAATGGCATAAATATTACATTAGATTGCAATCTTAAAAATTGTGAACCTTTTAGAATGCAATCGGAAAAAGATAAAAAATGTATATTGCAATTGAAAAAACGATCGTACTTCAGGTTGGTTTTTGAAATTAACTCTTTCAAATTCGTTATATATATACCTAGACCTAGGCTTGGCATTGGGGTGAGGAATCTATTAATCTATATAAAAATTAAATTATATAATAAAAAAATTAATTAAATACCTATGGAAAAAATAACTTTTTTTTTTTAAAAGCATCCTCAGACTTGAAAAAAGCACTTTTTTACTCTCATATTCATGAAATTTCATCTTGAGAGTAAGCAAAGAATCAAGAGATTCAAGATGAGCAATTAAAAAGAAGCAAAATAGTTGTCAATGCACTAAAACTTTTTCTTGATTTTTTTTTTAATTTTCATCGTGTCGTTTTGTAATTTATTTTGTTTTATAAACATGATTGTTTGTTAATAATCTCGTGGTCTTAGGGCATGAGATTATTTCTATAGATATTTTGTGAATGTCTAGTATTAATAACATCCATTTTCCATTATATTTTATTCATACTTCGTTGTGATTAACTCATGTATGAATCTCAATCAAATTTATGCATGTTTTGATTAATTAGATTGATATCTAGAGATGATGTATAGTTTTTAATTTGAGGATATATGACTTAATTAATTGCTACATCGAATGATTAATGTTAATTTTGGTGACAGTCCTATGAGTTTCTCGGAATTAATTATTAATTGCTAGATCGAGAAATTAATGTTAATTGTGGTGAAAACACAATGTCATGAGTTTTTCGGAATTGATTATTAATTATTAGATAGAGATACAAACAATTAATAATCAATCTATGAATTAACTTGTTCGAGAGTGAGATTGATTAGTTGTGATTGTTCAAACAAGATAAATTGAAGTTAGAATGTTATTTTGTTAGATTACTAAAGTCAATTGAAGTATAATTAAGCTGTAGCCTTAAGATTCTTTTTGAATCTTGATATTTTTTTATTAATTGTTTGCTTGATTTTCGTTTATTTTCATTTATTTGGTTTCTTAGGATAATTAAAAACATCACTCTTATTTTCGATCACTTAAATAAAATTAGACATTTTAATTAGACGGTAAACTTTGTTTTAATTTATTAATCTGTATGCGATCGATTTTATTCATTATACTTATAGTAATCTACACTGTTCATGTGTGCATAACTAGAAAATAAGCAAACAATTCTCAAACTTGTTTAGCTTCCTAAACTTGGCTTTTCAAAAATCATCAGGTTTTTCACGATGGAGTTGAGGGATGTCTCATGTCTGCTTGGTTACAGTATAGTTAGAAATCTAGTTTGTATATGCATATTATGCAATAACTTTATAATTTTACGACAATGAATTTTAATTTTGGAAAAGTTGATGAAAATATATATCCCAATAGCGATCATGTGTTGTAACTCAACCGCAATCGTTGATGTGACGATGTTTTGCTGATTTAGGTTTTTATTTTATTTTTCCAGTTATATATCTACATGTCACTTATTTAGAGGAAAAACACAACAAGTGACTAGCTCATGACTAAAAATTATTATAAAAAACTAGAAAATTATTTTGGATTATAAAAAATCAAAAAAATTACTAAACAAAAATTTTGAAATATTTTTACAGTATTGACAAATAAAATATAAAAAAATATTTAATAATAAGTACCCTAGATTAACAAACAAAATTAAAAAATATTAAATAAAATATAAATGTTATAGTTCATTTTGATAATTCTTTTAAATTTTTTTAACTCAAATATAAAATCAATTTTTTTAATAAAAGAACTAATTTAAATATGATACATAAAAACTAAGAATTGTTTCCAACTATAATAATAATAATAATAATAATAATAATAATAATGATGAAGATTATTTTGAATTTATGTATTACTTTTCTGAAGATAAAGAAAAATATAAAAAATATTAAGTAAATTGGAAAAATACCAAAATATAACTAATTAAAGACATCTTTAATTTTTCTCTTTTACTAAAAAATCTGAAAATTATTTTACGAATATAAACAATTTAAAGTTGTTTCCTTTGATTTTATAGTAAATTTTATAATAAAATAGTTAAGAAGAAGGATTTCATTTGTGATTTCATACTATTTTTATCTGATTCGGGTTGGAATCGAAAGTGAAAAATGAGAAAGATACAGTGAATAAATTTGATTTGGGGATTGGGGGAGGGTGGGTGATGCATGCAATTAATGAGACATTTTTAAGTATATTTTTGTATTCACAAAGACAAAAACTTTTGTGCACTAGTTGCACCATGCAATTCATACATTTATGTTATAAATGTAATACTTTTATGCATGTTCAATTTAAAAGGTACGGATATTTATACATAAAGGTACTACATTTATAACATAAAGGTATCCGTACAACTCTGAGCACCAATTGCACAGAAGTATTACTCATTCACAAAAACTCTTGTGTATCAGGTGCACTGATCTTAGATCCGTGCAATCCGGGTCAATCCGACCCGAATCCGTGAGTTTTTAATTTTTTTTTCCCAAATTTTTGTCTTGACCTTTATGTTATAAATGTGTGACATTTACGTTATAAATGTGTGATATTTATGTACAACTATCCCTACCTTTATGCACTGTAACTTAGGAAAAAAATGAAGATTTTCAACACAATTTGTACTATGTACCTTTATGTGATATTAATGTGACTTTTATGTTATATTATGCCACTTTTATGTACAAATATTCTGACTTTTATGCATCTTTATATATTATATAAAAGTCAGAATATTTGTATATAAACGTGACATAATATAACATAAAGGTCGCATTGATATCACATAAAGGTATACAGTTCAAATTATATTGAAAATCTTCATTTTTTTTCTAATTTACAGTACATAAAGGTCATGATAGTTGTACATAAATGTCACACATTTATAACATAAAAGTCACACATTTACAACATAAAGGTCACAACCTGAAGTAAAAAAAAATTAAAAACACGCGAATCCAGATCAAAAATTGGGTCGATCCGAATTACATGTACACCAAGTGCACACAAGACCAACTCTTTTGTATTTTATTTTGTACTTAGTGGTTGTCTGGTTGACATACTAAACAAATTTCAAAGGTTAGTGTAGAGAGATTTTAGAGTTATATAAAAATCCCCAAAATATAATTCCACGGCTATCTAACAGGCAAATAAATTAAGGGTTAATGTGATTTATTATTCATTACAACGACTATATATATATGATGGATTCACAGACCTATCTAGGTGTAGACAAATTAAACATATGACCAAACTATGGTGCGATAATTTCGCAAAATAAAATATTAATCGTATATGTATTTATTTTTTTAAAATATAATTCTTAAGTAAATATTGATAAGAAGAAAGTTTAGGAAGATGTGCAGGTTTCAATCGAATTATTATCAAATATATGTGTTGAGGGAAAAATTCAATCAAATGTTTGATTATTATATAGGAGTATATAAATATTGTTCTTTTGAATTCCAGATTTGTATTTATAAATAAAATAATAATTGTCAGAATCTTTTGTCAAATTTTTTTTTTTTTTTTTTGTAAGAATCAATACTATAGACCACTCCATAAAAATGATCGTGGATCAAATCATAAATGTTGCTGAAAATCTTATTTTAGGTTTCCTTAACTGATTTTTAGAGAAAAAAAAAAAATAGGTTGCAATTTTGAATATTTTGACAAACTAATAAAAAAAATTAGATTTCTTATTTAGATTTATATATTTTGTTTAATGTTTAGTTATAGTATTATTATAATAAGTAGCAATTAAACATTATTTTTATAGCTGAATCGATTAACTGTTAATCGATTGCACAATTGATTATTGATTCAATTGGTTGGACCAATGGTCCAACAAGTTAGAATGTCAATCAACTATATATTTTGGTTCAAAAGAGTGTATAAAAAACTGATAAAACCCAAAAGAGGGTACAAAAATGATAAATAATAATTTACTGATAATGAAATAAATGCATCTCTCTATATGTATTTTATATTTTCCTGCTTTATCTTTATCTGATGTATTCTTGGAGAAGTTGCACAAATATTCCCACTAAAAAGCAACACACTCCAAATGTGCAATTATCCTTTGATAGCTTCTGAAAGTGACTTCCTCATCACTTCAATATTATGTGTATTTTAATATTTTTTAAATCTTGAAACAGGAATCTACAAATTAAATATTTTTATCTTCTAGCTGGGTGGTTAGCTTTATTGATAAATGAATGGCAATATGCTATACCATCTATTAATCTTCACAAACTAAATAATAATTTATATACTGAAATACATATATTCTATGTATGACATGTGTATGGAGATTGTGGTTTTTTTTTTTTCTTCTGAATTATGGTGACCGCATAATAATTTAATACATATTGAATAGCTCCAACATTAACATCCAATATCTAATTCAATTCACTTCAAGAAGTCATGAAAAAATTATAAAAAATATAAGATTGTCGAGGGTGATGAATTACCTTATGTCAGCTGGTTTTTAAATATACTTACATTATTAATTATTTAGTTTATATATTAACTAATTAATGAGAAAATTAAATTAATTTATACAGAATTTCAAATCAAATAAGATTCCATTAATTAAAAAACATCAAAATGATTATTATCATGATTATTATCAATCTCACCCCATTACAGTTACAACTAAAAGAAAAGGAGTTGTCTTGCAACTTTAATTAGCAGATTCCATCAAAATTAACTCACTAAATACATGGTATTAATAAATCCAAATTTTACAACTTTTCAAAAACATAAGAGCAAGAGCATATATTCACAATTAGACCATACCATAACATTGCAACAAGCAGTAGAGCAATAAAAAGTCAAAACACAGACCATTCAGACAACAATACTAAGCACAAACCTCCAAATTAAGCACATGAAACAAATTCATGACAAATATTCAGACAGCAATGTTATAGCGAATGTGCCTAAGAAGTACAGGTACAACCACGTCTGGCGAGCTGAGTTGGGGGAGGTGGCCGTCAGTGGACATGACCTCGACGATGGAGTAGCCGCCGAGGTGTTGGTGGAGGTACTCGGAAACCACCACCGGCACCGCCAAGTCCTTCATGCTCTGGATGATGTGGCAAGGGACAGTGACGTGTCCTAGAAGAGGTCGCACATCGCTGTAAAATATTGTCTGTGCCACACTCAATGCTATATCCGGTCTCATGTTGAATAATGTCCGGCTAAATTCCTGTACCGCCACTGATTCCATGTCACCTCCCACTGCTAGTGGCGCGAATCCATCACACCATGCTTTGTAATTCGATTTCATTGCATCGAATAGTTCCAGAAGCTCTGATTGCTCGAATCCTCCGAAGTAATCCGGGTCGTTCACATATCTATAACCAAGCAAATAATGTTTCATTAAAAAAAAAAAAGACATTTTTTGAATCTTTTGAGTAAAATAACATGAAAATAGTGGTACGTTGGAACAACTATCCATTATTCATTTCCATCCTCTAGGTTTGATTTTATATTTTATTATTTTAAATACACTGTAATTAGTAAATGATGTCATTTATACACTTATTATATACTATGAATTTTACATCTTATTGATCAAAATATATCATTAAACAGAGAGTAGTCTAATGACGACAGTAGTACAAGAAAAATAAGGTTTAACATGACAACTATGTATGTTCTGCACATTATTTCCCAACATTTTTTTTGGTAATGTTTTACGAGGTCAACTCCATGTTTTCATTTTTTCACACTAAACCATGAGATGTTAACTTAGAAATAAACAAAAAAAAAAAAACATATTTTCTCCCTGCCAAAATAGATATTTTCTCAAGATTTTACCTACAAATTAAGGAAGTCGATTTAAAGACTGATCTATCTATAATTTGAGTGTAATCATTTTAGATATATTTTCAACAACCACTTTATATTTCTTTTAATTTTAGAGTGCTAAATGCGAACAATTTTGGTAGAACATGGATATATATATATATATATTTTTTTTTATTTTTTTTTTACTAAAACGATATTTATTTTAAAACAAATATATAGTATATTTCAAGAGGTAAAGTGTTTGAAAAAATCCTATTTAAGTCTGGTGAATGCGAAAAAAGAGCAAGTACAAGAGCTATTACCTTGGAGAAGCAGAAATTGCAAGAACTTTGGTGAAAAGATCAGGACGACTAACGGAGGCGATGAGGCCGATCATAGCGGAAACAGAATGGCCAACATACACAGACGATTGGACCCCGAGTTCATCTAAAATGGCGATCACATCATACGCATACCCCTCCAACGTCGAGTATCTTTCAAAGTCGAAGTAATCGGGATTGGTGGTTCCAGCGCCCATGTTATCGTACAGCACCACCCGATACTCCTCGACCAGATGAGGGACCAGGTGTTTCCAAACTGATTGATCCGTACCAAAGCCATGGGCCAGGACTATGGTCTGTTGACCCGAGCCAACGACTCGAACGTTGTGGGCTTCGTCGGTTAATCCCATGATGAGGTGTTTTTGGGGGTTTTGAAATTGAGTTGAATGTTTTTGGGAGGATATGAGAGGAGGGGAAGAAGAGGGATGATGATGACCACTTGTTGGTAGATAATATTTGTTGAATAAAAAATATCTTGTTTTTAGGTTTGGAAATATTCTGATTGAAAAATGTGACATAATTTAATAGGGTGACAGATACTTGTTAACTACTTAGCGAGTTGTACCATTTGTGCTACGTAATGTTGCATGTGATGTGATCTACTCATACCTCAAAACCTCTCTCTTTCCTTCTTTCTCTTTCAACATTTAATTTTACCTACACTGGGTAAAATTTCCCCTTGCTTTTAAATGAGGAAAAACACATATTTTACCCCTACAATGTTTTATTTTTTATTTTACTTTCACGGCATATACTTTAGTTTCTAGGTTGTTGTATCTCTTGTGTGTTTTTTTTTTTTTTTAATATTTTTTACATGTGTTGCTTGTATGGGTGTGATTGTTATTGAGAGTGTGAGCTTGACTTGTTTATTATCAAGCGATTTTTATAGTTCACGAGCTTAATCGAATCGAAGTGAGCTTAATAAATATAATTATAAATAGTTGAATTATTCATCAACTTATTAATAATTAGTACATATTGTGAAAAAATACAGACGAAAAAAATGCATTTTCCTTTAAATAATGATGTCTGCTCTTTTGTCCAATCAAAATGATTAAACTAGTCAATAGTAGAGATATTAAAACTTAAAAGGCAAAGATTATCTTTAGATATCAAGGACATATCATGAATTTGGTTACAACTTACGAGTATTTGCACTTAAACTTTTTGGATCAATAATATGAAGTTAAATGAGCCAAGTAAAATTTTGAGTGAACCATATGAAAAGGCAGTCTATGTATAGTGACCAAACTCTATTGAAAAATAGTGCCCGTCATTAATGAGGTCATAAACATGTATATATATCATAACTATGACGCTATTATTATTCTCCTTGTTCCTTTTCGACTGTCCTATTTTATCCCTTCACACAAATTAATTTTTTCATTAATTACTTCTCTTTTACTTCTACTCCCTTGATTTACTATTTTTTTCCACTAATTACCCTCTTTATATAACTGCTTCCATAATTATAAGATTTTCTTGATTTTATCAAACTAATTACTGATACGTATCCTTCATCTTTCATTACGTCTCTTCATGTTTCTTTCTTTCTTTATTTTTTTTTCATGAAAAATTTATTCATCTTCTAAATCCAAATATCATCCTCCATCAAAATTTCACCAAATATCAAAATTACTCCACCAAAATTTCAATTGAAAAATTAAATTCCCTCCAATTTTCAGCTACAAATTAAAGTTTGTTTACTGTGATGGTGCTTTTAGTTTATGTATTGAAATGGCTACAAGACAACAAACACTTCCAAATTTAATTGATTTGAATATAGATTTGAGTGAAGAAGGAGATGTTTGCAACACAACTTTCGATTTGAACACAATTCCATCCATAAAAGAAGAGGATCATGTGACTAACTTTAAAATGAGACACTTAAAATTGGATAAAATGGGACACTTAAAAAGGAACGGAGGGAGTACAATGATACTGCGTATGGATAAAATACAAGATAAAATTAAAACATCAATTCATGATAAATGATATTCCAAATTAATATTTATATTTCAAAATAATTATCACACGTTATGTGTATCAAATCACATGATTAGTTAACACGTGACATGTATTAAATGCATTGAAACACGAGATGACAACAAATAAAATAGAGAATTCAAATTGTCAAACTACTACTATAGCATAGCTAAATATTTGTAGCATTAATAGAGAAGTATGATGAGTATACAAAAAATATTCTTCATAAGAAAGTAGGATAGGAGACTAGGAACTAGGGAAATAAAATGTTAAAGAATGAGATATTATTTTTCGAAGAAGGAATAAGTTGGAAAAAAGTTCCACCTTTCGACTACTTATAAATTTCTTGGATAAAAATGACAATTTTTTCTAATTAAAAAAAAAAAAAAAAAAACTCTCGCTACATAAGACACTCAAACCCACTTGAGCCCAAATCTTTTAGTTGGGTCACTAAACCACCTCAAAATGAACTTTTAGTTTTCTTCGACAGATCCGACATCTTCAATTATCTTCTTATTTAGCAGATTTTGTTCATGTTATTAATACCTGCATTAAAATAGTTTCAGTAAAAATATAGAAGTGAGTAAATAAGTTAACATTTTTCCAAAGAAAACATATTATTATAATAGCAATTTTATCGAAGATCGGATGCTTGATTAGATCATGATCATCATATCATGGTTTGTGATATGGTGAAATATTAAACTGCAATTCCAGCAATGAAAAATCTGATCTGATTCCACAACACATAAATTTAAAAGGGGGGACCAGGGTACAAATCTCACCACCACATGCTCTCAAGATTTAATATCATGAGTCAGTTTCAAGTTTTCAACACTGATATTCAAGCAGGACTTGATGGTTTAATGAATGGGACCAGGGACAAGGTCAGAGTACAGTAATTAATGACGTACATCATAGCGGGCCGATTCTTGGTGGATGGCCCAACAGGAAAGTTAGTACCGACGGCCCAATATTAAAACAATATAGAATAAGCCCATCCTAAAGCTAGGCCTCAGAAGTTATACTTTAAGTCTTTAACCAACACACCAAAACAATGAGCTTCGTTATGTTTGTTTTGAGTTTCTCATATATAATCTTGTGGATGATTTGTGCACACGTTTACCCTATCATGATCAGTGACGGATCCAAAATTTTGAAAATGGAGGTACGAACAAATAAGTAATAAATAATTGAAAAAAAATTCACACATAAACGTACAACCAAAATACGCAAATACATAAAATATTACAAATCTCAAGTAAAAGTTTCCTTGAGATTTGTTTTTTTTAACATAATTTGCCGAAAATCGGGTTGCTTTCTCATGCACTATCCTAATTTTCTTTGATTTAAGAGTATCATTTCTCATTTTCTAATTATTTGTAAACGACAAGAGCACAATTCTATAAAAACATGACAACTCACTAAAACTTCAAAAAGAATTAATAACAAATATATGATAGAATCAACCAAAAAAATACAATACCTAATTTATTAACAAACAACACCAAAACAATTAATTAATAAACTAAACAAAATAATAAGTATTAATAGTATTAAAATTTTGATGTGGAAATATTTTTTTTTAAACTTAAATTCACCCACCAAAATGGAAGATATATATGGTTGTGATTTTCTTCAATTCCATTTGTCAAAAACAGTATATTTCTATTATTATTTAATTTAAATGTCTATGAATATAGATCATTAGGGATAAAAAAAAATAAAGATATATATATATTTTTAAAAAAATTGGGGGTACAGTTGTACCCCATGTCCCTATACTGCGTCCGCCACTGATCATGATGATGATATCTTCAAAAACAATGATCATCAAGGAAAGCACATAGCAAGAAGAATCAATTATTAATGATTCGAGGATTTAGACGATTAATAAAAGAGATTCGTCACTTTAAAAGTTTTCCATTTTTTGTACTTAGTTAGATATATATGATTTTGGAACATTTGTCTATGAATTCCAATCGATCATGTCTAGCTAATTTTACAGTGATTCTAATATGATAAAGTATACTACAGCAAAATAGGTGTCTAGCTACACTAATTTAATGACGCTTGTAAAATGTGTTATTAAAATGAAAATTTTAATAACACTTTAAAAAAAGGTACTTAAGATATGCATTTTACTAACATTAAAAAAAAAAAGTAAGCATTTTTAAAAATTTAGAGAAGTTATTATAAAAGCGTCATAATTTTAAAACATTTTTGACATATTTTAAAAAGTGTCGCAATGAAAAAAAACTTTAGTGACGCTTTTTCTGCTTGTGTCATTCAAGTAGTAACATTTAATTTTATACGTCATTAAATCGATAACACTTTATATTTTGGGTTTAAAATTGTATAATTTAGTTTTGTCTTGACACATATTTCACAACACTATTCAAAAATGTTGTTTTTTAAAAATATGATTATCACGCTATTTAAGAGTGTTGCGATATTTGATGACACTTTTATTGTCTGTGTCGTCAACAATATGATGCTTAAAAAAATAATGTTGTAGAAAATTTAATTGGCACGCTATTTAAAGTGTTGTGATGCTTGCAAACACTTTTATTGTTTGTGTCGTTAACAAGTATGACGCTTAACAAAAAATTGTCACAACGCTATTCAAAAGTGTTATTGTCGAAAAATTTAATTATAACTCTATTTAAAAGTGTTGCGATACTTGCAAACACTTTTAATGTTTGCATTGCTACCTATATGACATTTAACAAAAAATGTTACAATGTTATTTAATAGTGTGACTATCACAAAATTTCATTGTCACGCTAGTTAAAAGTGTTGCAATACTTGCAAACACTTTTGTTGTATATGTCGTTAACAATATGACGCTTACAAAAAATTTCACAATGGAGAATTTCATGTTTGCTTACTTTCTTGATTTTGAATTGGCTACTATATATCTCTAATCATTTTTTTCTTTAATATAATAGATAAAATAACATGATCAAAATTTAAAAATTAAAACAATTAAAGTCGTATAAGTTGCAATTAATGTAAGCGTAAATTAATTAAGTTATTGGGTGCTAGCAATTGCTATGTGAACTAACTAATCAAATTATATATTGTACAGCCTTTTGATTAAAAGTCTTAAATCGTAGAACTAAAATTATTTAAATGCAAAAATCAATAAAAAAAATCCATTTATAAATTTAGATTTTCCCAACCCATTATTTAAAGATCTGGAATACAGTAACACCTGGACTCTTATAATTGCCAGCCCCCTAATATTTCCATTGCTAGCCCCTCTTGCCGTCGCCAGCCAGCATACCTGAGGTATTTCCCCTTCTCTGTTTTTTTTTCTTAGTTTTGCCAATCAGGTTTGAAATTTCTTCAAAATTAGGTTTGAAATTACTATTTTTTGTTAATTGTTTTGGTAGAAATTGGAAATTTTATGATTCCAACGTGATTTTTCTTAATTTTTAAGATTAATTTCCATTATCATGACCTTCTTTGACCTAACAACAGAGACTCATGTGGGGAGCCGAAGATTAGTGCAGATATCTGTGCTAGATTCATGTTATTCTTTTATGTTGTAGGTTAATTTGGATAAGTCCTTGCTTCAATTCCAGCTACTTTATACTGTATCTTCTTTTGCTATTGTGGTGCGTATACACTTCTTAAAAATCCTCTTCTAGATACAAATATTTGACTCGTCTGTGATTTAGAACACATAATTGCTGCTGATTTAAGTTTCTAACAGTTTTGCTAGTTTCGTGTAATGATTGATTTCTAGTGGTTTTAGTGGTTTAAAGTGTGATGTGTGAGTTTTACAAATATCCCTTTTATTTAAGTTAGCTACATATCAATGATCTATCTGTACTAGTACCTTTTTAGAATGTGATGGCCAACTATTTTTCATTGATGTGGTGGATCCTCAATATGGTATACGTTTTTCCATCGGTGTATTGCTCGATTGCTGAATCTTTCTTATTATCGTTAGCTCATTCAATTGCTGCACCTAACTCGGAACAACACAACACTGCTCACTTTAATTTTTATTCCTGATTTTGAACTCAATGTACCACCCTGTTTTTGCTATAGTGAATCTCTTGCTCACTTGTTTTTGGTATCGTTATCGTGGTGGTTGAGTTTGTGTTGTCATTAAAAAAGTCCACATTATGTTGATATGAGCGTTCAAATGAATAATAGGTACAGCACCATAAAGACATGTTTCTGAAACTTTGAGGTTTGTGGTGTTTGATGATTTACTCACCACTTGCTCTGTTCCCTTTATACTGTCCTATCATTTGTGTTAGTACAAAGACATTGCTTTAGATTATCAGTTGGATTGATTTTGTAGTAATGGACAACAGTTGGATGCAAGAGCCTAGATCAAGTAAAGCATTTACAGATGGATTGTCAGATTTTATCAAATTTGCCGTTGATAAATCATCAATTAATGGAAAAATTTATTGCCCATGTCGAAGATGTTTTAATAGATTTGCGTTTGATACTAAGACTGTTCAAGAGCACTTGGTGTGGGATGGTTTTCAAGCAAGTTATAATTGTTGGGTGTTCCATGGTGAAAATATTTGTTCTTCATTGGATAATCATTGCAGTTCTAGTGAGTCAATTTCAAGAAATAATGAAGAGAATCTTGATGGTGGTTATCACATGAGTGGACTACTTCGAGATGCACTTGGAGAAACACCTGAACATAATATGCAAGATGCAACCAGAGTTGCATATGAAAATTTGAATACACCAAATGAAAGACAAAATCCAACTGATCAGGTGCAACCTACCGGTGAAGAGTTTACTATAAATAATGAAAGAAACAGATATCCAACTTTTGAGAAAGAAAGAGATCAAGAATTGTATCCGGGATGTGTAAATTTCACTAAGGTCTCTTTTGTATTGCGATTAAATATATGCATTTTGCTTTCTAGTTTTGCTCCTGTTTGAAAACTAGTTACCTTTTTTTGTTATGGAAATTGTTTGAGTTACAAGCCATTCCTGGGTAGATGATCATATCTAGCTGCTAAAGAGTTTAGATCAAAATTTTAATATCTTTAAATAAATTAAGAAATTACTGAAAAGGAACAGGTCTTATATCTTTAATGTTCATATTGGATATTGCAGAGAGAAGGATGAATGTTCATTGGGTCAAATTGTCATTTTAATTAAAATTTTCACTATTTGCAAACATATATAACACAATCTTATACAATAGATGTTATTTTGACCACCGGTCAAGCCTCGCCAGTACCAGCTGGCCCCTGTCAGCCCCCGCCCGTCGTCGCCAGCCCCTCTCGTCCCACCCATTATTAATTTTCCTAATTATAGATTATTATTGTTATATTTATATATATATATATATATATATATATATATATATATATGAGTAAGACCAAAGTGCCACATGACAAACCTACAATGTTTTCATATTAAATATGCTATTTAATTGCTACAAATTTAATGTTGATAAGAAATATTATTATTACTAAATAATAAATAATATAGAAATATTGATTAGATTTATCTAAATAACATATGCTAAAGTGATAATTGATTTAATTTTAAGTTTATTAACGATGTGATAAAATTAATTATTTTCCTTCATAATCTTAATAATTAGTAGATAGACATGGTAAATCGGAGTTGATCTCACAAAAAGTGAAGAATTAACTATGTTGGATATGGGCCATATTGGGCTGCTCTTGGCAGCCCATTACGAGCTGCCCAGACCAAAGCTCATCGGCCAAGCCCAGGCCCACTCCTCTTGTTAGTTGTGTCTTGATCTCGGCCATCCATTCCTGAGGCATGATCTTGATCGTGTCTTTGCCCATATATATACCGACTTCGCCTCTCTCTCTCGATCATAACCTAGATCCCTTTTATCTTTCATCTCCGCGGCGCCTCTCTTCTCTCTCCTATCTCCGATACCATATCCCGACGATTTCGCCATGGATATGCTCCTCTTTCCTTCTGTTCCCTTTCCCTCAGTGCTATATATTGTGTGGTTCCTTATTTGGAGAGTTACACCGAAAAAAACGAGAGTTCTAAACCCTAATCTTCACTTTGTGTGAACCTTCTTGATAGAGAGACGCTTCGAGTGTTCTTGGGCTTCCTGGAGAGTTTTGGTCTGAGTGTGTGGCCTCTTGGAGCTACCGCCATTTTGGGGTGTTGTTGTGTGGTTGAACTCGGCTGTGTGGGGACTGAGCCTTCTTCAAACACAAATCTATGTGTTTGGCTTCTGTTCTTCGGTGATATTTATTCTTCCTTCTTTTTTTTGTTCTTAGTCTGGCTTGTATTCAGTTATATCAAGTGTAATAGTTGATAGCTAAGATGTATGGAGTTTGTGCTTCTATCTCTGGATCCTAGCCCTACAAACTATGTCATCTATGTTCATTCAATTAAATAAGAAAGAATGAGGGATTTTGGATTGATTAACTATCACTAAATTAATTAACTAACTTAGAAAGTAAATTAAATAACAAGAAATCAATATATAAAGGTATTCCAGTTATTAGTTTAGTTATTCTCGGTATCAATTATCCCCCAATTAATGCAATATCTCTTTCAGATTGTCATGAAATTATCACCCCTAGTCTAACAATGAGTTATGTTAAACCGAATTGTCTCTTAGGATTAGTTAAATTAGGATAAGATCATTAATTATCCCTATTTAATTGAATAACCTAGAATAAGGCTTTGTAGATTTAATTCATTAAACGCATTAATCACCAAGACGATATGATGAACTAAACTCCGAATACACAAGCTCGATTCGATAATGTAGGATTATGCTACCCTAGAGATGCACGACCTCTAGTTTACTACTAATGAAAATTATAGGTGGTCAAACCATATCAAATACTCAACCTAGGTGGCCAATCCAAATCAAACAATAGTAATTGAAATCATGTCAATCAAATAGCACAGACAATTCCAATCAAAACATCAAGAGAGAATTACAAAATTAATTAAAGCATAAATAAATACACAAGTTCAAACATCTCTTCTAACCGGAATATGAGTCTAACCTTTCATCCTTGAAATCAAAATAACAAGAATTGTGTAGAAATTCATATCGCAAACTAAAAATAATGTATTTCTCTCCAATATTTTCTCTCTACCTAACTAAGAGTTGGACTGGTATACAACTAGTGCATGGATCTTAGATCTATGCACGCAGGTCGGGTTGAATCTGACTCGAATCCTCGTATTTTCTTCTTTTTTTCACGCTTTTTTTTTTTGCCCTAACTTTTATGTTGTGTTAGTCATACCTTTATATTATATTAGTTATACCTTTATGTTATACTAGTGATACCTTTATTTTCAAATTTCATACTTTAATCCTAAACCCTAAACTCTAATTTCGGCACAATAAAACCCTAATTTGACACAAGTTGTAGATATTTACATTTATGTTATATTACTCATACATTTATATGAGATTATTTATACATTTATATCAACATAAACATACATTTATGTAATATATATAAAGGTACAACTAACATAATTAAAATGTATGACTAACATAACTAAATGTATGTCTAATATAACTAAAAGGTATGAAATGTATTAATATGTTTGTCTAAAAAAATGTTAAGGTACAACTAGTCTTACAAAAGGTATGTCTAACATAACTAAAATGTATGTCTAATACTACTAAAAGATATACTTAACATAACTAAAAAGTATGTCTAATATAATTAAAATGTATGTCTAACACAACTAAAAGGTATGTCTAACACTACTAAAAAGTATGTTTAACATAACATAAAAGTCAGACACCTAAAAGAATGTTTGGACGGATTTTATCCGCGACCTAAAGATGTGTGCGAGCACGTACAGACGCATGACGGATCGGGTTGGAAGTGGTGCATGGATCACAGATCCACAATGTGTATATAAGTTTTTGTGCCTAACTAAACGTATGACTTGGGGAGAAAGAATATAAAGGCTGTGTTCTCCTGATGAATGTGGCGTGAGAGAAGTTAGCCCACCTATTCTTCATCTCAATTGGGCTTTGCTTAAATTTGATATTTTCAGGCCCATTTCCTTAATCATTGTCATGGGTCTCCTCTCTTTCTTTCTTTAATTGCCAAGCCTAACATCAATAATCCTCCTTTTCTTTTAATTTCAGACCCAATTTCTCTTTTAAGCCCAAACTTATCTTCTTCAATGCTTGTCTTAACCCTCGATCACATTTTTTGACTTCAAAAATACTCCAAAAATTTCTAAATAATTAGAAAATAGCAATATAGCTTGTAAAGTATTTGGAGACCAAAGAAACATATAGATAAGAAAATAGTGCATTTATTCGCATCAAAGAGCATAAAATCTCAAATTAATTCACAATAAAATGCATTTATTTTCTACCTACCATTTATTTATCCTTTTTGTATGATCTTATGCCTATTTTTGTTTGATCATTTGGTCAATAGTTTAACTTTTTTATCTATTAAATCATAAATGGAAGAGGTGGTTGAATAGTAAATCTAACATCATATAAAATGTGTAGTTGTGAAATTTGGAAGTTAATGATTACTTGTATGGAGAATATCAAAGTTTTAGGCTTTTTGAAGTTATTTGTTGGAATTGAAAGGAATATAGACATCAATAATCTAATCAACCCATTATTTATTTCAAAGAAAGGAATAATTGAACTTTGTGTTTTGTCAATTCGTACATTTATATATCACAAGTTTTGATCAGTTACATACTTTTAAAATGTACACCCTATGAAAAAGAATAAAAAACTAAAATATAGGTGAAAACCTACACACACGAGTAAAATATTAATAAATATCAAATTAGCACGTACGAATATCATATAATGTTTAAGGTACGTGTGTGATCAAAATTGATATATATATATATATTTTTTTTTTTGATAATTTGAAAAACAAAAAAAAAAGAAATGAAATATAAAAATGGAAGAAACAATATGGGGTGGAATGGATATAGATAAGATAGGAATTAAGTGTCCCTGTTGTCTGTTGAAGGGTGGAGAGACCATTGTAGCATGCAGACAAATGCATGCATGGTTTGGACCCGCAAAGCAGGAAACAATGACACAATTTTCAGGTAGTGGTCCGAAAGTAGTATTATAGTGTAGGCCATCTAAATCAATAACCGCGTGCTCCTTTCTCCTTTTTTTTTTTTTTTTTTTTTTTTAAATTTTGTTTCAAATTAGATGTAATTTTAAATGTTTATACAATTTTATTTATAAATTATTCATATATATATATATATATATATATATCAATATTTCTTAATTAAAATTTCGAGATTTAATATAATACGTATTATAGAATTAATTTGATTGTCTTTTCAATTTTGAATCTTAAATTTTTTGATTGGTTAAAGGTGTATTTGTCCAATCTTTATGTTTCTTAACATACGACAATAACTTAAGAAATAGTACTTATTTTGAAACTTATAAATATAAGGAGTGGTTCTATTTCTTATTTCAACAAAACAATATTTACATGCAATCAATTCCATCACATTTCTCTTTCTCCTTTCCATGCTTTTTTTTTTTTTTTTTTTTTTGAGTATACATAAGTATTTATTTATTTTATTTTATATTCTGTCTATCTCGAGCTTCTTGGCATGCAGTAATAAAGTATTGTCAAAGTTCACACTATAATCATGAAAGCCACCCCACCACCCACCCACCCACTCCCACCATCCCTATTTATCATTGCAATATGCTTGTACAATCATTCTTCAAACTCTTGATTTCAAGTTCTACTCATATTATAATTTTAAATAATTGGATGGTTATTAATTTGAATTTGATTACTTACTTCAAGTTGCATGCTATGTTTAAGAATTAATTGTTTTATCTCATTTGCTGACATTTTTCGCTGACACATTCATAACATTTAATTTGTTAGTTGGAAGGAAAAACAATTAAAAAAAAATTATATATATAATATTGTATCCTAAGGTTTTCATAAAGTGGTCGTGAGTAGATAAGGTGATGCCATTTTAGACCTATGATATCAATAGTAATAGGAGATTATTAAAATATAAATAACACTATAATTTTAATCACTGTAGTGTATATAAGAATTTCATTCAAACCTTCTGAGTCAACATTCTTGCCATAGATACACTATTTTTACATTTTTTGATACAACATTTTCAAATGTATTTACCTGGTCAAACTTATTATGGCCGGATGATAATAATCAACTAAAGAAAATCTACTAAAACAATTACTCAGCCCCCATTAAGCTATATATTGACAGACAAGACATATCTATAACTAGCTAGATCAGTTTTATTTTGCAACATCGAATGAAACATAATAGTGAAATGGAAGACTTTATTTTGTGTTTGGCCACATTGGAACTTTGGAAGATAAACCATACTTGTTCCAGTTTTATTTAGACGCCGTTTTAGATGTCAAATCTGGTTCCCAATTATTTATCTATTAGATTTTTCTATGACTTTATTTTGAGAACTATCTCCATCACTATTTCTTAAAATTCTGCCAATTGTCAATCTCAACACATGATTTTCCACTAAAATCCAGAATTTTGATACGAACCCCATTTCGAATCAATTTGATCATTTTCCAAATTTTGGATCTTAAAATCCTTCATAGTTAAGATAATGCAAAGTCAAATTTTATACACATTAATTTTTTAGAAAATTCTAAAACGACACATGACAGAATAAAACAACACTTATTCACAAATCTATCAACTCTTGGCACTATCCAAGCAATCAATCAGGCATATATTAGCAGATCTAACAATGATAAGCTGCTGATTAAGAGAGATAACTACTAATTAACTTTGGTCCAAAGACTGTGTCTGAAAGTGTATAAATTAAATTAAAGTTAATTAACTAGACTAGATACATTATTTAAGAAGCACATAAAATAAAAGTAAAAAATTACATAAAAACAAAAAGGTAATTAATAAAAGCATGCGCGACAGCATTAGAAGGAAGTAGGCTCAGGCTTCATCCGACGTGGCATCAACAGAAAGCTGTTTCAACCATTCAAACGTTCTATGATGCGACATTTGCTTTTTGGCCGCTTGCTTTTTCGTCATCTCACCAACATTCCGTTGACGATGATGATGACGGTGAAGTGCCTCGACGACGTCGTTCTCGCTCGCGCTTCTCTTGATGATCACTGTATCAACCGCATCTGCCGAGCACTTGCACCCGCCCAGAATCCCCCCTGGCCCTCTCCCTAATTTCTTCTTCCTGCTCGACTTGCTGCTGCTGCTGCTGTTACGGCTCCCAAAGTTGGTGCAGTTAGTGCTGGTGTTGCTGGATCTGAACGCGATTTCCGGTGGGGACGTGACCAGGCCGAGGCGGAGAACGTTCCAGACTGACGATTTGATTTTGACGGAGTTTCTGTGGTTTGAATTGGTTGTGATTCGTTGACTGTGTGTTGAGAAGTGGAGCCTCGGCGATGGGCTAGGGTATGAGTGGAAGCTGTTGCGCGGTGGTAATTTGGGGGTATAACGGCCGGCGGCGGCGGAGGAGGCGGAGGAGGTGGATGATTGGTGGCTACTGATGCTGCTGCTTCGGCTTGAAATTAACCGGCTTGAAAAGCAGTGGTCCATTGACTCGGACCGGGAGATGGACCGGCCCGAATATTGCGATGAACCGCTAATAGAGTGGCGTAGCGGTAGGATTTGGCCTTGGAAGAAGACTTGATCGGCAGTGCACATTTCGGATTCTTTGGAAAAGGAGCAGAAATCGAAGTCCTGGTCTTGAGTTTCTCTGATGAGAGGATTGATTGTTTCTTCTTCTTCGTTTTTTCTCGATTGATGAATGAGTGGGAGATCGCTCAACGAGAGTGCTTCTTCTTCGTCTTCTTCTACTGCATTGATAATAGAATTGGGGAGATTCCATCTTTGATCTGCACATGATGCATTCTCCATTTGTTAGAAATTGATCAAGTAAATTATAATGGGGGTGTTTGAAATATAGTTGAAGAGTTGAGGTTTTATACGTGAAAAGAAATGGAGAGAGATGAGAGAGAAAGGGGCAGGAAGTCTTGTTTGAGAGTGAAGAGACCTATTGGATGCCTAGCCGGCCCCTCACTTTTCACCGCACCCTCACATTCTTTACTCTTTCCAAACTTCTTATTATCATTTTTAGAAAACTCTTCTTTTTCTACCTTTACTTTATTTTATACACTTCTAATGATAAATCTAAGATTTTTGCTATTCTTATATATCCTTTTTTATTTGATAATTGAGTCATAATGTTGTTAATTTGGTGGAGTTTCGATCAATCTATCAAATTAGTGTGAAAATAAATGTGGATCTAAACTCATTTTGAGCTCTTTCGAAACCCTTAAGCTTGGGCGCACATTATTCAATCTCATCAACTGACTAAAATTGCATTAAATCTAGTGGATAAATCAACATTTTAATTTATAAGAACTGACCCAAATATCTAACAAATATTTGAGTTTTTTCTTTGCCATTCAGGCTTTGTATGCAAGTTGTTATTTAGCTCCTTGAGATTCTTTGTTGTGTACAAAAATACAACCGAAACATAAAATTTCACACAAAAGATATCTAATTAAATGACTCAATTAACTAGTAAACTTATTACTACATGATTGGCTTATCAGTCGGGATCCTCTAAAATGTTTAATTGGTTTCTGATTTTATCTTTTATTTCAATTAATATATATTGATACCAATAATTTGTGAAAATGATTTGAAATATGAAAATATAAAATGAAATAAAAGATTGAGCGATAGTTGTATTCAATGCTAGGCAGATGATTCAAATTCGGCATAAAGTGGGACGGCTCTCTACACACCACTACTAGTGGTATTTTTTCTTTTTGTGTGATAATATTTTCAAAAATTTGAACTCGGGTTTAAAATAATATTTTTACCATGTAGTGGCGTGGCACACTGTAAAAGAAACATCTTTTGTTGTGTGTTATTGTGGGGTTAAAGATGGCAGATTGTCAAACAGAATGTTGAAGACATTCATTGTCTTCGAGGACAGGTTGTGATGTAAGATTGCAGGTTGCCCTAAAAAGCTTAAATTGTTTTTGGAACTTTTCAGATATTATTTTTCTTTTGATAATTTCTAACAATTTGTTTTTAGGGGTAATGGCCCAAAATACCACAAAATTAATAAAGATAAGGAAATATACCACAAAATATAGTGAGTTTTGTAAAAATACCACAAATTCCTTTATTTCTTTGGACCCACTATTTAATTATTGCTTTTTGATGTATACAACCACAAGCTTGCTAAATCCAATCCCAATTCTTCCAATTTAATTAATGTATTTACACTCCAAAGCTAGATTAAATTTTATGTTAAATCCGGGACCCGAAATGGAAAATTTTATGTTAAATCCGGGACCCGAAATGGTATCAGAGCCTAGGTTTATTATGAACTTGGAATATAATTATTATGTTAAGTGATTAACAATCGGTGAGGAGAAATTCTCGAGAAAATATGGATCTGGACAATTGTCCAAGATGTTTACCATACAGGAGATATCATCAAATTTTGATGATGTATAAACAAGAACACCTACACAAGATGACATATTGGGAAGACCAATATGTTGAGAGAAGGAATGCAGGAGCTTGCCAGGATGCCCTAAGGCAATGCAATGTACAAGCAACCTATCATTTGGATTACCTCCAGGTTAACCAAATGTTATATGCCAGTCTGATGGAATTACAAGAAGAAGCTCATCAGAATCATGGTTCCTAGAGGAGAACCAGAGTGGAACGAGATTCTTCCAGACACATCTAAGATCTCTACAGATCTTAGAGAAATCCAGAAGACGGTGCAGAATTATGGCAACCGCCATAATCATCTACCAACACAAGTCCATCAGATCCAGAACCAGATGGAGATGATGATAAAATATCAAAAGGAAACCCTTGAAATCCTTTATGATATTCAGAAACGAGTAAAAGCCCTGGAGGACAGACCAAGTCTTGCCGGAGGAAGGAAACGTATTGATTTCGGAACAGTACCCTATTTACACCAAAAAGGGATACCAACTGAAGTCATACGTCCAATGACCAGAGATGAAAAGCTCATCGCTATCATCAAAGGAAAATCCATTATAAACTAATAAGTGATGGATATGGAAAAGATCAATCTTGAAGATCTACACGAACTTGCCGAGTCCTTCGCGGGATTAGGTATCATAGATCTAAAGATGAACACAGGAGATGGTTCAGCTTTGGTTACACGTGACCAACACCAAAGACCACCTCCACCTGTAGATCCCAACGTGGCAGAAAGCTCAGGTTCACACCATGTGGATGAACCGATGCCACACGTTGGAGATTTCACCACAAGAGGAGATCCTATTGTTCCAGGAACTCGACAACGTCCCAGAAGGCCAAATCTGATGAATACGCCTTATGGAAAATCTCAGCTCGAACCCATACATCCGTATGGATTAATGCTAAATCTGGATATTCCAGATTTTAAAAATCGAGAAGTCCTCATTGATGAATGGGCAACAGGAATGAGGATGGCAGCAGGTACTCTCGACCTGACAAAGGAATGATTCATCTTATTACTTGAGATGAGTCTTGAAGGATCTGCAAAGATCGCGTGGGAAATGACGGCACCAGAAATGAGAAATGATGTTACGGCTGGTGAGTCATTAACAGGGATTGTCAATAATATGGCGAAATTGTTCAAAATCCATTTTATCGGCATAGGCTATTTCGAGGGAATAGAAGAGGAGAAAAGAAAGAAATATAAACAAGCCCTCTACTGCCTCGAGTTACGAGATATTTGTCATATTGATGAATACATCAAGTTATTCACCGAGTACAGATGGAAGTCAAAGGTGGATGATAAAGATGCTTCGCAACTTTTCTTTGCGAAGATACCAAGTCCCTGGAGAGAGATGCTCATCAGGGAATACAAGAGTGCAGATGATTTGGATACTGTGGCCAGAAGAATGTCTTTCTTAAAGGCCAAGTTAGCCGAATGGTGCCACCAGGCAGCACTCTACAAGAACTACAAGAGACTCCGAGGAATCAATAAGATGGTTCCCCTGTGTTGCAAAGATAATGACATCCCAACAGTCGTGGGAGGTCAACCACGGAGGCATAAAAAGAGTAAGATAAGGAACCATCCATACCGCCGTGGAGATAACAACCAAAGAGGAAGTCGTAGGTCTTCATGGAGACCTAGAAGAGTGTGGTCAAAACAAAGAGCCAGAAGTTATAAATCAGGGCAAAGACCAGCACCAAGCAGGAGTAGAACCTTTTCATCAGGTTCTAACCAAGGAAGTTCCAGCAGAAATCCAGGAAGGAGAACTTTTAGGCGAGCTCAAACAAGAGCTAATGAAAGTTTCAAAGATTGTAATTGCTGGACTTGCGGAGCAAGAGGGCACATCTCAACAGATTGCCCGGACAACCAGAAGAGAGGTATAAGACAGTTCGAATCAACGCCAGAATTCGAAGAAGCTGTCTATTACCAAGATCTTATACAGGTGTATCAATTTGAGGATCTTCCCTCAGATGAAAGCATCTATGAAGAAGAGATCTATTCGGATGATGGAAGTGAATCCACATCAGAATCGGAGTGAAGAAGAAATTCTTCAAACAACGAGAGAGGATATGTCAGGTTTTCTCTCTCACACAACAGTTTCTCATAAAACTCTAATGAAGATTATGAGAGAAGATTCAAAGCTCCAAATGTATGATGGTTTTACTATCGGAGCTATGGAAAAGGCACTGGATAAGTTTGGGTTCTGTAATAGGAAACACCAAATTATTCATAGAGTTACTACTGGTGAATTTGCTATTCCGATGGAATTCACAAGTAACCTGATCGAGATGCAGTTGATCCCTTACAAAGAAGTACAGGAGATCAGAAGCAAAGTTAAAAGAGAAGTTGCAAATACACTCTCATGGATTCATATCGGAGCTATAAGAGTTGTAATTAAAGCAACCTTCAAAGAAGGAATTGATTCGCCACTAAATCTTGCGATTTTTGACAAGCGAATCTCCAATCTCAAGGATTCATGCCTTGGAGCGGTTACAGGAAACTTGTGTGCAGGGAAATTGGCATTCAATGTCTATCCCAGAATTGCATACAACTTGGGAGATCGAGACTTCAATAGAGTCTTAACCCTTCATCAAGATTTCAAAAGAGAAGATTTGATGAAAGAAGGGAATAGACCATACTCGATCACCTACAAGATTTCATATGCTCTCTCGAATACACATCATTCAGAAGTATTCTTGAGAAAGGAATTTATCGAAGTCCCAAGAATATTTGAGGATTTTGCTTCGGTGGTTCTTCCAAAAATGATCGAGTCCCCAACTATAAAGGAGATCGACATGAAGATCCAAGATCAACCTGTCTTCAACAAGAGTCAGAGCCTCAGAATGGAGACCAGGAGGATTTCTTTCCAACAAGACAGACTGATGAGTAGCAGTCGTTGGGAAGAAAGAAGGCCTAGTACAGTTCAGCGAATCCCAGGGGTATTCAAAACACAAGGAGAGTTGAAATGTCCAGAAGGTTGGAGAGAAGTTGAAGTAATATTCGACATCACTCAAAAGGATAACATTTTTCCTTGTGATGTTCTATATTATCTCCAACAACCGATAGTTGGCAAATTTCAAGGAAGCCTAAAGATGGGTGAAATTGAATTAACTATCACTGGAGTTGCAGAGAGAATCCCAGAACAATTAGTGCTGGGTATCGATTTTCTTGAGGATCATAAACCTTGGGAAAGATTACAAGATGGAATGGAATTTACAGTGGCTAATAAAAGATACAGAATCAGATGACCACTAGTCCATTCTCCATATACATTTCTATTGGAATGATATATGGTGAGTACAAGGCTGAGTACTTTGCAGCCGATGTTGACTCAGGAGTAGGAATTTGCACTGCAAAGCAAGGGGTCTTTCCTAGAGATTTTGGAGAAGATCTACCAGCCATTGCAGGAAGAGATTTCTCAAAAAGGATTCTTATCCTTAATAGAGGAATCAAACAAGCAGAAATCATGATCGGAGGCGCTGGCGGTACCCCATGGTATAAAGTAAAGACGCCACCAATCTATTTCCATGATACTGGAGCAGATGTTTTGCTAGGAAACAACTTCCTACAAACATTCAAGCGCTTTACACAAGAAAATGAGACAAGGAGACTTATTTTCACAACGTTATGTGATCATAAGATTATTGTCCAGAGACTGCGAGAGGCATTCTACAGAAAAATGCCTATTAATTTTCGCAGCAAGCGTGGTGATGAAGCCAAACTTCGACATCCAAAGATGGCGGATAAAAGAAGATTTGGTGATGCCCTATTATCCTTTCGACAATTTGGTTCGAAACAAAAAGATACCAAGAGATGGGATAATACTTTGTATTCATTTAGAATAAGGAGAAGAACGAGTTCCACCAGAGGCTATTGCAGAATTGCGAAAAGCCATATTGGAAAATCCACCAAGTGAGGTTACCATTGAAGAACAGATATCACTTGAGGATTTTAAGAAAATGATCCAAAGAAATTACAATGAAGATCCTTTGGCATGGTGGGGTAGGAACGAGCTCAAAGCATCCTTAAAGGTTAAACCTGCAAAGGAACATGAGTTCGTGAGGCTCAAACCAATCCTTATG
The DNA here is from genome assembly GCA_946896805.1 of Scutellaria galericulata. NCBI lineage: Eukaryota > Viridiplantae > Streptophyta > Magnoliopsida > Lamiales > Lamiaceae > Scutellaria > Scutellaria galericulata. The sequence goes on from OX335794.1 coordinate 14,959,128, forward strand.
AATCAAAATGATCGTGAGGATATGCAGAAAATACTTAAGGAACATCTAGACCTTAAGTTGATTTCACCAGGTGTTTCTCCATACAGCAGTCCGGGGTTTCTAGTCAGGAATCATTGAGAAATCAAAAGAGGTAAACCTAGACTTGTTATTAATTACAAAGGGATTAATAACATTCTGGAGTTTGATGGATACTACATCCCGAGTAGAGAACACTTGATTAATTGTATCAGAGGTGCCAAGATATTCTCAAAGTTCGATTGCAAGTCTGGATTTTACCAGATTAGGATGGAGGAAGAAAGTAAGAAGTTCACAGCTTTCTCCACACCGCAAGGACACTATGTCTGGAACGTCATGCCTATGGGATTGGCAAATGCGCCCCAGATATATCAAAAAAAGATGGATAATCTGTTCAAAGATTATTTCAACTTCATGTTCGTATACATCGATGATATTCTCATCGCATCAAAGAATATGAAGAAGCATCTCAAACATTTGGAGATATTTTCAAAAGTTTGTCACAAAGAAGGATTAGTACTTTCTGAAAAGAAGGCAGTAATTGCGACAAGACAGATTGAATTCCTCGGAATTGAAATCGATGAATCTGGAATCATCCTACAAAGCCACATTGTGGAAAAGATACAGGGATTTCCAGATGATCTCAAAGACAAGAAACAACTTCAAAGTTTTTTTGGAGTTGTCAACTTTGTTGGAATGTTCATTAACAATCTAGCGCATCACAGGAAGGTGTTCAGCCCATTACTCAAGAAAGATGCTATATTCAAATGGGAAGACGAACATAGAGAAGGAATTAAGCAACTAAAGGAAGTCTGTAAAAAGCTTCTGAAACTTGCTATTCCTCAGGATGAGGATGAACTGGTTCTTTATACAGATGCCAGTGACTTTTGGTGGGCAGCAGTTCTTATGAAAGCTGCACCAACAGGAGAAGTGCCATGTAGATATTGCAGTGGTCTGTTTACAGATGCAGAAGCAGTTCGATGGCATATCAACGAAAATGAATTCTTCGCAGTCAGAAAGGCTTTCAAAAAATGGCCTTTATTTCTTCTGGCGAAGAAGTTTATTCTAAAAATTGATAATTCAAGTGTTAAAGCTTTTCTGAAAAACAAAATTGAATCTAAACCAGAAAAAGCTAGGATACTTAGATGGCAGGCAGAATGTCAATATTATGATTATGATATTGTCATTGTGAAATCTCATGAAAATATTCTTGCAGATTTCCTAACACGAGATGGAAGGACGCGTCGCTGACGAGGTCCTCAAACGGGTGAGACATGTCCGGGAAAACCTGGAAAGTCTCGAACAGGCTTTTGGGACATTATGTCTCAATGCAGAAGTCGCTGGACGACTTCAACGAGTTGATCAGGAATCCGTTTCTGATCTTATACGAGCATGCTTTTGTGCACAGGGACAACTGTTCTCTGTGTTGCATGGGCCTATCCTCCAAGCTGCATCCTCCACGGTGCAAAAGGGAGAACTTCGAGATCGGGACTCTAACCCGAAGGCTATGGATTCAAATACCATGCCTACAAGTGTTACAGGGGATCCATTCCTTGAGAATGAACAACCTGTAACGAATGTTGAAGCTCCGGTGTCAAAACCCGAGCCTTCAAGTCAACCTAGTACCTCTGGGGTAAAAGAGGTAGAGGTGAACCTTAGGCCGCAGACAGGCAAATCGAAGGTTCAGGCTCACACTAACGAAGTTTCTCCGATGCAGGTATATCAGAGGCAGTGGGAGAAATTAGTTACAAGACAGGGCATCAACCCAGATAGAACAGTGGTTGATATGTCAGGAAAGTATCCTCGAGTTTGGATGAAACCCGGCAGTAATCCAAATGAGGTACATGAATGGTATAATTTCGGAGCACTGGCTTCGATACATACCATTGCACCTGGTTTCCCAGAAATCTCGAAGCTACCGAGATGGATTGGAGAAGCAGTACATGAAACCTGGGCAAATAATCCACATCTGTCCAGAGGAGATATCCTGGAGCTATATTTCATTAGTACAGCTCCAGAGCCAGCAAAGAAAGGCTTTCATGAGGTCTTTCACTTCATCAAGTTAAGGAGGCCTGACGGGAACGCCTTGAAAAATATTAAGGTGGCCTCTTCGGAAGAAATTCCGATCCTAGTAGGAGCTATCACTGAAGATCACGCTTCTACAAGACGAGCTTGGGGACTATGGATTTGTCTAACCGAAATGGACAAAGTCAAGTACCCGTTCAAGTTTTTCCAGAATTCAGCCAATGGATCATTTCTGCTGAATACAATGACTGGATCAACGACAGGATTCGCCGAGGAACTTTTCGAGACCAAGAGAAGAACCCTCTGGGAGAACAAGATTCCGGGAAGCAAAGAAACTTACCGAAAATTCTGTAACATGGCACACATTGGAAGATGGATCGATCAGATCTGTCTGGCGTGTCCAGAGCAGAAAGAGCCAGAGTTTGGGAAAGGATTCCGTCCCAAACCCGACCGACAGCCAGCTGGGTTTCACAAGGAAAAGGGTCCAGCCCAAAAGAAGCGCTATCCTCGGGGACCACCAAGAAATTATTAAAGGAATCCCCGACAACAATAAATGGGATAGGTCACGAGATAAAGACTCCCCAACCACCTTCACAGGATGGAGTCAAAAAGGAGAAGATGCCCCGACAAAACTCACATGGGCTGAGTCACGAGGCATCAAAAGAAAGAAGCACCAACTAGCTGAAAGCAACTCCTCAACAACCGCACTAATGGAGTAATCCAGCTGGTGGTAAAGGAAGTTTGAAGTCCGTCTTTCAAATCCAGATTTCAATCTATAAATAAGAGTTCAGAAGGAAGCTGAAGATATCGACCATTCCCCTCAGTTTTCTTCAAAAACATCTATCCTTAGTTTTGTATTAAAAATCTTTGTATTCTTAGAATAGTTTCAAGTTTATGTATGTACGAGTGTTAGCCTTCTCTATGAGAGGCTAAACAGGTTTTCTCCTCCCAAAAGGAGATTACTTATGTAATAAATATATTCCAAGTTCATAATAAAATTAAGGCTTTTGCTTCAACATGTGTTCCTAATAGATAGTTGATTCATCCTGAGAGAGAGTATCTTGTACACCTGGTGTAGGAAACGAACCAAGGTTGTGATGTACAGTTGCTGAAGGAGCTAGATAACTTGCAGATCATCTTCCTCAAGGAGTTGAAGTTGGACAGTGAGGAGCTGTTCGTAAAAAAGGTCTGGGGGCAGTGATTTTCTAGCTGGTGGCTTTGCAAACCATCTCATCCGGTGCTGTTGCGGTCAAAAAGAGGTATGAACTCTCTGGGATGTATTAATTTTGTATGGTTTATTTGACTATCTTAATGGTTGGAATTAATGAAAGGAATGAGTATATCGGCTGGAATACTTTCCTCGTGCCAATACTGTCTAAAAAACAGTGGTCTGGAATGAGTAACAATGCCACGTATAAATTCCTTCAGAAATTAAACCAGAAAGATTATTTGACGGAAGCATGTTGGGCCTGATTTTGATCCGTTTAATCAATTTCCGGATATAATCTATACTTGGAGTGGAAATATACAAATTGAGTTGGAAGGATTTAATGCTTTAAAATAATATTAATGAATCTTTGGATTTTAGTGTGTATTTAATGATGACAATGATTGATTTGTGGTAGTTTGAGGAAAAATATAAGGAAATATGGTATTTTGACAAAAGTTTTATATTTTGTGGCATTTTGACAAATGTTATAAGGAAAAGTGGTAAAAACATCTATTATCCCTTGTTTTTAAGGCTTCTCAAGAAAATGTGGTATCATTTCATCATTTGCCTCCTTGATAGGTAACGAATAAACAACGGTGATCAACCATATTTAATTCTATTCAAGCAACTTCAATTTCAAATTTGGGAAAATATATCAAAAATGCCTTAAACAAATTTGTCCCCTTTAACATTTTGATTTGTATATAAACATGTTTAAAACTAGGTCTCGTAAATGCTACACCTAATGAATTATATCTGCAACATCTACTATATATGTATTGCACATACTAATAATATATTAATTTCATATGATTACTTCTTTTTTTTTGGGTATTCTTAGTTCTTTTATAAATATTTTTCTTGAAACCAATACAAAAAAAATTCCAATATGTATTTTTTTAAATATCATTAGTATTCTCTAAAGACAAAAGGGCCCAAAATTTAACTTATTTCCCCAAGTCCTTCATGTTTATTGTGTTTTTTAAACACCCTAAACTTATAATTTTAAATCCGTCTTATTAAACTTTTATATATTTACTTTGTTTTACGAAGGTTCTAAAGTTGCAAATTTTGTTTTTCTAATTATTAACTCCTCTACAACACTGCTCAATATTACTAATAATAGTATAATAGAAGTATACGAGTTTAATAAAATAAACTTTATAAATTTAGGTAATAAATTAGTGAAATAAAACTTACTTAGTATGTCTTTTGTCGTTTTAAATCAATGAGCATTCACACATAAGAGGATTCAATTGGCTTATGGGTGAAGTTATAAAGTGAAGAAGTACTTGGTTGTTGTTAATCAATTAATATTCATTATTGGATACTTCAAACAGAAAATAGTAGTACTAACGTACCATCATCATCATCATTATGTTTTTTTTTTTTTGGTATATTTGTTATCATGATTTTATTTGCATTAACTTTATAGGGTTTTCTGCTGCTACTTTCGGTACACATTTTTTCCATCATAAATTCACATTTACTCTCAAACTTATGGTAAGTACACGGCTATCTCCAAATTTTGGATAAATCTTATGTGTAACTGGTGATCCATGCACTCGGGTCGAGTCATTTGGATGTGTGCATTTTTTTTTATCCTAATCTTTATGTTATATTAGTTATACATTTATATTATATTAATCATACATTTATATATATACAAATATCATACATTTATCTAAAACTTTAACCCTAAACCCTAAACTCTAATTTCGACACAAGTTGTACATGTTTATCTTTATGTGATATTACTCATATATTTATGTGATATTATTTATACATTTATATCAACATAAACATGCATTTATGTAATATATAAATGTACAACTAACATAACTAAAAGGTATGACTAACATAACTAAATATATGACTAATATAACTAAAATGTATGAAATGTATTAATAGTTGTTTGGAAATATATTAAGGTACATGTAAAAATCTAAAATGTATGACTAACATAATATAAATGTATGTTTAACACTATATAAAGGTATAACATCTGTGATCGAATCTGGATGAATTTGTGAGCGACATTGGGGCGCGTACAGGTACGTACGGGCGCGTGGATGCGCATAAGAGGCGAGTGCACGGTTTCAGAACTGTGTAATGGGTGTATAAAAATTTTTGTCCCAAATTTTATATTTTTTGAATATTTTATTTCTTTGTCATGCTTTTATGTACATGGGTAATATTCTAATTCTACACATAATAGATAATGTGTATAATTGAAGTAAAGTTTGAGATAAAATATAGAATATAGTAAAACTGATTTTATATTGATGAGTAACACATTAACAATGAACCTATTAACATGTGTTAAACGTGAATAAGTAAATAATTTTGCACGCTTCTCTATTTGAATCTTTTAGATTTAAAGATAAAAGAAGTAAATCCTCAATACTTAAGCCGGGGGAGGGACTTATAAAACCTAAAATTAAAGTTTTAATGTTTATTTGTCATTTTCTTTTTTCTTTTTAATTTATAAATTATGCCCTTACATACATATTTAAGATACATTTTGACATAATGTTTGAATAAGTAGTTAAGGCTTTCCTTCAAAAAATAATATATAAATAAATAAATAAATATATAGTTAAGCCTTAAGGGCCCTCCACCCAAGTCCCAATTAATACTACTCTTAGGCACAAATAGATTAACATTTAAAAAAAATACTATAATACAGAGATACAGTTTTTCTTAAGCCACTGATTGAATAAAAAAAAATAAAAATTAAGCCACTGAATTAGTCAATTGTGATCATAACTAATTATGTCCTTCATGGAGAAAATGTATACAATTGAGTTGTTAAAAAATAAGGGTATTTGACTTGGGGGTCAACCTTTAACTCAATATTGTAGCATTCTATTACAAAACTATTGTTTTTCTCATTTATTGTTTCCCTATGTGAAGCAAAGATAAAAACAGCACAAATGGCGAAAATCAGCAAACCTAATGGACTTAGCTGCCGTTTTACCAATTCTAAAATTAAGTAGCATAACTCCAATTCGTTTTAAAATCAGTGTCTTTTAAAATTGTTAACATTTTATAACTTTAACCATTAATATTAGCCTTATTGCCAAAAAAATATACTTAAATATTGGGTTAATTGTTGGAAAAATTATGAATTTTACTTAATTGCATTATAACAAAGTTTTTGAAGCAAATATATTATGAACTTTCAAATATTTTGCAATTTTAACCAATATAGAGTTTCAAATACGGTTGTGCTCAATGATGCATTCTTTCATTTTTTACGATTTTCAACTCCAACCTTTCTGATAATAATTTCGCTATGACAGCTTTACACTTCAGCGCAACCATATCTAAAACTGCCCATTGGTTAAAATTGCTAAAAAATATAAAAGCTCATTTCATAATTGCTAATATTCAAAAACTTAATTTAAATTACAAATTAAATAAAGTTCATGATTTTTCCAATAATTAACCTTAAATCTCTGTGAAAGTTTGCTATTTTTGACAATCCTTCTGATCAATTTAAGCATGATTTTATATATTAGGTACAATATTCTTGGTAAACTTGTGAGATGATTGCAAACTTTGTTGATGATAAATTTGGTCTTAAGAGTCCTCAATATTATTGTTGGGATATTCCTGATAGGTTTTGATGAGACAATGTAACTTTAGATAGAAAGTTAGAGTACCCATTTTCCACGTTTTATAAGTAGATTTCTGGTTGATAAGGTTAACTTTTTAAATCATGTTTTGTAAAGATGTGAAAATCAGAAAGATATAGACTACTGATGCTAGCAGGATCCTGAACATGAAGATGTTTTGAAAACTGTCTTTCAGTAAGGAAAGTCAGTAAGCTGAAGAAGAAAGTAGGATTAAGAAGCTGAATCAGTAAACAGCAAAACAGGAAGCAGTAGGGAAGACTGGAAGCTGACTGCAGGATTCTGGAACAGGAAGCTATTCAGAATCAGGAAGCTAACGCAGACAGGAAGCTGGCTGCAGGTTTCAGGAACAGGAAGTTGTTCTGAAACAAGAAGCTGACACAGATCAAAAAGTTGGCGCAGAACAGTAAGCAGCTACTGCAACCTGAGCAGCAAGCTGTAAGTTCTTTCTATCTTATTCATTGCAGTACGAGGAATATCCTGATGTTATACGAGGATTAGTTCATGTCCAAGTTACTAGTAGATAGAAGTTAGTGTCGAGCCAATGAGGTGGTGACACCTGAACCCGCGACTCTGCAAAAGCACTGTACTCGAGGAGTGACGTCATTAATGCGGATTAGAGTAGGACATGCCCTACTTCCCAGTTTATCCATACGCATTTATTGCAAAAGATTTGAAAATCAAGTTTGAATCTCAACAAGAACAATGTCTCTCGGGCATTTTCCTACCGATATAAATAGAAGGTGAAGGTGACTGAGAAGACTACTGAACAATTGAGCAATCTATCTTTCTTGTGCTGACAACTCTCAAGCTATTCTCAAGCTTTCCAAGTTCAGTCACTCAACCTTGTGAAGCAGTCATTCAAGCATTCGAGCTTTCAAGTTCAAAACTGTCTTCAAGCTATACCAGTCGAAGAATATACTTATCTTTTTAACCGTTTGTTGTGTGCTAGGTTGTTTTAGTTTGGTGTCCTTAGCTGGAAAAATTAGATCCTCACTAAGTGTTGAGTCTTGTGTAGGCTTATAACTCTGCGTGAGTTTTGTACCCTGTGTGGGATAGTGCCTAGGAATTTGTTGATTCTAGTAGGTTGACTTTGTAGGAAGAGGTTTGTAAAGCAATGTCTTGTAAATCAAACTGACCTAACGAAGTTCCTCCTCAATAAAGGAGTAGAGTGGACGTATAAGGATTACACCACATTCGAACAACTATAAGCCATAAGTGTTTATTGTTTTTATCTACCTGCTGCATTGCATTGATATATCTTGTTGCATACATTATCAGCATTCTGCAAAAGGTTTCTGCTAAAAACATATTTGTGAAAAAAATATTGTTTTTCAAAGGAAGCTCTATCTAAGTTTATTCCGCAGCATATATACTGTGATACTGAGATAGGAACCTGATACAGCATACTGTCAAGTTTCTGAATCGAGAGGTTACTGCATTCTCAATAGAATCAGTAACTTGTTTACACAAAAGTTTTAAAAGTCAAAATCTGATAGAGGTTCATTCATCCCCTCTCTGAACCTCTGACTACTTGGGACCAACAATTATATATATCATCACTTTTATTCTAAACTATGTATCTTCCCACATCACTACTTATCTCATGAGAAGGTCTTATGTGTCCTGGGGGCACGGATCTAAGATCCATTGCCTCCAACACGACCCGCCCACCTGCCCCTATCTATTTATCTTTTTTTTTCTTAACCCTAATTCTTTCCCCTGCATTGCAATTCTCTTCCCCATCATCTGCAATTCATCGGTTGTTTTCCTTCTTCATTCCACGCTTCTTCTTCTTCTTCTTCTTCTTCTTCTTCTTCTTCTTCTTCTTCTTCTCTATATGACGTCCAAGAAGATGAAAGAGGATACAAATCTTCCCCACCACCTGCAATTTCTCTACTACTCTTCTTCTTCTTCATCGCGATATCCTAAGTTGTTTTGGTTATTGATGGATGATAAAAAATGGTGTTCATGGAAAATTCAATTTACAAGGATGATTGATGTCAAACTGAGGCCATCCTTGTTTGAAACAAATTAGGTCTTGAGTCTCTGCAGATTTTGATCTTCCACTTTCCTTTACAGCTTTACAAGATTGTATCTTCTTCTGATTTCTTTACCTTTTGTTTTTACCTTGAAAGCATGACAAAGATTGAATTCTTTAAGATTAACTGCAGAAAATTTGATGAGGAAAATGATGATTTGCATAAATTTTGAACTATTTGAAAAGGTAAATATGTGATACCTTCAAGGTATTTATGTAATACCTTAAATGTAAAAATGTAATACCTTAGATGTATGAATTGAAAATTTGAGAGAAAAAAATGATTTGCAGAACATTTGAACTATTTAAAAGGCTAAATATGTGATACCTTAAAAGTATTTATTGAATACCTTGAATGTAAAAATATATTACCTTGAAGGTAAAAATGTAATATGCAATACCTTAAACTATCAGCATTAATACTTTAACGATACATATGTAATACTTTATATTATAAGCATTGATAGCTTAAAAATAAATATGAAATATCTTAAAGATGCATATGCAATACCTTAAAGGTGCATATGTATTACTTTATACTGAAAACATTAATGCCTTAAAAGTAAATATGTAATACCTTAAATATATACATATGTAATACCTTATACTATAAGCATTAATACATTAAAGGTAAATATGTAATATCTTAAGAGCATACAACTAATACCTTCACTGAAAGTCTTAAAATTTCAAATGTTTCATCATCATCTTCCTAAAAAATTCTACAAATCGCAATTTCATCATCTTTTTTCGTCAAATTTTCTGCAAATCATGATTTTATATTATTTGAAATAATTGATTTTCAATGTTTTAAAATTATTGTAATAAATTGTGATTAGAAATCAATTATCTAAATTTATGAAAATGAGTAAAAGAGAACGAGAAGAAGAAAAAACCCCCCATAAATGACTTCATGACAATTTGAAGAAGAAGAAGAATGTACAAAACAAATAAGAAGAAGAACAAATCGATAAGAAAAAAGATTAAGAAGAAAGAAGATAGAGAAAAAAAAAAGAGGAAAAAGAAGAAAGCAACGCTATTTCTGCACTAATACCTTTAAAAGTAAATGTGTGATACCTTAATAGTATAAATATAATATCTTCGCAGAATGCAATAAAGTGAGCCCGACGCACACAAACTATGGTGTTTAGATTTAGATAATCCAAAGAATATTATAAGAAGAAACTCAAATTTAATATATATAATTAATATTATTAATTATTAAATTTGAGTTTCTTCTTATAATATTCTTTTAATTAATATTCTTTTAATTATCTAACATTTGAGTTTCATCAATTTAATTCAAACAATTGATACAAATTTATTAAAAGAATATTAATAATCCAAAGTTTTACATATGTTCACTGAGTAATGAAAAAGGTACCTAAACACATTTATAGTTCATACAAATTTTTACACGCTGTAAGTTGGATCCCCTAAATAAAATTTTTGTCTCGTCAAAGTTTCCATAATTAAATAATAAATAAATCATCGATGGTGACCCAATAACAAATCTTGCAAAAAACGTTCTTTTTTTACTTAAATCGCACACGATATTAAATGGAGCAAGAAAGTCGTCGTGAAATTTGTGATAATTTAGAAGATTGTTCCAAGCCATACATGACTGTAGTTATAAGGGAAACGTGATTATTGGATTTGGGGTTTAAAGGTGTATGGCACATGTTGTGCCATCAAGGATGTTCTACAATTAAAGTAAAATCTAGAGACACATTCATTTTTTTTCATAGAATTTAATAAGTGTATGCTGTTGCCTGAGTTACTTTTTGGTCACTTTATTTTTTTCATTCCATTTTGGCTATTCTTTAATTTAATTTTTTAATTGGTCATTTAAAGTTAAATTTTAATTGATATATCGGGTCTTCCACGCAGGTTTGATACATGTGATCATAATTATTTTAAAAATTCATGAAACTTGTGTTCAAAAGTATTTGAACACAAGACATGCAAGTTAAATTGAAGGGCTCCAACAGCCAAATAAATTCAATGCATTTCTTAGATAAATATGAAACACATTAAATATAAGGTAACTAATTGATATATTTTAAGAAAGAGTTGGTCTTGTGTACACTTGGTGTACATGCAATTCGGGTCGACCCAGTTTTGACCCAAATACGCGTGTTTTTGAATTTAGCTTTTTTTTTTTTGCTTCAGGTTGTTACCTTTATGTTGTATTAGTGTGACATTTATGTTATAAATGTGTAACCTTTATGTGCAATTATCATAACCTTTATGTACTATAACTTAGAAAAAAATGAAGATTTTCAACATAATTTGAACTGTATATCTTTATGTGATATCAATGTAACCTTTATATTATATCATGTCACTTTTATGTACAAATATTTTGACCTTTATGCACTTTTATATATTACATAAATGTTAGAATATTTGTACATAAAAGTCACATTGATATCACATAAATGTATACAATACAAATTGTGTTTAAAATATTCTTTTTTTTTTCTAAGTTACAGACATAAAGGTACAGATGTTTGTACATAAAGGCCACACATTTATAACATAAAGATCAAGAAAAAAATCTAGAAATTAAAATAAAAAAATTCGCGGATTCGTATCGGATCAACCCGGATTGTATGGATTTTAGATTCATGCACCTGGTGCACAGGAGTTTTTTTGTTTAAGAAAATAAAAACTCCCAAACTAAAATTTAGATCAATAAACGGAATCATCATAAATAGAATAAATTTTTAACAAATTATCGACTTGCAAAGTCGTCCACACACTTTTGGAAATATATGAACTGCTTAAAATATTTGCTCATATTCTAGAGAGATCCATCAAATATAGCAAATCATTAAAAAGTTTGAAATATATTGGAATTTATATCTCATCATCCCACCTTGAAGGAGAATAGAGATTATAACCAATTTTATCCACTAACTTATCGGGTTTGACAGTTACAGGCGCTAGACAATTTATGATACCTAATTTAAGATAATGTCGACCTAAATGTCCAAATTGGACTAACACAACAACTCATGTGTAACCGTCGCACACACTCATAGTAGAAAAAACATACTTATAGATGTAAAAAAACATACTTGAAATATATTGTAAAAAATATACTTATAAAACACATACTTATAATTGAAAAATACATATATACGTATACCTGTAAAAGACATAATTGAATCTCACATGCGAGACGAACTCTTGGGCTAAAAGGCCGGTATGTTATTTGGACCACATAATCGCTCTATGTGAAAAAAAAAAAATCTTTTAAATATGAAAATCAACAAGAAAATATAGTCCAACATATAAAAATATAATATAAGGATCATACAATATTTGAAAATATAATATAGATCATATAATATTTGAAAATAAGATTAAAAAATACTTAAATAATCAATAAATATTTTAGTACTATTTAAAATAAAATTTCTAAATATTAATAACTAAAATTCAAACGTTTAGGTGTAAGCACAAAATTTCCTTTTTTTTTAATTTTATAATTTTCTTCGTTAAATTAATTTCATATATCTTTTATTTACCAATAGAATTAAATTTCACCAAAAGTTTTTATTTACAATATAAAAGAAAATTGAGTTCTTTATTTTTATTTTTCAACCTCATATTAAGATTAATTTCATATATTTTTTTATATTTGTTAACATTTATATTTTTAAATTAATTTTAATTTTATTAAATTATTTTCCAGGCTTATTTTATTTTATTTTTACCACGATAATTTTAATTGTATAGCACAAATGGTCCATATGGCATGACATCAACATGCCAAATATTTCAGCTAAATTTGAACGTTGGGAATATAATTGTCCCAAATTCACCATATTTTATTAAATAGCGCCCCCAATCACTAGACCGATAAATTGATGTCCAAACTATCAAACCTCATAATTATTTTTTTTGGGCCTCCACCATAATCAAACGAGTTTTATGCAAATAGCGCAACTTCAAATCTTTAACCAAAAAACGGAACTTAATTGGAGAAATCAACTAATATTGTCAGAAACAAAATGCAAATAGTCAGTATCCTGGTAAACTGGATTCATCTATTGATCACTGAAGTGAAAATCAAAACAAAGAAAATTTAAATTCAGAAAAAAAAAAAAAAAAAAAAAACACGAAAGATTAGACCGATTCTTGATGCAAAAAAAGCTTCTTAATTTCCACATGCCTTCAAATACCGAAATCTTATCACACAAACTAAGATATACAGATATGATCTACACAACAATATTACCAGAATAAGAATGTGAAAAGACACTATTGGCCACCTTGGCGGTTGATGGCAGGCGGCGAGTTGGTGGCGCCGCCGCGAGTGAGGGTGGGAGCGTCGGTGGAGGCGGCGGCGCCACGGCCAGGTTGCGGCTGAAGGTGGCCCTGAGTTCCGTAGCCTTGGTTCTTGTAGTCTTCCAAATCTTTGTACTGAGTGTATGGACTTGTATCCACAGGTAGCCCTTCTAATCCTTTCTTTTCATTTTTATTATCCGCCATTTCCTTCCAGTATAAATTTATGTTTGCTATTATAAATTGTATCTGTGATTGATTATGGATCAGTTTTGGTATTCAGTTTATAAGATTTTATTTGGAGGACTCAACCATTGAGGAAATGAAGCCTAAACACACGTAATACCCATTAATTTTTACTTGGATTATGCATGACCAAATATAGTATATATGTTTGACGATTGACTGATTGTGATTTTCTTTTTTCTTTCAAATAGTGAGTTATATTTATATTTGGTCAAATTACTGAATCGAATGCTGAACTTTTACAATTAGACCCATTAGATGATCAAATTTTGAACATATGATCCTCTTGCTTAAAACATGATAGTATGATATCATATTGATACAAATGAGTGAGTTCAAATCAAATTACTCATATAAATCAGTCGAAATGGGTGGGTATTTTTATTTTTTTTCATAGTTAAAGTTTTTATTTGGTAGTAATTTTCATAAACTTTTGGATGTATTTGGTAATTTGACAAAACATATGGACGATAGAAGTAATTCACAATCAATAAGAAGAAATCGAGTGGAATTACAGAAAATTTGATAATATAATAAAAGAAAAATTGTATCGAGGCCTTATTTACTATAATTTTAACTTGAATATGAGTAAGGATGTAACGAACCAAACTATTGATAGTTTTAAGATGTACTTATAGACTTGGTGTGATGAAAGGTGTATTTCTCAGCTTGAGCAAAATTTTGGATTCTGAAGTAAGTATACAATAAGATTGAGGAAATGGTTTTTCAAATGAACATCTGCGTTTGAAAAATATAAAAGGAGATTAGCAGCCCATTTAGATCTAGTGTACATCCTCTGTATTAGGGCCCAACTTCTACATGGGCTGGAAGGCTAATATTAGGTCCAAAACTGAGAGTAGAAACCAACAATAAAGATATTTGCAATGAATGATCTTTCTTGCAATACATATTTGGTTTGTTCTGAGAAACTAAAATGCAACAATATTCCCTTCCACTGTTGTTTATCATAATGATACTTTTATCTATTTTCCTAATTTATAATAAAAAATAATAAAATTGTTATTTATAATAGAAAAATAATTTCTTATATAAAAGTAGTATTTTAGGATGTTATACTAACTTTAAATGAGACTATCCATATAAGAATAGTTTTTTTTTTTTTTTTTACCACAAAATATAACAAAATGACTTTTTTACCATTTCTTAAGAAATTGATAAATTTGTTAAACATGTGCAAATTGATAAAAAGGTATAAAAAAAAAGTCTAAAGCTCCATTTGGATAGAATGGTTTGAAATTTTGGATTTCAAATGAACCACCCAAATTTGAGTGAAATCCACTTAAATGATTTCAAAATTAGTTCAAAATAAATGTGATGGATTTCAAATCCACATCTATCCTAATATTGCCAATAGATTTGTTACCATGGATTTCAAATCCTTCATCAAATCCATCTATCCAAATGCACTCTTGTCTTTTGTTCTCTCTCTCTCTCTCTCTCTCTCTCTCTCTCTCTCTCTCTCTCTCTCTCTCTCCCTCCCTCCCCCTGTGAGTGAACAATATTTTTTTATTCTTATTATTTTTATGTTGTTTAATTTGTAAATCAGTCAATTATATCGCATAACCCTTATATGGACCATGTTGTGTAGTTCTTATAAATCATGTTTTGTAATCTTATACGAATCATGCTGTGTAACGCCTTTATGAATCGTGTAACAAAAAATGTCTATATGGATCATGACATGTAACATCAATATATCATGTTGTATAGACATTTTTATGGACCATGCCGCATGTTTTGTAACACTTATATGGATCATGTCGCCTTGCTCTTATATATGAATTATATATGAGATCTTCTATTATACTACATATTACATCTCTTAATCAAACTAATCACCATATATCACGTTTATTATTTGATATCACTAATTAATACATAATGTGTATTAAATATTATAAAACATGAAATGTAACATTAAATGTGATAGAAGATCCAAACATAAATACGAATATGATGCTTGGTGTCGTCGTGAAACCAACAATGTTTGTTGAATGATGTGTTACTCTTTGACATAAATAAGCATCAAACTATGAGTGATTAGATATTTGCAGGTAGTGGGTTATATCTCCCAATTATTATCTCAAAAGATTATCATCATAGCAACAACAACACATGTACAAGGTATTAAATTTGAGACAGAGTAATTCTATTACTGTATTACAATTTACTGGTATTTGAGAATCATCATCGTTGGGCGGACATGAATAGATGCACTAATCACTAACCCCCATTACCCATGTGATGCATTTTCAATGGAATCATTCATTTCTCTTTTCCTTTCTCAACTACTAATTTAACCCCCTTTTTTTAGGTAAACCAATTCAATGCTTACCTCAAACTTGCCATCATGAATCAAATTAAAAATGTGAATCAATACTCAAAGTCCCAGAGCAATTACTACTGATGTGAAAGAAATATAAAAAGCACACCACACAAGCTCCTTCAACCTGCCACTCACAACCCACAAATTTTTCTTTACTATCACATCCATCTCCAAATTTATTTGAATTGTGTGGATTGATATAAATAAAAATTCTCTGAGTTTCATTTTGAACTAATTTTTTTTAATTTTGATTTAGGACATCTCTAAAATTGTACAGTATTTTATCGTAAATTCTGTATTATTTTAATATAAAACTAGTCATTCACTATTTTTTGCAAAGAAAATGAATATTTCATAATATTCCCTATTATTATAAAAACAAAATGAAAATAAAAGAACTGAATTAAAAAAAAAAAAAAGAAGAAAGAATATAGCTAATTTTAAGTATGTTTTAGCCTAGTGCAAAGATAACATTTGAAAATTATTGGCACAATCTTTTACAACACTACTTGAAAAATATCAAATTCAGAGCTGCTCTTAGGCAGATTTGTTATACATCAATTTATTTTGTGTTTGAATTAAGAGATTTGAATTACAATATTTAAAATAAATGAATTTCAACTCCACTAAAATATGAAATGATTCGAAATCCACTTATATTACTTACAAAAGTAGTTCAAAATAAAAATAATATTTCAAGTTGATATCAATTCAAAGACCATCCATGAATTTACACTAAAAAATTTAAAATTCTCCTCAAATCCCTCCATTTAAACAAAACCTTAAATATTTAGTTTCAAATCAGTAGAGGTTGTATTCAAAGTTTGAGAGCGGGCTTTAATGCAAGTAGATATGGATAGTTCAAATCAATTAATGCTGATATTTTCGAATCAATATTTTCAATTTCCCATGTTCCCTGTCCCTCATAAACATTACATATTACAACCACAGCTTCTATTTTTCACTGTGAACCAAACATTAACCAACTAACAATAATATAAACTTGGTAGTTAACTTAAATAAAGAAAAGCTAAAACAAGCAAAAGTCACACCCTTTGAGCGACTGCGATTTATTCTACCCATTTTGCCCTCCTAAATCCAACTAATTGCCACTGGACTCCCCACAACATGCTTCCCATCCGACCACTCGATCCTCCCAAATTCATTCGTGTTTGATGGCATTGATGTTGCAGTGAACGTAACAACATACGATTTCGTCTCCTTTGTCTGATTGAAACTCAAAGTCTCCGGATTCACCGATATCTTGATCGAACCATTCGATGAAAAAGTCGATACCTTGTATGTCCCAGATGGTCCTACATTGGTGAGTGTTCTCGTGTGCTTGACCACACTGGAACCCTTGCCACCACTTCCTTCAGCTTCGAGGGACACAGCAAATGAGGGGTAATTTAGGTCATTCACACTGTACACTTTGTTAGCCACACAAGTGAAATTCCTTCTTGCTAGGCTGCTGATTTGTGCTGACGTGTAATTTAATGCACAGAGGAAATTCAAATAATCCTCTGCGCTCAAATCGTAGACAAGGCCTGGGTTGAGGGCGGATACGGGATCCACGTGTCCAGCTCCATGATCGAACGGTGTGGACGGCTTCCCAGTGGACACATCCTGGATTAATTTGCCGTTCTTATAAGCCGTGTAAGCCGTGGTCATGAGAGCCGAGCGAATCGCGGCTGGGCTCCAGTCCGGGTGAGCCGCCTTGAGCAAAGCCGCCAAGCCGCTGACATGTGGACAGGACATGGAGGTACCGGAGATAATGTTGAAGCCGACGCGCCGATTGTCCTCGGCTAAGCCTGTGGGCCCCACCGCACCGGACCACCCGGCTAGGATGTTCACCCCTGGCGCAATCAGGTCCGGTTTAAGTATTTCCGGGTTGATGGAATTTGGTCCCCTCGAGCTAAAAGCCGCCACCACCGGCGATGGCTCGATCCCGACCTTTGTGCCTTCAAATAGAACCGTGGCCGTTGGATTGGAATCTGAAAACAAATATTCCCTGATCGCCTGCCCCGTTGTCTCGCCGACCGCCGAGGCGGGGAGTAAGTGCGCGTCCGCCACCAGCTCCTCGCCGTTAGCAGCGGTGTTCGTCAGAATCATGCCGACGCCTCCGGCCTCTTTCACCACCGACCCCTTTTGAACCCTAGGATTCACCCCACGGTCACACAGCACGATTTTACCTTTTACCTTCTCTGGAATTAGCGAACCAGTCATGCAGAGATTGCCATTGGTGATGTTGCTTACATTCCCGGCGTAAACAATTGGAAGCAATTTGGCAGGCAGTGACTCGCCTTTGTAAAGCGAGACGCCGGAGAAGTTTTTGCCGTTCCCCAGGCTGACGAAGGCCGGGAAGTCACGATCTAGGGTTCCGGCACCGACGGTGGTTATCCAAGGCGCCACGTTGGATAAACTGTACGCACTGGGGCCCGCGTTGCCGGCGGAGCAAGAGACCAAAATGCCCTTCTCCATGGCAGCGAAAGCTCCGATCGCAACGCTGTCCCTGTAGAAATCCGACATCCCCCCTCCCAACGACAGCGAGAGCACATTAACATTATCGTCGATGGCTTTATCTATTGCCGCCAGTATATCGGAGCTGAAACACCCACCCACCCAACAGACTTTGTATGCAGCAACTCTAGCGCGCGGCGCCATCCCACGCGCCGTCCCCGCCGCGTAGCCGAATAAACTGGCGCCGGAAACGACAGATCCGGCGGCGGTGGTCGACGTGTGGGTCCCATGGCCGTCGTCATCTCGCGCCGATTTCGATTCCTTCGACTCATCAATTGGGCCGAGAGTGGCTTCATAGCCTCTTGCGAAGTACCTTGCTCCAATCAGCTTCTTATTGCAGCTTGATTTAGAAAAATTCGTTCCAATTTCACATTCACCTTTCCACGAACTCGGGACCGGGCCGAGGCCCGTATCATCGAAGCTCGGGCTCTCGGGCCAGACACCGGTGTCGAGAACTCCGACAATGACGTCACTCACGGAGTCAGATTCAGGAACCATCGCTGCGTTCTGATCCAAACCCAAAAACGACGGCGTACGGGTCGTGTGGAGCTTGTACCTCATTTCGGGCAGAACAGACAGAATCCCTGGTCGGGTCTCCATATCCCGGGCCTCCTCCGGCGTCAATCGGGTCGAGAATCCATGGACCACATTGTTGTACGTGTAGAGCATCTCCGCTGAGTCGGACACCGATTTAAGCGACGAGTCGTACCAATGAGTGTGGTCATCGAACTCAGTCGGCATTTCCGATTTCGCCATGTGAACTATGTAGGTGTTCTTCTCCGCCACCGACACATGGCAGAGAGCGAGAAGCAATAAGGCAACTCCGATGGGGAGTAATCTGATCTGTTTCTCCATTTTTAGTGTATACCAAAGTAATTGAGAAGAAATGAAGTCCGTGAAGAGGAGTATATACTATATAGTGAGTAGCAGATTACAGCTGGAGCAACGAGTGTGAAATCAAACCATGCAAGCTGAGTAAGTGGGGACACTGCTTCTTGTCTTCTTTATATGCATGATTGAATCTACAACAAAAAACAATGGAAAAACAAAGCTTGGTAAGTAGAGAGAGAGAGAGAGAGAGAGGAGAGTCAATCATGTATCCATGCTTATCTTCAAATATATATATATATATAATGAAAATCTGGAGACACACACAAAGTGTGTGTGAAATTTCAGAGTGAGTGGAATTTGGAATATATGCATATAAATCATCACCTTTGTTCACGTGTGCACAGGCTTTAATCTCACACTCTTCAAGAAATTATTCTACCGCTTCACACTCTTTAGATTAAGATTGTGGGAGAAAAGAGAGATAATTGCAGTGTTTGTTTTTCTTAAACGACACACAATCACAGTTGAATGCTGTTTCCGTTGGTTAATGGAGGGTACCGGAAAATAATAAAATTAATTACAGGAAAATGAGAAATCTTAATGGTTACGTAGAGTAGGTCACGGGTAATTCTGGAAATTTAATCGGGGAGTGGGTGGTGGGTGGAGACGTGGACCTCTTTTCCATTTCTAACTTACAACCAACTATAATCTTCTTTCTTTCTTTTATCCTTCTTTTTTTAAATAAATTAATTTAAAATTACAATTAAGATCATCCCCTATATTGACACTTTACATAAGTTGTTGAGTATTTTCTTTTCTTGTACTACTCAATAAAAATTTAAATCGGACAAGCTCGGTCTAAGAAGCGCGACTCTTAATGGGAAGAAGCTATGTTAAAAGAAACTATAATGTCGATGTAACATTATTATCTTAGTATGTGTAATATATATTATAATTTTATGTCGACTAGCTAGTTAATATAATATATTTGATGATGCAATTATTATAAGATAACAATGTATAGAATAGAGGAATTAAAGAATTGGTCCCGCCCCATGCAAGTTACGACAGATTGGCCTAGTAATGACACCAAGTAGACAAGACAAAGCACAGATTAAAAGAATGGAGATGTTCCATCATTCCATGGTTTATGGTCGTTCAAGAGACCACACTATATCTAGTTTGGTCAAGCTCATTTTGATTTTGATTTTTTATTTTCTGTAACTCGAGTGGTATCAATGGAGATATTCGTCGCTCTTAATATATTTATACTATAATCTTTTTTTATGTAGAAACTGAAAATTTTGACAATTCCACACCAACAATCTTAATTCGATATATAGTTCTATTTCGAAGGATGATTTAATTAAATCTTGAAAAAAACGAATGGAGTTGAGTTTGGACTGACCCACCTAAAACGGGCAGTAAGCCCATAAATGTGATGTCACCTATATTCATAGAGAGGAAGAAAATCGAAAACTTTAACTTAGAAGGTGACATTAACATTAATTATGGAAATGGGTACTGTGAGTTATAAATGTTTCAAGACAGAGACCATATATTCCGAAATAGAGAGGGCAGCAGCCTAAGTAGCCCCCATTTTGGTCTACGTGTACGAGAAAGAAGATGGATGTCCAATAAATTGCTGTGTAATCTATGCAAATTTGAATATAATTCGTTGTACTGATAACAAAATTTTATTAATGTTCGATATTTTAGTTATTTTATAGAACTTATGAGAAACATTTATAAATTGCAACTTAGTATGATAACAGAAATAAGATCTTAATGTCTGTTTTATTTGGTATTTTACAATAATCATTGTATAGATATAAATGATACCGTTAAACACGAATTAAAAATAATAAAATATGAAATTAAATAAAAAATTTAATAAGGGGTCTGATTCGTCAATCCATTAAATATTGGAATAATGTCCTGAAATATCATATTCATATAAAGAGATTATTTTTCTACCAGAAATAATAGTTTTGTTACTTTTCTACAACAATTCAAGAAATTTGACAGATTTTTCCTTTTGATAAAAGTTAAAAAATTCAAATTTTTATTATTGGTCTCGACACTTTGAAGGAGAGTTAGTTGAGGCAACATATTGAGATAACATGATGAGGCAACATGTTGGGATAACATGTTGAGCATCTACAAAGATAAGCATGTATTGAGTATCAAAGATAAACATGTATTGAGCATCTTGTCTAATCAGCAAATGAGTCTCAACACCTTGAAACCAGTGGGTCAACATACTATCTGCTGAGATAATATGTTTAGCATCATCTCAACGCCCTTAAACACGAGGGTCAGCTTGTTGACTATTTATAAACAACTTTTTTTTTCTTTTTTTTTTTTTTATTAGAAGAATAAGTTTATCAAATTTTTTGATTTGTGGTAGAAAGTAACAAAATTATCATTTGTGATGGTTGAATAATCCCTTATATAAATTGTGGTAATTTGACCGGTGAACTCTTAAATATTAAGGACATCTATGATAACCATATAAAGATCAAGACAAAGTCTTGTGTGAGACCGTCTCACCGTGAGACGGATTAAAAGTATTACATGATATATATAAAAATATTACATGATACACATAAACGTATTACATGATACTTGTATTAGGTAATACTTTTATGTATAATACTAAGTATCATGTAATACTTTTATGTGTATCATGTAATACTTTGGTATATATCATGTAATACTTCTAATCCGTCTCACGGTGAGACGGTCTCACACAAGACCTACTCGAAGATCAATCCAACATTAAAAACAAACTGCCAAACAAGTTTTAAAACAATAAATCTCATACTTGTGTGTCATATATACGTGAATATATATATATATATATATATATATATATATATATATATTATAAAATTTAATCATGTAATATTATTTTCTTGGCCAGGCCTTAATGATCTAGGACCTTGTGTTGTAAATAAAAATCCTGAAGTATATGTTTACAATTAAGGAGATGACTTGAATCTCAGATATGAAGAGATAAAATTGTGTTTGGATAAAGAGATTTGAAGAATAATAAGAAATTTATAATAATATTTGGATAGATATAAATTTGAAATTCATTATTTCTATTTTGACACTTTCATTTTGAAATAATTTATTTCGAATCTTATATTTGAAATCACTAATTCAAACACAACCTAACGTTCTCTTCATCTCCTTATTTGAGTTTTATCTTAATCACGGCTCTAATTAATGAGCATGTTACCAATTAATTATTTCATCTAATTAAATTTTCATGGTAAAATTATGAGTTAATGAAAGATAAAAAAAAATTCATTTCTGAATATTGTTAACTTATTATAATTGTGAAGTATACATTTTAATTTTTAGTTTGCAATTATTTTTAATTGTTACTATTATGCCAAATTATACATTTTCGAAGTCATAGAAATGGGAACTAATCATATAAAATTTACTTGTGACAACTAGATATTATAATAAGAAAGGAACAAAAAGTTATTTTCATATTTTTTTGCCCGCATGGGCGTAGCTTAGTCGGTTCCTGGGTGGCAGATTGCTACAAGGACGCAGGATCGAGTCCTGGCAGCCGCAGTGTGGGAGTTTTATTCCTCAATTTGGGGGATAGCTCCTTGTGGGCACCAGGCACTGGTCCTCCCACCTAATGGGCCGCTAAGTCACCATGATTTACATCCTCCACCAATCCCTGTCGGGCCGGGGGGTGGGGGCCCTGGGGGCGAGGGTTTCGCCTTTTGCTACAAGAAAGGAACAAAAAGGCCCGCATGGGCGTAGCTTAGTCGGTTCTTGGGTGACAGATTGCTACAAGGACGCAGGATCGAGTCCTGGCAGCTGCAGTGTGGGAGTTTTATTCCTCAATTTGGGGGATAGCTCCTTGTGGGCACCAGACACTGGTCCTCCCACCTAATGGGCCGCTGAGTTACCATGATTTACCTCCTCCACCAATCCCTATCGGGTCGGATAGCTCCTTGTGGGCACCAGACACTGATCCTCCCACCTAATGGGCCGCTGAGTTACCATGATTTACCTCATCCACCAATCCCTGTCGGGCCGGGGGTGGGGGCCGTGGGGGCCGCTGAGTTACCATGATTTACCTCCTCCACCAATCCCTATCGGGTCGGATAGCTCCTTGTGGGCACCAGACACTGGTCCTCCCACCTAATGGAGTTTTATTCCTCAATTTGGGGGATAGCTCCTTGTGGGCACCAGACACTGGTCCTCCCACCTAATGGGCCGCTGAGTTACCATGATTTACCTCCTCCACCAATCCCTATCGGGTCGGATAGCTCCTTGTGGGCACCAGACACTGGTCCTCCCACCTAATGGGCCGCTGAGTTACCATGATTTACCTCCTCCACCAATCCCTATCGGGTCGGATAGCTCCTTGTGGACACCAGACACTGGTCCTCCCACCTAATGGGCCGCTGAGTTACCATGATTTACCTCCTCCACCAATCCCTGTCGGGCCGGGGGTGGGGGCCGTGGGGGCGAGGGCTTCGCCTTTTGCTACAAAGAAAGGAACAAAAAGAGCAAGTGATATACATCAAAATATAATATTATTTTAAGTAAATATTAATGTAGAAAAGGAAGAAGAAGCTTTGTAATGTATCACGGGAATTAAAAGGCAATGGAAGGATTGATCACGGGATGCAGTTAGCAGAAGAGATAAGCAGCTAATCCGAGAAAGCAAACACAATATTGGTACTTGGGATTAGGGGGGGGGGGGGGGGGGGAGCTCCATATTCAAACTGTGCGGCCCATCACCATGCCTTGTCCTTATCATCTACCATCACTATTCGCCGACCTAAACTATTACTAAAATTTATGGATCCTGATATGACATCTCTATATTTTAGCTTTATCATTATTATATGCAATTATTTTATTTTTTATATAATTCGCTAAAACATAAGACTTTATGTGAGATATAAAGTTGATCTATTTTTATTAATCCGTATAAATTTCGTTTTACATAAGGTCTGTTATGAGACCGTCACATATATAGGTTATAGTGGCTAAAATACCATTATCCATAATTTTTTAATTTTCTACCACAAATAAGAAAATTTGATAAAATTACCTTTTGAAAAAAGTGAAAAAAAAAATTAATTTTGTGTCAAAGTTTATATGATATGTGTTTTTTATAGGGTTGCATAATATGATCATATTGTGTATAAAAAACATATATCACTTAATATCAATGTTATTTCATAGGATTATATCATGTAATACCCGACATAAAACAAAATTTTTTTTTTTACTTTTATCGTAAGGACAATTTTTTTCATTTCCCCAATTTATTTTAGAAAAGTAACAAAACTATCATTTGTGATAATATATATATATATATATATATTATAAAATATGGTATTTTAGGATATTATTTTTCGTATATATGTGTGCGAATTCATCGATCAAATTAATTTTGGAATCATCATTTTAAAATTATTAAATAGTTAAATTTCACGTTTTATGTGATTGAGCATCTACATAATTATATTATTGTTTCATAAAATCCTCAAGATTTTATTTTGCTCTTGTAAAAAAAAAAAACAACATAGAAAATATTTTATATAAAAAAACTGATCTTAATAAAATAACATGGAAATATAATACTATCATGATATATTTCTATAAAAAACAGATCTTAATAAAATAACATGGAAATATAATACTATCATTGTCTAGAAAAGACCATATGAACAAAGATAAATTTTAAGAGTTCTGAGATGATAGAATAAAAATATTCAGTAATTCACTAAAATAAAATATAAAACTTGAAAATGTTCAGGTTATTTATATTCTGCTGCATGCCAACCGCGTGGTTCGTGTAATTTCCATTATAGGCAAATAAATTTCACATCGTTTTTTAATATGTATCACGTGTAAATTTATTAATTAAAAATAAATTTTATTTTACTATTTTCATTTTCAGGAATTAATTAAATAAAATTAATAAATTAATTCATATTTTAATATATCATTTTACTCAATCATAAGTCCGTGATGTTTCAAGGTCTTGAAGACTTGATTTTAGTAATTATTATTGGATTATAATTAATTTGATAATTATTATGTATAAGATGTGTTGTAACTAAATCAAGAAGAAGCATGAACAGGAAGAAACAATAGATAAAAGAAAGCTTTCTTAATAGGAGAACAACGTTCCTCTGCTTCTACAAAAAATGAATACTACTAGCCCATTTATAATAAGTAAAAACTCCTATTTTGTTGGCACTACTAACTGAACAGCTTTAGACTTGGTAAAACTAAAACATAACAAAAACTAAGTAGATAAGATAAACTAACTAATTAGCAGAGAATCAGGATTACAAATCAACAAGATGGGCATATATAAATTGTGTTGTATTGATCAAATTGCTCTGTTCTACTTCCACCTGAAATAGGGGCCTCTATCATTTTATTTACAACAATTGGGAATCAAGAATCAAGTTGAAATTCTCTCTAGAATTCTTATTCGAGCTTTAAGGTACTTAAAAATGTTCTTCAAAATAAAATCATAATAATAGTATTTGATTCAAGATCTATGCATAGGTGTGGCAATTTACCTGCAGGTAACATTTTCATCGGGTACCAATATTTATGCTGCGAGGATTTCTTAGTCAAATTGAAGAATGAGGTGGGGACAGTGAATCCTCGTTAAAAAATTATAGGGATGGTATGAGAACGGTGTTTAGGCCCCCACTCAATCTCCCATTCCAAAACTGACCTTGTTTGTATGAAACGGTGATTTTCTATTTCTCGTTTAATATTATTTATTAATATATATATATATATATATACACACACACACGTAAAAATTCAAAATTTTCCATAACTCCAAGTCCCCACTCCTCATGGCTTATTTTCAATCAGTTAATAATTTAATATCTAAAAATTCAAATTGAAATTGAAACTTTGAATAAACTCAAGAGAGTGGATTCATGATTTCATGATATTTGATGTTAGGTTAGATTTATATTGTTTATGAGTTGTTTCATTATTTTGTTATTTATTTATTGAAAATTGTTTAGAAAAAAGAAATTTAACTTGTAGGAAATCAAATTGGGGGATCCCGAATCTTTGGAGGGGAATTTGTTCCTAAATGATGAATCTCCATTCGCGTACCAAATTCCTAAAATGGGAATGATATTTGATATGGTAATTTGATATTAGGATGATATAGCCAACACAAAAACTTGTGTGTCTCTGGGACACAAATCTTAGATTCGTGCTCCCAACCCGATCTGATGCGTGGGCCACACCCACGTGCGGCCATACCATAGTTTGTGTGCGCCTCGCGTGCATCTTATTGTATATAGTATATTAAGTTTATATTCTTGAGAGGTATTGCACATTTACTAAGGTATTAGCGAATGAACAACGTTGCTTTCTTCTTTTTCCTCATTTTTATGAAAAGTCAACAAAACTGACATTGTTCTATTCTATTTACCCGTACAACCTTAATATGTTTTAAAAGAAAAAAACAAAACATTTTGTTATAAATCAACATTATTTTATTCATATTTCATTATTATTTGTATTGAAATTTTTGTTTGATTGTTGGCAAAACAATCAACATAGACAAATTAGCTCGACATATCCGTAAATTTTAACGAGTTAATAATTGATGATTCGAATAATGAAATAAAATAGCATTCATGATTAATTATGCTCTAAAAATTGTTGTTGAAACAGTTTCACAATATTTTTTTCTTCATACAATTAAGCTATTAATTAATTTTAAAGATATTTTAGGGAATAAGTTTCATCAAAATATATATTTTTCTTATTTTTTCCACCTAAAAATAATTTTAAACCACATTTACACCTATATACAAAATCATTTTTTAATATTTTCCCAATTAAAAATGTGAAATGAGCACTATTTTCCGTATTCCAAGTTCTCTGTCTAAATTCCTACTCTTGATATGGCGTACTTCCCCAATTTCGCATCCCTCCGACGTCTTCTCCGGCATTACCGCCGGCCGGTGACTTCAATTCCGACTCAATTTTCATCGGATCGTTATTCTAACACTATTGCTTCTTCTCTCAGTTTTCTTCTCTTTGTGCACCCGTGTTTCTCCGTTAAGCGGTGGCTCAGCAGCAACGCCGAGTGGGCTGATCCTCCCGATTTCACCGGAATGAACGCGTACGATGTCCTTGGGGTGTCTCAGACAAGCTCATACGAAGAAATCAAAGCCTCGTTTCGTAAGTTGGCAAAGGAAACTCACCCTGACCTCGCTCACTCGCAGAACCATTCATCATTTGCATCTAAGAATTTCATTCAAATTCTCGCTGCTTATGAGGTGCTTCTGTTTTTCTGCAAATTAAACATTGTCAAACTAGTGGAGCTTTACGTTTACATTTCCACTTACGGTATTTAGTGAAACCTTTTGTTTTACTTATTCATTTGTTCTCGAGGCGATATTTTGGAGCGGCTTGTTGACTATTTAATTGTTATGCTAAACATTATTCTTGTGATTTTTATGGCATTTATCATAGAGCTCATAATTGCTTAGCTTTATAGAGGATTCTAATGCTCCTGTTCCTTGAATTGGAATTGGGAAATGGAATTAGCTAGCTAAGTATAAGTCCTAGGTTCGAATCACTTATAATTCTGTGATGCATTGATGTATGTATAATGCTTGATGCAACTTTGAAGATCATAAAATAGTTCGGTATCTTGGAATAGATTATAAACTAGAATTTGGGACTATAATTGAAGCAATGTGCACAAAAAAATTAAGTACTTATATTATGGTCTAATTTTTTGGAGCTCCATGATTCAGTTGAGACTTGAGAGTAAGGCAGGATGGTGGTGGTCTCATTGTTACTGTTATTTTTTCTCTTTGTATTGCTACGAAAGTAAACATATAGGAAAATCTCTATGTAGAGAATGTTTATGAATAGTGACTCCATAGAAGACTCTTTGCATTTATTTATTTTGATTTTTCAAGAATCTGCATTTGCATGAACATCTGAAGATGGTTACTTTTGTAGAAATGAATAAGTGATCGTGATGCTCGTATTTGCATGGGATAGAAGGCCTTGGAACTGGAGTTGAAAAGTAATACATAAATCGAGTTTACCTTTCATTGTTGTCAAGTGGGTGAAAATATCTATGCTAAAGTACATATATAGTTAAGGTCCTATATTTGAAGCAAAGCATGAGTTCAGTCCATCTAGTTGTTGGTTTCTAAATTGAAGGGATAATGCCTACTTGAAAGAACCTAAAAATCGGTCTACATCATGCTATCTGATTTGACGAATGCTATCAATTAGAGAAGATTTCAGAAATAATGAGAGAGGAAGACCAAATACATGGTTCGCCATAACCTCGATTTGCGCGCGCACACACACACACACACACATATATATATATATATACACTCAACTAGTTTGGGGTGCCTTTTTTTTTTTCCTTTCATTTTTTTCCTTTAATGTTATACTTGATAATAAATCATTTTTTTCCCTTTTTGGTGTGTGTGTGTTTTAGTGAGAGGGTATGTCTCTTTGCTCATTATTCGATTAACTACCCAACTGAGGCAAAACTAGTCACCATCGTTGTAAAAACATTTATCATCGGAAAACACTTTTCTGTTTCTGAGCTTCATTAAAACTCTCACTAACATGTCCTTGAACTAAGAAGCTCTAACTTGTTTTGTAACCTGATGGAATTCAGATTCTCTCGGACTCTGCAAAGAGAGCTCATTATGATCGCCACATTTTATCTCAAAGAATTTTCGATGAGGGACACAGTAAACAAGATACCATGAATTTCAAATATAAATCCTATGGTCACCCGGCTAACCAGATGGAAGTTGTGGAATGGCTGAAATGGTACAGATACACAATAAATGACATTTTGTCTGAAAGAAGAGTGACATCTGGATCAGGATATTTTGATATCCTGGAAAGAAATTTTTACTCAGCCATGCATGCAGCATATTATGGACCTGAGATTGAGTCTATGGATTTCCTTCCTGACCGTTTTGAAGCTGATGAGAGGTCTATGCATACTACATCAGAGGTGCTGCACTTAGTTTCAGGTCGAGACCTTTTTGGGATGGTATGCCTGGCTAAGAAGTATCATGAATTGTCTCATGCCTACACTGAAAAGGTAACATCTTCTGCTTCGGGTTCGGTCCTATTCGCTGATGATGTGAGCAGACAAGTTCAATCTGATGCAGACGAGGGAAAAGATTTCCAAAACCAATCTATCTATGAGGATTACCAATCATCAGACACGTACAGAGATCTAGAGTTGCACTTATCTGGGAGGGTTGTGGCTGTGGCTAGAAGAGTTCCACCTAAAAGTCCTTATGTCTCAGGGGATGAGGACGCTGAAGACCAAATACATGTTTATCTCATATCATTTAAAGATCAATTGCACACAAGGAATCTGCATCCTGGAGATATATTTACAGATCCCTCAGTTGGATATAGAATTCCTCTGGGAGTTATAAAAGGTTTGGGAACCACCTCTGAAGAAGGAACTTGCTCTGTATACAACAATAATGGCATGAAGACCCATATGATTATGAAGCATAGAACATTGCTGGTGAGTTCGATCTCTCCTGTCCCCCACTCCCCCTGATACTCTCCCAAATTTTTTTTTTTTAAAAGAAAAGATAAAATATAGTAATCCAATCACCAAAACCAGGAAAAGAAATAATATAATCATAGCACTGTTTCATCAAAACCCATGTGAATTTTGAAGGACAGAATGCTCTTGTGCATGACCAGGGAATCTAAACAGTATGATGATTAGTTTTTTCATTGCCCCCATGGACCATGATAGTCTGGTTTGAGGATGTTGAGGATCTGGGATGGTATTATATGTCTCGTCTCCACTAGATATATTTACTTGCACACTCTATCCACTAGATCTTTTCATTCATATTAATGGTTAATGTGTATTGGTAAGAGCATGTGTGTTGCCTTTTGCTCTGGATTCTATGTCTTATTATGCCTTTGAAGCACTTATAAATGGGATTCATACCCTGTGCTGTGTTTATCCTTGCACTTATTCATGTATTTTTCAGGTGAAACATTTGCATTGGTTTCGAGTGGGAGAGAAAATCTCATTTTGTGAATGCAGATGTAGTCGAGCACGTTTGCCACCAAGCAAGTAATTAGCAGATTTTTATTTTTTCTAAAGTTAATTTGATGATACTTCTAATCTCCTTATTTACTATGTTTGAAATTTTTTATATTTTTATGTTGAAACAGGTGTAGCCTCTTTTGATGAAATGTACTGCATGAAAAAGAAAATAATGAAAGAGACATTAACCAGTGTATTTGAAAGAATAACATCTGTCCTTTCTCACATGTTTTTCTATTAAAACCATAAGTCCTATACAGTGACACTTGGTTGTGGATTCTTCTAGGATTTGCTTCTGGTTTCCCCTTTTGTTGTCCTTTCCCACATTGTACTGGAACTGGAGACACTCAGTTCAGTACTCCTTTTTCTGTCTTTTCTTCCTAAAGAGAAGAACATTTCTTTGGCTTGGCTTTGACCAAGTTCACTTGTGTATATGTTCTCTTCTTTCCCTTCTACTGAAGCATCCAAATCATTGTCCAAGGATTTGTACTTCAGTCGGAATTGTGATACCATTGTGCTGATATTAAGTCTATCCAGATTGCAAACCGATTCTTTTTCTTCGGATTTGCTTGTTTCTTGCTATCACAATTGGGAACACAATGATTGATTGTTTTAATGATTATTACCGAGGTGACTTAGTTTCCTTACACTTTTACACTAAGTAGAACCTTTGAACTATAAAACTTACTTTGTATTTAGCATCATACTTGAATAGGAAGGATTGGCATTGTGTTCTTGTGAAAATATATTGGGTCTCTGACCACCCCCATGTGCTGCCATTGTTTTCTTCTATGTTCAATCTGGATGCATATTATCTTCTTTTCCTGATGTACACGACTGCTTTCTGCTACAGATATTGGTTGTTTGAGCCTCGCAGTGCAATGCATGACATAGGAGGGTGGTATGTTGAAACATTTGGAAGAGATAATAAAGGAAAGACTGTTCCAGGCCAGAGATACTGGGATAATTTAGATACAAATCCACATCTTGAGGAGTAAGTAATTTCTAGATCCTAAAAATTAATGGGAATCTCCTTGGCAAACATCTCATAGTTTGATTTAAGAAAAAAAAAATGAAGGATATTAGTTAGCATACTGGCTATATTGCTGTCCTTTTATCATATTGTTTGACTTTTGAAGTCAATTTATGCCATTTAATGTCATCTGCGCTCTGCAGGAGACTTCATCCAGCAATTTACTTGCTTGCTCTGGCCTATAGGACTCTAGATATTGAAGATTCGAGAATAAGAAAAAAGACAATTAAGGATAAAGTTGAAGCAGAAATTTCAAAAGCGTTCAGTTGGTTCAAGAAAATCGTGTAGTTCATTAGCAATAATTCCTTGATTGGATGATTATTGCTGATCCCAGGCTCTATAACTTTGGCATGTCTGAGCCTCGTATTCTCAAGCATTATGAGAGTGGGTTTGTATAAAATCTGGAATGGAAAGTGATGAAGATATCTGAAAAATGTAACAAAGAAGTACATCTTCTGACTGATGTTTCCAGAATATGAAGAGCTCAATGAACGGATCTTTGAAAATTATAATATGGTTTAGCAAGATGTAGCATCTGGTCTATGAAGAGTGAGGATTAAAGGTAATAGCCATACTAACTTATTGGTATGACTCAATTATCATAAATCAAATTCAGGAAAAGGCATAGCTTGAAGCAATGAGGTCTAATTGATTTCCAGAATAGGGGAAACAAAATGCAAAAGAACAAATTCCGCTGAAGCATTTTGATAATGGATTTCCATGTTAAAAACCCTTCCTGATTCAGATATGGTATTCCTGAAATTATGCTTTGTGTTAAATCTAATCTCATGTGTTAAGGTCTCTTAATGAATAGGTGTCCTATCTAGAAATCTAAGTTTTTAACCAACCACATTCATTTATTTGAGTGCTGCTGGCACAAACATAGTAATATTGAAGTCAAAATGTTCCCTACACTTTTGATTTAGAGTTGATTCTATCACTGAAGCATCTATATTTTCCAAAATGCATAAGTCTGTAACTCCAGCTAAATATGGATCTTTGAGCTTGTGCATGGTGTCAAAATTGAAAAGTTGATGTCATCGTTCATATGATTACTTGACTAGGTCCTCCCACTTACAGTATTGCCCACCTGCTAATGCCCGGTAATACCTGTCTCTGCAATAAACAGGCCTTCCATCAGCAGCTTCTGCAGCTGCTGCAGCTAGATCATCATCAGATTTCACATCCACTGGCAATCTTAGCAGCTCCTCCTTCCTATTAAATTACACAAATTTGAGATGTTCTGTGATTATATAAGGCATCAGATGATTGATTTAAAGTCTCCACTTATTTATCTTACTATACCTTATATTGAACTTAGTGCTGGTCTTTGAGGCTGAAACATTGGATGGGTTCTCTTTCTGGAGAAATGTTTTGTTGATGAAGTCCTCTACTGGAGTAGCAAAAATAAACAATGAAGCAGCTGCAACAAGCAGTGCTCCTGTTCCAACTAGAGTCTGCTTCAGCAACTTGATGACTGGTTTAACCTATATGTGTAGTGATGGTTTCTCATGGTTAACAAAATATTCTTGAGGATTAATCTCTATTACTATTAATTAATTAACCTTTTATCATTGGAAAATAATGATACTCTTGTGCTAATTGTTTTTTATTTTGAGTATCTAGGTGAGTGCTGCACTGTATCGATCACTGCCCCAGCTACAATTTTATAACTCAAGTAAACAGCAAATAGTTCACTGATTCATACCTTGTATGAGCCGAGCAATCTATCACGAGCAAGGATCTGTCAAATGGGAAAAGAATATATGTATGAAAACTGATACAACAAGAATCAATGAGTTTACCTTTCCTTTTTTTGGGGGGGTGGGGGGTGGGGGTGGGGTATTGGCATGACTAAAGAATCTTTGTGCGGGGTGCAATAATAATATATCTTGTTTCCTCCATCCTCACTCAGTCATCAGCCATTCAGGTTATATGTTGCCC
This sequence comes from Scutellaria galericulata, assembly GCA_946896805.1. Taxonomy (NCBI): domain Eukaryota; kingdom Viridiplantae; phylum Streptophyta; class Magnoliopsida; order Lamiales; family Lamiaceae; genus Scutellaria; species Scutellaria galericulata. The sequence goes on from OX335794.1 coordinate 14,992,399, forward strand.
CCTACTCCTAAAGGGAAGAGAATAATATGTTCATACTGTATAATTCAACATTTGAATTCATTCTGACGATCATATGAACTGCTATTTCCATCTACAGCATACAATACTCATTTCAAGTTAAGATGACTCTGGGGAGACTTACATCTCTGCTATAGGATATAAACTGCCAATCAAATAGATCCAGATGGAAGATAGGTGTTGCTGATAAGATTTTTCTAAAGGTACTAACATAGCTTTTAGATTTGAATGACTTTGCAGCATAATCTTTTCACCTAGCCATGCTGGCTATTTGTTTTCTCAACTCGGTTGTTTATATGCATCTGCTTAGAGAAATATGTATTTCGAACATGGCTTGATTTGTTTTTCTGGAATTCATCATTTCTCCTCTTTAGTTTCTTTCTGTGTGTGAGATCTTCCATGCATCTTCAGCTACTTCTTATCGATCATAATCCCTGTGGCCCAGAACTAACAATAGGTAACTTTAGAAATTTCAAAGAAAAAGAGAAACTTAAGAACCTTTGAGGTTGCTTATCTAGAGGTGTTTGTAGGATCCATGCAGTGCTAGACTTCTTATCCTGAGGGTCAAGAATTATACTTAAACTCTATTGCTAATAGTCAATTAGGCTGATGAATTTTGAAGTAGCTAATTGTATCAGGAATACCTTCAAATACAGTCCTAATCCACATGATCAGGTTTGGATTTTCAATTAGAGAATTAATTTTCGGTGCTGTCACTGCAGTATCTAGAAGTCACTAACCTCTGGTGGCTTTACCCACATCTGCCCATCATACCATCCACTTTCTTCATACGGTATTACTGCCGATAAAAGCCTGTCACCAACATAACTCCATCCCTGTCAAATGCATAAATGAATTATAGGTTGTGCCTTGTGCCTAGGCATTAATAGTATATACATGTAAAGCCAGATAAATGAAACTTTTTTGGGTGGAACAAACTTGTCGCTAATGCAAACATGTAGTATCTACTATCGACGCCTTTTTGTAATGTGCATAGGTATGGTTCCTCTCATAGACTTGCTTGGTCCATCTTTCTGCTACTCAATTCATAGAAAACGTTCATAAAAAGAACACTTCTTACCAGATAAATCCTCAGAACAATTAATGCAACTAGAAAAAGAGTTCCTGTACCCGCGGCAAGAACAAAGTGTAAAGGATCCTGCACAGTTGGATTAAAATTAGTATATTGCCAATCTCTATAGTTGGTAACTGATATTCGAACAAGGGAAACTAGATAAGTATCTCTGTAATTTGTTTCTGTATTGATCCAGGATTATAAATTTTAGCTTTCCCCTACAATATTACAAAGTATCAGTCCTATAAAGACTCCCTTTTTGATGCCTGAACATTCAATCATTTTGAGGATTTGGGATTACTTTGCCATACTTGAGACTTGAGTGATACAATATGCGAGCTTGCCTCTGACAAAAGAGGGTCTGTATTGACTTCTTAATTAGCACAAGATGGTCTTTCTGTTTGAATTCTAAACCCAGCTGTGCAATTTAAAACCATATATCTCATTATTTTCCTATACTTAGTGCCCAAATTTTTATACGAAATCCGGTTTTTTGTACTAGTAGTGGAGCTCTTGTACTTTGCATGCAGTTTGTGCTCCTCAAATAATCTTTGTTATTTGTAAGTATGCATACAATACCTTTGAAGGACTGAAGCTTGCTGCTGCTATAGGAACTCCCAGGACTGTGAAAGTGACCAACCAGATTCCTCCAAGACGTAGCAAAAACGATCCAGGACCCAGGTCAGCCCATGAGTATAAACTCTCATCTTTCAAAGATGAGTATTCATTTACCTGCAAAGCACCAATATTTATTTGTGTAACTTGAGACTATAATAGTTGGATTTTAGTTGTGTTTTCTTATATATCAATATAATCATGCTACATAATGTCAAGACAGCATTCTTAATGCATGATTTAGTCTGAGACTCTTTATCATAATTCTAACTACACACTCTTCTGGGTGTGATTTTGATGTGTTCTGATACAGTGAGACTCATAAGGAAGTCATGAAAATGAGACGTACCGGTCTTTGCTCGAACGGCACTTCAACTTCCAATCCAGGGTCCCAGCTCTGACCAGGTGCTCCACCTTTGCGTCCGTCTCGCTCATCTTTCAGTGCTCTAACTGCAAATCTAATCCTTCCATGTAAAATCTGCTTTCTGCCATGCTGAATTATTGTGCTGAAGCTGTTTTGATAGTTGGCCTTTCTAGAACTTGGGACTACAGAGCAATATAGATTCAATCGAAGCATTTATATGTAATGAAAGGAACTGAAATTGAGATTGTTATTAGAGTTGGGAGTGGAGAGAGGTGGAAAGAAAGCTTGGGAAGTGATCATGAGATGGAGGAAATGGTAGTGTATTATTGGTTTAGGATGAAGCAGTTTTTTGCGTGGACGAAAACATAAATAATTATGTTTTAATTTGGTATTTTCATGTTATAGTGGGACCCACAGGTGGAGATATTAATCTGCCTTAATATTTGTGGCGGAGGCAGAGTGCGTTGTGGCGTAACGTGTCTGAACTATGTTTGCACGCACCTTACACGGGTATATCCACGCCCATTTCATGCTTTATGTCCTTATGGATCTCTTCAAAATCATATATGCACAACCAAAAATGCAATATTATTGTGGCAAAATTTGTTTTTTTTAGATCACAAAACTAATCTCATTTATTTTAATCATGCTATTTTGGTAGTTATATGCATTCTAAGCCTATGCCTCCTAAATATAAATTAAGTGAATGAATAAAAAAGTTTACAATAACACAAAACAATTCCATTTGCTCATTTAAATAAATTAAGTGTATCATAAAAAATAATGATAATAATTGAGTAAATATATTAAATAGAGAAAAATATAGGAAATTGGGAATAAGAAATGATACATAACCCTGATGGAAATTATGAGCAATATTGTTAAGTTTTCAATATTTTTTGAGCCTTATTGTATTAAAATTACATTTTTACAATGATTTTTGAGTTGCTTTCTTCACTACCCTGGTCACAAATAAAAAATTTCGAAAAGAGTTACTTCCCTCATTATAACATAACCATATCATACATTTATTGAATAACAAATTTAATTTGAACTTTATTTTTTAAAAAGTTACTATTATATTAACTTTTTGACCTTGAGAATTCAAAATATAACAGGAACATATACCTCGTTATATACTTTAATTTCTTTCGTTTATTTAAATAATTTGCAATTTCTCTTAAAAAAAAATTTGCAATTTATTTATATTTCAATAAATAACATAATCGTATCAAAAATATTTTGTAGAATTTTAAATTATAACATCCCATGGGGTAGAATGTTAGCGAGTGAAAAAAGAATGAAACGAATTCTGAATTTTTTAATTTTACAGGTTCGGAATGAAAATTTTCTACAGGAAAATTGATACTCTCCCATCTCCACTTCTCAATTGTTCACAAATTCAAGTTATTTAATTTTAAAAGCAATATTACTACTTTGAGAATATTGTATGTCTAAATGTGATGTTAACTAAGATTTATAATTTTTAATTATCATCTAATTTTATAGTTCTGATCCTCTATTATCTACGAATTAATAAATTTATATTAAAAAGTAATTATGTACACATTATAATATAAATATTATTATACACGTGCGCAATAAATCAAAATTTTAAAAAGCAAATCATGTTCACATTATGATATAAATATTTGTTAAATACGTGATATCTTGTGATAATATTTTGTTTTGTGAAACTGTTGATTGAAATAAAGTTTTGAGTAATTTTATTACATAAATAAATAAATGACTCGACGGAAGAAAAAGAATTCCCGCCGTCGCACCAAAGTCTAAACCGTGTAAAAAATTACCGTTGGCCGTTCACCTTTTCCCTCTCTCACTCAATTTATAGCTTTATAGACTCCTTTGATTGTAACAGTCATTTTTGAAAATCAATTGATTTCCACTGATCGGCTTCAGAATCACAGAGCTAAAGAGGTGGTGAAGATGAAGATCAAAGGAAGTAAAGTCGCCGGAGGTAATTGGAGCAGCCTAGGGTTGCCGTCGATTTTCCTCTTGTGCCTCTTCTTCTTCCTTGCCGGCTTTTTTGGCTCCTCTCTTTTATCTCAGCAGGTTCACTCACTCTCTCTCCTCAATTATAGATTATGATTGTATTTACATGTTCTATTCTAGGTGTGTGTGGGAGGTTTGGGAAATAGTGATTTGTTGAGTGTGTACTGCAGGAGGTGCCTAGTGATATGAGACCGCGGATTCGAAAAATGGTGGAAGAGAAGATAGAATTTGAGGCGCTTCCGCATGGAGATTCCGGCGAAGAGTCTGTGGAGGATATCCCCTTTCAGGTGTGTATTTCTGCCGGAGATTAAACCAATTCTGTTTGTTTGTTCTGGCTGCTTTGCAGCGAATGGGGTTTTCATTTCAATCATCGATTTCTTGTCTAGTAATTGTTGCTTACCAATCTGCTCATTCTTGGGGTCTTTAATTTTCCTTGGTTTCATGATTGCTAGGTCCTGATATCTTCTCTTAGAGTTATATAATTTTGGCCTTGTTTTATTTTATTTTAATTATTATTACTTTTTCTGAACAAGGTTTAAGAAAATTATTCTTGTTCGTCATTGGGCATTGTATTGATGCTTGTAAATGTGTAAATTCACTAACCTTGTGCGATTATTCACCTCCATTTCTTATAGATCCTATTGAGTTATTATTTTCAGTCTACTCTAGCGAAGACATTCAAATTAGTGGTGTAGATGAACAAGATTCGTTCTATACAAATAATTCTGAATGAATAATTTTTGAGTTCAGGACATAATTTCATTACTACTACATTAGAAGGGTGGAAGATATGGATTATGCTTTTGTATATGATATGGTAAATTCTAAACTAAAATTGTTTGTACTTAGTTGAGATTATCGTATGTGTTTTAGATCCTAGGCTAAACCAGATTACTATATGGGTTCTAGATCATAGGCTAAATCCGATTATGGATATCTTTTGTGTTAATTGAATGTTCTACTATGCTGATTGCACTTGAAATGTGTGGGTATTGCATCTAATGAACATGTTATAGAAGTAATTACCTTTTGGGGTTTGCTTGCAAAAAGCAAAAAATAAACCCGAGACTCATTCTTCACAACATGTACTTGAACATTAAATTTTCTTATCAAAAAAATAACAATAACCTTAGCATGTATTATTTCTAGATCATTAATGTGCAGTCTGGTTCGGTAATTTATTTCATCCTTCACTTTTGTTGTAAAAGAATTTCTTTGTTTAACACAATAGTGTTCCTTTGATTTTCTTATGTAGATCCTGAGCTGGAACCCTCGGACTTTATATTTTCCTAATTTTGCTACTGCAGAACAATGCCAAGGCATTATCAAAATGGCAAAAGTTCATCTCAAACCATCATCCTTAGCTTTACGACAGGGAGAGACAGCAGAAAATACACAAGGAATTAGGACAAGGTGATTACTGTTTGCTTCTACACTCTCAAGTGAAACATAAATTTATAATAAGCATGTTCATAATTTTAAATATTATCATGACATGTTGTACTCTTTTGAATTCTTTTGTTTAAATGCTGGACTTTCTTTAAACCATGATTATTAATATACTTTGTGTGCTGTATTTCTATCCCGTTAGTTCTGGTATGTTTATAAGTTCATCTGAAGACAAAACTGGAATCCTGGACCAGATTGAGGAAAAAATTGCTAAAGCAACAATGATCCCCAGGAATCATGGAGAGGTATCCATGTCTTTTATTCTACTAAATTGACTCTATTTTTGTATAATCATTGCATATCAGAGCATGCCTAATTTATAAATCTCCTTTTTGCACTTGAAGAATAATGCGAATAAGCTCATTAGCGTGCACCTGCATTCTAACTTTAACAACAAAATAAAGTTATTTTCTGTAAGATCATCCAACATCTGGAAACAGGCAGGGGTTTCAAGAAGTATGCGCCTGCCTGCATCATCTCTAGTGATAGGATTTCCTGTCACATAGTTATGCCTGAAAGCAAGTTATTTGCTTTCGCATCATCTCTAGTGATAGGATCATCTCTAGTGATAGGATTTCCTGTCTAGTGACCCGCATCATCTCTAGTGATAGGATTTCCTGTCTAGTGACCCGCATCATCTCTAGTGATAGGATTTCCTGTCACATAGTTATGCCTGAAAGCAAGTTATTTGCTATCGTTCAACAGGGATTAAAAAGTGGTCGGAGCACTAATAAGGCTAAGAGGCATGATCAAAAAACTTTTGGTTTACTGTTTCTTTGTTTAGAGCCCGATAATCAACAAAAAATCACCAACTCCCATCTTTCTTCTTCACTAACAGAATCGAGCTCGAAAATGGGTTCACAATTGGCTGTATAATCCCTGCAGCTAGCATCTCCATAACCATCTCCTCCCTCTCATCCTTTTGTATCTGGGGTACCTGTTAGGTCGAATAGTTATAGGAAAAGTTCATTCTTCAAGACTATAGCATGCTTGTGGTCACACCACAGGGGTACACCTGTGGTATCTGATACACCCCATTAAACTGAACAAAGAGTTGTTGTACTCACATAGTATCGCCTCAATGGTCTCCAATTCTCCTTATCAAGGCTATGCAACTCCACGCATCTTTTATTGCTTTTATCATGGTTTTCATTGATTCCAAAGGTATGAAGAGACTTTGGGTCTCCTTGCACTAGAACTGGTAGGCCTCCCACCTGAAACTCCATAGTCAGATGCTTCCAATTCACCCTCATCTTTCCCAACAACTACAACCACTTCATTCCTAGGATTACATCTTTCCGAGATCGAGAGGAAGAAAATCATTCAATACTTGGGACTCCTTGCACAGTTGCAGTGACAAAATTAACCCACAACACAAGCCTTGACTCATCTCCACTTGTCTAGATCCCATGACCACCCCAGAACTATCAATGTCAGTCAACTGAAGACCTATTTTATCCACAACGGATTCAAAATAATATTGTGGGTGGCTCCACTATTAACTAACACCACCACCACTTGCTCGCAGATTTGCTCCCTAATTTCATGGTGGGGTTTACAGTGTGGTTTGGTGTAAACCCCACCAGTCAATTTAGTGAAACTTGTCATGTCTAAGTATGAGTGCTCCCCATCTATTATCTCTTCCTCATCGGTTTCCTCCCCAACTACCTCCTCATTACACATCGTTCGTAAGAACCTGTAAGGTTCTGTCTTTGCATTGATCATCATTACACATTGTTAAAACCTGTAAGGTTCTATCTTTGCATCAATGAACTTGGGAATACTTCTCATCAAAACAAAAAACACAACCCTCTTACCCTTTTATTCTGCATTTCTGGCTTAGTGAGTTGTTTGAAATTCATCATTGGTCGTGCACATCCAACCTTATCTTTAAGTGTATCCTTTTGAATCACAACTCCCACAAATTAAGTAAAGTTTGTGATTTTTCTGACAATTATCACTTATTTATAAAGTTCATTATCTATTTGTGTAATGATGATCGTTGCAAAGACAGAAACATATCATTTTGTTACATTTATACAATTTAGTTTGAGTTGCCTTGTTTGACTTCTTTTTCATGTTAATTCACAATATTTTTGATAATGTTATGATTGTGTTTCAGTCCTTCAATGTCTTGCGTTATGAGATCGGACAGAGATATCACTCACATTATGATGCTTTCAATCCAGCTGAATACGGTCCACAGAAGAGCCAAAGGGTAACAGAAATCTGATGTCAAATTGTTGTGAGGCATTCTATGCTCAAAAAAGTTGAAATCTATGTAGAATTAATCAATGAAGTATCACTGCTTATAAACTTGAGGCATCATCTTACAGATGACACAAATCTACCTTTGCTTCCTCTTTTATCATGCTAAAGAACCTGCGTTATGATTGAAATAATTGAGGATCCGATGTTTACTTTCTTTCTCATATAACACTTCAATATCATGTAATAATTTGATTATGTTTACAAACATTCTTGCGTTCTATCCCCCCCCCCCCCCCACACCCTTTTTTTGAATGATTTGAATTCACTTTGATAAGTTTTCAGGTTGCTTCTTTCCTATTGTACTTATCTGATGTTGAAGAAGGGGGTGAAACCATGTTCCCTTTTGAGGTACAGTCTTTGCCATTTTTTGCTAATTCCCAACCTTTTATTGCTCTTGTTTCGCCAATGAGTGTAATTTTCTGTATCTTACAGTTGCTAAATGGTTATTGACAGAATGGGCAAAACATGGATAACACTTATGATTTCCGGAAATGTATTGGTCTAAAAGTAAAGCCACATAGAGGAGATGGCCTCTTATTCTACTCTCTGTTCCCAAATGGTACAATTGATCCTGTGAGTGGCTCTGCTATATTCTGTTTTCTATGTCTTATGATGTTATTTACTTATTCCTCTTTTATTATCTTTAATTTTTTCTTACAAATAATTTACTTTGAAAAGAAAGAGCTGCAACAACATTATAACTAGAGCTTATAGGCAATACAACATCTTTTTTTGCATTTTTCACAACCTCCTGTATCATCATACTAATTGATTTTGATCACATATTTCAATGAGGATTGTCTTGTTTTGATCTTTGTCGATCATGGCTATTATTACGATATTGTTGATAATGCTTGCAGAGATCTCTTCATGGGAGCTGTCCTGTGATCAAAGGTGAAAAATGGGTAGCCACGAAATGGATAAGGAATCAGGAGCAGGATGAAGAATCCTAACTTGTAAATGAGTCGAGGCGTATTCCGGGGATGGATTCAGAAACTTGGCATCCATTTTTGCTGAAACTTGAAGTCCCCCATGAGTTTTGCATTGTATACAACATTCATCTTTTTAATCAAAATCACAAATCTAATTAAGATGGTTGGTTAGCTTTGATTTTAGTGTTGATCTATCTATATCAACCACCTGCAATATGCTACATTTATTGTATTTGACATGGGACATTTGAAGATAGATCATGAAAGGTTATCTTGTCAAATGAGTTGCCTATTAATCATCCAACTACCCAATTCATTGTATTAAGTGTAGCATCTCAAGAATCTTTGTGTATACTTATGTTTACTATAATGTTAGAGGGAGCATTTTGCGTAATTTTCTGTTGTAAAATATATGTTATATAAAAACATATCACTAATTTTGAGTGTAATTTTAAGAAAGGTTATTTTTATTGGTTATGCTCGATGCGTCAAATTCAATATAAGATACACTACAAACTTGGCATAGAAGATGCAAATTGAAAACTTTAATACAGAAGGACACAGAAGAGGAAAAGAAAATCAGCAACTATAATTTGATTGCCAAAATTCTTGCTTGCCAAATCTTCATTATATTTTCAATTTTCCAATCAACAAATGGTATAGACACATTAAAATGAATGGGAGTTGGATTACTACTCTACTAATCGGATATATAAAGGAAGCAACAACTGCTTTTATCAAATTATGTACTAGCTAATCTAATGTAATTCAGTTATTTTTTGTTCAATTTTTTTTATTGAAACAGAGACGCTACACGGTCACCAACTAGGCACACGTGTATTCGTCAAATATGCACGAACATCTGCCACGTCACTCCTTCCCAAGTCAACCGACCTAGATTCTGGCAAAGTAAAAAACATGCATTGACCAAGTTAAAAACTAAAATTAAAATACATTTTACTCATTTAACTCCTGTTTACCCTATCTTATACCATTTCGAAACTCTTTCATGCTCTACAATGAGTATAACCTACAGCATAACAAAAAAGAAAAGAAAAAACAAAATTTAAGAGAATAACATGAATGACAAAATTTTCTCTTGATTTAATCACATTTCAAAGATCTATTATTTAATATCAAAATAAGCTTTAAATAACTCAAAAATCGAATTGATCTCACATGTTTCAAACAAATTTAAAAGTTCATACATAAACAAACCATGCATTAAAATTAATAAATCATCGAAAACAACTCTCCGGGCTCTTCTGCCACTGATAGAAAATAAGACACATTATATATGTACACAAATTCAATGAATCGATTTAAAATTCGGCACATTTAGAATCACTTACTAATGATGTGCACTATCATGATCATTGGAAAATTATAGTAAAACTAAACAGAACAAATCCAGAATACCTGGAAATTGAGGTCCAAGTGTGAATTAGTCCTCTGAACTACTTGCTTCATTATTAGTCCCTACACCCTCCCCCTGCACCATTTCAAAATTCACAAGATATCCAATTCTTAGTTGAACAAGTTGCATAGACACAAGTAATAAGACAGAATATTTTCAGTAACACTTTATGTTTCATCTCATATTCACACGCCGCCACGTGTATTAATGTAATGAAATCTGAGATAAAATACCAAATGTTCCACCTTCCACTCGGGAATGGCCTTTGCTAAAATGTCGATATACTTCTCCATCGCGCTCTCTCTGCTCATGTTTCCAAGCTTCTGCCAAGCATTCCTATCAACATTCCAGCAATTGTATTGAAACACAAGCAAACTCTATATTTCATCTCTAATTCCAAATTAAATGTCATACCAGTTAGCACGAGCAGAAAGGTTGAAGAGAAAGGGTTGTGAAGCATGAGAAGCAGGGCCTTGAAGTACAAGGCTTTGAAGGGCATATAACTCCGATTTCACATCTTCATCAATCTCATCACCATTTTTCTTACAACTCACGAAAACCACAGCTTCGCCAAACCTCTTCTCCAATTCACTTGTCTCTATTCCCTCCCAATCCTCAATTCTTTCATCATCGCTTTCACACACCATGCTTTGCTCATCATCATCATCAGCAGTTGCTGTTACTACTGATTCCGAAACACTTTCAATTTGCTCATCTTTACGCGAAGCTTTTCTGCTCGAATCAACTATGAAGAAGAGTATAACGGAGAAAGTGACTACGAATAACAGAAAAACATCCACCGCATACATATTATTACCAGAATCGAAGAAAGAAGGATGACGAGATTAAAACAAAGGAAATTTATTATTAATTTAGTATAATGATTATCCAGATGAGATGAGATGAAGTTGATAAGAAGAACACGGGGGAAGAGAGGAAATAAATAAAAAGTATATTCGGGGTGAGGAACTCTTCAAGGATGGGCCCACATTGTTGGTGCTGTTAAGATTACGACTTTGAAACGAACTCTCTCTTTCTCTCCCTATCGGTTTTAGTGTTCGAATAACAAAAGAAAAAGGAAAAAGAGAAATAATAAAATACTAATTACTACCAACTGTAGTTGCACCCTAATTTATTACATCTCTATCTCTCTCTCTCTCTCTCTCTCTCTCTCTCTCTCTGTATATATATGCCTTTTGGACTACGTTAGTGGCAGCGTGAGTTTTGCTATGTTTTTGTTTTTTGATTTTCTATTTCTTGTTTCTTACTACTTTGTTTAGCCTTTTCTTGGTCAATGTTTTCCGTTGACTAACGTGTTTCATGCGTCCACTACCTCTTTCCATTTACTCAAACATATCATCTTTCATTAGTCATTATCTGTTATCCTAAACAATAATAGATCAACAAATATTCTTTTGCCAAAATAAAAGATAAAAATGGAGTTATTGAAAAGTGTTTTTAATTACCAATTGTTGAGAATTTCTATTTCTTTTCTTTATATAGTCATCCTTTAATTCTAGATTAAATGGCAAATGAAACCACCGACAAATTGAGTGAAGTTTGAAATTAAATGTTTCAAATGTAGGATATTCCAAATTCATTTATATTAGATTGCATTATAAGCCCATTCAAAATTTTCACAACTAGTTCGTGACTTTATTTATTCTATTTATATAAATTATAAACTACAAGATGTGTGACATATATGTGACATAATTTGAATTTTTTTTTTTCAAATCGTATCATATATCATACATCCAATGATGTGTGGTAATACCCGCATTGATATGATAGAATTAGTCCCAAAAATGATGTAGGTTATGATTTCAAATTTATTCTACTTGCTCTTCCATCCAAACAAACCAACAAATTTGTATTAATTATCGATTTCAAATGCATCATCAAATCCTAAAATTTTGTAAACATATTCCAAGTGAATATTTGAACACCCTCTTTTGGTAAAAGATTGCAAGAATACTTAGAATATTTTTATACTCCTCTTAATTGTATAATTATATTATTGGATGTGTGGCGGTAATGAGAAATAAAATCCAACAATAACATGTATTTAACTTTTTTTCCTAATCACTCAAACAAAATGATGTTAGTACGCAATAGGAAGAATTAAATTAGAATTTCCTAATTTGCGGCATCATGTTGCATAGAGTTATGCGTTATATGGCTTGCTAAGTTGCTTTGTTATCACAAATAGTCTTTTATACATTCACGTGGGCTAATTCTAAAATCTTTTAGAACAAGTCTTAGCTTTTGTACCTAGCGAGCTACAACAATAACAAATAGCGCAAAAAAAAAAAAAAAAAAAAAAAAACAAAACAAAACAAAACAAAAAAATGAAATTAAATACTGTAAAACCAGAAAAAAAAAAAAAATCAAACCAAAAACAAGAAACAAACATCAAAAGCAAAAGAAGCCGATCATTAAAATCCTAATTCTTTTATGAATTATAAAATACAGGTGGAAAAGAATTATAAAACCTATTTAATTTTCTTCTTTTATAAAATTCGAATTCTTTTATAAACTATAAAATATAGGTTAAAACTAGATTTCACCATCCTAACTTTTCTTTTAATAGAAAAGATTAAGTAACATTTGAAGTTTGGATTTACAGTGCACCAAACAATATCAATTAAATGGAAAAATAGAAAATAAAATTATTACAGAATATTAATGTTGTTGAAAATATTGTAACACCGCATATAATAGATTTTGGAAACGGATGTTGTCGATGATTTTGTAACACTGCAGACAACAGATTCTTGTAGAGATTTCAAACGGCTTCGAATCTTCGAGCTTTGGCTACGTACAAGATCCAGAGAGCAATAGCAACTTCCCTACAAAGAAGAAGATTTTGGAATGCAGTGTAAATGCAAGTTGGAAAGTCGATTCAAGGAGACCTTTCCCTTAGAAAACGAACCCTTTCCCTTAAAAAATGAACACATCCCGACTAGTGCTCACAGTACGACGTGATATTCCCAAAGATAAAACGACTTATGCCTCCTAGTTAGTAGCACCACAAAACTAGAAGCACCAACGAACTTAAATGACAAGTTTAATTTTTCAGAGATGCTATGAGAAAGATGAACTTTGTAGAGATAATTTCGTGCTCCCAATGATTTGCAAAGATATGAAAACCATGCCCTATTTATAAACACATCCACAAGTGAAGAGACTCATCATCATAATGAACATTTAAGGCATTTATGTCCACCAGCTCTCCACTACCTTACACCATTAGTTATTGAGGATTTGAAAAGTCATTTGTCATTAGAGCTTCGAGATGGGCTTTCCAAAATGGACCACCTAATGGGTTTTTGTGTTTTGGGCTTCACAGACAAGCAATGTTGTTTGTAATGTTGCCCAACATCGGACGCAACATCTGGCCACCAGACAGGTTTCGGCCACCAACTTCGTGCATTAATTTACACTCACCGAAAATCAGTTTGGAGAGTGTAAATACACTACGATCTTCTACTCGAGACGTAGATCAACCTTTTGCCATTTACTTTCACATTTATCCAACTTCGACTCCTCAAAATAATGGTCAAACACGTGTAGTCAATTCTTCCTACAAAAGTCAACGATTGATCCACATTTTATAATTGAATCAAAATCAATTTTCTCCAACATGAAATTTAATTTTTCATTAATGCAAAACATTTATTCCGTAACATACGAACTACATATCAAAACTGAGGGAATGAAATGAATAATGAATTAGAGGAAGATCTTAATTCGATTATTTATTTATTTATTTCTAAGAAAAGGACTAAAAAGACACACTCACCGAGTGGAGGTGCAAAATTGGAGTTACTCTAAATTGTGTGGTCAAATAGGTATTAGCCCAAACCCCAGGGTTGAAAACGAAAAATCGAGAAGCTTCTTTTCAACATCTATAAATTTCCCAATTTTGGCGTGAAACGATTTGCTGCTGTTCTTCGGCGCCCCCCTCCGCTCTCATCCAGCCGCACGGTAAAGAAGAGTCAATTTTAGGGTTCCATAAACTACATATATTCTGAAATCAAAATAGGTATATTCTGAAACCAAAATAGGAAAATTTTCGATTAGGTTTACGTAAAAATATTTTATAGGAAAATGGGTGGTGGTAATGCTCAAAAGGCCAAAATGGCTCGCGAGAAGAACTTGGAGAAAACGAAAGCTGCGAAAGGTTATTATCCTGTTTCTTGATTTTTTGTTTGAGTTTGTTCTTCTGATTTCCTCGCTTGTTGTTGAGTTTCTGAATTCTTCGATCTGTGCAGGGAGCCAGCTTGATACTAACAAAAAAGCACCTTCTTTGCAATTAATCAATTTTGGATTCAAGCATTGATATGAGAGAATATTGAAGTCTTAAATTTCTTTTTAATTGACGGATTAAAGTGGTTTAATTCATAGTCAATTTATTTATATAGAAAGGCATCTTGCGCGAACTTTGATGAGTTTTCGCGTGATGAAACATGTTATATTTGAAGGAAATTTGACTCAAAAGATTATTGTTATATAGTATTTTAATTTTCACAAACCCTTTGTTCAGGGTTGATGGAGTCATATTTTGCCTCTGGCATATTAATTATTTGTCTTTTAAGTACATGCCATGATCAAGATGAGCTTTGGTTTTTTACTACCTAACATCTTTCTTCAAAAAGATGAATTTCAAGATCTGCATACGCATTATTATTTGTAGCAGTAGAAGCACCATCTAAGGAAATTATTTTGGCCTATTTGAGTTCCTCAAGTGTTGGTTACATTGCACTGTAAGATACTGTTTCTAGACTACAGCCTAAGACTGGTATTTTGGTGCATATATGACATGCATAATAATATAGTGTATGGAACGGAAAGATTCAAATAAACATTTGGACAAGTTGGCACGAAATTTGATGGGACAAGTCTTTAGCCTTAATTGGTTTCCATGACCTCAAGAATTCTGGTTCAGTCTTGAATTTAGAGACATCCTGGTTACTAGCGTTTTCTTGACAAAGCGCATTTGGTGGTCCCGTTGGAAATTATGCTTACCTAGATGCTTGTAGCTACATTTTTTAAGTACTGGTCTATGAAAATAAACTTTCTACTATTCTTTGTTGCATAGGAATGTGAAATTGGTATCAAAGAATGCAGGTCCTACATTTACTGTAAATGCTTTCAAGTTCAACCCATAGGTCTTGGTGTTAGGGTGCGGTGCCTTGGGGGTACTATTGCGTTGCAAGCTTTTGGTTTAGTAGTGCATTGCTTACAATCATAGGTATTTCTGGTAGCCATTAGTTATTAATTATTAGATATTACGACTGTTGGGCCGCATGGGACTCATATATGCCTCTTTAGCATGTGGTTTTATATTTGGTCCAAGGTGTTATCCTGAAAGAGTTGGATGCTTTAATTTGCTCTTCAGTTTACCCTTTTGAAAGATATATTATTATCCTACAATATGGAGAATGTTATATATCTCTGGTGGTAAGGTTGATTGGCAGGGACTCATTCAAATTTTAGACTTATGTATAGTTTGCTCCACATTGATATGCAAGATCTTATTTGTTATATCTTCTTAAATATCTCAGAAAAATGGTTTCATGGGCAATATGATTTTTCTTCTCAAAAGAATTCCTTTGTGAATTTCAGTGACCAATTTTTGGAACCTATACATGGTAAGTCTGATTGATTTTTTTTTTTTTTGATTCAGTGCAAGGTGTGTATGCAAACATTCATGTGCACAACATCAGAGGTAAAGTGCAAGGAACATGCTGAAGCCAAGCATCCTAAAGCTGATCTATTAACCTGTTTCCCTCATCTCAAGAAGTGATGATTTCCATTTGAGGATCACAAAGACAAAGCCAAAGCCAAAGCCCCTCTGAAAATCTGAGTTGTAGTAGTTGAGTGTCATGTGCATATTTAGTGTTGTTTATTGGTATAGAAGTTAGAGCGAGTTATGGAATGTGCTTTGCGAATACAAAAGTAAAATGTTGATAAATGAAGTTATAGCCTACAGCCAGGGATCCCATTTGAAGTTTAATACAAATAAAATATAAAATTGAATATTTTATGAATAAAAATTAATAATTCAGATAATATATATTTATATATTATAAAAAATGACTATATTTGCCACATGGCAAACCTACAATTTTTCATATATTAATTTTTTTTATAAATTAAATCTATAATAAAAGGAATTTTAAAGCTAATTAATATGTGATCACAAACATTAATAAAACTATAAAATTTTTAATTAAATTTGTTAATTTGTTTAATTAAAAAATTAGAGAAAATATAAATAAATAAAAAAGGAAAAACAAAAATAAAGGAGAGCCGGTTTAAAAGGATTTTTTTTTTCGAACTTTTAAAATTCATTTAATGAAATTGTATAGTTTTTATATGTTTTAAAATAAATTATGAAATTTATTTGAAAATTTCTTATTTTTGTTTTTATATTATTTAATTGAAAAGAAAATTTGAGACTTATTCTAAATTTTAACAATATAATCAAAAAAAATTGTTGAAGGTTTTTTTATTTATTTTTTTTAAATTGTTGAAGGGTTGAATAATATAATATGCATAAAAATATAAATATTTTTTAAATAAAAAATAAAAAATTATTTATGTTCATTTAAAAATGCAAATATATTTCAATAATTAAATAATATATTAATTAGAACATGTTATATTTAAACCATCAATAAATTTTTCTCATAAATAATCTTTACATAATTTTAACATGTTTAATTTAACTTTTTTTATTATCGTATATTAAGTGCATATTATATGATAGTGTATCAAGGTTTCATCTTTCTTTCTTCTTCTTACGTCTTTTTTACGTGTCTGTATGTGGTTGACTTCTATTCATCAGCACCGATTGTGATTTCGAGACTTAGATAGTTAGATTAAATGGCTGGACAACTGAAGTTGGTTTCACAGAAAAGTGAAAATAATGGCCGATAAATTAATATGTAATAAGCTGTTTTGTATGATTAGTTTTGTATATGGCATTTAATTTCTACTTCACTTTGTTTAATAGAATTTTGTGCATAGATTGTAGATGAAAGCCACATTGCTTGCAATCTTGATTTTGTGGCAGAGATTCCATCACTTATTTTGTCTAGTTACTGTGGCTTCCCCATTTATTGTTGTTGTTCATTTGCTGGCGATGGTATACGCTACCTTATTGTTTTCCTGTATGATTTTGTGTCAGTTTTATGTAATTTTTTTGTAAACATGATGGTTGCAAAGTGCCAATAGTGTTTTGGTGGAGAGATCAAAATCCGATAGGTCTGCAATGCTGAATCTCTCTTTTCTGGTGTTATTCTGATAGAACTGACTACAGCCTATGCTAAACATTGCAGTGGTTGAAGTCTCCATGAATGCACAAGATTATTGAATTGCATTCTACAACTGGTATCTCTATATGTGTCGTAGTTAATAAAGGAAAAAAGAATTATTTTGAGTGATGGCATTTGCAAAGCTGGGGCGTGACCAGAATGGTAAAATACGCGTAAACAAGAAATCGTTAAAGACAATGATACAGGGGAATGCCAATTAGCCCTCCAACAGCTTGCTTGTGGCTGTGATGATGATAACGATCACAATGTTGCTATTGCTGGTGAACTTGATGTTTCCCAAGACTACGCTGACACAGCTGAGGTGAAGGTTTCCTAACTTTCTTAGAATTCATGGATGTGGCCAATACTATAAGATGATGTATTAGTTCTATGATAGTGATTCAAATGCTTTGTATAGCTCACTCATTCTCTATTTTCTCAGTTAGTTGACCGCTTTGAAGATTGTTCTTATATTTTCTATTATTACAAGTGTGTATAGAATATCGTTCAGACAGATCTTCAGAATCTTGAAATCTCAGTTGCTTTTTGCATTGCAGATATATGGTCTCTTGAAATCAAGGTTTGAATGTGATGACTTCAAGAAAAAACTAGAAAATGCTCAGGCATTGGTTCCACAAAAAACGGCTGGTATGACTTCATAATGCCAACTTCTGAACTTACTAATATGTGCATCTTCCATAAAAGATACTCCGAGTGAAGCTTGTTTCTTTAACATATCAAGATCTTTACCTTTTAGGCTGTTGAAAACTAAAAAGTTGCATATTCTATTCAAATAGTTTCATTTTACCTCCAATAGATTCTGTTTGGACTTTTTTTTTTTTTTTTGTGTGAAACTGAGAGAAACAGCAAGATCTGTAGTGGTGTAGGTAAGTTAATGAAAATATAAAATTGGAACTGTTACAATACTTTTGACGCAGCGGAAGGCAGTTCCTGGGACATGGTTAGCAAACAAGAACTCTGGGGAGGTGGTACTGTTGATTTAGAAACAGAAGATTATGTTTTTGTTGGACAAGAAGATGTAATAGAGGGCATAGCATCATTCATGGCTTCGTATCTGGTGTCCATTGAGCAGACTAAGGTATGAATAACTCTCTTGTACTAAATACCTGTTTCTTCAATACTATTTTGTTTCTCACATGCCTGAAACCTGAAAGAAGAGAGGGGAGAAAACTCAATGCTTATGCTCTTCTATGTATTTGATAAGTAATGTAACTACCAGATCCTTCTCTAGATTTCAATTTTAGTAATGGGTCATGGAGTTGCTTATTTGCTTTTTTGTTCTGAGCTATTTTCCTACTAAAATTAGATCAAGAAGAACCCAGTTTAGTTATAAGAAACAAATAAGTTATTATTGCTTTGTTTTGCAGGATTTGGCGCCAAACGAGCTTCAGAGAGGTATTCCTTTTGTTTGCAATACTATTTACAGGGTTGAATAGGAAGAAAGTCTTTTCTAACCATCCATGATTTGCAATTGAGATCGCGCATGAGATGTCTAAATTGTTTAATTTCATTTCAGCTCTTTGCAAGGCACTCTCTACAAAATGGAAGAGTAAGCTTTGGAAGGCATGGGAAGGAAGCAAAGCAATTTACAATGCAGCATCCTGGGGAGCTACAGCCATTGGGTGAGCTATCTCAAACAAACCACCTCTTTGCTCAAAAACTATAAATTTTCATTTTTACGACTGTTGAACAATAATTCATCATTTTATTTCACACGACATTTTCTGCATTCTGCATTATAGTATCGAGTTTTAGATACAATTTCATATCTTATACTTAGTTTTGTTTTGTTGAACAGAATGTATCAAAATCCTGCCCTTCTCTGTGCTGCCTCTGTAGCCTTTCGGACTTCATCGCATATAATGTCGAAGCTATTTTGAGGTGCTTCACAACGATTCTGGCTACAGTGGATTCCCTTGATGCAATGTCAACATTCTGCATTATTATGCAATTAATTTAATTAAATGTTTTTTGATCCTAAAAAGAGTTTTCCATACACTGCAATCTCTGTCGAACAATAGTTTTGGAGACCTAAATTAGCACACTTAATTGATTGAACATCTATCTAATTCACAATCTGTCAGAAATATTGATCAAGAATCCTCAACAAGCAGAGTAATATTAACTAACACAGCTCTGGGTAGTTTTGACACATTATAATCCCTTTATATCCAACTTAGTAACAATGTAATCTGTACACATATTCTGCTGCTTCTCATCAAAACGATGTATGAATAAATAGCTAGATATATTGAATGCATCCTTTTAACTCAAGGTAGAAACTAAAGAGTGGATCTACCCAATCTTTTCTATCTTAATACAGCTTTAGGTTGGATCTGCTCAAAGTCGAAAACCTCAAACATAAGTCGCCTAACATCTGGCTTGCCATAAACAGCATACGAAAGCCCATGAATGGCTTGTTGAACCGAGGTGGTGGCTGGATTTCTCAACCTTCGGTTGTGCTCGTATGCATCTTGTACCTCATCACTATATATGATGAAGCGATGGAGATATTTCTCCCTGAAGTATCTACCACAGAACTTGTTCATTAGGATACGACGATGCTTTTCTTGTAACCATTTTCCAGGAGCATCTAGATGCTTCATGAGCAACCTCTCAGCCATTACAAGATCCTGCCAACATTAGGAATTATAGTCGTTTAGCTAAAATTTTCACCGTTTTGAGACTTCTCTATAACCCCTTTTAAAGAATGTAGCTAAAGGCTGTTGAAATTTAAATTAAGTAAAAAAATGCAGCATTTATGGAAAGCATACCTGGATCTTTTGACCAACATATTCCAAACGCTCAAAACAAAACCTTGGATGTTCAAATTTGTATTTTGATGGATGTAGGAAAGAGAGCTGTGTTGCATTTTAAGCATAACAAAGAAATAACATCAGTAAAACTGAAACATAATAGTGTGTGTAGATAGGAGTAGACAATTGGATTCATGCGATGAAAGCACATTAAAAAGAGACGAATTACTAATGAACAAACACAAATCGACTAGGGATACTAGAGCTAAAGTGTTGGAAAATACCTGCAACCCAAGTCCAAGCTCGATATTCCTGGCTTCTGTGATCTCAGGAATCCTATCCTCCATAGGCAAGGGGTATCCAAGAGTTTTCATGACTTGAGGTCTACTATCATAATCCCATATATTACCACGGAATCGATGCATACCAGGTGGAACACATGCTCTAAAAAGCCTGGGATGAGCAAACAGAGCATCTTGTGGTGCCTATCAAACATTAACACATCTATAAGTTGATGTGATTTTCTTAAGTACAGTTATATGCATTACATATACATCTTTAACAGAACTACCAAATACATAATTAACAAAAATATTGACTTGAGCACCCGTCATTCCATAATGGATATGTTCGAATGTTAAGTATAGGTATCAACAAATAAAAATATGGCACCAAAAAAAGTAATGCTTTATTTCACAAGGAAAGGAAACAAAAAATTCATCATAACTATTTCAGATTAAAGCTCAGAATAGTTTCCAGTTACAGGGTTGAATAGAAATAAAAAAAGTATTTTGCAATTACCTTATAAGAAGCAACATCTTGCCAACTCAGTTTTCGGCTATCAAACTCAACGGAAACATAGTCTACATCCTCAAGCTGTCTCCTCAGTTTAGGCTGGCAGTCTTCGGCCTCTGGATCAAGTCCAAACACTTCAAAAAGAACACGATACACTTCTGGCATACCAAAACACAAATATATTGCCCCAAACAGGGCCCAGAACACAGACCTGCCAGAATAACATCACTAGATGTGTCAGCACTTAGAATATAACTAGCAAGCTAAACAATCTATTACTATGTACTGGTTCAATATGCAGCGCCTTCTATAACAAACTAAACTCGTAGGTCCATAGAAGATGTTATTGACTGAAAATGATGCAACTGAATCAAAAAAGTTAAGAAAACTTCAAGTTTATATGTATGATCATATAGTTTAAAATAGCAAACTAGACCACTCAGATGGCTAACACAAAAAATGTTACAAGATACAAGACAATGCATAGGTAACTAAGCTGTTTATATCTAAGCAAATCCAGATAGGCCATAGATACAAGGAGTCTTTTTGATCCATAAGATATAAAAGATTCTGATTCATAATTCTTTACTTTTTGGAAACTTGAAATTCCTAGAGGACCACTTCTCTATTTTCATTTCCTAAGCTATGGCATTATTATCCCATGTTTCATCACTCCAGTGATAATAACAAGCACTCAGGCAAATAGCAATCAAACTTTTTAGAATAACAAGAATGACAAATAACAATGCAATAAATTTCAATCACAACTAAAAATAAGGACCATAACATACTTCACCGGGGGTTCTCGATCTTTCCTAATAAGCTTATCCATATCATCATACTGAAACACCAAATTCTGCAAGCTAGCAGCTTTAATCCACTTGGGCAGAAACCTCTTCCCAATCAGAGCATAAACCCTCTCCCTCATCGGCCCCGGGGATTCCCTTGGATATCGCTGCATGAAAAACTCACACAATGCCATCTCCAGCACATACTGCCCCAAGAACCAGAGCCGCGAATGCCCTGATCTCACATGGCGCACATTAGTCCTCTCACAATGGGGATGCTGAAACGCCAAATACAGCAACGTGTCGAACTGCTTAGCTGGATTATCGTCTCCAAAGCTATCCGATGGCTCCAAAGGGTACCCCAGAGCCTGTTTAGCCTCGAGCAAGAAGTCATCCATCCACGTTTTATCGGCATTGTTCAACCGCGTCGAAGGGAGGCAAGAACTCAGTAAAGGAAACGACTTTAGGGACATTTGAGGGCTGTTGAGGAATCTTTGAGCCAATCTTGCATCATCCAAGGGGGGCCTGAGGATGTATCTCTTTGGGGGTCCTTTTTTCTTGGGGGAAACGACTTTCTTGCGCTCTGCTAGCTCTTTCAAGAGCCTTTGTGGGCTGTTTTGAGGGAGCTCTTTTGGGTCGGTAGCTACTGCGAAAATGGTGAAATTTGATGGGGTTTTGGGGAGTTTGAGGTGGGTTTGGATGGGGAAGAGAGAGAGTGAAGAGGAGAAAGAAAGGTCTGGTTTGGTGTGTGGTTTGAAAGATGAGTGTAGCTCCATTGGAATGGCAAAGAATGAACAAAGATTTAATGGAGATAAGATAATTAGGTGAAATTTAGGGCAAAATTGGGGGAGATGGAGGAAACCATTGACGAGGGTTTTTGAAGGGTTCAGTTATAGTGTTGTGCTACAGAAATTTGGGGGATAAGGAACAAAACTGGATTTTTGTGGAAAGATTGCTGATGATATCTGTTCGCTTAAAAGCGTTGTCTCATAGAAGCGCTTTTAGGGTCAGAGAGAGGAAATGTGACACGACTCTTTCATACGCACAATGCAAATTATCCGTTTTTACATGCATATATATTTTCTAGAAAATAAAATAAAAGGCTGTACAATATTTATGCCAAAATTTCATTTACAGTGAGTAATGAATAGAGGAGCTCCAAAAATAAATTATAAAAACTTGAATAAAATCTTCTCATGAATATATAATTTCGTTAAATGAAGTCTTATTATTCACTACTCAAATGTAAATTTACAAATCATTCTTTATTTTATAGATTATGAATCATCTTATGAAATTAGATTTATGAAACAATTTAATAAAAATTCATACTCAAAATAAATAGATCTTGGACCTCTACAACAATTTGAGATAGGCAAGGGCAACACTTGTAAGTTAAATTTAGAATCTTATCTTTAGGATACAAAGTTGAGAAAATTAACAAAAATATCCAGTAACTTTGAACTATTGATAAAAGTTCTTGTAATTTTATAAATTTATGATAACATTGTCTTTTATTTTTAAAAATGTTGTCAAAAATATCATATTACCAACTGCAAACGGTAAGCCTACCTATTCTAGCTGACATGATCGTTTATTTTTTTATTTGTGACTTTAATCTTTTTTCTTTTTTTACTTATATGTCATTTTTTTTTCCATTTATTAATATTCACACAATAAAACGAGGGTTCACTGTTCACCTTTATTGACCAAGCATTAACCAAGTTGAACGAAACATTGATTGTTGATTGGGATGTTGACCCATGTTAATCAATGTATCCGTGAGACCATCTTACTCAAGAATGTGCTTATAAAATATACTTCATATTATATCTCGAAGTAATATCAAACTAATTTCTAACTATTGCAGTCTCAAATTTCTAGATAAAAATTTTAAGCTGCCTTGTACTTTATGTTGCATAGTTCATTCATTTCATCATGTATTTAAGCTATTAATGGTAATGAACTGCTGTGACATGGTGTTTCCAATGAACAAATTAACTTAATTTGTCACTAGATTAGCTCAAAAGATCAGATGACTGAATTCATATCATCATTCCTAGATTATATATTTGATGAATAAGCATGAATGATGTGTATGAGATGTGTTAACTTAGCTAGACACTAATGAGGATATGCCATTGCCTCCTCTCAAGGATCAGGATGATCATTGTCGGGAACCTCTCGTCCCTAATAAATTTGTAATCATCCCAATAATGTATTTACATATATATAACTATATATATATATATAGTATGATAATTTGATCAATAATGTATTATTATTTTATACTGTATATATATTAAATGTATACAACAAAAAAGATACTTTCTCCGTCCCGGCTTATTTTGCCTACTTTGACCGGCACGGATCCTAAGAAAATACAGTTGACTGTTGGTTGGATGTGTAAGTTTATATTTTTTTCACTTTAATTAAAAAAGTAGGCAAAATAAGTTGGGACAAGCAAAAGTGGAAAGTAGGCAAAATAAGGTGGGACGGAGGGAGTAATTGAGATATGTGTCCCACACGAATCAATTTGTGCAAGTGCAACATTTGGTGGAAAGTGATGCTCTTATGCCAAAATATATCATTTGGATAAGGGTAGTGTCTTTACATAAGAAAAAAAAAAACACCTTATCAAATAGTTGTTTCTGTTGAATATATATAATTTTTGGGAGATTATAAATACTTCAAACATATGTAAATCATATTTAGAGTTATATTTTCTCTTTTCAATCTCTCTTTAAATTGAGTTTTTTTAATTTAATACATGATGTGGTTCTGTTTTTTAAGTTTCTAGAGAATGAAGTTTTAGAAACTTCATGTTATGGACTTTTTATCTTGAATGAGTCCCTTTTTTTCTTTATTTATTTTTTAATCTACAGCTGAATCTATAAAATCTGTGCAGAGATAGGGGTGGAAATCGGACGGATCGGAAATAGGGTGTTTCGGAAAAATTCCAAAAAATTTCGGAAATGAAAAACCAATTCCAATTTCCATCCAAAAATTTTCGGAAATGTGAAATCCAATCCGATTTCGGAATTTTCGGAATTTTTTTCGGAAATTTTCGGAATTTTCAGAAATTTTTTCAGAAATTTCAGAAATTAAAAAATTCAGAAATTTTCGAAATTAATTAGTTGGTCTATTAGCTATATAGCCTTTTTTAATATCCTAAGAAATAATACGACCTTGAATCTGATATTCCAAGCATTTAACATCAATATAATATCTACCAAAGACATGCGAGATTAATTATACTGCTGATGTACTATAGTATATAAATAGTTATAAAATAAAATAAATAGTTATAAAATAAAATTATAGTTATAGTTATAAAATAAAATTATAAATAGTATATCAATACTATATTAAATTTTTTTACTTTTTTCACCTTTAGTTTTTGAGTCATATTTTATATTTAATATATACTATAGTATATAGTATAAAATAAAACTATAAAATTTATATGAATAGTATATAGTATATAGTATAAAATAAAATTATAAAATTTATATGAATAGTATATAGTATATAATATATAGTATAAAATAAAACTATAAAACTATATTATAAACTATTATCATTTTGTAAGTAATTATACTTATTAATTCATATTTATTAAGTTATTTTTCTTTTAGAAAGCTCAAATCAAATGAATATTTGAATCTATATTATGATTTATGATAATGCTTTGTTCGAAATCCTTCGATATTTAAAATACTTGTTTTATAATTTGTATAATTTTCTTTGTCATTATTCCTATTATATAAAATGTTATCATTTTTAATGAAATTTATGATATATTTACCTTTGAAATTAGATATTCACTTTTTATTTTATATAATATATAGTATATAGTGTTCTTATATAGCATATAATATATAGTATATAGTATATAATATATGGTATATGGTATATAGTATAAAGTATTCTTTTATAGCATGTAGTATATAGTATGTAGTATATAGTATGTAGTATATAGTATGTAGTATATAGTATGCAGTATATAATATAGTATAATTCTAAAACTACAGTATAAACTATAGTATATAGTATAAAATAAAACTATAGTATAAAATGAACTATATACATATAGTATATAGTATATATAGCATAAAGTATATAATATATAGTATATAGTATTCTTCTATAGCATATAGTATATAATATAATATAATTAAAAAACTACAGTATAAACTATAATATATAGTATATATTATAAAATAATACTAAACAACTACAGATACTACAATATAAACTATAGTATATAGTATATATTATAAAATAATACTAAAAAACTACAATATAAACTATAGACTATATTATATAGTATAAAATAAAACTATAGTATAAACTATACTATATATATAGTATATAATATATTTATATACTAACATAAACTATACTATATATATAGTATATAATATATTTATATACTATCATATAGTATAAAGTATTATAAAGTATATTATAATATGTATATTTATATTTACACATAGTATAAAGTATATAAAATATATTATATAGTATATAGTATTATAGTATTCGATTCTCAAATGCCTCTACTAACTCTACATTTTATCATTTTGTAAGTAATTATACTTATTAATTCATATTTATTAAGTTATTTTTCTTTTAGGAAGCTCAAATCAAATGAATATTTAAATCTATATTATTATTTATGATAATGCTTTGTTCGAAATCCTTCGATATTTAAAATACTTATTTTATAATTTGTATAATTTTCTTTGTCATTATTCCTATTATATAAATTGTTATCATTTTTAATGAAATTTATGATATATTTACCTTTAAAATTAGATATTCACTTTTTATTTTATATAATATATAGTATATAGTATTCTTATATAGCATATAATATATAGTATATAGTATTCTTCTATAGCATATAGTATAAAGTATATAGTATATAGTATGTAGTATATATTATGCAGTATATAATATAGTATAATTAAAAAACTACAGTATAAACTATAGTATATAGTATAAAATAAAACTATAGTATAAACTGTATTATATACATATAGTATATAGTATATGGCATAAAGTATATAATATTATTCTATAGCATATAGTATATAGTATATAGTATAATTAAAAAACTATACTATAAACTATAATACATAGTATATATTATAAAATAATACTAAAAACTACAGTATAAACTATAGTATATAGTATATATTATAAAATAATACAAAAAAATTACAATATAAACTATAGTATATAGTATAAAATAAAACTATAGTATAAACTATACTATATACATATAGTATAAAGTATATAAAATATATTATATAGTATATAGTATTATAAAGTATACTATAATATGTATATTTATATTTACATATAGTAAATGTATATGAAATATATTATATAGTATTCTTCTATAGCAAGTAGTATATAGTATAAAATGTTTGAATTATTTACAACAATTACTATTGGTTTGATGGTAAGTTTCGTGTTTTGAGTGTGAGAGGTCTCGTGTTCGATTCTCAAATGTTTCTACTCACTCTACATTTTATAATTTCGGAAATCGGAAATTCGAATTGGAAATCGGATCAGATCGGAAATCGGAATTTCCGAAAATTGCATTTCGGAAATATTTCGGATCAGATTTCGGAATTTCCGAAACTTTCGGAAAATTTCGGATCGGATTCGGCGGATATCGGATATTCCGTTCCAATTTCCACCCCTATGCAGAGATGTTGCCGAATTATGAGAGAAAACAACTCAAAAATGAGTTCTTAAGAAATGTTTGCTTCCCTTTTCTTTTAGAATAAATTTGGTGGATTCCTAATAAACCAAAAATTGATGTGTGTAATGCTGAATTTATTTAATGTTAGAAGCCATATTTATATAATTCTAGATACATCGATTTCTTAGAGATGGTAGCTCAATCACAAGTTATTTATAAATGGAGCATATTTTAGACGGTGGTATCCCACATTTATAAAACTGCAAATTATGATGATCCGATTTTGAACCCGTATCACGCAAGTTTTATAGTTCTTATTGTTCCCCTCCCTTCCACTTCCACTTCCCCAACTCATTAAAAAAAAAGAAAAAAGAAATTAAGGTCAAAGAGGGCTTAGCAATAATATAGAATCGATGGAGCACACAACCTAGTTACTTGTAGAGAAATGAGATCTATCTCATATCATATCAGTGATATAATTTGATCTAGGATTGAGTTAAATTCTGGTTATTTTTTAACGATCATTGTTAGAGAATATTTAACCTATATATCGAGACTTTCTATACATACACAGATTCACTGCAGCATTTTAACTCTCTCGATCTCTCTCTCTCTCTCCCTTAAATGAATCTTGATTTTTGCTCTCACTGGCTAGAGCATCAGAGTGTTTATGTAAAAAAAATCAATATTTGACATGCCCTTAAACTTAGATCTAGACAAATATTTGTATAGATTTCGTGAAGAATTCTGTGTTGGAAAATAATGTGGTTAGGCGTATTGAAAAAATGCACAATTACGGGGTTAGGTCGAGGCAAGAGCTAGACTCTTTCTCCGTAAGACGATATTGCCCCGTATCCAATCCAAGACGATATTGCCCCGTATCCAATCCAAGTGCTCACAGTTAACGACAATCGTCCCCAAGATACAACGACTTCGAGCTTAAGGATTACAGCATAACAATCCAAATCAAATTCGAAATTGGAAAGAATGAAATGAAATGAGGGGACCTCCTATTTATAGGAGTAAGGAGATGCCCTTCCCACAATGGACACCACCCTTGGACCCAAGAGGTGTTCACACCTCTTCACAAGGGACACACCATTTGGCCACACCCTTTCACACCCAACTTGGCCCGAACCGCGGCCCGACCCGACTCGGTTCGATTCGAAACCAACCCGGGTGTCACGTGCGGTTCGGATGGTGCGTGTGTGCTTAGTCAACTAGGTCCAAAAAATGGCACTAGGTTCCACCATAAAGGAGCACGCATGATTATTTTTTATACATGTGCTCCTACTAATAAAGTGAACATTTTTCTACCAATTTTCCAATGTGGGACAAGTTCATCTTCTTTTCATTTTCCTTCACAAGAAGGATCCAAGTTGCCAACTTTGTGTATTAATTTCTC
This sequence comes from Scutellaria galericulata, assembly GCA_946896805.1. NCBI lineage: Eukaryota > Viridiplantae > Streptophyta > Magnoliopsida > Lamiales > Lamiaceae > Scutellaria > Scutellaria galericulata. Next base: position 15,021,362 of record OX335794.1, read on the forward strand.
ATTCACCCGAAATTGGAAATTCGAAAGTAAATACACTACATTTATCTACATGGAACGTAGATTCCGATTTAGCAACTTATTTCCATTTATTTAAAATGGAATCAACATTAAAGATTGATCAAAGTTTGGTCAAAACCAACGTTCTCTTCCAATTTCCAACATTCTGTTTATACTCATCATTTTGACACTGGTTGGGGCAAAGTGCAATTACCGATCAAATGGAGTTATAAATGATTTTGGACATGAAATCGGTAATACACCCGATGAAGCTATATCAAATATAGATTTACCATAAATTACACACATACATGTGGATATCTGTGTGATTGTGTTTAATAACTGATAAAATATAAGCATAGATCATAAACGAGCGAACTAAAACAGAAGAGGGAACATATTTCAGTTCGCTTTGCACATAGTAGTTCGCGGAACTCACTAGCGAAGTCAGTTCGCTGGAAGTTCGAGTTCGGACAAAGAAGAGAAGTCGCGATTTATTTTAGGCACATTAAGTTCAACTAACGGTTTAACGGTTTTCTGTTTAGTCTGTTTTGCAGGAACAGCTCGGTGAAGTTCGGTAGGTAGACGGTTAAGCGGTCGAACTAATCTTGGGCGGGAAAATTCCAAACCAGCAGTCTATATATATTAGATCGCATATTCTTCACACACACATTCAGTTTTGAGAGAGAGAAAGTTTGTTTCAGAGAGTTAGCTAGGAATTGCTATTTGTTCTTTCTCGTTTGTAAACTCGATTCTTAATAAAGTTTTGGTGGTGTGATTTCGTGGATGTAGGCATTTGTTAAGCCGAACCACGTTAAATCTGGTGTTGATTTCTAATTCGTTTGTTCTTTGATTTCTCTGTATTTTTCTTGTTCTTGATTGGTTGTGAGTTCAGTGCTTGTAATTTTGTGTTTCTCGATCACGGATCTAACAATAACAAATGATCTACTTTTGCTGTAATAAATGCTAAATTAACTCTTAAAAAAGAAAAGAAAAGAAAGAGTTCAATCTATTGAACAATCATCAATTATTCAAATAAAAGCAGTCCATAAAAAGCAGGAGCAAAGCATTGATTAAGATGAAGAAAACACAAAGTGGACCCCCTAAAACTACGATAAGCATTAAATCCAAATCTAAATAACGAAGTCACCAATGAAGATGGGGTAGCCAACTTCTGGTATGGAAATTATTGGCCAATTTGGTCGATAACTTGATGTGAATGAACTCATGATCATATGCCCTTGTGGGGTGGGACCCTCTTTTTTCACTATCAAACTATCTGGGCCATGCAATTTATTTATTACCCTTAACCTCCATTATTATTATGATTGTTACTATCCTAACTATAACAGCCAGGTGCAACCCTGCGGTGACACATGGGAAATCATTTATCATTATAAATATCTGTTGTTACATTTGGTATGTAATCTTATGTTCCATTATATATAATGATGATGTAGGTGATGCATGAGGATTATTTTGAAATAAAAGATAAAATATAAAATGAAATAGAAAATTATAAATATTCCTTGATTTTTATTTATTATGTGTTCTATTATGAAAGGTAATGTAGTAAGTGTTGGGCTATTCATTCATAATTGGGAAACCCACATTAAAAGACTCATAAGCTCAATATTTAAAAGTATCAATTCTAGAGTGTTTTGAAAGAATCTAGAGAAATTGAGGGAAATTTCTTTGAGTCATAAGCTCAATATTTGAAAGCCCATGATGGAAGACCATTTATATTGTAGAGACTTACACGAGCCAATCACTAATCAGAATAAGCCGGAGGGGAAGAATGACAAAGATTGGGAGTTGCTGGACTGCAAGGCTGTAGCGATGATCCGCAAGTACATCGATCGGAGTTTGTTTGAGCACTAGGTATTAGATAGGATATCAAACTCTTATCATAGATATGTAATACCCGAGGGTAACATATACAAATATCTATAAGGTATTTATGTAATACCTGAAAGAAATATATATAATACTATAAGAGGTATTTATGTAATATGTGAAAGAAATATGTATAATACTATAAGTTATTTGTGTAATACTTGAGAGGTATTTATATAATACCTAAAGAGTAAATCATATGTGATACCTGAAGAAGAGTAAATCATATGTGATACCTGAAAAGTAAATCAGGTGCGCCCGCGGCGCACACCAACTACGGTGTGGGCGCGCACGGGGGGCGCGTGGGGACGGCCCACGACCAAGTCGGGTTGGGGGCATACAATTTTTTGCCATTGGGTAGAAAGACACATCCCATTTTTAAATCTATTTATAATGTTGCATTGGGTCTAGACCTATAGATTTTATTTTATTGTCTCTTTTAATATTTATTAGATTATGATTGAGTTATTTTAGGATTCATGTAACATCTAAAATAAAATATTAACCATTTTGAATATAAATTCTGAATCTTAATCCAGGTATATAGCTCTTAATGACTATCCATATCTATGTATCTAACTTCTTGGGTTTCCTCAATCAATTCGAAATAGTGTTCGAAACAAAATTGATTACTTCACTTGATAGTAAAGAGGACAAGAAGTTTTGCTAGAAGAATAGTTGAGAGTAAAAACGCGACGTCATTTCTCTCCCAATTGTCTCAAATAGTCATGTAAATAACTAATAAACAACAAAAAAAGAAGTGAAAATTTAAGTGCAGATCCACACATTAACCTAACATAACTACTCACATGGTCCATGATGTGTCTCTAATTGTATATATTTTATTATCATAATTATCCTTGGTTATAGTCTATTTGTGTTTTAATTGATCTAATTATCATTGTTATTTGTAGGAATGAACTTTGATGGGCTTTGAGAACAAGTGGGCTTAAAATGATCAAATTATGCTCAAGTTGTGAAGATGAGCTTAATGGGCTTGGGACCACATCAAAGTGTTCAAATGGCTTGGTGGAAAAGAAAGGGCAAAGGAGACATTTATCTCTTAAATTTTGCAATGGACTCTTATATCTTAGAGTTTTAGGTTCTTAAGTTTTGATTAAGGGTAGAAAAGACTTTGTTATGTAATCTCTCCTCTCTTTCTCTCTCTTGGGAGCCAAGACCCAAGATCATTCTCTCATTCCAATCCATCATTCTCTACACACACATTTAAGTTTTTCTCTCTCTAGTTTTTCTCTCAATTTCAAGAACAATGTTGAAGATTACATTGGAGATGATTAATCAAAGCATGAGTGGCTAATTTCCTTCTCTGATTCAAGGGTCGTTTAGTTCGATTGCTATCACCGTGAGGTTTTGTGCTTAATTTTAATTCTTGTTTTAATTTAAGTACTTGTTAATTCATGATCTAATTCCATATAGTGATATATAGTTTGGGTTGATCTGACAATTCGATTTGAATTATATATTACTAATGCTATCCATGAGTTCTCTTTTATATGTTGCTGGGATGTATGATTGATGAATGATTGGTACTTAATAGCAATAGGTTGATTATGCTTTTGTTGGGATTGTGTAATTGCCTAATGAATTAACAAACTAATAGAACCATAGGCTTAGTAATTGCAGCTATCTCGATTATTAAGTTCTAGGTTTCAGTTAGGTTTAATTGTTTTCACAAGAACTCAATGCGGTTGTTAATTAATTTGGGTCGTGACCAACTTAGTTAATGGCTAGATTTGATTAGATGCTAGGTTTAATCAATTAAATTAGGAAAACGTGGACTTCACTACGGCTTCGTGTTTAGTCTAAAGTTAAATACTTGAACGAACAAGATAACGTTTATAACCCGTGATCAGTGATGGAATCGAGTGTTGACGCCCTTGAATCGGAGTTTCGTAAGATTCTCATTCTCCTCTTCTTTTCATCTTTCGTTGCTTGTTTTATTCGTATTTCATTTGATATTTTCTTAGTTTAGTTTCATTTAGTCTAATTGATAATCAAAAACCCCCCCTTTTGGTTCATTTATACTCAAGAAGGATTAATCCCTATTCCCTATGGATCGACCCTACTTCCCATTATACTCGTGTTTTTGCTCATTTGGAGTAGGTTTTATTTTTGTCGGTTTGACAAGCCGATCAGTCCACATTTAATTTTCTTGTCTGTTGATCAAAATTGTGCTTGTTCATCAAGGTACAACTCATGCATCATGAAGTACTCATATGCTGCATGATCACTTTTGGGCCCCCACCAAACCGACCCGACCTAGGGTCCGGCCCAAGTGGAGACCAGAGTCAGGCCGACCAGAAGGTCAGAGGGCCAGAAGGTCAGAGTCGGGCCAGCCAGAAGGCCAAAATCGACTCGAGGGAAGACCAAAAGGTCAGAAGGCCAGAGCCTGCTCATGAGAAGACCAGAAGGCCAGAATTGGCTAAGTTAGAGACCAAGTCCGCCGGAAGACCAGAACCGACCAGTAGACCAGACCACCGACCTGGGCCAGGGACCGACCCGACCAGAGACTAGCCGCACCGACCAGAGATTGGCCGACCCGACCCGACTAGAACGGCTAACCCGACCGACCAGAAGGATTGAGGGGTCGACTGACCAGAATGGCCGAGGGCCGACCCAGCTAGACAAGATCCTGACCCAGCCAAGCTTAGCCCGTGGCCAGGCCCATCCGGTGGCTAGGTTTGGCTCATGTTCGACCTGAGCCCAGGTATTGTAGCAGGTATGTTCCAGAAGCTTTATCATTCAAGACATTCCTGGAAATCACGTAGATGACCAGAAATTAAGGTCATCGTCACAAAAGCTCAAAAGACTTAGTTTATTTCAAGAAAGAGTCTTCAAGGAAGGAAACAAATCAAGATCGAATCATATCTGATTTAGATAGATTTTAACCCGATTTTTCCTTATCTAGACCCTAAAATTGAGGGATTTTAGTCTTAATCACCAAGTTTCGTATCTTATATTTACTCTATAAATAGGGCTCTAAACCTCAATACTAGGGGTTCTAAAATCATTGTATTCAAGCAATTAGAGAGCTCTTTTCTCTCAATTCATATATAAAAAATGTTCTGGCCGGCTAAAACTGACCGACCACAATAAGCCTAGCAGATTTGCCCGAGTAGGCACCGGGCACAGTGTTTTTCTTATTTTATTCGATTTTCATATCATTTGTTCGGTTCGATTTACTTGAGCCGAATCGAGATTTTTAGTGTTTGGCTAGGATTTTGTGCTCTACAAAATATCACATCAACAATCACTGGCAACACAAAAGAGATGTAATTATCATGTAAACACTAACATTTTTTTACACGAAACCTCCATTTCACACACTCTCTCTCATCAGAAATTTCAAAAATGATTTGGTAACACATTGGAACTGTGGTCATTCATTTATGCAAAACAAAAGGATTGGCAGTTATGTGGATGATAATATATTATATCTCTTCTCTCTCTCTCACATGGGGACCCTTTTCTCTTTGGCGCCATTATCTCTCTCAAATGTGTCTCCCACCACACACTCTAAACCCAAATCCACACCTTATTTCCAATTTTGCCCCTCACTTCCTTCATCAACCCAGGCCTATAATGGGAATTCCTCCACACTCATGCTAAAACCAGAGGATATGCGCACGCAAGAATTATTACACAACCTGGAGTTGAAGAATTTCATCTCCCAACTACTCTTTAGTCCTTTGTAGTTTGTTCTTTACAGCCCAGCAATTGTCGCGACAAAAGACGAATCAACTCACTGTTTCTAGGCCACACTGATCCAATGAAGATTCGCATAACAAGTTGCTACAAATTCCACTCATAATTCACTCTTTTTCTCCCATGGATTTTAGAGCTCTCTAAATAGCCATGGATGCTGCAGCTAACATGTCCACCAAGAAAAAGGAGCTTCTCTCTACTGCCATGAAGAGAACTAGTGAATGGTTTTGCTCTCTTTTAATTCTTCTTTAATGCATTACAGGTCAAACCAACTAACTAAACTGTTACATGTGATCATTCCCAAACAGGATATTCTCCCAGGAAATCCCCAGTGACGTCACTGTTAACGCTGGAGGAACTTCCTTCTCTCTACACAAGGTACATACATACATCTTATTTATCTCCATTTAATCACATCTCAAAATTAATTCATTCATTTTCAGTTTCCATTAGTCTCAAAATGTGGATACATAAGGAGGCTAGTCTCGGAATCCTCAGATGCTGACGTGTCCACCATCGAAATCCCGGAAGTCCCAGGCGGATCAGAAGCGTTCGAGCTAGCTGCTAAGTTTTGCTATGGCATAAACTTCGAGATAAGCACAGAAAACATCGCGATGCTGAGATGCGTGGCAGAGCATCTCGAGATGACTGAGGATTACGCAATTGGAAACTTGGTTGCAAGAACTGAGGCTTATATAAACGAAGTAGCCTTAAAGAGCCTTGCAGGGGCTGTCTCCATTCTACACTCTTCCGAAAAACTTCTTCCAGTTGCAGAGCAGGTCAAGCTAGTGAGCAGATGCATTGACACCATAGCCTTCATTGCTTGCAAGGACAGCCAATTCACTTCGCCAATGGGCCTTGTCGACAACTCCAAGCCCATTGTCGATTGGTGGGCCGAGGATTTAGCCGTTCTTCGTATTGATCTATTCCAACGCGTACTCATCGCTATGATGGGGAGGGGGTTCAAGCAGTATGCTCTCGGCCCCATTCTCATGCTGTATGCGCAGAAGTCTCTTCGAGGTTTGGTGAGGTCTTCACCATAGCCACGTGTGGTGCATAACAGAGGATCCCAATTCCTATGTATTGAGTGTTTTTGTTGTGAATGCAGGATATATTCGGGAAGGGTAGGAAGAAGATTGAGCCGAGGGAAGAGCACGAGAAACGGGTCGTTCTGGAGACGATAGTGAGCTTTCTACCGAGAGAGAAGAACACCATGTCTGTGAGCTTTCTTTCGATGCTTCTCAGGGCTTCCATCTTTCTAGAAACCACGGTTGCTTGTAGGCTTGATTTGGAGAAGAGGATGGCTTCACAGCTGGGGCAGGCTGTGTTGGATGATTTGTTGATTCCGTCTTATTCCTTCACCGGCGATACTTTGTTTGATGTTGAATCGGTGCAACGAATCATGATGAACTTCTTGGAATCGGAAATGGGGAATAGCAAAGCAGATGATCAGGATTATAGTGTTTCACGTTCATCGATCGATGTGGAGCGTGTGACGAAGCTGATGGAGAATTACATCTCCGAAATCGCTTCTGATCGAAACTTGTCTGTATCCAGCTTCGTAAGCCTTGCAGAGCTCATCCCAGAACTGTCGAGGATCACTGAAGATGGGATTTATAGAGCCATTGATATTTACTTGAAGGTTTACTGCTATTCTTGATCTTGGGGTGGTGGGATTTACTGATTTATACTCCTTATATATAAGGGGAAGGGATTTATAGCCTTTATGATATAGGGGAAATATTTTTTACCAACTTCATTAAAAAATATGGTTTTTACTCGAAATCTAAGATCTTGATGTTCATTTTAGATCTTGATACTTCATGAACATTGAAATCTTAGATCTCTATCAAGATCACTGATCAATTGAGAGTTAGATCTTGAGGCTTGGAATCTCATCAGTATCTCAGATCTCAACATGAACATCGAAATGACAGATAAGATCAAGATCTGAGATTTTGATGCTGATGAGCTTTGAGATTTTCAAAAAGGTGGTGGGACATATTTGAAAAAGTGGTAAAAACATGTTTTCTTGTAGGGATAATTGCAATTTTCCGTCTTTAGCATATGTCTTGTTCGTTGTACTATTTCAATTTTTGGGTCATCTAACGATTACTTTTTTTCAAATTTGTTTCGATTCGTTCGAAATTTTGATTTTTGCCTACATTGACGTCGGAAGTGTTGACATAGATTTTTCAATTCCGACGGCTATGTAGACAGAAATCAACACTTCAAGCAAAATTAAACCAAAATTGAAAAAGAGAAAATATGTTTAAATGATCAAAATTGACGTAAATAATTGGATGAAAATTGAGACTTTCCATTTTCTTATATTTGAATGTAAACTATGTTTACTTATGAAGCTGATCAAAAGTATTTTCCCTTTATACATAAATGGTATTCTTACACATTACGACTTCTTAATTATCATGTTCAGATACAAAAAATCTGGATCCCTTCTACACAACAGTTGCCATGCAACTGTTGTGCACGACAGAGGATCCAAATCCAACACCTAAAACACCCTTCTTCCCACCTATCATCACATGTTTTCTTGATCTAAACAATCAAACAGGCTCATCCTGCTCTAAGCGACATGGAGAGAAAGAAAGTATGCAGTGTAATGGACTGCCAAAAACTATCTCGAGAAGCATGTGCACACGCAGCTCAGAACGACAGGCTCCCTGTTCAGACAGTGGTTCAAGTCCTATACTACGAGCAGCAGCGCCTCAGGGAAGCCATGGATGGCACCCTCAACGAGCCACCCGCACTTCCAGCCAAGCTCAGTCCCTACACTGTCGACGTCCACCCTGTCTCCGACGAGCTCTCCACTCTACGCAGGGAGAACCAGGACCTCAAACTCGAGCTCGTGAAGATGAAGATGAGGTTGAAGGAATTGGAGAAAACCTCTGATCATGAGAAATTATCAGTTGCTATGAGCCCTTCAGGGGCCATTCGCTCGAGCGACAAGCCTCCTTTGCCACGCAAGTCTTTGATAAGCTCGGTGTCAAAGAAACTTGGGAGGCTTATTCGGGCTGAGGGGCTCACGCCTCAGGGCTCCAAAGCCCGGACTAAACCTGCCAAGGATCGTCGACACTCGATTTCGTGATAGTAATATTGTTTTTTTGTTGGGTAATAAATTGAGAAGTATAGTTGGTTTTAAATTTTTGTTGCACTGTTTTGAGGTTGGGAAGAGGGTGATCGATCAAGGATTCTGTGTTTTGATGATATCGCTTTTCCCAGTCTCTTCTTCTGCTTCTGTGTGTCATGTGTATAGATCATGATCTAAGGGCATATGTATATGTGGTTTAATTGTTGTAAATGTGAATTTATAATTAACAGGTCAATTTCATATTATGTACATGTTTAATAAGTATTGTAATTTATGATATATTGTTTAATTCTCAACATATCTTTATTTTTTTAAGACTAGAAAGATAAATTGAATAGGAATGAGTTAAATTAACATTACTCTGTACAGAAACTGGATTATATATTTGGAATATTAAAAAAAAAATGAAAACAAGTCTCTATATATATAGGAATGAGAGCTAGAAAGTAATGGGCTTCTTCTCCAAATTGGAGTTTTAACTATCCATGGGTTTCTTCTCCAAGTTAGATCTTTTAAGTCCATGTCTTCTCAAATCTAAACTTTAATGTTCAGAATCTGCTCTAAATCCATCTTATGGCCCACTTTATAGTCCAGCCAACCAAACTTATTCCTACAACAAAATAACAAGAATTTCATCAATTAGGATTTCCACATATTAATTAGGAAAATATGATATCATGAGATTTTAGGAGGGATGCAACCTAAGTTGATGAAAATTACACCTAACTCATTATATTTGTCAAATTGGTGAATCACATATCTCTGTAATTTCAAGAGATTCAATGAGACTTTGAATGGATCCAAGAAATATTTAAAAAGAGTTAGAACGAGATTGTAGATTTAGTCACAATTAAAAAATTAAGTTTAGATGATAACGGTGAAATGACTTCCAGAAACACAGTTTGTATAAGGAGTGCCCACGTCTTATCATATTTTCGCTAGTAGTGAAATAAAAGCTTTAGTCTGCATAAGAGCAGCAGCAGCACTCTACTCCAGTGCCAGCCGCTATTTTTCAGCCTCCAAGAGTGCGCCACTTCCTGCGCTATTGTGAAGGATAGGAATTTTAAGCGCTGCTTGTGAAGCCAAGTTTTCTGCACTACTTTTTTTTTTTTTTCTCTCTCAAGTTTTGGGCCACTTCCAACATCTTCCAAAATTTTATAAGTTTTGGGCCACTTCTTAATCATAATATAATGGAAAGTGGGCTTAATTTAATACTTCCTCCGTCCCGGCTTATTTTGCCTACTTTGACCGGCACGGATCCTAAGAAAATACAGTTGACTGTTGGTTGGATGTGTAAGTTTATGCTTTTTTCACTTTAATTAGGAAAGTAGGCAAAATAAGTTGGGACAAGCAAAAGTGGAAAGTAGGCAAAATAAGGTGGGACGGAGGGAGTAACAATTTGCTAATTTATATATTTTGTAAATGGTTGTTAATTTTATAATAATTTGAGGTAATATAAGTGTTAATTTTTCAATATGGATAATAATATAAAAATATAAAATAACATGGGTCGTAATTTGAACGATGTTCATGATAATATAAAATTTTAAAATTAACACGGTATCATTTTTTAACATGGATATTAAAAATATAAGAGACGAGAATAATTACATAAAATTACTAAAAATACATGAAAATAAAACATAAAATTACTGAAAATAGATTAAAATACATGAAAATAAAATAAAAAAAATAACTGAAAATTGAATAAAATACATGAAAATAAAACATAAAATTATTGAAAATAACAATTAAACCTAATAATTCGAGAGACCAGCCCCAGACCGAGACCCTCCAAAATCTGGAAATTGTCCAAGCATATCAAACATATTAGTGGGATTTGGTACTTGAGATTGACTCCTCTTCTGCATAATTATTTGTTGTTGTTCTTGGAAGTACTTACGTTTTACGGGATCAGCAATCGTATCCAAATCGAATTTGTTGATAATGAACCTACTCCCTTTCAAAATTTTCTTGGTTGATTTAGACAGATTAGAGATTCAGATGCTCATTTTGCACTTCGAAATGCACTAATTGATCATTTGTGGGAAGAATATTCTAATTTAGAAAAATTTTGTGGGAAAAGTATTCTAATTTAGAACACAAAAACTTATGTGCACCAGTTGCACAGAAGTGAAATTTATACCTTTTAAAATGAACATGCATAAATGTACTACATTTATAACATAAATGTATGGATTGCACCGTGCAACTGGTGCACAGAAGTGTTACTCAATTTAGAAAATTAGAAATGATCACTATGTAACAACTATTTACATTTCAATAAAAATACGTTATTGTTTTTGTTTTCATTTTACATTGAGTTTCAATCAATTAATGATATTAATTTTTATTAATTAAATTTAAAATACAAAAAGTTAAAACTATATTAAATAATGTTTACATGTGTAAATATGTATCCAATTATAATAAAATTTAAAAAATATGATTAAATAAATTATTAATTACAAATAATATGGAATATTCTTTTTTTGTGTAAAATTTAGTGCAAACTGTTGAAGATAGAACACTGTTTCTGCACTACTCTAGTGCAAATTCTGCACTAAAGTAGTGCAGACTACTGGAGATGCTCTAAGGCATGTACGTTATTTTATTGTAAATGTTACGCAATTTTAAGATAAAAATGGTTACTAATTTTATTATTATTCATTCTGTTTTGTTTTTTATTTATCATATACGTAAGGGTTAATTGCAATTTTGGTCATATATGTAAGACAATTTTCTTTTTTTGACAATCAAGTATTCGTTTTCTAATTTTGGTTCTCTATATCTTAATTTTTTCCAATTTTAATCCAATTGTGGTTAGAATTTTCATAATTGCTGACATGAGAACCAAATTCCAACGGCCAAGTTAGCGATTTTTAAAATACCGACCACATTTGGATTGGAATTCAAAAAATTAAGACATAGATGACCAAAATTGGAAATGGATACTTGATTGTAAAAAAATGAAGATTGTCTTAAGTATAGAATCAAAATTGATGTTAACCCATATATTTATTACTATTCATTATTATGCTTAAATAATCAAATTTTGATATTTATAATTTTTAAGCAATTTTATTTATTTTTTGTGTTTATTATTTCCTTTTAGGATTTGGATACCAAATAGTCGTGTAAAATATTAACTTATGTCCGTTTTGAGGATATAGAACATTGATTCTTGAAATTGAATTATCTTGAAATCTCTTCTGATCAGCTCTTGAGTGTGTAACTCAAATAGAGTTAAACTCATCTGTTTCCTGAGTTTGTTTGCAATAGGTGTCCTATTCGTTGTTTGGGGTTCTCGATTTAATAATCTAGAGTATTGGGATAGGTTCTCAATCCTTCAATGCAAAATAGGGATAAACTCAATAATTAATATATATTAGATAATTAAGAACATATTGAAAAGTGGAAATCAAATGAAGTTGCAAGTTGCAGCAAAATCTATGTCACTGCATCCACAGGCCCATTCTGTTTGATAAATATATTGGTTTTCCATATTTTTCAAATCTATGTTTGTGTGTGTACTATTGATGATCAGGTGGGGTGGGTTGGTTTGTCTGGGCCGGGGGCCCGAGTTTAATGCCCATTTTTCTGATGCAACTATATAAATGAGATGAAGAATAATTTAAAACTGGAGATAACAGATAGGTGTTTTCCCTGGTGAGGGTTCAATGAGGTACATAATTGTAGAGCAAAAAGAGTTGGGGTTTTATTGTTTATTCGAAAATGGAATCTAATGTTCAGTTGGTGGCAGACACATCGAAACACCTAAAGTCAATATATTAATGGAAAAATAGTTTCCATGTGGTAGGTGCAAAATGAAGATCATAAAAAAGACCTGAAAAATGGTTGGCCTGTTTATGGTATGTATTGTATATATTAGCTTGTAGCCTTTTTTATTTTTTAATTGAAGTAGAAAACAAGTTTATCTAGATCAGATTCCTTCAATGTCCAATCTTGTTTGAATTTGAAATTTCCAGAAACCATGTCTTTATTAAGTGGCAACTGGTGGAGTTTAAAGCTTTTACCAAAAGTTGTCCTCAAGTACAACTCTCTCTCTCTCTCTCTCTCCTCAATAATAAAATTCAGATTCCTCTCTTGCTTTTCCTTGTCAAAATCAGCTTATAAAAAGTTATTGTTATTCTTTTCCTTTAGTTAATAGTTAATAATAGAATGAAAGCCTCTACTCCATGTCAAGCAATCAATTAACTGAAGTTTTATTTTTCTTTGAAGAATCAGATTGCAATTAATGGTAAAGAAAAGTAGATTTCACACCCCATAAATTGGGTGTGTTAAGCACTAACAAGTTTCTTTAGTTAGATTTTGATTTTGATGTGATATCTCATCATATAATATTAATATTGGTTAATATATATGTACAATAGTAGGTGAAGTGATCTTAACCAATTAGGAAAGAGATAATATTCTTGTTTGAAGAGAGTGTTTGGGTGAGCTTATAATCTCCTTTAAAGAGTTTATAAAATGTTAAGAGCTTATAAGCTCTTCAAAAGTTTTTGGCTAAATCTTAAAAATAAGATCTTATTTTAGGAGCTTATAAGATATAAGAAGCTTATAAACTTTTTTTTTTGAAAAGTTGGGAATCCCAACTTAATTCTAAAATAAGAGTTTATTTTTTAAAACATCTTTAAATTTGATCATTCAAATTACACAAATGTCATTACTCACATCTTATAAGCTTCTCCATCTTATTTATCCAAATACTTCAACAACTTATTTCTAACTAAATTAAATATTTTATAAGCTCTAAAATCACCTTATAAGATGCTAGAGCTTATAAGCTCCAAAAATAAGTTTAGTAACACACCCCTAATTGGCTAAATGCTCTATATTCGGTGTAACACATAGATTTCTCACATACTTGTATCAATTAATGTGTGATTATATGTACTTAATGATCAATAAAATTACATTCAATGAAATAAATAAAAAAGGGTGTAGGATTTAGGGGTCAATAAGATGATGATGTAAAGTCTTATCTGAATGTGAGTCATGTGGGACAGTGCTTCACTCTTGGGATTCCCAGTAGATATTTTGTTAATTAAGTTCAGACAATCTCATCTGTACTCAATCTGACCATATATATGTTTTGCAAATTCAAGGATGACAAACAGTACACACACCAGTTAGGAAAGAATTATAGTACAATCAGAAATCAAATTCTCTAAAATTAAATCCCATAACAATCAAGATTTCCCAGAATCAGTTGACATTAAGCAGTTTAATAACAATTATCATACCGATTCCACAAGAATTTTCGATCATGTCATGTTCAGGCTAAGGGCCCGGAAAAGCCAAGGCGGGCTTTTTAACCTATCTTGATTCGACACCGGAGGCCTCTCCGGGCCCCACTTCTGCTGGCTCAAGAATTCATCTTTTGCTGTGATTCTTGCACCCTTTATGTGGCTTGATCCAGTGGATGAAGAAGAAAAGCTCGGCCCGGAATCGGACTGAAGGGCCGGGTCAGCAGCCTTGATTTTCTTGTGATAGTAGCTTTTCGGGCCCAATGTCAGCTCCAGATCACTCTGATCATCTTCAATCTCAGAAACTCTAAACTTGCCACCTGATTCCGGATAATTAAAAGCTTCAATTGGCCGTTCTAAGCTGGGCCGATGCCGGGCCTCGGGCTGATTGTAATTACTCTCATAATGAGGATCGGGCCGATGGTTTTTTGCAATGTCTTTCATCAGCATTTTCTGAATTCGATAAAGGCGATGGAGCTCATAAACCTGCAGTAGAAGAAATTAAAATCAATTTCAAGATATTGAATATATGCAAAATAAATAATTGTTAATTAAATAAATAATTACCTGCTCTCGAAATGTTTCCTCGTGCTTTAACATAGCCATTTTCATGCATTCCTTGTCGTAATGATTCAGAAGCTTCTCCATTGCCAAACAACCCAAACAAAATTCATACAATTACGATGTATCACGTGTAATTACTCGTAAGTTAAGATCGATCACGATTAATATTCTTGTTATATATATGCCTTCAACATGACCTGTAAGAGGAATTAAAATGGCAGAAATTAAAGAATTGATAATAAATAAATAAAAGTACCAGAGAAATGCAATAAAGACAGGCGTGGAAGCATGATATATGCCAGTAAGGCCATGGATGTGAAAACCCACATGTTTTAATTTTTTTCTACCTACATAATTTATTTCTAAGAGTTATCATAATGTTTTGGGCCATATGATAATTATTCCCAAACCAAAAATATCTATGAGCATGGCTTGGCATCGTTTTCAGAAGCACAGTGATTAAAAGTACTTGCTGACTCGGATATTTCCATTGATTTTTCACTGTTTTTATCTTACACAGCATCCACACATTCTAACAACATCAGATTACTTTAGATATTTTGTGTTAAATAAATAAATGGACTACTTCATTTTTTTTCTGGGTTAAGTGTGTATATTCATGTTGTACGCAACCTTAACATGCAATTTAAGGGTTATGATCAATGTTTATCCATTATTATATGTATACATGCGATTTTTTATGATATGTAAATTGTAAAACTTTTCTTCTCTAAGATGAACATGAATTTTTTACCAAAAAAAGGATGAACATTGAATATATGAAATTCTCTCTCCCTCTCTCCCTCTCTCTCTCTCTCTCTCTCTCTCTCTCTCTCTCTCTCTTACTACATACACATACAAACACATAAATCATCTACTCAACTTCTTTACAAGAGACTAAAGAGAGGATCGATTCGTCAAAAGAATTATACACGAAGACTGAGAGAGAGAGAGAGAGAGATGAAGAAAAAAACTGTTTGATCAACAAAAACCAGAGATCTTCTTACTTTCTGAAGTAAATAAAAAGTTATAACTCAACAATAATTTTCTGTTTCTTGGCACTGAAACTTTGATCTTTCTTTCCTAATGATAATAACCAGAGCCTTAATTAAAAAAAAAAAGATCAAAACCAAGAAACACAAGTGATTGTTTTCAACCTAGAAATTATTCTTACCTGAAAAAAAAAACAGGTTTATATATGTTTCTCTTAGTGGGGCTCAACTCAAACTCCAACTCCAGCTTCAACAACACCTTTTCCTTCACAATGTTATTTCCCTTTTGGCATATACTGCCGCCATATATATATATATATACATACATGTGTGTGTGTGTGTGTGTGTATATATATATATGTTATAGATGTTAGAACACAACGAATTGAACAAGGTGCAGAGGAATTAATATATAAAAAAGAAAAAAAAAGAATGAGAAATTATAGAGGCACAGAAATCAAAGGAAATGTTGTTGGTTAAGGGGGGTTTTGGTGTAAATGATGAGAAGCATGCCAAACAAATCCCAGTGCCTTGGCCTATATATTTCTACCTTTGTGGAAGAGATACCCCAGACATGTCCAGCACACCATACAATTTTTTTATTTCTTTTTTTAATTAATATTAATTTCATCACAAATTAAATCGATCTGAGTATTATTATATAGTTGTGGATCACAAGGGCCCGGAGACAAATCATCAAAATAACAGCACATGCACCCAAGAATTCTATACTCCCATATAATTATTGTCTTATCCATCGTATTACATAACATCGTATCTATCTATCTATCTATATATGTATGTATATTTATACATGTAGTAGACAACAAATTAATGAAGATATACAGATATACATAAATAGAGAAATGGATGAATGAGGTAGCACCACCTGGCACGATGACAATTGGATCTTCACCGTACGTGTTAATTAAGCCCCTTGGAAATCTGGGAGGGTCCTATTTAATATATTGGAGAATTATTTCTGAATCTTAAAGTTATGTGCATCATATTTTAATTATTCTAAATTAGATCTTCTAACTTAAAATGTTCTTTTATATATATATATATATATATATATATATATATATATATATATAATATTAGGGTTAACTTTAATTTTGGTTTTGTACGTAAGTTTTTCATTTTCTCATAACTAAATATCTGTTTTCTAATTTTGTTCTTCTATATTTTAATTTTTTTTTCATTTCAAACCCATGTGGCCGTCGGATAGCAGTCAAATTCATATCACAACACACATAATCCAAATTTGACATAAATAATGAATGGGCTAAAATTGAAATCAATTCGTCAATTCATGGTTAAAATTGATAAATTTTTTTAAAAAAATGGCTACAATAGAATTTTGAAATATAAAGAACTATAAAGCTTTTGAATTTTTTTGTCATTAAGCCTAAATATAATTAATTCTTCGTTACTGTAATGTGAATTTTGAAAGACATGAATTTTTATTGATCAATTAATTATATTGATGAAGCTTAATAAGTTCAATTGATTTATTATATATTTGTACGTATCCTTTATAATTTGATAGATAATTATCGACTAATTTAAATCTATTTTAATTAAAAAGAATTTACATGGTTTCAAGACTATTAAGATTATCATTTTTGGTCCTTATAATTTGGGCCATGTTCATTTTTGGAATACTAAATTTATGTGTTTCTATAATAATTCTCTAAATTAATTTTTTTTTGAATTTTAGTCTATTTTATGAGTTCGAACATTCTTTCAGCTATAAGTTGTATTAAACTGAAGATTTTGGTTGTATAATTTGATCCATGTGGGACTAAATTGAACAAAAATATATTTATGCACCAATTTAGAACGCTGCCACATGAGAATTATCGGCCTTTATATCAACATTTACAATAAATAATTGAACTTTGATTAAAATCAAACTGCAATTGAATTTGTTTAAAAATTTAGAAGACTATTAATTATATTCAAACCCATAAAATTAGAAATCCAAAAATAAATAAGACCCGAGTTATAATTTATAAAATCATTATATAAAAAATTGGAGCAAACTTGAAAACTAGCCAAATAAGATAACATAAAATTAAAACTAACAAAATCATAAGAAATAAGTTTTTCTAGCCAAAATTACTTTTCTACCCTTAATGAAAATAGGGCCCAGGGCGCCATCAATCGCAAAAAAAATAAAAAATAAATTGCACGACCCACATGATCCACACGACTTGCACGATCCACACGAGCAGTTCATTTTAGAAAATTCATGTGAACGATTCTTGAGGAAATTCAGATGAACTCTTAAGAAATTAGTGGAAGAAATCTTGAGGAATGTATTAATTTTCTTCTCCATGAGTGAAATATTCACATCAATAGCTAGAATTTTTAAGAATGAGTGGAAAATTTTCGAGAAAAACTTGATCAGATCTTGTTCAAAATTTCAGAAGAGAGAAAATGGAAGGTAGAAATGAAAGAGATGATATAATAGAAAATAAGGGTAATGGATGTCCAAAATCAAACTTTTTGGCTAAAAAAACCTACGTCTATCTCATGGCTAGTTTAAATTTTTTGTTATCTTATTTGGCTAGAAATACTCATTTCTTCTTGAAAATTTCCCCAACGATAAATCGAGAATTTACTATACCTACAAATTAAAGTGTCATCTTTCCATCTGACTTCAGCATTTCCATTGTAATGTTCTTTCGAGATTAAAAAGGTGGTATGTATGTTTAAGCTCAAATTATCATCGCGCAATCCAGTACATATATATTGCTTTTGTCCAGAACTTTTGTTAGATTTTTAACAGACATTATTGACTAGAATTCTCAAGGGCAAACATGGAAAAATATAAACTCATTAATGCTGCATCTAGTTCTTGATTGAGATGATAACGGGTCCACATACGTACGGTGAAAATTGGTCCATCTATTTGGGTACATTAGATTTTCTATTCATCATGGGGTGTGTTTGGAACACCTAGAATACGGAAAATTCAAACTTTGAAATACATGATTTTTATTTTTTTTCTTTTTGTGTGAATATAAAGTATATGCTTGTTATAAAATTATGTAGAGCAGGATCTAAATAAGTCATGTCGGATCAATACTTAAAAAGTGAGTATTGTGTTATCCTATTAAGTTAGGTATGTTTTATTGTAAAATTGTGAAATAATGATTGGATGATTGTAAGATCGGAATAGGGTTATAAGAAAACATATTAGATTGTATTATATTTTAAAATTTTACAATTTATTATAAAAACAAACAAGTATTAGGACATTGAGTGATAAATGTGGTTCCAATTCCAAATATACAATTGATATTTTATTTTATATTTCATAATGATAATCACATGTCATGTATATTAAATAATACTCCCTCCATCCCACTCAAATTTGCACGTAGGGACGAGCACGAATGTTAAGAAAAAACTGTTTTTTGGAGTGTAAATGACACTTTTTTGAATAGTAAAGGGCAATTTTGTAGATTTTATTTGCCATTTTTGGAGTGTGCAAATTTATTGGGACGGACGAAAACGGAAAGTGTGCAAATTTGAACGGAACGGAGAGAGTATCATCAATCAATACAATTAATAATACGTAATTAATACTAAATGAAATATAAAATATAATAGAAGATTTGACACGTTTTCTGAACTAGTTATATAATTTTGTGTATAAGAAATCCATTCATTTGAAATATTTGAATTTTGCAACATAATATTATTCTTCATCTCTTTGGATCATAAAACTCAATCAATTAAAAACAAAAGTGGTAACCCCATTTTTAACCATTTATACTTGTAAACATTTATTTTGTCAAGTTATTAAATTTTATTCTTTTTTAGCCAATGATTTTTGCCAATTATACCCTTCTAACATTTGTAGTGTGTTATGATGGTACGAGCTACATTAGTGATGGTACAAGTGTGTATTATGTTGGTACGAACTACAATAATAATGGTACAAAGGTGTAATATGAAAATACAAACTATATTAATTATGGTACGGGGATATACTATGGTGGTACGAGTTTCATTAATAATGGTATGTGGTGATATATGGTGGTAGGGGCTGATATGGGGTTAATTTCATCAAGAATACTATGATCCAAAAAAATATTTTCTTGACTAAAAAATATAATTTTAAACTCTTGATAAAAAAAAATATTTCTTTTTCTAGTTGGCTACTTATAATTTCATAAATAAATAAATAAACATATGTATGCATGTATTTAACTATGGAGATGATGATAATGTTTTAATATTTAATAATTTTCAAAAAATATGACAGGTCCAACCCATGAAGTCAAATGTTCGGACACATCAATCTTGATTATAAAAAAGTAAGCGAGTTAGATTATGATAATCTAGAGACTGTAAAATTCAATGAGTTGGATTATGATTATCATTAGACCTTGGATTGATTCAGCTTAATCTCAACAAATCCACCCATCACTTTGAGATTGATATATACTCTAATGTGTGATTTTACGCTGTCCATCAATTGTATACATATTAACAATAATGGATGTATGATATATCTAGTTTGAAAAGAAAAAAATTATTAATTACATTTTAGTTTTAAACTAACACATATCATAAATCTATCGATTTTAATATATAATCTATAAGATAGTATGAAATCAAACATAATAGTGTATTTAAAAAAAAAAAAATCATTTGTAGGATGGAGCTATTATATGTGAGATTAATTGTCACTATTGCCATGACACAAATATTGGGACATAAATTAGAGAAAAAAATGGTGATTATACATGTCATGTACAATAAAATACCATAAAGAAACAAAAACATTTACTAAACCCTTGAATAGTTGAACCACAGTCACATGAATTTCCAATTTATCAGGCGGCCCAAATATCAAAATTAAAAGAAATAGTTATATATATGCACTAGACTCCAAGTTCACATTGATGTGACAAGCAATAGTTTCATGTGAAGTGATGCAATAATGTAGATGAATATAAAATTCTTCCAAAACATGTTTAGAGCATTAGTTTTATCCTATGATGAGTTTCTTGGACTTTGTGGAGCTGTCACCTTATTGGCTGCAATAATAAAATACAATATGGTATTTGGAGAGAGTAAGACCTCGAATATAAAGTAGACTTAATTGATCTCTATATTATTATTACCATTATTACAACAAGACATATACATATATATAGTTGGATATTGTATTATAATTAGTGGGTGTCCAAAGAAACGAAAATACTAAATAATTATTGCGCAACGAAAATGAAATATATGTCTGTTCGTGCTTATCTAAAGAGGATGGTCACATCCATTTGTCGGATAATCTCCTTCTCTCTCTGCATTTAGTGTCACCGACTCTAATTTCTTTTTCGTTTTTCAGAAATAAAAATAATTAATTTAGGGGGTATTCTTTTTTTTTTTTTTTTTTTGCATTCAAATGTTGAAAAATATGAGTTTCTCATATTATTAGTGCATATCATTAAATTTTTTTATTTAAATGTACTAGGCTATGTGTATGTTTTCCAAGAACCTTTCATTTAAAAAATAATAATATTAAAAACAAAACTTATACTTTAGCACGTATTTCACTTAATGCTTGAATCAAAAACTTTCTGATTGCTACCTATATTTTTACTAAATTTTTCAAATTACTATTTGAACTCAACTTTTAGTAATTTCTAACTAAAATCTATTGTCTGGAAATTCAAAAATATAATTTCCTTCAAATATCAATCAAAATGCATGAGTAATTTCATACATTTCTTATATTTTGTTTATAAATAATAATTTCATTATATAGGTTTTGTTATAAAGAAATATCGGAAATTGAATCTCACCACCAAACGAAAATATCCAGAAAAATATTGGATTATAACGACATCGCTATATTAATGTTCAAAGCATTGTTAGATTTTAGATAAAACATTTGTAATTTATCAAATATAATTTATGGTTAATATCAATTTGTTATTCCAACTATTGCACTTTTTTTTATTAGGTGTAAACTCAAAAAGTTTTCCAATCACTACCCATTCTCTTCAATTTTTTCCGGTTGCTACCCCAAACACTTTTTTTCCGGCCAAAATTCTTCGGAAAATTCGAAAATGCAATTGACCTCCAAATATTAGCAAAAACTGCATGATTCATATAGTAAAATGACCCTTTTTCAAAGTCAAATTATTAATGATTCTTGTTTGATTTAAACATGAATCGAACAAAAAATTGTTCAAAACACTAGAATGTTTTTTGTTCGATTCGAATGAAATTCATGAAATTGATTTGAGATTATAATTGGGCTTCAAATAATGGTCATTTTGACATATAAATCATGCATTTTTTACTAATATTTAAAGGTAAATTGCATTTTCAAGTTTTCCGACGAGTTTTGACCGGAAAATATGTCGAAAATTGAGTTTGGGGGTAGCAATCAATTTTTTTTTGAAGAGAATGGATAGCAACTTGAAAAAATTTTGAGGTTAGGCCACTGAAAATAAATCAAATAATTCAGGTAGCAAATTAAAATTAATCCTATAATTTATATTTTCGACACCTATATAAATATTATAAAATATTTCAGAAGCTAGATGTGGAATTTACATTTTTATTTTTTTATTTTTAGAGTTGGCTTTTTGGTTATTGATTGTGATAATAAACAATTGGGGGAGAGAGAGAGAGAGAGAGATTGGGACATGGAAGCACGCGTTGCCGGTGAAGGGAGGTGGTGTGGGTCCCTTGGGTTTTTGATAAAAGGCTGCCCCCACTTCCCTTTTACTACCCTTCCCGCCCAACCTCCCCCCCCCCCCCCAATCTTTTCTTCTTCTTTTCTAACTTCCACACTCTCTAAATTTGCAACTAACCCCACCCCAATTTTGCCTTTTAACAAGCCAAGTAAATCTTTGGTTCAAGTCCCTATTTCATTTGTAGCTCAAAAAAATAAAAAAATTAAAGATAACAATTTGATTTTTTTAAGTTGTTATCATTACTAGTAGTTGTCCACGTGCGTTGCACGATTTGTTATATAATATGTAGTAAATATCAATTATTTGATAATATAGTTTAACTAATTATAAGCATTCTGAAGATATAACGTATTTAACAATTAAAAAAATATGAATTTAATTAACTATATATATATATATATTAAATATCTATCTAATTCATAATAATCTTATTTATTATATATCTAATTGGACAATCTGTAATTAATAACACTAAAAGTATCAATTATGAATTTCAAATTAAACTCAATTACTTAAATTAAAGATATATATATATTAGAAACAATACACTAAAAATCAAAATTTTACTTAAAAACTTGATGCAAACAATATCAATCATGTATTTTCAATATTCATTTTAAAATAAATTGAATTAAAAAAAATGACATTTTTAATATCGTTTAACATTAAAAATGACAGATAGTCAAATCATGTATTTTATACTTGAATACTTAATAATATTTTCATCATTAAAATATATCGGTAAAAGATATTAATATTTTCCGTACAATATTGATGGTATTACATATTTGAATATATAAATATTAATCTAAAAAATATTTAGAATGACATATAATTCCAAACTCTACACACACGCGCGTGCGCGCGCGCGCGCACACACACACACACACATATATATATATATATATATATATATATTTCTTTAACAATGTTACATTTATTTTTTTATATTAAATATGATATTAGATATCCCTAAATAAATTAATATTTGTTATTAAGTTTATTTTTGAACAATATCTATTATTGGGATTTATGAAATTATATTCAATAATAATTAATTTATTTAAGACCAAGAAAATATAAATGAACTAATAAAATAATTATAATATTAAATCAAATTGACCAATTATATAAATTGAAAGATCTATTGTGGATCATATAAATTTCAAAAAGTATCCATTGTGGATCATAAAGCAAAAATCTTTATAAATTTAGTACATGGGAAAATAATTAAAATGCAAAATACAAAATAAAAAAAATTGATGTGACATTTTTAAGAGGAAAAATGGTAAAATTGTAAATATTACCAACTTCCTTGCTTTTATATAAGTATAGATAAGATGTGTATTTATGAATGACCTGATCTTGATTCTTGAAATTGGTCCTCTAATCTCACCATCAAAGGCTTACTCCAAAAGTGAGCAATTTTTTTAATCCCTAGAATTCACACACATTATTAACCTACATCATCATATAAGTGCACATCATTATCAATTTCATCTATACATACAAAATATGATTTATTTCTCAACAGTGATAGATGAAAAACTCCCTCAATCGATCATTGTTAGGATATTTCTGACTACATTTTGATGAGATAATGTAATATTAGATGATCTTTTAGAGTACTCTTTTCCACGTTTTATAAGTGGAGATTAGTAAGTTGTAACCTATCTTTCTAAGTTGTGTTTTGAGATGTTTTCTTATCAGAAAGATAGAGAAAACTGATGTTAGCAGGATTCTAAACTTAAAGAGATCTTGAAGACTGGTTTTCAGCATGGAAAGTCAGTAAGCTGGATTGAAGTCAGAATCAGGATTTAGAATCAGGATTCTGGCGCAAAACAGAAAGTGACTATTGCTATCATAGCGACAATCAGTAAGTCCTTCAAACCTATTTAATGTAGTACAAGGTATATACTGGTTAAAATACAAGGATTGGTTTCTGTCAATGTTACCAGTAGATAGAAGTTTGTGACGAGTCAATGAGGTGTTGCCACCTGGAAAGCGGCTCTGCAAAGTACTATAGCTAGAGTATGACGCCATTAATACGGATCAGAGTAGGACATGCTCTGAGACCCTGATTTCCCTCGATACATTTAATGCAAAGATTTGAAGATCTATTCGGATTACAGCAAGAATCATGCCTTCTTTTCAACAGGCATTTTTCCAATTTTTATATATAGAAGGTTGGAGTGACTATGAAGACTACTGAACCACTGAGCAATTTTATCTCCTAAGCTATCAATCCTTTAAGCTATTTTTCAAGCTTTCAAGTTCAGTCACTCAACCTTCAGAAGCAGTCTAATCCAAGCATTCGAGCTTTCTTGTTCAAGACTGTCTTCAAGCTGCACCAGTTGAAGAAACATACATATACTTTTAATCATTTGTTGTATGCTAGGTTGTTTTAGTTTGGTGTACTTAGTTGATAGGATTTGATCCTTGCTAAGCTTTGTAATCTTGTGTAGGCTATTTGCCCTGTGTGGGATTTAGCCTAGGAGTCGTGTGACTCTTGTAGGTGATAACTTGTTAGGAAGAGGTTTGTAAAGTTGAGACTTGTAAATCGAACTGACCTAACGAAGTTCCTCCTCTGTGAAGGAATAGAGTGGACGTAGAAGGATTACACCACATTCGAACCACTATAAGCCATAAGTGTTTATTTGTTTTTGTCTATTTGCATTGCATTGTTGCATATCTATCTTGTTGCATCTGTCATAAGTATACTGGTTAAAAGATTGTGACAAAATCATCTTTGAAAAGAAAACTGGTTTTCATAAAGAAACTCTATCTTATTTTATTCTGCTGCATACTATGATATCGAACCAGAAACCTGAATCAACATTCTGCTAGATTTCTGAATCGAGTCAGGTTACTGCATTCTCCGTATAATCAGGAACCTGTTCATAGAAAAATTTTAAAAACGCAAAATCAATAAATGTTTATTCACCCCCCTTGAACCTCTGACCACTTAGGACCAACAATCATAAACAAAAACCTCAGGATAACCTCTACGATATTTCTGTGAAAATCTGCCCCCACAATTATAGACGGACTCATTCAAGGGCGGGGGACTGGGCCCCTGAAATTTTACAAAATTACTAAGGGTATTTTCGGAATTTTACAATTTAAATTTAAAAAAATTATTAAGATCTAAATCCCATTTCAGATTTCCAGCAATCTTTTCCTCTCCAAATTTTTTGTTATCTTTTTTTTTTCGGTCAACATAAATTGTAAAAAATTTCTCATTTTTTTCTTCTCTCAATTTCTTTTCTATATAATTTCAAGGTAAAATATGATTTTTATATTCTTTTCTTACTTTCTTTTATGTGTATTATTGTTAATTTATTATGCTTGACATTATTTATGTAATTTAGTGATTACTTGGAAAATAATGATGAATAATTTTGTATTTTGTTGTTTATTTATTTTTTGATTAAATCTTTAAATATTGCCTACAAATTTTAATTATTTATTTATGTGTCCGAAAGTTCTACCAAATTATCTATTTTTTTACATTAATTTTGTCAAGTTTAGATGTAATTATGTTAGAATTTGTATTGATATTGTAACATATTGATACTCTCAGTTAAGAATTATTATATTTTTTTTATTAATTGACACGGATCCTCTTCAATTGAAATCCTGGATCTGTCACTACACACAATATTTGAACCTGCATTCCAAAAGATTTCTCCTCAAATCACTACAGGCCCTACCAACTCGTCTAGGCATAATATGCTCTACTTTGATCACCCTTATTAGAGGTGCAGAGCTCTCTACATGTTGCACGTTTTAATTGTTGCATTGTAATGACGTGAATTATATGGGAAAGTTATAGTAATGAATTTTATTTAAGAAAGAAAAAAAAAAGGAAAAAATATCCATCATCTGTCATAATTATTCGACTGAGATTCGGAAATGTGGGTAATAAAATAAATTATATTAGGACATAAATTCGATTTCTTTAAATGTAATAGGAAAAAAACAAAGAAGAAGAAGAAGAAACAATTTTAATCGTTGATACAACTTTTTTAATGCTTTTTAAATTTCAGAATATCATAAGTAATACGATCATAAAGATTTGGGGCGATCCTTATTTTAACCAACTTTATTCATCTTATTAATTTGAAGTTTTATAGCTCGTCGATTGAGATATTACTATACATAGGCTCGCCCATGATTATGATTTGTTTTTATTTATGTTATGATGATTGTGATTTGTACTTTTATCAACACTTGTATTAATTATAACATGGGATTATTAATTGATTGGATTAACTATTTCAGATAAGCATATTGTAACTCTTTTGTATGTTTATAAATCCTTCAGGAGAGGAATATGAATCAGTATTAGATGAAATTAAAGTGCAAATCACACACACACTCATACACACACACTCTCTCTCTCTCTCTCCATATATATACACACAGATATATGAATTTAATTTATATTTATTTGGGTTTAATTTAAAAAACAAAAAAGAACTTTTATGAAACTATGATTTCAACATGACGTTTCAAATTTAGAAATAAAAATATAAATCATAATGATTAATATTATTTTGCAATTCGAAATTCCAGTCAATTTATTCACATTGAATGTCATATTTTCAGTCAAACACAATAAAAATAAAATTGCATTACAGGTGTACAAAATGATATCAATCTACTCTATTATTTGTGCAACTTCAATAAAATTTTACTGAGAAAATATTAAATCACGATTCATTACTTTTTATTTTTCATTTGTTCGATAGATAAGTGTGGTAGACAACACAAACAAAATTGGTCAAACTTATGAATAAGTTTTATAAATAACCAATATTGATTTGAGTTGCAAAATAAGATTAATTTTTCTATATTTCAAAATTTTGTATTAGAAATTACAATTTTATGAAATTTCGTGGTTTATTTTGTAATAAAACATTTTATTCATCGCACCATGGACTACAGTAGAGTGTGAATTGATAAAATTAAGGGTAGGCTTTTAATGGGCAAAAATGTAATTTCGGCATGTTTGGCGTGATGAGGTTTCAGGGATGACACTATTATGGAACTAATTAATGACAGGGACTAAGTACTCAGTTTACAACGTTAATTAATCTAACCTAGGATAATGCCATTAATGATGATAAATGGTGGAATCTCGATTCTATACCATTAATTTACTATTTCGCTTTCTGCCACTTCTACTAAATTGATAAAAACGACAACTCATTCTAAAACAATTATTTGTACGTCTTACTTTATTTTAGATTCTCTGATTAAATAATTTTTATAAAGGATGTTGTACTTCATGCCATACTTCATCTACCACCGTCTAAATTATATAGCTTAATATGTTTGTCAATAAGATTGTAATAAAATATTTTTCTACAATTATTATGATTTTAAGCATGTTCATCACATTGTTAAAACATTAAATTGCTCGTCTAATGGCCTATATTCATTATATATAATATTTTCATCGATTTTATAATTAATGAAAGCATGTGAGATTTAATTTGGGAATTTCCAATACCCAAAAAGTTATTAAAAACAATAATTGCAACCCGGAATCAAGAGCTTTACTAGATAGACAAATTTTTACTGGACGAATACATTTTACATACACATATGTGAAAACTCAAAACATGTTTGAATTTTAATTTAAAAGATAAGGGACAAATTTAATAATTTGAAGTTACGAGATATCATTTTCCTTGAAATTTTATTTTGAAAGAATCAAAATACAAATATAGCAATAAAATTGTAGGATCAGGGATACTTATTTAGCTATAGACACCACACTGACAAATAAGAGTCCTCAAATTGACAAATACACATGTCAATAAAATGTTACCCTTTCTTTGAGTACACATCAAATGCATGCAACAAATAACAATATATATTGTAATTTTTGTATTTTTTATCAATTGGTAGCACCAACAATGTCCATATATATACATTAGCCAATATTTCATATTCTATTTTCATTCGTGTATCACCGTCAAAACGATATAGTTTGACAAATAATGTAATTTTGACTTGCTATCAAATAAAAGATCCAAATTGTATTTACATAGACTTACTTTCAAGTTTTCAAAGAATGTACCTATATATAAATAATCATACCCCTTGATTTCCGAGTATTATATTTATAAAAATGAATTTCAGCAGAGGCATGACTGGCGAGGCTCCATTTCCAGAGGGCACAATTCACCTGCTAGCCATTTCGAGAACCATGCATTCTATTCTTTCCTTGATTTACTCTACCACAGATACATATTTAAATATGAAGATTCATGCAAAAACAATTGGAAATTGAAGAACCCTAGAATTTAAAATTTGAAAAAGGATTTGATTGCACGTAATGCCTGGAGCTTATGATCTCTACTGCTCTTAGCTAGTCTTAGTCTTGAGCACTGAAATGAATAATGGAGGACAAATGCTGACACTTTTACCATGCTTTCTTGAAATCCCAACTTGATCAATTATTATTATTATTTTTTAAATCTGATGCAACATCAGGGTTTAATTTCATCGATAATATATATATATATTTCCCTTTTTAATAACTCAAATATTCGATCTTCTTTCGAATGGGAGAAGATTGTGCAATTTATTCACATTCATCATAAATATCATTCAGTACTTGAATGTTCATCTAATAGAGTTTGTATCTTATTAATTATTTATGTTATTCACGGTATATTATAACGTTGATGGATTTATTATTTTATTCTTAAAAAAATCTACAAAAGGAGAATATGGCCACTTTATGCAAATCTTAACTCACTAAAATTTTAAGTGATTGTGTCTATCTCAACTGATCAAGTTTCACGATATATTATTATATGTAGTTTAATTAATATATAATTACCCATTATACTATGGTGTCACACTCAACATCCATCCAAAAATTAAAGGAGAAAGGCATATTAACGTCCTTTTTTTTTTGATAATTGAGTTCTTGCATCTCATTGGTAAAACGTTTATATACAAACCAAATATTGATTTCTAATAAATAATACTGGATCAATATATATATAGATGGTATAGTGTGGTTTACTCAAATGTAAAACTATGGGTGATGCGTGAGTTTTGATTAATTTCACATAATTAAATTCACAAGAATTAATTATATTCTTCAACAAATAAGCTAAACTTGCATTTATTATCTAACGAACAACAATTATAATGGGTTTATGAGTTGGGGCACTAGAAAAGAAAGAAGAAAAAAACCATCTCATTCTCAACAAATACACCACCATTAAAGATAAGAAAGAAGATACATAGTACTAATAAAGATTGCAACATGATAACATGACAATATGGCACTTCAAACATTAGTCTTTGAAAAGAAAAAATAAATGACTTTTGACATCCACTATGGCCTCCCCATGTCTCTCTATTACAATATTGGCAGACCAATCTTTCTAAGATTAGGATTTTAATTGGGTAAGTGACTATGGCTACTCATCTTCAAACACATTATCTTACATATATTTTTGTCATAGTTAGTGTAGTGAAAATCGTTAGGTGCTAGGTTGTCATTTACTTTTCTTGTTTTAGATCATTATTCTCATTGGCCCATCAGTTTTTTTATGTAAAAGAAAAATATATTAGCTCATATAAGATAGCCCATCATTTTTTAAGGTTTCAGACCCATTTATATTTAGATGTTTAAGTTATTTTCTCCATATTAATATTAAAAATATTATCACTGCAATTCACATAAAACAAAAAAAAACAAAAAAATTAATAATAATGATTAATTTATCTCAGTGACTAAATTCTTACTTAAAAGAACAGTGAATTGGCTGTGATTTTAGTTATCATACTAATGGGCCACAGTTTAGGATGGATTCAAATAGAATGTAACATTCATGCACCTTCATAGCCCAATTAATACACGAGCAAATGTTAAGTCAAAATTAAATCAAGAGGCCCATTAGTGCTAGGCCTACTAAATCAAGAGACCCAATACTGCTAGGCCTACTAGTCATGAGACTATGAGCTCATTTAATAAGACCATATTTTCATTGTCAAATTAATATTTCATTTCTTTAAGTTTTTTTTTTTTTTTTTGGTATAAACTATTTCATTTTGAATGTATAATTTTTTTTTTATTAACGGGTAAATAATTTTCTCTATAACTCCTTATAGAGCATATACTGTTTGCTTATGATGAAAAGAAATTTATAAACCTAATTAAACATCTATAAATTCAAAGGTATATATGATTATTTTTCTGTATATAATTTGGAACCGTTTAAGTTATTCACCTACTAATTTTTTTTATTTCTTTTTCAATTTTTGAAAGTACAATCACTACAACAAAAAAAATGACTATTTGTCATGAGATTTTTGTTGAAAATGTAATATTTGCTGAAAAGCTTTTGAGATAATAATTTGGGAATAAAATATTGTCTTAAAAATCAATGTTTTTCTAACAATATTTTCTTGTTGCTAATATTTTTTTTTTTTTTTTTGGCAGTGCAATTTGCTAACAATAAAGAAATAAAATGAGGAAGATCAAATCAAACATTGAAACAAGATTGAGAAATAAGTTGGTTTGAACAAGGATATGTGGAAGTCAGTGGAACCTTGTTTGCTTGTCTTCATCAAAGAAAACATAATCAAAAATACAATTGCTAAGGGCTAACTAATAGTTCTTCATAAGGAATCTGAATTCCATAAACTCTTGATTTGGGTCCATTAATACAGTTTCCATTTAGAGATTAACATTGCTTTAAAATTCCGGAAATTAATAGTGCATTTAAGAACATTGAGAGAAATCAAATAAGATTAATTTATATTTTAAATCGTGCAATTTAATTGAGATATATATATATATATATATATATATATATATATAATATCATAATATCACAATTCACCTATAAACAGGAAACACATGGTATATATTTATAAAAATTTAAATAAGTACTAATGGAGTAGAATTCGTAAATTGGAACGTGTACAACCGATTTGAATCATCTGTTGTATTTTAATGTTTTATCTTTTATTTTATATTTTTAATATATATTATATATCAATTAATGATGATATTCATACATGTGATATATAATATTTATTTTAAAATATCAAATAAAACACACATTGAATTATCCATATTGGTGGACCACACTTGATATCTAATTAGAGCATTAGCCTTAGCCTTTCAAATTTGGACCACCTCAACACTCACCCTACACATCTGCACTGCACGCTTGAAAGTAATTTCTTACGTAGGATTAGTGCACGTGAAATATATTTGCTATAATAGAGATAAAAAGAGTTATTAAAAAAAAAAAAGGAATACTCATATACAAGTAACATTACATGAAAAATGGTCATTTACTAACATATTAGACTACAAAACTATAACAATAAAAAAATCTTTTTGTAACCACAAGTTATATACGACTGATGATCATAACTACGTAAGTGACTATTTGGGATAACGAATTTTTTGGTTTTTTTATTTTTATTTTTATTTTCGTCTCAAAAGTGGTTATTATATTGTGACCACATAAGGCCACAAAGTTTTCATTTGTTAATGTTATTTTCAGTTTTTTTTTTTAATCTATAAGATAAGAAAAGATATTACTTACCTACCTTTTATTTTAATTTTTGAGTGGCTAAAAAACATTTTCTTATATGTTTTTAAGTTAAATTAAAGAGTATTTTGTTCAGAAAAGTAGAAACTGATTAAAAAACATCTATCCTTGTAGTAGAAACATATTAGTATATGTAAATGAGCAGAAAATTAGCATCTGAAATGAAGTTTTTTTTTTTTTTTGGCAACTACAATTCTTCTATGCCACTATTTTTGTAATCTTAGAAAAAAAAAAAAAACTGTTTTCTTTTAATGAATTAATATCTGTAATGAAATAATATGATCGGAAAAACTTTTTTGGAGATTTTTTTTTTTATTTGGATGCAATGTGTGTAGATTATGATAAATTAGGGAAAGAAAATAAAAAGCACCCATAATTTATATGTGACTATACTTTGTTCTTCTTTGAAAGAGATTTTTTGATTAATTAAAGGAAAAACTACTCCTTTTTCTGTTCGAATCAATTATTTACATGGAAAAGTCTACAAGTGGTCATGCACATCAGTATTATGGTGATAGAGATGTGAAAAAGTATTAAATATAATTTGTGGAATTCCATACTATGTGATTTGATGTTCTGCTAAAAGAGTGCAAACTTCGAGACAACAACGTGCCACCTAACTCCCATTATCTAACTTGCCATGATGTTGTTCTACTATTTTTTTCCCTTCAATTGATTAATCCAATCATCTAAATTAGGAAAAAGTAGAGAGGAAAAAAGAAAAAAAAAACGCCCACAAGAATTTTTTTTTTTACATCCCCTCTCTTAAATGAAGCAAAAAAATCAGTTTATATGTGATCAAACTTATATGAATCTCACTATTTAAACGGTTTGTTATGAGCAAGGACTAAAATATCGGTATCGGCGGATATATCGATATCGGTGGATATATCGGTTTTTGCGCAAAAAATTTAAAAAATTTGAAAAAAAATTGAAAAAAATAATTTTGTACTTTATATAATATTATAAGTAACATTAATAAATAATTGAACTTAAATTTCAAATAAAAAGATATGTTAACAACAAATTTAGAGATAAACTATTATATAAATGTTGTCTCATATGATAACATGACAAATTATCATACAAAATTAATACATAACCTAATAATAGCTTGAACTCCTATAAGGTTCAAATGTATAAGATGACATGTCATCTTGAGTCAAACAATATTGATGCCACCGACAAAAAAGAAAAAAGAAAAAAAAAAGGCAGAAATTGAAAAATTGGACCGATAATATAGTTCTCGATATATCGCCGATATATCGAGATAAATTAACAGATTTGTACACAGTTTGCCCGATATTCAAAAATCGCCGATATATCGGCGATATTCCAACGAATTTTGATAGCACTAGAATTTCATATCGAATACTTCATTTTTCCGATATATCGGCGATATTTTAGTCATTGGTTATGAAGACCTAGTAGAAATTTCAATCAATATTTGAACTTTGATTTTTTGGAAAAAGAAAAGGTTGAACAGTCGTTTTGAGAAATAAGTACTCATCTTTTGTTTGTTTGTGTTTTTTCTTTCTTTCTTTTTTTTTGGTTGAATAACAGTTTTGAGAATTAAGTACTCATATTTGTTTGTTTGTGTTTATTTATTGAATAGCAGAATGGTAACTGATAGAGGAATTACGTAGTCATATCCATGATGCTTCAGCCACACCTTTCTGTTTGGTGGCAATTAATTCTCAAGTCCCACCGTAAAGAAATACTTCTTCCGTCCTGCTCAAATTTTGTACATTTTTTGTTTTCGTCCGTTCCATTCAAATTTGCACACTGCAAAAATAACAAATAAAATTTACAAAATTGTCATTTACTATTTAACATTAACACTACAAAAACAGTTTTTTCTTAACTTCCGTGCCAAAAAATAGTTTTTTCTTAACCTTCATATCCGTCTCTACGTGCAAATCTGAGCGGGATGGAGGTAGTAAATTATATGAACAGTAATGGTTATTTGATAAAAAGGCAGATATACAAGTGTGGATGTTTGTTTATTGATCAGTATGCTGTAATCGGATTGAGTTGAACCAAGTCGAATTTAATTTTTAATAATTTGAGTTTAGCTCGTTTGATATTGAGTTGAGCTTGAGCTTAACTTGTTGAATATGTTAATGGCTCAAGAACTTACTCAAGACTTCATTATCAAACTTAAATGAGTTTAATTAATATAAATTATAATTTTATTAATGCTTTAATTAGATGTTAATTATATATGATTTAATTAATTACCTATATAGTTAATATAATCTATAGTTTTATTCAAAGTAATAATCTTAATTAGATATTTCTATATTTATAGTAATATGTGAAAATAAAAAACTTATAAATGAAAAGAAAAAAACTATTAGAGTAAATATTACATTTCACAAGTTCAATAATGAACTTATAATTCATGAGTTAACAAGCTCAATGTTATGATTCATTTATTTTAGTGATCCTCGAAAAAAGGGATATTTATCAAGTCAAACTTGAAATAGATTACTAGAGGTTTGATTTATTTAAACCCAAAACTAATTATCTTATTGAGTTTTACGTCAACTGGCAAAATTAATTGAGCATTAAAGATTGAGGAACTGTGATCACGATCAGACGTGTGGGTATTAATTTGCTTGATAAATTTAACATACGGTAATTTTTCTAAATTTTTTATGATTATTATTTCATTCAATCCAAATAAATTTTATTTCTATCACTAAAATTAGTTCATAAAAAAGGGCGATTATTTTTAAATTGAAAAGGAGTAAATCTTTTATTTATGCTAAGGAATAATTAATATATATATATATATATAGAGAGAGAGAGAGAGAGTAAAACTAAGTGGCATACCACAATAGGACATCTAATTGGACTTTATGCAACTTGGCAGTATTCAATCACTAAGATTACATGAGAAAGATCTTGATTTAATGTTAGCTGTCATTGAATTGTATATAACTAACTTAATTATTATTATATTTTGAATTAATCTGTGTACAACGCACGTTGAAAAGTAAAACCAGCTTTATTTCATCTATTAGCGAAACTCTAGCTAATTATTGGTCGCAACCTTTTTCCACTTCACCATATCATAAAAGGGTTATTTTTATAATATTATTATTTAATGTTATATTTTGAGTTATGATAAAGGGTTAATTATGAAAATTTTGAATTATCTTCGGTTTCTCAATAAAATTATACCTTTTTGATGTTTGCAATGTCATACACAAAATATAAGAAAATTACCATTCAATCACAATTTTTTTTAGAACTATGTACATGGAATTTTAAAAACAAAAAACATATAATTCGATTTATCCGATAATTTTCGATAATATTTTCTTGACTTGACGTTTAGAATAGCCACATGACTAATCGCTTGCCAAAAAAACAATGTTGCTCATTACAAATTAAAAAATTAATTCACTTTAACATCAAGATTTTTTACATCTTAACATCAAATTTTGACATAAGAAGAATCACATGTGTTGAAGACAAGATGGCAAAAAATTATGCCACCGTCATGTTTGAAATATGAAATTTGGTAGTCATAAAGGATGTTTCTTCAATAAAACACTTGTCTTTCTTATTAAACTAGTCATCCAATTCGACATTCAATGTTGCAATCACAACAAACGTGTAAATAAAAAACCACTAGAAAGTCACCAAATGAATCAAATTGAAAAATATTAAACTTAATATATGAAATTGTAAGTATTAATAAACTCATGTGATAAAATTAGTTTTTCAAACTTTATACACGAATTGCAAAAAAAAAAAAAAAAAAAAAAAATCGTAATTATATTACAAAAAGAACGATACTGTTGTGGTTTTCTTTTTAATTAATGATATGAGGAAAATATGTGCATTTTAGTGGTGTTTAATATGAGATTTTAATATCGTTTATTTAATTGGATGCACCATTTTTCTATATATGTGTGATTTGTGTCTCCAAGTACTTCAAATATTATTTTCTTAATTATTTTAGAAGTTTTTGAAGTATTTTGGAGTCAAGAAAAATGATCATGGAACGAAGAGAAGCCAATTGGGCCTGATTTAATTTCCAAAGTCCAATAGAGTTAAAGAAGACAAATCCAGTGTGGAATAAAAGGAAAGAAGGCTGCTGGATGGAAAGAGGAGTGTCTTTTCTCCCAAGAAAATAACTTTCCATGTATTTGGCATAATATTTAAATCACTGTTCACGGAAGCAGGCAAAAGACGTGAGAATTGAGAGGAGAGATTAGGAGAGAGATTAGAGAGAGAAAGATTTTATTTTGTTTTCCTAGATTAATTTAGATAGAGTTTTTAATTGCTTGGATGGATTCGATTTTGAAGATGCTCGGCTAATCTTTCAATTCCGGTTAGCAGGGATGTTTGAACCCATATTTCTTTTATATTTTAATTAATCTCGTTTCCCCTTTTCGATGTTTGATTGGAATTGATTATGCTATTTGTGAATATCGTTTTCAATTGTTGATACTTAATTTGGATTGGCCATCTAGGTTAAGTAATTGATAATTGATTGCTAGAATTTTAGATCATGAATCCTAATTGTTGTGATTTAATTTTCATAAGTGGTAAACTAGAGGTCGTGTATCTCTAGGGTAGCATAATCCTAGATTATCGAATCGAGCTTGTGTATTCGGAGTCTAGTTCATCCTATCGTCTTGGTGATTAATGCATTTAATGAATTAAATCTAGAGAGCTTGTTCTAGGTTATTCAATTAAATGAGGTTAATTAGTGATCTTATCCTAATTTAACTAATCTTAAGAGACAATTCGGTTTAACAGAACTTGTTGTAGACTAGGGGTGATAATTCCATGATAATCTGAGAGAGGGGCCTTACATTGGTTAAGGCATAATTGAGATTGAGAGATAACTGAACTGAGATTGAGGGATAACTGAACTGTTAACTGGAATATTTGCATCAATTGACCTCTTACTTGATTAGTTTTCTAGGTTTGCTTTATTTAATTTTGTGGTAGATAATCAATCTCAAACCCCCCCATAATCTGTCTTTTGAATTGAAATTAGGTGGCATAGTTAATCATCACTTCTCGTGGGATCGACTCTTACTTGCCCTAGCTACTAGTTGGTTAGGATAGAGAAGAAATTTAATTAATTTTGCCGTGTTGCGCGCGCGGTCAATTAACCTATCCTATAACAAACATGAATGAGTAATTCAAAGTTATATCATAAGTACATGTTTGCGTAAAGTATTAAAGTAGAAAATAAAACACAATTTACAACAGAGAAATTCAAGTGGAAAATCTCACTTAGATCAGATGTATTATCCCTTAAGCTTTTAAAGGCAAATTATTAATTCCACGTCCTGAGGCCATGACCAATACACTTAACACCAAGAAAAAACAAAACAAAAAAAGAAGAAAAGAAAAGAAAAAAACAAATATAACTCGACGAGGACGGCAGTTCATTCGAACATGTGTACAAGAAAAGAAAGGCGGCCATGGACATAGCCATCTCCAAACACGTCTCTATCAAAATCGTGTTTATATTCACTTCTTTTAATATTGGCTTTCTTCGTTGTTGAAGATTCTTGGCCAACTGGCTACTCGACCATTTCTCCCAATCTCATTATTATCTTTATACTCCTTAATTATAAAAATAATAATAATCCAGCAAGGATAATACATACATGTATATATAATCTCAGTTAGTTGTCTGAAACATCATCATCATCTCCTTTGAATTCCACATATTGTGTGAAAATGGGTTCATCCAATCTTGCAATGATCACTCTATTCATGAGCATTCTTGTATTCTGGGGCACTGTCTCTGCTCTTCAGACAAATTACTACGCAAAGACTTGCCCTGATGTTGAGAAGCTTGTCCGACAAGCCATCACTGCCAAATTCAAACAAACCTTCGTCACCGTCCCCGCCGTCATCCGTCTCTTCTTCCATGATTGCTTCGTTTCGGTAAATATATATATATATATATAAAAGACAGTCCTATGAATAGTTAAAATTGTAGGACGTGGATTGTGGGTTGACTTGTCTGTACACAAAAGAGATCGATGATTTTTTTGATTGGGGTTTATACGATACAGGGTTGTGATGCTTCGGCAATCGTGGCATCGACTTCTAATAACAAAGCGGAGAAGGATCATCCCGACAATCTATCCTTAGCCGGAGATGGATTCGATGCGGTGATCAAAGCGAAAGCAGCCGTTGATACCAAATGCAAGAACAAGGTTTCTTGTGCCGATATTCTTGCATTGGCTACTCGCGATGTCATTGCCCTGGTTCGTGTCTCTATCTCTCTTTTTCAACTATCAGAATCGGATATGAAATACTATTTGAAACAGAGCGAATATTAATTAATATGATTGAAAATGAATGGTGTAGGCTGGTGGGCCATCATATGCGGTGGAATTGGGGAGACTGGATGGATTGAGGTCAACTGCAGCAAGTGTGGAAGGGAATTTGCCAAAACCAACTTTCAGTTTGGATCAGCTTAATGCCATGTTTGCTTCAAGAAAATTATCTCAGGATGACATGATTGCTCTCTCTGGTAATTATTTTAAACCTAGCTCCAATTTAATTCCATTACTTTATCACATTCTTAATTTGCTAAACAATAATATCGAATATATGTTAGTCAAACTACATTTGTTATTAAAAAATGAAAAACTTTACTATATGTTAATCTAATCTAATTATTCAAACTTTTTAATGAAATAAAAACAGATCACGGGTCTTACATCAGCAGTTGTATATATTTCTACGTTTTAAATAATATAATAAATAGTACTACAGTGGGTGCATTTATGCAAATGCTTGAAATTGAATTTATCCTTCACCATTCATGGGAAACCAACTTATAAGTTTCATAGATGTTACACTTGGTAGTATTTCTTCAAATTGAAATCTAATTAACGCAAAGATATATATATATATATATATATATATATATATATATATATATATATATATATATATATATATACATATATATATATATATATACAAAAACTTATATAATACGGTTTCATAAATAGCTATTTTGAGATGAAGCTTTATTATTCAATAATATGTGAATCATAGAGTGTGAATTGACTCATCTCACATAATAAGATCCGTAAGACGCATAAGACTTGGAAGATGTTTGGCTAAGCTTATTTGAAAGAGCTTATAAGCTCTTACATCTTATAAGATGTTTTTAGAGCATATAAGTTGTTTAATTTTTAGTTTAAAAACAAGTTGTTGAAGTGTTTGGATAAATAAGATGATGAAACTTATAATATGTTAGTAATAAGATTTGTATAATTTAAATGATCAAATTTAAAGGTGTTCTAAAAAAATAAGACCTTTATTTTATAAATAAGTTGAGATTCTCTTACTCTTAAAATTTTTTTTTAATTACATCTTATTTTTGAATGAAATAAGATCTCATTTTTTTAACTATCAAATACTTTGAAAAACTTATAAAGTTTTAAAACATTTTTAAAGCTCTTCTAAGGAGCTTATAAGGTCACCCAAACACCCTCTTACTCATTTTATTTTATGATTGTATATTTGTATGTAATGATTTATATATTGTTTTGGATACGCAGCATGTCACACAGTAGGATTCTCCCACTGCAGCAAATTTGCAAACCGGATCTACAATTTCACCCGTCAAAACCCGGTGGATCCGACCCTTAACAAAGAGTATGCTAAGGTATTACAAGAGAAGTGCCCAAGAAATGTGGATGAAAGGATAGCAATAGACATGGACCCAAACACGCCCAGACAATTCGATAACGTCTACTTCAAAAATCTTCAGCAAGGAAAGGGGCTCTTCACATCGGACCAAGTTCTGTACACGGATTCAAGATCCAAGAAGACTGTTGATAATTGGGCCGCAAATCCTCAGGCCTTTAATGCTGCTCTTGTTAAGGCCCTTACCAATTTGGGCCGGGTCGGAGTCAAGACTGGAAGCAATGGCAATATTCGTTTTGACTGCGGAAAATTTAATTAAGAGATATATGCACTTTTTCCTCTCTCTCTCTCTCTCTTCTTTTTTTTTTTTTTTTTTTAATCTTTTAAAGAAAAAATGTTTTTAAATATTTTTGTTTTTTTGAAGCATTATCTTTGCAACCAAGGTAATAAATGAATGTGGTCTACGGTGCTAACCTTAACTGTGGTTAGTGAATATTGGGGTTAATTTATTTGTGGCACGTGAATCACGAGGACATTAAATGGTTCTCATGATTTGATTCGATTTATTTCCAAGTTGTTCAAGAAAAGAAGTATTTTGTGGTTGATTGTATTTGCGCAGACTTTTATTTTATCGATTTCCAATACCGATTTTATTTATTTATTTATATTTTGAGGGAACATTGTTATTCGCCTAAAAATTCTTCAAGTATTTCAAGTTTTTAATCTTATTATACTATCATTTAATAGTTTAAGTTTTAGATGATCATGTGGTCATTTAACATCCTATTAGAAATCAGATCAAGTGAAGTGATACTATATTTAAATTGTCTCTTTACATGTAAATGTTGAAAATATTATTGATATATGTATAAATGATACTCTTCTAGGGATGTAATTGTAAATAAGCTAAGGCAAGCTTAAAAAAACTGTATATTGTGTTTTTATCTTTTATTATGATGAGAATGAGATATTATCTATCACAAAACACATATGAGTATTTTACTCAAAAGTTAAATCACAACAACGAAAATCCGTAAATGCATAAAAACAAGAGAGAAAATACTATTTTCTTCATATTAGAGTTTGAATATTCTTTTTGCATACAATGATGTGGTCTCCTTTCCAAAAATGACTAAACTTGTGACCGTGCGTGGTTACGGGATAAAATTATTAATTTTTTTCCTAACCTAACCAACTAGTAGTTAGGGCAAGTAAGGGTCGATCCCACGAAAAGTGATGATTAACTGTACCATCTACGTAAATTATTAATTTTTTTCCTAGCCTAACCAACCTGTAGCTAGGGCAAGTAAGGATCGATCCCACGAGAAGTGATGATTAACTATACCACCTATGTTCAATTCAATCAAATAACAAATTATGGGGGTTTTTGAGATTGATTAACTACCACTAAATTAAATTAAATAAACCTAGAAAGTAAATTAAACAAGAAATCAATAGATGCAAATATTTCAGTTAACAATTCAATTATCCCCCGATATCAATTATTCTCTAATCAATGTATTACCCTCTCTTAGCTTATCATGAAATTATCACCCTTAGTCTAACAACAAGCTCTGTTAAACCGAATCGTCTCTTAAGATTAGTTAAATTAGGATAAGATCTCTAATTAACCTTATTTAATTTGAATAACCTAGAATAAGCTCTCTAGATTGAATTCATCAAATGCATTAATCACCAAGACGATAGGACGAACTAGACTCCAAATACACAAGCTCGATTCGATAATCTAGGATTATGTTACCCTAGAGATGCACGACCTCTAGTTTACCACTTATGAAAATTAAACCACAATGATTAGGATTCATGATTTAAGATTCTAACAATCAATTATCAAACACTTAATCTAGGTGAACCAATCCAAATCAAGCAATAATAATTGAAAACATTATGCACAAATAACATAATCAATTCCAATCAAATATCGAGAGGGAAATACAGAATTAATTAGAAAATAAATAGATATACGAGTTCAAACATCCCTGCTAACCGAAATTGAAAAATTAGCCAAGCATCTTCGAAATTGAATCCACCAAAATAATTGAGAACTCCATCCAAATTAATCTAAGAAAAATAAATATTCTCACTCTAACTTTCTCTCTCTAAAATCTAATCTCTCTCTCTAAAAATTCCCCTTTCTTCCGGCCCTTAAGCATTTGGAATGGGCTTTTTGAATGGACCTTCTTTTATAATTCATTTCTGTTAAATTCTTGGTCCGAGTAATTCCATGTCTCGTTCCACTTGCTTTCATTGTCTCCAAAAATTCTCCAAATCTCCTAAAAAAATTGAGAAAATTATATATAAAGTATTTGGAGACCAAAAACACATATAGGTATAAAAACGGTGCATTCAAGTATCTAAAAGATTATAAAATCACAAATATATCCACAATAAAATGCATTTATTTTCTACCTATCAACTTATCTTAAAAATTACAATTTTAAGCTATTTATACCTATTTTCTACGATAAAAGGTAAAGAAAATAAATTTTCTTCATTAAGAAAACTCTAATTACATAAGATGCATGGTCACCTAAGCTGTGCCTTTTAACTACATTTCTTTAAAACGAGACTTGGGTCACTTCGGGAAGAGCTGTTATCTTCAATTTTGCTACATACCCTACCTTCCTTTAGTGTTAAAGAACTTGATTCCTAACTTGAAAACATCCACGTTATGTTGTAATAGTTGAATTACCACACATGGATTTTCAAATATTAATTTGATAGAGAATTCTTATTAAAAAAAAATTGAAAATTATTAAATAAATAAAATAAAAAATGTTACAATTTTAGAAAAGATTATTGAATCAGAACTAGATTAGACAGTTGACCACGCCTATTGTTTGTTTGAGTAGAAATTTGCCAGCAACCATCATTATTCCATTTTGGTGTTTTATCTCTTATTTCAAATTAATCACCACACATTATATAAAGATGATGTTATTAATTTAAACATAACTGTGAATTATAAATAATTGAATGTAAATGAAACATCAAATTAAAAATAGACGATTCAATTCGGAAAATTTTACAAATTATTAAATGATCATTTCTCGTCCCACAATGCAAGTCGTGGCACATTCACATCACACAGATACGAACAAGAGTTTCACATCGGCGGATAAATCACGTTCAAACCACATCCTTTGTCGCCTCCTAAGACCTCTTTATTTCCTGTTTTACCCTTTTGAATTTTCAAAACCACATTGAAAAGCCAAAATTAACTATGGGCAGTAGGGTTCAAATCAAATACTTAAATATAACACAAACTAAAAAATTATTATATTCTGTCGAATAAAGTAATTATGAAATTGATAGCAGAACAAATAAGTATGTTCAAATATTAAATTGTGAAGTCAACAGTTTATAAACATGGCCATATTTTTATAACCATTGTTTTTATAACCATTGATAAAGTTTATAAGAAAAGCATACTGCAATTAAGATGCTTCACGCAAACTGGGTAGGTATTAGTATTTTAGACTACCTACCACTTTAAATTATCCCGAAACGACAATCTCATCCAAGTGATTGAAAAAGAAAAAAAAAAAAAGTCGAAAAGCATTAATCACGAAGAGGAGGATGAGAACATACAACCAATCACCAAATCTTTTATGGACATCAACTTATGGGGTGAGCAATTGGTCGGTTCGTTTGAAAACCGAACTGAATCGACAAAAATCAAAAATTGAATTTTTCAGATTTTTATAATCGAATCGAACTGAACCAAAGTTGCATTCTCAAACGAACCGAACCGAACCGAAATTTTTCGATTCGATTCAGTTCGATTCTCGGCTTTTCAAGTTGGAAATTTTATTAATTAAAAATTCCTATTTAAAAAAAATGGATTGAAAAGGTTTTAAAAAAAAATCAAACATTTTAGTGACTCCATATTAAACAAAACAAACATAACTTGTTAAACAATGAGATTACGAACCAAAAGAAAACACATACATATTAAAATTGTTAATTATTAAAACCAAACATTAACATATTAAAAATGAATTAAAATCATTTCAAACAAAATACTTTAGTTTGGAAGTGCATAAAAATTTCAATTTTTTTAGTCTAATTCATATAATATATTATACAAAATATATAAAATAAAATAAAATCCTAAAGAAGAATAAATTGTTGGTTTGGTTTGGTTAACCGATTTTTTTTCAAAACAAAACCAAACTGAAATGAATTTTTAGTTGGTTTCTAATTTCTCGACCGAACCGAACTGTATTACTCCCTCCGTCCCGCTCAAATTTGCACTTAGGGACGGGCACAGAGGTTAAGAAAAAGCTGTTTTTGGGCACGGAAGTTAAGAAAAATTGTTTTTGTAGTGTTAATGTTGAATAGTAAAGGACAATTTTGTAAATTTTATTTACTATTTTTAGAGTGTGCAAATCTAAATGGGACGGACGAAAATGGAAAGTGTGTAAATTTGAACGGGA
This sequence comes from Scutellaria galericulata, assembly GCA_946896805.1. Taxonomy (NCBI): domain Eukaryota; kingdom Viridiplantae; phylum Streptophyta; class Magnoliopsida; order Lamiales; family Lamiaceae; genus Scutellaria; species Scutellaria galericulata. Next base: position 15,065,362 of record OX335794.1, read on the forward strand.
CGGAGGGAGTAGTATATAAAACCTGTCATGCCCTGTTTTTATACTTTTAAAAAAAAAATAAATATCAAAGTTAACATGTTGGCGTGTAGGAAAAGAAAGAGGAAGGGAAAGAAAGCATATACTTAAGAGATATAAATACGACATACGAGTCAAGATTTACAATGATATTAAAAGAAACAAGGTCTTCGATAAAATAGTTTAGGAATACAACCATTACACTCTAGCAAACCATCGACGACAAGCCGGAAGAAAGCATTCAAAACCTTGCAGCAAGACATTACAGGATCCATCAAAAGATACAACAGTTTTACAAAATATATAAGTAGTTATAAGGTATTGTTCGACATCTATTTTCAAACTAAATCAGAAGAGACACTGGATACGGCACCCCTCTCGCTACGTGTCTTAATTTTCATCGTTTCTTGTAGTATGAGTACAGATGGGGATGCATGCGTTTGAATACACTCGTGGAAGTAATTTCCATATTCAAATTATATCGGTAGTTAAACGGATTAAAACATCTAAATCAACACAAGTAAACACAACACTTAAAATGCATTGCACATAACCTCTTCAGGCACGGGTATGTCTCGTCTTACCCCGCCATCGCCGCCGCTGCAAACCACCGCCGGCGACACCATGTCGCCGGCTAACACCACGCACGCATACCAGCACGGCGGCGCTGCAGCGCCACCCACCCCAAAACACACAGAAACGCACACACACACAGATACCACAGCCGACGACCACCGCGTCGTCGGCAACACCAACACCACGATCGAGCGGCGACGGCGACAGAAGCTCGGTGAAGGAGAGAGAGAGGGGGGAATAAGGGAGAGAGAGAGACAGAGAGCGAGAGAGAGAGAGAGAGAAAAGGCAGTCGCTTCGTCGGCCGATTTCCGGCGACGACGACCAAGATTCGACAAGCCGAGCCCGGATTCACGATGGACTCGGCGTGGGCTTCAATTTGAGGTAGGAACCGACCCGAAACGGAAAGGAATCGGAGAACATAAGAGGAGAGAGAAAAAGAGAGGGGAGAGAGGGTTTTGCCGGTTTTCTCCGGCCGATCTACGACGGCTCCGGCGGCGGAAGGGAGATCCGAGCCCGGAATCGGAACGGGCTCGGTGAGAGCTTTGTTCGATGTGAGAAAGGGCGAAAAAGGGGAGGAGGTGGCCGGCTCCGGCAGCGGCGCCACCTCCGTTACGGCAGTGCTCCGGCTACTGGTCACCGAAAAATCAGAGAGAGAGGAGAGAGTAAAACTTCTTTTTACTAATTTTTAGCAAAGATGAGTAAAATGTTCTCAACCCATGTGTTTTATCCAAGCATGAAAATATCGTGAAATATCGCGAATATATCACGGATATGGATATTGCGATATGGATATTGGGTGTTAATGTATTTCTTTCCGGGTATCGCGGATATATCACAAAATATCGTAAATTATCGCTATCGATATCGATATCAGTTCAGTGTAGTACAAAATTGGATGGAAATCGGAAAATATCGCGGATATATCGTAAATTATCGCATATATATCAAAATTCGCGATTTTGATTCAAAAAAATTGAAACATGTGATTTTTTTTTTACTTTGTATTATGTATTTGTTTTGATAGTAGAAAAAATATATTCTCTTATCACATCAATCTTTCTTTTTTTCATTTTAGTTGATAAAAATAAGATTTTATTAGTATATTGTAAATTGATATGCTTAATTGGGCTAATCATGTATATGTTGAGTGAAGCATTAATAGTTAACTTTTAGAAATTTATTATAAAATAATAATTTTACAATTAATTATGTTAAGGTCATAATGACGCTTTTTAAATAAGTGTACTTATTCAAAAAAATTACTTAAAATTTTAGAAAAATGTTTTGCATTTTCCTTAATTTAAAAAGGTTTTTGTAAAAAATTTCTTATGTTAAAATAATTGTTAACAATTTTTTTTGAAACTATATTGATAAAAAGAAAATCTTTACAACTCTGACCATATTAAAATTTATATATATATATGTCTTGTCTTGATATCTTTGAATTTAAGAAATATAAGAAAGTTGACAACACACGTCATTGGGTAATTGAAAATCTGAAAAAAAAATTGTTTGATAATTGAAAACATGACTTTTATATATCAGGGCATAAAATATTGAATTAAAATATAATTCAAAACATGCATCATAGCATATATAAATCTAACCAACATCTTATAAAATTGAAAATATATTTGGTGCTACACAAATATAACATTAGCTAGAGACTACAATTTGGGGCTTACTAATTTTAATTAAATTTTATAAATTGTGGCTTAATTACTTCCAATTAAGTCTTACATTGAAGCTACAATTGAAATCATGACTTTTATATAATAAGACTTAAAACATTGAATTAAAATATAATAGGAAACATGCATCTTAGTATAATCCAACGTCATATAAAATTGAAAATATACAGTATTTGGATAATTTGCAACCACTCATAGACACTGCACAAATATAACACTAGTTAGGGACTATAATTTGGGCTTACTTTGAATTAAATTTTATAAATTGTGGCTTAATTACTTCCAATTAAGTTTTACATTGAGGCTACAATTAGGGAATTCTGAGATGTGAAGAAATGTTTATATATGTTTGTTCCAACATTAATCGAAATGTTATAATTTGAGATTTCAAATTTCAAAAATCAAAGAGATCAAGAAACTTATGAATGACATGTGCATAACTATATCCATGAGTACTCTAATGTGATGAGTTGGTATCAGTACTGTCTGGACAAAGATGACATTCCATCTACTATGTTTGAACCTCATAGGTCATATTTTTTGTTCTAGTGTATTGTATCATGTAATTTTAGTAATTTTGTATTGTATTATGTAATATATTGTCAGTTTTTTACTATTCTGTACAATATTTATAAAGTTTATTATCTATATGTTAGTTTTAAATATATTATTTTATTGTGATTTTGAGTGGAATATATGTGTAATGATGTGTTAAAATAATCCCTAAAATTTCATATTAAATTTCCAAAAATTTAATAAGATATCCGTCACTTTTTCAAAAAATTTGCGATATCGATATATCCATGGATATATCCGTAAAATTAAGGTTGCGATATCACTTGCGATATCGATATTTTCATCCTTGGTTTTATCCACATTTTCACTTTTATTGACTTGGGCCTATCTTGGACCTTGGAACTCCGATCGGCCCGATTCTCGTTTCATACTCTTTGTTTTTCGTTTGCGATCGTTCTCATGACATGCATTCTACGTTTTTCAATTCAAGCAAACTTTCAATAATTATAACATAGGCGTTCCAAACTAATTACGTTTATGATAAACATTAATCAAATATACGATAAATTATTTTATGCATTATTTCGATTAATCTGAAACGCACAATTAAATAAATCACATAATTATGGTTAAATTATTTAATCGTCAAATTATGCGTCGTTTTTCCTAGGCGCTACATCCCGAACCAAATTGATCGGTTCGGTTTGGATTTGCTCACCCCTATCAACTTCGACCAAAAATAAAGATAGAAAATTTCTTTTGTACCCACTTTTATTTTAATGATTGTTTAATCTAAATAAGCAAAAAATACGACACATGCATTAAAACTTTAAATTTTGGATAAAAAAAAAAAAATCACATCAGCAGTTACTGGTTACATACAGTCTCTAGTGAGACATTTTTATCAATTTTTTTAAAGTTACAAGATTTTTTTGGAACTCAAATAATTAGTGAATATTTTCATAATTCGTGTAAAATAACTCACAGTTTTACTATTTTTTTTCAAAATCTATATATATAAAATAGTAAAATAGTGAGAAAAAAATGTGTAGTTTTCCCCTCCAAAACAACTTACTTAAAATAGAAACTGGGATAAAAAAAAAATTATGATTTCCTTCATAAAGATTATATAAAAAATTACAAATATGATTATTTGTAAAAAAATAGTTAGATTATTTATATGATAAAAATTATACAATCAAATTACAAATAATAAAATTAAGAAAATCAGATTATCTAAGAGAAAAATGAATATGTTCTTATAAGGTTTGCTTAAACAAATCATTTTACTTTATTAATATTTTAGTATCTTAAATATAATATATATTTATATATATATGTATATATATATATATATATATATATGTATATATTGATGTAGGTGGACCGTTGGAGTTGGGCAAGGGTATGACGTTTGCTTACACAAATCATGAGTTAAAAAATTGTGTTTTAAGTTAAAATTATATATGCAAAATAAAAACACAACACTAAAAATCTAAATTAGAAAATTAATAAAAACAATTAAAATAAAAATAGGTTATTTTAGAAAAAACCACTAACAAATTTTGATATAATGATTTGGTCCATCTCCTTTGGTTCAAGTGGATAGAATAGAATGGTAAGTTTAATTTTCATTAATTTTGTTTTAATAGATAGTAATTATTTTTAATAATTATGCTACTATGTAATATTAATGAACAATAAGCTTCTTTTTTCAATATTAAATTTAATATAGTATGATTTTTATGTAATTAATGAATATAAACAATTGGTCAAATTTGTCACTTTAGCCATCTCATATTTTGAATATAATTAACAATAAAAGTAAAGAAATAAATATCATTAATAATAATATAAATAACTAAATCAAAATTAATATTAAAAAAATGAATTCAAATAAACAAAAGTAAAAAGGAAACCTAAGTACCAACGTTAATATTAATTACAATAAAATAAATAATTGACATTGTAAAAATATTTAATTGAAAATAAATAAATAAAACAAATAAAGAAATATGTGTTAGTGTAGAAAATATACTTGAATGAAGTTTCTGCAATTGCAAGAAATCCCCCGTAAGAGATTTAATATTTTAATATAGTAAAAATGGGTAAATATGTCATTTTTTAGCAAAAAATTGAAAGAAAAAAAAAACACATGATGAGTGCGTGTCATAGCATTTCCGTTAACATTAAAGGAATTGGGGATTTCTGGCTATATTTAGAAAACATAAAAGGGTTTCGTGCAATTTTTAAAATACAAGGGGATCTCACGTTGATTTTTCAAACCATAAAGAAATTTCACGTAATTATCCCCCAAAATTTATATGACAAATCGTGAAACGCACGGATATTTAATATGACTTTTGCCAAGGAAAAGCCCAATTATAGAGACTCCAATTTCCAATAGGCCCAATAAGAATTAATGAAATCAAGCTCAAACACACATGCAATATTGTCCATTAGTTTTTTTTTTTTAATTCTCAAATTATAATCATTTTTTTATAAGTAGGGTATCATTTCTTTAAGATAATCTTACTTAAAATTCATGAAATTTGTTCAAGTGACTTTTTGAAAATACCATATTTTGACATTTATGATTTAATAAATAAAAATGGTGCAAAAGAAAATTTGTGGGCAAAAAATAAATTGAACTATCTTTGTGAAATGAAGGAAGAATACGACTAGTATTTAACAAAAGGACCAAAAAAAAAAAAAAAAAAGAAAGAAAGAGAAAATTTAACCACCTACATATCTCAATTTGCATAATGTTTTAAATTCAAATGTCTTTTTTTATCGGAGTTTAAACCCACTTGAAATATGGATGAAGATTGTTGGTGGTGACTGGTAAGGACCAATTTGCAAATTTATATCCTATACTTGAGCTTGGGCTTGCATATATTCTTATTGGGCTAGTTGGGAATTGGGCTTTTCCAGGCAGTCTAAGACTAACTAAAAACTTGACTGTTGTGCATTTTAATTTTCAAGCATTCTGCCAATTTGATAGACAAGAACAGAAATTCAAGACAAAGCATGCTCGTATAGAATAAGTTTGTATGAATGTCGTCGTTTTGGCACCTCTCATAAGTTTGTTGTATACTTTTGTATTCAAATTTGACAGCCCTAAAGTGTATAGTCACATATAATCGTGCATGTAGACATGCACAACTATAAGTGATATTTTTGAATAAACTAATATCAATTCGAAGATGTTTTTTATACTCAATGCTGCGTAATTAAAATGACACTTTTATGAAATTCTCATTTGTTTTGGCCATCTAATTGATATTGGTTTTCATTTTTATAACTCAACAATAGTTCCAAGTTACCAACTGATGATCTTGCAGCTCTTTTACTTTCTCAATTGATAAAATTATGTTAAAAGGCGGATTCACTAAAGTCAAGGTATTAATAAGGTCACAGAACGGATTTCTCAATATGATGAATTGTAGCATGGTGCCACCTTATGTACAATTTTAATGGCTTTCTCTAATTGGTCATAATGAGAACACAAATTTATGCATGATTCAGTATGTGGCTTTATCAATCCACAAGATCTTCTAACAAGATATAATAAATTAAAGAGTTATTTATTTCATAACTAGTCGCATGTGGTTCTAAAAGTCCATCAGGCTTCATAACTCAATAATGATAATACTACAAAATGCTTCTTCGAAAACCCATTTTAAATGGACACATGATATTATTAATTTGTGAAGATATTATGTGTTTGATGATTATTAATTTTTCAATCAACTTTTACAATAAGTAACATTTCTAAATCCAACAATCATAAATTTGGTCCCAAACTAAGGGAATATGAGAAATATAGTTATATTGATATTCAAAATTACAATTAAGTCATGCAACGTTGTATTATAATTTTATAAATGAGGATAAGTATCATCAAAGATAAGATAATTTTGCACAGAAGGTTTGACAATTTTTCTAACACCATTCAATCTTACCAACATATAGAACCCCTTCATCCAAAACTCCTTTTATTATTGAATCATGTAGGTATAACTATGTCCACGCATACAGGACAATTAAAAATCCTTAATTTCTAATACTCATGTAATTAACTAACATATGTGAAATTTCAATGAATTCAACATCTTTCTAAGAAATTATCCTCAATTTTTAGTGTTTTATAGCTACATGATCACCTAATCGCCATTCTAGATTTGAACATGACTATTTTGCAATTTAACACTTTTAAAAAGTCCGTTTTGCATAAATAATTCTGTAGCTTGCAATATGATTTTATGAACATTAGAATATTGTGAGACTGCACTTGTACTAAACACTTATTTAGATGCATTTATTAAAAAAAAAACATTGCGTTAAAAATGGATTTTCATATCAAAAATACTTCCGAACATGCACAAAGTCTTGTCAAGGCCTAAAACTAATATTTAATTTATAACCATGTGAGCAAAACTTAAACTTGTAATTAACGAAGAATAGTTTACACATGTATTGTGATCTTAATTTATTACAAAATATATAATATATGTCTATACATTTCATTTTATTTGTGAATGCTACTTATATACCCATAAATTATTGTAAAAAATTGGGTGTCTATTGATAATCATAACATTAAAACTAAAATACAATAGAGGATTAAAACTGAGTTTAAATGTATTTGTATGTATTGAGTTTTAAAAAAACTTAATTAATGCATACTATAAATCAATCCAAATAAATACGTCTGCCTTATTCCTGAGTCTACTATCATCATTAACATTTAACTAGCTACAATAATTCCCCAAGGTAATTGCCACCAACAAATTGAAACGACGAATATCATTGATCAATTAACAAAATTCAAACAGACAAAAAAATTGGAATCAACATATGTTTTTAATTAAGAATTTAGCGCTCAAAATCAAGAAACACCTGATCTGCACTTTCAAGCACATGGTATAAACGTAAAGTACTATTGACTCTCAATATATACACATCAAACCTTTTTCAAGTTCTAAACATGCATTATATGAAATCTCAAAAATAGTAATAAAGATGCAATCGTGCTTCCTAAAATTATCCTAAAAAGATAACATTTGTACTACTTACTTATAAGGCCTTGATTGGACATAAGCTATAATACAAGACAATGCATGCATAAATACCCATGATCCAGTGAATATATGCAACAATATTTCTACCACAAAGATCAAGCAAATGTCATAAAAAAAACAATGAATGAAGCAAGAGCAATCAAGATTAATTATTCATACAACTAATTAAACATTTAAACTACGCATCTTGGTACATTTGAAGAAGCTGAAAATTAAAAGTGCCATATTTTTGTAATTAAACAGATTAATAAGAAATTAATGAAGGCAAAAATGATGATATAATATATGAGGAAAACAATCAAAGAGTACATATCCAAGCAGTAGCAAAAACCACATTATGGCCTTTCCACGTAAGCACAAGATCATCTTCTTCCTTCTTAAGCCCCCAACCAGCAGCATGCTCATCCAACATGTTCTTCACTTCCATTGTCGCATCTTCACTGAAACTAATTCCTCTAAAGCTCGCGTTTCTCATTCTCTGCACCCATTTACTCTTCGTCTCCAACCTCTCCACTCTCTGAACACCTTCATGCGAGATCACGTTTTCGATCTTCCAACAAATGTCCGCCTCGTACCACTGTCTCTGGCTGCTCCCCCGTGGGAGAAACGTGTCCACCGTGTCATACGGAATCCATAGATAGTTGTAAGCCGATCTTAATCTGCTCACCACATTGCTCGACGTGAAGTCGGCGTCTTCGTCCACCAACACCACCACTGTCGGATTCAAACTGCGTAGTGATTTGAGGAACATGGTGCGAAGTGAAGGGGTTTGATCTAATGATGAAGTTTCTTCTGGTATGTAATGGAGCATCATGTGGCAGTTAATCACCAGCGCTTCGCCGTTTTCGGAGCGTAATAAATGCTGCATTCTCAGATGATCGATCAGTGAGGAGAAGCCATTAGAAGTGGTCGATGGAATGACTGTGAACTCCATTGCTACATTACGAGACCTCGCGAAGTTGACCAATTTGGAGCCCAATTCCTCGTAGGAGAGATCCAGCATCGGAGGGTAGTCTTCCATGGCGCCGGCGACGGTGAGTTTAACCAGCGGCGGGCCTTCGAGGCGGGTGGCGATGGAGTCGATGAGGGTTGGGATTTGCATGCAGTGGGTCAGGCTTAGATCGACGATATGGACGATGGAGTAGCCTTCGACGGCTTCGAGCACGGCGGCATTAGCGGCGGTGAAGCCGAAGCGGTGCCAGGGGGTGAGGTCGACGAAGGAGGCGAGCTGGATGATGGAGAATTTGTGGTTGTTCATGGAGGGGTCCTTGGCGTGGACGTTGGCCATGGCGGTGAGGAGCTTGCAGTTGCCGCTCTTGGCGGCGCGTGCAATGAGGGCGCGGAGGAAGCCGCAGGTGAGGCGCTGGTTGGAGTCGCCGTCGGGGGGCGCGATGTTGTTGAGGACCCAGAGGAGTTGCTGGGCCAGGGTTGCGTCGTTGCTCTCGATGGCGTTGGCGCAGTGCACCAGCAGCTGCTCCATGCAATTGGCGTCGCCGAAGGAGCCCAGTGAGGGCTTCGAAGTGGGGCAACCGGGCCAGGGACGGGCCCGAAAGGTTTGGGAGGGTTTGTTCATGGGAAGATTGGGGAAAGGGGGGAAAGATGACTCAGAGAATTGCATCATGGGATACGAGAGAAGATGGAAGGGGGAATTATTGAATTAATAAAAGGAAAAGGGACAGAAGGGAAAGAAAGGGACTAGACTAGTAGTGGTACCTGGTCATTGGGAAACGATCCTCTTTCTCTCTCTCCTTGTTCTTCTACTCCAAGAGAAATAGACTCTTCATCTTTTTGGGTTCCGATTATTCCTTTTTACATGCACACAAAAGGGACCGATGAGTGCCAAAATCTGTACAAATCTTGGGCTACTGTCAAATTAGGCAAAATAGGGCGTTGTAGAGCGCAGAATATATATGAGAAGCTGAGAGAGATGTGGAATGGAGGAAGATGGTGGGAGCTGAGGTGGCCGGCGAGGGATGTTTGTCCACATCTGGGAGTTGGATTTTGTCATCTAACAGTGTAAGAGTGATATAGCAGTTTTGCTTTGGCCTACTCACGGGCTATATCTATACCATCATCATTAACTAATCATTTTCTGCCTCATTATTTCTCTTTTCTTTTCCTTATTCAGTTATAAGGCCAAGTTTTTAAGTTGTTAGGGCACCAGCATTTGGTAATTTATAAGAATATATTATAATAATGAAACAAAAAGGTAAAAAGAAAAAAATAATGATTTATAGTTGTTTATTGCGCCGTGCAGAAGGTGGTCTTTCTCTCTCCTCTAAGAACATTAATGCAGGAGAATACTGACAAACTACTAAAACATCCATTGTTTACTTTATCATTTAAAAATTATTTTTTTATTTAAAAATATTCCTGGAATGAATGAATGCAGTTGCTCTTATATAGTTAAACTAAAAAAAATAAAAAAAAAATTCAGCCATGAAATATCTTTAATGAGAGTTCTCTAAAACATAAAAGAAAAATGAATGCCCGAATGAAACATGGTTGCTTCTTGTGAAGGCTCATGTGACACAAACCATTACCTAATTACAATCTACATCTCATATAGTGTATCATAATTTGTGTGGAACATGGATCGTGATCATGTAACACAACCCATGATTCATGAAATGATCACTTATGTTAACTATGATTAGTGACATCCATTCCTTTGTAATTGAGGGTCTATCTACATTTCATTAAGGTTATGTTTGAATTGAGTGATTTAAGCCTAAAGGAAGAATTTTAGATTTATGTTATTAAATTCACTTGTGATGTAAGGATTCATATGAATTTGAAATTCATGATTTTCATTTTTGAGCGACTTTAGTGGATTTTAGATGCACTCTAATTTAATTAGATTTGAAATACATATATTTCAATTTTTATATGCAAAATCACTCAATTCAAACACAACCTTTAAGAGTACTGCTATTAAAACTTTTTTTTTTTGTTAGAAAAAAAAAGTCTTAAAATGCGCCAACTAAAAATCTTTTATAATTTTATATGCTAGTTGTAGCCATTCGCACTGAGGTATTATATATATTTCAATTGTTAAGGATTAAGTGGGGACAAACAAAATACTCCTCAACATAACATTAATACTTTTGTTAGTTAGGATGTGTTGGTGCATGGTTGTGTTAGGTTTTTAAGGTGGGTGATTTTGGGCATCTTCGATTCCAATTAAACTTTAACTCGATCCAAGTAATAAAATTCAGAAATTGACTTGAATTAAATGATTTAATTTTTCGAGTTCAATCCTAATCGATCTGATTCAATAATTAATACTTAAAAAAGAGAGAGAGAGAGATAGAATTTGTTGCGACGTTTTTACTTGAATGGTTAAATTCTTTTTCATTAGTCCAAGTAGCTCAACATAATTACACCCATATTGATGATATTATTTTCTTCAATTTTCTGATTTACTTATTTCAGTTGCATTAATTTTACTCGTAGTATATGCCTATTACGTCTTAATTTTAAAAAGTAATTTATTGATATAAATTAAAATTGTAAATATAAAAGAAATATGAAATAAACGAGAGTGGATATTCAGGACACTGTTTTATGTGTGTGCTTGTTGTTTTAGAATCTGAATTAGTTATGTGGGTTAAAATTAAAAAAAAAAAAAGATTATAAATTGTGGTTAGGGAAAATAGTGGATGGTATAAAGTAAATAATAAAAAAAAGGAATATATGGAAGAATGAAAGCGATGAACATATATATAAAAAGGAGTAGCATGTTAGGTGATCGTAATCAAGGGGCCCACAAGGATTGAAGGAGCAACCATAAGATTTGTTCAGGCATAAATGAAAACAAAGGAATGGGTCATTTTCCAACCCTATATATAACGATAGGAGATGAGCCTATTTCACCCTTTCCAACTTTATTCCATCTCACCCCTTTTCCTCATCACTAATTACGGGATTATACAATTATGAATTTCGATTTTTTCTCAAAAAGATGTAACATTAAATATAATAATACATCTCATATACTCCATTACAAATTTTCTTATTGAGGTTCGAGGCAATTGAACCCGCGTGCGTAGGCAAACCATGATAATTTCCTATTCTTGTTTTTTTTTTTTCTATTTTTTAATATTTTTTATTTTATGAAATTTGGATGCGATTGTCTTAAATTACTCATTTCATAAGTACAGAGTCCTAGACCAATTTGTCTCAATTCAGTTGTCTCATTTATATACCACATCAAAACTACGTAGTTTTGAATAAATAATTTTTTTTCAATTGAACAATTAATTCTAACTGTTTTTATTTTTATAGCAATATAACGTGGATTTGGGATGTACACGAAGAAATAAGAATTAGGGTACAGAAAATCTGATTTGCATTTCACTAAAAGAGTTTGCGCAATGATATGTTTAAATTTAAACTCACTAACTTAAATTCATGAGACTATTTTACTAATGACTTATTATATATTTGAATTTTTAAATCAGATTAAAGAAGAAACACCAGAAGCCTTTTGCCGTTTGTTATATGCGTAGTTAATATAAAAACTATATTTATTATTATAAGGTGTGTCAAAATTCCACTTTAAAAAAGGTTTTCATTGAAAAATTAAGTGTTAATTAAAAGAATGTATGCTTGATAAAGGATAATTGCGTATTCAAATGCAATTTGACGAAATCATGTCAAGACAAAATATCATACGTAATACTAATGTGTTTAGCTTTTCCAGATTAAAATTATCATTCATGTTTCCAAACTTATGAAAAATATTATACTCCAGGCTAATACTTGGCATTGTGCCATCTATATTATATTATTATTTCTATATTCTAATTCAATTATTAAGGAAAAAACCATTGTGAGGCCGTTTTAAAAATCACAATTTGTGAGATGAAGTGTTATTTAATTCGAATCTTCTAAATGTGATATTGAAAGTGTTTGAGTGAGCTTATAAGCTTTTCAATAGTGTTTGACAAAGATTTAATAATAATATCTCATTTTATAATAAAATAAGATGCTAGAAATTTATAAATTCTTTTTTAAAAGTTGGAGGATCCCAACTTCTAAAATAAATATTTTTTTTTTAAACACCTTCAAATTAATTTGATCATTGAAATTACACAAATGTTTATTAACATTTTTTAAGCTCCACCATTGTATTTATCCAAATACTTCAACAACTTATTTTTAAACTAAAATTAAACATCTTATGAGCTATAAAAACATATTATAAGATGTTAGAACTTATAAACCTCTTTTCAAATAAGCTTTGCCAAAACCCCCTTTTCATCTCATAGATTTATATCATTAGTTGTATCTCATGAAAAAATGTCTCAATTATTGAGTCATGACAATTAAAAAATGTAACAGGACCACGCAGACATGCACACGCACGTACATATAATGTTTATATATATATATATATATATATATATATATATATATATATATATATATATATATATATCGATCCAACAGTTTTGTGTGTGTCACATATTGATTGAGAGAGAGAGAGAGAGAGGAAATGAACCCCACATGATAAATATCGAGAGAGAGAGAGAGATGTATAAAAAGGGTTATCCAGTAGGAATGAATAGTTGATATCCACAAGAAAAAGGAAAGAAACCTGGCATGTAAGCGACCCTAGCATGTGAAGATCACTCTCTACATATTGCTCCTTGGGTCCATTTTTATTTTTCTTTTTTATTTCTTTCAATTGGGACGGGATTTTATTTGTATTAAACTTCCTTCCAATACGCTGTCGTTTCTGTTTTTTTTTTCCTTCTCAACAAATCCTATAATAAAATTGTAGGATTTTATTATGTAATTGCTGATAAAATATAGACACTAATTAAATAAATTGTGCAATCATATAATATTTAATCCTGTGCATCGCCTAGGTGCCATTCGAGCAACTAACGAATTATAGTTAACATTAATAATGTACAATAATAATGTCATACTCATAAGTATTTAAGAAATAAAAAATCCATAATTATTTCAATAGAAAATCTTGGGTGACAGCAATATATATGTGTGTATTTATTCTAATATATTTTTTTTCCATCTTTTGTTTTTTCACCCACTTTATTAGTTGCTCAATTAGCTGATGATCAACATTTTGGGATTAATCCTCTTTAAGTGCTACTTTTACCTCCATTTCTGGTGAAGAATTGACTTGTTTTGGAGAATTTGTAGAAAATTAAGCAGAGAGTTGACAACCTGGAGTTTGATCCAATGTCTAAGAAACCCTAATTTTATAAAATTAGTCAATATTTTAGAGATGGAAAAGAGGTGATAGTTTACATGGAGCTTGGATTAATGAGCAGGATAATAGTAAATGGGAATTCGAGATGGAATCATTGGTGATACAAATTTTTGTACTTATTTTAATACAAATTATTGAGACCCAATTTGGCACAAATAATTAGCATATTAGTTTTGTTACACTTAGACCCAACTACAAGTAGAGGTAGCATGGCCACCAAAAGCTACAAGCATATAAAACACATTGGAAAACAACATTACCACAACAATCCACATTCATCCTGATCAAATTTCAAAGAAATGGGATATACAGTTGAACCTGAAATAGACTAGTCCCTGCAATTCTATTTTCACACTGTACCAACCACCATTTAAATTCTCTCTCTCTCTCTCTCTCTAAAAAGATTTGAACTTTTAGAAAAAACGAATTAAAAAATCTATATCATATATATCATAACTAGTATTACACATATGAGATATTATAATTGTATGATTCGTCATTAAATACTATTTTTTAAAATATAAGAACCTCAATAACTACAAAAATTCCTTTAAATTCAATCAAGAATTAGTTAAAACTTATCAAAAAGATGTTTCTGAAAATTCAAAATAAAATTTAAAATATAAATGTTGTTAATATAATTAAAAATCTAACTAAATCTCAAAATTTTAAGAATTTTATGTATATTCAATTCTTTTCTTTATTCCACTTGTTGTATGATATATACTTACTACAAATGTAAATAGTAGAATGGAGAAAATATAATAACAAAAAAAAAATCAAAATCAAAATGGAAGCCCTCCAAACGAAGAAATTTAAAATATTAAAAAAATAAAAATAAAAAAAGGTGAGGGAAGCCAAAAAACACGAGGAGAAAAGCTGAGTGGGTTTTTGTCCCATCTTGTCATATGTAAGTGTCCAACTAGGACTAGAATTATACATCGCATCAAGTATTTGGAAATGGAATGAGAGTATTAGAAGAATCTTGAGGAATGCACATAGGGAGAATCAAGTAATGTCAAAATTCATCATTTTTAATATAATCTCTCCAATTAAATATCATTGCGATAATTTTAAGGAATACAAAAACTAGAAGACACCACCAAAAATCCCAATTATTTATTTCTCCTCGTTTGGAATTTATCTCCATGGGAAATTCTCTACCCTCCAATCTTATGCAATAAAAATGTTGAGTCATTCAGACAACACGCAAAACAAAGAGCATCAATTTTCCATCAAAGTAAGGAGTGTAAGCACGTGGTTAAGATGCCACAAACCCACAAGATTTCTCTACATTTGATCCACAAAACTGCACACTAATTAAGGTTCAATTTTGAGTGTCTAAATAATAGTGTTGAACAAGAATGAAAGTGGCCTAGATCGTATAGAAGCCAAAGGTATAGAGACAGTGGTGAGTTGCACAGAAAAAAAAGGGTTTTTGGGGGGTTGTGTACTTTTTTGAATAATGTCTGGCTGGGCTTGGGTGGATTATATTCCGTGAGTACAACTTGTATTATCCAATGATTAGTAATTTTTAAATACCATTCTCAAACTCTTATATATTCTCTAATTTAATTTTACAATGACTCCAACTGATCTTATGAAATTGTCTTGTTGAATAAATTTGTGAGACCAATCAACCAACAGTTCACATATGAGTTTGTAAAAATTGATTTAACATTATATGAATCTCATGAAATATATCATTAAATTATATATTCAATTTAAAGTAAAATAGTAAAATACATAATCGTAAGGTACATATTACTTTACGCAATTGTGATGTTCGCAAATGGCACTGAATAATTAGTCTCATAATTTTTAGAAATGCCCTCATTTGATATGATCCAATTTTCGACAAAAATTAAATTGATTGGAATGTGTCTCGTGACAAATACATAGCTTTCAATTTGGAGGTTTCAATGAGCTTTGATGATTTTAGCATTCATTCAATAATGTGACATGCACCATTATAAGAACAAGAGCTATTAACTTTGACTAATTTGTTGTCCCTAATAGCTGATATAAGTGTTGGTGGGCTCTTAATAAATTCACAATCATTATATTTGTATGATATTATATTTATTTATTTATGGTAAAATCTCACTACAACAAATATAATAAACATTATTTTTGTAAATTGTTATCTATATAGGTTCAGAATTAAGGTATATGCCACCTGCCGTTGGAAAAGTTTGCGCTCATAGACAACGCTTTAGAATTGTGTGCTCATTGACAACACTCAACTATTATTGTCTTTGATATATCAAGTATTGTCAATTATACTATTGTAAACTTATAATTTTATCTTTTAGGTTTTGAATTCGTAGTTAATATTATCTTTGGACCCCAAATTAATAATTAATAAACTATATTTGGAATCCTAAATTGATAAAAGTGCAATTTTTCTTTTTAATAGATTGTGGTTGGTTTTGAACATACTTTCCATATTTCAAAATATCAACTTATTTGAGGCCCATCTTCAAGATTAACATGTGGCCATGTGGGACTATTCTTCGTACCAAGTATAGACGATCTGAGATATTCTTAGCTCATACATAAAACCTGGGCCTTATCTCTATAGCTAGCTGTTTTCGTTTTGTTCTAATGTTTGTTTCTGGCCCATGAATGCGATTCCATAATTGAATGGGCCTTTGTAACCAAAAATAGTTATAATAATCAACATGTTTCAGATAGAGTGAATTTCACATTAAAAAAAAAAAGGTTTCAATTTTATTCCTCAAAATAATATTAATAATAATGATGATGATGATGATAGTATTAACAAACTAATATTGCATCTTGTCATGAAGCGCTATTATCAATTTTAGTGGAGGTCGCAATAAGTATGAAGTTAATAACCTCCCAATAGTTGTTGATAAATAGATTAATTTTCATCTGCAACCAAGAAATTATGAGAAAAGTCTTGAAATTAAAAAAAAAAATCATTTCTTTTGGATATAATTTAAAATTTTGCCACCATGATAATCTAAATTTTGCCATATAATTTAAAAATTTGCCACCATGATAATCTAAATTTTGCCACCATAAATAAGAGTAGGATTATCGTGAGACCTTCTCACGGATAAAATTATATGAGATTGATCGACTCACAATTCCACACACTACAAATTAATACACATGTTGTTTGTAGATAATGAGTCAAACTCTATTAGACTTTCTCATATAAATTTTGAGTAGGACTCACATAAGATGATGTCACGTAATACGTTATGTAAAATGGAGTTCATATGAATTAATAAAAATCGATCAATTTATTCAATACGATTAATATCAATCTCATATAAAATTATATAAAACTTCGTCTCATAAAATTTTATGTGAGAGAGTTTTATATAAATTTTTTCAATAAAATTTTATGCATAAATAATCCAAACAACGGCAAAACTCTAGGGTGTGTTAATTTAATGAAGCCAACGCGGATTGTTCTCTTGTAGAAGATGGCATGTCATTTCTACTTCACGTTGATCCATTTTGTGTCATTCGAAAAATAAAATAAAAAATGATGCTAAACAACATAAAGTATGATCTATAATCTGCGAACAACTTTCATTTATTGATACATATATTTTTAAAATAAAATAATTCAACCCAGCCTTCTCCTCTATAAAACTAACACTCAGACATAGGAACTATGAAAGTCAATTTGGGCCAAATTCAAGATAATGTTTAGGAATAAAGGAATAAGGGTATAAATAAACAAATTGAATTATATATATATATATATATATATAGACATTCCCTTCTGACTAACATCACACACTCTTTTTTAGTCTTGGCAAAAACTTTTGTACACAAGGTGCACGTATTCAAATCTGTGCACAACAATACTGTTATATTATATGAAGTAATATTGTTATATTATATGAGTGATACTGTTATAATATGAAGTAATACTGTTATATTATATGAGTGATACTGTTATATTATATGAAGTAATATTGTTATATTATATGAATGATACTACTATATTAATATAACAGTATCACTCATATAATATAACAGTATTGTTGCACCTTGTGCACAGGAGTGTCACTCTTTAGTCTTTTGTAATACACGGCCTTATACTAGTACGTGTGTGTGTGTGTTTTTTTTCACAATTATTAAAATATATTGTGAAAGGAAGAGAATTTAGTACATTAGGTCCATGTAGGTAGTGGTGCCCGGTTCGGTTAAACCGCCGGTTCCGGTTCCGAACCGGTGGTTCTGAAAATCGGGGTGGGCTAACCGGAACCGAATCGGGGTATGTTCGGTTCCGGTTCCGATTTGTAACCGGCGGTTAAACCGCCGGTTTCGGTTCGAACCGGCCGGTTTTTCGGTTTTCCGAATTTTTTTTTGTTTAAAACAATGTATATATGTTAAAAAATATACAACTTTGTATAAATATCCAAAATTTACAACTTACAAAGTATAAACACTAAGTTTGAATTAAAAAAAATCACAACTTACAAATAACAAACTTTTAAGTTTGAATTTACAAAAAATTACAACTTACAAACAACAAACTTCTAAGTTTGAATTTAAAAAAATTACAACTTACAAACAATTAAAAAAAAATTACAACTTACAAATTACAAATGAAGAGGAAAAAAAAATGAAAGAGCTTGAGTTTCATCCTAAATTTGAGAGTGAATATCAAATTTAGAATGAAATTGCCTACGTATCCCTAAATTGAATTAGAGAATCAAAGCTCACGTAGTTCTTACTTCTCTTAATTGTAATGAGCAAAGAATGTTGTGTGGTAGATGATGTGTCTCAAAAAAAGAAGGACATAATAAGACGTGCATCTAAGACATATCATCTACTACACAACATTCTTTGCTCATTACAAGTAAGAGAAGTAAAAAAAAATGGAAGAGCTTGAGTTTCATCCTAAGTTTGAAAGTGAATATCAAACTTAGAATGAAATTGCCTACGTATCCCTAAATAGAATTAGGGAATCAAAGCTCACGTAGTTCTCTTACCTCAAACTTATCCATTAGTTCCGGTGGAGGAGGATGTGTTGGAATCGTAGCCATACTCGTCGGGGTCATCGTCATCAAAGACAGATAAATTTAGATGTTGTTGACGTTTCTTGGCTCGAAGCCAATCTTCAAGTAGAGTAATGTTTTGAACATTCTCTACGGTCAATCTTGCCCTTTTTGGATTCAACATATGTCGTCCTTTGGAGAAGGCGCACTCGACGGAAACGTTGGAGGCGGGACTTGCAAAAATCTCCTTTGCAATATGACTTAAAATAGGATAAATGTTGATCTTTTTCGACCACCACTTCAAAAGATCCACGGAGTTTTCAAAAGAAATAAATTCAAATGTACAACTTAAATATATATCTAATTCTTGTGTGGGATTAGACCCCTAGCTCGTTTTTGTGTTCGGTTATCATAAAAATCATAAAATGCACTAAGACCACTAACATTATATTGATTATGTGAAGAACTACTACTACCACCTACATTTTGAGCACCTAAATTATCCCCACAATCATCCCCTAGCGATGTTTTATATTCTTTAAATAAATCATACAAATATGTTTTAGCTCTACATGCAACTTCTATATAATTTGGAACATAGTCAACTGCATCATAATCGGATAACAAAAAATGGGGGAACAAAGCACTATAATACATTTATAATAATTCCATTAGACCATCTTCTCTAATCCTAGGATCTAATAATTTAGCTAATAAAAATAAATCGGGAAGTTCGTGAAAATATTTTAACCATTTTGCTTTAATTACTATAATAGTCTCACCTATAATAGGACATGTACAATATTTATTCAAAATTAAAGCAATTTTAACACAATAATCTAAAGCTAATGGAGAAGTAGGATAAAAAGTGCCACTTAATTCTCTAGTGGCTTCTTCAAAAAAAATTAAAAGTTGAATGAAATTGATGCATGCATCCCAAGAGTTGCTATTCAAATATATCAATTCATGTGGGTTTTCTTTATAAAATTGAATTAGCAATTCTTTATAATTATAAGAATCTTGAAGCATATAATAAGTTGAATTTCATCTATGTTTTACATCCATCACAAATTTCTTAACTTCCATTCCATTATTTTTACAAAATCTTGCCCATTTTTTATGTCATTGTGTTGATTTAGTAATTTCATGAATTGCATTCGTAATAGGTTTAATTTTATTATGCAAAGCGGTTAAACCATCTTGTACACACAAATTCAAACAATGGGGTACACAATGAATATGAAAAGGTTTATCATCTATTGGAGGCCTACAAAATTCCTTTAATGTGGGTATACTAGCGGTGTTAGGAGCGGCATTATCATAATCAATCGAAAATATTTTTGTAACTATATCATAATCATTAACAATTTTTATTATTTTTCTAGCAATTGCTACGGAACTATGTCTTTCATCAAATTCGACATAGGCAATTAATCATTTTTGCACGTTCCATGCATCATCTATCCAATGGCACGTTACTCCTAAATAATCATGATTTCCGTAAGAATCTTTCCACACATCACAACAAATAGATACTCGTTGTGTTAAATTTTTTAATTCTTCAATTAAAGCATATTATATTCACCTGCATTTTTTTCTATGTCACGTGTAACGGTATTTCTAGATATTCTTCTACTAGCGGGTTGAAAAACTTGAGAAGTAAATTCTTCATAATCATCGTCGGTTGGAAATTGAAAAGGAAGATATTTTTTAGCAATTAATTCGGCTACTCCTCTCCTATTGCTTAATTGACTAAATTTAAAAAGGAAGTTAGGGTCGTTACATCCGGTTCCCCCACTGGAACCGGTATTTTGTCAAGGAATATGGGTTTGAGAGCGGTCATTACCCATCTTATCCGGATGCTTCTTGATGATGTGGTTGTTGAACGTTCCGTAGCCCCCTCCGTGCTTGAATTTGTAGTTCTTTCCACAGTAGTTGTACGT
Source organism: Scutellaria galericulata (assembly GCA_946896805.1). NCBI lineage: Eukaryota > Viridiplantae > Streptophyta > Magnoliopsida > Lamiales > Lamiaceae > Scutellaria > Scutellaria galericulata. The sequence goes on from OX335794.1 coordinate 15,086,422, forward strand.
CACCGTAAAGTCCACGTTCAAATTTGATACTTTCTCCTTTTTAAAATGTATGGAGAAAATATCACTTCGAAGTGTCGAAGTAGATCGGCTACGTGTGTCACTCTCTTGAGTTGGCCGGTCATCCGGCTGCTCCTCCTCCACTTCGGTTTCGGCAAGTCGGCGGCGGTCGAAGGTCCGAGAGGCTCCTCCAAATTGGCGTACTCCTCACTCCAATGAGAGTGAGGAGTGTATTGATCGATAAGATCATCGACGTCAACATCTCGTGGTGGAGGCATCGGCGCCTTTCCTCGGTGAGAAGAACCGGCGGAAGAAGAACCTCTTCGAGACATTTTCGATCGAATTGGAACTTGAGAATTGAAAAAAAAAACTTGAGAATTGAGAGAGAATTGAGAGAGAGGTGTTGGAATGGTGTGAGGAAATGAATGAGGGAGGGGGTATTTATAGAAAATTTAAAAAAAAATCACCAGAACCGGCGGTTTCAACCGCCGGTTCACAACGGTCCGCAAATCTCGACCGTTGATCTCCAACGGTTGAGTGATCCTGGCGCGACACATGTCCAACGGTCATTTTTTAAAAAAAAGCGGGCCGGTTCGGCCCGGTTTTGAACCGGTGGTTAACCGCCGATTCCGGGGACCAACGGCTCTATTTTGCCGGACTCCGACGACAACGACTACTTTTCGCTGGAGCTCCGGCGAACACGTGGCATTACCTGATTTGTTTAAAAAAAACTAATACAGTGAATCGACGGCCGGTTTAACCGCCGGTTCATGGTTTCTAAAAACTAAAACCGAAACCGAACCGGCTGAAACCGGTTTACGGTTCCGAATTGGAACCGGAATGGGGTCAACGGTTCGCCGAACCGTTGACCACCGGTTTCAAACCAGTCGGTTCCAGTTTTTGCCGAACCGGGGGCACCACTACATGTAGGGGTAGCTAGTACTTTCATTCTGTAGTTTATTTAGGCTCAATTTACTTTGGGAATGACTTAAAATAGTAATATTTTATGTAGTTTTATCTAGTGTTACTTTGATGGAAATAAAAATCAGGTTATCCTTCCGACACGGGATAAAATGCTAAAATCTATAATACCTTGGATAATAATCTTGGTCCACACTCCTAGGATAGTTTACCCAAAACTTGGGAGAACATTAGAAAATTACATTTCTATCCCTAGTAAACATTAAACATTTATATAAAAGGGACATTTAGGTAATATCACTATTAACCCAACCTTTATATAATACATTGTAAATCGTGGATCAGAATATTTAATATCTTTATCCATATATTATATGTTAGAGTAAACGTTGAAAATGGATAAGAATTTACATCTTATCTTATAAAGTTAACCTAAATAAATAATCTATCTCTATTTGTCAAAGTAGAAGAAGTCTTATATAATATGTTATCATGCAATATTATATAGATGTAGTTTATTTATTAATTAGTATGTAAAATAAGCGGCCGTATAGGCATAGAAAATAAAATTGTTCTTTTGAATTATTTTCAGAATATTATTTCAGAGCAAACATGATGACTTGATAAGTGAAAGGCCAGATTTCGTTTCAAGACAAAAAAGTTAAAGTGTGATCCAATTCACGAACAAAAAAGAGTAGTTGTCTAGATGTACGTAAGAAAGCAATTATCATGCACATTATACAATTGGCACTTTTATAATATTATCCAATCTCATAATTTAAGCTCAATTTTTTAAATAGAATCTTATCTCAAATTAATAAAGTCACAAAACTCTTATGGCGAATATATTTCCTCATACTTTTGTCATAACCCAATCGGAAGCACGCATTTATAGACGACGTTTTTCAGTACATTTTTTTTAATAATTAATGTGCATCTTTTATTTCCAAATATTATATATTCAATGTGCATTAATTAAATATTATTAATAATTTTATATAAATCGTCTCACGAATCTAATTATATTTTCACGAATTTGTGAAAATAAATTTCGTTTATTGTTAATAAAGAAACGTCTCTCAATAATCATCTGATTCATATAAGTTTTCATTTACTTAAAAAGAATTCCAAACTTTTGAAATTCTTTAAAAGTTAACGGGGCCTTTATATTAAACTAAACCATAGAAAATTTAATCAACTAGGCCATAGTGCCTAGAGATCATATTTCTGTTTTGTGAATAGGCCAGATGATGAATTATTGAATTATCTAAATTAGATACTGATGGAGCTTTCAAAAGCAATTAATCCTGAGCCTATATAGAATATGTGGTGTGATATAGAAATAATTTGGGCAAATTTTTATTTTGATTTTGTAAATACATGATAGGTGATTGTGATGACATTACTATTGAATTTTCTATCATATTGTTTTTCACTTGATTTATTGTAACATTTGGGTTGAAAGATTAAGTTAATGTAATAGCCTAGGTTTTATTATAGTTGATATATAATTAATTAGTTACTTCCCAACTTTAGATTCCAGTTATAGTTTTTGATTCCTATGTGATCGCAGCTTTGTTACCTTCGGATTTGAAGCTGCCTACTGATATGGACATAAATCCCGGCCCCAATTCATAGCATTGTGCCGATAAGATTTCCAAAGATTGGCAAAATCAGATCATTTTAATCTTACCCACATCTTGTTTTTAATAAGATGAGTTGAAATTTGTTTACCTTCAAACATACATATGTTCCTAACTTTTCAAATTTGCCACAAAATAGTTGGATAAAACCATGATCAAAAGTTCTTCCTTGAAACTAACTTACAGGCAATAAAGATAAATCGCAATAATTAGGCAAACTTATATGGAACATATAAAAAAGAAGTTTCATGCCTACATGGATATATCATATATGACAGTTGAAAAACGGATGCATAATGTTTTTCAAATGAGTAAAACACATACATGTGTCAATTGCCGATGTGTTATGCATTTAATATATCTATCAACTTCATTTTTTATATAATTAAGAGATGAGATCATTACACATCATCGGTGGGATAGAACCATCAAATCATTTTATAAGCAATTAGATAAGCAAATCTCCAAAATGAGAAGGCAATATTATAGATTTGGCCCACATCATTAATGATGTCTAAAATGGATCCATTTTGGGACATGTAACAACAAATGATTGAAGGAAAGAAATAAAAAAATAGTTGATAACATTGAGGATAAGGATATGAGACGGGAGTCAAAATTGTACAAATAAGACTAGCAAAGTTCAATATACAATACATTTTAAATCCTTCACTGCCAAAATATTTAATTAAATGCAATATTTTGATAGTACTAATACCCGTCGTTCACATTTCACACCGCGGTTTCTTTTTTGTTTAGTAAATAATTAGGTTGTGAATTTTATCATGTGTGCTACCACCATATATAAATATAGATATATAATATACGAGGGTGTAAATTAAATAGTATATGCACCAAGAAACTTGGAATTTTTTTTGTCGTGAGTGGGCAAGAAAGAAAGGAGAAGTGGTGAAGTGACTCTCTGTCTTCATTATTAAGAAACACAAAAATAGTATTAGTATTAAATTATGGTGGGCCCCCACACCTACATTCCAGTTCATATCCACGTAGTTGTGTTTCTTTTTGTTGTGACCATATCTTTTACCAATATATTCTTGTGGGATCATACTTTTTATATTCATACCGGTATATATGTTTTTGCAATTAAAATAAATTTTCTCGACGAATAATACATGAATAAAATATAACATCAAAATGAAGGGGGAAAAAACAAAATAGAAAATTATTAATATTGCTTCCCTTGGCTTTGTACGTTAATTAATTAATAAAAAAACATAAGTTATCCTTTAAAAAATTATGTAAACATATATAAAAAAATTTATTGATATATATTATAAATAACGTAGTTTATATTTATTTAAATAATTAATTAAGTAAAATATACATATAAAATATATATTTATAGTATATATTTTTGGAAAGTTATAGTTATATATTAAACATATATTTATAGTATTATACACAATAACATATATTTATATGCATGATTTTTTAATAATTTACAGAATCTTATAAAAACAAATGAAAGGAAAAATAAATGACTCAATGCAAATGACTTTTTTTTTATATATATAAACGTCGTGTAACTAACGTTTTGCCGTATTTTAATAAATCTTACAAAACGATATTTTGTGAAGTTTCTAATAAAAACACTATTTTGATTAAAAAAAAAAAAGAAAACATGTTTGCTGCATACATTTTATTTTTCTTATTCGAACAACATATGCACTGTGGTAAGAATCTGCACATGATAATTTTGATATAGGAAAAATGTAAATTTTTTACCTTTTTTTTTTTTTTTTTTAACTCCCTTCAATTTAATTTATATATTTGCTTCTTGCATACACTTTTTATTGAAAATTTTATTTTCTATATGTTACTATTATTTTTTTATCCCTGATTGGAGGAAAAAAAAAAGTTAGTCTTTTCATTCAAAGAAACAGCGATGTGCAATAGTTGGATGAATATGAGTGGAAAGTAGGAAAAGCACCCAAAAAGCAAATGAATAATCCAGTAATTTCTCATTGGCTCTCAATAACGTGAAAAGAAGATTGGCAAAACTTTCATTTTCCCCTCATTTTCTTTCTACATATAATCAAAGATGAAAACAAGGAAAATCTTGTGCCAACCATGGCATTAAAGCTGATACAGAATTAATTTAACCTAAATAATTAAAATAATTTGAGAAGCTTTATTTCTGTGACTGGCTCATCTCCACAGGCCGTTGTTGTCAGAGATTCTTCAGAGTTCATTGATGGGCTCCCAGTTCGCCGCTTCGAATTTTTTTTCTTCGCCAAAAACACCGGCGTATCAAGATCGGCTAACGCCGGCTTAACCTCGTCGGGTAAACGGCGCCGTTTCTGCACCTTAGGGTCTTGGAGTTTGAACATATCCGTGCACTCAGAAGCGTCGTCAGGCTCCGATCCGCCGCCGAAAAACTCCGCGATTGGCCTCAACGCGCCTCCGCGGAGAACGGTTTCGACGGCGGCTTGACAGACGTGCCAGTTGCCGGTCCAAAGGAGGCCCATGGCGCCGTTGACGGGGTTCACCGTTCTTCCGGCGGCTTCAAACAACAAGGACTGAAAGAGAGCTGCATAGGAAATTAAAGACGCGCGTGTTTCAGATCATCTATATATGTATGGAGATGAGGGTTTGATCTTGGTGTAGTGTTTAATTACCAGGTCGTTGATTTTCCGGCACGGCGGAGATGAAGGACATGAGGGCGGCGCGGCCGAAGAACTTGGCGAGAAACAGGGTGGCGTGGCCCTGTGATTCGGCGGTTTCAATTGACTGTAAACATGGCCTTAAGATACAGGTATCGCTGCAACCTTTGCGAAGAACACGACAAGCATTGCAACTCATGTCTTTGGAAACAAGAAATGATCCGAAGATAGATATATTTGAGAAGAAAAGGAGGAGATATAAATTAAAAAGAAGTGGAGAATAGAAGAAGAGAGAGTGTGGATTCCAAATAATTAGGGCAAAATAAGCGGCTCCGTGTTTCCGCGAATGGGTGTCCAGTGTCCATCTCATTCTCTCTATATATATATATATGCCTTTCTCCATATTTCATGATACCTTATCACTTTCTCTTCTTTTCTTTTCGGATTCATAACTAATTCATATTAACCATTTGCTTTTTAATACTTCATCTTGCTTTTAATATTAACTATTTTACATTGGAAATGGATTTGGAATGAAATAGTGATTGTAACTTTAAATTTTTGAGGAAAGAAATTTAATAAAGAGATGATTTCTAGTCATAAATGACATCTTTTTCTACCATTTAAAATTGTTTCATCCACTATTCGCTAAATTGTTATCAATTTACTACGTTGATTAAATGTGTGATTGCACTAGTTTTTATAGGAACTCATGAATGTGAAATGAATTTAGTAGGATTTCGTGTAACAAAATACGATCCATCTCATTATCTCAGTAAGGTTTTGCCTTTAGTAATTAGTAGCAACTAGCAACAGTGTCTTTCAACTTTAAGTTCACCGCTCATTGAATGTAAAGTTGGTGATTGATTAGTGAGGCAGAAATTATAATTTCACCACTCTTGAATTAAAGGGTGAAAAACTCGATTAATTAAGCACTAAAATGGGCAACTTCTTTTATACCTAAAAATATAACAAATTATTTTTTCCACCAATATCAACAAAAACAACACACTTTTACACAATATTAAATGTTACACGATATAATAATCGATTTTTTTAAGTGTTACATGAAATAATATAGGAGTTACACAATATAATGTCTGAATTACATGACATAATTTAGACCCCAAATATATTTTTATCTTTTCAAATTAAAAAAAAATGATATTTCTTATTTTGAATGGTAGGAAGCAACTTTGTTGTATTGAAAGCTGGATCGTTGAATTAAATTGTTAAAAACAAGACAATTCTAGGGTAAAGTACCACCAAAAAATGTCAAAAACACTAAATAATTAAGATGAAAAAATGTAATTTTTTTTATTTTAATTATCAAGCCATATTCTTAAATAAAAAAATAAAATAAATGGGGAACAGTGAAGACATCTATGCCATTTCTCCTTTTTAATATCATAAAATGATAATGATAAGTGATTAGTATAGTGTAGCCATGATGTGACCCTTTTTTTATGGATGGACGAATGAGACGACAATTGGAAAGTCGTTTTCGAATTGGGTAGAGAGGTGACGTGTCTTCCTTATCTTAAGGACTTGGCCCCACACCTATCTCTTCAACTGTAGGCATGTTGAAGTTCACTTTCAGACCACAACATGTACACCAATCTTGAGTAACTTTTATATGTATCCTCAAAGTAGAGATGTCCATACAGTTGGAAAATTGTGAGGGTCAAATTGGAATTAAACCTTGGTAATTTGGATTTTAGTTCTAGTTTGTAAACTAATAGTTTCGGTTCTAACTGTCGATTTGAACGGTTTCATTTTAATATTTAATTTTTTTTAATTTATATATTTTTTAAAATTATTTTAAATTAAGTTTGCATATAAATATTATAATATTCATGTATTATAAAATAACAATTTTGTTTGAGTTAATAATGTGATATAAAATAAAAATTAGAACTTACATTTACATTACAACATTACGAATTCAAAAATTATAAATTATAAATTAAATATAACAAAATACAAACCATTAACCTAAAAAAAATTACAAGTTAATATACAAATTTAAAAAATAATCAATAAAATTTGAAATTGAATAGTAAATAATATAACATTATTTTATATAGTATAAAATTTAAAAAAAATAGATAAACCAACGGTTCAACCGTCTGCTCCCGATTTGAAAATACCCCCAACTAAAACCTAACCATATAAGTTTATAACCACGGCTTACGGTTTGGTTTTAAATCGAAATTGAGTTAAAAATTTTCCAAATTGTTGACCATGCTTCGATTCTGATTTTCTGAACCAGCCAGGCACCTCTACTCAAAGGCAAGGTATAAAATGTGGTTTTTTTTTTTTTTACATCAAAAAGAAATCTTAATTTATTTTTTTATGTATTTTTTCATATTTTGAATTAATATGCATATATTAATAGGGGAAGATACAAATATTTCTCTGAATTATTATTATCAAATATAGATGTCAGTTTGATTTGCAATATAAATATACAACAATATTTTTATTAATTTATAGTAATAATTTTTTGAAATTATTTTCGATATTATACTTTTAACATTCAGAAAAAAAAAAAAAAAGAGTCGCGTACTCGCATAACTATTTCTCTCATGCATGTTATTTTGAGATTCATATTTGGCGTCTTGAATTGAGTTGCAGTGATTTATACAAATTCAAGATATACATTAATTTATCGAGGTGATAATTGTAATTATTGAATATTTCTGAATAATAATTCTTCCATACATGATTTGATTTATATCGGTCTAGAGCAAAAAATTCTTAGATGAACAAAGAAGTCGCTCTTCAACTCTTAACCAACTAAACCACAAATACTCAAACAAAAGATATTTGTATGTGATTTGGTCTGTTCGATAAAATAAATTAATAATAAAAATTGAACATACTATATAATATAAACTCAACAAATCCATTTCTATTAGTAAATTCAGGTAATCTATACTTACAATATTCTACGCCTTTTAAGTCCATCAATCAAATCAAACTGATGATAATTAATTAACGGAGGAAAACATGAACAGGTCATTATCGTTGAATGACTGATTAAAATTGCTTGATTATTACGTAATTCTTACCAAATTGCGATGTGGAATTCCAACGTCTCCAGCAAATAAACGCGTCCAGAACCCCCAAAAGCCGAGAAATTAGGACATTTCATTAAATCCAAAACCTGAAAAACACACTTGATTAAGATTCTTTCCTCGTAAGAAAAGGTTTAATTTTATCTTGTTTTTTATTGATAAAAGTACCACTACATCGATGTCTCATCTTCTAAGGAATATAGAGTACAATCTACAACGACCTTTTTGGCACTGTGGGTGCCAATAATGGCTCTCAAACTGCTTCATCTAGATGAGAAAGTTGCGAGATTTTTGTAATTGAATTCTCAGAACAGTTTTTTCCTCTCAGAGCCAAGTCCAAGAGTTGATACCATACTGATCAGATTAAGTTGAAATACACTATTGGTTACAGGGACTGATAAACTATACATGTGAAAGAGAAGCCTTCAGAACAAGAGCTTCACCTCAATAGCTGGTGGCCCGGGTATGATCACTGAACTCAACTTAACATTACTACAGAGTACACCACACACACTACACACACACTAAAACAAATAGAATGACATATAAATTCGCATATGAAGAAAGGAACCATTTTGTGACTTGATGATGAGGGAGGTGCATCTTCTAACCAGGTACATTATAATACAGAATTATAAGTGTGGAGTTGCATGAAGCCAGAGTTACCACTATAAATAACCATCACTAAAGCTCATAGTGAAAAGGTTGCTGCAGCATGACCAACATATGGTGCAAATTAGCAGAGAGATTTTAAGAGACATTATTTCAAGACTCATGTCATTTCTATATAGTTAAAATTGCACAAACAGTGCTCTAATAAGAAAACAACTTTAGCTCAGCCCCATACCATGTAGAAAGACTATTATCATGACTCTGCAAGTTACAACAATCACAAGGTGGACTTCCATCACATGTTTTCAAAGAACTAGGAAATGAATCACCTTTTTACTTCTCTAACTATCAAGATTTATGTTAATCATATATTTCTTATCATAAGTATTTGAACAGAAAAGAGGAGACCAATCCATACCTTATAGAGATATGCCTGATTCTTAATCAAACAGGATTGAAGAAACTATACTGCAAAATTGAGTGGCATGTAATCTTACAATTACACTAAGTGAAGCTATCTTAAAAGCCAGAAAGTTTTTTTGGGACACCACTTTCATTATTAGTATTTGTTAAAGAAAAAGTTTTTTAGACAACTTAACATTCATTCTTTTCTAGCCAAAGTTGAACATTTTTACCCTTCTTACTCGTTCCATCAAATTTAAGTCGTACCACTCTACCTCATACCAACAAAATTGGTCTGTTACATTTAAATCAACTCGTATCAAAACTTAGGTCATACCACCCTACCGTTCCAGCAGAATCATATCATTCAATTTTCATTAGTCCGTAGTATCATCTAAACTTAGGTCATATTACTTCATCCCGTGATAAATGTATAATTGACCAAAATGTCTAGAACAAAAGTTAAGAAAATATTTCTTATGAGAATTGGCTAAAAATGTAGGTTTCCATAAGTTTTTTTACCCTCTGATCATAAATCATTATATGGTCCACTCAATAATATATGGAGAGCGTTCGATGATGTTGAAGAGAAGGACAACGAACACCAAAAGCCCAGAGCCATAAATCCAACTCCACACTCAGAACCTGGATGAAAAGAAGCCAGCATCAGATTTGTTTTTTAATAAATAAAAGAAAATTTTGCAAAAGTGTCCTAAAACAATTTCATAATTTAGAACATGTACTTGAAAATTGCAGGATATTCATAAAATAAATTATACTTTTAATAGTATAAAATAAATTGTACTACTAAGCGAAGCTGAAATATAGTTCAGAAATCAAATATCCAGTTATTGCTACCTATCAAATTAGATGTCAAAAGCTTTAAAAGGCAAAAGTTATTGAGATACTTGAAGCTTCACACAATGCACAAACTAATTTTCATGGCCTAGAAAGAATACCACAACATAAAGGCATTGCCAATAAAAATCAACCTGCTTTCCATATTTACGGTTGATTAACTCCCTCATTTCCTCCACAGCATGAATTGAGCATGCTCTAAGTTCTACTTCCTCCTCACTTCCTGAAGTGATTTCTCTATTAGACTCAATTACAGAGGATAGGGAAGGGCTAAATTTTAGCACTCCCAGCTGCTGAAGAACTGCAGGCACAATATAGTCAGCAAACATTGTCACTGATTCTACGTCATTGAGTTCACCATATCCTTGACCCTTAAATGCACCCCATAAATCTGCAGCAAATATCTGAGCTCTCTTATACAAGAAAATTTGGTGACCCTTGTACATTGTATGGTCTCTGAAACCTGTAACAGTTGAAACAACTTTATTTTGCATTTCATAGAATCAACAGTTGCAACTCCAAGGTAAACTGACTATTAGGAAACATTCATGAATACAAGGCTAAGTTACCAGGAAAGTGGCTCGTGATGAGAGCTACAAGCTTTGCAGCTGATTTCTCACAAGATTCTACAAGTTTGGACGCTTTCCCTTCAAAAGACCTTTCTAGCTCAAATCCCACCTAAACAAACATGTGAAAAGAAATTCGCTTAACTATGAACAACTTAGAAGTTACCAAAGTAAAAAATCATTTGAACTAAGTAGAATATATGGAATCACAATACTAAGAACTAGCACCTCATGCATTAAGCGCACTCGTTCATCCTCCAAAGGCAATGGCCTTGGCCATTTCAGCATTTTACGTAGTTCAAGACCTGCCAACCATAATCTTGATGTATTCATCCCATGAACAAAAGTTTGGCGGAGAAATAACACATATATTGCACTTGAAGATTTTCATAAGAAGCATAGCAGAACTAAATGGAGACAAATAAGATTTAATGATATATTGTAATTCTCACAGCATACTGACATTTATCTAAAGCAACCACATATTGCCTGATAAATAAATGAAATGAAGGTTCACTAGGTAAGAGGCATTCAACACAGTTATATACAGCAAAAGATGTAACTTTGACAAGGCAAAATACAAACAGGACAAGGCACTATTTGCCAAAAAAAAAAAAAGAATCTTCAAATTTAAATCTTAATCCTCCAAGGAAATGGCTTCAGATTTGCATCACAGAAAGAAGACACTTGATGTAAGATGGTTTAAGTTAATTTGGGCAGAATAAAACATTGAGAGAGGTGATGCCAATTCTGAACTTTTTACCAGTGTATTTTTGCAGACGATCTGCATCGAAAGCAGTCTTATCATTCTTAAGAGCTTCCTTCAATCCCGCAGCCAAATGATCGTAACTCATTTCATTATCTACCATCAGGAAAAACAAACACACACACGCATTAGATTTCAAGTTATGAAAAGACTGAAATAAAACAAACATACTTTCAGCATATATAAGCAGAGCATGCTTAAAGACCGATATTTTCTCCTGGATATCCATAGAATAAAGGTCTAATATTAAAAAACAGAGTCCCCTTAGGCGCCTATGACAACAGATACACCACTATGCACCTTTTCGTTCAAATACATTAATCATCACATATTTTCATCTGGTTAACAAGATAATACAGTTTGTAAACATGACTATTAATCCGAAATCAGAGCTGCATGTAAAGTGCAACACAAAATACGCGACAATTAACGGAAACAAAGCAAATTACCAGGCCAAAAGCAGAAATTGAGTGCATCCAACACAAACAGATACTGCACAGTCAAAGGACCATTGTCGAAATAATGAATGCCTTCGAAATCCCACTCCACCTTGGGTATCGAATCTTTAATTTTATCCGCGACTTCCTCAATCCCTACAAACGTAAATTGCCATTCAAATTCCACGCAAAACAAACTACAAACAGGAAAAACAGAGAAATGCTTAAAGCAACACAATTCGAAAGCATTCAAACATACAAATTGGTATAGAGCGGTAGTTAATTTGAAAAGGAAATATAATATATAAACAGATATAAAAGTGGCGGCAATGTGAAAGGACCTGAGAAGTCGAGAGTGACATGGGATGAGCGAGAGGCGACCCAGGCGGAGGTAGCCCTAACTTCTTCCATTAGAGAGCTTTGAAACAATCTGATACGTGTGAATTTATTGAAAGGGTTATAGAGACGTGTGGGGGATAAAACCCTAGGGAGAGAATGGTGGTGGGAGTGTACGTGATGGATGTTGGACTCTTCTGTATAATCAAAACCCCATTCTTCTTTCTAGTTTCTACCCTACACACCATTGAAATTCATTCTATTTAAGGTATATTTCTTTTACGTATAATATATGGATTAATAAGTACATATAATAAATAAGATATCAATCTATACCACAGTAATATAAAAGCAAATAAGCTGGAGATATTTACAGTTTGTCCTTTTCCTTCTCAAAAAAGTAACATCAATTATTTCTTTTTGTATTTTACATTTTTAATTATTTGGTCAATTTGATTTAATAATATAATTATTGTATTAGTTCATTCATATTTTATTGGTCTTAATTAAATTATTTTTATTAAATATAATTTCTTAAATACTAATAATAGATATTGTCAAAAAAAATAATCTCAATAATAAATATTAATTTGTTTAGGGATATTTGAGATCATATTTAATATAAATTAATAAATAAATATAACACTGTTAATTAAAAATATATATATATATGTATATATATATATAATACGTGTGTAGTATGGAATTATATGTCATCCTAAATATTTTTTAAATTAATATTTGTATTTCAAATATGTAATACCATTCGGCATTTTTATGAAAATTATTAATATCATTTACCGATATATTTTAATGATGAAAATTATTATTAAGTATACACGTATAAATATCCAATAATCAAATTTAAATTCCGGCATACACTTAGGGTCTTGTATCTATTTATATGAGAGTGCATGTTTTGAATTTAGATGGTTCAGCTGATAATTTAAGTTATGCACTTAGTTTCTAATTATGTTGTTGTCGTTGTCATCATCATCATTACTACTAATACATTTAGATTATTGTTGGCATCATTATCATTATTACTATTACTACATTTAGATTTTGTGTTGGGCTTGAATTGTAATGATCAATGTGCGTATAGCAATTAATTTATGTGATGACCATAATGGAGTAATTGAGTATCTGTCATCTCTGATGTTAAACAATATTAAAAACGTTTTTTCTAATTCAATTTATTATAAAATAAAGATTGAAAATATATAATTGACATTGCTTGACATCATGTTCATACGTAAAATTTTCAATTTTTTTTGTGTATTGTTTTCAATATATATATATATATATATATATATATATATATATATATAGGGACCCATACCAAAACTACACAAAAATTAAATTGAAATGACAATTGTACACAATTAGATTTTTTTATATCCAAAACTACACAATTGAAATTATTTTTTTTTTACCAAACTACACACTTTTTTAACCCAGCCCACCCCCCTCTACTAATTCCGTACCGTTTGGGCTTTCAAATTAACGGTAAATCACATCAGATTAGTTGTGGTCAAAAAGTATTTGAATTGGAATTTTGATTTGTTTTTAAAAAAAATTAACTGTACAAAATTGACTCAATTTCCCCAATTTTGACTGCCCCCTTTCTCAAAAAATTACTCAAAAAATTACTGCACTCTTCCCTTCCCCACGAAATTCATACGCCCGATAGCGCACGAAATTGCAGCCTCCTCCGCCGGCAAAAAGGGTGTGAAATTTGGCCTCCCCGCCGCCGTAGTGTGTCGCCGCCGTGAATGAAGTTGCCTGAACAAGTAAGTTTCTCTAAACTGTAGGAAGTTGTTGCAATATGCAGAATTTGATTCGAATTTGTGTGTTATGTTGTATAATTTATGCTTCGTAAATGAATTGAAAATTGTGGTTGGATCTGATAATTTTGTCCACGAAATTGGATTTGTAGAGTGTAATTTCATTTCGGTTATCCTCCACGAATTATTCCACGAAATTGTTGTATTTTTCACGAAATTTTGGCTGTATTTTCGTGGAAATTAAACATCAAATTTTTCCACGAAATTTGGCTGTATGTTTCCACAAAACTTGGTTGTATTTTTTAACGAAATTGGTCGGTTTTTGTCCATGAAATTTGGCTGTATTTTTCCACAAAATGTGGCTGTATTTTTCCACGAAATTAGGTACAAAGATTCACGAAATTAGGCACGAAATTGGTCACATAATTAGGCACGAAATTAGGATGAAACTAAGGTGATATTTTTAATACGAAATTGTACACGAAATTGAAGTGATTCCGCACGAAATTGGGCACGAAATTAAATTGATTGCGCACAAAATTAGGCACAAAAATTTCGTAGGTTTGCTTAATTTCGTGGCTAATGTATACACGAAATTATTTAATTTCTTAATTTCGTGACTAAATGTATCACGAAATTGTACATGAAATTATTTAATTTATTTAATTTCGTGGCTAATTTATATTCGAAATTGTACACGAATTTGCCACGAAATTAGCACGAAAATTCATAGGTTTGCTTAATTTCGTGGCTAATATATCCACGAAATTGTGCACAAAATTATTTAATTTCTTTAATTTCGTGGCTAATTTAAATTCAAAATTGTACACGAATTTGCCACGAAATTTGTGGCTAACTAATTTCGTGTATGTTAGAATTTTTACACGAAATTAGCCACAATTTTCGTGGCTATTTCATATATGTTATTTATGTTATTGCATAAATTAGCCACGAAAATAGCCAAAATTAGGCACGAAATTATTGCATGTATGTTATTCCCCACGAAAATTTGTTTATAATTACTTACGAAATTACCCACGAAATTTTGTTTATGTTTATTATTGCAGGAAATAATTTTGCACGAAATATATTTATTAATTTTACACGAAATAATTTCGTGTATGTTTATTACTCTATGAAATATGTTTTGGAATTTCTTGTATGTTTATTATTCCACCACATATTTGCTCAATAAAATATAGGGTTGAATAGTTGAATAATGCAGTACCAAAATTTTGTGTATATGTGTATTTAATTTAAAATTTTGATTCCTCTATGCTAGTTAATAATGAAATTTTCTTTTGATCAACTATGTGTTAGTTTGTGATTATTATTATATATGATTATTATAGGATATTGTATGGGTCTGTTGTGCCGCTCAAGGTCGTATGACGTATATCAATGGATATTGTTGGATCAGTTTATTGGAGGATATTAAGACGGAGTTGTTAGCGGTAGGTAGGAAGTGCCTCCATCGATTTACGACGACATCATTTGGTCATCTACTATTTTGGATGGCCGATTTTGAGCAATGCAAGGATTTGTTGCATGTTCTCATGACTCGTGAGGTGCGACCTGCTCATGGATCGCCCGAGTATGAGAGATGGTTTTGCATTGGCCGAAACCGTATTTGTAAATTCTCGAAGAGGGAGTTTGCACTCATTACCGGCTTGAGGTTTGGCGACCACTTTTGATCCATCTTTACCTCACATTCCACCGACTGGTGGAATTTATGATAGAGTCATTGTTGGTGATGGTCGGTTGACAGTCTCATCCCTCCGTCAGCGTTTTGTAGATGGAGAATTTTAGGAAAATGTTGGGGATACTATCCGGATTGTCAAAATCCTTATCTTATACTGTATTTTACTCGGTGTCGACATAGGGAAGACTAAAGTCGGGATGTGGGTCTGGGTTTTGGTGGAGCAAGACGATTTGCAGGAGATATTTCCATGGGGAAAGTTTTCTTTTCTCACTTTGTGTAGACACATGGACAGTATTCCGCATACTATTCCATCCACCACGAGGAAGCAGACATTCACTTACCATTTCTACGGTTTTTCTACCTCTCTACTGGTTAGTGATTTTTTTCGTGATTTAATTTTGTTAAACAATATTTATCATGATTTCAAGTAACATTAGATGTAATGTGCAGATTTGGGCATACGAGGCCATACCTGCGACGGGTAAATTTATGGGCCGTCGACTAGATAACTCACCAGTTATGCCTCGGTGTTTGAAGTGGTACATGAAGAGGTCGAGCTGTGATGTGGCCCAAAAACTGAAGAAGGTAAATTTTTTGTCAAAATGTTGATTTTTCAACTATTATGGGTTGCACTTTCATTTGTTTTTTTATTATATGTTATCCGTGATGATATTCCAGGTTGTTTGTTTTGAGTATCTTGAGCCCACCCTGATGAGAGTCGCATGCCGTACTGGCAATTCGTCAACGCCGAGCTATCTGAGGGTGTCCAGCCTCCTGAGCAGCGATGTGGCCGTAAGCCGGCTAGGGCCCGGGATTTAGGCCGAGTAGGTGGTGACACCAATGGCGCAGCGACCATGCCATCACAGACTGGTCCTAGCCGTGTGAGGCCAGTTCGATCTAGACGGGCGACGACAAGAGCTACGACCCGTTCGTCCACTCGGTCATTTGTCGACGACGATGTACATGATATATGCAGAGAGGACGGGTCATCACCAAATGTCCCGGAGCATGAGCACAGCATGCCTGAGTATGGTTACCGACATGAAGGATTCACACACCCACATTCTCCATTTCACTCATCAGATGCTCCGGCACCATCCGTACCTCCCGCATTTGCAGGCTACAACAATCTACTTGACTGTCTCATTGGTGTCATCGATGATCATTTTAGTCATATGCAGTCCCATTTGGAGGAGGTTATCAGAGATGAGCATGACCGCTTGGAGAGACAGATTCCCGGGATGATTCAGACGGAGTTTGAGTGATTCTTCTCATTCAATTACGAGTCATCTTCTCCATATCAGCAGCACAATACTTCTGCATACGAGGGAAAGAGTCCTACCAGTGGTGGATACGGATCTCCATATGGAACACAACATTACGATCCTCCTGCTTCAGGACCGTGGGCACCATGGCCCGAGGAGCATCATTTCCCACAGAGTCGTGCTGACACACCTGTGATCGATCAGTGCTCTGCTTTGGTCCCATATATGACCACTGGATTCGACACACCTACAGGAGATGTCCCACAGATTGAGGAGTTTGGTAGTCAGCAGGGTGCCGCTTCGTCATCATTCCATTTCGGGGGGATTCCTGATGCCAGTGGTGCCGGCATTCGAGAGGTACGTTAGAGGCCCCCTTCTCATTATCTTCAGAGTCCATACTTAGTGCCCATGAAACGAAGGTTGTATTGCTCGATGGAGGACTTCAGATTTTGGCTGGAGCTTGGGGAGTACGCCGATAAGTAAGTAATTATTTTTGTTTTCCTATTTTTTTATTTGATAATTATTGATTACAATTTGTTTAAACTGTCGTGTCATATTTTATTTCATTGACTACATGCGTAATGTCGGGATCGGATACCCAGTAGGACCTTCATTCTTCATCCCGATTGTTGATCCACATTTTATGCTCGATAGAGAGGTATTAATCTATCCAACATCCTTTGAATTATAAAATTAATATGTACCAATTTCATGTTATTAAAAGTGTCTGTAACATTTTTATTGCTTTATGCATGCATGTGTTAGATGTCTATCTCGCTATTATGCAGAGTCAGCCAAAGTTTCTTCACATCAAAGTGACTCGAGAGCTGCGGGGCAAAACAATTATATTGGACTGTACATTGAACTGTAATCTACTTTGACAGGAGATATGTAAGGAGATTTGGGCAAGCAGACATGAGAGAGATCCTCATCGGGCCGCATATACGGAAGAGGTGAATGACTCATTCTTTTCCGATGATCTAGATAAATTGAGTGCATATGTGTTTGGTGACAGGCCCAAGTGGAGTAATTTGGAGCCGTGGTGGGATTTGGACAAGGTATGACTGCATTTGTCTATCATTCTATTTATATAACAAGCATTCACGTACATGTATTTGATGTTTGTATTTGATGATGCAGATTTATTTGATCCTCAATCTTGATACCTTTTGGGTTGCTGCTGAGATTGATTTGCTACAAAAAAACTCACATTAATGGACAGTCTACGACATGAGTGGAACGATGACGTCGAGAGCTCTGTCGATGATAAACAATGCCTATCCGACGGATCTTCCCTCGTATGCTGGATCATGTCGGTTATTATGAGAAGCTGCAGTACTTCTCATATACCCCCAATCAGTTGTTTCTGAAGAGTCTACTAACACGGCTGTGCTTCAGATAGGAGGACCCGACGAGCTGTGGCGTTTATGCACTCTATGCGATAAAGAGTTGCATATCGGGTCGATTTCCACATCCTGATATCATGAAGGGTGTTTTTGCGATACGGAATGATTTGGCTCATACCTTGTATAGGTGGTCGGCTGATGCCGATACTATTGAGCCAGATGAGTTAGTATTTCCCAGCATTGTTAGATCTGGATAGTATTTCACAGCATTGTTAGTTATGGATAGTATTTCACAGCACTGTTAAAACCCGATTTGAACTTTTAGTTTTCATGAAATATTTGCACTAACATCCATTAGTTTTTTGTTGTCATGACATTTGATAAATTACGTTGGCTTACGATAATTGAAATGTTATCATATTACATAAAATCAAAACACATTCGTGGAAATTCACTCATCGTGCAACCCAGTTACATTTTTGTACAGTGGATACTTTTTTTTGGTATGACTTTCTGATTTGCAAAGTGAACATCTATACTTTTTTCGTGTGGTGCCATGAGCATTTGTTGCTGCTTCAGTACTGTCCGGGGGAACCGGGCCCATTCCAGAAGGGACTGTGTTGCGAGATCCACTAGCATATTCACCACTTGAGGGAATTCATTTGCCTTTTGGGCGCCCAGCTTGTTTTGGTTTATCAGGGGGATAACAAATTTCTTTGGCTACCTTATCCGAAACTACCCAATCCTGTGGTTCTGGTACATGATTCACCTCACCTACCCACATCCCAAGCAACGAACTGGTCGTGTAATATGGTGTGTGGTTCTGGTACATGATTCACCTCACCTACCCACATCCCAAGCAATGAACTGGTCGTGTAATATGGTGCAACATACGAAGTGACTGAGTCTCTTGAGAAACTGATATATTCACAAACCAGAACAGTTAAGTAAATGTAATACAAAAGCATATACGAGAGTTCTAATAGAAAAGACCAATGATACCTGATGGCAGCACATGCATGAGCACATGGAATCAAGTTAGCTTAGAAAATCTCACATGTGCATAACCGATGACCTATGTCTATGAGATAAATCATACTGTCATCCATGACTTTGTATTTGTAGGTCGAAAGTTGACTAACTTGCATACGGAATCCCTGTTTAACATATTCCAACAATCTCTCATGTGCAGATTTTGTCAGGGTATGATCCTTTTTTCTAGCAGTCGTTCTCCTCTCGTAGAACCATTTTTCTGTTATCCGTTGAGCACATTCGAGGAAAGAACAAACTAGAAGTTTTCTAGCTCAAAGTAGACGATTGTTCCATGTCTCCGCGGCATTAGATGTTATGAAGTTAAATCTTCGTACTGGACACTTAGCTCGGGCCCACCTTCTTTGTTTTGTTGTCTCCAATGTATCTAGTGCACATTTAATATTAGTGCTCTGAATGATAGCCATGTATCTGCAACAAATTTACATTACAATGAATACATTGAAACTATTAATACATTAAACATTTGTAGAATACCTTTCGAACTCAGTGGTTTGGTAACAATATGCTGCCCGGTTGAAAAGACCAACTAAATGTGATCCATGTTTAGCCAGATTTTGTTGTAAGTGGAAACAACAAAGACCATGAGATGCATCTGGGTAAACTGCTTTAATGGCATTGGTGATGCTTTTTTGTTGATCTGAAACGTTAAGCAATTGATCCCGACAACCAAACGCTTTCCACAAATGAGTGAAAAACCAATGTCATGATTCATCATTTTCAATATCACCGATCCCCGTTGCTAGTGGAAATATCTGTTTGTTACCATCTTTCGTCACCGCCACAAATCCAATGCCTCTATACTGCCATTTCAGATGACAACCATCCGCCACTATAACAGGGCGTGAATATTGTTTAAAACCCATAATAGAGGCCGCTAATGCGAAGAACGCATACTTGAATTGCCCTTCCTTATTTTTTTCCAGAGTTGTGTAGGAACTGGGATTGTAAACCTTTAAGACCTCTAGGTACTTAGGAATCATTGAAAATGACTTTTTTGGATCGCCGTAAGCAAGACATATTGCATGATGTTTAGCGCTGAGTGCAACCCTATAACTAACGTGTAATCCATATCGTTGGTTCATATCTTTAATAATGCCCCTCAGAACAAGGGTGTAATTTTCTCTCCGTAGTATGTCAGTGTAATACGCACCGATTGTATTCGAGTGAACCTTCATTGGAGCACGTCGATTCAAGTAAGACTCACATGTGTGCGACACCGCAATTTTCGCAATATTCCAGATCCCATATTTCTCATAAGCGTTGAGCATAAACTGACAGGTTGTGTATACGCACTTCAATGTCCATCTGTGTTTATCTGATAACTCAACACGGTAGTCGACATGATTCTTTAAATGGTATAACCCAACCACCTTCTTCAAATCGTTTTTGTTATAAAAAGTAGATCTTTTTTGTATCTATGACGATCCATCTCGTAATGGCACAATATATTACCACCAGGCTCATTGAAGAATGGAATCTCAGGAATGTACTAATCTGGTCGTAGACCAAGAGTAGTCATACCATCTTCCTTAGGATTTACTGTGGGGTTACCCTAAACGAAAGCCAAGAAATCTCGATAGGCATCATGTTGGTCATTATCTAAGGCTGCTAACTCCTCTTCATCCAAAACAAAATCTTCATTTATCTGAACACTTTGGACGCGATCGTCTTGTTCGTCGATGTGATCTACCAAATTTAGATAAAAATTAACAATTTATGTTCAGGCGTAAAACCAGTACATTTTAATACATGAATAAGAGAACAATACATATTCAATCATATGCATCCGTGTGAATTTTTTATCCGGCTTCCTCGTTCTCTGTTTCTTTATTTTGTCGAACACCAATAGGAGGTAAATTTAAGTCGATATTATCAAAGTCAACACGACCAGAAGTCGGCGATGGGAAAAATCCCTGCTCGTTTGTGTAGTTGGAAGCCCTGCTCGCGATGTTATTTTCATTCGGTATTCCCCATGATACACCAAAGTCTTCATCATTTTGCATTCCAATTGGAACATTAGAAAAAACGAAATTTGGTGTGGCATTGTCTTCCAAATGGGTCAAATCTACATGATAATCAAAAGTTGAAAATACTTGACCATGTCCAACATTACTTTCATCAAAGACAGTCCCTTCATCTCCATATGAGGATCCAACATTAAAAATTGTCGAATCCATCCGACTGTGACTAGGAATTTCATTTGTTGATCCCTCACCTCTTGCAGAAATTCCGAGATTTAATCTTCTCAAAGAAACAAAAACAACCAGATCTTCATCGATAATGGACAATACGGTTGACAAATCAGAATCATTTTTTATCTTTATCTTTTTCACTCTTCCATTTATGTCAACTAGTGTGTGGAACACATATGCCCAAGAATTAATGTCCTCCATCGCCAGATCATGAATTACAAATAATAGATCATCAAATGTAATTCTTTGCAGGTTTAACAGACCCTTTCTACCATTTTGATAGTCCATACCTTGCCAAAAACCACCATACCAAACCACGACAGTATGTTGGCCTTTTTTTATAAGCTGCAGTTCAAAATATAATAATAAATTTACAAATTATAAATATTTACAACATCAAATGCAAATGAAAACTAAAAGTAACAATGCATATAAATATATAAAATCATGACATTAAATAATAATCGAACTACTGAAAAAAAATATTTATCATCATATTTCGTGAGTTGTAATAATTCTACAATTTACATATTTCGTGGCATATAAATCATTATTTTTTATGGGACAAACATAAAATATAAACTAATGGAATGTTTAATCATTATTTCGTGCCAATTTTGTAGAACTATTAATGTCTCACGAAATTGAAATAATATATTATTTAATCAATATTTAGTGCCAATTTTGTGGAACTATTAATGTCTCACGAAAATAAAACTAATATAAGCTAATAATATAAACTATTAAATAAACTAATAAATTTGAGGAGTGGCATGCATATATAAACTAATAAATATTATATTATATATAAATCTTACTGCAATTTCGTGCCTAAATTCGTGGAGTGGCATGCATATAAAAACTAATAAATATTATATTATATATAAATATTTGTGGAGTGGCATGCAATTTCGTGCCAAAATTCATGGAGCGGCATGTGGAGTGGCATGCAATATTATATGGCTATATTTATTGAATATTATATTATATATCAATATAAGCAAGAGGAGTGACATGCAATTTCATGCCTAAATTCGTGGGGGGCATGCAATTTCGTGGCATTACATCATGGGGACCCTTACTAAATGCATATATAAACTAATGAATATTATATTATACTAATAAATATTATATTATATATAAATATAAATGCTTGTTCACTGCAATTTCGTGACTTATTTCGTGGGGTGGCATGTATATATAAATAAACTAATTTTGTGGCATTAAACATATATTATCAACTAATTTCGTGGCATTAAAAAAATATTATCAACTAATTTCGTGGTTATATATGCATATATAAACAAACTAATTTCGTGGCATTAAACAAATATTATAAACTAATTTAGTGGTTATATAAACTAATTTCGTGGCATTAAAAAAATATTATCAACTAATTTCGTGGTTATATATGCATATATAAACAAACTAATTTCGTGGCATTAAACAAATATTATAAACTAATTTAGTGGTTATATATGTATATATAAATAAACTAATTTTGTGGCATTAAACAAATATTATAAACTAATTTAGTGGAGTGGCATGCATATATAAATAAATGCTTGTTCACTTCAATTTCGTGGCTTATTTCATGGAGTGGCATGCATATATAAACTAATAAATATTATATTATATAAACTACTAAATGCATACTAAATTAAAAATTTCGTGTGCATATAATTTTGTGGAATGTTTATTATTTCGTGGCAATTTTCGTGGCATAAATATTATTTCGTGGATTGTTTACTGCAAATGTATATTATTTCGTGGATTGTTCGTGACATATATATTATTTCGTGGCAATTTTGGTGGAATGTTTAATGCAAATATAAACTAATAAATAAATAAAATTTAACAAAATAACATACCTTTCCACGAAAATGTGTTGATTACATGAAATTTTTTTGAAATTTATTCCCAAACAATGATCCACGAAATTCTTCAACACATCCACGAAATTGAACAAAAATTGCAACTGAATCCTTACACGAATATTCCACGAATTTCTCCAACATACACGAAATTCCCATGAAAATTAATAGGACATTCTTCAATACCCACGAAAATTGCAAGAAATTGTTCAAAACCCCCACGAAAATTCAACGAAATTTAATTTAACAATTAAACCTCCCACGAAATTCCCTCTAAAACTAATTTTTCATGAAATTCCCTCTAAAACTAATTTTTCATGACATTTCAATGCGTGTATGAGCCTCTTTATAATGCTAATCCAACGAAATACTGTATTCATGTGAAGCAAAAAAACAAGAGTGTGTCTCTTGTGTCCCCAGCCCAATCCGCAGGCCCCACATTATTATTATTTATTTATTTTTCGCTCAGGATTTTTTTTTTCATATATACAAAAAAGGTATCACATGGACACCTTCAAGGTATTCCATAGACACCTTGAAGGTATCCATGGGATGTCTTGCAGGTATCACACCTATTTCAGATGAAGGTGCGCGCGGCGTGGGCACGCGGCTTGTGAGGTGCGCACGGCGTGGGCGCGTGGCTTGTGAGGTGCATGCCCGGCGTGGGTGCATGGGCGGGCGTAGATATCCATAGCGTTGGCGCATGGTATCACATGTATACCTTCAAGGTATCCATGAAATGCCTTGAAAGTATCACATATATACATTGAATGTGCGCGGTTGGTGAGGTGCGCGCGAGGTGTAGTGGGTGCGCGCGCAAGTATGCATATGGATACCTGGAAACCTTCAAGATATCCATGGAATACCTACCTTTAAGGTATACATGAGATACCTTCAAGATATACATAGGATACCTGTGCGCGGGTGGCATGGTGCACGATTTGTGAGTTGGACGCGGCGTCGGTGCATGGGCACGCGGTGTGCACGCGCGGCATAGTGAGATGCGCATAGGTTCCATGGATACCTTCAAGTATACATGTGAATACCATCAAGTATACATGTGGATACCTTGCCTATGGATACTATCAAGATATCCATGAGATACCTATCAAGTATCCCATGGATACCTATCAGGTGTGCGCATGGAGGGGCTTGATAGGTGCCCACGTGCGCGCGTCTAGGGTGCGTGGATGCGCATGAGCGCGCGTTGGGCGCGGGTCGGGTTGGGGACACGGATCTTAGATCCGTGTCCCGGGGATACACAAGTTTTTGTGACAAAACAAACATATGTCATGTCATTCAAATTTCTTTTCAGAGACTTTTTAAACCTTTTTCAGGTGCTAGTTGACTCAAATATAGAAAATGTGTAGTTTTGATAATTCAAAATTACAATTGTGTAGTTTTGGAGTTTTCAAAAAAAAAATGTGTAACAGGCGCATATAAATTTAGAGATTTGTGTATTTAGGGCCATTTCCTCATATATATATATATATATATATATATATAATTTAAGTAATTAGATATGATTTGTAATTCATAATTGATATTTTTAGTGTTATTAATCACAAATTGTCAAATAAGATATATATATATATATATATAATAAACAGAATAATATGAATTAGATAAATATATATTTAATATATAATTACGTAAATTCAAATTTTCTTAATTGTTAGATATTTTATATCTTTAAAATACTTATTATTAATTACATTGTAATTGTATTATCAAATAGTTGATATTTACTACGTATTATATAAAAAACCGTGCAACAGAAACAACTACTAGTTTCATTTATTAATATATAAGAACTTTTTCCTTATGTAAAGTGCGTTAGACTAATTTATAACTAATTTGAAACATTTTATACTAGTTATTATGATGTCTAAAACCTTATGAACATCTATAAAATGTCTAATTAATTTTGTTTTTCTTATGAGATAATAAAAATTATAAAAATTACTTATATGTTCGAATTCTGGTTATCAAATTGTAATCATTTATAAAAATGAGGTACCACTGAAACTATAAGGTTATGTATGTTTAACTAATAGTCCACCCGCGCAATGCGCGATTTATTATTTATTATGTTAATATTTACAATGTGTAATAATATAATGAAGTTGCATACATTAACATGTTATTCATAATATCTTTTATTATTTTAATCTAAAACATGTATAATTAACAAATGATTTTTTATGTTTCTCATGTACGTTGCACAGATTATCATATAACTTTAATAAAACTTTCCTTTCACTTAGGCTAACTTGATTAAAAAACGATACACATTATTGTTAATTTTATTTTTAAATATTTTTTAATTTATTTGTTGATTTTATATTTCTTTCAAATTAATATTATTATATATAATAATGAATTCTTTCGATCATAATTAATATTTCCTTTAATATTTTTTATTTGTATATTCCACTTTTATACTTCAAATTGAAATCTTTAATCATCATATATAATTTTCTTTCTTCATTTTCTTATTTCTCTCTTACAAAATTATTTGTTCAATTTGTATTTAATATACATAGACAATTTGGTGGGATATCTTTGAAAATGAAGGTATGAGAAAATAAGATCTGAAAGAATTTTTCTACCTTGTTTAGCAAATCTTGAATTTTTTTAATATATATATATATATATATATATATATATATTTGAGAAATCATTATATTTACTATTTTTTCTTGTTCTTTTTTCTTCATTCTTTGTATATCTTGTTTTTTTCTTCATTCTTTGTGCATCTTTCTTTTGTTGAGAAATCACTACATTTTCTCAATTTCTTAATTTTACATAGAATTGAGAAATTAAATGAATCATTCTCTTTCATGTCTTAACTTTATATAGATTATCTAATAGCTTATAGAGTAAGATTGATCTTTTAATTTTATTTTTTTAATTATTGAATAGCTTATTAAGTAAAATTTAATATTTAGTTAAATTTTTATTATTTATTAACAAGATACTTTTAGACGGGAAATTGACATTCTTGTAATTTTGACGAACTTTTTTACTTTAATATATAGTATAGATCAACATTATAAAGTATATTTTCTTATTTCAAATTAAGATTTGGAGCTTATAAGCCATTTTAGACCGGGGACTTCTCTTTTTTGAAAAATACATATATTATTTTCATAAATTTCTTTAAATTAATCGTTTTAATTATAAAATTATCATTTTTAATAATAATAATAATTATTATTATTATTATTTGAAATTTATCAATATTAATATCTTAAAAGTTCATTTTTTTTTCTTAATCTAATTATCTCAGCTAACTTATTATTTTCAAAATAAGGTAGATATATACAACAATTTAAACTTTAAAAACTTTGTATAATAAATTTGAACTTGACGTATAGTTTCACATATGCAATATGGATGCCAATTAGAAGATTGTAAAAATTTGATTAATTCAAATACAACGTTACTCCAACTTTGAATAAGTTTCTATTTCATAATTTTCATTTTACATTCCACATATTTTATTTTAAAATAAAGGATAAATGCAACTAGTGGTGCCCGGTTTCTACAAACCGCCGGTTCCGGTTCCGAACCGGCGGTTCGGAAAACCGGCGGGGGTCGAACCGGAACCGAACCGGGGTATGTTCGGTTCCGGTTCCGGTTTGTAACCGGCGGTTGAACCGTCGGTTTCGGTTCGAACCGCCGGTTTTTCCCCTTTTTTTTTTTTTTTTTATTAACAATGTATTTATATGTTAAAAAATATACAACTTCAAAAGTATAAAACACTAAGTTTGAATTAAAAAAAAATTATTACAACTTACAAACAACAAACTTCTAAGTTTGAATTTAAAAAAATTACAACTTACAAACATAAAAAATAATTACAACTTACAAATTACAAATTGAAAGAGGAAAAAAATGAAATAGCTTGAGTTTCATTCTAAGTTTGATATAGAATAAAATTGCCTACGTATCCCTAAATTGAATTAGAGAATCAAAGCCCACGTAGTTCTTAGTTCTTACTTCTCTTAATTGTAATGAGCAAAGAATGCTGTGTGGTAGATGATATGTCTCAAAGAAAGGAGGACATAATAAGACGTGCATCTAAGACACATCTTATTATCTCCTCCTTTCTTTGAGACACATCATCTACCACACAACATTCTTTGCTCATTACAATTAAGAGAAGTAAAAAAAAAAAAAAATGAAAGAGCTTGAGTTTCATTCTAAGTTTGAAAGTGAATATCAAAGTTAGAATGAAATTGCCTACGTATCCCTAAATTGAATTAGGGAATCAAAGCTCACGTAGTTCTCTTACCTCAAACTTACCCATTAGTTCCGGTGGAGGAGGATGTGTTCGAATCGTAGCCATACTCGTCGGGGCCATCGTCATCAAAGACAGATAAATCTAGATGTTGTTGACGTTTCTTTGCTCGAAGCCAATCTTCAAGTAGAGTAATGTTTTGAACATTCTCTACGGTCAATCTTGACCTTTTTGGATTCAACATATGTCGTCCTTTGGAGAAGGCGCACTCGACGGAAACGTTGGAGGCGGGACTTGCAAAAATCTCCTTTGCAATATGACTTAAAATAGGATAAGTGTTGATCCTCTTTGACCACCACTTCAAAAGATCCACAGAATTTTCAAAAGAAATAAATTCAAATGTACAACTTAAATATGTATCTAATTCTTGTGTGGGATTAGATCCCCTAGCTCGTTTTTGTGTTCGGTTATCATAAAAATCATAAAATGCATTAAGACCACTAACATTATATGGATTATGTGAAGAACTACTACTACCACCTACATTTTGAGCACCTAAATTATCCCCACAATCATCCCCTAATGAGGTTTTATATTCTTTAAATAAATCATACAAATAGTTTTTAGCTCTAGCTGCAACTTCTACATAATTTGGAACATAGTCAACCGCATCATAATCGGATAACAAAAAATGGGGGAACAAAGCACTATAATACATACGTAATAATTCGATTAGACCATCTTCTCTAATCCTAGGATCTAATAATTTAGCTATTAAAAATATATCGGGAAGTTCGTGAAAATATTTTAACCATTTTGCTTTAATTGCTATAATAGTGTCACCTATAATAGGACATGCACAATATTCATTCAAAATTAAAGCAATTTTAACACAATTATCTAAGGCTAATGGAGAAGTAGGATAATAAGTGCCACTTAATTCTCTAGTGGCTTCTTCAAAAATTTTTAAAAGAGCTATTAAATTAATGCATGCATCCCAAGAGTTGCTATTCAAATATATCAATTCATGTGGGTTTTCTTTATAAAATTCAATTAGCAATTCTTTATAATTATAAGAATCTTGAAGCATATAATAAGTTGAATTCCATCTATGTTTTACGTCCAATATAAATTTCTTAACTTCCATTCCATTATTTTTACAAAATCTTGCCCATTTTTTATGCCATTGTGTTGATTTAGCAATTTCATGAATTGCATCCGTAATAGGTGAGATTTTATCATGCAAAGCGGTTAATCCATCTTGTACACACAAATTCAAACAATGGGGTACACAACGAATATGAAAAAGTCTACCATCTATTGGAGGCCTAAAAAATTCCATTAATGTTGGTATACTAGCGGTGTTAGGAGCGGCATTATCATAACCAATCGAAAATATTTTTGTAACTATATCATAATCATTAACAATTTTTATTATTTTTCTAGCAATTGCTACAGAACTATGTCTTTCATCAAATTCGACATAGGCAATTAATCGTTTTTGCACGTTCCATGCATCATCTATCCAATGGCACGTTACTCCTAAATAATCATGGTTTCCGTAAGGATCTTTCCACACATCACAACAAATAGATACTCGTTGTGTTAAATTTTTTAGTTCTCCAATTAAAGCATATTTATATTCACCTACAATTTTTTCTATGTCACGTGTGACGGTATTCCTAGATATTCTTCTACTAGCGGGTTGAAAAACTTCACAAGTAAATTCTTCATAATCATCGTCAGTTGGAAATTGAAAAGGAAGATGTTTTTTAGCAATCAATTCGGCCATTCCTTTCCTATGAGTTAATTGACTAAATTTATGAAGGAAGTTAGGGTCGTTACCTCCGGTTCCCCCACTGGAACTGGCATTTTGTCGAGGAAGATGGGTTTGAGAGCGGTCATTACCCATCTTATCCGGATGCTTCTTGATGATGTGGTTGTTGAACGTTCCGTAGCCCCCTCCGGCCTTGAACTTGTAGCTCTTTCCACAGTAGTTGCACGTCACCATGAAGTCCACATTCGAATTTGATATTTTCTCCTTTTTAAAATGTATGGAGAAAATATCACTTCGAAGTGTCGAAGTGGTTCGGCTACGTGTGTCACTCTCTTGAGTTGGACGGGCCTCCGGTTGCTCCTGCTCTTCCTCCACTTCGGCAAAGTCGGCGGCGGTCGAAGGTCCGAGAGCCTCTTCCAAATTGGCGTACTCCTCACTCCAATGAGAGTGGGGAGTGTATTGATCGATAAGATCATCGACTTCAACATCTCGTGGTGGAGGCATCGGTGCCTTTCCTCGGTGAGAAGAACCGGCGGAAGATGAACCTCTTCGAGACATTTTCGAATGAATCGTAAATTGAGAATTGGAAAAAAAAACTTGAGAATTGAAACTTTAGAATTGAGAATTGAATTGCAACTTTCGAATTGAGAGAGAAGTGTTGGAATGGTGTGAGGATTGAATGGGGGGAGGGGGTATTTATAGAAATTAAAAAAAAAAAAAAACGGCCGGAACCGCCGGTTCGAACCGCCGGTTCACAACGGCTCTTAAATCTCGACCGTTGATCTCCAACGGTCGAGTGATCCTAGCGTGACACGTGTCCAACGGTAATTTTTTTTTAAAAAAAAAACCCGCGCCGGTTCGAACCGGCCTTGAACCGCCGGTTAAACCGCCGGTTCCGGCGGCAACGGCTCTTTTTCGCCGGAATCCGGCGACAACGGCTACTTTTCGCCGGAGCTCCGACGGACACGTGGCGCTACCCCATTCGTCAGAAAAAAAAAAATTAACCGGAACCGCCGGTTTAACCGCCGGTTCACGGTTTTGGAAAACTCGAACCGAAACCGAACCGGGTGAATCCGGTTTACGGTTCCGGTTTGGAACCGAAACCGGGTCAACGGTTCCCCGAACCGTTGACCGCCGGTTTCGAACCGGCCGGTTCCGGTTTCCGGCGAACCGTGGGCACCACTAAATGCAACAATCAATTTGGAGTACAGTTATTTTTCAATTTGCAACTTAAATTTCTTGTATCCAATTGCAACATGAGGTTTAAGAGTTTTTCAAAATACATTATATTTTTAACCCTAAAATAAATTATAACATTATATACACAATACAATAAAATAGTAATTCACTTAGACTGTGTTTGTATGGAGTTATTTGAAATAAATGAATTTCAAATTCACATATATCCAAACACTACCCATAAATGAATTTGATATCATGAATTTTAAAATCGTACTCAAATACACCTATCAAATTTCCAACCTTATTTTTTTACATCGTACGAATGCTATACCATTAAAAATGATAGGGAAAAATTTGTGGTTCTACGAAGTAGAAATACAATTCCATCTGGATTCCCCGTAGCAGTCAAGAATAAAGTGAGGAATAACACAATAATAATTAGTTAATTCTTTATTCTTTCATTTCATGGCCGTAGCCCCATTCCAATTCATCCTTTCTCTCTCATCCCACCACTGCTCCTCCTCTCTCCTCCGCCCTATCGCCTCCCAAGCTGCTCTTTCCCTCACTCAACACCAACACAACAACTCGCCGCCGCCGCAGTTATCCTCGCCCGCCCGCCCTCCGGCCGTTTCCCTGCACAATATCATGGCTCAGAAAATAGGGAAATCCATCCGGCGGTCGGGTGCGCCGTCAGTGGCGCGGGTCTACCCTGACGTCAATATCATCCGCCCCAAAGACTATTGGGACTACGAGACCCTAACTGTTCAATGGGGGTACTTAATTTGGAACTTCAATTAATTAGTTGTCTTGATTTTGTTGATCTCTTCACTTTTTGACAAATTTTGATTTGTATGAGCATTTTGCTTGGTTGCGTCAGGGAGCAGGATGAGTATGAGGTGGTGAGAAAGGTGGGCAGAGGCAAATACAGTGAGGTTTTCGAGGGAGTTCACACCATCGACAACGAGAAATGCATCATTAAAATTCTCAAACCTGTGAAGAAGAAAAAGGTTTCTCTTTTTTATTATTTTTTTCGCAATTTATGCGAGGTTTATGAAGTTAAAGCCAGGGAGCCTAATTGCTCGATGGACATTCATGTTGGGAGTAAAAGTCTTCTTTTTTTGTTGTAAATGGTAATGATTTTATTGAATAGAGATGAATATGCTCTTAGATGCCTGTACTGCATTTGAGTATTATTTTGCTGAAATGGATTATTGTTTTAGGAAGCTGGAAGGGAAAGAGAGATTGATTTTAATCTTTATCAGTTGACATGATTTACCATTGATAAACAACTCCTGCATTTGAATTGTGAGCTTAAACCATTTTTGGAGCCTTGTATAAGTTTTAGCCATAATGTTCAAAATCAACACCTCGAAGTCAGTGATCAATATGTAGTGGGAAGAAAAGAGGGTTTTGAAGGCACAGAGAAATATCATGGAAGTTAAAGTTTTTTATCTGATTTTTCTAACTGTCTTTACTCTTTACCTCAATTTTTATAATTGAGTGGTGAAGTTTGTGATGGTTTTGACTGAATCTTTCTTTTCTGTGTACTTGTTGTACTACTATTTTCTCTTGATCAATCCAAACAAATATATTCTTCCAGACAGCATGTTTTTGGTGCCTCCGATTTGTTATATTGTTACTAATAAATATAGAGGAATCACAGATTTTTGTCTCACTCTCAAGTCTCAGCAATCTTTTTATCTGTATCAAAGAGGAGGTCTACTTTGGATTCTATATATTAGGAGTTTAAACTTGAGGTCTGAGGAAGATTCAGGGCCATAAAATTTGAATAAGTAAGAGCTGTCCAATAGCAACATAATATCACTTATATTACATAATCAAGCTGATAGTACTCATTGATTTTCACTTAGTTTAATTTATTTGCTTTCCATTGTAAAAATAAGAGTTGTGTGGTAAATGTTTCCCATGTTTTTTCAGATCAGGAGAGAGATTAAGATTTTACAAAATCTATGTGGCGGACCAAATATTGTTAAGTTGCTTGATATTGTAAGGGATCAACAATCAAAGACTCCAAGTCTTGTATTTGAATATGTGAACAACACAGACTTCAAAGTGCTATATCCTGCACTTTCGGACTTTGATATCAGATATTACATCTATGAGCTTTTGAAGGCAAGCCTCTTGTTTTATCTGCATTTACAGTTTCCAACATCTACTCTTTTCTCCTTTGACTTGGGATAAGTAGATTATTAGCTGATCGAAGGGAATAGATTGACCATCTGGTGTACTACAGTGTCAAACTGGAACCCCGCTTTAAATAACTGTTTTTTTTTTGTATAAATCTGATATCAGTAGGATAACATTAATTAGTGGAGTAAGTTTAGCTATGTCTGTTCTGCTTGATTTATCTGGGACTATCCTATGCAATGACTAATAACATAAAAATTCGAAATTTGAGACTTGATCACTGTTTCTGTGTATGAGCAACGTTTCTCAGTTAGGTATAGGAAGACTTTAGTCTGTTTCTGTTACTCTCTCTAGAGAATATGCTTAATACCAACATTTTGCCAGCATGACCAGAGTCTTATATCTGTTAAACATGTTTGTATAAGATTCACTAACAGGATTTTACCCTCTCCGATTTTTTGATTGAGCGGTGCTGAATTTTGATTTATTCTGATTGAAGAATATTAGAAGGTTTCTTAACTTTTTCATATAGGCTTTAGATTACTGCCATTCTCAAGGTATCATGCATCGAGATGTGAAGCCCCACAATGTCACGATAGATCACAAACAGCGTAAGCTTCGCCTGATAGATTGGGGGCTTGCAGAGTTCTACCATCCTGGGAAAGAGTATAATGTTCGTGTTGCTTCAAGGTTCGCCATATTTAACCTTTTAGGCTGCACATTCCTCAATATGGCTTTATCATGATCATAAAAATTTCCAGAATTGCTGTTGATTGTAGATAACACTTCATCATGATGCATATACTGATATAAGCATAAAAGTTGTCATGTTAAGCTGTTGTATTAGGTTTGTTCCGTTGCTTCCAGCTGTTGTCTGATCTGTATCACCTACAATTTGCTGACTTGTCATGTGCAGATATTTTAAGGGCCCGGAACTTCTTGTTGATTTGCAAGACTATGACTACTCCTTGGACTTGTGGAGCCTTGGCTGTATGTTTGCTGGAATGGTATGGATTTCCTTCTCTCTCTTCCTGTAAAGCCCAAATTTGGTCTTCCACTACACATAGATACTAGCGGATATTGTTAAATATGGTGAACCTTCTCTCTAATTAAGCTGTTCTATCGTTGCCCTATTGGGATGGTTTTAGAAACCAGAAGATTGGTTTTTTTTGTTTGAATTCTGGAGATCATTAACGTCTGAGTATCACCTCTCGCAGATTTTCTCCATGGATCAGTGGAAGTGTGTTTTGGCCTTTGGGGTTGGGTGGGTGGTTGGGGAGGGATATGCCAATATTTACATCCAGTGATGCTGATACTGCAATCTTGCGCTTTACAGATATTCCGGAAGGAACCTTTCTTTTATGGGCAGGATAATCATGATCAACTAGTCAAGATAGCAAAGGTATATTCCTAACATGCCTCTTTAGTTATTCTAAATTTGTTTTTCTGTGATAAGACAAGAGCCAGTATGAGTTTTTGCATGTATGATACCAGAACAATTTTCTCCTCATACTTATATAGTGGAATTTGTTTGAGAAATATAGTAAAGTTTTGGAACTTATTAATGAACGACAGGTATTGGGGACGGATGAGCTGAATGCTTATTTGAACAAGTACCGCTTGGAATTGGACCAGCATTTTTCTGCCCTTGTTGGAAGGTTTAATCATATAATAAAATACTTACTTTTTCTGAAGTAACAGTTTACTACAACTCTCTCTCTCTCTCTCTACGTGTGTGTGTGTGTGCACCACTAGGCATAGCAGAAAACCATGGACGAAGTTTATTAATGCTGATAATCAACATTTGGCTGTACCTGAGGTAAGCAATAAGACTACCGAGAACCTATGAATACTGCGTGAAGGTTTCTGTTGATATTTAAACCAACTGTGTTTCTTCCTTCCGAAGGCAATTGATTTTGTTGACAAATTGTTGCGATATGATCATCAAGAAAGGCCTACTGCTAAGGAAGCAATGGTAAAACCTCAATTCTCTATTCACTCTCTCAATAGTTCTAGTAAATTCTTTTGGCTACTAAAGAATGTGTGAGAAATCCTGATAAGCTTTATGTTCAAGATTTTCTCTCATTCTCTGCAAGGTGCAACCTGTATGTATACTGTGCAAGTCGACTCTGAAATTGAGCTACATAAATCACTTGAACACCTCTTAGATAATATTAACTGTGTACTCATCAAGACTGAGTTAGGAAAGTATTTTGAGCAAAGTTTTCAAAGGACCTTGTATAAAATGACAAATCCACCAGAATCACTCTTGGGAATAATTTGAAATGAGATAGTTATAGATTTCAAATTTATTATAGAATGCACTCATCCAAACATCAGGATATATAAAGATCATTGTTCAAGTAGTGGAGCTAATTCATGCAGGCCCATCCTTATTTCGCCCCCGTGAGGAATACTGAAAGCTGTCGAAATCGTGGCCAAAAATAATGAGGTGGAAGAAGTCTTCAATCTTGGTATTTAGTTTACTGCTGCTGTTGTATGTTTGTACTGTTTATTTTATGCAATTGATCTTTCATTTCATTCAGTGTGTTGTGATTACCATCTGGTTATGTATCATTCGTTTGATTCTCTCTCTCTCTCTCTCTCTCTCTCTCTCTACTTAAACACTAGGAAGTATTAATTTTGCGTTTTCAAAGGCGAATAAGGCCAGTTTTTTTTTTAAACAAAAAAAATGGAAAATGTCAAAATATATTAAGGAGGGATGTATTTGAAGCTAAGAGTTTGAAATTGATTGAATTTGTTTAATCAAAAAGTTAAAAATACATTTAAATTTTAATTCTTTTTTTATTTAATTTTCTTCAAGGGAATCAAGCTGAGTCCATCTTTAATGGGAAATGGGTTTTCTCCATATTCTTTTCTCACTTCTAAATCAATTAATGAAAGTGAAATTTGTTAAAAATATTTGCCATAGTACTTTTATTATGTTTCTCTTTGTTCTTGATTTGTCTGAAAATTGTTATTACCGAATTAAGTATTTATATTTCTTAGTTATAAGGTAGTAACGGCTATAGAATAAGTGTAAATATGTAGATACAGAAAAAAGGACATGTGACAACGTAATATAAATATGAGATAAGGTTAATTAATATACCATTTCCATTTTTAAGTTTGAACTATTCTCAAATACCTTAAAAAGGAAAAAAAAAAAAAAAAAACTATTTGCAAATACCAATTATATTTCGTATATTATGGTACCTAAAATTAATGAATATTTGCACGACTTTTTAAAAATAATTTGAAAAAAAAAATGAAATTATATAAATTTATTTAAAGTACAATTATTAGCCTGTATTTTTAGGGAATAAATTTAAAGTTTTTATTTTGTAAATTTTGTTGATTTTTTATTTAAAAAATCATCCAAATACATAACCAATTATGGAACCCTTGACCTTGGCACGTGATTGAAAAAAGGTGGTGGAAATATATAGTCAGATCTGCGTAGTGCGTATTGTTGTTTTTGCAGTGGTGAAGAGACTTATATTGCAAAGTTGCAAGAGATTTAAATCTTTCATTTTGATATTTCATTATTTTTAATACATGTCAAGTTTTAATTAGTAATGTTATTTATAAACATGTGTAATAATTATTTAGATTTATGAAATGAGGATTTCGTTTGAGTGGAGATCATAGCCATTTTGGTCCCACCAACATCAACGGATATTGTGAAAAGCAGATTTTAGGGGCAATTTGTTGCCTTCAATTCAGGGCTTTTGTCCTTTCTATATTAAGCTGTTGCCATAGTCCATACTCTTTCAGTTGAGCTGTTTCAGCTATCTTTATCCATTACTGAATCTGGACTTATTTTCTTCATCTTGATAACCTCACACTTCTACTTCTGCCACATTCTCATAATCGTGCTGTGCTATGATACAATTTCTCTTCATTTCAAATACAACAATGACGACTACCTAATTTTGTTTCTTTAAACCTTGATAGTGTACTTCCTGTCACATGGTATAATTTCATGGTTGAGTTGTTGCTATAAACCCTAACAAAGTCATATGAAATAAATGATGGGTTTCAGGTTTTCTAAGACTGTGTTTGAACGGAGAGTGATTTGAAATCCATAACAGTTGATCCATTGATAGTGTTTGGTCGGATAGATGTGGATTTGAAATCTATAGCAGCCACTTCATTGGTAATATTTGGTCCGGTAGATATGAATTTGAAATACATCACTTTCATTTTAAATTAATCTTTAATGGAGGAGGGTGGCTGAGTTGATAACTTCTATATTTGTGTGTGTATATATGTAAGATAAAAAGAAAATTGGGTAAAATCATCTCATGCATCATTCTAATGTCACTCAATTCATTCAGATTTATTATTAAGTTAAGGAAGATCATTGACATTAGAAAATTTTAATTTCGATTCCTTTTCATCTAAAACTATCAAAATGGTACAACCAATCAACTTGCAAATAAAAAAATTGGGGAAAAAGGTTAGAATTATTTGATTAAATTATTGGGAAGAAAAGTTATAGAGGAATTGGGAAATGGGGAAGTGAGTGAGAAATGGTGGAGTTTAGTTTGATGAGTGATAGCGTTGAAAGTGGGAATGGTTGATTGAGATTTATCACTGACGATGCTTCCCCCACTCTCTCAATCAAACACCTATACATACATACATCATACATACAATATATCTATAATAATACCTATATTCATTCATAGCTACTTCACATTACGTGGCCTACTTTTCCAATACATATCTTCTTCATTTTCTCATCTTCTCCATCACTTTTGATTTCATGCTGGTTGGTTGGATGTGTAACACGTCTCAATTTAGAAAAAATCAAATATATTTCTCTGTTTTATTTCAAATAGAGACATATCACACGTTCATCAATATCGATATTCACATTATACCATTCATCTTTTCATTACAATGCTAATTAGTGATCTCGGATATACATGATCACATACTAGAAAAAATTGAAAAACATCTTAATTTTAAAATATGAATATCTCAATATAGATCATGTAAATACTACATCTGATCAAATACATATCCATGTATGTGTATATATGTGTGCATGCGGTAGCTTTTATATATATATATATATATATATATATATATATATATATCACCTACTCATTGTAGGCATATACTAATGTGTCAATCGCTGATTGTTACAATACAATCATCCATTTTAAATCATAAAATTTTAAAAAATACATGATATTACATTTTAGTGGTTGATATATCGTGGGCATGTGAGTATTTTCTGCTCACATGGATATATTGTCGTGATTATATATGTATTTATGTGTTTGTAAATAATGAATAGCTAAATATGATGATATAATCCAATTAGATATATAATATGGAATTAGGGATGCATGGGCATAACGAAGAGATGGGTTCAAAAAAGGCGTAGAATTTGTTCTTATCCTGAAGGGACAAGTCCTGTGCTTTTGCTTTGTATTACACCATTTTTGTCTTCTTCGATATCATACTAACATATGATATGCAATGATATTGACACCACTTCAGCTTCCCCCTTCCTATTTTCATACATACATATTAATTAATTATATGCAATGCTTTGTCCACTAATTTTAAGTGAGGGGTTTTATTTTAGAAGTCCTCTAACTAAATCAAATGCAATTGTAAAAAATAATTTATCTATATTGTTAAGTAGTAGGATTTAATTCTAATCTTTCAAATTAAAAAAAAGTTACCATTTCAATTTATTACGTAATATTCAAACCTACAAACATGAATATAATGTTAGAGTAACAATTGTGTGCACTAATTGCACGGTGCAACCGGATGCAACCCGGATCCAATTTGGATCCACGTTGGAATTTTTATTTTATTTTTATTTCATGCGGTGATCTTTATATTGTATTAGTATAATTTTTAGGTTATATTAATATAACCTTTATGTACAAATATCATAATATTTATATAATATTACTTATTTTTTTATTAGCATAGTCGTACCTTTAAAAATGCATGTAATATAGTTATGTCTTTACTTCAACATTATTATATATTTATGTTATTTTAATATAACTTTTATGTACAAATATCATAGCAGTTATGTAATACTTTTCACTTTAAAAAAAATTCAACAATGTGATCATACATTTGTGTGATATTACTCATACATTAATGTAATATAACTTTACTTTTATATCAACATAAAGATTATGATATTATTATAATATAAAGGTTCAAAAGGTACTACATGCATGTTTGTGAAAATATTATTATTAACATAAAAGTTTAAAAAGTACTACATGTTTGTGTAATATACTGTAAAGTTTAAACTAACAACATAAAATGTTACGCTAACATAACTGAAATGTATAATACGCGGAATAGAGTGTGGACGCATATATTTGGACGCCTGGAAGCACGTGGGTTGTAATCCCATTACACGGATATGTAACTCATGCAACTGGTACATTGTGTAAAATATTTACCAAGTCAAGTAATTTGAATCTCGAGGTATTAAAATGACCAAATAAACTAAATTCAGTGCGCTTAGGTTGTCAAACCT
The DNA here is from genome assembly GCA_946896805.1 of Scutellaria galericulata. Classification (NCBI taxonomy): domain Eukaryota; kingdom Viridiplantae; phylum Streptophyta; class Magnoliopsida; order Lamiales; family Lamiaceae; genus Scutellaria; species Scutellaria galericulata. The sequence continues at coordinate 15,125,768 of OX335794.1, forward strand.
AAATTTTGAACATTGAAGAACATTAGTTAATATATAATTAAAGATAACGACATATTAAATTAAACATAAAATGTAATAGAGAATTCACATGGTAAATATGAGATGAATCATGTTTTTATACAGAGAACGACAGTTGTGATATAAAAATTTAATAGAGAATGCACATTGTAAATATGAGATGAATCATGTTTTTACACAGACAAGTTGTGATACCAAAATTTAATAGAGAATGCGCAATGTAAAGATGAGATTAATCATGTTTTTATACAAACAACAGTTGTGATACAAAAATTTAATAGAGAATGCGCAATGTAAAGATGAGATTAATCATGTTTTTATACAAACAACAGTTTAGATACAAAAATTTAATAGAGAATGAGCATTGTAAATATAAGATTAATCATGTTTTTACACCGAACAATTATGATATAAAAATTTAATAAAGAATGCACATTGGAAATATTAGATGAATTATGTTTAGATGAATTATGTCTTCACACTGATTTGATAGTTCACAATGAGAACATGTATATATATATATATTTTACAGAAATAACAATTGTGATTGATAAAACTATTTGATAATTCACAATAGAATATAAATACATAGAATCATTTCAAACTGACTATTGAAATTCAACTAAACATGCACATGCTTTTATGTAATCAAACCTAAAAACATGAATAAAATGTTTTTCAATAGCCTTTGAATCTCATCATTGCAGGTGGTTTAGGATAAGAAAAAGTGTCAGTTTTAAATAGTATAAATCCTGAACATGCATGTCTATGAAGATATCAAAGGCTACAGGAAAATAGTTTGTCGTCTTTTTTCTCAATCAGTTTCATCCCATTTTAATCATCTGCATTTATTTTTTAATTTCATATTAAACTGACTGTATCAATCCTTCATGTTTACAAATTCTAAAAAGCACATTTACCCCACATTCCCAGTTCCTTTTATCTTACATTGTTCATGTATTTATAGAATCTAAAATCATGTTTATAAATTCTAAAACCAATTTATAGAATCTAAAACAACATTTACCTTTTTATTTGATTTATTTATTTTAAATCTAAAACTATATTTATCCAAACATGTTCTATGATCAATTTTTTTAACATTATAAAACCTTAAAACTACACTATATAAAACATTTCAATCGAGATCAATCAAATCTTCCATTGCAAAATTAGTTCAAGCATCCTTATTTAAACATTAATGATTAGAATGACCAACACATCCCTTAATCTAATCTAATGGCTATAATTCATGGATCACAATGAAGAAACTACTTACTAAACATGTAGTACATTTCTAGGGATGAATTCTAGGAGTCACCTATATATTAATCCAAGATTTATAAATAAGATCAAATGTAGAACTCCATCCCTACACAAATATCTCAAGATTTAATCTTGATCAAACAGCTCCTACAAAACATGTACTGCATTTCTCTAGATCATTTCTAGAAGTCACCTATATATTAATTCAAGATTTATCAAGATCATTTCTAGAATTTATCCAAGTGTTTATCTATATTATTTCTAGAACATGCCATTCTAATTGAAGTTATTATCAGTAGATATTATTCTTAGATATAAATTTAGTTAAATTAAGTTTACTTAATGTTGTAGTAATGTCCAAATTCAATTGAAACGACAATACTTGGAAACGATGAAATGTCATATCCCTAGAATTTGCAGCGATGAGGAGACACAGAGCATGATAATGGGGATTCGATGGAACGAAGGGCGCACCCTAGTGTCGGAGACTTGCTCTACAAAACTCCAAATATATTCTTAAAAAATATAAATAAAAAACACAAACAAATTGGGTGAAAATGACAGTTCCTCACCCCTTTCTAAATACGTCCCACCAAGTCCATTTATCAACTATATACACAAGATTATCAGATCGGTCTAAATATCTAATTAATTATATTTTTATTAATGTTATATGTTATTATTCTATTTTTACTAGTGTTGTCTCCTTCATTAGTTTATGCAAATTTTTCACACTAGCAATCTATTTTTCTTCTACCTCCAACATCAAAAGATGTACTCCGATCCATATGAACATGGTTGCACCACTTTTGGACCAAATGAGATCATCTGTCTCATTTGTGTCATTGTTAAAATTACATAGCGTGAAGAATAATTTTAATTAAACTATAAATTAACTATCAAGATTATATAGTTTTGACATTAATGGTAGGACATGATAATATGAGATAGATGATCTAGTTTGCTTCCAGACATAAATATAATCGTTATACTAGTTATATATGGGTTTAACTAATCTTAATTAATTAAGTGGCTGATCTACAGTCATTAGGCATAGATATGTATCATTGTATGTGTAGACAAAATCCGAGTTGCATAATCACAATGTCCCCGACGACTAATTTCTTACTAAGATTAAGATTGGTGTTAAAGCATGTGACTGCTGGACTACTATGTACACATGACTTAACCTCTTTCACATATCGAAAAATCGTGTTTAAGCGATAAGTAGGGAAAATTTTATTTTTAGTCTTTATAAGTAAAAGTTGTTCGAAAATAACTATATCAAAATTTAAAAAAAAAAAAACCTCCTATACAATGTTTAATTTGAAAGACTACAAGTATAATGAATTAATTACTTTCTCATGCATGACCCAATTATCTACTCAAGAAACAAGACATTAGTAAAGTTGGTAATCTAAAAGTATTACTTAAATAGGAAAAAAATTGTATAATGTTGCACATTGGTGGTCAACTGAGGGCTTTAGCCTTTCTAGGAGGAGCCTAGTTGAGGCTAGATGACTGTCTTTTAGAATAGTGAATAATTAAAAATGAGGATAGGTGGAAAAAACAGCAATAATATGAAGAGGCTAAAAGAAAGAAAAAAACAAAAGTGTTGTTCTTGAGTAGTCAATATCCTAATCTTAATAGACTAGATATGGTCGCAGTTTTTGCCTTATTCCTGACAATCATCCAACCTGGTAGAGCCGACCAAATTCCAGTGTCCATCTACTTTCTAATAATTTATCAAACCACTATCAATTATTAATAACATATTAATTAAACTATATTTATATGTAGTAGATTTAATTACTTAATTAATCTCATCATGCATGTTTGCTTTAACTAATTAATCTCGATCTCATGCATCATTCATCGAGCCAAGGATGAAAATTTCGGTTTCAGTAAAAGTTTCGGTACCTTAATTTTACGGAAATATCGATTTCGGTGGAAATTTCGGACATTTTTTTAAAAAATATGGAAACTTTGTAAAAAAATTAAAAAATATAACTGGTAATTTACAGGATATTATAACTAACATTAATACATATTTGCAAACTATTTTATCCCCAATTGTAAACTATTTGTAATATTCTTGATTCCTAAATCCTAGTAAATATTTGTAATATTTATCTTTCAAAAAAGAGGAATAATTTCTCATGACACAATTAATATAAATTTTAAAAATTTTGACCTAAAAAGTTTCCAAATCCATATCCTCACTGTAAATATCATCCACTCTAAAAACAAACACACCCAATTGTAATAATTATGCAATAAATTCATTAAAAAAATTAAAAATTAAAAAAATCGCCGAAATCGAAATTTTACTAAAATTTCTCCGAAATTTTCCCGATATTTTTCCGATACACCGCAGTTTTATAAAAGGACTCACTGAAATCAAAATTTTACCGAAATTTCCCAAATATTCTCAGAAATTTTGACAAAAAAAAAATTGCGTATTATTATTTCGGTAGTTGAATTTGAGCGAAATTTCGGCTAAATTTCGCGAAATTTTCATTCATGAGCCAAACCCATCTTTATTATTTTGGTCTACTTTTCAAACCTTCCTTTTAAAAAATAACATCCTTTTTTTTTTTTATCAGAAAGAGATAAAGAACTCTCACAACTCGAACATAAATCCTTCACCCTACTACAGCATTCTTTTCTTAAACTAAATTAAACAGTGGTTCTTGTCCATGGCCTACCAAGATCATCTTAGAAAATTAAACCCTTTCTATGATCTCTTTGATTCTAAATTATTATCTACTACCTCATCATAATCATAAACTAATTAAACAAAAGGATAATTTCAATTTTGGTCATATGTAAGATACACACTATACATTCTAATATTTGTTTTCCAAATTTGGTTCTCTGTGTTTTTTTTCCCAATTTTAGTTTAATTTTAGACGGAATTTTCAAAATCATTAACGTGGTTGTCGGAGTTCGACTGCCACATCGGAATTTTTGACAGCCACATCAACGATTTTTAAAATTCCATCCAAAAATTAAATAAAATTGGAAAAAAAAATTAAACTATAGATGACTAAATTTGGAAAACAGATACTTTGTTATAAAAAATGAAAAAAAAGTCTTAAATACTTAACCAAATTTGATATTAATTAAATCGTCTCCAATTAGCTAGTAGTTAAAATAAAAAAATTATATGGATGTGAAATAAGGGCATGCGAAGAACAAGAAGCGACAGAGCAATCCACGATATGAGGGGTTAATGTTTGGGAAAGGGACCTACAAATGTTGTCGTGCTTAGTTTCATAAGTCATTCCAATGTGATTGGGTAGGAAAGAGTGCTTAGATCGCTATGTCCATAAATTTAGAGGAACTTAATCCTAGTCATTATCAAATCGAGGCTTTTCTCCACCATTTTTTCTCTAATTCTTACTTAATTACTCTCATTTTATTGCATCTTTTTATTATTAATTTAGTCCTAAACAATATCAAAGTTCCACGTCAGATGCATGTGCGATAGAGGTAAAAAATTATATGAAACCGTCTCATATCCTTATGTGATACTGAACTATTATACAATTTTATTTGAGATTGATATTGATCATGTTGAATAGGTTTATAACTTTTATTAATTTATATAAATTTCGTTTTACATTAAGCTCTCACATAAGACATATTCATGATATGAAAACTATCTCAATCGGTTAGATTAGGCCATTTTGGATTTGAATCATAGACAATAATGTATAAACTTGGATAAGTTCAAAGTGGATAATATTTCATCCATGTGTCAAAATATAACCCAACAATATAGGCTGGGGGTCCCTACATAATTTAAGGATGTACAAACATATCCTTTGTCCATCAGTTGTACATTCAAATTTCCTCAGAATTGCAAACTTAATTCTTCACCGGACAAATGTGTCAAGTCACAACCATGCTAGTTGGCTTCTTCATAGAACTCTCACGATTCAACAAAAATGACAGTTTCGTGGGTAAATGTTGGTATTCTATCTGCCCGAATCCTAATAAAATAGATATAAATTATTTTAAATGGGAATGAGATGAGTTTGTAAAGAACAGGAAGAAGAAAAAATCTCATTAGAGTAGTAAAGGCTTTCAGGTACCCTCTACTCATTTATATACCCGCCAATTAAAATTCATACAATAAATATGTATAGAACCATGCACCTTTCATTATATATACACACACACACACTCCAGTGAACTACTTAGTAGTTTGTGATGAAATATTCACAAAAATGGGTATAAATATAACAAATATTACAAATGAAAAAAATAAAATACAAAATACACGTTTAAAATATTTGTTTAAATTCAAATAAAAAAATATTTATATTTGATAAACAAGTATTGGATGTGTATGGGTATCCGTCGGATAATGATAATTGATAGGGAACGGAACGGATACAAGTATATTTAAATATGAATAAGATAGAAACATATGGTATAATAATAATATAGTTAGGGTATGTTTGGATTGGGGTGGAGGTGGAGTTTGCAAGTTCGGATTTGGGATTTGAGTGGATTTTGAAAAAATGTGGATTTTGAAAATCTTGTGTTTGTTTTGGGATTATATAGGGTAGAATTATAATTAAGATGTCCTCATCACATTGATAATTGTAGAAAAAATAAATGCTTTTTTAGGGAATTGTAGAAAAAATAAATGTTTTTATTGAGAGTGGTAAAAAAAAAAAAAAAGGTAAAAATGAGATTTACAAATCTTTCCTCATCTCATAACAAACAAGGATTGAGATTTGACACATCCCAAATTCAAATGGGCACATCCCAATCCAAACATACACCAGTGTTTTAAATTCCCTAAATAGTGGGGTATTCTACCATTTGTCAACTGACTCATCCCGAAGTACAAGTAGTGATTTAGTTAATTTATAAATTACGAGACTTCGTCAATTATATATATATATATATATATATATATATATATATATATATATATTGCTTAGTGAATATAAAAATACAATATTGGAATTACGAATTATCAATTTAGTTGTGTGTGTTATGCTCGATGTAGCATTGTGGTGACATAGTTTAGTTGGTGCTTTAATTTTTATCGAAATTAGTAATGGAAGTTTGTGACGATTCATTGAATAATAATTATTTTTTATCTACTAAAAAAATGATCGGAGGGGGCCGATTATTTTAGATAATATTAAGTAGATATAAAATCTGCGTATAATCAATTATTTCTATTCACTTTATGACAATAAATTTTCGATCCATGATCATTAATTGTTGTAACATCATACTATTAGTTCAGTTACTTTTATGATGCGATGATCGTAAGCGCAACTGTTGTTTTATTAATTTTTTAAGTATTCGTGTATAATATGTACACATTGTGGTTCACCTAATGTTAGCCATGAATTAAAATCAGTGGAAACCTTCAGTTAACTTCCTAAGAAAGATTTTCTTTTTCCTTTCTTTTTTTTTTTTTTTTACATTTTTAAATTTTTGGATGTTTTAGACATTTTGGTCAATTATGTTATTGTAATGAAACTACCAAAACTGGGTGGTACGAAACTTAAGTTTGAATGTTAGAAATTTATGAAAATGGAACACAACATTATTCTGTTTGTATGTATAGAGTTGTACAATCAAGGTTTAGAACGTTAGATATTATTTAATGATGTGAATGAAAATGATCAATTTTGTTGGTATGAGATGGAGTAGTAGGAATAAGTGGAGATGGTAAAGACAAGAAGATTAAAAATGTTTAATTTTTACTAGGAAAGGGATAATGTTAAATTGAGGCTTTTTATTTTTATTTTTATCACAAACAACTAGAAATGAAAGTTCCCCCATCAATCAAAATCCTGAAATGTGTTTTTTATTTTTTATCCTCTTAATTTTTTTTATCCTCTTACTTGTTTGGGCTAAGCTTGGAGTTTTAAGCTTTACTTGAGTTTTCATTTCATGCTTTAATTTGTACAAGAATCTCATTTTAAAATTCTCATTTTTCCTCAAATTTTGGTGGATCCTGCCCGTATTCTATGTAATATTTAAACACTATATCTAATAGATTATCCAACTAATAGAAAATCAATAACACACACACACACACACACACACACACACACATATATATATATATATATATATATATATATAATACTTAAGTTTACATGCATCTATCTATCATTTATCATAAAATAAAATATGGACCCCTATGTTTTTAACATGGTTTGATATGTACAGTAAAAGACCACTCCCTCATTTTACAACAAATATTATTAGTTCTTATTATTAATAAAATTTCAATACCAATTTCCACAGTAAATTTCTCTAAATTTCCAATCCAAACAAGAGCTATCTTAATTAGTGAAAAGGTTTCTTATAATGATATGCAAGAAACTTCCTGTGACAATGACATTATGATTACATAGTCCATCGTTTCTATGTTGTGCTCCAATCGAATATATATTATAATATAAGCACATCACTAATATAAATTTTTTAAATTTTGTTAAATATTATATATATGCACGCAGCCCTAATTCGGAACCTATACCATTTCATTTTCTTGAATTTCTTGTAAATTTCAGAAAGAGAAAGACTCAAAAAATCATATATCATCTAGATTTCAAAATTTTCTTTCACTCTTCTTGTTCTCTCTCTCTCTCTCTCTCTCTCTCTCTCTCTCTCTCTCTCTCTCTCTCTCAGAAATTCACAAGAAATTTAGGAAAAATATATAAAGATGTATGATCCATTTTGACATGATCTTGATGTGTTTATTTTTTTTATCGAATTTCCAATTAAATAACTAAAAGATTGATTCAATATATATATATATATATATATATATATATATATATATATATATATATATATATTATATAAATAAAGATAAAACACATTTAGTTTGAAGATAAGTAATAAAAAATCAAAGACAAAATCATGATAGATGAAGAAGTCTTTGCTATGGACAAGTGAAATCCACCAACACGATGAATATGATATTAACACTTATCATTTAAATGTAGTTGACATCGTTGTCACGAACATATAATTAAGCAATACTTTAATAATTTATTTTAATGTTGTAGTATTCTTTCAACATCTTAACGTCGTTGTCGGTTATTTTGTTGTGGGTCTATTATTAGTCTTACTAGTCATTGTATGATGAAAAATGACACCTAGGTGTCATGTATTAATTGAATAATTACTAAGAAAAGGAACATTGTTGATGATAGAAGTGGGATGGGAAAATTAATGGGTTTCATTATAGTCTATATGCGTTTTGGAACACTTGAAGAAATATTAATCTTGCAATATTGCAATAACGTAGAAGTTACCCCTAAATAAATGTCAGCACTTGTAAAGTTGTTTGAATTTGCTCACCATAATGTGAAAGGGGGGGATGGTTCAGGGGTTAGTGCATAAATTCTAATCATTAATGCCATTATGGTGTTTAATATTTCAATTATTTAATATATATAAAAGTTTGAAAAAATTAATATTGTCATCTAGCTAAAAGAAAGGAGCCACGAGCATGTCAATATTTATTTAGTACCATGTATTAAGTTCGATCTTCTCTTTGCAAACTTTTCTTTCATAGATATGGTTTATTTACCAATACAAAACAAAATACGCAATAATTCTTTCATATATAAGAATGAAAAATTATCTCTATTGGTATGAGATCTTTTGGAAAGAATCCAAAATAAATTTGTAATGACTAATAATTACTTCATTTATCCTCATCGCAGAAAAAAAAAAAATGATAGTCGCCTTTTTTTTTTGGAGTTCAAACATTTTATTTTTAAATGATATTTTTAGATAAAAAAAGGTTTTAAAGTATATCTATTTTTTTAGAATAAATAAATTATATATTATTATATATGTTATCAACAAAAATGTCATTCAAACAAAACATGGGTACGAATTAAAATACCTTCGAAACACATCTAGAATCCAAATTTTCATCCAAATATGTTATTGTGTTCTTTTTAGACACTAAGATAATTTAAACATATTTATAGCTCCACACAAATTATAGAGCCCATTTTTGATTAATAAACCTATAAAATCAAATCTCTGGCAACACTCTCCTGATAAGTGATATTGAGATTTAGTTCCTCTACAAATACAAATGCAACAAATCAAAACATATAGACAAAATATTTTAGTATTTAAAACAGATTTAATTACCACATCAATTATTTAATGTTTATATATTATATAAGTACTCTGCAGTCATACTATCAATTTTTATATGAATGAATATTACTAAATAAAATTTTTAAATGACTAAAACTATTTGTTATTATAATAAATGAATAAATAAATAAGTAATAATTATACTGAACAACTTCAATGAAGTCCATTATTTTGGGTGAATTGAGTGAACTGATCGATCATATTTTTATTTTGAATATAGATGTTTATATATTATATAAGTACTTTGCAGTCATACTATCAATTTTTATATGAATGAGTGTTACTAAATAAAATTTTAAAATGACTAAAACTATTTATTATTATAATAAATGAATAAATAAATAAGTAATAATTATACTGATCAACTTCGATGAAGTCCATTATTTTGGGGTGAAAGAGTGAATTGATCGATCATATTTTTATTTTGGATATAGACCCGATGTTGAGTATCTTATAGTGCAAATTTTAATGATTCATGTTTTAATAAAGATAATAGATTTTGTTACATCACATATTATTAATAATATGCATTAATGAAATTAACTACATAAATTCAATATTGGATTTTATAATCTTATCTAGTTTTACGTAAATATAGTGGAAATATTGGTATCAATATTTTTCCGATATTTATCGATATTTACCGATATTTCTTCGATATTTCCTTGATATTTCATCGATTTTTCCTATAATTTGTACCATGAAACCAACAATATCGAAATCGATACTAATATTTATCGATATTTTGTCGATATTTATCGATATTTCCTTGATATTTCACTCATATGAAGCCACCGATATCGAAATTGATACCCATATTTTACCGATATTTCGTCGATATGTATCAATATTTCCTTGATATTTCACTTGTATGAAGTCAACGATATCAAAATTGATATCCATATTTTACCGATATTTTGACAAAATTTCTCGTTTCTTTACCGATTATGTGAAAAAATGAATATATCGAAAATATATCGGTTGCACCCTATTTTTGTATCGGTCACACGAAAAAGTGAAAATATCAAGAAAATATCGAAGATATTTCAGGATATTTTCATTTGTGTATATATTTTATGTATGTTGTGTTGTTTTATAGAAAGTAAGAAAAAATAGATAAATAGTCATATATATTAATAAATATTAAAAAAATTAAATTTTTTTAATATCATGGTGTAATGAATGACGTTACAACATGAAAAACCCCAAATAGAATAATAGAATATAATTACTCATCTCATTTTATAAAATCTAAAGGCATTAATCATTGAATCGTTTATTGACAATGATTTGATTATGTAGGAAGTGTCAGCCTCATCATTAAATTACAAGATTAATTAAACCATTTTGAAATGGACAATTATTAGCATTTTTTTTTTCACACTCACCGCTGACTGCTAAGTGGGACTACTATTTATTAGTCTTCATATGTTTTTTTTTTTTTTTGATAATGACTATATATCAATTAAATTAATAATTGCAATATTTATATTAATTGTGTCCTACTCAAGTTAATTCAAGGAAGATGAAAGGAAGCAACTTGAATAAATTAATCTCAAAATAAAAAACTTGCTTAATTATTTTAATGATCTACTATGGACAGAGTATTAGAGTTATTCCTCAATGATTAATGGTAGACAATGTCCTGAAACTTTCTAGGAAATATCTGCAAGTGTCTATTAGACCTTTTTCTCAACTTTTTTTTTTTTTTTCTAATTTTAGTTTGTATGTGTTGAATAGTTTCTTTTATGAGTGACACTCCTGTGCACAAGGTGCAACAATACTGTTATATTATATGAAATGATATTGTTATATTAATATAACAGTATCACTTTATATAATATAACAGTATTACTTCATATAATATAACAGTATCACTCATATAATATAACAGTATTACTTCATATTAACAGTATCACTCATACAATATAACAGTATTACTTCATATAATATAACAGTATTATTGTGCACAGATTTGGATCCGTGCACCTTGTGCATAAAAGTTTTTGCCTTCTTTTATATAAAACTCCTCTAGTTGCGTACTACTTTTCAAAAGAATGCATTTATTCATAATTAATACTATATGATTGAATAAACATCTGTATTAGCAATGAGTGGTTCAATCAGCTAGCTTTTCAAAAGAATGCATTTATTCATAATTAAATTAACATAAAAACTTCTGTGCACCAGTTCCACAGAAGTGAAAATTCGTGCAATCCATACCTTTATGTTATAAATGTAGTACGTTTATATACAAATATCCGTACTTTTTAAAATGAATATGCATAAAGGTATTACATTTATAACATAAAAATACTATATTTATAACATAAATGTATGGATTGCACGGTGCAACTGGTGAACAGAAATGTTACTCTTAAATTAATGATGGAATAAACATCTATATTAGCAATTAGTGGTTCAATCAGCTAGATCGATTTAATTGGTCTAATAAGAAAAATGAATATATATTAATCCTATATATATACTATTGTGATTTAAATGAATATATATTAGTGAAAGTTTGAAGACTTTATTCAATCTCATGAATAAATAATTTTTTTTTTAAACAGACGAGAAAATCCGCATATTACCCGATTTATTTATTATCATATGTATATTCATACAACATTGCTGTGCATTTTCAGTGTAGAAAGTTTTTTAAAACATATAAGAAAATCACACGAGATTATGAAAACTTAAGAATATCTCCCATAATACCCGACTAATTTATTGTCATATGGATATTCATATAACATTGATGTGCATTTTCTCATCAATGTATGTATTGTATTTGTAGGGATAATTGCGCGAAATTCCCTTGTGGTTTGGGAAATCGGCGTGAAACCCCATGTGCTTTAAAAAATGCGCGAAATTCCCTGATTTTCTAAATGTAGCCCGAAATCCCCAACTCCGTTAAGATTAACGGAAGTGCTATACACGCGCTCTTCATGCATTTTTTTATGTTTTTTTTTTACTTTTTTTTGCTATAAAATGACATATTTTCTAATTTTTGACTATATTAAAAGACTAATTCTCATGTGGGGGGTTTCTTGCAATTGCAAGTACTTTCTTCAAGCTTGTTTTCTACATTAATATTTATGTATTATTTTTTTTTTTCAATTAATATTTTTACAATGTAAATTTTTTATTTAGTTTTTTATTTTATTTTTATTAATACTAATAGTTGGTATGTATGTTTTTTTTTTACTTTTGTTTTCTTACATTCATTTTTTTATTTGTATTTTATTGGTATTAATGTTGACTATTGACGAGGAGATGTGGAAATATTTGACAATATATTATTTTCACATCAAATTAACCCTAAAATGTAATTAACGAGACTCTAAATATAATTAGTTTACTATCTTTCTTCAAAAAAATATTCGATGTCCATACAAAAAAAATTAAAAATCCATTGAATTTCTTGGAGAAATATAGATGATTAACGGCGTGAACAATGATAAATTTTGCAATTGAGGTACATTTTGTTTTAGAATGAGAACCTGAAACTAGTACAAGGTATGTTCCAAGTTTTTCGATAGAATCTTTTTTATCTTTTGTTTGTAGTTACAAATTGGTATGTTCCAAGTTTTCTTACATAATAATTATTATTATTATTTATTTATGGTTAATTTATTGGTATGTTAATTGTTTCTTGATATGGTTAATTTTTTGGTATGTTAATTGTTTCTTGGTATGGTTAATTTTGTTTGTTATACCTAACAATTATTAAATAATGAGTCTTTTATTTATTTATTTTATATTTTCCTTAATATCATGTCTTATTTATTTAATATAATCTTCATAAATAGTTAAGTTAATAATAATAATAATAAATAACTAAATAAAAAATTTAACATTTTTAAAAAATGAATTGAAAAAAAAAATTAAAGAAAGAAATATACGTATCAATTGTTGCAAAACAATAAAATTAATTGAAAAAATAAGAGAAAATAAAGAAAAATCATTAATAAAAATAATATAAATAACTATATAAAAATCAATATTGAAAAAAAATAATTGAAATGAACAAAAGTAAAAAGGTAACATACCAACTGTTATAATTAAAAATAATAAAATAAAGGGTTAAATTCAATTTTAGTCCATTTAAAAAGCTATTGTTCATTTTTCATCCACCATGAATGCGTTTTTCAATTTTAGTCTAATTAAGCCAAAAATCGTCACTATTTTGTCCATTTTTCGTCGGAATACCACCCTTGCCGGCGATTGTAATACAATCGCCCTCAATTTTAGTTTTTTTTTAATTTTAATTTTAATTTATTTTATTACTAGTATTTTAATACTGATTTAAATATTTCTTATTACAATTTTTATATAATTTTTTCATCTTAAATATTTTAAAATTTTAAATAATATTTAGATTTTTATATTAAAATATAAATTATAATTTATAACTCAAAAATTAAATTCAAAATCTGAATATTATTTTTATTAAAATTAAAATTAAATATTTAATATTTATCTAAAATTTTCTTAATGTTGTTAATATTTTAAATAATTGTTAATATTTTTTTAATAATATATAGATTTTTATTTAAAAATACAAATAATATTTTAAAAACATAAAATTTAATTAAAATCGGAATATTACTATGATTTAAATTATTATTTATGTTTAAATTGATTTAAATATTTCTTAATGTTATTTATACTTTTTATAATTTTTTTCATTTTAACATTTTTAAAATTTAAAATAATATTTTTATTTTTATTTAATTTATTGGATTTTGTAAATAAGTTCCATGGTGGACTAAAATTGGATAGTGGTTTTTTAAATGGACTAAAATTGAATATTTCCCCATTTAAAATGTGCCACATAAGCGCGAGTGGGGCGAAAATTAAAATTTGGGGCGATTGTATTACAATCACCGGCGAGAGTGGTATTCCGACGAAAAATGGACCAAATAGTGACGATTTTTGGCTTAATTAGACTAAAATTGAAAAACGTTTCCATGGTGGACGAAAAATGGACAATAGCTTTTTAAATGGACTAACATTGAATTTAACCCATAAAATAAATAACTATATATAAAATTAACATTATAAAAAAATTAATTAAAAAAACAAATAATACATAATTGTTAATGTGAAAAATCAGATTGAAGGAAGTGTTTGTAATTGCAAGAAACCCCATAAGAGAATTATTCTTTTAATATAATAAAAAAAAGGTATATATATATATATATCATTATATAGCAAAAAAGTCAAAAAAAAAAAAAACACCAAAAAACGCATAAAGAGCGCGTGCATAGCACTTCCGTTAGCCTTAATGGAGTTGAGGATTTCGGGCTACATTTAGAAAACTATAAAGGGGTTTCACGCATTTTTGAAAGTATAGGGGGGTTTCACGCGGATTTCCCAAACCATAAGGGTATTTCGCGCAATTATCCCTGTATTTCTATACTATGTATTGTATTTCTACACTAAAAATTTGCAAGAGCATGTATATTGGTTGTACTCACTCCTCCACATCACTTCACCCATCATTACACTAATTATAATAATTTCTCATTAACTCAATTGATTCACATACATCATATATTATTATTCCAATAACAAATTGAACTGTCAACAAATTAATCAATACATCAAAATTTAAAACAATATACATAGATGACCAAATTAAATTTCGAGGATATGGCGAATCCAATTTTTTTTTAAACAAAACAATTTTGTTTGAAGTGGCTATTATATTGTGATCCAACTATAATAATATGTTTAGTTTAATAAATGGACATTAAAAATAGAGTTAGAATAGTATTGGGAATTTATCAAATAAAAGATCATTTAATAATCTAAATGAGTACATTTTTAATTCGGTAAATTTGGTTCGAAACTTCTGTTCTTCCACCTGTGATCTAAAAGTATATACTTATATAATTATATTGGATAGTCTTGAAATATTTGACAAGGGTACGTAATAGAGCATCTAATCCTGAAATAATGGGTAATCAATTAATATTCTATTTTTAAAATTAAATTTAATCATTCTAAACCTCTAAAAGAAATCGAACAAGTCTTTTGGCATAACTATTACATATATAAGTATATAACCTACAGAAATTGAATAAATCTTTGTAGGCTATTACATATATGCTTGGACAATATGCAAAGATTAATAAACGTCTGCTCAACAAACTTTAATGCATTTTAATTTGAAATTTTCTTCTGAGAATTACTTGAGTTTTGATTAAGTCTTTAAAAAACATGTTGATGCATAAAGAAGCTTTGATGCATTTGCAATATTCTGATTGAAATATGATTTATTGAATTAAGCAGACTTTTAATCATCTATCAAAATATTAATTTTAAGATAAATATAAATTCAAAATGCCAATCTCAATATAAATATAAATAATTTGCATTTAAGGATATTAATCTCCATCAATAATGTTTTTCAAAATATTAATGTTAATAGAAATTTAAATTCCAAAATATTAATTTCAATAGAAATATAAATATTTTGCATTTAAGGACACTCTCCATCGGAATGTTTTTCAAAATATTAATCTTAATAGAAATATAATTCAAAATATTAATTTCAATAAAAATATAAATATTTTACATTTAAGGATATTAATAAAAACATTTAGTTTAAAATATTTTCTAAAACTTGCTTTTATTTAAAACATTTAGTTTAAAATATTTTCTAAAACTTGCTTTTATTTAAAACATTTAGTTTAAAATATTTTGTATTAAATTATTATATGAAATAAGAATTTAAAATATTTTTTGATGTTATAAAATAATCGTAAAAAGAATAGAAAAGAAATGAGTAAGTTAAAAAAACATTTACAATATTCAAAATATTTATATATATTTTAGAGAAAAAAGTTCAAGTTAAAAAAAATTACAATATTCAAAATATTTATATTATAGTAAAAAATAAAAATTGAGTAAGTTTAAAATTATTACTTAAATCCAACTTGACTTTGAACTAATTTGTTTATCCTCAAATATATATATATATATATATATATATATATATATATATATATATATATATTTCGTTTTTTAACATCCAGACTCAATAGTTGTGAGACATTATTCAATGATATTAAAAACATAAATTAAAGTCAAAAAAATTTAAATAACAAATCATGAATTAATTTATCAATAAAATTTAAAAAATAGAAAACGTATATGGACTAATATATATATATATATATATATATATATATATATATATATATATATATATATATAAAGTTGGAGAAAAAAATTTTAAATTATTATTTCTCTTACAAGTTTTAAAACTAATAACCAACAACGATATTGTTTAATAACTATAAAAAAAATTAAACTAATAATTAGCAACAACATTATTTAAATACTATATATGACAAAAGGAAAATTTAAAAAAAAAACAGTCACCACATTATTTAAAAATTATCTATAATTAATGAATTCTTTAAATAAGTGAACTTAATAGGAATGGACACAATCAATACGAATCAAACCTCGCTTAATAGATTGGTGTGGGTATTTGAATATCAAAGAACACAAAAATTGGTTCTAGAAAGTCTCAAATATATATCATGAGACATCACTTTAAAAAATATCGAAAATAACTACATTTCCGCTACGATAATTTAAAATTTTTTAAATCAAAATATCGATAATATTTATACTATTTTAAATATGTATTTCACATTAATGTATTTATATTAATGTATAAACGGTATTTTTTATAAACTAGAAAATTTTGATGTGAAACCGAAATTTTGGTATAATGAAACTTATGATAATTTAATTTTTTTTATCAAAATATCGATAATATTAATATTATTTTAAATATGTATTTCACATTAATGTATTTATATTAATGTATAAACGGTATTTTTGATAAACTAGAAAATTTTGATATGAAATCGAAATTTCGTTATACCAAAATTTTCGACATAAAAATTGTAAACATTTTTGCATACTGAAAATGATATATATGAGATTTTCGGTAGGTATATTGTACCAAGTATATGGTTCCAAAACATCCATAATCATGAATGAGTCTTGTGTGAAACCGTCTCATGAATCATGTTACGTGAGACGGATCAAACCACAACCCACACTATACAATCCACATATAAATTAGTGAAAATAGATTTGGTTTGTGGGTAAAAAGAATCTGGTCCCATGTAGTGAAACTGTCTCATACAAGTTTTTGTGATTATGAATTGTACGACTAATCTCATGAAATTATATTTATAAGATCATCTCACAAGAGTCTTAATCATTGGAAAAAAAACAAATTAATAACTTTGTAATTGTAATTTCGACATTGTATGAATAAATATATAAAAATCAAAAAAAAAAAAAATCAACTCATGGTCCTAACTATTTATTTACTAAGATTTTAATCTGTATTATATACATATATATTGATTTTAATTTGATTATGTTCTAAATCTTTGGTTTTAAATTCGTTTACCAACTAGGGATATATTAGTCAAATTTTATATTCCTTAATTCTTGTAAAAGAACTCTAAAACATATATATATATATATATATATACATATATATATATATATATATATATATATATAATGGAAAAGAACTGACGTTTGTTTGTCAATCTCTTTAAATACTTAATACTAAAGAAATTTCTTGAAATACTAAATTTTATAGGAAAAATAAGGCCAAAATTTATAAATAGTCAAATAAGATAGTGTAGCATTTTTTTCTCGCCAAAATTATAATTTACATCTTTTAAGCCACTTTTTAATTAATTTCTCAAATATACCCTCAATGAGGTGGGATCTTCAAATTCAAATTAAATAAAAAATTAGACAATGAATTTGATCCATTCAGCCATACGACATATATTTCGTGTGGCAACACGAAGCATTATTCTTGTAGCGACACGAGTCGTAATTTGAGTGGCAACACGAATTGTAATGTGGGTTTATGTGTAAGCCGTAATTTGTGTAGCCACATGAGTCGTAATTTCGTGCAGGTTCGTGTGCGTGTAGGTTCTAATTCATGTATGTTTGTACATTATTTTTTGTGTAGGTTTGTATGTGTGTGTTTCGTGTGGCACGAACCACACGAGCCATGTTTTACTCGTGTGGCACGAGCCACACAAAGCCCGTTGACTCATGTAGTGTGTATGTGTTTTCATCAATATTTCGTGACATTATGAATGTAATTTTTCAAAAAATGAAAATTCATATATATTGTTTCACATATATCATTACATATATAATGAAAAATACACACTAATTTTGAGACATATTAGGAAGGAAAAAAAAAGTCAATTAGAGGAAGAAGAATGAGAGAGAATTAGAGAAAAAAAGAAAAAGAAAGAGGAAGAAGAAAGAAAAAGGATGGAGGAAGAAGTGAGAGAGAGAAGAAAATGAAGTTGAAATCATATTTAATGTAACAAGAGTATTTAAGTTAACTTGTCATATTTAGACTAAAAAAGATGTAAATAAAATATTTGGTTAAAAAAGATTTTCCACTATCTTAGTTAGTTTGAGGCATTTCCTTGAAAAATACTAAGATATTAGATTATATGAATGAGATGCATTCGAGTTGTTTATAGTTGAGGTAGAATAAGTATATATGAAGGAGGTCCACTTGATATGTAACAGTGAAAATCATAGTGTGTGTGTGTATATATGGTATATCCGTATATGTAGAAACTATGAGGAAGGACAATGATTAGAGATGGGGTCGTGATGGCAACCCTAAAACCCAAGTGATTAAGTAAGTTGAGCTAGTTGCGCAGCCACAGCCGCCATTTCTTCTTCCTCCTTTTCTTATGATGATTACTATTTATTATTAATTACTTCAAGAGAGAGAAAGGAAGGGACATGGAAAAAGAATAGACAGAGACTTGCGGTACAATAAATTGGAGTATTTTATTAGCAAAGTGAAATGAAAAGCTATTTTAAGGTTTGGATTTATCTGCAGGATCATCAAATTATGTATAAACCAGTGTATATTTTTGATTAATATTAATCAATTTTGTTTAAGATAAAAGGGGCAGTCCCAGAAATCAAGTATAAAAACAGACGAAATGGAGCACTTTGGCATAACAATCATGAAAATCATCCTATTTCCATTCTCTTCTTTCTCCACCCCTTGACAAGATTTTCTCTCTAACTTCAAATACACGTAATCGCATACAGCAGTATAAGAGATAGAAATGGTGGGAGTGGTGGTGAGAGAGTACAAGGAGAAAAAAGACAGGAAAGCTGTGGAAGAAATGGAGAATATGTGTGAAGTAGGGGGCAATGGGAGTGGGAAAGTGTCTCTCTACACCGACTTATTAGGCGACCCCATTTGCAGGGTCCGAAATTCCCCTGCTTATCTCATGCTGGCAAGTGAAATTCTTTTCTTTAACTATTCATTAATAATAATAATAATAATGCACTGATGTGTTTGTTTATTTCAGCTGGCCGAGACCGGCATCGGACAAGTAGTGGGCACTATAAGGGGTTGCATAAAAACAGTTACTTGTGGAACAAAGCTCTCCAGAACTGGCAGTATCAAACCCCTTCCTCTTCACACTAAACTTGCCTATATTTTAGGCCTTCGTGTATCTCCTTCTCATCGGTACAACCACTACTAAAATAAATAAATATCAATGTTTTCTAAATATGGATTATTTAGGGTACATTTGTCCTTTTAACTTGTGGGGACATATATAACATTTTCGGAGGTTTTGCAGGAGAATGGGGATTGGGTTGAAGTTGGTACGTAGAATGGAAGAATGGTTTGAAGAAAATGGGGCTGAATATTCTTACATGGCTACTGAAAACGACAATCAAGCATCTGTTCACCTCTTTACCCATAAATGTGGCTATTCCCAGTTCCGTACACCGTCTATCCTGGTCCGACCCGTTTTCGCCCACCGACTCAGTACTCACAAGCGAGTCACCGTCGTCAAACTCGCCGCCGCCGACGCTGAGATCCTCTACCGCCGGAGATTCTCCGCCACCGAGTTCTTTCCCCGCGACATTGACTCGGTGTTGAACAATAAACTGAATTTGGGCACTTTCCTCGCCGTGCCCAAGGGCTGGTGCGGCGCCGAGTCGTGGCCGGGTGCGGCCGAGTTCTTGGCGAGTCAGCCCGAGTCATGGGCCGTACTCAGTGTGTGGAACTGCCAGGACGTGTACAAGCTCGAGGTGCGCGGCGCGTCGCGCGTGAGGAAGGCACTGGCGAAGACCACGCGCGTGTTGGACCGGGCCTTTCCTTGGCTGCGTATACCTTCGGTGCCTGAAGTGTTCAGCCCGTTTGGGTTTCATTTCCTATATGGGCTGGGCGGGGAAGGCCCAAATGCGGTGAAGATGATAAAGGTGCTGTGTGATTGGGCCCATAACATGGCCCAGGAGAGTGGTTGTGGGGTGGTGGCGACTGAGGTGGCAAGTCGCGAGCCGCTCAAGTTAGGAATACCGCATTGGGAAAGCTTATCGTGCGCCGAGGATTTGTGGTGCATAAAGCGACTGGGGGAAGACTACAGTGACGGGTCTGTCGGTGACTGGACAAAGTCACCACCTGGCCTGTCCATTTTTGTTGATCCTAGGGAGTTCTAACTTCCACTTTATTCTCTTTGCCCTAAAAAAATCTATTTAGAATAAAAATCAATGTCCTAGTCTTGAAGGGGTTTTGGCTTCTTTTCCTTTTTAATAGAGTGAATGATTGATGAATATTATGACGGTAGTGGAAAGGAAATGGAATAGAAGGAGTGAGAAGATATATATATTATGGATCCACTTTTGTTGTTTAGTTGCTATTGTTGTGAAGGGAATATCCTTCACTCTCTTCTTTTCTTTTTGTAAATGGATGTACTAGTTTATTTTATTAAGATCCTCTCTCTTAAATTTTCATGTGATGCCTATCGTCTTCATACTATATTCGAGAGAGTGACATATGATGAATATATAAAGCACAAGTGTGACATGCACAAATGTTTAATAATTGGGAATATGGATATTCCCAAAAAAGATGTGTGTGTGTGTGTGTGCTATCTTTGTTAGTGAGAGATTGATGGAGAAACCATGGGCGTTGGCCACTATTTTCCTTTTGGACAAGGCACGTCCATTAACAAGATGCATCACACTTGCACTTGTTTGCTTACGCACGGATCTTACCTTGCACACACACTCTATCATGTGTTAATTATAGGACTATGATATTTGGGTTACATATGAATGAAATGATTTGAATTTTAGATTAATATTAATATCCAATATTATTTTATCGGCGATTTCGATAATAGATTTGAAATTTATCAGTACTATTTCTTAAACTAACTTTGTTTAACGATTTGCATAGATTTGAAATTACGCAATTCAAATCATTAAACTTTAAATACTTCAATTGAAATACAATCTCATATCCAAAAGCTAAAATAAAAAAAGAATGATTCTAGAAAGCAACAACGAAAAATGTTAAGGAATTTTTTGGACCCGTGTATACACGAGATTCATGAAATGAAGATGAGTGGGCAAAGTGGAAAGGGTACTACTCCTAAAGGAATGATTGATTTTGTGTGGAGTAGCGACTTTAGAGCTTTTAAAGTGAGAAAAAAAAAGTGGTTTTCAGTACAAAGAAATCTCAATGCATATGATAATAGTGAAAATATATCATGGGATAGTTGTGGTGCAAAATGTGAAGTGCATAATTTCTGATGATGGGATCACATCAATATTGTTGTGAATGACATATCTTAATAAGTCCTCCAATCATTTACATGTCCTTCGTCACTTTAGTATCCTAAAAATAGGCAATTAAAATCTGAGTAACATTTGTAGGGAATTCTATTTTTTGTTATATTGGATGTTTTATCCCATATTTAATGAGACTTAATACACATCGCGTGTTAATTAATTATGTCATTTGATACACAAATAGCGTGACTATTATTTTAAAATTGGAGATGAAATATAAAATATAAGAACAACTTATATGTAATTTTGTTCATCTAGACATTTAAATAGACCGTCCCACTTAATTTTTTCCACATTTTTTCGCTAAATAATATGCTCCATGGATGATTTAAGATCTGCATTTTGAGTAAAATGTATAAATCTAATTATGATAAATTTAACCAGAATAAATTTAAGACTTTGAGGTTATCTAATTTTTTTTAAAAATAAATTAGTATTTTGCTCGTAGGATGCATGGCTGGCCTCAATTTTTTTGCAAATTATAGTTTTCATATTTTTTTGTAATAAAATCATGTTTGCTAAAGACAGATAATTTTTGCATTTAAGTAGTCAATGTGAGGATATTAAGCAATTTTCTTGCATCTTATAATATTTTAATTGTCTCACAAGGGGATTTGGAAAAAAATAATTATTACAATTTTAAAATTTCACCCTTCTTTTACCTAAATACAATATTGTTATTAAAGTTAAATATAAAAAATATAAATATTAAGTTTGACGAAACAAATTGAAGACAAGCTCACTATCCACTTCTTCGACTAGAGTTCGACAAGTTGAATTTTAAGGTTAATTTTCATCCTTTTGTTTTCACATCTTGCCCATGAAATTTTTAGTATTATTAATATTTATTGTTCGGTTTAGTTATTAATAATTAATTTGATATTTGTTGATAAATTAAAGTTTGCATTATGTCTGTGAAATTTGTTAATATCGTGATAAGTTTATTATGAATTCTCTTTGAAGTTGTTGTGTACTGTCATTGTAACCGTGGCTTTGTTATAGATTTATTGAAGTTATTTATTTTTATGTGATTGTGTTCTTATTATTTAATAATAATTCAATTATGAAATAAGGGATGATACACAAATCAAAGAAAACCAAAGCAATAAAAAGCAACCAGATCTTCGGCAATATATTTTTTAAGAAAACGAAATCTTGTTTACAAAAAATGAAGACTTAACCGACCAAATTCTGGCCTGTAATGATACTTTTACGTGAATTTTTGGTAACATGTGTATTTATATTTTGGCTGTAATTTTGCAAATGCTGAATATACAGTTACAAACAACCTTGAATTGGATTGCCAACTCAATCCAACTGTCACTCTTCTTCAGAAGCAGTCTTCAGCCACTGCATCAAATGTCTCTCATGTATTAGAATTTGCATATGAAAAATGCTTACAACCACAACATTAAACAGATCATGACAGTCCACCTCGATGAATTTCTCAGCCTGTTTCAGTAAAACTTTGTCCACTCGTCAGCCCCTTCTTTCTCTGATGCCCATTTGAGTATAGCTTCTTCTTGCACAATGTCGTTGTCGTAGAGGAGAAGCAAAATCTAAAAGGGAAATTTTCAAAAGCAATGAACCATAATTCACCTCAGATAGAAACTGGTATAAAATTCCGTGATCAAGACATCAAAGTTAAGATTTAGAAAATGCTAATTGCCATCTTCTCCATATCATCTACCGAGTATTATCTAATGTCTATATCTTGGGAAAAGATTAATGCAGTGAATCAGCTGTAAAACGCTAAAACTTGAGATTTAATTTATTTAGATGAAACAACGAGACAAGAACTTAAGAAGTAACACCAAATCCAAAGAAAAAAAGCTACCTCCATAAAGACTGTTGAGTATTCCCTTGTAGACTCTAAACACATTTCTTCAAATTTCAAGATCACCTCAATCTGTAATGATTCAAGAAAATGAACAGTAATCAATTTACTAAATCCGATGCACCTGAAAGAATTTCAGTCAAAGAGATATCAATATGCTTATCTAATGATATAGAAACACAGAATATATCTGGTAAGTCTCAAGGAAATAACTAATTTGCGGACAAGTCAACTAAACAACAGACTTATCTAACTGCAAATTTACAACCAAAAAAGCAAAGGTTCGTCTGATTCTGTCTTCATTATAATTTAGCTTATCAAGACAGAGAAGCACTCTGAGGAAAGTTTAGAAACGAGTGTGGGGAAATACAGTATGCAACATCGCAACAAATATGATAGCAAAACAATAAGTTTGATGATACTGCTAATCCATCACACCTACCAAGTGTGGTTACCCAGCCTAAGCAGAAGAATCATGGGACCATGAATAGGCCAAATTGACATAGTAAATAAATATGACTAATCAGGAAAAAGTGATAAATCATTTATATGAGTGGTCCATGTACCAACCTCCTCATCCATGCTAGGAAGGTAATATTTCAATAGCTTTTTCCATGTCGTGGTGACAGTAGTAACATTTTTAACAAGTTCACCTGCAAGAAAGCAATTAAATTCTTCATGAATATATTAAAAAGAATGAACATCCACTCAATTATCATCATCATCATCAATATTTTCATAAAGTAGACAATTCGGTGAATTCCAGGGAGTTTATTAATTAGCAGTAGAAACAAAACTAATGTGAACACATGCCTTATAGACAAGAATATATGAATGTAAATTGCTAATATGTGTTGGACCCCAAATAGTCTTCTGCATTCTTCATTATTGTTTCACATTGCAAACAAGCAGAGAATAAATGGTTCGTTCCATGGATAGGAGCCTAATCAGTAATTTAAGGGTTTACCAATTGGGACTTGAGACCTTTTAAAACTCTGAAGACTTGCTTGTGGACAACTCAAATTAACATTCCATGGATAGGAGCTTGAGAAAATAACCGTCACACATATTGCAAAAGTAGTTTATGTCTTCATCTTCCAACATAAGAAAAAGCAAATAGATGTCAACAGGAACAGAAAGATTCACTAAATTGAGGGGATTACCAGACGAATCATGTGGAGTATCCAATGCTAACTTCATCATTGCATAGAATAATGCACCAGCACAATCAGAAGAAGCCAGATTGTATGACAACCTGAAGCATAAAGATATAAGAATTGAACTTTATAGGATATGACTAGGGGTTAAATGAGTCGAGCCGAGCCTGCCAGGCTCGAGATTAAAAGCTACTTGACTAGCTCTAGATCGACTCGATTTTTTTCTAGCCAAATTCGATTTTTTTCCGAGTCGATCTTGAATAGCTTAAGAGTTGTATTATCTCATTTACACCCCCAGATATGACACAAATAATAACCTAGACATTAGATAAGCTCTATCAATGTATATCTAGTTTTTCTGTAGAGCTCACCAAAGAAAATAAAAAATGGAGTCAATGGACTATGGTTCTAGAGTTGAGAATATGTTAAAATAGTACCATAAAAGATATCCAATCAGGGATGAGTCTGTAAATGCTGAAACTGAATAATGTAAAAGTTTAAACATGAAGGAAAGCATAGTTTACTGTTGCAAAAAATAACCCAACTACTATGAAGATAACTTTTAAGAGCTTTTGTTTAACATTATAAAACATTGTGAATAAAGTTGCACTGACTAACAAAATTACATTACATAGCTGTAACAACATTCAGTCAGTGCAATATGTAGGCTTAGCATTTGCAATCGTCTCATGATTAAGTTATCCTCATTGGTCCAGTATTCATGTTCTTAGAACTAGGCACCATGGTGTTTAGCAAACAATTTTTTCTTCATCACCATGAAGCCAAAATTGGTGAAAATTCTCACAACTATAACAAGATTGAAAAGAATAAGGCATGGAAGAGAAGAAAACATCGTACCGCAGCGAATTCACTTCTAGTATTATATGATCTTCTTTAACATTTTCATGCACAGCCCTTAGAAAAGTTGCTTCAACCTGCCATACGAAGTAAAAACAAAAATTAGATTAGGATTCAAACACCACTCAAGTATACTAAGCAATCTATAAGAGCATGCACCTCGCTCTCGAAGTGGGCATAATCATCTTTGACATCTTCATCAGAATCAATAAGAGAATCAGGTTCCAGCTCTCCTGAAGGTGGAAGAATGATGCCATCTTCATTTGATATCTCCAGTTCATCAGTTGCAGTTTTGATTATTTCGACAAGTCGATCTGCTGGTATTGGCGCCACTGAATGCCTCCATTCTTCTACATGACCTCCCTCACCAACCAACCAAATGAAACCAATCCCACCATTACCAACCTGGTTGATTAGTTATAAGTTAGACGGCATACATAGACCAATCCTACAGCTCATATCATGATATCATTAAAATATCAGTCCCGTTTACTGCTACAACTTATGTAAATCAATATAAATCTGGATTCGGCCAATATTACATGACGTAATCTCAACGCATGCCACTACTCTTAAGATGGATCTTCTCTCCACAAAAAAGCTAGCAACAACAGCTCAACGAAAGCAATTTGTGAAACTCAACTCTGAATATACCAATTAGTATGATATTCAAGTGAAGTTTGGATGTTATATAAATTTTGATCTTTTTGATCCTCATCAGTGGTGTGCAAGACTCAACTCTAACTACCAATTAACACAAAAGATTAAGACCAACTTCAGCTGCTTAAACTTGTTTAACTCGTAAAGAATAAAAGTGAAGAAGAAAAAAATGGACCTCAGATGCAGCCTGTTGTGAATCAGATTACTCAGTCATCAATTCCTCCTCCAACTTTTCAGGTGCATTAGATATTGCTGCATATCAAAAAACCATATAATAAGAGACTAGACAGGTGGACATAATCATTTATATAACACATATTTACTGCTCATAATATGCTGAAATCTAAAAGTTAAAAGCCAGTCGACCAGAAACAGATTTTCTAGAAGAAAAGGGTAGTCATGATTATTAATATTCCTCCCAGAAAATGATATGCAGAGCATCTTTTAGTATTCTATTCCATTGACATTTCAAAAGCCATGATCCAAGAATAGGTAAATGATGGAAAGAAAGTGCATTTATTTACTGCCTCTGTCAGGATTAAAAGATACATTTCTGAGGATGAAATCCCTTCATTATGCATAAAAACACTCATATATTAACGCAGCAGAAAAGAAGCAACACTGTTAGTCTCAAACTTGGATGCGTCAGAGGTTTCAGAATTTACATGCAATTTCTATGTTTCCACTGCAGTTATCCGCATATTCCAGCTCTTCATCACTGTCTTGTTTGACAGGCTGTTGAAGTAGAGAAACCTTTGAGTAAGCAGGCACAACGAAATTCTGTCCAATAATGACCTGCACAGCTTCGGTGTATGAGATCATATGAACTAGAGTCAAACAAACTATATATGCTACAATTATATCCTAAGACTAAATCAATCATCATATGCTATGTGGATATGTTTATGCAGGTATAAATAGACAGACAGCAGAATTCAAAGACACTCCTGTTTGTAAGACAGGTGTTTAGCTATCTATTTGACAAAAAAAATATACACGCATCACGTGACCATGGCCTGGAACTTAGCAACGAGTCTTGCACTGATAGTAATGACTTATAGACATGATTTAGTGTTCATTGCAAGCTTCTTTCTCTCTTCCACGGTGGAATACAAGTGTTTTTTCATCCGGTCCTGGAACTTAGTAACAAGTCTTGCACTGGCAATGGAAACAATAATATCTTAACAACCTAAACTGAACCACATACACATTTATGAATTCTAACAGGGAAGCAACTGCAGAGATTGAATTTTTCTTTTCAAATCATTATTATGAAATCCAGTCAAATAAAAGTTTCATCTATTAAAACTTATCTGATGTGTCTCATAAAACTGATAATTGGTTATCAGCTTAAACTCGCATGCAAGTCGAAAAAAAAAATTAAATGATTAATATGTACTGTAAGAAAAGAAGGGACAATATCTAAAGAAAGGATAATCAATTCAGGTACTTAAATAATGAATACCTTGAAAGATAAAACAACACCAGCTTCTAGAACTGCTCCAGATTTCATGATCACCCCATCACACACAATTGCATGCTTTAACTTACAGCCATCCTCAATGGTAACATTATTCCAAATATAGCACCCATCAATTGAAACATTTGATCCAATTGTACAACCTTCACCGATGACAGAATTCGACACTTCTGTGTAGTTTCCAATGGTGGTGCCACTTCCAATAACAGTAAAAGGGCCAATCTTTGCAGAACGTGATAGTCCTACGTCTATAAAATTAAGGTAAGAACATTAGCTGGAGTGTCAAAAGGAAGTAACACAATCATGAGAGGGACCTGCAGGAATTTGTCAATATAAATTAGAGATAATCATTAAGTCCTTACCATACCACCAAGAGCTGCCATAGAACATTCAGATACTTTCTATGGCTAAAAACTAATATTCCCAAGCCCAACCAACTTGCTTTTGTAGCCATCAAGGAAGTATAAATAATGAAATCAAGAAAAGTCATGATCATTGGATGAATCAAGGCTATACCAGTCAATCCAAGTCTCTAAGAGAAGATAACTCCAATACAAATTTATTTAGTTAATAAAAGAGCATGCTTTTTTTTCCATCTATGCAAAAAAGACTACAGATTTATGGTTCGGAAGCTTTATTTTTAATCTATCCTGTATGATTAATGAAGTTATATCAATGCTTTCATAACTTTCACCAGATCATGAAAGCAAGATTTTATAATAAATATCAAATACTCTATTTCATATGGATTTCCCTGTAAGAGAAAAGCACCCGATGGTCCGATTTACTTCTTCAAGTTTGCAATATGGTATTCTCTATATGAATATAAATCACCAAGTTAGAGATTTATTATCTCATTGCGAACCATTCAACACATACATATACAGCTGATTGAAATTTAACAGAAGATAAATGTGGAGTTTCCTTCACTGTATAAGTAGAATCGTTTTCCTGGGGAAAACAAAATTAAAAATCATTCTTCCGCGACTCCATGACTAGATCTTTTGTACAAGAAAATGAAGATATAAATTATACAGAAATTCATATAGCAAACAATGTCAATAGAGCTAAAGTCAAGCATAGAATGAATTTCACAGTTTTTTACCTGATGCTGTTCCCTG
Organism: Scutellaria galericulata; assembly: GCA_946896805.1. Taxonomy (NCBI): domain Eukaryota; kingdom Viridiplantae; phylum Streptophyta; class Magnoliopsida; order Lamiales; family Lamiaceae; genus Scutellaria; species Scutellaria galericulata. The sequence continues at coordinate 15,155,039 of OX335794.1, forward strand.
TCTTTCAAGCTTTGTTGGACAATTTTCCAAAAACTGAATGTCAGGCACTAACGGATAGGTCCACCTATGTATTATATCTTTACTAATAGTGTCATAGCTCCGATAATTATCAACCCTTGCTGCATAACTTGAATGAATTTCATGGGTAAAAATTTTGTAACCCATAATCTGAGCAAAGAACAGATAATTAGATAAAAAGACTATGGTAAGGCGAAAAGACAAGAAATCTCTTAAAAATGGAAATCATGTAATTCAGTAGAATAGGCTGTCCATTCTAACTCCACCTCATGTTGATTTATACAATATAGAAAGATATGACAAACACCAACATAATCAGAACTATGTCAGTCCCCCTCAAGCTGGAGCATGATATACTCAATAAATCAATTTAAATAGAAATGATGACTCAATAAAAAATGAAATAAAACCAAAGAGATGATAACAAAACTTGCAGAAATAATTGACATTGGGAAGAATGAACAGACCACTCACCAACAATTGAACCAACCAGAGTCATTGAGATAAATCTGACTTTAACAACTGCAGAACACCTACAGCTACTACAGTGGCCAAAACAGGCACGACATAGCCTACAAAGACAGTACTATAATGGAAACAGCACAAAGCAATAACAAGAAAGAATCGCCCAAAACAACTACAACATGACAGCTAGAAATTGCAAGCTAAGACCACTAAAGACAGCTACAAAACCATGCTCACCTCATCAACAAATGTGGCTCAGCTCCATATCTTTGTTAATGCATTATGATGAAATTTTTTTGCCTTTCAGTTGAGCTAAGATTAGGCAAAGGCCACAAAATGAACTTTTCCCAAGCATATGAAATACTGCACCCAATATCTTACACCCGGCGCAAGGAAGCACTAACTTAACTTCAGGCCTATACATGAAGGACAACAACAATACAGAAACAACCTAACAGATCCCAATGAGTTTAAAGGGTAAACTGAATGAAGTTAACACAACTAGCTTAGAACCTTGCTGAGCAATCTCATAAGGTAAACCTTCTCAAGACAATTTATGCAGACTGACAGTTATGACAGTTTACAAATTACTCCTACTTCCAAGTTGTAAGAAATAGAAGAAAAATGGCACATTGAAGAGAAACACATCAACCACCAATCTTAAATACATTCTCATCCTAAAGAAGTAAATAAATACAAACCCACTGATGCTTATCAAACATGAACATCTTTTCATTACCTAAAAAGCAAAAAATTCATCACAAACCACTAGCTCAGGAAATCAGAAAGAACCATACATCTAGAGCTCTCTCTCACACGTGTGCATACACTAGAAAATTCAGACATGCACATTTGGGCTATGTTGTATCATAATGATGAGGTATTGCTTCATCCAGGAATTTTAAATGCTAGGATAAGATATTGTGTGAGAGAATCAGATTCTAAAAGTGACCAAAAGATGCCCTTTAAATAAATGAATATTTACATCATCAACAAGTAACCCCTTGACAAAATGACGACGCAGATGCTGATAGTCGAAATTGTCTGTGAAAAGACTGAGAACCTCTGGGGAGCATATCTCAATATAGCAATCCTGCAGTGAATACAGACTGAGTGTCATGATTATACAACTTTCTGGAGCATCTGAATAGAGTACACCCAGAATCTTCAGAGTCAATATTTATATTGTGGTGTACACCTAAAAGATTTATTAAGTAATCACACGCAACAGAGCCTGCATGCATATATCAAAAGGTTAACATGCAAGGACTTCCCATCAAGAGCAGAGATATATTGCCCTGTTTGTTCTGGAACTGAGAAAATAAAACTCTTCTCCAAGTTCCCAATTTATGTTTGTTCTAAAACATAAATTTTCAACTCTCCCAATTCTATTTCTTTCTCACTGCCCCCCCCCCCCCCTCCCAACTTCCTCTCTTACTCTCTCGTACACACACAAGTAAATATTATATCTATGTATCATTCAATCTAATATAATAATATATATATAATAATAATAATAATACAACCACAAAAGTTTCTAATTTGATAATACAATCACACACACAAACTCTTGTATTATCCAAAACTCCCTATAACAATTATCTCAATTCCCTAACAATAAAGTTCTCCCTGATTCTAGTCCAAACACAGTGATAGATTTTCAGATATATCTATTCTAGTAAATTTTTTTGAACTTCATTTAAATTTCCTAGATAAACTTTACTCTTATGGTTCAAATTCTTTAAGTTTGTAATTTTTCGATGACATTCATTCCAATACGAACTTGCTAAGTTAAATGCAGAAAGATAAGGTTAAACAAAGACAAGAACCTGCTTATCATTGTGAAGACATATAGATGAATTATCGATCAATAATGACTTGTCCAAAGCAATAATCCCTTTCGAAGTATCAGCCTTATCCTCATAACATAGTAGCTCCTTGGTCTCAGGATCAATTGCCATAAACAACTCCTCGGTTCCAAAACGTGATAGATGAGTTATTGGAGATGGCTTTGACTGTTTAATTACCATGGTCATTACAGCATTGCTATCTTTTTTCCTTCTCTCCTTGTGTTCTTTAAGTGCCTGTGTTAGCGACATGTTGCTGACAGTGTCTCCAGTAACAAGAATGAAATCTCCACGTATCTTCAAAAAGAAATAAGCACAGTTAGCTTCATGTGTTTTGCACTCAAAGACAGCAAAAGACTATATATCTGTAGAAAATAACACATGTCCCATTAAAATAAGACTAATACATGCAGCTAAATTTTGCAACTAGTGTACCTGAACCATGTAAAAACTAAACTGAATTTGCATCTGGATGGAAGAATTTTCAATTTTAAGAAAAAATTTCAAATGACTCCATTTTAGATGGATTTCAAATCCATGACAACCATGAGATAAAAATTTAAGGATTCAAACTCCATCTATCCTAACTGTTTAGAGGGATTTGGTATTAAGGATTTTAAATCCATAGCTCCAAATCCATCAATTGCAATGTAACCAAACGAAGATGATGCAAATGCAGTTTTGGTATAAAATGTTATCCTATGTACTTAGTTACATCTCCGACTAGAATAAGCCCAAGACACTCATGCATATAAATGAAATGCTAATATTGTTACATTGGCAATGGATTGCTTTTCCACCAGCAAAAACTGAACAAGAAGGGAAAAGACAGCCCCTCGTGATTCCTATTAAATCTTCTGCATTAAGTTGTTCAAATTATGGCCAAGTTTTCAATGTCGATGCAGAGTATCACAGTCACTTTGGCAAATGCCCCATGACTCAAGGGCTTAGATCTTGCTCCATGCCTTCATATCCATTACAACTCTATAAACTCAGAACAGCCAGAAAATGCATGAATACAACGACAAGGAATTGGTATGAACTACGAGAACATAATAATATCTTAAGCAAGCCAAAACTAGCCAAATTTTAGATATAGGAACCTCTCTCAAAAATAAAATAATAATCAAAGTTAGAAGCACTGAGAACAACTCACCACATGCCTTTCATATATCAATCGCAGAGCATCTCCAGCACTCGTTGCATTGTGTGATTCTATTGTAGTGACTGAAAACTTTGGTTGACCAAACCAATCAGAATTTTCCAGATAGTCAATCACTTGCTTAGAATGAGCACAGCAGAACACAAAAACTTCTTCAACTCCAGTAGATTCAAGCCATGCTAAGGTATAGTCAATCATAGGCACATTAACCAGTGGTAACAGTACCTTAACACATAGAAAAGAAATCACATATCACATTAGCCGATAGTGTTTCGCTCTCCGAACAATCATAAACTTACAAAGTAAATTCATCAGAAAAGGAAATCAAGTGAGAGTTCTTCCCGCATTCAACTCACAATTAACGAATTCCAGTAATCAAATTGATATTAAACAAACGTACTTTAGGGCGTTCGAGGGTGATTGGGCGGAAGAGAGTGGCAAAACTATGGGCCAAGAGAATGGCTTGTAGGGGGACACGTGTGAGCTCCTCCACTGCATCTTCCCCTCCAACTCCTCCTCTGCTCCCTTTCTTCCGCGCCATTTTGTCTAATCCTCAGTATAAAACTCTTCTGCTTCTTAATCCCCTTTAGCTCAGTGTAACTGAAAAAAGAAAAAGAAATGGTGATATAATATTTAATCAAAATATTAGAATTCATAGAATTTTATTTACAAGTATGATGAGAGGCCAAGCCCAGTGAAGGTAAAAGATAAGTAGTTGGGCTTCTGGCTCTGAGGCCCAAAATACTTGTGGAGAAGAATTCAACTTTAGAGCCCAATGGGTTGCTCATTTTTTTCAATTTGGAAACAGGTCAGGGTTTGGACCAGCGTCACTCGGGTAAATTTTTGTGTCAGATTATGTTTTAACATTTTATTCTAAGATCCCCACTAGATATGTTATATATGTATAAAATAATATTTTCAATTTATACAAATTTATTTTGATGGTATCAAACTTAAAGGTAAATATAATTTATGTCAAAAGGAACACGATCCCCAAGTCTTAATTTGGAGTTTCGGACAATCCTGAAGATCATGACTCGATCTGGAATTTGTTCCAACTTGTAGCCCAGGAAGAAAAAAGTATGATCAAAGAAGGCAATAGGAGGTTTATAATTACAAAACCCAAGTATAAATGTGTCTTCTTTCTATCCACTTTTCTTGAAAAAAAATAAAAATACTCACCCTTTTGGAATGATGAATAAAAATAAAAACTACTTATACTTAATCATTCACATCACATATACTTGTATTTTAAAGTTGGAGACAATTTTTTATTTTTTTTTGAAATAAGTATCTCAACATTCAATAGCATTGAGAATCAAGACAATTTTGTTATGATGGTTGTAAATCTGTCTCGATGCTTCAACATTAATGAATTTATTGACCACATTCCAAGTCATTTTATGTGCCAAAAGGACCGAAATAGGGTTAGTTTTTTTTTTTCCATGATCCAGTTCCAAGCTTATATTAAAGTTTTTTTTTTCCCTTGTGAAACCAAACTAAGACCTACATTTCTCTAAGGGAAGGGCTAAATTCGAAAAACACTACAGCAAAAACATATAATACCAGAGCCAATTTCTATTTCAATATTCCAAAATTTGAGCTGAAAATCATTGGCTTCTCCAAATTCTCTTTGGCTCTTTAACATCCCAAGAGTAGATAATACAATCTAACAAGTTGATTGTTTTTCAATCACTTTCTCATGACTACTACTTTCGAGACTATGAGCATCTCCTACTTCACATAGTTTCTTCCACAGGGCTATCAGAATTATGTGAGCCCTTATGTTCGTCCACATTTTAGAGAACATCGTTTTCCCCATCTTGACATCAACTTTTTCTGCATTTCATTCAACATTATTAATGCCAATGCCACCACGACCACCGTTGTTGCTCAGCCTCAAAAGGCAAGTTCTGCCTTTAAAGACTTCAGTTCTTCAGATGTTTGATCACCATCCCATTCTTCATCTGTGATGGTAGTAGCAGACCTTGAGCTACCGTATGATGCTCCAGGGAGCAAAGCCCGTATAGAGCCCGGTAGATCAGGCATGCCACTACCACCACCTGATGCTCGGGCTTGCTCGAAGAAAAGAACTTGCACAACTACCCGTAATGGAAGCCTCTCGTTTTGTGCAGCATGCCCACATGCGTACGTTGATAGCTTCCTACAATCCATCAACCGGCAAATCTTTTTTTTCTCGCTCTTTGTCATCCCCGGGTGTTCCTATAAATACAATACCCATTAGAAACTTCGACTATTAGGAAACTCGTAATGGTGTGTGATTCGATTTGGAGGGTGTTCAACTAAACTTATTTAGCAGAGCTCATAAGTTAAATGATCAAATTTGAAGGAGTTTATAAAAAATGACATCTTGTTTTAAAATTAAGTAGATTCTAGAACCAAGGATGAATATATCCAGAAATATCTTTAATATTTTCTCGATATTTCCATTTTTTCATGTGATCGATACAAAAAGGTGCAATCCGATATTTTCATTTTTTATATAAAAATGAGAAATTTTGTCAAAATATAAAATATCGATATAAATTATAGAAAAATATGTGAAATATCATGGAAATATCGATAAATATTAGTATTGATTTCGATATCGATGATTTGATGAGACAAATTATAGAAAAATCGGTATGGTTTCATGAGACAAATTATAGAAAAATCAGTGAAATATCGGCAAATATCGAGGAAATATCGGTAAATATCGATGGAATATCTATAAATATCAGAGAAAAATGTTGATAAATATCTGTACCGATATTTCCACCAATACTAATATTTTGGAACTTCTTAAAAAAGAAGTTATTTATACTCATGACATCTTTTAAAAGATGAAATAAAATCTTATTTTAAAATCTTTACCAAACACTTCCGAAGACTTACAAGCTTTCCTAAACGCCCTCTTAATGCATGGCAAAATGACCAGATAACAGAAAGAAAACGACATCAAATAGTCGAGAAGAACAAAGAAAACAAACCTTGAGATACATGTCGATTGCACGGTAAATTCCATCATGAGTTGATCTTGGAAATCCAGACACCATAGCTGCAAGATCGAGAAATCTTGACAACGGTAAAGTGGAATCTCGAGCAGCTTCAGCTAGATAACTATCAACCAATCGGGCCACCTTAATCTTGGAAGCATCCGAAACAAATCCTTTATACATATCCTGGAACTCAGAATCAGTTTGAGCACTATGCTCTTGCATCACAAACTGCTCAACCAAGTCATGTACTATATCTATATTATAAAGGGCTGTTTCACCACTTGGAGAACATATCATAAGATCAGCTATGGATGCCTCATCGAGCTGGTGTGCAATTTTTTGCACGAGCTCCCTTCTTCCCATTTCTCTACATTCTAGTAAGAACGACACTTGTAATAACTTGAGCAAAAAACTACAAGGAACGGAATTTTTCTCCATTGGCAACAGCTCTAAGATGGATTCAGCCAAGTAGCGATACTTCACGATATCGCCTCCTTGTATAGTGCCTTTGCTCAAACCCGGGAGCCTTCTTATAGCATATGCTTTTAATGACTCTCCTATTAAATTAGCAGAGACTTTTCCTTTTGCTTGTATCGTTGAAATGACCCTTTTGTACATATCAATGTGAAATTGGCAAAGGTCTTCGGCCCACCAGTCTTTTGGCACTGCTAACTGTTTCTTCACACCGTTCATTTTCCGATTATAAGTGTATGACCAATCAACTTTCGAAGGGTCAATGGAAGCTTTAGAAGCTATTGAATCTAGGCAGTGGCTAACAATCTTCAGTTCTTCAGACCAGGGAAGAATTGGCTTTGTTGTCTGAAGCACAATTAGAGAGTCTTTCCAGCTCCTGAAAATGCTGGATGTAAGAAAGACATCAATCTTGTACACGAGGTTTCCTTTCTCGATGGTCTCATACATTCCCAGATACTCTGCAGCGCAACGTGCTGCCACAACGTTGTATGCATTGAGAGTCACGACCATGCCATAACAGAACTTGGCACATATTTCAAATGCTGCAGGCCCACCTGGAATATCGGGGATGTGGATTTCATTGTTTTCGTGGCTTGCATTGGTGACAAGCTTCTGAAGGTGACAACTCTTGGAGAGAAGAGGAAACTACAATAAGATGATGTGCTGTTAATACATATTTAGATAAGCTAATAACTATGCAAAAGATTAAAACTATTCAGTACATTATACAACTAAAGAAGTTATCAGTACTAAAGACTGTTATACCTTGTGGAGGAAAAATTTGACATGTCCAACATTAATGACCATATCAGTCGCCAACTCTGTCGCGACATATCTGAAATGCAAATGTTATGAGCAGTTAGATTTGTGCTAAACCTTAAGAGAAAAGTAAACAGTTGAAAAAACCACCTAAAGTATTGAAAGAAAGTTATTACTAGGACCAAGAAAAGCTTGAGAAAGTTGCACACATTTATCTACTAAGTGATGAGTTTGTTAAACTGAAAAGTTTTGAACCACAGTATTCCAGCACAACCCTATTATTTAATGTGGCGGAACCCAAATTCCATTCAGCATTGATAGATCTACCATATTACCTTTCGTTCGTGTTGCTAGCAGCGAATGAAGAATGGAAAAGAATTAGTAATTGAGAACATAAAACACTATACATACAGCATACACATGACAATGAAAAATTGCAGTTAGGCTAATTAAAAAGAACATCTCCCAGAATGAACTAACAATACTAATAATGGATAACCTGATATTGTCCTCATCAGTCTGAAATTGATCAGGCTTCGATCCAAGCTTCATAAACTTCATCTTAGCAAACAAACGTTCTTTCGATCTCCAAGACCGTCTATTGTTTCTGTCGCGCTAGGAAGAGCGAGTCGCAGAAGAATAGACTAAGAACCCCTCAAAGAGAGAAGCTTAATACAGTTCTCAGACCCTCAAGCATGAGTGATGAGTTTAATATCTCAAACTTGCAAACTTATTCTCAATTAACTAAAAACCTTTGTTTTTCTAATGATGTCAAGCCCAAGACACCACATTAATTCTTGAACAAATATTTTCTCCCACCAATGAGACCTGTGAAAGCCAACAGAAACCTTGGTATAAGTGTCCGAAACCACCAAAATCAGAGACAACAAGCATCAACTAGTTTTGGAATATACTGCAAACATTTGTACATTTGTGCAACAACAAAGCACTGAAACCAACATATTTGTTCCCTAAATTGGCAGAGCAACAAAAACTGAATTTCCCAATGCATCAAATAGTGAAATCAAAATCACGTTCTATCAGAAAGATCACCATTTCTAACACATTAAGAACATGAATGCAAGAAAGAACTTCATCCAAACTCACCCAACAAATCAATTCCCAAGTTGTAGCAAAAGAGAGCAGATTCAGTGCAATGAGCCCATGACTTCTGAGGAACAAAAACAAGAAGTAAAAAACATCCCAAAAGAAGATGAGTTGTTCTTGTTCCTAATCTTTGCTAGCCACCATAGCAACATAATGTTCTCACAAAAAGCCAAGCTCAGAATATTCGCAGAGTCTTGAGAATCACCACCCTTTTCCTCTTTATATCTCTCAAAACTCTACTTTTTATACCATCAATCGCACCACCATTTTCCCACATAAATTTATTGTTATTATTTCAGCTCTAAATGTGAAGTGGGGTTGGGATCTTTTTCGCTTAATATTTTCGATCGATAAAAAAATATACTATAAAGAGTACAGATTTAGGCACGCCAAGCTGACACGTTCATGATGCTCAAAGCTCAAAACCTTTCTTCTTTTTCTTTTTCTTTTTCTGTTAAGGAATTTTGTCAAATGTTGTTGTATTCCTATTTCTTTTGTAAGAGAAAACGACCCTCCATCTTTTTCCTCTCGTACTTCCATAATAATGGCATCCAGCTCTTTCCATATTTTTTAGTGAAGATTTTTTAATATTTATTGATTAAAGCAAACATGTTTGCTGCTGCAATTCATCAACTAAAAGAATCATCGCATGGAAGTCACATGGTGGCCAACTTCCTGTAATTTGTATTAGGGATGAACTATCACACCCTATAAATTTCCAACCACACCCCAATATTTTTAAATTTCTCAAACTTTTCCAAGATCTACTCTTCAAATCATTTAGGCTATTTCCAAGCAACTTTTTGCTAATTTCAATCCATGTGCCTTTTACATTTTTCCATTCCAAAATATTGATTGGATCCGAATTCTTTAAAGATTGATTTTCTTCAGGAATAAGTACATAGGCTGGAATATTTTTCTCGTGCCAATACTGTCTAAAAAACAGTGGTCTAGAATGAGTAACAATGTCACGTACAAAATTCCTTCGGAAAATTGATATTTAACTGATCGCCCGAAAATAGGTAAGGCCAAGGGTACCATAGGCTATTTTGAGGGAGTGGAAGAGGAGAGAAGTTGAAGTAATATTCGACATCACCCAAAAGAATAATATATTTCCTTGTGATGTTTTTTATATTATCTCCAATAACCGATAGTCGGAAGATTTCAAGGAAGCCTAAAGATGGGTGAAATTGAGCTGACTATCACAAGAGTTGCAGGAAGAATCCCAGAACAATTAATATTGGGTATCGATTTTCTCGATGATCACAAGCCTTGGGAAAGATTACAAGATGAAATGGAGTTTACAGTGGCTGATAAAAGATATAGAATTAGATGACTATTAGTCCATTCTCCATATACATTTATATCGGAATGTTATATGTTGAATACAAGGCTGAATATTTCGCAGCCTATATTGATTCAGGAGTGGGGATTTGTATTGCAAAATATGAAGTTTTCCCAAAAATTATGGTGAAGATCTACCGGCCATTGCAGGACGAGATTTCTTCAAAAATTCGTATCCTTAATCGAGGAATCAAATAAACGGATATTATGATCGGAGGTGCAGATGGTACCCCTTGGTACAAAGTAAAGATGTCATCAATCTATTTCCATGATACAGGAGCAGATGTTTTGCTATGAAACAATTTCCTACAAACATTTAAACGATTTACACAAGAGAATGAGGCAAGAAGGCTTATTTTCACAACATTATGTGATTATAAAATTATTGTCCAAAGACTGCGGGAAGCATTCTATCGACGAATGCCTATTACTTTTCGCAGCAAGCGTGGTGATGAAGTCAAACTTCGACATCCAAAAATGACGGATAAAAGAAGATTTGGTGATGCATTATTATCCTTTCGACAATATGGATCGAAGCAGAAAGATCTAAAGAGATGGGATAATAACCTATATTCATTCAGAATACAAGGAGAAGAACGAGTTCCTCTAGAGGCTATTGCAGAATTGCGGAAAGCCCTATTGGAGAATCCACAGAGTGATGTTACCATTGAAAAACAAATATCACTCAAGGATTTCAGGAAAAAGATCCAGATGAATTATAACGAAGATCCTTTGGCATGGTGGAACATGAATGAGCTCAAAACATCCTTGAAGGTGAAACCAGGAAAGGAACACGAGTTCATGAGACTGAAACCAATCCTTATGAATCAAACAGATCGTGAGGATATGCAGAAAATACTTAAGGAACATCTTGACCTTAAGTTAATTTCACCAGAAGTTTCTCTATACAGCAGCCCAGACTTCTTGGTAAGGAATCGTGGAGAAATCAAAAGAGGTAAACCTATACTTGTTATTAATTATAAAGGGATTAATAACATTCTAGAGTTCGATGGATATTACTTCCCGAGTAGGGAACACTTGGTTAACTGTATCAAAGGTGCCAAGATATTCTCAAAGTTCGATTGCAAGTCTGGATTCTACCAGATTAAGATGGAGGAAGAAAGTAAGAAGTTCACAGTTTTCTCCACACCACAAGGACACTATGTCTGGAACGTTATGCCTATGAGATTGGCAAATGCACCCGAGATATATCAAAGAAAGATGGATAATCTTTTTAAAGATTATTTCAATTTCATGTTCGTATACATCGATGATATTCTCATTGTATCAAAGAATATGAAGGAGCATCTCAAATATTTGGAAATATTTTCAGATGTTTGTCATAAAGAAAGATTGGTGCTTTCCGAAAAGAAGGTGGTAATTGCTACGAGACAGATTGAATTCCTAGGAATTGAAAACGACGAATCTGGGATCATTCTACAAAGCCACATTGTGGAAAAGATACAGGGATTTCCAAATGATTTCAAAGACAAGAAACAACTTCAAAGTTTTCTTGGAGTTGTCAATTTCGTTGGAATGTTCATTAACAATCTGGCTCATCACAGGAAGGTGTTCAGTCCATTACTAAAAAAAGATGTAACATTCAAATGGGAAGATGAACATCGAGAATGGATAAAACAGCTTAAGGAAGTTTGTAGCAAGCTTCCGAAACTTGCTACACCTCAAGACGAGGATGAACTGGTTTTGTATACAGATGCCAGTGATCATTGGTGGGCAGCAGTTCTTATGAAAGTCACACCAAATGAAGAAGTGTCATGTAGATATTACAGCGGTCTGTTTATAGACGGAGAAGTAAATCGATGACATATCAACAAGAAAGAATTCTTCGCAGTCAGAAAGACGTTCAAAAAATTGCCTTTATTTCTTCTGGCTAAGAAGTTTACTTTGAAAATTGATAATTCGAGTGTCAAGGTTTTTCTGAAAAATAAAATTGAATCTAAACCAGAAAAGGCTAGATTACTTAGATGGCAAACAGAATGTCAATATTATGATTATGATATTGTCATTGTGAAATCTCATGGGAATGTTCTTGCAAATTTCTTAACACGAGATGGAAGGACGCGTTTCTGACGAGGTCCTTAAACGAGTTAGACATCTTAGGGAAAACCTGGAGTCTTGAACGAGAATTTGGGACGTTATGTCTTAATGCCGAAGTCGCTGGATGACTTTAACGAGTTGATTAGGAATCCATTTCTGGTCTAATACGAGAACGCCAAAACGCTCAGGGACAATTGTTTCAAGCGTTACACAAGCCTCTCATTCAGGCTGCATCTCCCACGGTGCAAAAGGGAGCGATTTGAGAACAGGACTCTAACTCGGAGGTTATGGATTCAAATACCATAATCACGAGTGTTACAGATGATGCATTCTTCGAGGGTGTATAAACTGTAACGAAGGTTGAAGATTCGGTGTCACAACCCGAGTCTTCAAGTCAACCCAGCACCTCGGGGGTAAAAAAGGTAGAGTTTAACCTTAGGCCACAGATAGGTAAGACTCAGGTTCAAATTGACGAGTTTAAAGTTTCTCCTATGCAGGTTTACCAGCGTTAATGGGAGAAGTTGATTACGAGAAAGGGTATCAACCCAGACAAAATAGTGGTTGATATTTCAGGAAAATACCCAAGAGTTTGGATGAAACCAGTAAGTCATCCAAACGAAGTACAAGAATGGTATATTTTTGGAGCATTAGCTTCAATCCATGCCGTATCACCCAAATTCCCAAAAATTTCGAAATTACCGAAATGGATTGGGGAAGCCGTTTACAAAACTTGGGCAAATAATCCACATTTGTCCAGAGGAGATATTTTGGAGCTCTATCTTATAAGTGCAGCCCCAAAACCGGCGAAGAAAGGCTTCAATGAAGCTTTTCATTTCATCAAGTAAAGGAGACCGGATGGAAATGCCTTAAAATATAAAGACAACTTCACCAGAATAAATTCCTTTACTAGTAGGAGCAATTTCAGAAGATGAAGTTTCTACAAGACGAGCATGAGGTCTTTGGGTTTGTCTAACAGAAATGGACAAAGTCAAATATCCATTCAAGTTTTTCCAGAATTCAGCAAGTGGATCATTCCTACTGAATTCCATGATTGGATCAACAACAAGATTTGCAGAGGAACTCTTCGAGACAAAAAGAATAAACCTCTGAGAAAACAAGATTCCGATAAGCAAAGAAACCTACCGGAAATTTTGTAATATGGCGCATGTCGGCCGATGGATAGATCGAATTTGTCAAGCATGCCCGGATCAAAAAGAGCCCGAGTTTGGGAAAGGATTTCGACCCAAACCTGATCGACAAGAACAAGGGGCTGAAAGAGATAGGGGTCCAACACAAAAGAAACGTTATCCGTAGGGACCACGCAGACCAAATTTTTAAAAGAAAGATGCCCCGACAAAAGAATATGGGCTGAGTCATGTGAGAAGGTGATTGATTCCCCGACAACTCCAACAACCTTCACATGAGTTGAGTCACGGGGAAGAAAAGGAGAGCGCACTAACTAATTGGTGCACTAAATAATTGGCAGGTCACAACAAAGAAAGCCAGCTAATTATTCAACAAGATTTGGAATCCACATTTTAAGTCCAAATTCATGCCTATATATAACGAGAGTTGAAGGAAGTTGAGGATATCGAACATCCTCATTAGTTTTCTTACAAATAAAATATTTGTAATATTTTGAGTGTTTTTAAGTTTATGTGTTTACGAGTGCAGACCTCATCTCATATGAGAGGCCAAACAAGTATTCTTCTCCAAAAGGAGATTACATATGTATTAAATATTTCTTTAAAGTTCTTAATAAAATAAAGACGTTTGCTTTCAATGTGTTATTAGTACTGTTGATTCGTCCCTTAGAAGGAGTACTTTATACACCTGGTGTAGGAAACGAACCAAGGTTGTGTTGTGCAGTTGCTGAAGGAGCTGGATAACTTGCAGATCATCTTCCCTGGGGGTTGAAGTTGAACAGTGAGGAGTTGTTCATAAAACGGTTTGGGGTAGTAATTTTCCAGCTGGTGGATTTGCAAACCATCTCACCCGGTACTTTGCGGTCAAAAAAATGTATGAATTTTAAGGGATTGATTAATTTTAAGGAAACATGGGCTTGATATAGATCAGTTTTCATTTTATCCAAATATAATTACTATTTGAAGTGGAAGAATGAATAAGTAAAGGAAAAAATTTAAAGATTTAAAGATCTTTGGAATTAAAGAAAAAGACAAAATTAATGAGGGATGATTTGGAGTTCTGTTTAAGGGTATTTTTGGTATTTGGAAAAAATAATGGGGTGTAGAAAGAAATGGTTGGGGTGTGGATAGTTCATCCCTCTGTATTATCGTTTCTGTTTGAGTACTCACATATAAATAATATAACAAAATTAATTTTAAAATAATATTAAAAAAATTATTTTTAAAATTAATAATATTTGATTTTAAGATATTTTCAGTATTGATTATTGGATGTATTTGTATATAAATGAAAGTATGTGTACTAGCATAAAAGTGTTCAAAAAGACACTTTTTAATATATAATAAAAATTATGGATTATAGATATGACAGACCTAAACTTTTCCATTTGGATTTATATGAGAGCCGAATGAATTGAGCACAGTTGAAAATTTAGTCTAGATTCACTTCCAAAAATTGGACGGATATTTGGGTTGTGATTGGACAAGTTTTATTTTTTCAAAAAATGAAGAAATTAAACATAGGTACAGGGGCTCAGAATCTGGGCTTCATCATGGGCCGCTTTACACGCTATCTGTTCTGGTCCAGATTATCTACTGTTTTATTTATGGGCTTGGCTTTGGGCTTGTATGTAACGTGTTTACTTGAAATGATGGGCCCAAATGGGTATCCTTAAGCCTGCTACTAATTTGAAAAAATTCAGGATTAATTGGGTGATACGAATGAATCCCATGGTTGGAGAATTGATAATTTTTATCCTTCAATTTAGTGACAAAACCACTCCAGCTTCCTTAATTCATATTCAA
Source organism: Scutellaria galericulata (assembly GCA_946896805.1). Lineage (NCBI taxonomy): Eukaryota > Viridiplantae > Streptophyta > Magnoliopsida > Lamiales > Lamiaceae > Scutellaria > Scutellaria galericulata. The sequence continues at coordinate 15,170,223 of OX335794.1, forward strand.
ACACTTCGTTCATCTGAGTATTCTGGAGTATACTCCACATTCGTTTGAAGATCTTCTTGTTTTGGGATCCTTTTGTTTTTTCTTTACCCAGAAAGATATGCACTCAACCTTGCAGCTGTAAGTGAGAATCGACGGAGACAAACTCGAAATTAGGTAACTTTGGGCTATATAAATCAATTTTTGGTGACGCATGTGGTTGGATTTCTTTTGTTTTTCGCAAATAAATTTTTGCTTCGTTTTGCCCAAAAAATAAATTATGTTTACATCTTGAAAATTTTATTAATCGAAAGACAGAAAAATGATGAAAATTCTCAAATTCGAACCCAATGTGAAATGTTGGTATCAATTCTAGTCTTCAAAGATTTTAATTGCTTTCGCCCGGTTAATTCCGCCTGTTGTTGGTGGGGTTTTCTCATTTTCATTATTTCTTTGGGCAATTTATGTATTTAATTATTTTCGTTCTCAATTAATGTTTCCCCCTCGTGGAATAAGGTTCAATGCCTCCACCAGATTATTTCTGTTATTCATCTGTTTAAGTATAATCTCCCAATATTAGTTCCTTTTCGTGATACAGAAACTAGGAATTCTTACATGATCACCGCTAATTATTTTTAAATATGTTTCTTTTTTAATAATTTGAAGAAGTTTTTCTTTAATCAGGAATTCCTGCAAAACTCAAGATTTTGGCGTTATCATCATTTTGCAAGGTCTTGTTTCTCAACCCTTGCTATTCCCAGCAATGGATCCTAAGCACTCAGGAGATGTGCTCAAGTAATCTTTTTTGCCTGTATAACTCATTGTATGCTATCACCTATATCCATATGTTTATGGTATTATGTATATTATTGGGTACGTTGTTTGATTAATGATTGATTGGCAGGCATTTGGAGAAGCAAAATGAGCTTCTAATGGATGCATACAGGTCAATGTCTCATGAATTGCATAGACTCCAGGTTTGTTTTTCCTAATCTTCATTCTAAATTTTGTTTCTGCTTCACATTATTTTGTTTGGTGCTAATTTCCATGCATAAGATTGAAATTGTTGGATCACTTTTCTGCAATCTTAGTACTTAATTAGATAAGGGTGAAAAAAGTTATAGTCCTCTAAGCCTTCTTTATATAGTTCTTTATATATTCATTTTTATTTTAGTCCTATAATTTTAAAACTTCCAATTTTTAGTATTGTCACCTGGTTGGACATGTTGTTTGCTTCACATTCATACTAATTACTATGAATGAATAGATTTCTAAAATAATTACAGAAATTCATTGATATATAAAAATGTATAAGTTCATCAGTAACCAAAAAAAATGTCAACATATTATTTTAAAATGTTTTTGTTATTTTTAAAATAATAATAGATAATTATATTGTTATTATAACTTTTAAATTTTAAAATTATTAAATATATCAAATATAGACCATGTGGATAAAACTAATTGCCTACACATAAGTTATTATTTATGTGAATAAATAATAGCAAGTCACTTTCTAAAGGACTGAAAAACTCTTCTCCATTTAGATAATGGTCTGTATATTCATAATGATTTTATTTCGGAATTGTAGGTAGAAGAAGAAATGCTGATGCGCAAGTATTATGAGTATATGGAAGCTCAAGCTTTAATCGAAAAAGTATGTGTGTTGCTTCTTCCTTTGAAATAGTATACACATTGATCATTGACATTATATGTGTTTAATGATTTATTTTATCTATATATGTTCAATCTCAATACTTGGGTTTTCATCAGATCTTTGAGGAGTTTTACATTATGTATTGCTTTTGAGGTTTGGATTTCTGTTTAGTACGACATCTAGACTCAATTTGTGCATGTGTACGTACACGAAAGAGTGAAATATTTATGTTGCTTGCTTTCTTGCACAATTTTTTGTGTGGTCTCACTTGAAATGTATGCTACTTGTAGTCTGTTGGTTTTGGTTGAATTATTGTGCTCATTTAGATAGTGTTTGTTGATATGTTTAAGAATTTGCAGAACCATGGCCTCTAGATTTTGAAAATATCCACAGGCCAGAATAAATCATAAGTTGGTTGAATGGTTCTACATATTCCTTTACCATTATCTTGTTGCTCTTGTGGCACCTTTTAGTTGGCTGTTGACATACTAAAAACTTGATACACTCATTTTGCAGAATACGAATACTACTGATGTAAAAGAGGACGAAGAAACTAGTGAAGATGGAGCATTAGTAATTGCAAGTAGAGAAGAAACATGAAGCATCAATTGATTTTAATGTACAGATTTTGATTACATGGTCTGCTTTTATCATGCCTTTTGTGTTCAAATTATCTATTAAAGTATCTACATTGATCCCCTAATCTTAATACTAGTTCCATACTTTCCATTGCATGGAAACTGATATATCTTTGTTTAGGGATATCTGCTTTTGGAAGACGGAGAAGATTGCTTTTTGAACAACACAGTAATCTCTATTTGCTTTGACCTTCTCACTAGTTTAGATGGTTTTGTCATTTTTTGTCTAGTTTTTAGTACATGCACTAGCTAAGGTATCTTATATGATGATCAACAAGATTCCCATTATCTGGAATCTGTTCTCTAGAAATATATGCAAAGTGGAAATGAACCATGGATTTTGGGAGTGCAATTGAGTTTGAATAGATATAGGCTCTAGAGCTTATAAACTCAAAAACCTTGGGGACCAACTAGTACAAGATCAATCCTGATTTTCTTTTGAGCTTAAGCTCGCCTCAATAAATAATATAAAACTCGACATGACTCCTGCTTTCGAGCTTAGCATTGAACTCGAGTTTTTTTCGATTAGCTGGATTTAACAAAGTGAAGTATAAAAAAGAGATGCTCACTGATATATAAATTCAACATGAAGCAAGATAAAGACAAGATCTGAGTTAGGAACAAAACAAGATTATACATGCATGTCTACCTCAAAAGCTCATAAAATGGCGAAGCGAAGCTAATAACTCAACTAAAGACTGATAATAAAGCGTATCAAAAGGTCCTCCCAACTCCACAAGCTTGTTACCACTAGGTAAGAACAAATCTGCAATGACCATAACCTGCAAAACACAGAAACATTGGTCATCCTCATCTTGCAAAATGGTTAAAACACAAAACAAAGACAAGAATGAGAAGCCTACTGGGATCAGAGTTGATGAGCATAGCAGTGCCTCCAAAGCCACAAGTGCCACCATTCATCTTAGTCCTTTGCCAATAGCTATTGAATGCATAAGAGGCATGTGCCACCACTGTGTCAGGGTAATAGCAACTCCCATCATCATCCTTAATTGCATCACAATCAGCACTCCCTTCTCCACATGCATAATCCAACGCCTCCTGCAACGTCTCCGCCGGCACGCTCGGCTTTGCCACGCACCACAGCCCGTGATGCACCGGTGCATGGGCCGGCCCACATGGCGGCAAGTGGGGCCCATATGGAGGGCTGGCCATTGGAGACAATTGGGGTAAAAATGGAGTTGGGTTAAAAGCCTCCGGTGGCAGCGATGGAGCAACGGTTCCGATCAATGGGGGCAGAGGACTTCCAACAGCATAAGCTGGAATTGATGAGTGAGATGGGGCTATAGGGTTTGGCCTTGGTGGGAATGGAAATGGAAACACTTTGGAGAGGTTTCTTCTCGAGGGTTTTTTGTTTATTTCCATGGATTTCAAGTGGGATTTGAGCCAACTTGTGGTGGGTTCATTGGACAATGGGTTGACAACATAAGGTGAGTCTATTTCTTGCAAGATTGTGAGCAAGGGTTTGATGTGACTTTCTGCAATATCATCTCTGTATGTTTCGGACATGGAATCCAAACAGTTTGAAGAGAGAGAAGCAGCTATTTTGATGTGGTTTTGCAGGCCCCATCTAGTGAGGGAATGGTGGATGTTCTTGATTGATGGCAAGATTAAGCTCAACTTATGGGGTTGATCTTGGGTGCACAAGAGTGTGTGGCCCACAATAATGGTGGTTATGTTGGTGGAAGGGTAGTGAGCCAAGACATGGTTTCTGAGCCAGGATTCAGCCATGACAACACTGTTTGAAACATTGTTGAGGTGTTGAGGTTCAACTTGGACAGCAAGAGGTATACCTTTCTGGGAAGAAGGGTTGAGGGCTGAGTCATGGAAGCTCAGTAGCTCCACTGATTCTTGACATTGAACTGCAGAGAAGAAGAAGAAGAAGGAAACAGATTTTAGTACTACATTACATTCAATATTTGGCTCCAAAAACCTTGTAAACTTCTTACCAGTCAAACATAGGAGGAGAGAGAATAGACAAAGCAACCACACCATATTCATTGCACCGCAGGAAAACCAGAGTGGAGTCATCTTGTGAGAGGTTAAAAGCCTCTCTCTCTCTCTCTCTCTCTCTCTCTCATCAGTGCTTTTTAACAGTCAGAGGAATCGGTAACAGTTAAACAGGTAAGTAAAATTAAATGGTAAAAAGCCATAGAGAACTTTTACTACTCTCGTGTAGAGTAATTAAAAGAAAGTAAGAAGTGGAGAGGGTAAAAAAGAAAAGCATTAAAATTAAAGGGTGAAAGTGAAACCAGAAAAATGGAATTAAAGGAGGGAGAATGCAAAAGGACTGGACTTTATTTGGGAATTCGGGAGCTTTGTACGTATTAGAAGAAAGGACATATTTTGAGAACAGTGTCAAAGCCCACGGCCCAATAAACTCAAAAGATAACCAAGCCCATAACAATGATTCCTTCCTATATTAATGATTCCTTAAAATTATTATATATGCATAAAGTAAACTGCACTTTGTGATTCAGAATATATTTGTATTTGTATTTTGATATATACGGCATTTATTTTATTATATTTCACCTCTTGAATTATATGTGATATATTATATTTTGTCGTTCAGAGTTAATCATGTTAAATATTATGGACGTATATATGTCAACTCTAATATTTTTCCAAATGGCAAAACATATTATATATCGTAACTTTAATATGATATAGTTTAATAAAAATCATGTTTCTATTGTAAAGTGCAAAATGTATTTAATTATGCGCAGATTTGTTGTGATTTTTGACTCTTGAGAGAGAGTTGACGGTAATAAAAAAGAACTTACATAGCTTCTGCTCTTTTTATGTGTTTTTACCAAAAGACACACACACTTTCTATCATAATTAGGATGATGAATTATTTTTCTATGTTAATATATATATATATATATATATATATAACTATTATCATAAATATATAATAATAATAATTTTACTTTGTTGATAAGACATAAATAATATTTTCATCACATTAGTTAACAACCTTACACTATATATACATATATATATGTGTGTGTGTAAATAAGAGTTATTTCAAGACTTTTCACTTAAATTATGATTGAAAAGTAACAAAATTATATATTGCGATGAAAAAATTAGTTTTATTTGATTTATAGTATAAAGGGTTGCTAAACCAAATTTAGAATACTATCATGGTTTGATGTATTTAGGTAAAAACCTTCGAAAATTACAAAGATATATTATGCCCTTGAAATCATTTCAAGTTTATTAATGTACCATTCGGTTCAGTGTAGTTTATAAATATATATATATATATATATATATATATATATATATATATATATATATATATGTAAGACCAACATACAATATTCTCACATTCATATTTAATTAATTACTTTAATTTTTATGTTACTATGAAACATGACTAAATATTATACTAATGTAAATTGGATTTATTTAAAATAACATATGCTAAACTTCAATAATATAAAATTGATTATATATTTGAAATTTGTTAAATTTAAAAATTTAGAAAAAAATATAAATAATAAAAAGGAAAAACAATATTGAAGGTGGGTAGATTGAAAATGATTGTTCAAACTTTTTGAATATGTGTAAATTGATTTGTAAATATTTGACTTTCATTTTTTAGCTTTTACTTGAAAATAATAATTGAGAGTTGTTATAGACGTTAAAAATAAAAAAACAAACTAAAAAATAATGGTGAGTGAGTTGAATAATATAATAGACATAACAATATATATATATATATATATATATATATATATATATATATATATAATTTTCAAAATAACAAATAAAAAATTAATTATGATCACAAATGCAACTTATATTCCGATAATTAAATAATTCTTTAATCATATTATGTTATATTTAATATTAAATTAGGTGATATGTATTGCACAAATCATAAATTTAATTTTAATGTATAATTAATATTTACATTTTTCAACTTTTACTATACTAGTGTGTGTATATATATAATATTACTTAAAACTAAGATTTACAAAACAAATAAAAAAGTAGACGAGTTCAAATTGTGATATGTGTGTGTCTATATGACACTTGAATACGGGACGGGGACGGAACTATGCCAAGGTGCAGGGTGGCCTTGCCCCCCCCCCCCTCCCCCCCAAATTTTTTTTTAAAATTTTTATTATATATATATTTTTTTAGTAAGAATTTTTAATTTTATTAAGGAAGTGGCCCCCTAAAGCTTTTTAAATGTAACTAAAACCTATTTTTCCTCAATCTCCAAATTAAAACAAGATGAGAGTGAAATCCACTAAGGGAACAAGAAGAAACATACGTCTAGTGACTCCAATCTCAAACATCACTCACCAATCACCTGACCCGAGCAAATAGTGATATAATAATATATTTTGGGATATTTGATGATAAATATCTTATATATAATTTTGTGTAAATTTTTTTTATTAATGATCCCCTCAATTCTGGATCCTGGTTCCGTCCCAGGATCATACACATGCATCTTTCTATTTTAACTTATTATATATATAATGTTTTTATCGTTTACTTAATCCAACAATAGAAAATTAAAAAAAAAATCATCTAATAATTTAAATTGAATTGAACAAGGATACAAGTATCTCATTTACACTACTACAATAAGACTCATAAATATAATGGGAAAAATGGCCTCTGTACCACTTTTGTAATAACTTATTGAAAAAATGCCACAAAATATAGTGTGATTTGTAAAAATGCCACAAATTATAACAATCTTGTAAAAATGCCACAATTTTTGACCAAGTCCAACATGAACAGTGGATAAAATGAGTTAAGGGAAAACATCGCCAACTACCTATCAAATCGAGGTATTAAAAAATGAATTACACAATATGCAATATAATGAAACATTCGTTAAACCCTAAAAATTAAGGGTTTAACGAAAAAAACATAATTCTTCGTTAAACCCTCTAATAAGGAATTTAACGAAGAATTATGTTTTTTTCGTTAAACCCTTAATTTTTAGGGTTTAACGAATGTTTCATTATATTGCATATTGTTTTGTTTTGTTAAATAATTTTCGTTAAATTGAACACATAATTTTCGTTATGTTATTAACTAATTTTCGTAATTATCAAATAATGTAATGTGAACACTTACATTATGAAACAATTTGCGAAATATAAAAATTTAATTACACAATATGCCATATAATCGAACATTCGTTAAACCCAAAAAATTAAGGGTTTAACGAAAAAAACCTAATTCTTCGTTAAACCCTTTATTTAAAGGGTTTAACGAACTATTAGGGTTATTTTCGTTAAACCCTTAATTTCTAGGGTTTAACGAAAGTACATTAATTTTGCCGTTTTTTTTTGTTAAATAATTTTCGTTAAATTGAACACATAATTTTCGTTATGTTATTAACTAATTTTCGTAATTATCAAATAATGTAATGTGAACACTTACATTATGAAACAATTTGCGAAATATAAAAATTTAATTACACAATATGCCATATAATCGAACATTCGTTAAACCCAAAAAATTAAGGGTTTAACGAAAAAAACCTAATTCTTCGTTAAACCCTTTATTTAAAGGGTTTAACGAACTATTAGGGTTATTTTCGTTAAACCCTTAATTTCTAGGGTTTAACGAAAGTACATTAATTTTGCCGTTTTTTTTTGTTAAATAATTTTCGTTAAATTGAACACATAATTTTCGTTATGTTATTAACTAATTTTCGTAATTATCAAATAATGTAATGTGAACACTTACATTATGAAACAATTTGCCAAATATAAAAATTTAATTACACAATATGCCATATAATCGAACATTCGTTAAACCCAAAAAATTAAGGGTTTAACGAAAAAAACCTAATTCTTCGTTAAACCCTTTATTTAAAGGGTTTAACGAACTATTAGGGTTATTTTCGTTAAAACCTTAATTTCTAGGGTTTAACGAAATTACATTAATTTTGCCGTTTTTTTTTTGTTAGATAATTTTCGTTAAATTGAACACATAATTTTCGTTATGTTATTAACTAATTTTCGTAATTATCAAATAATGTAATGTGAACACTTACATTATGAAACAATTTGCCAAATATAAAAATTTAATTACACAATATGCCATATAATCGAACATTCGTTAAACCCAAAAAATTAAGGGTTTAACGAAAAAAACCTAATTCTTCGTTAAACCCTTTATTTAAAGGGTTTAACGAACTATTAGGGTTATTTTCGTTAAACCCTTAATTTCTAGGGTTTAACGAAATTACATTAATTTTGCCGTTTTTTTTTGTTAGATAATTTTCGTTAAATTGAACACATAATTTTCGTTATGTTATTAACTAATTTTCGTAATTATCAAATAATGTAATGTGAACACTTACATTATGAAACAATTTGCGAAATATAAAAATTTAATTACACAATATGCAATATAATCGAACATTCGTTAAACCCAAAAAATTGATGGTTTAACGAAAAAAACCTAATTCTTCGTTAAACCCTTTATTTAAAGGGTTTAACGAACAATTAGGGTTATTTTCGTTAAACCCTTAATTTCTAGGGTTTACCGAAATTACATTAATTTTGCCGTTTTTTTTTGTTAAATAATTTTCGTTAAATTGAACACATAATTTATGAAAAATTTGCGTTAAATTATTAATGGAGTTTCGTTAAATTATGAAATACAATAATATGATCCTTTCCTTAAACCCTAAAAATTATGGGTTTATCGAATAAACCATAATTTTCGTAAAACCCATAATGTTTAGGGTTTAACGAAAACTATGGTATGTTTCGCTAAACCGACAATTAATTAAATTTATTTAAGATATTAAATAATTTTCGTTACGATATTACAAAATATTCGTTAAATTATCAAATTATTTTGTAGAAATTATCAAATAGTTTTCGTTTAATTATGACTTTCGTTTAGGATAAGATATAGTATCAATTAATTCTGGATATATTATTAAAACGAATATTAATTTAATCCCGTTAGTTATATTATTAAATTAATTAGATAATTTACAAGTACAACAATACTAACATTATTTTTGTTAAAGCAATAAACATTAATGGTTGAACGAAAATAAACCACAATTTTTCAAACCTAAGGGATAGATTTGATCATATGAATAGTGTTTGAAATACAAAACACATTGATTGCTCGTCCGAAGTCCTTACTAAAAACCATAACATAATGATCATTTTTTCGAACATCACATAGTAGTCATAATACATACATCATATAGGAGTCGTATAATCAAAAAAATCATGAGGTACGGTGTCACCGGCCGTGGAGTTTTTCCAAACAATGTATGCAATCCTCTTCCTGAAGCCGTTGATTCCCTTCAAGGCCTTAAGTGTCTGTCTTGGCCACTCCTGAGTCATTCCACTCTCAACGGCGAGTAACGACCAAGGCCCACATGAAACGTCGTCCACTTGCTTGTAGCACAGTTCCACATTCAATAGGGCCAACTTGAACTCATTTAAGCCCTGTGGAATGTGTCTCCCATGAGCAAATGACTTCTCGTAAAAGCCACAGTACTCCAGCAATCGTGGCAGAATGCGGCGAAGTGGGAGGGTCTGTCTCATCCGTAGCTTAGACATGACATTATCATTGTTGTACCGATGCCTGAAGCTGTCAGCCAAACAGATCCTCGATTGGACGAGGTCTATAGAACATGCACACCAATGACCGTCAAGGTTCATTACCGTCCATACCTGCTTGTTTGGAAAAAATAATTAGAACCCCACTACCGTTCCGACAAACCAAAATCTATAGAAAAGTTAGTATTAAATACTTACAACTGCTATGTCCTCCCACCATGGCTTCATAAAATTCCACTTCGGTCGTTGGCCTCGCACATAAGGCACTAGTAGCTCCATCTGCTCCGAGGTGAAGTCCTCTCTGACGCCCGGCAAGTATTTGCAATCGTCATCCTCGCCTTCATGCTTTGCTTTCCAAATTTCTTTACATATTTCCTGAGATGTAAGACCATTGCTATCATTGCATATATCACTAAAAAAATCATGTATTAAAGTGTATATAGGTAAATAGTGATAATAATATAAAAGATTTATAGGAATTTACGTGCAGATGTGTATCCGCCAACTGGATCTTCCCCTCGATTTGGCGCTTGACCTGTACGTTGGCTTCTTCTGGACATGACTGTAGTATGCCGAGGTACGCATCAATGGCCTGTATTGGGATAGGAATGATGGTCATGACGAACCAATTAGCCAAATCAACTCTTCAGAAAGTGAAAATTCCAGTTTATTACCTCGTGGTCCATTTCCGATTTCGGATTAATCATGTCCCGAAAGAAACTTGGTGAAACACCAACACCTGTGCCGACGTTGCGTCTGTAACGAGTTGAACAAAAAAAATATCAATGTATTATGCACTAAACCTGGAAAAAAGAATGATCAAATAAAAAATTGTACCTTAACGGTTTAAAAGAACATAAATACTTACAATTCAACTTTCTCGTCGGCACTAATGCAGTAGGCCTTGAATTCGCCTTCAAGGGATCCAGTTCTTCTAGAAGGCTCATTCGGCAAGAAGGGACTGCGTACAAAAGCGGATGCAATTCTGCGTCGTGCTGCAGGACCGACAGGACCGGTATTTGGGACAAACATTGACTCATCTACGTCAGTCGAAGGGCCTGCTGGGTCACATGGAGTGCTCGTGTACTCTGGAAAAGGCCTATTAGGGGCAGCTGGTGTCTGGAACGACTGCTGCCACGGTTCCTGGGCCATCCGACCACAATACGTATTAACTTGCTTCTCGATCATAAAAGGCATGACTTCAGCAATTTGGGAAACCAGATCCTGAGTGACCCGCTGTCGTAGACTAGAGTACTCCTGCTCGAAACGAGACCCCATCCATCCCGTCAATCGAGTGAACAGGTCGTCACTCGTAGATGAGCTCTGTCCGAGACCACTAGGACCACCCTCGAACGCTGGCGTCGATGGTGCCCCACCGTCATTCCCATCTCCAGTAGTATCTTCCTGCCTACTCGAAGGGTCTGTCTGATCAGTAGGGGCCCGTCTTCGGGCTCTTCGCACCGTACCTGCTCTAGATGGACCGGCAGCTGTAGGATCAGCAGCGGATGTGGTAGGTGCCCTACGACCGGTCGAGGTTGCCCGGCGGCCACGTCTTTGCTGGACGACCTGGACTCCCTGGTGGATATCGTCCTCGATGTCCATCCAGAATTTCATGAGTACCTCTTCATCTGTGGGCGTGAGAGTCAAATAACACTCGACCTACAATGAAGAATACAAACTCAAAAACGAATTGATAAAGATGTTTAATTGCAATCTGATGTGTACAAATTAATAAAAATGAAAATACCTGGCCAGAGAGTAAATCTGCAACATCCTCGTCGGATCTCTTCAATCCCCACTTCAGACATCGGGGCATATCTAACGGCGTCCTCAATCTCTTCCCGGCGTATGAGGAGGTAACTGGGATCGCCTCAAAAGCCCATATCTGAAAAGGAGATATTTGTCAACTTTTTTTAGCAAACAGCAATAAAAAAATATATTCAATGAATGTAATTTAGTACGTTCATACCAGCAGGGCTGTCGAGAAACCGTAAAAATGGTAGTGGTATCTATTGGGTCGGTCGGGGATAGTGGTCGGTAACCTATCCATGTACCTTAGGAGGGTGATGAAGCTAATCTTCCCCCATGGATAGCTCTCCCACATATCTGAATTCTCCACCAGCATCCAATAGTACTTGTCAACAATTGTCTTGCCGGCGTCCACCCCGAGCAATATGAGGTGGAGGATCAAGATCTTGGCGATCTTCACCGTATCCTCCACACTATTTTCAAACTCGCCGGAGATGAATCGATCACGGAGCTCGGACACGGTCACCCGACCCGACTCGGCGTGCACCCGCCAGTATACTGCCCCTTCGAGTGGGGTGTCAGCCTCACTCGGGTTGAAAGCCGAGTCACCAAACTTCAGACCAGTCACTAGGGCAAACTCTTACCTCCTGAACCGACAAATACGCCGGTCCTGCCCTATAGCAAACCACCTCTCGTCGTCAGGTCTGGCGCCCCCATGCACCTCACGTGACATGAGGACGTGTAAAAATGCCTTGCACGACTCTGTTTCCGTCTTCCACATCAAAAAATGTCCGAAACAGGTGCCCCAGAAATCGCGGAGACATCCTCGGCCAAGTGCTCGAAGTCGTGTCTTGATCTCATCGAGTACCGTCAGACGAACGTACCCATTGATGTAGGCGACAGTACCCTGACATGCCTCACGAACGTAATGCAACTATACATTTTACAAACACCAAAATAAGCATTTTCTTTAAATAAAAATCATTTCAATTCAAGATACATAGAACTGTTATTTAAAACAGGATGAATAATTATTTCAAAAAAAATATATAATTGTGCAAGATATAATTAATTAGGCCTTCCGAAAATGAATATATCGACCTTAATTATTAAACTGAATGCAAGATATACAATTTTCCGAAAATGAATACTCTTCACAAAAAATAATTAATTAAACAATTATGACAAATTAATTAATTATGCATGAATATATTTAATTATTTTGACGGGTGTAACGAACAATAGGTATTTGTTCGTGAAATCATAATAATCAAGGCTTAACGAACAATAGGCTATTGTTCGTTAAACACTATAATTATAGGGTTTAACGAACAATAGGCTATTGTTCGTTAAACCTTGATTTTTATGATTTCACGAACAAATACCTATTGTTCGTTAAACACTATAATTATAGTGTTTAACGAACAATTACTAATTGTTAGTTAAGTTTTAATTACATATGTTTCGTTAAGGGTTTAATTACGTAGGATAGTTCGTCAAGCATAGGCATTTCACGAACAATTTACATATTGTTCGTTAAACCCTATAATTATAGGGTTTAACGAACAATATGTAAATTGTTCGTTAAGCTTAAATGTCTCACGAATTGCTACCCATTGTTCGTTAAACCTTCAAATGATAGGGTTTAACGAACAATCTTACAATTTAATCCATATTATTTCAGCCCCTAATCTAACTACATTAAATAAATTCAATCCTCATTCACAAACATATATATCTTAATTAATTTCAACACCTAATCTAACTAAATAAAATACATTCAATCCACGGTAACAAACATATATATCTGACCCCATCCATTATCGGACAAATCGTATCCTATTAATAAATCATAAACCTCATATATATCATATTAATGAACAATAATGTATAATACGCCATATAACAACATATATAGAAAATATTCAATTCATAAATTCAACAAACAAACAACAATCATATACTAAACCAACATGTATTTGAACATAAATTCTATATTACAACATCAATAATAATAAATTCTAACCTCTTCCATATACTCTTCGGCCATTTCACGAACTTTTCCTTCACGAACTATTCCTTCACGAACTATTCCTTCACAAAATTTTTGTAACAACAATGGAAGCAAGAGGAAGAGGATCCGCGAGAGAGGGGTAGGGGAGAAGGAGAAGTTTTTTTGAAATTTTCGTTAAGTCCCCAAGATTCTTTCTTCTTTGTCATTTATTTGGTTTTGTCCTATGCATATGAAGTACAATAGTATGATAGGTGGTTGTGGGGGTGGGCGGGGGCCACTAATTTTCCTTATAAATGTATGATCAAATATAAGGAAAATTATATAATGTATGTCCAATTTTCATATGATATTGAATTTGTAGTTAACGAAAAATTAGGGTAGGAATGAAATTAAAAATAGGGGTTTCATAATCGTTAAACCCTAAAAAAAACGGGTTTAACGAAAACTAAAGCTAGTGACAATATTTTCGTTAAACCCTACTATTATTGCTTTAACGAACATTAGGGTATAATTTTTAATTTTCGTTAAAGCAATAATAGTAGGGTTTAACGATTAATTGTAATAATTGATAATATAACAAAATGATTTGATATTTAGAAAATTATTTCAAAATATAACAAAAGTATTTTATGTTACGGAAATAAATTTTGGATTCAACGAAAAATATTTGATAATTTTAATAGGTACTTCATAAATTCGTTAAACCATGAATGTTAAGAGTTTAACGAAAGTATATTATTAAACGGCTTGCTAATTATTTGATTAATTAAATAATATAACTATTGGGATCAAATTATTATTCGTTAAACCCAAAGAATTTAGGGTTTAACGAAAATATACCATAAAATCGTTAAACCCTAAATATTAAGGGTTTAACGAAAATTATTGTTTTTTCGTTAAACCCTTAATTTTCAGGGTTTAACGATTTTGATATATAATGTATATATTTTATGTATTAAAGCCTGCGACACTTAAAGATTCTCTGCAACATTTCAGCAAAATTGTGGATTCTGGGTATTTGGGGAAAAGTTTTGTGGGTATATTTGTAGAAGTGGTTTATACTTTTGGTTATTTTGGGGTATTTTTTCCAATTTATATTTATATTTATAATATAATACATATAATATAAAATACAATATATATATGTACAATAAAATATTATATATATTATATATTGTGTAATATATACAGTTAACTATTTATATACAGTATATAATATTATACAAGTCAATATTATGTATTATACATTATATACTATATATTATATATAATATTACAATTTATGGTTTAAACTTTGTATAAAAGTTAACCAAGGTTAACTTTTGTTATATATATATATACACACATTACGTGAATTTATATACTATAATATATCTACTATATATTTTATAATATATATGTATATATAATACAGTATACAATACAATATATAGTATATAATCAATTTAATTGTAAATATATTTCTACATATATAAATTTATAATTATTATATAATACATACCTTTAATAGGTTAGTGGCAGTGGCAGTGGCAATGGCAGTGATATTTCAACCATATATAGGTTAGTGGCAGTGATTATCTGTAGGTCAGATTCAGTGAGGAGCACCTAAACGTAATGTAATATTGTGATTGGGTGAGTAATTATCTAATTATGTACCCCTCTATTTAAAGACTACATCCTTATGAAATTAACATGCATTCCCTTTTCAATATTTTAGTTCACATTAAGAGGTGTAACGAAAACTAAAGCTAGGGACAATATTAGCGTTAAACCCTAATTGTTAGGGTTTAACGAAAATTAGGGTCTTATTTTTAATTTTCGTTAAAGCAATAATAGTAGCGTTTAACGATTAATTGTAATTTCACGATAATATGACAAAATTATTTGCAATTTCGAAAATTATTTAATAATATAACAAAAATATTTTAAATCACGGAAATAAATGTTGGGTTCAACGCAAAATAGTTGATAATTTTAATACGAAATTTATTTAATAATTTACAAAATATAAAAAAGGTATTTCATAAATTCGGTAAACCAATAATAGGAGTTTAACGAAAATATATTATTACTGAGCTTGATAATTATTTAAATAATTAAATAATATAACTAATGGGATCAAATTATTGTTCGGTAAACCCTAAAAAATTAGGGTTTAGCGAAAAATTTTATTAAAAGTCGTTAAACCCTTAAAATTAAGGGTTTAACGAAAATTATGGTTTTTTTCGTTAAACCCTTAACTTTCAGGGTTTAACGAACTTTGATATATAATGTATATATTGGTTCCTGCGACACTATAATATATCTACTATATAATTTATAACATATATATATGTTATACAGAATACAATACAGAATATTACATATAATCAATTTATGTAATATATAATGTAATGTAATATATAATATATTTCTACATAAATAAATTTATAATTATTATATAATACATACATTTAATAGGCTAGTGACAGTGGCTTTGCTCATGGCAGTGATATTTCAACCATAAATAGATTAGTGGCAGTGATTAAGTGTAGGTCAGATTCAGTGAGGAGCACCTAAACGAAAAATAAATTCTCACGTTTTATGTTGTGATTGGGTGAGTGATTATAAAATTATGTACCCCGCTATTTAAAGACGACTCCTTCTGAAATTAACATGCATTCACACCTAATATTTTAGTTCATATTAAGAGGTGTATTATGAGTTCAAGAAGGAGGTGCACGAATAACTGGCAAAGGGTGTAGTATTTTCACGAATAAGGTATGTACTCATTCGGCACTGTAGTGACAAATAAAAATTTTAATTACAGTGTATACTATATGCCATGCAATGTGTGTTTGTAATTTCTCTTTATAGGGTATATTATATGTTATGAAACGTGTATTCCTTAATCTTCGCATCAATGTATATTTTCTATGTTATGCAATCTTTCGTAATTATGCAGTTTTCGTTTAGACTTATTTATGTATATGCAATTTTCGTTTAGTATTAATTATACAATAGTATGTCGTGTAGGATTATCTTTACACTACTTTTAATCGAATTGTCAGAAGGCATTTTTAAATTATTTTTTAAATGCCAAAATTGTCAAATACCTTGACCAATAGGTTGGACGATTAGAATTAATAAAATTGTGAACGAATTGTCATGCCATTGCAAACCAATTTGTAATGCAATTACTAAATTAATTATGAATGAAACTATCCCCTCTATTGTTAGCTGAATACTTACTTTAGGCTAAATGAAATGATTAGTGGGTACAGTCTTTAATGTCATGGTGTTATTTGTGTAAACTAATTAAGTGATTTCACTAGGGTGAACGCACTCCTTACTTGATATCGAATTTTACATTTGTACACGTTATCTTTTGTCTATAGTTTTTACTCATTCTATTCAGTAGTACACGGATTTCTTATTTATTAAACGAAATGTATTGCTATTGAACATTACTCTTAGCATATGTACATTATAATTACGAACGTTAGGTTGATTTTAAAACATAGTGATATTACGTTATTTTTGGTTTCATATGAAAACCCTAAAAATTTATGTCGCAGTTACGGTTAAACGAAAAGATGACTTCTATGTCCGTATTGGTTTGGTTTGGAGGTTATTGGGAAGGGCTAGAGTATAAAAATGGTAGTAAACAGCTGCTTCACCTTCAAACAACAAGATATGAAGATTTACTCCACTCAATTCATGCAGTTGTGGGAGGTAATCTGAATTATTCACGATATGTCATCCATGCATTAATCGACACTAATGGCATTGTCAGAAAAATGAAAATAAGGAATGATCATGATGTACAACGATTATTGTACATGGGCAACGAGATTGTCATCGTTTATGTTTCACATAAACGGATTGATGTTGGAGTATCCTCATCATCACAACAAAGAAGTGCTCTCGGAGGAGACTTTCCCACAGGACTTGGCTCGAATGATTACTTTGCAGATACCCATGATTATTTTTCAGCTTCCCATGATTATTCTTTTCCTTCGTTGGATGTTCCAAACATCCCGTTTGGAGGACAAGAATATTTGGGTCCTTATTCGGATTACGGAGTTGGTCATCAGGATATTGGGACCTCCTCAGGTACACAGCGGGACCCGTTTCCACCGTCAAATAATCCAGTAGACATCGTATCAGTCACTTCTGCTCTCAATATGTTCGACTTGAATAGACACCCGACCACGAGTATGGGAAATGAAAACGTACAACGTAATGAAATACCTTATCCAGAAGATTTTGCCTTCGTGGCACCTGATAGACGTGATAATCGAAGTGGTATGAATACTTGAAATAGCAACCATCCTTATAGTACTTGCAAATTGGATTTTTTAACTAATATGCAGTCTGTGTTTACTTTCAGATAATGAGGATCGAGGATCGCCTCCAAATTTTGGTGAGGCAGAAAATGAAGCCGAATTGGATGACGAGGATGAAACAGCTTTAGATGTAGACCAACAAAGAGCTTTAGAGGATTTTGAGACATATATTGAAAGCCGAAATTGGTTTATTCCTGATATTCCAGCATTCCACGAGCCCGAGGTCGCCTGCGGTCATGACGATTATGCGTCTGCACACGATCTGTATAGAGGATCCCAGTTTGATAGTAAAGATGAACTGAAGAAGGCAGTTGGTTTGTACCATTTGGAGAATCAAGTGGAATTCTGTGTCGCTAAATCGGACAAGCATAGGTGGTTTATTAAATGCAAACATTATCGTTGTGGATTCATGCTGCACGCCGCGGAGAAATATGGTACATGGACAATAACGAGAACTGTTCTCCCACATGATTGCTCGTCCGAAGAGATCCGCTCTGGCCAACGCCGACTCCCTTCTCGGTTGATCGGTGAGTACTTCGCTGAAGTAGTACGAAAAGAGAACTCCAATCTCAAGCCGAGGACCATCATGGAAGAAATGCAAGTACGACACGGTTTGAAGCTCAGTTACGATGTTGCATTGCATGCGAAATATCATGCCATGAGGATCGCCTACGGAGATCCCAAACAATCATTTGCAATGATGCCTCATTATTTATCTACGTTGGAAGCTGCGAATCCCGGTACAGTCACCGCGCTTGAGACACATGAATCCGGGAAATTCAAATATGTCTTCTTTACGTTGGGGGCATCCATTCAAGGATTTCGGCGATATTCGCGACCGGTTATAGTACTGGATGGGTGTCACTTGAAAGGACAATATAAAGGAATCGGCTTTGTCGCAGTGACGCAGGATGGAAATGATCAAGTCTTCCCTTTAGCAATTGGGATAGGAGATGTAGAAAACGATGAGTCATGGACCTGGTTTTTGAAAAATATTCGCATCGCATTTGGATGCCCCAGCCAATTGCTTTTTATATCCGATCAACATGTCAGCATCGGTAATGCTATTAAAGAGGAGTACCCCGAAGCAACTCAAGGTCTTTGTTGTTTTCATCTGCGACAAAATTTGGCAAAACATGGATCTCGCATAGTTGAACTATTCCATAGGGCAGCGTATTCTTATCAATCTCATGTCTTCGAACGGTAATTATATCACCAAACATCTTTTTTCCTTCAATTTGAAATGCTAACCCATGATGATATTTGATAGATGAAGGTATGATTCAAATGTTAACCTTCATTAATTCCAATTTAACCCCCTCAGGTACATGTCCAAAATCGAAGAGACGGGTATAGCAGGTGTTCTTCAAACATTGGCAAAGGCAGGAACAACCCGGTGGTCTCGTGTGAAATGTCCTGTTCGAAGGTTCAATTTCATGACATCAAACGCTGCCGAGACATGGAATGCTCGGCTTCTATGGGCGAGGAAGCTACCTGTTTGTTCATTTCTGGAATGTGCCCGACGGGTTATGGAAAGATGGTTTTACGAAAGGAGAACAACAGCATTAGAAAGAACAAACATACTGACAGCTGCGGTGCATGAAAGAGTAGTCGCGTACACCAAGCTTGCACGAAGAATGCAAGTTGAGCCACTTACACGGTCCACGTACAAAGTTACGGATGTTAGCAAAATTTTTCTCGTAGATCTGGCCCGTCGCGAGTGTTGTTGTGGTATTTTTCAACAAGAGATGCTTCCATGTTCACATGCATGCGCAACCATAAGGTAAACTTTATAATTAAACTACAAACATCCCAATCAATAGTGTATAATACGTTGTGTGTGTAATGCAAAACATGAGTGTTAACCTATATTTATGCTTGCAGCTTTGCAAAGGAAACAATCACGTCTTATGTTGCCCTGTATTATACGACAGAATGGCTGAGGGGTATGTGGGAAGGTGACGTAAAACCTGTTCCCGATCCCCAAGATTGGGATATTTCGGACGAGGCAAAGAAGACTCTATGTATTCCCCCAGACAAACCAAAGCAAGCCGGTCGACCGAAATCAACGCGTATTCCTTCGACCGGTGAGCAAGGTGGAACCTCACGCAAACCACCTACATGTCGTCGCTGTGGACAAACTGGTCACACAAGGAAAGGATGCACCGAAATGCCGCCGTTCGAATATGACACGTTTGAGGACGACATCCTCAATCAAAACACCATCCGAAATGAGGATCAACCGTTGCGGCGGAAGAAGAAACATTGCTCAGTATGCGGGTCCGCAGAACACACCAGAAGAAAATGTCCGATATATCTTCAAGCGAATTTGGGAAATGATCTATAGATTACCAATGTATGTTTGATGTGTACAATTCATCTTTACTTTAATCCGAATATGATATTAGAAAAGGATTAAATTTATTTTAATCCTAAACGATGGCATGGTTTATTTTAATCTTAAACGAAAAAAAAAAGTCTACTCCCTAAAGTAAAATAAATTAAAGGTCATAAATCTGTTTACATTGATTGAATGGTGCTTCTGGACACTTAAACGAAAATCATGTATAAAGTATAATCCGAAACGACAATCATATATATATCTTATCCTAAACGAAAGTCATAATTAAACGAAAACTATTTGATAATTTCTACAAAATAATTTGATAATTTAACGAATATTTTGTAATAACGTAACGAAAATTATTTAATAGCTTAAATAAATTTAATTAATTGTCGGTTTAGCGAAACATACCATAGTTTTCGTTAAACCCTAAACATTATGGGTTTTACGAAAATTATGGTTTATTCGATAAACCCATAATTTTTAGGGTTTAAGGAAAGGATCATATTATTGTATTTCATAATTTAACGAAACTCCATTAATAATTTAACGCAAATTTTTCATAATTTAAGTGTTCAATTTAACGAAAATTATTTAACAAAAAAAAAACGGCAAAATTAATGTAATTTCGTTAAACCCTAGAAATTAAGGGTTTAACGAAAATAACCCTAATTGTTCGTTAAACCCTTTAAATAAAGGGTTTAACGAAGAATTAGGTTTTTTTCGTTAAACCATCAATTTTTTGGGTTTAACGAATGTTCGATTATATTGCATATTGTGTAATTAAATTTTTATATTTCGCAAATTGTTTCATAATGTAAGTGTTCACATTACATTATTTGATAATTACGAAAATTAGTTAATAACATAACGCAAATTTTTCATAAATTATGTGTTCAATTTAACGAAAATTATTTAACAAAAAAAAACGGCAAAATTAATGTAATTTCGTTAAACCCTAGAAATTAAGGGTTTAACGAAAATAACCCTAATTGTTCGTTAAACCCTTTAAATAAAGGGTTTAACGAAGAATTAGGTTTTTTTCGTTAAACCATCAATTTTTTGGGTTTAACGAATGTTCGATTATATTGCATATTGTGTAATTAAATTTTTATATTTCGCAAATTGTTTCATAATGTAAGTGTTCACATTACATTATTTGATAATTACGAAAATTAGTTAATAACATAACGAAAATTATGTGTTCAATTTAACGAAAATTATCTAACAAAAAAAAACGGCAAAATTAATGTAATTTCGTTAAACCCTAGAAATTAAGGGTTTAACGAAAATAACCCTAATAGTTCGTTAAACCCTTTAAATAAAGGGTTTAACGAAGAATTAGGTTTTTTTCGTTAAACCCTTAATTTTTTGGGTTTAACGAATGTTCGATTATATGGCATATTGTGTAATTAAATTTTTATATTTGGCAAATTGTTTCATAATGTAAGTGTTCACATTACATTATTTGATAATTACGAAAATTAGTTAATAACATAACGAAAATTATGTGTTCAATTTAACGAAAATTATCTAACAAAAAAAAAACGGCAAAATTAATGTAATTTCGTTAAACCCTAGAAATTAAGGGTTTAACGAAAATAACCCTAATAGTTCGTTAAACCCTTTAAATAAAGGGTTTAACGAAGAATTAGGTTTTTTTCGTTAAACCCTTAATTTTTTGGGTTTAACGAATGTTCGATTATATGGCATATTGTGTAATTAAATTTTTATATTTCGCAAATTGTTTCATAATGTAAGTGTTCACATTACATTATTTGATAATTACGAAAATTAGTTAATAACATAACGAAAATTATGTGTTCAATTTAACGAAAATTATTTAACAAAAAAAAACGGCAAAATTAATGTACTTTCGTTAAACCCTAGAAATTAAGGGTTTAACGAAAATAACCCTAATAGTTCGTTAAACCCTTTAAATAAAGGGTTTAACGAAGAATTAGGTTTTTTTCGTTAAACCCTTAATTTTTTGGGTTTAACGAATGTTCGATTATATGGCATATTGTGTAATTAAATTTTTATATTTCGCAAATTGTTTCATAATGTAAGTGTTCACATTACATTATTTGATAATTACGAAAATTAGTTAATAACATAACGAAAATTATGTGTTCAATTTAACGAAAATTATTTAACAAAAAAAAACGGCAAAATTAATGTACTTTCGTTAAACCCTAGAAATTAAGGGTTTAACGAAAATAACCCTAATAGTTCGTTAAACCCTTTAAATAAAGGGTTTAACGAAGAATTAGGTTTTTTTCGTTAAACCCTTAATTTTTTGGGTTTAACGAATGTTCGATTATATGGCATATTGTGTAATTAAATTTTTATATTTCGCAAATTGTTTCATAATGTAAGTGTTCACATTACATTATTTGATAATTACGAAAATTAGTTAATAACATAACGAAAATTATGTGTTCAATTTAACGAAAATTATTTAACAAAACAAAACAATATGCAATATAATGAAACATTCGTTAAACCCTAAAAATTAAGGGTTTAACGAAAAAAACATAATTCTTCGTTAAATTCCTTATTAGAGGGTTTAACGAAGAATTATGTTTTTTTCGTTAAACCCTTAATTTTTAGGGTTTAACGAATGTTTCATTATATTGCATATTGTGTAATTCATTTTTTAATACCTCGATTTGATAGGTAGTTGGCGATGTTTTCCCTTAACTCATTTTATCCACTGTTCATGTTGGACTTGGTCAAAAATTGTGGCATTTTTACAAGATTGTTATAATTTGTGGCATTTTTACAAATCACACTATATTTTGTGGCATTTTTTCAATAAGTTATTACAAAAGTGGTACAGAGGCCATTTTTCCCTAAATATAATTGTAATTAAGCAGTATAAAATTTGGAGGTGACAATTTTATGAAGAGTGTGGTGGGTCCAGGGATGCCCTTGTTGTGTTGAGTCCAGCTGTTTTCTTTCTTAGAGCAACAAAAGTACAATCAACGAGATGTGGTTTTTTTGAGGTTTGGATACGACGTCGTTAACAAAAGCATTCCAACGGTTCTCTATCTTGTTCAAAAAGCTGTAATGCTGGAGGTCATGTGGTCCCTACTTTCGATTCTGTCCACTTTTGGACCATATCTTCCTCTTCAGGGATTCTTTTTTGGCCAACAAAACTTCGTTTTTAATGTCGGTAATTATTTTTACACCACAGACATTACTTTTTCATTTGTTTTAATATAGGTCTCTAATTATTTTGTTTGTTTATTGTGTTCATTAATTTATTACTTTTAAATTTAGTTTGAATTATATTCCTTCAATGTTTGATTCAATTATAATATTGTACCACAAATTTGAGCTAGTTAAGTTCGAGCTCGCCTCCAACCAACCTAACCAAGCACAATAGGAGTCGAGGCTTACCCTTGGCCAACAGACGACCTTATCTTGAGATTCTCAACCACTCTCAAACTAATCACATCCAACACCATAGGTCAATCACATCAACATCACTTCAAGATCAAATCAAGAAAAAAATGAAATAAAAATTCACATCCTCGAATCAAGGAAAAGTAAATATTTTATCTCTCAATTCCCCACTACATATAGAAACTCAATTGTAAAGAATAGAGGGGAAAAGAAAACGAATAAAAGAAGGGTGAGCAAGAGCTCTCAAGTAGCTCAAGCCAAAACTACCTGATCTCCCCATGTTTTTAATATTTTAAGTCGATAAAGGTCACAAAATCAATATATATTAGAGAAGCAAAGGTCCAAGAGACCCTTTATTTTGCTCATTTTTGAGGTTTATATCAAATATTTCTTTAATTAACTTTCATAAACTCCAATATCTAAATTTTTTATCTAAATATATTGTTTGTTTGGCCGTAAAGACGTCATTATTGTTTTTTCGCAGTAAACATATCGAATAAAATTTAAATATTATAGAATATTACAATTAAGTTCATTGAACAAATGAAATTTTAATGTAGGATTCTCTTAAGAATTAAAATTAATAGAAATGTTTGATATAGATAGAAAATGAGATTGTTGGAACCAAATTATTCAAAAGATTAATTGAAAAATTAAATCTTATCCATATGTTACTAGTAGCATTTTGAATACATGTTTGGATTTCAAATTCTATTAGGGTGTTTTGGGTGAGGTTTAAGCTTCTTGAAACATCTTATAAGATGCAAGAGTTTATAAGCTTTTCAAAAGTATTTGGTAAGTTTTGAAAATAATATTTTATTTTATTAAAAAATAAGATGTAATGAGCTTGTAAGCTCTTTTTTTTTTTCAAGTAAAGAAATCATAATTTATTTCTAAAATAAGATCTTATTTTTAAAACATCTTTAATTTTGATCATTATAATTACATAAAGACAAAAATAATTATGCACCTAGTGCACGAACCTTAAAACCGTGCACTCGGGTCAACCCGAACCGCCACGCGCCCGTACGCACCACTAGGTTACGGACAAAATCCGCCCAAACATGCTCTCAGATGTCAGACATTTATATTATATTAAATATATCTTTTAGTTATGTTAGTCATACCTTTTGTAAGGCTAACTGTACCTTAGCATTTTTTTTAGACAGATATATTAATCTTTCATTCCTTTTAGTTGTAACAGCCATATCTTTTAGTTATGTTAAATATACATTTTCATTATATTAGTTGTATCTTTATATATTACATAAATGTATGACTATATAGATATAAAGGTATAAGTAAATATCACATAAATATATGAGTATTATCATATAAAGGTAAACATGTACAAATTATGGCGAAATTAGGATTTTTTTAGAGTTAAAAGTATGATGTATGGACATAAGGGTATACCTAATATAATATAAATGTATGACTAATATTATATAAATGTATGATTAGCATAATATAGAGGTCAGTGCAAAAAAAAAAAAAAAAGTAAAAGTGCGCGGATCTAAGTCAACCCACACTCGAACCCGACTCGAGTGCATGTGTGCATCAGGTGCACATGAGTGCTACTCTTACATAAATGCGATTACTAACATCTTATAAGCTGCAACAACTTATTTGTAACTTAAATTAAATATCTTATAAACTCTAAAAACATCTTATAAGATGCAAGAGCTTATAAGCTCAAAAAATAAGCTTAACCAAACATTCCCTAAGTCTCATTTGTTGTAGTGTTCAATTTTAAAGAACGCAGAACTTGTAAAGTTTGATGATAGAACAACTAAGTAATTGGACAACCGATCTTTAATAGGTCTTAATTGAATATAAACTTAAACCAATTTGTAAGCATTTTTGTGTTTTCATGTTCTCACTGAAAGATGAGGAGATTCTCAACCTTCAAAGATTATGTTTGAGTGGTGTGTTCGAATTTTCTTGAAAGAGAAACATTTCTTTTTAAGTTTTAAAATATTAGGAAAAAGGGGAGTAGATCTCCCAAAATTTGTGATTAGTTCTTGAAAGATTATTACTAGGGTTTTTCAATTCTTTAAAAGTGTCTACGATTAAAGTTGTAATTTGTATTGAATATATATTAAGTGGCTTTTTCAAAACTGGAAATAGAAGAATACTGTGATTGCGCTGCATTCAAACCTCTATCAAATTTATGTTTGTTTACTTAATTATTAATTAGATTGCCAATCGTACATTGTATTGCATCAAACTTCTTATAAATCAAGAATTGAAGATGATTTCATCACTTAATGGGCACCACAGTTTACAACTTTACAACCAACACTACAAAAAACTTTGTTTTTAGTGACGAGATTTTTTGTCACTATACTTTAAATATTGTCACTAAAACCAAATTGTAACAATTTTTTAGGTTGTCGCTAGCTTGTGACTATAAGTAGTGTGACTATAAGATTAGTCATGAAAATGAATAGTTGTCACTATAGCAATCACTTTAGTTATATTCATATTTTGTCACTAAAACCTTGTATTATAGTCACATATATTTATTGTCACTATAACCCAATGTTTTAGTCACATTTATGACGTCGTCAAATTGCTGACGTCATCATGCCATGTCGTCATGTCAAATATTGCGCGTTGCTGACACGTCATCATGCCACTTCATCATCTTGCCATGTTGTCAACATCATCATGCCACGTCATCATGCCACTTCATCATCTTGCCATGTTGTCAACATCATCATGCCACGTCGTCATGTCAAATATTGCGCGTTGTCTAGGATTCGAACCCTAGTGACATGGTGGTACTCCAACCACTAGACCACTAGTGTTTTATGTAATAATATTCTACATGCATTTCTTTTATTTCAATTTTTGACCTATAATATTGTAACTTTTGAAAATAGATTTAGTGACAATAATTTAATATAGAATAAAAATAAAATAATAATTATCTTGCAAATTATTCAAAGTAATATTTTATTACTCGAGAAAATTTTATTCATTCCTCATAGATATAATAATTTTTTCAGTGTGCTATATTCTGGTGCTATCAATTTTATAGTGACAATCATAGGTTAACACTAAAAAGAGTATTGGATAATTAGTGACGAATGAAATTGTTGTCACTATATAACTTTGCATTAGTGACAAAGAAATTTGGCAGTAAACTATTTGATTTGGCGCCAAATTGTTAGTGATGAAAATTAGTGACAACATGAAAAATTGTCACTAGTGATCACAACTTATGTTATTTTGTGACAAAAGTAATATTTATCACTATATATGTATCTTTAGTGACAATATTTTGATTGTCACTAAATTTGTCGTCACAAGAAATGGTTTTTTTTGTAGTGCAAGTTTATACATACACTGCCAAGAGTCTGGTTGCCATATAATATTTTTATATAAACTTAGTATATTGGACATCTGATTATCACTTGGATGGCTGATCAAATCAACAACTCAACTCACTCAACTATAGTCCAATGTTAGAAAAATTGCAAAGGTTTTAAGAATGTATTTATTCATATGAGGTGGATGTTTTTTTTTTACCTCAATCCATTCAGGACCAACATATTACATATCCCTATAAAATATACTCCCTCCGTCCCGAAACACTTCGCACACTAAATTGGGCACATTTTTTAAGAAAAAAGGAATATTTGCTTTTTGATTGAGGGTATAAGAGTCAATTATGTAAGAAAAAGACAAAGAGTAATAAAGTGTTGAGAGAGAAAAAGTAATGACATTGTGTGTAAATAAGTGTGTATTGGGAGAGTAATAATTGTGATAAAATTTGCCATTTTTTGGTGTGCAAAGTGTTTTGGGACAAATTAAAAAGAAAAGTGTGCAAAGTGTTGCGGGACGGAGGGAGTAATAGTTTAGTATTGGACCCTGTTCAAACATAATTTGACACTTACAACTAATTCACCTTATTTATTTACATTTATTTAAAAAACGCAATAAAACATAACACTACATTATCCCTCACCTTCTAGATATAATTTGACTTAATCTAGATAAAAAAAAAAGTGTGATTCTCAATCCTACAACTAATAAGAACTTTTACTATTCGCTAACTTTCTAATATTCAGGATCATAACTAATTCCAAAATTCATAATTCAGTCAATTCTAATCCAAATATATTGTATATACACAGGACAGGGGTCCGGTTGTCCTCCTTGGACTTTGAAAATTGTTCATTTCATATATAATTTTTTCTGTTATTTTTCAATTATATTATTAATTTATAAGAGTTCGTTACTTGCATCATAAAATTTGTCTACTTATATAAATTTTAGCCTTCAATTTACTTTATAGTTTGATACGAAAAAAATTTATCCCTTAAAATAGAATTTTAGATTCATCTCTATATATACACAACTACGAATTGAAAACCTTATCAAAAAAAAAAACATTGATGTATATTAAGAGAACCACAACTAGTGATTTAATTTCGCAAGAATGAATCGTATACATATTATGAAAAACTCATGATTTTCGTACAATTTTACCTTTTTTTAGGAATGTCTCACAGACAATATAACAAAGATTTCGTGTACTCCACTTCAGTTTTAGTACTGATTGTCGGTTTTCCATTCCACTTACCACTTTTAGTTGGTTAGATCACGGAAGTTGGATCTTCTATTATATTTGGTGTTACATCTTGTGTTACATAACATTTAATACACGTCACGTATTAATTAGTGATGTCATTGAATACATATGGCGTGTGGTGATTGATTTGGAATAGAAGATGTAATACTAAGTGTAATAGAAGATCTCACTCCTAGATCACGGGCTCAAAATTGTTCACCATTTTAGGATAATTAATACATAATTTTTATATAATATATGGAGTGAAATTATGATCACTACAAACTACACTTTATTTATTCGATGTGGCTTCCTTCGTATATACATAATTACACAAAAACTCATATGAAATTGGATCCTAGATCCATACAATCTAGGTCGACCCAATTCGGTATAGTCCTCCACGCGTCTGCACGGTCATCCACGCACTGGGGAGAAGACGCCACATACTTAGTGTAGTTTCTGTAGTTTTTTGGAAAATATGTATACCTTTTACTTATAACTTTTCATACATTTATGTTATGAGTTTCATACCTTTATGTTATGATTTTCATACCTTTACATTTTTTGTCAAAACTTTATACCCTTTTAGCTATGCAATTTATATCTTTTAGTTATGCATATCAGACCTTTTAGTTAAGCGTATCAAACCTTTTAGTTATGGTAATATTACCTTTATATTATATATTACTCCCTCCGTCCCACCTTATTTTGCATACTTTCCACTTTTGCTTGTCCCAACTTATTTTGCCTACTTTCCTAATTAAAGTGAAAAAAGCATAAACTTAAACATCCAACCAACAGTCAACTGTATTTTCTTAGAATCCGTGCCGGTCAAAGTAGGCAAAATAAGCCGGGACGGAGGTAGTAGTAAATAAGGTAAAACTTTTATATGATACAACAACCTTTATGTAATACAATTGATATATTTATGTAATATAACTAATATATTACAGTAAAAATGAAAATATACAACCATTTTTAATTAAAATAAATTAATGTCTTTATGTAAATGTAGTAATATTTTTATGTTATTTGATTTATACCTTTATAAGATATAAATAATACTTTTACATTATATTTCAATGAAATGAGGCAATATCTTTATGCAAATGAAGTAATTCCCTTATGTGAAACAACTCATACTTTTATTCAATAAAACCTATATCTTTATGTGATACAATTAATATATTCCAATCAAATAATAAAATCATTTTTTAAGTAAAATAAAGAAATACCTTTAAATAAATGCACTAATACCTTTATGTAGTGTGGTTAATACATTTACATAGTGTAGTTAATACCTTTATGTGATACAAGTAATGCTCTTACTTTTATTTCAGGTAATACCTTTATGTATTACAAATGTTACCTTTCAATTATATAATGATGACCTTTATTTTATAAGTATGATACCTTTATGAGATATACCCTCGCTTATTTCAGAAATTGTATCAAACTCATCAACAAATCCATCTTCATCAAGTATTTCATTTGTATTTAAACAATCACCTATCATACAACATTAAGAACACGAAATCTGACACAATTTCATGTTTTTCAAAATGATAAAGATGGGTTACTTTTTCGCACGATTATCTGAAATTTTTAACTTCATCTTCCATGTTTCTTGTCTACAATTTATGAAGAAGAGGCAGAGAGAAGCGCGAAGATAGAGAAGAAGAAGAAGGTTTTCGATAAAGGTTTTCGATTTGCATAAAGGTTTTCGGATTGGAAGTTGAGAGAAGAAAAATAATTAAGTGGAAGATGGAAGAGGCAGAGAGAAGCGCGAAGATGAAGAAGAAGCAGAGAGAAGAGAGATTAGAGTATATATATATATATATATACACACACACACACACACACTGAAAACATAAAGGTATTTTTGTAATATTTTAATTAAATGTGACACTTATATGAAGTTAGCGTGTGTGTCAGGTGTTCTCGTTTTCATCGAAAAATGGTTCAAAAGTTACAATTTGATAAATTATAATAGTTCGGGCTGCAATCTGATAAAAAAAAATTAGGTTGCAAAATGAAAAAAACCAATAGTTTGAGTTGTTTTTTGCATTTAACCCTATATATATCCGGGTCAGGGTGATCCAATTACATGGATCTAGATCCGTGCAATTGGTGTATGGGAGATTTACTCATATAATTAATAATTATACATTTTGTGGCAGTAAATAAATTTAGTCGAGCTGAAAAGCTAAGTGTTAAATTTGTTTGAGATGTTATATAGTTTCACAAATTATATTTTAACTTATTTGATAATTAGTTGAGTTGAGTTTAAATAAGTTTTAATCTAATCGAATACAAATTTAACTTGAATAGTTTGATATTTTTATACTTATTTCATCTTCATTTTCATAATTATAAAGTTCGAGTTCAGGTGGTCTAGTTGGGTAAAATAGGTAGTTGTGAATGTGTAATATAATGATACGAAAAAATGGCTACAAAAAACGGGACAAAAATTTGAGTCGAGCTAAGATCAGACTCTCTTTTTTTTCCATTTTTTCTAGCCATTTTTTTGTGTCATTATATTATACATTTACACCTATGTACCTATTTTACCCAACATCGTAAGACGAAATTGTCCCACTCTAGTGCTCATGTATTGTTTTTCGACAATCATCCCCAAGATACAACGACTCACATCTTGTGATTTAAGCATTCTAAAACACAAGAAACGACGAACCAAATTTTATTATGAAACCATCTTTGGACAAAGAAAAAAAAAAGAAGAGAACAAAATTGTGTCTTCTTATGATAAAAACGATCTAATTACTCTTATCTGAACATTTATGAATGTTCTCACAACTTTTTGATTCACACATTTTCACAAATATCTCTTAGTCTAACAGACACCATAAATTTATTTATTCACCTTAAAATTCCAACGGAACTTTAGATTTAAAAAACATAAAATTATGTTTAAACTTGTTTGATATATCTATCAAATAGAATTCAAACGAAATTCTAAAAACGATCTTTAATCTAATATCGACTATCAAGTAGTTTGGTTTGATTCTAAACTTTGTTAGCGTAGCCAAGAAGTAATTAAGTTATGTGTGCAAATATGCATATTTTCAAGTCAAAAGTTATAGGGTTAATTACATAAAAATGCACGAACTTTGGGTTGAATTTCAATTGCAACATGAACTTTTAACTGTAACATAAAAAACGTTCAATTTAACGTTTGTTTCAATTTGAGACACGTTTGAATATAATTATTGATAACATTGATGTTTCAATGTTTAAAAATATAATTTTATAAGATTTATGCATATAAAATTTTATATGCATTATGTTGTAATTTTATATGCATTAAAATTATATAAATTTTGTTGTATTTTAATTTAATAAAATTAAACATTTTGCAATAAAATTATAAATTCAATAAAATTTATAAAATTTTAATGCATATAAAATTATAACATAATGCATATAAAATTTTATATGCATCAATCTTATAAAATTATATTTTTAAACATTGAAATATCAATGTTATCAATAATTATATCCAAATGTGTCCCAAATTGAAACAATCGTTAAATTGAACGTTTTTTATGTTACAGTTAAAAGTTCATGTTGCAATTGAAATTCAACCCAAAGTTCGTGTATTTTTATGTAATTAACCCAAAGTTATAGGTATATTTCAAGATTAATCTCATTAAATTTCCTTAAATTTCGATTGCAGAAATACTACTACCAGTCTACCATCAACATGTAGAGGTGCCCAAAACAACCCGAAAATCAGAACCGTAAATCAAATTAATATTGTTCGATTTTGATTCATGTTATTTTCAAATTAGGAACCAATGGTTTCAAATCGATCATTCTAACTGTCAATCTATCTATTTTTTTCACAAAAACTCATGTGAGACGGTCTCGCGGATAGTGTTGGGATATTTCTGTTGTTATTTTGATGAGACAAAAACAGTTTGCTTAAGGCTTAAAGTACCTATTTTCCATACTGATTATATGATCTCCTAGTCTCATTATCTGGAAAAGATCATATAATGGTTTTCCAAGTTATAAGGAAAACCAACCTTAGAAGATATATGAAGATATCTTCTAGAAGCAGCATGCAAAAGCAGGAAGCAGGTCTGTAAGCTGACTGCAGGTTTCGAGAACATAAAATTGTTCTGAAACAAGAACAGGAAGAAGAAGCAGCAAGCAGGATGCAGCGAGTAGGAAGAAGCTACAACAACCTGCAGAGATAACAAGAAGTAGCCAATGAATCTTTTGCAGAAAGATAAGCGTTACTCCCATTCATGCAGTTCAAGGAAGAACAAAGCTAACCTTCGACTAAGATTAGATACCCGTTGCATGAATATCAGTAATGGGCCTATACCACCTTGCCACGTCAGCTAGCAGGTCAGAAAGGTTCGAAAATCGATGTCAGACGCATTAAATGCTTATGGAAGGTTTACACGCCACCTTTTCAGTTTGACTATGATGCATTTAATGAAGTCATAGAGAAGATCTTTGGAGATCAAGATTATAATTCAAAATGGAGAAATATTTCTCTTCAACGGATACTTTTCTAACTCTATAAATAGAGGGTATGAGTGACCAAGAAAGATGCTGAACCGAGCTAACCCGAGTGGAAAATCAGATATACTCCAAAGCTTTTTCAAAGCTAACCTAAGCTCAATCACTCAACCTTCAAGAAGCAGTCAATCAAGTATTAGAGCTTTCATATCCAAGACTGACTCCGAGTTCGCACCAGTTGAAGAAATCTTTATATCTTTTTAATCATTTGATATGTGCTAGGTTATTTTAGTTTGGTGTAACTTAGTTGATAGGATTAGATCCTTACTAAGTGTTTAGTCTTGTGTAGACTATTTGTCCTATGTAAGATTTGTACCCCGTGTGGGATTTGTACCCTGTGTGGGATTTGACCTGGGAATCTGTTGATTCTAGTAGGTAGAGGTTTGTGTTAGGAAGAGGTTTGTAAAGTTGAGGCTTATAAATCGAACTGACTTAACAAAGTTCCTCCTCTGAGAAGGAGTAGAGTGGACATAGAAAGATTACACCACCTTCGAACCACTATAAACCATAAGTGTTTCATTGCTTTTGTTTACTTGCATTGATATATCATGTTGCATACATCATGAACATCCTACTAAAACCCTTTGACAAAAAGCATACTTGTAAAAGAAAACGTTTTCCAAATAGAAACTCTATTGTTTATTTTCCGCTGCATACTGTGATACCGAGACAGGGACCTGATACAGCATACTGCAAGGTTTTGGATCGAATCAGGTTACTGCATTCTTCCTAAAATTAGGAACCTTTTCACTATAAGTTTTTAAAAGTTCAAAATCGATAGAGGTTCGTTCACCCCCTGAACCTCTGACCACTTGGGACCAATAGATAGTTTCCGTGAGACAGAGCTCCATCACCCACAAACAACATATGAATTGTAGGATTTGGGTGGTGAATAATTGGGTTGTGGGTTGACCCGTCTCACACAATACATTAAAATTTCGTAAGACGGTCTTATAAGATACTTACTCCTATTTTTTTATAATATTATTCTTTAAATTGTATACATTTTTTGGGGTGGGAGTTGGTGGGTTACGCATTATTGTTGGAATTACGTAGGAAAGGCACCTTTGGTAAGATTGTCCGAATCATCGACATAAAAGCAAAGGTGGGGATGCTTAACTTGCCAAATAAATCAAGATATTAATATTGTGTACCCCAACTCAAACATATTTCCTTTTCTTAATTATATATATTTGGAGTAGCGTTTAAGATTTAATTTCTTTACAAGAAAACTGGACTCCACATTGAATATCTTGTTATGTGTATTTTAATTTGATTCTAATTTTAGGTTCCTTTTCATCATTACATGTTAATTGTTATGAATATAGACATAGTATGATATCATTATCAAACACGTTATGTGTGTGAATAAAATAAATATTGGTAATGGTGATACATACTTTTAATGTTAGATGTTAACATCAATTTACCCTACTAGTTTTTATAATACTCAATTCACTCTAGTTCATTAATTAGCATAGTACATTTCTACATGTAACTTAAATAATTCAAAATTAAAAAAAACCTATCAAAAAAAAAAAAGTTATAAAAAAAAAAAGAGAGATTTCTGATAGATGTTTAGGACATCAATCGCTCAAAAACTTTTCATTGGTTAATCTTCAAGGTGCACTCTGCAACCATATACAACCAAATACATATTTTTTTAGAGTAACACTTTCGTGCAACTGGTGCACAGAGTTGCACGGAAGACCTTTATATTATAAATGTAGTACCTTTATGTACAAATATTTGTACCTTTTAAAATGAACATGCATAAATGTGTTACATTTATAACATAAAGGTACTATATTTATAACATAAAGGTGTGGTGCAATCCGTGCAACTGGTGCACATAAGTTTTTGCCAATTTTGTAAACTTTTTTTATAACAAATTTCGAAATACTATTTTAAAATAATACTCCCTCCGTCCCGCAACACTCTGCACACTTTCCTTATAAATTACACTGATAGTGTGAAGAGTTTTGTGGGACGGAGGGAGTATCATTTATTTTTTACAAAACATGACATCTTTTTTAACCTTCTAAAAAAATGACAATTTAATACATCATCTCTTTTCATCAATTTTGATCGGTAAAACTTTCTATTTGAGATGATGTTTCAAAATAACAATATTATTAATGTGACATATTATTTGGTAATCTTAGTGTTTCACCATGAATTTATGATTGATGAGATGACACAGGGTACATGATTTTAAAATGATCAAATGATATAACTCAAAACTAGGGTTAAAAACCAAATCTCATTGGTTCCACCCAGGCTTTGTCTACACCGATCTATTTGTGGTAAGCCTATAGCTCTAATAGAGTTTCTTTTTCATTTGGAATAATATTCCTTCTATATATTTTTTAATAGTACTTAGTTTTACTAGATTGTTTAATATAATCCATATATCAATTTGTGAAAATTGAGTTTGGTTCGTGGTTAAAGTGATTTTATATCATAAAATTTAGTCTTGTATAAATTCTTATGACATATTATTTATTTAAAATAACTTTTTTTTTCTTTTTCCCAAACTAAGTCTCAAATGTATTTATTAAATTTTCATGTCTTTTAATTCATTATTATATATAATAACTCATCTTCAGAACAACTAATATGTTCAGAAATACTATATAATATGCAAATTATATATATGTTTAAAAAAATAGCGTATGCCCGTATAGAAGTAAAATTAATTTAAATATATTATTTTCCTACGTGATAACTTAATTAAAGTACTTCCAAGGTCCCTATAAACACAGGAAACATAAAGTCAGATTGAGATCTGAGGACGATTTATAAGTAATTTTATGCCTTCTATAGTGTTTCATTTTAAATGATTAAAACATACTAATGGAGTAATAGTATTATACTAAGAAAAGACAAATCATTAAAATACCATAACTAATGCTATGTTTGTACTCGATTGAAGGTGGCTTTTACAAATATGGATTTGGGCTTTAAAATGATTTTGTGAATATAGATTTTGAAAATTTTACAGGATAGAAATATATTTAAGATATTATTTTCATGTTGAGAGTTATAGAAAAGGTAAATATTGTTTGTTAGGATTTATCAAAAAAGTGAATAAAGTAAATGTTTTTTATTGAAAATTGTAAAAAAAATAAAAAAAAATAGTGTAGAATTGTGGAATTTTGCAAATTCTTATTCAAACATAAACTGGATTCAATCCATCCAAAATTCAAATTGATCAAGTCCAGTCTAAACATAGTCTATCAAATGAATCAGAAACAAAATTAGGTTACTATTGCAGGGAACGAGGAGTAGCATAATTCACATAAATCAACCTATATATATATATATATATATATATATATATATATATATATTTGTTATTAATAGACACTTTTATATAGTGGATCAGCATTACTAGAAGATACTTTCTTTGTTTTGTGCAGAGTCACAACAATTGAGTCGGTGATGTTAACTTTTTATCTTTTATTTGAGAAAAGTTAGTAAAGAAAATTGTCTAATCAAGGACATGACAATCACTATTGACGAATTGATTAAATCACATTCATGACTTTTAGCTGGAAATTATAATTGGTGATTGGTATTGAAAAATATGGTTAACTTCATTATTTACATTGCTAAATTTGATAAATCATTTTAAAATTGTACTTTAAAAATGTTAAACCTTAATTCATTTAGTTTTTCTTTTTTATTTCAATTCAAAAAAAAAAAAATGATACATCTTAAATATAAGATTGAATTATTTAGGGGGTGTTTGGACTGGGATGTCCCCATCCAGATTTGGGATGAGTAAAATCCCAGTCATGTTTGTTATGCGATTTGCAAAATCCAGCAACTTTGCTCTATTTTTTATACTTTATCTAATTTTTTACAATTCTCAATAAAATATTTGTATTTTCAAAATAAAATAATACAATATAATCTTTTTTTTCTACGATTCTCAATATAATATGACATCTTAACTATAATTCTACTATACAAAATCTCAAAACAAACAAAAGATTATTAAAATTCATCATTTTCAAAATCTACTTAAATATCTCAAATTCAAATTTACAAAATTCACTCGCGCCTCAATCTAACATCCAAATTTTTTTCAAAACTTGATTTTTGTGTTCTTTTTACACCGAAAATAATTTAAGCTTATATTTACACATACTCACAAAATAGTAGTTGTCTAAACTCTTTAAAATGATTAAATTTATCATGGAAACGTTTTTAAAAGACGAGTATCAAGTTTAATAGTTTCTTCCCAAAAAGTTGTCATGTGTTGTAATAATATGTTTAAACTGATGAACTAATTAAATTTTTTTTAAAGAGAAAAATGTTCTTAATAACAACATCAACAACATACCTCTTTTAAGCCAATAAATATAGTTAATAATAATAAATAAGTAATTTCTCTCTTCAAGTTTCAAACGTATGAATAGCTGACAAATGCAGTATCTGAATGGGAAAAATGGCCTCTGTGCCATATTTGTAATAACAAATTGACAAAATACCACAAAATATAGATGGATTTGTAAAAATGCCACAAATTATAAGAAACTTGTGAAAATGCCACAATTTTTGACCAAGTCCAACTTAAATAGTGGATCAAATGATTAATTGACAAACATTGCCAACTACCTATCAAATCACACTAATTGAGTTATTAAAAAATTTGTGCATGAGTATTGTTCGTGCACCTTTAAATTAACATGAGCAAATGGTTAATTGTTCGTGCACCTTTAAATTAAAATTAGTATTGTTCGTGCACCTATAAATTATAAATTTTATGTGCTATTGTTAATTATTAATTATTAATTTTTCGTGCACCTTTAAATTAATTGAAGTATTGTTCGTGCACCTTTAAATTAGTTTTAAAAAGTATTGTTCGTGCACCTTTAAATTATTAATGTTATGTGCTATTGTTAATTATTAATGGTTAATTATTAATTTTTTCGTGCACCTTTAAATTAATTGAAGTATTGTTCGTGCACCTTTCAATTAATTTTAAAAAAAAAAAATTCGTGCACCTTTAAATTATTAATTTTATATGCTATTGTTAATTATTAATTATTAATTATTAATTTTCGTGTACCTTTACTAATGTTAACTAAAATGTAATCTTTAATTATTAATTTTCGTGTACCTTCACTAATTGTTCGTGCACCTTTACTAATGTTAACTAATGTTAATTATTATTTATTAATTATTAATTTTCGTGCACCTTTAACATTAATTTTCGTGTAATCTTCAATATAATCTTCGTGCACCTTTAAATTACTAATGTAATCTTCGTGCAGCTTTAAGATTACATTTTCTTGATAAAATTTTCGTGTATCTTCAATGTAATCTTCGTGTACCTTTAAGAAAGTATATAAATATTCGTGTAACTTTATCTATAATGTTCGTGTAATTTTATTTATATTTTCATTTCTCATTTTATGTGCTATTGTTAATTATTAATTGTTCGTGCACCTTTAAATTGAAATTAGTATTGTTTGTGCACATTTCAATTAATTAACATTAGTATTGTTCGTGCACCTTTAAATTTTTAATTTTATGTGCTATTGTTAATTATTAATCTTTAAATTTTCGTGCACCTTTAAATTAATTGAAGTATTGTTCGTGCACCTTTCAATTAATTTAAAAAAAAAATTTCGTGCACCTTTAAATTATTAATTTTATGTGCTATTGTTAATTATTAATATTTAAATTTTCGTGCACCTTTAAATTAATTGAAGTATTGTTCGTGCACTTTTCAATTAATTTTTAAAAAAAATTTGTGCACCTTTAAATCATTAATTTTATGTGCTATTGTTAATTATTAATCTTTAAATTTTCGTGCACCTTTAAATTAATATTGGTATTGTTCGTGCACCTTTCACTTAATTTTAAAAAGTATTGTTCGTGCACCTTTAAATTATTAATTTTATGTGCTATTGTTAATTATTGATTATTAATCTTTAAATTTTTCGTGCACCTTTAAATTAATATTAGTATTGTTCGTGCACCTTTCAATTATTTTTAAAAAGTATTGTTCGTGCACCTTTAAATTATTAATTTTATGTGCTATTGTTAATTATTAATTTTTCGTGCCCCTTTAAATTAATATGTGTATTGTTCGTGCACCTTTCAATTATTTTTAAAAAAAATGGAAATTTCAAGAACATAAAAAATTGAACATTAAATGAGTAATGAAAATGTAACTTTACACGAAAATTAATCATTTTTCTTAAGGTTACATGAAGATTACCTAA
Source organism: Scutellaria galericulata (assembly GCA_946896805.1). NCBI lineage: Eukaryota > Viridiplantae > Streptophyta > Magnoliopsida > Lamiales > Lamiaceae > Scutellaria > Scutellaria galericulata. The sequence goes on from OX335794.1 coordinate 15,209,319, forward strand.
AAATTTGAAAGTTCGCGAACATTTAAAATTGTACATAAAATGAGGAATGAAAATATAAAATTACACGAACATTATAGATAAAGTTACACGAATATTAATATATTTTATTAAAGGTACACGAAGATTACATTGAGGGGTATTAAAGGATTTTCGACTATTATAGACACTATTTTATATTGAGGGGTATTAAAGGATTTTATTATACAATTAGGGGTAGTTTGGGCTGGGAACCCATTTCTACATTTATAACCTTAGATTATAAGTCTGAAAAGTGGCAGTGATTCAGTGCATGGCCGATTCAGTGAAGAGAACCTAAACGAAAATAAATTTGTCACGTTTTATATTGTAATTGAGTGAACAATTATTTACCCCTCTATTTAAAGACTACATCATTATCAAATTAACGTGCATTCTATCTATCAAAATTTTAGTTGATATTATTTCCAACACAAAAGAGGGGTATTATTTTCCAAGAAGAAGGTCCACGGATAAGGTGTAGTATTTTTACGAATAAGGTATGTACTCATTTGTATGTGTATTGACAAATGCAAATTTTCGTTTACAGTGTATATTATATGCCATGCCCTGTGTATTTGTTAATTTTTGTTGAAAGTATATTATATGTATTGTTAATGCATTGTTAACTGAATACTTAATACACTATATGCCATGCCATGTGTATTTGTTAATTTTTGTTGAAATGGTATATTATATGTATTGTTAATGCATTGTTAACTGAATACTTGCTTTAGGCTAAACGAAATGATTATTGGGTACAGTCATTAATGCCATGGTTTTAGTTGTGAAAACTAATTAAACGAATTCACTAGGGTAAACGAATTCCTTATTTGAAATCGAATTTTACATTTCTTGACGTTATCTTTTGGTTTAATTTTTACTCGTTTTATTAAGTAGTACACGGATTTGTTAATTAATAAACGAAAGGTATTGTTATTTAACATTACTCTTAGTATATGTACGTTAGTACACGAAAAATTGAATTTTACATTAGATTGATTTTACACTATAGTTTTATTACGTTATTATAGGAAGTTGAATTTTGTAGATTATTAAATGACAATGACTTTATTATTTTATATTTTATGCCTCAAAAGTAGTTTGTTTTTGTATAAATATTCATAAATATTATGTTTTGTAACAGTGACACGAATAGATGACTTCTATGTCCGTTTTGGTTTGGTTTGGAGGTTATTGGGAAGGGTTAGAGTATAAAAATGGTCGTAAACAGCTGCTTCACCTTCAAACAATGAGATTTGAAGATTTACTCCACTCAATTCATGTAGTTGTGGGTGCTAATCTGAATTTTTCACGATATGTGATCCATGCATTAATCGAGACTGATGGCATTGTCACAAAAATGAAAATAAAAAATGATTCTGATGTACAGCGATTATTGTACATGGGCTGCGAGTTTGTCATCGTTTTTGTTTCACATAAACGGATTGATCTTGGAGTATCCTCATCATCGCAAGAAAGAAATGCCCCGGGACTCGACTTTCCTTTTGGACTTGACTCGAATGATTATCAAGCAAATACCCATGATTATTTTGCAAATTCAAATGATTATTTTGCAAATTCAAATGATTATTTTTCAAATTCGTTGGATATTCCAAACGTCCCATTTGGAGAACAAGAATATATTGGGACATCCTCAAGTGCACAGTGGGTACATTTTCCACCGTCGACTGGTGGAGCAGACATCATATCAGTGACTTCGGGTCTTGATATGTTTGACTTGAATAGGCCCCCGACTGCTAGTATGGGATGTGAAGACGTACAATGTAATGAAATACCATATCCAGAAGATGTTGCCTTCGTTGTACCTGATAGACGTGATAACTTAAATGGTAAGAATACTTGAAATCCCAACCATCCTTATAGTACTTGCAAACTGGTTTTTTTAACTAATGTGCACTTTGTGTTTACTTTCAGATAATGAGGGTCGAGGATCGCCTTCAGCATTTGTCAATGCAGAAAATGATGCCGAATTGGATGACGAGGATGAAACTGCCTTAGATGTAGACCAACAAAGAGCTTTAGAGGAATTTGAGACATATATTGAAAGCCGAAATTGGTTTATTCCTGATATTCCAGCATTTGACGAGCCCGAGGTCGCCTGTGGTCACGACGATTATGCGGCTGCACACGATCTATATAGAGGATCCCAGTTTGATAGTAAAGATGAACTGAAGAAGGCAGTTGCTTTGTACCATTTGGAGAACCAAGTGGAATTCTGTGTTGACAAATCGGACAAGCATAGGTGGTTTATTAAATGCAAACATTGTAGTTGTGGATTCATGCTACACGCCGCGGAGAAATATGGTATATGGACAATAACCAGAATTGTTCTCCCACATGATTGCTCGTCCGAAGAGATCCGTTCTGGCCAACGCCGACTCCCATCTCAGTTGATCGGTGAGTACTTCGCCGAAGTAGTACGAAAAGAGAACTCCAGACTCAAGCCGAGAACCATCATGGAAGAAATGCACGTACGCCACGGTTTGAAGCTCAGTTACGATGTTGCATTGCGTGCGAAATATCATGCCATGAGGATCGCCTACGGAGATCCCAAACAGTCATTCGCAATGATGCCTCATTATTTATGTGAGTTGGAAACTGCGAATCCCGGTACAATCACCGCGCTTGAGACACATGAATCCGGAAAATTCAAATATGTCTTTTTTGCGTTGGGGGCATCAATTCAAGGATTTCGGCAATATTCACGACCGGTTATAGTGCTGGACGGTTGTCATTTGAAAGGACAATATAAAGGAATCGGCTTCGTCGCAGTGACGCAGGATGGAAATGATCAAATCTTCCCTCTAGCAATTGGGATAGGAGATGTGGAAAACGATGAGTCATGGACCTGGTTTTTGAAACAAATTCGCATCACATTTGGATCCCCAAGCCAATTGCTTTTTATATCCGATCAACACGTCAGTATCGGTAATGCTATTAAAGAGGAGTACCCCGAAGCCACTCATGGCCTTTGTTGTTTTCATCTGCGACAAAATTTGGCAAAACATGGATCTCGCTTAGTTGAACTGTTCCACAGGGTAGCGTATTCTTATCAATCTCATGTCTTCGAACGGTAATTTAATTCCACACATCTTTTTTCCTTCAATTTGAAATGCTAACCCGTGATGAATTCGATAGCTGTTAGTATGATTCAATTGTCAACCTTCTTTTTCAAAATGTAACCCCCTCAGGTACATGTCCAAAATCGAAGAGACGGGTATAGCAGGTGCTCTTCAAACATTGGCAAAGGCAGGAACAACCCGGTGGTCTCGCGTGAAATGTCCTGTTCGAAGGTTCAATTTCATGACATCAAACGCTGCCAAGACATGGAATGCTAGGCTCCTATGGGCGAGGAAACTACCTGTTTGTTCATTTCTGGAATGTGCCCGACGGGTTATAGAAAGATGGTTTAGCGAAAGGAGAGCAGCTGCACTAGAAAGAACAAACATACTGACAGCTGCGGTGCATGAAAGAGTAGTCGCGTACACTAAGCTTGCCCGAAGAATGCAAGTTGAGCCACTGGCACGGTCTACGTACAAAGTTACGGATGGTAGCAAAATTTTTCTCGTAGATCTGGCCCGTTATGAGTGTTCTTGTGGTATTTTTCAACAAGAGATGCTTCCATGTTCACATGCATGCGCAACTATAAGGTAAACTTGATCCATTAAACTATAAACATATTATAATTTGGTGTGTAATATGTTGCGTGTATAAAAAAACGTGACTGATCACCTATATTTATGCTTGCAGCTTTGCAAAAGAAACAATCACGTCTTATGTTGCGCCGTATTATACAACAGAATGGTTGAGGGGTATGTGGGAAGGTGACGTAAAACCTGTTCCCGATCCCCAAGATTGGGATGTATCGGACGAGGCAAAGAAGACTCTCTATATTCCCCCAGACAAACCAAAGCAAGCCGGTCGACCGAAATCAGTGCGTATTCCTTCGACCGGTGAGCAAGGTGGAACCTCACGCAAACCACCTACATGTCGTCGATGTGGACAAACTGGTCACACAAGGAAAGGATGCACCGAAATGTCGCCGTTCGAATATGACACGTTTGAGGACGACACCCTCAATCAAAACACCGTCCGAAATGAGGATCAACCGTTGCGGCGGAAGAAGAAACATTGCTCAGTATGTGGGTCCGCAGAACACACCAGAAGAAAATGTCCGATATATCTTCAAGCGAATTTGGGAAATGATCCATAGATTACCAATGTATGTTTGATGTGTACAACTCATCTTTACGTTAATCCGAATATGATATTTCAAAAATGACACTTTCCATATTAGTAGAACATGCTTAAATTATTAACTGCAAATAAAATTATTCAATATTATTAAATTATTCAATATTATTAAATTATTAAAATTATTAAATTATAAAATTAAGACACTTGCACGAAAATTTTAAAATTGTAATTGAAAATTTAGTACACTCATCCAAAAATTTATGTATTGACGCTCCACGAACATTTAAATTCAATTCTACGCGAAATAAGGGTAGTAATTGAAATTTTGTTAAATAATAGATTGCACGAAAATGAAATGAATAGATTTTAAACTGATTATTAAACTAAAAGCTCCACGAAACTAATTGAAAATCTAGTCCCGAATGTATTCCGTGGATAACTTTATATTTATTTGATAATTTTTCACTTAATACAAATATTATAAAATAACTCAAAAATCAATTTAGTAAATTGAAAATGAGTAAATTGAAAATTTCCCAACACTATGAATCTATTTAAATAAAACACAAATACCATATCAACTATATAATATCCAAACTAGACGTGACAACCTCTCAAAATAATCAAGTCATACAATCTCACAAATCAGAAGGTAGAATGGTAGATGCATCCGATGAGAATCTAAAAATAGTCAACCCGACCTCCTGTCTAATAGCATCCAGCGGCTCTATCATGCCTGGTCTCGGCCAAGTGCCAGACAAACAACTCTCGATCCCCTTTAGCGCATATATACCACATGATGTGTTGTCCTGTTGTTTGTAACAAACATTCGGGTTGGCACTAGTCAACTGGAACTCCTCAGCTACCCAAGTATCACCACCACACCTTGTTCTGTAGTCCAGATACTCCAGCAAGGCGGGTACCACACGACGTAAAGGGAGCGTTTGTTTGTATCTTAAACCCTTCAGATGCGGTGTCCAAATGTGCCGCTTCGAATCGTAAAGCACTAACTTCATTGCCACAAGGTCGATACAGCCTGCGACCCAGTGGCCATCCAGATTCATAACCAAATACAGCTGCAAAGAGAAACAAAGTAAATGAAGAAAACTCTCGAATTACAAAAATATTCCGATGTGAGATAATATTTTACTTACATCATTGATGTCCCTCCACCACGGCCTCGCATGTCCCCATTTGGGGCGAGAACCTTCGACATACTCAACTAGACGATCTAAATCCTCGTTTGGGAATGTCTCTCTCGTGGGGTAGACATATTTCGTGTCTACTGGATCATGTCTGTGCTTCTTCAACCAGATCTCTTTGCAGGTCTCCTATATGATTAATTCTCACGTTGAAGCACTAAGAAAATATATGAAAAAAATAACATTCTTGATATGAGGAAGCAAGAAAACTCACGAAAAAATGGCAGTCCAACATACGATAGTGCCCTTGCAGATGTGGCCTGATTTGAACCCCAACCGTCGTGGGCTGCATCTGAAGAATCCTCAAGTACGCGTCAAGGGCCTAATAAAATCAAAAACATTTCGCAGTGATAAACCGGTCTCGACATATATCTTGATAGACTCAATAATAGATTAGCAACTAAAATTATCAAAATACGGTTCAAACCTCGTAATGAGTATCCTCTGACGAATTCAGTAGTACTCTGAAAAAGTCGGGTCCAACTGGGAATCCAACTCCGACATTTCGCCTGCAAGAATGTAATTGAATTCATTATTTAAAAAAATAAGAAATTAAAATATTATTCAACCAAAATTTAGAGAATTGTATCAAACATACCATTCAGACTCGTCTCTACAGTGACTGATCCATGAAACAAACTCATCCATGGTCAATGTATCCCTTCTAGCACCGGGCTGCATGTACGGACTCCTAACAAGATGAGACGGAGCTCTCTCTCTCACTACACGGAGGCCTCCACTCGTATCCTGGATGTCATGTGCCCCTCCGGTCGACAATGATGTGTCCCGCTGAACTAAATCGGCGTGGAGGTCTGGAGGACTATGAGAACAGCCAACGCCAGGTGCTGACGGCTGTGTTGGATCAGGTGTCGTAAAATATTCATTGTCATACCGAGTCTGATCCCAACTGGCCCACTGATCGGGGTGCGACCGTGGGTGGTAATACTGATGGAATGACTGTCTCTCCCCGAAGAAATGAGTAAGCTCATCTCTGATCATCGACGGGATCTCCAACTCCAAACGCTGTGTCTCCTGATACACCGCGTCATGCACCAAGCCGGGGATCCGAGTCTCTAGCTGATGAAACTGCTCCCCCAAATAAGTCTGCATCTCCGTGTGACGTCTGTCGATCAAACGGCTCAACCGAGTGTACAAGTGATCATCGGCTACATCATGTGTCCCTTCGTCTGATGAAGGGACGTGCTGGTGGTATCCTCGGCTGACCGGTATAGCCCTAATAGGGGCATCCTCGGGCTGTGCTGAACCAGCCCCCGATCCCCTATAATGATCATAAACCCTCTCTGGGGATCTCGGTGTGCCCCGATCTGCATCTCCAACTTCGAAATGCACGGACGCAGTACGGCTTGACCCAGCCCTCCGTACTGTCCGATCCCGACGTGCTGTCCCCTGGACTGGAGCTGCAGCAACAACAGCTGGTGGCCTACCACGACGCTGAAGGACGGGCTGGACTCCAACATCGAGCTCATCATCAATGCTCTGCCAATACGGCTGTAGTGTCTCATCAGGAGTAGGCTCAAGAGTCTCAGAACATGCCCCTACCTGTTTTCATTACGTCAACAACTTACCATCATTAACCACAAATTTTAAACATAGATGGATCCAGGACTGTCATTAAAAAAACGAAATACCTGATCAGACAGTATGTGGGTGACATCCTCTTCGCTTATCCTAGTGGACCACTTCAAACAGCGAGGGATGTAAAAGTCAGTCTGTACCCGGACGCAGCAATGAACGCGTGTCACAGGCATCGCCTCGAAACTCCACATCTAAATATAATTATTTAGACGTTAGCATGTAAGATTCAAGTAAAAAACATAAACAAGTAAACATCCTCAAGTAAAAGACTATTTGAATCCATAAACAACTTACCAGTAAAGCCATCGAGAACCCGTAGAAGTGGTATCTGAATACCCTATTCCCCCTCCGTGGTTGGATTGTTGTTGGTAGCTTGTCAATGTATCGGAGTAGGATCAGGTAAGATATCTTGCCCCACGGAAAGCTCTCCCAAAGAGCCTCCTGCTCGACTAGAACCCAAACCCATAAATCAATAGTCGATTTACCGATATCGACTCCTAAGATGACACAATAGACAATGAGGATCTTGGCAATCTTCAAAGAATCAGCCCGTGATGCACGAAACTCCCCATCGATAAATCTCTGCCGAAGATCAGCAACAATCACATGAGCATAGCCGGTGTGGACTCTTTGATATACTCCATCAACAGGTGGATAATGCGGCCCACGAGGATTAAATTCAGAATCACCAAATCGTAATCCAGTGATCAAGGCAAACTCTCTCTGAGAGAACCGGCAAAGATGGTGGTCTCGTCCAATAAGGAACCATCGCTCATCTGCAGGACGGTCTCTACTACGTACTTCACGTGACATCAACACGTGCAGAAAGGCCTTGCAACTTTCGAGCTCAGTCTGCCACCTTAGAAAATGGCCGAAACACGACCTCAGAAGGTCCAGCTCGCAATCCCTCCCAATCTGTACCAACTCGTCCTTAATTTCTGCTAATATGCTCAAACGTGTATACCCATTGATATATGCCACCGTACCCTGGCAACCCTCACGGACCCAATGGTACTAAAATAATAAAAATTATCTAATTAATTAATTTGCAAGGCATACCAACAATCTAACTGCATATAAAACAAACTATTATATTCACAATACAATAATCATGAGTATAAAAGTAGCATCAATAGATGGTTAATTATTAATATGTAATGTAATTGTTTTATTAATATCAGAAAAGAATATTATTAATGTTAAATTTGTAGGTCTCAACTTAATGTCCCACAGCCAATAAGTAATCTGCTGAAATTATAAATAGTGTCAACATATATTATAATTGGATTCAACTTTTCCAAATTATATCAAATTTTGTAAGATTGTCCTTCATTTTGACAGCTTCAATCATTTTGTAGTTATAAATATATTCATCAAATTTGGTATCGTATTTACATAGCAAAATTTTAGAAGTTCATTGACTTGGCATATTTTACTCATAAATAATAATAATAATAATAATATTATTATTATTTTATAGTTTAAATGTATTTTAAATAAGTTCGATATTTTAAAAATAAATTTTAATTTTGTGAAATTTAATTTAAGTTCGATATTTTAAATAATTCTTTATAGTTTAAATGTATTTTAAATAAGTTCGATATTTAAAAAAAAAATTAATTTTGTGAAATTTAATTTGAAAATTTCATTTAAGTTCGATATTTTAAATAATTCTTTATAGTTTAAATGTATTTTAAATAAGTTCGATATTTTAAAAAAAAAATTTAATTTTGTGAAATTTAATTTGAAAATTTAATTTAAGTTCGATATTTTAAATAATTCTTTATAGTTTAAATGTATTTTAAATAAGTTCGATATTTAAAAAAAAATTTAATTTTGTGTAATTTAATTTGAAAATTTCATTTAAGTTCGATATTTTAAATAATTCTTTATAGTTTAAATGTATTTTAAATAAGTTTGATATTTTAAAATAATTTTTTTTATTTTGTGTAATTTAATTTGAAAATTTCATATAAGTTCGATACCATTAAATAAATGATAATTTTTTATAGTTTAAGTAAATTTTTATAGTTTAAACAATTTTTTATATTTTTATATGACATGATATACGAACATTTATCTAATTTTATTCTCGTGTAATTATATAATTTCTAATTTAATAATATGGTTGCACGAACATTTCTCTAGTTACGATTTTTTTAATGTTACTCGAACATTTCAGTAGTAATCTTCGTGTAACTTCAAATTCCATAATGTTCGGGTAACGTTAAAATTATAAACTTCGTTCAACAAACAAAAACTGAAATGTTCGTGCAACGTTTTATTATAATGTTCGTGCACCCCTACAATATAGCTAAATGTTCGTGTAATGCTCTGAAAAATCTTCGTGCAGCCCTATTTTTCCAGAAATCTCACCAACAACAAACACAGTTCAAATTGAAGCGTAAAACATACAAATGTAATAATTATAACCACATTCCATCAACAATAACAGAAAACCTAAATTCTAGTTCAAGCCACAAACCAAAACATGCTAATAAATTGTAGAATTCATTACTGTAAAAAAAAAAAAAACCATGCCAGTAAATTAAAAAAGAAGGGAGATGGGAAACTAACATTGTTCGCTGCCATACTCAATTTTTAGAATGGCTGATCCAGAAACTTCGTTCGCCGGAAAGGGGCTGTTAATCCGATTTTTAATTAGGGCTGCACGACGATTTTTAATGGAAAGGGGAAGAACTTTTTTTTTTACTGAAAGGGTAATTTTTTAATTGAAAGTGAGAGAATGGTTTTCTAAGGGAGAGAATTTTTTTAATTGTTGGGGCCGTTAATTACAGGCCCACAAAATTCAATTCAAAATAATGTTCGGGCAACATTAGCCATGACTTTTCATAATGTTCGGCCAATATTAGCCTATTCTTCGTGCACATTTACATTCCAGTTTAATATTTCAATTCAATTAATTCCAGTTTAACAATTAATAAATAATAATTAATAATTAAACATTAGTTTAAAGGTTAGTGCACGAACAATTAACAATTAACAATTAATAATTAAACATCCAGAGAGAAAGGTTAGTGCACGAACATTTAATAAATAATAATTAATAATTAAACATTAGTTTAAAGGTTAGTGCACGAACATTTAATAAATAATAATTAATAATTAAACATTAGTTTACAGGTTAGTGCACGAACATTTAATAAATAATAATTAATAATTAAAAATTAATTTAAAGGTTAGTGCACGAACAATTAGTGCACGAACATTTAGTTAATTAGTGCACGAACAATTAGTTAAGTAGTGATTGGTGCACGAACAATTAGTTAATTAGTGATTGGTGCACGAACAATTAGTTAATTAATGATGTGTGCACGAACAAATAATTAATAATTAATAATTAACAAATAGTGCACGAAATTATTGTGGAATTTAAAGGTGCACGAAATTAATAATTTAAAGGTGCACGAAATTAAAATTAATTAACCATTCGCTCATGTTAATTTAAAGGTGCACGAAATTATTGTGAAATTTAAAGGTGTACGAAATTAATAATTTAAAGTTGCACGAAATTAATAATTTAAAGGTGCACGAAATTAAAATTAATTAACCATTCGCTCATGTTAATTTAAAGGTGCACGAATTTATTGTGAAATTTAAAGGTGCACGAAATTAATAATTTAAAGGTGCACGAAATTGCTCCCATTAGTGTGATTTGATAGGTAGTTGGCAATGTTTGTCAATTAATCATTTGATCCACTATTTAAGTTGGACTTGGTCAAAAATTGTGGCATTTTCACAAGTTTCTTATAATTTGTGGCATTTTTACAAATCCATCTATATTTTGTGGTATTTTGTCAATTTGTTATTACAAATATGGCACAGAAGCCATTTTCCCCGTATCTGAATTGGCCTGACATCAACACCAGTCAACTGTTACCAAATACCACCAAACCGACACTCAACCTATTTTGTTATATTATTACTATTTTTATTTTTATTTATTCAACAATATGCTTCTAAATTTTGTAAAAATGCGAAAATAATTGAAGTTTATTAACCCCCATACTATACGGACGTCTCTATCACATGCATAGTAAAGCCCACTTCACATACCATTTTATAGGCCCAAACTCTATCTTCTTATATATTGTTTCCAATAATAAGACAACTTTTTTACTTATTATTAGAAAAAGAAAATCATAAATTCTTATCGATTTATTCTTACCAAAAGTTATATCTTACCACAGTGGCTAAAACAAGTTCTTGTCTTATCTTTTCAAGGACTATTTTATATATTTTTGAATAATATATATTGGTTAGGGTGTATAAAGTTAGAGGAGATGGTACCTCCTATAATGTTAATATTATAAGACTTATGTAATATGTATATTTGTAAATGAGATTACAATATTTGTATAGTAATAATATCATATAACATAAATATTATATGTTAATAAAATAAAATTTAAATTAAATCACAATATGTACGTAATAGAGAATCAAAGACTGTCTCTTCATGGAGGAATTATAATGAAGCTTATAAAAGAAAATTAAAGCTTAATCTTCTGTCTTTCGTCATTAATGTGCATGTCATTTTCTGAAGAAAAATAATATCAGACATGAAAAATATAAATATATATATATATATATATATAATATGTAAGGAAATAAAATTTTTACAACATTTTTTTGAGCTAACAAAATTTTCCATTATTCCTTAATTAACCCAATATATTTTCTCCTTTTACCATTCATTTAGTGTTTTCTTTCGTCGTTTCTAACTAAGGTTTTAAACTTTGATTTAAAAACATACTCCGAGTCTCCAACGACCAATTTAATTGTGAAATAAAATTCATTCAAGAGCCTCACAAAAATTAATGACAAAGTGATTAAACATGCAATAAACATGTAGAATTGGTTCAATAGGAGCAAATTCTACATCATGTGAATAAGTTGCTAATACATTCAAATTTATCTAATACGTATAAAAAAAAAGGATGAGCTCTTTTAAAATTAGTATTGCAAACTTCAAATATCCAAGTTAAAAAAATCATCTTAACAAATTTAAATTCTAAGATAACACCAATAAACTTATAACATATGGTCCGTTTTGTCCTCTTTGACTAGTAATTAAACTATACTTCTTCAATCTGAACACGTGATTAGTATGAATTCTAGAAAATATTAAGTTAACAAAGTGAAGATTTCTTATGTTTTGTAATAACACCTTTCAAAAAATTATGATTTTGGATGTTTGAAAAAGTAAAAAGATGTTGCCAAAGAATATATATATATATATATATATATATATATATATATATATATATATATATACTAATTTAGTAACTAGCATCCCATCGATTAAAGAAAGATAAAGTTGTTTGGATATTTTTGAGCATTTTATTTTATTGATATATAGATATATAATAAATGATTGTTTGGTGTCATACATATACGAATACACGATAGGAAATTTTAAATATGTAAACTAATTTATTGTGTTTAGATCATACAATAAGTCAGACCTCGTAAACATGAATTTTTTTTTTTTTTTTTAAGATCAACATGACAATGATATATAGCGAACCAAAAAGCACAAATAAAATATCAAACAGTATTTTAACTCATTATATGAGTTTATATATAAAACAATAGTAAATAAGGTTTGATACATATTATATTTCAATGCACAGGGATCTAATCTTGAATGATGACATCAAACTTATAAAACAAAAGATCTAATAATATTCCTACTACAAAAGTACATGCATTACGAAATAAAATAGAAACCGAAAATATATTTTAAATTTAGATCCCAACATTCCCATATAGATGAACAAGAAGTTCTTTATTAATATATCAGTGATATATAATAATATAAAAAGGGATGAAAGCAAATATAAATAAAATAGAATACTAAATTTAAAAAAGATGTATTGGGGAATAGTTTGTTAGGGAAAAGGCGAAAAAGGATACTGCTGTCCTTTTCGGGCAATCCACTTGCATGAATCAATGCGATGCCAAATGTGAAATGTCAAAAGATAAAGAAAAGGCTACATGTTGTCAGAAATACCCCTCACCAAAATGTATAATAAACTCACTTTAAGGATACTAGTTTTACTTTCGATGCACATGGGACATGCATCTAATTATTTACATTAGTGATGCCCAAATTCGTCTTTTTCCACCAAGGAGGCACCCCTTTTCTTTCTTTGTTAATTTTCTTACATTTTTATATTCGGTTACTTATTTCTATCTTGAGAGAGAAAGAGAGAGATACTATGTTCTCAAGAATTATGCGAAAATTAATCATTAGTGATAAAACTATTGGGCGAAAATATATATCTTTCATTACACGTCACCATCGATCGCAGCATCTCATTAATACAAATGACACGTGTATGGTCAGAAAGCCATAATCTAGATCACATAACATTGATTGAAGTAATCATAAACATAATGAAAGGACAACACTACATTCTACTGTAATTAATATAATTAATAATTTACTTTTCTATCACATAAAATAAATATATTTTTCTATTAAAATTCAATAAAACGATAAATTTATCTTCAAATTTTAAACATTGATAAGAAATATTTTAAGACATTTTGTGGGAGAAAAATATTATTTAAACCATTTTATACTATAAAAGTAAAAAACCTATAATGTATGTTAAAAAAATCTTTTTCCTTAATTGAAAGGTTATTTATCTTGATTATCATTACATTGGCTTAAAAAAATCCTTGATTATAATATCAAAAGTTTCATCTATTTAAATAATATTAGATTTGATTCTTTCCGAATATTTTATTGTACGAATTCAAATTATAATATTCAATGATGACATTATTCGAATAGTGAGATTTAAATATCTAGATTATGATTTACTTATTGTTGTCAAACTATTTTTATTTTTTTATTGGATCAGTTTAACTCTATACAATTAAGCATATAATAATACTGGATTTTATTGATGTTTAGATTATATAACCTTTGATGCTATCATCGTGCAAGTAATGTGCATTCATTTAAAAAAGAGAATTATTTACAAGAAAAAAAAAAAAAGATTGAGATATAAGGGTATGAATGAGATACTAGAGTTGGGATGGGCAAACACGAAAAGCATCGAAATAGGGATAACATAAATACAATTTGTTAGGACAAAAAGGTGGAAGCAACGTGGTCCTCGAGTCTACTCATCATTTTCCATTAGTTTTTTTTTGTTTTTTTTTATCATTAGTTTTAAAAAGCACCAATTAAGGACCATTCTACCAATCTCCATCCCCATGTGACTTTCTTTAATCTAATTCTTTCCCACTTTCTGCATTCACATATTTCCTCAACTCAACATTTCCAATTCCTTAAATTCAGTACTTTCATATATAGAATTAAGTTTGTAGGAATATAGTAAGTATTCTACGGAAAAAGTTCTGAGAATGAGCATCTAGATCTTGCAGTTCACAGAAGCTTCTTCTTTACAGTCTCTCTCTCTCACTCCTCTCCTTCTTCCTTTCTCTCTCTTTTCCAAGACCGGAGATGAATAAGGTGAAGGAAAAGACCACCACAAGGACAACAACACAATGAAACCCAATTATATCACCATTTTCTTGACACTATCATTGGTTGCTTTTTTCAACGCCCAATCCCACACCACCAGAAGAATTCTCCACCAACCACTGTTCCCATCCACCACGTCATCACCGCCGCCGCCGCCGTCTCCGCCGCCCGCCTCAGACTCCCAGGGCCAAGACCAGCCATTCTTCCACGAAATCCCCAATGGACCGACACCAGATCAGGCCCAGCGCACGCCGCCGTCGTCAGCCGCCGCCACCACGACGGCGGCCCAACCAGCCGCTACCAAACCCTCGAATTCAACTAAGAAAATAGCAATTGCGATCACATCGGCGATTCTCACCCTCGCAATGCTGTCGGCGTTGGCTTTCTACCTCTACAAACACCGCCACAGACATCCTGGCGACGACCAGAAGCTCGTCGCCGGAAACCTGCAGGGAAACAACGATGAGTCGAGAATGCCGCCGTCGACTTTCCTTTACATCGGAACAGTGGAGCCAGCCGCCACCAGTATTCTGAACGAGACCGGCGGCGCCACCGGCTCGCCCTACCGGAAACTGAACTCCGGCAAACGATCCAGCCGTTACCGGCCGAGCCCCGACCTGCAGCCACTGCCGCCGCTGCCGAAGCCGCCGCCGCCGCCGAGCATAAACTCGCCGCCGCCAATGTCGTCGTCCGATGATGAGAGTCACGACACCAATTTCTACACTCCACAAGGATCATCAACCATGAGCTATGAGTCCCCGGGCTCACGTCATAGCTACTTGAACAACGTTGTTAGCCAAGTGAATCAGACCAAGCTGGATAATCATCATCGCTCTGTTCCTCATTCCAAAAGAACTTCACCGAAATCACGCCTCTCAGCTTCGTCTCCGGACAAAAAACCTGTAATAATACCATCAATTAAGCAATCGCTACCGCCATCTCCGCCGCCGCCGCCGACAGCTTCCTCGTTAGGGCCATTGCAGCCTAGCAAACCACTGTCATATACTCCTAAAAGAGCCAGATTTCCACCGCCACCTCCGCCACTAGATATAGCAAAGCTCCGATCAATAAGCAATGATGATCAACAGATCCCAATTCCACCACCGATGCCGCCGCCGCCGCCTCCTCCTCCGCCGATCTCTAGAATATTTGGAGATGTAGAAAAACACACCCCTTCACCAGTTGCGAAAAAAGTGACAAAGGCGAAAGCAAATCAAAGTGGCATTGATGAAACTGATAAAGATGTTAGTTCAACAGAGAAAGCGGAGACAGAGGACAAAGATGGAGTAAAGCCGAAACTGAAGCCTCTTCATTGGGACAAAGTACGAGCCACCTCGAACCGAGTCACGGTCTGGGACCAGTTGAACTCAAGCACCTTTCAGTAAGTGAATGAAGCATAGTTTCTTGATAGAGATAATGTCAATTCTAAATACTGATAATTTAAAACAGGTTGAATGAGGATGCCATGGAGACCCTTTTCGGATGCAATTCAGCTCCGAAAGAAGCAAGTAGAAAGCCTGCACAACCAGCCATGGAGCAGGAGATTAGAGTGTTGGATCCAAAGAAATCTCAGAACATCGCCATCTTATTACGAGCATTGAATGTGACAAGGGACGAGGTTTCTGAAGCACTTTTGGATGGTATGTCCTAACTTAGACATCCACGTAGATGATCTTAATCGGTTTTATGTTGAATGTCGTTTTGGTGTTATGCAGGAAATCCAGAGGGATTGGGTGCAGAGCTTTTGGAGACATTGGTGAAAATGGCACCAACAAAGGAGGAAGAGATCAAACTCAAAGACTACAATGGCGAAATCTCGAAATTAGGATCAGCAGAGCGTTTTCTCAAGGCGATTCTTGATGTCCCATTTGCATTTAAAAGAGTGGAAGCTATGCTCTATAGAGCAAACTTCGATACAGAAATAGCGTACCTAAGAAAGTCGTTTCAAACACTCGAGGTGCTAAAACTTATTCCATTTGCCTTCTAATATATGACAAGTTTATCAATTCTTACAAGTAGCTAATTTGCAGGAAGCTAGTGAAGAACTGAAGAACAGTCGCCTCTTCCTTAAACTGCTCGAAGCTGTTTTAAGGACAGGAAACCGGATGAATGATGGGACGAATCGCGGAGATGCCAGAGCTTTCAAACTCGAAACATTGCTAAAATTAGTGGACATAAAAGGAACAGATGGCAAGACAACACTACTCCACTTCGTGGTTCAAGAGATCATTAGGTCAGAAGGGGCAGAATCGCCAAATAAAACGAGTTTCAAATTCAAGGAAGAGGAGTTCAAGAAGCAGGGATTGCAAGTAGTGTCTGGATTGAGCAAAGAGCTTGGCAATGTCAAAAAGGCAGCAGGGATGGACTCAGATGTGTTAAGTAGCTATGTATCGAAGCTTGAAATGGGCCTTGAAAGGGTCAGATTGGTAATGCAATACGAGAGACAAAGCACGCAGGGTAGATTCTTCGATTCAATGAAAGAATTCCTGGAAAAGGCAGTTGAAGAAATCAGAAGCATTAAGGGTGAAGAAAGAAAGGCATTGTTGTTGGTGAAAGAGGCCACAGAGTATTTCCATGGAGATGCTGCTAAAGAAGAGGCACATCCATTCAGAATCTTCATGATCGTTCGAGACTTTCTTTCCATACTTGATAACGTGTGCAAAGACGTTGGAAGGATGCAGGATCGAGCAACAATGGGGGCGGGGAGGTCATTCAGAATGCCACCAGCTGTGTCTTTGCCGGTGCTCAATAGATATCATAAGCGTTATGACAGAAATTCGGATGACGATAGCATGTAATATTGACACATGGTGTCTGAAATGAGACAAAAGTGTCATTACATTGGACAAGCCATGAAAGTGCAGAAGAACTGAAACAAACAGCAAGAATGTTGAGAATTTTCAAAGTTATTACAAACTACTATGTTTAGTAAGTGCTCCCATATATGATAGCAAAAGGAGGCTTAATTTTTTGGCTTTCTTTTCTTTTTTTTTTTTCTAGCAAAGGATAGATGGTTAGGTGATTAGGTGAGTAGTCTTCTTCTTTTATATACAACATATTATGTGGAAACAGAGTTCAGTCAATGCAGGCATCAGAGATGTATTCAAAGCATGATTCAGCCTATTATTCTCAATAAGAAAATTCTTTTTTGGGATCACATTGGTTATTCCTACAAACTATTGTCTTAACACTAATCTATGTGTCTATTTCAAATTATACTTAATTCAATTGATCTGGAGAAAAGCAGTAAAACTGTAAAGTGTTAAATAAATTAGAGAAAAGCAAAAGTATGAACTCAACGAGATATGTTGATGCACGTGGAAAGGACCTTTCATCCAATGTGGAAAAAATGATTCAATCAAAGAATTGGTGGTTTCCTAGAAACTCTATTAACACGGACTGCAATAATTCTAGTACAATTTAAATGGTTGTTTTACTGACTATATAACAATATAAGTTTTTGTCCAAAACTTATCTTAATACCTTAAATGCCACTTTCTAAATGCTTTAGTGCCTCGTGCAAATTGCAGATAATCAAACATCTCTCTCATCCCACATCTCGATTAAATTCGAACTTCTCTACTCTCTCTTCTTTCTCAGTCGTCATCAAAACATGTAGATGGACTTTACTGTTTTCGTTTTAATATTTATACCTTACTCGATCTTGATCTTTTTAATCGCTAATTTTTTATTTTTTTTTTGGCTTATGCTTCGGATTATTTTATAAGAAAAGGCTTAGATTTCGATGATCAATGCATCAAGATCTTAATGTCAGCCAATTTGATGGTTTGTTCGAACAGAAAAGAAAGGCAAACCTACATGGAAATTCATTGAAGCATTATCAAATGGATTGGTCAATTAACTAATTTTATCATAAATGAAAGAACACACAAAAAAAAAAAAAAATGTTATGCCTCTCTTGAAGCAACAGAAGAATAATAGAAAAGAAATTTATGTGTGTGTGTATATATAATAATATAATTTAAAAAAAAAAAAAAAGGATCTTCTGCTCTCTCTAGCTTAGCTACAAATGGACCTTTTTCTTGGTAACAAACTAGAAAAAAGTGAAGGATTATATTTAGTTATGTATAGTCATGTACATTGAGGTATAAAGCAATCTCTGCATCAATGCACTATGTTGATTCCAATGAAAAGAACGGTGCTCCTGTAATACTCTTTGATCTCACTATTTTCTTCACCAAAATTCTCCATCTACCCTCTTCTTTCTTGCTTTGTTTCCTTCTCCTCTGCCTCAAGTTCCTGTAATCCCACATCAACAACAACGTTAAGAGAAACCATACAACATTCGTTTACAACTAAACATATCAATATTTACCAACATAAAGCATTCGGAAACAAGAAAATGACCTGCACAAAGGTACTCTGCAACCATCTGGATCCGCGCAGAGACGAGAATGCAATTCCAAGATTTGCCACATTCTCTTGCAATGAATGCAACCACCGGGACCCCTCAGTTTACATCCAGCAAAGTGACGAATGAGCGTCTCCAGGCCCTTACAAGCTGCATATTCACAAGGGCCTGGATCCGCTCGTAGGACCTTATCATGTGGGCCAATTGTTTTACATCCATCTTTACATATGTGCACGAGAGCTTCCATCGCCTCGTATAGTTGTACGTAAACTTTCCTCTCATTCGCCTTCTTCATCCTCTCCTTTCTCATCTGCAATAAAAAGCGCACACAGGTTAAGACAAAAGCCATGAATATCATATATTTGTAGACTTTTACTGACAAATGTGACACTTACATAATCCTCATTACTCAAGGACGCGAATAACTCCTTTTCTAGAATCGGGTGGCTCTTTTTCATGTCTCTCCACCCGTCCGTTGCAGAAACGGCCTTGATGTTTGATAAGATGAAACGATGGCAAATGAGACCGAGCCTTGGAGCATCACACAACAAGGCAAGTTGAAATATATCTATTGCATTCTCTGTATTGATCACTTTCTCCTCGAGCACACACTCACATAGTCGCTTTAGCTGTTCCACACAGTATGCGTGTGATAGCACCAATATAGGCAGTGCAAATTCCTTCATCTTTTCTTCTTCATAGCTACATCATTCAAATTTTCAATTACACATAATTCAGACATAAAGAACACAACAAACTTTTTTAATTGCTGAAATACACTAAACAATGATTGTATAAAGAGAAATAATTACCACGAAGAATATAAGAATCTAATGAAAACACGAACTGCCTCAGGCGGTACACCATAAATTTTGATGGATCGCAGCTTTCTATGATCCCGTCTTTTCATGTTCTTTAGCATAGCCTTGAAAACCGGAGAAACAATGCCCTGCAATCACAATAATCCCAAATTAACATCTTATAATCTTATTTGTCAATCAAAGTTAATCACTTGATCATTCATATACACACATATATGCAAGAAAAGCACAAGAACTTACGAGAATGCTCGCGTGAGCATAGATTACGCCACCATCCTCAGTTAGAATCGAGACATCAGCTCTATAACCTTCATCGAAGAGACGATCCAATGAACTGTTTATAGCATTGGGAGCACGGCAATTTGGCCTGATCTTTAATCCAGTTGTTAGCCTGTCTCTCTGATGAAATCTGGTATTGAGATGAGATGGCAATGGAGGTGGAATTGGCAATGCTTTCTTCGTATCCGAGGCCTTATTTTCGCGATCCATTTCAGTTCTGCACAAGATAAACAACATCAGGGATAATTTTATATGGAAATTCTGCAACTATGAGAAATGGAAAATCTTTCTGATTTAAATTTGAATATTCTTAATCAATGCAGAGAATGCAGATTAAGTTAATTACCATGTAAGCAGACTCTTCAAATTGACACCTAACAAAACCTAGACTTTTTTTTTTTCCTGAAGAGGGTTTTTTTTTATTCATTTTAATAACAATAAAGGATTTAATCACTGGATTTTATTTTCTGAGTTTTGCAACCTCATACTGAATAAAGATACCTATAAATTTGATAACAAGACATTTTGCCGTGATTTGAGAGAGAACATCTCATCTTTATTCTTCTTTATAACCTCATCTTATTCTTGAATTATCATTATATGAATGTGTGTATGGAATGATATAGTTAATATCATTCTAGAATGGCTTAATATCTTGAATTCAAGAATGCCTCCATTTTTAAAAATCCAAAAAGCATGTAAAATTAGTAATCAAGAAAAAAAATTGGAAAATATAGGGGAAAAATAAAAAATTAAAAAGATATCCTGCATTACCTTCCTAAATCTTTGGTGGGGAAAAGAGAGCAGAGAATAAAAAGAATATGAAAATGTGAAACTTGGTTGTTGATTCGCAAAATCGTAATAAAATGGCCTCTCTTTGATCTTCTAAAATTCTTGTAACATCAAACACACATTCTGTTCTGCTAGAAACAAGATTTACAGATTGTTCACCAGCCAATCTCTCAAGAATCCCAAGAATGTTACAGTTTTTTCTAACACCCTAATCCTGCAACAATGGGATGATTGGCTATGATCCGAGGCCGAGAGAGAGAGCGATGGAGAATTTGAGAACCCAGAAATTTGTGAATATACAGAGAGAGAGAGAGAGAGAGAGAGAGAGAGAGGGAGGAGAGTTTGCAGACTCGGAAATGTGTGTATATATATACACACACAAATGGGGTGGAGGTGAATTATTGAGAGAAATGTGAACAGCTTATGAAGGATTTTAATAATGTGGGAATGATGTGTAAATTTGTCAGCTCCAACCAAAATGTTTTTTTACACCCCAACAACGTGAGAACCCGATTGTATTGAGAATCTATTTGCGTGTACATTTTCGTCATTTCGTAGTATTCCAAACAATACTTTCCAAAATGAGAACTTCATGTTGAAATTTACTTATTAATTCTGATGTGTTATTCTTATCCGATTCCACAGGTTCAACTCTGCTTACTCGCTCTTCTTCGTTTCTAAAATATCTGTATATCATGACTATTCATCTACTGAGTGCTCTTTTTTTTTTTTTGTAAGACAAATCTGGAATGAGACTTTTTCACTAATTATATTTGTTCACTTAATTTTCATTATACTTTATTATTGAATTAAGGTTGGTTTTCAACATTTGAATTTTTTTAATGGATTTTCAATTAAGATTCGTGAAACAGTCTTACTCCATATATGTCAAAAAAAATTATTTAAAATAAGATTATAAAATCCAAAAAAAAAAAATTTGCATTTTATTAATTTGCCTTTCTTGCCTTGGTTTTTTTAGGAAATGACATCAATGATGCTAACCTCATACGAATGTAGACATTTTAAGTTTTAAAAAGTTAGCTTTTAAGGTATGTAAGAGATTATAAAAAACTTAAACTACTTTAATCGAACACACTATTGGCTGTTGCCTAAATTGTTGAGCTTATTTAATATCAAGATTTAATTATACATATAGAAAAGCTGTAACACCCTAATTAATGGCTAATTAGAATTTTTTTTTCTTCCCTTATCCTAACCAAAAATAATGGAAATTAGTGTATTGTATATGGTGACTCACACTCCCTCTCTTCTTGATAGTATGACACCTCACCTCTTAATAACCTAAGGACATGCACCTCCCCCAAGATCAACTCTCATCTATCCAAGAAAAAGGACAAGGCAAGACAATGTTGTGGAAAACAAAATAATTTGAAAGGGTAAGGGCACCCACGTCAGTGAATTTTTAACACATCATTTTAGTGTGGGGCCCACATGTCAATACATTAATTAAAAATATCTATTTTTTTAAAACACAATTCTACATCAATTTAACACAAATTTATATCAATTTTATCTCAAATACAATCATTACATGTGGGTCCCATTATTCACTAATTTTTATTTATATGAGAGAGAAAGAGAGAGGAGAGAGAGAGAATGCAAAACCACACCACAACATTAATGGATTTTTAACACATCATTTTAGTGTGAGACTCACATGCCAACATACTAATTAAAAACATCTTTTTTTTAAAAACATACCTCTATATTAATTTAACACAAATTTACATCAATTTAATACAAATGCAATCATTACATGTGGGTCCCATTATCCACTAATTTTTATTATATTATTTTTATCCACTAATACACACTCAATCCAACCATTAGCTAATAATTAAAAAGGGGACAAGAATGATATTCTTACATCTTAACATACTCATACTTACACAAAAACACACTTAAAAACATTCATACATTAATTAACACCACACATGTTTTAATTAATAACACCTCAAATGAATTGGTGTGGGTGAGGGGACAAAAATGGCATTAATACACCCAATTTTACACAAAAACACACTTAAAAACACACCTACATTAATTAACACACATTTTATTTTAATTAAAAACATACCAAAATGAATCAATGTGGGTGCCCTAAGAAACAATTTTTCCTCTCTATATTTCCTTCCCCACCAAGACCATCGGCTTCCTCCTCATCAGAGTTGCTCTGCCGCCGTCGCCCTATTCTGATAAGTGACCAGTGCAAATCATAGCTTTCACCGAGCCCGTCACGGGTACGGACTCGATTTGGCCGTCCGATGATGGGTTGTCAGACCCACAAAGATAATGAATGAATATAACGGCAAGTAAGGTCGATCCTCAAGTAACAATGCTTAATTCTTTTAAGCATAAAACGAACCAAAAAATGGGGATTTTCGATATCTACTAAACTAATGAAGCTAAACTAACTAAACTAAGAAAACATCAAATGAAATATGAATATGAAACAAGCAATGAATGATGAAAAGAAATAGGAGAGAGATTAACCTCACAAAACTCCGATTCAAGGGTGTCGACATTTGATTGCATCATCGATCATAGGCTACAAATATCTTTTTGCACATTCAAGCATTTAACCTTAGACTAAACACGAAGTCGTAGAGAAGTCCTTGTTTTCCAAATGTAATTGATCGAACCCAGCATCCAATCAAAACTAGCTATTAACTAATTGACGCGCTTTCCAAATTAATTAACAACCGCATTAAGCTCTGGTGAAAACAGTTAAACCTAAACTGAAACCTAAAACCCAATAATCGAGATAGCTACAATTACTAAGTCTATAGTTCCATTAGTCCCGTTAATTCATTAAGCAATTACATAATTCCAGCAAAAGCATAATCAACCCATTGCTACTAAGTACCACTCATTCAACAATCATACATCCCAGCAACATATAAAAGATATCTCATGGATAGCATTAGCAATATATAATTCAAATCGAATTGTCAGATCAACACAAACTATATATCACTACATGGAATTAAATCATGAATCAATAGATACTTGAAATAAAATCAAGTACAAGATCTCACAATGATAGCAATCGAATTAAACGACCCTTGAATTGGAGAGAAATTTAGCCACTCATGCTTTGATTAATAATCATCTCCATGTAAATTTTCAAGAGAAAAACTAAAGAGAGAAAAACTTAGAATGTGTATATGTAGAGAATTAAGAGAATTAGAGAATATCTTCTAACCTTAATGAAACTAGTGAACTAAAAATCCTACACAAAAAATTGTATACCCCAGGGGCACGGATCTAAGATCCGTGCCCCCGGCCCGGCCCGACCCGATCAGAAATGGGTTTGTTATATATATATATATATTTTTTTTTTATTCATTTCCTTTCCCCCTCTTTCTCTCTCCCTCTCTCAATCGCGGTTTCTCCCTTCTTCTTCCACCTTCTTCAACGATTTTCTTCAGCGTTTTTTTTCGATTTTTCGTTCGATTTTTTCGTTTCACAGGATTTATTTCTTATATTGTTGAAGATTTTTGCTCCAATCATTGTTGGTAGGTATATAATTTATTTTGTGTTTTTTATAGATTGTGTGTTAGTTTCTATAATATAGTTGTTGTTTTTTTGCTTTCATTTTGTTACTTGTGTAATTCGATTTATGTGTGGTTGTATGTGTGTATTCGGATTTTTAGGGTTTTTCATATTTTGTTGATGTTGAAGAAGTAATCAACTGCAGATTATTCATAATGTTGTTTTGTAATTTTTTTTTGTTTGTGTTAGTATATTGGATAAAAGTAAAGTTTCTGGAGGAAAGAGGAAGACTATGGTGATCATGGATAAAACTAGTAAGCAGAGAAGAAGTAAGGATTTTGGTTGAATTGAAAAAAGAATTAATTGCTGGAAAGAAGAAAAAGCAGAAGGAGATGATGGTGGATGCTGCTGACAGGTATGATATGCACATATTAATAGTTGTTTGAGGTATCAGATAAAAACCCTTAAGGTATCATGTATATTAGTTTAAGGTTTCATGTATATTAGCTTGAGGTATCATATGTGTTACATTATTATATATGATATGTTGATATGTTATATTAGCTTAATATAAGAATTTTAGTTATATGTTGTAAAAGTTCATTATTATGTTTACTTATGTTAAATGTTTCACGTTTTTTATATGTTGTTTATGTTTGTTTTGTTGTTTAGATGTTTAATGTATCACATAAATATGCTTGAGGTATTACATATTTCAGTGAAGGTATCATATGTATATTGAAGAAAAAACATATTGTGGAAATGAATAGGTATATTGTATGTGTTGGTGGAAATTACAGATTTTCATCCCATTTGTTTTTTGAAATCATTATGGTATCATATGTGTTACTTTAATATATTACATGTGTTACCTTAAATGTATTAAAAGCTATTTGTTATGATTTTGTTTTCTTATGCAAAAGGAAAATGTGTTTGGTTCTGTTTATTTGTATGTTAAATGTTTTAATATCAAAATATTATATGTATTGATTTTAATGTATGACATATGATACCTTCGAGGTATCTGTTGAATACCTTTCAGGTATTATTTGAGTATATTTCAGGTATCACATGTATACTATTGAGGTATCTGCTGAATACCTTTTATGTATCACATGTATACCTTCGAGGTATCTATTGTATACTTTTTAGGTATCAGCTATCTACATTCAATGTATTAGTTGAACACTTTTAAGTATTTTGATAAAAAGTTATATTATGGTAGTATTATGACTGATAGACATGTTTATATTTTATTGTGCAGGAAATACATGAAGTTTTTATTTGTTATAAGAGAGATTTCAATTGTTTCCAATTACCATATGATGAAGCTGCTAAAGATGAAGAATAAAATCAAAAAGAAATAAGCTTGCAGCTCAAGTCCAGAAATGTTTGAGTTGTCACAAAAGTTCTTTTTCGATAAGAAGCTTCCGAAATGCCATCATTTGATTATAAACAATTCTTTCAGTTTCTATGTTTGTGTAATTGGGGTTGATAACAATGTTTATGTTTTATATATTTGGTGATTTTGGGATGATAACAGTGATTTTGGTATAATACCTTTAAGGTATTATCTAGATACCTTTAAGATATCACATATTTAACTAAATAATGATATTGTTAAAGAGTAAAATATAAGGAGATTAGTCAGATAATTACATATGTAAAGTTCTTTTTGTTATAGGCTAATATGCGAAAGTACCAGTTGATTGCAATTAAAGGTATTAATGTTTATAACAAAGGTATTACATATACACATTTAAAGTATTACACTAACACATTTAATGTATTACATATTTAACTATCTATATACTTACATTTCAAGGTATTGAATTCATACTTTTAAAGTAACCTTAAAGGTATATATGTGATACCTTTAAGATAGATACTTTTAAGGTATCACATATATACCTTTGGGGTATTGCATATTAATATTTGAGTTATTTAATAAATATTGTTAAACTATTATATAGATACCTTTAAGGTATAACATTTTAAACAACATAATGAATCATTCAGATAATACCTTTAAAATATTACATATGCACCTTTAAGGTATTACACTAATACCTTAAAGGTATCACATATTCACATATATAGTATTATATACTTACATTTAAAGATAATGGATACTTGTCTTAAAGGTATTATATAAGTCTCTTTAAAGTATTTACCTCTGTGTTATAAGATACTTACATATATAAATATATTAAAATTGGTTAAAAACATAAAAATACATAGTCAGAAAGTGTAAAATATAATAATATTAATTACAAAAGTTAATGGTATTCTAGAATTACAATTTCAGAATTCATCTAAAATAATCTAGAATTTGGAGTTTTAGAACCAAACTCCTTTAGTGCTGTTGAATTTGAACTGGCTTGTTTGGTGTACTTGTTCTTTTGAAAATGACCTCTGTCGTCAACCTTTTGTAACTTTGCAAATCTATTTACTGAATTTTGTTGTAGATGTCATAGACAAAGTCTATGTCTTGTTTGAGGAAAGATCTACATACAGTCACACATAAGGTATTAGTAATTATCATTTGAGGTATTTCATCTATTTGGCTTAGGTATCAGTAATTACCAAACACCAAATTTATCCCATAATAACATAAGGTATCACACGTATATATTTCGGGTATCATATGTATACCTTTGAAGGTATCTATTGAATAACTTTCAAGTATCAACTGAGTATTTTTGATTGATAATAACATAATGTATTAACATGTTTATGTTAAAGTATTAGACTATGTAAGATAAGGTATTAAGAATCAAATTCACTCAATTGTAAGATAAAGTATAAACAGGATCAAATCAACAAAAATAGTCAAGAAAAAAAGGGTCAAAGACATACAAATGATGGAGATTATTGTCATTTTAATTTACTACTGTTCTCAGTAGAAATCAAATCATCAAACAATTACAATTACAATATCAAAATACCACAAAAAACAATTAAACAAAATTAAAAAAATCAAATCAGATTCCTAAATTAAAATTCTAACAGTCATTTCATCGAACACTTTGCATTCATCACTGCAAAACCCAAATAAATAGTTTGAAGGCCTAAAGTTTCTCACAACACTAAGTTTGTATGATTGCAAGATAGGGAGTAGTTTTTCAGAGGGGTGGTTGCGTCATCTCACTGCTCTCGAGGAACTAACTATAGATTCATGCTCGGATTTGGAAGAGATGGGAAAAGAGATACGACACCTCCATCTCCTTAGAAGTCTCAGTCTTGAATGTGTTGATGAAGAGGACAACCTAGAGGAGCGGTGGGCGGCGGCCACACCGGAGATCCAGTCGAGGAGCTCGCTGGCGTCGAAGGCTAAGGCGAGGAAGGAACAATGAGAAGAAGAGAGAAAGAAAGAAAAAAAATATAAATATTGCGGGTCGGAGCGGGTCGGGGGCCCCAGGGGCACAAGAGTGTTGCCCAAAATCCTAAGGACATAAAAGTCCATTACAAAAGATAAGAGATAAATCTCTTATTTGCCCTTTCTTTCTCACCAAGTCACTTAAGCCCATTTGAAACGATTCTTCTTCAAACCCATTGAGTCCATCTTCACAATTTAAGCATAATTTGATCCTTTTAATCCCAATTTTCCTCAAAACCCATCAAAGTCCATTTTTACAAATAACAACAATAATTAAATCAATTAAAGTATAAATGAACTATAACCAAGGATAATTATGATGATACAATATATACAAATATAGACACATCATCCGTCGGCGCCGCTGTCGCGTGTGGGTGGCAAAATGGGCGCTGTCGTTTCCCCTCTTTTCATCTTCGGTAGCCCTCTTTTCTGTTGCCGCTAAAGTTCTGCCATTTGGTGGTGAGATCAGGAGTGTCGTCGTGGGTGTGTGCTGCCACCGCGTCGGCTGTGCATGCTGGGTGCACGTCGCGCGCGCGTGCCGGGGCCGGCGCCAAGGGCGCCTGGCCATGTCCTAGTGCGTGTGTGTATGTGTGTGTGTGTATGTGTTTTGATGTGTATGTGTTGGGTGGCTAGTGTGTGTGAGTCGCCGGCGACGGAGTGTCGCCGACAACGGCAGAACATGTGGCACGGGGTGGTGGCGGTCGAGAGGTGGTTGGGGGAAGGGGGGCTTCATTTGAGAATTTGATTAAAAGCAAGGGCCTATTTGCAAACCCTCATATTTAAGGAAATTAGAACTTCAACCCTTAGTTTTCTGAAATTGCATACAAGACCCCTGGAATTTTACAAAATTAAATTTAAGCACCTAGAACTTGTTGAAATTGCATTTTACTCCTTAGGATTGTTGAAACTCCCAGTTTGAACCCTAGAACTGGTTGAAATTGCAGTTTACACCCCGAATTTTGAAGAAAAGACGTTATGAACCTAAAATGAGATGTATGTTGAAATCGAAACCTTAGAATCGATATGACTCCAAAAAAATATATATTTTGCACCTTCTACAACCAAATACAGGCACAAACCCTAATTTCAGGACTTTTGACCACATAAACCCTAATGTCATACGTTCAACTCAAATCTTTTGTATCACATCGATACATCACTCTCCATTCTTCGCTCATCTTAAACGTCTCACTTTCCAAACCTTTGATCATTCTTTTCTATCATCCAAAAGTCAAACGTCAGCCTTTCCTAGATGCTCTGTACCCGGATGAGGGATTTTATTTAAAAATTTACCGTGAATTATGAATGACTCATCCATTTTCTAAGACGAGTTTTTATGTGTCTTGTAGGAGACACCGGCGAAGGACACAATTAATTTCCCTGAACATGTAGCAGCTTTCTTAAGACACTATTTGACTGAGGTGAGGGTAATTTACTTGCTTCCACGTTTACGTTTCCAAATGATTTTGACGTGAAGTTATGTGCCTATGTGAATAATATGTATTTTACTCTATGAGCGTCGTATAATATGTTTTACTATGTGATGCAATCGAACGTGTGGTATTTGCAAAGTAAATGAATGTGTTTATGTTAGCAAAATGTCCAGGGCAGCTAAGACCCGTAAAATGTTTACAAGGCGGCTAAGACCCGCAAAATGTCCAGGGCGGCTAAGACCTGCAAAATGTTTTCAGGACGGCTAAGACCCGCAACTATGTGCTTGATGACTTAATTATATGTTCATGTTTTTCTTACGTTATGTCTGCTCACAAGTCCAAACCCCATTGAGTGTCTTTATGCACTCACCCATTTATGCTAAAATGTTTTCAGTTTAAGAAATCCTTGAGTGCGGTATGCGAACGGTGGATGCTGGTAGCCAATATTTTAAAGATTGCAGGAGAATATGTTTTATTTCATGAATTTCAGAAATTTGTATTTCAAAATTATTCCTGATTTTATTATCTTTATTATTATAAAATGGGTGAATTTTATATATAACGTCTTATCTAAAAGTTTCCTTCATAGAAAAGAAACGGGGTATTATAGAAGCCAAAAGGTCTAATTAAGAAAGAAAATTTTTAAAAAAGGGCTATCGGGAAATCTGGGAAACGATATTTAAATTAAAAAAAAAAAAAACTATCAATCGGTTTTAGAAAATTCAGATATAGTACTATATTTAACAATATAGTAACCATATTATCAGTTATTTATCTTATAAGATATTGCGAGCATATAAAATCTTATATGTATTAACTTATTTAAGAATAAAATGTTAAAATATCTTGATAATAAAATTAGCAGAGTTTTAAAATGTCAACAATGTCAATTGTTATTCTGAATATTCTCCCAAACCTCGCCAAACAATTATTTATATTTTAAATAACGGGTTACAAAATCCAGAAATCAACTCTATAAACCAACCACAAACAAATCTATAAAATAAACCAATATAAAATTGGATGACGTTTTATGCAAACTAGAATTTGGGGTTTCAAGCTTCCAACTGTCTAACATTGAAATTAAAGTCCATAAATAATTTCAATTTAATATTTTTGCTAAAGTCCCACAAAATCCAAAAATGGCTTTGAATTAGATGAAGTTAAGACCATTCATTTCGAATCCCTTATTATTTCAAATCCCTCAAAATATAACCTCATTTGCTAAAAATAAATTGAGGTCACAACTCTTTAAAAAAAAAACAAACTTATAAAAAATTCTGGTATTATCTTTTTAAAGCCATAAAGCAATTTTTTATTAGAAATATTGGAATACTTCTGAGTGTTATATAATTGATAATAATCAAACCTATCTATGCGTTAACTATATATCTTATAGATTTAGTCAAATGACGTTGCATAACATTTGACGATCGCACAAGCAATTGAAGTTGATTAGTATAACAATAATAATAATAATGATGACTTAAGGAGAGAGAGTGATTGCTCACAGTGGTAGTAATAATGATAATTACATTTATTTTCATTTAATATGAAAATCATTTAAATAGGTTTTATTATAATGACTTGAGAAAAAATAAAGTTGTACCAAATCAATGATTGACCTTCCTAGTGTGCACTCACGTGGAGCTTATGTGGATATTCTTTTTTTAATTCAAAAGTGTCCACTAACAGAATAATATTAAATGTTGAAATTCAATAAGATAAGAGACATGTCCTTTCAAATTCCAACTTTTTTTTTTCCCAAAACAAGGTCCTCAGGTAAACACATTATTTGACTTTCTAATTTGAATTAGTATTACACTTCTATACATTAAATCACATTATAATCGTTTTCATCTTTTCAATTTGGAATTGCTTTTTTTTTTTTTTTTTTTTTTTTGGCACTTTAAATTGATAAAAGTTGAGTATTTGTAGTTGAATTAGAGAATTTTCTCAAATAAACTTCCAATATGTTATATGATGTGTTCCAAAGAGAGGATACTATAAATAATAAAGGAGTCATAAAATGAACAAATAACAACTTAAGATTAATATACATTGAAAGACATAAAAGTTAAGGAAGAGGAAAGGGGGCTTCTTTTGTTCCGAACTGCAAAGCCCATTTCATCATAAGTTTTTTAGGTCTCCTGTCTCATTAGGACTGGCCCGAAAAAACCCATTTCATTTTAAGATCCTGTTTGGAAGATAATTTTAATAACTTAATTTTGGATTTCAAAATTTTAATATATGTTAGTTTTCGTATTTAAATTCAAATCACAAAATCCAAACACAATCAATACTACTTATATTATAATTCTAATTTTTATTAAATACATTTTTCATAATAAATATCATATCAACTCACATTTTCACAATAAAATATCGTGTCAATCTATTTTTTCCATCATTGATTTGACATCTACATTATAATTTTATCCTACTAAATCACCTAACAAACTTATATTTTTGCTATTCACTTTAACTTCAAAATCTAAGATATCAAAATTAGAATTTTCTCAATCCACATAATCCTTTTCCAAACATACACTAAGTTCTTTCTGATGAGAGATCAAAGAGGTCTCATTGGACAGATCTAGATTTGGGTTTCTAACGAATTCCAATTT
Organism: Scutellaria galericulata; assembly: GCA_946896805.1. Taxonomy (NCBI): domain Eukaryota; kingdom Viridiplantae; phylum Streptophyta; class Magnoliopsida; order Lamiales; family Lamiaceae; genus Scutellaria; species Scutellaria galericulata. Next base: position 15,241,100 of record OX335794.1, read on the forward strand.
AACAATGAATTTATAGAGAGTTTTTTTTTTTTTTTAAATGACAAGTCGATTCGTGGAATGAAATGAATTTGACCGAATGAATTGTTTTAGCATAAGTTTGATGTCTATATAAATTGAGACACTATGTTCTACCTAACTTTTGTTTGGGGGAATTTTCGTTATTTAACTTAGTATTTGTCCTTTTCCCCTACACAACCAGTCAAAAATCTAATTCCACAGTAAAATTGAATGAAAATTGAATTAAAAAAAAAAAAAAAGATTAGAGGAACAAAATTGAAATATATAAAATTAATGGTAAAAAAATGAATAGAACGAAGTTATAGAACGAAAAATACAATTTACCGTTTTGTTTGCTTACTCTCTTTTATTGGTAACTAGTATTTATCTCATGTGTTGCACGGATTATGATATCTATAGTTAGATTTTAAGAAATTAATTTTTCAGAAATTTAAAGGTTGTGCTATAGCCTCTACTAATTGAATGATCCTAAATTTTCGCTGATATTTCTATTTTCCCTGTCAATAACTCAGGAAAATTGATAATTTAAAATTATCTATATATCGTTTATTTTTCAACTCTCCAAAATACGTTTATTATACTTGATTTATTATCTTTTTGGAATATTTCATTGATTTTTTTTTTTTGTATTTGCATTAACTTATAACCACAATTATGATAAATATTTATCGAATCATTGATTTAATTTTTTTTAAGTAAAAAAAAAAAAGGGACACAAGAATATGTTTCATTAATTAAAAAAAGTTTAACATTTTCTTGTATGAAAGTATTTCATTATTTTACAATTGTTTAATTATAATATGAGATTGGTGAGAAATGATATGCTTATTGGTGAATGTATAAATTTAAGAACAAATATTAATAATTATATGATATTTTGTATCAAATTATTATCTTTACACTTAATGGTGATTTTTATAATAAACTAATGGACAAATATTTTATTAGTTTTCATAATTATGGATAAACATGTAAATATTTACTGAAATTTCTAATTGAACCAACATAAATAACTTAGTTATTCCGGAATCAAAATATTATATAAATATACTCAACAAATATATAAACTACCATTTCTCTTCAAAAAATATATAAACTACCATTTACAATTTAAAACTTAATCTCAATCTTAACCCCAAATTCCCCTCTTTCTCTATCCACTTCTCCTCAAACCCACATGCATCTACCATTGTGATGTCAGCGTTGACCGCATCACAAATTTGTAGAAACGAAACGTAACTAGAAGAAATCAACGATTAGAATCTTGTATGCTAAATGTCTTTTTCCTTTTTATTTATTTATTTTATTATTATTATTTTAGATTGTCTTAGTATTAGTTGGGGGGGGGGGGGGAGGGGATGGGATCGTGACTTTCATCAAGATCATAGAGTATATCAACTGATGGATGCTATTCTCGATGGACAAGACCAACATCATCGATTTTTTACATCTTTCGACCATTAGAGAATGAACTGAATCATTGTCGAGCACTCTACGAAGTTGATGTTTTTGATTGAATACTAGAATGAATGTCGATATATAATTTGCGTGAGTCTCTTATGAGACCGTCTCATGAATTTTTATTATATTACATGAGATGAGTCGATCCACAACTCAAACTCTATAAAAATAATAAGACATGGATTTGGATATTTCTCTTCAACTAATCGTGTCACATGTTATTTGTAGGTGATGGGGATCCGTCTCACGATAACTATCCATAAGATTGGTTCACATGAGTTTTTGTGATATAATTTTGAGATGTTTGGTTGGTAATTTCACTAAATTCTTTAGTTGAAGAAGATATAAAACATGACTGAATGGAATTTTTATTTTATTTTATGTGAAATGGTAGAATTTAGGGGGAAAAAAATTATGGTAATAAAAAAAGATTAATTTATTTGTATTAAGAAAAAAATGGGGTGTTATATCCTCATCTTGACATGTTTGTATTGATTAATATTCCATCTAAAATCAGTAAATCCAATCATGTGACATCCACGTAACATCCTTTGTGGACAATACTATTTTTTAAATGTTTCCTGCTAAAAAATAATGCACATGAGTGCACTTACTTATTTTAAGCATATTAAATAGGATTTTTAATTTGGGGTTTTCATTCTTATAATTACACACTTGCAAGTCACAAAGTTCTCACAATTATTCTTTGGTCCTCTCAAATATGCAAAGATCAACAATCATAGAACTCATTTGAATAAGAGATTGTGAGAATGAAAACCAAGCAAAAATCATTTAATTTAGGTAAAACATTTCTCAGCTTTCTTGTATGTAATTTTAGTAGAAAACATTCAAAATATAGAATTGTCCTAAAACAAATGTTATATGAGCGTCACATGATGAAATTTGAACTAGATATAGAAAATATTCCATCAATGATGAACCTGATATGACAAAGCATAATAATCATTATATGGTTAAGATGGTTAAGTGTCAAAAAAATATTGTTTAAAATGTAAAATGTTAAAAACCACATAATTGGGAATGTAAAATGTAATTACCCCTTTATTATATGAAAAAAAAAAAAAAAGTTGGTCTCTTGTGAGACCGTCTCACAGATCCTCTACCGTGAGACGGATATATTTGACCCACTACCCAATCCAAACCCAACACCCAGCCCAACTCAGTCCAACCCCAACACCCAGCCCAGCCCACAACAAAAATTACTCACATCAAATACTAAACCTATGTTCAACAATTAGCTAAGCCCAATGCACAACAACTTTACAAGCCCAATGCTTTCACACGGTCGCACTGCCATCACGTCGCAAAATTTAATTTAAATGCCTGACACAAACTAACTAAGGTTTAGTAGCTGACATCTCCTGCCAAACATTATATTCTTCGAGAAACATCATTTCTCTACATTTTATTATATTTATTTGATTAATTATTATATAAAACTATAGGATCAACACAATTTTAATATAAAATATAAGATTAATAAAATAAAAAAAGCTCAAAATTTAAAATGCATACTTATACTTAATTAAAATAGCATTAATTAAGTTCACTTCACTTGGACAAAAATAAGTCAAAATCGGATGGACAAAAACACATATTTATACTTAAATTTGATGAAAAAAAACATTAATTAAATTCACTTCACTTGAACAAAATATCATTTTATTTTATTTTTTATATTAACGACTAACTAAAAGAGCTACAATTTTCATGAAGAACACTAAGTCAAAATTGGATGAAAAAAAAAATACAAAAAACAGATACTTATAGATGTTAAAGGCATACTCATAGATGTAAAAGACATATTTATACTTAAACTTAAATTCAATCATAAAATCACATACTAATGTGCAGAAATCACATACTTATGTGCATAAATCACATACTTAAAGATGTAAGAGGCATACTTATATATAAATTTAAATCAGTCATAAAATCATATATTTATGTGCAGAAATCACATACTTATGTGCATAAATCACATACTTAAAGATATAATGTTTGACCAGTGTCATACATACATATATAAGATAAATATATACTTATATAAGTGCAACACATACTTGTAATAAATACACTTACACTATGTCCAAAATAAAAAATAAATCATTTTTATTGATGTGTAGTATTTAATATCAATGCCACACATCAATAGAATAATACTTATAACTCTAATGTGCATACTTATAACTATTTAGAATAATACACACTTATATAGCGACATAATTATATTATGAATAAAACATATACTTATAGATTTACAACGCATACTTATATCCGTAAAACACATACTTATAACTATTAAGAATAAAATTCATACTTATATGACAACATAATTAATAAGAATAAAACACATACTTATAGCGCTAAAAACGCATACTTATAGTTGTAAAAAACATACTTATAACTATTAGGAATAAAACACATACTTATATAACAACATAATAATTAAGAATAAAACGCATACTTATAGTTCTAACACGCATACTTATAGTTGTAAAACACATACTTATAACTATTAGAAATAAAACACATATTTATATAACAACATAATAATTAAGAATAAAACGCATACTTATAGTTATAACACGCATACTTATAGTTGTAAAACAGATACTTATAATTATTAGGAATAAAACACATACTTATATAACAACATAATAATTAACAATAAAACGCATACTTATAGTTTTAACACACATACTTATAGTTGTAAAATACATACTCATAAAATGCATTGTAAAATCCCTTCAATCCAAACACAACAAAAGTGTACCTAATCACCTATCTTCAACCACATGAACTAGGCTAATCATAAAGCAAAGGAATTCCACTGTTAAGCTTTCACTTTAGAACTTCACCAACATTCCATTGCTCAGGCAAGAGTAGAGAAATCACATATCATTGCATTCATCATTAAATACACGATGGATAGAATATATCATTGGCATCAGAAAACAATATATGTGATGATCAAGTCAAGAACATGGATAGAATCCATATTTTATTGAGTAAAACATCACTTATTGTATATGATCTATAATAATCTCAAGATTATATTTTTCCACCTAAAAACCAACACAAACACCTAGAGATAGATTAGCCAAAAAAAAGCAGAATTATTTCTTGATCCTACGGATTTTCTTATGTCCCCAAACCTCCAATCTGCCAAGAGGGCAATCACATGGAGCTCGGAAAATCAGCACCGTCCTTCCGTTCACTGGCACCATCTTCTTCAATTCCGCCTCCAATTCCTTCCGATCCTCACCCAATTCAAGCTGCGTCACCCGGTTGTTCACCAGAAAGGCATCCAGATGCGGCGGGTTCCGTTTCCAGCTGGATATCGTACTCCACCGCCCTTCTCGGCCCCTTGCAGTAAGGATTCCCACACTTCCTAAGCCCCATATTGATAAACACGGCGAGAATTAATCCGAGCACCACCACAGAGAATCCGACGATGTACGTGGATTTGGTGGATAGGGTATTGGGATGAGGGCGATGGGTTATTGGGCTGGATTGTGGGTTTTAATTTGATTTTGGGCTGGTTTATGGTTTGGGTTGGGCCTGATAATGAGTCAAATAGATCCGTCTCACGTAAGAAGATCCGTGAGACGATCTCACGTGAGTTTTTGTGAAATTTTTTTTTATTGATTTAAGGGTCGGAAGATAAATTAATTATTAATTCGGGCTTTGAAAAATGAAATTATCACTTGAAGACTCATAAAAGTAACGTCATGTTTGACATCTCAAAATTTTAGGTTTATTATTATTAATATTCTATTTTTTTTTCTTTTATTTTTTCCATATATATGAAATTAATCAATCATATTTTAAAATAATCATTTCAAAAATATTTTTTAATAATTTAGAATTATAAGGTATCAAACAAAATCTTAATTTGTACACTGCAATTCTGAACCTCTGCAAAAAAAATATTTTTACATTTTCTGAACTTATTAAATTGTCTTCTTGAGAACTTTTTTGAGGTTTGCAATTGATAGTCTTAGTAAAATGTATGGTCCACGTAATAGTTGATAGTTCAACATCGTCAACAATATAATAAATTGTATTTACTTTTAATATCTAATTCTTAGGAAAAGTAAATTCAAGCAACATTACTCAATAAGATAACTCACGAGATATGCATTTTCATGATATTTCAAAACAACATTTTATCATTACAAATACAACTAAATTATGTGTTAAAATAATCACAAGTAATGAGCAGCCTGCGTGTAATTATAATAACTAATAGAGTTAAAATCATTTTTAATTATGTTGATCATGCAAATATCATGATAGCCCAATAATTTGAGAATTTGTTTGATTTTGAGTCCAATTTTGTTTAATTGAAGTTTTTCTATGGTCTAAAAATCGTGTGATGACACATGTCAAATTCTTATTGATTGACATGTGCCGTCACATCACCTCTATGCACCAAAATTCGAATTTTTCGATTAAAATTGTAACTGAAATAAAATACATTTTTAAATTGTGAGATTAAATTAAAAATTGAGATACTTATTAAATCGAAAAAACAACATAGTTATGAGACGAAAAATGATTTATAATCCATAACTAGTATACCAAAATAGTAAAAAAATAAATAAAAATTGAGTTGGTTTTGTGTGTACTTGGTGTATATGCAATCCGGGTCGACCCCATTTTGACCCAGATCCGCGTGTTTTTGAATTTAGCATTTTTTTTGCTTCAGATTGTTACATTTATGTTGTATTAGTGTGACATTTATGTACCACCATCATGACCTTAATGTACTACAACTTAGAAAAAAATGAAGATTTTCAACATAATTTGAACGATATACCTTTATGTGATATGAATGTGACTTTTATATTATATCATGTCACCTTTGTATACAAATATTCTGACTTTTATGCACTTTTATATATAACATAAAGGTCATAATATTTATACATAAAGATGACATAATATAACATAAATGTCACATTGATATCACATAAAGATATACAATACAAATTGTGTTGAAAATTTTCATTTTTTTTCTAAGTTATAGACATAAAGGTACGGATGTTTGTATACAAATGTCACACATTTATACATAAATGTCACACATTTATAATATAAAGATTAAGACAAAAATTTGGAAAAAAAAATAAAAAAATAGAAATTCACGGATTCGAGTCGAATCAACCCGGATTGAGATCCATGCACATGTTGCACAGGAGTTTTTGTTATAAAAATTAACAGGTACAAATAAGGAGACAAGATTTTGTGATAATGAAATCATAAGATACAATAACAAATGAGAAAATTTCATTAAAATAGGAGAAACCGAAATAAAAACCCACGAATCTGGCAGCAGAAAATGGCCCGCGCCAGCAGGGACAACCACTGTAAGAAGAGCGCAATATATATAATACTGCCATGAATTTGGCGGCACCAAAATCGCCCCTCTACGCTCTCCTTTGACCACCTCATTTTTTTCTTCATATAATCTAGATTTTCTCAATCCACACTTAGTTCTTTTCTTCTTCTTCATACTCTTTTCTCCCACAAGATTTTTGCCGAAGCCCAGAAAACAACAATGGAGGATTCTGAAAATTCACTGCTTTTGTGTAACGAGTCTTGTTTGGAAGAACTGCACCATTACAAGGATGAAAGCTTGGATTTTTGTTCTGTTTCTGAGTCCGATTCTGAGTATATCGAAATGTTGATTCAAAAGGAGACTGTTTTTCAATCAAATAGCAGTAGTTTTTCAGATAAGGGCGAGAGAAGCTGGTGGAAATGTGCTCGTAAAGATGCAATCAAATGGATTCTTGATGTGTGTTTTCTTGATGTTTTATTTATTGTTTTTGATGGATTATTACATTTATTACTGTTTAATGAGTTTTTTTGCGTGTAAACAGACGAGGGCTCTTTTCGGATTTCACTTCCGCACAGCCTATCTCTCCTTGATTTATTTCGATCAGTTCTTTTCAAGAATGTCGATTGATGTAAGTGTGATTCAATCTTTGATGTGGGATTTTGTCATTGTGTTTATTGGTGTGTGATTTGGGAATGTTTTTTTTTTATGTTGATATATAGAATGGGAAATTGTGGGCTATTCGATTAATATCCGTTGCGTCTTTATCTTTGGCTGCAAAGATTGAGGAATGTGAAGTGCCTTTGTTGTCTGAATACCATGTGGATGAATGTAAGTTTGGAGGAAATGTGATTCAGAGAATGGAATTATTGATCTTGAATACCTTGGAATGGAAAATGAGCTTTGCCACTCCTTTCACTTATCTAAACTATTTCATCACCAAGTTCTGTGGGGGATTGAGCCATAAAGAAGTGAAAAATCGAGCAATGGGATTCATCTTGGCATTCGTTGGAGGTAATATATTGCCTATGTTTAAATATGGATGGTTATTACTTTGATATATATGCGTTTAAGAAGCTTGTTATGAACTGAATTGTTTGATTGTTCGATGTAGAGATTATTGTAATGGAGCATCAGCCATCCATAATAGCAGCAGCAGCTGTACTAGCAGCTTGTGATCATCGTTTAACGAAGAAGTTAGTGGAGATTAAGGTTAATTCAGTCCCTTCATGGGGGTCCCTGGAAATAGTGAGTCCATTTGCTTTATTTTGTTATTGATAGATTATAGTTATTTTCTATCGATTGTGTTTAATTCTATTCATTCTAACAGGAGCATATATTGTTCTGTTATAATCTGCTGCAAGAAATTGAGGTGTTAAAATCCGAGATTTCCCCTAAATTACCATCAACTCCTTCAGGCTCCATCGATGTTCTTGATGATTCAACGATGAGATCCTCTATTGGGAACAAAAGAAGACTAACCTTTACTACTGATGGCGATCAGCATTGCACTCAGCCCAAGATTCCTAAATTATGATGAATGGATTGGATTTGAAAAGGGCTAATTCATAGTTTCTGATCACTTAGGTACGAGATTTTGAACTTTGATGCTGGTAAGATTGATTAAAACACCAAGATATGGTGTTTTTGGGAGTTTGATAAGATGGCTCCATTTTTGATATTGGAGCAAAAGTTTTAGGTACAGACAAGCAAGGTAATAGTGAGTGAAAGGTGGAAGTTGCACAAACAAGAAAAGTATGCCTTTAGGTTTACAAGTGATGAGTAAGAAGGTGACTAAAGTGGAATAGCCAGTTGGTGAGAGAGTGAGAGCCAAAGAAAATGTCCACAGTCCATTAAAGCCTGTGGATGGTCATTTTTGGTAGTGTATTGGTTTTATGAATGCTACTAGTGTTGGAAATTTGGTCATTCACAATGTCCTTTGTTCTTTTGCTTTGATTTTAGTATGCCCTACATTGTGATGGAGAGCCTTGAGATGCTTTCTTTGTATTTGGAACAGCTAGAAAGCCATGCTTGGGGGAATAGGAAATGATGAATGAGAAGTTGCTCTTCTTTGATGTGATATATCTCTAAGTGAAATCATGATGGCTTTTACTGTTAAATGTGCTATGCTTGGGATCATATACTCCTGCATATTCATTTTCGAGATAAAAAACAACAAGGCATTAATTAATGCAATATATTCTACCTTATATACTTTTCGTGAGCACCTACTGATGTCGTTGTGAGAGACACGTGTCGCGTTACTACACGTTGGCAAGTAAATGCGGAGTGTTTCTTTGTTGATTTTTCATAGTGAAAATTAGAAGGTCTATCTATCCCTTCTATCACATGGTTGCCACCAGGGGGCATAATTTGCTAAGTTGTGTAAATGTATTTGAATATATTTTTTAGCATACATTAAATAGCCATGGTATCATTCTGCAGTCTTTGCTGTTTTGCTAGTCTAAATTACTGGTCCAACACTCATTGTTTATAACAAATATGGAAATATATCATTTCAAGAATTTACTCGATTGGGTTGGAGGTGTTTGCTCTTTAATGAATTATCAAACCCTTTCATGTAAAGATGTTCAAACGGTTCGCCGGTTTCGATTTTGGTTCGAACCGCCGGTTCGGCGGTTCCAGATTGGTGGAACCGAAACCGAATCGTGTGATGGGCGGTTCCGGTTTCGATTCCAAACCGCCGGTTCAATCGGAACCGGACGGTTCCGTTCTTTTTTTTTTTTTTTTTTTTTTTAAATCTGGAGCTTAGTACCGTGGTACTGAGATATGGGTACCGCAGTACTAAGAGGCAGAACCCAATGTTTTGATTCTCCACTTCGGGTACCGCGGTACTGGATTTGGATACCGCGATACTGACCCTTTTTCGTCCATTTTCATCCTTTTTCCGCACGCTTTGTCTCCGTCACGCCGTTTTCTCCTCTTGTACCTATATCAACCAATATTTTGTAGTTATGATTCATTTTTTGACCAAGATAACACAATAATTGTGCTCACGACCATATGTATTGTGTGTATTTTACTGTATATACAATGTTTGTTTTGAAGTATATCATACCATGAGAAATTGAAATATGGAATATAAAATATTGAAGTGAACAAACTTTTTCATTATAACTTGGAAAATTATTACAAATTAGAACTCTATCTAATCTATGATCTAATCTATTACAAAAGTTCTTATATATTACAATTACAAAAGTTCATGTCTATGACTAAAACAAATAAAAGTCTATCTTGAATTACAATTACAATTATCTATCTATCTTGAATTATATAATACAAGTCTACGATCTAAGTATCTAACTAAGTAACTATTGAAACAACATTAGCCAAAGGGAGAGGGGAATTTTTGAAAGAACTTGAGTTTCATTCTAAGTTTGGAATTGAAATTCTAAACTTAAAATGAAATTGCCTACGTATTCTTAATTGAAATCAAATTAAGGAATCAAAGCTCACGTAGTTCTCTTACCTCAACTTACCTTCTTCAATCGTCGAGGATGATGCCACTGCCGCCGGAGGATGTTGTGTTTGAGTTGTAGTCATACAAATCCGGTTCACCTTCCTCAAAACGTATGCAATCAAGGTTTTGTTGATGTTTGGCTGTTTTGATTCAATCCTCAAGGAGCATAAGGTTTTGGACATTCTCGGCGGCCAAGTTTGCTCGTCTCGCACTCAAAGTGTGGCTCGATACGCTAAAGGCATGTTCAACCGAGACTGTGGAGGCGGGACATGCAAAAATCTCCTTGGTAATAATTGTGAGTATATGATACATGTGGTCCTCCGTGACCACCACTTTAATAGATCCAAATTGTTCTCGAAAGCAATAGGTTCAAAAGTAGCACTTAAAAAAGAATCTAATTCTTGTGATGGGTTAGTACCTCTAGCTCTTTTTTGTATTCTTATGTCGTAGAAGTTGTAAAATTGACTAAGAGTCGGTCCAAAACTAGATGAAGAAGATGAATAACTACTAAATCCTACATTTTGATCTCCTACATCATCACTACTACTTGAATCACCATGAATTTTTTTATATTGTCTAAATAAATTATACAAATAATCTTTAGCTAGTTTAACTACTTCCCTGGGATTAGACACATATTCTACTAGATCATATTCACTAATCAAACCACATGGGAACAATGCATTATAGTACATAATTAAGAGTTCTTCTAATCAATCTTCTCTAATCCTAGAATCTAATAATTTAGCACATAAATATAGGGGGTAGCTCATGATAATATTTTAACTATTTTGCTTTCATCATAATAATTGCATCACTTAAAATAGGATCATCTTTATAAGAGTTAATTACCAAAGCAATTTTAACACATTGATCTAAAGCTAAATGAGATGTAGGATAATAACATCCACTTACTTCCCTAGTGGCTTCTTCAAAAAAATTTAACATACCCATCATGTTTATACAAGAATCCCAAGAATGGACAAATAACATAACATTACTATCACCAAATTCCATTAAAAAAACACATAAAAGTTCTCTATAATTATACGAAACTTGAAGCATGTAAAAACTAGAATTCCACCTACGTGACACATCCTTCACAAATTTTTTTACTTCTAATCCATTCATTTTACAAAACGCGGCCCATTTTTTTTTGCATTTGTACGGTATGACAAATTAAATTAATTACATCTCTAATTTTTTCTATTTCTTCTTCTAAAGTTTTTAATCCATCTTGAACACATAAATTAAAAATATGACACATGCATCTAGTATGAAAAAGATCACCATTTAATGAAGATTTACAAAAATCAATTATTGTAGGCAAGCTAGCTTTATTATTAGTTGCATTATCTAAAGCTATAACAAATACTTTTGTTAATATACCATAATCATTTAAAACATGTATTACTTTTTGTGAAATATGTAAACCGGTATGTCTTTTATTAAAATCAATAAAAGCAATTAAACGTTTTTGAACATCTCATGCATCATCAATCCAATGGCAAGTAATGCCCATATAATCATTTTTAGCATAAAGATCTTTCCAACAATCACAACATATTGCAACTTTTTGTTTAAGGTTAGCTAAATCTTGTATTAATTTATATTTTCTTTCACGTACTCTTTTATCAATATCCCTAGTGGCCGTGTTCTTATTTATCATTCTAGCGGATGGTTGTAAATATGTGCTCACATAATCTTCATAAAGGTCATCAGAAGCAAATGAAAAAGGTAGATGTTTTGAAGCAATAAAATCGACGGTGTCTTTCCTAAGTTCTAGTTGACTAAATTTAAAGGTTAAAGAATCCATACCTTGTGAAGACCCGGTGAATCCTCGTAGTTGTGTTTGAGAGCGCTCTAATCCAATCTTGTCGGGATGCTTCTTCGTGACGTGGTTATTGAACGTTCCATAGCCCCCTCTATGCTTGAACGTGTATTGCTTCCCACAATGGTTGCACGTCACTATGTAGTCGACGTCACTATTGGGCACGGCTTCCTTCTTGAAGTGAATGGAGAAAATATCACTTCGAAGTGAAGAAGATGCTCTATTTGAGGTGGTTTGAGTGGTATTCAAACTCTCTTGTGTCGGCGGCACCTCTTCTTCATCTTCTTCGGCTAAGGCTTGAGCGATTTGTTCCCCTAAATTGACATTTTCATCAAGGTCGTCACACCATTGATCAATGAGATCATCTTCATAGGATTGTGGAGGTGGCATGAGACTCTTTCCCTTTCCACGAGAGGATGAAGTAGAAGAACCTCTTTTAGACATGATGAATGTAAAATAGAAAGAATAGAAGTAGAACTAGAACTAGAACTAGAAGTAGATGATATAAGGAACTAGAAATTGAAATATAACAAGGATTTGAGAGGTTTTGAACTTGAAATATTAAAGTGAGTTAGAATGCAAGAATTGAGAGAGAGAGAGAGAGCAAGAGAATTGGTGTGAGCAAATACACAATTTGAACCCCTATTTATAAATCTCAAAAAAAAAAAAAAATCCCACGCGCCGGTTCGAACTGTCGATTCCAGTTTGGTTGAACCGGCGATTTGGATCATCTCAGCCGTCCATCTCCAACGGCCACTTGATCTCGGCCGTTGGATCAAAAATGGCACAAAACCGCCAGTTTGAACCGACGGTTCCAAACCTTCGCGGTTTGGCCGGTTTCCAACAGCCATTTAATCGTGGCCGTTCATTTCCAACGTCTATCTTCGATTTAAACACAGCCGTACACGTTGCATCTTTAATTTAATAAAAAAAATGAAAACCGACGGTCTAACCGGTGGTTGGAACCGCCGGTTAGCTGATTTGGAAAATTCGGAACCGAAACCGAACCAGTTCTTGGCGGTTCCTGGTTCCGATTTAGAACCGAAACCGGGTCAACGGTTCCCCGAACCGTTGACCGCCGGTTCGAACCGGCCCGGTTTTGGTTTTCGGAACCATTTGAATGTCTCTACTTTCATGTAGAGGTAGGTAGGAGAAAATTAGTGAAAAAGGAAAAGGGTTTTTGAGAGGTAATAAGATTTGGGAAAAGTATTAAAAATCAGCTTATGTAGTAAGAGTTTTGGTAATTTTTAGTATGTCCAATTCAGTTTTGAACCTAACATCGTTAAATTTATACCTACGTGACCATTGACATGTATTTTTTGATTCAATTGACATTTGACGTGAGTCTCACATTAATTTTTTTTTAGAAAGATAGAAGTTTTAAGTGAGACTGTCTCACGAATACGGGTCGGTTTATAAGAAAACATGTCGATATAAAATAGAAAATATGTAATACTTTTATATATATCAGATAATACTTTTATACTATTAAGATCCAAAATATAATATTTAATATGTATTAGGTAATATTTTTATGTATATCAGATAATAATTTTGTATTATTATATTTTAAAAATCGAATACTGATATTAGATATTTAGAAAAGTGAAATGAGTGGGAAAATAAAAAGATTTTGTTTCGGGGCTTATAATTTGAAATTATATAATATATAAATTTAATTGTTATATTTTAATATTTACGTATTAATTTTACATATTTACATGGGTGAAATGAGTGGGAAAATAAAAGGTTTCCATTGTTTAGAGGTATTTTGTTATTAGGCAAATACTGTTGTGCATTAGTTGCATGAATTTAAATTCATGCGATTGGGTCGATCCGATCTGAATCGCGTTATTTTGGTTTTTATTTATTTATGTGTTACCTTTATATTATACTAGTATAGACCCCGTGTGATGCACAAGTTTTTATCTAAAAAAATATTAATTTTGTAAAAGAATTGAATAAAATAATTACAAATAAATATAAATAATTACCAAATATTAGTATCATCTCATTTAATACTTGATTATAATATTAATTAATTAATATATATATTATAATTGTCTATACCTGTGTATGATACATGATTTTTCAAAATTAATAATTTTACAAAAATAATATAAATAGAAGAAAACATTTATACAATAACAAAAAGTGAAATTTTTATGATTATTTTAAATGATAAAAAATAATAAATAAACATAATTTAATTTTTAAAGAATGAATCGTTAAATAAGATTTTAATTAATAGAGTTGATTCACTAATTTCATTAATAAATATTTCATTTGATATTGATACATGTATCTAGAGATTTTAATTATCGATGATGATGATGATTATTATTATTATTATTATTATTATTATTATTATTATTATTATTATTTAAGAAATGAGGGGTTTTTGAAATAGATACAATTGTATCTTAATTAAGAGCTAAATTAATGTAATTAAATATTGAGAAATGAATGGTTAGAATTAATTTATTTTTAGGAGGGAAAAAATTAAACCACAATTTGATGTGTTATTTTTGGTTTCTCCTTTAGTATATATTAAAGATTAAATATTAGTATGACATTTATGTTATATTTGTATAACCTTTATATACAAATATCATAACATTTATGTAATTCTACTCCAAAAAACCCAATTTTCAGTGTATTTTTGGATCAACATACTTTTATGTGATATATCTATTATCTTTATATAATTCCTTTTTATACCTTTTAGTTATGTTATTCATACCTTTAGTTATATATTCATACCTTTTAGTTATATTAGTTGCACATTTATATATTACATACAGGTATAACTATGTTAATATAAAAATATAAGCAATTTCACATAAATGTATGGGTAATATCATATAAGGGGAAAATTCATTTTTAGTCCATTTAAAACGCTACTGTCCGATTTTAGTCCACTATGAATTTTTTTTTCAATTTTAGTCCACTTAATCAAAAAATCGTCACTATTTGGTCCTTTTCTCTCAATTTTAGTCCATTTTCCGGCGATTGTATCACAATCGCCCCCAATTCTCACTGGATGACACGCTGAGAGAGAGAAGAGAGATAAGCGAATTGTTATCCATTGATTTCCGGTGATCAGCACGGCCGATCGGCGATCCGAGCCCGGATTCGTGACGAGCTCGGCGAGGACTTCGATTTGGGTATAAGATCGGCTCCGATCGGTGGCTGGATGAATAGATTGGAGGAGAGAGAAAATGGGGGAGGAGAGAGAAATAGCGAACTGTTATCGGCCGATTGCCGATGATCGGCACGGCCGATCGGTGATCCGAGCCTGGATTCATGACGGGCTCGGTGAGGGCTTCGATTTGGGTATAAGATCGGCTTTGATCGGTGGCCGGATGAAGAGATTTGAGGAGAGAGAAAATGGGGGAGAGGTGAGAGAAAGAGCGAACTGTTATCGGTCGATTGCCGGCGATCGGCACGTTCGATCGGTGATCCGAGCCCGGAATCATGATGGGCTCGGCGAGGGCTTCGATTTGGGTATAAGATCGGCTCCAATTAGTGGCCGGATGAAGAGATTGGAGGAGAGAGAAAATGGGGGAGGAGAGAGAAAGAGCGAACTGTTATCGGCCGATTGCCGGCGATCGGCATGGCCGATCGGCGATCCGAGCCCGGAATCATGACGAGCTCAGCGAGGGCTTCGATTTGGGTATAAGATCGGCTCCGATCGGTGGCTGGATGAACAAATTGGAGGAGAGAGAAAATGAGGGAGATTGGAGGAGAGATTGGAGGAGAGATTGTAATACAATCGCCGGAAAATGGACTAAAATTGAGAGAAAAGGACCAAATAGTGACGATTTTTTGATTAAGTGGACTAAAATTGAAAAAAATTTTCATAGTGGACTAAAATCGGACAGTAGCGTTTTAAATGGACTAAAAATGAATTTTCCCATATCATATAAAAGTATATATGTACAAATTGTGTTGAATTTTTTTTTTTTTAAGTTAAAGTATTACATAAAAGTAAGGATATTTGTACATAAATGTCATACTAATATATTATAAATGGAACAACACAAATGTCATACTAATATAACATAAATATCACATTAATATAATATAAATGTAAAACATAAATAAATAAATAAAGTGCACGGATCCAGGTCAGGTCAATCCAGTTACATGGATCTATATCCATGTGACTGATGCACATGAGACTAACTCTTATTTTTATATATATGTAGATAACGGAAATGATAAAATATTAAATAAAAATTAAATACTAATATTACATATTTAAAAAGATGGATTGTGCGGAAAATGAAAGGCTTCTATCTTTGTGGTGTATCTTGTTATATATAATAGAAAAACACTTGATACATTTCACGATTTGTCATATAATTTACTGAAATTATATAGTAATATATATATATATATATATATACACATATATATAGGTATATAATTAGTTATTGTATTGTAACAATTAAATACCGGTATCGTGTGTTTCAAAATGTGAAAATAAGTATGAAAATTATGATTTATAAATATCTCCAATATTGTGCTAAAAATATCCGAATTTGATGTTTTTCTGCTCTAGTAATGATGTAAAATGTTGCATCACATTTTCTCAACTTGGATCTCTACACAAGGCTAACACAGGATCAAAATGTGCAGTGTTCTCCTTATCTTTTATTTTTTATTTTTTTTAATCCATTTCATTTTTTAATAATAATATATGATTAAAAAAATATTGTTAGTTAAGTTTTATAAATAATTTTTTTTTTTTGTAAATGTGTTATTGAATTATTCAAATTAAAGTAAATTAAATTTTAATTTTTTTAAATGCAGAGGGGGTTGGTAAACTGTATAGGATTTACGATATGATTGGTATAATGAAATGGAATTAGGTGAGAATGAAATGAACTTAAGAATTAAATGGTGATGAGAAATGAATGATATAAAAATACTGATTTCTATGATTGGTATCACTAAAGAATAAGAAATGAATGAAATAATCATTATGATTATATTTTATGATTGATAACTAATAAAATGTATAAATATTAAATCAATCTTTATTTGATCAAATTACTTTCAACTATAATTTTATTTAATATTCATATTCAATATATCATTCAAATTTAAATTATTTGACATATTTAAATTTAAAAGTAATTCTTCTTATAGAAAATTAATCATTGTACTAATATTAAAGTATGCTATATTTATATATTTTATTTATATATTTATTATTAATTTACTATTTTTGTATTATTTGCATTTCTTAAAGTAGTTAAATAATAATATATTTATCATATTTTTTATTAATTATTTTATATCTTTTTATATTAATAAAATTATAATATCTTATTTTATATTTAAAAAAAATTTAGCTACAATTTTTTTATAACCAATTATCTATATTAATATTCATTTATTTAATTTTTATCTATTTACAAATATATATATATATAGATAAATTTTATATCAAAACTAAAAATTTTGTATTATTAAAATTATATTCATATTATCTTTATGTTTTTAATGATTTTTTATATTTATTAATTATTTTTTTATACTATATATGTATCTAATATTTTTTTTTCTATTTTTATATTTTTATTATATATTTTAATTAAATTATTAATTAATATTTATATTTTTTATAAATAATTTAATTATTTTCATAATTTTATATAATAATTTAACTTTAGGAAGTTAACTTGTGCAAAAATAAAATAAATAATGATAATTATCAAAATTAATTAAAAAAATTCATTTCCTGGGAATACATATTACCATAGGTGTAGTATGTACTTAAAGAATAATATACAGTTAAATTACTATAACGAAAAAATTAAATTATTATGCATAAAGATTATATTATTACAATAAAAAGGTTTTGGAAGGTATTATAGATATTTCATACACTGCAAAAGGTTATGCGAACATAACCAAAAAATTAAGTTTGACAAACTAAAAAGTTAGACCAATATAACTGCGGAACTAGAATTTTGGCTAGGATTTAAACATGTGAAATGCACCATCGGATTGGATCGATCCAGTTGTACGGATTTATTGGGCTAGAATTTAAACACGTGAAATGTACAATCGGATAGGTCGATCAAGTTGCATGGATTTAGGATCCATACATCTGGAGTACAAAAATAATTGTGTTAGAACTATTATATAGCTAAAAATATTTGTGAGTGTCAATTATCTCATTAAATATAATTAAACAAAATATTGTCAGTTAACTTTTATAACTAAAACTATTTGTCAGTGTGTTATTTAATTATTCAAGTTAAAGTAAAAGGTGAGGATATAAACACCACCAAATCTTATTAATGCACCCACCAAAATATTTAGACAAAAATAATCTTTTATAAACCTATTAAAATATCCTTATACATAAATATTACTTCCTCCGTTCCAGCTTAACTTGCATACTTGTCATTTCTGTTTGTCCCAACTTAACTTGTCAGCCCATAAATGACAATTTTTTTTTTTACATTAATATCCTTATATTTCAACATTATTACAAAAATGTCATCCAAAAGTGCATAGAATTTGATTTGATGTGCATATTATTACAAAAATATCATCCAGAAGTGCATATCCACTTGAGTCAACTGCATTTTCTTAACCTCCGTGCCCGGTCAAAGTAGACAAATTAAGCCGTGACGGAGGTAGTAATATTTAATATCATTATTTTTTATTTTGGACCATTTTGAAAATAAGTGGGGAAAAAGTAAAATTTTTCAGAAAATAAATAATTATAAAATGATTCAAAACTTAATCTAATTCTCATTTTCTCCCATAAATCTCTAAATTCTAACATCAAACTATTGTCGATACTCCAACTATCGATACTCTACCATTCCAATAGAAGATAAATGGGTTTGACAGGCTCCTCCACATCAATTCATATGCTCATCCACTCCACCGCGTTTTAAAATTAAATGAAATTTTGGAAATATTTACTTATTGGTCATCTTAATTTTAATGAGTTAGAAGGGGTGGAAGGTAGAAAATAAAGATTAGAAAAACTAGGGTGATCCATATTCAAATTTTTGTCATCACAATCTACACTTTTATAAAAGGTGTGATATCATTGAGCTACAAAATTCGTGGTTAATTTTAATAATAAATAACATCATATTTTGAAAAACAAAATTTCATCATGTTTTGATACATATGGCTTCTGTCGTTTCTGCTGCAACTATTTCTCCGTGATTCGTGTTGAACACAACTATCGAAAATAGACTGTAGATTGAAACACGAATGACTCACATATACACACACAATCGAAGATTGATAGAAGAATGTAAACTAAAAAAAGGGGAGAATGCAAGCTACAATCATGTAAAAAGATAAGAAATAGAAAATTGATTTTGTTTTTAGTAAGTCTTTTGTAAGAATGTCTCACGGATTTTTATTGCATTGTATGAGACGGATCAACCCACAATCCAATCACCCACAACTCAAACCCTACAATTCACATGTTGTTTATGAGTGATGGGCTTCATCTCACGGTAACCATCCGTGAAGTCGTCTCATATGAGTTTTTATATTTTGTTTTCAATATAAAAGAATAAAATAGGTAATTAATGGGGTGTATTAAGTAAAAAGAAAAGTGTGTGTGTGTATATATATATATATATATATATATATATATATATATTACCTATATAAGTGTGGATGTTTCTTATAAATTATGGAATGTTGAATATATCCGTATTAAAGACTATTATTTAAGGTTATAATAGTAATTTAAGTTTTCATATTTAAATAATTTTAAATTAGAATCCTAGCTAATTCAAAATCTTATAGAATCCTATTATAATTAAAATTCTAATATAAAAGTGTTATATATAAGGTATTTGTATTACTATTTTTTTCCTGAATTTTAATTGATCTCCAAGTGCAACGCACATCATCTAAAACTCGTATATATATTTATGTTGGTAAATAGCACTCAATAATGGGCAATAAACCTGTCGAACAGAAACAAAAACGAACAAACAAAAATACAGCAAGTTGAGTCGAGTAAAGATCATCTTTCCTTAAGACGAGATACGCCCAGGATAGTGCTCACTGGTCCGTACATATTGTCTCCAAAAGATATAACGACTTCGTCTCTAGAGAAGTAGCACCACAATCTGAAGAGCTCCGACGAACTTCTAGTGCTTAAGAATTGAGTTGATGCAAGGATGGAAAACTATGCAAGAATTTTCAGTTTCATCTATATAAAAGATGCGTGATGACCCCTATATATAAGTCTCCAACATGAGGTTACACCTGAAATTGATGGGAAATTATTGCCAAAAAACGGGTCTTTTAATGCAAGTTAATGGCTTGTTCAAAAATAAGAAACGGTCAAAAAACGCTCACGATGCACACGTTATTACACCCGCTGCATTCTGGGGGCGGGCGCGCAGCAAGCTCACGTTACTGCACCCGTTACAGTAACTCGTCATGTTCGCATAGCAACCCGTCCTCGTTCCCATTGCTACTGCACCCGTAGCATTCTGGGCATGGGTGCACAACAAACTCACGTTACTGCACCCATTGCAGTGACTCGTCGTGGCCGCGTACTCATGTTATTTCACCCGTTGCAGTAACCCGTCATGGCCGCATAGCAACCCGTCCCCGTTTCCGTTGCTACTGCACCCACTGCATTCTGGGTGTGGGCGCATAACAAGCTCACGTTACTGCACCCATTGTAGTGACTCGTCGTGGCCGCGTACTCACGTTACTGCACCCGTTGCAGTAACCCATCATGGCCGCATAGAAACCTGTCCCTGTTCCCGTTGCTACTGCACCCGTTGCATTCTGGGCATGGGCGTACAACAAGCTCATGTTACTGCACCAATTGCAGTGACCCATCGTGGTCACGTAGCAATCCGCCCCTATTCTCATTGCTGCAACTTTTACCCAAAAAGATAAATTCAGATCGGATAAAACCCGAGCCCCATCCGCCCAAGTCCAGCCCAATGTCCATGGTCGAGGTCGGATCGGGTCCGGGCTGGGCCAAGCCGAGCACGTGTGTGTTGCACAAGTATACTACTCAAATATTATACTAAATATTAAGCCTTTTCTCATGGCTTAACTTATAATTGCATTTTCAAGATCCATTTTCTATGTGAAATAGTTAAGCACTCCTTCCACACTTAAGACCTTTCATTCCCATTTCAAGTGGCCAACTTTGATACTTAATTTCTCTAACCAAAAATTGATTTTAAGCGATTCAAAAGACCTCGATTATCTACTCCAAACATATATTAATATTTTAGCATCCAATCTTTAAAAGATTAACTCTTAACCACTTAACAATTGGTCAAAATAGTATCACCCATCACTTTTAACATCAATTTTTCAATAATATCTTTATATATATATATATATATATATATATATATATATATATATATATATATAAGAAGGACCAAGAATGCCATGTGGCATTCATACAAAGCTTGGACATTTATTTCTCTTATTAAATGTTATTTTTAAAGATAATCTATTATTATATATGTAAGTTTTTTTTAATTATAAATATATATTATTCATACAAAGCTTGAACATTTATTTCTCTTATTAAATGTTATTTTTAAAGATAATCTATTATTATATATGTAAGTATTTTTTTATTATAAATATATATTATTGAAAGAATATACTTTTAATAATTAGATCATGTTTTTTAATAATCACAATATTATTTGAAAAATATCATGTATAAAATTTAAAAAATATCATGTAAAAATAAATGCTACTATTTATATTTTAAAATCTAATTTAAATTTATAAGACATTCTCAAATTTTGCACATAATTATTAAATTTTCTTATTAAGTGTTTTTTTTTTTGCCACTACTATTATTATATATATATATATATAAGCATTTTTCTTTATTAGGAATATATAGTATTGAAGGAATATACTTTTAACAATTATAATTATCATTTTTAATAACCATAATATTATCTAAAAAATATCATCTGTAAAACTTTAAAAATATCATGTATAAATAAATTCTATTATTTATATATTGGTTTACATATATACTTTATAAATATACTTTTTAAATTTTATACATGATATTTTTATTTACATATATACTTTTAAATTTAAATCTTACATAATAATTTTTTTTTATTATATACTTTTAATATTTTAATATACTAAAGTTTTATATGATCGACTCATATGTTGTAAACAAGTCAATTAATATTTAGATATGAAATCTACATTTAGTAACAAGAGTCATGCCAAAAGAATTAATGTGATTTGATAATTGATGCCAAATTGCAGTTACACTTATATTTTGCAAATCTATGATCATGCAATCATGCAAAAACTATAATCATGCAAATGTCGGTTATTTTTACCTATGCCTTATTTGAGAACTTCAATTTTATTTGTCATTATAGATCTCAACCTCTAACTATTATATTCTTGCATGCTTGCTTCTGTATTTCGTACAGTACCCCAACCCTTCTCAATTTTTGAATTGTATATTTGATGCGATATTGCATTTTAAAATTCAACATTATAATTTTCTTTACATAATATTCTAACCTAATCATTTTTATGCATTTTAAGTGGACATGGAATACCTTGCAATTGCTGACATTGATCCATCCAAGGAGACATGTGTAATAAGAGTTCGAGTTATCAGATCATGGTTTATACGTCAAAAGAAATTATCAACCGGAAAATAGCCTCATGGGGATGGTTTTGATGGATGATAAGGTAATTTAAGAACACATCATATTATTACATAAAATTGGTATATATATTCTTCAATGATGAGTTTTTTTATGTTTTTTTAAAATCTTATAATATGCTTACAATTCAAATTTATTTAATTCTAACATTTTTTTCTCTCATAATTCATTTTCAGTTTACAAGGATCCAGGCTACTATTGCACGTAGTCAAATTAGTAGATGCAAAAACATGCTAAAAGAGGGAGTAATTTGTTCGTTAAAAAACATTCAAATAGGTCAAAATCAGGGAACTGTTCGGGTTACAAAACATGCATATATCGATTGAGCATCCATAAATTACAATCAAACTTTGTCCTAAAGTTCCAATCCCTATGTATGGCTTTGAATTTACTGCCTTCGAAGAAATTATCCCATGTCCTGATTTAGAAACCCGTTTAGTAGGTATGAATCTTTATTGTTTTTTTTTCAATTTATGTTATTTAAATTCACTTTTAATTAAAAATGTTTGATTGATGATTCTTAGATGTCATTGGCAAGGTCTTTCCAAAAAGTGTTATTGAAGAGATCTTGAAGAAGGATAATGAAATGGTTGTACAAATCCCTGAAGATATACTAATACAACATGATGATGATCCAATTTCAGCTATTGTTGATAATACATATCCTTCATTAATTGACAACTATTTGACTCTGAATTTCCTTGAGGAAAGAGTTATTCTTGCACCTACTCATAGTGTTGTGCAAGCGGTGAATGATTACATGTTATCCTTGCTTCCTGGAGAGGAAAAATAGTTCTTGAGTTCTGATAGCATTTGCAAAATATATGAAAACAATAATGCTAATAAGCAAATTTTCTCTACGGATTTTCTAAATAGCATTCGATTTTCTGGAATCCAAAATCACAAGTTGCGTTTGAAGATTGGTGTGCCAGTTATGTTACTTCGAAATATAGATCAATCTTCAGGATTATGCAATGGTATGAGATTGGTGATTACACAGATTGGAAATCATATTATCGAGGTCAAGATTCTATCAGGAAAAAACATCGGAAATAAGGTGTATATACCACTATTAAAAGGGGTGTATATTGTAGAGGGGATGTACTAATGAGGAAAGGGTGTTGGAGCATCTTCCCCCCACTCTCCAAATCCCATTTTTTACACCTAATTTTTGTGTTTTTAACCTTCCAAACTAAATAACCAAATCACCATTATACCTAAAATTATGGTGATTTGAATTTAATCTCCCATGTTGGTCAAACCCTATATCACCAAAATCTCAAATCCTATATTTCACCATATTTTTTGGTGAAGGAATTTTAATCTCCCACCTTACCACCATTTTAACATAACTAGAGTAATGCTTGTGCGATGCATGAGATTGATATGATATATATATTTTTTAATTTGAAGTGAAGGTGAGTTCAATATATGATTTTGTACTTATTCATTATTGTTTAGATTTTAATTATATAATGTCTATTGATCATGTTGATTATTTCATTTGCTATAAATTTATTTGATATTGTTTGCACTCATCCTAAAAATAGTATTTTGTTATTGATTCTTCATTAATAGAATTACTTTGTTTCTACAAGTTTGATTCAATAAATATTCAGTGAGATTTATGGATATGTGATTGAAATTGAAATTGTCATTATCGATTAATTTTTCCCTTTTGGTTGTAGTTCAATTATAGATATATGTAGAGATTTTGAATGAATATTTATGCACGGGATTGATATGATATATATATATATATATTTATTTATTTGAAGTGAAGGTGAGTTCAATATATGATTTTGTACTTATTTATTATTGTTTAGATTTTAATTATATAATGTCTATTGATCATGTTGATTATTTCATTTGCTATATATTTATTTGATATTGTTTGCACTCATCCTAAAAATAGTATTTTGTTATTGATTCTTCATTAATAGAATTACTTTGTTTCTACAAGCTTGATTCAATAAATATTCAGTGAGATTTATGGATATGTAATTGAAATTGTCATTGGTGATTAATTTGTTCCTTTTGGTTGTAGTTTAATTATAGATATATGTAGAGATTTTGAATGAATATTTTTTATGTTTTGATCCAACTTGAAATGTATAGATAAGTACACATTGCTCTTAAAGTCCAATATATAGAGAATGAAAAATTTGGATAGTAAAAAGATGGAATCAAAACCAAATTGCAATATGAAACTTTACCATTTTCTTCCGTTCTTGCAGTTCAGTTCTCTTAAATGTTGGATTAAATGCTAGAAAGGTATGAGAGATGGAAAGGTAGGAGAGAGATTAGAAAAAAAAACATATTTTGCATAAAAAGCTTGGAGAGGTTGATGTGACATTTTTGGAGGGTGCCACTTATTTGCACCAAGAGAGAGCAAACAATCCTTTTATATATATGATTTTCACCAAATCTTATTTTTCCTATCAAATATAGGATTTGGTGTAATTACCACCATTTTTTAATTAGCATATAAAATGATTGTATTAACTAATTTCATGTGATTACCAACTTGTTAAAATATTTTTTTTGAGAATTCATTAATGTTGGTTAATGAATTCATTTTTTAATACATAAATACATTTTTTTATTAATAATAAATAAATAAATATTAGAGGAGCGGCTTGATTTTGGAAGAAGCAAGACTTATACGAAGTCATGTTTGCATGCATTATTATGCACAATATGATAGTCGAGGAAGAACGTAGTGGATATCAAAACGCCAACCTTGACTATGATAGTTCACCCACTGTCCCGTTTGCTGAGTTTTTAAGAGATTTTAATAATACAAATTATGTTAGTTTTCCTGGTTGACATCGAAATCTGATAAATTAAGGAGAGCATAATGAACTAAGAAGAAGATTGGAAGCACATTTATGGGACAAACGTGGTCAAATCGATGATGTTGAAGATGATGACGATGGTGAATGAGATTTTTTAAGATTTTAGATTAATATATGTTGTAACGTTATTTATTTAAGTTCATTTTCTTTCATGTTGTAATGTTATCATGTTGTAATGTTTTTATTATATGTATTATAATTTAAGTTGATTTTCTTTCATATAAAATAGTTTTTTTGAAATTTATCATTGTTGAAATTATATAGTTAAAATGATTATTTAAAATTAGATCTATAATCATTTGGAAATAAAATAGACCAAAATTATGATTAACATTAAATGCATAATTTTGTGATATATTTGGTGAAATACCATGAGAGACCAAACCAAATTATATTCTTATAAATGGTGAAATATGGTGAAATGATGTAATATTAATATTTTATTATTTGGTGGAAAATTTGATGAAATAGGTGGGAGATCAAATACACTATTTTTTCATCAAAAATAGTGAAATAAGAAAATTGTGTGCTAATAATGACAGATAAATCTATTTTTTCACCACAAAAAATAGAATTTTGCGAAAAAATGATGTCAACGGTGGAAGATGTTCTTAGTAGCCGCACCCTAATAGTTGGCAGATT
The DNA here is from genome assembly GCA_946896805.1 of Scutellaria galericulata. Classification (NCBI taxonomy): domain Eukaryota; kingdom Viridiplantae; phylum Streptophyta; class Magnoliopsida; order Lamiales; family Lamiaceae; genus Scutellaria; species Scutellaria galericulata. The sequence goes on from OX335794.1 coordinate 15,267,462, forward strand.
TCTTAGCAAAAACCCTCTAACCGCCAACGCGTGATTCAAATATTTAAAATGGTTAGAGAATCCTGACTGTCATCTATCAACGTAACAGACGAATCAACATCAGTCGTTTCGTGATGAATATGCATGTTTCTTCCCTTTCATTGGTCTGTGAACGGCTCCGTCATAACCAACATCCTCCGGAACTGTAACCAACGGTACATGAACAGCTTCGAGCAGAAATCAGAAAATCACTGGGAATATCAATGGAGAAAAGGCTCCGGTCGTCTCTGCAAACCTCCGCCGAGGAATTCCTCTCCTCCGCCTCCAAATTACCGTTAAAATCCTCCAAATCCGCCATTAAAAGCTTAATTAACTCCTTAATTAAACCCTCATCTGATCTAACCTCCACCCTCCCTCCCTCTCTTCACAACTCAATTTCACACTCCATATTTAAATTCAAAAACCTCTCGGACTCGACCTTCACGGCGTCGCCGATAACGCCTCCTTCAAAGCGAGTTCGTAGATCCGGTAGACACAAGAAAGACGAAGCTGTATCTCCCACCCGAGGTCGAGAAAATGAGAAACAGTCTATCGCCGAAAAAATCCAGGTTTTTGCCTACATTTTGCGCCTCTGCGTATTCCATCCGGGTAATGTATTCTCCGTTTCTGATTTGTTGCCGTCTGTACAAGAGTTACATGATAACCTAATTCTGTTTGAGTCCGACTCCATTTTGCTGTCGGAGATTGCTAATTTATGTGAAGAGTGGTGGAAGAGGGATTTAGTAGGGAAAGATACCCTAATTTCTCAGTCGTTGCCCGTTATTTTGTCTCGCTCTTTGACTTTGAAGAAGAAAGTTGATGTTCACAGAGTTTATACTCTTCGAGATGCTTTCGGGTTGTTTGATTTTGAGGATGAGAGTATAGAGGACTTGAAGAGTTTGTTGATTCGTTGTGTGATTTCACCTTTGTATTTGAAGTCAGAGGAGGGAAGGAAATTTCTTGCTTTCCTGTTTGGTCTTAGTGTGCAGCTCACGAAGGAATTGTGTGCAATGATAAAATCGCAGATCCCATTTGGGCGTAAATCGATGTTGGAGGCGTATGGTGAAATTATCTTTAGAGCATGGAAGGCTGTGGAGGGTGAGTGTATGTATGAGATTGAGAATGGGTTTTTACAAGGGTTGGTTGAGGGTGCTATATATGCCAGCTTGCGGGAATTAGCAGCATCAATAAGAAGGATTTTATGTAGTTTTGTTCAGCAGAGAACGACAGAGGGAGTAGAAAAATTGATTTTTCATCTGGCAGAGCCAGTGATTTTTCGGTCGCTTCAGGTACAATAGTTAGTTTTATGATGACAGAATTTGAATATAGTAATGTTCATAGAAAGAAATCTCTAGATTTTTTTATGAGCTGTGGCATGTCACTCTGCTGTCCTTATGGCTCTTTAGTTTCCTTGAAAGCCTATGCAGCTGTTCAGCTCCCTAATCTGTGGTTTACGAAATCAACACATAGCTAGAAGCTTAGAAGCTGTCAACATCTCTTATGTCCTCATTATTTAATAGCTGAAGGAACATGTAAAGTAGGTGTGGGTTGAGTGTTACTAGTATAGTCGTGTTTACAGAAAAACCAGGCTTGACTCACTGTGGGAATTATTCAATCTTAGAATGATAATTTGGTTAAACACTCCACTCTTAGTGTGAATGTCTATTTGTATACTCAAGTTCTGTTTGGACCTTTCTTGTTCATCTTCTTATCTTATATTCTTATGCATGTCATTACTTGCAAGATGTAAACAGAATTATTATACACTAGTCGTGAACAACAGGTTTGCCTTTAAGGATGCATATTAGACTAAACTGCTAAATAAATTTAAATAATCATAGTGAGCATGCTCACTTCTTGAACTCAATTGTAAGTAATATACTATGAAATTCCACCCAATTGAATACATACTGGACATTTCAAACCATGAAGTGGGATCAATGCTGGAGCAATAAGCAAGAAGTTTATTTATGCATTAATTGAAGTTTTGTGTCATTTGTTTCTTTAATTTATCTTTATGTATTAATGAAAGGGCTTTCTCCCAATAGTTCAGTTGAAAACGAAAAAGTAATAACAATCACTAACGAGGAGCTGATATTGACTTTATAAATTGATAGTTATTGTTTCTTCTGCAGGTTGCAAACTCAAACGTTCGCCAAAATGCATTGCACTTACTTCTGGACCTGTTTCCTTTAGAAGATCCTGATGCCACTAAGGAGGCTAAAGATATGCTGCTAGAAAAGCAATTCTTTCTGCTGGAGAAATTACTCTTGGATGAATGCCCAGATGTGAGAGTTGTAGCAGTAGAAGGAAGCTGTCGAACTCTTCACCTCTTTTGGGAAATTATTCCTTCATCAATCATTACAAAGGTTATTACTAGAATTTTTGATGAAATGATTCATGATGTTAACACAGAGGTCAGACTCTCCACAGTGCATGGTGTTATATATTTGCTTGGGAATCCTCAATCTCATGAGGTTCTTAAAGTGCTTTTACCTAGATTAGGCAATCTGATTATGGATTCGGCATCAGTTGTACGTGCTGCAGTTGCTGATCTCCTACTCCTCTTGAACGAGATCCGAAATTTCCATTTCCATAAGGTAATCAGAACCTACACATTGAATTATGTCATTTGTCCTTATGATCTTGCTCTTTATACTAGTTGTATGTTTTCCTCCTTCAGATAGTACGTGTAGATGTATTGTTTTCTGCGCTAGCTGATGACCAACCAACTATTGCAAGGAAAATCACAAAACTTCTCATACCATCTTACTTCCCATCAAAAGTGACGGACGAAGAAGCATGTAAACGCTTGATCACTCTTATTAAAAGGTCTCCTACAGCTGGAGCAAGATTTTGTGAGTTTGCAGCATCAGAAGGAGCATCTCTCAGATCTCTTATGAGACTTTTCAAAATAATTATTGGTTTGACTGTATCTTCTGTTAAGATTGATGAAGGGCAGATTGAGGGCTTACTTGTTGCTGCTTCTCACGTTTGTACTGATCTTGCAAAGGATGCTTCTTTCCTGGCAGCTCTCAAGGAGGAGTTGTCTGCTGAAAAGCTGAAGACCCTTTTTGCAGTTGCTTCCTCTACACGTGCTCAATCTTCTGTTTGCAACATTATTTCAACTACGGCTCTGAATTCTGCAGGTGACCTTTTTGAAGATTGCATGAGCTTGATCACTAGTTGCAGTGGTTTATCAGATAACACTGAAAAGCAAGCTGAAGTTAGGTCTGCTCACAAGATGATCTTATCATGTGGTTGGTTTGATGACATGTTTAAAGTTCTGGTTGGGTTTCTGCAAAGAGCTGCCTATGGATGTCATGCAAAATTTGGTGTAGAATTAGGAAAACTAAATGTAAAGTCAGCAACAAGAACAAAGACTAGATCTTCCATGAAAATATCAACAAAGTCAAAACATAGAAAAGGGAAAAAACCATCTGACACTGGAGAAAATAGATTTTTGGAAGATTATGAATTAGCCGTTGGGGTTGCATGGCAAATAAAGGACTTGCTTCTGTCTGAGAATACAAGGGAAGCTATTTTAGGTTCTGGAATCTTAGAATGTGCATACTTAGCATTGAAGGTCATTTGTGAAGTTAGTATTCAGTATTACCTGCAGTGTGATTATCTGAACGCATGTCCTGTTTCTGCATACACAACTCTGACACTGCACATGTCTCTTCAACACATCAACACAGATAGAACAAGTGACTCTATACAGGCAAGTGATATTCCCATCCGTTTCTGACTGATATGATTCTAGATGAATAATGTGGTTTTACTTTTTTTACATGTTACATATTCACTTCCGCTGTGAAACAACCTTATAGAATTGCACTTTTTTGTGTGCTTGAAATAGCTTCATATTAATCAACCTACAACTGTTTAAGTTGCCTTTCTCAATTTAATTTGGAGGGTTGAACCCACATTCTGTAAACTAGTTTCATTCTTTATGAAATACTGTGGGGCTTTTGCTTCAACTGCCATGTATAACTGCTGCTATAAAGAGACCAAATAATTAGTAAACACATAGGCACACAGCACAGAGACCTGAACTAACTAGTAATTACAGGCGGCTTGTTTTTTGGTGATTGGAGTCATTGGATCATTAGAAGCCAAAAATAAATGTGAACAAGAAAGATGATGAAGCTATGTGGCACCATTTTGCATAGTTTCTAAGAGCATTTTCCACTAGTTATTTGGGATATGGGGAATTTGGAGAAATAATGCAATTGGAAACAGGGAATTTACAGATACTTGTATTGAGTATCTTATACTTGTGGATCTGTTTTATGCATCTCCAAACGAGAAGGAGCGGCAGTAGAAGATAATTTTCCATAAAGGTGGATAATAATATAATCCAGTGGCCTCGCTATTAGCTTTGTCCAGCAGGGAGAAAATAACTCTAATCCTTCAATATCAAATATCAGCCATTGTAGTACATCTCCAAAATTATGCATTTAGACATCAATAATTATGTTCTAGGCAGGATGGGTAGAACATAATTGTCTTCATAAATAATTTTTACATAGGTTCTTGAGAGGGAACCATAGCAAATTTCTTTGAGGTGTCTTGACATGCAGCCAGGATAGAGCACTACAATCAGATGGAAATATGTGTTAGTTCATTGCCAGGTTTTGCACTGAATCTTGTGTTGCTAATTTTGTCCATCTGTTAACAGGAAACTATCTCAGTTTCAACATTGGATCATCTGCTATGCTGTGCAGATAACCTATTTAAAGCAAACAATGGCAAAAATCCTGGAAAGTTACACTCAGAATCCCCAAATGCAAGCATGGTGCCACCTGGATCCAGCACAGATACTGGAGAATGTCAAACTGGTATGTCGTTGATTAACAGAAACTTCAGATTTATGCTGTCCTTAGTTGACTGCTGTTCATGCAAATACTATTATTCAAATTATTACCTTTTATTTTTTTAATGGTGGTATGTGATCCAGCTTGACAATTTGATTGTTTGTAATACGAAGGCCATTCAACTAAGACAATTTGATGTATATTGCTAAGATTAGTCTATCTCTGAGCAATCTGCATATTTTGTAAATGTACTGCATTGTTTTTTAATAGCTTCCTTTCTTTCCATGATCTCTGTCACAGAATATCATCTTTGTTAACTGTTGATATTATTGCACAGATATGAGTTTGACTAAACAAGCAAGGATACTGAATATGGTGAAGGCATTAACTTCAGTTCTGAAGTTCATTGCCGATGCAACTGCAATGGATCTTGCTCCTCACAATCAAGAAAAATGCTTGAACTTCACAACAGGGAATTTGAGATTCATCATTACAAAGTTAAGGGAACTGGCAATTGCTCAGTTGGAGTTCACTGAAGAAAACCTAAAAGATTTAATTATTTGTTTGAAAAGCTCATTTACATATGGAGCCAAGTTACTCAATACAGTGCTTAAGACTTGTGAAGTTGCATTACCTCAAACAGAAGCTTACAATCTTGTCAATGAACTGTTCGATCTCATTGTTTCAGTGGAAAAGCTTCTGGGGTATGGATGTGCTGCTCGTCTTATCAGAGCTGTTCAGCCATGGATTCCTGATCTGATTTTAGCTTTAGGATCCTACTGCTTGCTGAAACAGACCGGGGATGAGGGATTCTCTTCTGATTCATCTGAGAATGCCACATTCCATCTCCCCTCATGGTTTTGCATTTTAGCTAGGATTGAGCTTTGTGAACTTAGAGATATAGGCTCTGATGAGGAGATAGAGAAAGTTCAGGATACAAAGGATTTCTCCGCATTTAATAAACTTGTACATACTATGTTAAAGCTGCTGAATGGGAATACTAAAGCACTAGATGCTGTGGGAGTTGCTTTCTTAACAGGTTCACTAAATGCATTAAGAAGCAAGAATTTCAATGTTGTATTGGGTCTTCTGCGTTTTGTCTGTGTAAAATTAGTTAGGGTAGAAGATACAGATTGGAAAGAACTCAAGTGGATGTTGGCATCTCTTGAAAAGATATACTCCGAAGTGATCATAGAAGCTGAAGAGGAAGGAAATAGTGAGGAAGATAGAGAAAAGTTACTAAGTATGAAGGCATTGCTTGAACCTATCTGGGCATCTTTTATTTATGATGAAAGGAGGCATTCAATGGAGCATGAATAACAATGCACTTCATTGGAAGAAATGTCTTCGAACTCAAGATACTTGTGAGTCTCTCAATCAAGTGGCTGCTTATTTGCTTTTTGATGCTATGTTCATAAATTTCTGAAGCAATGTCATTCCTTTCAATGATGCTATGTTCATAAATTTCTGAAGCAATGGCATTCCTTTCAATGATGATCATAGTAATCTAAATTGTTTCACTATTTTACTTGTCTATTTATCGATTTTCAGCCCCACCTGAGAGCATCGATCTTCTTCATATTCAATGCATCAGGCACGCACACTGAAATCGTAACATATGAGCTCTATAGAAATTTTGAAAAGGCTGTTCTATAATTGTATCATGATGATCTGATATTGTTCTGTACAGTGTGAATTTCACATCTAAGCAAATTCTGTTAATCCTATCTGTACTAAAATGGTGCACATTCTAAACATTTCACCTTGTGCAAATTTAAATACAATTAATTAAATAAAGTAATGACTTGTCGATACATTTCTACCTATTTTTCCTGTTTCAAGCTAAGGCTGCTTTTGTCAAAAATCTTTATCTCCAGACTTGCATCTGCTCCCCTTGAAACTTGAAAGTCCTTAACACCAGAAATCTGGAATGAAATACCAAATCTGACTATGTTTTTTTATCCTTTGGTTTAGATGGCAACTTTCAGATATAGAACATGTTCAAGAATTGTATCTCAACATAGATTTAAGGTTCCACTGGGAAATGCGTTTTGAGAGCTACAGCAATCGGCATTCCTAAGAATCCAATGAAAATACTCATGAACCATTGCATGAACGTTAGAGGAGTTGTGCTTGCAAATGTCCCCAGGTATTCAATGATAATGATCTGGAAGAGAACAGTGGAGCCTAAAACTAACACGAAAACATAGTTATCCAGTATGCCATCCAGCACATCTGTCTTCTCCATTTCTCTTGAATTCACCTCATTGAAGAGCTGCAAAATGACCACAAGTTAGTAGAGTTCAGACCAAACTATGCTGCTGAGATTAACTAGGAAAGTTACCTGGCAAAAGACAAATGTATTGAAAATAATGGTGTTAAGGACTAAGTCAGGGTCAGGGAATCGATGAAGTAAGAAAAATGTCTTTCCGTGTGCCTGAAGGAACCATATGACTAGAAACTGATACAAAGATTGTCCTAAGATGTTTCTCCACATGACAACACTGATGAAGTTCCCTTTCCTCCCAACAGGAGATCTCTTCATTAGTTCGTCATTAGGAGGCTCCGTTGCTAGTGCAAGCGCGCCTAGTGTGTCCATTATCATGTTCACCCATAGAAGTTGCACTGCAGTTAGGGGAGCACTTCCTGTACAAATAATCATTGTTTCCTTTATAGATAGATAAACACTTTCATGAACGTTTGAAGATAATGGTATTATATGGTTTATTACCAGTTCTACAGGCTGAATAGAAGTTAACAGCCAATGCAACTACATTAACTGTCAACTGAAACTGCACAAACTTTTGAATGTTTATGTAGACTGATCGCCCCCACTTGGCTACTGTCACAATTGTGGAGAAATTGTCGTCTAGAATTATGACATCTGCACTCTCTTTAGCCACCTGATTGATATCAAGAAACACGTGTAGTGGTAAAATAAACATCATGTACAATGTAGATCCAAGAAAAGAACACAATGGGACTTACCTCAGTTCCAGCAATGCCCATAGCAAGTCCAATATCTGCTTCATGAAGAGCTGGGGCATCATTGGTTCCATCACCAGTTACAGCCACAACTTCATTAAACGTAGTTCTCAAGTGCTTCACCAATGTATGCTTATCCATAGGAGAAGAACGGGCCATCACCTGATACAACAAAGGTAAAAGAAGTTCATTTTGATGATGATTTATTGACTATGGAAAGATTGTGTTGACATGTGAATATGTTAACCTGAATCTTGGGGATCAATTCCATCAATTCCTCCAAACTCTTCTCTCGAAAAACAGGACCTTCTATAGCTATACCATCATCAGTAAGTATCCCACATTCTCTAGCAATGGCTTTAGCAGTATTGATGTTGTCTCCAGTTACCATCCGTACAGTTATACCAGCTGAACGACAAAGAGCAACAGACTCGGGAACTCCAGGGCGAACAGGATCTTTGATCCCTATTATTCCTATACAAGTGTATCCTGTGGCTGGGATATCTTCATCAACAGAGAACCCCTTTTCAAGTTCCATGTAGGCAAGACACAGTGTCCTAAGAGCCTCGTTTGCAAACTCATCAATCGTTTCCTTTAACTGATTGATCGATCCTTCATCCAAAGGAACAACTTCTCCATCTGAGTTGACCATCTTATCACAAGCTGCCAGGATTATCTCTGAAGCCCCTTTGGTGTGAGCTCTTAGATCTCCTTCTGGCAGCTCCAAAACCACACTCATTCGCTTCTTCGTGGAGTTAAAGGGCTCGAGTTTCAGTACTTTATATGCCTGTCTTTCTGCTTGAAAATCCCCTCCAAGCAACAGACCAAACTCCAATATAGCTGTCTCAGTTGGTGTCCCAAGAATCTTGCGTTTCCCACGCTTGTTAACCACCACTTCTCCACCAGTGTTGTTGAAGATTGATTGTAGCAAGATTTTAACAACCGTTTCTGGGAGTTCAAAGCATATCTCAGAACCACTTGCTTCCTTGCTCAAATCTTTCACCTTCAAACAAATGCAGGATTTCACCACTGTCATACGGTTGGTTGTTAAAGTCCCCGTTTTATCACTGCATATGTTTGTGGCTGATCCCATTGTCTCACAGGCAGCAAGGTGACGAACGAGTGCTTTATCGTTCATCATCTTCTTCATAGCAAACGCAAGACTCAACGTGACAGCTAAAGGCAGCCCTTCTGGAACTGCTACAACCACAATTGTTACAGCTATTGCAAAGTACTCCAACAGTTCCAAAGCATCATCACCTGACCATTTTAAGGTTGTCCCTTCATGCCATTTATGAGACATCATTTTTTGAACTAAAACTGTGAAAGTCACCACTGCAAAGAAGAGCCCTATCTTCCCTATAATCGTTGCCACCCCCGTTTAGCTTAACTTGAAGTGGGGTTTCATCATCACCTCCTTCACTAAGTGTTGCCATTAGTTTCCCCCATTGAGTTCTCATCCCAACTGTTGTAACAAGCATCTTGCAAGACCCATCTTGGACCTTTGTTCCAGAGAGTAAGAAAGGGTTTTCGACACTGATCATAACCGGCTCACTCTCTCCAGTTAAACTGGACTCATCGATCAAAACAGAGAACCCTGAAAGAAAAAGGCCATCAGCTGGGACCTGATCGCCTATGGAAAGGTGCACGATATCACCAGGAAGTAGATGGTAGATAGACATCTTCTTTCTATAACCACCTCTCGTAACTTGAATTGAGACTTTCTTCTTCTCCTTATCCAAATCCCTGAACTGCAAAGACTGGCGATAATCACTCGTGGCTGTGACAAACACCACGAGCAAGATGCTAGCAACAATGCCAAGACCATCATGAGCCCCCTTAGGCCACCCTTCAGTTGCTATACCGACAATCAAAGAGATAAATGCACAAACACCAAGGATCATCAGAGTCATATCTTGAAGAGCTTCAAAGACAAACATCCAAAAGCTCTGAGGTTCACTTTCTTCAAACTTGTTCATTCCATATATGTCGCGTCTTCGTTGAAGAGACTCACTTTCACTAGAAATGCCATTAGAGGTGTCTGTGGCAAGCTTTTCTGCAATTCCAGACACCCCTCCATGAATCCTCAGTTTCTTTACATCATGACCTTCGACTATGGATTCTAATTCATCTGCACAAATCTGAAAACCAGCAGCTTTAACTTCTTCAGGAACAGTGTAATCACTTGGCTGCATTCCTGCATATGTTTTAGTCCAAGAAATCATTTCAAGGTTCAAAAAAAAAGGGTTAGCCAAAGCAATTTAATCTATCAAGAAATCTCACCTTGTATGAACTGAAACGCAGCTTTGGAAACAAGAACTGCGATTCTCAACTTCTCCTGAACACAAAACATTCAACAAATATCATTTTCAACCTCTAAGATCACATCACAGACTTGATCTATAATCTCCACCCAACTGTCATTGCAGATTTACGTTGTATAGTGAATGAAAAAGAAAAAAAGAAATGGAAACCTGATTAGTCTTTCGCATGGCAGCAGCCTCGCCACGCTTGGAGAGATTGGCAGTGAATCTGAAGCGGCGTTTGGGGTTCTTGACGACCCCACAGAGATCCCTCCACCGCTGCAACGTCTCCTCCGGTGAATGCTTGGCCTTCACGTCCCATTTGTCACTCAAGAAATTCTCCATTTTCTCCTCCTAAATGCAATCTTATTACACGTGATTGTGTTTGAATGTATCAAGAGTCCCCAGAGAGGGGGAGAAGAACTAGAAAGGTAATTGCATGAAAGTGGAAACAAGCTAGCATGCAAACACTTTCCTAACTGTAATAACGGATTATTAATTAACAGAACTACGCTTTTTCTGCTGCTCTTCCTCTGCGCCCCTCACTATTTCTCTTTCCTTTTCACTATATATCATTCTTTCTTTTTTAATATATATATATATATATATATATGTAACAAAAATTCTAATTTTTTAATTAATGTATGCAATCAACCACTTAAAAATATATATATATATTATAAACCATGCATTTCTAAATAAACTTAGTTCCTATTTAACTGATAATACCAAAATAAAATCACGAACGATATAGATGGTCAAAATTGTCTTATAAACCAATTCACCAGTTTTGAATGCATTTATTTTCATATATTTATTAAAATGAAATCACTAAATAATAAATGATAAATAAAATTCAATTAGTGGGAAGAATATGAAAATATCCAAAGGGTCCCGGGGACAAATATGTCCGTGTGTATATAGGCACAAATCCATGGGATGACATGAAATGTCCAAACTAACCCCATCTTGCCCGATTGTAAACGCTATCCACTTTATCCGAAGGAATTGCTTGTTTTGTGAGAGTGAAATTGAGAGGAAATTTATTTCTATCAAATCATTTCTATTGACATTGTTAATATAACTTAATGGAAATTGAATTAATCGCGTTTGAGTTACACATGTGAATTGCAATGTGTGCATTGTTTTATCTCTAATAAATAGTATTGCATTTTGTATATAGAATCAACAATAAAGATGTAATGTAAATCCAAGTTAAAGGTTGAGCTTATTGCTGCATATTTATATTATGATTGAGATCAATCTAAAACTCAAGATTTATATACAGTTTAGAACTCTCACATTTTTGAAGGTGCTGAAACTTCAGGAGTTTGACAAATCTTTTGAGATGCAGGTTGATGCTTCTAAACAGGAAGAGAACTTCATGAGCATTGAACATTGCTATTAAAATTAAATTAGTAGTTGCCCCCGTGTGTTGCACGGGTTGTTATATAACATGTGGTAAATATAAACTATTTGATAATGTAATGTAATAATAAGTATTTTAAAGATATAAAGTATTTAACAATTAAGAAAATCTGAATTTACGTAACTATATATTAAATATATAGTTATCTAATTCATACTATCATGTTTATTATATATATCTCATTTGACAATTTGTGATTAATAACACTAAAAATATTAATTATGAATGACAAATCAAATTCAATTACTTAAATTAAATAAATAAATATATGTATATATTGAAAACAATATACAAAAAAATTGAAAATTTTACGTAAAAACCTAATGCAAGCAATGTCAATTATATATTTTCAACCTTTATTTTAAAATAAATTGAATTAGAAAAACATTTTTAATATTGCTTAACATCGAAGATGACAGATAGTCAATTACTCCATCATAACTATCACATAAATTAATTGCTATAGCCCGACATTGATTAGTACATTCAAGTTAACACAAAATCTAAATGTAGTAATAATGATAATGATGATGACGACAACAACATAATTAGAAACTAAGCGCATAACTTAAATTATCAACCGAACCATCTTAATTCAAAACATGCACTCTCATATAAATAGATACGAAAACCTAAGTGTACGCTAAAATTTATATTTGATTATTGGATATTTATACTTGTATAGTTGTATTCTTAATAATATTTTCATCATTAAAATATATCGGTAAATGATATTAATAATTTTCATAAAAAATGTTGAATGGTATTACATATTTGAAATACTAATATTAATCTAAAAAATATTTAGGATGACATATAATTGATAATTCCATACTACACACGTATTATTATTATTATTATATATATATATATATATATATATATATATATATAATAGTGTTACATTTATTTATTAATTTATATCAAATATGATCTCAAATATCCCTAAATAAATTAATATTTATTATTGAGATTATTTTTTGGACAATATATATTATTGGTATTTAAGAAATTATATTCAATAAAAATTAATTTAATTAAGACCAATAGAATATGAATGAATTAATACAATAATTGTATTATTAAATCAAATGGACCAAGCAATTAAAATTGCAAAATATTAAAAAAAAAATTGTTAGATGTGAAATTTTTTGGAGGGAAAAGGGCAAATATGTAAATATCTCCAACTTCTTTGCTTTTATATTAGTATAGATTTGAACATAAGTTGCAGTAAAAGTTTCACAATAGATATTATACACAAAAGTGAACTCGAATAAATATGTATATGAACAAAATAGGCTTGTGAAAACAATTTGGTTGGTATGATCCACCCAAGGCCTTAACTGTGAAAGGATACCATACTTTCAAACATTTTAATAACTATAGTTATTCATCAAGTATAGATACTGATAACCAAGTTCAATATACAAAATTTTAATTAAACTCAGTTTACAGCCATTCTAAAAGCTACCAATAAAACCCAAAAAGCAATGGCTCGCATCACATCAATAGTTAGATCCCAAAAAAAGAGCAATGGTCATTGTGTACATGCCCCATCTACTTAAAATAAGAGAATCCATGAAACTGAACATTTTAAGAAGATTGTATCCTGTCAGAATAAGTTCCTATATATTTTTCACAACCACTAAAGCCAAAACCAATGTAAAAATAATAAAACAGTGATAAGTATGAACTTAAGAAAATCAGCTATCAAGTCTTGCAGGAACTTGAACAGGCCAACTCTCAAGGGTGAAAACTCTGGGTATCAAAATCAAGAGACTAGATCCAACCCAACAGATCAAGTGAGATTTCCCATCTTCATAAATCAGCAAGAACAAATCCACTACACATTGCCCCAAAATTCATGAGCATCCAATCCATACAGTCAGTGAGCTAAAAGCAAAAACCTGAGTTAGTCACCTACCTAATTGAGCCTATTCAGTTGTTGGCATACACTAAAGTTTCAACTACAAGGTATGGGTTATGAAGGATATGATGCATAGACAATATACAATAACAGAAAATGGATCAGGCCAGCCAGACCTGCCAGTTCTATATTTGATAGTATTGAGCAACAGAAAATCATGTTGAATAAAAAAGGCAGAAATAATACAGCTACGCCGAGTTATGACCAACCATATAGATAATAGCTACATGTAGTGCAATAGCAATAGAACTCTACTAATTCACCCTTCTATCATCAGTCACAGGGCAATATTAGTATTACTCAAAAGAGATCAGATCACACTATCAAAATTTATACCAAGATACTCAGTAAACATGGAGTCATAACATAAATTCAACAGCTACACAACAAAACATTGCATTTTAATCAAGAACTAAAATATAAAAGAAAAAACTAATCTTGCATAGTAAATGATGGATAAGACAGATTTATAAGCAGAAATCTCAGAAGAGAAAAATTGAGCATTTGATTGAAAGAAAACAAAATCAAATTAACATAGACATTACTACTATCTCTTCCTCCCATAAAAACATAAATAAAAATCCAACAATAATAACCCAACAGTATTACCAACATAGCCTTAGTTAATTGACCTATCAATCGATGGTCTGCATAATGTCCTCCGGCGCGAACTTAGTCCCCTTTTCCTTGTCCGCCGCCGCCCGGCCTTTCGCCTTGCGGTCGAGAAGAGACTTCCGATCCTTATCGAGGCGGAGCTTGGTGACGACAACTTTGGATGGGTGGATACCGACATTGACGGTGGATCCGTTAACCTTCTCACGGGTGATCCGTTCGATGTGGATGACCCACTTCTTACGGTACACCTGGACCACCTTGCCCTCACGGCCCTTGTACGTGCCTCGGACTACCTGCACCTCGTCGTCCTTGCGAACCGGCATGGACCGGACGTTGTATTTGGAGCGGAGGTCGCCGGAGAGGGGGGCGCTCATGATGACACGACGGACGCTTGACGGCGCCGTGAAATGGGCCTTCCGGCTCTTGCGACGGGAGGAGGAGACGCGTGGGTTGTACTTCATTTTCGCCGCCGGTGTGTGGAGAGTGTAGGTGGGTTTCTGAAGCGCGGTGGCTGACGAGAGTGAGGGTTAGGGTTTCTGAGTGTATATATATAGTGGGTTTGGGGAAGAAGGATTTATTTGTTTATGCTATGGTTTCTCTTGGGCTGGTTTTGTTTTTGGGCTTTACTTTGGGCTCAGTGAATTTATTATTAATTGGGCCTTTTATGTACGTGTTCTACATTTCAGTTTCACTAAAATTACATAGAATATCTGATACTGCTATATCTGTTTTCAAAATTGAAATGTAAATAAGATCATCTTCTAAAAATATGGAAATAACAAGTTTAGGGTATTTTAAAAATAAAATATTTATATTGAAGGCTCCATCTCGATCCACACCATTGGATTATTATATTTATTGTATTATTCAATATTCATTTACACAATCACACATATTCAAACTATCTGTATCCCGTTTACTAATTTTACAGGCATACTTCATTCATTGAGTGCATTTGTTGCTTTAAGGATGGAAAAATTGGTGAAAATATCTCGTATATTACCCCTAATTATGATCTTATCTTTTAATTTTTTAAGTTTTTTAAAATACCACATATGTTAATTTTTTTTGGTGAAAATACTCACTTACCGATAGTAAAAGATAAACAACCGGTTATAATCTGATGTGACAAATAAATACACATGTGGAATTGACTTTTGAATTTATTTTTAATTCTATATCCATGTCATTTCTCAAATGAGTATTTTTGGCAAAAACATACAATCATACGGGATATTTTCGGAAATATAATAAAAATAAGAATTTATTATTTTAAAAATCAAAATATTTTTTAAAAATATATTAAAACAAAAAAATAAGTGTACAAAAAATAATAATAATAGAAGTTCTGAAAAAATATATTATAATTTTTTAAAATTTTAAAATATTATTTAAGTAAATACAAAAATATATTAAAATTAGAAATTTTATTTACAAAAAACATGAATTATATTAAATATCTAAAAATCAACAAATAAAGACAACAAAAATTAATTTTATTATTATTTAAGATTAAAAATTCTAATTTTATTATATATATAATTTTTTTTACTAATACTTCATTTTTATTTTTAAGAATTTTAGTGATTTTATTAATTATTTTACTTTTAACCATTTAATCGATTTTTTTTAGATATTTAAAGATAATTTTCTAACAAATATCTAGCATGCTAGATTTTTTTTGTTGGTTTATAAATATTTTAAAATACTATAAAGAAATTAATAACTATGATAAATAATCTCTTTGTTATTATTAAAGTTTATGTCATTAATTAATACTGTAAAAATAATTTCCTATTATTATTATTGTTATGATTAATAATAATAATAATTACAATAATAATAATAATAATAATAATAATAATAATAATAATTATGATTTTTGAAATAAATATTTCAAATTTATTATGTTTACTAAATAAGTATTATAAATTTTATTTGTTAAATTTAAAATTTGAAAATTAATTTTCATAATTTAATAATAAGATTATTGTTGCGTTATTTTAACATGTTTTCTAGATTTTTTTTTATGTGTATTTAGGTCATTTAAAATATATTTTTTATTTTTTAAATAAAATTTTCAGATTTTATATTTTATATTAAATAATATTTTCAATTTTATTTTTTACTTTTAAATTTTCAAACATAATTTTTATAATAATAATAATAATAATAATTAGCAATTTGTTGTAAATAATTAAGATAACTATAATATAAACTAGAAGTAGAACGTATGAAAGCATACGAAAACGATGCTTAAAATAAAAGACGAGACGAGAATAAACGAGTAGATGAGAGGAGAGAGAATATTTTGTTGTGTCTATTCCTTCCATCTATTACATGTATTTATAGAGAAAAATGATCCATAAGCCTTGGTCACCAAGCTAACTTAACGACCAAGTTTACTTAATCACTAAGTTCATATTCAATATTATAATACAATTCATTATTTTTAGTGAAATTTGCTGATTTTTGACTTTCATTTCATGTGACATGGATTTAGAAGGAAAAAATAATGAAAAAGTCAATTCTACATGTGTAATAATAACCTGTCATGTCAACATATCACCTGTTATAGATGGTAAATGAGTATTTTCGGTAAATGAGTATTTTCGACAACCAACAGTAACATACAAGGTATTTTATTTTTAAAAACTATATGGGGTATATTTTTACCAATTCTCCCCTTTTAAGGACCCATAGTTGATTTATTGCATGAGAAACAATTTAGAAATAAGTATGATTCTAATGAGACCATTTCGTATGTGAATCATCCAACACATCATAACCCACAAAATAAATATTGACTTCTTTCTAGCTTGTCTTGTGAAGGGAACATATTTTAGTGAAGGAAATATTTTAGAGTGAATCAAAACAGAAATCTGACATTGCTAATAAATTTTAGAGTGGAAGCAATAATACAATACAAAGGTGTAAATGTGTAATGCATACAATACAAGAATCCTTGTCCCAGAATATGAGGGCCTCTAACTACATTTTCTTCTTAGTCAATAAGCCATATATTACACTGCAAAGGATTCAGAACAAACCCTTTCTCTTCACAAGTTGATGTCTAAATGGGCATCACAAAAATGTGGATAGTTCTCACAGAAAAAGCAGGCAACTATGAAGAACATCAACATAAGCTCCCCTGTTGGCCAAAGTCAAGCATGCTTATCTTCGATTCAGAGTGTTAATCCGCATTTCTCTGGCTATAGAAGGAAGCCACCTTTCTCCCCTAATCCTTTTTAACTCAGCTACACGTTCTTCCTCTCGTTTTGCTGCTGCTTTAGCAGCTGCTTCTCTAGCTTCAATTTTAGCTAGCGACTTCTGCCTTTCAGCTATAGCTGCAGCTATTATTTCAACCCCATCAATGGCAACTGATTGAAGTTGCTTCTTATACTGCAAAATGTCAAAAGAAGTACTCAGACTATGTTAAAAGTCAAGCACAGATGAGCACTAAGGTATAGGATAAATACTTTGCAACAACAGAAATACACACACCTTTTTTGATTTTTCATTAAGCTCTTCTCCAGGAACAAGTTTTGGTTTCTTCTTTGGTCCATGTAGCTCATCTTGTAACAGGAGTAGAACGTGTTAAAGATAAGGGAAGCATATTTAAAATAAGAAGAAACAAAAAAATCATAATAAACAAGAATCTGATTGTGTTGCAACATTAAGAAGCTAGATAATTAGGAGATTTGAACTAGTTGGACTTTCTTATTGAACTCATGCAGAAGATAGCTGCAATATCTTTATACCTAAGTGATCGAACACTATTCCAGAGGGAGCACGTTTGAAAAGTCGAATTCCAGAATCACCAGGTCCAGGATCTTTCTCCAGTATATGAGCTGTACTTGTCACTACTTGAATAGTCTTGTCTAACATTTCATCCAATACCTTTTGTGCCTGGCATTGTCAACTTGTCACTAAAAATTACACCAAAAGCATATCATATATTGGTGGGTAATATCTAATCCATAACTTCCAACTCTTTATTGTTCCATTGGATCAATTAATGGATACAGGATTCAACAGGTGGTGTGGTAACATGGGCATCCAGCTTCTCAGTGAAAACATTTTGCAATTGATAAACAAACGAAAGGAAAATGATAATTCAACGAGGAGATGCACGTTTATAGGAATCACTAGTAGAAATTGAGTAAAGAGCAAGTCAGACTAACAACAAAGCTAATGTTAGGAGCTTATTAAGTTGGATCAAAGTCAGCAAACGACATTTTTATATAGTACTTGTTTCGATACACATCCAAGAATCATGTTTTAGAATCGAGGAATTGTGCTCCCCCAATCTTTGATACGGTGAGAATATAAAGTCATCTTGCCAGTCTGAATTTCAGAAAACTAAATAAAAAAACACCACCATTAATACTCACTGGCACAAAACATAAATAACTACGGTTATTGTTGAGCAGGAGGTCAATGTATGGAAAGTGTCATGCTCATCATACAGAAATAAATACAACTTAAAAAACAGAGCATTTGCATCATGATTATGCCAAACGAACAATAATAAAAAACATAAACGACATTCATCAACTTGAACAACAATAATAAAAATGCAAAAACTGCAACCTTAAGCATAATCGTTTGGAAGCATTAAAGTAAAAGAACGAAACCTTAATTTGGTAATGCTTGAGATTTTGGTGCTTGTGCTTCTCGTCTTCCTTATCATGGATTGCGCCGCCATTGAGAGAGAACGGCTGGCCGTTGGAGTCGTGCTTTAGAGAGGTGGCGGCGGAGGTCACAGAATCTATGGCGGCCCTCCAATCAGCATCGCCGTCTTCCTCCCCACTACTGCTGCTGCTGCTCCGTCCACCGCCCATACTGCGGCGGTGTGGCTAACTAGTTGTTTGCTCCGCCTTGAATTAGACATCGCCACTGCTGAGCAATCCCAATATAGCGTTTCCGGCCCAAGCCCAGAAGCCCAATTGAATTTTTTCCTTCAAAATCGTATAAAATTACAGTTTTGCCCCAATAAAATTTAAAAGTTATTATTCGACCTCATTTACTCAGGGAATGTTGAGGATGTAATCCAACTTAGCCGCACAGAATTATTAGGTGTTTGAGTTTGGTTTGTTTAGTTATCGAAATAACTTCAAGTTTAATCTACTAAATAAATACATGATTCACAAAGTTACTCGAGTTTAATCAATCATTAATGAACTTTATAAATATTAAAATAAATTATATTATTTATCAACTTATTAACAAAATAAATTATATATTCTTAAACATACAATATATTATTTAAATTTTATAATTTAACTATAAAAATATCTTTTATTAGATGATTATATATTTATCATAGTAAAGTATAATAATTATATATCAAAATATCAAACATTAGTATTATATCTTACGAACTATCTCACAAGTCTTTTAACAAACTTGTTAACGAGCTAATTAGCGAAATGGTGTCAAATTTGAGTTTACATGTTTACTTTAATGAATCACAATAAACAAATTCTAACGAACTTCTATCAAATCGAGTTTCGAATATGTTACAAACAATTTGATTCATTTGCATTCCTACATTTACCCAACCAATGAAAACGATGTCCAATTAAAAATAAAATGGAAATTTAGTTTCATTTATTTTATTCCAAGTCATTTTCCTACAACATTCATTACTAAAATTTCCGCTTAAAGCAAAAAAAATAAAATTCCAAGCACTGGTAGGGTCTTCTTTAAACAATAATAGCGATTTGGGACTTCGGAGAAAGGAAAAAGAAAAAAAAGGGCTCATTACAAATTTGTTGAAAAATCAGGTGGGTCAGAATAATATCAAAGAAATTAGGTTGAGGTCCAGTGGATCTCTGATTGGGGCTCCGAATTAAAACTAAAGAGGTTCTCCGCCGTCTCACCGGCCGCGATTATCATCCACCGCCTTTCTGCCTGCAATTTCCACCAAAACCCTAATCTGCAATCGTTAAAATCCCAGCTCGACGACAACTCAATTGAACTGCAGAAATGGGGAAAAAGCAGCACAGCAAAGACCGGATGTTCATAACGAAAACGGAGTGGGCCACCGAATGGGGCGGCGCCAAGTCTAAAGAAACCGGCACCCCTTTCAAACGCCTCCCTTTCTATTGCTGCGCGTAATTATTTCTCGTTTTGGCCTAGCTTTCTGTGTGTGTCTGTGTGATTCTTGAAAGTTATTAATTTGTGAACTTCTGATGCAGTCTCACGTTCACGCCGTTTGAAGTTCCGGTTTGCACGGCAGATGGCAGTGTATTTGACATCTTGTAAGTATTTACAAGTTTTTGATTGATCAATAAGTAGTGAATGACTGCTGAAAATAATGGATGTTTTGTGCTAATGTGTTAACTTGGGCTCAGGAACATAATTCCATACATCAACAAGTATGGGAGGCATCCGGTGACTGGAGTCCCGCTCAAGAAAGAGGATTTGATTCCACTCACTTTCCACAAGAATTCTGAAGGTAACTATCTGCTCTTTTACATGTTGATTGGAATTGGAATTTTCAACTACTGATATCTGTTCACATAGGCTTTGGCTCGGCAAAATTACAATCCCATGCAGCATATATTTAAATAGGAGCAATTTGTAGCCTGTCATTCTTATCTGAGGAAGTATTGGTTGTTCTTTGTGGATGAAGTTGAGAGACTTGTAAACCTGAGAAGCAGTTATATTGTGTCTTTTGGTTGAATAGAAGCATATTGCTTAAGATTTATAGTGCAAACACCTATTGGAATTTGCATATTACAGTATCACCACCCTGTGATTCCTAGGATCATTGTTCTTTGCAGTAGACAGGTAGGTATACTGCAGGTTTGAGTTTAGCTGGTATTTTGTAATTCAGTGGGAATGATAGTTGCAAACTGTCACTTCTGTACACATAATCAGGGTGCAAATACTGCCTGGAATGCACAGCTCATTTAGTTTTTTTTTTCAGCATCAATCTCCAAATGATTTCATGAATTTTTTTTTCATCTCATCAAGAAACTTCATGAATAAGTAATAATGCAGCTGTAGTTTACCTTATTTGAGAGTTGTTGTGTCTGGTTTTTGTTGAATCTTTCCAATGCGATTGAAACTTAAGAATTTCCTCTTTATGAGAAAATGTGTAACTATGTCAGAATAGTTCTTTATTCTTTCTGCCATGTTCTTTGCCATATGGCTTGGAAAAATGGGCAACGATGGGAGATTGGGAGGGCTTTGAAAGCTTTAGGAGGCGCTTCTAGTGAATAAAAACCCTTTATTGCAAATAAACTCCTTTGAGGGGAAGGTTTAATCAGCTTCAACATAAGAGGTTGTGGTGGCATGGATCTGATGTAGAACTGTTTGAAATGCTGTGGACAAGGCTTTATTTTGGCAATAAAGGTGGTTGATGATGCTGGCTAGGAATGAGTTTTGGTAGGACAGAGAGGGTGGCAGATGATAAGGCTGTGAAAGATTAATTTAGATTTTTTAGATTGTGAACAAGAATATTTTTTTGCTTGAAATGAACACCGAAGATGGTCAAAAGTTAAATGCTCTTTCTCTTCAGAGAAAATATCTTTATCAATGGCCATATGCTATTATTTAAAATGGAAACACAACCTTCCTTTTCCAATAGTAATTATAACAATATATTTTATTTGAACAGAAAAAATAATAAACCATAATTGTAACATGGCAAGTGTTAAATTCGGCCTCTATTTTTATTTGTCATTAATATAATGTATATGTAATATCATGTATCTGTTTTCTCACTAAAATGTGGCTTTTATGTTACTTGAAGGCAATTGGAAATGAGGGTGTAGTCATGTAATGTATAAATTTACCGAATGCTGGTCAAACATTCATTGTATAAATTGATGTGTAGAGAAATGGAGGCACTTAGGCAAGGAGACTAGTAGACCTCATTTTCTTGTGTTAGAGAACTCCTGCCATTGTACTAGGATGAGAAAAAAAGATTGAATAAGTATGTCGTTTAAGACCTTTAAGTATTTAAAACTGTGCTTTCTTAACAATCACTTCTAGGTTTACCAAACATTTGGATGCCAAAGTTGTTGTAATTGATTCTCTCTCACTTTTTTCTTTTTTTGTGGGCAGGCGAGTTCCATTGCCCTGTTCTAAATAAGGTTTTTACGGAGTTTACACACATAGTTGCTGTAAAAACTACCGGAAATGTGTTCTGTTATGAGGTGCATCCCTCAACCTTTCTAAGTCTTTCATTATCATTCACTTCTTTAATTAATTAGATTGTTGCTTGCCTAGGCAATTAAGGAATTAAACATTAAAACCAAGAGCTGGAAAGAGCTTCTCACTGATGAACCATTCACTAGAGAAGACATTATAACCATTCAAGTAAGAACTTATTTCACCCTCTGTAATTGCGAGTTGATGTTTTTGTATCAAAGTTGAGTTATAGAAACATGAAAAAAGTATGTCTTATAATGTGTTGTGGTTTTTACTGTCTAGAATCCTAATGCACTTGATACCAAGGTTCTTGTGGACTTTGATCACGTCAAGAAAAACTTGAAAATTGATGATGAAGGTGAACATCCCATATCTGTGATATTTAGTTTATATGTTTTATCTTCTATATAGCTTATAATTGTAAAACCATTATCTTTGTTCTATGGCAGAACTAAAGAAATTAGAATCTGACCCATCTTACAACATAAATGTTATTGGGGATATAAAGCAAATGCTCAAGGAGCTTGGAACTGAAAAGGCAAAGGAAATTGCATTACATGGTGGAGGAGGAAACAAGGCTCAAAATGAAAGAGCTGCTGCTCTTGCAGCGATTTTAGATGCAAGATCACGCATCAAGGATGATGATCAGAAGCCCAAGCAGGCATACAGTATTGTAGATGCTGCCTCTGCTGCAGTTCATGGAAGAAGTGCTGCTGCTGCAAAGTCTGATGCTAGTAATAAAACTGCCGCTCGCATAGCTATGCACATGGCTGGTGAGAGGACGCCAGTAAATGCAAAGCTGGTTAGTTCTTCGAGTTTGAGAATTCATTTTTTTTATCTCTTTTGCGAAGAAGGTATCTATAAGCATTGTATTCAAAAGCCAATGCCGTTTAACCAACCATACCATGTCTTGCTCATTGTTGTTTTCTTTGTTAAGTACTTCTATACATTATCTGTTGGAGAACGTTTTCTCTGCCTTGCATGCACTGGCTATGAGGGTTCCCACTATTTATTTATTTTATTTATGTGAAGTCTATTTGCACAAAAATTTTGGAAGTTCAAAAGGAAATTTTATGTGGAAATCTTGTAGAAGGCAATCCTCTATGATAAGAAAGTCGAGTTCAATGCTAGCTTTACTACCTTTTTTTTGGATAAAGCCATATCTATCTCATAACTACTACCTAATTCTTACCTTAATATGTATTAATAATAATTGACTGGTCATGTAACTTTGTAAAAGTACCTATGGCTTATTCTTGTTACATTTTGTTGACTGATTATAATCAAGATTCAGTTCCGGGCATTATTATTTAGTGGTGAATTTGGAAACCATACCATATCGTATCATACCTTATTCATACCAAAAATGTTGGCTATAGTTTTCTCTCTGATTTATTGTTATCGTTCTATAGCTGCAGCGTATTAGTCCTTTCACTGGAGCTGGTTTATCTGTCAAACTTTTAGTTGATCCATTGTGTTTATTTGGAATCTTTCAGGTCAAAAGTCGCTTCACAACTGGTGCTGCTTCACGATCTTTCACTTCCACCTCTTTTGATCCTGTCACCCAAAATGAATATGAATATGTTAAAGTCGAGAAAAATCCCACGAAGAAAGGGTATGTCCGGCTGCAAACAACACATGGTGATCTGAACATTGAGCTGCATTGTGACATCACTCCAAGGACATGTGAAAACTTTGTCACTCTTTGTGAACGTGGTTATTATAATGGAGTAGCCTTTCACAGGAATATAAGGTGCTTGAAATATATTTTACTCTCTATCTAATTTATCAAAATGATTTGTTTGCTTTTTTTCTTTTTTTTTCCCCCTCAAAGTATAAGGTTTTGATTCTATATTGTTGCATCTGATATAGGAACTTTATGATTCAAGGTGGTGATCCTACTGGAACTGGGAAAGGAGGTGAGTCGATTTGGGGGAAGTCCTTCAAAGATGAATTCAACTCCAAGTTAACTCATTGTGGACGAGGTGTTGTTAGCATGGCAAACTCCGGTCCTCACACCAATGGTTCACAATTTTTTATCTTGTACAAGTCTGCAAATCATTTGAATTTCAAACACACAGTTTTCGGAATGGTTGTTGGAGGGTTGACAACACTTTCAACAATGGAGAAAGTACCTATCGATGATGACGACCGACCATTGGTCCGTAATCTACCCCACTTTCATCTCTCACATCTCCAGCCTTCAATTTACTGTTTGATTTATTCTTCAGACCCCAGTCCATCTTTTGAATTTCAGTTCTCATTTTTAAATTTATGCTACTGTATTTGATGTTGCTTGTTCAGGAAGAGATCAAGATTATTAGTGTTGATGTATACGTTAATCCTTATGCTGAAGCTGATGAAGAGGAGGAAGAGAAAACCAAAGAGGACAAAAATGTCGTGGACGAAGAAAATGTTAGTTTTCGACTCTTACATGCTATTATGTAATATTGTGATCCTTTTCTGCCTTTCAATTTCATGTCTTCTTTTCTTTAACCTTCTTTTGGGACACTTGTCAGGAAAAGATCGGTTCATGGTACAGCAACCCAATAAGGAGATCGAGCGATACTCCTGCCGATGGTGGCGGCGTTGGGAAGTACTTGAAAGCAAGAATTCCAAAACCTGGATCTATCAAAGGTCTTGATAGTGATGTGCCAGCTGGCTCTGTGGGAAAGAAGAGAAAGTTGGGAGTGTCAAGTGGACAACTTAAAGATTTTTCATCTTGGTAGGGTTTCTAACTATTTTACACACTGTTTCCTTGATATGTTATCATCGGATTGGTTTAAGAAATTGTTGGAAAGTTAATTAAGGAGGATGGACTATATCTGTAATCTGTATGTATTTAGTTATGGCTTCTACTAAATTTGATGTAATTTTGAATCAGTACAGAGAATCTCAACACATATATACCAGAAATGCCGCATATAAGTTCCACCTCTCATATATGTTATTGCTTTTTCTTTCCCTTTTAACTTCATTTTTGGACTGTCCCTATTGTTTAAGACATGATTAGAGATTACGAAATATCGTATTCTTTAGAGTCAAGAATCATGCCAAATTATTTCTCCTGAGTTTTTATTTATTTTATTGCATTAAATTATTATTTTTGTGCTGGTTATGGAGATTCGTATTGCTATCTGAATCTAAGAATTGCAACTTGAAGCAATTTTGAAAGAATTCGCTTGTTATGTGAGTTTTTGAGTTCTTTGTGTTATCTATAAATTGATGCTGAATTATTACTCATTTTCACTGAATTTTACTAAAATTAATTTTAAATTAAGGAAATTAACTAAATTAATCATTATATTTGTAAATTAAGTTAAATTTCTGAGATTTTGATTTGATATAATGTTTAAAATAAGTAATTTAATGTGTAATGTTATTTTAGTTTGTTTGGCTCGAAATATGCTCGATGCGAAATAATTATTATTTGGGTTTGATTTTGATTTCTTTGTTTAGATTTGTATATTTATTGATGCGGTCCAACCTTATTTAATTTATTTAATGACCCCTCATTAATCTTATCGATGAATTATACACCTTATCTAAGAAAAAGATTTAGTTTAGTGGTTGAAGTAGCTCCTATAGTAGCTCCTATTTAGTTTATACATTCTATAGTAGCTCCTATATTTAAATTCGCAAATTTCATAAAAACTTAGTCATTTTTTTCATAATTATAACAGTAGGAAGTGTAGGATACTAGATATTGCCTCGCCACATATTTAAAATTTGAGTATCCTGGCTTAATATTGACAGTTTAATCCATACTAAATCTCAAGCAAAATTGCAAGATGTTGAGCAGAGAGAGAGAGAGAGGAAATCATAGGTGGATGAAGTTCCCTGGTCCCGACACATGTTATCTAGGCTTATAATGTAGCATCCTCTATTTTGGGGCATTTGTGGGTCACTAAAGGACAAAATGTGTCTCACACTCACAACCTTTATATCTTATTAATGGAGAAAAGCAAAAAAGAGAAGATACCAATGGAGAAAAGCAAAAAGAGAAGATGTACGGTGGATAGATGAAGCTATCTTTGTTGCTTTGGGGAGTTTGAAGATTCGAATGTAGATAACTCGTTTTAACTTTACAATTGTTTTATAGAATGTGATTCGTGAGACTATTCTACCTAAAATTTTGTTTGATAAAACTATTTTCACTTAATATATAGAGGGGATCTCAAATATACCAAAATCACTCCAAATATAACTTAAAGAGTTGTTAGTTTTCTATTAAAAAAGAAAAGAAAAAGAAACTAAGAAGATGATGATGAAGAGGAGTTATGATTAAATTTATTATAAAATAATTTATTCAAACAACTCCTATAGTACCGCATTCTTAATTTGCAAACTTTGAAGGTTATCCTGCCACCTAATGTTGGGTTTCCTCAGCACCACTTTAAAGGACAGTCAAAAGGTAAAAGTTAATATTAATTTCAAGTGTGAGTATATTAAGATGTGTTTATGAGAAAAATATGATTAATTAATACATTTATGATTATATATATATATATATATATATATATATAATATTAAGTGGTTGGAAGAAATAAAGAAGAAAAAGAGTACTATGTCAACCAACTAGGTTTGTGTTAATAAGTTATCCACCAAATTATTAAGTTGACAATTTAATTTTCAAGTAATGGATTAGGAACCGGACCTTCACTTTATCATGAGCCCAATCCTCAATGTCAAACACAGGATTACGAGGGATAATTTGTCCAATCAAACCCAATCCACCATAACCATGAAATACAAGTTATAGATTATTATTTTGAAATTAAAATTGGGGGAGAAGAATTCAAACTTGAGATTTAATTTGTTGCTCAATTAATCAAAATATGCATATACTATATATTCAACGGTTTCAAATAAACTTAGGTACTTTTTAGATTGTAGTTGTTTGTCTGGTCAACGTCAAGATTATTATTATTATTTATCTATTTAAGCCAATAATTGACGAGAATAATCTTTTAAGAATCTTGCGGAGTGCTATTTAGTTCGCTGAAGAAGACCGATAATACACATGAATTTTTTTTTTTTTTTTTTTTCATTTTTTACGCTAACCACTATGATCCTTATTAGTAAATAAAAATAAAACGATTCAATACGTACATGCCACTTGAACTAGGAATTGTTTTAAAAATTTAGAGATGGATATTTTATGATTAAAGAAGATTTTTTCAATCTCAATTTTTGGTAGTGTATATCCAGTGTTATATATCTTCATTTAAGAAAATGTAATACATAAACAAACTTTTGTAGACTTTCAACTAATATTTAATATGATTCATGCATACATCCAGAGATGAAGCCACACTAGGGTCAGGGGGCAACGGGCCCCTCAAATTTTGAAAATTAATTTTATATTATACTAATTTTGAAATTATTTATGATAAAAAATACGAGAAATTTGTAATGTTAAGATATAATTGAGTTATAATTGTCACTGATTGTAATTTTATATTTTATTGAGTTAATATATATTATTTTTCTTAATTATATATGATTCACATAATTTTACATTTTACAATAATTTATTATTCAACATTTGATTAAAAAGAAAATTCACTTTAGTTATCAAATTCATAGTAAAAGAATGTTGACGTGAGTTTTGTAGACAACTAGAATGGGGAAATTTTATTTTTGAGCATGTGTTTGTTTCAATTATTGATTATATCTTAGGGATAATAAGTTGACTTGAATACATGAAATAAGTTATCCACCCATCCCATGGATAGCCATATCACAAGATTAAAGGGTAAAATATTTTTTTAAGTCTCGTAACTTAGGCCTTGTCCATAAAATATCTCGTAAGTTTGACATGTCCAATTTTGGTCCTGTATGTATAATAAAATGTCCAATTTAAGAACTCCGATCATCGTCGACCACTTAAGTCATCGGATTTGGCATGTGAGTCCTTAAATCGAACATTTTATTATACATGCAGGACCAAAATTGGACATGTCAAACTTACGAGATATTTTTTGGACAAGTCTAGGTTACGGGACTTAAAAAATATTTCTAAAATATTTGTATATTTCTAAGAAGATTAAATAAAGTTCTCGTTCTTAAACCTTATTCGCACATGATTGTTTATCTTGTTCAATTATTTGTCAATGATTGAATATGTTTGGTAATTTTAAAATTAATTATTAAAATTAATATATTTAGTTAATTTTAAAAAGCAAATTTCCAAATCCGTTCAAGATAATCTTTTTTCTTTTCACAAACTCAGTACAATATCTCCTGATATATGCTAATTTGTGTTATATGACCATCAATCTTATATTTAGTGCATCGCTAACGTGTGGATGTATTATTAAAATTTTAAGATTTTTAACTCCAAGGATACTTTAAAAATTCACTCTAAACTATCTCAACCATTAACCTTACGATTGGATCCAACGTATGTCAAATCTTGTTTAATTTTTTTGTTTTCATTTTCTTTTCTTTTGATCTTTTCCTTTTCATTCTATTTTGATTTCTTTAAATTTTTATTTTTATTATATTTCAAAATTATTCTATCAGTTATTAATATTTAAATATTTTAATAATATACAATTAAAATATTAAATAATACTATATATTATTTGAATAATAATAATAATCATCATGATTGTTTGAATGTATCATAAAATTTTAAATACTATACAAATTATAAATATTATTCACAATTATATTAAATAAGATTTAATCATATTTATATATTTTTAAGTTATAAAATTATAAAAATAAAAAATTTGATGAATTAAGGAGTATTATGGAATATTTCTTTTAATACAAAATAATAGTGCAGCGGCTGCAACCTAATGAAGATGAGTAACTGTTTTTATATTAAAATAATATAAAAGTTGCAGTATTTTTTATATATCGTTGGAGATGTTCTCTCATCTCCCAAATGTTAATTTTAATATTATTAAACATACTCAATCATTAGGGATGTAATCAAATCAAGCCGTTCGCGAACAGTTCGTGGCTTGGCTCGATAAATATTCATTCGAGCTCGGCTCGTTAGCTTAACGAGCCGAGCTCGAGCCCGAGTTTCGAGCTCGTTAAGCTTAACGAGCCGAACTCAAGCCTAGACATGTTCGGCTCGATAGCTCGCGAACATGTTCATTTAGAGGTTCATGAATAGGCTCGTTTATAGTTCGTGAGCATGTTCGTTTATATATATTTTTTAAAATATGGTTATGAATTTTATAAGTTTTTGAAATTTAGGTAATTAATAATTAGTAAGCAAAAGAAAATCTTTAACCAATCCAAAATATTATGGATAGAACTTGAACACAAAACCCCCATCATATAAATAAGTTATACTACCACAAGACCAATTTGTACTCTTGTTAATTTACTTGTTAAACTTTTCTTTTATCTATTACATTTTAAAATATAAACATATTAATAACTAAATTAAATATAATTTACTTATTTCTAATATATTGCTTGCCATGTCTTGAAAATTTTTGAAATTTTGATATTAATGATACAATTTACCAATGATATATTATCTTAATATAAAAGATATAATTATATCGATGTTTCATATAAATATATTGATGTTTCAAGTTTAATCCCGTCATCAACATAATAATTTAGCATTTTGGTCTTGAAAATCTAATTTTTTTGAGCCGAACTCAAGCTTGAACTATCGAGCCTGTATTCGAGCTCATTTTGAACTTTTGATGAGTCTTTATCGAGCTTGTATTCGAGCCCCTATTTCAAACTTTTGACGAGCCTGTATTCGAGCCCGTTTTGAGCTTTTGACGAGCCTTTATCGAGCCGAACTCGAGCTGAGTTCGTTTAGCTTGTTATCGAACTTTGTTCGAGCCGAACTCGAGCCCATATCGAACTCAAAATTTTGATTTCGAGCCGAGCTCAAGCCCGAGCTAATATCAAACGAGCCGAACTCGAGCCTAGTACTGTTCGGCTCGATTCGGTTCGTTTACATCCCTATCACTTGACAAATAACTGAACAAGATAAACAATCATGTGCGAATAAGGTTTAAAAACGAGAATTTATATTTAATCTTCTTAGAAATATACAAGTGTCTTAGAAATTTTATTTAAGTCCCGTAACTTAGGTTTGTTTAGAAAATATCTCATAAGTTTGACATGTCCAATTTTGGTTCTGTATGTATAATAAAATGTCCAATTTAAGGACTCACATGCCAAATCCGGCGACTTAAGTGGTCGACGATGGTCGGAGTCCTTAAATTGGACATTTTATTATACATACAGGACCAAAATTGGACATATTGAACTTACGAGATATTTTCTGAACAAAGCCTAAGTTACGAGACTTAAAAAAATATTTTACCCCAAGATTAAGTAATATAATAACGAGCCATTTGTATATCATGGGCTCACATTTTTCAAGCAAACACGTTAATTTTGTTAATATTGTATATTATCAAAACTAATAAAGGCAAGCAAACGGATCCATCTTTTTATTTTTTAAATATTCAACATTTAAGTAAAATAAGCTTGTTAAAAACATATTAGATATTTAAAAATTTAAATATTTAAAAATTTAATATGTGTTCATTGTGAATGATAAGGTACCTAAATACACGTATAATTTTTTATATATTTCTTCACTTTTATACCATTATCAGTGGACCCCCTCAATAAGATTTATGGCTTCGTCATAGTATATATCCATATGTCGATTAATATATGTATGGTCATGAATCATGATATTACTTTTAAATTACAAAAATAAAACAATAATTTAAAACAAAAAGGATCTGGTTTGCAAAAAAACTGGAGCTTGAACACTTCCAAGGAATATATTTGTGAGAGATTAATAAGTATGAGAATTTGGGAACCAAATAATTAAGTAAAAGACAAGAAAGTCCCTAGTGGCCAAAACTAGCTAGTGAAGTGAATGATGAAATTTGGCTGAGAGCTGATGAACATATATTCTTGGATTCTGGGGAGGATAAAATGTCGCCTTGTGATATAATCCACGATTTGTCTGAAACCAAAACTATTTGTCTATAATATTAATATTGCTCAATTCTCAATAAAAGACAACATCAGTCCAACCTAGTTTCTAATTTCAATGATTGTCAATTGTTTAAGATGTCCCTTTAATTTTGAATTGAAATTCAAGACCAAAAACCGCCCATTTTATTATCTTTAAGGATTTTTTGTTTTAACTCCAAAAAAAAAAAAAAAAAAAATTGTATTTTCTGTTTAATTTATATAACGTGTTTATTACACCAAAAATAATATCGTATTAAAGGGGCGGGGGATTCATATTCTTTGCGGTAATTATTAAATGTGTTGTGATTGAGAATTTATATATAAAAGTTATTTCATAGGAAGTAAATGTTCAAACTACATATGCACATTTTTTTTACTTGGATATGTAGATTATGTGTAACAAATTCAACTTATATTTAACACAATATCTGTAATTTTATAGGAAAAGAAGAAAAATTGTGTTACCAACTCCAAATTACTAGATAGTTTGATCAATTTAAACCCCCAATGATTGGTTAATCATTCATGTATAAAGATAAAAATATCGATGATTTAAGATTTGAAATATAAAATAATCATTAATAAATGTAAAGTCATTTTGGCATCTCAAATTTTTAATTCTATTATTATTGTTGTTGTTATTATTATTATTGTTGTAGTATTTATATTTAATTTTTTTCTTCATATACGTGAAGTTAGTTAATAATATTTTAAGATTATCCTTTTGAAAATATTCTCAAATATTAGAAATCATAAGATGCGAAACAAAACTTTCATTAACTTAGTGTCCTTTTCATTTTTACAGTCTTTTTTTTTTTTTTTTTTTTCATTTTTGCAATTTCAAAATTATCAACAAATTTTTAATACTACATAAATAAAATAGGGAGATTGGGGAAGATTTCCCACCATTTTTATGCATTTTCCATTTGTTAAATCATTTTTCTAATTCGTGCCCCCAACCCGACCCGCATCCCGTATATATCTCTATTTTTCCCCTTTTTTTTCTTCTTCTTCCTGCGCTATTTCACCTCTCTCTCTTTTTTTTTTTTTTCTTCCTTTCCCTGTGCAAATCGCGATCCCTCAGTTGTGCGAATTGGGCCACAAAATCGACGACGAAACCATTCACTGGTTGTTACAGTAATTGGAGCCATCCATTATCGCCGCCACCAGCACCATCCCGGCCTCCGCCCTCACCTCCGTCTCCGAACAGGGCAGCTCCGTTTCCTCCGCTTTCTACTCGTGATTGACTGAACCAGGTTTGAGGCCTGGTTTATCCATGTTGGCGAAGAGGTGCTCGGGAGATCAATGGGGATTTGGCTTTCTTTCAGCGGTTTCGGTTCTGGAGTCTTCCACAACTCGGGGTCGACTCAGGCCGCAACTCATGTTAGTAAACTCGGGTTTCAGGGTTTGAGTTCCTGAGTTCGGTGAGTCTGGACCAACACATGCCGGGTTTATAATTTTGAAAAATGAAATAATGAGTGAACATGATATGAGACAGTGGTAGGAATAGGATATCACATAGCGACAGAGGTAGGAAGATACTTTCTACGGTACTCTGTGGTGAAGAAGGTGTTGGAAGCGAATCTGAAAGGAGGTGTGGTTCACGAGTACAACTATCATTGGCTAAAGATGGGTATTAATGGCGTTCCCTGTTTCGAGATCCCTAAGATGGAGAAAGAGGAAGACGAGGAAAAATTACATCATGCTAAGGATAATTCACAAGGGTCCAATTGTCCAAAATGTAGGATGAAGATTATATATATATATATTTTTTTTTTTTAATACAGGTTTTTTGTTTATTTGGATTCTCTTTTTTATGGTTGATTATGGGATAACAAAGTGTACTTAGCTTCAAATTATGTGTAAATAATAGTCAATCAACTAGAGAAAGAAACAAATTATCAGAAAAAGAATGGAACTTTGAGAATCTTTCATATATGATTTCATATACAAATACCTATAAGGTATTTATGTAATATATACCTGAAAGAAATATGTATGATACTTATAAGTTAATGTGTAATACTTGAAAGGAATTTATATAATACCTGAGAATAATATATACAAAAACCTATAAAGTATTTATATAATACCTGAAAGTATTATGTGTGATACTTAAAAAATACTTTGTGTAATACCTAAAAGGTGTTTATATAATACCTGAGAATAACATATATAAAAACCTATAAGGTATTTAATACCTGAAAGTAATATGTGTGATACTTAAAATATACTTTGTGTAATACCTAAAAAGTATTTATTCTATAGGTATTACAAACATGAACTAAATGTATTGATATTTGAAGAGTATATGAGTGATACCTTTAGACCTGTTAGGTGCGCGCGGCGTGGGCGCATGGTTCTTGAGGTATCACAGATTTGTTCTATAGGTATTACAAATCAGGTGATACCTGAAGAATATATGTGTGATACCTTTAGACATGTTAGGTGCTCGCGGCGTGCGCGCGTGGTGTGGGCGTGCAACGTGGGCGCATGGTTCTTGAGGTATCACAGATTTGTCCTATAGGTATTGATACTTGAAGAGTATATGTGTGATACCTTTAGACATGTTAGGTGCGCGCGGCGTGAGCGTGCGGTGTGGGCGCATGGTTCTTGAGGTATCACATATTTGTCCTATAGGTATTACAAATCAGGTGATACCTGAAGAATATATGTGTGATACCTTTAGACATGTTAGGTGCTCGCGGTGTGGGCGCATGGTTCTTGAGGTATCACAGATTTATCCTATAGGTATTACAAATCAGGTGATACCTGCAGAGTATATGTGTAATACCTGAAGAGTATATGTGTGATACCTGAAGAATAAATCAGGTGTGCGTGCGTGGCGCACACCAACTATGGTGTGGGCGTGTGGGGGGCGCTTGGACGCGCGTGAGGACGGCCCATGCGCCGGATCGAGTTGGGGGCATACATACAATTTTTTGTGCTAAATTAAAGTAAATTGTTTAAAATATATAAATACTTTAAGGATAAATGTGGTTATGCATTTGGCACAAGCGGTGATTGTAAGATTTCAAATCAATTTATTGATTTCCCTCAAAATTAAAATTTGACTAAGATATAGTAAGTTCCCAACAACAGAACACTCATCTGCTCAAACTATAAATTATAAAATTTTAATTGAATATTTTTCTTTTAATTTAGCCTGAATTTTGGGATTTCGGTTTAATTTGTCCTAAATTGATCAAATTCAAAAGGTTATGGTCTAAATATTAGAACCTAAAAAGATTGAAAGTTTATATCCTAAAATTGCAATTTTCTCATCTTATACACATATGTATAATGTTTAAATTCTACTTTTTGTTATCTCTTATTTAAATAGATACCTAACAAAATAGAATCAATATTATACAGTAGAATATAATTGAACACGAATTAATAATTGATGATGGTTATGAACTTATGAGGCAGGGTTGACTGTTTCAACGAAAAGAAAGAAAAAGCATTGATATGAAATGGGGTATACTGATTACTGATTAGTGCCTACCTTTTTTTATTTGTTTTCAGGACATCATCATTTTAAGTATTCCATCTCACTTAAACTTTAAGAATAATAATGCAATCGTGTGTCTATATATGTGGGTATTTTGTGTTATATATTCTATTATATATTGAAGGGAAAATAAATAATTAATAAAAGAAATTAGTGTTTGTGGTGGGTTTGATCATGATGATCATCATGCACGCCAGCAGCTTTACTCCTTCTCTCCCAAAATACCCTCTCCCACTCATAATCAATATCCATATGGGCCCGGCTATCCGCACCCAAAAAATTGCTAAACACATCACATTTTTTTTTATTTAAAAAATTCAAAAAATGACAAAATTACAATTTTACCTTTATGCAAAGAAGTGTGTTCGACTGATGGTCGAACACATAGAGGTGTGTTCGACCAATCATAATCGAACACACCTTTCTGTGTTCGACCACTAGTCGAACACACTTCTTTGCATAAGGGTAAAATTGTAATTTTGTTATTTTTTGAAAATTTTAAATCATTTTTAAAAAAAATGGGATGTGTTTAGCATTTTCTGGGGTGCAGATAGCCGGGCCCTATCCATATATATGTATACACACACTTTGGTCATAAAAACACATCTACTATTGGAAAAATACATATTTAATTTGTCCCACTTTACACATCTAAGTGGCAAGTTATGTTGTATATAAAGATTGAATTTAAAGTTCACTCTCTCATATATAGGAATGAAAGTGAAATTTTGCGATTAAATTAGGGTGAAAGTAATTGAACAAATTGGGCCATTAGTACTCATTTTAAATTATCCTATAAATAGTCATGGCTTCTAAAATATTAAGCATGATGAATCATCTGATTAGTTGGCTCTTTTTAATGATCAATTGTATTCAAATGTATTTAAAAGATGAATTGTCATTGTATCCAAACTGACTTAACTAAAGAAGGAATGATTCAAAAAAAATTATGTCACTACTCACAAATAACTTATGAAATTTTCCATGTATAAATCTACATATATTAAATATGCATACATGGTGTGTATGTATATGGGAATGAAAAAGCTGATCCAGAAACAGACATATGTCGATTTATATACATAATCTATTTCTCCTCACGACTTTCTTCATCTTTTTTGTCAGACAAATATTTTGTATCTACTCATATGCCAACATATATCCTATGTTTTAACATCTTGTACTAACCTATTAATTTGAGCCAATCCCTCTTTTGTCAAATATGAACCCTTTAAAACATTACTTAAAAAAGAAAAGAAAATTATGACCTATCCACCCCACCATTCCACTCTATTCTTTCTCACCATCGATTCCCTATAAAGAAAACCAAACTTTTGCTCCTTCTCTCTCTCTCATCCTTTTATGTTTCAAATTTAAAAAATAAAAATTTAAAAAAAAAGCAGCAAAACTCCAAGCTCAAAAATTCTTCCCTGAGAAACCCATCCTGAAAGTTGAATTAAAAACCAAACAACTCCAACTTTCATTTATAATATTCCAACAGAATCACTCACATAAAGGCTGAATTCTTATTTGATGTGTGGGTCTATCTCTCTAGATAATTAGATAATGGATACTTTGTTTAGACTAGTGAGCCTCCAATCTGATCAATCCAGCAGAACTTCGAGCAGCTCCAGATCCTCCAGGCCAAACCCTAATTACCTTCAAGAAGACGAAGAATGCTTCAATCTTTTCATGGATGATGAAGACTTCTCTTCTTCCTCTTCCAAGCACAACACTCCCACCCCCACCCCAACCCCCTCCCACCTCCATGCCTACGGCCACTCCGCCGCCTCCTTCTCTCCAGCCCCCGACGTCAACCTGGAATTTGCAGCCTCACTCTCCGGCCAGAACTCCAGGTGGGCCCACGATATTCTTCTAGAAGCTGCCAAAGCCATCGCCGATCGCAACAGTGCCAGGGTTCAACAGCTCATGTGGATGCTCAATGAGCTCAGCTCCCCCTATGGAGATACCGATCAGAAGCTTGCTTCCTATTTCCTCCAAGCTTTGTTCAGCCGCATGACGGATTCCGGCCAGCGGACCCACAAAACCCTCGTCGCTGCCTCTGAGAAAACCTCCTCCTTCGAATCCACCAGAAAAATGGTGCTCAAGTTTCAGGAAGTCAGCCCGTGGACGACGTTCGGACACGTGGCGTGCAATGGTACGATCATGGAGGCCTTTGAAGGTGAGAGCAAGCTCCATATAATAGATATCAGCAACACCTATTGCACGCAGTGGCCCACCCTGCTTGAAGCCATCGCCAATCGCGCAGACGAAACCCCGCACCTGAGGATCACCACCGTCGTGGCGAGAAAGGGTGGCGCCGCCGGTGGGGCGGTGCAGAGAGTCATGAAGGAAATCGGTAGTAGGATGGAGAAATTCGCTAGGCTCATGGGGGTGCCGTTTAAGTTCAATGTGGTTCATCACGACGGCGATCTATCGGAGTTGAATTTGGGGGAATTGGATATCAGAGAAGATGAAACACTCGCCGTCAATTGCGTCGGAACCCTGCATTCAGTGGCAGCGATGGGTGGCCGGAGGGATTATCTGGTGTCGATTTTCAGGAGACTGCAGCCTAGGGTTTTGACCATTGTTGAAGAGGAAGCTGATCTCGATGTCGGAGTTGATCAGGCTGAATTCGTGAATGGATTCGAAGAGTGTTTGAGGTGGTTTAGGGTTTACTTCGAGGCAGTGGATGAGAGCTTTCCGAGGACGAGCAATGAGCGGTTGATGCTGGAGAGGGCGGCGGGGCGGGCGATGGTGGACCTGGTGGCGTGCCCGCCGGAGGAGTCGGTGGAGCGCCGGGAGACGGCGGCGCGGTGGTCGCGGCGCATGCATGGCGGTGGGTTTAGTCCGTGGGCGTTTAATGAGGAGGTGTGTGATGATGTCAGGTCACTGTTGAGGAGGTATAAGGAGGGGTGGTCAATGGCACAGTGCTCAGATTCCGCCGGAATATTCCTTTCTTGGAAGGATCAGCCGGTGGTGTGGGCTAGTGCATGGAAGCCTTCATGATGAGTGGGACTTCCACTATTTTGGGTGGAGACTCACACGTGTGGTGTGGGGGGTTTTGGCACGTGCATGGGCTTG
Source organism: Scutellaria galericulata (assembly GCA_946896805.1). Classification (NCBI taxonomy): domain Eukaryota; kingdom Viridiplantae; phylum Streptophyta; class Magnoliopsida; order Lamiales; family Lamiaceae; genus Scutellaria; species Scutellaria galericulata. Next base: position 15,305,311 of record OX335794.1, read on the forward strand.
TGGAAAAGTGAGTTAATTCTTCAATGGAGTGGGTAATGAAGTTTTTTGTTGGAAGAAATAGGGAAAGGTATTATTGTTTTCTTTTTTCCCTTTATTTGGATTGCATAAAATTGAAGTAACTAATTCTCATTAATCTTGTACTAATTTGTGATTATTTCTCTATCTAATTTCAATGATTGAAGTAGAAAAGGTACACGAATTTGCCCCATTGATGAGTTTTGTTCACATCATATATCAACTGTCAATTTCATGAAGCCTAGCTACGTACAAATTACAATAGTGGATAAATTCTAATGCACTTTAAGCTAAAGTGAGCAAGTGTTAGAACAATAATGATCCATATTCATGAAAAAGAAAATTCATGGATCTTTAGCATAATTATGTTACATGATTGCATGTATATATACCCTTGGTTTTTTTTTTTTTTGTTTTTTGTTTTGTCATGATTTGACATCTACTATAAAATAAAGTAATTGTACTATTAACGTTACGATATTCAATTTGATGAAATTGGAGTTGGTATAAATTGTGGGGTTTAGTTGATATCATCATACAAGAATATATTAAGAGATTATAATTAAATAGAGAATGAATTGATTAAAACACGAAAAGGGTCATTATCTTGTTTGGGACCATAGAATCTTAGGACGGCCATGGAGTTGGGTTGTGTTTGGAAATTGCTTAAAAGGTGTTTAGCCATTAGTGGTGTTATAGCTTTAGTGGCAAACACACTTTGTAGATATGGTCTCTCTTTCTTGTATACTAGCATTTATTTTTGGTATACCATTGCCTTTTTCTCTTTTTAATACTTGCACCTAAATGTACATATCCATTTTTTGTCAACCCATTTCAACAATCAAAATAATTCATTCAACAACGATAAAATAAAATAAAGAATCGAATATAATAGACAACATTGGGGGCATGAGGGCAGTGTGACTTGAAATCTTTTCCATGGTGGTGTTGTATCATAAATCAAGAAGGGAAAAAAGTGCAAAATTTTAGGCCCACATATATTATAGTGGGAACTTCTTTTAAGGGACTCACAATGTTAATCTTTTGATGAGAGTCTCTCTCTCTCTCTCTGTACTCTAACATCCCCCACTATCTTTTTTCCACCTTTTAACATTTCGTTTTCATTTGTATAATAAATAAATATAGTATAGTAGTAGTGTTAGTGAGAGGGATTTGAAAATTCAATAATAATAAAATGTTATGGTCCCCCGACACTTTGCCTTTAGTTGTTTAATAATAAAAAAGAGGTTGATTCTTACCATTGACGATGACTCTCTGTTTGCCACATTATTTTATTTTATTTTTTATATATAAGTCTATATATATGTGGGGGGGTCATGGCAGGTGCAAGTTGACAGTAAATGCTTAACACGCTTTTCGAATTAGATAATTTGGTTGTTTTGGGTCCCCTTACATATGAAATATGTGCAATTTCTATTACGACCCTTTTTCTAATATTGTCTTTTCTTTAGGTTGAAGCAATCATCTATCATTTTTTATTTTCAGCCACAGATGGTGACTATTCATCCTTTTTTAATAATGGGTTTTTTCCCCCAATTTTGTTTGAATTGACTTTTTTGAGTCGTTGTATTTTCATTTGTAAAATTTGAGTTCTTGTGCTTTTCATTTTGTTTCAATATAAGGACCAGATCAAACGAAAATATAAAACTCAATTTTTTTGTTATTAAAGTATAAAGGTTTAATTTAAACAAAACTAAAATACATGGGCCTAAGTAAAAAGGAATAGAAGGTTAAATCAATATTTACAAATAAAATTAGGCCTAATTCAAAGAAATATGAATATACAGGGACCAAAATATGCATTTTTGCTTTTATAATTTTAGAGAACTGAAACAAAGAAGATCCATCAAATCTCAATGCACTATAAGTTATAACTAGTAATTCACCCGCGCGATGCGTGATTTATTATTTATTGTGGTAATATATACAATTTGTAATAGTATAATGAAATTGCATGAATGAAAAAAAAAAATCATATCAACTTTCATTATTCAAAACATGTACAATATACAATTGTGTTTTTTATATTACTATTGTTTTTTAAATGTATATTTTAAAATTTTAGAAAATTTATAAAGTACACTTTTGATTGAAAAAAGTAGAGTTTTGATTTAATTAAGCTTTACAGTATACAGAAGAATTGGATATGTATTATCTTATACTCTTGTATTTTATAATATTAAAAATTTGAATACTTGTAATTATTTACTTTTGTAGAGAAATACTTCTTGCATTACAGATTAAAAATACATATTTTTGGTGTAAAATATTTATGTATAAACTTCTAAATTTATAAAACTTTTAACATTTATTTTATTATAAGAATTCATGTTATAAGTACATAAATTTTAAAAAGTAGTAATTTTCTTCTATTAAAATCTTTTATCACAAAATTTATACTAAAACAAAAAAAAAAAGATGATTTGAAAAAGAAAAAGGACCCATAAGTGGGTCAATATCAAAAGGTAATTTTTCTATAAAAAAAAAATTATATATATATATATATATAGATGCATATAATTAATAAATTTTTAGTTTCAATTTTTTACAACTTATAGCTATTTAAATAAAATTTAATAGTATAATCTATACATATATAAATACATGTTTTTCCTTTCTTTTGTAATAATAAAGATATATATTTTTATTATAATCATTGATAGCTTATCAAGAAAGTCATGTATATTTCATTTTTTTATATATTTTATGTGACAAGACACTTTTAGGAGGGAAAATGACATTCTTGTAATTTTGGCCAATTTTCTTACTTTAATATATAGTATAGATATACATACCATTTACCGCAAAATAAAATATAAAATTAAATCAATTTATGAACTCATGAAACATTATTCTGTGGTTGCCTATGGGCTATGGCTATTCTTTCTCTTTCTTAACTTTCTCTTGGTTTAAGAAGTCATTTCTTGGTTTAAGAAAAAAAAAATGATGATGATGATTTGCATTCTTAAATTGATTAAAGATATATATAATGATTATTTATTAAGAAAAGTACATGCAGGATTTTTATTGTCATCCTTTATTTTCTTGTCATCTACAAAATATATAGTATATATTAAATCAGCACTATACATATGCATGGATCTCAATATAAAACAACTTAGTGCAATAGCATCGGACTCTCACATTTGTCATATTGGGCTCTACCAAATAGCCCAAAATTGAGTTCAGTGAAATTCCACTCTTAAACTGGGCTAACAAAGCCCCAAACGTTCGATTTGGAATGAGAAAGCCAGCTTTGTTGGGCTAATCATTTATAAGGTCCAAGTTTGACATCAACTTACGAGCTGCTCAACTCACTTACACCCCTAACCATAATAAACTCTAAATTCCAAAATTATATTAGTATATCAACTCATTTAACAATTTACAACTAATTCTATAACCTACAATTTCCTCGTTGTGTTACAGTAGCAGCAAGTATAATCCAACAAAGAATCTTGGAAAAAAAATAAAAAATATTAAGCATTATGTTACAAGAAATCACCTCTCAAAACCTTCAGAGTTTCTACCCACTCCAAAGAGCAGGAAGCCTCCATCTTCTATGCCAATAAATTGAAACTCTTGACCACAATGGGAACCCGAAACTATAATCAAGAGGCTGATCAGCAGCTCCTCCTACTGTCAAAGGTAACCAAACATACCTCGAGTCCTTCAAATCAGCAGGGTTCCATCGATCAGCCATGAAAATGAACAAACCAGGAAGGCCGGGCAAAGGCAGCACGAACGTGCTCTGAGCAAAGAATGTTGTGAGTTGATATATCTTGTTTCCACCCATGCATGGGTTCCCCATGGTCTCCCAAGGCCCCATAATTGACTCGGCTGCATGTGCAAGAGCCTCGTTCGGAGCCCAGCCAGTACATCCGGAGGTGATCATATAGTATGTCCCCTGGTGCTTGAACAGAGCTGGTGCCTCTCGATGCTGTCCTACGAGGATTCTCCTCACAACACGTGTCACATCGAGATAGTCCTTATCCAGTGGTCCGATATGAAGCTCACTGTTGTCCTCAGACGAATAAATGAGATAAGCGACACCATCATCATCTTTAAAGATTGTCATGTCTCTGCTGTCAAATCCGTGGGGGCGTTTACTATAGAGGAAGTCGAAGGGACCAGTAGGGGAGTCGCTAGTAGCTACACCGACAGAGGCTTTTGTGTAGTTAGCATCATCAATGTGCATCCACATCACATATTTCCTAGTTTTATCATTGTAAATTACTTTTGGCCTCTCTAGCACATTGGACTTGTGGAGGTCATGAGTCTCGTTTTTTTCTTCCGCAGCAAGCACGATGCCCTCGTTTTTCCATGTCCAGAGATTCTTTGAAGAATAACAACCAACACCGATAACATCAACCTGAATGGAGGAGAATGAGGTTTAATTAATTAATTTTAGAGAGAGAAAAGGATGAGAATCACTGTTTGTCTTTCTCAGAATTAGTATCAGCCATGTGCACTACATTACAGAAAATAATACCATGAGAATAAGATTGCTCACCAATCATGCAATTAGGCACCAAGATGTATAGTTGATGGCCCAGAGCATGTTATGATGCACAGACAAGACTATAAAAGTAAGGACATATATTTGAATTGAATTATGTGAAAAAATTAAAACATGCACCAATTAAAAGCTACACTAGCGCCTCATCTTTTCAAATCATAACTTTTTTAAAGCACCATCTGAAATCAATTTATGTAGTTAATCACATATATTCAACATCTAGAACTAAAAAATAGAAATCCTAGAAAAAGTATGTCGGAAGCAGCAAAGAACACCTGACTGAAAATTACGAACTTCAGATAACTAATTGGAGGTAAAACATATGAAACATGCCTTGGAAATTCAAAAAACCTCATACAATAAGATGTTCTCTACTTTTTTTTACTACATTCACCGACCTTCACGTTTTCTCCATCCTAAGAGTCAGTGTATCTTCATTAGCCAGCTAAATTGAACTTAATGCATAAAAGACACCATGTTCTTCCCTCTTCACTAAGAAGTAAGATCTACTTCTCATCCTTAAACGGTACAAGTAGAAAATGTCCCAAGATAAAAAAACTTAAGAAACAGAATACCAGGATATTCATGTTATCCAGTAATGTTACTAAGTGGTTAGGAGGAAAGCTCACAAGATGAAATCAAACGTTGAAACACTTGATCAAAAGAGAATTTTAATGTAAATCACAAAAGGAGATAGACAGGTTTCAAACATATGCTGAGCCACAGGTAATTATAACTCTGGAGCAAAACAGCCAAATGAGAAGAAAAAAATGATTAATACATGTATGAAACATTCCTTTGTTTATGGTGATGCAACTGCAGTCACAGACTCAATTAGCAACATTGATTATTTTAATGTGCATTCATAAGGAATAGTTCGGACTTGCATTTTTAAGGGTATGATGACAGAGTTTTTCCAATGGACAAGGCAAGGAGAGTGCATTCTAGTAAAAGTAGATTGAAATGTTAACCACTGAAAGCTACACTAAGATATGTGAGGGTTTATTATTAGTTATCACTATCTGATGGCAAGGAGAGCCCTAAGAGAGAAAACAATCCAAACATATATCATGTATTCACAACTGAGAGGCTAGATTGGTCATTCATTGCAGCCCCCAGAAGGATTGCTCGTTAAATGTTGTAGAGATTGTAGCAAGATGTTAATGGAAATCCCATCAAGAACCATCTATTTTAAAGAGCAACATTTCTTAAAGCACTAGAATTTAAATGACAATTTTAGCATCAGTATAGAGAAAGTAGGCCATAATACTAAACAGAAGCATAAAAATAGTCATAGAATAAAGGAGCAGTCTAAATATCAGATACCATTCTTGCACAACTCGAATCTAGTAATGCAAAAACATGCTATAAGAAAAGGAGATGCCTACAATATAGTGAATGGGAAGAATGATGGCATTAAAGTAGTGCCCTAGTGTAACAGTCAATAATATTGTATCAGTATTTTCTAGATGTTCCTTAGAAATGAGGTTTAGATATATGTCATGAATCAGAATTTACCCTCGCTGCTCCTTTTTTGTGAGCATGGTAAGTCGGACCATCTTTATACTCCCCATACCAATAGTAAGTCTTTGATCTCTCATCATACAGAATACCACCACCATGTGCTTGAACAGGATTTCCTTCAGTGTCCAACCATATTCGCCCTGGATAGTAGTAGAAACTGTCGTTCCCAGCATCCTTCATGGGATCTATAGCTGTTTTCATAGTAGGAAAGAATAAGTGTCTTATTTGGGAAGACTCATCAAGAAATTCTTCAATCAATGTAGTTGGCCGCTTTGGTTTCCTCTTAGCGGCACGTGGAGATCGCCTTCTCGGGGGAGGCATTTGAATATTCTCCTCCTCGACCTCTTCTAGTTCACGTAATTGTGGGTGGTGGCTCACACTTCTGCGTGTCTCTTTACTTTGTACATCCGTGTGTGAAATTAAGGTGTACAAGTGAAGCATGAGAAGGAATCCAACTAGGCTCCATACCACCATAGGTATTGAGCATCTGCTCCCTGCATTGCAACGTAAAGTAGTTGGTTTCCGGTCTTTGTTTCTCATCTTCATTATGATGTCTTTTCTATCCTCAAGACAATGCTGCATTTAAACACAAGCAAAGCATGGAGGTCCAAACTAAAGTCATAATGCTCATCTTGTTTATAACACAATTGAATGGTCTCTTACTCTAAAAACTTGCAGCCAGCAGCCACAACAAGCATTTAATTATATCCTCCAACACATTTATTATGTTAATTAAGATGCAAAACAAAATAGGAAGAACACCTCAAAGAAGAATCAATCATAAGCACAAAATCACATCCGAACCTCAGCTCGGAATCAAAATTACATCTGGAACAAATGTATTGAAACTATACATATGAAACAGTTAATTTGAAAGATGGAGCTCAGATGAAATTCTCAAATAGCAAAATATCAATAAAAATGAATAATAAGAAATAGAGATTATTAGGCATTGAACTTCAGAACACCAACTAGCAAATAAATATGGTTTTCAAATTCATCGGAAAATAAGGTTAAGCGGAAAACAGTAATAAAAGGAAAATCAACAACCCCAATCACGAGCAAACAAGCTTCATCATAAATTCAGAATCGGCAACATAAACAGATCCCTCAAAACATCTTATCAAGCATTCGATAACAATACGTCAATACGTTTAATGAAAAAGCAACTTAGATCGAGCTCAAGTAAGGAAAAAGAACCATAAACTAAAAATTTATAAAGTCTAGTTAAATTCAAAGAAGCTTACCTGAACGGGACCTGGCTAGAAACGGATAAAAAATTCTTAACATGGGTTTCCTGCTGTTAGCTCTGCCAATTCTCATCACCATTCAACAATCCGAACACGTGTCCTCAGTTGATGAATTCTATAGAGTAGATTCTTCGGTATTATCTCCTAAAATTCGGAAATAGTCACCAGATTATCGTGATACTGGGATGAGAATTGAGAAGCGTGCACGAGAAGAGTACATTGAAGTTTGATAATTAATGAGTAACAGAGAAATTTAGCTGAGTTAGTTTATTTGTTGGATCTTGGTTTTGATCGTGATAATGATGATGACGAAGACTGTTGAAGACCTACACAAACAGCTCTCTCTCTCTCTCTAGTTCTTTTACCGTGTGAGAGAGGTGACTTCACATTTCATGGGATGAATAGCATCTTCCTCCAAAAAAGAAAAAGAAAAGGAAAATACAAAATGAAATCCTCTACGATTCATCTTTAAATAATATTAAATTTGGATAAATTTCATAACAAGACCCAATTTATAAATTAGTTCGATAAATTAAAATAAGTTGGTAGAATTTTGAAACGATTTTCATCCAACTAGTACTAATTTATATATATACATATAATTAATGCAATTCATAAAATTGCAATTCCTTTATTTCTTAATTTTATGAATAAAAGTATAGGAAACCAATTTTAATATTAATCAATTTAATATAAATTATAATTTATGAATTGAATTTATTATATTTTTCTTTCTTTCTTTCATTTTTTATGTAAATTAATATAAGCTGATGAAAATCATTCGAAAATTAAGCTGATGAAAATTAATATAAACTTTGCTTAATTTTTCTAAAATATAAATGCATATTGAAATATAAATAAATCTATAAATATAAATAAAAAGAAAATAAAAATAGAATTTTGTTTTGAATTGAGAACTCAATCTAATTTTCAAGTCTTAAATTGAGAAAAATATAAAATTGATCCCCTTATTAAAAAACTTTAAAAATTGGGTTGAAAATTGAGAACTAATTTATAAATTGAATCTTGTTATGAAATTTATCCTACTAAATTTTGAGTAACTTTTTTGTGAGCCCTATTAACAAAAACTTGAAGGTAAATTGATTTTTTATTAATAATAAAGTGAATGAGATGTGTGGAATTCTGTTTTGTTTTATATAATGTGATCAGATGGTCTAATTCAATTTTTTTACTTTTATTTTTACCATTTTTTACTATTATATATGCTCATACTTGTTAATAATTCATCAATAAATATACATAATATATATATATATATATATATATATATATAATAGAAGTCAGTTAGGTAAAATTGTAATTCTATTAAGAACTAAGAACAATTATACAAAATTATAAATTTTATATAAAAGTGATTTTCTGATTTTATATACATATAATGAAAACTGAATTTGAATGGGGACAATTTTTTTTATAAAATACATTTGAAAAAATATTTTTTTTAGATTTTTGTAAGTAGCGGTTATTAATGACTTATGTTATTATATATATATCACATATAATTAAACATTAAATATTCCATCGTCATCAATGTTATTGATATATATATATATATATGTATATATATATTATATCGTTATTCAAATAATGGTGTTATGACAATGTTATTCGGAATATTAAAATTTTCAAATTTGTTGGTTTATCAAATATTGATGATAACATCAGAATTTTTGGGATTAATATCAAATCTAAGAGAAAAATCAATAAACTATATATCATTAATTATTATTCAAAGTAATTGTTTAAACACAACTTTCGTTAACTTTTGACGGGAAATTGATGATAACATAATTGTTCATTATTAAATAATTGAATAGGAAAAATATAAAGAGAAAAATACTTCAATAATAAAAACAAAAAATATTAATCTTTATAGTTACTAATGTCTACTAAGTGATTTTTTTTATTTTAATTTCAATCGTTGATCTTAATCTTGAAGTCTATAAATATTAAAAAAAAGCTACACATTAAATTCTCTCAATCATCCCACAAGAAATATAAAATAGTATTTCAATCATTGATCTCATCTTGATGTTTATAAAACTTAAAAGAAAGCTATACATTGAATTCTCTCCATCATCCCACAAAAAATAAAAAATAATATTAAACTTAGTGAAAATTAGACATTGAATTATCTCCATTATCCTACAAAAAAAGGAAAAAATAGTATTACATCTCAATAAAATTCATCGATTAAATGAAGGTTTAATCAATTCTCGACAAATCCTCAAAAAAAAATATCATATTCTATATTTTTACTTTCAACCCTTTTTAGTAACCTAAAAAAAAATAGTATTAATCCCCAAAATTTTTTTTGTTGATTTAATAGATATTCAATCAATCCGCAATAAATTCTCGATTTAATAAATGTTGAATCAATCCTCACATTAGTATAATCACCTAAAAATTAACTTATAATATTAGGATTCCCAAACGCTCGAAATTCTACTGGATATATATTATGTTCATTACCAATCAAAATAAATTTAAATTAAAAATGAAGTTGAAAGTTCAATATTATACAAAATTAATGAATACACCACCGCAGTATTTACATGGATTAGTGTTTGAAGATAATGACAAGTCAAAACATTTATTGGATAATATTCGATCATACAACAACATGTTCTGTTTCATATCTATGGGAGGAAAGATAGAAAAAAATATAAATATAGGCAATTCGCCACCAGTTTTTACTCTTAATGGACAAAACTATCATTTAATCTGAAGTTTGCTTCCAAATGAGGGATCGTCTCCAAAGTTTACCCAACTATACATACCCATGACACCAAAAACGAGGTTCAAAATAGAATAAAAGTTGTTCGATACGTAGTTATTACTCTAAAACTATTTTTAATAAGAATTTATTTTGATAGCTATTTCATATTAAGTCTATTATTTTTAATTTAAAATTAATAAATTATAATTGTTTTTTCAAAAAAATGGAGATCTCCACCAAGAAATTGTGATTGAATTGAAATAAATGTTGGATGAGAACAACATATTGGTCAAATAATTGAGAATGGCCAGAGAGAAGTTGATTGAACAAAACAGTCAAAATGTCAAATTAAAACTTATCAGAAGAAGAAGGGTGAGGGACCCAAGGAAATACAATCTACCAACCATTTCAGAAGTGGCAGCATTAGTTGTGGGTGATTTTGATCAATCAATGGGAGAACGAGACATAATAGTGGAAACCAAATTAGGAAAACTAAATATAATTGTGTATAGTCATGAACAGTTGTATGTCGCAATCTTCAGAGTCACCAACCGTATGAGACTCAAAATTTTGATATGTGATAAAGAGGGTGGAGAAAGCAATAGAGCGACAAATGTAGTTTACAAATAAATATTTCAAAATTTGTAAACGACAATTTGAACATTACACTCAATTTATCGTATTATGCAACCGATCAATTACTTTAGTTTAATAATCCATTTATTTTGTTTGGTTTTTCATAACTTGAATTGGACTTTTCTCTCTCTATATTAAAATAATATAAATATAATGATAATAAAATAGACAATTCTTATATTTATTCCCATACATCGCACGGGTGCCTGCTAGTATTTCTAATAGCACTACTGTATGCAGTATTGTAGTGGATGGATTTTAGGGCATCGTACATTTAAAATGTTATTTTATATATCTTTAATCTATTTTGTTAATTTATAAGAGTTCGTCTTCTTTACATCATAAAAACTTTTCAATTACTTTATAAAATATGTTTTGTGTTATAATGTGAAAAAATTTACTCTTTTACTATAAAATCATAGATTCATCCATAAACTGTATACACTGAAATAAACTAGATATTATTGATTTAAAGAGTGCAATTATTTGAGAGCTGATGGCTACTACTACAAAATGCAAGTCCTACTAGTATATGGACTCTGGTAACAGTTGTAGCTGAAATTGTGAAATGAGAGAGAGAGAGAGAGAGAGATATATATATATATATATATATATATATATATATATATATATATATATTATATTCTCTATCTGATTTTTCTTGTAGTGGTTAATGTATTAGTGCTTCTCTTTTTAATATGTTTTCTTGCTTCTATTATATCACAAATTACTTTTATTTTATGTGAGATTTAGTACAAAAGAAAGCAGGCATTGGGTTTACTAATGTCGGATAAAAAAATCTGTTTTGCAAAGTGATTATTTAGTGCAATAATGATACTAATTATGAGTTAGGTATGGAAAATTCATAAGGACATAACTTGAACCTTAGATCAGTCTTAGATACTAAATAGTGGATAGTAGTAAATACTGTATATAGGCAATCATCAGATGAATTTATGGACTTGCTAAAAAATTTAACCTATATTTGTGGAGGAGTTATATTGAATGGAAATCAAATAAATAATCAAGTACATTAAAGTAGTTTAATTCGTTGACCTCAAGTCAAATCATATCTTTAATTAAAAAAATGAAATGCATATAAACTTCAATAGTACTTAAACGAATAAAAACTCAAACAAACTGTTAAGAATTATTATTGATATTTTTTGGAAAAATATTAAGAAATAGGGGGTTTAGTTTTCCTCTATCCGTACTTATTTATAAGGTGATTTATACTAAAGAAAAATTCAATTAATTCATTGAAAGAGAAAAAGGATGGAAGTAGGATATCACCTCATAATCAAGTCTCAATGATGATGCTTTTCTTTCAAGATTATTACAACTAGCATAAGTTGATAATGTTAACATTATTACTCTATCAGACTTATAATCCCTTCAAAACTTTGATGACCACAATTATTCAAACTTTATGAACTATTTGATTATATTTAAGGATATTAAATATTCATGGTAGTTAGAGAGAGACAACGAAGCACATATATGATTCTTATAAAATTTGTTAGTATAATTCTATGAGACGAATCTAAATCACAACTCGTAAAAATGGATTTAGTTTGTGGGTAGAAAGAAAACGTCTAACAAAATATATTTGTGAGACATCTAAATCAATTGTTTTTTCTTAATGAGGGAATGAAAGTGAGGGAGTAACAATTAGAAAATTTGCATCAATCTACATCTTTATAAAATAGGATACCACTTGGCTGTAAGTAGACATCTAATTCAATTTTTTGTAAAATTTTAAGGCCGTAAAATAATAAAAAGGGAACTTTTATGTTAAGCATTAGTTGAAACATAAATAATGAGAAAGAATAAAGTTGGTAAATGTCTCCTTCCCTTACAGATGCGACCATGTTCTGCTTTATTCTATTTTGGGTGAATTATAACTATTGGTTTTTAGTTTTGGTCAAATTATTAAAACTAGTTTGTGGTTCGTGAAAATTACAACTCGATCTCTTCATTTATTTTTCAAACATATGACTCATTTAAATTTTGAAGTATAATAGTATAGAATGATATCAGCAAAACTAAATATATTCAAATTAAACTACTCATAGAAATTGGTTCAACTGAGTCTGCTTTTTTATTTTTTTAAATGATTTGTATATTTAAAAGATAGAGTTGGTCTTTTGTGAAACCGTCTCACATACGACGAGATTCAAATATATTTTTTATAAGTATAAGTACGTGTTTTTCACCTATAAGTATGTGTTTTATAAATATGTTTTTTTACAGTATAAACATGAGTTATTCAAGTATGTCTTTTATGACTATAAATATGTGTTTTTTAAGTGCAACCGTCGCACGGTGCGACGATTGCACATGAGTTTTTGCCTAAAAGATATGATTGTATTTTTAACAAATCTTAAGTTTATTTGATAATTTGATCAAATCTCAAAATAAATGTAATTTATCCATTGGTTTACTTAAAAGATATGATTGTATTTTTAACAAATCTTAAGTTTATTTGACAATTTGATCAAATCTCAAAATAAATGTAATTTATCCATTGGTTTACTTTCATCAAAACAACCAAGTCTGGTGTGCACCTGGTGTACTGTGCAATTTAGATGGACATGAATCGACCTGGATCCGCAGGGTTTTTTTTTCCACTTAAGGTGTTCACCTTTATATTGTATGAGTGTGACATTTATGTTATATTAGTATAATATTTATGTACAAGTATGTTGAATTTTATATACTGAAACTTAGAAAAAAAATGATGAATTTCAGCACAATTTGTACATATATATATTTATGTGATATTACTTATACATTTATATTAACATAATCATATCTTTATGTAATATATAAACGTGCAACTAACATAACTAAACGGTATGAGTAATATCACATAAATGTATGTTGATCCAAAAAAAGTGTTGAAATTCTTCATTTTTTTTCTAGAGTTGGTCTCTTGTGCAACCGTCTGATGTACAATGGGATCGCACACGGTCGTGTCCCGGGATACAGTCGACCGTACACCGTAAAAAAAAACACATACTTATAGCCCTAAAAGACATACTTAAAGTTGAAAATCACATACTTGTGTCACGCATGATCGACCATTCCCCAGGGCACCGTGCGCCATACATGTCGTATTGTTGCGCACGGTCGGATCGTGCCCCACGACACGATCGTGCGCGAGAAAAAAAATCACATACTTAGAGTTGAAATATACATACTTGCACATTGTTGTAGCGCACGGTCGACCGTATCCCGAGGCACGACCGTTCCGTCGCACATGAGACAGTTGCACATGAGTTTTTCTGTTTTTTCTAAGTTACTGTGCATAAAGGTGATAACATTTGTACATAAAAATCATACTAATATAACATAAATGTCACACGTTTATAACATAAAGGTCAAAACATAAAAACAAAAAAAATTACAGATCCGGATCAGATCAACCTAGGGGTGGAAATTGGAACGAAATATCCGATATCCGCCGAATCCGATCTGAAATTTTCCGATTTTGGAACGAATTTTTTTAATCCAAAATCCGAAATTCCGATTTTTTCGAAAATTTTCGGATGGAAATCGGAATTAGTTTTAAAAGTTTCGGAAATTCTGAATTTCGATCCGATTTCCGATCCGAAATTATAAAATAATTCAAACATTTTATACTATATACTATTTGCTATAAAAGAATACTATATAATATATTTTATATACATTTAGTATATGTAAATATAAATATACATATTATAGTATACTTTATAATACTATATACTATATAATATATTTTATATACTTTATACTATGTGTAAGTATAAATATACATATTATAGTATACTTTATAATACTTTATACTATAGTATAGTATAAAGTATATAAAATATATTATATACTATATATATAGTATAGTTTATACTATAGTTTTATTTTATACTATATACAATAGTTTATACTTATAGTGCAACAAATCAAAATTTTAATGTTTTTTTTTAATTTACGAAAATTCCGAAAATTTCCGAATTCCCGAATTTTTGAATTTCCGAAATTTCCGAAAATGGATTGGGTTTTACAATTCCGAAAATTTTCGGATGGAAATCAGAGTTGGTTTTTCATTTCCGATCTATCCGATTTCCACCCTAGATCAACCCAAATTAGATCTGTGCACAGGAGAATTTGCGAGCAACCAAAAGATATTCTGAAAGAGAAATTCTCAGGCTTAATTGACAAATTGGTATTTTTAATACTATAATAAAATCATCCTGTAAAAATATTCAAACGAACCAAAACTATTTGATATTCGTCGTTTTGACTGTATATACTCATGTTATGAATCTTTTCCACTTGAGTTTTGAATTATTTAAATTCAAATTGGACAAAATAATAAGTTGTCGAGTATATTTGTTCGTTTGTCGTCAATTAATTTTCATAAAGATCCAATAGAAAATGAAAGAGGCCCATGATCATGGTCCAAGCCCATTGACATAAAAGATCTTGATGAGATCCTCCAACTCACCATGTTAATTGTAGTAATTGTATACACCTGGATTTAACCATTTTAAAAATTCTGTTTTGAAATTACAATTATATTTGAGTTACTATAAACACTCCTATACTCGTATGTATCTTATAAATATCATTCTTAATTAGTGCAATCTTTCAAATAGAAGATATTTGTGATTAAACGTAACTTTTATGTTTCTATGTTGTTTTATTGAACCATTAAACTTTTATTTTAGGATAAAGAAAATAAATTAAAATATAAATATATACTAAGCTCAAATTTGTATAGAGTGTATTTAAGTTGAAATACTAAATTCATGTTAAAACACTAATCAATCACAAATGCTGGAATTTGTATTGTAATATTAAACTCAAGTTTGATTATGTATATAATCATGTGGACAAATATTTAGTCCTTTTGTTCATGAAGAAAATTATGTTATAGACTTATAGTTCCCTAAAATTAATTATTCTCCATCATTAAGAAAAGTATGGTATTTTTTATTTTATGAATGCCAAATATTATCAAACAACATATCTTGAAAAATATTATTCGACTTATTTATGGAAATAAGTGTTGGAAAATCTGTTCAAAACAGAATTTTTGCCAATGTTTGGGGCTATTGTTGACGTGGGTCTCGCACCCCGTTTTGGAAATGGAAAGTTGGATAGATCAGCCAGCTGGAGGTGGGCCCCTTATTCCCAACGATGCCCATCACAATCACTTGATGCCGTGTTCTCCTCTTAGAGAGGTTCGACACGACTCGTAAATCGCTCAAAATGGTTGAGGGGTGAATGAGAAATCGCGTCTCAAAGTTGCATGTTTGGATCCTTGAAAAGGAGGTTATCCCAATTCCCACATCAGAAAATTCAAGTTAATTTCTCTACTATATATTGTTTTTCCCTTTAATGGATGATAAGAAATATTGGCAAGTAGGCTGTCTCTCGCGCGCAGGGGGTGCAAATCACGGTCCGATTTGAGCCCATGGACCATGGACTTGTGTGCACCCGCGACCTGCGTACACGAATGTCGGTCCGGTTTGTGGCGAGCCCGGCCTCGTTCTTTTTGCCAATTTTTCATCCCGTTGCATGTGACTTTTGGCCTTCCACATTCCAAAACATCTAAGCACGTTCATGTCATGAGTGCAACCATTTAGAAACAGTTTTTTCAGTGCCTATGTAATGAGGCTCCTACCTCTGGATCATTCATTAGAAAATCTCATCTTTCATTCGATCTTTTTGCTATCGCTTGCTCTCGTCTTCCTTGTCTGCATCGTGATACCAATCGGGCAGAATCTAGTTCGTCCTTTAGCAAGAGTTAGTGCTTAACTTTGTGCTTCATTGTCGTTGTATCTTGGGAAACGGACGCCGACAAAACCTCAAGCACCTCGGGAGGCGGTGAATTTGTTTTAAGGAAACTGTGCAGGCACAGTCCTCGGCCTTTTCGGTTTTCTATTTATAGCCATTTTCGTATAACAATCTTAAAATAGATCATTTTTTTGTTTGCTTCTGAAAATGGCATCCAACAATACTGTTACCGTTACCCCTCCTGGAGCTACCCCTACTGGACCTCCTCCTCCAATCAGTGTCCCAATTAACCATTTGGACAAGCCGAAAAAGTTTAATGGGCTTAACTTTAAACGTTGGCAACAAAAGATGTTTTTTTATCTGACTACTTTGAATCTTGCTAGGTTTCTCACTAAAGATGCTCCTGTTCTCGGTGAAAACCCTGATGCTGGCTGTGAATGCTATTGATGCATGGAATCACTCTGACTTCTTGTGTCGGAACTATGTGATGAACGGCTTGTCCAATGGTCTGTACAATGTGTACAGTTCTATGAAAACGGCTAAGGAACTATGGAAATCCTTGGATAAAAAGTATAAGTCTGAGGATGTTGGAGCCAAGAAATTCATCGTTGACAGGTTCTTCGACTATAAGATGGTTGATTCTAAAACCGTTATCAGTCAAGTGCAAGAACTCTAAAAGTCATTCTGCATGAGATTCACTCTGAATGTATGCAGTTGAGCGAAACTTTTCAACTGACTGCTATCATTGAGAAACTGTCACCGGGGTGGAAAGACTTCAAGAACTATTTGAAGCATAAACATAAAGAAATCAATGTTGAAGAGTTGATCGTTCGTCTTCGAATTGAAGAAGACAATCGTGGCTCTAAAAATAAGCTGTTCAGTCCTGATGTGGCTAAGGCTAATGTGGTGGAACATGGTCAAGGCTCAAGGAAGTTTAATAACAACAACAACAACAAGAAATCCGGCCCTCCTAACAAAAGTATTTTAGGGCTGAAGAAAGAGAATTTCAAAAGAAAGTTCACTGGAAATTGTTTCAATTGTGACAAGCCAGGTCACAAGGCGGCTGAGTGTAGGAAGCCGAAGAAAAAGCAAGAGGCTAACATGGTTGATAACATCACTAAAGATGTTGATGATATACACCTTGCTGCAGTCATTTCTGAAGTCAACTTGGTGAACTCGAATCCGCTTGAGTGGTGGATTGATACCGGGGCCACTCGTCATGTATGCTCAAGTAAAGAGCTGTTAAATACACTCGAAGAATTTGGGATCGAGGAAAAGCTCTATATGGGAAATTCTGCTACTTCTGATGTGAAATGACAAAGAAATGTGGTTTTGAAGATGACTTTTGGGAAGGAACTGACCCTGAACAACGTGTTGTTCGTGCCAGAGATTCGTAATAATTTGGTTTCTGGCTCACTGCTGATCAAGTAGGGATGGCAACGGGGCGGGTCTGGGACGGGTTTGGCCTGTCCCAGGACTCGCCCCGCTAAAAAAAATTCAGACCCGGGACCCGCCCCGCCAAAACCCACCCCGTGAACCCGGCGGGTAACCCATCTCGACCCGTTTTAATTTTTTTTTTTTGTGTTTTTTTTTCTATTTTTCTTTTGTTTTCCCTGAAATAATGTCTATTCGAAACATTATACAATATATATGAATCTTAATCACTTAAACTACATGAAAAAAAATTCATCCATGTTATAGTCATACAATTCAAATATTTAAACACAATCCCAACATGTCTTAAAATCTTAAAATCATACATATAATGTTCAATGCAAAATTACATAATAGAATTAAAAACATAACACAAACGTCTCATTTCTCAAGTGATACATTCTTCGAGTTCGTCTTCTTTTTCATCAAGTAACGAAGGACAAACGGATGATGTAGATATATATAATTAATAATATATATAATTATATATATTAAATATATATATTCTCAATTCTATTAAATATTAATAATATATATAATTATATATATATTTTTTTTAAATGGGGCGGGTTCGACAAATACCAGGACCCGCCCCGGACCCGGGGTAGACCCGTTTGACCGGGTCTAAACCCGCCCCGAAACCAGTTTGACCGGGTTTTTACCCACCCCGAGTAGGACGGGTTTGTGACGGGTCCGGGTTTGAACCCGGCCCATTGTCATCCCTATGATCAAGCATGGTTTTCGTATTGTTTTTGAATCTAATAAGGTTATTTTAACCAAGAATGGGATGTTTGTAGGAAAAGGTTATGTGGTTGATGAGCGTTTTAAGCTCAATGTAATGGTTGTGAAAAAGATGATTAATAAAGCTACTACATCTTCTGTTTATATGCTTGAGTCATCCTTTATTTGGCACGGTAGACTAGGACATGTCAATTTTGATAGCCTGCACATGTTAATGAACATGAAAAGCATACCTACATTCCATATTGATTCTAAACATAAATGTGAAACTTGTGTTGAAGCAATGTTAACAAGATCATCCTTCCAAACTATTGAAAGAAATAGTGAACCACTAAGTCTAATTCATTCAGACGTATATGATTTAAAATCAGTGTAAACTCATGGTGGAAACAAGTACTTCATCACCTTTGTAGACGATTGCACCAAGTATTGTGTTGTCTATCTTCTTAAAAACAAAGATGATGCTATAAAGAAATTCATTCTCTACAAAAATAAGATGGAAAACCAACTTAATAAGAAAATTAAGGTGTTAAGAAATGATAGAGGAGGTGAATACGAATCACCTTTTGCCGATTTCTGTGCCCAACATAGAATTAGACATGAAACAATGGCACCCTATTCATCTCAACAAAATGGTGTTGCAGAACCTAATAATTGTACTCTAAATGAGATGATGAACGCAATGTTGTTGAGTTCAAGTTTGCCTCCTAACATGTGGGGGAAGCTGTGTTATCAGCCAACTACCTTTTAAATAAGGTTCCCTGGAAGAAGTTAGACAAAAGCTCGTACGAGCTTTGGCATGGACGAACACCTTCTTATAAATACTTGAAAATGTGAGGGTGTCTAGCAAAGGTAGTTGTACATCTTCCCAAACGAGTGAAAATTGGCCCTAAGATTGTTGATTGTGTATTCATTGGATATGCTCATAACAGTAGTGCATATCGGTTTCTTGTACATGAATCCCAAATTGCTAACATACACAAGAACACGATTATTGAGTCTCAGAATGCTTCATTCTTTGAACACATATTTCCACATAAACCCAAAATGAAAGATGCATCCGTTGGTAGGGCTGTGGAAACTATAGATAGAAGTCAGTCTGAAAATATGACTGAAGATGTGGAGGTTGAGCTAAGATATAGTAAAATGGCAAGAATTGAAAAATCTTTTGGAGATGATTTCCTAACCTATATGCTTGAAAGCGAACCTCAAAGTTACTCAGAGACTGTCAGCTCTTCTGAAGGACCTCTTTGGAAAGAGGCAATCCAAAGTGAAATTGATTCAATCCTGTAAAATCATACTTGGGAATTGGTGGATCTTCCTCCTGAAAGTAAACCATTAGGATACAAGTGTATATTCAAAAGGAAAATGAAGACAGATGGAACTATTGATAAATACAAGACGAGACTTGTGATAAAAGGCTTTAGGCAAAAAGAAGGCCTTGATTACTTTGATACGTATTCTCCTGTAAAGAGAATAACCTCTATTAGAATGGTCTTAGCTATCGCAACTTTAAGAAATCTTGAAGTACATCAAATGGATGTCAAGACTGCCTTTTTAAATGGAGACTTAGAAGAGGAGATTTACATGGAACAACCTGAAGGTTTCTTTGCTCCTGGACATGAGAACAAGGTGTGTAAGTTGGTAAAATCCTTATACGGCTTGAAACAAGCACCAAAACAATGACATGAAAAGTTTGACAATGATATGTTGAGTAGTGGATTCAAGATCAATGAATGCGATAAATGTGTTTACATAAAGAACACTGAAAATGGCTACGTCATTCTATGTATTTATGTAAATGACATGCTCATTGTTGGGAGCAATAATAAAATGATCAAGTCCACTAAAGATATGTTGAATTCGAAATTTGACATGAAGGATATGGGTCCGGCCGATGTGATTCTCGGAATTAAAATCCATAAATCACCAGAAGGACTTGTGTTAAGTTAATCACACTATGTTGATAAAATCCTTGGGAAATTCAATAAGGATGATTCAGCATATGCCAGGACCCCGATAGATCCTAGCCAACATCTATCGAAGAATCGAGGAGATAGTGTGTCTCAAGTTGAATACTTGAGAATAATTGGGAGTCTGATGTACTTAATGAGTTGTACACGACCAGACATTGTTTATATTGTCAGCAGACTAAGCAAATATACGAGTGATCCAATTAGCGATCACTGGAAGGGAATTATGAGAGTACTAAGATATTTGAGGTACACTCATGAATTTGGGTTGCATTATTCTACATATCCAGCTGTAGTTGAAGGTTACAGCGATGCAAACTGGATATCGGATATGAATGACTCTAAGTTCACAAGTGGATTTGTTTTCACACTAGGTGGTGCAGCCGTTGCATGGAAGTCTTCTAAACAAACTGTGATTGCAAGGTCTACTATGGAGTCTGAGTTTATCACTCTAGACAAATGTGGAGAAGAAGCAGAATGACTTCGTCACTTCTTAGAAGATATTCCGTCGTGGCCTAAACCTGTGCCCGTAATTTGTATTGCGATAGCCAATCGGCTATAGGAAGAGCACAAAGCCACATGTATAATGGTAAGTCTAGACATATTCGTCGAAAACATAATACTATTAGACAACTATTCTCTACTGGGGTCATCTCGATTGATTATATAAAATCGAAAGATAATTTGGCAGATCCATTAACCAAAGGGTTAAATAGAGATTTAGTTGCAAAATTGTCGAGAGGGATGAGATTAAAGCCTTTTGGAGAAAGAGCTAAGACAAAGGAAACCCAACCTAGTTGACTGGAGATCCCAAGATCTAGGTTCGAAGGGACAACCTAATTGTTAAAATTCAAAGGATCACGGTGGGGGATATTTTTATATATTTCTCGAAGCTCGTCCATAAAATGAAAACAGTGATAACGTGAGAGATTAGGATAAGCCTAAGGCTTTTAATGATTCTTTCATTTCGTTGTTGATAAAGAGTCACCTATGTGAGAAAGAAATGAGGCCGCTTCAAAGGGAATCGTTCAAAGGCTCGATTTTTAGCAATTCTCATATAACCAGGTCGATGTTCATGGCCAAAACAAATATAACCATGAGAACTGGATAATGTAAGAAAGAATTTTGTGTGTGGCACGTCATCGTTTACGCCGAAGGCCGATCAGTTCAAGGACATCGTGTCTACTGGTTACCTTGTAAAGTAAATGTGTTTACACAAGGGAAGGTTCAAAGGGTTAAACCTAACTGTCATATGCAGGATTTGACCGTTGATTGGTATCACTTTTTCCTCTGTGTATCAATTTTCATTCATGTAGAGGACTGTTGGAAAATCTGTTAAAAACAGAATTTTTACCCATATTTGGGGCTATTGTTGACGTGGGTCCCGGACCCCATTTTGGAAATGGAAAGTTGGATCGTGTTCTCCTCCGAGAGAGGTTCGACACGACTCGTAAATCGCCCAAAATGGTTGAGGGGTGAATGAGAAATCGTGTCTCAAAGTTGCATGTTTGGATCCTTGAAAATGAGGTTATCCCACATCAGAAAATTCAAGTTAATTTCTCTACTATATATTATTTTTCCCTTTAGTGGATGATAAGAAATATTGGCAAGTAGGCGCTCTCTCGTGCAGGGGGGTGCAAATCACGGTTCGATTTGAGCTCACGGACTATGGACTTGTGTGCACCCACGACCTGCGTACATGAATGTCGGTCCAGTTTGCGGCAAGCCCGGCCTCGTTCCTTTTGCCAATTTTTCATCCCGTTGTATGCGACTTTTGGTCTTCCACATTCCAAAACGTCTAGACACGTTCATGTCATGAGTGCAACCGTTCAGAAACGGTTTTTTCAATGCCTATATAATAAGGCTCCCACCTCTGGATCATTCATCAGAAAATCTCATCTTCTATTTGATCTTTTTGCTATTGTTTGCTCTCGTCTTCCTTGTCTGCATCGTGATACCAATCGGGCAGAATCCAGTTCACCCTTTAGCAAGAGTTAGTGCTTAACTCTATGCTTCGTTGCCGTTGTATCTTGGGAAACGGACGCTAGTAAAACCTCAAGCACCTCGGGAGGCGGTGAATCTATTTTAAGGAAACTGTGCAAGCATAGTCCTCGGCCTTCTCGGTTTTTTATTTATAGCCATTTTCGTATAACAATAAGTGTGACTGACATTCCAAATATGAGAATCAAATATATAAACACTAGTATTAAATTGCCATGTGATACACGGAATTTATTGAAATAAATATTTCTAAAAAATTAATATAAATATATTTGAAGTAAGAAATATAATAATTTGTAAAATAATTTTGATTTATATAGAAGATATGTATCTATGTTAATAAAAAAATATTTTTAGGGAATTTTATTTTAATATTTTATTGAAAATTTTAAAATCTTTGTTAGAGGAATTTGTAATGTATACTTTAATTATATGTTAGATTAAAAGTAAATTAAAACTGAAATCCATATAATAAATTTTTTGTTAAATATTGGTAAAGTATAACCCTTTAAATAAAGGGTAAAAAACACGTTATCTCATCCCAACTATACTCGATTTTGTACTTTTTGGTAAAAACTTTAAAATGTGTCATCGTACCAACTAAACTTTGTAAATGTGTCATTTTACTAACTAAACTTTACGGGATTTACACTATACGGTTAAATATCTTAATTCCGATCATTTTTTCCGACCAAAACACCACGTGCTTCTCACATGTTTTCATTCAGGGTATGTTCGTCATTTTATTTCCCTCCATTAAAACCCTAACTCACCACCAACTCCACCATCTTTTCCTCTAATCGGCCATCTTCATTTTCTCAAGGAACCACTTCATTAATCACTAGCTTCATTTTCATTCCTTAATAATGAACATACCCTTAACGAAAACATGTGAGAAGTACATGTAGTGTTTCAGTAAAAAAAAGATCGAAATTAGGATATTTAACCGTATAATGTAAATCCCGCAAAATTTAGTTAGTACAGTGACACATTTTAAAGTTTTTTACCCTTAAATAAACACCAAAACTCATGTGCACCTTGTGTCACTCCTTGCGACTCCATGCACTCGAGTCGATCCGAACCGCTATGTGTCCCCACGCTCCGCCAGGTCTGCGCACAAACTCGTTCAAACATGTTTTTATGTGTTATACCTTTATATTATGTTAGTCATACATTTTAGTAGTGTTAGTCATACTTTTTAGTTATGTTAGTCATATCTTTAGTAATGTTAGTTGTACCTTAACATTTTTTTTAGACAAACATATTAACCTTTCATACCTTTTAGTTATGGTTGTACCTTTTAGTTATATTAGTTGTACATTTATATATTATATAAAAATATGACTGTGTTGATATAAAAGTATAAGTAATATCACATAAAGATACGAGTAATATCACATAAAGGTATATATGTACAAATTTTTACCGAAATTGATTTTTGTTTTTTAAGTTAAAGTATTATATAAAAGTTATGATATTTGTACATAAATGTATGTATGACTAATTTAATATAAAGATATAACTAAGATACTATAAAAATAAGCGTAAAAAATAAAAGTTATGATATTTGCATATAAAAATATGATTAATATAACATAAATATATGACTAATATAATATCATAGTATGATTAATATAAGATTAAAGTAGAACTAATATAGTATAAAGGTCAAAACACAAAAAGAAAAAAAAATAGGACACGGATCCGATCAGTGCAGACCAATGCACCATGCACCAAGTACAGTAGAGATCAACTCTTAAATAAATTGTTGCAACTTTAGATCATTTCATACATTTAAAAAAAAACATATGCTTAATTTTAGCTTTTAAATTTGGAATATTCAATTATTATCTCATCAAAGTTTAACTCTTTAAATGTTTAATTCTTTAAATGCTAAAAAAATGTTTAATTCTTTATAATAAATTAAAAACATTAAGTGAGATAATTGAAATTAAAAATTAAAAGTAAAGTTGAATAAAAATTTTGAACGGAAAAATGGATTAATTTGATCGCGACACTTGTTTCTTGATGGTTATTACTTAGTGTGTGTATATATTTATCACATAATTCATAAATAATAACTTAATTTCAAGTTTATGTTAAAAGTATTTATTTATTTATTTTTTTAGGATTGAACTCAGTTTACTAAAATCAAATATGATTGCATCTGATTTATCATCAAATCATACCAATTGCATATACATGACAAATACTTTTGTAACTTGTAATAGAATACATAACATTTATTTTTATAATAACTATTTTATAGAAGGCAAAAACTTCTATGTCCTCGGGACACGGATCCGTGTCCCCAACCCGCCTCGAGGGTCCACGCGCCCATGTGTGCGCACCCGATAGGTATTTCATATTTGCTCTAAAGGTATCCCTCGTATACTCTTCAGGTATCAGATACTTTTAGTTCATGTTTGTAATACCTATAAGACAAACCTGTAAAACCTCATAAAACAAGCGCCCATGCGCGCACACCGTACGCCCATGCACCCACGCCGCGCGCCCAACTCACAAATTGTGCGCCAGCGCCGCCCGCGCATAGGTATCACATGTATACCTTGAATGTATCTCATGTATACCTTATACCTTAAAAGTATACATGTGCGCCCATGCGCCCACGCCCCCGCGCACCTTCAATGTATACATGTGATACCTTCAAGACATTCCATGGATACCTTAAAGGTATAATGTGATACCTATACATAAAAATAAATAAAAAACCTGAGCAAAAAAAAAAATTTAAATTAATGTGGGGCCCACAAGGTGGGCTGTGGACACAGTGTCCCTGGGACACAGAAGACCTACTCTTTATAAAAAAACCATATTCTAAGTCTCTTCCAACCTCACGTCACGACGAACTCAAATAATACTAGCAATCACATCAGAAATTGAAGATGCCATTTTAGCTAACTATTTACAGAATATAAAAAGATTTAAAAAATAAAATAACTCACATTATATTTTGATTATATATATATATATATATATATATATATATATATATATTAACTTTCATATCTATATGAAAATAGTGTTTTTGACAAATTATTATATTTGATCGCGAGATGAAACCACATTTTGCAGTAAAATGTTAGTAATTGTAGGTTAACATGGTAAAAGATGATCACATTCAAATGATACATTAAGAAATCATTTTTTATATATATGTTAAAACATTCCTTAATTAATATGTGTTAAAATATTTTGAAGCATAATTTGAAATTTTGTATTTCCTCTCAATCTCAAATTCTCTTTTTTTTTTTTTTCATAATTAGAAATTCTTTATTTTCTCACATAATTTATTTCATTTCTTATTATGGATTTCATATATTTTTCGATTTCATATTGCAATTTTAATTTAGTTATTGTGTTAGTATGTTATTTTAAGTGTATGGTAAAAAAAAATCCTTATTATAATTGCAGAATTAAATATCAAATTTTCTTTCTTTCTATTTCTTATATTTTTTAAATATATTAAAAAAAAGGACTTCCAAAATAATATGCAATTATTAAATCATGAAAAAAAATTAAGGTGGATTGGGAAATAGGTTGTCAGTTGTCTATGTAGATGAGATAGAAATGAATATTTTGTTAAAATATTGGGTTGTGTTGGGTTGTTGATAAAATATAAAAAAAAATAAAGTTAAGTTGTATTGTAGGTTGTGTATGTAGATGAGAAAGAAATGAATATTTTATGATTGTGTTGGGTCATCAATAAACATAGTTTTAAAAGGTTGGGTTAGGTCGTTGATAAAATATAAAAAAATCGAAATTAGGTTGGGTTGTAGGTTATATATATGGATAAAACAGAAATAAATATTTTATTGTGAAGTTGGGTTGGAAGAGATTGCTGATGAATGTAGTCACAAACATACAACTCATGATATTAGTCAAATTACTGTGTTCTCTGTTCGCACTTGAAATACACATACCACAAATAATTTAAATTTTGTAAATCTAATCAGCGTCAGTATATAAGTAAAATAAATTCTAAATTATTTTACATTATTTAAGTTTGACAAATCAAGTACAGATCCAAACATCAGAGAAACAATTACTATTATCAAAGATGTAAAAAATAATATACCATCCCACTCAGTTAATCATTCCTAGAATTCTTGCGTCCAACCTCTAAAATAAGAAGCCAAACCCAAAACATATAAATTCATTAAATGTATATATAAAATTTTCAACACCAACAATATTTTGAAGGCACAAGAAACAAGGATTTATGAGGACAATGCTTGATAAACATAAACATGAAGATTAATGATCCTTTCATTAGGACATATGAACCTTCTTAGAGCTTCTTGTACACTTCCCCCTTTTCTTCGTATCGTCCTTTTGTGCATCGCTGGAATCTCAGTAAGGAGAGTCATGGCCAGGACTATCGGCATGCATGTCCATTGATGTGTCATTCGAACTTGGAGTTAAATAATTACTTAACATATGTAAAGTATCACTTGTCATTTGTCAACATCTAATAAGTAATATTTTAACATATAATTGTCTCAAAAACTTTTAACATATAATAAATCCATTAATATTATTTAACATAACTAAGAAAACACTATAGTATAAAAAATGTTCATCACATCAAATACGTTTTCAATAACTCTAGATAATAGATATCCACTAATGACTATTGAACAAACCTAAAAATATTTTATTAGATAAAAATAATATTTTATTACATAATAATTAATGGAAACTGATATTTTTAACATATAATCATATGAAATAATTCTCATTGAGTAACACTATTGTGAAACAGTTTTACTGATCTAATGACGTGAGATGAATCAATTTACAATTCATAACTACAATACACACATGGTTTGTGAATAATGAGATGATAACTATCCTTGAGACCGAATCATTTAAAATTTTGTGCTCCTTTTTGTTCAATATATGTGATGATGAGATAGATATTCAATAGCAATTTAAAGTTTTGAAATTTTTCGAAATTTCAAAACCAATAGCAAAAGTAGTAGAAAGGCGTGGGCCATGTTTTCCATAGAATAACCACGCAACCAATGAGGCAGCGACAACAGGACACGTCGTACACGTGAACTTTCCAGCGACGTGCCTCCACGACCAATAATCGTCGCGCTCACCGCCCAATACACGCCATCCACAACTCAGGAGTGAGGCACACGCGCACATGAACGCGAGTGAGGCAGAATGGCCACCCGCCTTTCATGATTGGTCCACCACCAATCAATCATACAGCGAAGTATAGCTGCCCCAAATCCTCGGGTCATAAGCGTAATTTCGAGAAATTGCAGGGACGTTGCCAAAAATAAATTGTGGCATTCGCAGTTTTTATGGGTGTAATTTGTGGTACACAGGAAACTCCTCTCCTGACTAGGACCAATTCACTGTGGAAACGGAAAAGGATCGTAGTTTAGGTTAGGAGAGAAAGAGAAAGAGACAAAAAAAGGTGGAATTGTGAGGGGTCAATTGAGAGAAGACAGATTAGAGATCTGTTTCGTTTTCGTTTCCTCGCGATCCGTCAATCTTAAGCAATGGGTCTCTGGGAAGCTTTTCTCAATTGGCTTAGAAGGTATGGAGCTCCTTTTGATCAATAATTTTTTTAAAAATCGGATGCAGCGACGCTGTTGTTGTGAATCTCGGATGAGTTTGGTTGCTTTTGATTATGATTGATAATTTCTGGTGAAATTTCATCTGGCGCGGTGTTTGGTGGTGTCTCTGTTTAGATTGTGTGGTGTTTTCACCTTTTCCTTTATTGCTCATTATCCTTTTTTTCCGTAAAAGGAATCTGAATGTGTGATCGGTTGTGTATTTGTCTGCAGAGTTGTGTTTCTATTTATGATTTTTGTGGAATTTAATTTTTCTCTGACACTTTTGCAGATAATCTATGCAGGACATAAGTGCTAAAAATTTTGGATTATTCTGTTGTATTAGGTGGTGTGCCAAATAGGAATTTAATGGATCGGAATGTAGCATGATGGTGCATACTGGTTATTTTTTGTCAATATTTCTTGACACTCTATGCCACAGTGTCTGCGTTGATGCAAAAAACAATACTTTTATTTGCTTACTTATCGATGATGTTATCATGTTGCGAATATTGATTCCCCAATGTCTTCCACTAATAATCAGTGTTCAATAAGGTTTTAAATGGCCTGCCTAGGTGCTAGGACCCAATCATCTGGCTGTGTCGTCTTGGCCTCTTGGAACACTGTGAGGAGAAATGGCAAATTGACCTATAAGTTCTTGCTACTCCCATAGAATATTGCAACATTTAATTTCAATGAACTTGTAACATAGGCAGATATACACCTCAGGTATATATTTGAGCTTCAAATGGGAATAGGTCAAGATCATTAGAGTATCTACTTTTGATCTTTTGATGGTTTTAGTTATTGCTGAATTGTTCAAAAATGCTTCTTAATGTTTTGATACGTAGGTGACATGATAGATCCAGTTTTATAAGTTATCTTTCTAACTAGTTGACTATCTGATGAGATTATTGACTTTATGACTGACAATATGTGCTTTCTATTCTCCAACTCATCACATACAGCCATATCCTATTTCATGTGCTGTCCAATGATATTCTCGAATTGTCTAATAGTATGCTTAAATTACCTGTTGAGTGCCAGCTGGCAACTTAACAACGTTAAGTTATGAGGCTTGGGAAAATAGGGATATCTGTTTGTCCATTTGTGGATGTCATCATTGTTCTACAATTTCCCAGTGCTTGCTGAACCATTGGGGATAAGCCAATGAATTCAGAGCATTTAGTGAAACTTCCATAAAGGATAGTATGGAAGGATCTTAAAAATGGGAACTGTTTCTTACATGAGCAGTGCTCCAAGATCAAGTTGTTGGTCCTATAGTCAGGAATTTAGCATTAGATGCTTCTACTAATTTTATTACTTTTGTATTTGAATTGCTTTCAAAAAGTTATGATCTCTCACCATTTTTTGGCTTGCAGCCTTTTTTTCAAGCAAGAAATGGAGCTGTCTCTTATAGGTCTTCAAAATGCTGGGAAAACTTCACTTGTAAATGTTGTCGCTGTAAGTAAATATACTATCATTTGTCACAGTTTACTTCTATGTGGTACTACTGCCTGATAATATTTTTATATCTGGTCAAGTATTGTTCATTTACATTGCTGTTCTTTTTTTTTTTTTTTTTTGCTTTTACTCTTTAGACCGGCGGATATAGTGAAGATATGATACCTACGGTTAGTTATCTCTAAAGTTTCTTCTTCACTTTAATTTTGGTTATTCCTGATTTCATTCTGGATAAACAAGATTGTTCAATATAACTAACGAGAGACTATTATGATCCTTCAGGTAGGATTTAATATGAGGAAAGTCACTAAGGGGAATGTCACAATAAAGTTATGGGATCTTGGCGGTCAACCCAGATTTAGGAGCATGTGGGAGCGATACTGTCGTGCAGTTTCTGCAATTGTGTGAGTTTCCAAATAACTCATATTGGCTTATGTTCTTTCACTTGGATATCTTCTGCTGATAGTTTTAACTGGAAGTTACATGCTACTTGTTGTAAAGTCATTGGTCTTAGCCTTAAAAGATGATTTCTTAAGTTATCAAACCTCTACTTTCTCATGATTATGTCCTGTGCGATGCTGATTATTTACCATACAGCACATTGGAATGATCATGCTTAAGTTTTCGTTTGTTAAATCTGAATAGTGTACTATTATTTTACAAGTGAGGCCCCAGAGCTCACTCGTTCGTCTAGTCAGCTTTATTTTAAGATATGTTTATTTTGCTATTGATGAAATGATGACACATTATTCTAAACTCTATTGCCCCAACAATGTAATCAATCATCTCTACATGATTTGATGCAGTTACGTCGTTGATGCTGCTGATCACGACAATGTCAGCATCTCCAAAAGTGAACTTCATGATCTGTTGAGCAAACCATCACTTAGCGGCATTCCTTTACTGGTTTTGGGGAACAAGATCGACAAGCCTCAGGCCCTATCCAAGCAGGCACTAACTGATCAACTGTAAGTATGACATTTGGCCTAGATATATGGAGATATATTCTTGTTCTTTCTTCATTTGATCATTCAAAACGATATTATGCATCTGCAGGGGTTTGAAATCAATCACTGATAGGGAAGTATGCTGCTTTATGATCTCTTGCAAGAACTCTACCAACATCGACCAGGTCATTGATTGGCTTGTGAAGCATTCAAAGTCGAAGAGCTGAATATGAGGCTCTCTACTCTGTTGTGTCATAGATTATTTTTTGAGAAGTGGTTGTGGAGTTTGTTATTGTTCATGACCAGAATGCACGTTTTTCTTTCTGGGAGATGGGCTTTGCTGCTTTCTTAAAAAAAAGTTGTCTGTGTATCATATGTCAACTCATAGTTGTTTTTCTGTTTTCTAACTTATGTTACTGGAGAGGAGTTTCTTTGAGCTTTTAAAATGGCAATTGATTTCTCTTCCTATTACATCTTTGTTTAATGTTTCTTTTGTTTGTGCAAATGTTTCTTTTGTTTGTGCAAATTCTGTCTTGAAAATACAATTGATAGGAAATAGAGTGACACTCTTGTGCACAAGGTATACAAATCCAGATATGTGCACAACAAATACTGTTATATTATATGAAATAATACTGTTATATTATATGAGTGATACTGTAATACTGTTATATTATATGAGTAATATTGTTGATACTGTTTACAGTATCACTCATATAATATAACAGTATTACTTCATATAATATAATAATAGTATTATTTCATATAATATAATAGTATTATTGTGCGCAGACACAAAAGTTTTTACCTAGGAAACATTTGTCTTTGTTGGGAAGATATTATTGTGATGCGGTTATATCACTTCACAGGATGGGATGGATATAATTTGCAATTATCCCAGAAAGGAAAGCAAACAAAATGAATAAAAAAAAAAAGGATATTATTGTTATAGTTGACATAGTTTTAAATATGGGTCCGGCTATCTACACCCCATTTTTTTCTAAACAAACCCCAGTTTTAAAAAAAAAAAGATTAAAAAATTCAAAAAATAACAAAATTACAATTTTACCCTTTTGCAAAAAAATGTGTTCGACTGGTGGTCGAACACAAAGAAGTGTGTTCTACTGGTCGAACACACCTCTTTGTGTTCGACCAACCAGGGTCGAACATACTTTTTTGTGTTCGACCACCAATAGAACACACTTCTTTGCAAAAGGATAAAATTGTAATTTTGTTATTTTTTAAATAAAAAATAAAAAAATTGGGGTGTGTTTAGAAAAAAATGGGGTGCGGATAGCTGGACCCTTTAAATATTCAATTATGAAAAGGGAGGGGCTCAATTTGAATATTTTTCAATTCAAATTTCTATACCCACCCCAATTTGAATATTTTTCAATTAAAAATACCCATATTATTCTTTATCTTTTTTTAAAACTCTATTCCCTCTTTAGCTACTTTTTTATTCAATTTTTTAATTCTTTAATGTTGTTTTTCTAATTTTTTTTTAGGAATTGAATACAAAATTGATGACAAACATCTCACGAGTTAGTCAAATGTATGAAAATCGTATAAAAATTGAACAAAAAAATACAAGAAAATCGATCAAACCCAACCATTCCCGTTCGACCTTGGTTGGCCGAACACGCAGGAGAGCGTTCGGCCACCATGGCCGAACATATTATAGTGTTCGGCCATGGTGGCCAAATGCTCTCCTACGTGTTCCGCCAACCAAGGCCGAACGGGAATGGTTAGGTTTGATCGATTTTTTTGTGTTCTTTCTTATTTTTTATGTTAAATCTTTTAATTTTTTGAAGAATGTAATGTCAATATAATGACGAACATTTCACGGATTTGTTAAATGTGTGAAAATCGTAAGAAAAAATGTAAAAAAATGATCGAACCCAAACAGTTTCATTCGACCCTAGTTGGCCGAACACATAAAAGAGTGTTCGGCCACATTGGCCGAACATGTAGAAGCACGTTCGACCACTTGGTCGAACACGGAGAAGTACGTTCGGTCATAATAATTGAACGGAACTAGTAGAACAAAACTTAAGGATAAAATTGATATTATTTATTTTTTATATTTTTTTAATTGAAAAATGTATGAATTGGGATGTACTTCGGAAAGAGTGGGGTGCCTTTAGTCCCAGCTTATGAAAATACATGTTTTTTTTTTTTTTTTTGGGGCGGGTGAGAATCTAATTTTAACTTCAAAATTTTTTTTTTTAAGCAAACATAAACACCCAAAACTCATTTAACCAGAATCTCGTGGAGCTAGTACAGTTCTATTTTCTGAAAGGATGAAAAAATATCACCAAAATTTACTCTAAAGAATATAATAAATAAATTTAAAGGTTATTTGTAATATAAAAAAGA
This sequence comes from Scutellaria galericulata, assembly GCA_946896805.1. Taxonomy (NCBI): domain Eukaryota; kingdom Viridiplantae; phylum Streptophyta; class Magnoliopsida; order Lamiales; family Lamiaceae; genus Scutellaria; species Scutellaria galericulata. The sequence continues at coordinate 15,338,333 of OX335794.1, forward strand.
AAAGAAATGCCGCTAAATAAAACAAGCACGAGGGGTACAATCACCTTCACTTGCTCTGTCACAGCAATATAGCATCCATGGAAGCTTCAACGGGGCCCTTAAGCCTCCCCAATCCTCCGCCTCAACCAAATCTAGAAAAGATAAAGCAAAAGCTCTTGAAATACGGCGTAGAGCCAACCCCCAAAATTCTCCACAATCTCCGCAAAAAGGAGCTCCAAAAATCCAATCGCCGTATCGCCAAACAAAACGCCAAGCTGCCCTCGCCCCTCCCCCATGCTCAGGAACAAGCCATTAATGAAGAATCCCATTTCCAAACAATCAAATCCGAATATAAGAAATTCACAAAATCCATCGGAAATGGTGATGACAACGAGAAACTGGTGGGCAGGCCTTGGGAGAGACTGGAGAGGCTTCGGTTGAGAGAGCTCGCAAGTGAGAACTTGGAGTATGATGGCGACAAGCTGAATTCCGAGCATTTGAGGGAGCTCAGTGATGTAATTGAGCGTGAAAGGGATACATTCTCCTGGCTTTTGGATAATGACATTGAGGTTGAAGAAGGATGGTTTCAGAATGATGCGAGGGAATGGGCGCCACAGAAGCGCACTGAAGCGGAATCAATTAAGTTTCTTATTAATAGGTATATGCTTACCCCTTTTTTTGATTGTTGAATTCATGGTTGTTATGTGGTTGAATAAATTTGTGTTTATTTAGATTAAGTGCAACGGAGCTCAGTGTGAAAGATTGGAAGTTTTCCCGGATGATGAGATACTCGGGATTGCAATTTACAGAAATGCAGATGTTGAAGATAGTGGAGGGACTTGGGTATAAGGGGCAATGGAGGCATGCTCTTTCTGTTGTAGAGTGGGTATACAGTTCTAAGGAGCACAAGTTTTATAACAGCAGGTACAACTCTTGCCCCCTCAATCATTGATCAGTGACTAAATGCTTTATAGTTTCCCAATTTCAGTTACTTGTGTTCTTATCTGTATGTTTGATTGCAATTTTAGGTTTGTGTATACTAAATTATTGGCAGTGCTTGGGAGAGCTAGGAAACCTCGTGAAGCTCTTCGAGTCTTCAATTTGATGCGTGTAACAATTTCTTGCATTGTCCATGGATTTGCATTGAAGCCTTTATTGGTTTATTTGATGAATCATGAATTGTTCTTAGGGAGATGCACATATATATCCTGATATGGCAACGTATCATAGTTTGGCTGTAACACTGGGTCAAGGTGGTTTGCTAAAAGAGCTGCTGAGTGTTATTGAATCCATGAAGGAAAAGCCGAAAAAGATTAGGAACATGAGACGCAAAAATTGGAATCCTGAACTTCAACCGGACATTGTTATATTTAATGCTGTATGATAGTTTGCGACTTTTCTTTGAGAGAGATTCTTTTTCCTTTCTTTTCTTTTTGGTGGGGGGAGGGGGGTTATAAGCATGTCTCTAAACTGGCTAATCCTTCAGGTTCTAAATGCTTGTGTTCCAACGAGCCAATGGAAGGGAGTGTCATGGGTCTTTCAACAGTTGAGAAAGAATGGTCTCAAACCTAATGGAGCAAGCTATGGGCTAGCAATGGAGGTAATTCTGTATAAAGTCAACTGATAAGCTATTTTCAAGCATTGGTTTGATTAAGCTGAACATTGTTGGCAAAACATTGTGATCTGGGTAGGTGCTAAGGATGCATGACTTTATTAATCCTTTAGTACATAATGTGATTTTGTTGGTCCTCTCAAGGTTAATGCTGAGGTGTCATTGTTTATCCTTTATGATATTCTCCTTCTCTTTTGATATTAAAACTCCAAATTGACAAATAAAGGCAGAATTTCAAAAGAATAAATCAAAGTTAAACCAGTCATGAAGACATTTGAGCCTGGTCAACATTGAAGTACTATTATTGTCTGTCCCTCTTTGTAAGTAGATGTATGATAAGGCTGTCTCTACTTAGGGGATCGCTATATTCATGTAAAACATGTAATTATGCTCCAAGTCTATATTTAGTTGAGTCTTACAGGTGGTTTTTTCTCAAGGTAATGCTGAAATCTGGAAAGTACGAAGTGGTCCATGAGCTTTTTGAGAAAATGAAAAGAAGTGGAGAAGCTCTCAAAGCTGTGACATACAAAGGTAGTGAGATTGCCCCATCCTTGACATGTATCTTTTTGATTACTGAAATATCTAATGTTTGCATAGCTCAGTTCTTGTCAGAGTATACTGGAAAGAAGGTAAAGTAAATGATGCTGTCAGAGCTGTCAGGGATATGGAAAGAAGGGGGGTGATTGGAATAGCTAGTGTGTACTATGAGCTAGCTCGCTGCCTTTGTTTCTATGGCAGGTGGCAAGATGCTGTTTTGGAGGTTGGTTTTCTCAAGAACTTATATTTATCTGTATCTTGATGAAGTTAAGAGTTTATGTACTTGTGCATAATTACTGCAGATTGAGAAGCTAAAAGATCTTCGTGCAACCAGACCTTTGGCAGTGACCTATACAGGCATGATAATGTCTTCCATGGATGGTGGACATGTTCATGATTGTATATCCCTCTATGAGCACAGCAAAACTCTCATGGATCCTGATATTGGTCTAATAAATGCCATGCTGAAAGTATATAGTCGAAATGACATGTTTCTTAAAGCTAAAGAATTATTTGAAGAGACCATCAGAGATAATCTAGGTTCTGAAATCAGCGAACATGGTCATGGTTCTTTCGCTAAAGCAGATGCATTTACTTTCGGTTGCATGCTTGAGGCATCTGCAAGTGCTCAACAGTGGGAGTACTTTGAGTATGTGTACAAGGAAATGACCTTATCCAGTCATCAAGTTGATCAACGTAAACACTCTGCTCTATTAGTTGAAGCATCCATAGCTGGGAAGGTACATATCTATCATACCATCTTACTATATATTCTCTTCTATTTTGTCGAAATCTATCATTATTCTTTTGCCTGAATGAATATCAAATGATGAAAACTTTCTGCTGATACTTCTTCCATGAGTCGTGTGATTGTCTAAATAATATCAGCAGGCTAATCTGTGCATTATTATTGAGATGTTTATCCTTTTATTTATTTCTTTTTGGGATGTAGTGGCATTTGCTGGAACATGCATTTGATTCAATTTTGGAAGCCGGTGAGATACCTCCTTTATCATTTTTCACTGAAATGGTATGTGAAGCCACTATTCGGTATGACTATGAACGAGTGGTAAACATCGTCAACACAATGGCTCACGCTCCATTTCAAGTCAGTTTCCAAGAGTGGGTAAACCTCTTAGAGAGAAACAGTGAGAGGATTGACCGGGCTAGTCTGAGAGAACTTCAAGAGAAATTTGAGAGACATGATTTAGTGAAAGTAGCCACAGTCTTGAATTTCTCAAGAGCATTGCATTTCATATGTGGATCTTGTCAGGACTCACTGAATTCAAATTGGGATCTTAACATAAGGGAGGGCCATTATTCAGCCAGTGGCAGAGTAGAGAAAGACACAGATTCAGATGGGGCATCTGGTTTGTCCAACACATGTCATGATGAAGATAATTTGAGGGCTCATCCTATACAAATTACTGAGCATTTCAACAATGGTTTGGTGTCAAAAAGTTCGACGTATTGTTCTTCTGATGACGTAGAATCTGAACTCGTGGAGCATGAAGAAGGGGACTCTGATGATGAGTTCAACTTTGGATTTATCATCCCAAGCAGTGTTGATGATTGGCAGGAATCTGATGCACCTTCAGCCTATGAAATACTGGAAACTTGGAAGAATAAATAAAGGTGTATGTATCGGTATTTGCTTATTTGCAGCTTCTGAAGATGAAGCTGGATTTTCTGAAATTTTGAAATCAAGATTTGATTACGCTAGTGTATATTTTAGATATAGTTTTTTAATATTTTTGAATAGTAAGACTTCCAGAATACTTTCATTTTCATCAAAATCATGAAATTCAAACAATATTCCAAATCTAGGATTAGAAAGCTGTTTATCATACTTGATTTGTTTTGTCTTCCACTATCCCCTTGTTTAAAAAATGGATATGTTGTTGCTATTGTTTATATTTCTTATTTCTAATATTATCAAATCTTCCTCTATCCCCTTGTTTAAAAAATGGATATGTTGTTGCTATTGTTTATATTTCTTATTTCTAAAATTATCAAATACAATCAGTATGTTAATATAAATATTAAAAGTATTATATATTTTATATTTAGAGAATATATGATTACATTATATTATCAAAAGTTAAAAACTATTAAATAGTCAGTCCTTGTTGTTTTATTTTAATACCAGTTGAGTTGTGGTATGTGATAAATTGAGAGTATTTGTGCAACAGGGTTGCAAAAAATAATTATAAAGTTTAAATATTGAAAAGAAGGTGTTTCTCTTAAATCTGTGAATGATATCAATAAATTGATATATATATATATATATATATATATATATATATATATATATTTTTTTTTTTTTTTTCATGAGAAAAACGTCTGATACAGATTACAAAAATACCTATTATATACAAAATTACAATTTTATCCTTAATTTATTTTGAGATTTTCGGAAGGAGAGTAGCAAATTTAGGAATTTTGAGAACTATAAACCCTCAGAAGAAATGCCTTTCTGAAAAAACCCCTATTCCCTTTCCATAATGTCCTCTATAGTTTCCAAAATCCCATCCAAATCCCTCATTCCCTCGCTCTTCCGCCGTAGCCTCTGCACGGCGGCGGCGGAGAGGAGGACCAAAAATCTGGAACGACTCGCTAACGAACTCTTGGACCTCAACAGGAACGAGCGACATGATTTCAACGTCTTATTTCGCCACAAAATGGGCCTCAATCGCTACGGCCCCGCGCCCACTGGTCCCGCCCCGGAGGCGGCTCCGTTGCCAGCTGCCGGTCCATCAGCCGCCCCCGCTGCCGCCAAAGAGAAAACGGCATTCGATGTGAAATTGGAGAAATTCGATGCGGCGACGAAGCTTAAGGTGATTAAGGAGATTAGGGCATTCACTGATTTAGGTCTGAAGGAGGCCAAGGATTTGGTGGAGAAAACCCCATCCGTGGTCAAGAAGGGAGTTACCAAAGAGGAAGGTTTGAAGATTGTGGAAAAGCTCAAGGAAATAGGCGCTACTGTGGTGTTGGAGTGAAATCATATTTGATGAAGCGATTTAATTTTGTTAGTGAAGAAACATTGCTTCAATTACTCTCTGTTGTTGATTTCTAAGTAGAAGCAATAATATCAAAATCCCTTTTAAGATCCATATCCACTTTAACAAATCACTGAATTCCTGATTTTGAAGCTTGTTTGTTGATATTAGATACATGGTTTGTTCTTGCTATTTCTTTGATTTTCTTTTCAGACTAAAAAACATTTGCATATCACTGAATTCCTGATTTTGTAGCATGTTTGGTGATATTAGATACATGGTTTGTTCTTGTTATTTCTTTGATTTTCTTTCAAATCACTAATTTCTGATTTTGTTAGTGAAGAAACATTGCTTCAATTACTCTCTGTTGTTGATTTCTAAGTAGAAGCAATAATATCAAAATCCCTTTAAGATCCATATCCACTTTAACAAATCACTGAATTCCTGATTTTGTAGCTTGTTTGGTGATATTAGATACATGGTTTGTTCTTGCTATTTCTTTGATTTTCTTTTCAGACTAAAAAACATTTGCATATCACTGAATTCCTGATTTTGTAGCTTGTTTGGTGATATTAGATACATGGTTTGTTCTTGTTATTTCTTTGATTTTCTTTTCAGACTATTTTGTAGCTTGTTTGGTGATATTAGATACATGGTTTGTTCTTGTTATTTCTTTGATTTTATTTTCAGACTAAAAAACATTTGCATATGCTTCAGTGGTTTTTTGGATAGCTCACTAATAGCAAGATCTTGTCTTTCTTGGTGGATATAACACCATGCTAACATACTAGCTTATTTAAACATCTTATAAGCTCTTATATTTTATTTAAAAATAATGTTGAAGCCTTTGAATAAAATTTCAGAAGACTTGTCAATAATAAGATCTTATTGATGTTTTAAGAAGCTTGCAGGAAATTATATGTATTGCTCTTATTTCTAATACATGTGTGTTGTTGTGTATGCCCATCTGGCAAAACATTGTTATGGTTGGAATGGGATGGAGAAGCAAATAGACAAATGTGAGAAAAGCTTTCACCATCAAACACAGATATTCAAATGCAGAAGATATAACATTGCTGCCATAATTCAACACAAAATCATAAACGATCCATATATTAATGTAACTCAATAATTCCCATCTAAATTACTTTCTTATGAGTTTACATCCCCACAACTCCTACGCAACAAACTGTTGACATCGACAAAATTCTTAGGTCTGCAACTTATCTACAACATTCAGACATGCTTGCAAAAGACAATCACTGAGCTTTTAAAGCCTTCACAATATGGTCCCGTCCACCATATTGTCAAGGATTTTAATGTCTGCATAGAAACGAGAAAAGAGGATATCAGATTCAATGGTTGTGATCGTTGGTTTGATGTTAAGTAGACTTGTAGAAGACTTTTACCAGACACGGATAGTTTGGTAATTCAACGCCTTCTGAGCAGCATCAGCAAAACACTGAGCAGCTTCAGCTTCAGCCTCGGCCTCTTCTGCTTCTCTTGCAGCCGCTTCAGCTTCTGCAATGGCAGCTTCGGCCTCTGCAACAGCTCGTGCAGCAGCTGCAGCTGCTTCCTCTGCGCTCATGCCCTTCATTTTCTCCAGCTCCGCATCAATCTTGGCTTTAGTGAGAAGTACAATGCCATTTCTCTCTGCTTCTAATGATTCTTTCTTAGCACCATTTTCAAGCAACAATGGTGGTTCTTTCCCTGCAGTGAACGAGACTGACCTTGGGGCAATCCTGTATTGATGTTTCACCTGTCAATGCAAACACTACACATCATAAACTTATTGATAACAGAACTAGAGAAACTATAGTTATATAGCTGAGACCAAGCATTCATGCTTGTAGAGACTTTAATATATTACCTACAACTGCCTAACGTATTTCAGCAGGCACTAGTTCTAAGTACCTGAAACAAGCTAATTTGTTTGCACCAACTTGTAAAATTGAAAAACAATTGGTGTGATTTGTGAAATAGAAGAAGGGAGGTATTTGTAATTTACAAACTTTTTTCCCCCAAATAGTTCATACATTTTGAGTAGTTTCTGAGTTATCCCAAGAGAAAGAAATATATATTGTTGGTTACTGATTAAGTACTTACCTTTATTAATCGTCCATTTTCCGTCAAAACCTTTAAATTTGCAGCCAAAGTCCTTTCAATATCTGGAGGTGCTGAGTAATGGTCCTGCACATATACCAGCATCAAATTTGCAAAGTCATGATCTTAGTGGACACAAGAGCACGTCCAAAGGTAGAATTGAATAGAGAAATGTTTGGTTAGAGGCGAAATTTATTCACAGAACATAATATATGAATGTATGATCAAAAAACAAAAATTGATGCCTTCAAAACTCTAGCAAATTATGACATCATTGTACAGCAGTTTATTCTCATTTGTCCAAGGGTTCACTAGTAAAGTCATTTTATTCTTTCACATATCTATAGAAGACATAAAATCACTACCTCTATGTATTGTGCGATTGCAGGCCGACCAGATCCTCGAGGTTCCTTCAACTTTGTTATAGCCTCAAGTATAACATCATCCAACCTACATTCATAGCCAGTCAAACAACTCATTAAATAATGTCTATTAACAGATTGCCATAACTTCTGTAGACATAGCATATGATTTCAAGTCTTATAGGAATTTAATGCATGTCAAACAGGAGCAACAAATTTTTTCATGCTTGCTAGCATGTCAATTAAGTCATGGGTCAAAAAAAAGGTGCAATAGTAGCTAAAGCATGTAAAGTGACAAAATAAATAATCCTTCTCTCCCTCACCAAGTACGACGTTATTCCCACACAGACACATGCATGCACAAAATTGGGGCTGGGGGTGTAAGTTTATCTTAGGAAGGACCTCAAATCAGTTGTCGTAGAAAAGGTTGTTGAGAGATAAATCTGCTAAAACATGTTATTTGTCCTGTACGTAGTATCATATTGGTGACATGAGAGAACTCGGAGTACCATTAAGACATACGGCATCACCAATTTATTATTATCTTTTTTGACATACTAAGTCCACCACTAATGATAAGCTAAAAAAATCTTTTTAACTTAAAAGTGCCAAATTTAGAAGGAAAAGAGGTTGAGTGGGAACAAGCTAGAAAGTAGATTACAAATATCTGCGGGCACAAGTCATTCAACCTTGATATTGTCTTCTTTGGAATTGCATCATGGGATATTTCATTAGATGCTGCAGGGGAAGTTATAGCAACAATTTCAGAGTCCTCAACAGTCATGCTACGACCTGTATTGTCTTCATCTTGCTTGGTTGTAAGCTGATTGCTTTTAATACTCAAAACCCTAGCCCTGTTCCGGGATCCCAAACCATTTGCCATACAATTCAAGTTTCTCCATTTGTCCTAAACCAGATGAAGAACAAATAAAGTAAATAATACATTAACGGTATATTTACACACCAAAACATGTATATCCTTCAAGATATTGATTTCTGCTAACACAAAGCCGGAGATAAACAAACAGCTAGCACTTAATACCTTAAGGTCAACATTAGAACGTGATCGCAAGACTGTGCTGAATTGTGGGTCTTTAAGTATTGTACTCCATTTTCCTGTTCCATATTTGTGAATGCCAGCTTTGAGAGCAGCTTCTTCTTCAGAAGTCCACTTCTGTTTCGGAGCACCCATTAGATGGACTCTAGATCTTTCACCAACAATCACCTATTGAGTAATGCAAGCTTTATGTGATACCTACACAAATGCAAAGATATAACAAAATTACAAAAGAGGTCCAATAACAACCCCACGAGTTATGTATAAAAAAGGAACTGCATCTTTTCTTTCTATACGACTTCTGGATTTACATAGGATTGTGATTACCATAAAATGAACTAGTTAACTAGCAATATTTTCAAAATATGGCACGTGTTTGAATTTTAAGAGATGCGTATCTCAGCGTTAATTGAGTCACGGGTCACCTTAAAAGGAATTAATCAACTAAGACATTATGATATCTCATACATGAATAAATAACATCCAAAAGCAATAACCTTTCACCTGTACCACATTGCATTTGAAGTTCGAATATGCAATAAACAGAAGGTAATCAACATTATAGGAAATGAATAACTTGATTATAAGAAAAGGAGATTCACGTTGGCAAAACCACTTTCACTCCAGTACTTCCCCAGCTCGAAGGATTTCACAGCAGTGCATCCAAAACCCACAAAACAAGACATAAGCCCAACAGATTACCACTATCCATACCCACACAAAAGTTAAGCCAACATTAGTCATTTGGAATGCAGAAGCAACTAGTTTTCTAAATTTAAATAACATCATCATCGTCCATCGACTCCTAGCCATTCCACTGATATAAAAGTAAAAATTAAAACAATAATAAAAAAAACAAGCATGAAAAGATGTCGTGAATTCAAGGCTTTCACTCAAATTCTACATTCATAAGAAGCTGAGTGAAATTGTGACAATAATTGGCTTCTCTTTCACGTCATTCACCAAAATCATCTGAAACACACATACACACACAAGAAAGAGTTTTCTGAGGTTATTTAGGCATTTCGTCAAAAAGATTCTGCTTCTTCCCCACTTATTCAATATCAAAAACCGACAAAATTTCTACAAAAAACACAAAGCACAAATGGAAAAAGAAGATGCCCAAGAAAAGCAAGACACCATATCTACTATTAAAAAAAGCAGAAAACAAGGAGAGCCCTTCAAAGAAAAACCCATGGCGGTTGATTAAAAGTTGTTGAGTGCTCAAAATTCAGTGGGCATACCCAGAATAGAGATGAGAGTAATTCAGTTGTGTGCCAACAGCAGCGTAATTCGTGATAGAATTTCAGCACATTTGAGAACGATTGAAGCCCTAAACTCTTGGGCCAGAAAGGAGAATGAGCAGATGCGGAAAATCAAAGGGTAATTTCGCAGTCTTGTTGGCCATTCCTTCGCCGCATACTCTCTTTGTTCTCTTCTTCCCGAAGAATCAGCTACTCAATTTTTTCACTATTTGGCTGCTTAACTCGATTTCTTTCCAAACCATGCTTATGCCTATATATACATATATATATTTGGGCTATAAAATAAACTGAGATGGACCTTTAAAACTTGGACTTCAAGTTTAGTGAATACGGCCCAAAATATCTTTTTTAGCCCAAGACAAGAATATATGAAAGCCCAAAAGAAAAATATTTACAAAACATATAAGAGAATATGACTGCCCAAAAGAAAATTAATATTTTGATATAAATACCTCTCAATTTTGATATAATAACACTAAGACCCTAAAACAATCGATAATTTGCGTTTTGGTCCTGTCGGATTTCACACATTTTTGTTTCCCAAAATTATTTGTACTCGTCAAGGAAACAGGAATTCGTTTCTCTACAGTGATTTTAGCAATCGGAAAATGGCAAGCTCCTTGCAACGGTTGGCAAGCAATTCCGGCAAGGCTTATCGATCGGCTTTAGCTCCATTTTCGAGAGCATTCTCGACGGAAGGCTCATTGGTCGAAATAAAACCGGGCGAGATCGGTATTGTCTCCGGCATCCCCCAAGAGCACCTCCGGCGAAGAGTATTTTTCTGTGCTTTGCTTTTTTTGAAATTGAAGATGGATTTCACTTAATTGTTGCCCCTCACTCTCTCTCTGATTCTATGCGTTATTAAATTTCCTCAAATGAATTGTAAAATCGGTACACCTAGTTTTCTTTTTGAGCTGTATTGCAGTTTAGTTGTTTTTTGTTCTCTCTTAATAGATACAAATTATTTACTGTTTGTTGTTTGATTTTTATTTTTATTTTATTTTTTGGAGGTACTTGTTTGATTAATTTGGCTAGCTGTAGAATTGATATATGTTGAAACATAGATGAGATATTAGTTTGAGCTTTTCTGGTTTTGGGTTAGGTTCTGATCGTCTCTCCTGCTCGAACTGCTTCTCAACAAGGATCCGGAAAAGTTGGGAGATGGAAAATTAACTTCATGTCCACTCAGAAGTATGCCTGCATTTCTCTTTATATTTATATTAGCTTTTATCTTATCATTCTTAACTTGAAGCAAGCAAGTATCAAACTTAGTGTGGTGACTAACCTTCCTGAACGTAGTATCTTATTTTGTTAAATCGAGCTAGAGCAAGTTGCAGTTTTGGCTTTATGGTTGAGGGGTATTAAATGTGTACTCTTACAGTAATTATTTAGGAGGAAGCCAATGGTAGGATGGTTGGACTTCATTTTCTATTAATATCATGATTACTTTCAACAATTCAATACCAACCTATTTTGATAGGCTGAAAATCTTTTTGTTGAGCATAAATACATGTATAACACTTCATCAATGACTTAAAAATTGGTTTTACAATAAAAGTAAGATTACTCATATTTATGGGCTATGGTTAGTAAAATGTGTTACTGAGGTCTCCCGGCATGTACTATGGTACTTGTGTTGTGATGTTTTTGGTTATTGGGAAACTCATTATGAAGCTTTTTCTTATATACAATGATCGTCCTTTTTTTGTTCCTCATTTCAATTAATAGATATTGCCTTTTCATCCCAGTTCCTTCATAACAGGTTATCTACTTTTTAACTTCTTGTAATATGGAGTGATAAGATGAAAGAAAATGGATTATGTGTCTGCTTCTGTTCCTAACTTCTCAATTCCGTTTCATGATCAAATATTTACCACTCACTTTTATCACCCTAGTCATTCAATAGGCATATGATTTTTTACAGATGGGAAAATCCATTGATGGGTTGGACATCCACTGGAGATCCATATGCAAATGTTGGGGATGCCGCATTAGGTTTTGACAGTCAAGAGGCTGCAATATCATTTGCTGAGAGACATGGTTGGGAATACACGGTATGGATTATCTTGTTGTACTCTAGATGATTAAAGATTTCTAAGGTCCACATAAATGTTTATAATTCTATTCTAAGTGGATGGATATTAGTTCTTCAACTTTTTGCTAATCTCAAAGAGCAATATATTTTTGTCTCTTTATGACAAAAGAATGGCTGGTACCTTGAAACTCTATATCAGCTTAACACTTTGGTGATTTGTAAGTAGTCATTATTTTTAGTAATGTCAGAATAAAATACTCGATGAAAACTAGCAGTATTGACTTGGGTTTTTCCTTCTACTGTTGATTTCAAGTAGACACTTCAATTGGTGTATTATTGTTGCTATTGAAATTTAAGAAATCAACTGATCTGTTGCAATTACTTGAAATCATTAGAACTCAATGCTGGCTTATATTTTTATGTTGTTCATTCTGATGTCAGTTTCCCTTAGATTGTGCTTGATTTATGCAATGTAGCATTCTTCCAGGTGTAATGTCACCCGTTGTTCAATAGTTTGGCATGAAATTGAATATGTCATATATGAGTAATTTGATTGAGTCTGGACTCTCTTTTTATTAAATTGCTTTGTCTACCATTTTTCCTTCCTGCTTTATTTTGTGTGATATTTCATCAATATAAAATATGTATAGGTGCTAGTCTTCTGTTTCTGATTAAGAAACCAAGTTCTCTTATGTTTTTACATTGCTTCTTATTTGCAGGTGAAGAAGCATCAGACTCCACTATTGAAGGTTTGCTATTCTTGTTTATCCAAAATATATTATCACCACCTAGCTATATTACCATAATTCTGTTACTAGTATCTGGAATTCTATTCTGGCGACAGTTTTGGTGCATTATTTGCGTGATAAGGAAATTGGCTATTTCTTATATTCAATGTCACTAGTCTAATTGATCTAGTTGAATTCCATGTTGTGGTTCAGTTCAGAGGATTTGCATCTTGCTTGGTTCATAGGTCAGCATTAAATGTCCTGAAATCTGTCAACCCACCCATCTCCCATGAGTACTCAGTAGTTATTAAGAAAAATATCACACTTCATTTTTCATCATGAAGTTTTGTACCCTGCTAAGCATTTTAATTGATTCTTATATTACTCCCGGTGATCTCTTATTCCTCCTAGTCTGAAAGATTTCTCATTCAATTATTTCTGATTACTAGGATAACATCACTGAATATGTACATTTGCTTACCAAATGAAAGGAAAAGTCTTTTAGTCTTCTTTCGTGTGCCAAAGTGAAAATAGTTAGTTTTAATTCTCACACTCCCTGATTGGCTTGCAGATTAAGTCATATGCGGATAACTTCAAATGGAAGGGTCCTCCTAAAACTGCAGAGAACTAAACTTTCGATCCATTATTATGCTTTTGAACTTTGTGGCTCAGGAATGCCAAATGATCAGTGATTTCTGCTGCTTATTGATTCCAACTATAATTCAATTTCCTGTATTGGATAGCAAGTTTTTGCTTTGGCTGTTTGAATGAATAAAACAGATAAACATATCCATGCTTTCTTATTTGTTTCACTCATAAGATGGTTTAATCCTCGTAGCTCTTCTCTCTTTCTTGTATGCTTCAATGGTCAAGATTTCGGAATTCTACTTTGATTTTCTGAGCGTAGAAAAACACATCAAAACTCTGCCCCTTCTTCCATGTTTTAGTTAATTGAAGGTGCACTTAAAATTGTTAGGAGATTTTTCATCATCTGTTCTAAAATTAACCAGACAATAACATACTTATTTCTGACTATAGCAGTTATGGGAATTGATCACATGATAATTATTTGCAGAGAAATGTTTAAACTCTATACTGCGATATATTATAGCGCAGGAGATCAAATGTGAACTTTCCACTTCAAAGTTAATAACACAATTGTTGAAAATGCTCTTCTATTATACAAAAACTCTGTTAAGATGAATACCAGACATCAGGTAAAAGTTTCTTCATGTAATACTTGGACCTACGTGATATGTTAATCCGTTTCCTCCTCTCCTCTGGAATGTAATCAATCGAACATTCAGAGAAGCCACGCCTTACAAACCTGTCAAACACAATCATCATTACTAGAAGTAGAAAATGCTCAACACAACATATCTTTTTAGCTTCAAATGAAAGTAAAATTGGCATAAAGCAATGCATTTACATACATAAAACAGTTCAAATTTTGGATAGATCTTCAATTTCATTGTAATCAAGAAAGAAAATAAAACAATTTTTTTAATGAAATACATACATGATGCCCACCTTGGCACAAGTGATACTATGATACATTGATACTAGGATCAGAATGACATACCAATCTGCAGTGCGTGTTGTAAGTAGAAAAAGCATTCGCAGTCCGAGGGAAGATGCTTTCTTCTCAATATAATCTGAACATATTCAACAGAAATTAACATCTATGCATTGGTATAACTATATATGAAAAACTAGGCAGTTACATGCCCTATGGCTCTGTGAAACTATGCAAAGTAACAAGTGACAGAGGAAACTCATTTTGCTGTCTCTTCATAAAATTGTATTTTTAAGTGAAGTGAGGGCGATGGACATGCAGACAGTTGTGGATTTGTTTCTGATCATGGTGCACATGAGGTGTGAGTGTGTGTGTGTGTGTGTGTGTGGATAAAGAGAGGGATGGGTAATGGCATCTAGAGAAGCTGAAAAATGTGCAAATTTTCCAAAGATAAAGAAGGATCAATATTATATGATTATACTCCTAATTACGTTGCATTTCTATTATACATAATGATAAGAACCATATCAAATCAATGAAACTCTTTACCATAGCTACTCCAAGTCTCTAAAAGTTTTTCAGATGGAATGATGTCCATGGAACTTTCTATGTATTTATGCACTAATAGATGCAACAAAAACAACTGAAGAGGCTCAGAAATATCTTTCATCATACCAAGTAACTTGTCTCCTTGTCCTTGCCCACAACATTCAGGAGAAACAGCAATAGCAGCTACCTCTCCACTCTTCTCTCTAAGGAAAGGAAAAAGAGCTGCACAAGCAATGATATGGCCTTCTCTTTCAACGACTGTGAATGAATCCAATGCTTTAAGTAGCTGCACTACAGGAAACAATTTATAAAATATAATACATAAAATAAAAAAGTGAAAATAAAGTGTCAGAACACATGTACAAACCTCTTCCTCAGTCCTCTTTATCAAAGTGCCAGATTCCTCTAAAGGTAGAAAAAGTTGTTTGATTCCATGGAGATCTGTGATCCTAGCCGCCCGCATTCCTTCATAAAGATCGCTGTGGAATCGGTAGAAAATTATCAGGCAGAATAATTTTTCATTTCTACTCATTTTCTTGAGGGTGAAAATGAAGAGAAGTTCTAAACGAAAATGTCCAATGTTTAAATGCAAATTATTTCTATATAGCAACAAATATTAACTTTGTCCTGAGGCATTGATGAAGATATGAATTCAGTGAATCAGCCAAATTATCAGGGTGATGTGAGTTTCAATCGGTCAGAATGCAAGCTTGAAATGCACTTATATATTGGAGAAAAACAAAAATAACTTGAAAAAAGTTATCTGAGAAAGAGTTAAGGACCTAGCCACCATTGTACCAACTCCATCTCTTTGAAACAATTCCTTCAGTAAAACTCCACCAATGGTTCCATCCAGTAAATGAACTCTCTGAACACCACCCTGAGGACATACATTGAAACATATATTACGAGAAAGCTTTTAAACTCCTGAAAGCTAGACTGCAAACACTAAGTTCATTGCACCATCTTGATTTTATGGGCTTTGTTCAAGAGGGATAGTGTTAAATGACCACCTCATCCAAAAGCTAAAAATATTAGAGAGGGGTATCATTTGTGCATATATCCAATACCTCACGTGAAAATAAGGGCAGGTCAACCTAAAGGCCACCTTATGCCTCTCATTAGGTCGGTATATCATGTTAGATGACCACCTCTTCTAATAATTTAAGCTATAAAAGAGGTATCATTTATATAAATCTACAATATCTTCCGGCTCAGTGAACAAACACTTCAATCTGAATGAAAATTTATCTCAAAATCCCCAAGAACAGCAGTAAAAAATTTCAAACAAAGACAAGAAAAGTAAAAATTGAAATAGCCTAACACGGTTCTTTCATGGAAAACAAACCCCTCAACACCCTCCCTCAGGCTCTCAGCAGGAAAGTGATAGATGATGAGAAGGGTGAACAAACATCGATACACCAAGTTTGCTTTTCACTAGGCATATCTGAATAACACAACTAGAAAAAACAGTGGATTGCAATCACCAACACTTTCTAGCAGCAAGAGTAGGAAATAAAAGGTAACAACAATAAAAAATGGAGAAACTGTTTGTTTAGCATAATACTACACCGTTCACTGCCTAGGAAATAATCACCAAATTGTTGAAACTTACTCTGCAAACAAAAGCTGCAGCAGCTAGTTCTGAAAGGTAACCATTCAGCCCACTCAGCCTTTCTCGAGCTCCAACTGCAAAACCTTGTTCACCAGACCAAAGTCCATTCCCATTGTCAAAACCAACACCATTTTTAAATTTTGGAACATGACCAAAAGCCTTCCCATTTGGAGAAAGGACTGTATCAATTGAATCATCATAGACCATAGACGCAAGATCTTCTTGATCAACAGCTTTTACATAATTCGCAGCAGTTTCACTTTGTTTAGCTCGTTTACGAATTAACAAATCCGCATCTTGAAGAGTTAAAAAACGAATCAGCCTTCCACATTCATCTAGAATTGGTCCATCAATGATGCAAATGAGTTTCTCTGCTCCAAGAGCCAAAGCACATGCTGTAGCGACTTCATAAGAACTACAATGTAGATAAAAAAGAACAGGTTCTTAGGGCTTAAATCACATTCATCTTTCCGGACACTTCAAATACACTTTTGTGTTTTCTGCTACAGTTCGCGCAGTAGGCAAAAGCCATTTGTAAAAATAATCCATGACAGTTTCACAAATCTACAACACATCTTGCTTATCAGAGAGAAGAGAAACAAAGTTCTGTTGAACAATAGATTATCAGACATTTCACAAGCTCCTGCAGCATCATCATCATCCTTTTCAGTGAAGAAAAATTTAAATCTAAATAAAGTGTGTAACCATACATAAAAACAAAAACAAAACTTTAGTAAGGAAATATTCTGAGAATTAACCAAGATTGCAACAAAATTATCATTTTGTTCCATCCAAAGCCATCAAATCCAGAATTTGTTAATATATTTATTTACACACAAACTTATCCTGTTAGTGGCTACAAAGATACCTATAAAAGCCATATAGCGTACTTGCAATTTAATACTGCTCCAGAACTTGAATAACCAAGATTATTTAAGAGCACTATGCAGTCTTGATCAAGCCTCTCACGAATGCGAGAAACATCAATTTTCTTAACTTCACCAGTTGATGCATAATCAATTCCATCAACCACTCCTCTTCTCTGCAAGAAGAAGAATAAATCATCTCACGTAAATCATGTAGCATTACAACTTAATAGGCTAACCATGCCAGAGGCTGGTGAAATAGTATTCTCACCTTAGCAGCAAGAAAATTACCGCTGGAAACACTGACCCCATCGTGCAAACGATCATTGTCTCCATGACGATGAATAACACTTAAGGAAGGCCCAGGGGATAGTTTCGCCTCAATCATTATACAAATCCTCCCTGCTGCATCCATTGCAGCACCGAGAGAATCAGAGTCTGTGATTCTGTAGTTACCAACATACTTAGGTTCAGATCCTGAGAGAGACAGAGAGAGAGACCCGTTCATCAACACCCTACCAAAAAAGATGAAAGCACTCATATAAACAAGAACGAGCTCGCACTTATTTAGATGACAACTAGAAACTCAAAAATAAATATCCTGATAAAGGTCAATTAAGAACCCAGCTACATTGATAACAACATAGAGAAGAAGAGGCAAGAAAACAAAAATGCATTAAATATAGCAAACCTCTTTCAGCAAGGAGCCTGTCAATTTGAACATGGGTCCCCGGAACAAGAACAAATTTGGCACCGAGCCCATGAAGCAAGGAAATATCCTACACAAATGTTCATCAATTATACACTTGTCTCAATAAGGACTCCTCCTAATTAGTGAACCATGAATCAAGCCTCTGCTTAATAGTTTGATTATGATCACATAATGCATTTAAGGAACGCAACACAAACAATATAAGACAATTCATTTAGTAACGAAGTAGTGAAATGAAAGGAGAAAACGTGCCATTAGAACAGTATCCAAATGAGGGCTATCAACAATCTCAGAGGCTATCACGACCACGAAAGTACTGCCTCTGTGAGCCTGAAAATAAGGCCACGCTTCGCGAAAGAACCTCACGAACTGCTCATCTTTAAGAGCATTACAGGCATCAATTCCGGCACCCTCTGTTTCCCCCAAAACATTGATTTTCTTCCCATGGCCACTATCAACCCCAGAATACGAAACTTTCACCGATTCTTTTCTTCCAAAACTAGCTTTCGACCACAAATTAGAGGTCGGGAAAAAAATTGATTCACGACGACGCTGATAGTAGTGCATTGGAGTGTAAGTGATCGGAGATGGAGCAGCCATTGGATGCAGAGTACCCAAATCCACAGTTAATGAATAAAAACCCTACCTCATTGAGAAGCTAAGACGTGCTAACCGCGTTAGGAGTGGCGGCGGAATGGCGCCGGGAAATGGTTGGGGTTGGCGGGGTGGTTGAATTCAGATTTTAGGGTTGAATTGAAGGAGTATATCTGAGTTGACTCGGAGTCGGAGTCGGATCGGTCTCGTCGATGCATGTTGCATTCAGGATCGCTACAAATGTGAGAATATTTCTAAGCCTATTTACAGGCTTATTCGTAGGTTGTGTTACTAATTATACAAAATTTATTTATCGATGAGATCCAACACTATGGAATATATTAATATTTTTTAGTGTTCGCAATACTTTTCAATATTTAATGTAATACATATCATTAAAAAAAATTACATTTCAGCATCATAAAATGTAATGTAATACTTCTCCACTCTGCTTGCCCAAACTTAATATCCAACAAAAAAAGTATGATTCTAGTTTGTATATATATATTTGTTTTTTTTTAATAACCCGATTTTAGTTTATTGAATTTATTGATTGTTTTCTTAATAAGCTTAATGATTCGAAATTGGCTTCTTATGATAAGAAAAAACCTCACTGTCCTTCATTTTTCGGAATCATGACTTCCAAACAATTTTAATCAATGGGAATACTGTATATGGAAACATTGGATATTTATCATTTATACATAATATATTTTTTATAATGCACGGCATGTGTTAGATGATCATAACTAGATACATGAAAAGTGAATACTTATCACCAATAGCAACAGTGTACTGAAAAAAAAAATTATTTGCTGAACCGTAAGGCATAATTGATCACATGACTAATGTACAACAAATAATTAACTCAAAAAAAAAGGGGGAAAAAAAGTGGAAAAAAAACCCAATAAACTTTGTAAATTATAAATGTCACCTATTATTTGCTTCATTTCACAAATTGCAAAGAAGAATACAAATGCCAATGTGAAGTTTATAATTTACACTATAATTTATCCTCTTACATCTCAAGTCAGACAGCACAGCAATCATAATCCACAAGTGCCACCAAGGATAGAAGGGTTAAGTTTTGCCAGTGGCTTGTTCATCTTGGTAATGAATAGAGTTGCTTGTAGTTATCAGCTCCTCATATTAATTTACCGAGTCCTCATGGTGCTTTTTCAAGGGTCTTATGGGCACAAAGTTGTTGTGTGACTATCACACCAAAGTGATAAACTCTAGCTCGTTACCTTTTCTTGACAAAAAGGGAATTTTAACAGCTTTAGCACCAAGGTTTGCACAAATGATATCAAGCTTCCTAGTGTCAATTTCTTAACATTTGTGTGTATAGCATGCATTTATCTTCTAGTGTGTTATATGTGTAAATATGTAGAAAGAGTGTGCAGAAGATGTAGGGGGATTGATTACCATGCTCCTATGAAAGAGGTTCTCTGTTGTCTCGTTAGAATATAGGGGCATCGTCTGCTACTCTTTTTCATCATAATCTTGATAAAAGCTTGCCCCATAAGATGGTTGCAGGATTCGCTATCTTCTGATTGCTTTCGCTGCATAAAACCACATATAACTCCATACATCAGAGAATTTATACAAATTACAAGATTGAGATCATGTGAAACCTAAAGTCACACAGAAACTTACCATCTAGAAGTTGATACCCTGATGTAAAAGTCTTGTACCTGTAATCATGGAGATTGAACCTTTCCTGCTGAAAGTTAATTTGCATGAAATAATTTCCTTCTTCTCAATCTGAACATATTTGGAAGAACTCATCAGTATACCGCCAAAGAAGGAGAGAAAGTTTGACTACCACATGTAAGTGGATTTTTTTACAGTTCGTGGAATATCAGCGTTCTGCTTAGTAGTTAATCATCAAACATATTCAGATCTACATCAATCATAATCAATTTCCTAGTCGATGGTTAACAAGTCAATGAGGCAAATTGGTAAGCCAAACCCAGGGTTAATCAAAATACACGGGATTAGCATAATAACAGGGTTATACAGGCAAAAGTTTGCCGAAACTAAATTACAATAATCCAGCTGGTTTAGCAATCATGGATCAAGTTAAGTGAGGATGGATCTTTAAAACCAATGGAACCATCTCCTCTGCTTATCTGCAACTTCTTTCTTGGGAGCTAAGGTTATTCTATCGGCATGAGAGACGGCCCATCTGCTAAAATCTGGTGAAGAAACAAGCCCTTCTAGAGCTTTGCGTGTGGACTCCCTAGTGAATGATTCCCATTCATCCTTTGTAAATTTTCTTCGGTCGGGAGTATCATGGAAGGTAGAAAAGAAAGCTGCTGAGTCTGACAACCTCTTAGGTGACATAACAGTTGGGCCTGAAAGGACTGCTAAACGTCAAGAAGTGATTATAGTGATATAATTCAAAACATTAAATTTGAAGGAAAGTCCACCTGGGACAGGAATGTTTCGAGCTCTTGTGAAAGGCTTGGAAATAGATGCATTCGTGACTGGTGAAGCATATGGATGATCAATAGGTTCTTTGACATTGATCTTGTTCACTCCACACAATTTTCTGCAGGATTTTTCATACAATAAAATAGAAACAAAAAATTAAAACCAGTACCAAAACAAAAACAAAAGCTAAAAATGCAGCAGGGAGCATGCTAAAGATCTCATTAATGCAGCTAAAAACAAAAATTATACACTAATGTATGGGGACTATTTTTCTCAAGATATTTATCATAGACTCACTTGTAGACACGACGAACAACCTTTGGATTGACAGACCTCCTCAATAGAGCAGAGAATAAAATTCCACCCACCAATGCCTCTGCTGCTAATAAAGGATCTACGGAACTCTGAAATACATATACATCATTACTTATCTTCACTACTTCCCACAAAAGAGAAAATGATTATGTCCATGGGTAATGAAATATTACATAAAAGTACATAGAAAGAAAACCTGAAGGATCAAGACAGATGCAACAATCCAAATTGACCACGAGACAAAGTGAGATACACCACTATCAATAGATCCATCCTCTGTGATTACAAGTTTGCGCACAACCCAGAAACCCAACCAAGATCCAGTAATTAGAAGGAAAACGAGCAGAAATATCAGTAGCTGCATGACATAAATAGCATGTGTGATTAATGGAAACCAAAATGGATTGTGACAAGCTGCAAGCTGCTCAGAAACTGTGTTTAATCACGATCAAGGTTACATCAGAAGGCTTCTGGACAATTTTTTACAAGTAGAGTTTTATGTGTGTGGGGTGTGGGTGTGGGGGGGGGGGGGTGTGTGTGTGTGTGTGTGTGAGAGAGAGAGAGAGAGAGAGAGAGAGAGAGAGAGAGAGAGAGAGAGAGAGAGAGAGAGAGAGAGAGAGGAACATGCTCCCATATTCTTGCATACCATACCTCTAGTTTTGTCAACTTTACATGAATATAGAAAAATAAGATAATTGTTGCATTAAGGTTGCATTGATCCATGATAGTATAGATCAAGTTTGAAGTAGGACTACACATTGAGACATCATAGATTAAGCAGTCATTGGTTACTGTCATCCATCATCTAAAAATTGGATAGCATTCTTCCAGAAACCTTATTTCTATTGAGCAAAAGAAACCAGAAAATGCAAAGTACAAGTACTACATACTTGATTATGATTTTACTCTCAATATTTAATGTAGAAGTATCTTAAATAGTTTGAAATGATAAAACCAAGTCTAACAAGTCATTTGTGATTTGTTAACTAAATGCAATTTTTGCCATATTTCTCGTAAGAGGTGAAAATTGCAATGATTCTGAAAACAGAACTTCATCATATACCTAAATAAATCATGGAATGGGATTTAGCACTAATTACTCTACAACATGCGTAGAATGGCTAGGTGCAACAATAGAAAGAAAATATTTAGCTATATGATGATAACATTGTAATCTCATAATAAGTGTTAGTCTTAGAGATCCTACAAGGATCAGACATTAAAACTTACATACAGGATCATACATTTCTTCCGAAAGTCCAATCTCAACCAGTAGTGACCGTAACAAATTTGGGATATAGCGAAGCAGAAAAGTTCCTAAGCCAACCTGAACAGAAATGAATCAATTACACATGGAAAATTACCAATATACAAAATTTAAAAAAGAATACACCGATACGTGAATATACATACAAAGCATGAGTATAAAAACATTGCAAGTGAACTTTTTCGACCAGTTGGAAGAAGCTTCATCCCCTGAGTCAATGAATTTAAAAATACAATTAGTTTCAAAAATATGAACATGTAAACAGACAGACAACAAGACAGTTGATATGATTTATAGAGCTGGTAACAGTCCAGTTGTGTATGCATGTCTATCAACAGAATCCTTGAACTTATAATATTCAACTCATTAATGAATCATATCAGCCAGATAAATGTTACATAATCTTAGTAAATCATGGGAGAGATGCCTTTACATTTAGAAGTATCTAAAATGTTTTTAGAAGGACAAAAAGTTGGTACTTACCTGGAAAAGGACCATTAACATCACAAGAAAAGCCCCTGCAGCCATAGCACCACTGTAATAGAAAACTAAAGACTTGCTGAGCCAGGTGGCCAGGCTCATCAATACTATTCCCAAAACAAGGAAAAATAACCTGTACCAAAAAAAGTCTGCAAAAGGACATCAACTATTAGGTAACAAAAAATGAAGGATAACTATATTGAGATGCTAACAATAGAACCAGCAAACCAAAATAATAACAAAATAACTAAAAGACTAAGATGACAGTGGAAACTGGAAACAAATGTGATCAAGGAGAACAAACCTTCATCAATAGAAACCTGAAGAATTTCTGAATGAGATGCCACCATCCTCATGTCTAAGATTTTGTGATCAAAAGGAGACATTGATTTAATCCATAACTCCTTTGTTACCCTTTCCCACTGATCTTGCGGGCACATCCCTATTCCAAGAGATGAATTCCTGGGTAGTACACTATAGCTGTTAATATAACTTATAAACCCATGAAATTTCCTAACACATATAACATCAGCATATAGCAAAATAAAGATAAGGACAAAGAAAACAAAATAAAAGTATTGCTTCAAAATTTTAATCCAAAACCACACACCACAATCTTATAGATGTTAACTATAACTGAAAGGCCACCTCTAGTCTCTAAAGTGTGAAGATTGGTTGGTTTCATTCCAACCAATACCTTCTAAATGAGATGAGGATGAAATGTTTGTATATTCCACATTTCCAATTAATCACTTCAAAGTATTCAAACTATGGCATTCTGTCAAAAACATTCAGATCTTAGCAAATATTAACAAGGAGATTCAATGCCCTTATGGTCATAGAAGTATAGTGTTTCAAAATTCAATCAAGAAACAATGAAGAAGACTGTGAACAGCCTAGCAGCACAATTACAAATAGATTAAACTTTTAGATACACAAAAATTAAAGAAGAGATGGAGAGGTGCATGGAAAATTAAGGTATACTAGTGTAAAAATCACAATATGTTAAACAATTACATTTACTATGAAAGGAGACAGCCCAAAACAAGGTAGAACAATCAAAAACACTAAGCAATTAGGATAACCACAACTTATGAAATTTAGTGTGATTATAACAGCTCACCTGTGGAAACAGATCTCTATATTTGGTGGACGAATACCTTGGGTTACACATGAAACTTTTACCTTCAAGGAATTCGCAAACTTGTTCAAATGTTTAATCCTTTGCAAACCATGAATCAGAACTCTCTCACATTTTACTTTAACTCCAGGCCTCGAACCAGGAGATTTTTCTATTATCAAGCTTGGAGATATCTGCAATGTTGTAGGCCCATCAACGGCTGCAGAAAATGACAAGGTAAGCTAAAGATTGAAAGCTTGTTATATAGGTGTGCCTGCCGGTCCTAATAGCAACATGGCATCCACAGAACAAATAAATTGGTGAACTACAGTAGGCACAAAACAAGGTAAAAACTCGAAATCTCTCAGTCCAATTCTGAATTTCATAGGCTCTTTAATCTCCTAATAATAGTGCTATGTATGATGTTTAAATGTTCTTGAAAAGTCAAAAGAATTCAATTCCCGCTGCATGAACACACCCACATTTCGAAAAGGAAGTTAAGTAACTTGCAACATTTTAAACTATTTGCATAATCAATATTGAAACCCTAAAATCAAAATACAACAGAAATTGAATTTCATAACGCATATTAGCATAGTTTCAATTTTCCCAAACTAGCGAAAGCTCAAAAAGATATTCATTTCAGACATTAATCTTCACCGTTAATCCAAATTATGAACTTCACTTTTGTTTCTCCAGATAACAAGAGGGAAGAAGTAGCCTTTACGAGAAAAACTAAAACCCTACTTATGGAGAGAGGTTTACCTAAGGAGAATTCAGAAAGAGCGCGAATGGAGGGACGAGTCGACAGTGAGACGAGAAGAAACCAAAGAATGACTGTCGGAGTCGCAGTAGCCATAGCTCGTCGGATGAAGGAAGGCGATGGCCGTTGAAAATTCAAAATAATTGGGAGGGTAAATATCTTCTTTCAGAAAATCAAATTCGTTGAGTCGTGTTCGTGTACATAGAAAATCTGGAAAAACTTGTGCCCTTCTCAATGGTGTTCTTTAATCTTCTCTTCGAAACGTGTTATTCACACCTCAAAATTTACTTAATGCACCCTCCTTTTTTTTTTCTTTTTTTTTTTGACAATTTTGTTTTAGATCCCTACTTCATCAAATGTTGAAAAAAAAAGTTTTCAGATTTTTGTTCATATTTTACGGGTTTAATCTGTTAAATGCATAACCTGAATTTTTGAGATATTTTCCAATCAAAATTGAACACACGGCATGATCTTTTGGAGAACAATTTCATCATACATATATGGGATAATATCAAAAATGCATAGTGTATTTTTATCACTTTTTTCTAATGGTATTCTATTTGGGCTCGTTTGGTTTGGATGATGGGTTTAGGTTAGTTTGTTTAAAAAAGTGATTATTTATTGTTTATCGAAGACAAAAAAAATGTTAATTTAGGTGTTTGGTTTGTTGGTTTAGGTTAGTTTGTATTTAAATTTTGTGTTTGGTTTGAATGGTTATATTTTTTGTAAATTGGGATAGTTTATAAACTTTTGTTTGGTTTGTAGGTTAGTTAAGTTAAAAATGTGAAATGCCCAAAATACCCCTCATTAGAGTTTTCTTTCTTTTCTCAATTCAAATTTAATATATATAATTTAATATCCCAAAATTTAATTATTTAATAGATTAAAATATTAAAAAATACATTTAATATATATATATATAATTTAATATCCCAAAATTTAATTATATATATATATATATATTAAAAGATAAAAAAATAATTTAATATATATATAACTTAATATCCCAAAATTTAATTATTTAATATATTAAAATATTAAAAAATAACTTAATATATATATAATTTAATATCCGAAAATTTAATTATATAAATATTAAAAGATTAAAAAATAATTTAATATATAACTTAATATCCGAAAATTTAATTATATATATATTAAAAGATTAAAAAATAATTTAATATATATATAACTTAATATCTCAAAATTTAATATATATAATTTAATATCCCAAAATTTAATTATATATATATTAATAGATTAAAAAATAATTTAATATATATATAATTTAATATCTGAAAATTTAATTATATATATATATTAAAAGATTAAAAAATAATTTATTATATATATATATTATTTAATATCCGAAAATTTAATTATATATATTAAAAGATTAAAAAATACTTTAATATATATAATTTAATATTCGAAAATTTAATAATTTTTTAATTTAAAAGATTAAAAAATAATTTCATATATATATAATTTAATATCCGAAAATTTAAATAGATAGCCACTAAGAAAGCCAGCAGCAACACATGAAGGATCCACGAAGATCACTGATCCATTATGCAAAGACAAAAAAAATCTATATCACGTTTTTTGCACACATTGACTAGAAAAGTTGAGGATAGTTTTATGTGCCTTCTTCTATAAATAATCATCAGTTTATACTTGAAGACAATTATCTGATATTAATTATTCGTGAAAGTAGTCCTTCATAATTCATTCTTAGCGCAGGAATCATGTGTAACTTTTCATGTTCCAACGTGATTCAAATACAATGTGAAACTTATGTATTTCAAACAATTTATTCAAAGGCATGGATAATTCAACATATCATCGCCCAAAATTAATGACTTCAAAGACTAGTATCCATCTGTATATGTTCAGAAACGGCAAATGCAAGCATCTCACTGGATGGAAACAGAGCACAACGAAAGATTGAGGGAGACGGTTAAGAAAAATAGCACCAACACCATGAATCAAAAATCAAGCCTAAGGTTCAAGAAATTGGGCATACTGCGAAGAAATAATATGCTCCAACAAAACCTTGAACACGTGCCCACCGGTTCCAAATTTTTAAGAAACGTTCATACTGATTGCATACCCCATCAAGGTTGCGCCGCGTTTCTGTAATCGGAGAAGAAATTTGGCTAGGGTTCCAAGAACGATCGGGGCTTGGTGTAATAGAAGGGATGACAATCATGTAATATGTTGCAACAGTAAGGGCGTAGGAGTAATTTCGAGTCAAATAGTAAGGGCATCTTGGGCAAAAATAAATGGACACTGTTGGGCTTATTTAAACCCACCACATTTGGTGGGTTTATAAAACCTTGCCCAATCCTTTCTAAACCCACGGATAGAACCAGGCCCAAATTGTAGTCCTTCCTGCAAACCCCCAATCCAAACATGTCCTTTGAGTTAAATGAAACAATCAACATAAAGTATAACTGTGTTTCAATTTACACATTTTTTTTATCCAATTGTTACCCAAAGATTAAAAGTTTTTTAAAGTGTTTTCTTTAACAACTTTTCCAATGCAACACGTGATTTTAATAAAGATGAATTTATCATTTCAATAAAATTTAGGTTTCAAATTGAAAAACGAATTGCATCTCAATTTGCAAATTGAAAAACAATCATAATTTAGGTTATTTTTATCCTTTTGAAAATCACATGCAAGTCACGTGATGTGCATTTCGTCGGAAAGTTGTCAGAAAAAAAATTTAGGTTACACTTTAAGGGCACTTACAATGGTGATAAAAATTCTCAGTTTTAGTTAACTCTCTCTCCTCCATCTACCCATTCACGTCATCATTCCTTTAACTATAACTCACTTTTTATAACTCCTCCAACCATATCATTGGTTAAACACTATTTGGATATCAATAATCAAATCACATCTTTTATCCAAATAAACTTATATTTAATTTGAGAATTTTTATCTAAAATAATTTTTTATTTACGAAATTGTAAATAAAATAAATATCAATTTTTAAAAATTTATATTTTTTCATTATATTGTTAATGAAATATTATTAATTTTTTTGTTAATATTTGGAAGAATTATTAAAAAATCAATTTATTTTGCCTCTCAGAAAATATATAGTTATAAACAATTATTATAAATTTAATCAAATAGTACATCAAATTAAACAAAAACTTAATGAAGTAGTACATTTTGATTTGGTACACTTTTATATTTTTTCTCAAATTTAATTAAATAATATATTTAAATTTGAGTTAATAAGAAAAAATAAAAAATAAAATTATTGGTTAACTCAAAAATTGGAAAAAAAAAATAAATGAAAAAAGTAAGAGAAAGAACAGACTCAATTTTTAATAAAATGAAGTAAATGAAAGAAAAAACAAATCAATTAATGTCAAATTAGGAAGAAGAGGAAAAAAAGAAAAAAGTTGTTACGCACATGGGCTCCTGAGCGGCTGAGCCTTCCACGCGCCAGTGTGGCGCGTTCAAATTTTCCTTTTTTTTTTTTTAACTCAGTTCAACATAGTGAACCAGCTGCCTCGTGATGGGTATTAACTAGTCACCATCAAATGCCTACAAGGGAGCATAGTTATAGTTAGCTAACCTTAACTGAATTTTTTTGAGCATTGTAAATGCTTCAAGAACTCTTGAACTTTAGATTACAATGAGATAAAAATAAAGTCTAGCTTACAAATAAAAAAAGTCATATTTAAGGTTAATTTTTGCATTTAGCCCATTTTACTTTTAAAATAGATACTTAGATTGCCACCTATAAGCTATACTTTACGGATTTATCCAATTGCAACTCAAACTCAATTTTGACAGATTTTCTGATCCCAACAATAGTTGTTGGAAAATTAAAAAATACAACACATCAAAATGATCCATTTTCGAAGCCCAATTTATCTTTTAAATCAATTTGTGATCTTCATAAAATTCAAACTTAAATGGAAAAAAAAAAACAGTTATGGGTTCTTTTTTAACAAACATGTCCCAAATAACTGTATAAATAGAAGTGATTGTATATTCATTCACATTAAAGAGAATAATAATATCTCGTATTTTCCTTTACAATATACATTTTAGTTTGCATCTATTCTCTTTAAAATTTTCAACATAATGCTAATACTATATGGTTGAGACTATGCACACCAGATTTTCTACTAAATAAAGCATATTTACTTAATACCTAACCTAATTTGTTCATCCCCTAATATTATATTAAATGAAATGTAACGAGTACTGAAATATGCAACACTATATATAATAAACACATGCATATTCATATTATTATATAGATGTGTGTGAATGAATATGAATAACATTCTTAATGTATTTTCCTTATATTAATATATTAGTACACTATTTGAAAAGAAAATCTATAATGTCATAACTTTGGGCCTATCAAATATATCATCATCCTAAGCACAATTTTTTGTGCAAAAATAAATGTAACTTTTATTGATTAGAGAAATTGATACAATGTTTATAAATTTTACAATCAAAATGAAAATTTGTTGTTCCTCCGAAGAAAGAGAGACGGTGGAGAAGTCAATCAAACCAATTCGAGAGCAGCAACAGAATAATAATAATAAATAAAAGATATGATTGATCTCGAAAGTCAAAGTTCAACCAATAACTTTACCATCAACATGAAAAATTGTGATTCTCCAAAGAAACATAGCAAAATAAAAATCAAGAGCAATACTAATTCATTAAACTTTAGAATCATGGTTATCAAATTGGGAGGAACGTGCTTCATCAGATCATATGTAAAAGTTTAATTCTGCTTGCAAGTTATAAATGAATATGGAAAGAATCATAATTAAATGGAGATTGAATTTCAAACTTGATTAAGAGAAAAACTCACAAACACAAAGTAACTAATATATTCAGGGAAATCAATTAAATATTTAAAAGAAAAGGCAAGATAATATTTTGTCTAGAAAGACTAAAAATTCAATGCCAAATAATATGATTTAAGTTTTCCAATATATTTAATATAATATTCATATTTCATAGTATATTATATATATATATATATATAGAGAGAGAGAGAGAGAGAGAATTCGATCTAATATAATCAAGGATGAAAATTTCGGTTTCGGTACCTTGATTTTACGGAAATTTCGATTTCGGTGGAAATTTCGGACATTTTTAAAAAAAATATGGAAACTTTGTAAAAAAAATTGAAAAATATATTTAGTAGTTTACAGGATATTATAACTAACATTAATACATATATTGAACTGAAATTCCAAATAAAATGATATGTTTACAACAAATATAGAGATAAACTATTATATAAACATTGTCTGTTATGATAATATGACAAATTTTGTACAAAATTAATACAATTATAAACAATTTGTAATATTCTTGATTCCTAAATCTTAATACAATTAATTAATACAAATTTTCTCGGATAAGAAATCTTATCTTATCCCCAATTGTAAACTATTCGTCATATTCTTGATTCCTAAGTCCTAGTAAATATTTGTAATATTTATCTTTTAAAAAAGAGCAATAATTTCTCATGCCACAATTAATAAAAATTTTAAATTTAAAAAAATTTAACTTAAAAAGGGTCCAAATCCACATCTTCAATGTAAATATCGTCCACTTTAAAAACAAACACAACAAATTATAATAATTATGCAATAAATTCATAAAAAAAAGGAAAAAATTTAAAAAAAACAAAAAATCAACGAAATCGAAACTCACCGAAATTTCTCCGAAATATCTTTGAAATTTCTCCGAAACACCACATTTTTATTGAAGAACTTACCGAAATCGAAATTTCTTCGAAATTTCGCCGAAATTTCCGGAAATTTCTCCGAAATTTTGACGAAAAAAGAATGTTGTGTATTATTATTTCGGTAGTTCAATTTGAGCGAAATTTCGGCGAAATTTCCGGAAATTTTCATCCATGAATATAATGAAGATACTGTATATGGATTTTACCTTTTTCTAATTTCCAGTTTTATAGTTCTCTTGACGCAATTTTATAATGAAATCTAGACGACACGTGGCAGATTTTGGTTCATTTGAAATGGACACTTGGCACAAGCTAGAGAGTCTCAACCCAACTTTTATAGATATAGACTAGGTTTAAACCCGTGCTATGCACGAGCTTCATTTCACACTTATCTAATTTTTATTTTATAAGTAATATTATTTTATAAGTGTTTGTTAATTTATTTTTATGTATTTTTTCTATATCCTTAAAATATTTTTTCTCATTGTTTTTCTATTTTGTTTTCATTTGATCTTTAGCACAACATTGTTAATTGCTAGTTCTTTATAGGTGTTTTAACTATTGTATTAGATATTTTCATATCTTTCTTTAAAAAGTATAGAATAAATCTCATTTTTATCACCTGTTTTGTTCCGATTTTGCCTTTGAGTACTCTTTTTATCAAGTTTACATAATGATTTCATTTGTAATTATTTTCTTTTTGTGTTATTCTTATTAATCTTAACCAATTGTTATATCTGTTGTTGTAATGTTTTATTACAATTTCCTAATGGTTTAAGGGGGTGGTTGGATGGGATGTGCCCATCCGGATTTTGAATGGATAATATCCTAATCATGTTATTTGTTAATTTGCAGAATCATATAACTCTAATCTATTTTTTCTAATTTATCCACTTTTTTACAATTTCCATTAAAAATATTTTGTTTTTTAAAAATAAAATAATAGAAAATCATCTATTTTTTCTACAATTTCCGATATGATCCACTTTCAAACTTGCAAATCTATATACATCCCAATCTTAACATATCCAAAGTTTTTTTAGCAGCTAATTTTTGTTAATGCCATTAGTTTCAAGAGCATTATTGTTTACTTTTTTTTTTTTTTTTCAATTTGAAATGTTGGACAAAAACTATTATTCAGGTTTGGAACTAAAGATTTCATGTAGAAAAAGGCATACAACATTAGCAATCTCTTCCAAGCATTTGTATCTTACATATTTATTTTTTTCAAAGCACTTAATTTTTGTAGAGTAGTGGAGTGTGTATTTAATTGGTATTAATTTTTCGATATTTCATAAATAAAATGTTTTTAAGGGACACTTGATAACATTGTAGAGCTCCAAGTGGCATCACTTGAGAGAACCAAACCACACTTTATATATATATATATATCTCTCTCTCTCTCTTTCTCTCTCTACAGATCAAGAACATGGTATTTCTCAAAATCAAATAAAATCTCATCTGTTGTTGATAGTATCAGTTTCGTGAGGCCCCATCGCGCCATCTTCGCTCCCCACAATTTAATGACCTACTTACTTAAATTCTATTTGGTAATGTCTTGCACTCTTTTATCTTCCATCGATTGAATCTCTGTAAGAATTACGCATTATCAGTTAAGAATGAAGAGGGAATTAATAAACGACCGTTTGTTTTTTAGAATTATTGAGGTTGAAACGTTTGAAAATCAATAAGAGAGATAAATTAATGAAGGGACAATTTAAACAATACACATGGCAACATAATATTAATTAAGTTAAAATGTTTATGTGTCAACATTTCAAAGCGACAAATGTCAGTCCAAGATTAAAAAACACATGTGACACAATTTGAGAGATCAAAACCCTTCTTTTATATATATAGATTTTAATAAATGAAGTAAATGAAGTTTTCCAAACAACTATACGTAGCTTTAGCCTTTTTTCCCTTTTCTTTTTTGAGCTAGAAAATCTCTTTATAGAACTAGGGGAAGGTGTGGAGGTGGTATAAATGTTTATTTACGACGCACTCGATAGAGCAATCAAAATTATTTATTTATTAATAAATTTAAAATCTATTATGAATACAATTGCATGTATAGGTATGAAATTAGACATGTGATGAAAATAAATACTGAAATAAAGACATGTTTATTTTTTAAAGAAAATTTCATTAATGATCAACCAAATTACAAGAAATTGTTAACAAATATAAAATAAAAGATGACACTTCTTGATAAATATAACGACTGGCAAAGAAACGAGCCTCCCTCGTTAAAGAGTGAGTTGCTGCATCAACTTATCGATAAATAAAACGAATCGAGTAATCGATTTCTTGATAAAATAAAGGCATGTTTAGTATACTATATTTGGGTGGATGGTATAAAACATGAAGCATCACTATTATGGAGCATGGCCCGCGTGATGTCGGCAAGGCTGGGCCTATTTCTAAATATTGGGACAAAATGGTCGACACCAAACCAGCCTTTTGAGTTTGGACATTCTACCCCACGATATATTGGAGTCACACTTTGCTCCTTTATTTATGAATTTAGATACCCAATTTGCCCTCCTCTACTTGGGTAATTTATCTTTGCTTTTTATATTTTTCAAAATATTTTGTGTGTAACAATCTTTAAAGTGTATTTTGTGGGTATATTTTTATTGAGTGAAAATGGTTAGAAATAGTTAAATAAGATAATAAATTTTTTAACTAATTAATTTATAAGAAGAACTTTTTTTAATTAAAAAAAAATTGACTCTTTGTTAGAAATAATCTTACTAAAATGGAGATGTACTCATGTATGTGTGGTTCGTATCACATGAGACATGCAAATCATGTCATATGGGTTGTACGACTCATGACATATGGTCGTATCGTATGAGTTGTGCGGCTCATGCATAAAAGTCGTGTGGATCGTGTCATGAGTGCACACACATGTTTATCATATTTGTGTGTATTGATGATTGCAACACATTTTATTAGGATATTTTAGTCAATATTACTAAAAAAAATTGTTTTATCATATTTTGACTAATTGATTTTTTATTTTTTTTTGGCTATTTTTGTGGTTCCCACAGTAATTTTTTATATTTTTGGTTGTGAACAATAGAAAGGAAAAGAAGAAGAATGAAATAAAATAGTATGTGATATATGATTCTCAAAACTTACATAATTTAATATTATTTTCATCCATCGGTATAGTAAAAAAGATGATTATATTTATCATTTCGAAATTGTCATGAGTTAAAAATATGAAATCTTTGATAAGAATTGGAAATATTTGTGAAGTATGATTCATAGAAAGGAATTGATAATTAAAGTTATCCAAGTCACACATTATTTCCAAAAATGCAACAAAGCTAAAAGGGGCAGTTTGGGCATGCGTATTAAAATTGCTTAGCCTTGAATTTCTTGTCCCTTTCATTCTTTTCTTGAACAAGAAAAATAAAAAATAAAAATCTGAAAAAGAATCGTCTCGGCATCTCCGCATTTTCTGAGGCATCTCTTTTATCTCCATTAACGATCTCATATTTTCAATCGACAACAAGGTTTTGATTTCCCATTTCCCTAAAAGCTGATGAAAAACTAGACCCAATTCAACATTGCAGGCTTTTAGTGCGCCATTTATTGGTGGCTTGATTTGGCCCCCCACTGTTCATTCCTAATTTTTTTGGCTCTTAATTTCTTTCCAACTCGTGAAATCCGCCATAAAAGGACAAATAATTGCTCTTCAGAAGATCCGTTTAATCGTATTCATACAGTGTCTCTCTCTCTCTCTCTCTCTCTCTCTCTCTCTCTATATATATATATATATATATATATATATATATATGCGAACACATTAGCTTGAGTAATCACAATTTTTTATCCTTTCTTGGCGGCGTGCTTGCTCCTTGAGTTTCAGGTACTTTTCCGTGCATGATAGACAAAAGATTATCGAAACTATTCACTTCCTATTATATGATCCAATTAAATTATAATTTCTCGATCAATTGTGTATTCTTCTGATTTTTATGCTATATTTTGTGTTTGGTGAACTGTGGGGTGGCGTAGAATGGGTAAGAATCAACGGGATTGTGGTCTGATAAAGTCTTGCAGTGGAACAAGTGAGAATGCAAGTTCGTTGTTGAGGGAGGGGAAGGGAAAGAGATTGTGGAAGAAAGTGAAGTACCAGCTGGTGGAGTACCACGCTTTGCCTGGATTTTTGAAAGACAATGAGTATATTCTTGGGCATTACAGATCCGAATGGCCTTTGAAACAGGCGTTGCTCAGCGTATTCTCTATTCACAATGAGACCCTCAATGTTTGGACGTAAGAATTCCAACTGTGCTTTTGTTATTTTTGGTATTTGTATAGTTTTTTTGAAGTTATGGCTTTGTTTTTATAGCATGGTTTTTGTTGGTGCGGCGGTGGTGAATAGTACTGTTCATTCATTTCGTGAAGAAGATTATATTCATGCTTTTTGTGCTTTATCTTTGGCTAGTTCTTGGTTAGGGAAATATTGTGAGCTAGATTTGAAGGAAAGCAGAATCATTGTAGGAAGATTATATTTAGCTTATACTCTGTGTTCGAACTTGAAGCGCTCTATCTTTGGTTATGTACTTGCTTATGGCAATCTTGTAGAGCTGAACTTGAGAGTGAAGCAGTATCATTAATGCATTTGGGAAGATGCTATAAAAAGAATTTTGATGTGAAAAAGGAGGTCTAGAGAGTAATTGGTGCAAGCTGAATTTCTTATTTCAAGGTCTTTGCAGGATCTTGCACTGCTATTGCACCAACACTTTGAAAATACCAGTTGAGTAGGAGGGTGGTGACTGGTGATGTGTTTCGTTTAAGATTGTAAATGCATATTTCCAATATTATGTAATTTGGCACTGCTTATTAAGGATCTTGCGATGTAGCTTGATGAAGTATTGCTGGGTCTGCAGTCTGCAGTCTGAGTTGAGTGGAAAATTATAAGGTTCAAATTTCTCGTACATAGCTCTAGGAAGGGGCAATTAAGTTTTCGGTCTGATTCCGACATAACTATTCATTGAGTTGTTTACTTAGTGGACTCAATTGTTAATATCATTTATCCTGTATTCTCCTGCCCCAAAAGATCCCAAGTGGTTGTAAGGGTGAAAGATTAAAAAACAACCACCACATGGTTCCATGAATTGCAACTTTTAAGATTTACCCTGACCATATCGTAGAGGATAATAACATCATCAGATCTGTTTTTTCCAAATGCAAGAGCCCGGGGCAGATCTCACTCCCTTCTTAGGATGGGTCAATGGTGGTTCAGAGTATATTTCTTGCTGAATGCTGATATTAATTGTTTTCTATAATAAATCAATTTCTTTATATTAGCTTGTGCCTTAGTTAAGAGATGAGAAATGAACTCTAGTTTGCTGCAGCAAAACCTGATCTCGCTTTGTTTGTTATCATATTTTAGTTTTCACCTAAACTTAATACATTTGCTTTAAGAATTCTGTATTAACAAATTACCAAGGTAGGCATATATTTCCCAAACTTGATTTAATTGGAAACGAAGTTGGTTGTTTTAAGCTTTGCTTGCTGAAAGCAAGGCCTTTAATGTTTGTTCTAAATGTTTATCGACCATCAACCTTCTATATATTTTTTGTGGTAGGTAGGAAGTAACTTTTATTACAAAGCTTGGTAATTACAAATGTGCAGCTAATTGCTAACATTGAGAAAGCAGAAGTTGTCATCTTAATTTTAAAGTAAAAAATTGGAAGTAGCTTCTTGCAATTGTTTGTGCGCCTCCATGTGGTCGAAGTCACAAAAACACCTGGTAAAGATCAATAAATGTCTATGTGGCTTGTTTTGACCAATGTATTAGGCTAACATAAGGGGCATACTGGAGATTGGCACATTTAGTTTCTTCTGGGAAATGGCTAACAACTATTTTTCTACCACAATAAAGCTATGTGGCTTGTTTTGACCAATGTATTAAAAATGACATTACTTTATTCAATTGATGGGTGTGTTGTTTGTTCTTCTGATTGCCAGTACTTTTTTGTTGCATATGTTATGATGTGTGTTCCCATTTTTACTTTCTTAATGAAGGTAATATTTTGGTGGAATTTCCCATCATTGATTTTGTATTTTTCCTCTCTGACAGGCATTTGATAGGGTTCTTCCTTTTCCTCTGTCTAACCATTTACACTGCTAAACAAGTTCCAAACATTGTGGACCTTCCTACACTACAAAATTTGCCTGATGTGCTGAAAAAGGCTGATTTCCAGAAATTGTGCTCAGAACTTATTACTTGTCTCCCATCCTTGCCACATATGCCTGATCTACACCGACTTCGAGAGGAGTTAAAAACTTCATTGCCTTCGATGGACTCGCTACCATCCTTGTCTAATTGGCACATAATGGAACTCCTCTCGAACTGTTTACCAGAGAGTATTTCCCACAGCAACCACACTGATTCTTGTGTTCTGGTAGTCTTCACCTCTTCTCCACAATGATTTCTGTACATGGCTTACTCTATCTTACTCCTCATTTTTCGATGCAATTGAGACTCCATAGGCCTATATAGTTGAAAGTTGAGTTTATGATTGATATCCTCACTTCCTTTTGATATTGTATTGCTTCTCAGTGAATTTATCGTTTGATGTATGACTAATAACTTAGATAATACTCCACTATGCATTAGCCAATAATGCTAGACTGACAGCTTGCATACTGTTCTTTGCCTCATCATTAATGTCTTTTGATAATTTAATGTTGGTTCCCAAACTTGAAGCTTCTGTCTACACCCTGATTTTTCATTTGATAAAAAGTTGTGAGCTTCTGCTAGTCTGCGATGGTCAATAACTGATATTTCTTATTGGCATAAAGGTTGAAAATTTGATTTTTATTGATTTTTGAAAATTTTATTGGGTTTCCTATTAATATTAGTCTCTGCAACTGTTGCATTTCAAACACTGCAGCCAAAATTACGAATATTAGCTGTAACTGAGTTTCATCTAATTAGAAAGAATGCTAAATTTCTCCTTGTGTATATTCATGTTTGTAAATAATATGCGTAATGCCTGGCTTGATGGCATTCTATTTGTATATGAATTTCTGTTCTCTGAGAGAGTTGTGGTTTCAAAGAACATTTACTTTGTTCAGGCCAATACTTTGTGCTGTTGTGTAACTGCTTATTCTGATGACGGTACATGTTTTATTAACAACATATTTTGTGTTGTTTAATTATTTCTGCAGCGAAACATGAAAGAGGATGTGGCGAACATAATAGCGCCTTTGATGGTGAGGCCAATCACACGTTGGCCGTTCTTTGCTTTCTTAGGTGGGGCCATGTTTTGCTTGTTAGCCAGCAGCACATGCCACTTGCTCTCTTGTCACTCTGAACGCGTAGCGTACATCATGCTTAGGCTCGACTATGCTGGCATTGCCGCCCTTATCTCTACATCCTTCTATCCGCCCGTCTACTACTCCTTCATGTGCTACCCTTTCTTCTGCAATCTCTACTTGGGGTTCATTACTCTACTTGGAATCGGTACAATCCTCGTATCTCTTCTCCCTGTATTCCAGAACCCCGAATACCGTAACTTCCGAGCATCACTGTTCTTCGGAATGGGTTTCTCCGGGGCGGCACCTATCCTACACAAGCTAATCCTATTTCGGCACCAGCCGGAAGCGCTCCACACAACAGGGTACGAAGTTTTGATGGGGTTATTTTACGGTATTGGAGCGCTTGTTTATGCAATGAGAATTCCAGAGAGGTGGATGCCTGGGAAATTCGATATTGCTGGGCACAGCCACCAGCTTTTCCATGTTCTTGTTGTGGCCGGAGCTTACACGCATTATCGGGCTGGGCTCGTCTATCTCCGATGGAGGGACCTGCAAGGGTGCTGAGGCTTGTGTTTCAGTGTTTTTAATCTTGTGTAGCTTAATGTAATGAGGTAAATGGTTAGAGCACTTGGCTTCTGTTAGTAGAGTAAGAAAAGGGATGATAAATGATGACTGTATATAGTGTAAGAATAAAAATCTGAAATGTACTGAAAACGTTGTTATTATAATGAATTGTTGATGCTATGGATGTATTGGTTTTTTAGAGTTGTTAATATACTCATTATATGTATGCAGAAAGCAGGCTCTAAAAATAGTAATCTTTGTATTGTATTAGAGTTTGGGTGAATTACATCTATAATCCTTGAACTTTGTGAAAATTACAGTTAAACCTCTTCAATAATCAATTTTTAAACATGCATGATATTAATTAAAAAAATGAGTTACATTCAAGTGCCAGAGAATCAAATCAATTTGCATACCAAAAACAAATAGAAAAAGAAAAATGCTCTCGTTGAGAGTCGAACTCAAGACCTCCCGCTTACTAAACGGGTGCTCTAACCAACTGAGCTACGAGAGCTACATGAGTAATTGCTTTATTTAATAAATTTAAATGATTTTATTATATTTAAGCATCGCCACCATCATTGTAAAAAGAAAAAAAAAAAAAAAGAAATCAATTACCCAACCCCAATTACAATTTACACCCTAGTATGTTAGGACTGAAATTTAGGTGAATTTTGCAATTTTGAACTTGAATATCTTGTGTTTACGGAGGGACATGATAAAATATAATCTAAGCATATTATGTTATTGTAAAAAATATTTATTGGGATCTGTGAAAAGTGTATTATGTAGGGATGATTCGAGTTATAAGGTGGACTTAGAATTATGTAAATCATAGTACTAATAAAAAATTTAACTTGATAAATTTCAAATTTAAATTTCTCGAGCTTCAATCCAAACATCTAAGTGGAGTGGGTTCACATGGTTAAACAGTTTTGAAATTTTTTAAAATCCCATTGAAGTTCAAATACCTACTACCCAAACCTAAAAATATATTTTGAATAATATTATTATATATATTTACATGTGTATATATTTATATGAGTTTATATTATATATAAGAAAATTACTTTAAAACATAAATATTATGACCTAAACGGTTTTGAGGCGATTCTAGTAATTTCCACTAATTAATAATTGGATTTGAGATTTTTTTTTCTATCCACTTCAAAGGGGAATACATGTACAAGAGCACAAACTCAACTTTGATTTGATAGTTTTTCGATCCACTACAAAAAAGAAGAGAACTCCGATTGAAGATTTTTCAGTCACTTGCGTCTATTATAGCAAAGAGTACAAGTTCAATCACATGGATGATATCAAACATTCACAAATCATTTGACTTGAACATTAAAGAAATGTTGTTCATAACACCCAATTACATCCAATGTGGATATTCCCATAAACTTGATTTTATTTGAGTCTTATGCATAAGTTAGAGATTGTGTGGAAGGGTATTCACATGATAAGATTTTGAATTTTAGTCTCCTCAGTGTATTTGTTTTCACATTTAAATTCAAATCACGAAATCCTAAAAATCTCATTTTAATTTTCCATATGACGATGTCTAAAATATTATTCAAGAATCAATAAGCACCCAGAGTTTTTCTTTTTTAATAATCTAATCAAACATTTTATCTTCACTAAATAAAAACAAAAGAGCCCTTAGAAAAATCAAGCAAACTAGTTATTGCGTTGATCCTTGGAGTTATGAGTTAAAATATGTTACTTTTATCCACATAGACAACTAAGATTCTTATATATTATTTTTTACTGTTGATTAAAAAGTTGAAATAAATACATTTACCTATTAAACTCCAAAACTGAAGATGAGAATAGGAAACATGGGGTGTTTGTGAGTGCAACAAGTGGTGTAGATGCACACATAAATACAAGTGCATACAACCATATATATTCCTCTTAATCATTGCTACTTAAAGACACATATCTTTGTCTCATCTTATTACTAACACTAACAATCATCTAAAAAACCAGCTCAAGTTTATATATTAAAGTAAACATCTGGCAGAACACACTGTAAATTATTATTTTTATCAACACAATAATAAATAATTGAGCAGAATAACTTATCTGAGAATACTCTGTTCCTGTACAAGGGTCAAGGTAGGCTTGACAAATCTGTCAAATATTCTTCTCACTTAACTTTAGACTAATCTACAAATGTCCAACCACACTTCTCATGCCCTATTTTGGAAAAACACATAATTCCAAACTAAATTTGATTCTCCACGTAACAAAATCAACGATTAATGATTATAGCAAAAACTTATGTAAGATAATTCGAAGATTTTAATTTCATGAAATAACGTTCTACGTCTAGTGTCCAAACTTATTTTTCACAAAATTAATATTTATATTTCGAATTATGAATTATGAAAGGATGAATTTGTAATCATATCCAATGAACTGTTGAAATAGGACCAGATGTTTTCTTTATTTCCTAGTTTATTGGTTACCGACGAGAAAGAAAGTGACTAGCTTGGCTATATGCATTTTTCAAATATCATTTTTTTCCCTTTCAATTCAGTTGGTACAAAAGTTATATGATAGATAACGAGTTCATTTAATTTCTTTCTAATCATTAGGTAGTTCTTAAAGATTGAATTAAAACGACAGGTAATTTTTTTTTATAGCAACTAATCAAATTTATTAATTGTTATAAAGGCAACTTTGGAAATAATATTAATCCCACCTCAAATACAGACAATGAAAAGAAAAGGGGTATGTAACTTGCAAGTTTTGATCGAATAAAATTTCTTACTTTCGTTCAACTTTAGATATAGCGTTGATGCCACACTATTATATTTCTGTATAATTATAAAATAAAACATCATTTCACAAATCTTATATTTAGAAATTATTTTAACTTATTGTAATTAATTGAGCCAGAAGAGCATCATTAGACGGGAATTTAATTATGGCAGTTAAAAGTTAAAACCCACAATTATTCATATCAAATGATTATGAATCTTCTCTTTCATGGAAGGAAAAATATAAATAAAATTATAATCGCAGATGAATTACGATTAAAAAAAAATAGTCATAATTAATGGAACAAAGCATTTATAAAAAAGAAAGAAAAAGGAAAAACAGCAGTGATAGTTTTAGGAAGGCAAAGAGGCAAAAGCACGAACATTGTCGGTGCTTCAAAACTAACGTGTCGATTAATAGAGCCCAATCTCCGGCCCAATTCAGCCGTACTTTATCACCATCTCTGCAGCGCCTCCCCACCACCATTAAAACCGCTCTCAACCACCACCATTCACGGTGGTACTGCTTATCTCTATATTTATACATGCTTTTTCTATTGCTGTAAATATATTACTAGCGCTTTTTGCCTATCGTCATTCTACCCGTCCTTTTCGAATCTTTTGAGCTGATAAGCTCAGAGCCGTTTTTGGAAGCGTTCTCTATTTCTCAAATATCTGCTGGGCATTAATCTAATTCCAAATGGCTATACGGTTGGGCTAGGAGTTAATTGTGGAGTTATTATTATCTTTTGAATTATAATGGTGTCGTCGGAGCAATCTCAGTACCAGAATTTTCCAATGGCGAAGCATGGCGGTCGGAGCAAAACGGCGTCGTTTCTCTCCGACTGGTTTCTTTTCGTCGGCGGCGCGCTGGCGGCTTTTTTGGTCGTTTGGGTTTCCTGGTCTTTCTTCAGTCCGAGCCCGTCCCCCAGTTTCTCTACCTCCCCTTACCTCGACAAAACCTCCGCCGCCGCAGTGAACTGCGCCGACGCTTCGGGCCCTAACCTGCGCCATGACCCGCCGGAGCAGAACTTCTACGACGATCCAGAATTAAGCTACACGGTCAATACGCCGCCGGTTAAAAACTGGGACGAGAAGAGAAAGGAGTGGCTGAAGCAGCACCCGTCGTTCGCCGCCGGCTCGGAGAGTCGGATATTCATGGTGACCGGCTCGCAAGCCAAGCCGTGTAAGAACCCCATCGGCGATTACTTGCTGCTAAAGCTATTCAAAAACAAGGTGGACTACTGCAGGCGCCACGGCATCGACATTTTCTACAACAACGTGTTGCTGCAGCCGAAGATGTTCTCATTCTGGGCAAAAACCGCCACCGTGAAGGCGGCGATGCTGGCTCACCCGGAGGCGGAGTGGATCTGGTGGGTGGACTCCGACGCGGCGTTCACCGACATGGACTTCAAGCTGCCATTGGAGCGGTACAAGGACCACAACTTCGTGGTCCACGGTTGGCCCCACCTGGCCCAGGAGAAGCAGAGCTGGACCAGCATCAACGCCGGCGTTTTTCTGATCCGTAACTGCCAGTGGGCCATGGACTTCCTCGACGTGTGGGCCAGCATGGGCCCACAGTCGCCTGAGTATAATCAATGGGGTGAGGTTCTGAGCTCACTGTTCAAGGACAAGATCTTCCCAGAATCCGACGACCAATCCGGTTTGATTTATTTATTTATAAAAGAAAAGGAAAAATGGGGGAATAAAATGTACGTGGAAAGTGAGTATTATTTCGAGGGGTATTGGTTGGAAATTATGGGTACATTTGATAACATCACCCAGCGGTACATGGAAATTGAGAAGAAGGCGGCTGAACTGAGGAGGAGGCACGCAGAGAAGGTGAGCGAGAGCTATGCTACGGTGTGGGAGGAGCACCTTAAGGATGCTGGGTACGGGAAGGGAAACTGGCGAAGGCCCTTCATCACGCATTTCACCGGATGTCAGCCCTGTAGTGGGGACCACAACCAGTTGTACTCGGGCCAGACTTGTTTTGATGCAATGCACAAGGCCTTGTTGTTTGCTGATAATCAGGTGCTTAGGAATTATGGTTTCGTGCACCCTGATCTACTGGATCCCTCCACGGTGAATTCTCTGCCCTTCGATTATCCTGCTTGAGAGGCTTCATGATTTGGTGCACCATTTCATTTTCCCTTTTTTTTTTTTTTAAAATTTAAATTATATATTAGCTAAATGTAATATAGCAGTAGTATCGAGTATGCCTATACGTATATAATTAATTATGTGAGCATTGCTTTCTATCTTTGGCCTTACTTTTGTTGGATTTAATATAGGGTTAATACACAATGATGATCAAATGAGGCACTAATATATATATTTTTTGAATTTGTATTGATTGGTCTATTCGATTGGCATCAACATATATGAGTACATGGGATCGATGTGATAAATCCGATGTAACATAGTGTTTAATTTGAAGACGATTAGAATAAGTTTGATTGGGAGTGTCTACCACATAAACAATGGTTTTTTTTTTTTATCACATAAACAATGGTTGGTTGTTTTGTTTGTACATGCCAACTAAATTAGAGAGTTTTCAGTTTCCCATAAACAGCATTAGGTAGGTTTTGTCAGAGGCTTAGTGGAGATGAATCCAAGGCAAGTTGTCGGTTATTTTATCTCAACTTGGTTACTTTCGTACCAATTTTTTATTTAAAGTAGACAATTTTAGGCACAGCATCTCACTGATTAATTTGAGGATAATAGTACAATCCGTCTAAGTTGTTACATATAAATCATGGGATGTGTTGGAGAAATTAATTACCACTAAGGTCCCATATATTGCTTATCCTCCATCGTAACTATTCTCCAAGGCTTCATAATGTTATTACGAGAGGTTTTCCCAATACCTCTTTGTTTATTCTCCATGCCCAACACAATTCCATTTGCAGATTATTAAGGATTTGAGTAGTAAATTGGAGCATACTTGAGGAGTATCCCACACTTAATTTGATGCTGATGTATGCAATGTGTGTGTAAATTTGTAGTTGATACCACATTCAATGAAAGCTACCAAGAGTAGGATGAAATTACTTGAATTTCATAGCATATGGTCAGAGTAGAATGAATGCTCTTAAATGAGAGATGATGAAGCCATCCTATCTTAATTGGCACGAGTCATGGGAGGCAGCCATGTTGTATTTATTGCCTCACATGTGATTGTTCCTTCCTAGGGGTTTGATGGTGGGCATTGATTTCGTAGATCCTACGGTTTACATCTGGTGTAGCTTTTATATCGAATCACATGTGGTATAATCATGTCTGAAATGAATAATGAATTTCAGAACGTTGTAATTCGTCTCGATGCAAAATATCTCAAAATGTTGGACCAGTTGTTGATGAAGGTACACTTGTGAGTATACGAGTGTGTAAAATTAAAAATTAGATGATATGACTATTGTAACATCACACCCAAGACAAAACAAACATGTCATCACTTACTAATGATGCCCTGCTATCTATGTTGTTTCTCTACAGTTGCTTTTCATACTTTATGGTGTGATTGTGCATGTTAAAAGCTGAAACTAAAGCACAATGAAAGTGGCATGATTGGCTCATATGCATACACGGGCTTCATCTGCCCCATCTATTT
Organism: Scutellaria galericulata; assembly: GCA_946896805.1. Taxonomy (NCBI): domain Eukaryota; kingdom Viridiplantae; phylum Streptophyta; class Magnoliopsida; order Lamiales; family Lamiaceae; genus Scutellaria; species Scutellaria galericulata. The sequence goes on from OX335794.1 coordinate 15,383,231, forward strand.
GCCCTTTCCACACAGTGTTGCCCTTTATTATATCAATCACATTTTCTTTTGACTTCATTATAATGTTTGCCTTTTTTACCAAAGCAGGGGGTGCTCCAACTAAAGTTGAGCCTTTATACATTTTTGTCATTTAAAAATAATTAAAAGATTAAGGCTTTTATAGACACACACCATATAAATTAATGAAGTTGATGAATACATGACATATAAATATAAGAAAATCCAAAGGATTTATATACAATGGGTTGCCACATTATTGTAATTGGTTGGTATTAATACCATACAAGATCATTTATTATTATATACTCTTCACATAATACCAATAACATATTTAACCATATCATTTATAAGACATTAATTATATGGTATCATGACAGAGATGGGTAGATGCCTTTTATCCACCCTTTTGAGTACCATTTTTAATTAGCTAATACGATGTTGGAAGTTGAAATCTATTATTAAAATTCAATCTACCCAAGTTTTGAAGGACTGGAGTGATATTTATACATATTGTTTTGTTTGTGATGAAGAAATAGAGGGGAAAATACAAAATTGTGGTCATAAATTAAATTTCATACATTCTTATTTTCCAAGTGAAAATTTGTCGGCCAAGCTTAGAGTCTCGATCCCACTCATATGATATCCGAGTCTAAAGGAGTGACAATCTTTATCTCCCCTCATTAAAGCTTACTAATCCACAATGGAAAAGTAAAGCTAAACAAAAAGCAAAAGTTGCCATCAATTAAGGAGAATTCAAAACTAAATCATATATAGCACCAATCCCAATTCAATTTTATTTTGATTCTCACCCTCTCAAGTGATCCACTATTATCAAAAGTTTTTGTATCTTGGAAAAGTATAACAAATCATCCTATGGTTTAAAACTTTGATAATATTGAGTGCGTGTTTTGTTTTCAAACAAAATGGTGTTTTCAATTTTAATAAAATTAAGTTTTTGATTTATTATCGTTAAGCTTGTCTAGCATGACTGCTAACATTTTATTTTTTTGATCTAGTGGACATATAATAACTTCAGGCCTAAATTAATTGAAAAAAACATCTAAAAATAGTAAAACACAACAATTATCTATATTAATAATTTTGTTTATGACTTTTAATTATTGATTTTCTTAATAATTTAAATTTCATTTATTCTGGATCACATACTACTTGACAACTGAACAAAAAATTACACGTCAACAATAAAGTAATGAATAAAAAGGTAAAAAACTTGAAAATTTAAAATCATAAACAAGATAGGTAACTATTGCGTTTTAACTAAATTTAAAAAAAAATTAGTATGGAACTCACATTAGTTGTCAATTGGATCAAAACATCACACGTCAAATGTCATACATAATAAACCTAACAATATTAGGTAAAAAAATGTAATACTGTTAAAAAGATGAAAGTACATATCTCTATTTGTTTGAAAAAAATATTTATATACTTAAATTGTCAAACTTTCAAACCAAAATATGTTTTTTGAGTAAGTCTATTGTGAAACCGTCTCACGGAATTTTAACGCATTATGTAAGATGAGACAACCCACAACTAAACTATCTGTAAGATCGTCTTATGAGTTTGTGTGATGTTTTTATTTTTTTTAAAGATGAGTTTGGTTTGTAAGTAAAACTTAATAGAGAGATTTTGTGTAAACCTAAAATTGGGATCCTATATTGATGTAGCACTTGCGGGTTTAAAAATGACATACTGGTAAAAAGTGAAAATATGATTTAAGCAAAGATGAAAAAAAATTCGATATTCTCAAGAGAGTTGTTCGACTTGGTGTGGGTGATGATAATGGAAGGGCAAAGGGGTAACAACGAGGGAGGAATTCCGTACATCCGAGTGCACGAAGCCATAGCTGCGAAGCACCTGATTATCTGCAAAATTGAGCGCCCTTTCCATCCCCACCCAACAAGAATCCCCCTCGTACGCCGGGTTGTGCTCCCCGCTGCACGGCTGACACCCCGTGAAATGCGTCACAAATGGCCGCCGCCGCCACCCACTCTCCGCCTCACGCGCCACCGCGTAACCCTCACTCTCCACCTCCGCGTGCCGCCGCCTCACCCCCTTCTCCATCTCCTCGTATTTCTTCGCCATTTCATCCAATTTCTTCACAATCCCTAGCCAATACCCATGCAACGAGTACTCATTCTCCACGTAAATCCTGTCTCGCCATTTCATTCTCCCCTTCAATAGCAGATAAATCAGCGCCGATTGATCGTCGGATTCCGGGAACAGCTTGTCCTTGAGCGTCGATCTCAGGACTTTGCCCCAATGTTTGTAATCCGGGCTCTTCGGGCCCATCCCAGCCCAAACATCGAGGAAATCCATGGACCACTGGCAGTTCCGTATCAGAAACACGCCGGCGTTCACCGCCACCCAGCTCTTCTCCTCGTAGATCATATTGGGCCAGCCATGGACCACGAGGTTGTAATCCTTGTACCTATCGAACGGAATCGTGAACTCCATGTCCGTGAAAATAGCATCCGAGTCAATCCAGAATAGCCACTCCACCTCTGGGTGAGCCACCATGGCTGCTCTCAGAATCGGTATTTTAGCCCAATAAGATCGCATTTTCGGGTCCAGATAAGCGTTGTTATAGAAAATCTGATACCTATGAATTCTGCAGTAATCGACCTTGTTTTTGAAAAATCTCAGCAGCAAGTGATCTCCCAACGGATTCTTGCATGAAGAAGGCTGAGAACCAGTTACAACAAGAACCCCATTTTGGGACACAAACGCTGGATGATGTTTGAGCCATTCCCTTCTCTTTTCGTCCCAGTTAATCATGGGCTTATCAATGGTGTAGACAGTGCTCGAGTGGTCGTAAAACGTGGTCGTTTCGACAGGTTGTGTGGAGAAGAAGGATGACAGGCTGGGCCAGGGTTCAGTGAAGCTCCATAGAGCACAGAATATGAGAATTGAAGCTAAGGTTGCAATCCAGAAGGTTTTGTCTCTGGAAAACGTTGGTTGTTTGATGTGGAGAGAAAGTTTAGCCATGGTGAGAAATGGGGAATGGGAGTGGTGATGATGCTTGGCAGATTTTGTTCTTGGTTAATGGTAAGATTGTGAAATCTTGAAATTCTATTTAGTCAGGAAATTGAATAAAAGGAAAATGAGATTAAGGAATGCAATCCAAGGCTTTCAGAAAAAGGATACTTGAAAAATATCAAGACCAGACATATTGATGTTGACCTTGTAACCACGATATTAACGCCACTGGCCCCGTCATGTTACTCTTCTTTGCAAAATCTCTCATATCCAAATCTCACTAATTAATTACTCTTGAGATATAATTCATAATTAGATTGATGAACTGGGAAGTGGGAGGGCTATGGCTCTGTAAAATCTCTGTTTTTATTTTGAGAAAAAATGGTGCATATCTCATATAAATAATTTAAATGACCACCCTTATTTCCCAACAGATAATATTGGCGGTCAAATCACAAGGCTTGTGTTTTAATTCAGATTCCCATTAAATTAGCCGTGAAGAGTTATCATTTATAAATTTTAGTAACTTATCAAATCAATCAAAACTTATCAACTCAATGGAGGGGGAAACAACGACAACATTTGCACTAGTTTGGAATTTATGTAGGAAAATGATATATTATTCGATTCATTTCAATAGTAAAATCTTTATAATAAATTATGAGAGAAGATACTATTTTAAAATTAAAATATTTAATTTGTTATATGCATGGTCAGGTCTCATTCTCTCATCTACCATATTTAATGTGCATTAATTTTATTTTTTTCTCCCTTTTTTGTCATAATGGTTAAGTTGACTCCCCCCCCCCCTAGGGCAGCCTTAAACTTAGTTGAACTTAATCGTGCTATTTTCTATTGAAGGGGATAAAGGATCATACTTTTGCCATGGAGCAAATTGTTATATCACCGAATCTTTACGTGATTAAAATATTAGATCTAATTTGATGATGTTTCACTCTTATGTTGGGATGGAAATCTAAGTAGAAATCTACCTCTAACCAAGTGCTAACTTTGAAAGGACATGATATTAATTTTAATTAGTGTTTTACGTTCAATCGTTAAGCATACAAATCTTCTCGGTTAAGATATATGACAACTCATTATCAAGAGTACAAGAATAACAAACTCACTATTATTTTATCGATGTTATCTAATGCAACAATCAACTTATCTCCTTAACCTTTAAGAGTTGCTCTTGTGTGCACTTGATGTACATGTAATCCGCGTCAACCCAGTTTTGACCCAAATCCGCGTGTTTTTGAATTTAGCTTTTTTTTTTTTTTTTTTGCTTTAGGTTGTTACCTTTATGTTGTATTAGTGTGACCTTTATGTACAACTATCATGACCTTTATGTACTATAACTTAAAAAAAAAAAATGAAGATTTTCAACATAATTTGAACTGTATACTTTTATGTGATATCAATGTGACCTTTATATTATATCATGTCACCTTTATGTACAAATATTCTGACCTTTCTGCATTTTTATATATTACATAAATGTTAGAATATTTGTACATAAAAGTGACATAATATAACATAAATGTTACATTGATATCACATAAAAATATACAATACAAATTGTGTTGAAAATCTTCATTTTTTTTCTAAGTTACAAACATAAAGGTACGGATGTTTGTAGATAAAGGTCACACATTTATAACATAAAGATCAAGACAAAAATGTAAAAAAAAAAAATTAAAAAAAAAAGAAATTCACGGATACGGATCGGATCGACCAGATTGCATGGATCTTAGTGCACATGAGTTTTTGTGATCCCTTAAACCTTAAAAAATATTCTTTGATTTAATTAATTTATATATGTATGTAGAGGAGGGGCTTTCCATTCCCGCCCCTTCGACATAATCGGGGCAGAGACCATTCTAGTATTTTAACATCTCTAGAAAAGCTTAAATCTTACTATGTAATAACCGAATTAATTACATAAATTAGAACATTAACCTACAAATAGAGTAAATATCAATTTATAGTTGTAAAGTAACTTGGACCATCTTACCAATTGAATTAAACCATCAAAAAGCCCATGAAAATACAATGTTTTAAATACACCCTATAAATAATATATTTGATGGGAAATAGGAATTGTAAGCCTAATAGTAAGTTTGAAGCCCACTATAAATAATACTAGTATATTGGATTGGAAATATAGGAATTGTAAGCCTAATAGTAAGTTGGAAGCCCACTATAAATAATATATTGGATTGGAAATAGGAATTGTGAGTTGGAAGCCCACTAGCAAATAGTATAAACATACTAAGAAGAAACTGGAAGTCCATTAACTCAGCCTACAAGGCCCACTTTAGAACATGAGTAGCAGGAGTCCAGATATTGAAAAATCGGCCCAAATCTGCTTTTGTACAAGCGGTCCTTAGCTATGTTTTTTTATACCCTTTTCATCTTAAAATATAGTCTTGTTTTAAAAGTTCAAAATAAGTTTTTAATCTACTCTACCTCAAATGAAGTTTTTAATTGAATTTTCCAATATGTTTTTATGGCAAAAATTTTTAAGATTAAATGTGATTTTATCATTAATGAAACCGACACATAAATTGGCGACATGAATGAAGATGGCTTAAAAAACATTCTACCTTCATTTAGTTAACAAGTCAATACAAACTTATACTTTATTAACATAAGACTATTTTCTTAGGGTGAAGAGACTAATAAATAGTGGAAGTAATGTTATTTATTTTGTACAGCATTAAAATTAACTTTCCAATTTTTCCATTGTGGAAAAAGGAATCTAATTTTCAATTTCAACGTCATAACTCATCAAGAAAAACTACGTTATTAAAATTATAAAAAACAAAGTATAATAAACTGTAAAATTTAAAAAGCGAAGTATAAAAAAAAAAAAGGGAACAAAAACATGTAAAATTAGGATAACAAAGTATATAACATTACCTCTAAAATTTGTGCAGTCTCAAAGGAGGTGGCGTGATCAATCTCTCTCACAAGGGTAAAGGCTTAACATGGGAGCCATTGATCCCTATATGCGGGTGCACGAATCCATAACTGCGTAGCACCTGATTATCTGCATAATTCAGCGCTCTCTCAATCCCCACCCTACACGTGCCCTCCTTGAACGCCGGGTTGGGCTCCCCGCTGCACGGCGCACACCCCGTGAAGTGCGTCACGAACGGCGGCCGCCCGTCCCCCGCCGCTGCGAACACCTCCCAGTCCGCCGCCGCGTGACGCCGCTTCCGATCCCCCTCCGATTTCTCCTCATATTTATCAACTATGGGGAGCCAATAGCCGCTCAAATAGTACTTGGTTTCCACGTAGGTCAAATCTCGCCACTTGCTGTCCCCTTCAACGGCCAGCATATAGACGAGGGCAGATTGGTCATCTGCCATGGCCCACCTCATGCCCTTGAGCTTCGACATGAAGACCCGGCCCCACTCCGCGTGATCCGGGCTCCTCGGGCCCATTCGGGCCCACGCGTCCAGGAAATCCATGGACCACTGGCAGTTACGTAGCAGGAAAACCCCCGCATTTAGAGACACCCAGCTCTTGGTCTCGAAGATCTCCTTGGGCCAGCCCTGGACCACCAGGTTGTGATCTTCGTACCTCTCCAACGGAATTTTAAACTCCATGTCTGTGAAGATGGCATCCGAGTCGACCCAGAAGAGCCACTCCACCTCGGGGTGGGCCACCATGGCAGCTCTCAGTATGGGAGCTTTGGCCCAGTAGAACTGCATCACGGGCTCCAAATACGCGTTGTTGTAGAATATCTGGTACCCATGGATCCTGCAATAGTCAACCTTGTTCTTGAAAAACCTAAGCAGCAAATGATCTCCAGAAGCAGCCTTGCATGGCAAAGGCTGCGAGCCAGTCACCACCAGCACACCATTCTTGGATGCCAAATTAGGGTTTTTGTTGAGCCAATCTCTTCTCTTCTCATCCCATTTCTTCATGGGTTTATCAATGGTGTAGCCAACTTCAGGGTCATCGTAGAATGTTGACTCGTGTGAGAAAGAAGAAGAAGAGGAGGAGGATCGAGGTGAGTCTGAAAAGCCCCAAAACGAAACGAGGATTAATGCGATTGCAGCTGCGATTATTAGTAAACTGGATAATTTGGTACGAAGAAAAGGCTTAGCCATGGCTCATCAAGTTCAAAAATTAAGTGTAAATCGATGGGAATTAATGGTAGTAATTGAAGTGAGTATTAAGGAATATTTAAGTAATAAACAGCATGTGATGTGACATTTGCGTGTAATGTGGAAATTATCAAATAATACAAGTAGGTGCAAATTAACGTCATTTTCGATGAAGGGAATTGGAAATGGGTTTCAATAAGTGTGATTTCAGAGTAATGAAGGGAGTATTTTTTTAATATATATATGTCATATTTTTCTCTCTTATGTACCAAACAACGAATTTAACTTTAGAAAATAGGAAAATATACTGCTACGAAATTGGATTTATATATTAATAAGTCAAGTTTACGTTGTCGTCTTCCCCAGGGATCACGGAAATTAATGTACGTCGAATATTTCATAGTTCCAATTAATGAGAATTAGTGATGATTTGTTGCACAATTTTAGGGATTATGTTTTTCCAAACGCTATCTATGATTTTACATTTAACTGCTCGTTGACAAATTTATATATCGAGGGAGTATAATTTTTTCTAGTTTAATTGTAACGTCCGGGACGAAACGATGCATAATTTGATAATAAAATAATTTAACCTTAATTGTGTGATTTAATTTAAGTGCGTTTCAGATTAATCGAGAAGGACATGCTTTAATTAATCGTACGTACATTCGAAATTACTGACGACATAATTGATCTAATGAACATATGTTTAATTCTATCGAGAGCAAAATTAAATCGAAAATGTGGAATACATGTTATGAGAAAGACCGAAATCAAAAGACGAAGAAAATAAGACGAGAAACGGCCCAATCAGAGACCCGAGGCCCAATCTAGGCCCAAATTAAGGAGTTGTATGGATATGATATACTTCATGGATGGAAAGATTTTACCACCACTTGCTAAATTTTACACCAAGGTAAGAAGAAAATATGCTCCTCTCTCTCTCTCTCTCTCTGTTTTCCGGCACCGGAGCACCGCCGCGTCGCCGCCGAGCCGAAGGCGGCGCCACCGCCGGCACCGCCGCATCTCCTCCCCATTTCGTTCGAACCTTATATCAAAACGAAGCCCTCGTCGAGCCCGTCACGATTCTGGGCTCGGATTTCCCTTCCGCCGCCGTGAATCGGCCGGAAACCGCCGGCAAAACCCTCTCTCTCCACCCTCTTTCTCTCTCTTCGTATCTTCTTCGTCCCTTCTCCGATCGAGCCGATCTATACATGCAATGAAAGCTCTCGCCGAGCCCGTCACGATTCAGGGCTCGGATCGTCGATCGAACGGTTTGATCTCCGGAAATCGCCGCCTAAAGTTTCTGCGTTTCTCTCTCTCTCTCCTCTCGATCTCTCTCTCTCGCCGCCGTGTTCCCTCGCCACCGTCGCCGTTGGTTTGTGGTGTGTGTGTGTTGGTTGGGGGCGGCGCTTGGTGCGCCGCCGTGCTGGTGTTGGTGTCGCCGGCGACGCGGTGGTCGCCGGCAGTGTGCGTGTGTGTGTCTTGGGGCGGCGCTTCCAGCTCCGCCGTGCGTTGTGGTGGCCGGCGCGAGGAGCGCCGGCGAGTGGTGGTGGTGGTGTTGGGTGGAGGCCGGCGACGTGGTGTCGCCGGCGGAGCTCTATAACGGCGGCAATGGCGGGTGCAGCGGCAGGTGGGGATGGGTTTTGGGGGCAGGGGCTTGGTTGCAAAATCCAAACTTCCAGGGACCTATTCGCAAACCCTAGAAAGTTTAGGGTTCTTTCATTTTGGTCCCCCGGCTTTTGTTTTGTGCGTTTTAGTCCTCAATCTTCTGGGAATTCTACTTTCACCCTCAGAACTTTCCAAGTCTTCGATTTTCACCCCCAGACTTCTGTAAATTTCGTTTTGACCCCCAGATTTCCAGAAACTTCAGATTGACCCCAAAACTTCTCTGGAATTACAATTTCACCTCTGGTCAAAGTCAACCTTTACCAGAATTTACGTTTTTACCCCTGTATCTTCAAACGCTTCGTTCTAACTCTTTTCTTGTCCGATTTAACTCATTCTTTCGCCTATAGAACCGTAATCGAATCCCTATCGATATAAGATCAACTTCCAAGCCTTTCTAATCTTTTTTCTTTCCAACATCGTTTCTTTCCGAGAGAGTTTCTTAAAAAGTTTAATTAATGATCATGATAAGAAAACTAATAGATTATGTTTGCATGTGTAGGCTATCGCGATTAGGAGCGTTCGTGTTTTTGTTTAAAGCTTGTATCACTCAAAGTCAAACACTACCTAATCATGTGGGGGTAAACTCTGTACTTTACGACTATGTTATATTTATATGAGCATGAGTAATGATATACGAATACCTGAATATGAACTTGACATGATGAAACGTATTATGAATGCTATACTATTATGAACACATGATAGTGTTTCGACTACTAGATGTATTGTTGTGTGAACTATATGATGTGATTAATTGTCGTGAATACATGTACATGTTGTATAGTTTCTGGATTGGGTCGTCCGTAAACGTACCGATAATCATCTTTGGATTGGGTCATCCGTAAATGTACCGATATTTGTTGTGGATTGGGTCGTCCGTAAATGTACCGATAATTGTTGTGGATTGGGCCATCCATAAATGTACCGATATATGTCTCTGGTCTGGGTCGTCCGTTAAAGTACCGAATTACGTATTGTGCATTGTATGTGCTGTGTTTAGCTGCTGTTCTGTTTTATGGTTACCTAATTTGAATATAAACTTAATAATGAAATTAATTGTACGAATTTACTCCCACGAGTGTATTCAAACGCACTCACCCCTATCTGTACTTGTACTACAGGAAACAATGGAAATTAAGACACGTAGCAAGAGGGGTGCCGTATCCAGCGTTTCTTTTGATTTTAATTTGGAAATTTGATGTCAAACAATGCTTTATAACAATTTATATTTTGTAAAACTGTTGTATTTACCATGATGGATCCTGTTTATCTTCCGTTGTTAGTTTAAAATGCTATCTTCCGGCGATATGCCGATGTTTTGAAAAATATGTAAAGGATTTGAATGTTTCTTCTAGCTATTCTTTATATTTTGTAAAACAGGTCTTAATGTTTTGGAACTGCAATCGTTTAGATGAATTTTCGATTACTTGCTTGTTTCAACTCTAAAAATTATGTTTTTCTCTTCCTTTTCCCCCTGCACGCCCATAAGCAACTCTGATATTTTAAAAGTATGAAAATGGGGCGTGACATTAATTATTGATATTAGCTTATTAGATAGTTCTTTGTTTACTAATTAGAAAAGGAGTGGCCTCTTTCTTTCCTGTAACTAAAATATAAAATGTGGACATTTTCAAATTGGACTCCTTAGTTTTTCCTATAATGATTGTACTCGTAATACCATTAGTGAAATTAGTTGGAGGATGCTATTTTTTCCCTATGATTGATTAGATTAAAGGAGACATGTCCAGTTTGCACTTTGTGATCATAATGTTGAAAATAATTTTCAATAAAAAAAAAAGGTTCAAAAACAAACGAGTTTGATTTTAGTCTAACCAAACTAACTCATTCAACTATATTGATTTGGTTCTGGTTTCTTATTTCTCAAACCAAGAAGTCATTTTGGTTTGACTTATATTGTACAAACCATTCTATAACTGATCATGAACACCCCTAATTTTTGTTTTAAAAACTAATAGCAGAATTAAAAGTTAAAATGACCAAAAAGCTTGAAGGTTCTATGTGCTGTGTTTGTAAAAGCGTATGTCAGCCCATTCTTGGATTCATTGGACTAAGCCCATCAAAATATTGAGGCTTATGGATATCATTAGGTTGGATTAAGTATATATTATTTTGGTTTTGGATTTAACAGCCGGCCCAAAATTCTGGTTTAATATAACAGCTGGCCCAAAGACTAATACATACATCCCAAGAAAAAACAAATAAATAATTTCAGATTATGATCTGTCATTTTCAGCAATTTGCAAATGACTCCCTTACTACTAATCCAAACCGGCCTTGTAAATACTATACAAATTAGATACATTGGGTGCAGACTTGCAGTAGTAATACTATTCATCTTTCATCCACAGATATACACATTATATATATATTATGTCTTATGTATTTTAAATAATGAAAGCTACATTGGGTTCATTTAAACATTATATAAGATTTTGTATATTAGTAGTGGTGAGTGTAAAATTATTATAACCATGAATTTTATATACATACATGTTATTGATTTATGTAAATAGAGATAATTAACTACAATAAATGGTATCTTTCGACAAATGTCAGTATGCAAGAGTTGAGAAATAAGATTCCTTTCACGAGTTAATTTAAAGTTTCAATTTAGGAAATAAGATTAAACTGCACACCAATTGGAATCTCAAAATTTGGATAAAATTTGAGAATCAACAAGTAAATGGAACATTTATTGTGAAAGTTTGATTTCCTCAACGAAGTTCATAAAAAGAAAAAATTATTAAATGAATCTTGAGATTTCTAGAAAAATAAATGGCTATTCTCGAGTCTAGATGCTGCTTAGGTTTCTACTTAAAAGAAAGAAGGTCAAATGAATATACTTGTACAAGTTGATTATCTGTACAAGTTGTTGCAATTTCCGGGCACACTTGTAAACAGTTACCACAACCACTTTGCCATTAATTATTTTATAAGTTAACGTTTTCTAAAAGCAGATGGTTTTGCAAATAATACCATTGACGATCCCACCATTGTGCTTTCCCAAATAATAATAAGAAAAAAATTGATATAATTCACATATTTCAATTTTGATATTTTTGTTACCCTTTTTCAATTTCCATGCGATTTATTTGGAATTCGATTTTTGCTAGTTATGTGGAAGCCAAAAATGAATAATCTGCATAAACAGAAATGACATTTTAAGAAAAAATCGAAATAAAATTGAAACACATAAAATTGATGACAAAAAAAAAACTTGCGTGAGACGGTTTCATGGATTATTTCCATGAAATAGATCATTTTTACCCATAAATTATACTAATTTTTACTAATTTACATGTGAATTGTGATGGTTGGGGTGTATGTTGACCGTAACATGATCCGTGAGACGGTCTCACATAAGACTCACTCAAAAAAATATATACCAAGACCTATTACATTACAAAAATTGAAAATTTCCCTTATAATTATATAAACGTATATATGCAATTGATAGAATTCTAAATATTATTTGCCCAACGAAATCTTGGACAAGTGGATTATTAAAGAAAACATTCAAACATTCCCTTAAAAGAGTATAGCAATGCTTAGCTTATAGTTTTCTTAAATCATATCTTTGTAAAATTAAATGTTTGAAAACTTATTACTTATAATAAGCTCATAATTAATTTACAGTGTTTGGTAATAATTATTAGAATATATATATTATTTGTTTTAAAACTGTAATATTAGTCCTCATGATAAGTTGTATTTTAAAATTTAGGAAAATCTTTTTTTTTTTTTTTAATTTTTCAAAACAAGATATAAGTTTCTACATGTCCATTTACGGTTATTTTAATTATAGAAGTTTTATTAATTCTGCCATTTTGAAAGATTAAGAAATTTCTGTCTTGAAGCTGTCATATATAACCATATACTTGATTGACATTGATTGAACTGGAGACAACATTTCATAATACTTCTACCTGAACAGTGTAGAAGAAAATTAAGTCGTCAAGCATAACTCAATCTTTTTTTATTCTCGAAATGAGTAAAAATAAATCATGATTTTCCGAATGAGTTAGTACAAGTCATTTGTTCTAACGCAAAATGGATATAAGTTATAACCCAGATATATATATATATATAATAACAATTACCCCTAAAAATAGTAATGCCAAAACTTTTCCCGTCCATTTTCACTTACTAAATATGTATTATATTAATAATTAATAATTGATAATTATTAAATATAAAAAATATATTTTGTGTGATCTCTACCTATAAAAATTGCACCTATCATTAATTATCGCATATTAACCAATCACACATCTCCTTATTTAGTGGGTATATCTAAATTTAAACATTATTTTTTTCCACTAAGTTATCACCTAAATTTTATGTATATAGATTGATATATATATATATATATATATATATATATATATATATATATGTTAATTTAATTAATTACTACTCACCAATTGAGTAAAAACATAAACTGTCATTTTGTAATTCTCAATTTTCTAATTTTTTCACGCCCACACACATATATATATAGATATACATATATTGATTGAATAATAATTACAATTATATTCGATAAAAAACACTCAACTTTTATACATAAAAAAGTAATTAAAAACATGTTTAACAATAATAAAATAGCATTAAACTAATAATTATGATATAAATTTATACATATATAGATTGGTAAACTTTATTTGCATAATTACATTTCAATATGAGAGATAAAAAAAATTCAAGATTAATATAAAATTAGTTGAAACATGTTTGATTGATACACAAAATAACAATTTAAATGATACGTGTTTTTATTTTAAAATGTTTTAAATAAATTTGGATATGTCATTCACAGCCAATTTCTAGAATAAGAGCAACTTTTTTTTCATTTAATTTTTATCTAAAAACATTTTAAGTAATTTTTTCAGTCCATTTAATATTTTCAAATGTAACAAATAAATGGAACTATAACAAAACAAACAAATTACCGATTTTTTTTATTTTAATATACATTAAATTTAATTTGTGATGTGTACACAAACATAAATAATTAAACAAATTAATTTGAATAAGTAATATGTTCTCTAGAAAATATCTTAATATTTGAAAAATGTTAAATAATTGAGTACACTAACTATGAATGTTAAAAGAAATAATAATACTTGATGGAATCTAATAAAAAAATGTACAGACTGAAAAAAGTCAATATTAAAATTTAAGATACTCCTTTATATTTTGATTTATGCAATTGTATAGTTATAATTAGAATTTTAATAACAAAATCAATAAATATATTTTAATATATAGTGAAACACTTATTTAATATTTTCCATCAATTTGTTATAAGTTTGTTCCTCCAGTAAATCGTCAAGATTTATGACAATATCATGACTATGAACATCATACTCAAGTTTTCAAGTGGGAAATATTAGAAAGTTAAATTATGTCGAAATAGTGATAAATATATGAAAATTCATTGGTGGTGGAGGGGGTTGGTAGAGAACATAATGTCGTAATTGGAGAATGAATGTTATTTGACATTTTACTATATATGCCGATGTGATGAAACTTTTTCAAAAAAGAATATTTAAAAAAATGTTTGTTATATCTAAAAGATATTCTAAATAATTAAGGTTAGTTTTGCATAGTCAACTTATTCATATCAAAAAATTACAACACTTGAAATTTATATACCATGCGTCACACGGATTACCAAATGAAATTGAAATATTATTAAGAACTTGATTTTTCCGTAAATTGACATTTTTACATTAACCTCAAAATATTTAAGTTTTATGGTTATACATCACACGGGTAACATATTATATTGAAATTAATCTCAAATAATATATTATTTTGTGTTCAACATTTTCATATCAAAACATCAAAATAATAATTTTTATTTACCCGTGCATCGCACGGGACCTATATACTAGTTTACACTATTTTAATAAAATCATTTTATATATGTGATATTAGAATAGAAATTGAAACACAATGTATGTACGTAATTAATTAACTAGATCAGCGTGAAAATTGCTTTGATTTTTGAGAATGAAGAATTGAATAAAATAGAAAACTTAAGCTGACAAGAAATCTAGATTGTCTTTGCTAACACTCCACTTACATGTTGCACCATCCCCACTTTATCTTAAAATAATATTTAACCAAGAATGGTTCAAAATGACACGATCTGGCCATTTCCAGGCCCATTTCAAATGTGGACATTATTTAAATATTCACCCCATTATCGATCTCAATCTTCCAATTTCTTTAAATAATTAAAGATTGATGTATGATCATGTGTGATCGATGAATCCCATATAATTCAGAAAAAGTCCACTATTCTTACAAATACAATAATAACCAGTTTGCCTGTTTTTCTTGCATGGGCTCATTCCATGTGATCTTGGTCCACACCGCCAAAGTTTTGTTATTATATTACACCACTAATCTAATATAATCATGACCCAAATTAAAGCTGGTTGATTTGATCCAAAAGTCGGATTATTATTTAATACTAAATTATTAAATTTTACTCCACTATATAATCCCACCTTCTATACATCACATTAATCAGATTCATTCATGCTTCCAAAATCCTCTTCAGTGATACTATTGCAGCAGAGTAAATTAGAAATGGGGTCTAAAAGGGTTAATCGCAAAGAGAGCATATTCATGAGATACTTGAAAGGCCCGATTTGGGTTCTGGCCCGGGCCCGTGATCTGTACATCCAGAGCCTGACGGGCTCAGGCGGCCACGTCAGCTACGGCAACACCATGGGGTGCCCCACCCCCCAAATCCCCTCTCTTCCCAGAAGCTTCAGCTCTTCGAGCTTCAAATCTGGAGATGAGGAGTTGAGGGACCTCATAAGGCTCGCCTCCACTCGCGGCGGCAGAATCGATTTGGAGCTCCGCCGCTCCAAAAGCTCCGTGCCGCTCGGCGGCGGCGGAGGCGGCGGCGCGCCGCCTGTGCCTCGCAGCCACACGGTTGTGGGGTGTGGGAGGATCGATGAAAACAAAGCCTTTGAGTTCGGAGAAGACGAGGATTTTGGTTTGCTAGGGAAAATTAATCCCAGGAATAAAATTCATGCTGTTTCAAGAGTTAAGGTGGCTTGAATTGATTTCACCATGTGAAATCTGGTAATTAATCTCAAGCTTTTACCTGAAACTGTGTTCTTCCGCCACGTGTGTTTAATAGAAGATGAAATACAGTTTGGGGTAGAAAATCTGACGTGTTTTTATTTTGTTATAACGGTAGGTGGATTGAATGTTCGAGGGGTGAAATGTTATATATTATTGTTGAAGTATGTATGTAGGGTTGAACAAGGGTAAACAGTCACATAGAGATTGCTCTTTAATTTTGCACAATATGTATCCAAACTAGTTAATTTGAGTCATATTTTGTGGGATTGGAAATTTGCAAAGTTGATGTAATTATAGAATGTTTGTCCTTGCCCAATATCACAAGGGGGCATCTGTAATCTCTTATGAAGAAGCTTGTTGAGAAATTACTACATTGTACTATAGTTAATAATTTGGATGTCCTTCATTTTAATTTCTTGTTTTAATATATGAGATCCTAGATCTATTTTAATATCTGTTCCATTTATCATTAATTAACCTATAAATATTAAATGTAATGAAATATGGATGAACTATTAAATAAGCTTACTTTGATAAAATTATGTATTCCTTCCGAAACCTCATCTTCCATTTCTTAATTTCTTATATCTGTCATACACAATGTCCATACATATTAGAGAGAATGTGATGTCTTCACTAAAAAAATACTATATACTTTATGGCGATCTCAGTATAGTTAAAATTGATTAAAATCACCTTTTAATTTCATACAAATGATTCCATAATTATTTAAATAATTCATAAAATAGCTCTACATTTACCAAATTTAGCTAGAAAATGAAAAATTCATCAAAAATTTGTCACATACCACTCACATGATGTCGAATTTAGGGTTTCCGACTTATAGATAATGTTTTGATTGGATTTTTATTAATACAAAAACTGCAATTAAATCAAATTTACAATTATTGTAGTGGATTCTTTTTCTTAAAATTTTCTGTCTTTGGATATGGACTCATATATTAGGACCCTATTTTGATATTAGAACTTCGTTTGATTGCATATTGAAATTACATTTTTGTTTTATATAACATACCTATTAGTTGCAGCTTAATTTATTGATGAAAATGAAGTGCAACTTATTCTAAATTGCTAGTCGATCGAAACAATATACCAAGGCTAAATCGATTTGTCCACTCCTGAAAATTATATACATGGGCTCCAAAATTAGCAGTAATTTTATATTATAATAAAGGCCGTGCTATGTCATTTACCATATAATTATAGACGTTATATTCTAATCCATGTGCATCCTTCCAAGTTTAGACTAATATATTAATTGTCAACTATAAAATCATCATAAATCTAAAAGTCAAATAACTTAAAATAACTCATATATAGGACAGCAGGGATAAATGTCCGTATATATCATCGTGAAATGCAGGTAATTAATATCTTGTTTATTAGTGGTCAAGATGAGATTCAGAAACATTGTATCTAGTCTTATGTCTCAAAGATCATACACATGTAGCTTAGAAGTACATTGCGGTCTTATAACTATTACATCACCATCTTGTAGTTTTTTTTTTTTTTTTTTTTTTGAGATGTGTAGTGTTTCTACTATATTACTAATTATGATTGATGAAGATAATTCTGCTCAAATGTAATTGTAACTTACTCATACTTAGTATGAATATTAGATTGCCCTCTAAGTAAATTCGGATACCTTTGTAGCTTATTCACACACTTAGAATGAACAATATTATATGCTTAGGTCTCCTAGAAATTTTGAATTTCTATATTATTTATTTTGTGTTTTTCCCTCTACATGCGTGCTTATTGGCTAGATTTAAAAAAAAAATCTTATATTCATGTTTTATCCTATTTATCAACTGAATGAAGATATCTTTTAGAAGTTATTATATTTTACTTATTTCCTTTTGTTCATTTATATATTTGTTGATCTAACCTAATTACTCGATTATATTGTACTCTTTACTATTTTTTGTTACTATGGCTTTAAACAAACTTCACCAAAAACTAACTAAAATCAAATTTTAAAATCTGGGGGGGGGGGGGGGGGGGGGGGCAACCACTGATTCAGACTGATGTGAGCCATTTCACATAAATTGGGGATTTTAGCAAAAAAAAAAATAAAAAAAAAATAAAAATTAGGCGTAACCATGAAATTCCGGCATTGGTCTCTATTTTACCAATTGTGTCTGGGTATTGTCTCTCTTGCTTTTTTGAATAACTTCTTTTGGTGATTGTTTAATGGTGGGGGTTTATCCTAGGATCCGTGCCCCCGACCTGCTCCATGCCCATATACTTGTATATATATTTTTTCTTTTTTTTTCTTCCTGCAACCTAGCACCTCCCCTTCTTCTCTCTTCTCATTCTCTCTTCTCCTTCTATCTTCCTCACAACCCTTCTTCTTCTCTTCGTATTTCTTGTAAAGCCGCCGGATCAAGAACCACAGATCAGCCCATCCAATCTATGTATACACTCTCGAATTTTACCTCAAATTCATGAATCTCAACTATGTTGTTCGAATTCCACCGCCCCAACTTCGCGATTCGATTGTTATCAATGGTTGATCTCTTGAACAAGTAAATTGCAAAAACTACGAGAGCCCTAATTGATTTGGGTGAATCGAATTGAAGAGGCTTTGCTCTGTTTGGGTGATTTGGGTGGTCTGTTCTTCACCTGGTCCTCGCTTTGAGGGATGGATGCTTTTAAAATAAATGGCTTCTAAAAATTTGCAATAAACTTCTTGAATTGGATGTGTACAAGGGAAAACCAGAATTTATGCTAAAGAATAGCTTATAACAAGCTTTAACTCCTACTTAATGTTGTGTAGAGATTGTTTTTTGCGTCCTCAAAGATTGTGTTTATGGTACTGGTGCATTAATTACTGGGTTAATTTGAGTCTTGAGAATGAATCTTGCCTTCTACTAGAGCACAATAGACTGACTAAACACAACTAGAATATATATATATATATATATATATATATATATATATATATATAACAAGTAAAATATGATTTTCTTGAACTATTTAAAAAGGTAATTATGTAATACTTTTTATGTAATACCTTAAAAGTATATAAATGATACCTAAAGAGTATACAATTGATACCTTAAGAGTATATAATTGATACTTTAAGAGTATTGTAACTAATATATTTCACTCAATGAACAATTAATACCTTATACTATAAGTATTAATACCTTAAGAAGTAAATATATAATACCTTAAATGTGCACATATGTAAAGGTAAATACTTTAAGAGTTAATGCGTGATACCTTAAGAGTAAATGTGTGATACCTGAAGAGTATAAATCTGATAACTATTTTAAAAGTTAATGCATGATACCTTAAGAGTAAATGTGCGAACCTGATAAATACTTTAAGAGTTAAAATGCATGATACATTAAGAGTAAATGTGTGATACCGGATGCGTGATACTCTAAGAGTAAATGTGTGATACCTGAAGAGTATATGTAATACCTAAAAGAAATATGTATGACACTATAAGTTATTTGTGTAATACCTGAGAGGTTTTTATATAATACATGAGAATAACATATACAAAAACCTATAAGGTATTTATATAATACCTGAAAGTAATATATGTGATACTTAAAAGCTACTTTGTATAATACCTAAAAGGTATTTATGTAATACCTTAAATGATTTCATGACAATTTGAAGAAGAATAAGAAACAAGAAGATATACAAGAAGAAAAAGAAAAAAATGTACTAAACAAATAAGAAAAATAACAAATCAATAAGAAAATAGACTAAAAAGAAGAAGGAGAAAGAAGAAAAAAAAAAAAGGAAAAAAGAAGAAAATAACACTGTTTCTGCATAATACCTTAAGGGTATATATGTGATACTTGAAGGGTAAATGTGTGATACCTGAAGAGTAAATCAGGTGATACCTGAAAAGGAAATCATATGTAATACTTGAGAGTTACCTATAAATTATATGTGATAATCAGGTGATACTTGAAGAGTAAATCAGGTGATACCTGAAGAGTAAATCAAGTGATACTTGAAGAGTAAATCATATGTAATATTTGAGAATTACCTATAAAGTATTTATGCAATAAACAAATAAGATGAATAACAAATCAATAAGAAAATAGACTAAGAAGAAGAAAAAAAAAAGAGAAAAAAGAAGAAAACAATACTGTTTCTGCATAATACCTTAAGGGTAGATATGTGATACCTGAAGAGTAAATGTATGATACTTGAAGATAAATCAGGTGATACCTGAAAAATAAATTATGTATGCGCACGTGGCCTTCAATTGTGCGCGCTGTGTGTGCACGGTGCACAACAACTACAGTGTATGTACGCGCGCGGGTCGGGTTGGGGGCACGGATCTAAGATCCGTGACCCTGGGGTATAGAATTTTTTGTGTTATGAAAAATACTACATATAACATGTACAGTAGTAGTAATAATAATAGACTATTAAATAGACTATATTCAAATCGAAGGTTCTCAATCTGATTTCTATTTAAATAGACCTTTTTTTTTCCAGAGTGTAGACGTTGAACCCAAAGAATTAAAAAAAAAAAAGCAATTACATGATCGATAAAATGAAAAACAGCAATTTGCAAGAAGAGATTTAAGTTGGGAATATGTGTGCATAATAGTGGCGGCTTATGGGAGAAGAACCTGTCAAAAAAAAAAAAACTCAAAAATCAATATTAATAATTTGACTTTCTGAAATGTGTATTTAGATAATTCATTTAAATTTGAAGATTTTATCTACTAAAAAACTTTATGCACCGCCCAATTTTGTTCAGCAGTAAGTTTTACCAATAGTTTATATCTAGCCACTACATTATTTATTGTGCCGTGGTGTAGGGTCCATATATCCATTCTTGAATTTTTAAATTTTTACTTTTATAATAAATCGCCATGCTTTCGTCGATGCACGTTTTATGGTGTACCATTGAGTGTAGCATTCGCCACAAATAATATATGATGGATCGGAATAGGAATTTTTTTACATACAACGTTTAATGAATATAAAATCATCTTTTTAAATTGATTCATCAATCAATATGGATATAATTAAATCTATTCATAAATTGGTTCAGTATGAATATAATAAATTATATCTAAGAATATATTTGCAAATTAATAATCAAGTATATACGAGATAAAATGGTCCAAACAATATTTCTCACTTCAAGCCGGCCATGAATTCACTATCTATAAACACACAAATATTAAAAACATAATTATACATATTTCATACATATACGAATGTATGTGTACGTATTTTTATCATCCTATGTGAGTGGATTAATTTAAGCCTATTAGATTGCATTTTCCTGATCTAAAAGATAAGTTTTAATAGTACAATTTGTATAGGCAAGTAAACTTTGGGGTGACGAATAAATGAAAATGAAGTGAATGTGACGGATATATACCGTCAATTAATTCATAGAGTTATAATTCGGACAATGTCAACTAATTATGACTCAAAGATGAGACAAGTTATTTTGATTCAACTTATGTTACGAGTCTTATGAATATGATGTCTTCATTGTTAGAATTGAATGTGTAATCAACTTTATCGACGATTTCATTTTGATTAATTCTAAATAGCAAGGTTAATTATGTCATTAAATTGACACACTGATACTGATTGCCATCAATAAGAAATAAACGAGCAAGAGTTGTACGTAATTAAGCATTATTTAATTTACCATTTGTTTTACAAATAATATTTTATATATCAATTTATGCGATTGTTCAAATTTAGGGCTACACCTTATCGTACCAATTTTGACCTGATAACCCTAAGTAAGACTAGGTAGGCCTGTGACCCGTTTTCCACTTCTAAGTAAAATTATTGTAGGATTATATTATATAATTTTTATTTAGATAACGATATCGATTCGAAAAATTTGAGAAATACAAATATTGGAATCAGTCTAATTTACAAGAGGAAACATGATATTTTCCCATACAAATATAAAATATCATGTAATCATCGAAATGTCATACATAATGTAATACAGATGCCTACTCGGGCAAATTTGTTCGGCTTGTTCTGGCCGGTTAGTTTTGGCTGGATAGAATGTTTTTTTATATAAGAATTGAGAGAAAAGAGCTCTCAAATTGTTTGAATACAATGATTTTGGAATCTAGAATTCGATCATTTTGAATGATAATTGAGGCCCTATTTATAGGCTAAACGTAATGATACGAAACTTGGTAATTAAGACTTAAATCCCCCGATTTTAGGGTCTAGATAATGAGAAATTGGGTAAAAATCTATCTAAATCAGATATGATTTGATCTTGATTTGTTTCCTTACTTGAAGACTCCTTGAAATAAACTAAGTCTTTCCTACTTTTCTTGTGACGATGGCCTCAATTTCTGGCCTTCCTCCTGATCCCCAGAAATGACCTGGCCATGGATCCCCAGAAATGACCTGGCCAGTTCGGTCTCCGCCCAGGCAACTCTTTGGCCTTCTGGCCAGTCCGGTCTTCTCCCGAGCCGGCTCGGCCTTCCGGTCTTCTCTCGAGCCGGCTCTGGCCTTCTAGCTTTTGGCCTTTCTGGTCTTCCGGCGGATTTGATCTCCAATCTAGCCAATTCTAGCCTTCTGGCCTTCTCACGAGCTGGTCTTGGCCTTCTAGTCGGTTCTGGTCTCCACTTGGGCCGGACCCTAGGTCGGGTCGGTTTGGTTGGGGCCCGAATTAGAGTTCAGAGAATATAGTAAAGAGATAAGAAAATAAAGAAGAGAGGTAGAATGAGTAATTTATCTTTAGTTTCTATTTAACATAACCCTAGGTGCCAATCAAGTGCACCATTACCTAATCAATTTTCTAACAAGCAAGCTTAATTAGCTTGAACTTAGGTGGCCAACTTAAGCTGTCCTCTTTATTAAAAAATTTTGGTAAATACTGATGAATCAGTGTGATTTTATCAACACTATCAAGTTCAACTTTTAGGTGGATTAGTACTATGTCTCTCGCTTAAATTTTTATTGTGGGTTCCATTCATAAGATATACAAGTTATTTGAATTATATAGATAGTATAATAACATTTTCTCTATCTGTGTAATTAATGTGTACAGTGATGTTACTTTAATAATACTCAATGAGGCTTGTAGCAAAATTCCAACACTTGAATGAAGATACAGAACTTAAAGGTAAATATATTTGGAATTCAGTTACATCGTGGGCTCTCACATGAAGCTGGTTTGGACTGAGTTGTATCCATCCGGATTTGAGATGAATGAAATCTAAGTCATGTTTGTTATGAGATTACAAAATCCTATAACTCTACTTTATTTTTTCTATTTTATCTAGTCTTTTACAGTTCTCAATGAAAAAAAATATTTTTTAAATAAAATAATATGACATCATTTACTATTGATTTAAAAATATTTCAATATAAGGGTTAAATGTAAAAAACAACCTAAACTATTGATTTTTTTTTCATTTTACAACCTAAATTTTTTTCTTTTATTAGATTGCAACCTGAACTACTAAAATTTATCAAATTGCAAATTTTGAACCATTTTTCGACAAAAACGTGAACACGTAATCCGCAAGATGAAAACATAAGGGTATCATTGTAATCTTGTAATTTAAGGTGATCCTTATTTGAAGTCAA
Organism: Scutellaria galericulata; assembly: GCA_946896805.1. Lineage (NCBI taxonomy): Eukaryota > Viridiplantae > Streptophyta > Magnoliopsida > Lamiales > Lamiaceae > Scutellaria > Scutellaria galericulata. The sequence goes on from OX335794.1 coordinate 15,406,747, forward strand.
CATGTACGTCACATGTGCACGTTTTTGCCGAAAAGTGGTTCAAAAGTTACAATTTAATGCATTTTAGTAATTTAGGTTGGAATCTGATAAAAAAGAAAGTTCAGGTTGCAAAAATGAAAAAAAACCAATAGTTTAGGTTGTTTTTTGCATTTAACCCAATTTTTTATAATAAAATATGAGATAAGATATTATTTTAAAATAAAATATTACAAAAGTATAAGATATATAATTTATTATATAATTGGTCTCATTTACCATATTTAATGCGCAAGAAAAAATATTTTTTTCTAATTTTGTTTGCAATTTGAAAATATTCTTTATTGGTCGTCCTGCCTTATTTGCCATTACTTTTTCATAATGGCGGAGATGACCTTTTCCCCCCAAATAGGGGAGACCTTAAGGCCTAAACTTAGTTAAACTTAAGGGCGAGACTATATACAACCGTTTGATATTAAACACTTTAATTTTTCAAAATTTAAAGGTATTAAATTATATTTTTATGGTGTGTTTAGTATTTTTTGAAGTGTGGATAAGTATTTTTGAGGTGTGGATAGCCCCACCCTAAACTTAAAAGTGTTATTTTCTATTGAAGAGGATACATGATCAAACCTTTAGAGTGGAGAAAACTGTCGAATTATCAAATTTTATGTTGTTAAAATCATAAGTCTAACCCGATGTTGTTTCACTTCAATACTGGGAACAAACCTGATTATAAATATACCTTTGGAGTAACAAAATATTAATTTGAGTTAATGTTCTACGTTCAGGCGGTACCAGTACCAGACAAATCTTCTAGAGAGGGTTGAATCCTTATAATATAATCTTCTCATACTCACCAACTTTAAACTAGCAAATGAATCATGTGGCCGACGATCATCTCAAGAAATAGGTTCATACACCGGTTAAGATATATGACAACTCAATATCAAGAGTACAATAATAGCAAACTCACTAATATTTTAGACACATTATCTATTGCAACAATCACTACAAAAATCTCTTGAATTGCCGATGGATATTTTCGAACCTTGTTCCAATAACATATTTTGAGTTCTATTTACAACATTAAATGAAGAATTCATTTTTATAAATGAGTTCAATTCAATATAACACTATGAACTTGCTATACGGGTCAATGATATATATACATGTTCGAAAAGAGGAAACAAATATATAAACTCGATCGTTTGAATGACGTAAATAATAAAATCATATAATTGTGCTATTGCTATAGTAACAAGATGGTTGTTCGTCGGAAAACCGTCGATAATTACCGACGAAAATAATCTATCAGTAAAGTCTATTAGTAAATCACCGTATATTTGTAGTGAATCAACTTATCTCCTTAATTCTTCCTTAAAGATTGAAATAAATTGCATGTCTAATTAATTTATATATGTATAGAGGAGGGGGCTTCCATTCCAATCCATTTGACATAATGGGGAAGGGTTCCCCATTCTAGTTATTTTAACATCTCTCTATAGAAGCTTAAAACTTACTATGTTATATTCAAATTAATTACATAAATTAGAACATTAACCTACAAATAAAATAAATATCAATTTATAATTATAAAATAATAGTGGCCATCTTATCAATTGAATTAAACCATCAAAAGCCCATGAAGATACAATGTTTAAAATATACCATAGAAATAATATATTGTATAGGAAATAGAAATTGTAAGCCTAATAGTAAGTTGGAAGCCCACTATAAATAATATATTGGATAGGAAATAAGAATTTTAAGCCTAGTAGTAAGTTGGAAAGCCCACTTGTGATTAAATAATATAAGGGTAATTCCAGCCACTAATATTTCTTTCTACAACCATAATTTATTTAATTTCTCTGTTTTATTCTTAATATTTTTTATTCTTTTCACAATCATCATATCTCCACCACCTTTATTATCTCAACCATCAACTCTCTCTCTCTCTCTAAACCAAAACATCATTCAATTCGGTCTCAATTGTTCTATAAACTATGAATTTCAATGATTTACCATAAAATATTTAAATTGAAATGAATAATTAATTTTTTTATTAGTATCCATACATTTTATTTTAAGTTATTTTGGATTTAGAATTTTTTTTTTAAAATTCCATCCCCCTGCAACCATGACTCTCTCTTTTTCTACATTTGGTACTTCGATTAATTTATACTGTATAAATACAGAAAAAATTATGTATTGTTCTGTGTTCCTCAACGTGGGAATGATTTTATTTATTTATTTTAAGGAGATACATTTATAACCTCACAAACTCAACTTTCTTATAGTTTTAATTATTTTAATGAAATATTTTGACATATGAAAAAATTGTTAAGGAATTAAATGAGCAAAGAAATAATTTTTGAATAATTTTAAAAAAATTAGATTTGAAGTTTGGAATGCATAAAATCTTTTTTGCTGTACGTATAAGCAGAACAGAAAAGTAGAGGTTGGAGACTGTGAAAAAGATAAAAAATAAAAATTTGACTTAAAATGTCGAAATAGAGAATTCACGTGTATAATGACTGTAGAGGGAAATAATATGGTTGTGAACCGAATTACCCATAATATAAACATACCAAGAAGAAGCTGGAAGCCCATTAACTCAGCCTACAAGGCCCGTTTCACAAAATGACTAGCAAGGGTCCAGATTATAAAATATGGGCCCAGACATGCTTTTGTACAAGCGGTCCTTAGCAGTTAGCTATGCTTTTATTACCTTTTTAATCTTTCAAAAAATTGATCTTTTATAAGTTCAAAATAAGTTTTTAATCTACCTCAAATAAAGTTTTTAACTGAAGTTTCTATTATGTTTTTATGAGAAAAAAATGTTTAAGAGTTAAAATGTGATTGTATGATAAATGAAACCAACAAATAAGTTCAGGACGTGAATGAAGATGGATCGATGACTTAAAAAACATTGTACCTATATAATAAATCAATACAAAATTATATTTTATAAAACATAAAATAATGTTCCCTATTCACTGTGGACATACCTTAAAATTTCACATTCCTCTAAATATTATGATTTTAATTTAGTGATTATGTTGGATTTTTAACACATTGGCAATGGTAGGATGGGTAGGGTAACCGTTTTGTATAACCATAAGAATATACTCTTAGGACGAAAGAATTATAAATTATAAATAATTGAAGTAATGCTATTTATTTTGTAAACCATCAAAATTAGCTTTACAAAATTTTCTATTTCAATGTCATTACTCATTTATGTTACCGAGTTTTTAAAATAATTTTTTTTGGTGCGTCTATCCGCACTCCAAAATTTATTAAACACACCCCATTTCTAGTATTTTTATATTTTTCATTTGTATAAAAATGGGGTGTGTTTAGTAAGTTCTATCTGCACCCTTTTTTTTTTTTTTTATTTTACACTTTTTAACAATTGATTATACTTTATTATTTGGTTGCTTCATGAGCATGCCAGCCCCCACAGACTATCCAAATGCGTGTTTTCTTTCTTCTATCTAAATTATTGGAGACATTAAAAACATCTTTAAAATCACATGTAAGCAGCATGTTTAGGCCAATCTAGAGTAGACCAAAATAACAAAGTATATTAAACTGTAAAATTTATTAGGATAACAAAAAGTATAACATTACCTCTAAATTTTGTGTAGTCTCAAAGGAGGTGGCGAGATCAATCTCTCTCACAAGGGTAAAGGCTTAACATGGGAGCCATTGATCCCTTTATGCGGGTGCACGAATCCATAACTGCGTAGCACCTGATTATCTGCATAATTCAGCGCTCTCTCAATCCCCACCCTACACGTGCCCTCCTTGAACGCCGGGTTGGGCTCCCCGCTGCACGGCGCACACCCCGTGAAGTGCGTCACGAACGGCGGCCGCCCGTCCCCCGCCGCTGCGAACACCTCCCAGTCCGCCGCCGCGTGACGCCGCTTCCGATCCCCCTCCGATTTCTCCTCATATTTATCAACTATGGGGAGCCAATAGCCGCTCAAATAGTACTTGGTTTCCACGTAGGTCAAATCTCGCCACTTGCTGTCCCCTTCAACGGCCAGCATATAGACGAGGGCAGATTGGTCATCTGCCATGGCCCACCTCATGCCCTTGAGCTTCGACATGAAGACCCGGCCCCACTCCTCGTGATCCGGGCTCCTCGGGCCCATTCGGGCCCACGCGTCCAGGAAATCCATGGACCACTGGCAGTTACGTAGCAGGAAAACCCCCGCATTTAGAGACACCCAGCTCTTGGTCTCGAAGATCTCCTTGGGCCAGCCCTGGACCACCAGGTTGTGATCTTCGTACCTCTCCAACGGAATTTTAAACTCCATGTCTGTGAAGATGGCATCCGAGTCGACCCAGAAGAGCCACTCCACCTCGGGGTGGGCCACCATGGCAGCTCTCAGTATGGGAGCTTTGGCCCAGTAGAACTGCATCACGGGCTCCAAATACGCGTTGTTGTAGAATATCTGGTACCCATGGATCCTGCAATAGTCAACCTTGTTCTTGAAAAACCTAAGCAGCAAATGATCTCCAGAAGCAGCCTTGCATGGCAAAGGCTGCGAGCCAGTCACCACCAGCACACCATTCTTGGATGCCAAATTAGGGTTTTTGTTGAGCCAATCTCTTCTCTTCTCATCCCATTTCTTCATGGGTTTATCAATGGTGTAGCCAACTTCAGGGTCATCGTAGAATGTTGACTCGTGTGAGAAAGAAGATGAAGATGGAGGTGGGTCTGAAAAGCCCCAAAACGAAACGAGAATTAATGCGATTGCAGCAGCGATTAGTAGACTGGATAATTTGGTACGAAGAAAAGGTTCAGCCATGGCTCATCAAGTTTACAAGTTTATGAGAAATTAATGGCAGCAATTGAAGTGAGTATTAAGGAATATATATTTTAAGTAATAAACAGCACATTTCGTGTAACATGGAATAATACCAGGAGGTGCAAATTAACGTCATTTTCGATGAAGGAATTGGAAATGGGTTTCAGAGAGATACTATTTTCTTAATTTGTATGTAATCTTTTTCTTTCTCTTCTATACTAAACAACGAATTTAACTTGAAAAAAAAAAAACACAAAGAAAAATAAAGCTGCGAGATTTGATTTGATTTGTACATAGTTTCACGTTGTCATCTTCCTCAACCCCAATGTAGGTGATCTCGGAAATCAATGTATATCAAATATTTTATGGTTCCAATCTTCATTAAATTCGTTTCGACAAAATAAATTTTGATAAAAAATTGTCAAATAACTTGCCACATGGCTATTGGGTAAAAAGAAATAATTAAGAAATGAAAATCTCCCCAACCTTTATTCGCACCAGCACTGCAGCACCCCAAATGTTTTTCTTCTTTCTCTTGAATTTCGCAACCATAAGAGAAAGCTTTTCAACTTCAACATCCACTTTTTTTTTTTGCCGATTCTCTCTTTTTCCTGCAAACATGTCGGCGACATCTTAGTGCTTGAGATTAGCTCCAAATATCGTTAATTAAGAGAAGTGTGAGACTGGACTTCATCCTCATCTTCCAGGGAGCTGTATATCTGAATTCAGATCTAGAAAGAGAAATGTAGAAAGAGGAATTAGGGTTTAATTAGGTTGAAATGAGGCTTATTGCGCTTCAACAACGGAAAACAAAATTTTATTATGTATTTAATTTTTTAATTTTTATATTTTGATCTTTCCTTTTTAAAAGGAAATGACGTGGTAAGATAGAAAATAGTAGTATACAAATACACACGATTGACTAAAAAAACTAGTATAGAAATGTAATACATTTTGAATAAAAAATATAATAATTTGGAGAATATAATAGTCAAAAATATTTTTTATCGAATAATATTTTAATATTTTATTAATGCTTTTATGATATTTTTTTGCAAAGTTGTAATATATATATATATATATATATATATATTAGCTATATATTATATTTAAATTGAATTCAAATCAAAATTCATATAATAACAAGACATAAAATACAATATATTTAGAGTTTTTTTTATATATAAATATATATTACCGTAAACTAACATAACATTTTTTATTAGTATTTTATTTTATATATTAAAATATTTGTATTTTCAATTAATTATATACATAATTTTATTATTCATGATATGTATGAAATATATATTTTTTCAATCTTTAATAATTATATATATAGAATTTTATTGTATGCATTTAAACTAATTTTAATTTTGCATTTAAGATAAGATAAAATCGTATAAGTGTACTTAAACTTTGATCTTCTCTAGTTTGATTTGTTTTAAATATATTTTAATTTTATCTACATATATAATAAATCAAACAATATTAATGGAATAAAATAATAAATAGTATTTGTTATTCTATTTCAACGTAAAGAAAGTAAGTTAGTTTTGAAAATATATTAATCGTTAATTAATAATTTAATTGTGGTTTGTGACAGAAACCAGTGACAAAGTGACGTGTACTCTAATTGTTAATGCTTTAGTATATATGAAATTATAAGTAGTTTTTTTTATAGAGAAACATTATTTTTTAACCAATAGTTTGAAACTATTCTTTTTTGGAGTAGAGTTTGTGTGTTCATTGGGAATGGTGTGTCCCCAATCCTAACTCTAATAGTTTTAAATAATAAGATTAAAATTTTACATGTAATAGGTAATATCTTAAGTAATATAGTTCACTAAACCATATATTTCAGTTATATAAGTAAATAACTTATGTGTAAACAATTAATATTTTATAAATATACTACTAATACCTTATGAATATGCAACCAATATGTTTCACTAAAACATATATTTCAGTTATACAAGTAATACCTTATGAGTATGCAACTAATAGCTTATGAATATACAAGTAATACCTTATGAATATATAATTAATAACAAAATAATAATACCTTTGGGGGTATGTACACCGGGGGTATAAGTTTGTGCCTTTTTCTTAGCCAAAATAATATTTTGTTTGGATCATTATATCCTTAATGAAATTAAACCCGTACCACCATATTTCACCTCATACTAGCCCGTACCATCATAGTATACCCCCATACCGTAATTAAAGTAGTAGTACAACCACATTACATCCTCGTATTATTATTAATGTAGCTCGTACCATCATATTACGTACACTATCGTACCATCATTATTGTAGTTCATATCATCATATTACATCCCAAATGTTAGAAGGGTATAGTAGGACAAAAATCATTTCTTTTGACTAAAAAAGAACAAAATTTAATCACTTGACAAAAAATGAATGTTTATAAGTAAATATGGTTAAGAATGTATCAGTTCCCATAATAAGAAAGTATTCAGTATTTTTAGGCAAATATAAATGTAAAAACAAATGACACATAATCATAGAGTTGCCAAGTCATAAGGATTGGTTGGAAATTGTAAAATTGGGGGATACAAATTGCCCTAAAATCATCGAAAATTACAAATTCCGAAAAAAAAAAAATTTAAACAAATTTGCAATTACTTACAGCTCTAAAATTGAAAATATGAAATAAATAGGAACAAAAATCAGACACATCCTAGAACAGGATGAAAAGTAAATTTTCCCCATTTTTTATGCTTATAATGTTGAAAATATTAATATTCATTAAAAAAAAAAAGGTCCCAAATAAGACGAGATTGATTTTAGTCTAACAAACCAACTCGGAACTTGACTTATATATATATATATTTTTTTTTACAAACCATTTTATCCAACTCATGAAGACCTCTAATTTTGGAGGATAATTCTCGTTAAAATTTTATTATAAAAAAAATCTAATTCCAGATGTTTTTTTTCTTGAGAAAACTTAATCTAGAGTTTAAAAGTTAAAATGACCAAAAAGCTTGAAGGTTCTACTTTGGGAGGTGGTGTTTTTGTAAAAGCGTATGTCAGCCCATTAAGTCTTGGATTTATTCGAGTAAGCCCATCAATATATTGAGGCTTATTATATATGCATATGATTAGGTTGAGTTAATTGCATTATTGTGGTTCTGGAATTAACAGCTGGCCCATGCATCAATAGAGGAGTGATATTAATATAATAAAATAAAATAAAAAGAAAAGCAACTGACACTCTCTCCTCCATTTAAAATACGTGACTTCTATTGAATGCTTTCCACATTTTTTCTCTCCTCTAAAGCATTTTCTTAAAACATTTCTCAATAAGAATAGTGTCACTACTACTACAAACACTGCAACCTGATTTAATATTAAAATATTCAAAAAATAAGTAAAAATCCCTCTAAAAACTACTAATGTAGGTGCCATAATACATACGTCCCAAGAAATAACAAATAAATAATTTCAGATTATGATCTGAAATTTGTAAAGGACTCCCTTACTCCTAATCCAAACCCGCCTTGTAAATGCTGCACACATTAGATACATTGGGTGCAGGCTTGCGCTAGTATTATTATTTTTCTTTCATGCGCACACACATATATATATTTTAAATAAGAATTAATTATCGAAAAAATCACAATTTTTACTCGATTATCATATTAATCAAACGTTCACCATTGATTAAAATAACACAACCTTATAATTTTAATAATTTCTGAAAAAAAATATTGCTAATTGCTAACGTGTCCAATTGTCCGGATGTGGATAAAAAATTGACCAAGTCAAATATATATATATATGCAATTTCATTATTTTAATATCAACTATATATATTATCATAATAAATAATATACGAGTGGGTGAGTGGGCGAAATACTAGCAAGTGTAAATAATTCTACAAAAACCCAATCCAGGGTTAAGAAAGGTTCAACCATGGTTATATAGGTGATGTCATGAGGTAGAAGGCCCCCACCCCACCCCACCCCACGAGTGCAAAAAAAGTCATTTCAAGACAACCGCACGCGTGCAATATTTGAAACTGGACTGACCGACCTTCGTCAAACTTTATTTTATTTATTATTATTTTTTTTTGAAGAAACTTCTTTGTTATACTAAGAATTGACAAAACTAATAACACCTATATTATAGAAATCGAAATTCAAGTTTTAAACCATAAATCGCTATACTCATTCAATACGTAAGCAATGCTTGAATTTGTTTTCACTCTTGAATTCAATCTGAACTTGGTCTACCACTTTTACAACTGGCACTTAATTCCATGACTCATATAATATTAATTTATTCTTTATTTAATGTTTTCAATACTAGAAATTGCATTCTAATCCTTTATGTAATCTTTCATTTAGCTTTAATTAAATTTTCGGAAACTTTTGATGTGTTTGCTCAATTTACATATATATCTTCTATTTTCTGAATTGTGGACTGATACTTTTACTGATACCACGTGGACTAATTTTTCGAAATGCTTTACAATTCCTGTTAAAATTATTAGTGCTAATCTCAAATTTATGTAAAGCGGAAGGACCATAAACGTATTTCCAGAGAGGGCGAGGAGCAGAATGCAAATTTTCTGTATTTGCTCTTAAGGGCTTTGTGAATTGTGCGAAACTGCACATTATTGCAGGAAAACACCTGAGAAACAATGACCTTAGAGTTGTCTGATTATTTTTTAATACCAAATTACCAATTGGGATTTTCATGAATTCATGCCTGAATATGTAATTGAAAAAAATATTTCACGTACAAGAAATTTTCAGTAAATATGGACAATACCTCGTCTTTCCCATAAATGCTCGATTTTGTTTATTAATATTTTCATGACGTGACACAAAAAATTGATTAATCAGCTCAGTTAGTCCTCTGTTTATTGGGACATTCAATTTGGAATTCAAGCCAACATTTCCAGCAATAATGCATGCATAAATCAAATTTCAAGTAAAATCGAATTAAAATTAAAAATTTTAAATTAAAGGGTCAATTTATAAATTCATAAAATTAATCGTTAAAAAGCAGATAAGACGAAAATTATGGGACCAAAAAGAATAATTTTATTCTATGAAATACTATGTACTTCAATTTAATTATTAGAAATTATTAGAAATAAATAATAACTGTCGAATCATTTCACACTAAATTTGACTGCTTAATATATATACGATTCATCCGTGGGGATATGAATGTACAACAAATTTGATGACGAGATTCTCAATTAGCCCCACAAATTATGTTTTATGTGGCTGCTGACATATTTCAGACTAGATGCTTTGGATCTCTACATCTGAAACCAACTTGAATTGGATAATTATTTTTCAGCTTCAATTCAATTGCTCGATTTTTTAAACTTATTTATAATTATTATATTTATGGTCTCCAAGTGCAATTAAAATTCAACATTTTTTTTAGATGGTTTTTAGTTAGTTTATAAAGTGTGGGTCAATCATTGACTTTTGTAGAAAGTCTTGACCACACGTGTTTGATTATTATTTTGAGATGTCAAAGTTGGACAAATGTGAAAGTAAAGGACAAAAGGTCGTTCTACGTCGAGTAGATGATCGAAGTACATTCCTGCTCTCAAAACCGATTTTCAGTGAGTGGAAATTAAAGCATAAATTTGGTGGCCAGATGTTGCGTCCGATGTGGCAACATTATGGGCAACATTGCTCGTTTGCGAAGCCCAAAACATAAAAACCCATTGGGTAGCCCATTTCGAAGCCCTTCTGGCTAATGACCTTCCAATCCTCAGTAATTGATGGTGTAAGATAGTAGAGAGCTCCACTTATTTAGTGGGCTTAAATGTCTTAAATGCACATTAATGTGATGAGTCCCTTCACTACGTGGGAGTACCTATAAATAGGACATGCTTTTCATAGCTTTGCATAAGATTGTACACGAAATTATCTTTGCAAATATCATAAATCTCATAACATCTTTGGAAAATTAAACTTGCATTTTTGAGCATATAGAGTGCGATCTAATCCTTCAACCATTTTAGTTCGTTGATGCTTCTAGTTTTGTGGTGCTACTAATTAGAAGACGTAAGTCGTTTTACCTTTGGGAACGTCACGTCATACCGTGAGCACCAGCCGGGACGTGTTCGATTTTTAGGGGAAAGGTCTTCTTGACTCAACTTTCCAATTTGTAATCCTAGTGCATTCCAAAGCTCTTCTTCGTTGTAGGGAAGTTGTTGTTGCTGCTCTCTGGATCTTGTACGTTGCCAAAGCTCGAAAATCCTACTGGAATTTGAAGGTTTGAAGGCGTTCAAAATCTCTGCAAGAATCTATTGTCGTCGTGTTGTCTGCAGTGTTACAACATCATCGGCAATATCTGTTTCCAAAATTTGTTGTGTCCAGTGTTACAACATTTTTAATAACACTTGTGTTCTGTAACAATTTTATTTTATATTTTCCCGTTGTAATTGACATTATTTAGTACACTATAAACCAACACTTTTGAGAAGAGCCCAAAATAAAGTCGTACGTGTGCAGATTGAGAAATTAGATTTTAAAGCTAAACAATATTGTGTTGTTGCTGCAAGACTCTGAATATTGGGTCTCCATGTATCACACATACACACGACACATATATACATGCAAACAAAAATTAGGAACTAAAAAACTTTTTACTTGAAACTATGATTCTATATGATCACCTCGAGTCTGTAATTTGATGTCAACGAATATATATATATATATAAATCAAGCCAATTATAGTGTCAAACACTTTGAAGAATCCACAATTATTATATTAGTTGGTTAGCTCATTAAGTAAACTAGTAGTTGTCCCATACGTTGCATGGTTATATAATATGTAGTAAATATCAACTATTTCATAATACAATTTAACTAATTATAAATATTTTGAAGATATAAAATATTTAACAATTAAAAAAATATGAATTTACTTAATTAATATGAATATGAATATTAAATATCCAATTCATAATTGACTTAAAAAATATGAATATTAAATATCTATCTAATTCATAATAATGTTATTTATTATTTATCCAATTGGACAATTTGGAATTAATAACACTAAAAGTATCAATTATAAATTTCAAATTAAAGTCAACTACTTAAATTAAGGATATATATATATATATATATATATATATATCTCTCTCTCTCTCTCTCTCTCTCTTATACATATTAGAAACAATACACAAAAAATGAAAAATTTACTTAAGAACTTGATGCAAACAATGTCAATCATGTATTTTCAACCTTTATTTGAAAATAAAATAAATTAAAAACATGACATTTTTAATATCGCTTAACATTGAAAATGACAGATAACCAAATCATGTAATACTTGAATACTTAATAATATTTTCATCATTAAAATATATAGGTAAATGATATTAATATTTTCCGTACAATGTTGATGGTATTACATATTTGAATATACAAATATTAATTTAAAAAAAATATTTAGAATGACATATGATTCCATACTACACACACACACACACATATATATATATATATATATATTAATTTCTTTAAAAATATTACATTTATTTATTTATATTAAATATGATATTAGATATCCCTAAATAAATTAATATTTGTTATTAAGTTTATTTTTGAACAATATCTATTATTGGGATTTATGAAATTATATTCAATAAAAAATAATTTAATTAAGACCAAGAAAATATAAATTAACTAATAAAATAATTACAATATTAAATCAAATGGACCAATTATATAAATTGAAAAATCTATACAATATTACAATTCTTAATACAATTAATTCATTTATTAAAAAGCCTATTACATTTGATAGTCATGGTATATGAATCATCTTACAAAAAAACATGTTATTAATATTTATAAAACTCAGATCCAAAAATAATTTGTAAGATGAAAAAGAATCTTCATAACATGAGTTTATAATAATCTTAATTTTTTTATAAAATCCAAAATCATCTTACATAATGATTTTCCAAGAATTATCCATTGTGGATTATGAAGAACGAATCTTAATAAATTTAGTACATGGGAAAATAATTAAAATGCAAAATACAAAAATAAAATAAAAATTGATGTGATAATTTTAGGAGGGAAAATGACAAAATTGTAAATATTACCAACTTCCTTATATAAAATATAGATAATAAATAAGGAAGACCTCAACTGTCAGTTAATTTAGGACTTGGACAATTTTTTTTTTTTTATCATTTTATCACAAATTTTATGAATTTCGATTTTGATCCACTATCAATTTGTTCAATTTTGATCAAATTTTGCTCATATTAATGTCAATTCATGCTTATATGGACTTTCGGATTGAAAAATTCACGTAAGTATTTCCTAGATCCACGTGGGTACAATCAAAAGTTCGAACAAAATTGAGTTAAAATTGAAAGATAGTGATAATTAGAGGAGCAAACTTGAAATACGTGAAAATTAATTGATAGTAAAAAAAGTTGACAAAACTCAACTTATAAGGATGAAGAAAATGATAAAATGCTCACTTTGGACAACTCTTAATATGTCCACCGATGACATGTAATGATTTCATCCCCTCATTATATGGAAAGTGAAATTAATAGGTATATTAGATTTTTGACACGTCAGCAATGGTCTCATCTTAACATGCCAATGATGGATATGATAACAGGGTTTGTATAAGATGAAAAAAAAAAAAATCCTTAGAAAAACCCATCTCCATTAATGCGTTGTTTACTTTGGGGGATGACTCAGTATAGTGACATTTTATCTACCTTTATCTACTGTTTACTTTAATGGAAAAAAAAAATTTGGGTTATCCTTTCAATTCGGGATAAAATGTCAAAATGGGGATAATATCTTGGATAATAATTTAGGCCACCCCCTAGGATAGTTTACCCAAAACTTGAGATAACATAAGGAAATTACATTTCTGTCCCTAGTAAACATTAAATATTTACATAAAAGGGACATTTAGGTAATATCACTTTTATCCTAACCGTTATGTATTACATAGTAAACCATGGATAAAGATAATTAATATTCTTATCCAAAAATTATATATTAGAGTAAACATTAAAAATAAATAACAATTTATATCTTATCCTATGAATAAATTATTTCATTGGGTTAGATAATTAATCTATCTCTATTTTTCAAAGAGCATACGTAGTTAATTATGATTCAAACCAAAGCATCTGGATGCAGTTACCTAGGCTGTATATATCTACATGCACACAAAAACCACACAATGTGCAACACATGTATGAAAATAAACAAGACTGTAATGTCACAAATATAGAGAAAATTCATTTTCAGTCATTTGAAAGAAATTTTTTATTTATTTAGCTCCAATTTAAGTTCTACATATCTTTGTATAATTAGATTATAGATTATGTTTTATCTATAAAAAAATAAAATGAGAAACCCTTTTCTGGTAATGATTTGGTTAGCAGAATGAGGCCATATTGGGGGATTAAAAGAGGATCGATGCTGCATGTAATAATTACTTCACTTGGTTCATCCTCTAGAATAAAGCAAAAATTATTGATTATAATTAATTATTATATTCAACGGTTTGAGGCAACTTGCCAAAGCGGAGGAGTCGTAGAGCCGCCATCTATTTAAATATTCATTAACAAACAATTACCAGTCGCGAAATTAATGCCACCCATGACCTAATTTTAATTTATGACTCAATATTATAACAATTCTATCTCTATCAGGGATCTCACTATTTATTCATTTATGCATCAATTCCCCACACCTGACATAATTCAAGATCATATCAATTCGGAAAATTGCACGTGAAAAGTCAATTTTAGACATGAACTCTCTTGATCGATTAATAATCTTTTACATTTAGGTTTTATTTAATTAATATATCTTTAATCTAAATAAAAAATGGATACATGCATAAAAGTTTTATACACAAATGTAACTCACATACTATTGGGCTCCCCAAGGCCATGAAGATAGAACTCTGAAGATATCATAATAGCTAGGTAAGCCTAACAGAGATACTTATGTCAATCCTTATAATTTAAAACATTCACATATAAAATTGATGAGGGCTTTCATTCTACAATCAACACACTTGAATTAGAATCATGCTTGTTTAGAAAAAAAAGAAAAAAAAAAGGTTTTATTATAACCACTTGTTAAAATTAAAACATAATTTATATTCACTTTGACACTTATACAAAATGAGATACATTTAATGTTTGGAGCTTTTAGACCTAGAGACCTATGGCTTCCTAGTGAGTGGGAGATAAGTCATTAAGGACACTTCAGTTTTTTTTTAATTTTTATATATATCTATATGCTTAAAACATGTTTTTTGCAAGCATGAACACAACATCTTAATTTTCTCATAGATATATAGTGTGTGTAACCTTATGTTACTTTTTTGACTATCCACCTAAATTTAAGCCCAAGTTTTTATGTTCACAACGATTAAAAACAAAACCAGACAGTTATTTCACTCAATCAATTCATTTGTTTTATGCAATAATAGCATAATTGTTTCCCTAAAACTAACAAAAAAAAACTCAAGAAAATAATATCCCTGGCGGCTGGTTGTCCGAAAACGCCCCCACCACTCTATTTTTTACGGTTTTCACAATTAATAAATATCTTTACAATTTTCTCTTCATTTTTTTTAAAAGTATAATTATTAAAGAATTGCAAGAATCAGAATTTTTCAACAAGACCAGGATGGAAGTATTAATAAGACAATAATGGTGGCAATAATTTAATATAGTCAAAGTTGAGCACCCATGATGTATCCCTTCTCCATCGCCGACGCTCACGACAAACTTTTTTCTTATTTGCAATCTCAATCCTTCCATTTTCTCTTTTTCGTTGAATTCAATAAAATGAAAAATTCTTTAAATTATTTTATTATATATACACCTTATCTTAAACCAAACCCTATATTCCTCATTTCTTCATTCCAACTTGTGCTTTTATATTATTTACTTCTTGCATCCCCACAACAACATATAAAGCAAAAACACACAAAGAAATTAAGAGATAAAAATGGATATTCCTTATACATACTCAAACTCTACTACTTCTTCTTCATCTTCTTCTCACTCCAATTCATCCAATCCGGGTTACTACTCGGTGCTCCATTCGGTTCGCCGGATTCCGGGGAAGAGCGTAGTTACCAAAAAGCCCATAGCGCCTATGCCTCCGGTCCCGCCAAAAATCTACAAGGTGGACCCCGTCAATTTCAGGGATGTTGTTCAGAGGCTCACGGCGGCGCCGGAGTTCCAGCGCAGACGGCTGCAGGAGGTGGCGCCGCCGCCGCTCAGCCTCTCTCCGCCGGTGGCGGCGAAATCATCTTATGATCAGACGAGCAACTCAGGATCAGCATTGATGAGCCCACTAGGGTTTTCGTTGTCGCCTTCATCGCTTGCATGGTGTTCATCCATGCTTTTGAGCCCTAAAACCCTTTCCTCTTTTGAGCAAAGTGCTGTTCTTTAGAACTCTTTTATTTTTATTTTTTTGAGATTGAAATAAATTAAAGGGAAGTGGGGAATGCCAGACCAATGGATTCCAACAGGTGAATTATTGTATAACTAAAAAAATTATAATGCCAGAAATTAATATATAGGTTGTTTAATTATGTATGTACTTCCAATTCAGTTTTATTTGTTTTGGTTCAACATTCCTTGGAAATAGTAATTATTTAGTGCATGGACGATTAATATTACTATTTTACTTTCCCCCCCCCCCTCTTGTATACTTAGGTTTTTGGTGTATAATTTCATTATTTCATAACCCTTTTGTTTCTGTGTATCATAATATATTGGTTAACTATATAAAGAATGTTGATATTATGGAACTTGATATTTGATTTCTTATATATGTAGTTATTAGTAATGATGTTGCAAACACTTTTAGTATCTACATTGTTAGACGTATAATATTAATATACATGAATGGAATTTGTCAAACAGCTAAGATTAATTAAGATATTAATGAGGTAAAGATGAGAGATGAAGATGCTAATATTAAGTAATGTTGCTCGTGGCCTTTGCTTATATTATATCAAGGACAGCGAGCCCTAGCTGGCCAAAATAGCTCAGATCAGGAGGGAGGTAAGTGTTTTGGCGGGAGCTTCTTGAGAGTATTTTCTTACCTTTTTTTTCACCTCTTTTCTTAATTTACAAATAAGATTCTATTTATGGCAATAGGAAGAGAGACAAAAAAAATCTAAAAGTGAGTTTTACGTGAGATCGTCTCACGGATCATCTTACGTGAGACGGGTCAACTCACAAACAACACCTTACAATTCACATACAAATTTATGGAAATGAATTCAATTTGTGGGTAAAATGATCCGTTTTATGGAAACTATCATCTCACGCAGTTTTTGTGAAAATCTAATTTACCTTGATTTTGGTGATGTTAATTTCTACTTTAGATTTTGATTGGATCCTTATGTGATTGACAAAATGAAGTTAGGTAGGAGTGGCTGAGAGGATCTCCAGATGAGGTCGGTCATCGGTCGGGTGCGAGCCCCAACTCCCATCCTGTTCTGGTCGGTTATTGGCTGGGAGCGAGCCTCGGCATCCTACTGGCCTGATCGGCCATCGGCCGGGTGCGAGATGGTACTCGACCCGATTTGGGCAGCTTATATCGGCCTTGGGTGAGCCCCCGATACTCAACCCGATCTGGATGACTATCGGTTGGGAGAGCCCCGACACTCACCTTGCTTGGTCAAGTTGGTCGTTTCTTTGTTAGCCATCTGTCGGGGGTGAGTCTCGGTGCCATTTGTGGTCTGGTCGGCTATCGGTTAGGGGCGAGTCTCTCGGCACCTGTCGTGCCGGTCATTTCTTGGTCAACCTCAGTTCTAGGGTGAACCCCGACTCCTGTTGTGACTAGGTCGGCCATCGGTCGGGGGCGAGCCCCGACATCCGACCCGGTCTGGACGAGCCTCGGTACCTGTCGTGATTGGTCAGGTTGGTCATTTCCTGGTCAGCCATCGGTT
This sequence comes from Scutellaria galericulata, assembly GCA_946896805.1. Taxonomy (NCBI): domain Eukaryota; kingdom Viridiplantae; phylum Streptophyta; class Magnoliopsida; order Lamiales; family Lamiaceae; genus Scutellaria; species Scutellaria galericulata. The sequence continues at coordinate 15,424,530 of OX335794.1, forward strand.
GGGGACAAACCCTATCACCCATTGTGGTCTGTTCTAGCTAGTTCGGGTTCGGGGTACACCATACATTATTAATTAGCAGATGGGAATAATGGTGGCTTTGTTCACCCTACCCATAAGGGTACTACTCTAATTTATTGACTGTATGACATGTGATATAGTTTGAAAATTTTAAAAAACATTGATCATTAATAATTTTGTGGTATTAGGGTATTACCTATATAGATATGGTAGAATTAGTTAGACTTCTGTCGTAAATTTAGGGTTGCTCCTTAAATCATGAGTCGAACAATTCTTCGACTTAGGCCCATTATTTTTTTATTTTTTTTAATATAGGTTGCCACATAAAATCTTTATGAGTTCATTTATATATATTAGGGTTAATTTCAATTTTGGTAATATATTTAAGTCACTTTTTATTTTTTGACAATGAAGTATCCATTTTAAAAATCGCTGGCGTGGCCGTCCAAAATTCTTGCATGGTTGCCAAATTCCTACGGCCATGTCAGTGATTTGGATAATTCCGACCAAAATTGGATTGAAATTGAAAATAATTAAAACATAAAAGACCAAAATCGAAGATATTTAATTGTTAAAAAAATAAAAAAATGCAACAAATTACTTGAAAATTCTATTCCAGAATCATCACAAAAGCAAATATTAGTCTGCTCCGATATTTTCATGAAAAATAAAAATAATCTCAGAACTGCATTTTGAAAGTTTTGTTGGAAAGGAAATACAAAATTTTGAGAAAATGCAAACTATTACCAGAAAATTCTGCGTCACAATCATCACGAAAGTCAAGATTCTTCTGCCTCAGAAAATTTCACGAAAAGTAAAAAATTCTCAGAATTGCATTCTAAAAGTTTCGTTAGAAAGGAAATCCAAAATTACGAGCAAAAGCAAAAAATCACCAGAAAATTCAGCTCCAATATCATCACGAAAACCAAGATTTTCATGCCATGAGATTTTCATGAAAAATAAAAACGTCTTAGAATTTTGTTCTAAAAGTTTTGTTTGAAAGGAAATCCAAAATTATGAGGAAATGCAAAAAATTACTAGAAATTTTTTCTTTAGAATCATCACGAAAAACAAGATTCTACTGCCCCAATATTATCACGAAAAATAAAGAAAACACAGAATTGTATTCTGAAAGTTTCGTTGGAAAGGAAATCCAAATTTATGAAGAAATGCAAAAATTTACCTGAAAATTCTGCTCCAAAATCATTACAAAAGCAAAGATTATTTTGCTTTGATATTTTCACGAAAAATAAAAAAAAAATCAAAATTGCGTTCTGAAAGTTTTGATGGGAATGAAATATAAAATTTTGAGGAAATGCAAAAAATTACTAGAAAATTCTAGTTCAAAATCATCACGAAAGACAAAGATTCTTCTGCCCCGACAATTTCGCGAAAAATAAAAAAAAAATCTCAGAATTGCGTTTTGAAAGTTTTGTTGGAAAGAAAATCAAAAGATATGAGCAAAAGCAAAAAATCACAAGAAAATTCAGCCCCAAAATAGTCGCGAAAACAAGGATTCTCAATCCGTGAGATTTTCACAAAAAATAAAAACGACTTAGAATTGCGTTCTAAAAGTTTCGTTGGAAAGGAAATAAAAAATTATGGGCAAAAGCAAAAAATCACCCAAAAAATTCTGCCCCAAAATCGTCGCGAAAACAAAAATTCTCAATCCATGAGATTATCACAAAAAAAAGGTCTTAGAATTGTGTTCTGATAGTTTCGTTAGAAAGGAAATCCAAACTTATGAGAAAATCCAAAAAATTACCTGAAAATTCTACTTCAAAATCATCACAAAAGACAAGATTCTACTAACCCGACATTTTTACGAAAAATAAAGAAATCTCAGAATTGTGCTCTGAAAGTTTCGTTGGAAAGGAAATCCAAAATTATGAGGGAATGCAAAAACCTACCTTAAAATTCTAATCCACAATCATCACGAATGCCAAGATTCTTGTGCCCCGACATTTTTACAAAAAATAAAAAGTTCTCAAAAGTGAGTTCTGAAAGTTTTGTTGGAAAGGAAATCCAAAATTATGAGGAAAAACAAAAAGTCACATGAAAATTCTACCCCAAAATCGTCACGAAAACAAAAATTCTCATGTCATGAGATTTTCATGAAAAATTAAAACATCTTAGAATTCCATTAAAAAAGTTTCATTAGAAAGGAAATAAAAAATTATGAGGAATTGCAAAAAACCACCTCAAATTTTTTCTATAGAATCATCACGAAAGCCAAGATTCTTCTACCACGACATTTTTACGAAAAATAAAAAATTCTCAGAGTTCTGAAAGTTTCGTTGGAAAGGAAATCCAAAATTATAAGGAAAAGCCAAAAATCCCCTAAAAATTCAGCCCCAAAATCATCACGAAAGCTAAGATTCTCATGCCATGAGATTCTACTGCTCTGACATTTTCACGAAAAATAAAAAAATCTCAAAATTGTGTTCTGAAAGTTTCGTTGGAAAGGAAATCCAAAATTATGAGGAAAAGCAAAAATTCCCCAGAAAATTCGACCCCAAAATCATCACGAAAGCCAAGATTCTCATGCCATGAGATTCCACTGCCCCGACATTTTCGCGAAAAATAAAGAGATCTCAGAATTGTGTTATAAAAGTTTCGTATGGAAAGAAAATAAAAAATTATGAGGAAATTCAAAAAATTAACTTAAGATTCTGATCCAGAATCATTACGTAAGCCAAGATTCTCCTGCCCCGACATTTTTACAAAAAATAAGGTTCTTAGAATTGCGTTCTAAAAGATTCATTGGAAAGAAAATCCAAAATTATGAGAAAAAACAAAAAATCACCTGAAAATTCTATCCCAAAATCATCACGAAAGCCAAGATTCTCATGCCATGAGATTCCATTGCCCCGACATTTTCGTGAAAAATAAAGAAATCTCATAATTTTATTCTAAAAGTTTCGTATGGAAAGGAAATAAAAAATTATGAAGAAATGCAAAAAATTAATTAAAATTCTGATCCATAATTATCACGAAAGCCAAGATTCTTCTGCCCCGACATTTTTATGAAAAATAAAAAATTCTTAGAATTGCATTTTGAAAGATTCGTTGGAAAGGAAATCCAAAATTATGAGGAAAAACAAAAAATCATCTGAAAATTCTGTCCCAAAATCATCACAAAAGCCAAGATTCTCATGCCATGAGATTCCACACCCAAACATTTTAACGAAAAATAAAGAAATCTCAAAATTGTGTTTTGAAAGTTTCGTATGGAAAGGAAATAAAAAATTATGAGGAAATGCAAAAAATTACCTTTAAATTTTGATCCAGAATCATCACGAAAGCCAAGATTCTTCTGCCCCGACATTTTTAAGAAAAATAAAAAGTTCTCAGAATTGCGTTCTAAAAGTTTTGTTGGAAAGGAAATCCAAAATTATGAGAAAAAACAAAAAAATCCCTTAAAATTCGGCCCCAAAATCATCACGAAAGCCAAGATTCTCATGCCATGAGATTCTACTGCCTCGACATTTTCACGAAGAGTAACACTTCTGTGCACCAGTTGCACAGAAGTGAAATTCGTGCAATCCATACTTTTATGTTATAAATATAGTACATTTATGTTATAAATGTAATATGTGTTGAATTGTTATTGTTATACAGTTATTCGTTGCATCGAGCTCTGTTGTGGTCGATACCTGTGATTTTCTGGTTAGTTATTTAAGTTATGTGTTACTGTGATTGCCCTATTCAAAGAGGTTTAATATCTTGTGTGTTTCTAAGTGCTCTTTTATATTGAATTGATAGATTAATGATTTCAATTTAGCAAGTCAGGTGAAGAGTGGTTGACAAGTTAAGTTGGAAAAGTATGATTGGAAATTTATTTTGAACCGTAGTAAATAGAAAATGTGGACATACAGTCTCGCTATGATCCAAGTACAAGTGGGAAGGTTTAGAATTTATCTGTGTGGATGAGCTGCTGCAAATGGCTGGGAGTCGAATTGGTGATGCCGTCATGCCCAGTATTACATTTCTTACAATTCAGTGTCACGATCAAAGGAAAAAGAGGAAGAAGATACATGAGCTGTATTTGGGAATGTATCATTTGGTTGCTTTGGAAAACTAGAAATGCTATGGTGTTTAGAAAAGAAACAGAGGCAATTGAGGGAGTTATGGAGGATCTTAAAATACATACTTGGAACTGGATAAGAGAAAGAGACAAGAGGAAGGAATTGGCCGACTTCAAAGATTGGGTAATAAACCCAATAAAAGTGATGGAGGATTAATAATAATTGTGTATTCATGTGTAGGAAAAGAAATAGTTTTTGAAGGTTGGGTGAGTTTATGTATTAAAATGTTGTAACTTTGGGTACTTCTTATACCCACACTTTTTATTTTTATAAAAAATTCCTTTACTGATCAAAAAAAAAAAAAAAAAAATCTTTATGCATGTTGATTTTAAAAAGTACGGATGTTTGTACATAAAAATACTACATTTATAACATAAAAGGTATGGATTGCACGAATTACACTTCTGTGCAACTGGTGCACATAAGTTTTTGTATTTCACGAAAAATAAAGAAATCTCAAAATTGTGTTCTGAAAGTTTCGTATGGAAAGAAAATCCAAAATTATGAGGAAATGCAAAAAATTACCTTAAAATTCTGATCCAGAATCATCACGACGAAAGCCAAGATTCTTCTGCTCGACATTTTTATGAAAAATAAAAAGTTCTCAAAATTGCGTTCTGAAAGTTTCGTTGGAAAAAAAATAAAAAATTATGAGGAAAAACAAAAAATCACTTGAAAATTCGGTCACAAAATTATCACAAAAGCCAAGATTCTCATGCCATGAGATTCTACTTCCCCAACAATTTCACGAAAAATAAAAAAATCTCAGATAAAGGCTAAAATAAGGTATACATTTTTAAGACAAGCAAGAGCTAACAAAAATCCATGTCCAAAGTCACTAGTGATTCTATTTTTAAGAAGGTTGAACAAAAATGCAGCCACATTGAAAGCAAGAAGGGTAAATAATTTCCACATATTATTAGTGCCAGGAACCGTATTATTGACTCCCCAATAAATTAGTCTATCATTGAGAGATATAGAGCGGACAAAACCAAAGGATGGATCCCAGAACTAGAAAACTTTGGCAGATAACATTACTGACTACACATTATTTTCTCAAATCAACATCTACCGGTTCCAATCTATGAAGGTAAATTTAATCACTCAACAAATGAACTGGCAAATAACATAAGATTTTTATCAAAATCAACTGATATCATTGTAATGCACTTTATTAGACCAGACAATTGAATTGAGGGTGCATTAACAAGTATGGCACAAAATTGAATTACAGTAGTACATGTTTAATAACTCAATACCCATGAATCAAGCAACCAAGCAGAAGGGGATAAACACCATGTTGAAGAACTAATTGCGCAGCAATCCTTTTATATGTATTCTCCAATAGACATGAGATCTGAAAAGGCATTTAGCAAGTCAGATTTGGAATTCACATTTTTCAGTAATCCGCAACAAACACTAAAAGAGCAATAGAAGGACAAATATAGAAAAATTGTACATTGTTTCTTCTAAATTGAAGATCGTGATGAATAAAGTTAAGACAGATCATGTACTTGCTACTATACAGGCCAGCCGTCTCATTTTTGAGAATCTGGCTTTTTGAGAATCTGCCCGTAGACCAACTAAAATGAAAGGCTGAAACATAACAAATGCAAGCACTCAAACTACAAGGTAATACCATATCCACATAGGCATGAGACATGAAGAAAACTAAAGAACAAACACCAAAAAATCAAGCACGCAAATCTCAAAACAAAAAAAAATCCAATGTTAAGATTGAGTAACATCACCCTTAAATGACTGAATGGAAAGTATACATTTAGAAGATATACATGTAGCTATAGAATAAGAAAAGAATAGGAGTTCATCTTCATTATTGCACATAGAATCAGAAAATAAGTTAAAGGGAACAATACTTAATAAAATAACTAGGAATAATACATGGCAAGTAATTTGACAAGATTTATGCTATTTTCAACTAATACATCACAAGCAAATGCATATCAAAGAGTTGTAACAGGGACGAAGCATCAAGCCTAGTACCAAACACACATCTGAGAACACAACCGATGCAGGAATTAACTACAAAAATTACTTCGACCTGCCAGCTGAATTTCAAGGTTGCACAGGTAAAAATTTGTAATAACTGATTCCAGAAATTAACAAATAGTAAAAGAAAAAAAAATACAAGAAAATTTGGCATGAAACAAAATTATACCATACCATATAATGCGGAATAAGTGATTCTCCATATTTAGTTCTGAATATCCTTTCCAAACAGTCCACCAAAGCACTTTCCAGGCCAGGGTAATACGCATTGGTTTGCAAAGCACTATTCAAAATTTTCAACGAAATAAATAAAAACGCATTAACCTCAAAATTCACAAAAAAAAAAAAAAAAAAAAAATACAAAAGCTCATACACACTTCTCCAGAAGAAATGAGCTATACATACAACAACGTGGATCCAAAAAAGGAGGAGAGGTTTTCGAGATTTACCTAATAATAGCAGGAAGGTGGAAGCGGTTGAGGAATTCCTAATCTGAAACTTCGGAAAGAGCACCTGGAACCATGGAGTAAGGATATAAATACAGTTCAAATACACATAAACACACAACTTATAGAGATTAAAAATCAACAAGGAGAAGTAGAAATGGAAGGGACCTTGTTGATTGGCGAAAATGGAAGCAGCTTCGAGTAGCTGAGAGGGATCGACGGAGAATTCTTCCTCCATTTCTTGCGGCGAAAGTTTACTAGTGTTGTGAAGTGAATATCGGAAAGGAACTATATACTTAAAAATGTAAAGGAATAATTGCAATTCAATCCTTTTTTACTTTCGTAATCCCATCACTTCATATCATCAATTCTTCTATCCAATCTGACTTGTATATAATATTCTTATGAAAGTCTAAAAAATAAAAAGTCCTTTTCTAGACTTTTCTAGAGACTATATTTATGGGTAAATTATATTTACTACACTTAAGGTTAAATTATTATTAAACTTATTTTTATCCTGATAATCCAACAAAATTAATTATACTACAGTATATATGGGTTAATTGCGCGAAACCCCCTTGTGGTTTCAAAATTCTGCATAAAATCCCCCCGTGGTTTAGAAAATGCGCGAAACTCCCTTGTGCTTTTCTAAATGTAGCTGACGCTCCCATTTTTCTAAAGAAAGTTAACGGTGTTAATTTTTCAATCATATTTCCCGTTATACCCTTCATACATAGAGTTGGATGTTGACTTTTTTTATCCAAACAACACAGTTGAGTTAGAGAGAGAGAGAGAGAGAGCGCATAAGTAAAACAAGGGTTTTCTGCCAAAATTTGATTCAAAAAATCCATACAAAATGTTAGAATCAATCGATTTCTCTGAGAAATTTATTTGAAGTGGATGATTAAAGAAGTAAACAAAGTAAAATTTGCTGCTAATCGTGATTTCTGGTAGAAAGAGTTACGGGTACAAGGTATATTTCAATTTCACTCAATTTTTTTTTGTGTTTTACAAATTTGGTGGGTTGATCTAAGAATGTGAAGTTTTCAGAAGAAAAAAAAAAGAATGAAAGAAGTAGAAAGATTTGAGGTTCTTATAGCTATGTTCTAGGGTTTAATTTAATTTATTAGGTTGATTTATATTCTCTCTGTCTCCTAAGTTGTTTGGTATAGAATTTTTATTCTCTGTTTTCATATTTATACTTGAGGATTTATAATCTATATTTGTATTTTATTATTTTGGTCCCCACATTCTCTGGTTTCATATTTATACTTGATGATTTATAATCTCTTTATCTCTCTGGTAGTTGTATTTTATTCTTTTGGTCCCCACATTCATTATTATTTTTATTAATTTATTGTTATAGGATAATGGAAGCTGTGATGTTTGATGTCTATGTGGGTGGTGAAATCGTGTGGGGACTCCCAAAACTTAAATATTTTGGAGGATGGAGAATGGCTATCCCGCATAATGATAGAGATAAATTATGTTATCTAGATCTACTAGATATGTATTCAAAAGCTAATGGTAAAGCAGCTTCAGTTACTGTGTATAGTTGCAAGCCTGGGGTGATTTCAGATAAGATTCTAATCAAAACAGATTTAGATTTGCTAAGATTGGTGAGAGAATATGATGGGCAATTGGTCATTCCATTATATTTTGAGGATAATCCAGCACCATTGATTGTAGATGATCATGGTCATACTTCTGTTTTGAGAGATATTGGGCTTTTGGAATATGTTGGAGGGGATGTGGAAATTGAGCCGAATGAAAAATTATGTGAGGAAAACGAATGTGAAAATTTGGATGAGGAATTTGATAAGGAAGAAATCAATGAAGATATACATAGAAGTGATGAGAGAATGAATGATGATATACTTGGTATGGATGAGGATGGATCAAATATGGTTGATTTAAGTAATCACATGGATGAGGATATGCTTGGAACAAGTACAGAAATAAATATGACTGGTTTTGGTGAGCAGATAGATGAAGATATGACTGGTATTGGTGAGCAGATAGATGAAAATATGACTGGGAGTGGTGAGCAATTTGGGATGGGTGAGGCCGGAGTAAATAACGCTGATATTGGTGAGCAAATGGATGTTGGAGTAGATGGGGTCGAAACTAGTTGTACTGATAGTGATGATTCCAACTACATACCTGATGAGGATAACTCAAATTCAGAAGAAGAATCTGAAAATCCTTCTTGGATGTTTGAGGATTTAGAAGGTCCAGATGATGATGATATATTTGTTGATAAAGCTGAGGATCATGGAAGAAATATTTATAAAATGGCACAAAGATTCATGAGGGAGAAAAAAAAACAAAGAGCAGAAGAAAGAATAAATGAAAAAGCAGCCAAATTAAGAGAGGATGAAGCTTGGTGTAGTGATGTTGAGTTAGATGATGGGGTTAAGTTACATGAGATTGATGAATGGGATGAGTCAACTGACATGGAGAATTTTGAGTTGTCAGTCGGGTTGAAATTCCCAAATAGAGAAAGATTTAGAGAAGTTCTGAAAGATTGGGCAGTGAGAAAGGGATTTGATTTAAAATATCCTAAATGTGAGAAAACTGTGATTACAGCCAAATGTAAGGGTGGATGTGATTGGGTTTTGAGAGCATCTACAGTACAGAAGAGCAACACTTTTCAGATAAAAAGCATGAAAGGGAGTCATACATGTGCTTACCGAACAGAGAATACACAGGCTGATTATAAGTATCTTGGAAGAAGAGTATTAGATGCAATAAGAGATAATCCCAATGAGAGCTTGGAAGGATTAAAAAATAAAATTAAGAGGGATTGTGGTGTGGAGTGTAGCATTTATAAAGTTTTCAGAGCAAAAAAGTATGCATTGTCTTTGCTAAGTGTGGATGTAGGGTTACAATATTCAAAATTGTATGATTATTGTCTGACTATTGAACATCACAATCCAGGGAGCTCTTTAGTTGTGAAGGTGAATGAAGAAGTGACTCCCCCAAAATTTAAGAGGATGTATGTATGTTTGGCTCCTATGAAAAATGCTTTCTTGAGTGGTTGCAGACCTATTATCGGGTTAGATGGATGTTTTTTGAAAGGATTACATGCAGGACAGTTGCTTTCAGCGGTAGGCAGAGATGGTAATGACAATATGCTTCCCATAGCCATTGCATATGTGGAGGTGGAGAAACAAGAAAGTTGGGAATGGTTTTTGGGATTGTTGTTCAAAGATATTGGGACACCATCTGATAGAGATTGGGCATTCATTTCAGATAGACAAAAAGGTTTAATTGAGGCTGTGAATGAGTTGGCCCCAAATTCTGAGCATAGATTCTGTGTAAAACACATGTACAACAACTTCAAGACAAAATTTGGAAGTTTGGAGTTGAAAAGATTATTCTGGAAGGCTGCCTCAACCTATTCTGCAAGTCAACATCATAGAATAATGAAAGAGATTAAAAGGTTGTCTCCAAAGAAAGGGGATGAACAAACTGCATATGAGTGGTTGTCTGATATCCCTTCTCAACATTGGGCAAGATGTTTCTTTCCAACAAATACAAAGTGTGATGTAATCGTGAATAATCTATCTGAGTCTTTTAACTCATACATACTGCCTTCAAGAGATCTACCTATAATAGATATGTTTGAGTGGATAAGGAAGAGGTGCATGACCAGACTTCAAGTCAAGAGGCAAGGGATGGAGAAAACAAGTTTGAAGGAAAGTTTTACAATTGTAAGAAGGTGCACAAAAGAATGAGCTTTTTATATAGGTAAGGAAGGGTACATATGTCATTTTACACCCTAAAAAGTGAAAAAAAACACAAAAAATCGCAAGAAAGGCGCGTGTACAACACTTTCGTTAACATTAACAGAGTTGGGGATTTCGGGCTACATTTAGAAAAGCACAAGGGAGTTTCGCGCATTTTCTAAACCACGAGGGGATTTTATGCAGAATTTTGAAAACACAAGGGGGTTTCGCGCAATTAACCCCAGTATATATTATAATAATTATAATATATTGAGTTTATAATAGAGCCATCGAAGGAATCTAATTTGACTCTATTAAATTAAGTTCCATTAAATTAATTTTGAATTAATCAATTATTGACTAATCAAAACAACATATTAATCTCATTCAACTCCACTATAAGATTGCATTCTTTATTAAATTTAAATTATTGAATCAATAAATTAATTAATCATATCCTTTGAATGATCAATCCAACATATTGCCCCTTCGATCATTACAAATTTGGAATAGGCTACCATGACCAATATGTCTTGTTCTAATATTCATCAATCTCAAACCTCAACTTATAACATATAATCATCTTACACTTAAGATACACTTAAAATATGAGATTCAAAAAATGAGTGAGTTCATTAAATCAAATTATTCATACAAATTAGTTGAAATGTTTTGTATGTTTTTTTAGTTTTTTTTTTTTTTTCATAATTAAGGGTTTGATTGTAATTTTTACGAATATTATTGGGGACCTTTTGATAATTTGACCTTATCTCAAAATTAGAATTTATCAAATACAGTAAAATACATCAAAATTAAAAATCATAAATCGAAGTAGAACCAAAGATGAAAATATCAGTTTCGGTGGATATATCAGTATCTTGATTTTATGGAAATATCGGTGGATATATCGATTTCGGTGGAAATATCGGACATTTTTGAAAAAATATGAAAATTTTGTATAAAAATTGGAACATATGTGTAGTAATATACAAAATATTATAACTAACGTTAATACATATATTGAACTTAAAATTACAAATAAAATTATATATTTACAATAAATATAGAGATATACTAATATTATATACATCATAATCATTTTATTAAATTTCAAAAAAATTAACTAAACTTAATTAAATTATGAGAGGAACCTAAATGCTAGTGTACTAATTTATTTTAAACAATTTAACTAAATTTATATAAAGTAATTGTTTGCTCCACTCATAGACAAAAATATAGATATATAAAGAGAGATAAATAAGTCAATTTTAATAGATATCATTCAAATACACCATAAAAAGATTCATAATAAAAAGGAAAAAAAATCACTCAAACTAAATTCATAATGAAAAAGAAAAAAAAAAAAAAAAGAAATCAGGGTCATTTTAGGAAGGAAAAAAAGTAAAAAAAAAAAAAGAAAAAGAAAAAAACAAATATCAGGCGAGTGCAACTGCAATCTAACCGACATTATTCAATATATCACAAATATATCGCGATATTTTGACCGAAATCGATATATCCAAGATATATCGCGATATTTTGACCAAAATAAAATTGCACCTTGATATTATTTTGGCGCCTTAATTTCGGTGATATTTCATTGAAATATCGCGATATTTTCCTCCATGAGTAGAACTGACTCAAAAAATATTAAATCATATTCAGTTTATATGTTTAAATAAATACGTAGTTATTTCCTTTTTCTTTTCTTTTTTTTTTTTCTTTACAAGGGAGATGCAATCACTACAAAAAGAAATGTGTCTAGGTATTTCTCAATCCCACATAATTATCAATAAACTATTAAAAAAAAAAAAAGATAAATCATATTACAATTTAGACTATTGAATATTTGGCACACATGCCAGCTATTTTCACTCGAACTCCAAGCTAGCTTGAAATCTAATAAAATAAAAACATATCATATGGGTATCTGCAAAGATTGGGTAGTTTTTCATCATTACCAAATTCCAAAAATGTAGCACCATTTTGGTACCTGGCGTGCTTTGCTTCTTTTACATACCACTCCAACTGCGTCCCCACTCTTCCTCATCACTACACTACTAATTCTATCATCTCATTGCATCACCCTTTTTAAACCTATATACACTCAATAATCACCTCTGCCTCTTACTCTATTATTTCTTCTTTATTTAAATATATTGGTATATATATACACTTTAATTTATTGATGATTTGGTGAAACCTCCAAACTTGTTTTATCTATTTTTTTTTGTCAATTGAGTCCTTCAAAGTTTAGTGGTATGAGTTAAAGAAATGACATAATTACATTTTAGTTTTTGGATATTTGATTAAAGATGTAACATTAGTTTTTTGCATTTCCTCATAATTTTTTATTTCCTTCCTAACGAAACTTTCAACGTACTCACCTCATCCAGCAACTGAGCCTTGCTTCAACAAACCACCAAATCGCAACATCCCCAATCGCGTAGGCGTCAAACCATTCTCCCTCACAATCTCATCCTAAACACGCCATTTATCTTTCAACCTGAGAAATCCATAATCAACTTGATTCAGATAGCAAAATCAATCAATCACAATACTAGGGTGACGTGATCTAAATGAGTATCCTTAACGAGCATTTTATCGAATAGATAGCGGACAACAAAGTATTGCTTCATCTTGACAACAAAATTTAACTATTTACCGAAATCAACAACAGAAGGGCGCGGTTTTGTTCTCACCATTTCATGAAACAAAGCAACAGCATCATCCGGCTCACGAACATTGCAAAATCGAAACTAGGTTTGTGGAATTAGAAAGAATTCCTCTGCAAATTGTTGCATTGTTTTTTAACCTCATCTTCTTCAATAATCGGCTTCACTCTCTGAAAGACAATGGAAGGGTGTAAAACAGTGGTTCGACCTACAGAAGAATCAGCTCCTGATTTGGGAGAAAATGCAAAATACTCATTTTTCTTGTAGCGAAATTAGCTAGTGTTCAACAGAATTTGTGTTGTGATAATCGTAACAACCATTAATTCACTATTGGCCTAGTGACCATCTCCACCTATGCACACACCTTTTTAATGTTAATTTTACACTATTTTAATGTGAAAATTGTCACTAGGCGTTGACATGTGTAAATTTGGCGTAGAAGTAGCGGTTGAGAAGAGTAAGAGCAAAAATTGACAGCATTCTTGAAGAAGAGAATTCACAATATCAAATTGTTTTGGTGCACCGTTGGAGCCATATTATAATTAACATATTTAGAGAGATTTATGAATTCCAATAGTCATACAAATTGAATAATGATATGATCTTCATTATGTATTATACATAACAACACTCATGTTCTTATGACCGAATAGTGACTTGATCAGTGTCGTTATATATTATATATAATAGTGATGATGTTTTAACAACATGAGTGTCTACATATTGAATAAAACTACATTGATGTCGTTTTGATGAGAAGAGTAGGTTATTTATGTTAAACAAGACATTTAAATTATTCTTATATCAAATAAGGTCCTTATTTTATCTTTTTCAAATAAAGACCTTCAAATCTAGTATTATTTCTGGAAAACCCCATTTTAAAGGAAGAGGAATACTTTCTCTAAACAAAGAATTTTTAATGAAGGTTTGAGTTAACTATGCCTTTTAAACCAATCTCCCTTTGTTCTTGATCACCCATTACCCTTAATCATCTGTTTTATTTCGTCGAAAGTAGGTAACACTATGTTATTACTGTTGCAAATTGGTTTAGAAAAATTGGTGTTGATCATTCTTTGACCAATTTTTATATGATGTTTCGTTTGTTAAAAACGAAAATAAGTTGTAGATTTGAAATACATGTTTCAAGTAGATAAATTTAGAGTATTTATTTTCTCAAATTCAATTTTGGATGAATGAGAAATTAATGTTTAAAGATGACAACTTAAATTGAAAATGTGTGAGTTTGAATTGAATTGATGTAACCTAAATTAAATGGATACATATAATCTGAAACATTGTGAGACACTATTTCATTCTAAAAGATGACTAATTATGAAAATACTTCAATTCAAACCAAAATGTGTCTAATTATGAAAAGACATATTTTCAAATTAAAATGTGTCTCTTATGAAAAGACACTACACTTCTTCAACTTCTATAAATAGACCTCATGTTCAATCATTTTATTCACTTCACTACAACTTGCATTATTAGTATTTTAACAATTATAGTCCTTTAACAATTATAGTCCTCTCAGTCATTTTCGTTTGCTGAAAAACTTTTGAATTGTTGTGCTGCGATCCTTAAGTTAATAAATCATTGTATCTTGGATACGTTAGTTATTATGGGAAAAATGGCCTCTGTACCATTTTTGTAATAAGAAATTGTAAAAATGCCACAAAATATAGATAGACTTGTAAAGATACCACAAATTATAACAAACTTGTGAAAATACCACAATTTTTGACCAAGTCCAACATGAATAGTGTATTGCATGAGTTAAGGGAAAAACATCGCCAACTACCTATCAAATCACACTAATAGAGGTATTAAAAAATGAATTACACAATATGCAATATAATGAAACATTCGTTAAACCCTAAAAATTAAGGGTTTAACGAAAACAACATAATTGTTCGTTAAACCCTTTAAATTGAACAATTATGGTTATTTTCGTTAAACCCTTAATTTCTAGGGTTTAACGAAATTTCATGAAATTTGCCATTTTTTTAATTTGAAATAATTTTCGTTAAATTGAAACATAATTTTCGTTATATTATTAACTAATTTTCGTAATTATCAAATAATGTATTATGAACAGTGAAATTATGAAATAATTTGCAAATATATAAATTTAATTACACAATATGCAATATAATGAAACATTCGTTAAACCCTAAATATTAAGGGTTTAACGAAAAAAAACACAATTGTTCGTTAAACCCTTTATTTAAAGGGTTTAACGAACAATTATGGTTATTTTCGTTAAACCCTTAATTTCTAGGGTTTAACGAAATTTCATTAATTTTGCCATTTTTTTAATTTGAAATAATTTTCGTTAAATTGAAACATAATTTTCGCTATATTATTAACTAATTTTCGTAATTATCAAATAATGTAATATGAACAGTGAAATTATGAAATAATTTGCAAATATATAAATTTAATTACACAATATGCAATATAATGAAACATTCATTAAACCCTAAATATTAAGGGTTTAACGAAAAAAAACATAATTGTTCGTTAAACCCTTTATTTAAAGGGTTTAACGAACAATTATGGTTATTTTCGTTAAACCCTTAATTTCTAGGGTTTAACGAAATTTCATTAATTTTGCCATTTTATTTTTTTTGAAATAATTTTCGTTGAATTGAAACATAATTTTCGTTATATTATTAACTAATTTTCGTAATTATCAAATAATGTATTATGAACAGTGAAATTATGAAATAATTTGCGTTAAATTATTAATGGAGTTTCGTTAAATTATCAAATACAATAATATGATCCTTTCGTTAAACCCTAAAAATTAGGGGTTTAACGAATAAACCTTAATTTTCGTTAAACCCATAATTATTAGGGTTTAACGAAAACTATGGTATGTTTCGCTAAACCTTTGTTTTTATGTGTTGAACGACAATTAATTAAATTTATTTATACTATTAAATAATTTTCGTTACATTATTACAAAATATTCGTTAAATTATCAAATTATTTTCTTTAAAGTATCAAATAGTTTTCGTTAAATTATGACAATATTTTCGTTAAATTATCAATTAATTTTGGTTATATTATTAAAACGAATATTAATTTAATCCCGTTAGTTATATTATTAAATTAATTAAATAATTAGCAAGTACAATAATACTATATTTTCGCTAAACTCTAAACATTAATGGTTGAACGAAAATAAACCACAATTTTTTAAACCGAATGGATAGATTTGATCATATGAATAGTGTTCGAAATACAAAACACATTGATCCTTACTAGAAACCATAACATAATGATCATTTTTACGAACATCACATAGTAGTCATAATACATACATCATACAGGAGTCGTATAATCAAAAAAATCATGAGGTATGGTGTCACCGGCCGTGGAGTTTTTCCAAACAATGTATGCAATCCTCTTCCTGAAGCCCTTGATTCCCTTTAAGGCCTTAAGTGTCTGTCTTGGCCACTCCTGAGTCATCCCACTCTCAACGGCGAGTAACGACCAAGGCCCACATGAAACGTCATCCACCTGCTTGTAGCACAGTTCCACATTCAATAGGGCCAATTTGAACTCATTTAAGCCCTGTTGAACGTGTCTCCCCTGAGCAAATGACTTCTCGTAAAAGCCATAGTACTCCAGCAAGCGTGGCAGAATGCGGCGAAGTGGGAGGGTTTGTCTGACCCGTAGCTTAGATATGACATTATCGTTTGTATACCGATGCCTGAAGCTGTCAGCCAAGCAGATCCTCGATTTCTCGAGGTCTATAGAACATGCACACCAATGGCCGTTAAGGTTCATTACCGTCCATACCTGCTTGTTTGGAAAAAACAATTAGAGCCCCACTACCGATCCGACAAACCAAAATAATCAAGAAAAGTTAGTATTAAATACTTACAACTGTTATGTCCTCCCACCATGGCTTCATAAAATTCCACTTTGGACGTTGCCCTCGCACATAAGGCACTAGTAGCTCCATCTGCTCCGAGGTGAAGTCCTCTCTGACGTCCGACAAGTATTTGCAATCGTCATCCTCGCCTTCATGCTTTGCATTCCAAATTGCTTTACATATTTCCTGAGATATAAGACCATTGTTATCATTGCATATATCACTTTAAAACAAAGTCATATTAAAGTGTGAACAGGTAAATAGTGATAATAATATAAAAGATTTATAGGAACTTACGTGCAGATGTGTATCCGCCAACTGGATCTTCCCCTCGATTTGGCGTTTAACCTGTACGTTGGCTTCTTCTGGACAGCTTTGTAGTATGCCAAGGTATGCATCAATGGCCTGTATTAGATAGGAATGACGGTCAGAATATACAATTAGCCAAATCAACTATTCATAAAAGGAAAAAGACAGTTTATTACCTCGTAATCCATTTCCGATTTCGGATCAATCATAGCCCGAAAGAAACTTTGACTAACACCAACACCTGTGCCGACGTTGCGTCTGTAACGAGTTGAATAAAAAAAAATCATATATGAAGCACTACACTTGGAAAAAATAATGATCAAATTAAAAATTGTAACTGAAGTCTATGAAAGAACATAAATACTTACAATTCAACTTTCTCATCGGCACTAATGCAGTAGGCCTTGAATTCGCCTTCAAGGGATCCAGTTCTTCTAGAAGGCTCATTCGGCAAGAAGGGACTGCGCACAAATGCAGATGCAACTCTGCGTCGTGCTGCAGGACCGACAGGACCGGTATTTGGGACTGACATCGACTCATCTACGTCAGTATAAGGGCCTGTTGGGTCATAGGGAGTGCTCGTGTACTCTGGAAAGGGACTATTAGGGATAGACTGCTGCCACGGTCCCTGGGCCATCCTACCACAATACGTGTTAACTTGCTTCTCGATCATAAAAGGCATGACTTCAGCAATTTGGTTCACCAGATCCTGAGTGACCCGCTGTCGTAGACTAGAGTACTCCTGCTCGAAACGAGACCCCATCCATCCCGTCAATCGAGTGAACAGGTCGTCACTTGTCCTTGAGCTCTATCCGATACCACTAGGAGCTCCATCGAATGCTGGCATCGAGGGTGCCCCACCGTCATTCCCATCTGCAGTGGTATCTTCATGCATACTCGAAGGGCCTGTCTGATCAGTAGGGGCCCGTCTTCGGCCTCTTCGCACCGTACCTGCTCTAGATGGACCGGCAGCTGTAGGATCAGCAGTGGATATGGTAGGTGCCCTACGAGCGGACGAATTTGCCCGACGGCCACGTCGTTGCTGGATGACCTGGACTCCCTCGCGGATATCGTCCTCGATATCCTCCCAGAATTTCATAAGTCTCTCTTCATCTGTGGGCGTAAGAGTCAAATAACACTCGACCTAGAATGAATCATACAAATATTATAATTAACTCATAAACGAATTGTTTGATGGTGTTTAATTGCAATTTGAGGTGTATAAATAAATAAATACAAAATACCTGGCCACGTAGTAAATCTGCAACATCCTCGTTGGATCTCTTCAAACCCCACTTCAGACACCGGGGCATATTTAACGGCGTGCTCAATCTCTTCCCGGCATATGAGGAGGTAATTGGGATTGCCTCAAAAGCCCATATCTGAAGAGGAGATATTTGTCAACTTTTTTAGCAAACAACAATAAAAAATTAAAATAAAATAAATGTAATTTAGTACGTTCATACCAGCAGGGCTGTCGAGAAACCATAAAAATGGTAGTGGTATCTATAGGACCGTTCGGGGATAGTGGTCGGTAACCTATCCATGTACCTCAGGAGGGTGATGAAGCTAATCTTCCCCCATGGATAGCTCTCCCACATATGTGAATGCTCCACCAGCATCCAATAGTACTTGTCAACAACTGTCTTGCCGGCGTCTACCCCGAGCAATATGAGGTGGAGGATCAAGATCTTGGCGATCTTCACCGTATCCTCCACACTATTTTCAAACTCGCCGGAGATGAATCGATCACGGAGCTCGGACACGGTGACCCGACCCGACTTGGCGTGCACCCTCCAATATACTACCCCTTCATGTGGGGTGTCAGCCTCACTCGGGTTGAAAGCCGAGTCACCAAACTTCAGACCAGTCACTAGGGCAAACTCTTGCCTCCTGAACCGACAAATACGCCGGTCCTGCCCTATAGCAAACCACCTCTCGTCGTCAGGTCTCGCGCCCCCATGCACCTCATGTGACATGAAGACGTGTAAAAAAGCTTTGCACGACTCTATTTCCGTCTTCCACATCAGAAAATGTCCGAAACAGGTCCCCCAGAAGTCGCGGAGACATCCTCGGCCGAGTGCTCGAAGTCGTGTCTTGATCTCATCGAGTACCGTCAGACGAACGTACCCATTGATATAGGTGACAGTACGCTGACATGCCTCACGAACGTACTGCAACTATACATTTTACAAACACCAAAATAAGCAAACTATTTAAATAAAAATCATTTCAATTCAAGATACATATAACTTTTAATTAAAAAAGGATGAATAATTAATTCCAAAAAAAATTTATAATTATGCAAGATATAATTAATTAGGCCTTATGAAAATGAATATACGACCTTAATTATGAAACTAAATGCAAGATATACAATTTTCCGAAAATGAATAATCTTCAGAAAGAATAATTAATTAAAAAATTATGAAAAATTAATTAATTATGCATGAATATATTTAATTATTTTGTAGGGTGTAACGAACAATAGGTATTTGTTCGTGAAACCCTTAAAATCAAGGCTTAACGAACAATAGGCTATTGTTTGTTAAACACTATAATTATAGGGTTTAACGAACAATAGGCTATTGTTCGTTAAGCCTTGATTTTTAGGATTTCACGAACAAATACCTATTGTTCGTTAAACCCTATAATTATAGTGTTTAACGAAAAATTACAAATTGTTAGATAAGTTTTATTTACATATTGTTCGTTAAGGGTTTAATTACGTAGGATAGTTCGTTAAGCATAGGCCTTTCACTAACAATTTACATATTGTTCGTTAAACCCTATAATTATAGGGTTTAACGAACAATATGTCAATTGTTTGTTAAGCTTAAATGTCTCATGAATTGCTACCTATTGTTCGTTAAACCTTAAAATGATAGGGTTTAACGAACAATCTTACAATTTAATCCATATTATTTCAACCCCTAATCTAACTAAATTAAATAACTTCAATCCTCATTCACAAACATATATATCTTAATTAATTTCAACACCTAATATAACTAAATTAAATACATTCAATCCTCATTAACAAACATATATATCTTAATAGGGCCATTATCGTTCCAATATTATCCTATTAATAAATCATAAACCTCATATATATCCTATTAATGAACAATAATATATCACAAACCATATAACAACATATATAGAAAATATATATATCATAAATTCAACAAACAAACAACAATCATATAATAAACCAACATGTATTTGAACATAAATTCTATATTACAACATCAATAATAATAAATTCTAACCTCTTCCATATACTCTTCGGTCATTTCACGAACTTTTCCTTCACGAAATTTTTGTAACAACAATGGAAGCAAGAGAGGAGAGGATCCGCGAGAGAGGGGTAGGGGAGAAGGAAAAGATTTTTTCAAATTTTCGTTCAACCCCAAGATTCTTTCTTCTTTGTCCTTTATTTGGTTTTGTCCTATGCATATGAAGTACAATAGTATGATAGGTGGTTGTGGGGGTGGGTGGGGGACATTAATTTTCCTTATAAAAGTATGGTCAAATATAAGGAAAATTATATAATGTATGTCCAATTTTCATATGATATCGAATTTATAGTTAACGAAAAATTAGGGTAGGAATTAAATTAAAAATAGGGGTTTCATGTTCGTTAAACCCTAAAAAAGGGTTTAACGAAAACTAAAGCTAGGGACAATATTTTCGTTAAACCCTAATTTTTTTGGGTTTAACGAAAATTAGGGTATAATTTTTAATTTTCGTTAAAGCAATAATAGTAGGGTTTAACGATTAATTGTAATAATTGATAATATAACAAAATTATTTGATATTTAGAAAATTATTTAATAATATAACAAAAATATTTTAAATTACGGAAATAAATTTTGGATTCAACGAAAAATATTTGATAATTTTAATACGAAATTTATTTAATAATGAACAAAATTTTTAAAAGGTATTTCATAAATTCGTTAAACCATTAATGTTAAGAGTTTAACGAAAATATATTATTATTGAGCTTGATAATTATTTAATTAATTAAATAATATAACTAATGGGATCAAATCATTATTCGTGAAACCCTAAAAATTTAGGGTTTAACGAAAATGTACCATAAAATTCGTTAAACCCTACAAATTAAGGGTTTAACGAAAATTATGGTTTTTGTCGTTAAACCCTTAATTTTGAGGGTTTAACGAAGTTTGATAAATAATGTATATATTGTATGTATTAAAGCCTGCGACACTTAAAGATTCTCTGCAACATTTCAGAAAAATTGTATATATTGGGTATTTGGGGAAAAGTTTTGTTGGTATATTTGTACAAGTGGTTTATACTTTTGGTTATTTTGGGGTATTTTTTCATATTTATATTTATATTTATAATATAATACATATAATATATAATACAATATATATATATGTACAATAAAATATTATATATAATGTATTATATATATTATATATTGTGTAATATATACAGTTAACTATTTATATACAATATATAATATCATATAATATTTGATAATATTACATATAGTATGCCTATATATAATATATAATATTATACAAGTCAATATTATGTATTATACATTATATACTATATATTATATATAATATTACAATTTATGGTTTAAACTTTGTATAAAAGTTAACAAAGGTTAACTTTTGTTATATATATATATATATATATATATATATATATATATATATATATATATATATATATTACGTGAATTTACATACTATAATATATCTACTATATATTTTATAATATATATATATATATATAATACAGTATACAATACAATATATAATATATAATCAATTTATATAATATATAATGTAATGTAATATATAATATATTTCTATATATATAAATTTATAATTATTATATAGTACATATATTTAATAGGTTAGTGGCAGTGGCAGTGGCAATGGCAGTGATATTTCAACCATAAATAGGTTAGTGGCAGTGATTAAGTGTAGGTCAGATTCAGTGAGGAGCACCTAAACGAAAATAAAATTCTCACGTTTTATATTGTGATTGGGTGAGTAATTATCTAATTATGTACCCCTCTATTTAAAGACTACATCCTTATGAAATTAACACGCATTCCCTTTTCAATATTTTAGTTCATATTAAGAGGTGTATTATTTCAAAGAAGAAGGTGCACGAATAAGGTGAACTGGTGTAGTATTTTTACGAATAAGGTATGTACTCATTTGGCAGTGAAGTGACAAATTAAAATTTTCGTTTACAGTGTACACTATATGACATGCAATGTGTATTTGTAATTTCTGTTTAAAGGGTATATTATATGTTATGAAACGTGTATTCCTTAATTTTCGCATAAATGTATATTTTCTATGTTATGCAATCTTTGTTCTTTCATTTTCGTTTAAGTATATATATGCCCATAGAAGTATTCCATCCATGTAAATGAATTTTGGACATTTAAATATTTTCCGTTTAGCGTTAAGTATGTATATGCAGTTTTCGTTTAGAATTTTTTATGTATATGCAATTTTCGTTTAGGATTAATTATACAAGATCATGTCGTGTAGGATTATCTTTACAATACTTTTAATCGAATTGTCACAAGGCATTTTTTAATGATTTTTTAAATAACCAAAATGGTCAAATATCTTAACCAATAGGTTGAACGAATATAATTGTGAACGAATTGTCATGCCATTGTAAACCAATTTGTAATGCAATTACTAAATTAATTATTAATGAAACTATTAAACGTATTGTTAACTGAATACTTAGTATAAACCAACATGAAATGATTAGTGGGTACAGTCTTTAATGTCATGGTTTTATTTGTGTAAACTAATTAAATGATTTCACTAGGGTGAACGCATTTCTTATTTGAAATCGAATTTTACATTTCTACACGTTATCTTTTGTTTTAGTTTTTACTCATTTTATTAAGTAGTACACGGATTTCTTATTTATTAAACGAAATGTTTTGTTATTTAACATTACTCTTAGAATATGTACATTAAAATTACGAACGTTAGATTGATTTTACACTGTAGTGTTATTACGTTATTTTTGGTTTCATATGAATATTCATAAAATTTTTGGTTTTCTTACAGTGTCACGAAAAGATGACTTCTATGTCCGTATTGGTTTGGAGGTTATTGGGAAGGGCTAGAGTATAAAAATGGTAGTAAACAGCTGCTTCACCTTCAAACAACGAGATATGAAGATTTACTCCACTCAATTCATGCAGTTATGAGTGCTAATCTGAATTATTCACGATATGTCATCCATGCATTAATCGACACAAATGGCATTGTCAGAAAAATGAAAATAAGAAATGATCATGATGTACAACGATTATTGTACATGGGCAACGAGCTTGTCATCGTTTATGTTTCACATAAACGGATTGTTGTTGTAGTATCCTCATCATCACAACAAAGAAATGCTCTCAGATGAGACTTTCCCACAGGACTTGGCTCGAATGATTATTGTGCAGATACCCACGATTATTTTGCAAATTCAAATGATTATTTTTCAAATTCGTTGGATGTTCCAAACATCCCATTTGGAGTACAAGAATATTTGGGTCCTTATTCGGATTATGGAGTTGATCATCAGGATCTTGGGACATCCTCAGGTACACAGCGGGACCTGTTTCCACCGTCAATTAATCCAGTAGACATCATATCAGTGACTTCCGCTCTCAATATGTTCGACTTGAATAGGTCCCCGACTACGAGTATGGGATATGAAAACGTACAACGTAATGAAATACCATATCGAGATGATGTTGCATTTGTGGCACCTGATAGATGTGATAATCGAAGTGGTAAGAATACTTGAAATAACAACCATCCTTATAGTACTTGCAAATTGGTTTTTTAACTAATGTGCAGTTTGTGTTTACTTTCAGATAATGAGGATCGAGGATCGCCTTCAGCATTTGTGAATGTAGAAAATGATGCCGAATTGGATGACGAGGATGAAACAGCCTTAGATGTAGACCAACAAAGAGCTTTAGAGGAATTTGAGACATATATTAAAAGCCGAAATTGGTTTATTCCTGATATTCCAGCATTCGACGAGCCCGAGGTTGCCTGTGGTCATGACGATTATGCGGCTGCACACGATCTATGTAGAGGATCCCAGTTTGATAGTAAAGATGAACTGAAGAAGACAGTTGGTTTGTACCATTTGGAGAATCAAGTGGAATTCTGTGTCGAAAAATCGGACAAGCATAGGTGGTTTATTAAATGCAAACATTGTAGTTGTGGATTCATGCTGCACGCCGCAGAGAAATATGGTATATGGACAATAACCAGAATTGTTCTCCCACATGATTGCTCGTCCGAAGAGATCCGTTCTGGCCAACGCCGACTCCCATCTCGGTTGATCGGTGAGTACTTCGCCGAAGTAGTACGAAAAGAGAACTCCAGTCTCAAGCCGAGGACCATCATGGAAGAAATGCACGTACGACACGGTTTGAAGCTCAGTTATGATGTTGCATTGCATGCGAAATATCATGCCATGAGGATCGCCTACGGAGACCCCAAACAGTCATTTGCAATGATGCCTTATTATTTATCTCAGTTGGAAGTTGCGAATCCCGGTACAATCACCACGCTTGAGACACATGAATCCGGAAAATTCAAATATGTCTTTTTTGCGTTGGGGGCATCTATTCAAGGATTTCGGCGATATTCGCGACCGATTATAGTGCTGGATGGGTGTCACTTGAAAGGACAATATAAAGGAATCGGCTTTGTCGCAGTAACGCATGATGGAAATGATCAAATCTTCTCTCTAGCAATTGGGATAGGAGATGTGGAAAACGATGACTCATGGACCTGGTTTTTGAAAAAAATTCGCATCGCATTTGGATGCCCAAGCCAATTGCTTTTTATATCCGATCAACATGTCAGCATCGGTAATGCTATTAAAGAGGAGTACCCCGAAGCCACTCATGGCCTTTGTTGTTTTCATCTGCGACAAAATTTGGCAAAACATGGATCTCGCATAGTTGAACTATTCCACAGGGCAGCGTATTCTTATCAATCTCATGTCTTCGAACGGTAATTTAATTCCACACATCTTTTTTCCTTCAATTTGAAATGCTAACCCGTGATGATATTTGCTAGTTGTTAGTATGATTCAATTGTCAACCTTCTTTTTCCAAATTTAACCCCCTCAGGTACATGTCCAAAATCGAAAAGACGGGTATAGCAGGTGTTCTTCAAACATTAGCAAAGGCAGGAACAACCCGATGGTCTCGCGTGAAATGTCCTGTTCGAAGGTTCAATTTCATGACATCAAACGCTGCCGAGACATGGAATGCTCGGCTCCTATGGGCGAGGAAGCTACCTGTTTGTTCATTTCTGGAATGTGCCCGACGGGTTACGGAAAACTGGTTTTACAAAAGGAGAACAGCAGCACTAGAAATAACAAACATACTGACAGCTGCAGTGCATGAAAGAGTAGTTGCGTACACCAAGCTTGCACGAAGAATGCAAGTTGAGCCACTGGCACGGTCTACATACAAAGTTACGGATGTTAGCAAAAATTTTCTCGTAGATCTGGCCCGTCGCGAGTGTTCTTGTGGTATTTTTCAACAAGAGATGCTTCCATGTTCACATGCATGCGCAACTATAAGGTAAACTTGATAATTAAACTATATACCTTATAATTTGGTGTATAATACGTTGTGTGTATAATGCATAACGTGAGTGTTAACCTATATTTATGCTTGCAGCTTTGCAAAAGAAACAATCACATCTTATGTTGCGCTGTATTATACGACAGAATGGTTAAGGGGTATGTGGGAAGGTGACGTAAAACCTGTTCCCGATCCACAAGATTGGGATGTATCGGACAAGACAAAGAAGACTCTCTGTATTCCCCCAGACAAACCAAAGCAAGCCGGTCTACCGAAATCAACGCGTATTCCTTCAACCGGTGAGCAAGGTGGAACCTCACGCAAACCACCTACATGTCGTCGTTGTGGACAAACTGGTCACACAAGGAAATGATGCACCGAAATGTCGCCGTTCGAATATGACACGTTTGAGGACAACATCCTCAATCAAAACACCGTCCGAAATGAGGATCAACCGTTGCGGCGGAAGAAGAAACATTGCTCCGTATGCGGGTCCGCAGAACACACCAGAAGAAAATGTCCGATATATCTTCAAGCGAATTTGGGAAATGATCTATAGATTACCAATGTATGTTTGATGTGTACAACTCATCTTTACGTTAATCCGAATATGATATTTCAAAAATGACACTTTCCATATTATTAGAAAATGCTTAAATTTATTTTAATCCTAAACGAAAATGGCATGGTTTATTTTAATCTTAAACGAAAACAAAAAAAAAAGTCTACTCCCTAAAGTAAAAAAAAATAAGAGCAACCCTAAATTTGTTTACATTGTTTAAACCTGAAAATATGAGTTCAACGAAAAATCAATCTATTTTCGTTAAATTAGGAGTTTAACGAAAATTGGTTGTATTTTCGTTAACCCCTATTGATTAGGGTTTAACGAAAATTAGTTGTACTAATTTAACCTATTTTCGTTAAACCTGAAAAAATGGGTTTAACGAAAAATCCATCTTTTTTTTGTTAAATTTCGTATTTAACCCTAAAACAATTTCGTCTATTTTCATCCATTTTCAAATTTTAACTAAGATCTTTTTAATTAATGGAATTGTAAAAAAAACAAAAAACAAAATTGTCCACACCTAATTTTCGTAAAAACCCTAAACTTTTAGGAGTTTAACGAAAATAGGTTAATTTTCGTTAAACCCTTATTGTATAGGGTTTAACGAAATTTAACCTTTTTTCGTTAAACTCCTAAGGTTTTTTCGAAAATTGGTTTTGTTAAAATAAATTTTTTAAGTTTATGTAGTTTTAGACGAAAATATCGAAAATTATTTCATAATTTAACGAAAATTATTTAATAATTTAATAATTAATTGATAATTACGAAAAATAGTTAATAATATGACGAAAATTATTTGAGAATTTAACGAAAATTATTTCAAATTATAAAAACAATATAATGAAAATTTCGTTAAACCCAAAAAATATAGGGTTTAACGAAAAAAATACCATAATTTTCGTTAAGGGTTTAACGATAATTATGGTATTTTTTTCGTTAAACCCTATATTTTTTGGGTTTAACGAATTTTTAGGTTCAAATTATGACCTGTAAAAAAAAAGATAGAAAATATCCATCGTTTGTTTGTATCTTATTTAATTAATTTCAGATGAATCCACACATAATGATGCATTCTCTCTCTCTCTCTCTGACGGTTAAATATGAAGGGAAACACATCCCATCAAAATACTATTGCAGTGAAGACTTAGTCAAGATTTGTGACATTTTGCCAAATTTGTTATATTTTGTGGTATATATCCAAAACACACTATATTTTGTGGTAAAAAATCAAATCCTTATTTGATTTGTGGTACAGTGTCCGATTTCCCCTAGTTATTATTGCCTTCTCAAATGTCAGATAAATGGCATTAACCCTCTAACTGAATTTATACTTTTAAGTTTGGAGAATTTGCTACTCCCCCTTCCAAATAGAATTCAGATTTTAACTGTATTTTGTCCGAGTCCATGTGTTGTGCACAATAGCCACGTCGGACACCACATCATAAGGTATATAATTTTGAAAACTAAATTAAAAGTTTAGCCTCCATTAAATTTAGATGAATTTAAATTAAAAGAAAAATATGTTAATTTAAATTCACGTAAAACTATGTCGTTTTGAAATAAATTAATTTGTTTCAAAAAAAACTAATTTGTGACTTATAGTGGTATCTAACATGACTATGTCATAGAAAACACAATTATTATTTGAATTGCAATATTGTGTTAAAATATTGATTTTTCAACTAAAATCAAAATGTTAGGATTAAGTTGCAGATTTTGAAAATGTATTCTTTTTTTTATTAAATTAAAAAATTAGAAGTAAATTGCAATTTTTGGAAGATTGTGATTTTTACTTATTTATTTATTTTTGTTTGCAATTAAGCCATTTAACAAGAAAAAAAATAAAACACAAATTCACTTTAAAAAACAGAAAGAGTGAAAAATTAATATTTCAAAAGTTAGTTTTTCATGGTTTCAAAAGTACAAGAACTTAAGCAGACGCAAATAACCGAGCACCCTAGTCCTGAAAAAAAAAAAATTGATTTCGAATGCAACATAAACTATATGGTAAAAACTCAAAATTCAACGAAGCATTTTGATAAAAATCCTCCATAAATCAGCATCCAAGTTTTATTTATAAGAACATTATATACAGGCATTATCATTTGCGGAAAAAGACATGAATATGAATCTATTCACAGCACAACAATAACAACACATATGAGGCTTACAAGATCAATCAAGTGACAACAATGTCATCAACATCGAGCCAGTCATTTGTCTCCTTTGTTTCTTGATCATCCTTGACAGAGTGCTTCACATCGATATCCTTGGACGAGTCTGATGAGCTTTTTCCCAATCGAACCCAATCTCGTGAATCTTTATCCGAGCTGTAATTTGATTTTCTAAGACTTGTGGGGACATCTCCATCATCGTCTTCAAGATCACTAAATGACACATCATCTTCATTCTCAATAGGAATGGTTTTTCCGATATTCCCACCAATTTCTAAAGTTTCTTCTTCTTCCTTTAACCAATCATCTGTATCATCATCTTCTTCGTCTTTCACTCCACCAGTATTCAAAGGAACAGATTTCAAATTGTGATCTTCAACCTGACCAACAATCTTCTCTTCAATCACAGGCTTCTCAACAACTTGGATTTCATTTTTGTCAAGAGTGGGCTGAACTATTTCAGAAGTAATTGGGGCTGTTGATGTCCCAATAGTTAGAATAGATGCCTTGTTCGACTCAGTTTCAGAATGAAGAGGTGATGGCACGGAAAGGGGCTCTTCATGGTGAGAAATAGCATTTTCCTCTGCCTCAAAAGATTTGTTTCCAGACAAATTTTCCAGGTTAGTCTTATTTTGTTTCTTCAATTCATGAGTCAGTAAGGCCCTGGCTTCCATTATCTGCATGGAGGCATTTCTGGAGATGAATAAACTTAAGGGAAAGGATTGCACATATGGTTTACATTATGCATTGAGCCAATAAGTAATACAACATGGTACACAAGAAAAGATGACAAAAAGGTTATCGATCATCCGTTGAATTTCTGAGGCCCTGGATATCAAACTATAGCATGGATGTAGACACAACACTCGTACCAAATTCAGTTCCAGAGAGCTAAAATAACTTCCAAAGAGCTAAAATAACTTCCAAAGAAATCTAAGTTTCCCCCAGAAATCTAATTTAACTTGAAGGACTAAGCACATACAAACAAATGCAACAATGAGAGTACTGAATGGGAAAGGGTGAAAAAGGCATGCATTATAAACATAAAGAAAACAATTTTAAAAATTGAAAAAGCAAGAAAACTTTTATCATTTTAAGATGAATGACACACTTGAATCTGCACACACACATTAATTTAATGAAGTGTGGCACCTTGGAATTACTATAGGAATAATATGAACAAAAAGAAAGAAACTCAAATCTTCACCAGAAAAACATGACTAGCAAAGACTGATTTTATAACAAGTTAACCACAAAGTTCAGCAACAAAGACTCTCGAACTAGTACAAAATGAATGTATAGTGCACTCAAGCTCCATAAGTTCAACAGTGACAAGCAATCAATATCTAATATATGCTTTGAACGAGGACATTTTAGCTAGAAATTGGTATGAACATTTTCTCACTCATTTGAGTCCAATGGCAGCAAATGGTATGAAGAATAGATATGATTCACTCCTTTAAAATTTTAAGCTGTTCTAAACCAATTTTTATATTTTCAAGTGCATCAGCATATAAGATCTCTAATGATAATCAGCAGAAAAATACAGTCAGTTCTGATGAAACTCTGAGCTTGACTTTTTGTGATTTATCATAAGAAGAAATTACACAAACTCCAACTGCTCCTACCCATCCCCACCACATGTTCCTTCTCAGATGCATGTGCAAACTTTTTTTTTAGTTAAGGAACTCAAAAGAAACTATTGAAAAAGGAATAAATACAAAGGGATGAGAAATCCAAAATTTTACAAGCAAAACATACTAGACAACACAACTTCTATCTCTCACAATATGAAAGGTAAGTTACATATGCAAACACACTAGATATCAGACAAAAATTGAGGTGAGAAGTAAAAGAAAACTAAAATAGTGGCAGAGGCAGGACATCCAAGACCAAACAAGTCATTATAAAACTACAAGAATCTCCTTTACAGGAAGCATTACAAACACTATGGATAAAAATACTTATTAGCATGTTAAACATGTGTGTGGTGGTTATGAGGGACGACTAATAAGGATATCGAACTATAACTTTGGTATGATCCACTGATTTATAGATTTCTTTACTGGGCGAATTTCGACCACTTTTACGAGTGTACAATACATTAAGCCAAGTAGAAACAAGGAATAGTTTTCAGCAAAGAAAATAAAAGTTCTGTTTGAGGACATGCTTCCAGCTGTACACCCAACAATCCTAGAAAATCCCATCCGGTTTCAATGATAACTAAAGTTATTTTACATCCATCTCAAGTTATTTTCAGTTCTATCAGATTTCCTTTTCTTCAATTTCAAATTATGCAAAACAAAAGGTAAGAAGGAGAAGAAAGAAAAGAGAAGATGGCGGTAGTTATGAAAAAGAAGAACCTGTGGTGTTGACAGTAGTACAGCATCCTCTTTATCCAGCCTAGGGTGAAGAAGTACAAAATAGATCTTCCAGAAGCTGCTTTCACTCATGTATCCAGGGCAAAGCTCAATCCTTAATGCAGCTAATCTTGGGGCAAGTCGCTCAACTGCTAAGGCATGCTCTTGTTGGGCATCCGACATATCGAAATCTGGCAATTACAAAGAATAACCACTGAAATCTCTGCCACGCAAATTTCACTGACCAAAATATTATAATGGAAAGTGATATAGATTCTAATATGCCAAGGACAGACATTATTACAATACATACTAATGTGGTTGCAGTTTATACAGCAATGAATTAGCTTAAATGAATGAAAACATGATAAATATGCAACTAGAAGATGGCTCTGCATGATATGAGA
The DNA here is from genome assembly GCA_946896805.1 of Scutellaria galericulata. Taxonomy (NCBI): domain Eukaryota; kingdom Viridiplantae; phylum Streptophyta; class Magnoliopsida; order Lamiales; family Lamiaceae; genus Scutellaria; species Scutellaria galericulata. The sequence continues at coordinate 15,455,843 of OX335794.1, forward strand.
TTGCTCTGTCTTACTTACGTTTGGATCAAGTGTAATAAAATGTGAGCTCAATAATTTGAGAGCCAAACTTGAGACTTTCTAGGTTCTAGAAAAGGGATCAAGTGTAATAAAATGTGAGCTCAATGATTTGAGAGCCAAACTTGAGACTTTCAAGGTTCTAGAAAAGGTCTGACTTTCAATAAATTATCATATTTTTAAATATTTATACAGTAATTCATTGTCAACTAACCAATAGATTCGAGAATCTAGTTACAGTAAGATCTACATGCGGCACTTGCTACAAGCTTACCAAGATGATGAGTACATGCATAAGTGCAAATTCTCATAGAAGAGATTGTGGCAACTACTTTCGTACTTCTATTTCATCTCACTTCTATTATTTATATATAAGAAAAAAGTTCAGATACGTCGTTTCAATTTAGGAATTATGGTATATACATTAGAAATATATACATTTCAGAGTTTGAGCTGATCCAGACAAAAACAATTAGCTGAGTTTGAACCTATGGCTATCAGGTACTATTCTACTCGCTTAGATATGTTGATTAGAAGTTCAAAAATGCACAAATATGGTTTTAGACAACTACAGAAGACATTCAGAAAGAGATATATTATTGTTGTCAATGCAAGTAAATCTCACTCAACACAACATTAAATTTTCATACAGTGCCCATTTGTTTTTCTTTAATGAAATGGGCACTGTATGAAAATTTAATGTTGTGTTGAGTGAGATTTACTTCTGAACATTTGTACTGAGATTTCACACGGATTGTCTATGCACAGCTACATTAGAATTCCTGAAGAGGCACTACCACTCAATCACAGACTACCATTGGTTGCCTAAAACAAAGAGCAACCGACAATCTATTTGGTAAAACCAGAAGTGGAAGTAAAACATGGCGCTAAAAGGAAAGGGGGAAAAGTAAGCTTCAACATACCATCATCATCTCCAACATTCTCCGGTAATGGGAAATCCAACCAAGTCTCTGGATGCATAGCAACATCACGTGCGAAAGCCACCACTTCCTCCGTCACACCGACCACTCCTCTCCCCAACGAATCGACTCCGATCTTCTTCTCCGCCTCCTCATTCTCATCATCCGATTCCAGTTGCAGGAAATTCGATGCCAATTTAGTAATTTCAGAAACGTTGATGTTATTCGACAGCCGAGAAATCCCGCTCCTGAACTTCCCCCCAATCTCCGCAAAGTCACCTCGAATCCCGGAAATCGGATCCTGATCGGGTTCTGATACATGCGAGTCGGATCTCTGGTCCGGTTGTGGTGGAGGAGCTAAGAATGAAGCCACGCCCCATAACTGTCGGGTTAGGGTTTTGCTGAGCTCCGATAGGTCTTCTTTGACTCCGCGAGATGGAGATGTCGGCGACGATACTTCGTCGTGTTCGGATTCAGGGTTTTCAGGCAGTTTGGATTCGGGCTTTTTAGCAGGATCGACATCATCTTCGTCGTCATCGAACTTGAGAGAGTTTGCGATGGATCGGGCAAACCATGCCATTTTGATTTGGATGGAAATAAATCGGGTTCGGGTTTTCAAGTCGGGTCGCCGGTGATCTATCTTCCGTGGGAATGGGTGAATATTACAGAGTGGACTCTGCAGAAAAGATTAGTCTGTTATTTTCCCTCAAAAGCACCATGGAAATTACACTAAAGCACCCTTAGGTTTCAGCTATTCACGTTTAACTCCACATTTTCCAAAATTTGGCCATTTATCTCAAGTATGCAATAGTGGAGAGAGAATTTTAATGAATTATTGAATCGTTATTGAAAATGAATGCCAGCTTTGTTTGGTCTTTTATTTTTTTTCACGTTAAGCACAAATCAAACATTCAAGTCCTCATAAAGTAACAACCATGAGTGCATTAAACTGCTACTCATATTTTTAATCATTATTGTTATTCAATATTATTTATTATCTTAATTACTAGCTATTTTGTTCAAATGTCCACTTTTAATATGATATTTACCGATTTGGGATCCTTTTTTCATTGTATGATTATATTATTGGCTAACATATGTTGATTTATATTCTTTACCTACTTAATTAACAGTCTCACTAATAAGTACAGTAATTCAATTAGACTACTTAATTTGCTTCTTCTTTTTTAAAGAACCGAACTCGGAATTTAAATATATATTATTCAATTGGTTTGAATTAAACCACAATATTCTACAAATCAAATAAGTTGACAATTTCATTTGTGGTTAATAAATATATTTACAATAATATAAGTTTGTTTAAAATCCATAATATTAACTTTACATTATGCTGTTTAATATACTATTAAATATATTATGGACGAGAATGTAGTAATCATATATAAAAATAATAACACTTGAAAAGTTAAACCAAGTGTTTACATGAGAATGTAAATTCTTATACTTTGCTTTAATAGCTTTATAATTTCCGAAAATACACTTAAAATTTATTTTATTCAAAATATAAAATTAAATTTGTAGAAAATATTTTCTTAAAACCCATTTTGTATCCGACAATATAACTTGAATTAAGGATATCAACGAGTTCACAAAAACTTGTATTTTATGTTATTAATACATATTACATACTAATTAATAAATATCATTTAATATAAATGATGAGTAAGGAGCTAGTATCTTAAGATTCAAGATAAAAGACCAATTGTAGTAGAATATTACACCTACTCAATTAAAGAGGTGTTTGGTCAAAAGGAATAAATGAAAAAGGAAATAACATTGATAACAATAAGAATGAAAATATTGCGTGATATTACGGTCTTCGTGGATATATCGTAAATATGGTTATTGTGATATCGATATTGGGATAATTTATTTTTATTGTAATTTTAAATGAAATAAATACATAATAATATGTTATAATAAACCTTAAAATTTTATATTAAATTTTTTAAATTTTAATAATATTTTCATCATTTTTAAAAAAAATTTAAGATGTATCGATATATTCATAAAATTTAAAAAAATTATGATATTACTTACAATAACGATATCTTAACCATTCGACAATAGTTATATTAAACTCACGTTTTTTTAACTGCAATCACCAAATGACAACCTCACTCACGTTAATCAAATTTTATACAATTAAAAAGAAAAAAAAAAAACTCATGTTTGTAGCCCCAGCCTGCTTGGTTCTTTATTAAAATACAAGTTGTAAACTTGTAATAAGAAGAATTAGTGGTGCCCAGTTCGGTTAAACCGCCGGTTCCAGTTTCAAACCGGCGGTTCGGAAAACCAGGGGTGGGCTAACCGGAACCGAACCGGGGTATGTTTGGTTCCGGTTCCGGTTCCGGTTTGTAACTGGCGGTTAAACCATCGGTTTCGCTTCGAACCGGCCGGTTAGTGGTGCCCGGTTCAGTTAAACCGCCGGTTCCGGTTCCGAACCGGTTCAGTTAAACCGCCGGTTCCGGTTCCGAACCGGCGGTTCAAAAAACCGGGGGGTCCAACCGGAACCGAACCGGGGTATGGACGGTTCCGGTTCAAACCGGCCGATTTTCCGATTTTCCTTTTTTTTTTTTTCAAACAATGTATTTTATGTTAAAAAATATACAGCTTTGAACTTTGTATAAATATCCAAAATTTACAACTTACAAACAACAAACTTCTAAGTTTGAATTTAAAAAAATTACAACTTACAAACAACAAACTTCTAAATTTGAATTTTAAAAAATTACAACTTACACATTACAAATTGAAAGAGGAAAAAAAAAAAACAAAAGAGCTTGAGTTTCATTCTAAGTTTGAAAGTGAATATCAAACTTAGAATAAAATTGCCTACGTATCCCTAAATTGAATTAGAGAATCAAAACCCACGTAGTTCTTAGTTCTTACTTCTCTTAATTGTAATGAGAAAAGAATGTTGTGTGCTAGATGATGTATCTCAAAGAAAAGAGGACATAATAAGACGTGCATCTAAGACGCATCTTATTATCTCCTCCTTTCTTTGAGAAACACATCTACCACACAGTTCCTTTTCTCATTACAATTAAGAGAAGAAAAAAAAAATGAAAGAGCTTGAGTTTCATTCTAAGTTTGAAAGTGAATATCAAACTTAGAATGAAATTGTCTACGTATCCCTAAATTGAATTAGAGAATCAAAGCTCACGTAGTTCTCTTACCTCAAACTTATCCATTAGTTCCGGTGGAGGAGGATGTGTTGGAATCGTAGCCATACTCGTCGGGGCCATCGTCATCAAAGACAGATAAATCTAGATTTTGTTGACGTTTCTTGGCTCGAAGCCAATCTTCAAGTAGAGTAATGTTTTGAACATTCTCTACGGTCAATCTTGCCCTTTTTGGATTCAACATATGTCGTCCTTTGGAGAAGGCGCACTCGACGGAAACGTTGGAGGCGAGACTTGCAAAAATCTCCTTTGCAATATGACTTAAAATAGGATAATTGTTGATCTTTTTTTACCACCACTTCAAAAGATCCACAGAGTTTTCAAAAGAAATAAATTCAAATGTACAACTTAAATATGTATCTAATTCTTGTGTGGGATTAGACCCTCTAACTCGTTTTTGTATTCGGTTATCATAAAAATCATAAAATGCACTAAGACCACTAACATTATGTGAATTATGTGAAGAACTACTACTACCACCTAAATTATTCCCACAATCATCCCCTAATGCGGTTTTATATTCTTTAAATAAATCATACAAATATGTTTTAGCTCTAGTTGCAACTTCTATATAATTTGGAACATAGTCAGCTGCATCATAATTGAATAACAAAAAATGGGGGAACAAAACACTATAATACATTTGTAATAATCCCATTAGACCATCTTCTCTAATCCTAGGATCTAATAATTTAGCTAGTAAAAATAAATCGGAAAGTTCATGAAAATATTTTAACCATTTTGTTTTAATTGCTATAATAGTGTCACCTATAATAGGACATGCACAATATTCATTCAAAATTAAAGCAATTTTAACACAATGATCTAAGGCTAATGGAGAAGTAGGATAATAAGTGTCGCTTAATTCTCTAGTGCCGGTTTACAACGGTCCGCAAATCTCGACCGTTGATCTCCAACGGTCGAGTGATCCTGACGTGACACGTGTCCAACGGTCATTTTTTTTATAAAAAAAATAGGCGGGCCGGTTCGGCCCGGTTTTGAACCGCTGGTTCTGGCGACAACGGCTCTATTTCGCCGGACTCCGACGACAACGGTTACTTTTCGCCGGAGCTTCGGCGGACACGTGTCGTTACTTCGTTTTTTCAAAAAAAAAAAACCGTGAACCGACGGTTCAACCGCCGATTTAACCGCCGATTCACGATTTCTAAAAACATAAACCGAAATCGAACCGGCAGAAACCGATTTACATTTTCGGTTTGAAACCGGAACCGGGTCAACGATTCAGCGAACCGTTAACCTCCGGTTTTGAACTGACTGGTTCTGGTTTTCACGAACCAGTGGGCACCACTAAGAAGAATGATTGTAATTGACAAACTCAAGGTATGGACCCGCGCATCAATCTCATTCAAACTTTTTGATCAATAAAAATATATATATTCCCATCATCTAATTATATATTTTACTATAAAATGTATATAATATAATACTAAAAAATATTATGTGGTAGAAGTAGAACAAGATTACAAATTTCTTTGTGTCGAGAAAAACAAAAGATCCAGTTAACAACATAAAAAATATTATCTCGTCCCCTACGATATATATGTGTACAGTGTATTATATCCTTGGAAGTAATAAATATTTTATTTTAGATAAGTGATGTTCGATAATAACAAAAGAATTTTAATTAAGCATAAATATTTATAAATAAAAATATAGCATTTATATAGTACTGTCGTGGTGTACGTAAGTTTGCCTATGTATGCCATTTTTCTTCAGTAATGAAGTGTATTGTATTTGTCTAACTTGTAACAATTAAATATTTGTTTTTAAGTTATTTCATTTTAATAATAAGAATATATTCTTATTAACCAAAGTGACAATAATGCCAATGATGAAATGGGCTTTGCAAATCTCTTTGAGTCTTCGTCTTACTTGATTCGTATCCCACGACCCAAGCCCACATGATCCAGATCCAATCGACAATCCACACGAGCCATCACACGACCAACCACACAATCCCAAAAAAGAAAGATGTGAAATCATGTAATGTGGTCTAAAATATCTAAAATGGAATTAGATGATTGTTCAACGACAAGGCCCTTCTTCTAATGCTAATTTGTTGACGTCCAAATTTATTTGAGGACTATTACTAATTAAGAAAAAGAGTTAAGGTTATTGAAGTTAGAAACCCCTCGAATCATAGAAGAATTATAATCTTCTATAATTCTTAAACACAGTTTAAATGTGAAAAAAAAAAAAAAATCAAGTAATGCACAAATAATTGAGTCTATATCTTTATAATATTTAGTTACAAACTCTTTTCTTCCAAGAGGTGTAACAATGAAAAGCAAAATACAAATGGAAAAATGTGACTAGAAGTTTGTTATCACAAATAAACAGTAACTAGATCGATCTTTTATGCAAGTCTACTTATGATAATTGTAGCAAAAAAGCTAATCCATTTTCCCTATTGATGATAGTTGTGAGGAATATTATTCAAATTAGCTTTTGTCATCACTCTTGATACTAAAATTTTCCTCCTCCATTAGTGGTATGCAAATTAAGCCCAACAGTTTGTACTTGCAAATTAAATTTAGAGTGTATTATTCTTTTTACCCAATAATTTATTAGCTCTAACAATTCCAACTATTAACTTTTCAAAATAACAATTTTATCTTTTAATTTTGAAATTTTGAAAATTGGTGATTCTATTCACAACTACCAATATTTCTCTCCACAACCACAATTCATTTAATTTCTCTATTTTATCCTTAAGATTTTTATTTTTTTCACAACTGTCATGTCTCTGCCATCTTCTCATCATCTCAACCGTCTACCTTCTTTTTCTCCAAACCAAAACACCATTCATTCATTTCAGTCTCAATTTTCCCATAAACTACCTTCTTTTTCTCCAAACCAAAACATCATTCTTTTTAGTCTCCATTTTCCCATAAACTACACAATATTTAGATTTAAATGTATAATTTTTTTTATCAATACATTTTTATTTGAAGTAATTATTTTTAGATTTAATTTTTTTCCAAAATATTATATCCCTCTACAACCACGACACTGTATTTTTCTACATTTGGTATTTTGATTAATTTGTATTGTCTCAATATAAAAAAGGTTAAGTATTGTCCTATATTCCTCAATGTGGAAACAATTTTTTTGATTTTTTTTACGAGGTATCTTAAAATGTTAATTATTTTAGTGAAATATTTCGAAATATTAAAAAAAAACATTAAGGAATGAAATGAGTGAGGAGATAATTTTTAATAATTAAAAAAATAGATTTTGGTGGTTATAAAAAAGAAAAGAAAAAACTTCAATGTGAAAACAATTTTCTTGATTTTTTTAAGGAGATATCTTATAATGTTAATTATTTAAGTGAAATATTTCGAGATATTAATAAAACGTTGAGGAATTAAATGAGAGAAGATATAATTTTTAATAATTTTAAAAAGTTAGATTTTGGTGGCTGGAAAAAAAGAAAAAAGAAGTTCAATGTGGAAACAATTTTCCAAATTTTTTTAAGGAGATATCTTATAATATTAATTATTTAAGTTAAATATTTCAAGATATTAAAAAAGTGTTTGAGAAATTAAATAAGTGAAGAGATAAGTTTTAATATTTTTAAAAAATAGATTTGGATGGCTGTAAAAAAGAAAAAAAAAAGAGTTAACTTAAAAGGTCAAAATATAGAATTTATATATATAATGGCTATGGAGAGAAATAATATGGTTGTGAACAGAATTATCTAATGAAAATTTAAGCTAATTTCAGCCGTAAAGCCAAATTGGGCTCAAATTGGGCAATCAAGGCTTAATTTCAGGTTTTTCAGCCCAATTTGTTGATTTCGGGCTGACAATTTTATCCTTAAACTTTTAATCTATTTTTATTTTTATTTTAATTTTTTAATACTTTTACTGTTATTTAGTAAAATCATTGGCTGAATAGCCCGAAATTAGCGATTTGAGCCCAATTTGACATTTCGAGTTGAAATTAGCCTAAATTTTTTAATTTTAAAAAATTAAAGAATAAATTTGTCAGCCCGAAAAGTTAATGACCGGAATTACTAGACGTGATAAACTCGTAAATTTAATATATTCATGTTCCCCGTATGGAAAGATCAATTAAGAAATAAAAAGGCTTATTATACATCATTTTGCATGCATTATTCATTTCATATTCTATTATACTCATGTGCAATATTTTTGTTATAAAATATACACATGTTAGTAGACAGAATGTGATGAAACACAAAATGAAAGTGATGATCTTTTTCAATGCACCTAGTAGAGTTACAAGATGTCAAATTATTTACAATGGATGAACTAGAATAAGAAGATGCTTAACAACTACCATTTCCCAAAGGAACATATACCCTTTTGCAAGATTTTCAAGATTTTATAGGTCGAAAATTACCCGAAAGTCGCTCTAGATGCGTCCAAAGCAAGTTTCCGAGCGAAAACCTAGGCTGCTTTTCCTCTTCACCGCCACTTATCCTCAAAGGCGTACCGGAAGATATATATTCCACAACAATGTCGCCTCTGATTTCTTGCCTCACCATCTCAATCGTTTCTCGACTCACTTTTTGCCCTGTCGTATCCTTCACATAAAATGTCCCAACGGCATTTTCTCCACGAATTCCAATGTCCGCCCTGCTTATCGTTAGCCCGTTTTCTCGAAGAACTCGCGTGACATCCGATAGCAGCCCCGTTCGGTCTCTACTACATATATCTAGTCTCAACCCCTACACAAAATATTAAAGCAATGAAACCACTGATTTAAATGAGTTTGAAAAGTTAACTCTTTTGAGTAAATACATACATGAGAAGCTCTTCTTTCTGTGGCAGCAATCAAACATTTAATAACCCTTCTTTTCCCTGTTTCAGAATCCAAAATGTATCCATCCTTGTGCTTTACATAATACTCCTATGAGAAATCAAGATTTAGACATCAAAGAAAACTCTCAATTGAAATAATCTGAGATTGAAAATGAGTTTATATCATATATATTACTTGGAATGCAGTAGTCCCCTGAGATCCAATGGCAGCATGATGAACTTCATACTGCAGATCTGTCAAAGCACACACCGTGTCGAACAACAACTTCGTCCTATCTCGACTCCTCACCGTAATAATCAAGTATCCGTTTTCCTTGCACTTCTCAATCTTGACATGTGTCCCATTGCATCTCTTCTTCTCTACTCTGTCACATCCCCTGTTCAAATTCAAGTCATCATCACAACCATTACCACCACCACAACTACAACAGCATTCCTCGTAGTCCCCATCCGCCGCCATCAGCTGGTGGAGCCGTCTCTCCATGTGGGTCTGACCGGGGACCGGGCCCGCCACCCTCATGCTACGCCTTTCATCCTTCTGGTGATGGGCATCAACCACATTTTCAAGCTGAGCATGAACTTGGGCCACTTTACTCGGGTCCATTTTCGCCCCACCTTTAGCACTATCTTCAACGTAGAATATGGAGGCGGCCCGGCCTCTGTGGGTCCATGCCACGGCAGATGTCACATGGCAGCCCATCTCAGCAAGCACGGCTGACATCTCGGACATTAGGCCGGGCCTATCCATCCCCGTCATCTCAAGTACCACGTGTTCTTTCGACAAATGCCTCAATGACCTTGCTACTTTACTAGTACTTGGTGTAGTAGCATTCCTACTTACACAAATGGCCTATAAAATCATCGTTCATGATCACCAAATCAAATGATAGTAAAAAAATATACAATTAAAAATCCAATGAAAAAAAAAGACCAACCTCTTGGATGTAATCAATGAGGCTATTGTCAGTGAGTTTGTTGCGATGCTGGTCCGTCACGTGGAAGACTGGAAACCAGACAATCAAAACAAAACAACCCCCACATGAATACAAATAAACAAGTGATGGTGCTGACTTGGATATGAATCAGAGGATAAATTTTCTTGTTTGTGAATCGAATAGTAATCTTGATTTGTTATGAAATGTGTACATAATTGAATAAATTAATGAAACTCACCATCCATCAACCAACCACCATCAGAGGAGATGTAAGATTTGGAAATGACGAGGTCAAGATCAGTAAGAACTTGGACCATCTCAAGTAGCATTCCATGCTTATTAGCACTATCAATCTGTGACAAACAAATGAAACGTGTTTAAGTAATTACATAATGTAAATGTTTCTTTCATGGTTAAGATCATGTCATTTTCTCACTTCCAATCACCTTAAACACTGGTTCACTGTCTCTACATTGGAACTACAAACTTTGTTCCTTATGCAAGAGAAGTTGATTTCACTACTGAAATTGGTCCCCCCATAAAAATACTAGCTGGCTTTTCATATACCTTTGCATACATTAATTCAAGAATTTAAAATTTTTCAGAAAATAAACAACATATTAATGTCGTATATATATAAAGCTTATTTGCACCTCCAAGTAGAATCTAATAGAGAGGATTAGCCTATTCTTTCTATACATGACCGAGTAATTAGATATATAAATACAAAATCACTAATATTATTAAAAAGGAATTAGTAAAAGATGCATGAAGACAAAATTTATGAGGCTCAAGTTGAATCTACCACATATATATTAATTACCTTCACGAGAGTGCAATCTGGATAGGTGTCATTGTCAATACAAACCCTGAAAACCCCAAAAATGTAACATTATTAACTTCAATTATTTTAGCTCAGTTCAAATATACAAAGAACTCATTCGTTAAAGCTACAAACAAACCTAGGAGGATGGATTCTTTCGATAAGTACTTCAACTTCTGGATCGATGTAAGGCCTGTATGTAATATCCATCTTATACACTTCAAACTGCACAAATTAAATTTATTAATTTCAAGAAGAATAACAATCATATGTCCCAAAGCAACGAACTCGTAGGCGTTTGATCAGCACAACGTGGTATAAATAAAGAAATATGACGCGTGGAAAATTCTAAATTGAAATGCAATATATACATACACATGTGTGTAAGTATATATGTATATAGGAAGGTAAGAGAAAACGGTGCATGTAGTCCTTGTTTATCACGTCTGTTATTGAAGAAAGCAAGAGAAACATCTCCTCGTACACTTCTAAAATCATGGATGGAGTTTAGGTTTCGTGAATGTGAAGAAAACCCTCTTGAATTTCCCAATTGAATATTCCGAAAACCAAGATTTGGGTTTATCCGGAAAAAAGATAGAATCCCAGATTTACGAAAGAGTGCTGGCAAAATTCTTTAAACTCAAGAAATCAAAACGGTGGTGACATCAGAATCAGATCGCCAAGAAAACGTAAAAGAATTGGTTGCAAGAAATATAAGATAAAAACCAGGTTGGCAAAAGATAATTAATATGGGAGGGATAAGCATTGTCGAAATATTGACCCGAGATTCCGTACATTAAAGCGAAAAGTATTCAGTGATGGAGAAAAGTAAATAGCCATGAATTTACCTATGGAGAAAACTTAAGCTTCTATCTGGGTGGAAATTTGGAACTAATAACCTACAACTTTTCCGGCTTATAAGTCTCTGCGTACGTGTGTGTGTGTGTTTTTAAGAGAGAGAGAGAGAGAGAGAGAGAAAATCAGTTGTTTATGGGTACTAGTATACGTATATATGAGAGTATACGTGGAATGATTTGGTTTTAAATAGGGAGTTGAATAGTCAACGCACAGCTGGAAGGTGCCACGTAGAGAGCGGTGGGTGACGTGGCTCGTGGATCTGCTAATTACAATTGTGGCGGCTCGAACTTGCGGCAGCTCACACGTCGCTGTTTTTTGAGTAATATAATTAATATTTTAATGGCTCGCAATAATTATGGAATGCAGCTTTTTAGGGACTAATATCCTCCGCACATTGTTCTACTATTTTTATTAATTATTTTACCACTTGTCATATTTAATTATTTCTATTTAACGAAAAACACTGGTCTAAAAAATTTAATTTGCTATTACTATTATTTGGACGCTAATTTATTGATAAAGCTTTTATTATTTTCTTTTTAAAGGAATATATATATATATATATATATATATATATATATTTATATATGAAAAGTATTATGAATTATTTTGAAGTTCATTTCCATATTTCAATCTCATTGAAGACGCAAATTATAATTTCAATCTCATTAAAGACGCTAATTAAAATGTTCCACTAATGGCATATTGATACACTTACTCACCTTATTTTGCACTTCTTTTTAGTCATTATTATTATTATTATTATTATTATTATTATTATTATTATTATTATTATTATTATTAGTTTGTGGTCATTTATTTATATCTTACTTAATTTCATTTTTACATTACTTCCTTTTTCATGTAAAAATAGTCTAACTTTTATTTTGTACAATGATTTAGAAATTTATTTATTGTACCTAGAAATTTCCATTACACTCGTAATTAATGTTATTAATTGAAATATGATATTTCCCTCCATTTCAAAATCCGGTTGTTTTATAAAATAGAACTTGTCTCAATTTATGTGTTGCTTTTATTTATTAAAAAAAAAAAAGTTATTATTTTTCCTTCCAATTTTGTTGTTGTCTCGTTTGTTGTGCTGTCTTGATTTATTTTAAATATAGAGAAAATACCCCTAAATACTCAATTTGATAAAATATATGAATAATTCTACCCACATATATAAACAATTGCCCCCAAATACCCACTAATAAAACATATTATCCCCAAATACCCAATTTTGATTTTACTAATTATTTTATCTTTTTCTTTTACTATTCATTTACTTACTTTGATATCAAATAAATATATTTGATATATCATATACCGTATAATACCATATGAATATATTTTCGGTAAACCCTAAAAACTAAGGGTTTAACGAAAATTAATTAAAAATTATACTTATCCGTTAAACCCCTATTTTTAGGGCTTTAACGAAAAATTATACTTATGGTATGTTTTTCATTAAACCGTTATTTTTTTGGGGTTTAACGAAAATATCCAAAATGAGGTACTAAAATACGAAAATTATACTTATTGTTCGTTAAACCCTTATTTTTAGGGTTTAACGAACATTTCACCATTTAACGAACAATACCTTTGATTAAAAAAAATGAATAATTAATTAAAAAGAATGAATAATTAATTAACGAACAATGTATGAAAGGTATTTTTAGAGAATTTTGATTCATTGTTCGTTAATTAATGAATTTTAGAGAATTAATTGAGAATTTTGATTCATTGTTCGTTAATTAATTAAAAAAATACCTTTCGTTAATCACCATTTAACGAACAATTAATTTAGATACCAATGAATCAACATTTAACGAATATTTATCTCTTAGTGCTAAGTATAATGGTTTCATATTTTGTTCCTTAATTAATTATTCATTTTTTTTAATCAAAGGTATTGTTCGTGAAATGGTGAATTGTTCGTTAAACCCTAAAAATAAGGGTTTAACGAACAATAAGTATAATTTTCATGCTTTAGTACCTCATTTTGGATATTTTCGTTAAACCCCAAAAAGTAAGGGTTTAACGAAAAACATACCATAAGTATACTTTTTCGTTAAAGCCCTAAAAGTAGGGGTTTAACGAATAAGTATAATTTTTAATTAATTTTCGTTAAACCCTTATTTTTTAGGGTTTAACGAAAATATATTCATACGGTATATGATATATCAAATATGTTTATTTGATATCAAAGTAAGTAAATGAATAGTAAAAGAAAAGGAAAAAGATAAAATAATTAGTAAAATTAAAATTGGGTATTTAGGGATAATATGTTTTATTAGTGGGTATTTGGGGGCAATTGTTTATATACGTGGGTAGAATTATTCATATGTTTTATCAAATTGGGTATTTTGGGCAGCGGACTCTTAAATATACATAACTTGAGTTTAATCCCGATCTTGTAATACTTCAAAAAGGATATTGTGGTCATTTACGTATACATATAATTGTAGCTATTAATTGATTCCTTAATATGCAGAAACGATTTTAAACAATAAATTAAAACAAATGAAGTCATATACTAATGAACATTAAAGGGTACATTAGGAAACAAAATTAGTACACATATGTACAAGGAAAGTTGACTGTTATTTTGGGACTGTCAAAAAATAAAAGATGAACGAACTATCTCTGAATTTGAGACAATTTTCTTTTTCCTTTTTTTTATCATTCATCTTTTGTTTTTAAAAAATCATTAATTACTGTTTCACTAATTTTCGTTTTCATTTACCTTTTACATTATATTTTTTGTTCCTTTTAATTTATTTTCCTCTTATACTAAAAAAAAAAAAAAGGTTATTACAACTTAGTTGTTCAAATTGGCAATGATTGGATACATTGATTTGTTGTTATTAGAGCATCCACAAAAATTTGCACTATTTTAGTTTAAAATCTGCACTAAAATAGTATAGAAATTGATTTGTCCCTAACCAAATCACCTTCTTCTCCGATGAAGTAACCTGCAAAAACGTAAAATACCGGGGGGTTTTTCCCGGTGAAGGGACTCCGACGCTCAAGTCAGTAAATTGAATGTTGCAAGTATGTTTGAATATAAAGAGTGCTTAAGAAAATAAAGAAAAGAATATCACGAATATATATACTTCCTGGAATTAGTAGTTGATGACATCCGAAAAAGATGGGAAAGTGGGAAGATGGAAAGTGGCTTAGTGGTCCACATAATGGGCGGTTACATGCATTCAAATCAGTTCGCTTCAATCAACCGAAATCAGCTCGCTATCTCAGTTCAGAATCAAATAATCTCGCACTTCAGTAAGATACTAGCTGCGAACTCTTATCGAGGAGAAAACAGTTCGTCTCAAACCATGTTGCAATATAGTTCGCTTATTGTAACACAATTTCTGTTCGCTTCAATTTACGTTGTTCGCTCTAGCGGTTCAGTCTTGACCTGAGCTATCTAAGAAAATCCGGCTCGCCACAGTTCGACCATATCAGGTACTCCCCCCCTTTGAAGTGCATGTTTACATGCGCTATTCGGCATCACTTATGCCGAACATCAAATGATCCTTCTAGAAGCAAGATGTCTTCTCAATCGTTTCTATTATGTATCCAACGGCACATTTCCCTAAACACCTTTTCACATCCACCGTTAGATCACATCATATCTGATGGCCGAAAATTCAGGACTTTTCAACTTTTCCCCCCCAAAATCAAGGGTCGTCTTCTCCCTATATATATCACCTTCTTTTCTAAAAAAAACCTTCTGCAAAATTACTGTACAATCACACAAGCAAGGATTTTTCTTCTTCCATCTCTAGGACTCCTGAAACAAACCAGGTACCACTTTCCTTCCTTCTTCTTTTCATTTTCAATGGCGTCTTTTGATTCTTCAACCCATTTGAGGGACGAAGGTGAATCAGAAGAATGATTCACTCAATTTCCTCTACGCCCTATCTCTAAACCATCAAACCCTAAATCTTCTTCCTCTGGCCGCCAAAATCCTTCCAATCCTTCAAAAATATCTCGTAAAAGAACCGTAGATACCGTTTTTTCTGCGACTAAAGCCACTCAAACCCATGTTATTCTATTGAGTTCATTCTTGGTAGATGGTTACTCAGCAATCATTCCCAATTCGGAAGACCGACCTCATCAGGCTCCAGATGGTTATCAAACCTGGTTTCTGAATCACATATCTCTGGGTCTAGTCCCTTCTGTTCATCCTTTCTTCCACACCATTAGTTCGTCCTTCGGGATCTGCCCGAACCAACTCCATCCCAACTCGATTAACTATATAGTCTCTTTCTATATTGTGTGTAAATGGATGGGTGTCGAACCAACTGCTGACAGATTTCAATCTTGTTTTATGTTGAAACGAACTAACCCTTATCGATTTTATCTAAGTCCTCGTAGTGGAGATAGGCGAGCTCAATTTTTGTCCCCTGGAGATGAGAAAATCCCCCATTGGGAAAAATTTTATCTTTTTATTCGTGCTCCAGTGGACCGACCTTTTGACTTACCTCCTTAGGTTGATCACCCCCTTCACACAAGCTCTGCTTCCCCGGGAGATTCCCAAATTAGGCTCTTGAACTCCATATTCCGGAAGGGGTGGTTCGACATCGTTCAATTGAGTTCATATGTACCTCTACTTACTTTTTGGGGGTTTTATCCGAACAGCCAGATTCCCTCCCAATTCAATCTAGGTTAAAGAAAGATCTGCAAACATTTCTTTTTTTTTGTATATATATATATACTGTGAAGCAGTACCTTGATTGATCTCTTTTTTCTACAGATAGCACCATGGCCATGTTCTTCAACTTTGCAAGTGAAGTTGCTGAAGAGGAGCGAACCCCTATCATCCCCGCCGAACATGCGGTGGACAAGGAGCGAGCTGAAGACTTCCGAACTGCTGAGGAAAAACGACTCGCTGAGTTGGCCAGATGAACTCCAAAACCCACTGAAGAAATCGTTCAACAAGGAGGGAGCGACCTTCCTGGGAGTTCCGATTTTCCTATCCCTCATGTCAACATCTCTGCGACCTTTCCCCTGGCAAAAACAAGAACCCTATCTCAATAGACCAAACCCGTCGAGCTTACTGAAAGGGCGGATGAGGGGACTCCAGGAGCAGCAGTTCCCTCTTCAAAGAAGAAAAGAGGTCCTTCCAGTTCAAGTAGGGCTCCCAGTAAGAAACGCCATATTACCGAGGAGAGCCAAACTGATATAGGAAACCTTCCAGAAGCCCCTGTGGGGAAAGCTACCGTACAGGAACTAGATGCTGAAGAGAGGGATTTAACCCTGAACATCACTCGAGGTGAGAAACTGGTTAACTATCTGAAGATCTTCGGCAAGACAGCGTTGCGCCGTCGAGCTCAAATTCGGAAGCAGCGCGATCAGCTGAAAGAAGTGGAGGAAGAAAAAACAACTTTGATAGCAGATGTGCACGCTAATGCCGGCAAAGCCGAAACTTTATCTGCCATGTTAGACGAGAGCGAACTTCAGCTGGGGTATACCAGGTCTGAACTGGCGAGGAAGGAAGAACTGTTGCTCGCCAAGGAAAGGGTGGCTGTGGAAAGACAAAAAGCTCTGAAAGCGGCGGAAGCAGACGTGATCTTCTGGAAGGCGGAGTTTGAGCGAGAAAAGAATTCCCAAACTGAATTTGGTGAAGCCAAAAGGAATGAGGGCTTTTACCAATTTGTTCGAAGTCCAGAAATGAGACTTATAGTGGAGGGGTTTCGCGAGAGATTCGTCCATCACTTATGGAACTCCGTCCTCTTTCTCTCCAAAGCCGCCCCCATGGCCGAAGCATATTTCAAAGAAGGGGTTCGCTTGTGTCAAGAGGAATTAAAAGAAACTTCGCCCGACTCCGAAGTCCGTTTCAACCTTCCTGCTTTGGGCCAGAAACTCTTAAAATCCTTCCCCTTCCCTCCAGGCTGGAAAGGGAATCTGAGTGAATGAGTGGATGCTGCATGGTGGTCTGGATATTTGGAGGAAACCATACATGAAGTGATGAACCCAAAATTTCTTCCAAGTACCAGTTCGACATTGCCCCCTCCTGTTTTTTTAACCGCTTCTGATTCAGCTATGGATCTACCAGAAAAAATGTTCGCTCCATCACCATCTCCTTCGGCCCTTGAGCCAACCTCCGAGCCAGCTGCCTCTGTTAATCCATCAGATCCTTCAGTGTAGTTAGCACATATGTAATAAGTATTGAATAATTTTTGGAGACCGTACTCATCTTTGTAAAAAAAATTTAACATAATTCCATGCTCATATTTCAATGTCGCTTCTTTATGTTTACTCATGTTCAGAATGCTCTTCTTTGATTATTGAATTCGTAGCACTTTTTCAAACTCACTTAATCATGAGCTTTTGAGAACTCTTAAGTTCGCTTAATCATAAATTCCAAAGGAACTTCTTCAATTCACTTAATCATAAGTTCCGAGGGAACTATTCAATTCGCTTAATCATAAGTTCTGAGGGAACTCTTCAGTTGGCTTAATCGTAAGTTCCGAGGGAACTCTTCAGTTTGCTTAATCATAAGTTCCAAGGGAACTCTTCAATTCGCTTAATCATAAGTTCCGAGGGAACTCTTCAGTTGGCTTAATCGTAAGTTCCGAGGGAACTCTTCAGTTTGTTTAATCATAAATTCCGAGGGAACTCTTCAATTCGCTTAATCATAAGTTCCGAGGGAACTCTTCAGTTGGCTTAATCGTAAGTTCCGATGGAACTCTTCAGTTTGCTTAATCATAAGTTCCGAGGGAACTCTTCAGTTTGCTTAATCGTAAGTTACGAGGGAACTCTTCGGTTTGCTTAATCATAAGTTCCGAGGGAACTCTTCAGTTTGCTTAATCGTAAGTTTCGAGGGAACTCTTCAGTTTGCTTAATCATAAGTTCCGAGGGAACTCTTCAATTCGCTTAATCATGTAAAATCAACAAAATGAAAAGACACAGGAATTTAACGTGGTTCGGTCAATTCGACCTACATCCACGGAGAGGGCAAATACTTATCATTCCATAATATCAAAAAAAAAAAAATCACATACGGGCAAAATTTTATGTGTAAAACTTCTTCAAATGGGCTACATGCCATGGCCTTGGTAGCACCTTGCCATTCCGATCTGTTAATTCATATGATCTGCCAGGCAAAATGTTCGAAATAGTATAAGGTCCTTCCCAAATAGCATCCAATTTCCCAATCTCTACTAAGGCGTCAGATTGCCTTAATACCATATCTCCAACCTGAAATTCATGCTTTCGGATTTTTTTATTAAAAGCGGCCTGGACCCGTCTCTTGTAGAGCTCATGACGAACTCTAGCTTCATCTCTGATTTCATCCAAAAACATTAGATCGGTTTTAATCAACTCTTCATTCTCCTGGGGTTCGAAATTAGTAATTCTCAAGGCTTCTCCTTGAATTTCCGCAGGAACTACTGTCTCCATCCCAAACGCCAAACTGAAAGGCGTCTCTCCAATAGTCGATCTAGAAGTAGTTCGATACGCCCATAACACGGATGGTAGTTCGTCGACCCAATTGGACTTTTCAAATTCAAGTCGTTTTTTTATTCCGTCCACAAGGATGCGATTGACAACCTCAACTTGACCATTCGCTTGAGGGTGAGCTACAGGAGTAAAAATTTGTAATATCTTCATTTCTTCACACCATCCTGTAATCTTTTTTCCCCGAAATTGAGTTCCGTTGTCCGATACTAAAATCCTTGGTAAACCAAACCGACAACAGATGTTTTTCCATATGAAGTGAATCATATCACTTTCCGTAATTTTAACCAAGGATTCCGCTTCCACCCACTTAGTGAAATAATCAACGGCTACCACCAGGAACTGCTTACTTCCCCTTGTTTTGACAAATGGTCCAACTATATCGATTCCTCATCTAGCAAACGGGCAAGGCGAACATACAGTAAGCATATCTGTGGCTGGCACATGAATTCGCCATCCATGTCTTTGACACGCATCACATTTCCGAACTAACTCTTCAGCATCTTTTTTCATTGTAGGCCAATAAAACCCAGCTCGCCCAACTTTTCGAGATAATGCCCTTGCTCCTGCGTGTTCGGCGCACCCTCCTTCATGTGCTTTTTTCAGAACCTTTATCTCTTCTTCTTGAGATAGACATCTCGCATCTGTTGGTAAAAAAGTTTTTCTATATAAAATTCCTTGAATAACATAATAGAATCGAACCTGTTTCTCCAATCTCTCTAGTTCTTTCGCTGTTCCTTCTTTTTTTCCTTCAAGAAATTTCAATAAAGGAGTTCACCAGTCGGACTCAACCTTGTCAATACTCATCACCTCCTTCTCCTTTCCTACTCCGATAACGGTAATACTCCTTCTCGAACAATCTTATAACGAGCTTCCTATCTTCGCCAGAAAATCTGCTTTCTGATTTTCACTTCGAGGGATTTACTCAATCCGGAGCTTTTCAAATTTTTTCTCCATATCTTTCACCTTTTGAACATAAGAAACCATGCGCTTCTCTTTAACTTCACACTGATTTTGAAGCTGCTGCGTTACCAGCTGCGAATCAGATTTAATGATTACATTATGAGCTCCAACTTGCTCAGCTATTCTCAATCCCTGTAAAAAAAGCTTCGTATTCAGCCTCATTGTTAGATGCTCGAAATTGAAATTTCAAAGCGAACTCCAACTCATCCTTCTGGGGGTTGATCAACAATATTCCAGCTCCCGCCCCTTGACGAGATGATGATCCATCAACATACAGCTCCCATTCTTTCTTTTCTTGTATTCTAGTTGTTTCTTGAATAAAGTCCGCTAGGGCTTGCCCTTTGATGGCTGTACAGGGTTCGTACCTGATATCAAACTGCCCTAACTCCACAGCCCACTTGATCAATCTTCCTGACACTTCAGGTTTTCCCAGAACTACGCTCAAAGGATGATCTGTTCGCACTATTACCTCATACCCCAAGAAGTATGGCCTCAATCTCCTTGCCATAGTAACCAAAGCATAGACTACTTTTTCTACTTCGGTGTACCGAACTTCTGCTCCATGTAAAACTCTACTGACAAAGTATACTGGGAACTGATCTCTTCCTTCTTCTCGAACCAATACCGAACTGACTGATTCCTTTCCGACCGCCAAATATGCTATCAATTTACTTCCCTTAACTGGCTGTTTCAATAAAGGAAGCGATGATAGAAATTTTTTCAAATCTTCAAAGGCACTTTGGCATTCTGCATCCCATCCGAACTGCCCATTTTTCCTCAATATCTTGAAGAAAAATAATCTTTTATCTGCCAACCTGGATATGAACCTGCTCAAGGCCACGATGCGACCAGTCAGCATTTGTACTTCTTTTATTGTTCGAGGAGGTGACATCTCTTGTATAGCTCGTATCTTGTTGGGATTAACTTCTATTCCTCGTTCAGTGACTATATAGCCCAAAAATTTTCCTGCCTTGACACCGAATGAACATTTTGCTGGATTCAAACGTATCCCATGTTTCCGAATAGTCATCATGGTTTCCTTTAGATCTTCGGCGTGTGTGCTTGCTTGTTCGCTCTTTACCAGCATATCATCCACATAAGCTTCCATGTTTCGCCCCAACTGGCTTTTGAATGCTTCATCTACCATTCTCTGATAAGTAGCTCCTGCATTTTTCAATCCAAATGACATTACTGTATAGCAATATGTACCTGAAGAGGTGATGAAGGCGACATTGGGCTTGTCCTCTGGATGCAGTAAGATTTGATGATATCCCTGAGCTGCATCCATCATACTGAGTAGTTCGCATCCAGCAGTGGAATCCACCAACTTATCAATTCGAGGTAAAGGATAATGGTCTTTGGGGCAGGCTTTATTCAAATCCCTAAAGTCAATACACATTCGCCATTTATTTCCGGGCTTCGGCACTAGCACCACGTTAGCCAACCAACGAGGATACTAGATCCTTTTAATATGCCCTATCTCCAGCAGCTTTTTTACCTCTCCTTCAATGACTATGTTTTGTTGATCTCCGAAGTGTCTCAGTTTTTGCTTAATCGGTCGAACATCAGGTTTGATGTTTAACCTATGAACCGCCAATTCTGGATTTATGCCCTTCATGTCCTCCGGCTTCCATGCAAATAGATCCACATTCTCCCTCAACACCTTCACCATCTCTTCTCTAATCTGCCCATGTAACTGACTTCCCAGACGAACTGCATGTCCAGGTTGTTCGGGGATCAATTCGATACTCATCAGTTCTCCTTTTTCAAACTCAGCTGTATTTGGCTCATCTCCTGTCTTTTGACTTTTATCTCGACCTCGATCCATATCATCTCTTTGTTCGCCACTACGTTTCCGACTTTCGGAATGGCGAACTGCAGCAACATAACATCGTCGAGTAATTTGTTGATCTCCATGAGCCACTCCAACTCCAACTGCACACCCTTCTTCATCCTCCACGGGAAACTTCATCATCAGATGTGTAGGAGAAATGACAGTTGCATAAGTGCTTAGTGAGGGACGACCCAAAATTACGTTATACTGTGAGGGGGCATCCACCAGTAAGAAGGTTATGGTCTTATTCTGTCTCCATTCTTCATCTCCCAAAACCATAGGCAGTTGAACTTTCCCATAGACCGTAACTGCTTCACCTGTAAAACCATAAAGTGAGGTTTCCACATATTTTACCTCGACTGTCGACCTCATCTTCTTAAAACAATCCATGAACATGATGTCAACCGAACTTCCAGTATCCACGAACACCCGCTCAACATTGAAACCTCCTATCTCAGTGACAATCACCATCGCATCAAATTGAGGACTTTGAATAGCCACCCGATCTCGAGCTCCGAACTCAATCGCTACATCATCAAAAATTGAGTGAACCGTATTCTGCTGCTGGCGAACAGAATTGAGTCTCGTTTTCCGAGCTCTATTGGAATCTCCATCTGTTGGCCCACCCATGATCATATGAATAGTAGGTCTTTCCTCTCGTTCAGGTCGATTCCAAGGTGGAAGAGGCGGTGGTGGAGGTAACTCTTGTCGTTCTGGCCTTCTCTCTCTTCTAAACTCCTCTCTGTGGTTCTTCTGTTCCTGGTTCGGTTGAGCTCGACGAACAAATCGAGCTAACCTGTTCTCCCTTATTAATCTCTCAAATTCGTCACATAAATGTAGGCATTCATCAGTTCCATGCCCATATTCATTGTGAAACCTGCAAAGTTTTCCATTACCAAAAGTGGGCGGCTTCTTTGGATTGGTACTCCAAGTAGCAGGCCATTTTAATTGGGGCAAATCCCAGATTTCCATCAACACTTGACCTGGAGCCATGGTCAAGGGAGTATACTAATCATATCTCCTCCCTGTTCTACCCTCTCGCAACGGCGGAGGTGCAAATCTTGTTCGAGGATCTACAACTTCTCTCTTTCTCGCAACCTCATGGTCTTGCGATCTGACCATCCGACTGGAACCCTCACCTTTCTTGATCCGAACTGCTTCTTCCAAATTAGTATACTTTGTAGATCGCTGTAACAAATCATCAAAATTCACAGGGGTTTTCTTCACCAAGGATGTATGAAGATCTCTCTCCTTCAAACCTTGGATAAAGGCGCTAACAATCAGGTCGTCTGAAGCATCAGGGGTTTCTAATGTAGCGGTCGTAAATCGTTTAACGTAACTTCTTATCGTCTCATCTCCTTTCTGTTTTATCCCAAACAAGGTCTGATTGGACCGTCTTTGCCTTCTCGAACTAGCGAACTGATGCAAGAAAAGTTCAGATAATTGCCCAAAGTCGTGTATCATTCCATCACGCAATTGACTAAACCAAGTTTGAGCCGCCTTGGTAAGAGTAGTAGCGAATACCCTACATTTGATACCCTCTGAATATCGATGTAAAAAGGCGGTATTCTCAAACCTGCACAAGTGATCCCAGGGATCTGTAGTGCCATCATAGTCAAAGTTAACTGGCCGAAATGAGACTGGCAACTCATCCTCCATAACTTCCTCAGAGAAAGGATTTCCTCTTGACCTTTTCGGAACTTGTCGAACAGTTTTTTGAACTTCTCGCAACTCATTTCTTAAATCATCCATCTTCTCAGATAACTGTACATGTTCTCGCTTCTGGCCACGAGGATGATTGAACTGACTTTTCTGCTCATCCGTTCGAGATTTGTCATCATCCGATTCCTTTCTAATATGAATATCAGTGTTACCTTGCTGTGATTCGACCCTCTGTCTGTTTAAAGCTTTCTGAACAACAGCCTCCATCATATTCTCCAATTGCTCATGTGTCAAAATCACAGTACCAAGAGGGTTTTTTGGTGCAGAATTCTGACCACCTTCCTCGTCATCATGTCTTCTTGATGTTTCTCCCACTTCTAGTCTCCTTCATGATCCTCTGGTGTTTACCATTTTGATTATTCTCAACGTCTTGCTCAAGTTCAGTTTCCCACAGACGGCGCCAATTGATTTGTCCGTAACCAAATCACATTCTTCTCCGATGAAGTAACCTGCAAAAACGTAAAACACCGGGGGGTTTTTCCCAACGAAGGGACTCCGACGCTCAAGTCAGTAAATTGAATGTTGCAAGTATGTTTGAATATAAAGAGTGCTTAAGAAAATAAAGAAAAGAATATCACGAATATATATATACTTCATGGAATTAGTAGTTGATGACATCCGAAAAAGGGGTGGGAAAGTGGGAAGATGGAAAGTGGCTTAATGGTCCACATAATGGGCGGTTACATGCATTCAAATCAGTTCGCTTCACTCAACTGAAATCAGTTCGCTATCTCAGTTCAGAATCAAATAATCTCGCACTTCAGTAAGATACTAGCTGCGAACTCTTATCGAGGAGAAAACAGTTCATCTCAAACCATGTTGCAATATAGTTCGCTTATTGTAACACAATTTCTGTTCGCTTCAATTTACGCTGTTCGCACTAGCAGTTCAGTCTTGACCTGAGCTATCTGAGAAAATCCGGCTCGCCACAGTTCGACCATATCAGAAATAATATTTCATCTCTAGCAGTTTGCACTACATTTTACATACAAAAAAAAATTCTATAATATTCCTAATCATTAATTTATTTAATCATATTTTAAAACTCTTGTTATAATTGATTAACATATTTACAAACGTAAACATTATTTAATATAGTTTTTACTCTTTATATTTTAAATTTAATAAATAAAAAATCATAAGACTAATTAAGTGAAACTTAATGTAAAATTTAAAAAAAAAAAAACTAATATGTTTGATATGTTTAGAAATTTTCCAAATCTTGGAGGATTTGGATCTGATCTCTCCATTATTAGTTTTTATTGTTATTTTCAGTAATTTTATCTTTTATTTTCATATATTTTAATCAATTTTCAATAATTTTATGTTTTATTTTCATGTATTTTAATCAAATTTTAGTAATTTTATCTTTTACTTACATGTAATTTAATTTATTTAGTAATTTGTTGTAATTGTTTATTATTTTTATTGTAGAGTGACACTCATGTGCACAAGGTGCAACAATACTGTTATATTATATGAGTGATACTGTTATATTAATATAACAGTATCACTCATATAATATAACAGTATTACTTCATATAATATAACAGTATCACTCATATAATATAACAGTATTACTTCATATAAAACAGTATCACTCGTATAATATAACAGTATCACTCATATAATATAACAGTATTGTTGTGCACAGATTTGGATCCGTGCACCTTGTGCACAAAAGTTTTTGCCTTTATTGTATTATTATTTTAAATGTTGTGAATGTTATTATCATCTACGTTGTTCAAATAGTTATCACCCGTGTTAATTTAAATTTTTTTTATATTACCTACCATCGAAAAATTAACGTTATCTCAAATTTTTATTATACAAAAACTAGTCAACAAAATTACAAAATTATCATTACAAATTAAATATTTAGTTAAACTAAAAAAAATCAGAAAAAAAAAGGGAAAGTAACGCATAAACAATTTGGTGCCACATGTAGCACCGCACTGTTGATAACTCCACAGTAGCGCCGAGAGAAGCGCCTTGTTGGGGGAATAAAAGTGGCATCCAGCTCCATTCTAGCGAGTTGTTGGGCTTGCTCTTAGTACATATGATCGTAAAAGTAAGATTGTATATTTTTTATTGTGAGTATGATGTTTGAAAAGTGAGTGTTATTACATTTATATTTAGTTATGCTTTTTAAATAATAAATAAAAATAAATATTGATGTATAAATTAGGTATATCAAATCATATTTGAAAAGTGAGTGATATTGAATTTATTATATTTTATAGGGGTAAACTGTGAGTTCGTGAAGATTGATCCCTTATAAAAATATAGGGTTGGATATTTTGAATGTCACTCTTAAATTTCGAATAGTAGTCGAAACATTGTTGAAGCAATTCATGTTAGATTATAGTTGTCGAAGGAGGTAGATTGCTAATCAGATGAATTAGCAATTCATGGAATTGTTGGATTAATTTTTCAACATTCTCCTCATGTTTGTAATTATATCAATTATTGATTAATGTACCCTCAACCATGTTTTAATCACATATTTCATCTCATAAATGTCATATGATATAAATATTTGTTATTATAAAATAGAAATAAGTTGCAATTACGAAGGGAGAAAAAGTTGAATTCAAAGGTATGACCTGTCAATTCAAGAAGTTTCGAAAGAAGCATTCAATGATCCATCGTATTATTAATTCTACAATTTTCATCCCTATCACAACTATCATACAACTTATCTATTCAATTTCCACACTTCAATTTTCATCATTTCAGTTCATCTTATCTATCAATCTTCAAGATTTCAACTGGATTGCCTTCAACTCAACTTCCTCTCTCTCTCTCTCTCTTCTCTCTCTCTACACCCATTGTTGCGTATTCAGCATCTATTCATGAACAGAGTGGATTATATTTTTGAAGATTATATTATGAATTAGTATCACGTCATGGATTTACAAGTGTTGGAGTATGGAAAGAAGAAGAGAAAGTGGGGTATTGTGTTAGGAGCACTGGGGTTCACATGTTACACTGCATACAGGGTTTACACCTTGCCTTGTGTTGTTAACAAAAGACAACGCTTTTCCAAGCTTTTCACAGCATTTGTCTCTCTGGCCGAAACGGTCTCTGATTCAGCTGATGCAATTGGGATTCTTTCCAAAGATTTGAAACAATTTCTCCGATCAGATTCTGATCAAATTCCTCAAAGCTTCAAACAGCTTTCTAAAATCGCTAAATCCCATGAATTTTCCGACTCGTTGGCCACCATTGCTCGGGCTTTAGCAGTTGGAATCCTGCATGGCTACCAACATGAGTCGATAAATGGTGACAGTGGTTTCTCCGACAGGGTTTTCAGTAAGCTGTTTTCCGATGCAGGTTCGGGTTTTGCTTCCGTTGTTGTCGGAAGTTTTGCTAGAAACATGGTCATGGCTTTATTCACAGAATGGCAGCAATCTGATCAATCTGTTCTGAGATTGGTTGAGGTTGCTTGTGATGACAAGTGCAGAGAGATGATCGGAGATTTTATTCGAGTCTTTGTGAGCACAGCTCTGACTGTTTATCTTGACAAAACGATGAACATCAATGCCTTGGATGAATTCTTCCATGGCTTGACCAATCCTAAGCACGAAGCTAGAGTGAGAGACACTTTAGCATCTCTCTGTAATGGTGCAGTGGAAACCTGTATCCAAACATCCTATAATGTCTGGACTGTGAATTCAAAGACGGGTTCTACTTACTCGAAGAAGTTAAGTCCATTGATGTCACAAGGGAAGACAGCAGTGGAGAAGAATCGAGAGCGTGGATTGATGAGAAAGATGTGTTCTACATTAGCAGTGCCAAGCAATAGGAAATTCGTCGTTGATATGACAGGGATTGTCACGTTCGAGACAGTCCGATCTTTTCTGGAATTTGTTCTTGAGAAGCTGTTGGAATGTATGAAGCCAAGTGTGGATGTTGTTCATCAGAAAATGGTCGATAGGGGGTTTGAAACGATCAGATATGCGAGTGGTAAATCCTCTGCAGTTACGACTCTGTGTCTCACTCTGTGTTTGAACATACTTAATAGCCCTTGGATTTTGGCACCTATTGATAGTCGTCCTATGTTCGTCTGAACACGCATTGAAACAGTATCAAGTTCAAGTCCCCATCAGATAAACGCAACTACGTTTATATTCAGATTAGGGCTTTGAATTTCATGTAGAAATCAGAATTTGATCAGATATGGTGATGACATTTTCATCAGTATTGATACAATGTACAGTGTTTCAATAGATTGTAAAAAGTGGTTCAACGTGTACCTGTCGAATAACATTCCAATTGACTGCATTCACTTGAATAATTTGGAAACCAGTATATACACTTTGATGAATGTTTAATTTGAGCATAGCTCTGAACAAATAATAAACATTCCCAGTAATGAAAACCATAAAGACCAAGGTTTTCTTTGGATGAAACAAAATATAGAGATTATGCTTTTCAGTGCAGCATGACAGGCACCTGAAATGGAGGGGATAGCAAGGCTGAGTATTAAAAATAACAATTCTTTTTGTCGTAGCCTTTTCTTATCTCCAAAGAAGTTTAGAACCATCTAAGCAGAGCTAGCATCATTCTCTTTCGCAGCTGCTTCTTGTTCAAGCTTTTTTTTCCAGTACTCATCAAGAGGGGGCCCAAATATGGATTTTCCAGACACTACTCCAATCCTGCAAAATGCAACAAGATCACGCTTCTAACCGAATGAAAGTCTTTCATCAACAAGCAATAAACCTGAGGAAATCTCCCAGTAACAGGATGGTGTGATGACCATCTCTATATAATATTATAACTTGTAAGAAAAACAAGTAATATATTTCTAAAATCAGCAATGAACTCTCGAACATCTCTCCAGATTTTTGCACTATCTTATAATGACATATCCAAACATCTACAAGCTTTAATAAACTAGCTCCTGCTTCATACCCAACACAGACATAGTTACAAATAAAGAAAGAAGCATATGGAAAAAAGACATTCCTCGTGGCATTTGTGTTCGCTTTCTTGCAAAACTCTACTCAGAATATGCAGGGTGTAATGTGAGCTGGAATCCTAGAATTGCTCATTGACAACGATTATAAGCATACAAGAATAGAAAATTTGGGAGAATATCTAATACTTATAGGCAATACAAGCCTTAGCATCATCAAATTTCTGTAGGTTGATCAAAACATTGTAACTGCAATTTAAGGAAATTTTATGCAAACATAACATGATAAACTAGCAAATTGCTATGAAATCAACCAGATAACAAATCAGAAATAGGGTTAATATGTGAAATCTTACATATTTACAAATGATGGACGCAACATAATAATAACTAAAGCAATATTTCAAACACTGATATTAGGCCTTCAACATGATATACCTGCTTCTAGCTTCGGCTACGAAATTTCACAACGGAAACCCTAGATCTCATTTTCCTTTATGTTGTGTCCACCAATGTGCACTAAATTTGTTGGGCTCTATGATCGTGTATTGGAAAATTTTCGAATGAGATTACAATTCAAGGTTGTAAGGGATTGAAGGACTTCACAAAGAACTTGAAATTCGTATTGGCAAATCCATTTGTTATGTTTGAATTGACAAAGATTCAAAATTCATCACAATCATTTCAATTTGAACTAATTCATGTGGCTTTTGAAAGCACCCTAATTTGTGTGAATTTAAAATACATCCTTTTTAAATGTAAATCAAAAAGTGGATATTATCGATGAACACCATAGTTTCAAAACCCAGCAACTCGTGTATGATTCGCATAACATTGGGGCGAGGGAAAGTAACAAACTTAACCTACCTCCATTAGAAAATGGTGTCAACCTCAAACTAGAATGTAGCCAAACAGAAAAGCAATCGAAATATAAAATCAACAACTTCAGCATAACATTGAATTGCAGAGAGAGAGAGAGAGAGACTTACACAACAGCTCCAATGACCAGAGGCAGTGACAGAAATCTTCTTCGACTAAACATTTCTTAGGCTTTAATCGATTTGCAAAACTGAGAACCTTGATTTTGATTTTGATGTTTATACTTTATACTTGCTTCTTCTTCTCAACTGCAGTTATTTCAGAATTTTTCTTTTCTTCCTAAACCGTTTTTGGTGGTGGGCTGAGGTGTTTTGGACCTCATGATAACAAGTTATTGGGCCCTATTGTTGAATTATTCATACTAGAAAATGAAAAAGGCCAAGCTAGATCCCTTTTAATAAATTTACTTTAGGTCCATTTATAGCAAATAGCAAACTCTTTTTCATAAATCTTATAAGAGTTGCACTATTTTCGTGTTTTTAAGCTCAACAAATCAAATCGAAATAACTGAAAGTAGTCTCAAAGTTTTGTATGATGAGTTAAGCCTTTTTATATGATTTATGGAATCAAAGTAATACATTTCTTCAAAATAATTGTTACTTAAGAAAATAAAATTTGTTTCATTTATGTCTTTTATTTATTACTAAAAACTAAGAAGAGGTAATGATATTTTCTAACTTCATCCTATCTTATTTTTTCCATAAGACGTTTATTTAATTTTATACATAAACCATACATATTAAATGTTAGGTAATATAGCTATTTTATAAATATAATTATACCTATTAAATGTTTTCTAAATTCTTGTGAAACAACTTGACATATATATTTTGAAACAGCAAAATTATGGTTATTATCTTATGCAGATATGGGATGCCAAATAAATTAAAATTCTATAAGTGCACGAATATAAAACGTGCAGTCTATAACATAAACTATTAGTAAATTATATTTCCTATATATTCTTATATCATCAATTGTTGTGGTGATATTACAAATATAATTATTTAATAATTTGATCACTAATCTGATTAGAAAAGCAAAGAGAACATACAGGAATTAGGAACCTTCGTTGTTGCTTACGTTTTGTAGTATATTTCTATTTTTATTGACGAACAGATGGACTGGTCGGCAGATAGTTATAGAAAATTATAATTTGTGTGGGAAATAATTATGACGTCAACAACCCTTTTAAATTTGAATGAGTAATTTAAGTTGATAAAGTCTTGTGCAGAAACATCCTAAATATGAAATAAAATAAAACATGAATCCATAAATTGTCCGAAAATTCAAAGCAGGATGACAATGATTCGTTGACAAATTAACAAACACGTCTATGCACAAAGTCCTAATTATATACCATAGAGCACGAAACGACAAACAAAACAGAATTGAAGAAAATATGATACGTGTTTTGACCCATTTCAACTCCACCAATACAATCAATTTAATTTAACAATTAGTATAATTAAGTTACAACACTACCTTAAATAATCCACAAGATTTGGTAGGTGGAAGACTTTTCCCTACGAGGTCTGCTCTTTGTCTCCATTGACCATTCCCAACTATTATTTTCTTTGATCATTATCTAATTTTATATATAATTTCATCACAAAATTTTATATGAAATTTATTTCATTAATCAACGATTCAAACTCATTTTTATAAATTAATTTTTATTTTAAAGATTATGGATTGTAAATTATCCGCTCCACAAAATTATATAAAAAAATCAAGTGTGATCCTGAATTGTGCTTTATTTTCTTTTTCTTTTTGGAGGTATGTGTGTGTATATATATATTGAGGGATTGTGAATCACATTGATGATGTTGACATTGTCACGAGTTGAAAGATATTCACTTATCTTGTAGTTTGGTCTAACTTTTCTTAAAGTTTCAATCATTCATGTGGAAATTGAGATTCTACTTAATCTGATGTGCTTGAATTTTATGCAGGAAGTAATTAAATAATTGTCAATTGCAGACTAAAGTTGCCATTATTCATGCATAGACACTAACATATTCAATGTGCTTGAAGCTAGGAGTTAAATTCTTTTTTAATAAAGTGGTGGTGTATCATTGGGGAGTCGGAAACACAAAAAATGCTTGTCAAATTTGTGGAAATTAGAAGGAGAATCAATTTACATATAACTCATCCGTACAGAAGGAAACAAAACTGATGATCATTTAATTAATTTAAATTTGAATTGTTTTTTTCAGTCATTAAATACGTTTTATTATTGTTAATAATTTTGGGCTTCCCTATTTGAAATTTTAATTTGTTGTTTGGGGTTGAGTTCTTTTATGTTTGTAATGCTGTTTTTTTGGGTTGGTTGGTTGTAATAGGTTGTTTCTTTATAAATACCTTGAACATTCGTTTGTAAATATCTATTGATATAAGTTATATACAGATTGAGGATTTGTCTAATCCCATCTTTGATAAAATTGGTTAAAAGAAATTATACTATAAAGTGGTGGTAGTTAATTAAGATATGTAAGAACTTCATAGATAGAATTACCTCAAAATAATAAATTTAATTTATTTAGTTTGACGCATGTATCAAACTGTGCACATCAAAGTGATCAATTTTGTATAAAAATGTTCAAATGTTTGTAATAGTATTCTTAATTAGTTATTTTATAACACTTATAATTCCAATAACGTTATATGAAGTCCAATTAGTTACATACATTATAATTATTCTATAGACACATATATCCAAATTTTTCTTAAATTGCGGAAAAGCCAATATCTTATTTTGAATGTACATCAAATGATAAAACATGTCAAATATGAGACTAATCATGTATGTACATATATAGACACATACACACGCACCCCTAAAATAAGTACCCTACGTTTTTAATATTTATCTTTTTTTTTTTTTTTTTTTGCTTGTATGGTTTTTCATTCAAATGAATATTTTTTTCATTTTTATCAAAAAACTAGGCAGAGTGAACATTCTCAAGATGCATGTCTGATCAAAAACTAATATATATATATATATATATATATATATATATATATATATATATTAAGGTGAAAAAATTGATGTGGCCGAAAATGCAGGAATGGCAATAGGTGTTGACAAGGCGAAAGGTATTAATACATACATCTATTTATCACAACAAATATTAATGAAACCTCAACTCTCAACTACCCTCATCAAAATCTACCTGTGAATTTATTTGTCTCCTTTTTTTCTCAACTTAATTCACCAACATCTAATTGATGTTTAAGTTTATATATTTAAAGTAATATTTGATGTTATGAATTTATAAGGAGATCAGACTTATTTTTAAAATGAGATCAAACTACTTCAAATTTAATTACCTAACTAATTATTATCTCCATCAATTTATTTACTTAAATAAGATAAGAGATCTTATAAGGTCTAAAAACATGTTATAAAATATAAAAGGTTAAAAGATCTTTCAAATAAATTTAGCCAAACACAAAGTAATATATCTATATTAATAATTTTTTATTTTATTTCATTGGCTCCTGATTTGTCACGTCACCAAAGATGAGGCAAAATTTTATGCTTGTAATCAATGCGATCATGCTATATTTTCACGAACAAAAATGCCCTTAATCATCAATAAGTGGTTTCAGAGAAAGAAAAATAAAATCATCATTAGTATTTCGAATTTTCTATTTTCAGTCCTAGAACTTTGATCATGAAACATCTCTTTTTGATGTATATTTTTTATTTTTAATTAATCTTGATTAATTGATTCATAATACAATAATTAATTTTAATCTTCACATGTTATTTGACGCATCGAAGACTGAAAGAATCAATATCCACGTACCATACATACCAATAATTGAACACTGACCAGAAAGTTGGAGATATTTGAACCACAATATAGTATAAGATTATATTCCGATCTCTTAGGTTGCATTTGGATAAAATGTTTGAAATTCAAGATTTAAAATGATTGGATTTCAATTCAAATTCACAAATATCCAATATATGGATTGGTGTTATGTAGGATTGGGGAAATCCGACTTTGAAATCCTGGGTTTTTGAAATAAAGGTGAATAGTTAAAATTTGTGTTTGTTTAGAGATTTTGTAGGGTAGGATTAGCACTGTAAATGTCAAATTAATGCTGGAAAAAGTGTTATTATGTAATATTATATTATGAGTTGATGTAATTGTAATGATTGGATGATTGTAATAGTAGAAATTTAGGTGTATATTGAAATTTGTGTATTAATAGGTTATAGTATAGGATTAATGATTGTGTTTTTATTTAAATAAAATAGAATTTTGGTAGATTATATAATCCTCTTCTAATATCAAAACAAACGGGGATTTGAATGAATCCAAATCTCAAATCCCGACTAGCAAACACTAATCCAAAGATCACCTTAGGGTGTGTTTGGAGTGGAGTGGAGGTGAATTTTAAAAGTCCAGATTTGGGAATTGAGTGGATTTTGTAAAAAAATGAATTTTGAAAATCTTGTGTTTATTTCAAAATTATATAGGTTAGAATTATAGTTAAAATATCTTTGGAAATTGTAGAAAAAAAAAAATTATTGGGAGTTGTAAAAAAATGGAGTATAGATAAGGATTTACAAATCCTCCAACATCCCATAATAAACAAGGATTGAAATTTTACTCATCCTAAATCTGAATGGACACATCTCAATCCAAACATACCCTTAATGAATCTCTTGGTGTCATGGATTTCAAATCCCTGCACCAAACAACCTTATATTACTTTATAATTTTACAAACTCATATTCAATAATAAAATATGTTATTGAAAAATAACAGCAAGAAATTATACGAAGACTAGACCAATATTACTGCAATGGACCACTTGGAGAAATCCAGAACAAACAGTCAACTCATTGATTTCATTGAACCCCTTATTCTGCATTCAATTTCTCTTGCAACTAAGTTTTCTAGAACAAAAAAAGATAACACCAAAAATTACAAGGAAGAAGCTAGAACCAATCAAAATTAATCAACATAGCACCCGTGTTTTAAATTCTAGATTCACATATGATAATAATTCAAAAACTTAAAAGAAATAAAATACTAGGATGTTTTGATAAAGTCCTTCTAATACAGCTTCCATGTAATAAACATGCCACGAGCTTACAGCTCATGAAATTATGTTTAATCAGAAAAACAAATCAAATATATTTTCTGCTAATAATTATTTATGGCTTATGATTCTGAGTATAAATATAATCAGTATGGGCAACAAGAGTCCTTCTCATCAAGCACTCATCTTCATTAATTCCATTGCAGCTATCTTCCACCTCGGATCCTTCTGCCTTAACCTATTTAAATAAACAAAAAATAAAAAAGTTAAAATCTTAATCCAAGCAGGGTTTTCAAGAACTATACAGAAAAGAGATATTTTGCTAATGACAGACCTCGTTTTTGGCTTCCAGGTCGGCGTGAAGAGTTGGGCCGGTGCGAATAGCAGAGCATAGAGAGAAGAGGAGGAGGGTTGCGATGAAAAAAGTGGTGGCTTTAGACATTTTAATTTAAAGGTCTGTTTGGTTTCGTGGTTGTACTTGAGACTAAGATGGAGAGGAGGTTGAGGAATTGTGTAAACTTATATAGAGATGATAAGGCAGAGGAATTGTAAAATGTGCCCGTGTGAACTCAGGAGAGCAAATGGGAGACTTTTATATTTAATGAATAACTCGGAGAATTTATTAATGTTTTAATTATATTTGAGAATTTATGGAGAGAAAATGATGAAAGAAGAAGAAGTGGTGTGGAATTAAAGGTGGGTTCTGTTCACTTACCTTGTATACGTAACATAATTATTAATTTTAAATTATATAAATGATTGTAGAAAAACCAATAATGATATATCAATTGTGAACATATTTATCTACAATAACTAGGTAAATTTTATTTTTTTATTGACCTCAGACATCTCAAATAATATACAAAAAAAATACTACAATTTTGTATTATTTTAATATAAAAAATGTTATTCATAGTGTGCACTTATTTTTTTGCATTAAAAAAATATTTCATAATTTTTTTATTATTATAACAAAATGAAAAAGAAAAGAAAGTGATTTAATATAGTTAACCTATACTAGATCCAAGTAAATATAACCGTTAAGATAGTTTAGTATCATTCATTTTCGGCACCGCTGGAGAGTAAGATCTAATACCCAAGACTAACACTTGATTGAATCCTTTAAACTATTTCATACCATGATAAATAGATACACATGACAAATTTAGCCATCTAAATTAACATATCATTGTCACATTTTATGCTTTGTGATCTGAGGGGGTTTATTGTATCCACATCTTTTTAACCTAAATCCATGTGCTTAGGTGTCACTCTTAGAGTCTTATAT
Organism: Scutellaria galericulata; assembly: GCA_946896805.1. Taxonomy (NCBI): domain Eukaryota; kingdom Viridiplantae; phylum Streptophyta; class Magnoliopsida; order Lamiales; family Lamiaceae; genus Scutellaria; species Scutellaria galericulata. The sequence continues at coordinate 15,491,552 of OX335794.1, forward strand.
AAAATGACGAGTATATCTCTAACTTAATGGTTGTGCTTTACAAGTGAAAATGCAGTTTGCCCTTATTTATTTATTTTTTTATTTATTTAAATTTAAAATACTTGGTGACTACTTTTTATATTCAATTTTCTTTTGGCAACAAAAAGGTGGAAGGGGTCATCTCAGCGGGAAAAAAAAAAAAAAAGCGTTGACGAGTGAAAAATAAATTCCTTTTCATCATTAAAAAAATGGGCCCAGAAAAGAAATTTTCCTATATTAATGTTTTTCAATTTGATTTTAATTCGAATTAAAGACCCATCACTTGAAGTCGAAGCCCAAAAATTGGGTTAGCATTCACTTTATATATATCAACAGTCACAGAGCACTATAACAACACTTCATGTTCAAAGTTTTCTACTTTTTAGTGGGAGAGCACCTTATTCTCAATCCAATCAAATCTCTTGTATCCCTTTATTTTATTTGGTATCTTCATATCATTACTATATTATAAACTCCACCAATCTCAAAATATCTATGGTTTATACTTATTTTATAAAATTAAGAAAACATTTATGGGTTATAATTATCTGTACAAAATGATCATATATATTACCCGCATTAATTGACATAAGATATGAGCGAAATTGTAAAAGCATCATTATTTTTTCTTGATAATAAAAAATGATAATATAATAAATTGAAATGGATAGAGTAGATATATATACATATGTTCAACTAAATTAAAGTACAATGTACAAAACCCCATGTGTTTTAGTTTATGCATATAACTAGTGGTACCCTCGGTTCGGCAAAAACCGGAATCGGGCCGGTTCGAACCGGCGGTCAACGATTCGGGGAACCGTTGACCCGGTTCCGGTTCCAAACCGGAACCGTAAACCGGTTTCACCGATGCCTCCACCACGAGATATTGAAGTCGATGATCTTATCGATCAATACACTCCCCACTCTCAATGGAGTGAGGAGTACGCCAATTTGGAGGAGGCTCTCGGACCTTCGACCGCCGCCGACTTTGCCGAAGTGGAGGAGGAGCAGGAGCAGCCGGAGACCCGTCCAACTCAAGAGAGTGACACACGTAGCCGAACCACTTCGACACTTCGAAGTGATATTTTCTCCATACATTTTAGAAAGGAGAAAGTATCAAATTCGAATGTGGACTTCACGGTGACGTGCAACTACTGTGGAAAGAGCTACAAATTCAAGGCCGGAGGGGGCTACGGAACGTTCAACAACCACATCATCAAGAAGCATCCAGATAAGATGGGTAATGACCGCTCTCAAACCCATCTTCCTCGACAAAATGCCGGTTCCAGTGGGGGAACCGGAGGTAACGACCCTAACTTCCTTCATAAATTTAGTCAATTAACTCATAGGAAAGGAATAACTGAATTGATTGCTAAAAAACATCTTCATTTTCAATTTCCAACTGACGATGATTATGAAGAATTTACTTGTGAAGTTTTTCAACCCGCTAGTAGAAGAATATCTAGGAATACCGTTACACGTGACATAGAAAAAATTGTAGGTGAATATAAATATGCTTTAATTGGAGAACTAAAAAATTTAACACAACGAGTATCTATTTGTTGTGATGTGTGGAAAGATCCTTACGGAAACCATGATTATTTAGGAGTAACGTGCCATTGGATAGATGATGCATGGAACGTGCAAAAACGATTAATTGCCTATGTCGAATTTGATGAAAAACATAGTTTCGTAGCAATTGCTAGAAAAATAATAAAAATTGTTAATGATTATGATATAGTTACAAAAATATTTTCGATTGGTTATGATAATGCCGCTCCTAACACAACTAGTATACCCACATTAATAGAATTTTTTAGGCCTCCAATAGATGGTAAACTTTTTCATATTCGTTGTGTACCCCATTGTTTGAATTTGTGTGTACAAGATGGTTTAACCGCTTTGCATGATAAAATTAAACCTATTACGGATGCAATTCATGAAATTGCTAAATCAACACAATGGCATAAAAAATGGGCAAGATTTTGTAAAAATAATGGAATGGAAGTTAAGAAATTTATATTGGACGTAAAACATAGATGGAATTCAACTTATTATATGCTTCAAGATTCTTATATTTATAAAGAATTGCTAATTGAATTTTATAAAGAAAACCCACATGAATTGATATATTTGAATAGCAACTCTTGGGATGCATGCATTAATTTAATAGCTCTTTTAAAAAATTTTGAAGAAGCCACTAGAGAATTAAGTGGCACTTATTATCCTACTTCTCCATTAGTCTTAGATAATTGTGTTAAAATTGCTTTAATTTTGAATGAATATTGTGCATGTCCTATTATAGGTGACATTATTATAGCAATTAAAGTAAAATAGTTAAAATATTTTCACGAACTTCCCGATATATTTTTAATAGCTAAATTATTAGATCCTAGGATTAGAGAAGATGGTCTAATGGAATTATTACGCATGTATTATAGTGTTTTGTTCCCCCATTTTTTTATATCCGATTATGATGCAGTTGACTATGTTCCAAATTATGTAGAAGTTGCAGCTAGAGCTAAAAAGTATTTGTATGATTTATTTAAAGAATATAAAACCTCATTAGGGGATGATTGTGGGGATAATTTAGGTGCTCAAAATGTAGATGGTGGTAGTAGTTCTTCACATAATCCATATACTGTTAGTGGTCTTAATGCATTTTATGATTTTTATGATAACCGAACACAAAAACGAGCTAGGGGGTCTAATCCCACACAAGAATTAGATACATATTTAAGTTGTACATTTGAATTTATTTCTTTTGAAAACTCTGTGAATCTTTTGAAGTAGTGGTCAAAGAGATCAACACTTATCTTATTTTAAGTCATATTGCAAAGGAGATTTTTGCAAGTCCCGCCTCCAACGTTTCGGTCGAGTGCGCCTTCTCCAAAGGACGACATATGTTGAATCCAAAAAAGGCAAGATTGACCGTAGAAAATGTTCAAAACATTACTCTGCTTGAAGATTGGCTTCGAGCAAAGAAACGTCAACAACATCTAGATTTATCTGTCTTTGATGATGATGGCCCCGACGAGTATGGCTACGATTCCAACACATCCTCCTCCACCGGAACTAATGGGTAAGTTTGAGGTAAGAGAACTACGTGAGTTTTGATTCCCTAATTCAATTTAGGGATACGTAGGCAATTTCATTCTATCTTTCAAACCTAGGATGAAACTCAAACTCTTTCATTTTTTTTTTTACTTCTCTTACTTGTAATGAGCAAAGAATGTTGTGTAGTAGATGGTGTGTCTCAAAGAAAGGAGGAGATAATAAGATGTGTCTTAGATGCACGTCTTATTATGTCCTCCTTTTTTTGAGACACATCATCTACCACACAACATTTTTTGCTCATTACAATTAAGAGAAGTAAGAAATAAGAACTACGTGGGCTTTGATTCTCCAATTCAATTTAGGGATACGTAGGCAATTTTATTCTAAGTTTGATATTCACTTTCAAACTTAGAATGAAACTCAAGCTCTTTCATTTTTTTCCTCTTTCAATTTGTAATTTGTAAGTTGTAATTTTTTTTATTGTTTGTAAGTTGTAATTTTTTTAAATTCAAACTTAGAAGTTTGTTATTTGTAAGTTGTAATTTTTTTTAATTCAACCACCGATTATTCGTTATTTGTAAGTTGTGATTTTTTTTTAATTCAAACTTAGTGTTTTATACTTTGTAAGTTGTAAATTTTGGATATTTATACAAAGTTGTATATTTTTTAACATATAAATACATTGTTTAAAAAAAAACCGGAAAACCAGCGGTTCGAACCGAAACTGGCGGTTTAACCGCCGGTTACAAACCGGAAACGGAACCAAACATACCCCGATTCGGTTCCAGTTAGACCCCCGCCGGTTCGGAACCGGAACCGGCGGTTTAACCGAACCGGGCACCACTACATATAACTATTTAGAAGGCATGGCATTCTAGAAGGGCCTAGAAGTTAAATTAGTTACACAATTGTTGGATATTGTATAATCATATTTATTTATAGAGGATGATATGATATGATATGGTAATAGAATGTTTAAGTATGAGTATTAATGAGATAGATATATGTAGGGGTGATCATGGTGCGGTTTTAGCGGTTTTTTCCTTTATTTCAAACCACATTGTTATGTGTGGTTTGATTTATAAGTAAATTTAAAACTGCAGTTTTCATACAAAAATTGAATATGCAGTTTTATGCGGTTTGGTTCGGTTTGGTGTGGTTTTTGCGGTTTTTGACTTAATTTTGTTTCATATCAAAAATAACTTTAATGTCCTATGATATTTTAAATGTTTTAAAATTATATTATTATGTTATATATATATATATATAGTTTTATCAAAATTTAAAATAGATACCTTCAAAATTATATTATATGATAAATTAATTAATTAAAAAATTTAGAAGTAAACTACTAATTGAATAATAATTGTTAACTTCATAAAATATGATTTCAAATGCTCATATGAGGCTATTTAATTATGAATTGATTGTTTGGTTTTTAATAATTAGAATCAAACACTTCTAAATCATAAGTATTAAAATGATATAAACCTAAAAGTAAGAATATTTTTTTTAGTTTAATATTAATAAAAGACAAAAAAAAAATTGTGAAATAGTTCATGACCATTGCAGATATTAAAATATAGACACAGAAACAAATTAATATAAGCTTAAAAAAACAAATTAAATATACAATACAATAACAATATAATCCAAAATATAAAATTTATTATTGCAAGTCTATAATATATAGATATATATTTATATACATAATTAAAGGCGGTTTGGTGCGGTCCGATATCAAATATCAATCAAAAACTATAACCAAATCATATATGCGGTGTAATTTTAGATAATTTTTTAAATTGTGGATTTTTTAAAAATTTAGCTAAAACGGTTTGGTGTGGTGTGGCCGGTTGGTGCGGTTTATCGATTTGTATGATCACCCCTAGATATATGCAGTCGCAAATGGATACAGATAGCCGATTAAATTGAAGAAAATGTTGACTTTTGGAGTTGGATACATATTAAAGGAATGTTCAATTGTCAAATGTTAGTCACACACTTATCCTTCAAAATTAAGCAACTTGATAAATTTACCTCATCCTCTTTTCTTTTTTCAATTGAGAATATTCATGTAACAAGTTGAGTTTGACTAATATTTCATGATAACATATTAAGAATATGACAACGAAGACTATACAACATATGTTAGTTTTATATAAATTAAGTATGATAGTTTTTAGCCTATAGATTTCTCTTAGGAAATATATATGTTTTAGTCTTCTTGATATATATTTTACTTTATAAACCCATATCTCTAAAGTCTGCCAATAATTAATTAGAAAAATTGTTGGGATATTTCTATAGTTATTTTGATGAGACAAAACAGTTTGCGTGATAGGACAAAAATAATTTGCTTAGGGTATCAGTACCTAGTTTCCATACTGATTACATGATCTTCAGATTCCTTATCTTTAGATAAAATCATGTAATGGTTTTCCAAGTTAAGGAAAACAAACCCTAGAAAGATATAGGAAGATATCTTCTAGGAGTAGCAAGTTGAAGGGAGCAGCGAGCTGAAGGAAGCAGCATAGAGGACGCAGCAAGCATCGAGTAGCACTCTAGAAGCAGCATGCAGTAAGCAAGCTGAAAGGAGAAATAAGCTGAAGGAAGCAGCATGCAAAAAGCAGCAAGTAAGGAAGAGCTACAACAGCTTGCTGAGACGACAAAATACAACCAACAGATCTTTCATAGAAAGACAAGTGATAGTCTCATCCATGCGGTACAAGGAAGATCATGCAAGTTTAAGGAAGAGCAAACTGACTATCTCTAAAGTAGCTAGTTGTTGCATGAACCTCAGTGGTGGACCCTTACCATAGTGCCAAGTCAGCAAACACGTCAGAAAGGTCCAGAAGCCAATGTCAGACGCATTAAATGCTCATGTCAGGAACAATCAAGTTGCATTTAATGCAGCCACAGAGAAGATCTTTGAAGATTAGAGCTCAAATTCAAAATGGAGAAGTATCTATTTTCAATGGATACTTTTCCTACCTCTATATATAGGAGGTATGAGTGACTGGAACATTTGCTGAATTGAGCCAAGTGGAAAATCAGATATCCTCCAAAGCTTTGCCAAGCTTACATCAAGTTCAGTCACTCAACCTTCAAGAAGCAATCAACCATATCATCAGAGCTTTCATGTTCAAGACCGACTTCGAGTTTGCACCAGTTGAAGAATGTTGTATCTTTTAACCATTGTGTTGTGTGTGCTAAGTTGTTTTAGTTTGGCGTACTTAGTTGATAAGATTGGATCCTTGCTAAGTTTATAGTCTTGTGTAGGTTATTTGCCCTGTGTGGGATTGTGTATTCTATGTGGGTTTTGGCTTAGGAATTTGGGATTCTAGTAGGCATACTTGTGTTGAGAAGAGGATTGTAAAGCTAGGTCTTGTAAATTAATCTGACTTAACAAAATTCCTCCTTGTGAAGGAGTAGAGTGGACGTTGAAGGATTACAGCACCTTCGAACCACTATAAGTCATAAGTGTTTATTGCTTTGATTTATTTGCTGCACCTTATTCATAGCATATTTATCCTGCTGCATATATCATAAGCATTCTATGAAAGGATTCTGCTACAATCATATTTGAAAAGAAAACAGGTTTTGCAAAACAGAAACTCTATCTAAGTTTATTCCGCTGCATTCTGATACCAAGTCAGGAACCTGAATCAGCCTACGGCCAGGTTGCTGAATCAAGACATGTTATTGCATTCTCTGTTGAAGCAAGAACCTGTATTACAGAAAAGTTTTGAAAATCGAAAAATCGATAGAGGTTCATTCACCCCATCTGAATCTCTGACCACTTAAGACCAACAAAAACTCAAATCATCCCTCTTCTTTTCAATGCCTCACGATCAAAAGTGTACTTCGACTTTCATTTTGGTGTCAATATAATGCTATTGATGAAATTCGAATTAAGAAACAGAATTAATGCACGTTTTACTATAGGAGAGATTTATACACTTGATAAGTTACATACTAATTTTTTTATAATTTAATACTTTAATTTGTAGATAGTAATTAAAAGAATATACACACACACATTCGGATCTTTTTTTTGTCAATATTCCATCCATCGAATTGAAGTCATATATATGTCAAACAATTAGGCCAGCTAGTAAGGTCCCCTTGTTCTACTAGGAGAAAAATATACTAGGAGAAAAATAATGTTAAGAAATTAAATATTGAATGACAATGTCAAAACTCTGATAAATGATACATATTAGATTTCTTCTATTTTTTAATAATATATTTTATAGAATTATATATATATATATATATATATATAAAATATTAAAAACCATGTCTATTAATCAATACTAGCTAACTAATTAGATAGTGATCGTGCACACACTTATATCATTATTATTAAACAACATAAGTTTTACTACTTTTTTTAGAACCTCTATTACTAACATTCATAAATATAACGTTAATAATTTTGTAATAAAGTTATTATGTAAATACTACTATTATTATTAATTTGACTTCTGATTATTATTATTATTAATAGAATATTTCATTGTTAACGGAAAGTAGGCAACTGCATGAATTAAGTAAAACATTCAAAGATCCAATCTAGATTCTCTGACTATAAATATCAATATTTAATTATAATTCGTGTAATAATTATTAGAACCAAAGTAAACATGCACCGCGTACTTGTACGTACCTAAAAAGCGTCGGCATATATAAAATGACTCACAAGTTATGTACAACAAACAAATCTATACAAAAAATATGAGAAAATTATTTTTTAAAAAAAAGGATAAAAAAAACGTGAAAAAACCACACAGGAATGGCACACATACAATGAACAGCGATTTATTAATATAGTTGCAAATTTGACTAATTATTACTTATGATTGACTAAAATCCAAAAGACCAAGGAACAGTATAGTTAATTAGGAAGAATTAGACATGTTTAACTACTGAACGCTTTTACATTCATAAGATTATACAAAAAAAAAAAAAAAACAATCAAATCGGGTATTATAAAAATACTTCTATATAAGAAATTAAAAAACAAATAACATTGAGAAATATGACCTATTGCTAATTAAAAAATTAAAATGTAGTCAAAAAGTAATTTAATGTAAAGGATTATATTAAAAAAAATACGAACAAATTTAATGTAGTCAAAAAGTAATTGGATTTGCTTGGAGTCAAAAGCAAAGATCATCTCAGAATCCTTTCGGCTTGTAAGAATCTAAAGTGTAAATTTGAAAAAAAACAAAAAACAAAAAAAAAAAACGCGTTTTTTTTAATTAAAAGAACCAACTTTTGTGATATTATCAGATTTGGTCTGTATGACAAAAAAAAAAAGTCCGCTCTAAGTAATGAAATAATCTAATTCCGTTTATAGAGTAATTGTTGAAAAGTGTGTCTATGTACGGTGAATGTCATATTTACAAAACAATTCTTTACAAAAAGATTCTTTTGAAGGCCAGATCATATATATATATATATATATATATATATATATTCTTAATGCATTTATTGACCAATTCGACATTTTAATTTAATAATACACGTATGAGTGTGATTGAATCCATTTGAGTCATGATAAGCTTTTAATAGCTTGAGTTTGACTTATCTTAAAAGTCTGAGTTCCTACTTAAACTAATAATACAAAAATTTACGTGAGACGGTCTCAACAACGTGTGAATTGTAGGATTTTGATTATGGGTGATTGGGTTGTGGGTTGACCCGTCTCACGCAATGCAATAAAAATTTATGAGACCGCAAAAAATTTGTGAGACGGTCTCACAAGAGACTCACTCAATTAATAAATATATTCAAGATTTGCAAGTTTGCATAACCCTTTCTTCTTTCTTTTTTTTTTTAGAAAAACTTATTTTGAACTTAATAAATATAATCTATAAATTTAAGGGATTTATCGATCAGATAAAATAAGACAATTATCAATGTGGGGTCTAAAGATAAAATTTATCAATTTAAGGTCGGAAAGATTTGAATCAAAATTAAGATTTTTCAAATATAATGTGTGTGGATAACCTTCTCTCAGGTGTTCCCATTCTCATGTAAATGAGCATTATCATTCTCTCTCACAACAACTATCATGGCTCTCAAATAACGTTGATGTGCGATATATTCGATATCAAAATCGATATGAATATTTTGTTATATTCTCAATTTTCTTTTGGCCGGTTTGTCTCTTCTTTAAGAAATATTGTTAATGAACTAAATAATACAAGATGAACAGATATTGGAAAAACAAGGAGATGTACACCACAGTAGAAGAAATCATATAGCTAATAAAATAATAATTTGAAGTTTTACAATTTCATTTTAATTCTTTTTTTTTTAAATTTGACACATTAACATCATTTGACAATCACATCAGCTCGCCTCTAAAAGAGAATGTTAGATCGGAAAATCTTTATTTGATAGTTTCAAATGTTCTTTTTTTCATCTTTCCAATCCTACATTGACAGTACTGTACATATCTTTCAGGTCTGAATCAATAAAATCCCTAAATTAAACTATTCTCCAATTTAAAAAAAAAAAAAACGAATTATATATATTACGATAAAAGAAATTAACACCATCAACTCCAATTAAAAATTGAGACGCTTCAAATTAACATAAATTCTTTTGGTGGGATTATTTGTCTAGCAGTGATTTGTTTGGATCCTAAAAATCCAAATATCCTGAAAACATGCATGTCTGCATTCGGAAATCTGAGTCCAAATAATCTAGAATTTCTGGTGTCTTATTTCAGATTATTTGACTTGGTGATCGCCATGTAATGATAAAGGTCATGACTAGCTACATAATTTTGCAATCAATCTTTATAGAAGAGATTGGAAAAACAAGCCTTAATTTTGGCAGATATTTCCACATTCCCACCAAAATTCTATCTTTTTCTGTGGGAACACACTTAATATTCTCATGAATTATCACCCTCTATTTAATATACTTTTCTCAATTCAACAACATTTTTTAATGTATGATTAAGATGGAGAATTCCATACACTTTACCCGTACCTAGGGCCTTTTATTTTTTTCAGACATTCTAGTAGTTTTTTATACTTGGAATTTTTGGAAACAAGTTACCAAGACGACACGGACGAATTTTTATTTGAATTTTGGGTGGATTTGATGTTAGGTCCAATATTTTATTAGGCAATGGTTGTTGATTTAGCTAAATTCTGGATTTAGGTTAGGTTGATAAGTAAATTATGTTCGAACCTCAAAGTAGGTTTTTGACCCAAGTTGTGTTGTGTAATAACTTGAATTGGCCAGATTCGATTGGATTGGGTTACAATCTCTAACTTGATCACATGCATGATTATTTGATACAAATTCATCCTAAAGTTATTCATGAGGAAAATTTGATTCCAGCTCCAAACTAACTTAATTTTAATGTATGTACAGTCCAAAATCCACTTCAAAAATAAACATGAATATGATCTGATAACAAAATTTACACAGGATTGTCTCTCACTCCCACCCCCTTTGCAACCTTGTCATTTTTCTGTCCATTTTGTTATATATATAATGCAATTTTTATATATTAAAATTATAACTAATATAAATTAATTATAGTGATGATGTAGAACTAATATTCGATTTTCTATGAAGTCAAATTGGGGTTATGACAAATACAATACATCAAGCACAAAATAAAAAAGTGAGTTTTAAAATGGATGGTAACAGTGTTAGTCTGTTGGTTGTACAAATCAATAATTGGGTTTGTATTATTATTATTATTATTATTATTATTATTATTATTATTATTATTATTATTATTATTATTATTATTATTATTATTATTTTGAAGCGATTGGAGGTAGTTTAAACACCTCAAAAAATATTGTGAATAAGAGAGAGCAAAAGGTTGCAATGGGTGGCTCTGAAGACTGAATCAATAATCTCATTAATTAGAGAAGAGTAACACTTTGTGCACCAGTTGCACCATGCAATTCATACATTTATGTTATAAATGTAATACATTTATGCATGTTCATTTTAAAAGGTACGGATATTTGTACATAAAGGTACTGCATTTATAACATAAAAGTATGAATTGCATGAATTTTCACTTCTGTGCAGTTGGTGCCCAGAAGTTTTTGTGATTAGAGAATATGGAATATTGATGGAGTTATGATTGAAACCACTGAAGACTGAATCAATGTTCAATATTTAGATTTATGATACGTTGAATCCTTAGTGGGAACAAACTGTAAATATTGATTTTATTGATTGAAACCAGAATTTTGCACTAGTTCCACGTCCAAGATTACGGGTCATAATTAGTCGCTAAGTGCAATACGTCTAACAACAAATCTTCTTTGTAATAATAATACTGATAGTTTTTTTTAGAATAACAAATATTTAGGTTGTGTTTGGATCAAATTTTTGAAATGCAATACTTCAAATAAATGGATTTTAAATCTACTCTTACTTAGATTTCAAAATCCACTCATACAATTAAAAAAAAAATTTTAAATGAAAATGATGGATTTCAAATTTGTATCAATCAAACACCATTGATAATGCTACTATAAGTTTCAAAATATCACTCACCAAAGCTCTCCATCCAAACACAACCTAAGGGCATCTCCAGCACTACGTGCATTATAAAATAATGCAGATTTTCGGACTATTTTAGTGTAAAAATTATCAGTGTTCATTATTTTTTGCATTAAAAAATATTATTTTACAATATTCCTTATTATATTATGTTTCAGTTTTTTATTTATTATATATTTATTAATATTCATAAATGTAATATATATATATATATATATATATATATATATATATCTCAGTTGAGTTGTCATATCTATATGTAGATATACAACATATACTTTTAATTATGATATCCATATTAATTGCGATATCTATATATCTATATACAAATTATTGATTTCAAATAATCATGATTTATATTATATTTAAATAACATATGGTATTATTTAACATTTTAATTGCACATAATTAAAGAACTTTAAATATTAATTTCTGATAACTTAATTATAATATAAATAAATTTATAGCATTAAACAACAACAACAAAAAATAAGGAAAAGAAATTGAATAAAAAAATAAAAGAAAAAAGAACAAAAATGAATAGATAAAATAAAAAGGAACAAAAATGAATAGATAAAATAAATAAAGGAAAAAGGAACAAAAATGAATAGATAAAATAAATAAAAGAAATGAAAAACAAGAATCAGCACACAGTTTGGAGATGCTCTAATTGCAGCTAGATTTTGTAGTTTTTGATAGGTAGGTTAAGTGAAATTAATAATAATGGTCACCTACATTTGCAACTTTTTTTGGTAACTAAAAGTTTGCCTTTTTCATTTTGATCGTCTATTTCTACAATTAGTTACTTTCACTCGGTAACTAAACCTTTTTTTTTTCAAATTAATCACTTACCTTTAGGTTGGGATTGTGAATGTAAACTAATCAAGTTATATATATATATATATATATATATATATATATATATATATATATATATAAAAGCAAAAGTAATCTGTTAAAAATGACAAATTTGTTATTTAGAGTTTCTATTTCAAGAAATCCTATTTACAACATTTCATTTTTCATTTATTGTATAGAAATTTATGACATTTCATTTTGTATTTATTGTATAGAAACTAAAAACAAATAAAATAAACAAATAAATAAGAGAAACAAGGGATTGGGGGAAAAGCGATGGGATGGGAGTAAGCATGGTGAGTTTATATTTTTCATCAAATATCTTAAATTGCAATATCTATTTTCATTTAAATCAATTTCTATTATATAATATATCAAATTTTAATGGTTTTTTATTTAAACGTTTATATGATAAATGACTAAGTGTTTTGAGAAATTTATCCTAAATTAAAATTAAAATATATAGAAATATAAAAAATTACAAATGGAAATGTATTAATAGATTACATATATAAAATCAAATCAAATAACATTTAATTTATAAAGAAATGATAAATTAAATATAATTGCAAATTAGACAACTTCATTTCAAATCATTTTTAATGCATATCAGCATATGTATTATAATATTTATCCTTCTTATTTGAAATTTTGTTTGTTGTCTTTCTCTTTTTTTTTTTTTTTTTTTTTTCTTGCGTATTTATAATTTTGATGGAGGTGCTATCGTAAGGGTTGGGAGGGATGATTTTTTTTGCTTTTTTAAAAATCATAATTTCAGATTATATAACTTTTTGAAAAATCCGTTCTTATGGTATGATTATGATATATCAAATTCATTTATAGTTTTGTTTGTTGAATGTTAGGTTAGGTCCAAATTATTTAGAATCACATAAATTTAAAATTAAAATATTTAGATTTTTATTAATATAAATATTAAAAACACTATATATTTATTTTAAGATAAATAGTCAATCTATAATGTTATTAAAATTTTAAAATTATTGGATTTTATTATATAAGAGGGTACACTCTTAGTTAAATTATAATTCATTCGAAATCATCATTGAGAGTTGTTTTATAAACAAACAAGCTATATTGGATTTCTATCTTTCAAATATAATCTCTTCTAACTTTTACCTAAAACTAATATTCCGATAAAAACCTACGAAATGAGCAACGTGATTCATGAAGGGTTATCATGAACTTATGAGATTAGAATGTATTATGGGGTCTACAATATGGATTGGCATTAAATTATATCGTCCACGTGTCCCACCACCATGAACTCATGTTGAAAAATATGTAAATTAAAGGTTTGAATTATGTAAGCTGACTCTTTTAAAATTTGACCTTTTTTTTTTCTTTTTCTTTTTCTCTTTATCAGCATGTGTGCGTCATTAGTGATTGCACCTGTTGAAATATTTCATTAGTTATATTGATGAGACAAAAACAATTTGCTTAAAAATGTCAGTACATAGTTTCCATATTGTCTACATGATCTTAAGTTAAGAGATCATGTAATGGTTTTCCAAGTGTTAAGTGTTGACGTCAGATTTTGTAAAGCATAAAATCCTAGCCAAACACCCAAAAAATACCGATCCGGCCTGAATAAACCGAACCGAATAAGAAATACGAAATCAAACAAAATAAGAGAATGGCCCGGTGCCTACTCGGGCAATGTTGCTAGGCTTATCCTGGTCGGTCAGTCTTGGCCGGCCAGAACGATTTTATATATAAGTATTGAGAGAAAATTAACTCTTAATTGCTTGAGTGCGATGAATTCCGGACCCCTCGAATGAGGTTTTTAATCCTATTTATAGACTAGAACTAGGATATGAAACTTGGAAAATAAGAATCAAATCCCTTGATCTTAGGGTATAGATAAGGGAAGAAAAGATTAAACCCTATCTAAATTGGATAAGATTTGGTCTTGATTTGTTTCCTTCTTGAACTCCTTGGAAAGAACAGACTCGGCGGCCTTACGCTGATTTCCTGGACGGGTCGTCCAATGGACTGCTCGGGTCAGCCGATGAGCTGGTTGGTTTTATGTAGACGCGGCCTTCCATTCTGGTCAGGTCGGGTTCGCTTGACTCGGTGGAGTCTTTGGCTCGGCGGCTCGGGTAGATTTTTGGTAGGGCACAACACTAGCCCCTTAGGCCGTGGCCAGTTATTGGTCTGGTCGGGGCCTAACCCCATTTAGCCCTGTCACAGCAAATTGCCCCCGAGCCGCTGCTCGTCTAAAATTCAAACTGGAGGACACGCGTCAAGATCTGGCCACGTGTCACAATCTCGGTGGCCGGAAGTCGACAAGACGTGATGCTCTACTATAAATAAGTGAGAAACAAACTCTTTTCTCCACTTCTCTTCTTCGCGATCTCCAAACTCTCGCTCTTTTTCACTTTCTGTCCGAGCAACAAAGACCGACCTAAAGTCTCCGTCCAAGATATACTGTCCTCCAACGTCCCAAGGTATATATATTTGTTTTAACTTATGGCTTCAGACTCGTCTACTGGTGGTTCGGTGCAGGATTACGACCAGGGGGTCGATCCTGCCTCTGAACCATCGTACTCCTGGACCTCCAGCTCTTCCGACTCGTCCTCGTCTTCCGACCCAGGAAACACTCCTACTGCTCAGCCGACTGGCGATGCAAACAACGGGCCGACTTCCTCAGCTCGAGGCTTAGGCGAAGCCAGCACCTCGGGGTGGGAAATTTCTGTCATCCCCGAGGGGATTCCCATCTGTGCCGCCTCAACCGGACGACTGGCTCGTCGAAGTGCCTCGAATCCTGACTCGGAGGCCTTTGACTGTCCGTCCTATGCCACCATCGCTGAGCTGAACAAATGGCGCACTCTCTTTGATATTCCTGAGAGGGTAACTTTCTCGGTCCCCCATCCGGCGGATCGGATGGACCAGCCGCCAGAAGGTCAGGTTGCCATCAGCGTCCGAGCTCTGGAAGCCGGATTGCGTTTCCCCCTTGCCTCTAACTTGGCCGGCTACCTCGCGCAGTGGGGAATTGCTCCGGGCCAGCTGCACCCCAACGGATGGACATCCATCATCGGCTTGGTGGTGTTGTTTTGGCATTTCGGCCTGGGAGTTCCGAGCCCCCATGAGGTGGCATGGATGTTCAGGCTAAAGATGGTTCCCGGCCTGAGGAACCATTTTTACTATTTGTCGGTACGGAAATACCGACCTCAATTGGTGCGATGTTTGCCATCGTCCATCAAGGACTGGCGCGGCAAGTGGTTCTGGGTCGGTGGAGAGTGGATCGACTCATCCGTCCGGGTTAACTGCCCGACCTGTTTTGGGGACGCCCAGGGTATTTAATGTTCCAACTTTTTATGGTTTATTAACGTCTCTTCTGATCGTTAACTTCTTTCTGTTCTGCAGATATCACACCGAAGAACCTGGTGCTCGGTGAGACCTTCCTGTGGAAGCTGCGCTACCTCCGTGATTTCTCCTCCGAGGCACAGAGGCATTATAAGGTCCTGATCACCTCGGAGAAACTCCGTGGTGCCGGTTTGGTCTTGCCATTTCGCGCTTCTCCTTCTCCCATTCAAGGTGAGTCTCTTAGCACTTGTTTGATTAACTTTTATCTTGCTTCTCTGACCGGTCTTCGTTTCAGTTTCCCTTCCCGGCCAGGGTATCTCTATTAGGATGGACCCTGCTGAGCGCCTCCGACAACGCTCCCAACGTGCATCAGCCCCTGCTCGGGGTGCCCCCGCTTCTGCCCGAGGACGGGGTGCTGCTCGCCCTGTACCATCCCGGGGCACTGGTGTTCGTCGGCCATCTGGGTCCGACGCGGCGCCGAACAAGAGGGCTCGTCTTGAAGAGGGTGGCCCTTCAACCGCAGGCCGACCATCTGCTCGGCCAGTGCCTGCCTCAGGCCCGGGATCGAGTCTGGCTGGGTCGGTCAGTATCACTGGCTGGGACCCCGAGCGGGTCGTTCATACCGAGGAGTGGCTGGGGCGAAGGCCTCCCTTCCAGATCAGCTTCGCCCGCGCCCGCTCTCCGACCGAGGACACCAACCTCCCATCGGGGGTGGCGGAGTCCATGGAGGCTCCTGCTCGGGCCTGGACTGAGGAGCTGGAGGACTATGCCCAGCACATGACTAGGATCGATCTGGGTACCTGCTCCTCCATCCTTCTTGCCCAGGCCTCTGTCTTCTCTTGGAGGGCCCAGGCCGCCCACGAAGCTAACCGGGCTCGGTACGAGCGTCGGCGGGATGAGCTGCGTGATGCTCGGAATGAGGTGGCCACCCTCAAAGATCAGAAGGTCACCCTATCCGCCAAGTTGGCCTCTTCCCAAGAGCGGCTTGATGAGGTGACCCGGGCCGCGGAGATTGACCGGCAGAGGGTGGCGGACCTTACGATGGAGGTTTCTCGGCTTCGGGGCGAGCTGGAGGAGGTCCGGGCCCACCAGCTGGATGAGATGGCGGTTGCCCAGAAGTTCAAGTTGTCCGCAGAATACAAGTACGAAAGTATTCTGACCTACGTCTTGTCCTATATGGACAACATCCAGACCAACCGTGCTGCCGGCGTGGACGACAAGCCGCTGATGGAGGCCCTGGCCTCCTTTCTGGAGAAACAGCCCCTGCCCGCTTATCATCTCCGGATGATGGATGACCTGGCGGGGTTCCTCCCACCGGGGTCCGAGCATCTCCTCAGGCCGGCTCCGCCCATCGAGTTCATGTCGATGCATCCCCCTGCTGACCCTAAGGTCGAGGAAGACGGCGACGTCGGGGTTGTTGGGGGCGGATCGGATGAGGCGGCTGAGGCGGAGGTGGTGGCGGAAGCGGATGGGTTGGCCGCGGTTGCCGAGGCAGATGATGTTGTCGGGGATGTCGAGGTGGTCGACATTGATGAGCGATGACTCTTTTGTCCCCTTCCTTTTCTTCCTTCAATTTAATATCGTGGTCGTGAGTTGCTGCCAGGTGTGCCTAGTAAGCAGGTGGCACTTCATGCTCGTTATTACATTGAAGGCCCCCGACCAACAGTGTCCTCCTCTATTGTATGTCTAGTTCGGATCTTTCGTGTTTCGCTTGTTCGGCTTTCTGCTTTTTGTAAGAGGTTCCGGCCTCCAAACCGGCTTTTTGTGAATGTTAATGTTTTTTTTCCAAACATATAGAGGCTCATTTGATTCTTTTGCCGGACTGTTTGTGGTCGGAACTTGACCGAGCCCCTGATGAAAATCCGAGCCCCGACTTGTTTACTAGGATTGTGAATCGTCTTGACTGATTCGGAACCCTACTTGGTCGTCCTGCCTTTAGATCGGGTTTCTGAGCTCTGCGGGTGAGCTTGGGTTGGCCGGAGCCTTGGAATCGAAACCCTTAGATTTGACCTCTCGTTCGGCTGGCGAGCTCGGGGTGGGCCGAGGCCTCTGTAGGCCGAAGCCTTTGTGGGGTCGAAACCCTTGTGGCTCGAAGCCTTAGTGGGGTCGGAACCCTTAATGTTTGGCCTCAAGCTCGGCTGGCGAGCTTGGGGTGGGCCGAAGCCTTTGTGGGGTCGGAACCCTTATGGGCCGAGGCCTTAGTGGGGTCGGAACCCTTGTGGCTCGAAGCCTTAGTGGGGTCGGAACCCTTAATGTTTGGCCTCAAGCTCGGCTGGCGAGCTTGGGGTGGGCCGAGGCCTCTGTAGGCCGAAGCCTTTGTGGGGTCGAAACCCTTGTGGCTCGAAGCCTTAGTGGGGTCGGAACCCTTAATGTTTGGCCTCAAGCTCGGCTGGCGAGCTTGGGGTGGGCCGAAGCCTTTGTGGGGTCGGAACCCTTATGGGCCGAGGCCTTAGTGGGGTCGGAACCCTTGTGGCTCGAAGCCTTAGTGGGGTCGGAACCCTTGTGGCTCGAAGCCTTAATGTTTGGCCTCAAGCTCGGCTGGCGAGCTTGGGGCGGGCCGAAGCCTTTGTGGGGTCGGAACCCTTATGGGCCGATGCCTTAGTGGGGTCGGAACCCTTGTGGCTCGAAGCCTTAGTGGGGTCGGAACCCTTGTGGCTCGAAGCCTTAATGTTTGGCCTCAAACTCGGCTGGCGAGCTTGGGGCGGGCCGAAGCCTTGATGTTTGGCCTCAAGCTCGGCTGGCGAGCTTGGGGTGGGCCGAAGCCTTTGTGGGGTCGGAACCCTTATTTGGGTCGGAACCCTTGACGCAGCAAGTTTTTATATCAAGAATAGAATTTATTCAGAGTAAAGGGAAAATTACATATGAATGAAAATAACCTAAATGAACTAAAATCTAGTGATAGTACTTCTTCAAATGTTCTGCATTCCAAGGCTTGGGAATCTTTTTTCCGCTTAGGTCGGCTATCTCATATGCGCCTCTGGTCAGTACTCGAACTACCTGATACGGTCCTTCCCAGTTTGGTCCGAGCGGGCCGGCATTAAGCTCTTTTGTGTTCTGCAGTACTTTCTTTAGGACCAGGTCTCCGGCCTCGAACTTTCTGGCTCGGACTTTGGAGTTGTAGTATCTTTCGCTTCTCTGTTTGTAGATCGAATTCTTTAGCTCGGAATCTTACCTTTTTTCTTCTAACAAGTCTAAGCTGTTCAGCATTGCGACTTCGTTGTCCTGTTCCTGGAAGTTTTGAGTTCTCCATGTGGGCATACCAACCTCGACTGGTATGACGGCTTCTGAGCCGAAGGCCAGGCTGAAAGGTGTTTCTCCTGTGGAAGTTCTGGCTGTTGTTCGGTATGACCAGAGTACGCCTGGTAGCTCGTCCGCCCATGTTCCCTTCAAGTTCTCGAGCTTGGCTCTCAAGGTGTGTTTGATGATTTTGTTTATGGCCTCCACTTGGCCATTGCCCTGGGGGTGATATGGGGTGGAGAGCAGCTTCTTGATGCCTAAGTTCGCGCAGAACTCATTGAATCCCGACGAGTCGAATTGCCGGCCATTATCGGAGACCACGGAGTGTGGAATGCTGAAACGACATATGATGGACTTCCACACGAAGTCGGTTATTTTGGGCTCGGAAATCTTTACGAGCGGCTCGGCTTCTGCCCACTTAGTGAAATAGTCAACCGCTACGATTGCGAATCTCACACCTCCTCTGCCGGTCGGTAGAGGCCCGATCAGATCAATTCCCCATTTGGCGAACGGCCAAGGCGCGATTACCGAATTCAGCTCTTCTGCTGGTGATTTCATCAGCGGGGCACACTTCTGGCATCTCTCGCACTTGCGTGCAAAGTTAATTGCATCCTTTTTTAAGCTCGGTCAGAAATAGCCCTGCCTGATAATTTTGAAGGCCAAAGCCTGCCCTCCTGTGTGATTCCCGCAAATTCCTTCGTGCACTTCTCGCAGTGCGTAATTGGCCTCGTGCTCGTCCAAGCACCTTAGTAATGGTAGGGAAAAACCTCTTTTGTAAAGGATTCCGTCCTTCAAAGTGTATCGGGCAGCTCGTATCCTCAGTCTTCGGGCCTCAATTACGTTATCGGGCTCCTTCCCCCCTTTCAAGTATTGGATGATCGGAGTCATCCAAGTATTCTGCTGCTCGGTGTTGTATATTGTCTTTTGTTCCAGAACTGAGCTTTCTATCATTCCGATATTTACCGAGCCAATATCTTCTGCTCCTTCACTTGTTGCCAAACGGGCCAGTGCGTCGGCTTGGGCGTTTTTTGCTCTCGGAACTTGTTCTGCTCGGATATTCTTGAAGTCTGCCAGTGCTATCTCCACCGACCTCAGATATCTGGCCATCTTCTCATCCCTAGCGGCGTATTCTCCCGAGACCTGATTGACGACTAGAAGTGAGTCGCTGAAAACCTCGAGGTCGTCTGCCCCAAACTGTTTGGCCATCTCTAACCCGACTAGGAGTGCCTCGTATTCTGCTTCGTTATTCGTTGCTGGAAACTTGAAACGTAATGCTGAGCAGAAATATTTGTTATTGGGGCTGATCAGAACGATCCCAGCCCCAGCTGCCGCCATCGTGGATGACCCGTCCACGAACATCTTCCAGGGCCTCTCGACCTTTTCCTCTTGTAGGACCACAACGGGGGTGAACTCGGCGATAAAGTCTGCTAGGGCCTGACCCTTTACTGTTGTTCTCGGCGAATAATGGAGGTCGTACTGCCCGAGTTCGACCGACCACTTAAGTAGTCTCCCTGAGGCATCTGGTCGGCTTAAGACTTGTTTCAAGGGGAAATTCGTTAGGACTTCGATCTGATGGGCCAGAAAATAAGGCCTCAATTTTCTGGCCGAGATGACCAGAGTATACGCCAGTTTCTCCATGGCCGGGTATCTCAGTTCGGCGTCGTGCATTGACTGGCTCACATAGTACACTGGTTGCTGGGAACCTTTTTCTGCTCGGACAAGTACCGCGCTTACGGCGTAAGATGACACTGCTAGGTAGAGTTGTAACTTCTCACCTGCTTCTGGTTTGGCGAGTACTGGGGCCTCCACTAGTGACCTTTTTAGTTCTTCAAGAGCTTTTTGGCACTCAGCGTCCCATTCGAAATTTCCATCCTTTTTAATCAGTTTGAAAAAGGCTTTGCACTTATCCGTTGATTTCGAAATGAATCTGTTCAGTGCTGCCACTTTCCCTGTTAGGCTCTGGACATCTTTTACTCTCCTCGGGGGAGTGAGCTTCATTATTGTCGAGATCTTTTCGGGGTTAGCTTCGATTCCTCTCTGGCTTACCATGTAGCCGAGGAACTTTCCTGATCCGACCCCAAAGGAACACTTCTTGGGGTTCAACTTCATCCTGTACTTCCTTAGGACGTCGAACATTTCTGATAGATCTTTGACGTGGTTCTCTTTCTTCTTCGACTTGACTAACATGTCATCTATGTAGACCTCCATGGTTTTTCCGAGCTGAGCAGCAAACATTTTGTTGACCAGTCTTTGATATGTTGCTCCTGCGTTCTTCAGGCCAAAGGGCATCATTCTGTAACAGTACAGTGCCCGATCAGTGATGAACGTCGTATGTCGTTGGTCGTGCTCGGCCATAGGGATCTGATGGTATCCCGAATAAGCGTCCATAAAACTCATGATTTCGTGCCCTGCTGTTGTGTCGACCAGTTGGTCGATGTTCGGCAATGGAAAGCAATCCTTGGGGCATGCTTTGTTGAGGTCGGTAAAATCTATGCACAATCTCCATGCCCCATTCGCCTTCTTTACTAGAACTGGGTTGGCCACCCAGACGGCATAATCGCATTCCCTTATGAAACCGTTGCCGAGTAATTTTTGAACTTCCAATTCTAAACCTTGATATCTGTCTGGACTGAGTCTCCTCCTCTTCTGTATTATCGGCTTAGCAGCTGGGTCGATGTTCAGGTGGTGGCATGCGTCCTCGGGTCGGATGCCCTCCATGTCTTCGTGACACCAGGCGAAGACGTCTGTGCTCCTTTTGAGGAAGTTTATTAGTTCTCCCCTGAAAGGTTCTTTCAGCTCCTTGCCGATTTTGAGCTCTAGTTCGGGTCGGCTTTCATCTAGTTGGACCAACTCCAATTCTTCGATAGGTGTTGCTCTGCTCGGTGGTGCATCCTTCCTCGGATCCAATGTTTCCCATTCTTCGATTGTTGGATTTCCGTCATTTGCCCCCGTAACTGTGAGGTCGCTTGTTCTTAAGTCAGTGTCGTCCTCGATTATTATGGTCGGAGTCCGGACTTTTGACTGTGTGGTTTCGGAGTTGGGGTCGGCCAATTTTTCCGTGCATCCAACCGGGTCATCTATCTCCATCACATTGTGTTCGGATTGGTCGGCTGATGATGATTCGATGATGTTGAGCTCTCTCGGCCTCAGGCCCGACTCGCATTCCCGAGCCGCCAACTGATTACCTCGAATGACGAAGATGTTTTCCCCTACCGGAAACTTGATGGCCAGATGATGTATTGATACCACTGCCCTCAACTTTGCCAACAGTGGTCGGCCCCAGATCGCGTTGTAAACTGAATTTAGGTCTACTACCTTGAATTCAGCTGTTGTGTAGACAACTTCATCCCCGGTTCCGAATACGACTTTCAACTCGCATTTCCCGATCACGCGCGTGACTTTTCCCCCGAAACCTTGAATTGAGTCAGAGCAGGGCACGAGGTCGGAGGCGGGAAGTCCCATCCTTCTGAAGGTGTTCAGATGGAGTATGTTTGCATAACTCCCAGTGTCGACCAGAACTCTGTGGACCATGGTGAGACAGATATTTAGAGATACCACCAGGGCGTCGTTGTGCGGCTGCACTATTCCCTCAGAATCCTGCTCGGTGAAAGTCAGTGGTGGATGGACTGGCTCTGGCCTCGGGGGGTTACATCGTTGGTAACTATTCCTTGCATCCCTGAGCTGCTCTCTCCTCATTCTTTTTGAGAGCCTTTGTTCTCCACAGTTGTTGTTTACGAGGGTGTGAATTTCGCGGATGGCCCCTAGCTGCGGCGGTGGTGGGGGTTGCTGCTGTTGTGGCCTTTGCTCGGCATTTTTGACATATTCCTTCAGATGGCCTCCGTCGATCAGCTTCATGAGCTCGATCAGGAGGGACCTGCATTTATCCGTGTCATGTCCTGGGGACTTATGGTACTGGCAATACCTGTTCTGATTTAACCACTTGGGGTCGGCTCTGATTGGTCTCGGGGCCGGTAGAACATTCTGGCCTTGTAGGTCGGTCAAAACTTGGGCCGGGCTGACTGTTAGGATATGTCGGACTCGGTCCAATTCCTCGTTCTGGTAGACCTTGAACTCACCTAGAGGCTTGAAAGGCGTGTTCTTCCTTTTCTCTTTTCCTTCTTTTTCTGAGGTGGGTTTTTCCTCTGGTATGGCCTCCTCTGCTCCGATGTACCTTTCTGCCCTGCTCAAAAAGTCGTGGTATGTTTTGGGGCCGTGTTCGTGGACATTCCACCAGAATCTGGTTTTTGGGCGGAGGCCAGCCATAATTGCCATGAGTACGGCATCGTCCGACACGTGCTCCATTTCCAAGACGAGCTTGTTGAATCTGTCCATGTAGGACCTTAGTGACTCATCCTTGCCTTGTTTGATGTTCACCAATCTCTCCTTCGGTGTTGACCTGGTCTTCGAACCCATAAATTGTGTTAGAAAAAGGTCGGTCAGCTCCTCCCATCCTTTAATTGAAGAGTCTGGCAACGATCGGAACCATCTTTGAGCTCGGTCTCCCAATGTGAGGGGAAAAGCTTTGCACATGAGCTCTTCCCCGACTCCTTGCAGCTCCATCCAAGAGGCATATTTGTCGATATGCGAGTTCGGGTCAGTCTCGCCGTTGTAGAGGCCGATCGGTGGTACTTTGAATTTTGTGGGGGTAACTCGGTCAGAGATCCGATCTACGAAAGGAGAGTTTTTCTTCCGCCTTTTTTCCTGTTCAGGCTTCGGTTTTTTGGCTTCGATTTCGGCCAGCCTTTGCCTTAGCTTTTTCTCTTCTTCCTCTTCGGTGATGGAAAGTCTGTATCCTTTCCTCCTCTCATTCTGTCGCTGCTCGTTCCCGAAGTCCAGGGTTCTCTGAGATTTCCTGGCTTCGCGAGCAGAAGCCGGTCCTATCCGATCAAATACGCTCCGTGTCTTGGTCAATGCCGCAGATCGGGTCGGGCAGCGTTGAGTTTCTGGTAGACTTTCGTCCAGCGATGGGGTTTCTTCTCGTCGCTGGTCGGTCTCTATTTCTTTCCCCCTGTCCTTCCGCTTCTTCCTCGACCCGTCTGAAGATTGTGTGTCCTCCAGATCGTGGGCTCTACGGCTCCTCTCCCTGGCCTCGGCTTCCCTTAGTCTCTGACTAAGCTGGAGCATCCTGGCCCTGATCTCCTCCGAGTTCATCTCGGTCTCTCTGGCCTCCATTACCAATGGGATCCCAACAAGATTCCTTCCGAGTGGAGTGTTGGTAACGATCCCTGGGGTATCATGCAACTGCCGTTGGTTAGAGCTACCAGGCAACAGAACCTGGTTCTGGGGATCGGATGAGATCCTCAGGTCTTCGCGATTATCAAATGTGTTGGTTGTCATCGAGCTATGTGTTTTGTTTCTCAGCCCCCTCCTTCTAGCGCCAAATGTTGACGTCAGATTTTGTAAAGCATAAAATCCTAGCCAAACACCCAAAAAATACCGATCCGGCCTGAATAAACCGAACCGAATAAGAAATACGAAATCAAACAAAATAAGAGAATGGCCCGGTGCCTACTCGGGCAATGTTGCTAGGCTTATCCTGGTCGGTCAGTCTTGGCCGGCCAGAACGATTTTATATATAAGTATTGAGAGAAAATTAACTCTTAATTGCTTGAGTGCGATGAATTCCGGACCCCTCGAATGAGGTTTTTAATCCTATTTATAGACTAGAACTAGGATATGAAACTTGGAAAATAAGAATCAAATCCCTTGATCTTAGGGTATAGATAAGGGAAGAAAAGATTAAACCCTATCTAAATTGGATAAGATTTGGTCTTGATTTGTTTCCTTCTTGAACTCCTTGGAAAGAACAGACTCGGCGGCCTTACGCTGATTTCCTGGACGGGTCGTCCGATGGACTGCTCGGGTCAGCCGATGAGCTAGTTGGTTTTATGTAGACGCGGCCTTCCATTCTGGTCAGGTCGGGTTCGCTTGACTCGGTGGAGTCTTTGGCTCGGTGGCTCGGGTAGATTTTTGGTAGGGCACAACATTAAGGAAAACCAACCTTAGAAAAAAATGAGAATACATCTTCTAAGGGTCAGCAAGCTAAAGGAAATATCTACATATAAAACAGATAAGATGCTGCAAGAAGAAGACAGCAAGCTGTAGGAAACAGCATGCTGAAAGCTGCACGAAGAAGCGACAAGCAGAAAGCTGCCAGCAGACTACAAAAAGCAGCAAGCTGAAGGAGGTGGCAAGCCAATGTAGTAAGAAGCAGCATCAGGAAGATCATGCAGTAAGAAGAAGAGAAAAGCTAGCTGACATTAAGCAGCCGTTGCATGAACTTCAGCCATAGACCCATATTGACTTGACAAGTCAGCAGGAATGTCAGAGAGGTCCAGGAGCAAATGGTAGGCGCATTAAATGCACATGCCAGGAACAACTCAGAAGCATTTAATGGGGCCACAAAGAAGATCTTGGAGATCAAGCTTCTATTCAAAATGAAGAAGTATCTTCCTTCAACGGATACTTTCTTCCAACGGAAATATTCTCAAGATCTATAAATAGAAGGTGTGGCTGACTGAAGACATTGCTGAACAGAATCGAGAGAAAACTCAGACATATTCCAAAGCTTCTCAAGCTTATCCATGTTCAGTCAGTCAACCTTCAAGAAGCAGTCTACATTTCAAGTAATCGAATTTTCACTTTCAAAACTGACTTCACCGCAACAGTTGAAGACCCCTGTATTTCTTTAACAATTGTGTTATGTGCGCTAGGTTGTTTATGGTGTAACTTAGTTGAGAGAATTATATCATTGCTAAGTGTGTAGTCTAGAAGTAGGCTACTTGCCCTTTGTGGGATTGTACCCTTTGTGGGTTGTGCCCTAGAACTAGAGTCTGGGATTCTAGTATGCGTAGTTTGTTAGGAAGATGTTTGTAAAACGAGGCTTGTAAATCGAACTGACCAAACAAAGTTCCTCCTTGAGAAGGAGTAGAGTGGACGTAGAAGGCTTACACTACCTTTGAACCACTATAAACCTTTTGTGTTTATTGCTTTCATTTACTTACTGCATTGCACTTACTTTACCATATTTATCTTGTTGTACACATCATAAGTATCGTGCATAAAAGATTTTAAAAAGAGCATGCTTGTAAAAGAAAACTGTTTTCCAAAATGAACTCTATCAAGTTTATTCCACTTCGTACTATAAAACTAGGTCAGGAACCTGATCAAGCATACTGTCAGGTTACTGATTTGAGTCAGGTTGCTGCACTCTTTCTTGAGTCAGGAACCTGTCTTTCAGAAAAGTTTTAAAGAGTTTGCAAAATCAATAGAAATTCATTCACCCCTTTGAACCTCTAACCACTTGGGACCAACATCATCAAATTTTATGTTTTTCAAGATGTGATGTCAATTGAATGTTCACCCAAATCTAGATAAGTGTTTTACTTTTAGGGTCAATTTAATTGCATGTATATGATTTCTATGTTGCAATATAGTGTGTGTATTTATGCTTTGTTAATTTCTCAAATTCATTAAATTTGCCCACAACTAAACATTCCATTTTTTTTTCCAACTTTAATTTACCATATAGTCAGATAATTGTATACCATTAGTATATTTTTTTTGTATATGATGATGACTTAAGAAAAAATGTGGATATTAAACTATTTTTAAATAGGTTTTATATGAAACTGTCTCACGAATTCAGTTTCATAAAGTAGAATCTGATCAACAACGTTGACTGGTTAGTTAACGTCGAACTACGATCGATCAACTAGGATACAAAATCAACTAATATGAAGCAATATGTTTATGTGCATCATGTAATATCATTGCATATTATGAGATACTTTAAAAAATATTACATTATACACATAAAAATATTATAGTGGGAACCCCTATTCTTAACTATCTTTACTAATAAACCTTCTTTTTTGGCAAATTATTAAATTTTGTTCTTTTTTAGCCAAGAAAAATGATTTTGCCTAGATTTTGTTCCTTTTTATTCAAGAAAAATGATTTTGCCTATTTATACCCTTCTAACATTTGTGGTGTGATATGATGGTGCGAGCTACATTAATGATAGTATATAGGTGTATTATGATGGTATGAGCTACATTATTATGTTACGGAGGTGTAATATGGTGGTATTGACTACATTATTTATGGTACAGACTATGGTGGTATTAATAATTGTATGAAGGTGTAATATGATGGTATGGACTGGTACGAGGTTAATTTCATTAAGGATACAATGATCTAAAAAATATTTTTTTGGTTAAATTAAAAAGAATGTTTCTTTCAATGGTGGGCTACTTATAATTTCATCTCAATATTCTTAAATTAATCATGAATTTAGAATCGTGGGGGAAAAAATGAAATGATACATATCAAATTATGATTTTTTTAAAGTATTATCTCATACATATAAAAGTATTATATGATACAAAACTATTACATAATATATATATATATATATTATATATATTACCTGACATGTGTTGAGCATTAACTTGTGTTGATTGAGTCGCTAATTGGGTTAAACCAATCCACTTGTGGAATGAAAATCATAAAACGATCATATCCAAGATTTGATATAATTTTTTAAGGATAAATTGAAGCACATATATCACTAGCAACTATCCCTACAAATAATACCACTAGATTTATAGTTCAAGTGGTATTCTAGTTTTATAAAGGTGTAGATTGTGGTGATCCGGATTGAATCATACAAATTTTCTAGATTTTATTATTTCCTCTCTTCCATTCCTCTCAAACTCATCGGAAAAACAATTCCTAAAAAATGAGTGAGTCTCTTGTGAGACCAACTCACATATTTTTATTGCATTGCGTGAGACAGGTCAACCCACAACCCATGTCATACCCCAATTTGAAAACGCAAAATAATAATATCCTTTAAGGACGTTTAGCAACAATAGAGAAGAACATAGATTTTTAATAGTAGATAAATTATTCAGACTTCGATAAAGTCCAAATTAAGAGGTTTTACATCATCGAAATGTACTTTGTTAAACAGAATTAACACCGAAAGTCTTAAACATGTTTTCGCCACTGGGGCTTAAGTTTTACAAACAGAAATTTGAGGCAATACGGGAAGTGATAACGAAATAAAGACTTATTTTTGAAAATTCCTAAGTGATATGACATCTCTCTCTTCATACTTCTCTGGCGTCGTACTCAACTATAATGTGAATGCACAGGGATGAGTATCTGGAATACACTCGTGTGGATAATTTCCACACACAAGAGCAAAATAGCAGAAACAACAAACTCAAACACGAAAGTAAACACATCACATAACTCGTAGACACGTGGCTATAGATAGGTGCAGGGTTCTTCCCCATCTTACCCTAGGGTACTGTTCATGATTCCGTTAGCATAGTTTCGGACCCTTGGTCCTCGTAGCATAGTTTCAGACCCTTGTCCCTCGTAGCATAGATTGCAATTCTTAACCGCCGTAGCATAGATTTTTGTTCAATCACATAGAAGGAACACAACACAATAAACGCAACAACACCAAGAAAACAAGTATTTCAACTCATTCACAATGCAAAAACTAGCATTGGTTCACATGGAGTTATATCACGAACACAAGCAATAGCGTATCACATGGACATATCAAGCACATAGAGGACAAGAATTTAAAGGATAGGATTAGAAGTTACCCATACCTTATTCGGTGGTATCCTACGTGAAACTTTGAGCTCTAGCGTTCTATGTTCCATGTTCGATCGTCTTACTTGCCTACACATCACATAAATGTGTCTTAGATTCTAATTAAGTTATAGCAATTAAGATAAACTTAGAACTCTCTCTTTAAGAATAGAAATGATGAAGAAGGACAACGATCGATGTGAATATATATAAGTAGTGTAAAGTACTTTTAAAACATTTTACGAGATTAGAAGTAGTTGCGTTGAAAAGATAATTTGAGAGGAGGGAGGAAAAGGAAAATGAGAGCTTTTAAACTCGGCTTAAATCATTAAAACTGCCTTGAGGGTGAAAATCTAGATTTTAGGGCTTAAAATGATCATAGCGTAGGTTTGAAGTATGTTTCGTTTGAAAATGGATGTTTCTAGAAAAAGAGGGGAAAATGAGAATTTTTTAAAGCTATATGAATCTTTAAAACTTTAGGGACCATTTTGTAAAATTAAAAGACATTTTGGGGTCTTTTTGGTATTTTAAAAAGAATTGGGTCATAAATCGAGTTTTCATAAAGATTAGAGGCTAAAATTGAAATTCTAAAATATTTGGGGTTAAAATATAATTTTTAAAAGTTTTGTAAAACCCTAGGGACTAAATTGCAAAAACAGAAAAGTTTTTAGGTCCTTTTTATTATAGTTAAACGCTTTGGGGCCAAAACATAATTTTCATAAAGTTTTATGGGCTAAAACATAGTTTTCTAAACATAGGAGGTTAAACTTTAAATACACCAAGTTTCTAGGGTTTGCACTTGGGTCCCTATGTTTATCAAATTTGCAAGAGGGGACCCCTATCTCTCACCCCCATACTCACCGCCACCCTCCACCATTCTGATCGTCGTTCCGCCAAGGTTGGCGACGACACGTTGCCGGCGACACACACCCGACCACCACCAGCCCAAGACGTATGAATCCACACACCCGCCAACACATGCACGCACAGCCACAATTACGCACACACTCACGCAGTCACCAACGCACACACGCTACACCCCTAGTGTCGATTGCAGTGGCGCCGTCCTACCAGATACCTGCCGGCGCGACCTTTGCGCCTGTCAACACGTGATGAGCCCCCGGCTCACGATGACAGCAGCGGAACACGACCAAACAGGGAGAGAGAAAAGATGAAAGGAATGAGGATAGAGGGTTTGGGCCGCGTCTTTCGTAGGCTTTTCACGATAGAGGTAGCAACATTCGGCAGAATCGGGCCCGAATCTGGAATGGGCTTGGTGAGGGCTTCAAATCGATATGAAATTCAGTCGGAGATAGTAGAGGAAGGACAACAGCGATCGGCCGGCCGACGTCATAAGCAAGAGAGGGAGAAGTAGAGTCGTCAAAATGGGTTGCCCAACAAAAATGGGTTGAGCCCGTTGGGCCAGCCCGCCCCGCACCGCCAAAATGGAGAGTTGGACTAAGTAATTAGGAACCCGCCAAAAGGCGGGCCTAGCGGGGTGGGCTAGCCCGCGGGCCAAGTGAGTTAGGTTGCCTTTAAAAAAAATTATTTTTTTATTATTTTTATTTTACTCATGTATGAAATATGTATAATAATGTCACAAATTACTATCTAATGGAAGTAATGATGTTTAATAGATTAAATTTGGTCACTTATTTATATTAATGAAAGAATTTTGAAAAAATTTATTCTTTTTATAATTTTTTTTGTATTTTATATATAATTCAATGCACCTAAGATTGAGTAAAGTGTAAAAAAATATTATAAATATTATTTTTTTTTTTTTAGAAAAGAAAAATTTAAATGGGCTGGCCCGCCTATCCCGCAGCCAGCCGGTGGATTGGGCTGGGTTGGGGTTTTTCTAGCCCTTCCCGCCAAATGGTGGGTTACGGGTCAGCCCGCCCCGCCAACCCGTTTTGACATGTCTAAAGAGAAGACACCTCTCCAAAGGAGATCCAAATTGACCTTGTTCCATTTTTCACTCTTTATACCACTCTTTGTACCCAAAGCAATGAGCTTTAAGTCCATGGGTCAAAACCTATGCCATGGGCCTCTCACATGAATCGATTACACATCATATGAACTCACATTTAATCAATTTATCATCACACGTAAACAAGCAAGATAAGAATTAAAATCAAGCAAATTAAAACTTGATTAATTAACTTAATTAAATTATGCCAAGAAAAACCTAGGTGTTAGAATCTAAACTCTACAATTCACATATTGTTTATGTTTATGAGTGATGGAGGTCATCTCACGATAATTATCCGTGAAATCGTCTCACGTGAGTTTTTGTGAAATAACATTTACATCAAATGAAAGAGCTGTTCACCTTGGCTCGTTGTTTTCGTGGGCATTTCATCTGTTTAAGTTGGACTGAATTTTCATTAAACGCTGTTCCTTGAGAAACAAGTGGGCTTTAAAAAGTATGTAAAGTACAGTAACTGTACATGATAATTAAGGATACCAGTTTTGTTAAACTATATTATCCAGCACTATTGGGCTTGAGATTTTATTATAGTGATCTCTCCCCTATTATTTACCGTCTAATCTTAGCTCCTCCATTTCTCCTGCTCTTTTCTTTTTCTACTTTTTTTTAAGATTATTATTATTATTTGAGCTTTTCATTTATAAATTAGCAATTTCCCAATTTATCTTTCCTTCCTTCCTTTCTTTTCCCAATTTATAATTTATTTCTTTATAATTTTTTTTTCCATTTCACTTCTTTACATCTTAATGACTGTTATAAAGTATTGTCTATCAATTTATCAATTTACATCTTTCTTTTTAACATTTATTTTCTTTTGCCTTCATATTTTTTAAGCTGTGTTATAGCTATTCTATGAAAATGCTGGCATACTAACTAAAATAAATTTTAATTTTATTTTAGTCGCATGCATTCAATGATTAACTAATTCTGATTTTAGCCTAATTTGAATTAGGCTTGATTAAGTGGTACAATTGGGGTGAGATCATAAGTTTTATATATTCTTGTTTTATATAGAAACTCAAGTAACTGAAAGGAGCTACATTATAAAATAAATAGGCTAATTTAAGTTGATAGATATTAAATAATAGAACTATTATAAAAAAACAACTTGAAATATGACCGTTTTGTAATATTTTTTTTTCTTTATTTTCGATTGCACCCTAAAATTCACAATTTTTTCAGATTATATCGCAATGTAATATAGATCATTTTTTCTGGTTAAAGTCAAAATTGATATCTTGATTTTTTTTTAACCAAAATACACAGAACATACGCCAAAACATTCCATATTGCAAACCAAACAAAAGCTCAAATCAATTTTCTAATTTCTATTCAATTCAAGCTAAATTTAAACAAAAATTGAACGTATAGCCGGAAAAATGTATTAAGTGAGCATATATATCTAAATTATTTGATTGTAACTCAAAAAACAAATCGATTAAGAATCAAAATGTTTTTTTTATCTAATTAATTAAAAGAAGATTTTTATGTAGTTCGTTAATTGGCTACTTTTTAATTGGTTTTGGATACAAATAAGTTGGAGTTCGTACAGCATGATGACTGATTGTTTTAATTTGTTCACTGGAGAGTTCAAAGTTCAAACTCTCATAATACCTAGCTAGAAATAATAAAATGCAATTAATTCCTATCTAATAGTGATAATATGAAGTCGGCAGATAAATGATCAAATATTTTAATATGTCCAATAATTACGTAAGCAATGAATAATTAAGCATGCTCAGATCGATAATTATAATTTTGATATATCCGAAATTGTGATAAGCATCATTAAGAAAACCATTATTCGTTAATTAATTTTCAGGTAAGGGATCGCTTCAATTCCATTGATGGACTACCTAATGCTAGAATTTGAATCTATTACTTTATTTCAATATTCCGCAGTTTATTCTCAATATAATTTTCTACCTTTCTTTGCTATTTTGCCAAGCATAAATTAAGTGCATTGACATTTCATTAATTACAATAATACCTTTTTAGGAATAATTACATTATTTAATCTTCATTGGCAATTTTCTATTTAAATGAATAATTTCCCTCCCTGATCATCTCATGACATAGTGATTTTAATATTTTTCTAAATACATACAATTTTGTAAGAAGTGCAAGGTTAGTAGAAATAGTAAAGAACCAACGGGAACCACGGTCCACAGGTGGGGTGTAACTTGTAAGTGAGCTCGTGATATATTCCGCATTAACATGAAAGAAAAAACTAATAATCAAGTTGAGTTTGAAGTTAATTATTAATATTCAATTTGAGATACTCATGAGTTTTAATAGAGCATATGTTAAATTTATTTTGTTATCTACTTTAAAAAGTTTTCACAATTGTAAAATTTTCATTTTTTAAATATGTTTTCAAGATTAAGTTGTTTTATAAATATTATTTAAATATTAAAACTCCAGCTTCGAATTTTGTAATCGAGTTCAAATTCGATAGGATTGAGTCTTATTCGACCCATTTACACATACCCCTAAGTGTGAATATTATAAGAAAGATTGATATTTAGTAGGTGTATTTGGCATGTAGTCGTTGTAAACTTTCAAATAGTTGAATTATATTCAAATTCTGAGCTTATGTCTTGTGTTCATAATCTATCAAATTACTTGAAATTAGGGCAAGCCAAAGTTGTTGTGATCTAATAATAACATAAAAGTCGTGATCAGGAATCAAGCATGCATATGGACATAATTAATCATGCTTATTTCTTAAGAAAAATTATTAACATCCCACAGGTAATATTAATAATTATAATTACCAATATATAGCATGCCAACAATAATGAGAATTCAAGAATACAATAATTATAAGAAGCCAACAAATAAGAAAAAACAAAACCCGACGTATTTCTCTAGGAGAAATTAATTCAATCTTAATTTCTCCAAAGTTCTTTTATTCAACAGATGGCAAAAAATGCAAGAAATAGTTCAATGTGCAGCATGAACTTCTTCTATTGCAAAAACCGTTCGATTGAACCGGCCGGTTCTTCTGTCAGACCGGCCACAAGTTGCGCGGTGGTGCACAAGAAGCTCGACGGGGCGGCGACACGGCTGATGAGCGGCGTTACTGCCGTCTTCTTTGCCTCGTTGGAACGGTGTTCTTGCATTAACATCGCCACCAAAGATGACGTGGATGATGGCGGTAGCTTGCCCTTGATCCTTGGTGACGTCATATATCCGGCAAAGGGTGGGGAGGATGAGCATGATGATATGGTTGATGGTAATAAGGATGTCATTCATGCTGCACCTCCAAACTTAAACTAGGTAATAACTATTTAATATAATTAATAATAACAACAACACTAATTAACAATAATTAATTAATATCGTACTCATCCATATTACTATTCTTATAAAGATGTCGTTCATTTGATTTGGACAAAAGAATTAAAGGAAAAATGATGTTCTTAGAATGAAATCTTAATTTATGTATTTCATAACTCCATTGTTGAGGTTGCTATCTACATATATAATATTGTTGTAATTTATTATTTATATTGAACTAAATTACAAGAAAAAATGTCTAGTTTCTGGATTCTGCAATTGTGAACCATAAACAATAATAATTGGATTTTTTTTATTTTAATTTATGTAGCCAGATTCAGTTCATATGGCTAAATCCTTGAAAAACATATACTAGGGAAATAATCCCATCGATCCATTAACTCATTATTCCTAATCAATGCATGGCTGGTGTCCATCACTTTCTTTGCCACCAAACCTATATATCTACCACGTAGAATCGTGAATATAATCAGAGACGGATCGAAGATTTAAATTAATGATGTAAATGAAAAATAAAAAAAATATATACATATAAAAATAATGTTGTCCAACAATTCAAGACAATTTGATCCATACTCGGTCGTAAAATTTAATACAATCTAAATAGTTCATCGACACTTGGGTTTAAATACATTTTCTTTAATCAATTTGAATTCTTTTACATGTTATTCAATTCATATGACATGATAGAATTTCGAGATAAAATATTATTTGGAAAAAAAGGAAGGAAAATGGAAAAGAAAGATGATTCTAATTGATTTAATTTAATTTGAAGAATTAAAAAGGGATGGATAACATTGCAGAGGAGAAAAGGCATTGACTGGGTCACCAGACACACACAGGAGTTGATCACGTTTTAGTTATCCACGTGGGAAATGTGGTCCGGATATGGTTGTGCCGCCCATGTCGGTAATTCCCTATTCAACATTTTTGCTTTTTCCAAATTTTTATTCGATTATGTCCAAATTCGACTGATATCTGCCTAACTTGTAAAAGTCTTTTATTTATGAAGTTTACAGTTTTGATAACTCTTTCTTTTGTTTTATCTCTAGATTTTAAAGTTATTATTCCTTTCTCTTTCAATAAGACATATTTAGATAATATAAATATAATATTTACGATAATTTTTTTCTTTGATCTTTTTTCTTTCTTCTTTTAGTTTGTTTGGGAGTTTTTTTTTTTTTTTTTTGTTACCGTTAAAACTTGTAACTTAATGATTTGAATGATTGATATTAATAAAATAAAATAAAAAACAATTTGTTTTGGGGAGAAATATTTTTTATTAAAACTTTAATTGGATTTCTCAAATCATAAGGTATTGGATTCTATTCTTGTCTACTATTTATTATTCTGAGATGAGAATAATTAATTCTTTAGATGATTGTTAGCTTCAAAAAGTTTATTATTAACGTCTTGATTATATGATCAATCATTGATACCATGGTAGAAATCAAGTCATAGCTAAGATTATAAGATCAGCAAAATATAGAAGAAAGCAAGCAGAGAAAGTATCTTTATTTTATTCTAAAAAATCTGATACAATTGTATTGAATACATGTATTTATATCCTATCATATACTAGCTTGAAGTGCTAACTTCTTTCATAACCATCCTAACAATCTATGCCATGTATGCACACTCTTAACAATTTTTGCCACGTGTGTATGTATGCACAGTGACTATGCATATTGAGTATTCCATCAATCATGTCATGTAGAAATTAAAATCTCGTTTTGGCAGTGAGATGTCTTCTCCTGAGAGTGAGTCATTTTGAATTAAGTTTAATGAATTTTCAGTCCACACATGCCAGTTGCCAGATTAGAATGGCTTAAATTCAGTGATTTTTTTTTTTTTAAGCGATTGATTTCAAATTCGCGTGGGTACTTCAATCCTCAAATAATCACTAATAAAATTGTTGTTAATTATAACATTTTTATTCATCCTCAAATGTTTAAAAAAATAGATATATTGTAAATGATGTTCTACGATCATATTTCATGTCATGATAAAAATATATTAATTTATCATCATATTATATATATATATATATATATATTCAGATCATAAATATCATTTATACTTATATAGAGAATATATATTATGTAACTATCGGTGATTAATTAGAAATTTTATTATTTATAAGCTAGATTTTAATTTGGATTATATTCTTCTTGAACTTTTCTTCTACAGCAACTCTTCTAAAGCTAATTGATGTTTTCTTCAACAAGTACCCAAAAATCAAGTTTTAAGTTCAATTCTGCTCAAAGTCGATAAAAATTCATTCCCATAGTAAAGAATCATAATGTCCACCAATTAAAATTGAATAGACTAAAATAAAAAAATTAATTAAGATGATAATAATATGTACTAATGACGGTGATATCAGAAGATAGGCATTACAGTGTACAGAGTAACACAAATGTGGTAAGATGCTTTATTTTACACTTGCCAGTTTAATATTGTCCGATGAATAATAAATTAATTACTAATTACCAAAAGAAAAAGGTGAGTTAGGTTTAAGAATATTCTAGAGTTCAACGTACATATATCATCATGGACGAATGGTCTGACATTAATGGAATCTTATCACGACGACAAAGTAGGTGTTTATTAATCATAGTTTCCAGAATTAATCAACAAATAAGGACGAAAACTTGGTTTATATCTTATCCCCATCACCTGGGAAGAACAGTTAAGTTTCTTGTTCTTTATTTTGAAAGAATTAAAAAAAAAAAAAAAAGTAGTGGGAAAAGGAAAAAAGAAGAGAGCAAAATAGAGTGGATGGGTTGTCGGCCTCGTGAATGCCATATAGAATTAGACAATCATAAAGTATTTTCTGCTTAATTAAGCTCTGTGGCATCTTCCAATTGTTCAACCTAAAGATTCTTACACAAAAAGGATATCTGTAAGAGAGAGAGAGAGTAGGTAGGTAGTAGGGTTGGGTAGGAAAAAGACATTGAGAGGGTCTGGTCTGGACTGGACTGGATGGTTCAATTTAGATGGGCGGCCATAAAGTCGGTTTCACATTTATACCCTTTTTGGAGATTCACTATACCTATTTTCTTTCTTTTATTTATTTGCCAAAATCCACATAATCCTCTTTTAACAAATGCTTATGTCGATTATTCAAATTGTATATCAGGGGTGATAATTTTCGACACATGACAATCCAATACGAACCTAATACATAAAAATAGTGGGTTGTGGTTACGGATGAAAACGGGTCGGGTATCCTACCGTTTAGTAAATCTCAAACTCATCTCGTTTCTATTAAGAACTACATGTACCCGTCTCGTTCCCGATTATCATTACCCATCGTCCGTCGGGTACCTATACCCACCCAATACCCAAGTATTTTGAATGAGTATTTTCTGTTTATATTTTTAATTTGTATATTTAATACATTTTTGCAAAATTCACTCAAATCTCAAATTCGTACTTGCAAAATCTACCTCTGTTGCAATCCAAACATACACTAAACAAACTTTATTCACGAACAAGCTCAAAAATTTTAATGAGTTTGTTCGCAAACACTAAACAAACTTTGTTGATAAAAAATTTCTATTTATTATATATGTTGTTATATCTATCATATTATTCATCTCTCCCACCAATATTCTAGCTTTTTTTATTATGTTTTTTTTTGTAAATTTTAAATATTAAATATTATAGAGATCCTTAAATTTTCATTTCAATTATATTATAAATAACTCAAATCAAAATTTCTTAATAGTTTATATGATTTAATGCACTAATTATTTAAATCTCATTAATTAATAAGTTTAAATGTTTCACTAATATTTTAAATCAAAACACTTTTATTTGAGTTATTGTTTCTCTAATTTTGTTATTTATCAAAATAAACTATTTATAATATTGGCTATAATTAATATTGTTTGCTTTAATAATATAAAAAGAGCACATGTTAATTGGATTGTGAATGTTTTGAGCATTAGATAACATAATTATTAAAATTTAAATAAAAAAGTAACACACTTGCCTTAATTAGTTAATATAATTATTAATAATATATTTTAGTAGAAATTTTTTTAAGGAGAGGATGACACGTGTCAATTGGTTGTTCTTATATATATATATTATATAATTATTAAAAAATAATTAAAAATATTAATGATCAAATGAACGAGTTATAAACGAGTATATAAAGAGCTTGTTCATGAACAGTAAACGAGCTTGTTCGTGAACATAAATGAGTCGAGCACAACATTGTTTGTACTCAGTTCATTTAATAAACGAATATGAAATTTGATTTATTTATTGATCGTTTAATAAATGAACCAAACACGACGAGCCCTTATCGAGCTCGTTCACGAGTAGTTCACGAACAATGTGTTCATTTGCAGCCCTAGTCGTATTGACCCGTGAAATTTCGACTAATGTTCAGATCATGATTTTTGACATGAAATAAAAATATGTTTGGATAGAAGTTTGTATCGAAGTTATTATTTTTGTGTCTCAATCCAACCCGTCAATCAAAAACCTGACCTGATTCTTACCACTAATGTATATATGGTCGAACTAAAAACTTGCAGTGCATAGCTGTTTTTCTTATGTGTGGATAAGAATATTCTTATCATATATAAAAGAGCATGCATTGTCTTACTTTATATATTGTGATGATCAGTTGTAGCTTAATTTAGATGATTATATATATTAAACTAATTAGACATGGTAGTAGAACATTAAAATCATGTGCCATATATCTACCAATT
The DNA here is from genome assembly GCA_946896805.1 of Scutellaria galericulata. Taxonomy (NCBI): domain Eukaryota; kingdom Viridiplantae; phylum Streptophyta; class Magnoliopsida; order Lamiales; family Lamiaceae; genus Scutellaria; species Scutellaria galericulata. The sequence continues at coordinate 15,530,255 of OX335794.1, forward strand.
TAGATACCTTTTTCATTCCTTGCCTTTTCTTTTACTCAATTATAAACTCAAATACCGATAATGTATCCGATTAGTTTTTACATGTTAGAATCATTTTTCTTTTTCCTTTCCGGGACAGCTTGGCATAAACAAGCAAAAGTTAGATGGAGATATTGGTAATTTTTCGTCGAAAAAGAATGCTGATTCCGATTTTCATAGTACATTGAGTTTGTAATTTAATTTGCAAAATTTCATACATTACAATTTTGTGAAAATCTGTGATATAGTTTTTCAATTAAGTCTTTGGTGTGTTATCAATTTCAAACAACAATTTTTTTATATTATGGATCCTCCCCCTCCGTCAAGTTTTTTATTTTTTTTTATTTTTAATGTACTTTTTAGAATAGGGTAAAAAATGATTTATCATCCCAACTATGCCCGATTTTACACTTTCTGGTAAAAACTTTAAAATGTGGCACCGTACTAACTGAACTTTGCGCGATTCACAATCTACGGTATTCCGATCATTTTTCCTGGCCAACACACACGTGCTCGGCACATGATTTCATTAAGGACATTTATGTCTATTTAAAGTTTATTAAAAAGTGTAAAATCGGGCATAGTTCGGATGGAAAATCATTTTTTACCCTTTTATTTATTATACATTTTTTTTTTTTTTTCGAATTAGGTTAAATATATGTAATGTGTACTACATGATTTATTTGAAAGGGAATAAATGAATTAATATACTAATATATGATATTCATAACGATATTCTGGCTTGTAAAAATTATAAAAATGTAATATATTTGAGCCCAAATCTTAACTCGCAAGTTTGGTTTCCCAATTCTGAGCTCGCATTGGGTGGCCTAATTAGTGTTCGACGAGTTTTCTAATGTTGGTCCATTTTATAAAATTATATTCAATCAGCGATTCAATTCATTTATTTTGTCCAAATTCATCCCATATTCTATGAATTCATATTGAATATAATAAGTTTGAAATAAACAAAAAATACAAATAATAAACAAAAAAATACATATTATATGAATTCATAGTGATCATTATAATAAATTTGAAATAAACACAAAATACAAATAATAAACAAAAAAATACAACACGAACTATTTTTGTTTATTTCAAACTTATTATATTGTTAAATGAAATTATTTCGTATATATGATAGGCTAAACACCTGATTATAGTTAGTAATTTTTCAAAATTGAATATCTATAACTCAAAAAAAAAAAGTGTTTTATTTCAAATTTTAATAAAATTTAAATTCTTATACTTATGGGTATAAGCTCTTTTGATATTACAATACAAGAATAGTTTCTTGGGATCCATGAAAAAGAAAAATTTGTGACTTGTGAGATATAACTTTTATTTAATTTAAATAATATGGCACAAACACTAGTACTCTTTTATAGTTATATCGCCCTATCTCATCCCGCGCCATCTTTTTTTGTAAAATCTTTGCTTGATTTAGTATTAACTCCTCTCTCTATTTCTCTTATTTATTTCCCCAGTATGGTTTTGTTTTTCTGCAACCTTCATGATAGTTTTGGTGGCCATAAACTTGCACGAAAACAATTAGAGTGTATAATGTGGTTCAAAATAGTACAACATTATACAAAACACAGCAATATATAATGTTGTTGTGCTAAGTTTGTTCATGATATTCACGTGGATTTACACATTTCCAATCTTCCAAAATCTCGTGTTCAATCCTAAATAAAATAAATAAGTTTAAAAATTGAGCTATAGCACCTCATTTATTTTCCCTCACTTAAATTATCAACGATTTTACAATGTTGATCCAAGTGTATATGGATCCGACCAGCCTCTCTAACTTTTTTTTTTTTTTTTCGGATGACGTTACCAATTAATTTTTGTTTTCTTATATTATTTATTTATTTATCACGTAATTGATTCAATCATAGAACAGCGATTTTCTTAATAATTAATATTAATAATTGGGTATGGCATCTGTGAGTAAGACCTGGTTGACGTAAGAATGTAAGCAGGATATATTTTCACTCTCACTCCCTCAGTAAGACCACGTTGGCTCATCAGATCGACACGTGTCACCTGAATTCCATCTGAGTCGTTTCTTCATGTCTAAGCTTAACCGGGACCCACGTGCTGATGTAAGCCTATGAGCCCTTTTTAAAAGCCAAGGGGTACCCACCCACCACCGCTAGTGCCGGCTGACTCAAAAGCTTCCCATTCAATTACCAAAATACCCCCATGTGGGCCACCCCGAACTGCCCACGGCTTTGCCCATAAATACCGCCCTCCAATCCTTCGTTTCTTCCCTTTTCCCCTTCTCTCCTCTCTCCTCCCATTAAACAGTTTTCCGGCCATGTTGTCCACCTTTCCGGCGACTTTCTCCGCCGACTCCTTCATCGGAAACCCCTTCCCCCTTTTCGAACCCGGTTTTCCGGCTTGGGAATTCCACGAACCGGCGTCCCTCTTCCCCCCACAATTCCCCCTTGAACCGGTCAGCTCCAACTCCGGTTCGGAGACGCAGAACCCATCACCGAGCAGCGGTTCGGATGATTCGAACCGGAACGAGTCTAAAACATTAACCTCCGGTTCGGACGAGCCTCCGAACCGGAATAATTTAAAAACTAAACGCGGTTGTGACGTAGAGGAGCGAAAGCGTAGGCGTATGATATCGAATCGGGAGTCGGCCCGGCGGTCGCGCATGCGGAAACAAAGCCACTTGGAGAACATGAGGAGCCAAGCGAACCGGCTTAAGACCGGGAACCGGGAACAAATGAACCGGCTGCGCATGGTGGTCCACCAGACCCAAATATTCCGGCGAGATAACGAACAGCTCAGGGCGGAGGCGGTGATGCTCCGACAAAGACTCTGGGACATACGACAAGTACTGGTTGTACGGCAGCTTCAGCAGCTATTGAATCCCACGGCCATGTCCATGGGCATGCATTAATAAAATTGAATAACTATTTAAGTAATTGAAAACATGCATGAATTTGAAGCTACTAGAAGTAGAGAATTAGGTATGGATTTCGGGACCACTTAAAACAGAGTAAATTAATTATTTTGTAATTAAAGAGTCTTTAGAGTTTGCCGTTTTGTCTAATATATATATTTCGTGTAAATATTTCTAGCGACTTTCGACCAAACATTTCTTTTATTTTCCATTTTTTTGCGACTTTTAAATATCACGTACGTTCAAATTAAAGCAAGTGAAGCAGACAACAAAAGCAACCATGCACCCACACTTGATCAGTCTTCAAACTATTAGTAGAGTGGTTGGTGTTAAATATTAATAATTAATTAATTAATAATTAAAGCAGCTATTATGGAATAAAAAAAGCAAAACCACATTTTTTAGTTGGTGTTCCAAAAGCAAATAGGTTAACAGAAGCACTCCACTTAAACACGGCAACTACACGATTCACGACAATTGGACAATTTTTTTTAATAAATAATCTATTCGTCTATATATATATATACATATATATATTGTGTGCATATTAGTGATGATGGCTGCCTGGTAGGTCTAACGTCGTTCTCATTAGAATAGTTTAGATTAGAGAAATTGATTGAAAGGTCTTTGGATCACTGATTATATAATATTTCAAAACAACACTATGAACATGAGAAAAGAAAACGTTTTTCGGGAGAGAAAAAAAAACAGCAAACCTCATTTTTATGTGTGAAATATGTTCAAATACCACAAAACTAAATAGTGAAAAAAAAATTCACTATTGAAAGTTTTATTATTTCTCTACTATAAATCAAAAAAATTGACGAAGTTGTCCTTCGGATAAAAGTAAAAAAAATCAGCTAATTATTGGAGTTTACATGATATGTCCACAATTAGAGATTAAATGGTATGAACTTATCACGTAAAATCTGACAAAAAAACTGAATTTTTGACTTTTAGCATAATTATAATTTTGTCTATTTTTCTGATTTGGAAGTGGAAAAGTAACAAAATTATACTTTAGGATAGTAAAGTAATTATAAAATATGGTATACATACAGTTAATATGCTGACATATATTGTTTAAATTAATTAGGTTCCCACTATGATATAAAACATTCTTAATAAATTATTTAGTTTTAATTGCAATGATCTTAGTCCACGTCCCAATAGAAACAAACCAAAAGTTGGAAAATCCATATATAATGTTGGACAAAGAATCAATGAGAGACGGCGAATATGATACTTTCTGTTGACAAGCAAGTCCACAAATATCCAAGTATCAATACCCACCTCTTATAAATTTAAATTACATTCACTAAACTTGATTAATTTTGGATCAACTATAGATAGATAAGATTGTAGCTTTAATCTAAAATAATAACATCTGATGCATGACTTTATAATTTTTTAAATAAAATAATTAGAGGCCCATGATGACGTAGAGCAATTAACCCCATAATATAAAGCTTTTGCACATCATTATGTCACGTCCTTGTATAATGACTTTGATTAACTAAAGTATTAGCATTAAGTAATTAGTAGGGCTGAAATCCAACTTATGTGTAAGTGGGTAACTAAGAATAGGTATTAAATTGCAGGTGCGACGGATATTCCTCTCATATATGTGCGATCATCCTATTGGTGTCACTATCAATAATATTTTTTTTCAAATAAATTAAAGGTTCATGTATAACAGTAACTTATTTTGTTTTGAAGCCGTATTTATTATTAAGAAAATGCTCATATATGCTCTTATTATACGTATTTTAATTTAAAATATGTCACCGTTTATTTGGAAATATCTCATTCTCTTAAATATTGAAATATGATATCAATAAATACGTTGAATATGAGATTGATGTGAACTGATTAAGAGAGTGTTTGGGTGAGCTTATAAGCTCCTTAAAACAACTTATAAGATATTTAAGAGTTTATAAACTCTCAAAATTGTTTAGCAAAGTTTTAAAAATAAGATCTTATTTCATCAAAAAATAAGATGTAATGTAAGCTCATTTTTTAAAAGTAAGGGAATCACAACTTATTCTTAAAATAAGACATTAATTTTTATAAAACATCTTCAAATTTGATCATTTAAATTACACAATTGACACTACTTACATCTTATAAGTTCCATCATTTTATTTATCCAAACACTCAACAATTTACTTATAAACTAAAATTAAATATCTTATAAACTCTAAAAACATCTTAGCTTATAAACTCAGTTTGACCAAACATGCTATAACAATTTGTATATGCATACGCATATATATAATTGCTCTGTGTGTTTTTTCTTTAGTGGTGAGCATGTGGTGGTGTTAAGTTGAGATACATATAATTTTCCTAGGGAAAACCTTGGTTTTCTCTTAAGCAACATTAAATTCAAAGAGAAAACAATATTAACAATAGGAGCAAATGGAATTAACATGAACGAGATACTTATAATTAGACAAATTATTTTTTAGTGATTTAGGTCGGACTACTGAGTTTTTTTTGCTCCTAGGCGCAAAAAAAAGCCATGGCTTATGCACGGGAAATGACAATGAATTTTATCCACTGCATTTAATTAATACAACAAATACAACAACAATTAACAACATAAGTTTTTTTAGTTACAATTAGGGTGAGGGATTCGAATTTGATACCTCGCTCAAGATGAGAGATGTATCAGGTTAGGCTAAACTTATGAGTACTTTAACAACATCAGTTAAAAATTATTGTCGTTGTTATAGACAATTGTTATTAAACGAAAGAGAACATGTAATAAACGATGTGTATTACGAATAGACAAATAATTGAAAATAAGATTAAATCTCTAAAATGATATTTAAATGAAATCAGATAGTGTGTTTTTAATTAAAAAAATAGTACAAACATTATTTAAGAGTGCTTTAGGGGTATATTAGCTAAAGCCCATTTGGTTAGTTAAAATATGTGAATGCAAAAAGGGTACAAATAAAGTTCAATATATATATTCTCTTAGGGCTAGATAACTTCGTAGGCATATAACCCATACTCAAAGCCCATCAAATGTATGACCCAAAATGTGCTGAAAGCCCATGAAAAAGAGAAATTTAAGCCCAAATGTTAATTACAGGCATTTATGTATAGCGTCAGTCAAAATGAAGGATGAAAATATCCGGAAATATCTTCGATATTTCCCCGATATTTCCATTTTTTCATGTGACTGATGGGGTGCAATCGATATATCTTCAATATTTTCATTTTTTCACATAAAAACGAGAAATTTTGTCAAAATATCGGTAAAATATCGATAAATATCGATATCGATTTATTCATTATATAAATTATAGGAAAATAGATGAAATATCGGGGAAATATCGATAAATATCATTATAGGAAAATAGGTGAAATATCGATAAATATCTGTGAAATATCAATAAATATCAGTATCAATGAAATATTAGGGAAATATCGATAAATATCGATGGAATATCGGTAAATATCAGAAAAATATTGATAAAAAATTGAAAAATATATCTAGTAGTTTACAGAATATTATAACTAACATTAATACATATATTGAACTTAAAATTCCAAATAAAATGATATATTTACAATAAATATAGAAATACATTAATATTATATACATCATAATCCTTTTATTAAATTTCAAAAAATTAACTAAACTTAATTAAATTATGAGAGGAACCTAAATGCTAGTGTACTAATTTATTTTAAACAATTTAACTAAATTTGTTTAAAGTAATTGTTTGCTCTACTAATCACTCATAGACAAAAATATAGATATATAAAAAGAGAGATAAATAACTCGATTTTAATAGATATCCTTCAAATACACCATAAAAGGATTCATAATAAAAAAAAAATCACTTAAATTAAATTCATAATGAAAAGGGAAAAAAAAGAAAAGAAATCAGCAGGAAGGAAGAAAAGAAAAAAAAAAGAAATCAAGCACTCCAAAATATCGCGATATATCATGATATTTTGTTCGAAAATGATATATTCGCGATATATACCGATTTTTTGTTGATTTTTCGCAATGTTTTGTTGAAAAAATATGACCGGTGTTTTCTCTGTCGGAGTCCTCAAAATCTTGAAATATCGCCGAAATCGGCGATATTTAGTGATTTTTTGGTCCTTACGTCCTCCCTATCTCATGTGCACACTTGAACAATGAATGTCTGAAAATATAATGGAAATATATAAAATAGAATTACCTTTGTGTCGCCACAATTAGGCACGGACCAGGATTTCAATCTAGGGGGCCCGAGTCGACTAATAAAAAAAATACAATAATATTAAATTAAGAATATAAATTTATCAAAATTTGATAGAGTTAATATATTATTTTATAAAATTATAATAACATCCAAATTAGTAACTTAATTACAACCCAACATGACAACATCAACATAATTTTTTTTAATTAAACTAATACATTACACCATTTTTCTTATGTTTTTCGTGTTTTGAAATTGGTGTATGATATTTTCATTGCTAACACAATATACATTGGAATTAGATGAAAAATGAATTAAGAGAGAGAAAAGTAAATAAGGTAAAAGAGATCCTTAGAATTAGAATTGTGTAAAAGAAATCCTTAGAATTAGATTTGTGTAGACTCTGTGAAAGAAAAAAAAAAAGATGTAGAAGAAGAACACATATCTACATTTTCTAATTTATTCTTAATACTGACATGCTCGCACAATATCAATTGAAAAACTTTATCAAACTCAAAGAAATTACCTTAAATAACTGAATCTTTTGATAAAGTAAAATGGAAACTTTCAATACTCAATAGTATATTGTTGGCAAGAATAAATAAATTGATGAAATCTAACGATAAAAAACAAAACAAATTTCAGTTAAATTAAATAAAATAATAAGATAAATTTTGTGCATAAATTAATTTATAAAGGGGGATTGAGTAAGAAAATATTTAACTAATGATAAAAATATCTATAGACAAGTATAAATAAAAATTAAGAAGAAATAGGTAAATGAATGAGAATGTTAAATTAAATCATGAAAATTAATATTTATTTATTTATTTTTTAATTAAAATATGAAATTACTAAAATACCCCTTTATTTTTCAGAAAATTTCAGGGAGCCCAGTGCCCCTGACCCTATACACGTCCGTCACTTAGGGTTTCATTTCCAGACTCTTTGATTGCAGCAACCCATTCTATCAAGAATTTTTCCCCCTTTTAACTTTCTGCTAATTGCGAAGGAAATGTCAGAGAAAAAGCCAGAATTCCAACTATATAACAGTATGGCAAGGGAGAAGCAGGTTTTTAAGCCCATAGTTGATGGCAAAGTCGGAATGTATGTTTGCGGCGTCACTTCCTACGATCTCAGCCATATTGGCCATGCGCGTGCCTACGTTGCATTTGATGTCCTCTACAGGTTCACACTTTAGACGTATTTATGAGTTGAATGAGTTTAATTTTGTAAATTGATCAGAATTCTTATTTTCTTGTTTGTTATTGGGCATAAATTACTGAATATTTTGGCAGAATTTGGTTAGTATTGTTGACTGTTGTATTAGAATACATTTTATTATTTTATATTGAATGTGTATTTGAAAAAACATTTTTGTTCTGGTAGATTTGTTTTGAATGTTGAGGTGTTATTGGAGGCAACTGTTTAGTAATAGATTTCATTAATAATGATCTTGTAAGTCAGGATGTTTGGCTACTTTAGTGGTTGCTAAATATTCTGAAGTGCAGAGCATAAATGGTGAGCTCATGGTATTGAAAATGAAATATTGATGTATTTTGATTTGGAATATAATGATGTTTTATCTCCTTCAATCGGTGATTAATTTGTTTCATGCCTTGGTAGAAATATCACTGATACATGCGAAATGGAATTTGCCTATGTATGTGGTTGATTAATTTGATGTGGAGTTTAAGAGTGTTTTGTTCTACAAGTCATTTGATCCTAGACTCGTGAAGACAGTATTCCTGTTTTCTTACATTTTATGGTTGAATTCATGGTACGTATATGTGAAGTTTGAATAATTGAGTGACTTAATTGTTTCTTGATGTGACCATTATTGCTACATGGTAACTTATTGTTAGTTATTTAACAGAACAGGTATCCTGGAAAGATATCTTCTTTCTTCGACATAGATAATAGTTTTCCAACTTTGTCAAATATTTGTGCTATAACCTAGTGTTGCTTTGATGTTATCCCAATTATGAATTCCATCTCTTTATTTTTTGAAATTGGATTCTTGTAGATATCTGGGATATTTGGGCTATGAGGTTGTTTATGTACGGAATTTCACTGATGTTGATGACAAGGTGAGATGTCTTTTGTCATGTTTTTTCCAATTTATATGATAAGGCTCACATTTTAATATAACTTGAACTGCTGAGTGCAATGACAAAAATCAAATTTCAAATTTCAATGCAAAAGAAGAGATATTTTTGACTGCCAAATATAATAATACATGGATGGAAGGAAATGATTGTGTTAATTAAGATATGCATTAATTGATATATGGAAACTACTTATTAGTGATTGTTGAGTAGATGGAACATGAATACTGCAAATTGAAAACAGGGTGGGAATTAAGGTATTTACACTTTCAGGTCAAATATCTTCGCTGATGCTAAATTTATTTATGAATATGGAACTCCAATTGAAAACAAAAATCTTAATATGCCAAATCTAAAATCATGGTCTTATATATTGGTATTCATTAAAAGATTAATGGTGAAGCTTCTGTATTCTTATTATGTGTTTGGTGACTGTGTGTGTTCAATGTTACCCGGATTAATCAATGCAATGATCCCTAAAGGCTTAACTGTGCAGATTATTCGTCGAGCAAATGAAATTGGAGAGGATCCAAGAGTATTAAGTTGGCGGTTTTGCCAAGAGTTTCTTAGTGACATGGCTGATCTCCAGTGCCTCGTTCCTACCCACCAGCCACGTGTTACTGATCATATGGAGCAAATCAAGGACATGATAGCTAAGGTCATTGGCCTTTTCTTTTCATTTTTTTCCTTCCTCTTTTCTTTTGATAGGTATCATGATCTTTTCTAGTCCTCAATACAAACATTTATTAATCCTTAAGATGCCTGTCTAATCTTCATTTACTAATTATATTTAGGTATTGTTTTGTGCTTATTTGTTTTACTTTTCTATTTGGAATCTGGATTTAAGCTCAAAGATTTTATAATTTGTATGCTTGAAAATTATCAAGGATAGCATTCAGATTTTCAAATCATTTCTTTTCTTCTTGATCTCTTTGGTCTTGGAAACCAGCACAAAAAAATTATTTCATGCTTTTGAGAACTATGGAAGATGTTTATGCTTTTCTTTTCGAATTCACTATTAATTATTATTTAGTCACTTATGGTTTCATTTTTGCAGATAATCAGCAATGGTTGTGCTTATGCTTTAGATGGAGATGTTTACTTCTCTGTTGATAATTTCCCAAATTATGGTAAATTGTCTGGACGGAAGCTAGAAGATAATAGAGCTGGAGAACGAGTTGCTGTTGATGAGAGGAAGCGGAATCCTGCTGATTTTGCTCTATGGAAGGTGAAGATTTTATTCTTTACGAAATGAATTTCATTGAAATGTTTAACTCTTGTGTGTACCTCAATAGAATATCTGTATTCTTGTTGCAGGCTGCAAAACCTGGTGAGCCACAATGGGACAGCCCCTGGGGTCCCGGAAGGCCAGGATGGCACATAGAGTGCAGTGCCATGAGTGCTCAATACTTGACGCACAGATTTGATATTCATGGTGGCGGGATGGATTTAATATTTCCTCATCATGAAAATGAGATTGCTCAGAGTTGTGCTGCTTGCTCAGAGAGCAATGTTAATTATTGGATACATAATGGTTTTGTTACAGCAAATGATGAGAAAATGTCTAAATCTGTTGGTAACTTCTTCACAATTCGTGAGGTAAATATGGGTGTTATAATTCTTTTTACTTCATATTTTTTAATTTCTCTGCTTTTGCTACGAGGATCATTGGTGATTCAATAAATTATTCTTTTGCAGGTTACTAAATTGTATCATCCACTTGCACTGAGGCACTTCCTGTTGGGAACTCACTATCGTTCTCCAGTCAACTATTCGATATCACAAATCGAAATTGCTTCAGAAGCTGTTTTCTATATATATCAGGTGAAAAGCTCATCAGTTTCTATTCCATGGAATATCTTTGAGAGTGTATACATGTAAATTGAATATTGTTAGGGTGCAATTTTTATGGGTCATTTCAATTATTGTCAGACTTTGCAAGATTGTGAAGATGCATTACTGCCATTGAGAGAAGAAACCGAAACGAATGACAAAAAAGTCCGTATCAGCCCTGCTGCCCAAGAATGCATCAGTAAGCTGCATAACGACTTTGAGTCAAGATTAGCTGATGATTTGCACACACCATTCATCTTAAACGCTGCTCTTCCAGAAGCTTTCAGATATATCAACACCAGTGTGAACATGCTGAAGGCAGGGATTTGTCATTAATAGTCCTCTCCCAATTCTCCACTTTTTCTGTGTCCACATGTTTATCTGATTCTGACTATTTTTTTGTCCTTTCGATTTTTCAGAAAAAGCAGCAGAAGCAACAACAATTATCCGTTGTTAAGTCCCTCATTGATCTAGAGAAAGAGATCAAACGAGTCTTGGAAGTACTCGGATTGCTCTCCAGTTCAACTTATGCTGAGGTACCATACAATAAACCTCTCCAGATTAGTCTCAACAACAACATTACTGATGTGTTACAAAATTTGTTTATGGGGTATTCTTGTTGTTCAGGTTTTGGTGCAACTGAAAGAAAAGGCTTTGAAAAGAGCGGGGTTGACTGAAGATGACGTTTTGCATTCTATCGATGAAAGAGTGCAAGCCCGTAAAAACAAAGAGTTCTCTAAAAGTGATGAGATCAGGAGTGATCTTGCTGCCAAGGGAATTGCATTGATGGATTTGGGGAAGGAAACTGTTTGGCGACCATGTGTGCCTGTGCAACAAGAACAGACGAGCGTGCCAGCTCAGCAGGAGAAACCTGGCAATCCGGTCGAGCAAGAAAACCCTAATTCTCAGCCTGCTGATAAAGCTAGCTGACTGATTATCAGAAGTTGCAAATTCCTGCTTAACTTGTGAAACTAGGTACATGATAGCACACATGTATCACATAATTTAGCAGTTGTGACTTGTGTTTAATAGCTCTTATGTATTGCAAGATTTTTTGTATTACAAACACTCCTTTTGATGGAGGCCCAGCTGAACTTTATACTACATTAGATACATACATGTACCCTTTGTGAAACTGAATGAATTCTACAATTTTTTCTTACAATCGAAATCTATGGGTGTCAATATCTTTGACCTATCAATATGTTAACAAAACTTTTGTCACCTTCATACTCAAATAATAGTAGATGAAATACAAAATCATAACAGAAAATCAAATTGCTTAAAACCTACTTACTATTAGTAGTTAAAGATTGAATTAAGTTATTTCAGTTGATTTTCTACAAGGTTAATACACATAGGTGATCCAGAATCATTGACAGGCAAACTTTACAACATTTACATTACATAATCATACAGAACTTAGTGTTAGTTTCTAACAAAGGATTTAGCATTGTACCTCTCTTTAGGAATAGGAGGAAGCTTAGAAAACTTGACCAAATTATCATTCTCAACATTGCAAGAGTGCTTGCATGAGAAAACACTAGTCTTGCTAGAACTCTTTTCCTTGGACACGACATCGTTCTTCTGCCTAAATTCCTTGTACCCTCTGTTATTCGAGACACTTGTCGTACAAGCTTTTAGGGCTGCAAGGAAGGGATCATCTTGCCATCGAAGGCTCTTTCGCGAGTAACTTTTTCTTGGAGGTTGAACCCTACTGCATGGAGGAGGAAGTGGTGCTATGATATTGCTCTTCACATTGGAGCTGTTGAAATTATCGGACAGTGTTTTGAGATCAGTTTGTCCGATGTCTGAAGATGACTTTTGGTGATTGAATTTTGAAATCCCGGGCTTTTCTTCCCAGGCAAATGGTATGTATCCTTGTGAATGAATCTTTCTGTGATTCATTGCCAATGTATGCTGCTACTTGAGCAAATAATGAAGTTAAGATATAGCTGTGAAGAGAGGAAGATGAAAATGTGTATGAGTTTGTTTTGGTTTTGGTTGGAAATATGTTATGGGGGTTTTGTAAACATGATGTTGTCCTAAAAGGGAATGGAAATTTAATGATTATGTATGAGAAATTTAAGTTGAGATATGTTAATACGTCAGAGTCAAAACTGGGACTAATATTTGGAGAAAATGTGAGTTGATTGAAAAAGTTGAAAATGGATAAATATAACCATATAAATAATAAATAATGTATTCTAATCAAGTAATAACAAAAAAAAAAAATTGTTATGGTTGACACGGAATGTTAGATTATATTTCTGAGCATGTGGGAGTTTATTAATATACAAAGAAAAAAGCTCAATGTGATGAATGCCACCGGATATCACATTATGATTTAATATCCCAAAATATGTTATATTTTAATTAAGACAGTATATTTCATTCTGGGTCATGCACATCATATAGCAAAACAAATATATATAAATAACTAATGAACAAATAGCAGACTATTAAAAACCCTAAAACAATAATGATTACTTATTTAATAAACAAGAAGAATTTTTTAATTTTTTCTACATCAATCAAGATTTTATTGCAATTCTTTATACGTGCCATGGGTTGTACATCAAGTCGGTTCAAGTAGTATCTAAACTTATATTATATAAATTCCAAAATATACTTGAAATTACAACAAAATTCCAGTATGAAAAGAGAGAGACAATGAAATTACAACCAGATTTTGGATTGTTATTTAAGAAAGGAATGTTGATGAGTGATGAAACATGAAAAGGCACACACTTGGTCAAGAGTGCAGTCTTATTATATCATTACCAACAATATGCTTTAGGCTAATTAATCTCATGTTTTCACATTATTTGATGAAACATCACCAAAATCTATTGCCACGAGTTGTTGGTGTTTGATTAAAAGACAAGAAAATGTTTATTCTTGAAAAGAAATGTCTTTCAAGTTATGATATTGCATTTGTAATGTCTTAATTCTTATCTTGTGTAATCTGCTGGGATTGGCTGGTTGAGTGGTTTCTATACCTTAGATATGACTTATCTGCTAAATTTTGTTTATTGCGATTTTTATTTCGCATTTGTAATTTCGTTAAGTATAATTTTTATTTTAGAATACATATTTTTTTAACTCCCACATGTTAGTTTAATATTATAACCAAAACTGCTATAAATGCCAAACGCACCAAATTACCTATTTTAGATGTGATATATTGTTTTTATATATGCAACATAAATTAAAAAATTAAAAATCATTTAAAAATAATAAATTTGATATATCATGCATTAAAAAAAACCATTTTCATTTACTTTCGTCAGAATATCCTTTTTTTTATTATAGATTTTCTTCCCCTTTTTTCCTTTATATATTTTTTCTCCGAGTGAATCTCTTGTGACACCGTCTCATAAATTTTTATTGCATTATATGAGATGTGTCGACCCACAACCCAATCATCTACAACCCATATCTTACAATTCATGTGTTTGTAGGTGATAGAACTTCGTCTCACGATAATTATTTGTGAGACATGAGCTTTTGCGTTTTTCTCCTAGCATTGTTTAATCTGTTTTGACTACCAAATCATTGATCAATGGTTCCTTTTTTTTTTTTTATTAAATTATAAAGTAAAACATAAAATTTCAAAAAATAAACAAAACATATATCATTACAAAAGGAACATTAAATATACATTAAAATATAAGCCACCATATGCATATATGATTCAAACAAAATATTAAATTCAAATGCCATTATTCAAACCACAGAATTATATACAAATGGACCCATTTTAAAATGGGTTTGGTCCATTAAAATACATTTGGGCTTAGGTGCATTAGGCATAAAGCAAAGAAGCCCTCACGCAAATAAAAACTCATAAAAAGACCCTAAAACCCTAATCATCCGCCATCACAATCTCACTCTCATTCTCCTCTCCGTCCTTCTCTTCCCTAAATGGCCGTGTAATCCGAGCACGGCGTAAGGGTAATTCCGTAATTGGTCCATGTTCAAATCCCATACCCACCACCGCCTGGGCCCGGCCCGGCATCATCGACGATCTCGACCGCGGTGCGCTATTGGCTCGCGTTTACTATACTTACTAAAATTATTAGATTTTTATATTTCGATTCAAAATATATCACACATCTTTTGATTTTTAACTTGTGATTTCATTTGTTTTTTTCATTGTTTTTTCCGATTTTTATTATTTTTTATTTTTTTAAGCAGTACAGTTTATATTGCGAAGATTTCATTTTTCGTCCTTTTTTTTTTTTTTTTTTCAATTTCCCTGCCCATATATACTCTATATAGATATTTGTGGAAATTCATAAGAGGCAATGAAGAAAGAAATCATTTCTCGATGCTGAGATATGGACATTGGTTTATTTGTGCTGACTTTATTTATGCGTGTCTGAGCCGCCTCCTAATTTATGTTTCTTTTTTTTTTTTGTTGGTTTTGGATATTTGAGAAATGAGGGATTTGCGATGATTATAATAATAATTCCTCGTACTGAATGCTAATAGCATGACAGACTCTTAATACACCCATAGAATCTGAGCAAATCCCCAGCATTTTCAGCTTAATCTTTAATTTTTCTTGTTTTTTGTTTTTTTTTGTTTTTGTTTTTCTGTGGTAAGATTTATGAGTTAGAAAAGAGAGAAACTCTGCAAGTCTTAGATTCTTCATAGTGTTTTAATATCTGTGTTGATTATACTGTATTATGAGCTTAATCATGTATATTCTTTATAGCGTTTTTATTTGAACTTTTGTTTTAAGGGTACGTCTCTCACGGAAAACGGGCTTATATCAGTCTTTTCTGTTTTTATATTGAGAAGGTATAAATAGTCGTTTCCCTCTTGTGATTTATTTGAAGTAATAGTTTTCCGTGATTTTCTAAGTTTTTTATTTTTTATTAGGAATATGTTATTTCGTATATTTTAAATATAACAGAAACATATACTAAATTATAAAAATGAACTGAATATAAATAATCTAATAAAAATAAAAATGAGGATATATTAAGCTGCACCTTGTGGGGATGATTATGGCCAAGTTTGATGGGTTTTTTTCGAAATTTCAAACCGAATTGTTGCTTGTGTTTGGTCCAAGTTATTGTTTTGATAACTGATTTAAGTAATATTAAACAATTATTTGATAACTCAAAAAAAAAAAAAAAATTCATAACAATTTCACATGAAATGAGAGGAAGACAATTTTAAGACAAGTTCTTGTATTTGTTTTAAATCAGAGTTAAAAAGATATATTGTTACAAATGCTACATGATATATGTTTTTAAGGTAAGTCTTACGTAAGACAAGTCAATCTACGTTACATAATTCACATGTAACAAAAATACAAAAATGGATTAGGATTGTGGATAACACACTATATAATTTACATTTAAATTAACAAAAATGGGTTAGGATTGTGGATAAAAAAGATTTGTCTCAATCCATAACTCACACTACATAAACGTAAATTAATGAAAATAGATTAGAATTGTGGATAAAAAATATCCGTTTGTGGACAAAAATGATCTGAAAATAAGTTACGATTGTGGACAAAAATGATTTGTCTCGATCATCTCATATAAAATTTTGTGATATTTTAGCATTCTGTAAAAAAAAAAAGAACTTGAATTGCAGTGCTTACGTTTTATAGTGGAAGTGAAGATTCCATATTTCAACTTTTTAGTACACTTCTCACTTTCAAGTAGAGTCAAACAGTTTATTTTAAGTATTTAGCTTATAATTTTTTAATAAAAGAAATAAATAATATTCGCATTCAACACTTTCTGATTTTGAATCAGAAAAAACTCTACACTTTTTTTCTTTTATACTGTTGTAAATCCATAGAAAAAAACCATACATTTAAATAAGCATGCCAATTATTAAAAACTATCAACTTCAAGTTTTAGATAAAAAATAATAGATAAAAAGTCTTTTTTATATTGTAAGTAGGGGTGGGACTAGGGCTACTCGACGGGGTCTGCGGCTCAGCCTATTTAACAAATGAGTTAGCTCAAAGCCTTTCATTAAACCTTTTTGTGAGAATATATCAGGTCCAAACTTTAAAAAAAACATAAAGGGCCTAACAGGCTGGCCTTTGTATAGTATATTAGAAATATATAATATCTATTTATATAACATACATAATTTTTAGTTGTATCCTAATATTATAAGTCCATGATTCATATTCAAAACAAAAAAATAATTCAACTAAGGTTGGACAATTATTCTTTGTGTTCTGCAGATTTTTAGCTTACTTGTCTTAGTTAGTTAACAGGAAGTTAATGTTTCACTATAGCCACTATAGGCTACAATATATTAGAGAATTGTTCATTTTCATGTTTTAATGTAATTTTCTAAATTTATTGTGGGTTTTTTTATAGGCTTTAGGCCAGACTAATCTACAAAATAGGCCGGGCTCAGGTAAAAAAAAAAAAAACCTATTACATATAATTGGCTAGGCTTAGACCTAACATTTAAAATTCAAGCCTAAACCGATCACAAAACAATCCAATCTAACCTAAATTTGTAAGTGACTAGAAAAGATGAACCACTATACAAAATGGTGTAAACAATTATTTTTTCAACACTCTGTATCAATATAGATCAAATTGCAAAAAAAAACACATTATCTTCTAAAAATTATATTACTGTAAATACAAGTAAGTTAATGAAACAATAAGATGTTGAAAACTTAATGCAACTAATAAATTAGCAGGACTTGTAACAAAACAAGGCATACATCTCAACCCAAAACAATATATACATACACAAAGACTTATATAAAATGATTTTACGGATAGTTACCATGAGACACATTATTATTTAAAATCACAAGTCATTTAAACAAATTCATATGTGAACCAAACGATCACACATAATACCAACTCAAATATCAGGAAAGTAGAGCACAAATATTTATCAAGCTCCTTTCAGATGCATCTTCATTCCCACAAATTTATCAATCCTCATAAAATACATTTTTCCAAATATTTTTATAAATCCAACCAAAATAGCTGATAATAAACTCCAAACATATATATATATATATATATATATATATATATATATCATCAACCTAAGTTGGAAGTTAATAAAGTTGTAAGGTTACATGACACCAGAAATCTTACAATAAAGCAAGTTAGAAAGCAGAGTTAGTTTCCAACACTTGTAAGGCAAAGGAAACATAAATAAAATAAAAACACCAACTCAATAATCAAGCACACAAACATGCAAAAAAAAAAAAAAAAAGAGAAGAAAAGAAAAAACATCATTGATCTGTTGTTACAACATTATTAGCCTTTGTTGAAACACCCCATTGCTGTCTGACTCTGAACTTCACTACAGAGATGGAATAGCTGCAGAACTTACAATGGCCGAACCAAGTAGATCGTTGCAAAGACCTACATTTTCGGGTGCTTTCTTGATATCGGCACTACTTCCAGAACTGCTGTTAGAAAGTGAAGCAAACATTGATTTCTGCAAAACGCCAGTTGGAGAGGATCCGAGCTGAGGGTTCGTTTTCCAGGCTTTCGTTGAAGAGAGATGTGGGTCCATTCCTGCACTGCTAGTCGAGCTGGTCAAGACCTCGCCTAATGGTCCACCCATTGAGTTCCCCCATATAACCGGAGACCATGTTTGCTTCTCGATTTGCTCGCTAAGATAGTGGCTCACACCAAGGCTCATATGAGTTGGGTCGAGCTCGTTGGAGAGTTTTAAAGTTGAAATGGTGGATTTCTCTTGTGCAGGAGAGGTGGGGGAAGATGAGAAATCTGGAGCCATGGGGATGGACATTGAAAGCTGGGTCCAATCAGATTTCAGTTCTTCTGGCCAGGACACCGAGCCACGGTCCGACTGATCTTTTGGCCAATCATCGATGAAATGGTGAACCAGTTGCTGGTTGGTTGCTCCTTTGGCATCAAATCGCAAGAGAGAATCTGAGTTGCTAGTGTTCATGTAGGATATTCTTTCAGAAGGATTGAGAAGGGAGTCTGAGGAGACGATCCCGAACTCCGACTGAGATGATTCGTTGAACGAAGGAACATGTTGCTTTTGAGTCAAGAATGAAGCATCTTTAGACTTTAGACCAAGTGTTGGAGGTATCAAGGACAGGCCTTGAAGGCCTTGCGATCTGCCAAACAATCTCATCATCATTTTACACAACCAGAAGCACAAGAAAGAGTCCAAACACAACCCAAGGGAAAATGAAATATGAATTAGATCAAACACCTGGCAACAAGATGGTCGGTGGGAGTATTAGAGTGCAAGGAAGAGAATAGATGGGGCATGGCAGCGAGGGTGTTCGAGGCAGGGGTGGTGGACATCACAGATGCTGGTGAAGAAGAAGCAACCGGTGCGACGACCTTAGGAGTGGATCCGGAGAGAGCATGGCCAGTGTGGCCTTCCACAGGCTTTCTTGAACGGTGACGGCCCCTGTTTATATGCCTTTCACAGTACTTCTGATCAGGAACGGCATCTCTTGAGCAACGCCATTTCTTTCCATCTGTTCTCCTACACCTACCGGGCTCTGGATCATTGCTTCCAGATAAACCTAGATGGAAAGGACCCCACCCCACTACACACCACAAAATGCACCTAATCACTCCAAGCCTCAAAGAATGTGATAATGTGTGCAGGATATTTCAGAAAATTAATAGGAAATGACAGCTATGTATGACCCTCAATTGTTAAACTTCAGTTGTACTTCCCATTTAGCATTAAACATTGTTTCTTAAGAAAACCATGCAGAAGATCATAATCAAGGGAGTAAAAGAAGCATACAAAAATTGGATGCATAAGATGCGGTTGATCGGTATGAGTAGAGGGCTCTCTTGATAGGCGCGAGTAAGTTGGAAGGAACAGGGACATTGGCCACAATGTGTTTATAGATCAAAGCCTGGTGTTCGAGTTCCATCCATTGGGAGGGAGTAAAGGGCCCTTTCAATCTCGTAAAAGTCCCACGTACGCCTCCAATTAGCCCTCCGCCTAAACCAATAGCAAAAACAACCAAGAAACAAACACAAAAGTTGGATTCTTTTCTTGATACATAAACTCCCCTGAGCATCAGACAAGTCAAAGATTGGGAGTATATATGCATAAATGTTTAGATGCATTGAAAACCAAAACACCTAATTATTAGTTATTTTATCTGTTCACAGTAGCTCCACCAAAAACATGGTCACCTAATATTTTTCTGGACAAGATTCCCTTGTTACAAAAATCAAGAAAAAGAAGAAACCTTAATCAGCTCCGACAATCAATCCCTGTCTTTAAAGTTATACAAATAAGCATCGCCATCACCATCACACTCCACATCCAAATCTCAAAGTAATAGAAATTAGCAAAAAACACTTAACATGGAACTAGCTTAACGAAGATGTGGGACAAATCCAACTTCTAACACGAAATCTTGAACAAAAACCCATTAATAAATTGCAACAAAAATCCCATCTTCAGCCAAGAACAAATGAAAACATAAAAGAAAACAAATCAACAAAATACCTTCATTTCTGGTACTATTCTCATCCTGACAAATGGAAAATGCAATACTCCTGCTAGAGCCACCACCGGAGAGAGGCTGAGAAGAGGAAAACGAGAGCATCTTCTGGCCGTCGTCCGCCGTTGACGGCGGCCAGAGATTGGATCTCTCAAAAGCGGTGAAAATGTCATTAGCCTTTTGGGAAGAGAAATCAGGTTCACCAGGCTTGGGCATTTTGGGGGATTTCCAGGTGTTATCAGAAAGGGCAGATCTCTGGTGCTTGAGATTCACAGATCCATGGCGGTCTTCGTCTCTGGGCTCAGCTGATGAACCCAGATAAGGAGAGGTTTGCTTGAGACTCGCCACCCCGAAATCCATTGCTCATCAAAAGCTAACAAGTTTATGGCACTATCCCCATACAAAAGCATGAGTTCATCCTAAGCAACTTCCTTGGAAAGTTAAAAAAGTGTAGAGAGAGAGAGAGAGAGAGAGAACGGTCTGCTTAAGGATGAGTTCACCGATTTTTTCTATTTTTTTATTTTCAGTTCTTTTGTATATATCTGAGGAGAAGCAAGATAGATACTTGGAGAAAAGAAATTCAAAACTACAATTTAATTCTACCTTAAAAGTGTGTGTGTGTGAGAGAGAGAGAGAGATGATTTGTTTGAAGGAAAACACAATCTGATCTTCTCGTACAATACCATGTTTAGGCCAGATTTATGTAGTAAAGGGTAGGATTAAATTACTAAAATCTCCCTAATGATGGAATGAAAATGTTGAAAATTAGTGTAGTAAATAAAGGAGGTGGGCATAAAAAATGGAAATTCATAATTTGTGTGGAGGGATTATGAATTTAGGAAAACTAACCATTACACCCAAAAATGGAAAGCGTGTTGATTTTGATGCTTCACACTTGAACACATTATAAATAATAAATGTTTGTTTACTATTCACTTTATCTTTGATTCGAGTCTTTATCTTATTTGACAAAATATAAAAAATGAGTTCAATATATAAATGGTAAATCAAGATTTCTTAGGCAAACAAAAAATGAGTAATTCTTTCATTCAATTTTCAATTAGTTTGAGAAGTCGGTTTACAACATAATAAAAGTGAATAATGGAAATATAGTATTAAATATATAGGTTCAAGATAAGGCAAAAGGCCTTTGTGAGCTCAAGGTTCATCTACACTATTTTCCAAGCATTGAGGTATATTTTAATATATTAAATCCATTTGTGATCCAACAAAATACTAAGGTCAAAACATAAGAAATTAATCGTATTTTGTCGGCCAGATTAAACATTTGATCTTAAAATCTATTTTGATCTTTTGAGCAGTTACTAAATCTTTTTTCACAAAAAAAGTTCACATAACTAATTTCTCAGGTTCGAATTTTGGACCCGAGATTCATAAATTAAATGCATGTTTGCCGAGTTTATTTTAAAAAAATTATTAATTATAAGATGATTTTAGAGTATATGAAATCTTTTATCTTATTTAAAGAAATAAGTTGTTAAAATCTTTTGATAAATAAGATTTCGTCTTCAATAATGAAAATTGTATGATGTAAATGATGATGTTTAAAGGAGTTTGTCAAAAATATGATTTTATTTTAGAAATAAGATCGATTTACTTACTTTTTAAAAAACAATTTATTAACTAATTATGTCTTAATTTAAAATAAAATAAAATCTTATTAATTTAACAAGATATTTTAAAAAGTTTATAAGCTCAATCAGATATCATCTAAACGATATTCAAATTAGATATGAATCGATAAATTAAACAATTAATTAGAAAAGTATCGATCAATTAAGTCATCGTGAATTACATTCTACGAATAATACCTTATATACATTAATACACAACAAAAAAGTACTGATAAAAGAACTAATAAAATATTTGAATATAATTCAATGTAAAATCTAATGGTTCATGACATAAATGGAAGGATATATTCTTTTACTCAACTCAATGGATGAAGGACGAAATATTGTGAAAGGTGCAATACTTTGATTACATATACAATAATCAACTATAGATGTTCACTTATAATATTCTATCACGATATTTACAAAACATAAAGCAAAATTAACAATCATTATACATTAAAACTTAAACTGAAATCTCTTTATTTTAATATAAAAGTCAACCTGACTTTTATTTTAAAATGGACAAAGAATATATATTCTAAAATACATCTCACATTGATTTAAATATTTTCGAATTAAGTGTTAGTTAGATTTGAGAAGAAAAAAAGAAGAAAAGGACAAATGACAGAAAATAATGAGCAGATGAACTGCGTTCCAAAATTAATAACACATCATTTTGAAAGTACATTAACCTAATTTAAAACAAATTGAAAGTTGAATCTACTAATTCAAACATTTGAAAGATACAAGACATCAATTTTACAAATGAATGTACAATGACTCGTTTCAAACCACAATTTATTACTCCCTCCGTCCCGCTCAAATTTGCACATTTTCCATTTTCGTCCGTCTCATTCAAATTTGCACACTCCAAAAATGACAAATAAAATTTACAAAATTGCACTTTACTATTCAACTTTAGTACTACAAAAACAGTTTTTTCTTGAGCTCCATGCCCAAAAACAATTTTTTCTTAACCTCCGTGTCAGTCCCTACGTGCAAATTTGAGCGGGACGGAGGGAGTATCTAGTAAAGTGAGTTGATATTAAAAATATATATATACTCGACTTCAAAAAACTTAAAAGTACAACCTGTATCCTAACAATTAACGAAAAGAAGAGTATATATCTTGGGTTAAAACATCCAAACCATGTTTCCTTAGTAATGTCCCATCGATTGAGTCCGAACACAATAAATGTGCATTCAAATGTTTACGACCTTTCTTACTCAATATTTGAAAAGTTGTTCGTAAAAAATGAGGACCCAATTAACCCCACTTAGAATAAGCCAAGAGAAGTGGTTGGGATATCAATTAGGATTGTCAAGGACAGAATGGAACATTGGCCATTTTGTGATTCATCTATGATTATCTTTTTGCATGTAAAACTTTTGCATCTAAAAAATCATTAATGGAAACACTTAAAAAGTCTCGAATCATCAAAACAAAAGGAATAGTTACTTAAGTAAATTACAATAAGATGATCATTATAGATTTGGAATGTCAAAGATAATGAAGAGTGAGGGATGTTTTCATGTAGTGTCAATAAGATTCAATATAATGTATCGTATGATCCATAAGGATGTAAGGGGATAGTGAGTTCATTGCTTGAACAATGTCAGTTTTTTCGATCAGTTAATTTATTGATTGATAAATAAAATGAGTTATGATTAAGATAAAAAAAATATATTAAAGTTTGGTTGATGTACTGGGTTCTGTTGGAATATATATACTCGACTTGAGTCAATGGACCAGGTCAATGAATCGTTCATGTGGGTTGATCATATCTCATACATAATATATTATAAGTATAGAGGTTAAAGTGTAAATAAGATCAGTGTAGATGAGTAGGGGTGAGCATTATTTGGTTAAAACCGAAAAACCGAACCAAAAAAAGGATTTCGGTTTGGTTTTAAAAAATTTGGTTCGGTTCGGTTTTGAGGGGAAAAAAACCAAAATAACCGAACTGACCGAATTAAAACATGGTCCGTATCCCCGAAGCATATCTCTACAATTTTTTCAACTTTTCAAAAAATTCACCTCCCCCAATCTCTATACTCTTTTGCAATCATTACTTTGTCTCTCTAGTATTTCTTCCAAACCTCCATTTTCACCCGGTCAAAAACTCCATCTACCTTCTTGGTAATTCTTTCGATTTTTTTGTTTGTTAATAAGCCATAAACCCCAAATGAAACCCAAAAAGCCACCAATAAGTCTCTATACAACCTCTATAGTACCCTGGTTCTGTAACGCACGACCTCAATCAAAAGTCTCTACAGCTCTCTATTAGACCCCGACCCTGCCGCCCTCCTCAAACCCGTGAAATTGTGAGTCAATTTTTTGAAATAAATAATAGACAAAAAATAATTCTGTTAAAACCGAATCGAACCGAATAATAGTTCGGTTCGGTTGAAGTTCGGTTTTATACCTTTATTCGATTCGATTCGGTTCGATTTAAAAAAAATGTATTTCGATTTTCGATTATTTCAATTCGGTTCGGTTTGGATACCGAACGGACCGATGCACAACCTTATATATGAGAGTTGTTGACGTCAGATTTTGTAAAGCACAAAATCCTAGCCTAACACAAAGAAATCTCGATCCGGCTCAAAGAAATCGAACCGGATAAGAAGTGCAAGAATCGAATAAAACAAGAAAAGAAATGGCCCGGTGCCTACTCGGGCAAATTTGCTAGGCTTATTCTGGTCGGTCAATTTTGGCCGGCCAGAACGATTTTATATATAAGTATTGAGAGTAAATTAACTCTTAATTGCTTGAGTGCGATGATTTCGGAACCCTTCGAATGAGGTTTTTAATCCTATTTATAGACTAGAACTAGGATATGAAACTTGGAAAATAAGCATCAAATCCCTTGATCTTAGGGTATAGATAAGGGAAGAAAAGATTAAACCCTATCTAAATTGGATAAGATTTGGTCTTGATTTGTTTCCTTCTTGAACTCCCTGGAAAGATCAGACTCGGCTGCCTTACGCTGACTTCCTGGACGGGTCGTCCGATACCACTGCTCGGGTCAGCCGATGAGCTGGCTGGTTTTATGTAGACGCGGCCTTCCATTCTGGTCAGGTCGGGTTCGCTTGACTCGGTGGTCTTTGGCTCGGCGGCTCGGGTAGATTTTTGGTAGGGCACAACACTAGCCCCTTAGGCCGTGGCCAGTTATTGGTCTGGTCGGGGCCTAACCCCATTTAGCCCTGTTACAGCAAATTGCCCCCGAGCCTCTGCTCGTCTAAAATTCAAACTGGAGGACACGCATCAAGATCTGGCCACGTGTCACAATCTCGGTGGCCGGAAGTCGACAAGACGTGATGCTCTACTATAAATAAGCGAGAAACAAACTCTTTTCTCCACTTCTCTTCTTCGCGATCTCCAAACTCTCGCTCTTTTTCACTTTCTTTCCGAGCAACAAAGACCGACCTTAAGTCTCCGTCCAAGATATACTGTCCTCCAACATCCCAAGGTATATATATTTGTTTTAACTTATGGCTTCAAACTCGTCTACTGGTGGTTCGGTGCAGGATTACGACCAGGGGGTCGATCCTGCATCCGAACCATCGTACTCCTGGACCTCCAGCTCTTCCGACTCGTCCTCGTCTTCCGACCCAGGAAACACTCCTACTGCTCAGCAGTCTGGCGATGCAAACAACGGGCCAACTTCCTCAGCTCGAGGCTTAGGCGAAGCTAGCACGTCGGGGCGGGAAATTTCTGTCATCCCCGAGGGGATTCCCATCTGTGCCGCCTCAACCGGACGACTGGCCCGTCGAAGTGCCTCGAATCCTGGCTCGGAGGCCTTTGACTGTCCGTCCTATGCCACCATCGCTGAGCTGAACAAATGGCGCACTCTCTTCGATATTCCTGAGAGGGTAACTTTCTCGGTCCCCCACCCGGCGGATCGGATGGACCAGCCGCCAGAAGGTCAGGTTGCCATCAGCGTCCGAGCTCTGGAAGCCGGACTGCGTTTCCCACTTGCCTCTACCTTGGCCGGCTACCTCGCGCAGTGGGGAATTGCTCCGGGCCAACTGCACCCCAACGGATGGACATCCATCATCGGCTTGGTGGTGTTGTTTTGGCATTTCGGCCTGGGAGTTCCGAGCCCCCATGAGGTGGCATGGATGTTCAGGCTAAAGATGGTTCCCGGCCTGAGGAACCACTTTTACTATTTGTCGGTACGGAAATACCGACCTCAATTGGTGCGATGTTTGCCATCGTCCATCAAGGACTGGCGCGGCAAGTGGTTCTGGGTCGGTGGAGAGTGGATCGACTCATCCGTCCGGGTTAACTGCCCGACCTGTTTTGGGGACGCCCAGGGTATTTAATGTTTCAACTTTTTATGGTTTATTAACGTCTCTTCTGATCGTTAACTTCTTTCTGTTCTGCAGATATCACACCGAAGAACCTGGTGCTCGGTGAGACCTTCCTGCGGAAGCTGCGCTACCTCCGTGATTTCTCCTCCGAGGCCCAGAGGCATTATAAGGTCCTGATCACCTCGGAGAAACTCCGTGGTGCCGGTTTGGTCTTGCCATTTCGCGCTTCTCCTTCTCCCGTTCAAGGTGAGTCTCTTATCACTTGTTTGATTAACTTTTATCTTGCTTCTCTGACCGGTCTTCGTTTCAGTTTCCCTTCCCGGCCAGGGTATCTCTATTAGGATGGACCCTGCTGAGCGCCTTCGACAACGCTCCCAACGTGCATCGGCCCCTGCTCGGGGTGCCCCCGCTTCTGCCCGAGGACGGGGTGCTGCTCGCCCTGCACCATCCCGGGGCACTGGTGCTCGTCGGCCATCTGGGTCTGACGCGGCGCCGAACAAGAGGGCTCGTCTTGAAGAGGGTGGCCCTTCAACCGCAGGCCGACCATCTGCTCGGCAAGTGCCTGCCTCAGGCCCGGGATCGAGTCTGGCCGGGTCGGTCAGTATCACTGGCTGGGACCCCGAGCGGGTCGTTCATACCGAGGAGTGGCTGGGGCGAAGGCCTCCCTTCCAGATCAGCTTCGCCCGCGCCCGCTCTCCGACCGAGGACACCAACCTCCCATCGGGGGTGGCGGAGTCCATGGAGGCTCCTGCTCGGGCCTGGACTGAGGAGCTGGAAGACTATGCCCAGCACATGACTGGGATCGATCTGGGTACCTGCTCCTCCATCCTTCTTGCCCAGGCCTCTGTCTTCTCTTGGAGGGCCCAGGCTGCCCACGAAGCTAACCGGGCTCGGTACGAGCGTCGGCGGGATGAGCTGCGTGATGCTCGGAATGAGGTGGCCACCCTCAAAGATCAGAAGGTCACCCTGTCCGCCAAGTTGGCCTCTTCCCAAGAGCGGCTTGATGAGGTGACCCGGGCCGCGGAGATTGACCGGCAGAGGGTGGCGGACCTTACGATGGAGGTTTCTCGGCTTCGGGGCGAGCTGGAGGAGGCCCGGGCCTACCAGCTAGATGAGATGGCGGTTACCCAGAAGTTCAAGTTGTCTGCAGAATACAAGTACGAATGTATTCTGACCTACGTCTTGTCCTATATGGACAACATCCAGACCAACCGTGCTGCTGGCGTGGATGACAAGCCGCTGATGGAGGCCCTGGCCTCCTTTCTGGAGAAACAGCCCCTGCCCGCTTATCATCTCCGGATGATGGATGACCTGGCGGGGTTCCTCCCCCCGGGGTTCGAGCATCTCCTCAGGCCGGCTCCGCCCATCGAGTTCATGTCGATGCATCCCCCTGCTGACCCTGAGGCCGAGGAAGGCGGCGACGTCGGGGTTGTTGAAGGCGGCTCGGATGAGGCGGCTGAGGCGGAGGTAGCGGCGGAAGCGGATGGGGCGGCCGCGGTTGCCGAGGCGGATGATGTTGTCGGGGATGTCGAGGTGGTCGACATTGATGAGCGATGACTCTTTTGTCCCCTTCCTTTTCTTCCTTCAATTTAATATCGTGGTCGTGAGTTGCTGCCAGGTGTGTTTAGTAAGCAGGTGGCACTTCGTGCTCGTTATTACATTGAAGGCCCCCGACCAACGATGCCTTCTCCTCATTTTTTGTCTAGTTCAGATCTTTCGTGTTTCTGTTGTTCGACTTTCTGCTTTTTGTAAGAGGTTCCGGCCTCCAAACCGGGTTTTTTGTGAATGATAATCATGTTTCTTTTTCTGCTCGTTTTTTATTGCATTCTTTGTACAAGTTAGTGAGGCTCGTTTGATTCATTGGCTAGAGTATCTGTTCGTGGTCGGAACTTGAACGAGCCCCTGGTGAGAATCCGAGCCCCGATGAATGGGCTAGGATTGTGAATCATCTCGATTGGGTCGGAACCCTTAACTGGTCGTCTTGCCTTTTGATCGGATTTCCGAGCTCTGCAGGTGAGCTCGGGTTGGCCGAAGTCTTGGTGGGATCGAAACCCTTAAATTTGATTCCGAGCTCAGTGGGGGAGCTCGAGTTGGGCTGAAGCCTTTTTTGGGCCGGAGCCTTCAAGTTTGATCCCGAGCTCGGCTGGCGAGTTCGGGGTGGGCCAAAGCCTTCGTGGGGTCGGAACCCTTGTGGGCCGAGGCCTTAGTGTTTGACCTCAAGCTCGGCTGGCGAGCTTGGGGCGGGCCGAAGCCTTTGCGTTTGGCCTCAAGCTCGGCTGGCGAGCTTGGGGCGGGCCGAAGCCTTTGTGGGGTCGGGACCCTTATGGGCCGAGGTCTTAGTGGGGTCGGGACCCTTATGGGCCGAGGCCTTAGTGGGGTCGGAACCCTTGTGGCTCGAAGCCTTAATGGGGTCGGAACCCTTGTGGCTCGAGGCCTTAATGGGGTCGGAACCCTTGTGGCTCGAGGCTTTAGTGGGGTCGGAACCCTTGTGGCTCGAAGCCTTTGTGGGGTCGGAACCCTTGTGGCTCGAGGCCTTAATGAGGTCGGAACCCTTGTGGCTCGAGGCCTTAGTGGGGTCGGAACCCTTGTGGCTCGAGGCCTTAGTGGGGTCGGAACCCTTGTGGCTCGAAGCCTTTGTGGGGTCGGAACCCTTGTGGCTCGAGGCCTTAATGGGGTCGGAACCCTTGTGGCTCGAGGCCTTAGTGGGGTCGGAACCCTTGTGGCTCGAGGCCTTAATGGGGTCGGAACCCTTGTGGCTCGAGGCCTTAGTGGGGTCGGAACCCTTGTGGCTCGAAGCCTTTGTGGGGTCGGAACCCTTGTGGCTCGAGGCCTTAATGGGGTCGGAACCCTTGTGGCTCGAGGCCTTAGTGGGGTCGGAACCCTTGTGGCTCGAGGCCTTAGTGGGGTCGGAACCCTTGTGGCTCGAAGCCTTTGTGGGGTCGGAACCCTTGTGGCTCGAGGCCTTAATGGGGTCGGAACCCTTGTGGCTCGAGGCCTTAGTGGGGTCGGAACCCTTGTGGCTCGAGGCCTTAATGGGGTCGGAACCCTTGTGGCTCGAGGCCTTAGTGGGGTCGGAACCCTTGTGGCTCGAGGCCTTAGTGGGGTCGGAACCCTTATTTGGGTCGGAACCCTTGACGCAGCAAGTTTTTATATCGAAAATAGAGTTTATTCAGAGTAAAGGGAAAATTACATATGAATGAATATAACCTAAATGAACTAAAATCTAGTGATAATACTTCTTCAGATGTTCTGCATTCCAAGGCTTGGGAATCTTTTTTCCGCTTAGGTCGGCTATCTCATATGCGCCTCTGGTCAGTACTCGAACTACCTGATACGGTCCTTCCCAGTTTGGTCCGAGCGGGCCGGCATTGAGCTCTTTTGTGTTCTGCAGTACTTTCTTTAGGACCAGGTCTCCGGCCTCGAACTTTCTGGCTCGGACTTTGGAGTTGTAGTATCTTTCGCTTCTCTGTTTGTAGATCGAATTCTTTAGCTCGGAATCTTGCCTTTTTTCTTCCAACAAGTCTAAGCTGTTCAGCATTGCGACTTCGTTGTCCTGTTCCTGGAAGTTCTGAGTTCTCCATGTGGGCATACCAACCTCGACTGGTATGACGGCTTCCGAGCCAAAGGCCAGGCTGAAAGGTGTTTCTCCTGTGGAAGTTCTGGCTGTTGTTCGGTATGACCAGAGTACGCCTGGTAGCTCGTCCGCCCATGTTCCCTTCAAGTTCTCGAGCTTTGCTCTCAAGGTGTGTTTGATGATTTTGTTTATGGCCTCCACTTGGCCATTGCCCTGGGGGTGATATGGGGTGGAGAGCAGCTTCTTGATGCCTAAGTTCGCGCAGAACTCATTGAATCCCGACGAGTCGAATTGCCGGCCATTATCGGAGACCACGGAGTGTGGAATGCCGAAACGACATATGATGGACTTCCAAACGAAATCGGTTATTTTGGGTTCGGAGATCTTTACGAGCGGCTCGGCTTCTGCCCACTTAGTGAAATAGTCAACCGCTACGATTGCGAATCTCACGCCTCCTCTGCCGGTCGGTAGAGGCCCGATGAGGTCAATTCCCCATTTGGCGAAAGGCCAAGGCGCGATTACCGAATTCAGCTCTTCTGCTGGTGATTTCATCAGCGGGGCACACTTCTGGCATCTCTCGCATTTGCGTGCAAAGTTAATTGCATCCTTTTTTAAGCTCGGCCAGAAATAACCCTGCCTGATAATCTTGAAGGCCAAAGCCTGCCCTCCTGTGTGATTCCCGCAAATTCCTTCGTGCACTTCTCGCAGTGCGTAATTGGCCTCGTGCTCGTCTAAGCACCTTAGTAATGGTAGGGAAAAACCTCTTTTGTAAAGGATTCCGTCCTTCAAAGTGTATCGGGCAGCTCGTATCCTCAGTCTTCGGGCCTCGATTACGTTATCGGGCTCCTTCCCCCCTTTCAAGTATTGGATGATCGGAGTCATCCAAGTATTCTGCTGCTCGGTGTTGTATATTGTCTTTTGTTCCAGAACTGAGCTTTCTATCATTCCGATATTTACCGAGCCAATATCTTCTGCTCCTTCACTTGTTGCCAAACGGGCCAATGCGTCGGCTTGGGCGTTTTTTGCTCTCGGAACTTGCTCTGCTCGGATATTCTTGAAGTCTGCCAGGGCTATCTCCACCGACCTCAGATATCTGGCCATCTTCTCATCCCTAGCGGCGTATTCTCCCGAGACCTGATTGACGACTAGAAGTGAGTCGCTGAAAACCTCGAGGTCGTCTGCCCCAAACTGTTTGGCCATCTCTAACCCGGCCAGGAGTGCCTCGTATTCTGCTTCGTTATTCGTTGCTGGAAACTTGAAACGTAATGCTGAGCAGAAATATTTGTTATTGGGGCTGATCAGAACGATCCCAGCCCCAGCTGCCGCCATCGTGGATGACCCGTCCACGAACATCTTCCAGGGCCTCTCGACCTTTTCCTCTTGTAGGACCACCACGGGGGTGAACTCGGCGATAAAGTCTGCTAGGGCCTGACCCTTTACTGTTGTTCTCGGCGAATAATGGAGGTCGTACTGCCCGAGTTCGACCGACCACTTAAGTAGTCTCCCTGAGGCATCTGGTCGGCTTAAGACTTGTTTCAAGGGGAAATTCGTTAGGACTTCGATCTGATGGGCCAGAAAATAAGGCCTCAATTTTCTGGCCGAGATGACCAGAGTATACGCCAGTTTCTCCATGGCCGGGTATCTCAGTTCGGCGTCGTGCATTGACTGGCTCACATAGTACACTGGTTGCTGGGAACCTTTTTCTGCTCGGACAAGTACCGCGCTTACGGCGTAAGATGACACTGCTAGGTAGAGTTGTAACTTCTCACCTGCTTCTGGTTTGGCGAGTACTGGGGCCTCCACTAGTGACCTTTTTAGTTCTTCAAGAGCTTTTTGGCACTCAGCGTCCCATTCGAAATTTCCATCCTTTTTAATCAGTTTGAAAAAGGCTTTGCACTTATCCGTTGATTTCGAAATGAATCTGTTCAGTGCTGCCACCTTCCCTGTTAGGCTCTGGACATCTTTTACTCTCCTCGGGGGAGTGAGCTTCATTATTGCCGAGATCTTTTCGGGGTTAGCTTCGATTCCTCTCTGGCTTACCATGTAGCCGAGGAACTTTCCTGATCCGACCCCAAAGGAACATTTCTTGGGGTTCAACTTCATCCTGTACTTCCTTAGGACGTCGAACATTTCTGCTAGATCTTTGACGTGGTTCTCTTTCTTCTTCGACTTGACTAGCATGTCATCTATGTAGACCTCCATGGTTTTTCCGAGCTGAGCAGCGAACATTTTGTTGACCAGTCTTTGATATGTTGCTCCTGCGTTCTTCAGGCCAAAGGGCATCATTCTGTAACAGTACAGTGCCCGATCAGTGATGAACGTCGTATGTCGTTGGTCGTGCTCGGCCATAGGGATCTGATGGTATCCCGAATAAGCGTCCATAAAACTCATGATTTCGTGCCCTGCTGTTGTATCGACCAGCTGGTCGATGTTCGGCAATGGAAAGCAATCCTTGGGGCATGCTTTGTTGAGGTCGGTAAAATCTATGCACAATCTCCATGCCCCATTCATCTTTTTTACTAGAACTGGGTTGGCCACCCAGACGGCATAATCGCATTCCCTTATGAAACCGTTCCCGAGCAATTTTTGAACTTCCAATTCTAAACCTTGATATCTGTCTGGACTTAGTCTTCTCCTCTTCTGTATTATCGGCTTAGCAGCTGGGTCGATGTTCAGGTGGTGGCATGCGTCTTCGGGTCGGATGCCCTCCATGTCTTCGTGGCACCAGGCGAAGACGTCTGTGCTCCTCTTGAGGAAGTTTATTAGTTCTCCCCTGAAAGGTTCTTTCAGCTCCTTGCCGATTTTGAGCTCTAGTTCGGGTCGGCTTTCATCTAGTTGGACCGACTCCAATTCTTCGATAGGTGTTGCTCTGCTCGGTGGTGCATCCTTCCTCGGATCCAATGTTTCCCATTCTTCGATGGTTGGATTTCCGTCCTTTACCCCCGTAACTGTGAGTCCGCTTGCTCTTGAGTCAGTGTCGTCCTCGATTATTATGGTCGGAGTCCGGACTTTTGACTGTGTGGTTTCGGAGTTAGGGTCGGCCGATTTTTCCGTGCATCCAACCGGGTCATCTATCTCCATCGCATTGTGTTCGGATTGGTCGGCTGATGATGATTCGATGATGTTGAGCTCTCTCGGCCTCAGGCCCGACTCACATTCCCGAGCCGCCAACTGATTACCTCGAATGACGAAAATGTTTTCCCCTACCGGGAACTTGATGGCCAGATGATGTATTGACACAACTGCCCTCAACTTTGCCAACAATGGTCGGCCCCAGATCGCGTTGTAAACTGAATTCAGGTCTACTACCTTGAATTCAGCTGTTGTGTAGACAACTTCGTCTCCGGTTCCGAATACGACTTTCAACTCGCATTTCCCGATCACGCGCGTGACTTTTCCCCCGAAACCTTGAATTGAGTCAGAGCAGGGCACGAGGTCGGAGGCGGGAAGTCCCATCCTTCTGAAGGTGTTCAGATGGAGTATGTTTGCATAACTCCCCGTGTCGACCAGAACTCTATGGACCATGGTGAGGCAGATATTTAGAGATACTACCAGGGCGTCGCTGTGCGGCTGCACTATTCCCTCAGAATCCTGCTCGGTGAAAGTCAGTGGTGGATGGACTGGCTCTGGCCTCGGGGGGTTACATCGTTGGTAGCTATTCCTTGCATCCCTGAGCTGCTCTCTCCTCATTCTTTTTGAGAGCCTTTGTTCTCCACAGTTGTTGTTTACGAGGGTGTGAATTTCGCGGATGGCCCCTAGCTGCGGCGGTGGTGGGGGTTGCTGCTGTTGTGGCCTTTGCTCGGCGTTTTTGACATATTCCTTCAGATAACCTCTGTCGATCAGCTTCATGAGCTCGATCAGGAGGGACCTGCATTTATCCGTGTCATGTCCTGGGGACTTATGGTACTGGCAATACCTGTTTTGATTTAACCACTTGGGGTCGGCTTTGATTGGTCTCGAGGCCGGTAGAACATTCTGGCCCTGTAGGTCGGTCAAAACTTGGGCCGGGCTGACTGTTAGGATATGTCGGACTCGGTCCAATTCCTCGTTTTGGTAGACCTTGAACTCACCTGGAGGCTTGAAAGGCGTGTTCTTCCTTTTCTCTTTTCCTTCTTTTTCTGAGGTGGGTTTTTCCTCTGGTATGGCCTCCTCTGCTCCGATGTACCTTTCTGCCCTGCTCAAAAAGTCGTGGTATGTTTTGGGGCCGTGTTCGTGGACATTCCACCAGAATCTGGTTTTTGGGCGGAGGCCGGCCATAATTGCCATGAGTACGGCATCGTCCGACACGTGCTCCATTTCCAAGACGAGCTTGTTGAATCTGTCCATGTAGGACCTTAGTGATTCATCCTTGCCTTGTTTGATGTTTACCAATCTCTCCTTCGGCGTTGACCTGGTCTTCGAACCCATAAATTGTGTTAGGAAGAGGTCGGTCAGCTCCTCCCATCCTTTAATTGAAGAGCTTGGCAACGATCGGAACCATCTTTGAGCTCGGTCTCCCAACGTGAGGGGAAAAGCTTTGCACATGAGCTCTTCCCCGACTCCTTGCAGCTCCATCCAAGAGGCATATTTGTCGATATGCGAGTTCGGGTCAGTCTCGCCGTTGTAGAGGCCGATCGGTGGTACTTTGAATTTTGTGGGGGTAACTCGGTCAGAGATCCGATCTACGAAAGGAGAGTTTTTCTTCCGCCTTTTTTCCTGTTCGGGCTTCGGTTTGTTTGCTTCGATTTCGGCCAGCCTTTGCCTTAGCTTTCTCTCCTCTTCCTCTTCGGTGATGGAAAGTCTGTATCCTTTCCTCCTCTCATTCTGTCGCTGCTCGTTCCCGAAGTCCAGGGTTCTCTGAGATTTCCTGGCTTCGCGAGCAGAAGCCGGTCCTATCCGATCAAATACGCTCCGCGTCTTGGTCAATGCCGCAGATCGGGTCGGGCAGCGTTGAGTTTCTGGTAGACTTTCGTCCAGCGATGGGGATTCTTCTCGTCGCTGGTCGGTCTCTATTTCTTTCGCCCTGTCCTTCCGCTTCTTCCTCGACCCGTCTGAAGATTGTGTGTCCTCGAGATCGTTGGCTCTACGGCTCTTCTCCCTGGCCTCGGCTTCCCTTAGTCTCTGACTAAGCTGGAGCATCTTGGCCCTGATCTCCTCCGAGTTCATCTCGGTCTCTCTGGCCTCCGTTACCAATGGGATCCCAACAGGATTCCTTCCGAGTGGAGTGTTGGTAACGATCCCTGGGGTGTCGTGCAGCTGCCGTTGGTTAGAGCTACCAGTCAACAGAACCTGGTTCTGGGGATCGGATAAGATCCTCAGGTCTTCGCGATTATCAAATGTGTTGGTTGTCATCGAGCTATGTGTTTTGTTTCTCACCCCCCTTCCTCTAGCGCCAAATGTTGACGTCAGATTTTGTAAAGCACAAAATCCTAGCCTAACACAAAGAAATCTCGATCCGGCTCAAAGAAATCGAACCGGATAAGAAGTGCAAGAATCGAATAAAACAAGAAAAGAAATGGCCCGGTGCCTACTCGGGCAAATTTGCTAGGCTTATTCTGGTCGGTCAATTTTGGCCGGCCAGAACGATTTTATATATAAGTATTGAGAGTAAATTAACTCTTAATTGCTTGAGTGCGATGATTTCGGAACCCTTCGAATGAGGTTTTTAATCCTATTTATAGACTAGAACTAGGATATGAAACTTGGAAAATAAGCATCAAATCCCTTGATCTTAGGGTATAGATAAGGGAAGAAAAGATTAAACCCTATCTAAATTGGATAAGATTTGGTCTTGATTTGTTTCCTTCTTGAACTCCCTGGAAAGATCAGACTCGGCTGCCTTACGCTGACTTCCTGGACGGGTCGTCCGATACCACTGCTCGGGTCAGCCGATGAGCTGGCTGGTTTTATGTAGACGCGGCCTTCCATTCTGGTCAGGTCGGGTTCGCTTGACTCGGTGGTCTTTGGCTCGGCGGCTCGGGTAGATTTTTGGTAGGGCACAACAAGAGTTATTGGATAGCTCCCACACTTACCAACCGACCTCTCGCACTCATTTGACAAATGCAATTTTGCAATGTAAGAATTTTGCAGAACGTCGATGTCAGAATACGTTTTTTTTTTGCATACAACCATAATACACATCACTTCTCTTATACACTAATATTAACATTTTGATTGTGATACATGATGGATTTGCTTGTGATTTCCATCCAGATATAAAAGTATGAAGAACAATAAGATAATTTATAATTTCAATACATAAAAAATCTGATAATTAGAAATTTTTCGTTGTAAAGGTAATCTCATTGTTGTCCTTCATTAGGATCAATTAATATGTATTATAATTAAGTTAGAAGTTGATCAACTAAAAGTACATTACTTATTTTACTTTAAAATTAGTTTTTTAATTATATTCATTATTCTCTATGATTATTGTCTAACTTAAGCACAAACTCTTACAAATTTTAGATTGACAATTGTAATAATCCAATATGATGATTTTTTAGCATACTTTTCGAATATTTATATGAAATATGTATAATTGATGAATAATTAATTTCATTTATATTAAATGATAAAAAGTTGCAACTTGCAATTTAGATAGATTGAATTGTAAAACATATAAAACTTTGGTTTTACTCAATTCATTTTTTGGACATTGTAAGTTGCTTAGGTACAAATTTTGTATCGTGTCGTAAGAAATGCTTTTTCAAGTAGAGCAAAGAAGTCCATCTAGATGGATTGGATTTGGAGGTCATTAAAGTAATTTTCACTTGCACGAGCATGGCTTTCTTTCAAGTTTCATCTAAATTTTTGAAGTATATCTTTTTTGTCGGAGGGGTCCAGCTCAGACCCACGTGACCTAATCTTATCAAAATTCCAATAGCTAGGATATTTTTATTTTATCTAAATTTCTGTTTTTTTTTTTTTTCCTTTAAATCTCACTTACCCTTAAGTCAACATTGGGGATATTGAAAGGGTTGGCCTGACAAATCCGAACTAATTCTAACGAATTTCGGATTAAACGAGTTTTGGGTTAAATGAATTAACTTAAACGAACCTCAATATTAGAATATAATTCTAACTCAAATGGACTTCGGGCTAAACGGATTATTATCAAGCTATTAATAAAATAGTATATTTATATATTAAATATAATATTTTGAATTAAAATATACATATTATTTGAAATCCACATATAAAATTAAATGTTATAAATTGTAAAAACATTATTAAGTTCGTAAAAAATCATGTGAGACGGTCTTATGAATAGGTACCGTGAGACGAAGTCACATCATCTACAAACAACATATGAATTGTAGAGTTTTGATTGTAGATTGACCCGTCTAACGCAAGTCGCAATGTAATAAAATTCTGTGAGACGGTCTCACAAGAGACTTACTCTATTAAGTTAGATTACCATTGAGAGTTTATACTTAGATGAAACCATTAAAAAAATGACTACAAATTGGAACAAAATATGAGCAAACTTGTTATTTGTACGCATTTATTGGCTAAGTGGTTGATATTATATAGTATATAGGTGTTTTATTGTTATTATTTAATTTATTTCATATAGTTAATTCTTATAAATCAAATTTGAAGACATTAAAATTAGGATAATACACATAATTGAACATTTGTATTAAATTGTATATACTTAAAACTAAAAAATAATAATTTAACCGGTTGGCCTACTAACCGGTTGGCTAGTAGGCCAACCGGTTAATCATCGGGCTGGCCCTAATGGATTTCGGGCTAAACGGGCTTCGGGTTAAACGAATTAAAAATATTAGGTTCTAACCCTTTTTTTTTTCTAAACGAACCATGACCTGTAACATCCCTAGTCAAAACTCCCAATATCAGAGTATCATTAGCTCTAATTTTAGACAAATTAGTATGAGATGATTTAATGAATTTGAATTTATAAGATGCAATCCAGTTATTTATAATCAAATTTATTTTCATAAGCTTCTATAAATTGTGAATGAACCGTTTGATGAAATAAAACTTGAGACGATTTTATAACAATCTTGTTATAAATTATGCTGCTTCATCTTTGATTTTTTGGACATTATAATTTTTATATGATTTTATCTCCATTCCAACTTCCAACGTGTAAGTTCCTTCTACTAATTAATCAATCAATAGCTTGTATGGTTTTCAGAAAAAAAAGAAAATTATGATTCTCATATATTTATTAGAACGTCTTAAATAAAACATATCTTATAAATATTTAATGCAACTCCTTATGAAATCCTTAATTTTGGGACCATACTAGGCACATTATTACATCAATTTCTTGAAAGATAACTTGAAAATTCCTATTTATTATAGCCGATTTTATAATACTCATTTCATTCCTTTTTAAGTGTCTCATTTTATCCAATATGACGTTCTTTTTTAATTGTCACTATGTCATTATTGATACTCTTTTACCTTCTTTTTTTCATCAATTACCCTAATAAATGAACATGGTGGAATATTACAATTCTTGTGATTATAAACTTATTAATTCATTATCTTGACTACATTTATAAACTTTTTTTTTATTTTCAAGACTAAAATTAAGACTAGTCTTATATGTAAATGTATATAGATCCACTAGCCTAGTACTCTCTTCAAGCATTCAATGCAAAATTTTAAACGAGTCATTTTATTTTCTTTTGTCAAAGATGGTTTTAAAACATTAGTACGACGTTGTATGTTACTTGACTTTAAAAGCCTATGCAATGAGGTATTATTCGTGTTGAGACCGAATGCTAATCCTCAAATAGTTGTCCTTTTATTTAAAGGAATATCACGTATTTTTGCAAAATCGACGGTAATTCTCTTCCGTCCACAATTTTTTGTCCTCCGATGATGAACATTACCATTTGAACTCTTTCCATGTTTCCAAATCTATCGAACTGTACACACAGAAATGGAGAAATGAGAAGCTACAATACTAGTA
Source organism: Scutellaria galericulata (assembly GCA_946896805.1). Taxonomy (NCBI): domain Eukaryota; kingdom Viridiplantae; phylum Streptophyta; class Magnoliopsida; order Lamiales; family Lamiaceae; genus Scutellaria; species Scutellaria galericulata. Next base: position 15,569,283 of record OX335794.1, read on the forward strand.
ACTTTTTTCCTCAAATAACCGTCCTCACTTTTTTGTAACAACATTTCATATATGGCTCTACGTTCATCATTTGTCAAATTTCTAGTATTTCTATTACTATGACTTGAACCTGACATTAAAAAAAAACAATTAAGATATAAAATAGGACTACTGATACTATAACGTAAAAAGAATATTGTCATGCATACCTTCATTAAAGTTAGTCACATGATCCTCTTCTATGGATGGAATTGTGTTCAAATTGAAAGTTGTGTTGTAAACATCTCCTTCTTTGCTCAAATCTACATTCAAATCAATTAAATTTGGAAGTGTTTGTTGTCTTGTAGCCATTTCAATACATAATCTAAAAGCACCATCTTAGTAGACAAACTTTAATTTGTAGTTGAAAATTGGAGGGAATTTAATTTTTCAATTGAAATTTTGGTAGAGTAATTTTGATATTTGGTGAAATTTTGGAGGAGGATGATATTTGGATTTAGAAGATGAATAAGTTTTCCATGAAAAAAAATAAAGAAAGAAAGAAACATGAAGAGACGTAATGAAAGATGAAGGATACATATCAGTAATCGCAAAGACTCACGTGAGACCGTCTCACGAATCCTCTTTCGTAAGACGGGTCTATTTGACCCAACCCAACTAAAACTAAAACTAAAGCTCAACCCAACCTAAAAGCCTAAAATACCCACCAGCCCAAATCAATTCCGCCGCACCATCAGCACAAGAATTCTTGTTGCAAATTCTTGTTTCACACCAACCTTAAACATAATTTGTTGCACCGTCGCACCTAAACTCCAAGCATTTGACCAACCAAGTGTGATATTTGAATTTTTTACTTTTTTATTTTTATTTAAAAGGATCTATGATGAGTCTTCCTATAATTTAATGGACAATAAAAATAGCAATCAAATTCTTTGTTGAAAACTTCTAAATAGTATTCTATCTTATTAATATAAATTACGTATAATTAATTATATAATATTTTTTTTATATAATTATGTGATATTTGAATTATAATTAAGTGTAATTTCTTTACAAAAATATGAGATTTTTTGCTATAAGTATGATTTTTTTACTTATATTTAAGTATGAGTATTACTGTTACATCATTGAGTGTGTAATTTTCTGCTATAAGTGTGTAATTTCTTACTATAAGTATTTGAATTTTTGACTTATATTTAAGTATGTGTATTATTGTTACATCTTGCTATAAATATGTGAATTTTTTACTTATATTTAAGTATAAGTATACATATACCTCTTACATCTTTCAGTATGTAATTTCTTAATAATTATATAAGTATGCGTTATACAATTATAAGTATGCGATTTACAGCTATAAGTATGTATTTTACACTTATAACTATGCATTTTAAATAAGTGTTTTTATATAAGTGCATGTGATTTACAACTATAAGTATGTGTTTTAAAGAAGCATTTTATAGAAGTATGTGTTTTACAGCTATAAGTATGTGTTTTAAAGCTATAAGTATGTGTTTCATGTTCTTATATATTTCAAATTTTTTTATAAGTATGTATTTTACACCTATAAGTATGTGTTTTTATTCTTAAATACTTAATAAATTAATTAACATAAGTATGTATTTTTATACATGTGTTTTTATGTTGCTATATAAGTAAGCGTTTTGTATAAATATGTATTTTGCAGCTATAAGTATGGATTTTAAAGTTACAAGTATGTGTTTTTATTATTATTGTTATGTTGCTGTAATTGGATGAAATTAATTCAATTTTATAATAATCGAATTAATTGTGTTAATTGGTGATACGTGTATTTGAAGAACCTCATGAGATTATTTGATTAAAAATAGTTGAGGCTGTTGGATAAAATTGTTTGAAACCACCTCATGAGATTATTCGATTAAAAATAGTTGAGACTGTTGGATAAAATTGTTTGAAACTTTTCTGGTAATCTATGATTTGAAATTGGAGAAATAAAGATAATTATTAAAATCGATAACACATGACCAAGAAGTTAAGAGCCTTGCACTCCACCAACTGACCTAGACAAGTCAGTGATCAATTAATTTATAATTACAAATATATGTGGGTGTTGGGGTTGGGCTGGGCTGGGCTGAGTCTAGGTTGGATAGTGGGTCAAATATATCCGTCTCACGGGAATAGATCCGTGAGACGGTCTCACAAGAGACCTACTCATCAGTAATTAGTTTGATAAAATCAAGAAAATCCTATAATTATGGAAGCAGTTATATAAAGAGGGTAATTAATGGAAAAATTAGTAAATCAAGGGAGTAGAAGTAAAAGAGAAGTAATTAATAAAAAAATTGGTTTGTGTGAATTGATAAAATCGGACAGTTAAAAAGGAACAGAGAGTATTAGATTGTGAAATATATTTAACAATCATTATTGACAATTAATAAGATACACTAACTAATACATACTTAAAGATTGGTGTTACTAATTAGCAATGTGAATTGATATATGCATAATACAAATTTTTAAGTCAAAATGTTTAGAAGATTGTTGTATCTTTAAAACTTCATACATTAATATCAATAATTAAAACTATAATTAAGATAATATGTTCATATCTAAAATGAAATAAAACAATTCAAATAACTCAGTGAATTAAATAATTTTTGTTATAGCACAATCACATCCTAAATCATAGTAAATATTTCAAAACATAATAAAACTAAATGATTATAACTAAATTATAAATATAACTTAAAATGCAAATTGGGCGGGGCGTAAAGGTCCAGACCCGTCCACGAGTTGGGCCCGGCCCACACCATTCTATAATTAGACCCGCTCTATAGAGCTCGGATCAAGACATGAACAGATATATACATAAATGAGGCTAATATTACCATCCCTAAAATAAAATTGTTTAGTCATATTGATATATAACTTTTTGTACTAATAAATGAAGTCTATGAAGAACCGACATTTTGTGGAAAGATGAATTTATTATCAGTTAGTTGATTTTAGGTGATTTTTCAAGTGCAAGTTATTTTGCAACAGTGTAACATTTCATTTGGGAAATAAATGACATATGCCTTAGGGTGGTATATATGGAAAGATTCATTTATCTCCTTCTCATAATATATTTATTCTTATTTTGGATTAAGTAACAAACTAACAATATATTCATATTTTTAATTTTACTAAATGTCAAACAAATCAATTTTCTAACTTGATGAACATATGATCTATATAATTAATTTCACAGAAATTAATAATAACACTAATTTATTTATTTAATAATTTTAATGCATTTCGTTTAAAATTTTGAAAATTTCCGGAACTTCCAATTCACCGTTTTGAATTTTCAAACCAATAGAACCCAAATTTAAGACTAGATGGACTTTAAATTTTAAGATGGCTGGGTAACATATATTTTAGTATTTTGGTTTGGTTTCAAAGATCTAAATTTAAATTTTTTTTAGATCTAATTTGAAATGGAAGATTTTCTTTTGCAAAGAATGATTACGTACAATTTTAATCGATCTCAATAGATTCCTAGCTAGTGTTCAAAGGAGCAAAGAGCCCGATTACTTTGATAATTACATGAATTTCAATCCCCACTTGAAAATTGAAAATATGTATCTGATTGGAGAAAATGGATGGTCATAAAGAGCAGTAAGAGTTTCTATGGCTTCATATCTATATGTTCTGGCTGATGTTTCTGCTATATTTCAATGTACAATTATATTGGAGTAAATATTATTAATTCGTTATAATTGCCTATACAATTTTACTAGTTTGTAGAATGTATGTGTTTCATTCATTAAAAAAAAAAAACATTAAATCCACACCCACAAAAAAAAAAAAAGGGATCAAGTTCTAAAGTTTGTTTAAAATTTTAGAAATGTTTGTGGCGCGTCGTTACGCGATAAAATTAATTAATTTCTTTTCTAACCTAACCAACTAGTAGTCCGGGCAAGTCAAAGTCAATCCCACGAGGAGTGAAAAATAAACTATGCCACCTATATTCAATTCAAGAGACAGAAAATATTAGGGGGTTTCAGATTGGTTAACTATCACAAAATCAAATTAATTAAACCTAGAAAGCGAATTAAACTAGAAATCAATATATATATATATATATAAAACATTCCAGTTAACAATTATGTTATCCCCCAATTTCAAATATGTCTTAATCAATGTAACACCCCTCCCTCAGATTATCATGGAATTATCACCTCTAATTTAACAACAAGCTCTGTTAAACCGAATCGTCTCTTAAGATTAGTTAAATTAGGATAAGATCACTAATTAACTCTATTTAATTGAATAACCTAGAACAAGCTCTCTAGATTTAATTCATTAAATGCATTAATTACCAAGACGATAGGATGAACTAAACTTCGAATACACAAGCTCGATTCGATAATTTAGGATTATGCTACCCTAGAGATGCACGACCTCTAGTTTACCACTTATAAAAATTAAATCACAATAATTAGAATTTATGATCTAAAATTCCAGCAATCAATTATCAATTACTTAACCTAGGTGGCCAATCTAAATTAAGCATCAACAATTGAAAATGATATTCACAGATAGCATAATCAATTTCATTCAAACATCGAGAAGGGGAAGCAAGATTAATTAAAATATAAAAGAAATATGGGTTCAAACATCTCTGCTAACCGAAATTGAAAGATTAGCCGATTATCCTTGTAATCGAATCCAACAAAGTAATCGAGAACTCCATTAAAATTAATCCAGGAAAATAATATTATGTTTCTCTCTCTAATCTAATTACTCTCCTAAGCTCTCTTCTAATCTCTAAATTAGTTTTCTGCCTCACGTCAATAGTGCACTTTTATAAATTGAGGAAAGAATTTCTTTCCTTCCTTTCCATCCTCTCTCTACGTGATCTCATGGCTTGGGGCCAAAGAAAGATTAATAGAACTTAGACTTTTCTTTTATTTGCATAACTGGGCCCTTCTCCTCCATTTTACTTGGGCCCATCTTTCACTCTGTTTCTTTCCAAGGCCCACTTCTTCAACATCCAATTAGATTTTGGCCCAATCAACTTTATCATTGGCATGATCATTCTTTTGTCTCCAAAATATTTCAAGAACTCCTAAAATATCAGTAAAACAATATATTAAGTAATTGAAGATCGAAAACATATATATGTACAAAAACGGTGCATTCAATCATTTAAAAAATTATAAAATCATAAATATACCCTCGATAAAATGCACTTATTTCCTACTTATCAGATGAAAAATAGAAGTTAATTTTTTTGAACTTCAAACAATCTCTCTATAATAGAATTTCATATATTGAATTGGGCTCGTAAATGAGCTAAATGGACCTAAGCTTTACCACGACCCAAGTTGAGAATTCTGAAAGTAATTAAATAGCCCAATACTGACTTTTGCACAACTGGGCTATTGTTATTTTCTCTTCCGTTGTTTGATGACGAACATTTTATTTTCTCAATTCGATTTTGTCCATTTAAAATGATTATGATTTTCTCATCTTACTTGAGAGAGTAACACTTCTGTGCAACTGATGCACATAGTTGCACGGATACCTTTACATTATAAATGTAGTACCTATATATATAAATATCCGTACCTTTTAAAATGAACATGCATAAAGGTATTACATTTATAACATAAAGGTACTACATTTATAACATAAAAGTATAGATTGCACGGTGCAACTGGTGCACAGAAGTTTTTGCCTACTTTGAGATAAATTTCTCAAAAAGTGGCATACTGTTTTCTTTTTATAAGAAAAAAGGCTTGATAAAATAGATGCGCAAATAGTGTAATGAGATATATTTAATTTTTCGTAGAGCTGATTGATTATTTCTCATAATACTTAATACTTTACAATGCACCGCCCAAAATAAAATGCATGTAATTTAATGCATTTTAATCCTTTATCAATGGCTTGAAATTGACTTATATATAATCGGATGGTCCAGTCTTTAATTTAATTTAATGAATATATTCATGATTTATGGATTTAAATAATATAAATTATAATTTTTTTTACTATTTATCAACTCATTAATAAATAATAAGATGTTATTAAAATTCATAAAATGTTATATTTCATATTGGAAAAAAAAAACATGTTTAATTGTTTGGATAAAATAAGATGATGAAACCTTTAAATATTCATACATACACAATTACAAATTTTGTTAATTAAAATAATTGTATTCATTGAGTTTGTGAAAATAAAACTTTTATTAGAAATAAGATGATATTTTCTTAATTTTCTAAACAACTTATAAGCTGCTAACTTTTATTTCTTGAGTAATAGTTAAGATTTTATTCTTTAAATCATACCAAAGACTACTATTTTATCGAGTAATAATTAAGGTTTTATTCTTTAAATCTTACCAAAGACTTTACCAAAAATTTTAGACTTTTGAACTTGTAAGTTTAAACCAATCACCCATAATGACCCATTTCATACCTCATTCCAGATTAGGACTGTTGGGTACTTCTCTGCATTGTGGGAGATTTTTTTTTTCTTTCTAATAAATTTCAATTTGTATACCCACGGTGTTGTCTTCGCTTTCAAATGATAGAATATATTTTGTATGAGACGAATTTGTGAAACAGTTAGACCTAACCTGATCAACATAGATCTAAAATTAACTAATATAACAAGTAATACTTTAACTTGTAAAGTTACGGTTTCTCAAATAAATTATTGATTTAGAATCTTGGAAGCAAATACATCACATAATAAGCACAAAAGTATTACCTGATAAACACAAAAGTATTACATAATGTTACTTGTCAAATTATAATATTCCTAAAAAACATTACATTATTCACATAAAAGTATTACCCTTATGACCAAATGTCGATCGGGTCAAACCGATCCATCTTACAGATTGAGATTCGCAAGACAATGTTACGCAAATCAAATGTAACTCAAGTATGGATGAATTGGGTTTATTTATATGTATAACTAGCTAGTATTTAAGGCCATAGTTATACAAGAAATTTTAAAAAATCAAATTATACTTAGCAAAATTAGAAAAAAATTAAATATTGTTTACATATGACATATGAAAATAAATTTATGATTTTGTATAATACGTATGGCCTAATTTATCATTAAAATAATATAATATGATTATACAAACTAGTAGTTATAAAATAGGTTACATAATAATGATGATACAAATACTATTTCGATTAATGGATCGAACAAATTATCTTTTTTGTTCCGACCAGAAGGTCCAGGACCTAATTATGTTCCAATTAGTTCGAGGGAAAAGTATGATCAAATAATTGAATCATGAGTGATTTAAAAATAAAGCTAATGGTATGCCTTGAAATAGTGAAAATTTGAACATTTATAGTTGAATGTCAGATTTCTGTAAAAGTAAATTCAGAATATAGAGCAAAAGAATTCAAAAAGAAAAAAAAAAAAAAAAAAAAGAAAGAAAGAAAGAGAGAGAGGGATAAGGGAATGGTGAAATAATTGGTATATTGGACGCCCCAATAATCACAAAAATTCATGTGAGACGGTCTTACGGATAGTTACAGTGAAACGGAATTCTATCACCTACAAACAAAAACATATGAATTGTAGGGTTTGAGTTGTCGGTGATTGAGTTGTGGATTGACTCGTATAAAAATTCATGAGACAGTCTTACAAGAGACTTACTCCTCAATATTTATGAACTGCGTTAAATTTGTTACACGCTTGTCCATGTTCACGGGCTAAAATTATATCCCACCTTATTAAAATATATAGATTGAATTATCTAGAGTTGGAACTTAAATCATTTAAATATATAGTATTTATTAATCTCTTTATAAATAAATAAAAAGAAGATGGTAATTGTCATTCTCAATACATTGTGATATGATTAAACTTGTTCATACCATATATCTTTGACAATAATTATTCAAAATAAATATATATTTATTATGAAATTAATTGTAGTCATATTCCTTGTTTTAGGGACAAAAGTAAATGTGGCAAATCAAACTCGAACTCATGTGAAGGTCCAATAGATTAGCAGTGTTGAAAGGCACACCCTTCATAACCATTTGGATATTTTCTCAAAGTAAAACTCTAGCAGCTAGTATTTGCAGTTGAATTAAATGAATGCTTCTTTTTTTTTTTCTGTAAAATTTGATATTAGTCTTGACTTTCTTACACAGGGCTAAGAAGAAGGGTAGGATTGTGTTGGGATGCCTTAAAAGCATGTTTTTGTAGGCCTGCTTTCTCTACTTCTGCTTTCCTCTGTTTCTGATGTGTGTCTCTGTGTTTTTTATTCTCTACACCCTCCTCACTACCCCACCCTAACTACTTAACTTCCCCATGCAACTATATATTACATACTCTTTTAATAAAGTTAAAAAAAAAAAAAAAAACTCATTTTCATAATCTTTTATCACTACCAAATTCTTGATATATATTCAAGAAAAAGAAAAAGAACCAAAATTTTAATTAATTTACTCCATCTTATAAGATTCGAATCCATTTTCTAACCTCCAATATGAGTTGCAACAGCCACATTTACCATCCAACTATACCACAAGAGACATTACTCTATTTTATTAGTCAAATGGACGAATTAAAAGAAATAAGGTAAAATGGGTAACTTATCAAAATTGGCTATAATTATGTAGGTGGAGTAGTTGTAAATTTTAATCAAGATAATTTTGTTAGTGTAGATCACATGTACATAAGATATGCATTTTAAGGAGGGTTAAAGGTTCTAGGGTTTTGAACCTTGACACATGAAGAGGTGAATGAGCAAATCAGAGAAATAGGCTTTAAGTGTGGGCTCCTTGTAGGCTTGTGGAGAGCCCCTCCCACTTGACGACCCGCTGAGTACCTGATTTATAACCTCTTACAACTCATGTCGGATCGGGATGTGGGGGGCCCTTGGGGTTGGGGATTCAACCTTTTGCTCCAAGCAAATCAGAGAAATACATGAGGTCACCAGTGTATTTGTTTAATTAACAATATCTAGTTTGGATATATTAAAGTGCAAAATGAGAATTAATTTGTGAATATGACATGACACTCATGCTTTGGACTGAGACGTTTCAGAGAGAGAATTAATAGTACTAAAATGGCATGAGAGTTTTCAAAAAAGAAAAAAGAGAAGTTTAATGCAGGGTGAATAATAAGGCGAGGTTTCTCTCACTAGAAAATAAAGAGCAGACTTCTGTTGTCATTCTCAGTTAGGTTGCTTTCTGTAATCTACTTTTTCAACAGTTGACTCGTCTGGTGTAGCCTTGCCCATTGCTCTGATTTTATTAGATCTTGTTTGGATTTTCTGCACTTCCATTGCATCAACTTCTTTTCTACATTTCTTTCTACATCACCTAATTTATCTCATCGCTTCACGGATCTTAATCTCATACCTACAAAATTTAACATTTTAATGTAAAGTCGGTGATGATCCATCCCCAATCCTGGGTCAATCTTCTCTCGTTAAGATTTTATAGGGTATGATTATACTTAAAATGTTTTAATCATATTAAAATTTGTAAAAAAATTAAATGATGTATTATTTTATTTTGAAAAAGCAAATTATTTAATTTAAAATTGTAGAAAAATAGATAAAATAGAAATTAAAGTAGAGTAAAATTATAGAATTCTACAAATCTCCTGACAAATATGATTGAGATTTTGATGATCCTAAATTCGAATGGAGACATAACAGTACAAACATCTCTTAATGAAAATTCGTGACATACCATGACTAAATTTGTGTGTGTGTATATATAAGGATATGCATGCGTGTGTATATAAGGTTGCACAATGTAATAATATTATTCAGAGTTGGTCTGTTGTGAGATTGTTTCACATACGACATGATTCAAGTATGCATTTTACATGTATAAGTATGTGTTTTTTTTTTAAATTTGTGTTTTATAAGTATGTTTTTTTACAGTATAAGTATGAGTTATTCAAATATACATTTTACGATTATAAATTTGTTTTTTTTGTGTTATAAATAAAACTATCGCACGGTGCGACGGTTACCTATTATTCATGAGTCGCAGCTACACTTTATTATTATGTTAAGATAGTGATGAGTCATGACCATTGCTATAGATGACCATTTATTACGAGGATTGAAGAGAGGCACCCATGGGGCTGGGGGTACAGTAATTAGTTAGTTTGTAACAAACGTCGATTATTATTCTTTGCCCTTGTCACTTTTTTTTTTCTTTTTTAAAAAGAATCTACAGACTTCACATTTATTGTCAATGATAACTCGAACCAGAACATATAGTATATGTAATTTACCAATAGACTATTCATATTTAGTCTCTTTACCCTCATCACTTATTTGTATATTTATTTATTTTGAGGGAAATTTAATAATAGTTTTTTTCTCGTATAAAATGATATAAATTCTGCTTCTGGATGAAAAAAACTATACTTTACACTAACTTTTTATCATGTAAAATAGGTTATCATATTATATTACATTATAAATATTTTAATATAATATATATATATATAGAAATATAATAATATATATTTTTTGATTTATATCTTAAATCAGATTTTTTTTACTAAATTCATACTTCATTAAAATAATTTTGTTATCTTATATAAATATATTTCTTATTGTATAATAATAAAATATATCATTAATCCACATATATATATTATAAAATAAATATTGAAATATAACTAAGAATTCTAGTTTGGTTTAATAGGGTTAATTATGGAAGGGTTAGTCTCATAGGATTATATGCAACATTTTTAAAATGCTACTATAAAGTGTTATAGTTGATGTTCTAAGGTAACATTCATATAAAGTGTTGTTAAAGTTCATAAAAAATGTTAGACTTGTGAGTAACGACAACAAATTAATATAAAACCCACAAAAATGTTATATAAGGACTATTGTATGATAATTAAATAATATCTTTTAGGTGTGAAATAAAGTCAATTATGTTGTTATAAACAAATAAAAATAATTTAAACAAAAGAAATTTCTATAAAACCGCGCGACACAAAGTTGATTCTACCCGTGTCCCGTGCTACCTTGTTAAGTGGGTTTAGAACGGGGCAGTATTACTCCAAGGTTAGAAGAATTGTCATCCTCATCCAATTCTTCTTGAGTGGGCTTAATAATGATTAAGTTTTAATTGGGGCCCATAGTTGAATTTTAGTTTGTGGTGATTGGGTTTAAACATTTATTGTTTAGGTTAGTATTCTATTGATTTTAATTTGCTATTTTTGGGCATATCAAATCATAAATGAAAAAAAAATTCACAATAAGACTTCATTTTAATTGTTGGTTTTCAATTTTAAACTCAAATTTTGAGATTTTGAGATTTAGGGTCCAATTGAATTTTATTTCTGAATTTGAGACTTTAAATTTAAATGATTTTTCAATTCAAGCATAGAAAATGGTAATTAAGTTCCATTTTATTTTTTTCACATGTCAAAACGAAAAATTTAATTATTTCAACCTATGTTTATCCAATTCCATTTTTTTCAAGAAGAAGAAATTTGAACAATAAAACTAGGATTTTATGCAGAGTAGTTCTGTAGTTGATGAGAGAGATATTTTTCTTCTCTCAAGTGAAGAATATAGAGAGATTGAGTTTTTTCCTATATTTAATTTTAGGAGCATGAAAATTTGAAAATTAAATTCAAGTTTTTGTTAAATAATAATTCATGTCGTCTACTTTTATGTTTATATTGAGAATAATAATTAATTTAAAACCTCAAATTGTGAAATAAGGTCGATTTGACTTCAAATTTTAAAATTTAGGTAAATGATTAAAAACCAACTAATAAATGAGATCTTATTTTGAAATTTTCAAAAAAAATTAAAACCTCAAATTCAAAATTAAGATTAAATTGAATCCTAAATTTAAAAATCTCAAATTTAATATCTACAATTGAGAACGAACAAAAATATGAAATTTTGTTGTGAAATTTTTTTTTCCTTAAAAAGCATATATTCTTCTTCTTCATCATTGTTGTTATCTAAAGTATCTTCATTAATCATGAGAGGAAACGAAAGGTAAGTTCCATCAAGTCTTTTTGTTGGGAACCGTACGTCTCAGTTCCAACATCCTCGGTGACGTCAACTAATTATAACATCCAAATGTGGGGTTATTTCGAGTTAAACAGAAACACCAACTCCAACAAAAACCAATGATCAGTCCATAATGTGAGTGTTCGTTAATACTCTAACGACATGATTGATATGACGGAATCAGGTGGGAATGAAATTATCATTTTTAACCTCATTTCTATTCCCTTGATTGATATAATTTAGACAGTGGAAATCACCATTTTAATAAGAACTGGTATTACATAGACATGAGATTAGCCATTATTTACTACACTCATGGTATTATGCATTCCTGACTTCTAAAGAATGAACTTTTTTTTTAATTAATTTTGATAATTTCATTATTATTTATTTTATTGTTTTACAAATTAACTTCCCAAAGTTAAATTATTATATAATTTTTTTAAATAATATTAAATTATAAATATTAATTTATATGAAAATATATAAATAAATTGTAAGTAATTAAAATATTTTTAGATAATATAAAATATTTTTAGATAATATAAAAGCATATAAATAATTAATAAAAATTATGATAAATATAAAATAATTTAACTATTTTAAGAAAAATAATACAAAATTAGTAAATTAATAATAAAATTGAAATTAAAATATTTAAATATATAATGTACCTTAATATTAGTGCAATGATTAATTTTCCGCAAAAAGATTTGTTTTTAAATTTAAATATACTAAATAATGAAATTTGAGTAATATATGGAACAAGAATTTTAAAATAAGATCATAGTGTAAAGTAATTTGGTCAAATAAAGATTGATTTAATATTTATGGATTTTACTTGTAGTAACTAATTATAAAATATAATGATAATGATTATTTCATTAATTTCCTATTCTTTTGTGATACCAATCATAGGAATAAGTATTTTTATTCTTTTCCCATCATCATTCAATTTTTAAGTTCATTTCATTCTCACCTAATTTCATTCCATCATACCAATCATGCGGTAAACGCTTTAAATCACATAACATGTGAACAAATAAAACAATTATAAAAATATCATGAAATATTATGGATATATCACAATTTTTTTATTTTATGATATGAAAAAAATTGAGTGCAATATTTCTTTTTGTTTATTGTTGATATATCCAAAATATGGATATTGATAATTCAATTGTAGTACAAAACTCGCTATTTTTTTAATTTATAATTTTACATATCTACATATATATTTTTATTTATAATGAATGTCTTTGGGTTGAAAGTTGTAGCTTGCAATAATATATTCTCTCATATATTCTTAATTTTAGTCATTTTATATTATATTACGCATTATACTGTCAGTTGTTTTACATCATACAATATTTATATGTTTTATTTTATTTATATATTTGTTCTAAACATTTATTGTGATTTTGAATGAAATATATGCATAATAATATGTTATAATACTTACTAAATTTTCATATTATATTTCCAAAATTTTAATAACATTTTAGTCAAATTTTTAAATGTTTACGATATTGATATATCAATATATCCATCAATATATTCGGAAAATTAATATTATAATATTATTTGTGATAGCGATATTTTTCATCCTTCAATGAGACAATATACTCATCATATTATAATATTTATTTGGATCTTTAGACTAACATACACACTCACTCCAATCTCCATCCTTGTAGACACATAGAATTCGTGCCCAATAAAATGATGTCACAATTAATTCTTCTGTTTATATGTCCTAAAGTAAATAGATAGATATATAACTGAATTTTCGATATATATATTTATTTATTTACGGGCTACTCAGGTTCTTGCTAAGAGTTCAAATCATTATTCTGTTATTCATGAGACTCAAAGTTAAAATATTTTAATTTAGGAAATGTTTTGTCAATATTTTTAGGTAACATCTTTAGCTACACCATGAAATCATCAATAATCAATCAAGTCACGTTATTTCATCAAGTAAATATGGAAATAATTGATATTCCTACAAGTATATTTAGAAGTTCATCCATAATTTAATGCACACAATTGCAGAAGTCGAGAAGCTAAAATACCTGCCTTTGATGCACACAATTAGCTATTGTCTTCAATTTATCCTTCTTTGTCTCCTTTATTTTTATAATCTTTTTTTAATGTTTTGCCATATACATTAAATTTTTTTCCCCGGTTACTATCTTTTAACCTTGTTTTCCCCTATAATTTTCCCCTTACTTTGTGAACAAGTAGACACGTTAAATTAATTTAAAAAAAGTACGATTGTACAGAGGACCAAACAATAGAATGTAAAGTGGAGGAGGTGAAATTTAACAAAAAGAAAGAAAGTATGAGTTAAAAAAAGAAGAAGATAAAAGTGTACGAGTCAAAAATAAATAAATGAAAGTTTAAAGATAAAATATGCATTTCTCTATTTCTTCCGTCGTAAATTTATTTATTTTCGCGTGAAATAAAGTTTATCATATTCTATTTTGATACAAGTTACATGTGTATTAATAATCATATTAATGTAAATAATAATGTTTAATCATGAAATAGAAAAGATAAATGGAAAATGGATAGTGATTTTTTGTCCACCCCAACAATAAAGACGGTATCTTTTTTTGACCACTAAGGCCTGCGGTATTAATTGGAGTAGCTATATATATATCGTAGCAACTGTTTACCCATTAAATTATTTGTTAACTCCAAACGCTATGACTGTGCAATAACGATGCTCATCGCAAATTATTATTATTATTATTTGGGAAGAAGGGAAGTGACATTCGAAATTCCAAAGGAAAAGAAAGGATAAACTGGGAATATTCTAACTTTGATCTTACATTTTTTGAATGGCATTGTGATAAAATTTACGGAGAAATGAACACTTTTCCAACTCACAATCTCTAAATTAAGGATCACAAATTCTCAGGACATCTCCAACTGCACAAAAAAAAAAAAATACTGCAGTTTTTATATTGTTTTTGTATAACAATTGTCACGTAGGTGCTGACATGCGTTAGATCCAATCCAAGATTAGTGGTCGAGATAATTTAGCGTGAACTTATTAGATCTAATGTAAAATTGACGGTTGAAATAGTTTAACATTAACTTTTATAGTATTTATGTAGTAAAAAAAATTAAAATCTTATAAAGAATCTAGTGCACTGAAGATCCTCTCGATATTATTTTTGTTTTGTTTACTGAACAATTATTTAATATATATTTATCAATGAATTTCAAATAAACGAGAGTTGGAGTCGACTTTTTTTATTTTCCTTGGAAATAGTAGAATTGCAATAAATAATTTGAAGAAAAAAAAATGTAAAAACACTCAAAACTACCAATGAGATACCACAAAAAATGTCACCGTATAAAAATATATAAGTGTTGGGGACATTCAATTTATGAAACTAATTAAATGTGTATAACTATCTTAAGATGTACTAAATTTAAATTGCTGGCTTATAAGGATATCAAAATAATTATGTAGTTTATATGTGTAGATATGATTTTCAATTTGTTGAGAGATGAAATTGAAAAAAAAAAAAAAGAAAACTTATTACTATTATTATTATTTACAACAACTTAATGAGACGGTCTTAAGGATATAATCTTGTGAGACGAATCTCTTTATCCACCATCAAACCAATTTTCACAAGTTAATCTCTATTTTATAATTTATAAATTGTGGATTGACTCATCTCAATCTCATGAAATTAGATTCGTGAAATGGACTAATACAAGTCTCACTGATCTTATGAGTTGAGATTACAATCCCAATTATCGATTGTCTAATCTCCATGTGCCATATTCTCTTTATGTACAAGTGAATAAGAGAAAAACTGACTGTTTGGAAATCATACCAATTCACGCATAAATTGATTTATAAATTTAGGTGTGTTCACTTTTAAAATTATTGTTACTCATTAACTCGGTTAATCATCGTAGAACGAGTTGTTAATTTGGTTATATGGCCTATACATGTTAAACCAAGTTATATGATTGGTTAATTTTCTAGTTATATGATTCATTGCATTGTACTCATAAGATTAATCTAACCACAAACACATTTTTCAACTTAAGAAAGGTTTTTTTAACACCTTGTTTGTAATTGAAAGAAAGAAGAAGATTGCATTTAGAGACACCGGTTTGACCAATTTCAAATCTCTAGAGCTTTATTTATAGTAAAGAGAATAAATCATAAAATCTCACCTCTCAAATTAATGGACTTCTAAGAATATGAATTTCCCAAAAGTCCATCTCAAATTAGTTTACTTAAACATTATTTTGTAGAAGAATTCTTATGCCCAGAATAGATTTCAAAAGTATTACAATAATTTAGGCCCCAAAAAGAGTGTGAAAATAATTTGTAATCTGATAGTATAATATATTCAATAGGTATTAAGTATAAGGGAAACATAGTTTTTTGCTCCTCTAAATTTGCTTCATTGGATTTTTCATCCCTTATCTTTCACCTTTTGATTTTTAATCATCTATGTTTAAGAATTACCATTTTTTAGTCCTCTTATCTGCTAGAACAGATAACTTTTTATTTTTTAATTAAAATTTATCTTTCAACACCATTTTTTTTATTGAGAGAATAATTAATTACTATTAATAATTAAAAATTATTTTTTATTAATATATTTAAGTTCAGGATGTCCAAATTATTAATATTAATAATTAATAATAAAACTCTAATTCACATATTGGGAGAAAAATAAATTTATTTATTTATTAATATTAATTTAGACATGTTAGACAAAGACATAAATTTATAATTTAAAAAAATTGTGTTCTCTCAATTTAAAAAAAAAATGTAAGTTCGGGATGCCCTAATTATTAATATTAATAATTAATAGAAAAACTTTAATTCATGTATTGGGATAAAAAATAATTTTATTTATTTATTAATATTAATTTAGGCATGTTAGACAAAGAATGCAAATTTATGATTTAAAAAAATTAGTTTTCTCTCAATTAAAAAAAAAATTAAGTTTGGGATGCCCAAATTATTAATAATAATAATTAATAACAAAACTCTAACCCATGTATCGGAATGAAAAATAATTTTTTTAGTTATTAATATTAATTTAGGCATGATAGATAAAGAATACAATTAATTTTTTTTAATGTTTTCTCAATTAAAAAAATGGTATTAAAATGAAATAAATAAAAAAGAGTTATCTGCTATAGTAGGTTAGAGGACTAAAAATGATATTTTTTAAATATAGAAGACTAAAAATTAAAAGGTGAAAGATAAAAGATGAAAAATCTAATGAGGTAAACTTAGAGGACCAAATTTATTTTTCCCCAAGTATAAATACTTGATTCAAATATATTTAACAAAATTTATAATATGAACAACCATAACTAAATTACAGATTTAAATTTCAAGAATAAAACTTCATTGAACCTCTTTTTTTTTTTTTTTTTTTAAATACAATGATATTAACCAGAAGCTAGATCAACTCTGTTTCCTCTAGTTCAACTTCAACCCAGTGCCCAGACGGTTACCGGAACCAAACCATGAAAATTTCGGTTTTGGTTTGAACCGCAGGCTTGGGTGGTTTTAACAATATAATAATATCTTTCAGTCAATAATTTGATATAAATTAAAAATTAGAATTTATATTTACAAGTTACAACATTACAATAGTTAAAATACAAATTAAAAATAATAATCAATACAACTTAAAATTAAATAATAAAATATAGTATTATTTTGATATAATATAAACTTTTTAAAAAATAGATAAATCGATTGGAATTTCTGATTAAAACGTCAGTTTCTGATTTGAAAATAATACAAATCAAAATTATAATCAGGAAAATAACCATTGATTTTCCGAACCGACGGGACTGCTGTAGTGTTGATTCTCTCCTTCAATTATCTTCTTATCATTTGTTCCTCCATGAGATTTGTAACGGTATCTTTTATAAAATATGTTGTAATATCTTAGAAATAGGATTTTCAAACTGTTGAGTATCATTTATCCGGTTGGCTGAAGCGGTCCAGCAAAAATTGAGCCAAACACAGAGTCTAAAAGTTGTAAATAGTTTTAGAATCCATGTGAATAAAATTAAGACAAGATTTGGAAGTAGAAAGAAAAGAAAATAGCAGAAGAGGAATAAATGAAGAGAGGTTAGGAACAGTGGAAAGGCATGAAAGATAATGTAGAAAAGTTATCAACAAGATTTGGGAAGTGGGGAAATAGCCAGATTTGGATAGTGTGAGATTCAAAGATTAGCTCAGCCTCTTTACAAAGGTACAAAACTCTGTCCTCCCATAAAACTTCAAATAAAGCAGCACAAGCATGCTCCCAGTCAAACTACTTTTCTTTTTCCTTAAAATTTTCTTGTCTAAATTCCCACTCTTTCTAATTCTCCATCGTTTAGCCTTGTCAACAAAACCCATACAGCACTGCTAGATACCTATGTACTAGCCCTGTCATATATGTGTATGTGTGTAATGGGACTTGTCATATGCTATTAATTCTTGGCCACCCTTCTCTGGATTATTCACCCCAATATGGTATCATCCATCATTTATTGTGGGAAATATTGATTTAATATTTCAAGATTGAGATTATATGATGGTAATGGAAAAAGGGGTAAAAAGGAAAAGGGGTTTGAGAGTGAAGAGGGAAAAGCAAAAGAAAATGTCTTTCTCAAGCACAGATCCCTATGGAATGCTGCAAGGATACCCAGCATTGCTTGCTGGAATTCATTCTTTTTGTTTAGTTTAAAGGGTCTTGCTTTGTTCTCTTTATAAATCTTTTCAGAAAGAAAGAGATAAAGCAGAAGAATTGCTCTTTGGCTAGATTTTTGTTTAGATTTCATTCTCTACTTAAATGAATCTGCAGATGCACATACACAACAAAACAAACTACTAACCCACATCATTAGTTTATTTGTTTCCAATGATTGACTTCCTTTCTTCCCACTTCTTCTTCTAACATTTTCAAGTTGTAATTTTGAAGAAGAGAAATATGAGTAACGAAAGTAACAGCAACAACTGGTTGGGTTTCTCTCTCTCTGCTCCTACAATGGAGCCCTCTACAGATCACCACCATCAAACCTCCAACTCAGTTTCCAACACTGTTCCCATTAATTTTTCACCCACTTTTACCTACCCCGGGATTTACTATGGGGTTGAAGCTGATCATAACCCTGCTTTTTACTCTCATCTAACTGTCATGCCTCTCAAATCAGATGGCTCTTTGTGCCTTATGGAAGCCATCAACAGGTCCCAGCCACAAGGTTTCACTCTTTACTTTTCACTTTTTACCTTACCTTTTTTACTGTGGCATCTCTTGATTTTTTACTGTGGTCAAAACAAAACAGCGCCCAAACTTGAAGATTTCTTTGGTGGAGCAACAATGGGGGCCCATCACTATGACAGAGGAGGAATGGCTCTGAGCTTAGACAGCGTCTACAATGGCCATGACTTTCTAACCAATCATCAAGAGAGCTCCAACCCCGAGCACCTCCACCTTCAAGACTACCCTAACTACTCTGCGTTTCGAGGCCAGGAGATTTACCAGGCATTGCCCAAAGAGACCCACTTCTCAGAGGTGCCAACAATGGCGGACGAGGAAATGTCGGCCATGAAGAACATGGTGCCCAGAATGGACGAGAACGCCGCCGAGTCGGCGCCGGTGGGCTACGGCGACTTGCACTCTCTGAGCCTGTCGATGAGCCCTGGGTCCCAGTCCAGCTGCGTCACTGGCTCGCACCACATGAATACAGCTGCCATGGCTGACTGCATTGCCTTGGACAACAAGAAAAGAGGCTCGGAAAAGGTTGACCAGAAGCAGATCGTTCATCGCAAGTCCATTGATACTTT
Organism: Scutellaria galericulata; assembly: GCA_946896805.1. NCBI lineage: Eukaryota > Viridiplantae > Streptophyta > Magnoliopsida > Lamiales > Lamiaceae > Scutellaria > Scutellaria galericulata. The sequence continues at coordinate 15,589,136 of OX335794.1, forward strand.
CGGACAACGAACTTCCCAGTACAGAGGCGTTACAAGGTTCGTATTTTTATTACCAAATTTTTTGTTATTTTTTAAGTCATTATTAAACTCTCTCTCTCTCTCTGGGTCTCTGTATTCAGGCATAGATGGACAGGAAGATATGAAGCACATCTATGGGACAATAGTTGTAAGAAAGAAGGGCAAAGCAGAAAGGGAAGACAAGGTTAGTGTGGCACTAATTAATTAAATTATTTAACTTTTTTTATTTTTGTTACTGACTTTTTCTCTTCTTTTTCCCTAAATCTTGGCTCATGTTGGATGACATATGAACTTCTCCTTTCCAGTTTACCTAGGTAAAAAACTTTCACATTCTGCTTTTTTGTATCACAACACTTTTTGACTCCTGGAACAATTAGGATACCACTTTGTCTAATATATATGAATTTTATTTAGGGGGATATGATATGGAAGAAAAGGCTGCTAGGGCTTATGATTTAGCAGCACTTAAATACTGGGGGCCTTCAACCCATATCAATTTTCCGGTGCATTTTTTTTTTCTCTTTATTTTAGTTACCATTTTTACTTCACTAGAAAACAAGAAATTAAACATCTTGGCAAATGCAGTTGGACAACTATCAACAAGAACTTGAAGATATGAAAAACATGAGTAGGCAAGAGTATGTTGCTCACTTGAGAAGGTACATTTTAGTTTTTAGCTTCTCATTTCTTGATTAATTTATTTGTTTCTTTATTCTTACATTGTTATAATCAAACATTGCAGGAAAAGCAGTGGCTTCTCAAGGGGGGCTTCAATCTATAGAGGAGTGACAAGGTCTTGATATACTAAATGCTTTTAAAAAATCGTAGTCTTTAATTTTGTTGAATTCTGAGTTTATATATTGTTCTTTAGCAGACATCATCAACATGGGCGTTGGCAAGCCCGGATTGGCCGTGTGGCTGGAAACAAAGATCTCTACCTTGGCACATTCAGTGAGTATATATATTAAGATCTTGTCCTAATTACAAACCTTTGTACTTATGATTCTGTATGATGTAATCTCAGGCACTCAAGAAGAAGCTGCAGAGGCGTACGATGTAGCTGCCATCAAATTCAGGGGTGTAAACGCGGTCACCAACTTTGACATATCCCGTTATGATGTTGAACGGATCATGGAGAGCAACGGCCTTCTATCCGGTGACATGGCGAGGCGTAGCAAAGACATCGTGTCGTGTAATGACAATGTCGAACCGGTTGCCTCCAAAGAGAGCATCAGCAGTGTGTCTGAATGGAGAATGGCACTTTATCATGATAAGCCATCTGTGGAAGATTTTAAGGCTGCTAATGGGATTGTTGGAATCGATGCGTTGAACTCGGTGAGTCAGCAACAGTTAGTCGACCCGGGCAAGATTGGAAGCCATTTGTCAACTACTACGACTTCTTCGTTGGTGACGAGCTTGAGCAGTTCTAGAGAGGGAAGTCCCGATAGGAACAATGTTCTCCCGATACAATTTGCACTGTATCGAGAGAACGAAACCCTAGCGTCGAAGTTCTTTCCCGGGCCCACGGGGGATGCCTCATCTTGGATCCCGTCGGGGGGACCGTTGAGGCCTCAAGTGCCACTGTTTTCTGCATGGACTGATGCGTCATGATTGCCACATATTTGTGCAAGAGAGATTCGATTCGATGATGTTGTGTTTGGGATGTACAAATGGTTGGAACTTTGATGTGGGGTTTTTTTTTTTTTTTTTTAAATTAAAGGCAACAAATCTTGGGTTGATTTGTTTTGGTGGGGCTAAGGAAAAACATTTTGTCATGATCTAATTATTTATGTTTTATGAAATGATTTTTGACTTGATTTCGTGATTAAGTGATGCTTTTTATTGGTTGTGGACCAATTTCACATACCGGATTTAGCCTCAATAATTATTCCTAAATTCTTGTTGACTTGGCCATAATTATTACTTAAAATGACCATTTTCTCCACATGGTGAAGCTTTCCCAGCAGAGCAAATTCGTAATCTTTTCCTTTTCCGTGAGATCTTGTCTTGGCATTTAAGTTTAGACATTTTCTTACAAGGTAATCAAGTTTAACCTTTTCGATGCCAAAAAGGTGTGCTCACCTCAAATGATGATTAATTACCATCAAGAAACTAAATATAAGAAAAAAAATGAGGCAAATTGTCATTAAATAATGTTTGGTTTAAGGGAAACAGAACTGAGAATGGAGATAGTGAGCAGCCATATTTGGAAGAGAGAAGTGAAGAGTAGATTGAGAAAGATGCATGTTATGTATGATATTTGGGATCTGCAAGATTTGCCGGCCAATATTACAATATTATTAGAAGAGGGTTGGTTTGAGTTCTCATTCATTGGCCCATCATTACAAAGCTTTTGGGACAGGTGGAAATGATTGCATTATACATTCTCAGTTGCATAACAAAACTTTCATCATCATTCCATATATATACACTTCCACTTGTCTCTCCAAAGTTATATTCATCTTTTATCTTCATTTTGTGTACTCATGATTAAAGTTAAATCAAATGTCCCAACTGATGCAGCTGTGCGTATAGATCAAAGAATGAACACTAAAAATTCACAATCATGATCAATCTGATACTACGTATATTGATAGATACTCTTGCTCGAAAGGGGATAAACACCCTATATTATTATCATAAATCATCCAATCCTCATAATCAATGCTCATACGGTTTAAATACTAGATGAAAATCTAAGTCAAAATAAAAGAAAGCCCAATAGCTTTGGGCCACGTAAACAAAGTATGAAATAAAAGTTGTAATTAATTAAACCCGTAATTTAGTTGGGTCTAATTTCTCCAAATAACGAAGCGCAACTTCGTCTCCACCACCAACTCAACTATTTTGCATTAATATTCTCATTATATCTCTATCCTTTTAAATTTTGTGAATTATATTCAATTCACTCCCTCAATGTGTCACACATTAAAATACGTGGGGCGAGTTTTGCATATGTTAATTGGGTTAGGAGGTTGATCCATATCTAAACACACAATCCTTAGCCTATGTACTTAGTCCACACAATAATCCTCTTGTACATAGAATTTTCTAAAAAATTATCGGACTTTGCATATGTGATCTTCTAGAACTAATAGAGAAAATCGTTAGAAACTAAGAGAATTCTACTTAGCTTCTCTCAACCCTTTGATGAAATAGATCTCCACCATGAGGAAGAGAAGTCTAGTATATATAGGTGAAATATGATTTGCTTGTAATCAACCACCCTTCAATATATTTTCCAATATACTTTAAAAACTTTCTTATAATATCTTGTGTTCTTTTCTTTCTAACACTAAATTAATATTAATTTTGATAATTGAAAGGAAAATTAAAATATTGTATCAATGTTTTACAATTTTTGAGTTTTATTATATTTAATTTTTAGATTAAAGAATATATGTTCACCAAATAAAACTTTATCTCTACCTTTGGAAACATAAGGAAAATGGTGAAGTCAAGACAACAAAATTCCAAGGTAAGGAAAATGGTGGAAGTCGGGAAAGAAGATGAATGGCCAAAATAAGGAAAATAATGGAAGTGTTGGTCTTCCAATTGACTCAAGAAAACAAATCACATGGTTTGACTGATCAATCCTATTTTCTAAAGATTCAAGAGCAGATTCGAGTTTATTCGTTATTCATTAGGGTGAGCATGATCCAAAGATAATCGAATCGTGGAGAATTTCGGACCGAAACACCTCCAAAAAATTGACTATTTAACTTTTTCGTTATTCATTAGGGTGAGCATGATCCAAAGATAATCGAACCGTGGAGAATTTCGGACCGAAACACCTCCAAAGAATTGACTATTTAACTTTAATCGAACCGTGGAGAATTTTGGATCGAAACACCTCCAAAGAATTGACTATTTAACTTTATTCGTGTTGACGTCTAACTTTATTCGTGTTGACGCAACTTTAATCGAACCGTGGAGAATTTCGGACCGAAACACCTCCAAAGAATTGACTATTTAACTTTATTCGTGTTGACGTCTAACTTTGTAGAGCACAAAATCCTAGCCAAACACCAAAGAAGACGATCAGGCTTTAATAAATCGGATCGAATAGAATTTAGAAAATCAAATAAAGTAAAAGAAAGACTGATGAATCGGATCGAATAGAATTTAGAAAATCAAATAAAGTAAAAGAAAGACTGATGAATCGGATCGAATAGAATTTAGAAAATCAAATAAAGTAAAAGAAAGACTGTGCCCGGCAAATTTTTTCGGCTTTATATAAAGAAGAGAGAAAATAAATTTTCTAATTACATATAAAGAAGAGAGAGAATAAATTTTCTAATTACAGTGATTTTTTTTCGGCTTGTTCTATATAAAGAAGAGAGAAAATAAATTTTCTAATTACATATAAAGAAGAGAGAAAATAAATTTTCTAATTACAGTGATTTTTTTTCGGCAAAGAAGAGAGAAAATAAATTTTCTAATTACATATAAAGAAGAGAGAAAATAAATTTTCTAATTACAGTGATTTCGAATTTTTCTAATTACATATAAAGAAGAGAGAAAATAAATTTTCTAATTACAGTGATTTCGAATTCATTTTTTTCGGCTTGTTCTATATAAAGAAGAGAGAAAATAAATTTTCTAATTACAGTGATTTCGAATTCATTTTATATAAAGAAGAGAGAAAATAAATTTTCTAATTACAGTGATTTCGAATTCATTTTTTCGGCTTGTTCTATATAAAGAAGAGAGAAAATAAATTTTCTAATTACAGTGATTTCGAATTCTAAATAAATATAAAGAAGAGAGAAAATAAATTTTCTAATTACAGTGATTTCGAATTCTAAATAAATTTTCTAATTACAAATAAATTTTCTAATTACAGTGATTTCGAATCTAGAATTCGATATTTCTCTAGAATTTGATATGTCTCTATAATTTGATCTTTTTCTATATGATAATCGAGGCCCTATTTATAGACTAAAATTAAGATACATTACTTGAACAATAAGAAATAAATCCCTAGGATTTAGGGTCTAAATAAGATAAAATTAGATTTAATCCTATCTAAATCGGATAGGATTTGGTGTAGGATTTGTTTCCTTTTTGTGCACTCCTTCGTGAAATAAACTAAATCTGGCGTGCCCCTCGGATATCTCTAGTCGGACCCTGGCCGGGTCTTCTGCCTTCCTGATCGGGTCAGATTAGTGGGGTATAACAATTCGAACCGAACTGTTCTAATACTTTTTTTTTATGACAAACCGAACTATTTAACTTTATCCGAACTGAACTGTTCCAATACTTTTTTTTATGACAAACCGAACTGAACGAACTTAAGATCGAACTCTTACCGATTTCAAGTAATAAATTTATATGTATATAAATTTATATGTATCATATAATTCATTTTTGTATACTATTATATTGGATCTACTACAAATTTAATAAAAAATTATTATTAATTAATGTTATTATAATACTACTACCTCATAGAAGAAATTAATAATTAAATAATAAATTAAAATATTTATAATTAATAATTATGGGAATTCATATAATGCATTAAATGCAATATATATTCATCAAATAACTAATTTATATAAAATAATGCATAATATATTTAATTCTAGTTTATATCTACTTTCAAGTTTTCTAATAAAACTTATATTTATTTCATTTTTAAAAGACTTAGTTTCTGATAACCACTTATGAGATGTAAAATTAAGAAGACTTAGAAAAATAAAATTTGAAGATAAACTGAAAATAATTTATTGTTTTCGAGAAGTGATGACTATTTTAATAATTTGTCAAATCTATTTTATTAGTTTATTATTTGTTTTAAAATTAAATTGAATAACGTGGTATGACATTTATCATTTTTTTTTTCTTTTTGCATTTTGTGAGAACCTCCGAAATCCGAACTAATCTGCTTTGATATATTCAAATCTCCAAAGGAACCTAACCGATACCGCGGGAAGGTTTCGTTTCGAAACCCGAACTGATTCGCTTCGACATACCCAAATCTCAACGGAACGTTTTCGGAATATTTTTTTTTTATATTCTCCAAAAATCTCCAAATTTTAAAGCGGCTCTGCAAATTCTCTTATTCCCAAACTGCTCGGAGCGTGATCACAGACCGATGGGATCCTATTTTTTAAAGGCCGATGTATAATAAGCAATTTTGATTTTTTTTAAGTGCTTTTTTTTTTTTTTTGTGTGTTGCAACTTGCGTGACATATGATGGATCGAGTCACTTTTTGGTATTGCCCAATCGGATAATAGAAAATGTTTAATTGATTGTTTTTTTACCCATAAAATATGAGATCTTGGTTGAATCTCTTCAACAACCGATGGTTCTATTACTTCCAAGTTTCCAACTTCAACCATTTATGGTCGATTAGAAGTAAAAGAAATTCTACATTATCTCAGGGTTGTTGATAAGACGATTTATTGTTCATCCTAAAACAAATATTTAAAATATAATTATGTTAGTTTTTATTTTTCCAAAAATTGAATATTCGGTGTGCATATAAATAATTATATTTTGTTACCAAATAATTGCTATTAATCACATATTTATCATGTACTTATTATTATAAAATACAAGTATATACGGAGTCATGTAAATTCAGATTTTTTTAATAATTTAATATTTTATATACTTTTGTTTTCGTCTAAGCATTTGTATTACCTTATCAAAAATTAAAATTTATTACATATTATGTGACAAACAATGCAACACAGGAGAGAACTGGTAGTAAATAACTTAAACACAAATTTGCATTATGATATTTTATCGAAGTATAAGTAAGTCTTATGTGAGACGGTCGCACGGATCTAATTATGAAAAATAGATCAATTCACAACCCACAACCCAAACTTTACATATAAATTTGTGGAGATTAGTTTTCTTTGAGGATGATAAAGATAAATCTCACAATAATTAATTTTTGTGTTTATGAAAATACCAACATGAAATAATAACTTGGATTTAAAATTATTTTATAATGTATTTATAATTATAAATAAAAGTATATTATTCTGATGGCTTAATTAGAGTTCAATACAAATTGATTAAACGGCATCACATTTATTATGTATGTAATAGAAGTATAGGAATCCAGAAACACACACTATTTACTACTTCCTCCATCCCGCTTAGATTTGCACGTAGGGACGAACACGGAGATTAAGAAAAAACTGTTTTTGTAGTGTAAAAAACACTTTTTTGAATAGTAAATAACAATTTTAGTAAATTTTATTTATCATTTTTGGAGTGTGCAAATCTGATTGAGACGGATGAAAATGGAAAGTGTGCAAATTTAAGTGGGACGGAGGTAATATAAAATATTGGAGAGTGGTAGAATGATAGAAGAGATTCGATCTTGGACGAAATGTATGGAAGAATTATGTATAGAAAAGTTGTTTTAGATGATGATGTATCTAAGACATTAATGATGAAGGGAAGTAAAGAGGGTATTGAGAATAAAAGCACAAGTACGGAATATCAAATCTTGAAGATCTTGGAACAGATGAAGATGTGACTTTGAGGTTAATATTTGGCCCATATGCTGATAGGATACACGGTAAAGAGTACCCCTAATTAATGTCTCTCAGATTATTTATTAGATTTGATGGTCACATTTTTATGTCAATTTCCTACCTTTGCATCATCTCTCACTAAATTTCCACCTTCTCATTCGAATTAATTTTAGAGTAAATGGTCCTATATACTACAAAATATATAGTTTTATTCTTGGCCTCGATGAAGCTATCACAATTCATAAAAAGTGCTCAACTTCTACCGCTCAAGATAAAAAAAATATCCAAAATACCATAATTTATATTTAAAGTCAAAAATATCATAATTTTATTTCAATTGATGAGACATTTATGTGGTCACCTACCCCACAGTCAATAAAAAATAACGATGTGCTTACTGACATACAAAATTTGCATGTAAAAAATGAAATAAAAATTTTAATTTTTTGGGGGTTACACGAAAATTAAATTAATTTTCGTGTATCCCCAAAAAAATTAAACTTTTTTTTATTTCTTACGTAAAACCTTATGAAACATAAACTTACATGAAAATTGTATATGTCAGTGAGTCAACCATCAATTCTGACTGACAAAAAATCCATGCAGTCTTTACTTCACATTTAGTGATAGTGACATGTGATTTTTTTGACTTTAAAGTACAAAAATGGTAAAAACGAACTAAAATTTATATCAAGTGGTATAAACAAATTTACATTATATCTCTTGTCTTGGCCATTTACTCTTTTATTCTTTCTATCACAAAACTGTTTAAAATCAAAATTATCCTTGGATGTCACATTGAACAGTGGATTGGAAGTGACTAATGTTTGACATGTCAGGATCACATGACATACATGAATTTTACATGAAATTTTCGTGTAAATCCTAATTTTGAAATTTTTTTGTTTAAACCTTAATTTTGCAGAATTGATTTTGTGTAAGCCCTAATTTTGAAGAATTTTCGTGTAAACCCTAAATTTACAGAATTTTTATTAAGCCTTATTTTGCAAAATTTTTGTGTAAGTCCCAATTTGAAGAAATTTTCGTGTAAGCCTTAAATTTTCAAAAAAAAAAAAAAAATTTGTAAACCCTAATTTTCTAAATTTTCGTATAACCATAACTTTCCATAAATTTTCGTGTAAGATCTAATTTTACAGAATTTTCGTGTAAGCCATAAATGCCCTTTTAAATAGTCAATTAAAGTGTAATCAATGGGAATAAAATGGGGTATAATAATTTCTTTTTAGAATTTGTGGTAATTTGGACCCAAATTTATAATAAGTGGTAGAAAATGATATATTTATATGGATTTGGGTAGTATGGATGACAAGGCCTTCGAAATTACTTCAATACTCTCCTCCGTCAACAAATTCATGATGGGATTTAGTATGTGTGTGTAATATGTATAAATGTTTACCATGCTAAAATAATGATAGATTACAGTGTTGTTACCGTACTACTTGTGGATACATTATTAATTTTTTTAATAAATATGTGTTAATGTGTCCACTATTAATATGTCAACATTTCAATATGTGTCCATCTTAGATAGATTAGCGTTTTCAATTTACCATAATTGTCCAAGTTTATTGGGAATCTTCCCTTTAGTTCTTTTTTTTTTTTTGTTGATAAATTGAGTTGTAATTACAATGTATGTGAAGTTGTTAGAACTATATAGATTTATTTAATATTTTAAACAAAATTTTATTATTTCAAATATGCATGTTTTCTTTGCAATAATTTCAAGGTTTGGTTAAAATTTCAATTAAAGTAAATACAGTAATTTTCATAGCAATTGTAAAAATGGTGGTTTTGTTTTGAAAAAATCGAAGCCGGCATATGATGTGTGTGGGTAACACGACACATCAGCAAAAGCATATGCAAAATTGACCGAGGTCAAAATGACTACTACATATATAAATATCAATTGTTATTTAGGTGGTGTTATTTTCACTAATTGTGAAAATTTTGATTAAAATATCAATTTAATTAAAGATTGATTTTACCGATAATTAATTTTTTTTATATCACATCACATAATTTAAAAAGAATGTGATTTCTATATATTAGCGCTGGTCGTATTAATACATGACCATGTAGGACAACTGAAATTTCTTAAATCATTAAAGCCTAAAGTTTAGGTAGTTACTGATATTGTTTGATACTTGTTAGGATTTGTTTCTAATGGAAAATAATTTTTTTTTTTTCAAACAAGATATTGGGTTTATATTGGTTTTCGTATAAAAACTGAAATTATGTTTGTGTATATATATTTTTTATGGAAAAGCATAAACTATCAAATGAGATTATACTAAGTTAAGTTTTTTTTTTTTTGGTTTTATATTTATTTGAGAGCGTGTTTCAGGCGTATGTGCTAAATAAAATAAGAACGCCATAAAGGATCGTGATATTGGGCCTTGTTGTCTAAAATTCCAATTTGGGCTGGATGTTTTAGATATGGGCCTGATAGATTTAAGTTCGGCGGGCTGGCCCAGACTACCCTAAACGAACAGTTTGGATGTCATCTTTCCAATATTTATGTTTTCATATGTCTTATTGTATAATAAAAGATTTAGGTAAAAATTAAATAATAATATAAAAGAATAATTAATTCAAACTATTTAATTTGAAGAGATACGGTCATACGGTTGCTTCGCCAGCTGCTCACTTTTATTGAATGGCCAAACTAATAGTTCTGATTATTATATTGTTTTGATTTCATATTTTATTATATATTATATATAGTGTTTTCCATCTTCGAGATGCAATGATAAAAAAAAAAAATAAAAAAAAATACATGTGGTCTTTTATTTATGATTCTTAGTTTTGCGATTTTTACTTGCATTAAAATTCAATTCTTATGTCAAAAAACTTGTGAAACAATCTTAATGCAAATAAAAGTGTAGATACTCAATCGTGCAAACCAAATCATTTTAGAACACAAGAAATTAAATATTGGAGATTTTTTGTTTACTCTACAAAATTCAAAATTGCCCTACTATATCTCATTCAGTGTAGTATGAGCTGATGATTTGTACTTAACTTTTCTACCGCAACATATAATTTGTTATTTTTTTACTATAATTTGAGCTAAAAATCTATGAGAATTCTTACACTCACATGTGTATAATGTAAGATTGTTCACTGATGTGATAAACATTGTTATTATATTTTATCAACAAGAAAAATATTGTAAATTTTATAACATACATCTGGGCAGTTGTAGTAGTAGGTAGTATATAGTAAATCATGATTTGAAGCATTTTGGGCCCCCTTTTTAACCTTTGAAAGAAAACAAAAATTATGTCGCAACATATCTGTGGAGTGTCGCAAGCAAATGACTGTCTTTCACATATAGAGTGATTATAAACATAGAGACCATCAGACCAATGTGGGTCGGATTTTGATGTGCAATTGACATCTCTCCACTCTCTATCCACTTTCTGATTTCCCAAATCTACTTCTCCAGCTGTGTGTGTGTATATATATATATATATTAAATTCATTTTCTTCTTTTATTTATGTGTTCTCTCTATTTGCCGTGTGGTTACTCTTGCACCTCGGAAAACCAAACCCATCGGGTATCTTTGGAGGGGGTTTTCGTGGGGTTGGGAAAATCCTAATATTGAAATCCTAAATTTTGAAAATGTATGTTTGTCTGATGATTTTGTAGGTCGGGACTATATTCTATATGTATGGAAAATATGGGTTAATATAATATCTTATTGTAAAAATGTGGGATGATGTGATATTTTAGTATGAAAAAATGTATTAGGTAATAATTTGATGGTTGTAGCGAACGTATTAATGATTGTGAACAACTTCTGATCCGAATTTAAATATGAAAACAAATATATATTAGAATTTTAAAGTCAAAAATCTTGTCATGAGAATTTTGTAAAGTTTTTTCCATTTCATTATTAAATAAAACCATTTGTATTAATTTGGTTTTGGGTCAAGGAGCTTGTGATATCTTGCTATGATATGGATTTGAAATTCCCTGTTTTTATTTTTAGTCAAATTTTCAATAATTAAGATGGATTTAAATTTCTCAGTAATATTATTAGTTTGGATTTAAAATTCATTTAATCAAAATTTATTAATCAATACACAACTGAATTTATTATAAGTTTATCTTCTGAAAAGTTTTTTCATTATCAATACCACCACATCTTCAGATTCTTGGAAATTTGTGGGGTTCCCCTTAAGTTTTAGTTTGATGCCAACCATAGATGTGAGTATGTGACTTATGGTGGTTAGAAATGCCAGTTATGATGATCATTAGGACAAGCTGTATTTTGTGTCTGAATTTAGTTTGAAAATCAGCATCGAAGCAACTCTGGTTAAAGAATTATGTCTACCTCTGCACAGGCAAATATCACAATGTTTTAGCACCACTACATTGATCTGATGTCCTAATACTATTTCTTGCAGTTTCAAGTTCTAACTACTCTACATTGCCATTGATTTCATTATTCTCTTTGTAAATGTTGAAATGAAGAATTTCGATTCTTGAATTCTTCCGAAATTATGTTGAATGGTAATGTGATGATAATTTTATGTAATAGTGATAATCATGTAGAAGCGGAATAGCATATGAAGGTTACTAAACAAAAAATAACCCGAATTCATTCAAGGAACCAAATGAATTGATGCCATTTAAAGATTCATGATCCTTCGACCATCATAACTCGACATATCATAGATTCTATTGTTTAGGATGATACAATCTCTTTGGCATTTGTTGCAAGAAAGATTATGTTTAATCTAATTAATGATCAAAAGAATGCAATATTTATTGAACAATTGCAGGGTGCAAGTAGTATTGATGTTAAATTGGGAGTGATGTTCCTAGTGAGGAAGACCAAAAGACACATATATGTCTTACTCAAATCTATTTCACTCTCACAACAATTTTGTGTCTAGCATATTCCCACATTACTCAAAAGTATTGTGTTCAAATGACAATTGTTTGGTGTGAGATTCTTTCTAGGGACCAATAACCTGGTATAATGTTGTCTGAGGGACCAGTTGGAATTATACACACACTTTGGTAACTAAAATAGGGTGGGGAATTTTTTTAAAGATATATGAACTAGAAAAGACTTAGAGGGGGGCGGGCCCATTTCAAGATATGAAGATTATATAATATTCATCACTTTCATTTGGCCCAGATGATAAAAGAGCCATTTTGGGATTAACTTCCCAACAGCATGTTGGTTTGTATGCATTATGTGGTTTATTTGTACCATTTTTGAATGGTCAAAATCAGATTTTTGGATATTTTTTTTATTTAACTTTTTGCTTCTTGTGGTTTCTTGATTTTTAGATGCTAACACTTTGGACCATTTGATGGTGTCTGATGAATGAGCAAACTACATGGAGGGCAGAATGGAACATGACTCTTTAAGCTTTTATTATCCCTTATGTTTTGTTAGTTCTTTTGTTTTTTTTTTTTTGGCTGGCTATTGTGTGTGCTATCATTTATCAAGTATGAAATATGATTCCATGATTGCATCAACAACACTGTTAGTGTGGTCTTGGAATGACAAATGTGTCTTTGTACACCTTTAGAATTGCTAATTGTTGATCTATGTGCTCTTAATAGGTTTCTTAGTGGTAAAAAAAGTCGAAGTTCGTATTTTTCTGGATTGATTTGAATTTTTGACGTAATATGAAATTGTAAATATTTTGTCATGTGACAGAACTACAACTACTATAAATCGATATTTTTTCTTATATAACTCATTAAGTTGTTACATTAATGTAGGCAATGCTTTAAATCTTGAACTATATATATCATTATGACCGTCTATCACTGACTAAAAATTTCAAATGATTGTAAATTAGGAGAATATATGTGATCATGAAAACATTGATAGCTGGCTAAATCAAACAAGTGTTACTATGTTGGTATGTTTTTTTAAAAAAATCATATACAATATAAAAGGCATATCATTGAAAAATTATAATATCTATTAATCCTGCTATCTAAATATATTTCAACTCCAAATGCACACATTGCAATTTTATGGTTAAAAGAGTTCTGAAATTTCAATTATTTATTTATATCGTGTAATATTTATCTTTTACTCAAACATTCTATTTGTTTGCAACTCTTATCTTTCTGCTTGAATGTAATTGCTCTCTTTTAATAATATATTATTGTAAATTTATACCTGATAAAGTTGTATCTATATATATAGAAAGAGAAAAGTTCTCAGAAAAGGAAAGCTTGCATTTTCCTATCTAATCTCAGTTTGTCAATGAAGTTTTGTTATTTGGCATGCTTTTTTTTTTTTTTTTTTTTGTGTGTTCGTAGAAATATTAGAGAATTAATAATATAAAAAGGTCTCATATATGATATAAGATAAAACGTGTTTATATAAAAATATTAGTTAATTTATAAAATACAGTAACATTTAAAAGTTTTTAATAAAGGATTATTATTCTTGAATCTAAACAGAAGCTAATGTATAAGCGAAATAGAGGTGAATAATATGATATAAAAATCGATGGTATGATAATTGATGGATAAGTTATGATCACAGCCTCCTCTCTTTTCACGCATGCTCAACTTTATTATCATAATAAAACCAACAAATTAATTAATTGTCTCATACCCTTTCTTTTGGTTTTTCTTAAGAAGTGGTTTCCCTTGTTTCTATTCTTTAGTCACACACCCAACCTTGTGGCTAACTTTTATTGGGCCACACCATTTAAACCTACATTTTTATGCAGGCCAGATGTGTTCATACTCAACCAACCGCGATAGGTTATTGTTATTTAACTCCATTTGAGATTTCATCATTATTATTATCATTATTTTTCTTGAGAGAGATAGGAAGAGACTTTCAATTCTTATCGTTTCAATTTGATCGTTTTTTTATTAAGTTAAGGGAAGTGGAAGGAAGATAATATAGACTAAAAAACTTGCATGATTTAGATTGAAAAACATGTGTGATCTAAATTCGACACTGATTATTATGATCTACATTATTATAAAAGTGATATACCACTTAAATTAGAAAGGCTACTGACCATTTCAATTGAATTGTTGAGACATTGTCTCAAAGGCAAAGGAGGAGATATGGAACTTTGAGGTTAGGATTTGAATGATTAGTATTGTAGTTTATTCATCATACTAGTTTTAAAAAAATAAAAAAAAGCCACCAAAATAGTTTTGCCACGTCTTATTTCCTTTTTGAACCAACGTGATCATGCGTTTATTGATTTACATGAGTATATCAAATTTGACCCGAAATTGAAGTTTGGGCGTGCGATCCTAGATCTTCTAAGTATTTCTAGCATGTAAAAGGGCAAAATGGTCTTTTGATTAACTTTTGTAAAGTATAAAAGAAATTATGTACCTATTCATGCACACATAATATGTAACAATAAAAAATCAATACTTCATCCGAAAAAAAAGAAAATGAAGTATTGTTTCAAAAAAAGTTTTTTGATCACAAAAGTAAGAGTCATGTATGATCGGCAAAAGATAATTTTTAATCAAAATTTATATAATACTCCATGGCAAATTTATTATTAGTTGTAAAAATATATATATGTGATGGATTTGGTGAATAAATGAAAGGATTAGTGGGATTTCATAGGTTATAAAAGATTGTATTTTTTATTTAATTGACCAAAAGATAAAAGGCTAAACTTTATAAAAAAACACAACTATTTTATATGTGAGAGACATTATTTAGTAAAATCATAGGTTATTGTCTCGGCGGTTCAGGTCATTTATACACTTGGTGTTATATCTCATGTTTCATTACATTTAACATGTGTTACGTATTAATTATTGATGTCATTTGATACATACGATGTGTGATGATTATTTTGAAATAAATAGTATGTAGTGTAATATAAGATCCTATGTGCGATTTTGGTTGGTTCCAACTTCCATCCATCAATCTCATATTTTTGATTTATTAGTGCATTTTTTAAAATAGTAAAAAAAAATTCAAACAATCAATACACATAAGATGTAATATTAAAATACGTTATTAGGGATTGATCGTAATTTGCTCTTTTGGTATATTTTAATATCGGTCTAGTGTTTTGTTTTATTAGGACATCTAATGTTCAAAGTAATTAATAAATGTTACTGATGCATATTTAATATGTAATTGTAAAATCTAATATGTATCAAGTAAATTCATTATTTATTTATATGTGACAAGATAAAAAAAAATTTCAACCAAAACACATATTCAAAAGACGTTGCTTAGAAACAAAATATAACTACATCATCATCATTAGATAATAACTAATCATACCTTGTCGTGTGTGTATCAAAGGAACGACCATCAATATACAACCATTCCACTATCCACAATCAATCACAATTTATTCAACCTCACGGGTCAAAATTGGTTATTCATGTAAATCACAAATTTTAATCAATGATTTGTCTGGTTTTTCCCTATTACACACACAACTATCCCACTATGAATGAGATTTTTGGGTCCAAAATTGTGTACAATATCAACAATATGGTGTGGTTCTACTATTGAACACATGATACAAATTACTCCCTCCGTCCTAACTTAACCTGTCTACTTGCCATTTTTGTTTGTCCCAACTTAACTTGCCAGCCCATAAATGACACATTTTTTTTTTTACATTAATATCCCTCCATTTCAATATTATTACAAAAATGTCATCCAAATTTCTTAATTTAAATCTGATTTCCTTAACTAATTTAGATTCATTAATCCCTAATCCTAATTAAACTAAACTAAAACTATCCCACCCAATACCCCCAACCCTAGTCGATCTCTTTCCTTGTTCAACTCAAACTGCGCTGTTCTAAATTTCCTCTCTCTTTCTCTCTCAAACTCTCTCCCTTTCTCTCTGAAAAATTCATCCTCTGTGGTAAAATCTCGAATCAATTTTCAAGTTATGATGGAGTTTTCGTCTTCGATTGCGGAAGAGGGTTTTGTTTGGGATTCGGATGAATCTTTTGTCGAGGAAACTCAATTTGAAGAGGATGGGAATGCTCTCCCAACAAGGATTGAGGTACCCCCTTCAGATTTGTGTTGCTAGACGATCCAAATATGCGTCGTTTTTTCTACGACTGTTTGGCGATTTGGGTTCCCTCAGTTCGAAAGGTTAAACTATTTTGCCCCTTTGATCGAATTATTTGCCTGATTTATGTGGTAGATGATTTATGTGTTATGATGATGCTTAATAATGCATGATTTGGGGTGTTGGATGTTGTTTTCTGGAAAGCCCTAATTTGGTGACAACATGATTTCTGTTCAGTATGATGGTAAATCCTAATAATGCATGATTTCTGTTCAGTGTGATGGTAAATTGAACTTTGTGCTGATTGATGCTTGCTTGGTAGCTTAACAAAGTGATGATATTTTTCTGATTGTTTATAAAGTTGCCCAACAGGTTTCTGTTGTTGCAATTGCATGATTAGTTGTTGAGTTCAATTTATTGTGTGTTTGAATGACTGCTGGAGTTTGTCCAATGTGATGGTAAATGATTGTTGGTCTGATCAATTAACTTAGTAGCTTAACAAAGTGATGGTAAATCCTAATAATGCATGATTTCTGTTCAGTGTGATGGTAAATTGAACTTTGTGCTGATTGATGCTTGCTTGGTAGCTTAACAAAGTGATGATATTTTTCTGATTGTTTATAAAGCTGCCCAACAGGTCTCTGTTGTTGCAACTGCATGATTAGTTGTTGAGTTCAATTTGTTGTGTGTTTGAATGATTGTTGGAGTCTGTCCAGTACGAGTGGACACTCCAAATGATGTTGCGACTTCTGCAGTGATGCCGTTCTTCAAAACGCCGTTGTTGTTTACGAGAAGACGTTGAGCTATAAGAAGTCGTTCTGATGGAGAGAGATTTTTTCCATTTTTGTTGCAACTCATATTTAAATCTGAAATTTGAAAATTTTGAGAGTTGGGAATGAAAATGCATTCAATGCATTTGTATGTGTATTTATAAGAAGTGCATAGGTTTGATTTGATTGTAATTAGTGTGTTTTAGGGGGAAATTTTGTAACCAGTTAAGCTGATTTGGTAGGAAATTTTCCCACTTAAAATTGTATGGAAAATTAGTTGCATTATTTTTTTTTGGATTTTCAGTTTTTATTTTTATTTTTAATTGATTGTGGGATTTAAAATTAAGGAAAGGAAGGGAGATGTTAACACACTAATCCAAACCCTAAATAAAGTCTTAAAAGCAAAAAGTAAATCCATTAAATTGAGTCAACTGTATTTTTTTAACCTTCATATCCGGTCAAAGTAAGAAATTTAAGCCGGGACTGAGGGAGTAGTATTTTTGTAGGTGTTTGAAACATCACATGCGATTCCACTGGAAATTAGCCGCATCATACATACAATCAATAATGAATAACGAATGTGTACTTTATGTGCATCGCAGTTGCTTTTATACACACCAATCCCAAAAACCCATGACACCATGGCCACGTGAAATTCAATTAAGTAGAAACATTTAAAAAGTCAAAAAGAATTAGTAGTGCATGTGAAATGACAAGACTACCCTGAGAGCTAGAGTCAGTGGTGTCACCATCTTTACCCGTTGCCACAACCTTCTCCCTCACTCGTGACCTATATATATAATACCCTTTTCAAGAAAATTATATAAATGAAAAAACAAGCATTTCTCATTTTCTCCATGGATTCATAAACCTCAACATTATCTTAAGCAACCAGGAAAAGATTTAAAAAAAAAAAAAAAAGTAGTGTTAATTAGTTGATTATTAGTTATTACCCCTCCATTATCCTAATTACCTCTCTCAGGAAAATAAACAAACAGTTGGTGTGCATTTTGTATCATATGTGCTAGATGGGAATTTGGGCCGTGGCGGTGGCCCTGCTGGTTTTGTCCTCCTCCGCCGCGGCGGATCCCAACGACGAGCGGTGCCTGTCCCATCTGAGTGAGTCCTTGGAAGACCCTCTGAAGAACTTGCAGAACTGGACTAAAGAAACCTTCGCCAACCCCTGCCAGGGCTTCACCTCCTTCCTCCAAGGCGCAACCTGCAACAATGGCCGCATTTACAAGCTCTCTCTCTCTAACCTCTCTCTCAAGGGCTCCATCTCTCCTTTCCTCTCCAACTGCACCAATTTACAGGCCCTCGACATCTCCTCCAATCAGCTCTCCGGCCCCATTCCACCCGACCTACAGTACCTGGTCAATCTCGCCGTCCTCAATCTCTCCGCCAACCACCTCTCCGGCCCGATTCCGCAGCAATTGGCCCTCTGCGCTTACCTAAACGTCATCGATCTCCACGATAACCAGCTCTCGGGCCCCATCCCGCAGCAGCTCGGGCTTTTGGTCAGGCTCTCGGTTTTCGATGTGTCGAACAACAGGCTTTCCGGCCCGATACCCGCTTCGCTGGGGAACCGGAGCGGGAACCTGCCCCGGTTCAATGCTAGCTCTTACGAAGGGAATAAGGGCCTGTACGGATACCCTTTGGCGCCGATGAAGAGTAAAGGGCTTTCCGTTCTGGCAATTGTGGGAATCGGGCTTGGCAGCGGGCTCGTCAGCCTGATTCTCAGCTTCACCGCAGTCTGTGTTTGGCTGAGAATTACTGAGCAGAAATTGGCGAATGATGAAGGCAAGATTAGCCAACTCATGCCCGACTATTAATTATTTATTACATTTCGCAGATCAAATCGTGAGAGAGATCGATTAATTTTGCAGGTATGTTTCTGGGTTGGGTGAATTTTTTTTTCTTTTTTCCTTTTTTTTTTTTAATTGTCATTTTGGTATTTATGAGAACTTTTATTTTCCTTGGATCTTGTGATTCTTTTCGTATGTTTAAGGTTTTTTATATGTTAGTAATTTTCTTGACAGTATAATCACTCAGTACAAATGTGTAAAGAATTGATTTCAACAAATTGTTATGTTATGGAATTTTCCCTTGTCTCTCTCTCTCGCCCCCTTGGGATGAGGCAGTAAAGAAGGAAATTTGTTTGTGTGTGTGTGGCAAATACACATGATCAGCATATGTATTGATTAAAATAAATAAATAAAATAAATGCAAGTAGAGATTAATGTGGAAATAGGTAAATATAGGAGAAAAGTGGAGTCCATGATTTATGGTAAGAAGGCACCCACAGCTGGTGGGGTGGAGGCGCCAGGACACCGCTGCCTAATCATCAGCATGACATTATGATGTCTTCTTTTGCTAATTTATTTTCTTTTATTATCTATTTTCATTTTATGTCAAAAAAATTGTATGTTTTCAAAAAGAAATTTAATTAATGTTAAATTTTAATTATTCTGTTTGCGAGTTATTGAGTAAACTAGTCCAACCAAAAGAAATGGAGGGCGTGCTTAAGATTAAGAATGGATGGTTTATAAAATATTGTATTTTAAAGAAATATATTTCATTTTCTAATGTTGTATTTTCATTGATTTTTATATTTTATTTTTGGTTGGAGGGGGTGGGGGAGTATTTATAATATTGAATCCAACATCTGGTTCTGAAGCCAATTTTGTTGGGGAGACATTCATCAGCTCTTATACGTTATCTTGTTTCATTCAGATATTTTTGCAGCTTGTCTGTTTCTTTTGTTTTAAGAATTAAATAATATTTGAACTGGGTCCATCTGTACATGTATGAATGGCTCAAGCATTAATCTAATAATATTTATGGCATAGATGAATAAGGTTGGTTCGGTTGGGAAAATTCCACTAAAACTTGTATGAAAAATCTCACAAATACAATTACAAATTTACGTCACAAACAAAATTCCATGACCCATATTTTCAAATTTATTTTGCATGAATTGTAGATTGTAAATTAAATTTGTGAAATAGTGACATAAAAATCATACTTAGAAAAATTTGAATTTGAAAGCAAAGGCACATTAGTTAGAATTGTTTAGTAATGAACAGTTGGAAATTTGATCATCTTAGTTAGTTTTAAAATTAGAGAGGTGAACAGTGAAAGCAGTAGTGAAAGAGCAGATGGCGTCGTAATTCCATTTCCATTCTCGTGTCATTTCATTTGTCCACGTTTATTGCACTATGTTTTGTATGGTAATAATATGGAAAACTAAATTAAAAATCTAATTTAAAAGAAGCTCAAACCAGAGAAAATTCATTGACGCGGTATAATTAAAGACCACTGACTTGTTGCACTCGTAGTCAAACTCCGTTCCATTATAAAAACTCCATTTAATTACTTATTATATAAATAGTATAGGTATTTTCTTTTGGCTTAATTAAAAAAAAAAAAAAACTTGCAAACTTTTATTAAACTGAAATTTTGTTACATATGCAATTTTGCAAAAAAAAATTATGAATTTGATTGGCGTTTTTCTTAAAAAAAAAAAGCCATAAAATTGACAAATATACCAACACAAGTATCTCAAATTTCCATTCATTAAATATACCAACACAGAAAAAGTCATTAAACATTTTTTTTAACGGCAATTTCAGACAGTTTCACTAAGCATCATTAGATTTTCATCACTAAAAGTCTTTTTTTTTTTTTTTTTCTTGTAGTGCCACGTTTTAAATTTAACAAAATAAAATACAAATTTACGATAGTTTTGAAATTTGAATCAACATCCTCGGCTAACTTTTTACATAATGGAAGTGATAATGTCTCAAAGTTTAATCAATATCATCTGAAAGAGTATTAAATTCACACAAACTCTACTGGATTAGTTTGGAAGTTCAATTATTTTCTTTTCTTTAAACTTGATCCAAATAATTTGCAAGCTGGATTTGAAATAGTGAAGTATCTATACTATATATTAAAGCAAGAAAGTTGACAAAAATGACAAGATTGTCACTTTCCCACCTAAAATGTCATATAAAAAAAAAAATAGTAAATCTTACTTGATTAATAATAATAATAATAATAATAATAATAATAATAATAATAAGATTAATCTTACTTTAGAAGTTACTCTATAATCCATATAAAGCTAAGAGATGAAGAGAGATACATTGATTTCTCAAATTTATGTAAACAAAAAAATAGAGAAAAATATAGTGGTTTCTCAACAAAAGAGAGATACATAGAGAATGGAAAAAATATATATATACAAAGAATGAAGAAAAAATAACCGTAAGTATAATTATTTCTCAAATCTATATAAAACAAAAAAAAAAATGAAAGAATTAATACAAGATTTGTTAAACATTCAAAGATAGAAAAATTCTTCCAAATCTTATTGTCTAAAAAAACAAAAAAAATTGTAAATATAATGATTTCTCAAATTTATATAAAACTAAAAAAAATGAAAGAATACAAGATTTGCTAAACATTCAAAGGTAAAAAAAGTTCTTTCGGATCTTATTGTTTCATATCTTCATCTAAGGAGATCCCACCAAATTGTCTTTGTACACTAAATACAAATTGAACAAATAATTTTGTGAGAGGGAAATAAAGAAATGACGTAAGAAAACTATATATGATAATTCAAGTAAGAAGGTGGAATATACAAATTATAAAAAATATAAAAAGAAAGACTAATTATTATGATTGAAGGAAATATTATAGTATATAATAATTTTAAATTGCCAAAAATATAAATCAACATATAAAATAAAAAATGTTTAAAAATAAAATTAACAATTAAAATTATTAAAGTTGTATGATAATTTGTGCAACGCACATGAGTAATATGAAAAATCATTTATACATGGTACATGTTTTAAATTAAAATAATAAAAAATATTATAAATAACCTGTTAGTATATGCAACTTTATTATATTATCACAAATTGTAAATATAAACACAATAAATAATAAACCGTCCATCGCACGGATGGACTAGTAGTCGGTAGAAAAGAAAGAAAGGTGTTAAGTGATGATGGTGGATGAGTGGGTTCACATTAGTGTGGTGTGCTAGTTGGCATCTTTCATCCTCATGATTTTTAGCAACCAAGATGTTATAAGTTGACTTAAATTATTGGAACTATGCTTCACAAGACTTGATGACATATTTCTTTGCTACTAACTCTAAACTTTGTGGTCCTTCATTTACTACCTTTGCTACCTTACATAATAACTCTACTAATTTCCCAAACATAAAAAAATGTTGTCATGTGAAACTAAAGGGAGTATTTGAAATTGTGTCAACTATTTTTATTACCGATCATCAAACGAATTTTGTGAAAGTTTTCTTTCACCCTCTAAGGCACACCAACAATGGAGCATTCCCTCAACATTTTAATTCATTCTAAGTTTGTTATGTCTTACACCCAAACTAACATTATTTTTGCACTTTAATTTGTCACCTTACCATATATATGTATAACATACATACACTTAATAAAATCCTTCTTTTAGATAATCCATTTTGAAAAATATATTATAACTACTACTTATTATGATACTAAAATTACTCTTTTTATGATAACTATGTCATCAATAAAATTTGAAATTTAATTAATTAAATTAAGTCCACAGGTCCAAAAGAAAACTAAAATTTTATATATTAATTAAATATATAATATAAAATTTCATAAATTAAGTTAAAAATTTCAAATTGCAACCTAATATTTTGTTTAAAAGTTATCTAACGAAATCTAAATTTTTTGTAGTAAAATCTAATTTTTTTTTTTCAATTCAGTGTATTTAAACTAATTTTATTAGTCTGCAAATTATGATTAAATTTAAAAATAATTTAAATATAACAAAATAAAATCTTGATCAGAAAATAAAAATTTCAAAGTTTTAATCATTTTAATTATAGTTAAAATATGAATATCATTTAAATAATATAAAATAACAAATTAAAATTCAGAAATTATTAAAATAATTTAGAACAGCCAAACAATTTTGCAAAAGGATAGGAAAATTACATTTTAAAATGAAATTTCAACTTAGTTAATGAAGACACTACAGTACCATGTAACTCCCACGAAGCACCATATATAAAAGCCATACACTGATAGTAAAAAAGAAGAAGAAGAAGTAGATGGTAACATGTGATAGTAATAACTACTCCAATAAACAAGTAACAACAACTTATGTTTTTTTGGTTGAACCGTTGAAACCAGGCAAGAGGTGATAGTAACAAATAATTATAATTTTGAATTTTATAAAAAAAAATATTTTTTTAAAATTAAAACTAGTTTTTAAATTGGTGGATTTAATTCAATTTAATTTTTTTATTGATTATATATTTATTATAAAAAATTAATGTTAGTACCATAACCAGTAGTAATTAAACTTTATTTTTGCAATGCAGTAATAATGTAAAACAATAAATTTTATGAAGTATAATTTTTTTTAAAAATAACAATAAGGTGACAAAGTGCAAAATTAATGTTAGTTTGACACTTTGACTTATAAAGTGCAACAAACTTTAGGTGAACATAAATCTTGACAGAATGATCCCTTTACCCTTAGTAGATGAATTGGATATTTTGCAAAGTTTTTAGCCGGTGATCTGAAAAAATAAAAACACATTTATATATTTTAATTTAGAAACACGATAGTTTGATTGGAAATTTGTAACTATCCCGAAATTAAATTATTTCATGTTTCCTTAAACTAATTTTAGCACATCTCTTCACCTTTTGTTCTATTTCCAAGGACCTTTTTTCTATTAAAATAATTTCATTATATCCAGTGATTGTTTACAATAATTATTTTTGAAGAAATAGCATTTACTGATAAAGGAACATTCTTTTTGAGATTATAAGAATATTTACTAGAATCTCATGCTACATAAATGTATAGAATCACATGTGGTTTTGTGACCAAACCACATGTTTTCATTTTCCCTCAAAAGTGTGTATAAAATATATTTGTTCTTTTTTCTGAATAAAACTAATTTTAGAAGTATATTTAATGGAGACGTCTCTCGGAGCCATATATAACTATATTCTTCGCTCTCCCACCTATTTTCATAAAGATATAGTTATTTATATTTAAATATTGAATATAAAATTGAATGAAAGAATATTGTAAATTAATCTTGATTTTTTTTTTTTTAAATTAATGGGATTTTAGAATAGAGGATCTTGTTCGTTCTTTGTAAGTTAACACATAACTAAATAATCGTGGAAGACAAACATTTATCGTTTGACAAGAAAATTCACATTAAGCAAAACTAAAATATCTAAAAGTGTGATTACAATGAAAGAAAGACATATTTAAAGGTCTACATCTTGATATGAAAAGGAAACAAAATAAACGGAAATTAATAAATACTAGGAAAATAGAAAAGGGCCAAAACAAGCCATCAAACATTTGATTTTAGACAAAAACTTTTGTGTACCTGGTGTACGGACCCTATATCCGTGCACTTGGGTCGATCCGACCCGCCATGCGCCCTCACGCACCTCTAGGTCGAGGAGAAAATCCACCCAAACATGCTCCCAGGTGCAGACCTTTATGTTATGTTAACTATACATTTGAGTAGTGTTAGATATACCTTTTAGTTATGTTAGACATACCTTTTGTAAGGCTAGTTGTACCATAACATTTTTTTTAGACAGACATATTAATCTTTCATTCCTTTTAGTTATGTTAGATATATCTTTTAATTATGTTAGTTGTACCTTTATATATTACATTAAAGCACATTATGTATAAATTTCAAGACCTTTATGTTAAGTTACTTATACCTTTTGTCTCAATAACATGACCTTTATGTATTATTAAAAATACATTTATAATCAGAACTAAAATAAGTCAGTTATATATACAAGACATTAATTTTGTGTAAATACTGAGACCTTTAGATTTAGTTAAAATACCTTTATATGTTCATAATATGATCATTATGTATTTTTAAGTAAACCTTTATAAGTCAACCATTTAAGGCACATTATGTATAAATTCCAAGACATTTATGTTAAGTTACTTATATCTTCTGTCTCAATAACATGACCTTTATGTATTATTAAGATGACCTTTAGATTCAGAAATTGTATCAATTGTATCGGCAAATTCATCTTCTCCACTAGATAACTCAACAATTTGAAGGTTGGGTATAGTTTCACCCATGATAGAATATTACGAACACAACATCAGTTAACCTTTTCACATTGATAATTGAAGACAATATCTGAATATCTAAGTTACCAACGCTGTCCGTATTTTCGTTTGTAATTTGAAGGTTGGAATCACAGGCGCCCATTGAGGTTTTCGTTTGTAATTTGAAGGTTGGAATCATAGGCGCCTATGAAGATGATTGATTGAAGATGTGAAGTTTAGAAAGGAGGTGAAGACACGATGGTGAACTGAGGGATTGCGCCTCTTAATTAGGGTATTTGTTATGAAAAAAAAAACATGGTATATATATGTGTCTTCCTGAGGCGAGTCGAGTCTGAGTTGCACGGACAAGTGTAAGTCCAGCTCTTGATTTTAAGCACAAAGCACATCATTACACGTTGTACAACGTGTAAAACTAAATTTGATATTCCGCTTTTAAAATTGTTTTATAATAAATTAATAATGATTTTGAGTATGACTCTAAAAATTATGTTTGTTTCAATTTCCGCGTACGACCACCCTTCACTAAATTATCGACTATCAATTAAATACACATTTGCAAATTGGACCACTTTATAAGAGGTGTTAATTGATTAGTTGAAAATCTCCTACAAAATATAATATGAGTTTTGAAACCTGGATCAGTCATCACCCAACCAAAAAGAATCAGATTTATATTTAATATGAAAAACTTAAACTAAGTAAATATTTTATAACCAATCACCTCATTAAAAAAATAATTGATCGGACGCCTTCAATAATTATGGTCCTCTATTAAAATAAAGCGATTACTACTTGTATCTATTTTCATATTCCCAAAATCCCAGTGGCTATCATATAATAATTAAATACAATAACAGATAAAATCCATATTTTACTTCTCATATTATTTATTTCACTTGATATTAACACATTATATGTATATTAAGACATTAACATGTAGTACAAGATATTAAAATAATATAAAAATTAAAAAACTGATATTGAGAATGGAGAATATCGATGCCATAATTAAAAAAGAAAATTCATGAATTTTGCTTGGGTCCACGTGCTTGCATCTATCAACATATTGCATAGTCGATGGGAAACTATCATCCAGTGACATGTTATTTTATTGTAATTTTGATTGTATACGTTAGTCGTTAAGACAATTTTCTACATTGATTTATTGAAAGTTATACTATTGGATTTATATTATTTGTGAATGAAAACACAAATAAAAATATTTATTTGTATCTAAAATTAAGAGGTTTGATGAAAGGCATTTGATGATTTGATCAGACTAACTTACCAAATAATCCGACTATTTTATTAATATATACTTTTTTTTTTCCCACACGGATTAATAATGTTATCAGGGAAACAAATTATACAAGCAATTTTTTGAATACACTCATATTCAGTAAGTTGAAAAGATAATCATTATATGAATTTAATAAAATCATGCACATCAAAATTGTGCTATATATGTGAAAGGGCTAAAATATACTATCAAATGTAAAAGCAAATTATATACTTGGAAGTAACGAAAATGAAACACGGACTTTATAAATTTAGGGGTTGGGACTTAATTATAAATACTTGGAATTGAATCTTCTATTACATTTTAATTGTTCTATCATTTATTTGGTTATTTTTGATACACATTATATTTTAGTTGGTAAAATCATTTATACTCATGATATATATGTAGATCTTTCAAAATATTAAATGAAACCCATGTTAAAATAAGTGAAACAGTGATTAGTTGTAAGAAATTAGTGATTGGTGTTAAAGTTCAGCCAAAGTTAGTAATTAAATAGAGTAGTCAAAAGAGTGGAATAACTTTAATGTCATGAATGGCATGTTTGATCATCATGAAATGGGGGCCTGTCTGGGGCCTTTGATGCAATGCTTCTTTTTTAGATTTACAATAGGACTCACTGTCTTTAGAGTGATCCAATTTGCTGCTACTCATTGATTATGTTTTCATACTCAATTGTCTCTTTTTATATCTACTACGATAAATGAGAAATTATTAAATATGCTAGATATATCACACATCAATAGTTGATACGTTGTTGATTGTCAACGATGAATAAATAAGTATAATTGATATTTGCCAGTGTTGGCTGAACCATTCAAGTGCAATATGAGGCTATATCCACGAATTTGAATCTGTAACACCAACTTGTACAAGAATTTGTCAAAAAACAAAAACGGAAACAAAATATTAATAACTAAAAAAAATACAACCTTCGCCACGCAATGGCAATATGGGAACTGAGTAGGAAGGCAAGGAAAAATATATCCACAAGATTTGATGAAGAAAATTATACTCCTCATCTAATATTAGATCTAAACAAAATGCATACTATAGAAAAGACTGACCATACAATGAGCTCTTTCTCCCTTCTCAAAGAACTTCATCTCTGATTCTCTCATGATCAAAAGTGATGAAAATAATAAGAAATCAAATGAAAACACTTCCCCATATTCCCATGATGGAGGATGAAGAGAGCAATTAAAAATAGTATATTTTATTTTGGACTATGTGAACTAATTTTCCAATCCCATCAAAAGTTGAGCTCCAATTTGAAATGTCATATGTCCATGGATCGTCCAATAATTAATGATGAGTTATCGATTTTTTTGACTATAAAGCAAATCAAAATGATAAAACATTGAAACTTTACACACCACTTTAAATAAATTTTATGATTCTAAGACGGACATAACCAAGTTATCTAACCAAAATTGCTGAAGTTAAAAAAAAAAAAAAAATTCTAAAGTGCACAGGGTAAAAATGCATTTTCCCAATAAAATTAATAATAGAAAAAAAAAAACAATTTAAAAATAAATAAATAAGTAAACCGGAGCTCACCCGGTTCCAACTTCCACGCCCCGGTCTGAAACAAAAACCCCTGTATAAACCCTAATTCATTGCCCAAATATTCAATTGTCGTCGTCGTCATCGTCATCATCATACTTCCAATAATCCCAAACCTTCAATGGCGAAAAGAAAGCACAATCCTCAGAATGACAACGCAGAAGAGAAAAAAGAACAAAACGAAGCTCAAGATAACGCAGAACTAAAACCAGTTGTGGCAGGGGAAGAAGAACAAGATGATGGAGAAGAGCAGACTTTCGAGGAATTGGGGCTTGATGCTCGCCTCATTCGCGCTTTATCAAAAAAATCAATCGAAAAGCCTACTCCAATCCAACGCGTCGCCATCCCTCTCATTCTTGTACATAGGCTTCTTAATCTTTCTGCTCAATTTGCATTTGTTATTTTTCTGGTTAGATTTTTTTGCTTAATTTATATTTTCTGTGTTTACAGGAAGGTAAAGATGTGGTTGCCCGAGCAAAAACCGGCTCTGGAAAAACGTTAGCTTATTTGCTTCCATTGCTTCAGAAACTCTTTGCTGATTCTTCTTCGAAAAAGAATGTCGCCCCTGCCGCCTTGATTCTTGTTCCAACTCGAGAATTGTGTCAACAAGTAAGAGCCTTCAAATTCTATTGCAATACCAAAAAAATTTGGTCTTCTTGGATTTCTGTTTTTGTTATCAAATGTGATATCGTTTTTAATTTGTCCAGGTTCATTCGGAGGTGACTTCGCTGATTGAATTATGCAGAGTGCAATTAAAAGTTGTTCAATTGAGGAGCATGATGTCTGCTTCTGACTTGGTAATTTAGTTCACCATAATTTAATTATTTTGGGATTTAGCTTGTTCTGCTTGTTTGAAAATTGATGTGAACTTGAGGTGGATGACATTTGTTACTCTTTTTCCAAAGAAAATGTCTTTGGCAGGGTTTCCAGATATTGTTGTATCGACTCCTGCGTGTATACATACATGCTTGAAAAATGGCATGCTTCAATCTAAAGCTCTTCAAGAATCACTTACAGTTCTTGTACTTGATGAGGTATGCATTTCAAATTTTATCCTTTCTGAATTACTGTTTATAATTTAAACTCCACTGAAGTTGAATTGGCTTGTAGACATGTGTACTGGAAATATAGTTAGAATTTGTGCTTAAAAGCCATAAAATTTTGCAGACAGACGTACAGGGATACAGCAATGGATAATTCAACAATAAACACATAGACTATATGCCTATTATTTGCTTATATGTATATTGTTTGTATCAGGTGCAGATATTATAAAATTACCTTTATTAATTATTAGATATTTTGAATGTCATTCGCAGTATAATGCTAGTCTTAATTGTGATATAATAATATGGTTTTGATAAGTTACTAATTTCAAGATTTAGTTATCACTTACGTAACATAGACTCAAAATGTTTTAGAAGCTACAGGGGTTCTATTAGATATGAAAAGTTGAATTTTTTCCTATGGTAATCCAGATTCAGTAAGTTCAGAGTATATGCACTTGCATCAGTTTTGTAATTATTAGTGGTTTTAGGGTACTATAGATGAACAGTTCTAAAATGTTCTTACTGGATATTACAATTGATGTGATTTTACCAATGTATTAATAATATAATCTAACATTTCAGGCAGATCTTCTATTGTCTTATGGATATGGGGATGATTTAAAAGCACTTACAGCTCATGTTCCGAAGCGTTGCCAATGCCTTCTCATGTCTGCTACTTCGAGGTTTGTTCTGGAAATAATGTTGCCACAATTACTTGATCATTGTTGTGGTGATATTTATAAGAATAAGATCAGAACATCTTTTGTTGTCTCCATATATACCACACACATACAAACTAATATACATATATATGTGTTTTTGTGGGTACAAATAATAAATAAACTTATGTTTGGCTTTTGGTTTTAATTTTAGTGCTAGAAAGTTACCTGCAATCTGTGTGCCATATTTAGTTATAATTTGTGATGCGATGGTATTCTTCCCTAAACCATATCTCATAAAAAGTGCTGTTATTCTTATATAAATTTATTGACATTTGCATCTTTCCAACCATTTCTTCTGTGAGATTACTCTATTCAAGGATGGTTTAAACATCTTGGCGCTTGTATAATCGTATGACTTAATCTTATTATTTTCACCTTCTAAGTTTTAGATAACTTGTTTGAACTCAAGCAAAACCTGTTCATAAATTCTTCTCTAAATGTTACTAATAAATGACCAGTTCTAATGCCCAAATTTTTTACATGGATATTTTTCAGTGCTGATGTTGAAAAGCTGAAAAAGCTTATTCTACATAATCCCTACATTTTAACTTTACCTGAAGTAGGGGATGTAAAGGATGACATTGTCCCCAGAAATGTTCAGCAATTTTATGTAAGCGCTCCTTTAGTTTGATCTCAATTTTCATAGTAAATCTTCTATCCTTGGTTTGCATCAATCGGTTATTCATTTCATACGTGAGTATTTTAAATAACATGCCAAACGAACCCGTAAAAAATATGCCTAATTTGACTTGAATTTTAAAATGAGTCATTGCTTCTCTGGAAATGAAGTTCACGACCTGTGAGCCTTCTACCACTGCGCGACTGAGAATTATGTTGTTCTCCACCAGATGTCTCTTTTACCATCTAAAGCGCCTCTAGCAGAATTTTATTTTTATTTGTCTATGGTTTTTTCTTTTTTAATAATGTTATTGCTTGTGAAGATTTCATGCAGTGCCCGTGACAAGCTTCTTCATATCCTTGCTCTCTTAAAATTGGAGCTGATTCAAAAGAAAGTGCTGATTTTTGCCAATTCAATTGATATGAGTTTTAGACTGAAGCTGTTTCTTGAACAGGTAGGATGGTTCACCATGTGGCTGCATTGATTTATGCAATATTATGAGGCTGTGTAAATGAAACTATGAAATCTAAATTTTCTTAGTTTAGGGTAGTTGGCTGGTCATGAGTAGGATAGGTCGTATTGCAATGTGTCCAGCCTATGAACAGCTCTCATGTCTTTTCGTAAAACTTATGAAAAAGTTGATAAGTTAAATAATGACATCACTATCTCACTCGTATGCTTTTTAAATCATTTGGGAATCAAAACGAGCTATAAGTGTAATGTGTTAGAGCAGTGCTATTCATTGCCTAATGCAGTTTGTCAATTCTGGATGTTTGTAAAGAAGATTTCCAATCAGTGTAAGGAAGCTATTAACATGAAAATCGAATGAACATATACACACATAAATATATAGATATGCACAAATACATATGAAAGTAAACAGTTGTAGGAGAAAAATAAAAGAATAGCTTTCTTATAATATTCCAAAGTTTTTCCTATGTGTATATAGTTATGAAAACAGAATATCTGTTGTGCTTGTACAATTTCAAACTATTTCAGGATCTTTCTTTTTTCAGTTTTTATTTTTATTTTAATGAAATAGGAAATGGTTAGACTAGTTATGTTAATAAATTAATGACAAACTGATTTCAATTTCAAGCAGGCAAGATTCATAGGTCAATAAATTTTCATATAAAATAATTGGCAAGTAATTGGATTCCTTATTGTTGTAAAATAATTGCTTATGTGGTTTGGATCTGGTAATGCTGTCCTCTAATGATATAGTATCATAGTATCACTGGGAGCCAACTTCTTGGTAATTTATGTTTTCTGTTCTTGGAATTACAAGGCTGATTAAGTTTCACTCTGGCAGTTTGGAATCAAGTCTGCAGTTTTAAATGCTGAGCTGCCCCTGAATTCTCGTCTACACATTCTTGAGGTATTTTTTGAGGTGTTCCAGTTTACTGATTTTATCCAATCTGAGCTATTGTTCAATGTGCTGACTTGTTTGGGTTTCCTTATTTTTCAACTTTTATATTTTTGTTGCAGGAATTCAATGCTGGCCTTTTTGATTACCTTATTGCAACTGATGACAGTCAATCAGCAGAAGAGCAAAATGATAAGGAACTTCGTGCTCCTCGAAAAAAATCTAAAAAACACCCCAAGCAAAAATTGGATGCAGAATTTGGTGTAGTAAGAGGAATAGACTTCAAAAATGTGTATACGGTGAGCAATTGATTCATTAGCTTGTACTCCTTACATGACTAGTCTGCTGGTTTGGTGATGTTAACTTAGTTAGGGTCTCTGAAGATAGAATACTCATCTCTCAGTTATGCAGAATTTGTGTTTGAAATGGATTAAAATAGTCCCTTTCAATTTTGCTACCTAGTCACTTCATTAATCTGCATATGTTCCCCTTGATTGACTAGGAAGCAGTTTACGGGTGAAGTTGAAGTATGACCTTATAATCACTCATTACTCATTATATTATGGGAATTTGGACCTTGTCATTGTTAGTTGGAATTTCTTTAGAGAGATATCAGTGAATTGATGTAGGATAGTTTCGGGGAAAAAATTGGTATGAGTCCATATTTATAAAGAAGTGGGTGATATTCTTTGAATAAGTTATCAAATGTTAGTTTTAAATGGAGTACTTATGTTTTTCTTCTTTTTTATTAATGATTTTGGGACATGAAAGTTTCATTGACACACTTCATCTATTTATATTTTTATTGGTAATTTTTAGAAGTATAAATTGATACCCCAAATATGAACCATTTTACTCATTAGGTGGTCAACTATGAGATGCCTCAAACTGCGGCAGGGTATGTGCATCGGGTTGGGCGCACTGGAAGAGCATATAATACTGGTGCATCTGTCTCTTTGGTAAGATTCTTCAAGAGTAATTTGAAACCATTACATGAAATCTTGACTTTCAAAGGAACATAGTAACAGCTTTCTTACAGAAGTCTTGACTAAAGTAATTTGTATTATTATATAATTGCATAATACATTATAATATCCTGGAATTTTTCTCCACTTCATCATGGCTATAGATTTTGATTTGCTTTGGTATCTTGCTGATGTTGGGATAGGTCTCTCCTGAAGAGATGGAAATTTTTGAAGAGATCAAATCTCTTTTGGGTGAAAAAGAGAGCGAGGATTCAAAATTTATCGCTCCATTCCCATTGCTTAGTAAGAATGCTGTGGAGTCCTTACGGTACAGAGCCGAGGTAAATACATTTTTTTTTTCCATCTTAGTTCCATGCACAAGTAGAAGAACTCCTTCACCACTTTGTTGTATGTTTCTAGTTATCACTTCCAAGAATATGAACTTTACCGTGTGGATTCTTCTTTGGCACATCAGTTTCTTCAGAATCCTCTGTGGTGTAAATTAGTACTTGTATAATAATTGAGGATATATTTGTTTACAAGCTTCTGAAACATTTTTCTTTCCAATCCCGACTCTAAATTTTGTCTTTGATTCATTTTGTATTAATTGTTTCAAAAAACCATGAACTTACACTTCTCCACCCGCCAACCCCAGCAAAAGACTTTATTTGATTTCTCTGTATTGGGGTCCTGTATCTTGTCAATGAAAATAGTTTTTTTGTTGCTCTGAGGAATCAAAATTATGTACTTTGCTCTTGAAGGATGATTTATATATTTTGTACCCAGGATCCCCCTTTTACAGTGAACCTATGTTGTTGAAGTGTTGCCAAAGATAAGTGTCTCATATTCATGTGAATGAATACCTGTAGATGTGAACTTATGGTACCTGCTGTTTTCACACAAACATTCCCTTGGTTGTATAGAAAGATACTGCTAAATAGCCTAAATTCACTAAAAATTGCATCATGTTCCTTATGTTTTGGTCAAACATGTAGTGTCCAAGCTTATTCTTTATTACTGGTGAAGAGGTCATGATATCAAGTACTATTTTTTCAGGATGTTGCAAGGAGTGTGACAAAAATTGCTGTGAGGGAATCACGCGCGCAGGATTTAAGAAATGAAATTCTCAATTCTGAGAGGTGAGTAATTTTCTGACATGTGCTCCTCCCAAACTGCCCCCCCCCCCCCCCAAGAGAGAGAGAGAGAGAGAGAACTAAGGTTCTTCCATATCATTTATTTACTGATTCTTGAGCTTGTATATGAGACTTCATATATGGATACTTCACCAGTTCAGCTATGAACCCAAGTTGAGCATAGCACAGCCAATCCTATATACCTCAATTTGCTAAATCAGATGGTTATCGGACTGTTCATCTCTGAGAGTAGTCCTCTGAGTACATAACTTTTACTGGTATTATTGTTTTAGTAGAAAACTTGTCAACTAGTGTTTATATTTCTCACTGCACAACTCAGATCCTTTGTGTATTTTCTTGTGTAATTGACCAAGAAAATAAAAATTGCATGTAACATTAGTGAAAATGGTTTTCATTTGGAGCAAGGCCCTGAAAATGGTCTTTGCTGTATTAGATTTTACCATGGACTGGGTACTTGTTATAAAATTAAAGACACATTCTCATTGTTGAGTGACCCTCGTACTCAGCTTCTTGTATTTATTTTTGTTAATATCAAAGTGGTGATAGAAGTTGCATGGATGTCTTATATCAGATCACAATTAGGAACAATTATTTTGTCCAAGTTCGCATGTTTAGGTTACCTTGTTCTAATTTCCTGATAGGGTGTTTGAAAATTTCTGAATTATGCAGGTTGAAGGCTCATTTCCAAGATAACCCAAGAGATTTAGGTAAGAGCGCACTAGGATTATAAAAATAGTTATTGTAATGCAACTCTTCAGATAGTTAAAGACTGTTATAACTACTGCTGCTCAACTTTGAACAGATCTGTTGAAACATGATAAAGTTCTGAGCAAAAAGGAACCTGCGGCCCACCTGCGGGATGTGCCCGAGTACTTATTGGACCCAACAACAAAAGAAGCTAGCAAGATTGTAAAGCTTGCTAGAGCTGCCATGGGAAATACCGGGTCCAATCGTCGTAAAGTATTTAAGGGAAAATTTAAAAGAAGTAGAGATCCCTTGAAAACATTCTCTGCTGAGGTAAAAATGTTATCTGCTGTTGTGTTTGTGACTTTGGTCCACCCTCAACTTTAGCTTGTTGCCTGATAAGGAACTCAGGCATTACTAGTGTGAATTGTTCTTATCGAATATAATATTTTGAAATGTATAGCAAGTCAAAGTGAAATAGGACACCTGTAGATCTCGTCCCTCCATTTCCACATTTAAATTATTTTCCTCACTGCCTGATTGTTTGTTCTCGCATTTCATTTTCTGTAAATAGGATAAAAGTTCTTCAGGTTTTAAGTTAGGTTTGTTTTTTGTTGTAATAAATGCTGTGCGAGTTTTTAGAGCAAGAGCTACCACAGAATTCAGCTACATACTATGTGATATTTTTCAAGTATACATGATTATGATCAAAGTCGTCTTGGTTCAGGGGCCAAAGCGGGGACATAAAGCTGGAATGAAGAGGAAAGGTAAAAACAAGGATTAGGGCCACTAACACCAGAATACAGTGTCGCCTAATCCAGAAAGTGGATCTAATTTATTCTGAGGTACAATATTTTTCTGAAATCATCAAAATAACAGTAACTAGTAAACATGCTTGGGTGGAAAGATCCATGTTTGCTTTTATTTTCTTATCACTGATAGAAAACTTCTGTTTATGTACTTCTCAGGATCAGTAGGCTAGTTTCGGGAAGTTACAGCGACACATCTTTCCTAATCAGATTGAGATGGTATGCGATTTTCTTGTGGAGAGTAGATTCGTAGTGAGTTTAATTTATTTCTCGAGTGTCGAAAGTCCTGCTTCCTCTGAGTATCTATCTATGCAAGTTTTTCAGCCTGGAAAATCACACATCCAAAAGAATGTGGAATTATATGCAGTGATATATTCTTTAATTATTAGGATCTCCATAGGAGGATCCAATGCAGTAGATATTGAAGAATCTGTTATATGAACCATTGTAAGAGATCTTTCATTATTGATCAGATGAAATTTTGGTGAATTGTAGATTACAATATGCATGATGGATGCAGCATTCACTCTTCTTTGAGAATTATTCGTTAGACTGACAAATCAAATAATTAATTCTGGAGTTGCATTTTCCACTGCTTTCATTTCCATATTGAATCACCCCCTTTTTACTAGGGCTATACAATTTGTTTTTAACCGACCAGACCAAACCAACTGTATCAATCAAATCGAACCAAAAAGGTTGGTTACACTTTTGTTGGGTTGGTTCCAATCTAAAACATTGGTAAATCAAAGTTTTGGTTCGGTTCGCTGTTTCGCAGAGAAAAAACTATATAAATCAACCCAACCGAAAATTATATTTTTACATATGTTAATGAAATACATTTTTTTATAAATTATATACATATAATTAATATCATAAAGCTAAATGTGATCTCGTGCTACACAAGATAAAAGTCTCGAAGATCTACTGTTTTATTTGCAATTCTAAATCAATCATATTTTTTAAATTAATAAAAAGGTACAAATCTCCAAGGCTCAAGAAATAAAGCAGGAGAGAATAACACCGCCATTTTGCCGTCACCGGAAAACCTATTAAGTTGATCTGCAAACTCAAAAGCAAAGACAAAAGCGAGAGAAACAATACAATGCTTATGAGAAGCAGATTCAACCTGCGTTCGTCACTGTCCCTCAACTCCATCTTAACTCCTCTGATAAACCCTTCATCATCATCATCATCAAACCCCACCGAATTACAATTGCTATTTTCACCCTTTTCTCGCTATTTTTCCAACTCACCACTTCTTCAAAGAAAACAGCAAAATCAGACCGACGATGGACTCCACGATGACCCGCCCCGGCTCTTCGTTTTACAGCCAAGGATGCGACCCGAGACCCGCTTAAAGACGAAGCTTGAGGAGGCGTTGAATCTTGCCAATTCTCTGGAGCAACAGCGTGATGGGTTTTATGCAACCGAGTTTTCGGACAAGGAAATGCCACCTCATCTCGTTGTCCAGAACCCCGCCGCCAAATCACCTCGGGCCGGTTATTATTTCCATCTTCGATTTCCCTTTTCAGTGTTGTTATTTTATTAATTTAATTTTGGGGTGTGGATTAATTTACCGAATTAGTTTTGTTTGTATGAGATTGATCACTGCTCTTATTAGAAATTTGTTTAGTCTCAGGTTCAAGTTATGTCCTTTATGGTTTTACTGGTAGTTGACTGAGTTCATAGCTTGAAAAATCTATCTAAACATGGAAATCTTTGTATTAAAGTTGTTGATTTGTCATTTTGATACGAAGTGAGTTTAATTGAGAAGTGGGAGCAATTGGTGCCTGATTAGAAATAAGTCAATGTATTGGCTGTTTCTATGACTGAAATTTAGTGCCGTGACTTGTGCATTGTTATCTTATCAGTGAATTGTAGAAACTCATCTTGTTATCTTGTGACAGACACATATTTTGGAGGTGGGACAGTGGAAACTGTTAAGTGCCACTTGTATGATTTGGAATCAAAGGTAGCCAATTTGTGTTTGAACTCGATGATTATTTCTCTGAAAATTATGCACTAAACTGTTAAACAATTTACATTGATTGTTACCTTATTGACAGGATGTGATCGATGCCATATTTGTAAATGCTAATCTTAGTGGTGTTCAGCAGCGGAATCTTGAGGCAAGTTTATTGTGTTTACTTATCTTGGCAGCCTATCTGTGTAATATAATTTTCTTGATAACTGTGAGTTTACTCATTATGCTTTACTTTTGCAGCGAATCTGGGGTAAACCTGTTCTGGATCGAGTTGGGCTTATTATAGAGATTTTTAATGCTCATGCTCAGACAAAGGAAGCTAAACTACAGGTAATCCTGAATTTCTCTGCATTCTTCCTATTTTTCTGAACAAATGTAGTTCAATGTTTAGCTATAAGTTCTTTATCAATTTACAGGCTGAGTTGGCAGCTTTGATGTACAAAAGAAATAGGCTTGTTCGAGTTCGAGGTCCTGATGGTCGTTATACATTTGGTGGGACTGGCGAAACAGAAGTTGTTAGTGCCAGAGGGTGAGTTTGCTGATCTGAAATTCCAATCATGATATCAGTTAGCTGGTTACGCTTTTATAGGAGACCATGTTAGTGTACAGAGATCAATATCTCTTGCATTTTCCAGAAATGTGTCTGAATATTGTTTCTGCAAATGGATTATATATTTGAGTTCAAATCACCTCATTTTTATATTTATTATTTACGTATTAGTGATTTGCAGGAGAGGAAGCGGGGGGCGTGGATTTATCAGTGGTGCTGGAGAAACTGAAATTGAGCTTCAACGTCGAAGGTCTGCTAAATATTTTATCTTGAAGCTTCCTGACTTGTTCACTATTGTATACATGTTTTTTGCATGAAACACTTGTTGGTGGTCCGCAAATACATTTTACAGTGCATAGTTTTTGTTTTCTTCAGAATCTTGGATCGGAGGAAGAAATTGTTGTCTGAAATCCAAGAAGTTAGAAGAACTCGGGCAGTGCAGCGCACTTCTCGAAAAAGGGAGGGAGGGTCTTCAGGACAAGAAATTCCGACTGTTGCTGTAGTTGGCTATACAAATGCTGTAGGTGGCTCATACTAACGTCATTATTCCGCATTAGTGCAATTTCTAATATTGATTTTCCTAAATTCTTCCAGGGAAAATCAACATTAGTGAGTGCACTCTCAAACCGCTATCTTTACTGTGATGATCGGTAAGGCAAAGGTTTTCCAAGGAATACGCATACAGTTCCTTGTCCCATGTCTCAATAGTGCTTTACATTGTGATTATTTCATGAAAACCTCATTTAGGTTGTGTTTGGATTGAGGGATTTCAAATACAAGATTTGAAATTAATGAATTTTAAATCCACTCAAATCAGAGTGGATTCAAAATCCACCTACATTGCTCAAAAATTAGTTCAAATTGAAGCAATGGATTCCAAATCCATCTTAATCCAAACATCACCAATAGATTTACTACCATGAGTTTCAAATCCTTCCTCAAGTGAGCGACATTTATGTGCTGTTGATCTCTTATCCGAAACTTTTGTTGATCTCAGATTATTTGCAACTGTTGATCCAAAGTTGAGCAGCGTTGTGCTTCCATCAGGGTAATACTCTTATCTATTTGGCTATATGATATTTGTGTCATATCATAGTATTAATATCTGTCACTAAATTTTCTTGTCCAATTGTTATCTGAATCCATAACATTTAGGAGGAAAGTGCTCCTTAGTGACACAGTTGGATTCATCTCTGATTTGCCTGTTCAGGTAGTGATCTTGGCAAGGACATATTTTTCTATTAAAACCGTTCTTTGTGATCACCAATGTTCCATTTTGCAGCTAGTTGAAGCATTTCATGCTACCTTGGAGGAGGTCATTGAAGCCGATCTCCT
This sequence comes from Scutellaria galericulata, assembly GCA_946896805.1. NCBI lineage: Eukaryota > Viridiplantae > Streptophyta > Magnoliopsida > Lamiales > Lamiaceae > Scutellaria > Scutellaria galericulata. The sequence continues at coordinate 15,628,729 of OX335794.1, forward strand.
TGTGGTATGAACCTAGTGTAATGTGTAATGTCAATTTAGCAACTAGTTTTTTTAGCATATTTTATAAGTTTCAGAAATTTCACAGCATGTACTTGACTCGAGTGCTCCAAATCTTGATGAACACCGAGAATCTGTAATGCAAGTTCTTAGGAAGATACGTGTACCTGAGGAGAAGCTCCAAAACATGATCGAAGTATGGAATAAGGTATAAGTTCAACCCCTCAAATTGTCTAGGTGAATGACAAACATGTAAAAGTTCACTTTTTCCCCAAAATTCCTTTTAGGTTGATCTTCTGGAACAGAGGTCTGAAATAGGTGAAGTTGACGATGGAGATTACTTTGTCGAAGAAGATGATGATAATCAAGATACAGAAGCTGAGCCCTTGGCGGATCTTGAAGATGTCGGTTACTACGAACAAGCTGATTACTCTGATGAGGATGAACGAGACTCTTTGGTTAACTATGATGATTGCTCGATCGGATGTGATACTGTGAATGGCAAACCAGATGAGTCGTTGGGGGAATCTCTACCGGAACCTGCAGGGTACGTTAAAACATCTGCTGTATCGGGAGTTGGTTTACAAGAATTGCTAGCGCTAATTGATGAAAAGTTAACACCCTGTAAAATGGAAGAAACAAGTATCTTTCATCGGAAGTGGAGGCCACCGCATGTCGAAGATAACGAGATAGCAATTGAACGATAGAGTAGCTTCAAAGAACTTGGATTTTGCAGCTTCGTAGTTGGTTTTGATGATTATGATCCTCTTTGTATGATATAGTATGATCGTTTTTTAGTTTGCAACATAAACTTTTTTTTTCAATTGTACTCAAAAAGTTCACAATTTTTTCAAATTGCAACCTAATGTAATATTTATGCCATATTTTTGGCCAACATCGAAAATTTTGTTCGATTTTTGCTCAAACTGAGCTTGAATTTAATGGAAATAAGAGAATTGACTTGAGGCTTTTGTTTGGTTTGAATTGTGGAGTGTTCTATTTTGGTTAAAAAATTGGGACATCAATTTCGACTTTGGCTGAAAAAATGACTTAATTATGAGATTAGGTTGTAGTCTAAAAAAATCGTGAACTTTGGGGTGCAAGTGAAAAAGAGAATAAAGTTTATGTTCATATTGAAAAACAATTATTAGTTAATATAAACTCGTTAATTTACCAGAAATCCAGACAGGAACATCGACCTTGTTTAAAGTGATGAAATCTGTGACAATCCCTAACAGTTATTTCCCTTTCAGTGATAGCAGATATAATCTTAATAGCATTATGACAATCCCCACATATTCTCAAGTTCTTCATCACAAGCAAAGGAACACCCTCCTTCGTCGACAACAGCCCGAACGCGACTGCTAGCTTCTCGCTATGATGTCGTACAATCGCCTCTCTCTCTTCTTTATTCACTTCATCTTCTCTAACTGAACTCCATCTCACATCAGGCACATAGCCAGCCTGTTTAATCTTCTTCGACATCTCTTCCCAGAACGCATAAATCTTCTTCATCATCGGGTGGGAATGATCTTCTGCAACAAATAAATGTACTCTTTGATCAATCTCAATCCAACTACAACCCGGCTTTCTCTTCACACTCCTATCTCGTATATGCCTTTTAACTCTTGCAACATCCTCCCATCCACTGGCATTGGCATACATGTGAGCAAGCATAATATACGGGGCCGGATTTGTGGGGTCCAGCTCAAGGCATCGGCTAGAAGCCTTCTCTGCTAGCTCCATGTCACCATACGTTCTACTTGCCCTAAGCAACGATCCCCAAGCCATGATGCTAGGGTTATGTGGCATTGTCTCTATAAGCCTCTCTGCTTCGTCTAGTTTCCCTACTCGACCTAAAAGGTCAACCATACACGCATAATGTTCTGCCTCTGGTTCGATCTTGAATTTTTCAGTCATCATAGTGAAGTATCTCCATCCATCCTCGACTCTTCCAGTGTGTGCACAAGCAGAAAGAACAGATACAAAGGTTATGCTCGTGGGGGCCAACTCTTTCTCAAGTATCTGTTCAAAGAGTGACAATGATTCAGCCCCGAGACCATGCTGAGCATAGCCTGCAATCATTGAATTCAACGAGACGCCATTATGCTCCGGCATTCTATCAAACACCATCCTTGCATCTTCCAAGTTTCCACACTTGGAATACATTGAGACCAGAGCGTTGTTTATTGAAATCCTGTTTGTTTGGATATCACATTTGATGATCAAAGAGTGTATTTGTCTCCCCTGTGAAGGTGACAACGTTTTAGAACATGCAGTTGTTACACAAACAAAGGTACAGTCATCGGGGACGTGACCTGCTCGTTGCATCTGGTTGAAGCAATTCAGGGCCTCTTCAGAGAACTCATCATACATCGAATATCCAGAAATCATGGTATTCCAAAGAACCAAATCAGGATCATGCATTTCTTGAAACACCTTTCTGCAATCCAACATATGACCACCACATTTTGAGTATAAATCGATTAAGCCACTTCCAACGTGTTTATACAGATGAAAGCCGAGCTTGATCAACAGCCCATGAAACTGCATCCCACCAAGTAAATCCTCCATGCTCGTAAATGCATTCAAGACACTGGCCAATGAAGACCTGTCAACATATAATTCATTACGAACCATTTCTTGATACAATCCAAGCGCTTTTAACCCTTCTCTCTGCTGTGCGTAGGCTACAATCATTGAATTCCACGACACCTCATCTTTAACCCCACCCATTCCGTAAAATGCCATCTCAGCCTCGTGAAAGGATCCATTTTTACTATACCCAGAAATCAAAGCATTGTTCACCGAAGCATAACAGTCGAAGCCACCTGAAAGAGCCAAACCATGAAACTGTTTGATCAACCCAATGTCATCAACACACGCGGTAATGACAGCAGAAAAAGTGAACCCATCCATGCCCAAATCAGAATCCCGCATAGCCAAAAAGAGTCTCAGCGCAGGTAAACATTTGCCACATTCCGCATAGGCAGCAATGAGGGTGTTGTAAGAAATGAGGTCCGGTTCGGGAACTTTGTCAAACAGCTGGTGTGCAAGATGGGGCAGTGATTCTTTAGCATAGGCATCGATCATGACGTTGAAGGAGAAGACATTGGGATCGGCGGTGGCGTAAAAGGCGTTGCCGGCGGCGCGTAGACGGCCGCATTTGGAGTAGAGGAGAGTGAAGTGGTTGGAAATATAGGTAATTTGTGGGACGAGACATTTGATGTATAGTGTGTGCAAGCATTTGCCCGTTGCCAGATCCCTTTGGTCTATGCATCTTTTCAAAATTTCGCGGAATTTTTTTAGGGGCATAATAGCAAATATGAACTTGTGCTCGCAATTTCCCTATCTATTAAAATGGTGTTATAATTATTAATTAATGAGTTATATCGAACTAATATATTACAATCAAATTTGTTTGAATTTTTCGTGAACTATTAAAACTTGTTTGATTATCAACTTAATCATTGTTGAGTATGAGTCGAACTAAATATTTTAATCAATAATTTTTATTATGTTTGACTTATCAGCACAAAATTTTAAAAATGAATCTTTATTCTCAAGTTGATTGTTTGATTTGTTAAGACCAAGAGCAACATGTTTGGGTCTCAAATGATTGACAATTCTTATTTAAACCCAAGCCCACAAATTTAAGCCCAATTTTAGTCTTCCAAAAATAAGGTGCAATCTCACTGGGCCTCGCAATCTCTAGTCACCCAAATGTGCCACTTACTAATGTATAATATATTTAATATAATTATTATTTCACATCACATGATATAAGGAACTGTGATTTTTATATATTTACAATAAGAAATGTACTCATGATATTCAATCCGAGAATTTATCTATTTTTGTAGACAAATAATGCCCCTAGTAAAAACTAGGAGGTAATTATGTAAATTATTCCAAACCCTCTAACTATTCATGTTTTTGCTCTTTATTCACCAAACATTTTTTTTTTTGCACACAACCTTTTAAATTACGTAAATTATTACATCATTATGTCTTTAAATTCAAATTTTCCAAAATATCCCTACAAAAACATACTTCTTATTCAAAATATTAAAAATAAAATGTTTAAAATTATATTAAAAAATTAAAAAAATATTTTATAGAAATATGTAAAATAAGTATTAAGTAAAGGTTCCCGATAATTCCGGGAGCCATAAATATCGGACTTTTAAGAATATTCTTGATAATTTTAAGTATAATATTAGGAATAAAATAGAAATTTTGTAAAAAAATATTTTTTATTATTTAATTCTAATGTTTTGAATAAAATAAAAAATTGTTTAAATTCTTTTCTGTAATTTTTATTTTAATATATAGAATAAAATACTTTAATAATTCTAATTTTGTTAATTTGAATAGAATTAAACTTTTAACAATTTTTTTACAAAATTTAATTTTATTATTTTAAGTCAAATACATTTTAAGGGATTTTGAGAAAGTTGAAAAGACAATGTATATCAGTCTACATAGTTTGGTGGGTAATGTGCATCAAAAAAATATTGAGTCTTGTTTTTGCAAAAACTTGCATAATTTAAAAGATTTATTGTAATTACTCTTCAAACTAAAACTTATATACTTCCAAGTTTTATTAAGCAGACCAAATAGGGGAGTTGAAGGGCCTGCAAGTTTGATGATTTATCAATCTAAGGAGGCATGGATAACATGGTGGGGAAAGAAATGGATCATTTTTGGCTTTTATGAGCCTATATTATTTCTCAAGTTTTGAGCTCTATTACCACTATCTCAATTGGCAATTAGCTACCTTGTATATTCCCAAGAATGCTTCCAAAGTGGCAGCATAAACATACATACATATATACTTAATAGAATACTAAAAGGAAGTAGAGTTTGGGTGAAACAATGCTTTATTTCTCTCTAATATATACATCTTGTTTTCCAATAAAAGATTCTCAATAATTTCTTCTCTCAAAATCTTCTCCAACATGATTGAGTGCTCATTCATCCTCATGCTATGTTTATAAGGTCTTTGGAAGCAAGAAAGCAGAAATGATGTTAATAAATTGGAGCAATTAAGAATGTTATATGGAGCAAGATAAGAAGACAAGTGTGGCATGCATATATATATATATATAAAACAACACCACCACTTAATCATTTATGAAATCCTCGATGTTCCTTTTCTTCTATGCACCATTGTTCCCATGTAGACAATATATCATGCTATTTCTTCAGACAAGATGACCCCTATTACCTCACCAATTCTTCAAATATTGGTCCATGTTATTTTTGCTTATTTGTACGAACACATATTTATGGAATTGTACTCTATATAATTCAATTGGGCGTTACGGATTTTACAAACAAATTAGATGAGTTCTTCTCTCACTATCAAGCAAAGCTGTAATAGTCCCATCTAATATATATGAGATGAGACAGTGAGTTGGGACTGTATAGTTGAGGTGGACCAAATAATTTTGTACATACTAACGATGTAAGAGGCTAGAGTTTTCTACACTACATGCTTGATTGCTACCTCTCTCACAACCAATTTACATATGTATCGACAAATTCTTTGGTATTCTGAAAGCAACATGCAAGACTATGACTTCCTTACATGGGACCTACCTCTAATCATCAATAAATATTTTAACTCACATTTTCAAATCTCAATATCACCAAAATAGAATACGTTGTACATCTCTAACTAATACTATACTAGGAATGTTACACTAAAATGCCTTAAATAGTCATGTTGTACATATGGTTATTTTTTAAAATTTAGAACCTTAATATCTTGATTTTTGTCATTGCAATGAAACTATAAAGTATAAATTATATATAATTTTCTATTTATAAGTTTGAATGCTAATATATATTTTGATTCAAATTTTTATGGTAACCAGATAATTGCCAATTTGGTCAGCAGAGTCGCATGCATAAAGTTAGAATTAAGTTTAGAATATTAGAGGTCTGTTTAAATTGACACGTTTAACTTGAAATTTGTTAAGATTAATACGAAACCATTAAGGCCAACACGTTTAACATTCTAATCCGATTATTAGTTAATTGATAAATATAGAAATGTGGGGTTGGAGTTCAGGGTGATGTACAGCAGTCGAAGACGTGATTTGTCTAAAAATGGAGGAACAAGAATCAGCTGTCCTCCTCTACAAACTTGAAAGTGATTCGTGACAAACTTGTTCAAGAAATATTCAAAAATTACAGCTACAATATTATGTAAGGAATTTTAATTTAATCTTCAAGGTACAAATTGTGTCATATTCTAGCCTATCCCTTATTTAAGAAATTGAATTTCTCCAAGGTACAAATTGTATCATATTCTAGCTTATCCTTATTCAATTTGAGGGATAGCTTCTAACATTTATGTTACGTACATACTTCAAACACAAAAAGATTGTGTTTCAATTTGATCCGAGGAAATAAGCAAAAATTCATTTTTTGCCCCAAAATAGTTCTATATAACTCAAAAACCCATTTTTTTGCATTCTATTGGATATATTTATTTGATATCAGTCTTTTTTCCATTGAAATTTTCAAAATATATTGGGGGTTTTTTTTTTTCCGACAAAGAGAAAATTGATCTTTTTTTTTTTTTTTTTGAGGAAATAATTTCTAATAACTTCACAAATAGCGGATTTCAAGTCCATAAAAATCTCTTGTACGGGACAATGCCCATCTTTTAATTTCCTAAATATTATAGACAAATCTTATTGTGGATTTGTTAAAATAAAATGAGGATGAGGTAAAGTTTTACCCAGCTTCGAATCCAGGCTGCAAGTATATGTAGGACAAAAAAAAGTGGAATATATAGGAGGCTAACTTTGACCAGCATGCATGGTATTAATTTCATTAGATATTTGTACATGACAGAGATATATAAATGAGGTGGTTCACACTTCACATACTTCTTACTGTTGGTTTTGTGACATGATAACTAAATCATTTAATTTTAGATATAATTTATTTAACCAGAAAATTATCATCAATTTAAAACCGGAAAACCAAACCCATATATATGTAAACCAAGTGACCAATTTTGTTGGATTAACACGCCTAGTCTAATCTCAACCATTCAACCAAATGGGCCTTAATGTGCACATTAGAGGGTCCATAGGACTTGATCCACTCCTACAAATTTAATAGAAATAGCAAAAACAAATTAATTGTATTATATAAAATAATAATATATTAGATCAATTAACTATTATTAATAAACTTTAAATGTAGGACACAAAATATATAATAAACAAAAATATATACTCAACAAAATTTAAAATCTGATATCAATTTGACTATTGGTCAACATTTGATTCAATTGGGTCAACCATTTGGCTCGAAAGACTGTTAAATTCCAGTACAACTAATTGAATCGTCAGATCCCACCTTATTTTAAAAACGTTGAACTTTTTATGCACCAATTCCTATTAATTTAATTAATTGTAATATCTTTCGATAAGATATATAATATTTTATGCTTAGCCCTTGAGGTAACGCAACAGAAATATTAGTTCAACATTTTGTCTAGGGGCCATTTATAATATTATAGTAAACATTCAAGTAAAGTTTTCACCCTAGCTCTTCTCTCTTGCAAAACCTCATCAAGATTGACTTCAATTGTTAAAGTGTAAGACTAATTAAGATTCATCCACTATTCCTTTCATTCAACCATAGTTAATGATGCTATAAAAATTGCATATAAATTAAATGATTAACATGTCACTATTAATTACTCATTCTATTCTAAATAAAATAAAATTTATGCCGTTGTTTAAAGAACACATTTTTATTATTTCGTTGGTTGAATGAAGCTGATGCATCATTTTAGAAGCTATCAAGTCTCACATATACCTCTTCATTCATTTATCAAAAATCCACCTTTCTTAAGTTTTATTAAAAAAAAAAAAAAAGAGTTTGTTAAAAAGATTTTATAAAACTTTCAATTTAAAATTTTATTTCGGAAACCTAACCTTTTCTTTGAGATAAAAATGAAATTTAAAGTTAACTATTGTTTTTTTTTTTGGGAGTAAAGGGAGTAATAATTAATTTTTAATACTATAAACACCTTTTATTTATTACAATTGGAAATGGATGATTTGAACTTGAAACATTATTCGAATTAAGATATATATACATCTACTGTCGTACTAAGCGTACAAGTACATTATAAATTTGTAAGTCTAATATAATTGCACATACTTAAAAAATACAAAATAACATAAAATAATAAAAAAAAAAACAGTATAAATTGAGGACATTAATATTATTGAAGACTAAACACAACTTTCTATTGAATTTTTCAAACATTAATTATATATTCAGGGACACTTTTTTTATTTTAACGAAAATGAATAGAACATTGATTAAAAGATGGAATTGGTCACGACTTTTTTTACATAAAGTCAACGGCAAGTAATATTTGTATAAATTATAATTAATTAATTAAGTTGATGAGCAGGAGTGCATGAGTATATATAACTCGAATTTCCATGCATTTACGTGTTGTGTCTCTACAAGTTGGTACGTGTTACTTTCATTGACCCTTCTACTTTGGCTTTTATGCAGACCATAAAGCAAATTTATTTATATTATATTATCTACTACGCAACACATACTTCTAAATCTTTATATCTCTAATAATCACTTTATTCAATACTAGTATTATATAAAGAATAACTAAAAGTAGTTCATATCTTCTTAATCCTGAAATTATAGTTCATTTGTATTATAAACGTACATCAAATGTTTCTTTTATATTGCCCTAGTTAAATTTTTAGAATTTACCTATATTTACCATCATTTTAACTAACAACATTAAATGAGGGCATAATAGGAATTGCAAAGAAAATTAAATACATTTCTTCATTTATTTATTAATAAAAACGAGTTATGTTTGTGGAATGGTATTACTAATAGTTTTTTAATTCATAAAAGAATGTAGATGTCATTTTAATATTTTATTTAAGGTTAAATAATTACACAATATTTTGTTTGTGGCATATTGGGTTTCATGAACACATCAAATCAATTTTGCACAATGGTTTATCCATTTAGAATCCACTCCCTAGCTCGTAAATGTTGTTAATTTATAGACTCATCTCAAAATAATTCATTCCATTTGATTATTATCCAAATTTATAAATTTAATATCACATTTACATGTAATCGATATGAAATTTTGATCAACATATATAACAAAAAAACTTCCCTCAACTTTATTTTGGCATTGCGACATACTTGCAAAAATAGAATATTGATCGATTAATTAATTAGTATACATGTTTTTATTGTCTTATTGTAAATATCTGAATTCAATATCTTTATGAAAATATCAAACACAACACTCAATTATTAAAAATAGAAGTTTGAAACCTAATCCGAAGTCAATATCTTTTGAACTTGGCTCAATTAGACTCGATCGATTACTTATATAGAATTATTTATCTTTAATTTTGTTGTATATAGCTAGTATAATAGTAATGTATAGTTAAAGAAGTTGTAATAAAAAAAGAGGGGACAAATGGGACATAGTAGTGTTAGATAGTTGATATGAAGTATTGGTGAGGGATGGAGTTAATGTGCGATGCATGTTAGTTGTCAGCATAAGGAACCTCTCTCTATTGGTCCATTGATCCACTGTGCAATCTTCAAGGGTGGTGGGGTGGGGTGCATTTTCACATGCCCAAATCACCCTCCTCCCACAACAAACCACGTGGCCCCCTCTCAATCATTTCATTTCTTCCATACTCTTAATTTACCTATTATATTATCTCCTTAATTAACTAATCCAATTCCTCTTCACTATTAATCTCTCTTATTTAAATTTGTTTTCTCTATCTTTCTAAATAGCCATTCTATACCATATTTTCTATTCGTTTAATCTATCTAAATTAGGTTTATAGTTGTAGTATTTAGTATGCTATACATATAGTGATTATAAACTATTAAATTCAAATATGAATCATGGGAAATATGAACGTTTTCTAAATAAAAAAGGGTGTAGGATTATAAGTGTAGTTTGAGGATTTTAAAATATTGGTTGCTTGACAAGGAACTTGCATGTGCTGTTGTTAGGACTCTACATGTGAATAGAATTCAATGCTCAAATTATTTTTTAATTAAATGGAAATTTTAATATTAGATGGTCCACACCACCAAAGTCAAATTGTTTTTATTTATTTATTAAAACAATCATGATTTCATTATTAAGGTAGTGCTATTAATTTACAAGATATTTGAGAGTTCATTATATGTTAAAAGATTTCTACAGAATTTAAATAATAACCTATAATATGATCTAAAATTTTATTAATTTATAATGAGATCTTTGGTTTTTCTTTGTTTATTATTTCAATGTATTTCTTTATATTACATTTCACCTAATGTATAATTAAACATTGGACATTCCTAACATCTTAAAAATATATCACATCACGAAGCTAATATTTTAACAAAATATTTCAATAGTGTATGTTTTAAAGATGTTGACATATGTAACATTTTATGAATAAGGTGTGAAATAAGTTGGTAATAAAACACTATATATGACTATTGGATTTAAAAACAATGTATGACGATGTCCAAAGATTTTTCAGTCGACACTCCAATGTACAAGTTTTTCAAACACTTGTGTTAGAAATAATTGATTTTTACTGGTGGAACAAATTAGAAAGTCAAATAATTTGTTTTTATTTTTCCCAACAATTTAACTACGATTGTCTGAGATGTCATTTCCTGTCTCTTAATTAAGCTTAATTAAATAAGACAGAGTTGAATCAATCAATCTAGTGTTTACCATTTCATAGGCCAATTCTGCTCTTTGTTTGGATGGAATTAGACATCTTGATGACCAGATTAAGAATTTGATTAGGACTCTTATGAGACGTCTTGTAAATTTTGTGAGATAAATTAACTCATTATTTATAAAATAGAGAATAATTTATAAATTGTTGTAAAAGAATTAATCAAAGTCATTAGCAACCGTCATGCATATGCCTGAACTCAAATATTATCCGACCATCAATCAATCATAGTACCATAACAAAAACAAAACAATTTTTTTTTTTTTTAATTAGAGGCTGAAAGAAAACAATTCATCTTTTTAATAGGTTATGAATGACGCCCTGCTTTTTTAATCTTAATTGGCATTTTCATAAAGAAATATTTTATGTGGATTAAAAGCAACAGTCACAGTTTTTCCCCAAAATATAGAATATGTAATTTAATAGAAACAAAGAATGTTAAAAGAAGAATGGAGCCTTATAGAAATACAACATCCATGATAAGATTTTAGTAGAGATATATATCAATTTGGAAAAAAATGAAAACAAAAGGTCTAATTATTGAAAAATTTAAAATTAATATATATAAGTTGCACTTTTACCGGTGTTAATATACAGTTTATAGAGTTAGCATGAAATCTCCAGGAGCTGAACCTTGATGAAGTTTGGGATAAGGCAAAAGTAGTTTTCAAAAGAAATATTGATGAGATTTTCTAAGTCGCATCAATACTTGATCATGAAACATACTCAAATGCAATATATATCCGTTGTGACATTAAACAATATTATATATGCTATTTTATTATAAAAAAAAGGTTCTGCTAACAATTTCAATATTTTCTTAACATTTAAAAAGTCAAAGTAATTAGTGCTCGAGCGGATAACAACCTCAAAAAACTTGAATTCACAAGAGTGTCGTAGTCGCGGTTGAAGACCAAAAACAAGATTTTAATTGATTGTTAGAGATGAAAAAGCTAGTCATTTTTTATTATTTTTTTGAAAAAAACACTAAGAAAATAATGCAACATGGTCGATCAAAACGTATACAACATGCACTAACTGATAATCATTTTTCAAAAGCATAATTTTTCCTCTTTTTCCGAATAATAATTTATGAAACATTTGGAAATCAAACGCACCCAAAATGACACTTGAGAATTGAATAGCCTTGCAATTTAAAAATAAAAAAATGACATAATTTGAGTAGAAAAGTTAACTCGTATAAAAGATACAATTGTTTTGGAGTTCATTTGATCGTTTTATAAAATTGTAACGAAATAATATGAATAAAAGTGAATAGCAGGGGAGAATTGAAATTATCCATTTTCTGGGGATGTACCTGCCCTTCATTTACTATATAAGACAAAAATAAATAAATAAAACAGACAAATGTTGGGCAGATCATTGATATACATGAAGACCTGAGGTTAATATAAAGGCTTATGATGTTGAATTCGAATTCGGGGCCTACAAAATTACATGAAATTGTCTTATCTTCAGCCTAATATGTCAAGCTCATTAATCTAATTAATGCCCTAATTAAGAGATGTCACATATACATGATAAAAATAATATATTCATCCGTGCCATCTCATAAAAATAGTCCAATTTCATTTTCAAAATAATTAAAAAAACATATTTAATAATATATTTGGAAAACAAATTTTACCCACAAATTTCCTTTTATACTAGTCTTATGTATTACTCCCAAAAAAAAGAAAAAGAAAAAAAAGACAGGTGGAATTCTCCAAGAGCCCCTTACAATTTCCATGATTAGTGAACTATGTATCCTTGTGGGCTCTCAACTTTTCAATGATATTAATTTTACAAAAACTTACGTAAAATCATTTTATAAATAATTTCATGAGCCCAAGTTATCTATTATGTGTACTAATGTAACCAAATATTTATAGGTTCTCATTAATTTGAAGATAATTACATATATAATATATGTAATCATGGTGGCATCTACAAAACAATCTTGCTAATCACACGACATTATTAGATTGCAATTGCATCAAAAGCTATAACTTTGTTAATGATATTACTTCTGTTATTCGATACTACATAACACAAGAACAACAAAAGTCGTAACAAATAACAATTTGTATACGATAACTTATTTTCTTCACCTTTAACCCAGAAATTATATTGAACTCTAACTATTGCTAGTTAAGTTAACGACCGCAACTTTTAAATCCTTAATTATATAACTAAATGAGAATCTTGTGCAGCGTACGGGCTTTAAATATAATAACCTAATTTCATTTACCAAGATTTTGATAGCTTGTTTTAATTTTAAATATTTATTTCCAACAATTTTATGATTGAAAAAATCATAAACGAATTAATCTCATGATATTTACTGTGATTTTAATAACACTTTCAAAAGTACTATAGTCATAATATCTATTCATTCACATAAAATAAAATTCTAAAGACTTTAATTTTTAATTGTTGATATTAACATAACTATACTATCAAAATATAGATTTAATAAATACAGTCTATTGAAATTAAGACTAAATAATTGTCATATGGCATATACTCTCTAAAATATACACTACTCCATCCATTTCAAAATAAATGTCGTTTTATGATTTTGAACAGATTAAGGAATTTGATAAAAAAAAAAAAAAAAACTAATCTACCTTATTCAAATACAATAATTATAGGTAAATTTCAATAATCACTTCACATATCATTTAATTTGACAGTAGTGTATAAGGGAAATTTTAGAAGAATATTAATTTCCTGAAATCATATATAACGTAAATAACATTGTTGGTCCTAAGTGGTCAGAGGTTCAGAGGGGGTGAATGAACTTCTATCGATTTTCAAAACTTTTTTGTAACACAGGTTCCTGATTCAACAGTGAATGCAGTAACCTGTCTCGATTCAGCAACCTGGCCGTAGGTTGATTCAGGTTCCTGACTCGATATCACAATATGCAGCAGAATGAATTTAGATAGAATTTCTGTTTTGTAAAACCTGTTTTCTTTTCAAATATGATTTTAGCAGAATGCTTATGATATATGCAGCATGATAGATATGCAATAAATATAATGCAGCAAATAAATCAAAGCAATAAACACGTATGGCTTATAGTGGTTCGAAGGTGGTGTAACCCTTCTACGTCCACTCTACTTCTTTACAAGGAGGAACTTTGTTAAGTCAGATTAATTTACAAGACCCACCTTTACAATCCTCTTCTCAACACAAGTATGCCTACTAGAATCCCAGATTTTTAGGCCAAACCCACACATGGTACACAATCCCACACAGGGCAAATAGCCTATACAAGACTATAAACTTAGCAAAGATCCAATCCTATCAACTAAGTACACCAAACTAAAACAACATAGCACACACAACACAATGGTTAAAAGATACAAAAGGTTTTTCTTCAACTGTCGTGGTGAACAGTCTTGAACTTGTTAACTCTAATGCTTAAGTAGACTGCTTCGAAGGTTGAGTGGCTGAACTTGAGGTAAGCTTGACAAAGCTTTCGAGGATATCTGATTTTCTACTTGACTTGGTTCAGCAAATTTCCCGGTCACTCATACCTCCTATTTATAGAGTTAGAAAAAGTATCCGTTGAAGAGAGATACTTCCCAATTTTGAATTTGAGCTCTGATCTTCAAAGATCTTCTCTGTGGCTACATTAAATACAACTTGGCTGCTCCTGACATGAGCATTTAATGCGCCTGACATTGGCTTCTCGATCTTTCTGATGCGCTTGCTGACTTGGCACTGCGGTAAGGGTCCACCACTGAGGTTCATGCAACGGCTAGCTATTTTAGAGAAAGTCAGCCTGCTCTTCCTTAAACTTGCATGATCTTTCTCGTACTGCATGAATGAGGTATCACTTGTCTTTCTATGAACGATCCGTTGACTGTATTTTGTTGTCTCAGCAAGCTGTTGTAGCTCTTCCTTGCTTGCTGCTTCCTTCAGCTTGCTTCTTCTTTCAGCTTGCTTACTGCATGCTGCTTCTAGAATGCTACTCGTTGCTTGCTGCGTCCTCCATGCTGCTTCCTTCACCTCGCTGTTCCTAGAAGATATCTTCTTATTTCTTCTAGGGTTGATTTTCCTTAACTTGAGAAATCATTACATGATCTTATCTAAAGATAAGGGAACTGAAGATCACGTAATCAGTATAGAAATTAGGTACTGATACCTAAACAAACTGTTTTTATCTTATCACGCAAACTGTTTTGTCTCATCAAAATAACTATTGAAATATCCCAACAAACATTTATTTTTAAACTTTAAAAACAGTAATTAATGGTGACACATGTCTACTTTAAAAAGTCACAAATACCTATGTGGCACCACTAGAAAGTCTCAGTTCTCGTTTTCTATATCGAAATATATATAAATTTTGTTATAGTAAATTATTTTCTTCTAAAACCAAAGAAAAGAAAAACAATATTACTGAAAATAATCAAATAAAACCCCAGTCAAACTGAGCATATGTTCAAATAAGAGCAAACATAGATTTCCTAATCATCCGTCAAAGATTGCTGTTCCCCCCAAATTAAGCAAAACCCTTTTGTGCTTCTTTGCTTGAACGTATACTTAATTTCTTGAACGTATACTCACGATGTGTAATTTTCAGCCCAGGATCTTTTTTTTTTTTTTTTTTTTTTTGGGGGTTAGGGTTATATCTTAATTTTAATGATTCACTATATTAGTATATATTACGTGTTTATATTATTATATGACATGATATCTAAACAAATTTCGAAGTTTTACTATTTTGATGAATTCTTTAAAAATATATAATTTAACTATGATTTGACTAATTGAATATCATTTTTAGTCAATTTGTCAAGATATGTCCGTTTGGATGGTAGATATACTATACCTTTTGTATTTTACCAAGTATGAACACAAGATTGTGTCTAATTTAAGTTAGTTTTAGATGATATGTGTCTTTCATGCTATGGAAGATATTGTGCATCCTATATATTTTATTGAGTGTACATTTACTAAATTGTGTCTGAATTAAAAATACAATTCGAATATTTACTCAAATCATATGTGTCTTTCATGTCAATGTACAAATATGCTAAAATTTTATTCCTATAAGTGAACCAAGATAACACTCAATTAATCAATTAATAATTAAGTTAAAAAAAAAAAAAAAAAAAACTAGCCAACATGACAAAAATGTTGAAATCTTCTTAACTAAACTTTATATAACATCAAAATTATGTATAACATGCAATAATAAAATGAAATAAGAAACAAAATTGCTGATCTCGACAAAATCCTCACATAAGTTGAAAATGGAAAAGGCAAAAGAGACATTGCTACAATGCCATGATGATCTGTCTCTAACTTTTTGAATATATTTATGAATTCACAATTTAATTAGCGAATTCAGAAAACAAAATAAGCAGCAGGCCTCCAAATCAGCGGCCACATTGTCACCAACTTTTCTATTTCTTATTCTTCAGAAAAGTAATTTAATTATTAGTTCATTTTTTTTATTATGATAACCTTTTTACTCAAAATGGGCTTTCGTATAGTTTATTTAAGGTTTACCTACTTACAATATAACTCATTTGATTATGACACTAATCTAATCAAGTGGCTAATACTAAGGGCGGAACTCATTGTTTTGCTGTTTTTTAGGGATTTCTTTTTTCTTTTTTTGATTACAACTATTTTGAGCCCGTCTCACAGATTTAATTTTGTAAGGTTAGTATATTCATAATTTATAACCCACAAAATAAAGATTGATTAGTGAAAATGAGTTCAAATTGTGGATATTGAGCTTTATTTCACAAAATTATATCCAATACGATTTTATATAATTTTTTGTGTTATTTTTATGTGATTACGACTGGTGGTGCATTTCCTTATTTGACAGTTCTTAAATCCCAGGCCTTTTTTGTTTTCCCCTACATTTATAGTCGAGAAATCCTTGGTACATATATACCTTGGCAATTGCTGGATCCCATTTATCCAAACGTAGCAAAATAATCTGATTAAATGTTTCCTATATTAAGGAAAGTGGGTAGGTGTGTTTAACAAGTTTGTATGTGCATAAAATAGAATGTGAATGTAATTAGACTTAAGGCATCACATTAGATTTTTGTTTATAAATGATGTTCTTATAATTTGTAATAAACAATATATGATATGTTTAACACAAAAACTTATATGAGACAGTCTCACGGATATCTTCAGTGAGACGGAGCTCCATTACCTATTATCCAATTCAATTTTTACAAATCCATGTAAAATATGGGTTGTGGATTGTGTGGATTGACTCGTCTCACGAAATAAGATCTGTGTGACGGTCTCACAAGAGTCCCAATCGAGTTGACGCAATATTATATGAAATCGAGGATCAAGAATTTAACATAAAATAATTAAATCTATTCATTTTTTCATTGATTTTATATTTGTTAAATGTCAATTCTAATTTTTTATATATGCGGTATGTATTAGTAGGTTTGCAACATATGATTGAAATTGCTTAAAACATACACATATTTGTAATCTCTATGAATATTATTTAATTTGAATGCCATAGATTCCAATCACAACTGCAACATGATTTTCAGATTTTTGAGTTTTCCAATCACAACTGCAAAATAATTTTCAGATTTTGTTTATAGTATACGTATATTGTATTATAAATGTAGATTCACTTGATACGTAATTGATTTGAATTCAACTTCATTACATATTTAAATTTGTTGTGGGGAATGGGAATATTAGAAGAGCTTGACTTCAAGATAAAAAGGTTGTTAGGTTGTTAGCATCATGAAATAAATTTAATTATAGTAAAAAAATTTAGAAAAAATTAATAAAAAAAATTTAATGAGAGAGAGGGTGAGAGAGTGGAGAACATGAAAGTAAGAGATGGGCCCAATTAGCCGGGGAAGATACGGACCAAAGCACGGTTGCAGGTCTAGTTTTTACATGGCCTTTGTTTCTCTTTTGCTATTATGTCTTCACTTCAAGGATTTTCTTTGTCGACAAACTCTACTTAAACTATATTTAATTATTTCTATTATTTCTACTTTTTCAATAAAACATTTCTGCTTCTTCACCTTTCTAACATCTTTTGTCTCATTTTGATACACCCTTTTTAACTTTTTCAGGAAAGGAAACAGCGAAATTTTCACGAACTCTCCTATAATTTAATTTATTGTGTATTGTTTAATTAATTTATTTATACTGTACTTCGTTCTAATTATTTTACTGGTACAAGCAAATTGTATGATAATATTCTTATAAGTCTACATAATACATACATACTAATGTAATAAAATAGGAAATAAATCATAAAAAAAACATAGAATTTTCAAGATTTGTCTTAGTTGAAAAAACGAGCATATTCCTACAGAAAATGCAGTTCAATTTAATTATGCTGACTACATTTTTTAGAAAAAAATAACTAACTTGTTCCACTTGAACATTCAACTTGGTAATTAATAATTATAGTAGTGAAAAATATATTTCATATAGTAAAAGAGTTTTCAGTGTTGTAAAAGGCAATTAAAATGTTTACCTTGATAATACACGAATTATAAAATACGGTGCAATATTCCCAATTCCAACATTCCAATAATCGAAGTCTATGTTTGCAGAAAAATATATAAAATAAATGGAAAGTCTTAATTGAAGCCGTGAATTATTAAATGAATATATGAATGGCTGAAATAATCTAAAAACTTAATTATTGAAATAATTGGCGTCAAAATCTAATCCAGTCAGAGGAAAAACATATTGGGACACCAGAAGTGGCGATTTCTTTACAGCCAAAATTCCTATATATACCCTCTCCATATGCCCACATAGAAACATACCATTCTTCAAACATCTCTCTCTCTAAAACCTTTTACCACATTTGTCCAAGAATCAAACTCCCATACCGCTTATTACATCACTTGTAAAAAAGAATAATAAAAAGAATAATGACGCTATCGAAGAAAGCCACCTGTAATTCACACGGCCAAGATTCTTCCTACTTCCTCGGATGGGAAGAGTACGAGAAGAACCCCTACGATGAGCTCCGAAATCCCAAGGGAATTATTCAGATGGGTCTTGCAGAGAATCAGGTATACATATAAGTAAAAAATATTACATATATTACTTTATTTTCCAAAACTTCGTACTAAATTCTTGTCTACATTAATCTCTACAGCTATCTTTCGATCTACTGGAATCATGGTTAGCAGAAAACCCAGATGCTTCTGGGTTCAAGAGAAACGGCGAATCCATATTCAGAGAGCTTGCTCTCTTCCAAGACTACCATGGCCTTCCTGCTTTCAAGAATGTAAGCAAAGCATGCAACATCACCCTGCTGACTTGCCACCTATTCTTACATTCCACCAGTTTCTTACCATGAATATTATATATATGTAGGCAATGGTACAGTTCATGTCGGAAATCCGAGGAAACAAAGTCAAGTTCGATCCACGCAAGCTCGTCCTCACCGCCGGCGCCACGTCAGCCAATGAGAGCCTCATATTCTGCCTGGCCGACCCGGGAGAGGCCTTCCTCCTCCCCACCCCGTACTACCCCGGCTTCGACCGGGACCTGAAGTGGCGAACCGGAGTCGAGATCGTCCCGATTCAGTGCACCAGCTCCAACGGCTTCAGAATCACTCAACCGGCTCTTGAAGAGGCTTATCAGCTCGCCCAAAAACGTAATCTCAAAGTCAAGGGAGTATTAGTCACTAATCCTTCCAATCCACTTGGCATAACCCTCACCCGCCACGAGCTCAACCTCCTCCTCAATTTCATCGACGCCAAAGGCATTCATCTCATCTCCGACGAGATTTACTCCGGCACGGTGTTCGACTCCCCCTCCTTCGTCAGCATCATGGAGCTCCTCGTGAACCGGAATCTGATGAACACAGAAGTCGCGGACCGGGTCCACATTGTTTACAGCCTGTCCAAAGACCTGGGCCTCCCGGGTTTCCGGGTCGGGGCGATATACTCCAACGACGACCGGGTCGTCGCCGCCGCGACCAAAATGTCGAGTTTCGGACTGGTCTCCTCGCAGACTCAGTACCTTCTCTCCGCCATGCTTTCAGACCAGAAGTTTGCCAAATCATACATCGTTGAGAATCAGAAGCGGCTCAAAAACCGGCATCAAATGCTCGTTCGTGGCCTGAAAAGCATCGGAATTTCCTGCCTGGAAAGCAACGCCGGCCTGTTCTGCTGGGTGGACATGAGACATCTCTTAACCTCCAAAACATTCGAAGCAGAAATGGAGCTGTGGAAGAAGATTGTTTACGAAGTCGGGTTGAACATCTCGCCCGGTTCATCCTGCCATTGCGTTGAACCGGGTTGGTTCCGGGTTTGTTTCGCCAACATGTCGGAAGACACTCTAGACCTAGCGATCCAACGAATCAAAACCTTCGTTGATGCCACGTCAGCGAGTAAAAACGGCAATGGTTTTTCGAGAAATTCAAGCAAGAACTCAAGAAGGAAGTCATTCAGCAAATGGGTTTTTCGACTATCGTTCAACGATCGTGAGCGTGAACGATAGTTGGGTGAAATCTGGGCACCCATTAATTGGTGATTTCCTTTTTATTTTTTACTCAATATCTTATTACAGAATATTGAGTTGGTATTCTTTTTTAGACAACTTTTATTTTTTCATGTAGAGAGAGTGCACTCTGTCCATGTGGACGTGAAGTGAATTGTGCTTCATTAATTACTTTGTAAACTTTGCATTAAATCTTCTTCTAATTTGTAACGATTATTTATTATATGATATCATATATGACGATAATGGAATGTCTTCGAGCTTGTTTTGTTTCTCATTTATTTATGTTAAAATAATTTGATTTGCTGACAAATTAAATGGAGTAGAAGTAGAAAAGGATTTAATTATAAATAAATTAATAGGGTGGATTAGTCAATGATAACTAGCAAGACAACGGCGATGTTAAGGGCAAAGTGGATGTGGGAGGGCCGCAGACGTTAGACGTCGGCATGTTTTTCCAAACGTAATTTAAAATTGCTTGTCAATATAACCGACCATTTACTATTTATCTTACTTCAGTCAACATTTATGTGGGATTTCAATCACATAACATAATTTCTTTTTAAATACATTTGTAGTATTATTTTCAAACATAGTTGATGATACTCAATTAGTCAATTACCTCACATCTATTATCATGCAAAGTTAATTGAGAAAATTACCAATATACTATGTCAATTAAACTTCCCTTGTTTTTTTTTTTTTTTTGGTTATATACTCATTAAAATTTTTTGGTTGCACTTTACTGTTTAATTTTACATTGATTACATTTTTTTAATTAGAAGACAACCCAAAACCTATCTCTAACGAACACTTGTACTGAATTTTGTGGTAGCTTGAGATAGTAAAGAATAAAGTGCAATACAAAAAAAAAAATGTAGTGGGAAAAGGGGGCAAAAAAATATATTAAGTTGCAAAGTGTAATTTCTGAACCTTTTGTCATTATACTTGACTAAAATTTGTGGCTAGGGGTTCTGAGATTGCCAAGTGTAAATTAACAAATTTGAAGGAGTAAATTATTGTCACATAACAAAAATTAATAATAATAAAATATGAAAATAATTTTAATTAATTTGGATAAAAATGTAAGTTTCCAATCTCAATATGATAAATTTACAAACAAAACAAAAGTGATGTGAGATTATGTCTTTTTAATCAATAGTTATAATAAAACACTCTTCATTTTTACTACAAACAAAATGAGTATTTAGGATGAGATTTTTTGTGACAACAAAAGTTATCATGAAAATTCTATTTTTTGTAATAATATAAATAGACAATAAAATTGTCACAAAAAAAAATAAAAAAATAATTGTAATAACATCGTGTTGTCATGAAAATATTATTTGCGAGAAAATTTTTGAGATAATAACTAGTGACAGAATGTTGTGGCAACATGATTCTGCAACAACATTTTGTTGTCGCTAATGAGTTTTTTTTGTTGTAGTGTTCATAAAAAAACAAATTTTCTATCCAAAGTTTTTTCAAATGTCTTAACTGCCCTTTTAGCTTCGTGATCTAACCTAGGTTATCTTTTGAGCTTTATGATATAATTATCATGATCTATTTAAGCTTCGTGATCTAATTATAATGTTCTGTTTGAGTATTAGTGATCTAAATTCGTGATTTATGTTATCTTCGTGATCTAACATATGTTATCTATTTCACCTCTAAGGTCTAATCTATCTTATCTATTCCATCTTTGTGATCCAACCATCGTGGTCTAACAATTGTGATATGTTTGAACTTCGTGATCTATGTTTGGATATAAAAAGAAAACGACCAACTTAAGTTAAAGGGTAATTATGCAAGTTAATCTCAATTTTGGATTAAGTAAAAAACATATGACCTTTTTAGTGTATTTTTTTATTTTCTATTATATATAATGGACCGAAACACACTATCCATCCCAAAAGTTCATTCCCTTTGAGGGATAGCAAAAGCCAGTAGAGAAGCTATTTTGTCAACCCCATTTTCACTTAGAAAAAACGTGTAGAAGATATAAGACAAGGTAATAATTATGATAGAATATAGATATAAGTAGAAGATGAAGGTGGATAAAATTTATGGCAGAAACGTCAGTAATTACGTAGGTAAGGAGTTGAGTTAGGTGCAAGAAATGATGTATTAATGTTAGGAAAAGAAGAACACCGACTAAAAACACTTGATTCTGCAAATAAAGCTTAACTCCACGCGGTTTCTCCCAATCTCCGTTGCTTTTTAAGGGAACATAATCTCCTAAAAGCTTTATTCATTTTTTTTCTCCTTTTTATTTCTCCACTCATGTTATTCTTCAATTTCACGTGTACGAACACATATTCAACTATCAATCACAAGAGTGTTACCTAAATATAAATGCATAACTTTGATTCAATATAAATCGATGATAAGTTGATAATTGCAAATCATGTACGTTATATACTAGCTAGTAGCTAGTCGTAACAATTTTAACAGGACGGGTTGTTATCTTCAAAAATATAAGTTTACCTCTTTCTGAATTTCGTATCAATTTGTAATTGGTTTTGGCTAATTGGTTCATCTTAAATGGATTTGAAAAAAATATCGCAACATAACTTAGATACTATAAGGTAAATAAGTCAAATTATTTAAACTTAAAACTTTAACATAGTATTTAAATTTATGTACAAGTTACATGACAAAGTTCTTTGTAGTTCACAAGCTGATACTAACATTTCAGAGGCTCATCATCACGACGAAATAAGAAAATGGACCTGATAAAAAAATCTAAGGATTCAATATAAATATAATTCTAAGAAAACTTAATAAAAAAAAACATAAAAATAAAATAATAAAAAAATTATACATTGTATTGGCAATTTGAAAAACCAAATACTTGGCGCCCTAGATAAACTAAAATGAATGAGCAAATTAAGTAGTTGATTTATAGTTCTCCAATTTTAGGGGAAAAAAAAAATACTTATAAGGGAAAGATAATGAAGCATGATAATTTATAAAAGATTTGAGAAGAAGGCATAAGAGAAAAGTCAAATTCAAAATAGATTGTCAAATTGAAAGAATTAGAAGAGAGGGACCCAAATTGTGAAACTAAGTAGATTAGAAAAATAAAATTTATATTTCTAATATCATATTTAATGAGTGTACTGTAATTTCTACTAATAAATGTTTATTTGGGCCTATATAAAATAATTCTACAAAAAGTACACTCATACATAATATTTAATTACTTGTAGGCCCCCATATAATCAAATATATGGGGATTTAGGCCCATTGACCATCTCGAGCCAAATATAAAAAATAAAAATCATAGATTTAGACGAACCTAAGTTTGGCATTTCAATTGTAGTTCCATATAATTTTCAAAATAATATATATTCATTTAAATATAATTAACGTAATTTCATATTTAGCTTCGTCCCCGCTCCTAAAAAAATTTGATCATTTTTAGGATAAAAAGAAACTTAACATAATCCTCATTCCTGAATTTCCAGTTATGTCCTACTCCTACCAAACGAGAAGGATTAATAAATCCTCAACTTAATTTTTTTTTCTTTTAATTTCTAGATCCAACGACGTACTGAGATTTTCAATTTAGCCAATAATTTTCCTTATCTTTACTACCAAATTTTGCAACACAATTTGAATTAAATAATTCTATTGTATAGTCCGATCTATAATATAAATACAAAGCATATAATCTAATCAACAGAAAATATTTTCAGAATTATTTGACAATAATTGCTCTCCAAAATCTAATTCAAGTATCGGGTCGTTACAAGTCGGGATATAAATAATGAGCATCAATCATTTATATAATTGATAGTTTGCAATCATAAATAAATTATTATCATGATACGCGGTTGATATTCTAATCCGGTGGCATGTGATATGAGGGATTTGGTATCCTCAACTAAATAACTCCATCCAACTATAATATATACTTCGAATTTCTGTCTCGTGCCCCATGTTATAATTGACCATATCCATGTGCTTTTCTAAATAGAGGTCTTTGATGCACCTTATTCGGGTTATAATTTTCTTTAATTCTCTCTCCAAAAAAAAAAAAATTTAAATAAATAAAACTTTTGTTACAATAAAAATAGTGATAAGAAAAGATAAATCAATATATTTGCTCATGTACTTGCGACCACTCATAGTCACAATTTTTTTAACCTACAAATTCAGCTACTTGTAGAAAATATAATGTTTTTTGAGTTATGAGTTAAGTTTTATAATTTTTAGCAGTTTTTATCAATTATGCTCTTCTTGACTAGGTCATACGACTTGAGTTCGGATGATAAAATTAAATAAAAAAATCTTGTTTTATTTGTAAGGAAGGGTGATATAATTTGAATTTTAATGATATGAGTTACTTCAAATTAAATAAATAGGACATAATGATCATTAACCACTGTTTGTTAATTCAAATAAATTAAGCTAAATACAGTTGATACAAGGTTTATATGCTTATTATTAATTAATATGATTAGAATATAACATAAGCTAGTTAGTTAGCTTGTTGACGAGATCTCCACATGATTAGTTGACAACAACTCTAAATTTTAACAATTTTCTTTAGACTTTGAACTTATTAAAATATATATATATAGCTACGGATGAAACTTGATGTTTAATTGAATATATATTTCCTAGAGTTTTTTTTTTCTTTACCCTTTTGCTCAAATCTAAAGTAGATACAAAATTCGATATCGAGATTAGCTTGACTTGATTCCGTAGTTTGTCTGAACATGAGGCACGACTTTATTTCATATACTTTAATTTGTAAAATGAAAATTTGCATTTTTATCATAGGAGATTGTTTAAGTGTACAATGTATTTAATTTTGGAACTTTATAATCATGGATATATTCATGGATTTTACTATTGATATGTCTAAATTAAAAAAAAAAAAAAAAAAAAAAAGGTCAATCAATCTTCAGAGAATATTTATAAATTATAAATTATGTATGTTTTGTCAAACATTCTAAACACGAGATCTTCTATTATATCTCATAAATCTTCTGAAATCTTACTACATATTTTAAGAAGTATATGTTAGGAAATAATTAAATCAAATAACATGTTTTAATCACACGAACACACGAAAAATTCGAAATCCCAATTCTACTATGATTAACCAAAAAGGATGGTATAATTTACCAAACTATCAGTTTAACCCTTTTCGTAGAGAGAATACACAACATGAGATGAGAATACTGATATTTAGAGAACATAACCCTAACTTATAACAATAAATTTTCTTTATTTTTAATTTAATCCCTCAACTAATTGAAAATCATCAAATGGTATCTACACATATAAAACATATGAATATTTTGATATTCAAATAAGTCTATAATTTAAGATGTAGTAGATCATTTAATTGAATCTATTTAAGACATCTATACACATTTAATTTTACACATGAAAACTCAATAAATTTGATATTTCCAACGGTACTGTCCAATAAAGTTTAACCAATATAAAAATTAAAACTCAGACAATCAAATTTATATAGCAAGAAAAGAATATATGATACGCCGTGTGAGATATAAGATATAGTAAAAACCCATAATAAAAAATTAAATTGAATATTCAATATTTCTTCTATATATCAAAAGACTTATATAGTATTAACATCAAAAATTGAAAAAATGAAGAGATGAAGGCAGGAAGTGACAGTATAGAAAGAATGGGTATGGAGTTTCATGTGGGATTCACATGAGTCACATGGTAAAGTAAAGAGAACATAGAACACCTGCAAAATATAAATAATGATAATGTGCCAATTAGTGTGAGGCAGTAAATGGGTCGGGTCTCACACCCCACCCATGTTGGATTGAAGAAACAACCTGGTATGCTAGCTTCAATGGCCATATCAACATTATGTCTTGTCTCTCTATCTAATACATAACCATGACCCACTCCCCATACCCATGATAATTTCAATTTCTTCTAACTCTTTGGACCATCGTTCTTTAACTTTGAATAAATTCCATGTGAGATGGTCTAAGGAATGACAAATTAATCTTCTCTTATATGTCTGTCTTTTAGTTTCACGTTTTTCTAATACTTATTTGAATTTGCAAGTGTTTGATTTTTTTCTTGTACTGAAATAATTGTATATGTGTCAACTACGAATAGAGTATCAAATACCGATTACATATGCTTATTATCTAAATTTATCGAATGTAAAATAAATTTTAAAGATAAATATAGGATGAAGAAAAACATAATTAAAGCTAAAATTCGGGTGTTTAGTTTCAAAAATTAATACTTGAATATAACCCCCCATCTATAGTAGGACTGCGACCGAAACCAAAGGGTAGAATTCTACTAAAACTCTAAACCAAAAAAACCAAAAACAAAACAAAAAAAACTAGAAGCCCAGTAAATTAATTAGGACACTTAAACAAAAAAAATAATGAAGAAAAGAAATTAAAATGAGAAGATCCAAGTCTTGTTTTTCCTTGTGATTTAATGTGGCCATTTATTGATGATAGAAAGCAGGAAATGATCTCTACTGTTGAAAATAAACATGTATGTATTTAAAATGTTGTGTCCAAATTTCAACAAGATCCAACCGTTAGATTGTTTGTAACACATTCTTGAACAAAACTGCAGAGACAAATATGCGAGAATTAAATTGATTATGTTTGTGCTTATCATATCCAATAATACAGTGATTAAAATCCGATCCCCACCCCTCAACTGCCCAACAAGCCATGAATATCCTCTAAAAATTTCAACAAATTCTCAATTAATTTGTTACTCAATACGATTATGTTGAAAACTTGTCATATATTAAAATAGTATTCTTGTATATATATGGAGAAAATCATATTCTTAATTCATTCGTCATTCATTCGATTATTTATAACAAAAGATAGAAATAAATCCACCGTTTATTTCATGTCAAACAATACGTTGAGTGACTCCCAATGGAGCAGTAGAAACAAGTTTTATATAAAGAGTGACTCTCCTGTGTTCCGAGGACACGGATCCTGTCCCCAACCCGTTTTTGACCCGTTTATATATACGTTTTTTTTTCTTTCCCAACACTGAAAATCTCGTTTCCTCCGCCCTTGTCCAAGAATTCACTGGTATTCCTCCTCATCCCTTCAATAAATCCTCTTTCTCAAGAAGTAGGCTCGATCTCTTCGCCACCAGATCTGCCGCGGCAGCGCCGCCGAATCTCCGTCGTCCATTTCCCTAGAAAGTTCCATCCTCGCCGCTGCCGTTTCTCCTCTCTTCTACTTCGCTCTTAAGCTCCACCACCATTGACGCCATGGCAGCAACTTCTTTTACAACTAACAATAACGTGATCTCTTCGGTTTCTCCATTGGCAGTCACTCAAAGCTCAAATCACACTCAGATGAAGCGTATTAATGACGATTACAACCTCTCCAACGATGAGAAGGTGCCGTAAAACATTGGGGGAAGAGGAGAATGAATGGTGGAATCATGGATTTGCTCTTCAGATTAGAAATGATTGCAGTATAGAAAGAGAGATGGAGTGATGATGAGGGTTAAATTAGTGCTGAATTAATTCTTCATCTTTAATTAACCATCATTAATTCATAATGTTAAGGTTATTACAATGTACTTAGCTTCAAAATTGTTTCTTAGGCTTTTTTGCCTGTTACCTGTTTGATAGAATGCTTCAACAAGGTTGTTTTATTAAACTTTCGAAAATTTGTATTTTTATGGTCTTGAACAACATAATTCAGTATTAAAATGCACTTTTTCTTTGTCATATTCTCTTGCGAACTTATTACAGTGTACTTAGCTTCAAATTAAGTGTAATTAATAGTCAATCAACTTGAGAAAAAAACAAATTATCAGAAAAATAATGGAACTTTGAGAATCTTTCATATTGAAGGTATCCATGGAATACCTTTCAGGTATCCACATGTATACCTTCAAGGTATCCATGAAATACATTTTTTCAAACATCACATTTATACATTGAATGTATCTATGGAATACCTTTTTTTCATGTATATATTGATAGGTATCCCATGGATACCTTGAAGGTATCCATGAAATATCTTGAAGATATCCACATGAATACCTTCAAGGTATCCATGGCGTGAGCGCGCACAACGTGGGTGTATGAGCGCGTGGTTTGTGAGGTGGGCGCATGGGCGTGCGACTTGGTGACCAAGGTGCGCGCAAGTATCCACATGGATACCTTTTAAGGTATCCATGGCGTGGGCGCGTGCAGCGTGGGTGCATGAGCGTGTGCATTTGTGAGGTACGCGCGCGGCGTGGGCGCATAGGCGTGTGGTGCGTGCGCGGCGAGATGCGCGTAGGTATCCATGGAATATTTTCAAGGTATACATGTGGATACCTGAAGGTATCTATGTGGATACCTTGAAGATATTTCATGGATACATTCAAAGTATACATGTGGATACGTTGCCCATGGATACCTTCAAGGTATACATGGGATAGGTATATGTATCTCATAAATACCTATCAGGTGAGCATGCATGAGCGCGCGGCAAGTGCCCACGCACGCACGTCCAAGGCGCGTGGGCGCGGGGCGAGTTGGGGACACGGATCTAAGATCCATGTCCCCGGGACACAAATGTTTTTGCTTTATATAAAAGGTGTCCATTGATACCTTTAAGGTATACATGAGATACCCGATAGGTATCCCATGGATACCTATCAGGTGAGTGCACGACAAGTGTCCACGCACGCGCGTTGGGGAGTCCCGGGACACATAAGTTTTTGCCTTATATAAAAGGCATGTTGTGTTTGGTACCAATTATTTATCTAAGATTCCAACTATCCAGTTTCAAATGCTACTAATTAATATTTTATATACATTATTCTTCTTTTCTGGTAGTCAGGAGATCCCGTGGATTCCGGTTGCAAGATCTCTCGGAGATATGCCTATCTCACTTTCTTATCATTCTTTGCTTTATGCCATTATCTAATACTCCTTCAATCTCATTATTTATAATTTTTTCTAAATTAAAGAATATAAAATTTTGATTATAATACATTTAACTAATCAAAAAGTTTTTTTTTTAAATCAAGTTAATTCCTTATCATATTCCGATCATCTAAAGACACTTAAAAGGTAAGGATGAAAATATCCCGATACACGTGCGATATATCCGCGATATATCCGTATTTTGAAGGTTGCGATATGGATATGGGGGGTAAAATTTTTTTTCCGGGATATCGCGGATATATCGCAAATATCCATATCCGTTCATCTCAGTGTAAAATTGGAAAAATATCGAGAAATATCACGGATATATCGCAAATGAATCGCAAAATATCGGGATATATCCAAAATATCGCAATTTTTTTCTTGAATTATGAAAATACAATCATGCATGATGCATGTAGCATGTTGGATATACTAAAGAGTAAGGATAAATACAAGGAGAATTGGTAATGATACATTTGGTTTCATTATATTTGTAATTGCATTAATTTAATTTAATTTAATTATTGTCAACCTCGGAAATTATGTGTGGTATATATTATTCTCAATGCACTCAAGGAAATTGCTAAATATCTTAGATAGTTAGATTTGTTTATTTGAACATCGAACACTTTACAAAAATAAAAAATTGTATATTAGTATACCTTGGTTGGTTCAATGTGTACGTATTTATTTTTTCCTTATAATATAAGTATATAACGTGTCCAGTTATATTAGTTAAATTTATTCATAGTTGTGATTAAAGGATTCTGTAATCTATTGTTAGAGCTGGTTAAATGAATTAGTTAGTTTGTAAGTTCAAAAAAGTTTTTTTTTTTTTTGTCAATATTTGAATAATGATCCAAAATTATTGATAGTATAATTTCGCATCCCTAGAAACAAGAAAAGTATATTTATATATATCTTGTAGCTAAGGACCCAAAATATAATTTCACCTAAGATCGATCAGAAAATGTTTAGGAGCCACCATGATCATAGACATTATGAAGATATTTACTATTAACTTAATTTGGCTTTTATATTTCACCCTCAACTTGATCTAACTTTAAATTATGAAAGATTTTAAATTGTCCTAACAAGCCTTGGTTTGTAACACTTACATCTTTGATAGAAAATTATTGTTTTTAAGGAAAATGCATTTCCCTCTTACATTTCCTTTTTCTTTGTTCTCTTTTACTCTTACACTTCAATTTTTTTTTTTTATCAGATACACTTTCAATCTTTTTTCTTTAATGAAAGGGTAAAACAAAAATAAAAGTGTGTGAGGAAAAAATTTGAAAATAAAGTCTCATTTGTTTTTAATGGAAGACACAAAAGTTAACAAAAATAAAAGTGTACAAGAAAAAAAAATGTAAGCGATAAAAGAAAATAATAATAATAATAATAATAATAATAAGGCTTAAAGGAGGAAAAATGTAAAAAAATTTAGTAAATGAACAAAAAAATATTTTTTCCGTTTCTAAAGTTTGGTACATAAAGACATTTTCTTATTATATTTAGTTATTTTTAGCCATTTACTCTTATAACACGAAATAGAATACAATTATCTTCCAAAGATGTATGTTTATTTTAGGTATCCTTAGTTATGAAAATCATATCTTATGTATGTTCTTTTGGAATGACTTTATTATCTCACTTTTACTTTTTCATAGTAGTAGATAAAATACTTCATACTAATAGTTTATTTAGTTTTTAAAATTCAGACTTAAAAAAATAATTTTTCACTCAAGGGGTTAGGTTTTTTTTTTTTTTTTTTATAAATCATAATTGAAAATTAAATTATTTTTTATTTAAAATTTGTTTTTACCCTAATTGTTGTTTTGATTTATTATCATAAATTTTAACTCTTTTATTTCAAAAATATAAATATAATAAACTTTTCAAAAGGTGCCTAAAAAGAAAATGGCTAATGGAAGTGGTAGTGCTAATGGTGGCGGAGCAAGACTTGATCCTACATGGAAATACTGCAAAGTCATTCCGAACAATAGACATGAGTTGGCACCAATATTATTTGGACAAAAATAACATTGCACCTGTTATTTTTGAACCTCATAGATCATCATTTTGGCTCTAGTGATTTGGTTGTAT
Source organism: Scutellaria galericulata (assembly GCA_946896805.1). NCBI lineage: Eukaryota > Viridiplantae > Streptophyta > Magnoliopsida > Lamiales > Lamiaceae > Scutellaria > Scutellaria galericulata. Next base: position 15,660,058 of record OX335794.1, read on the forward strand.
CAATCAGTTTTAAATAAATCTCAATTTTCGTAACACTTTTGTATGTTTATTATTTATATGTATGTTGTAAACATGTCATTTTGTTGAGATTTCAAATTAAATATATGCATTTTTGGATGTTATAATAGTCTATAAAATCTTATGTAAAATTTCCAATTTTTTAATAGAGTTTCCATCATTTTTTTAAATTTTTTGCGATATCGATATGCGATATCGATATATCCATCGATATATGCGTAAAATCAAGGTTGCGATACGACACGCGATATGGATATTTTCATCCTTGTTAAAAGGGGATTGAAGGAGTATATTTCATCTTTATTTATTTTCTTATTCATTTTTCCCCTACTTCTTTTACAAATTTATTTATTAAAGAGAAACAATTATAGATTTAGCTTTGTCTGGAATCTTGGTGGCATTTGATTCCCCACGTTCAACCTATGTGCGCTGCTCTTTGTTTTTTACTTGACATAATAGTATGGGTGTAAATTAATTGAACCCGATTTTAACACTATATATATATTAAGTTTGACTATGTTCATCAATGAAGTCTAAAAACCATGCGTGATTTTCTGTGAATCAATCAAATCGAGCTTATAAGTGTTAATTAAATCAAATATAGGGGAAGCTATTTAGTTTAATATTTTAGACAAATTCTTTTTCTTTTAATTTTCAAGTTTGAAGTTGAGAAAAAAAAAAAAAAAAAAGTCTGGACGAAATAATATGCTCAAATGAATTATATAAATAATCTATATATTTTGATGCAAAGAAATGTATTGGGCTTTAAAGAAACAGGTAGGAAGAGGAATTTAGGTTTGGGCTAATTAAGGGCCCAATGGATTGTATCGATTGGATTAGATATACAACTGAAATTGGCCCATATGGGGTAAAGAGTTAACCAACATAAAGCTAAGAATACACCTCCATTAGCGTAAAGATAACGTGTTCAAAGTGTATATTAATGATTTTCACTTCAATAAAATTATTCCATATGAGCCACGTCTATATAAATTTTCATTTTCATATAAGAGTCAATAAACTCAAATCCCAAGGCATAAAATTACTATTGAATTTATTTATAAATTTATATGTGCTATCAGATAGTTTGAATTACCAAGAAAACCAAACCCTCTTCCCTGAAATTTTTTTTTCTCAAAGGAGTGTATTTTTATATGAGCTTAGTGCTTAATATTGACATTAATTAGAAGCCCTTTTCTACAAATTTAGGAACCCATTTTAAACAGTAGAATAGGGCCTAAAAGTTATTAGAGAAAATTCTGTTTCACAAACACACAATAAAAATTTAAGAAACATAAGAAAAGAAAAATAAAAGAAAAACGCCACAAATGAACTTTTGATATTAAGCCATTTTTCATCTTGGATAGTGAATAGTCAATTAAAAGGGATGAACATTCTACAATAAACTATAATATTTAGGATAAGAAAGTAAATTCTTTGAAACGTTGCAGTACAACTTTGAATGATTCAAATAGAATATCTGAACTTGAGTAAAAAAGATATGCCTTTTGTACGTAGAATTCACTTTTCTGATTTCTACTTTCTTTCTTTCTGTTGCAAAGATGACTCATAATTGACTGGGCAAGAACTCATTTTTATTACAAAATACAAACACACAAAAATTTGATCATTTTTTCCAACATTTAATTACGTTTTTCAATCCAAACCTTTCTATTTTCATGACTTTCCAAGAACTTGTCCAAATTAACAGAGATTATGAATTCTCTATTCTCCATCGTATTTCAATCTCATGTTCAATGCACAAGTACTTTTTGTTATGGAGTTGTTAATTGTAGTGCCAACACTTGGAATTTAACTAGGGGTACGAGTCATAATTCATTCACTTTTAGCCAAAATCGATATTTTTTTCATTTTGTTCCGTACCACATACACTATCGGTACTATCAAAATTTAGGTTGTATCATCATATTTCATATCAATAGAATTGAGTCATTTTACATCAGTCCATATCCTAAACACAGGTCATACTACTACATCTCGTAGTAATAGAATTAACTAGGTCGTTTAATCTTATCATCTTATCATGTATCTAGTGTACAGGTCGTACTACTAATCTAGTGTACAGGTCGTATTACTACATCTCGTAGTAATTGATTAGTCTTCATCTTATCATCTTATCATGTATCTAGTATACAGTTAACCAAAATGAAGCTGGAAAAAATATTACAATAAAAAACAAAAGTTAAACACAGTCAATTTAGGGGATGAGGTTACCACATTTAAAGGTAACACATAATGGATTGAAAACAAGCGAAAAACATTGCACTAATCAAGAATCCTTAAAGTTAAACAATGTATATGCAGTTAATATTAAGAGTGGATGATGAGAACTCAATTCTTGTCCCTAGTAATCAACAGAGCATGAGATCTGCTGTTTCATATATACCCTTTTTACTTTTCTTACACTAATTCCATACATAACAATATAAACATAAACATACCACCATTTTTGGATGCTAACTTCCAAACACCTAACAACTTCTGCCCAAAATACCTCTTTTTTTCTACTTTATTTAATCCATTTTCATGGATACTTCACAAAAAAAAAAAAAAAAAAAAAAACTTTAATTATGGAAAGAAATATATACAAATTGACCATTTCAACGGATGGGAGATGGATTTGGATCCTCTACATTTCTTTTTTTTTTTTTTTTTAATTTTTTGTAAAACTATACTTATTAAAAAGAGATATAACGAAATAGTTTCACTTAATAATTAATGAAATCAAAGTGATAGTAAAACAACAAAAGTAATTCCCTGTGGAATAGACTTGGAATAGTACTGAATTTCCGACATGCCTAGAAAATGAGTTATTAAGAAAAACCTAGTAACCTAGGATCATCAAAAAATGTACAATATTGTGGTATTTCTTGATGGCAAACTTCATAATTAGTCATAGCAGACTCAGGATAAACAATACAATTACTTGTATCCATATCCCCCCAGCTTATATTATCCAATGAAAATGAACTATTGGTGCTGCTATTGACTCCATCCAACGGCTGTGGCATGCTACCATACATTTCATCCAACGGTGGAAGATCATCGATTTGGATATCGTTTTCCAACCCTTGATCCTTGCATATTTGTTGATCATATAATTGAACATAAGAAACATCAGAATTCAAGTGATCTGCAGGTTGTGTATGATCATAACCAAAATTTAATGACCAATTTTCAACAGGCAAAGTGATGTAGTTATTGAATGAATAGTTGTGATGAATGGTCCTTGAATTCTTGCAAGATTGTTGTTGCCCTAAACGCTTCTTCTTGAGCTTTGTATTCCAGTAGTTCTTTATGTCATTGTCTGTTCTTCCAGGCAACTGTGCTGCCATGATAGACCATCTTCACAATCACAAATTGATTAATCAAAACGCTATTACTAAACATATATATTAATTAATTAATGTAGAATTAAGTACCTGCTTCCAATGGTTAAATAGAGGGTGCAGATTAAGTTATCTTCATCCTCAGTAAACCCTCCATGCTTGATGTTTGGCCTTAGATAATTCAACCATCTAAGACGACAACTCTTTCCACATCTCTTTAGACCTAATCATTTATAATATTTAATCAGTTGAATGGAAGCATGAAAGAGCTAATTAATTAATTAATTGTTTAAGAATAAAATACCTATTTTTTGAGGCAAAGAAATCCAATTGCCACCAATGCCATGTTTGTGAATGTGTGATTTGAGCTTGGTGTCTTCTTCAGCTGACCAAGGCCCTCTCTTGACGTTGGCTTTGTCACAGCAAGGAGCTCTTCCCATTTTTGCTTCTCAACTGCTAATGATGATTTTTATTTATGTTGTAATAGAAATCGCGACATACACACATATATATACACTTTCTGCACACATGTTTTTTTAATAGTTTATGTTGAAAATGTCATGTGTATATTTTGTCCTGATATTGCGTATGATTTTATGTCAAAACTATTGATTAGATATGCATGCATCTAGATGCATATACATTGCATGTACATTTACTTTATGAGTTAATATTTATTAACTCATTGTTTAATCAGTGTCTTTTTAAAATTAATATTATATTAATTGTGCATTAAGAGGAAATTAATGTATATATATTTAGCTACAGTATTATAAAACTACAAATAGTCTTATATGTTTCATCTATTATTTATTTAGTGCTCAAACTCTTTCCAAAAATATACATATTCCTAGGTTCTTCCTCATCTAAACTTTCGAACACTTAATTCTGGCATAGAATTAGATCGTGAGATCACTATCTTATTATCTTATAATAAGAATTTGTTTTTAAATTGTGTTTCAATTTCTGATTCTTTAAAATCACTAATCTTGCACAATCATGTAATAATTAAATAAAATATGAGATTGAAGTTGAGAAGTCTACGCTATGGAAACTAAAACCCAGGTCCATTGACTTAAGAGGAAAAACTTTTGATCTCAACTAAAACTGCCAAAAGTGAAATTTTCTTCTGCTGTTCATACCCCTTTTTTGCTAGTGCAATATTTCTGTCTTATTTCTCCCACTGGCTTTTGAAAATACAATTTGTTTATAATTAAAATCTGCAACTTTTCTTCTCCAGGCATTTTTCTTCATCACTTGATTATTGGTAAAAAGGGATTGGCGATTAGAATATATTATTATCAGATTGTAATTGTAAAAGAGTAGTTATGGCTAAAAGGTTTTGCAAAAGTGATCAATGATTTCCTAATAATTTCTGCTGGTTCACACCTCCTCATTCTCCCATTTAGGACCTAATTATAAATTTATGAGTTTGATTAATGGCAAATTCTTTTTTTTAATGGGAAAGAAAATAAATTCATTTTAACCACTCAAGTTATATTCTTTTCTAACAAGATTTTTTTTTGGGGACATTTTAACTATTTATCGACATTTTCTTGTAGTTAGTAAAATTAAAATAATCTGTTGGACTTGAATAGAAAAAAATTAATAATTTTGAAAGTTGTAATTTTTGTGCCACCAATCTTCATATTGAACCCAAACAGATTTGTTTTTAGGCTTCCCAATAGAAATGAAATCATTTATTTCAATTTGATGTTTCATCTTGCATTCCATTATTTTACTTCAACAATCTTTCTCATGTCCAACCGATATGATTTTTATTTGATAATCCTAACACAAAAATAGATTTACATCCAAAAGTGTTGGAGAGAGCAGAAAATTATACAGCAAAAACGTTGTTCAAACCATACGATTCAAGATAAATAAGACTGCAAATTACAACACACGATGTCGTTTCAATCAATCCTACAACCAGAGCTCTCCCTGAAAAAGTCAAATTTCCACAAAACTCAAAACATAAACATGAAAACAACTGATGATGAAGCTTAATTGAGCTCAACTATCCAACCCATTTTATCCTCAGTCAACCCCATTTGCAGGCTCGTAAGCGCGGAATAGAGTTGTTGTGACACGCGACCAACTCCATCATTTCCACCATAAGTTACTCTGCAACAAAAATAATATATGTATCAATCACAACACTGTAATAAAAGCACGTTGCATTCATCAACATAAGAGGTGACCACAAATATGTTGGATCTTATAGGGGCCTTTCAGATAAAAGACAAGCTTCGATCCACATTCATCATTTCAAACAACCGACTTAGATGCAATCATCAACCACTCGAAGAAAAATAGAGAATTTTAAGATTAGACTTGTCCATTATCAGATATGAGATGAAGGAATATCCACAAAACAAGACAATTTCATAAATTAGAGAGATTAGGAATTCAGGCTATTAATCTCCTCTTCATTAGAATATGCTAATTTTATGTATAGTTGGTAAAAAGTGTTTCACATATAGAACATGCACCAAGGACATGATTAATTGGATGAAGAATGAATAATTTTAAACAAAGTATGTTCCCAGTAATAGATCGACTAGTAAAAAATTGTCTTCCACATGTTAATGAACATACTCCAAGTTCACTCACAAAATATCATGCATAAGCTCTTAAAACCCCACTCTATAAATGGTAGTAAGAGAAACACAAGGATAAAAACGAAAAAAGTTTTGGAAAGTCAACAGGATTCAAATTCAAACCAGAATAACAATTAACTGCAGGTATAGAAATCACCTTTTGTCAAGATAGGTTATACTGCCAACAGGTGAAACCACGACTGCAGTTCCCGTACAAAAGACTTCATCAGCATCAAGCAAATCATCCACTGTCACCAAGCGTTCCTCAACCTAAACTCACAAATATAAATAAATAAATAATAATACTAATGTAAAAAAAAAAAAAAAATTAAGACTAGTAATGTCACTTATAAGAAAGTGTGTTTATTGAAACCAATAATATGTCTTGCAGAGAAAAAGAATTGCTCATCCATTGAACATAAAGGCGGACTCAAACTCCTATGACATCTGAGCTCATCCAAACAAGTCTCAAGCATAATGCAACCTCAAAATAGCCATCCAAGAAAAACCAAAGATGTTGCAGTTGTTTAATGAAGAAATTCACCAATATGACATTCATAAACAGAAGACCTGGCATGCCTTCTTTTAATATGCATTGTTATTTGATGGATGCCCAATGACCAATGTGTATTATCAGCATAGTCATAAAGCAAATATGGGCGTCTGAATTAAACCGTTAACAGGGGTCTCCAAGTGTAAATTAAAGCATATGAGCAAAACCCAAAAGATATTCAGGATCTTCTGAAACTCAAAAAACTTACTAATGTACCTGAAATCCTTGACTACGAGCAACATCAAGTATGCTCTTTCGCGTGATGCCAGGGAGGATGGTCCCTTTTATTGCAGGAGTTGATATCACATTGCCCTGAGTGTTCAGTGATTCAGTTCAAGATTAGATTCCAAGTTTTGATGATTGAACAAAATTAACATATGGATGAATTGAAAGACAAGCAAAATGTGAAGAATCACAAACAAGGGAGCAAAAAGCCTTATAGATGAGATCACTAAGTTATACAGCAGACTCCTAAATGATCCTGTTTATACACAATTAGTTTACGACAAGTATGTGTATCTCAATAAGCACTTATCAGAAATATTTGCATCTGAAAAGTGCTGAAATTGTACGAGTTAAATTGGGTTAATATACTAAAGACTTGCATTTACAGTCAACGCCTGAAATTCAAGAACATTATTCAACTTCCAAAACCATAGATTGATCATATAAGGTTAAGTATGACCTCAAAGAAGTCATTTTTAGAAAGAAATGTGTTATGTCCCAGTAAAATGTTTAACATTGTACTATTGAGGAGAAAATGCAATTATTAAATGAACAGATACACTCCCAACAATTACGAAATGAGAAAAATACAAAAAGAAGCAAAGAACTGGGAACACGACTAAAATTATGAAAAGTATCATGTCTTTAACTAAGTATGGAAATTGGTAAAATGCATTGAACTCATGTTGCTAATTAGAAGATACCATACCTTTACAAGAAACACATTACAGGAGGAGACTTCTTCCAAGTATTTTTTGTGAGTACTGTCTAAATAGAGAACATCAGAAAAGCCTTTTGCTTTTGCAGCACTCTGCGCTCGTAGGACCTATTAGTGATAGTTTAAAAGATACAAGGATTCATCAGCATAAACAATATTTAGAATAAAAAATCAGAGTTCAGAAGAAGATTCACGTTATTAACCACAATTCCATAATCTAAACTGTGCTCAGAAAACAGAAACAAACCCAACTAAATAAATAAGAGACTAAGCAAGATTTCCTACCTGAACCCTTGTATTAGAATTGGATAACAAAGCATCAAAAGTGGAACTTAATTTAGTATATTAAGTATTCAAAGAGAACCGACTAACTTAACTGGAATAACAACTGACAGAAAGTCACTTTAGAGGATCCTTTATTTCAGGCACATAACAAATAGACAAATAAATAACAACCAATATAACAAAATTATGACACAAAAATCACATACTGCAGCATAATTTCCAATGGTCTTCACTCCTCCAGTACCACCAGGGGTTGCTCGATGCATCTCTGTCTCAACTATTAAATTTATTGGAGCCAAACCTTCCTGTAGAGTGTTTGAAAAAAAAAAATCAGCTCCAAGATACATAATAGTGCCAGAGAAACAAATGTTGTATATGAGATATATATGAGAGTGTATATATAATATTAGAATATGCAGATGATATTGACAAACATAGACAAAATATTTGCACCTACAATATCCTTCTATAGTGTGTACCTATCAGCTAAATGAAAGTATATGCCTTAAATAGTAAGGGTACATAGCCAAATACAGAATATTCGCTTAGAGGTGTGCCTAAGTAAAAAAAGACAAGTGTGAATATTCCTAATGAATGGAAAGTAATGCACTATCATTGAAATCTTATTGTCACAACTCATACACAAGAAAAGAGCACATTCAGAATCATATTCCCCTCGATGCACAAAAAAGAGACATATAATTTTATAAAGTTGATGATGTAAGTAACACTACCTTGAAATAGTTGCCCACTGGGGAAACATAAATCAAAAAGGTGTACTCAGGAGCTGGTGCAAGACCTAGAACAGCTCCACTGCCCATAAGCAGTGGCCTTATATATAAAGAACCTTTTCCTGGTGGAGGAATCTGAAATTGGCATTAAATAGAAAAACAACCTCTCAATATAAACAAAACAACTAAAAGCCAACTATAAAATCTCCAACTACAATAGTAAATGAAACACTACCCATTTTTTATTTGCTAAAACAGTGGCTTTTACAGCCTCAACAAACTGCTCCACAGTTGGAGCAGGCATGCACATGCGTTCCGCACCCTCCCTAAGTCGTGTTGCATTTTCTTCAGGGCGAAATAGTAAGATACTACCATCATGCTTTCTATAAGCTTTTAAGCCTTCAAACAATCCCTGCAAATTAATCAAGAAAATTACACATTGTCTCAACAATCACAAATCAAGAACTGAGCATATTACATCAAATATACTAAAATTAAAAATAATAATAATAAATATATATATATATATATATATATATATCAAACACAAAAAAACTAACCTGGCCATAATTCAAAATACCCGCAGATGGGCTCAACTCAATGTTCCCAAATCGCTGCAACTCACCTTTAGAAAAGGTTTCCCCTTGGGAACACTTCATGCTATACATATAATCAGTGGGCATGAACCCAAAACCAAGATTCTCCCAATCAATATCCGCCAATTCTACTGCCACATCGCTGCCAAAATCAGACATAAAAGAAACCCAAATCCATAAATTCAAAATGAAGTAAAAACAAACAGTCATATTCGTGAAGTAATCAATAGAAGATACCTAGCAGGCGAAGCCACTCGAAGCGAATGACCATTGCTATTGCTGTGATTACCTAAACGCGATTGCTTCTGCAGAAACACACAATTAACATTCAACGCAACACAAGCAAACAAGCATCCGTACAAACATGCAAAGGCAAAATCACAGGATAAAATTAAAATCGAAAGAAATCCAATAAAGATTGCAAAAGGGGCAAACCCCCATTACAGAGAATGCGGGGGATGGCGCAGCAGAAAGCGAGTACCTGGAGAGAGAGGGAGTGAGGAGAGAGAAGTTTATAATCGGTGGAAAGAGGAGAGAGAAGTTTAATGGCGGAGCGGGCAGGGCCGGGAAGAAGGTGGTGGTGGTGGGAGTGTAGCCCAGCAAAGGCGGCGCCGCTCTCCATATCTGTATGTGGCCGGTTCTTCTTCTTTGACTAGTGTCTCCCAAAAACGATGAGTGTATAATGTGTGTATATATATAATAATAATAATAAGGGTGCGGCTATCCGCACCCCACATATTACTAAACACACCCCAACCCCAACTGTGTTGTTACTGTTCACATGAGACTCATGTGAACAGTAACAACACAGTTGGGGTTGGGGTGTGTTTAGTAATATGTGGGGTGCGGATAGCCGCACCCTAATAATAATAAGGAACCTTGGCAAGTTATAAAGATATATAGAATTAAAAAAATAAATGATTGAAATTATCTCATAAAATAAACAAGAACCTTTAGACAATTTTTTAGACAAGTTCTAAACTTAAAACAAAATAGATGGTGAGATTACTCCATAAAAATCTACAAAATAGATAGTTGAGATTACACATAAAGATCTACAAGTACATGAAATTTTTAGACAATTTCTAAACTTATGTACAATTAAAAAAAATTAAAATATTTTTCTAAGTACTATTGATATTAATGAAATTACGGGAGAAGAAAAGAAATTGAAAATTAGTATTAATGTTAAATAGAGAAAAAAAAATTACTATTGATATTAATGAAACTAAACTTGAGAAAAGAAAAGAAAAAAAATGACAAGGCATGGATTGCTACATAAACGAGATTGACTCCATACGTAAGAGAAAAAAAAATGAAAACAAGATGTGGATTGCCATATAAGCGAGATTGACTCAATAAAAAACTCAACCGTGGGTTCCTTATCATTACTATATATATATATATATATATATATATATAGATTTGATCAAACACGCACTTGAAGAATGCGCACCGTGCGCACTTCTTTAAAATTTATTTTAAAATTATTTTTTTAATTTTTAACATCTCATATTATTTATTTTCTGATGCTACCACTCCACATACAAAATTCGCATCTCACACATAAACCTAACCCATCATCAACATATACAATTTGCACCCCACATATCAACATAGATATTTTTCCCAATTCTCATAATCAATGTACTTTTTAATATTTTATATTATTATACACAAAATTTTCTAAATCATAATCAATGTAATTTTTAATATTTTATATTATTATACACATAATTTTTTCTCACCTTACCATTCCTCAATTCCCATCCCAAATAAAACAATAAAAATATCCAATTAATCAATTAAAGGAAACAATGAATAATATTCAAGTAATCAATCCTCAAGAAATTCTAAATCATAATCAATGAAATTTTTAATATTTTATATAATTATACATATAATTTTCTAAATTATAATCAATGAAATTTTTAATATTTTATATAATTATACGTATAATTTTCTAAATTATAATCAATGTAATTTTTAATATTTTATATTATTATACACATAATTTTTTTTCACTCTACCACTTCACATACGGAATTCTCATCTCACACATGAACATATCATCAATATCTTCACATACTTTCTTGTATAAATCATCAAAGTGAAAAACAATTTCAAAAGCAAGAGATTGTTGTGTTGTGGCATTAATGGACATGACAGGAGAAAATTGTACCACATCCTTGTATTGGTAATTGTATAATATTTTCTTATCTTTTATGAAAGTTTTTACATTAAAAAAATTATGGTACTGATTTCTTTTAAAAAAAATTCACATGTGTAGATCCATTATATTTGAAGACACAAAATACAAGTAATTAAACAAACTTGGGGATTTTAGGATTGATTGAAGAGTTCTTGAAAATTGATGATTAAGTTGGAGGATATGATTTGTCGATTTTAAGGATTTGTTGAGAATTTATTCTCTTTGTTACTTAATTCATATTTCAATTTTTATTATTCATTTTGAGGATTTTTTTGAACGTTGATTATGATTTTTCTTGAGAATTGACTAATTAAATAATTTTCGTTCTTATTTTTAATTGTGGGCTACAATAGGATTGATCTTAAGGATTTATTGAGGATTGATTATATTTGTTAACCAATTCATATTTTGTAATTTTTAACAATTAATTTTTGATAATAACCAAATTTTGCATCTGTGAAATGAAAATTGGGAAAAAGATCATGTGAGATGCAAATTATATATGTTGATGAATTAGATTTATGTTGAGATGAGAATTTCGTATGTGAAGTGGTAGTGTGAGAAAAGAAATAATATGAGATATTAAAAGAAAAAATAAATTTTAAAGAAGTTGGCACGATGCGTATTCTTCAAGTGCGTACCTGATCAAATCTATATATATATATATATATATATATATATATATGCACACACTATAAATAAATAAATACATAATAAATATTATTTTACATAAAATCATTACTATTTATGATGAGCAGGGTAAGTTGAGGCTACGATTTGATTTTATGAAAGAATTCGATAAATGAAAAATACCAAAAAAAAAAAAAGAAAAAGAAACAGTGAAATGGAGTTAGCAATTTAAAATTTTAATGTCCAAATAAATCGATTCAAACAATTCATAAAATGATAAAAATAAAACAAAATTCATAATTAAATCCATTAATCAAAACGCAAGCTAAATGTGCAACTGTGTAAGTAGTACTTGAATTTATTACTTTTAATTGGAAGTTTGGAAAATCATGTTATAAATTTATTACTTTTAATTGGAAGTTTGGAAAATCATGTTATAAATTTATTACTTTTAATGTGTACATTACTCTAGAGTTTTTAATAAAAACTCATGGTCCTTTGGCTTTTCATTTATAATGATCCTTCAAATTCAAGATACATGTATATATATTGGATTTATTTTTGAATGAAGTGGTTTTTTTCCTTTGGTTGCCACTATTAGTGGTGCCCGGTTCGTATAAACCGCCGGTTCCGGTTCCGAACCGGCGGTTCGGAAAATCGGCAGGGGTCGAACCGGAACCGAACCGGGGTATGTTCGGTTCCGATTCCGGTTTGTAACCGGCGGTGAACCGCCGGTTTCGGTTCGAACCGCTGGTTTTTCCGGTTTTTTTTTTTTTTTTTTTTTACTAAACAATGTATTTATATGTTAAAAAATATACAACTTCAAAAGTATAAAACACTAAGTTTGAATTAAAAAAAAATTATTACAACTTACAAACAACAAACTTCTAAGTTTGAATTTAAAAAAATTACAACTTACAAACATAAAAAATAATTACAACTTACAAATTACAAATTGAAAGAGGAAAAAAATGAAATAGCTTGAGTTTCATTCTAAGTTTGATATAGAATAAAATTGCCTACGTATCCCTAAATTGAATTAGAGAATCAAAGCCCACGTAGTTCTTAGTTCTTACTTCTCTTAATTGTAATGAGCAAAGAATGTTGTGTGGTAGATGATATGTCTCAAAGAAAGGAGGACATAATAAGACGTGCATCTAAGACACATCTTATTATCTCCTCCTTTCTTTGAGACACATCATCTACCACACAACATTCTTTGCTCATTACAATTAAGAGAAGTAAAAAAAAAAAAATGAAAGAGCTTGAGTTTCATTCTAAGTTTGAAAGTGAATATCAAAGTTAGAATGAAATTGCCTACGTATCCCTAAATTGAATTAGGGAATCAAAGCTCACGTAGTTCTCTTACCTCAAACTTACCCATTAGTTCCGGTGGAGGAGGATGTGTTGGAATCGTAGCCATACTCGTCGGGGCCATCGTCATCAAAGACAGATAAATCTAGATGTTGTTGACGTTTCTTTGCTCGAAGCCAATCTTCAAGTAGAGTAATGTTTTGAACATTCTCTACGGTCAATCTTGCCCTTTTTGGATTCAACATATGTCGTCCTTTGGAGAAGGCGCACTCGACGGAAACGTTGGAGGCGGGACTTGCAAAAATCTCCTTCGCAATATGACTTAAAATAGGATAAGTGTTGATCCTCTTTGACCACCACTTCAAAAGATCCACAGAGTTTTCAAAAGAAATAAATTCAAATGTACAACTTAAATATGTATCTAATTCTTGTGTGGGATTAGACCCCCTAGCGCGTTTTTGTGTTCGGTTATCATAAAAATCATAAAATGCATTAAGACCACTAACATTATATGGATTATGTGAAGAACTACTACTACCACCTACATTTTGAGCACCTAAATTATCCCCACAATCATCCCCTAATGAGGTTTTATATTCTTTAAATAAATCATACAAATAGTTTTTAGCTCTAGCTGCAACTTCTACATAATTTGGAACATAGTCAACCGCATCATAATCGGATAACAAAAAATGGGGGAACAAAGCACTGTAATACATGCGTAATAATTCGATTAGACCATCTTCTCTAATCCTAGGATCTAATAATTTAGCTATTAAAAATATATCGGGAAGTTCGTGAAAATATTTTAACCATTTTGCTTTAATTGCTATAATAGTGTCACCTATAATAGGACATGCACAATATTCATTCAAAATTAAAGTAATTTTAACACAATTATCTAAGGCTAATGGAGAAGTAGGATAATAAGTGCCACTTAATTCTCTAGTGGCTTCTTCAAAAATTTTTAAAAGAGCTATTAAATTAATGCATGCATCCCAAGAGTTGCTATTCAAATATATCAATTCATGTGGGTTTTCTTTATAAAATTCAATTAGCAATTCTTTATAATTATAAGAATCTTGAAGCATATAATAAGTTGAATTCCATCTATGTTTTACGTCCAATATAAATTTTTTAACTTCCATTCCATTATTTTTACAAAATCTTGCCCATTTTTTATGTCATTGTGTTGATTTAGCAATTTCATGAATTGCATCCGTAATAGGTGAGATTTTATCATGCAAAGCGGTTAATCCATCTTGTACACACAAATTCAAACAATGGGGTACACAACGAATATGAAAAAGTCTACCATCTATTGGAGGCCTAAAAAATTTCATTAATGTGGGTATACTAGCGGTGTTAGGAGCGGCATTATCATAACCAATCGAAAATATTTTTGTAACTATATCATAATCATTAACAATTTTTATTATTTTTCTAGCAATTGCTACGGAACTATGTTTTTCATCAAATTCGACATAGGCAATTAATCGTTTTTGCACGTTCCATGCATCATCTATCCAATGGCATGTTACTCCTAAATAATCATGGTTTCCGTAAGGATCTTTCCACACATCACAACAAATAGATACTCGTTGTGTTAAATTTTTTAGTTCTCCAATTAAAGCATATTTATATTCACCTACAATTTTTTCTATGTCACGTGTGACGGTATTCCTAGATATTCTTCTACTAGCGGGTTGAAAAACTTCACAAGTAAATTCTTCATAATCATCGTCAGTTGGAAATTGAAAAGGAAGATGTTTTTTAGCAATCAATTCGGCCATTCCTTTCCTATGAGTTAATTGACTAAATTTATGAAGGAATTTAGGGTCGTTACCTCCGGTTCCCCCACTGGAACCGGCATTTTGTCGAGGAAGATGGGTTTGAGAGCGGTCATTACCCATCTTATCCGGATGTTTCTTGATGATGTGGTTGTTGAACGTTCCGTAGCCCCCTCCGGCCTTGAACTTGTAGCTCTTTCCACAGTAGTTGCACGTCACCGTGAAGTCCACGTTCGAATTTGATACTTTCTCCTTTTTAAAATGTATGGAGAAAATATCACTTCGAAGTGTCGAAGTGGTTCAGCTACGTGTGTCACTCTCTTGAGTTGGACGGGCCTCCGGTTGCTCCTGCTCTTCCTCCACTTCGGCAAAGTCGGCGGCGGTCGAAGGTCCGAGAGCCTCCTCCAAATTGGCGTACTCCTCACTCCAATGAGAGTGGGGAGTGTATTGATCGATAAGATCATCGACTTCAACATCTCGTGGTGGAGGCATCGGTGCCTTTCCTCGGTGAGAAGAACCGGCGGAAGAAGAACCTCTTCGAGACATTTTCGAATGAATCGTAAATTGAGAATTGAAAAAAAAAATTGAGAATTGAAACTTTAGAATTGAGAATTGAATTTCAACTTTCGAATTGAGAGAGAATTGAGAGAGAAGTGTTGGAATGGTGTGAGGATTGAATGGGGGGAGGAGGGTATTTATAGAAATTTAAAAAAAAAAAATTCGCCGGAACCGGCGGTTCGAACCGCCGGTTTACAACGGTTCTTAAATCTCGACCGTTGATCTCCAACG
This sequence comes from Scutellaria galericulata, assembly GCA_946896805.1. Classification (NCBI taxonomy): domain Eukaryota; kingdom Viridiplantae; phylum Streptophyta; class Magnoliopsida; order Lamiales; family Lamiaceae; genus Scutellaria; species Scutellaria galericulata. The sequence goes on from OX335794.1 coordinate 15,675,872, forward strand.
GTCGAGTGATCCTGGCGTGACACGTGTCCCAACGGTAACTTTTTTATAAAAAAAAAACCCGCGCCGGTTCGAACCGGCTTCGAACCGCCGGTTTAACCGTCGGTTCCGGCGGCAACGGCTCTTTTTCGCCGGAATCCGGCGACAACGGCTACTTTTCACCGGAGCTCCGACGGACACGTGGCGCTAACCCATTCGTTAGAAAATGAAAAAAAAAAAAAATTAACCGGAAAACCGGCGGTTCGAACCGCCGGTTCACGGTTTTGCAAAACTCGAACCGAAACCGAACCGGATGAATCCGGTTTACGGTTCCGGTTTGGAACCGGAACCGGGTCAACGGTTCCCCGAACCGTTGACCGCCGGTTTCGAACCGGCCGGTTCCGGTTTCCGGCGAACCGTGGGCACCACTAGCCACTATTATCTACTCTATATTATCATCTTCTATTCATTACAAACTATTATATTGTTGATGCGTTATTTCTCGTGGGCTAACAAAACGTTCGTGATAATTCATTTTACAACATATTATCAGCACGAGTGTTCTACCTCCCTGATGAACAGTACAATTCAATCGATTTATTTACTTGATTTTCTAGCATAACATTGCTCAACAGACCATCATAAGTATAATAAGTTGAAGCTTATATAGAAATAAAGTTTGGATATTCATGAACAACAAATCATAGCATTTCTTATTATTTTTGATTAAATCAATCGCGTTTCAATTATTGATGGTGGCTGAAATTTATGATAAAATATTTGTGCTAATGTATTTTATGGTCAATTTGTGATGGGTATAAAAGAAAATGAAGGTAGTATAGATAATGTGAAACTCATTCAGTAATAGGCTTTATTTATCATGAACATCCATCTCATGAGTTTGAATGTTTTTACCCAAGAATGTTTGGATCCAAGTAAATATGCTACAATTGACTGTCAAGTGTTTTTTTTAATTATGGCTTGCATTTTAGATGTTTTTTTTTTATTTTATTTTATAATTTTCTGTTTTTAATTTTTATTAGTTTAGGTGACTAAATTCTAAATATTTGCCCAGAATGTAATCTGCAGACTAGGCCCATACATTTAATATTATAATATTAGTTTATATTTAATTTTATGTTAATCTTACCTAATGTTTGTTTTAAAATAATCTTTTTAAAGTTTCTTGATTGAAGTTGTTTGTGTTCAAGATAATTATTCTATATGTCATTTTTTATCACACATGTTTCATTAGTAATTACTCCTTCCGTCCCATCTTAACTTGTCTACTTGTCATTTCGGTTTGTCCCAACTAAACTTGTCAGCCCATAAATGGCAAAAAAAAATTTACATTAATATCCCTATATTTCAACATTATTATAAAAATGACATCCAAAAGTGCATAGGATTTGATTTGATGTGCATATTATTACAAAAATGTCATCCAAAAGTGCATATCCACTTGAGTCAACAACATTTTCTTAACCTTTGTACTCGGTCAATGTAAGCAAGTTGAGCTAGGACGGAGGGAGTATTTAGGTAAAATACATTTTTGATTCATTATACTCATGATTTTGCAAGGCCTGACAATTATAATTTAATTACATTCCGACTTCGTTTAATTAATACATAGATTATATTTGTTTAGTTGGCTCATTTTTATGGGATTTTGGATATGTACGTGTATTTATCCTGTAAAGTGAATACTTGTCATTATAAGATAGATAATTTCCATAACATAATATCTTAAATTTAATTTTGTAGAATTTGAATATGTTTGATATTACAAAGAGAGAATTCTCCAAATTTTCCCTTGATGGCACCAATTATTTGACCAGGGCCTTTGACATGAGATTCATCTAGCTTCCTCTGATTTAAGCGAAACAATTGTTCAAGATTCCCAATCCACTCCTGCCCAGAAGGTAAAGGCACTGATTTTTCTCCAACACCACCTCAATCAGGACCTGAAAAATGAATATCTTACTGAAAATGATCATCTTGTTTTGTGGAAATCCTTGAAGGATCGTTTCCACCAATAAACAGACATAATTCTACCTCAAGCACAATATGATTGGCTAAATCTTCATTTTCAAGACTTCAAATTTGTGACTGACTATAATTTTGTTCTGCATCGTATTGTTTCCTATCTAAAGCTATGCAATTAAAATGTTACAGAGGCTGAATTGATACAAAAAACATTATCAACCTTCCATGCGAGCAATCTTGTACTCCAACAGTAGTATAGGGCAAAAAATTACACTACATATTCTAAGTTGATCTCTGCATTGCTAGTTGCAGAAAAAACATAACCAACTACTAATGAAAATCATAATGCAAGACAAGTTGGCTCACAAGTTGTGCCTGAAGCACATGCCATAACTAATAGAAATGATGGTGGATGTGGAAGAGGTAGAGGTCGAGGACATGGATGAGGCTAGGGTCAGGGCCGAGGTCGAGGTCGAGGCTATGGTTTTCCTAATAGGCCTTATAAAGGTGGTCAAGGTTGAGGTAATATCAGTATTGATCAAGTTCAAGGCCGTGGAAAGAGTTTAGACAATTCTAAGACTCTACCAAAATCTAGTTCTCATGGAGAACAAAAACAATTTTTTTTTAGGTGTGGATGTGATGACCATTGGTTTCGCACGTGCCGCACACCTAAGTATTTGGTGGAGGCATACCAAAAAATGCAGAAAAACAAAAAGGGAAAAGCCCCTCAAGGAGAATCTCATTATGCTAATGTGTTTGATGCAAACATGAACTTGGATATTAACAATGATGACCTTTTGAAGGTTGAACTTGAAGACTTTGGAGATAATGAGTGGTCATATATGATGTTTTTATTAACTGAATTGTTTGCCTAAGTGTATTTTATATTTTATTCAAAACATTATGTTTTTTTATCGATGTTCGGCTACATTATGGTTACTTTTGAGATTGACTTTATTACAATGCTTATCTTAATGTTTAATTTTTCAGTTTGCAACATCTTTTACTACATCGTTGATTTTTGCCATATGGAGAAAGAGAATATTCTATACTTGGTAGATAGTGCTACAACCCATACTATCCTTAAAGATAGGAAGTTTTTTCAAACTTTAACTGAAAAAAAGAAGTGTTAGTACAATTGCAAATTATAATCTTTTAATGGTAGGCTTCGATAGAGCTTCACTAATTCTCCCTATGGGTACTAAATTAATTATCAATGATGCATTGTTATTGTTATATCCACAATCTAAACATACCCTTCTTAGTTTTAAGGACATCCGATCGAATGGTTTTTATATTGAAACCGACACTGAAAATAATGTAGAGTATCTCTTAATGACTCATTCCATAGGGTGTTGGAAGCAAGTTGTCGAAAAGCTTCCTTCTTTCTCATCTGGGTTGTATTATACATACATCTGTCCTTCTAATCTCCATATTTCAATGAGTTTGAAATTTCATGATCCAAATTTATTTAAATTATGGCATGAACGTTTGGGTTATCCAGGACAAAATATGATTCGTCAAATTTTGTCTCATTCTATTAGACACAGCACGTCAAACAATAAATTACCTTCTGTAAATGAATTTGTTTGCGAAGCTTGTGCAAATAGAAAATTCATAGTACGACCTTCTCATACTAAAGTTGGATTTGAGTCTCCTATTTTTCTTGAATGGATTCATGGAGATATATGTGGACCAATTCATCCAGCATCAGGACCATTTCAATATTTCATGGTCTTGATTGATGTCTCCACTAGGTGGACCCATGTGTATCTATTATCCACTAAAAATAATGTCTTAGCAAAGTTCATTTCTAAAATTATTGAACTTAGGGCTCAATTTCCCGATTATCCAATTAAATCCATCAGAATGGATAATGTTGGTGAATTCACATCGAAAACATTTAATTACTATTGTATGTCATTAGGAATTAAAGTGGAGCATTTGGTTCCTTATGTCCACACTCAAAATGGTCTGGCTGAATCATTGATTAAACGTATCAAATTAATTGCTAGACCTTTACTACAAAATTCCAACTTACCCATTTCATGTTGGGGCCATGCAATTCTGCATGTGGTCGCCCTAATTCAAATACGTCTAACTGCATATCATGACTACTCTCCTCTACAACTAGTGCGTGGGATAGAACCAAACATTTCCCATCTGTGAATTTTTGGATGTGCAGTGTATGTTCCAATATCACCACCACAACGTACCTCCATGGGCCCTCAAAGAAAATTAGGTATTTATATTAGTTTTGAATCTTCATCCATTTTGAAATACCTAGAGCCCATGTTAGGGGATTAATTTACAGCTAGATTTTCTGATTACACATTTGATGAAGATCATTTCCCGGCATTAGGAGGAGATAAGAGTAAAAATTTAAAAGAATGTCGAGAAATTTCATGGAATGTGGAAAATCTTCAATATTTAGATCCACGACCAATCAAACTGAACTGAAAGTTAAGAAAATAATTAACTTGTAGTATTTAGCAAGTAATTTGGCAAATGCATTTACTGATCATAAAGGAGTGACAAAATCACATATATCTGCTGTGAATGCAACACAAAGAGTGGAAGTTCCTAATAAATCAAATATATCATATGCTGCTACTCTGCGCCCGAAGCGTAAAGAACCGACAAATACAAAAGATATAAATTCACAAAAAACTAAATCTAACAACAATATTCAATCACTCCAAATATCTCCCGAACAGATTCATCCTGAAGACGAAAACCTTGGTAACATTGTACGTGCACAAAATAATCAAAATACTAGGGTTACGGAATGACCAGATCATAATATTTTGGGAAATGAAGAGGATCTGGTTGATGTAAATATCGAAGTTGCTATAAATTTTATAAATACATGAGAAACTTACAATAGAAATATCATCATCGTTGACGACATATTTGCCTCCACAATTGCTCTTATTATCTCAAATAATAATGTGGATCCAGAACCCAAGTCAATTGTTTAGTGCCGGAAGCGCTCAGACTAAGTAAGATAGAAAGAAGCAATTGAGGCTCAGTTAGACTCGTTGAATAAAAGAAAAGTCTTCGGATCTATTGTACATATCCCTGAAAATGTTATCCATGTAGGATATAAATGAGTATTTATACGAAAAAGAAATGAGAATAATGAGGTGGTGAGGTACAAAACGAGATTAGTAGCTCAAGGGTTCTCGTAGAGACCCGGTATCGATTTCGATCATACATGTTGGGATACTTTAGTAGTTATCTTGATAAGACAAAACACAATAACACAACAAGATAAGAATAGTTTGCTTAAGGTATTGATACCTAATTTCCACATTACATGATCACAAGCTTATCGATACTGAAGGAAAGATCATGTAATGGTTTTCCAAGATACAGGGAAAACCAACCTTAGAAGAAGTAAGAGAACACTTCTGAGGATCAGCATGCTGTAGGGAACAACAAACTAGAAGAAGTATCCTTAGTAAAAAGGAGATAGGATACTGAAAAAGTAGTCAGCAGGTTGTGAGAAAGTTGTTCTAAAAGAAGAACTCAGAAAGCAAGTAACTACTGCAAGAAACCAACAGGAGTTGCAAAAGCAAGTAACTACTGCAAGAAACCAACAGGAGTTGCAAGAATCCATTCTTGCAGCAGAGACTGTCGAGGATACAGGACCCGCTAAGGAGACGGGGTCCTTGCTGAAGACCTCAGGCGAGGCTATTGTTCTGACAACACTCTCTGAGGGTGAGAAGACCTCTAAAAGGGCAGCTGTTGAGACAGTACCCTTAGAGGATGTTCGAGAAGAAGTTGAGGTAACCGCTAAGTAGCTAGAGACACCTCATGAGGAGATTGATGTTGCTGCTGCTGTAAGCTCACCTATCCAGATTATAGCAGCAGAGGTTATTGAGGAAGCTGAGTATGCTGAATTCCTTCGGATGATGGCTGATCTCCGAAGGGGCGGCAAGTAGTTGCTGCAAGAAAGCAGTTGTAGCATTGCAGCAAAGTAAGAAAGAACGGCATGCATTATCGTTGCAAGAAAAAGTTACAGGAATAATGCTAGAAAGAAGATACAACAGTATTGTACGAAAATACTACAAGACGGTCTAAGTTACAGCAGCACTGTAAAGAACAAACAGCTGCAAGCAGACCTAGGATACAACGCGAAGCTTTCTACTCAAACAGTCAACTAAAGAAGTATCCTGCAATCCGATGAAGGGTAAATGCAGTACGAGGAACGAAGATCCAAGTAAGAATAAATAGAGCCGTTCTAGAGAAGATCAAAGTTGCAGACACGGAGCCAATGCCAAGACGCCACGTGAACTGACGCGCTGCAGAAAGCTGTGAGCTGCAACCATTGCATTAAATACTCCAGAAAGAAAAGTCAAGTCGCATTAAATACAAGTCATGTCTTTGATCAAGTACACTTTAATTCAAAATGGGAGATATCTCATTCAATGGATATCTTCTCTACAAGTATAAATAGAAGGAGTGGTTGATTGAAGAAATTGTTGGACAAAGTCAAGAGGAAACTCACATATCACCTAAAGCTTTTCAAGCTTTCACATGTTCAGCCACTCAACCATCTAGGAGCAGTCTATAACAACAAAGGAGCTCTCAGAGATCAAGACTGCTTCTTAACAGCTGAAGATTTATTTTCTTTTTAACCTTGTTGTTGTATGCTTAAGTTGTTTTAGGTGTCAAACAGTTGATAGGAGAAATTCTTGCTGTTTGTATAGTTGTCTAAGTGTTAGGCAACTTCCCTGTGTGGGAGTGTGAAACCCTGTGTGGGTTTGCCTTTAGAGTTTGCAGTTGTGTGAACGCTGGACTCTAGTAGGTGTTTAGCTTTGTAAGTTGATAGATTGTTAGGGGTGTCCTGTAAATCAATCTTGCTTAACAAAGTTTCTGCTCGAGGTAGCAGTAGAGTGGACGTAGAAGGGTTACACCACCTTCGAACCACTATAAGCCATAAGTGTTTTATTGTTTTCTTATCTGCGCGTTATCGTTCATATCTATCTCTGTCATAAAGCATAAAACGTTTTGAAAAGGATCATATTTGAGAAAACCAGCCTTGTGTCTTAAAACCGTATTTTTCCGCTGCGTATAAAACTCTAAGTTACAGCGTGCAGCACTGCATCCTAATGTTGTAAGCAGTAACTGACTGACGCTGCAAGTTCAAGTAACTTGCAGAACAGTAAGTTTTAAATAGATTTTCAAAATTGACCAAGGTTCATTCACCCCCTCTGAACCTCGGATACCACTTGGGACCAACAATACATATTCTCCTGTCATGGATGGTATAACGTTATGTTACTTAATATCTCTGGCAACGAATATGAATTTGGAAATGCAATTAATGGACGTCGATACTGCATATTTATATGGATCATTAGATGCAAATATTTATATGAAAATCCTCGATGGATTTCAGATTCCCCAGATAAGGAAAAATGAGAATCATAATATGTATAGTATCAAATTGCAAAGGTCTTTATATGGCCTAAAACAATCAGGAAGAATGTGGTATAATCGATTGAGTGAATTCCTCCTGAAGAAGGAATATACAAACAATGATGAATATCCTTGTGTGTTTATAAATAAGTCGTTAGATGAATTTTGTATCATCTCTATATAAGTTGATGATATGAATATTATTGGAACACATAAGGAAATTGAAGAAGTTAGTTCGAACTTAAAAACTAAATTTGAAATGAAAATTTTAGGAAAAACCAAATTTTGTCTCGGTCTGCAGATCGAGCACCTCCCTAAAGGAATTTCATACACCAGTCAACCTACTTGAAGAAGGTTTTGGAGAGATTTTATATGGATAAGTCTCATCCACTTAGTACACCAATGGTTTTTCGATCCCTAGAAGTGGATAAAGATCCATTTAAACCTAAAGAAGATATTGAGGATATATTAGGACAAGAAGTTCTTTACTTAAGTGCAATTGGTGCATTATTTTACCTTGGAAATTGTACTAGACCCGATATTGCATTTGCGGTAAATTTACTAGCAAGATTTAGTGTTTCTCCTACAATGAGACATTGGAATGACATTAAACATATTTTTTGGTATCTTCAAGGTTCACATGATCTTGGTTTACTATATACAAGAAATCAAAATAAGTCATTGATAGGTTACTCGAATGTTGTTTATATGTGTGATCCTTATAATGCCAGATCTCAAACTGGTTATGTTTTTCTTTGTGGTGGTTCTACAATCTCTTGGAAGTCTGTCAAACAATCTATATATGGTTACCACTTCCTCAAACCACTCAGAGATTATTACTTTATATGAGACCTCACGAGAATGCGTGTGGCTAAAATTTTTGATAAAACATATTTGTGAATTATGTGGCATTACTAAAACTGATGTATCCCCTATCTTCTTTATGCGGATAATGCAGATTGTGTTGCACAAATGAGTAATGGATACGTTAAAGGAAATTTAACGAAACACATAGCCCCTAAATTCTTTTATCCATATGAGCTCCAGAAGAATTGTGAAATTATTATACAAAAAGTACGCTCTAGTGACAATCTTGCAGATTTGTTCACGAAATCCCTACCTACATCTACTTTTGAAAAATATGTCCATGGTATTGGGATGCATAAGCTTGGAAGACTATTGTCTTCAGGGGGAGCGACAACTTCAAAACAACACTGAAGGTTGGGTCCTGAACACCAATGGTTGTACTCTTTTTTCCTTAACTAAGTTTTTTCCCACAGGGTTTTCTTAGTTAAAGGTTTTTAATGAGGCAGCCAGTGTAACACAATAAAGATTGTATGTCTTTTCTCGTCTAATTTTTTTCCCATTGGGTTTTTGTAGCGAGTTTTTAACGAGACATGTACATCAAGTCGTAATGTCCAAGGGAGAGTGTTATAAATTTATTACTTTTAATGTGGACATTACTCTAGAGTTTTTAAGGTTCATGGTCCTTTGGCTTTTCATTTGTAATGATCCTTCAAATTCAAGATACATGTATATATATTGGATTCATTTTTGAATGAAAGGGTTTTTTCCTTTGATTGCCACTATTATCTACTCTATATTATCATCTTCTATGCATTGCAAACTATTATATTGTTAATGTGTTATTTCTCGTAGGCTAACAAGATGTTTGTGATAATCCATTTTACAATAAATCAAACATGACATTAGAGTAAACTTTGATCTACTGAAAATCGTGATATATCTTAAAATGGTCTAATATATATACAGCATTGTAGCAATCAAGTATAGGTGCAAATGATCATATTTTAACACGAAAATTTGCAATCATTAGTTGAAAGCATAATATAAATGAGAAATGTTCAACTCCTTTTATTTTCAATTCCCCATATTCTATTACTTTATAAGGGTAAGAGATTAAATATTTCACGTAACATCAGAATTAAATATATTGCAATTATAATATCTGACAATAAACTAATTAAAATGTAACACTGTAAACAAGATACACACACAGTAATGCAAATTAGAAGCAGCACTCACCTCCATTGGTGGCTTCGAATAATTTTTGAGTCAGACATTAAGAGTGAAATTGAAGCCTCTTAACTTGTGTTCTTACAGCAATAACTGTTGATTTTGGTAGTCCCAAGTATATGGTGTGTGTGTGTGTGTATATATATATATATATATATATATATATTGAGGAGATCATATTGAGGAGAATATATGCTGATTATGATAAATTAATTTAGATGGAATCCGAGCAGGATTGTCAAAGTATAGTCTTTTTTTAGATAAATAAAATAAACTATCGTGAATGGTTCTCTATTTTTATTTTATTTTATTCTAGGGGAAAGTTGGTCAGTGTGAGTGTTGAAGAATATGAACCTAACAATAACTATGTGCACAAAGAAAAGTGTAAGTGGATATAAAATTGGGTTGTTACAGGGAAATTGCAAAATGATCCAGTGATTATAGGGATTTTGTAATTTCAGTCATATATCAATTAATTTTGTAATAAAGTTCCCTAATTTTAAGCTTCTGCAATTTTAGTCCTAAATTGTTGGTTTTGTTACGAGAAAATTGAAAAAATGGTTTTGAAACTATTGAGTTTTAGCAATTTTATACGAATCAGTTTGGGAATTAAATTCCAAAACTTTTAATATGTTATAATTTTAATCCTAAATTGATGGTTTTGCATGTGTCGTTCACATGAGTATCCAAAATTCATTTTCTGATATTATTTTAATGTCTTTATGGCAAGTGGACCTCAAATAAACGATATAATTAATTGTAAAAACTGATCCATGTGATTGAAATTGTCAAAACTCAATAGTTACGCGACCATTTGTGCAAATTTTCATAAAATTCTAACAAAGCCACCGATAAAAATCTAAATTTACAAAAAAAAACCAAAATTATAAAGCCTAATTACAAAAACTGATACATTATTCATACACCCCTTACATTATTATTATTGTTTTATTTTTTTTCAATTTTCTCTGTTGTTACAGTGGAATATAATTTTCAATGGGGCTTAGAAAAGCGCCCAATAATGACTAAACACATTCTTTTCACAAAACAACCAACCACTCCACGCCTCAGCTTAAACACGTTTTTGAGCTATAAGAGATTAAACTACATTAAAGATTTCCACCAAGCCACTAAGCTTTGCAATGATGCTTGCAGATTTGGATGCTTTAGACCACATATGATTCTCACTTTAAAACAAAAATACATCCAATATTTGGTAGGGAAGAAAAGGACGGATAGGTACATTGATCATTAGCTCCAATGTTCACTTTTCGATTGCTAAATTACAATAAAGCCAATGACTCATAGGGGATGGGATTATTCTTCTCTTATTATTATCATCCATTTTTTAACTAAAAATCATGTCACCTACTATTCACCAACACAAGAAAATAAACATGGTCATACACAAAGGAAACACAAGGGGTTAAATCAGCCATTTTCACAAAACAAAAGGGTACATCATCATCTCTCTTACATCAAAAGCAGCACACAAAATAAGCCATCTTCAACCCACCTAGCAATACACAACCAGAAACGACGTGATGACAAATCTACCACCTTACACATACTGTTTCCTCAACATGAAAACCAACCACAAAGATAACAACTCCACCACACTCTACATGACCATATGAGAAAAGCATTTTACAAAGAAACTTATATACCACCTTATCTAAGGTCATTTACACACTTGGACCTACAAGAGAAAAAGCCACCTTCCAAACCTATAAATCACTGTTAGCATATATCGTCATCCAAACCAACGGTATGCATCACCTGAAGATAAACTTTAATGAGTATAAAAGCATATAAATGACACGAGAATAAGAGAGACAAGAGGTGCATACTTTTTAGAGAGTAACTATTCTAGGTCAACTAGATGTCAGAGATAAACAAGCAGTATTAGATAACATCCATGTGATAGCATCAAAGCTTTCCATTAACCTCCAATTCCACATCGCCATTGTTCTCGATTTTGTTATCATGCAACAATGCAGCTTCCTGCAATAATAAACTAGAATTGAGCTTCTAAAATGGTATGGAACATGCAAATATGATGATTATAGAAGACAAACACATCAGCATTCAGATTACAATGACCCCATCAGCCAAACAAGACTCCACTGCCTACAAAAAAAATAAGGTGTCTGCAATGTATACATTTGAAATTATTTGAAAAGTGTAAAATCATCATCCTACCAAACATTTTCTTGGATCACACATTATAAACACTGAGCACAATCTAATAATTAAATTTAGTCACCAGGGATACTTTAGCTGTGATATGAATGAAAAACTGAGATTAAACAGTGAATTACAAGGGTATTGGACTGATCAAACATAAGTTATTTGTTCTTACTAGACCTCAGAAGGTAAAAAAGACAGCACAAATAATGTGATTTGACAAAACCTTCAAGTAAGAAAGAATTTATCACAAAACAGCAGTTCAGACATATGGACCAGTGTGACAAAAAGAAACAGAAAAGTAGGAAAAATTACTATTAGTGATAATGAAGGAACATGATCAAGTGTAAATGAAAGACACTAAAACACAGTATAATATTCATAAGGTTGAAATCATTTTTTCCACATGCATCATATCTATAAAACTCTGAGAAATTGCAGGCTAGAAACAAGTCATCTCTAAAAAGACATCTACTACACATTAAAATAATTATTATTATGACCAGAAATTACCTCACTGTCCCCCATGACTCTTTCAGCGCCAAATGTTGTTACTTCTTCAATCGTGATGATTTTATTAATATAAACAGAGGTCTGTGCACCAACTGGAGTTTGAATATTGGATATGCTCGAGGACTTCTGAGGTGAACTGCAGAAAGAAAAGGAAATTGTAAGGAAAAACCGTGTGCAACAGCATCACCATGAGACGTTAGTCAATGAAGAACTTAGTAGTTCAAGGAAGGTACCATGGGCTGGCATCCACTGATTCATGGTCCCTCACATCTTTTTCTTTCCTCCTTTTTTTGTTGCTCTGTCTCTGCTCAAGAAGTGTATCAGCACATCGTTTGAGCCACGAGAGAGGAGCAGAGAGAGGAGAAGACTTATCAGACTCTTTTCTACTAGACACTTTTTGTCCAACCCCATTGTTAACATCTCCATTCTGATCCAAAACTAATTCTTTTTGATGATTCATGAATCTTTCAGCAGATGGTTTCTGATTGTTTGACTGCAAGTTGGATTTGTGCATCTCATGAACAGCAATAGAATCCAATCTTTCTTTTAAATCCTCTAACTTCTTCAAAGTTTCAATTTGAATAAGAATTTCCTCTCTATCAGCTCTTAGTAATTCCCTTTGTTTCTCCAATTTTTCTCTCTGCACCTTAAGCTCTTCTATGCACTTATCAAGCTCAGCCCATTCTTGGTCCCTCCTTTCACGATCCATATTTATCTCTCTTCTTTCAGCATCAAGTCTCTTCATTTCAGAGCTTACATGTTCTAGTTCCTCTCCTACTCTTTTTTTGAGGTAATTAATATTTTGAAGTTCTTTCTTTTTTTCTTCCTCAAATTCCCTCTCTCTTTCTGCAAGGTAATTCTCAATTTCGTCACGTCTCTGCTCAACACAGTTATCCAACTCCTTCTTCTGCATCTCAATATCTAGCAAGATATCTGCACGTTCTTTCTCAATCATACTGCGCAACTTCGTTTCTTCATGCTTAATTTCTTTGAGGAATGTCTCTCTATCATGGGAGAGTGACTCCAGATCGCGTTTATAGTCGTCCCTAGCTTTATTCTTTTCTGTTCTCAAGTTTTCATATTCCTCCTTTACAAACTTAGAGATGGATGACCTCTCCTCAGCAATATTTGCTGCTTCTTTCAACAGCTCTTCTCTTTTCTCATCAATCAACTCCCACTCAACTTCAAATTTTGCCTTTTCTGCTTTCAATCGGTCTGCCTCAGCCACAAGTTCCTGTTTTTGAGCACTAACAATATCAATCTCTTCTTTCAGTTTCAATTCAAGTGCAAGTAAATCATTTGTTTCACGCTTCATTGCATCAACATTTTCTTCTGCATTATTGATATGTTCTGTCTTCTGTTCCAGCAAATTAAAAGACTTTTGAAGGTCAAGCTTCATTTTCGAGATCTCTTCTTTCTCTTGTTTGAGAGAACTTCTCTTCAATTTCAAGTCTTCTTCTGCAGCCAAAAGACTTTTTTCTTTCTCTTCAACCAGAGTTAACCTGTCATTCAATTCCTTCTCTTTTTCTTCAAGACGTCTTGATTCAGAATCCAACTCACGTTCTTTTTCTGAGATGAAGTCCTCTCGTTGCTTTATGTCTAATTCTCTTAACTCCCAAGCCCGCCTCTTGGTATCACTCTCATCTTCAAGCAATTTGCGCTTAATTTCTAGTTCTACCTCAAGGGCATTATTCTTCGTTGCCAAAATAGCTTCATGATTAGAAATTAGTAGTTGAACATTATCCTGCAAGTGCATCAAGAGGTAACTTGATCAAAATGGCTGGTCCTGAATTACAATTATAGAAAGCTTCAAAGTAAGCTTTGTCACTTAATGATAGCCTTGAGGTTATAATGTTCACTTGGAGGCATCAAATAGCATAGCATGACATGGTTGACAATCTAAATTAAGATGATTGACTTATGTACTGCTACAGTACTATAAACAATGTTCCTATAAAAATGTTTCGACATATACATGCAAATATTAAGCATATGCACGTATAAGCAAACATATAATGTTACCACAAGGCAATATAATCTAAAAATATACAAAATATGATTTTATTTCATATAAAATCAATTGAAATTAAACAAATCAAATAATTAAAATTGAACAGATATTATACTAGAACATGACTGTAAATGTATCCCACCCAAAAAAAAAAAACGACAGTAACATCATAAATCACAGCATTTCTTTGGCTCAGATGATGATATAACTTGTACCCCAAAGTTTCTTTTTTTGTTATTCAAAACAAAACCCTCATTCATACTAGTATTCAACCAACACTTCAGATGAAAATATACATACAAAAATCTCAATATTTACTATGACTGATTTAGGCTTTAGTTTCAAGTTCCAATAATTTTAACCGAACACCATTTTGACTGTGTTCATTACAAGAGTAGACTTACAGATTCTTTGTTCTTCAGTTTAGCTTGCAACAAAAGTGCCTCTTTCTCCTTCTTGATGCATTCATTTTCTCTTTGAATAACAGCCTAAGAGTGCAAACAAAATGAAGTGCATTAATGATCTTATGTTCAAGACATAAAAGCAAGTAATAGATCGCACACGCAGAATAATGGTGAAAAATCAATTTATTAACATCTAAAAGTAAAAGGAAGTTTTGAGTTAACCTCCTCTCTCGATGATAAAGAACTTGCTTTTAGCTCTAGAACATTTTTTAATTCATCAAGGGCAACACGTTCTTTATCCATACTTAGCTTTAAGTCCTCCAACTCCTTCTCAAATCTCTTTAATTCTTGTGTTTTATTGAAAATGTACTCTTCTCTCTGATTCAGCAAAGCTTGCCCATCGAGTAACCTTTCTTGTGTCTGCTGCATAACTCTTTGCCTTTCTGACAATGATTGTCTCTCAAGCTGAATTTCTCTCTCTTTAGCTTCAAAACTACATATTAACAAACATAAGACTTTATCAATCACTTCAGCAATAAGTAAACATACACAGGAATATAAAGAAAACAGAAGAAAACTCCAGCTTTGGCCAACCGAACAGAGAGGGAAAATGACAAGACTATTATTTTATGTTAGTTCAATCAAGTAGGGCTTTCAATGATATCAAAAAGAGCCACAAATTAGAAAATCTTTGCTACAGAAAATACATATAAAAACCAGATACTCAGTTGAACTAATCCATTTCTAGAGCACTGGCTTGTGCACCCCTCATTCATATTACTATATTAGAGGAAAATCTTTAACATAAGACATAACATAAAAACTTATCACCCATAGGAAGGTAAAAATGGATTCAATGGACATCCAGCTATTTTTGACAAAATAAAGGTAAGATAATCAATTCGAACTTACTCAGAATTAGTTGACATTATGCGTCTCCTCAAGTCATCTTCACGTTCTTCAACTTCATGCAACTTTCTTTCAGCAGTTCGATGATATCGAGTGGCCTCTGCTTCAAGTGATTCTGCTGCACGCATTTTCTCCTCAGCCTCTGTCAACTTCATGAGGGCATCTTCTACCATCTTTTTTGCCTCAGCAAACTTAATATCGGCTGCGACCTTCACCTCTGCATGTTCAGCACGCATCTCATGCAAAGTCTTCTCAATCTGCACAAATATTCAAATTACACACACATCACAATAACCTAGAAAAAGGATCAGAAATGTATACACAAGGAGGCCATTACATTCTTAACACATTCTTTCTCAATGCCAAGGGCTTTCTTGAGAAAGTCTTCTCGTTTTTTGGTATCAGCCAATTCTGAGAGATGAGAAGCCCTCAGGCGCCTAATATTCAGCTCAGCAGAGTCAGCCACAGATTTGGCTTCATCATACTTTCCCAGCCATTCCTTCCTTTCCAAAATGAGAAGTCCCATGTGATGTTGGTGGTCATATATCTGAATCGATAAGAGCACAAGCCACATCAAAACAAAGAAAATTATAGACAACAGCATAAGAAAGCAAAAAAGTAGGAAGTGTTGTGGATTAAATTAGAGCATCCCACACGTTCATTCGTAAAAAAGAGTGATCACTTAATATTCACCCGTAGTTAAGGAAAAGTGCCAATACAGAAAGAAATTAATGAAATAATTCCCGCCTATTAGCATTTTCAAATAAAACATCAGTTTATGAGTACACAATAAGCTGTAATACAAAAACCTCAGTGCTTAATCGTTTGAGAACAGAACAAGAAAGATATGATTAATTTAAACTCTAACTAAGATCACATTATAATGACATCAAACCTAAATCCCAATATCTTCAAAATTACATCTCAACCAACAGGACAACAACATCATCAACAATGATCAACAGGACAACCAAAGGAAAAAAAAAGTTATAATAAATGTACGAACTAAGAATTCAACAAAACATCAGAACCACAAAAACTGTCCACCTAAAGCCATAAAACAAATTAATTTGAATTATTTAAAAAAAAAAAAAAAGTTCCGAAAAAAGACCTCTGCTTCAAGTTTGGCAATATAAGCGATAAGCGCAGCCTTATCTCTGCGTTTAATCGATTCTTCATCAAACCCTGCCTCTTTCAGCCGCTTCCATATCGCTTCGTCGCTTAAAGGTGTTTTCAAAACCCTAGCTGAACCTGAATTTGGGGATAGTGCGATCGCTGTAGCACTACTGGGAGATACTGCAAATTTCTCCGACCGAGAAGCCGACGCCGCCATTACTGATGAAATCGCAACCTAATCCCTCAGTAGTAATTCCTTTTAACTCGAATGTCTACTGCAAATCGATTGATTTTTGAGTTGGGGTAGTATTGACCACTTCACTTCTTTTTTCTTCACTTCTGAAGAGAGTTTGTGGACTCCACTAACTCTTTCTCTCTCTCTCTACTTTTTCTTATGTGGTTTTTTTTTTAAGCTACGACGCCGTATTGGGATTAAGAATGAGAGGTGTAATCGGGGTGTGATTACGTTAAGAGCCGTTGATAATATCACATTAATTACATTCTAAACTTTTTAAAATTTAAGTTATATTGGTATAAGATACAGTCTGGATTACGCTCAATATTTGCTGTCCTTATCAAATAGGACTTTCCACTGATTAATAAATAACCTCTTTTGTAATCTTGACTTTAAACCATCGCATTCATTTAACCAACATCTTTTTTTTTCTTTAGTCTACTCCTAATCTAAACTAGTTGTGATTTCTGCCACACTTATTTCCTTTCTATGTGGACAGTAAACATTAATCGATATAATAATTATCTTTAAAATATAGTTTTGAAAACAATTACTCTGAAATGTAATGCAATATTCCTTTTGGATAAATTTTTATAGGGTAACATTTATGTTACCCCTGGGTAAGATATGCCTCCAACCCGACCCGCTTCATCCAATTAATATATATATATATATATATATATTCCCTAATTTTCTCCTTCTTCACGCTACGTCCTTCTTCTTCTCTTCTTTTTCTCTTTCTCCGTTTTTCTCCCTTTTTTTTTTCTCTTCCTCCATCACTCTATGCTCTTTTCCGCTTCTTATTCAACAGTAAGAACTCTCCTTCTCCACCACCACCTCAACTTCGAATCGCCGCCGCCTATGGTGGAGAAGCAGACCCATCACCACCACATCGAAGAAGACGATGGCATAAACTCAGTCATCGGACATGTTCTCGAAACTTTCTGATGATGAGCTTAGAATTCAAAACACAAATTACAACACTGTCGAGATAAAATCCGATGAAAATTTCCCTTTTGCTTTTGTTGATAATGGGTTGTGAGAGCTTGAAGATGTGGTGGCTAATTAATATACTATTTTGCAGTTTTAGCTTTACATGTAGTTTTGGGGTGGATTTTGAATTAGTTGGAAATATAGAAGGAAGTTTAGAAAAATAAGAGAGCTTCTAGAGCCATTTCTCTCTCTTTAATTTGAGTTGATAACTGTGATGTTGCTTTCATCTTTATACAACAAATTTGTGTATCCCAATACTATTGATATTGCTAGAATTTGTTGAAATTGTGGAGAAGAAGATAATAAAATTCGTTTATTTGAAATTTTAAAATCTGAAATTCACTCTACAATACACTGATATCTTGAGAGTATACAACAGATACCTTAAGAGTATTGCAACTAATATCTTTCACTAAATGAGCAATTAATACATTAAAGGTGCATATGCAATACCTTATACTATAAGCATTAATACCTTATAAGGTAAATATGTAATATCTTATATTATAAGCATTAATACATTAAAGGTAATATGTAATACCTTAAATATGCATATGTAATACCTTATACTATAAATATTAAAACATTAAAGGTAATATGTAATACCTTAAATATGCATATGTAATACCTTGTACTATAAATATTAAAACATTAAAGGTAAATATGCAATACCTTAAATGTGAGCATATATAATACATTATATTATAAGCATTAATACCTTAAAAAGGTAAATATGTAATACTTTAAAGGTGTTTATGTAATATCTTATACTATAAACATTAATATCTTAAAGGTAAATATGTAATATTTTAAGAGTATACAACTAATATCTTCATTGAATGAACAACTGATACTTTAAGAGTGTACAACTGATATATTAAGAGAATACACTGATACCTTAAAGGTGTGTATGCAATAACTCATAATGTATGTTAGTACCATATAGGTAACTATGTGGTACCTTAAGGGTATTTATGTAATACCTTGAAGGTAAAAATATAATTCTTCAAGTCAAATTTTCACAAAAATGATTGATATAATTTTCCTATGTAGTCTATATACATATATCTTCTTGAACTTTTGTATTGATATGAGAATCATCACAATTGATAAATCTAATGAAAATTTTCTCAGGTAGTGCAAGTAGCATCCAATGAAACCTATGAAAATCTCAATAATGAAGACTGATTATTAATTTCAACAATCATTCAATAATTATATTCCATCAATATGGTTTTTTTCTTAAAAATAAATGTGTGATACCTTGGCATACAACAGATATCTTAAGAGTAAATAACTGATACCTTAAGAGCATACAACTAATATCTTCACTGAAAATCTTAAGATTTCAAATGTTTCATCATCTTCTTCCTTAAAATTTTTGCAAATCACGATTTCATCATATTTTTCATCAAATTTTCTACAAATCATGATTTCATATTGTTTGAAATAATTTATTTTCAATTTTTTAAAATTACTCATAAATAAGAAAGGGAAAAACCCTCATAAATTACTTCATGGCAATTTGAAGAAGAATACGAAGAAAAATGTACAAAGTAAATAACAAGAATAACAAATCGATAAGAAAAGAGATTAAGAAGAAGAAGGAGGAGAAATAAAGAAAAAAAAAGAGGAAAAAGAAGAAAACAACACTGTTTCTGCATATTATCTTAAGGTACATATGTGATACTAGAAGAGTAAATGTGTGATACCTGAACAGTAAATGTGCGATATCTTCACTGTATATAATCAGATTTGTGCGTCGCGCACAACAACTATGATGTAACCGTGCGTGGGGGCGCGTGGACGCACCTGGGAGCGGCCCACGCGCCAGATCGAGTTGGAGACATGGGGTATATAATTTTTTGCGATTTTTATATGAACTCGATTGGATGAATCTCATTCTATTAAATGGAGCTCATATTATATTACGTGCATTTTGATTAATATGAATTTGATATCAATTGCTTTTATTTTGAACTGACTTTTAGTAATTTGAGTTATTTTTGAATATATTCTGATGAAATACATTCATTTTAAATCTTGAATTTTAAATCATTCAAATACAACATAGGGTATATTTGTAACTAATTACATATTAGAAGGAAAAAATGTTACCCATCTCAATCTTTGACAATATTATATTTTTGTATTTTCACTTTAAAGTTTAAATGAGAGCTTTTTTTGATATTTCAATGTTATAAATTTATTTGATTTCTTCCCTTACCAAAATCCAAAATCAAGATTCAAGACATAGTGACAGCATTGGGCAACTATATGGGCCTGAAGACTAGCCCATGGAATTTTATTCAAAACAGGATTGAGATTATTTTGTACAGACCTTACGGGCTGAAAATTATATATGGGCGGGCCGTAACTATTTCGTACATAACTTATGGGCTGAAAATTATATATGGACGGGTCCAAAAAGAAACGGCAGGGGAATCTTTGAGTTCAAACTTCATAGTGGTCCATAAATAAATTTGGCTAATATATAATTAGAAAGTATTTATTCACTTAATAGAAAAGGGAAATTACTTTTGAAGACAAATGATAGAGATCTTAAAGTATCTACGTATAAGTTTTAATTAAATTAATTGTGTTCTGATGTGTAGACATATTTCATGCTATGTATTATCATTAGACTTTTAGTCAAATTAATATTTTAGAAGACTCCTTCCTTAATATTTAATGCATATAGTTGCAATTACCTATATGCATTAAATATTGCAAATTTATTATATTATTATATCATACCATTGTGTTGCATTACACTGTTGCAATTATCCCACACATGCATATTGTTGCATTAATATAGCATTATGATTAATCTACCCAAAATTTAATATTTATACATTTTAAATACCATTGTATAATATCATTGTGTTGCATTTTACCATTGCACCTTGTCAATCCTCCATAACATAATAGGGAAATAAAGAAAAAAAAAAAAAACAAATCATTGTGTTGCATTATATAGAGCATTGCACTATAGCAATGCTCCCAACATAGTATGACACCTTAATTAGTAATCAACGTTAATCACACTTTTTGCAACGTTAAACAATAGAATGTGGCAATTAAATAATTGCCAAAAATGTAATGAAAAACCACTCGCTTCACAAAACAATCCATCAATTAAAAGTTGATCATTGCCTAGCACCATTGCAATTCTACATAACACAATATATGACAACCTAATAATTAATTAAAAATTATTACGTTGCATTATTATAGCATTGCATATGGCGTTGATGGAGAAGATATCAATACAATTGAGAATTAGTTGATGGTCAGAAAAGTAGGTCAATTTTATTAACTAATTAATGAAATAGTTGCAAGGTGGTAAATTTTATAAATATTTTATTAATCTATATATGAGTGGAAAATTAAGAAAACTTCACCCAATTATATACTGTGAGAAGAGACACACCACACAAGTATTTTAGGTGCAATACATATAATTAAATGAGTTCGGACTACATCCATCTTACATAATTTAATTCATGGAATTGTATATACCTTAGATTGAATATATAGCAAATTAACACATATGATTGGGTCTTATTAGAGATTTCTCTTCCTCAACCTCTACCTCTACTCCTTCTTCCCCAACAATCTTCTGCCCAAAAAATTAGGTATATCTCCCCAACCATTAGGGATGCTCATTTACAATAAAATAAGTGGTTAAAGTGATGGAACTTTGAGCAACATTGTTTCCAAATTCCAAGAAAATCTTTGATTGGATTTCATCTTTTTTTCACTTATCGAATCCTACGAGAGGCATCATCTTCCATCAAACATGATGCTAGCAACTTAGCAACTTTAGCCACAACTTTTTTACTTTATAATTTATATACAATTCTCAATAAGAAACTTTATTTCTTCTAGATAAAAGCAAGAGAGAAACATGACAAATTAAGAATAAAATCTCCGCAGATTTCAATCTCCATTTGCCCCCATTTTTTTTATAACCCAATTTCACACTATTAGCTTTTAACATGATATGTAATCATCTTTTTTCTATTACGCATCAATCACTATTCATAATGGTTAGATGAGTTCTCATAATCATGTCGATAATATTCTTAATTAATTAATATCATTAGGTGAATTGAATATATCTAATCATATGACCTATAACAAACTCTATTAGGTTTTAAAATCCTACTATATTTCGAAGTCATATAAAATAGTTATTTTTATATATATGACAATCTCATACAAACTTTTATATATAAAGCTAAATAATATTTTAGCTCAAAAAAAGATTATCGTTTATATGGAAATTTAATTATTGCATCCAATTATTGATCCACTTGTATCATGTTGAATTCTCCAATTATTCTCTAAAAAAAATCATAATAATAAATAAAAACTAAAAGGAAGACAAGTTGGGAAACGTCATGGTAGTACGGTTGCAGAAAAGATTATAGGAAATTAAATAGTTTGAATGATATGAAAAAGGTTTTAGTGTTGTGGGAGTGAGGTTGTACTAAAGCAACAATGTGAGGAATATGTTGACATTCCCAAGTGATGATAAGCTTAGAATATGTTTTTATAATTAAAGTAAGTCGCACTCACTTTTTAGCGACTTTTCACTACAAGGATAATGCTTAACATGAATGGAAAAGCTATACTCATAACATGAATCTATTCAACTACATTTTCCTATTTATTTTTTGAAATGGGGGATTGAAGATGTTCTTAGACTTCAATTTTGATGTTTGATGATAAATATTGATGATAACAATCCTCTATAAAAAAGAGAGAGATAACGAGACAATTTTGCATTTGAAATCACTTATAATACAATAGTTTAAAAGACACTTATTTGTAAGATCGTATTTCGAATTATAATTCAAAAAATGTAGTCTCATTCAGAAAATCCTAAATTTTAACTTATTAATAAGATGTAATGAATTGAGTGAAGTTAGTTGATCTATTTAATCAGATGTGATCTATCAAACGATCATATACTCAAATTTTTATCAGTACATAATCATATATTAATTTACAATTCATTTTAGGTTTTCATACTTGTCTTGGATAGGCCACATCCATTTATTTATTAAGTCATCATATTTCCAAACAATTAAACAAGATCCTTTCAAAAATAAATAATGATATTATTGGCTTATTTGTCAAGGCCAATAATTTTGACTGTGTACTAAAAGTTATTTATTTTCTAATCAAATACTTGTGGGCTTCTATGAGTTGGCAGTTTGAAATCAGCGAAATACCTTTCTCAGATTACAAAAATCCAGCAATCAATACTCATCTAATTTTTTTTCCACAAAAACGTACTATTGTTCTCAATGCAAGAAAAAACAAATTATTTAGTAATAATTGTTATAAATGATATGTATTAAGTGACAATTTATTTTGCCAAAGTATATAACTTTTAAAAAATTTGATGATGTTTACAAATTGACAATCTTGAATTAATTAAGCCATCATCAGTTTATACATCAACTCATATCATTATTGACGTTTTTTGTACTGCAAATTGTACATAATCGTATGCTCCTAATTAGGACTTTCACATTATTTGACAATACAATATTTGATAATTAATCATGAATAACAATCTCAAAATCGGATATATTTTGCAATTATCCCAAATTAGGCAAAAACTTCTGTGCAACTGGTGCACCAGTTGCACGGAAGACCTTTATGTTATAAATGTAGTACCTTTATATACAAATATTCGTACCTTTTAAAATGAACATGCATAAAGGTATTACATTTATAACATAAAGGTACTACCTTTATAACATAAAGGTGTGTGCAATTCTGTGCAACTGGTGCATAGAAGTGTTACTCCCCAAATTAATGAAACATGATAAGACGATGAATGATTAATCTAATCTTGATATTATTCAATGGAACTATGATGAATGATTTATATAATCTTGAGATATCATTGATACAACATACATGTTATTAGTGTGCAATATTATTCAGCTTATCTGTCTAATTAATAAATCACTTGCGCATCTAAATCAATATTTTCATCATTTTTGCTCTGATCAAAGTGATGCGAACCCAAGGGGCAACAATCATTCTTTCGTAATCATGATTTAATATGATTCTCATTCTGTTCTACTTTAATGTAAAACCTTTTTTATTTCAAATTTTTATCTTCGGCTTTTTGTCTTTTCAGGAAGAAAACAAGAGAGATATATAAAATAATAATATTCGATAAAAACATCAAAAAGCACATATTCCGAAATAGTGTACTTAGAGGAATGAATTTGGCTTTATTCTATTTTTAGGTACGCAAAAATAATTCTGCTTTATTAAAATTATCACACAGATCAACGTTTATGTTGACAAAAACAATATTTTTAAATTGCTACCTCGTATAAAATTTTATATGAAATTGTTTTACTGATAAAATATATTTCCATAAGTCAACCTATATATTATAGATTATATGTTGATTAATCATCTTACAAAAAAATTAGATAAACTAAGTAATGAATATTATTAACCTCCACAACTATCTTATTCTTTCTCCCACTGCAATCAAGTTCAGAGACAGTAAAAACTTTGAGAGAAGAAAAAAAAAAGTCGTAAAATTTACCCAATAATTGCAATGTTGACTTACTCACTTATTTTTTATTTAATCTTTATATCATTGTATTGTGTACTCAATTATATTTTGGATTCATAAAGATTTAATTGACGAAATAAATAAGTGAACAAGTATGAAAGATCCTGCCATCAAGTGCATCCCAATTAATTGAGCTCATAAATTCACTTGAGGTAGGTGGTTAAAACCCCAACAAAAATTCCATGTTAAAGTAAAGAGAATCTAATATGATCAAGAAAACAATAAATTCATATAATTAACAAGATCCATACATGATATATCATACAAGTTGTATAGAGAGGGACCCCATTTGCCACAACTTTGCACTACACATAGAGGAAAAAACCCACAACCATAAATATCTCTCACACACTTATAAACCCAACCGCCAACTCAAAAAAGATTGCTAAAAAAACATCCTTAACCAAGTTGTCTCAAGTGGGCCCTCCCCCATTTCACACCACTATAATACATTTTGCTTTTCTTTTGCCCTTTTCTCTTTCTAGATGATGAGACCAAAAGTGGGGGTCTCAACACTTTTAAACGAAAGAATGATGTTTCCATATGCAAAATGTTATCTAGTCTTTGAAGAAAGTCTTGGGAAAGAAATGATGGAATGATAAAATTTTAGAAGATAGTGAGAGAAAGTGGGGGCAATGCTAAAGCCTAAAAGCATTTGCTTTAATGGGAGTCGGTGCTCTATGATATGCCCCTTTTATCTCTTCACTCAAAACTTCCAAACTTGATTATTATTATCATTTTTATGCATCAATTATTGCCCATATAATTCATCTCTATATTCACTTCTTTTCATTACACCAATAATTTCTCCGATCTCTGCTCACTACAAGAAAAAATGATCTTTAATGACGTTAATTTAACAACACTATTAAAAAACGTTGTTAAAAATAAGATATTAGCCACATTTTTTCAAAAGCGTATGTAAGTGATAAAAGTTAACGACTCTTGGTAGAAGGTCAGTATTTCTGTCAATTTAATGACAATTTTTAAAAGTGTCATTATTCGAATAAACCTACTTACGTTTTAATTGTTTGTGTCACTAAAATAATAACGCTTTAAAAGAAAGTCATAAAATTGATGACATTTACTATTTTTGTGTAGTAAATATAATAAAATGACATTGTCTACTTTTTTTTTTTAACTTAGGCATTAATAAGCAATCTAGATAGTATGTTTTAACTATAAAAATTAATGACGCTTACATGAAAGCGTTTACATATTAATGACCTTTTTGTAAAATTATTAATATTTTGATAGAGGAGTTGCAATATTGTTGTATTTATTTGTGCTTTTATTATTTGTGATATAAATTTGTAACACTTTGCAAAAAAAAAAAATCACAAAATTTATGACAATTTTTATTTGTGTTATTATAATTTATAAGAATTGAGGACATGAACAGAAACATTGACGTTTAATTTTTTTACTAGAGAACTTTACATTAGAAAATTATTAATGTTTTTTTTATTTTAAAGTGAATACAATGACCTTAATTATTACAAGAATAATTACTTCAAAAAAATTATTACAAAAATAATGGTTGCTAATGTGGAAAAAGAAAATATTTAATAATTAGAAAGTATATGAAACCAAAGGAAAGAGGAGTAAAAGAGGGAACAATTACTAAAAAATAACAACTTTCCTTTTTAGAGTCAAGATATGCACATTTAAAATCTACTATACATCTCTCAAGTTTCTTTTTTTTTTTTTTTCAATAAATCATAAACTTCCCATAGAAGCAAGAAAAAAAAAAGGTGCATACAAAAGGGGTTGTAAAGAGAAAGAAAAATGATGGCCTGAAGTTTCTTATACTTAATTTGTGAGTAAAGTTATTAACTTAATCTTTTTTTTTCATATTTTATTTTAATAATTCTGTAGGTTATACAGATTCTTCAGCTATTAAAAAACATGGAGCTTTTTCTATGTTGAAATGAATTGTAAGTACTTGATGTATTCTCTTATCATATTTTTAAGTTTTTTTTTTCTACTTAATTTACGAAATGCTAAATAATCAAACTACGTACTGTTGTTGATTTGATTTTGATACAGGATTATATAAGTTGACAAAAGAAATTGCGGTTGAGCATATGTTTTGTCGTCATTTCCAAAACTTCTTCCTATGTTGAGCAAGTATTAACAATGAAGGAAGACAATAATGTTATGTCAGAGAATTAATTAATAGTATAAACTCAGTTATTAGTGTATTACACATTCTATTTTGTAATGAGAATTGGTGAAATTTTAATAAATAGAATTATTTGATAATTTATTTTAATATTCTTTTGAGTAAGTATTATTTATATAGTGTATTTATTGTAAATAGTTTACCATCTAAAGTATGTATATTCAACTTAAGGACACAATTCGAAAGAGTGTTGCTAATTTATGTACACAATCCAAAAGCATCACTAATTTTAGAGAGTTGTCAAATTGAAAACATCTAGTTGTAGAAATGTCATATATTTAATAACACTAATTTTGGATTGTGTCATCAATTTAATATGGTACACTTTAAAATTGTCTACGCTTTAACAACATTTGTCCTTAAAGATGTCATGATCAATTTAACAACAATAATTCTTTAAAGTGTTGCCAGTTTAGGGATGCGATCATTGACTAATGTCACCAAAATTGCAAGACAACATTATAGAATTTAACAACATATATTATAAAAAGTGTGGCTATTTTTGGTGACACAAATGGTTAGTGTTGGCAAGAGTAAAAAAAAGACACTACAGATCCATTAAAATAGTGACACAAAGTAGTGTCGCCATTTTAAAAGTTAGTGACGTAATTATCAAAAGCGTCACTAAATGATCTTTTACCCACACATGGTTTTTTATGTTAGGAAAAAATTTGTGACGGCAAATTTAACAACGCAATTCATGACACTTTTACAAGTGTGGGTAGTTTACTTCATGACGCTAATTAACGTCGTCAAGTGAAAAAAAAAAAAAGCGTAACTAGACATCCTTTTTGTTGTACTGTCATACTATTTTTGAAGATCTAAATGAGTCCTGTCAAGCTCATCAAATCCAATAATATAATTCAAGTTTTTTTTCTTTTTAAATTATATTAAATTTTCAAATTGGTGTTTCAACTTATCTACTTGTTAATTGGATGTACCCAAATTTCGACGGTCACATTGCTACAATTTTGAAAATTCCAATTAAAATTAGACTGAAATTGAAAAAGATTAAAACATATAGGATCAAAATTAAAAAAATGGATACTTGATTATTTAAAAATGAAAAATGTTTTAGACTCGCACTTAAAATTGAAATTAAACCAACGAGTAACATGATTTTTATTTTTTAAATTCAGTTCAACTTTAAATTACATATTAAAGAATAGGTCTCTTATAAGGTTGTTAAGACTTAAGCCCACGAGACAAGTCCAAAACAAATAGATATATTAAAAATATATTAAAAATCCCACCCCTATAAAAATTAAAAAAAAAATATATATATATATATATAATAAAGAAAAAACTATAGGGTTGGTTCTATGGAATACATGCAAGAGATGGTGTCATATATATAAGTGTTTGTCAACTTTTTTCATATAATTTGGATTCTAGATAACATCAAATTTATTTTTTTACCAAACTCAAATGAACTTTAAGGAGCCAGTCAATCTCTGATTGAGTATTGAATATAGTTTAATTTTTTTTTTTTTTTTTTTTTGGGATATATTTCATCTTGGTCCATTTGTACCTACTCGTGCAGTCTGTAGTCACTCGCTTGTATATAATTCAAAATTATTAGTCTATTAATAAATAAGGTATATATAAATCACAAGATTAGAAAACATTGCGTACGGGCATTGATTTTTCTGCTAATTATTGTGTGATTTATTTAAAATAAATTGCTGAAAGGAAACTTCGTCTTGTTAGCCTGTAAAACTTAAAGGGAAAATAAAGACCCATTCTTTTAATTCGTTGAAGAATTTTCATTACATTTGATTAGATATTAATTTCAACCAACCACGTACACAACTAGACTAAGTGTTGTTGATCAGTACATATTATTTTAAAATATTGGGCCAGTGTTGGATATTTCTGACTAAGTTTTAATGTGAAAAAAACAGTTTGCTTAAGGTTTATAGTACCTACTTTTCATACTGATTATATGATCTTTAGTCTCTTTATCTGTAAGAGATCATGCAATGGTTTTTCAAATTAAGGAAAACCAACCTTAGGAGATATAGGAAGATATCTTTTGGAAGCAGTATGCAAGATGCAACATGTAGAAGCAGGAAGAGGTCTGGAAGCTGACTACAAGTTTCGAGAATAGGAAGCTGTTCTGAAACAGAATGTAGGAAGAAGAAGTAGCATGCAGGAGGCAGCAAGCAGGACGTAGCTAGCAGGAAGAAGCTACAACAACCTACTGAGATAACAAGAAGCAGCTAACAGATCTTTTGCAGAAAGATAAGCGTCACTCTCATTCATGCAGTTCAAGGAAAAACAAAGCTAACCCTCGACTAGATTAGCTACCAGTTGCATAAATATCAACGATGGACCTATACCGTCTTGTCGTGTCAGCTAGCATGTCAGAGAGGTCCGGAAATCGATGACAGGTGCATTAAATGCTTATAGAAGGTTTGCACGCCACCTTCTCAGTTCGACTATGATGCTTTTAATGAAGCCACAGAGAAGATCTTTGGAAATCAAGATTAAAAATTCAAAATGGAGAAATATCTCTTTTCAACGGATACTTTTCTTACTCCATAAATAGAAAGGGTGAGTGACCAAGGAAAATGCTGAGCTGACCTGAGTGGAAAATCAGATATATACCAAAGCTTTTCAAGCTTACCGAAGTTCATCCACTCAACTTTCAAGAAGCAGTCAATCATAGCATTAGAGCTTTCATGTTCAAGATTGACTTCAAGTTCGCATCAGTTGAAGAAAATTATTGTATCTTTTTAATCATTTGATGTGTGCTAGGTTATTTTAGTTTGATATAACTTAGTTGATATGATTAGATCTTTGCTAAGTGTTTAGTCTTGTGTAGGCTATTTGCCCCGTATGGGATTTGTACCCTGTGTGGGATTTAACCCAGGAATCTGTTGATTCTAGTAGGTAAACTTGTGTTAGGAAGAGGTTTGTAAAGTTGAGGCTTGTAAATCGAATTGACTTAACGAAGTTCCTTCTCTAGGAAGGAGTAGAGTAGACGTAGAAGGATTACACCACCTTCGAACCACTATAAGCCATAAGTGTTTATTTGCTTTTGTCTATTAGTATTGATATATCTTGTTGCATACATCATAAACATTCTGCTAAAACCCTTTGATAAAAGCGTACTTGCAAAAGAAAACGTTTTCCAAACAAAAACTCTATCGTTTATTTTCCGCTGCATACTGTGATACCGAGACAGGAACCTGATACAACATACTGCCAAGTTTCTGAATCGAGTCAGGTTACTGCATTCTTTTTAGAATCAGAAACTTGTTTACTAAAAATTTTAAAAGTTCAAAAAATCGAGAGATGTTTATTCACACTCTCTGAACCTCTGACCACTTGGGACTAACAACCAGTTTAGACTAGAAGATTGCTTAGACGAGGACAATTATAGTTGCACTATTATTCAACATTTATGCCCTCCCACTTCGTTCAAAATAAGGTTGCTTCCCATGTGAACACTCTTCTTAACTTCAATCGTGCCCATCATTTGGTTTCTGTTTCTACCCAAATATTGCATACTAAAATTCTCCTTAAAAATGTTGCATACTAAATATATATGTATTTAATATTTAAATGGTTCTTACCTAAGTCCACTCATCTAGAATAGCTAGCTACTTTCAACAATTAATAACATATAGTGATACTTATCAAAATAGAGATATATAATTTAATTCTCTTGTTATTTTTTTCTAATTGAGTATACTGTTTCGATCTCATATTTTATTTTGTTTGTATGTAATATACACACATGACATATACTGATGAAATCGGTCGAGTCAATTCTCCATAACATTTAATGTTAGAAAAAATGGTAGATAATTCAATTGATTTGTTGAGTGTTTGTATCTCTTCTTTCAATAAAAGGAAATTTCTTCTCTCCTTTCAATTAATGAGTATTTAAAGGACATATCAAAAGAAATAAACTGAATTCTCTTTATTTCAGATTGTGTAATATCTCTCATTTATATACGTCATATGTAAATTGATAATGTTATTTTACATGCAGACGTGGACTGCATTCGGTTGATGTTACATGACTTTAACAACATTTATATGTGCATAAGAAAAAGTAGGATTTACAACCCAAAAAAAAAGGTGCTTAAAATGTGGAATGTAGAAAAAAAGAGGAGGGTGAGTAGATGTGCAAATAAGAAAGGTGAAAAAGAGTGTGTGTAGGCAAATACAAGGCAACAATGGGGGGCTGAGCGCAAAAAGGGGAAGAAACCTTATCTATTTGCTCATTCATATCATTCCCAACTTCTACGCTCCACATTCCTCAAACCTAATCAAACTTCCCATCATACCAAATCATTGCCGCCTTCCCCTTTTCATCTATACTATTTTATTCATTCAGTAAATACATAATTCATATATGAATTTGAATTCTATCTCATAATTATTAATATATAAAGACGTCTTGTTTAATATGTTCTTTTTTCGTATTATTATATTAATTTTATTCCTATTTGATGCTCTGATATTGTGAGTGTGGAATTTATGATATATATAATGATGAAAGAAATTGAACTCACGACGATTATAAATAGAAAAATATTTGCAGCTCATCACTATAAACAAATACTTGTTATTTTTAGGGAAACAATTACCTATATGATTAAAAGCAAAATAAACGCGGTTGTGTTAATTTTTGTTAAATGAATAGTTTTGTGAAGCTCTTGCTTCTTATTTAATAATCTAATTAATAAGTACTTATTGGTGAATTGAGTTATATTGTATTACAGAAATTTAGTTTTTGGTTTTTAATTAGAAATCATTCAAGATGCATAGAATGATTAAGACAAATTTTCAATCTGTATATTAACCACATAAGTTTAACAAAGTCCCAAGTACATCTCAAAATTAATTTTGATAAAAATAATTAAAAAAATATATTTATAGTGTTCTTCCTGGATTTCAGAATGAAGTTAAAATAAAATGAAAGGAATACAAGTTTGATATTTGATCCGATGAAGCTTCATCGTCCACATCTTTTTTTTTATTTTTATTATTAAATTAGCTATGTATTATGTGGCCGTAAATTAGTTAAATTTTTAGTTCCAGACTAATAAAATAATATAAAAGGTATCATCTAATTCAGACCGTGGACTTGTATATAATTTTGCAAGTCCATCTTTATCTTATGCATTTCCTAGTAGAATTAAACTGCACGGTCTTACAATTAGAGTTTTAATGTTCTACTAATTTCAATATATATTAATCACTAATTACTAATTGTCTTTCTTTCATGCTCAAAAAAAAAAAAAAAAAAAAAAAAATATATATATATATATATATATATATATAATGTAGATCTATCTAATTACCTTCACGTAGTCTCCTCATATAATATTATTGGTTTAGTGCGTGCACATCGGTTGAGATTAGAGAATTTATTAGTGTAAGAAGAGTTGTAGCCAAATAATATCATCATTATCCTCTTCTAATACAATTCATAGGGGCATCAAACATTATTTAATGCGTTTGTGACTTTTCTACACACGAGTGACAGAAAGACTAGAGGTGACGTAACTATATATCTAACTCTTTATTGTATTTTATTGATATTATTGATGATTAGATGAGATCTGAGGATTGATTGGATTCGAATATGATTAGCATTAAGGATTGCTAGCTACTCATTAATTCCCAATCCTTCTCGATAAAGTGCTACTTAGATCGGATTCCATTTCATTTTTTTTGACAATCT
Source organism: Scutellaria galericulata (assembly GCA_946896805.1). NCBI lineage: Eukaryota > Viridiplantae > Streptophyta > Magnoliopsida > Lamiales > Lamiaceae > Scutellaria > Scutellaria galericulata. The sequence continues at coordinate 15,708,174 of OX335794.1, forward strand.
TTTCAATTTTAAACCATGTCAATGTCCCCTACAAATATAGTAAGATGAGAGAGAGAGAGAGATTTTTCCTGTGAATATATAACTTAACTAGCAAACTAAAGAATGTTAGGTTGCATTTGGATGGATGTATTTGATTTAGGGGGAAATGAATAGAGAACTCTAAATGACTCATTGTCTCATGTTTATTGCAATGATTCATATTTCATCCACTAAATTTACTCAAAAAAACTCAACTGAGAGATTAATTTTAATTCATAATAAAAAGAATTTTAAAAAAAATCTGTGGATTTCCTTCATATCTATCAATTCAATTTTTATGAATGTGTAAGACTGTCTCACGGAATTTTAATATTTTGCGTGAGACAGGTCAACTCACAATTCAATTACCTACCATCTAAACTTTACAATTCACATGTTGTTTGTGGGTGATGAGATTTCATCTCACAAAAACTCTCGCATATTGCCTCTAATGTTTGTTTTGTTCTTTCTAACTGTATCTATTTAATTAAAAAAGAAAAAAAAAAAAAAGGAAAGAGGGGAAAGATCATGCCTCTAATGTTAGCCCATAAAAGTTGTGGAAAATGGGTGTGCATCACACCTTCCAATAATATAGTTCAATAAGTCATCCCTCCATATAATTTAATTTAGCATGTACTTTGTGTAATGCACCCCACATCCACCTAAAGAGCCAAAAAAAACATATTTAAAAAAAGACGACACCAATGATACAAGTAAAAAAAAAATGTTTTTATCATTTGTACTAAGAAGGAGTGCATTGGTAATGTCATAAGGGAAATTTAACATATTATACTCGTATATTGTATTGATGATTAATTAATAACAAAAAAATAACCTCGGAGAATTCCTAAAATAAAAAAAAATTATAACCTCAATTATGGTAGTTAATACGTCTAAAAGTTATATCCTATCGTGTTCCAATAATTTCACCTATGATTTACCAGATAAAATGAAAAGTGGAAAAAGGATGATGATGTAAAAAATAAAAAAAAGAATTAAGCAAAGAATAATTGTAATTAGAGGAGTGGTAAGCATGGTTAAGGAGTGGCCTAACTTCTCATCAGCATAGCCGACATTGAATTATTAAATGTGTTTGCAATCCCAGAGATTGGTAGGCCCCAAACAGTCCCTATCAACTTTCTAGTTAAGCAAAGATCCTGATTCGTGTTTATGAATCATATTCCATCAACCATTATGAAACCCTCTTAAGCCCTGTTTGGCCTACTTTTCTCTCTCTCTCTCTCTCACTCATACATACTATTTAGTGCGCATCTCTATCTCATCCTCCTCACATATTAAAATTCAAACAAATACATTCTATCCTCCACAATCCTGTTGATTAGAAAAGGGAAAAAGGGTTAGTCAGCAAAAGTAACATCAGATCCCATTTCCAACAAACTAAACCAAACATGGTGTAAGAGACATGTCATGTGGTCTGCCCTAATACAGTATTAGATTTTTAATATTATCAAACCACCTTTCCAAACACAGGATTTTTGTGATTTCTTATTTGACTTTCGTGATTAACTATATTTTCCCTTCCTCCACTCATTTTTTGTCAATTTAAGGCCCCCATAAATCTTAATAAATATCCTATCTTATCATTTAAAACGCTCCCTAATAGTTAATTGCTTATCTTTTCCTTTCATGTATGACAAAATTTTAGCCCATGAATTAAAGCGTTCACCACATTTACACTCACTTTTGCACTAATTTTCCTAATCATTGATCCCAACCTATACGTATATTCCAAATTCCAAACCACCCAAGTTGCCGATTTGATTCATAATTTTATATATTCTTTTGGAACTAATAAGATATTTTGATGAAAATGTTTTGGACAACTCTAAGTATCATCTTATATTTCAAAAGAAGCAGCGTATGCCACATGTATACACGAGGCATATATTAGAAACATGGAAAATTAATTTAAAAAAACAGGGGAGGATGGGGTGGTAATGGGGGGGGGGGGGGGGGGGGATGATTCAGTTAAGGTGTGTTCCCTATTTCCATGTGAATCCACCAGCTATGCTTTACATGGATTCTTGACTTGTGTCAAATGAGTGCGTGTATGTGTGTGTGGCGTCTTTTTGTTTCCTCATCATTATTCGGGATAACAATCACTGCCCTTCATATGGTCAACCACTGTGTGTGAGAGATAGGAACACACCTCCACCTGTGTGTGTGTGAGAGAGAGAGAGTGACTTTTCATCATTTCCTCACCCAAATTCCTTTCCATACTTATTCTTTCTGTTGATTATTAATCATGGAATAGCCACCCACCCACCCACCTATCCACCATCCCATTCCCCCATTACAAATCACCCCTCTCTTATTCCTCATTTCCTCACACCACTCTTTCTCTCTCTACATCCCCTAATAATAATCTCTCAACTCTTCTCCTCCTAATTGGAAAACATAAATGGGTTTTGATGATTTATGCAATACGGGCCTGGTTTTAGGGTTGGGCTTTTCATCATCCACCGGAGAACTCAAGTCCAAGAAGCCGGCCTCCGCCGCCGCCGGTCAGAAGCTCGACTATCTGGGCAAAACTTGTGAGCCCTCATTGACTCTGAGATTATCCGGTGAAACCTACGATCTGATTCATGCCGTGAAAAGGGGGGATTCCGACAACAACAAAGGTGGGTTCAACGACCATCAATCTGCTGAGCTGTACAGACAGGACAGCGCCGCCTCCTCCTTCTCCAACGTTAGTGTGAAGAGGGAGAGAGAGATTGGCAGTGAAGAGGTAGAGATTGAGAGGCTCTCATCCAGAGTCAGTGACGAAGACGATGATGGATCCAATGGAAGGAAGAAACTTAGGCTTACCAAAGCTCAATCTGCTCTTTTGGAAGAAAGCTTCAAGCAACACAGTACTCTTAATCCTGTAATTTTAATCTCTCTGAGGAATTTTGTCATACACGTAATAGGCACCCTTGTCTTACAATTATTGATAGATCTTACTGACTTTTTTTTTTCCTTTTCTTGTTTGTTTTATGATCAGAAACAAAAGCAAGATTTGGCTCGTGAATTGAAGCTTAGGCCTCGGCAAGTTGAAGTATGGTTTCAAAACCGAAGAGCCAGGTCAGATCAAGGTCTTGGAATTGATCAATAATATAACCACCATGTCAATATGTCGTCAATAATAATCCTGAGACTTTTTCATCCATCTTTTTGACAAAGCCATAAGAAAAGCTGAGATATTTTACTTTTTCTTTAAAGATCCTCCAAATTTTCTTTTCTTTTCTTTTTCAAAATTCTCAACATGAGATCGAGTGTACATAGTCTATCTTTATATTTCAGTGTAGGATTCATTCTTCATCTGTAATATAAATTATACGTACAAAAAATCGGTATCTATTGTTTATTTGTGATTTAAGTAAAAAACTAGAGTATTTGCATTTCGTTGTATTTTCATATTTTTTAATTTAATTTCATACTTTCTGAAGTTTATAGCAATTAATACTAGCCATAAATAAAGGTGGACACCTATTTTCTTCCAATAAAATTATTAAATGATAATCGACAGTTATTTCGTTCGATCATTAATGAAAAATGGTCCAAAAATCACGAAAATGATGTCCTAAATTTCTAAATTTCAATATTTACAGGACCAAGCTTAAGCAAACAGAAGTAGACTGTGAATTCTTAAAGAAATGCTGCGAGACGCTAACAGACGAGAACCGGCGGCTACAAAAGGAGCTGGCTGAGCTGAAGTCGCTTAAAATGGCTCAGCCGTTGTACATGCAGCTTCCAGCCGCCACCCTCACCATGTGCCCATCCTGTGAAAGGATCGGCTCAGGCGCCGCCGCCGTTCCTGATAGCGCGGCTAAGAGCGCCTTCGTTATGGCTCCTAAGCCCCACTTCTACAATCCCTTCTCCAGTCCCTCGGCGGCTTGTTAAATTAAATTAGCCAAAAAAAAAAAAGGGTAGTAAATATTAAAAATGGACCTACCCATTCCCCAACCCTGTTTTTTTATTCGGTTAAGGGCTTGTAGAAAAATAGATAAGTTCATCTAATTATAGAAATTAGGAAAATTACTAATCATGTTTTTTTTTCTTTTGGCACCTTACTTTGTGTGTAATAGTTGTATATCATAATTATTTTATTAAGATATATTATGAAGGGATTATTATTGTTTAATGTTTCTTTTCTATGTTTAGCCTTTTGGTCGCATGGATTTGTTTCAATTATTGGTCCATCAATGGTCATTGATACAATTACTTAGATCGAAATAGTTACTTAGTTTGCAGCACCTCTTATATTTTGCTTGATTCAAATTTAACAACAATCATGTTCTCGAGCACAAGAGAAAATTAATGTGTGAAGAAATTTTGATTCATAAATCTTCAAATAAAGAAACATATCGATTTATTAAGAATATGATTTTGTATCATGGTAAGTCATGAAATGATTTCATATAAGTTTTTATATAAATTCAAATTATTTTATGAGCTTATATATGTATTAATTTAATTGAAAGTAATATAGATAATAAAATATAAAGATAATATTAGTGATGGTAGAGTAGGGTGTAGGGCACAAAGAGGGTTGGTTCACGTGTATTTGTCTGTGTACAGTCTTCATTGTGTTTGGGAATTGAGAGTAAGAATACCAATCATGCAGAAAGCAACGAGGAGATAGAGGCGTGTACGATGTACCTTAACGAAGGAATGCAAATAATACTTTAAAAAACAAAAAATTATTACTTTCAATTTCATATTATAGTTTATTAATATCGATAAAGGTCCATATTTGTCATATAATAATTAGTTTATTATCATACACAAATGTTTCTGTACACCATATGTACGGATCTAATTGAGTCGACCCGATTCGGGGTGCATTTCACGCGTCCACACGTTGAAATCTTAGTTTCGCAGTTATATTGATCTAACATTTTAGTTTAGCGAACTAAACCTTATAGTTAACAAACCTAACATTTTAGTCCTGTTCGCATAACATTTTGTGTTATTCAGTAATTTTACTTAAATGTTATGATATTTGTACATAAAGATTATACTAATACAACATAAATGTTAAATTATCATAACATAAAGGTTTCAATTATATTACATGAATTTTTATGTTGAAAAGTCTAAGTTATTCACTTAAGGGTTGTGTTATCTTCACATAAATGTTATATTCGGTAAACATAAAGATTATGATATAAAAAAAAAAACACCTGGGCACGGATCTGGATCAGACCCAACCCGATCCGACCCACACACATATCCAATTTCATGAATCATGACCCATGCACTTGGTGCACATAAACACTACTCATTATCATATATGGGTGATGTCAACTAAAGTACATTTCATCCATAGAACTTAAAATAAAAGAAAAAATATATGAAATATGTGGTTGGGCTGCTGTTGACTCCTTAATAATAACAAATGACGCTATATCTAACATAGTTTGTAGAATATAACAATATTATCATACATGTACATGATGATTGATACATGAACCAAGTAAATGTCTTAAAAAAAAAAATCAATTGAATAAAAAATAATAAAAATAAAAAGATCAAGTCAAAAGATAGACTCACGAGTCATGAGGCCATTCTTTCATCAAACAAATAATTAATTGTTTAATAATTATAATTTATTGCATTTTTATTTTTTAACCAGACTTGATTATGAATTATCTACATTTTAACACTTCCTGACATGGTTGGTGACTTAATTGAATTTAAACCACGAAGTCATTGAAAAAAATTATTATAACAACCAACATATATTAACAATATAAAAAAGTGATATATCTTAATTAGGAAAAGTAAAACATGATTTATAATAAAAACATGAAATGATTGGGAGAATTGGTGGTTGGCGTGATGGGCGCGGGGGTCACGCCCCACGTGATGTTCCCGTGTCACCCTACCCCACCTCTCTCTAACCAAATTACGAACAACATCGCTTTTCTTTACGAAAATTTGGTCTACCATGATCTTAGGTTTGGACTGAGCCCACTTAACCTCTTTGATGTTTATCTACCAACATCGTATCTTCCTCGAAATTCCTTCACCCCTCCTTTTTTTTCTTTCATATGCTCCAATTCTTTGAATAATTTTTATGTTAAGTAACTCAAGACTTGGTCTGAAATCTAGAATTTAATTAGACCATTCTCTTTGAGCCTTTTTCTTTTTAGCCATATGAGTCAAAGTTAGGACATGATAATAGGTTTGACTAATAATATTTGGTGAAAATCGATCAAATCAAATCATGTGCAGAAAGAAGTCTGTCAAAATTTAAATTCAATAAAACTTCTCTCATTAATCATATAACAATAACAATAAATAAGTTGGATGTGTGAGTGCAATTTTAATTATTAACATTTTCGATTTTATAAATAATTTTTTTTAATAAGTTAGGACAAATGGAAGAGAAAGAGATAATAAAAAAAAAAATGTGTAATTCAATTACAAACTCTAATCATCATAATCTTCATTATTATTGAAGAGATTCATCTTAGAAGATTTTTTATTTTTTATTTTTAGGATTATAGATCACTTCTATTAATGATTAAAGTCCAAGGATATTAAGAGATTCAATCATCGCCGAAATCTGTGTTTATTTGTATTTGTATTCAAAATTACAAAATGTATTAACTATGTTATAAATTAAGAAATGAATTATTAACCAATTTGATCGTTTAACCTTAATTAATACTCTTGTTGCCAATTCACACAATGATTGAATCATTTTGTATGTTAGATTATTATATATAAACGATTTATTTGAATATAGATAATGATGGTGTGGGTAAACCAATAAATCATTATGACCAGGTGACTTTCAGTGAATCTACAAGTTTTAATTTGATAACCTAATTATTATCGATGTTGTCACTAATCACAATCAACATCATATTTTTTACTCTTTCAACCAATTCGAGAAATTAAAATTACTACTACTATGTTTGTTATATGTTTCTTCCTTGCTTAATGTTTTTACCTGCACTTTAAACCTTCAAAGTCCATATAACAACTATATTAGTTGTTGGTGGTGGTGTTTTTTCTTTTTTTTTTTCCCTAAAAATTGAGTCCATCTCATGTCTTATTTTTCAAGCACATACTTTATATATATACTAAATAATATATACTATCGTATGCATGCAATCTGAAACAATGAAATAAAATATAAGATTAAAATATAATGAAAAACGAGTATATGCGGAATATATAAGATCCAAAATCAAAATATTTTAGTCATCTAAAATAAAGGTTTGTCAATCCAATATATAAAATGGTGATATCGGAAGAAAAATCAATTAAAAATAGCTAAAAAATAATAATTTTCATAATAAACAAACTATTATTTTAAATGCTTTTTTGGGTCATTGATGACGTATATCTATCCTTTTCCAACTCTTTCTTGACAAAACTTGGTTGCTTCTGATATCAACATACTTGTGATGGATGGAATTTCATGAATTGCTTTGTGATATCTCAATCAAAGAATTGCACAAGAGAAAGAAAACTTAGTTGAATTTGTGATTAAATTAATATGTGTTGCCCATGATCAAGCACACTTATCTAATTTTTCCAATCAAAGAGAAAACAAAACAATTACATTAATTAGATACAAAACAACAAAAAGGAAAAAGGTATGGATTTATGGGTTATTTTAAGTGGTGCTTAGTTTCTTTTTGACATATTTGTACTAATCCAACCACAGTGACCTGAGATAATCCTACTTCTGAATTATTTTGATAGTCTTTCTAGACAGGGATGGCAAATGGGGGCGAGGTCCCAAAGTTTCCCCATTTCTCGACCAATAGGAAATCCTGGATCCCCGTTCCGAACATGAGTTTTTTTTATTTCTATTTGTTTTTAATATTAGCCTAATAAATATTTGAATAATTTCATAATATTACATTCAAAATATATAACATATAGATATCTTTAAAATACATTAAAAAATGATTTATAATCCGATTATATGATGAAAGTACAATCACAATCACAATAAGTCCATTCTAATTAAGATATAAAGATAAATATTCAATTACATTACCGGGAATTTTCATCATTTCTCTATAAAAAAGTACTTCTTTACATAAATATTTAATTAAATTATTTAAAATATTATAAAGTATATATATACTAGTTTTAGATCACATGTGGTGCACATGAAGATCAATTCAAACTAAAGAAACTATAATTAGAGTTCTAATTATAATAGGATTCTATATGATTTTGAATTAGGATTCTAATATAAAATCATTAAATTATGAATATTCTAAATTACTATTATAATCTTAAATAATAATTCATATTTTGTAATAATCATCCATACTTTTATATAGGTAATATATATAAACCTCCACGGGACAAGGAGCATGGTCCCAACTCCGCCCCATGGAGGTAAATTTCAGGATTTTCCATTTTATTGTCAAGCCTATTTCTAGATCAGAATCACAAATAATGAATTAGAGCATATGCACCCTTCGCATCTTTTTTTTTTTTTGGTTAAAAAAAAGGGTAAATTGACTCATATTTATATCAGTCAATCATACTCTATATTAAAGGTGTAGATGATTCGAGCAAAGACAAGTACTATAAGGTTCGAGTTCAACTCAAACTCGATCAAACTTATTTTTTTAATGTTCAATCTCGACTCGACAAATAAATCGAAAAGCTCGAACTCAACTCGATATCTTAAAAAATATTATAAAAAATTTGAAAATTGAATTTTGTAATATAAAAATTAAAATTATTAAGGGTAAATTTAACATATGCTCGAGCTCAACCCGATTATTTTCGAGTAAAAATCGATTTTTTTGAAATCGATTCCAAATAACTCATGAGTTATATTATCTTAATTACACCCCTGGTATGTACTTTTGACACTTACATTTCAGAATAAATTCTCAAGATGGTATTGCCTTAATTTCAAAATAATTGCCACTTCTCAAATTTCATAACTTCAAACCCCCCCAATTTATTAATATTTAATAATTAAATTGTGTATAGTGTGGTTAATAATCCTTTTATTGGAACAAAGGGGCGATTGGCAATCGATGAATGTAGAGATGATGCAAAGTAAGAAAATGGAGAAAAGAAGAAATTGGACGACAGGTGTCTTGTAATGGATAAATGGTCGGTGTGTTTAAGTCATCAAGATAATAACTCCTATCATCATCTCATATCTTTCATGCTTTTTATACTAGCTGCTGACTCGACACTCGGCTCCACCTCTCTTTTTAAATTATCTTTATTTTAAGATTCATCAACGTATTAAATCGAGTCTTTGCAAAAATTGGTTTTGGAAAAGTTATTCTATATAGTTTAGATCATTTTGATCAATCGCCGTTTGAATGATGTGACTGAATATCCTTATACTCTTTGTGCTTGATGAGGAGTCTTGCTCTCATAATAATGGTATAATAAGGTGTAAAAGTTCTCTTATAATTGATTATTGCATCTTGGTATATGTGGAGAAGTTGTTTGTAATAGACACTCATCAATGGCCGAAATCTGTGTACAACGAAAATAAACAAACAAAGCAACAAAACACGTGATTTATAGAAAGCCTACTCTATTACAACGAGAAACAACAACAAGTCGAATCAAGGAAAATCCTCTTTCCTTAAGACGAGATACGGCTAGGATGGTGCTCACTGGATCGTGCGTATCGTCTCTCAAAGATAAAATTACTTCGTCTCTAAAGGTAGCAGCACCGCAAACCTCGAGAGCTCCGACGAAATTTAGTGCTTGAGAACTGAACTTTGATGCAAGTATGAAAAAAACTTATGTAGATTTTGCAAGGTGTGTAGTAGAAATGTCTCAAAACTATGCATGACTACCTTTATATATAGGTTTCCAATATGGGATTATATCTGAGAATTGATGAAAATTTATTGTCCAATAACAGATCTTTTAATGCAAGAAAACGGCTCGTTCAAAATTGAAACGTTAATAAAAAACGCTAACCGCAAATTAATGCATCAAATAATAATGAAATGAAGCTCCAAATATATGCATAATTGACACTTATCAAGCATAATAGACACAAAATGGATATATATCAAAATCGAACTCACATATATTTTACTTTAAATGAAGAGATTTTTTGTCTCAATTAATCTTGCGATCGGCATGTATCAAAGTTCTAATTGATATATATGCACTTTAAAATGATAGTTTTACTCCCTCCGTCCCAAAATAATTGTCACTTTAGCATTTGAAATTTGTCCCAAAATATTTGTCATTATAGGATTTCAAGAAACATTTTCCACAATTCTTCCAAAATTACCCTCATTTATTCTTCCTTATTAAATGCTTTGTTATCTCAAAATAAGTATTGGAAATATAAAAAGGAAGAAAAAAATAATGGGTAGATCGGTCATTTTGTAGGTCTTCTTAATTTATGTGAAAAATGCTAAAACGTCAATTAATTTGGGACAGAGGGAGTATATAGCTATCTATATAAATTAGTCATAGAACAGAAAATTAAATCAACATCGACATTAATTACAAAAGAAATGATTTCAGTTATGTATCTTTAAATTGAAAATATTTTCTATAAAGTTTTTACTAGAGATAATGCTTCAATAAATACACCAATAAATATTTGTAGAAAATCAAAAAATTACCAATTGACAAGATGATCTATTTCAAAATTATATTTCATATTCTACGTTGGATCATTGCCATATATTTTGAGTACTATACCATTCTAAAATCATAATTGTCCTACAAATGAAACAAAATGTTGAGATAAATTAAATTAAGATTTTATCCGAAAAACTAAGGGCAGTATGACAAGATATTTTAGGTTTGGACTTTAGTTAATCTTTAATTGATACTTTTTTTTTTTATGACGCGAAACTTCTCTCTTTATTATTATTATTTTTTTTTCTGGAGGATTGGGAAGCATATCAGATATAACATAACCTAATTTTTTAGTCCATAAAATAGTGTCATGCATGAAGAAGTCTATTTCATTCTTTTTAACACTTCCATTATGTTGGTTAAGAGTCGTGATTTCACTCGTTAAGTCGCGTCTTTATTTTTGAGTTTAAACGTTGTCGTTTCAGTATCGGCAATACGCCGACGTTTTACATGTACTCGTTGTATGCATGTGCGTGGGGATATCATCACCTTCACGCATCTGATTTCAGTTAAGCAAATTAACAAACTATCTGCAACTCTCTCTCTTCTCTCTTTTCTCTCTCTTTCGCAATCCTTACGAGTTTAGCTCATTCATGTGCTACGGGTTCGTAACAATTGGTATCTAGAGCCGCGTGGTGCCCACTCTTTTCACGATGGCTGCCAAGAACCATGGACAACGAATCGAGATGTTGGAACAGTAGGTCTCGAAGCTGTTGATCGGACAATCAACGATGATTCAAGGCCAGACGCAATCGGAAGCTCGCTTAGAATATAAGCTCGAGAGTATTGGAGAGATGTTGCGCACTCAAATTTTGAATGCTATGAAGGAGCATCAATCTAGTGCGACTGAGAAATGTAAGGATATCTCTGATCACTCCACTCCTCACATCATATTTGGATCTAGCTCGGGTAGTGGAGGGGGTTCAAATCGGGATAGAAACGAAGTAGGAATTCTATCTCCGATGCCTATGAATCGTATGACTAGAATTCAGGGTCAGTTGAATGGTAGATGCTCAAACTGGAATTTCCTAAGTTTAATGGTGAAAATCCGAGGTTATGGTTACGGAAGTGCTCTAGATATTTTTCCTATACTCAAATGTTTAGCTTGGTTGCAATGAATCTAGAAGGGGTAGCTAACCATTGGTTTGTAGATTATGTGGATGAGAGGGATAATATGACATGGAGTGAATTTACTAAGTTGGTGATGAAGAGGTTCCTGAATCCATCTGGTGGTAGTCTCACAGCTCAATTCAACAGATTAAGGCAAAATGGATCTGTCCAAACCTACATCCAAGAGTTTGAGGAAATCAAGGCTCTCATGAAGGAGCACAACATGACATTAACCAATGAGTATTTTATTGAGAGCTTCATTGGTGGTCTGAAAGAGGAGATAGGAAAACTGGTAGCCATCCAAAAACCGACCACTCTATTGTGTGCCACTCAGTTAGCACTGCAACATGAGGATATATTGCATCTTCTGACTAAGGGACAAAGAACTTTCATTAAAATCACCACTACTCCAACATCATCAGGAGGAAAAACTGACATTGTTGCTTTAAAGCCAAAGTTTCCACCAATCAAAAGGCTAACACCTGAGGAAATGAGGGATAGAATGGAGAAAAATCTCTATTTCAATTGTGATAAGGCGTTCCATATTGGTTATAAATGCAAGAGATTATACTTAATCTTGGCAGAAGATGAGGATGATACACCCACTAAGACATTGGAATTGGAAGAGCTTGGTGTAGATCAGAAGGAGCCATAAGTTTCTCTGAATGCTGTGACAGGGCAAGCTTATGCTGATACTATAAAATTGCTTGACAGAACAGCTAATCAAGAGCTCATCATACTATTGGATTCAGACAGTACCCACAGTTTCTTAGATCCTAATACAGCTGCTAGACCGGGGTGTATCATAGTAGTAATCCTCTTTCTATTACTGTGGCTGATGGTAACAAAATTGAGTGTAGTTCTAAGGGTCCACAGTTTGAATGGGAGATGGGGAATTGTAGGTTCAGCACTCCAGTAAGATTATTGAAGTTACGGGGTTGTGATATGATAATTGGGGTTGATTTGCTAAGTCAGTTTGGGCAAATCTTGTTGGATTTCAAGGAACATACTGTGTAGTTTAACATGATGGGTAGAGTGATCAAGTTGCAAAGAATCCAGCCTAAACTCAAGCTAAATATGCTTACAGTAGAGCAGATTAGCAAAGAAGTCAAGAAGGATAAACAAGAAGTAGGAGCTTATCTGTGTTTAATCACTACCCCTGAGGTAATTAAAGAAAAAAACAATCATCATCAGATTACTCCATGATTAACTGAGTTTGCTCATGTGTTCGAAATCCCAAAGGAGTTACCACCTGAGAGAAGCATGGATCACCAGATACCTATCAAACCAGGGGTGGAACCAATCAAACAACATCCCTATAGGTATCCATTATTACATAGGCAAGAAATTGAGAAGTTGGTTAAAGAGATGTTGCAAACAAGTATGATCAGACCTAACAATAGTCTCTATGCACCCCCTGTGTTACTAGTTAAAAAGAAGGATGAGAGTTGGAGGTTCTGTGTTGATTATAGGAAGTTGAATGAAGCTATAGTTAATGATAGCTACCCAATTCCTCTCATTGATGATTTGTTGGATGAATTACATGGAGCTCAAGTGTTTTCCAAGATTGACTTGAGGGCTGGGTATCACCAAATCAAAGTTGATAAAAGGGATATTCCTAAGACAACTTTTTTTAACTATCTCTGGACTCTATGAATTTACATTGATGCCTTTTGATTTAACCAATGCTCCAGCTACTTTCCAAGCTGTGATGAACCAAGTATTCAGTGAATTTCTAGGGAACTTTATGTTAGTCTTCTTTGATGATATACTAATCTATAGCAAAACTATGGAAGAACATCTACTCCATCTAAGAGCTGTGTTTGATACATTGACTAAGCATACTCTATTTGCTAAAATGTCCAAGTGTGTCTTTGGGCAAACAGAAGTGGAATATTTGGGCCATATAATTGATAGAGAATGGGTGAGAGCAGATCCAGAAAAGATTAAAGTCATGTCATTATGGCCACCGCCACAAACCATCAAGGCTCTAAGGGGATTTCTTGGACTCATTGGTTACTATAGGAAGTTTGTCCAAAATTATAGAGTAATTGCAAAACCTTTTACCGATTTAACTAAAAAAAGGAAATTCCTTTGGAACTCAGATACAGAAGTAGCTTTTGGTGCTTTGAAGCAAGCTATGATAACTGCTCCAGTTCTCAAGTTACCTGACTTCAGTAAACCTTTTGTTGTAGAAACTGATGCATGTTACAGTGGATTGGGGGCTGTCTTAATGCAAGAACATCACCTCTTGGCTTTTCTCAATAAGGCTTTAGGTGTGAAGAACCTTGGTTTGTCAATATATGAGAATAAGTTCTTGGCTATCATTTTGGCAGTAGAGAAGTGGAGATCTTACATTTTACATGCCCATTTCATCATCAAAACTGATCAAAGAAGTCTTAAGTACTTATTGGAGCAGAAGATCTCTACATCACTTCAACACAAATACCTCACCAAGCTGTTAGGCTTTGATTACATGATTGATTATAAGAAGTGAGTAGAAAATAAAGCAGCCGATGCTTTATCCAGGAGAGATATTAATGAAGGTGAATGCTCTCTTATTACTACCTCTACACCAGCCTGGATGAGAGAGATATTAAAGAGCTATCAAGGGGATTCTGAGGTACAAGCCATTATTGCTGAATGTGTGACTACACCCTACAATGTCTCATTCTATAAATATTCTGATGGCTTACTTAGATACAAAGGGAAACTACTGGTTAGGAATGATCCTACTTTGAGACTTCAAATTCTTGCTTATATGCATGATTCCACTGTCGGGGGACATTCAGGTGTCACATCTACATTTCAGAGGCTCACTACTACCTTTTGGTGGCCAGGAATTAGGCGACAAGTCCATCAATATGTCACAAACTGCCACATTTGTCAAATTAGCAGAATGTCCATAATCCAGGGCTACTCCAATCCCTACCAGTTTCAATGCAAGCATGGACTCAAATCTCAATAGACTTCATTGAGCAACTACCACTATTTGCGACAAATGATACTATATGGGTAATTGTTGACAGGATGACCAAGTACAATCACTTTATTGTCTTATCTCATCATTTCACTGCCTCTAAACTGGTTTCACTATTCCTGGACACTATCTATAAGTTGCATGGGCTTCCTCATAGTGTGGTATCTGATAGGGATACGTTGTTCACTAGCCAATTCTAGCAACAACTATTCAAGTTGATTGGAATGGAGCAACATTTGAGCACTGTCTATCATCCTCAAACGGATGGGCAAACATAGAGGGCTAACCAATGTTTGGAAACTTATTTGAGGTGTATGTGCAACACTAACCCTAAGAATTGGATTGTTTGGTTACCTATGGCTGAGTTTTGGTACAATACTTCTCATCATACTTCACTAGGGTCAGCCTTTTTAAAGCATTATATGGGTTCAAGCCAGCAACATTAGTTGGATGACCTTATCTCCACATCAGTATAGAGGGAGCATTTGAAATTCATAAGGACAAACAATTAGCTCAAAACCATTTAAAGGAGGCCCTCAAAATAGCTCAAGAGAGGATGAAACTTTATGCGAATAAGAAGAGAACAACCAGGGAATTTCAGGTGGGAGATTGGGTCTATTTGAAATTGAAACCCTACAGACAAAGGTCCTTGCATAAAAGTAGAGTGTAGAAGCTTAGCCCCAAATATGCTGGCCCTTTTTAAATAAGTGTCAAGGTTGGTAACGCTGCTTATCGGCTTGTTCTTCCTCCTACTGCTAAGGTTCATCCGGTCTTCCATGTTTCAGTATTGAAAAGAAAAGTCGGTCATGTTTCTGTCATTGCTGATGTCTTACCAGAGTTTGATGATGATGACAAGGTCATATTGAAGCCGCTCAAAGTTCTTGCTCGTCGGTCGGTTAAACGTGACAACCACCTTGCTAAATGAGGAGGCTACGTGGGAGTTTTATGAAGAGGTTGCAGCCAAATATCCCGATCTCTTGTCTTGAGGGCAAGACAATGCAAATGAGGGGGCAATATCATATATGAAGAAGTCCATTTCATTCTTTTTAACACTTCTATTATGTTGGTTAAGAGTCGTGTTTTCACTCGTTAAGTCGTGTCTTTATTTTTTAGTCTAAACGCTGTCGTTTCAGTATCGACAATACGTCGATGTTTTACATGTACTCGTTGTATGCATGTGCGTGGGGATATCATCACCTTCACACACCTGATTTCAGTTAAGCAAATTAACAAACTATCTGCAACTCTCTCTCTCTTTCGCAATCCTTATGAGCTTAGCTCATTCATGTGCTACGGGTTTATAACAAATAATTACATCAATAAATCAAGTAGCTATACATAATATTAACTATTAATAATCAATTAATAATTAGCAAAAATCATTTAACAATTAATCATTATATACGAACAAACATAGATGTAATAATTCACTTTAATAAGTTCAAAAATCGTACAGTTTTGAAATCTTAATTTCAAAAAATTGAATTAGACTTGGTTAGTTGAACTCCTCATAGCTTAATGAAGGGGTTAAATGCACCAAACCCCCCTATGATATGGAAAATCAACGTCGCTCCCCCTCGTGTTTTCAAAATGGCAAGGTTAACACGTGGGTTATCAAAAAGTCAGCGTACGCTCCATTTTTTCGAATTGGATTTAACGTCGTTATATTTTTGTCTTAAATTTCCTGTTATACCCTTAAAATGGAATTAAAATTTAATTTTAAAAAAATTCTTATAAAATAAAAAAAACAGCTGCGGATCTGCTTTCCTATTGCCGAGCTGCAGATCTGCTTCCTCGTCGTCGATTTACTTCTCTGTCGCTTATCTGCTTCCCCGTCACACCGCTGTTGCAAACAGCAGCGTCATCGCCTCCTCCATATTCATCCTCCACCACTATCTCACGACGGCGAGATCTCTGATTTCATCATCAACACAGCAGATCAGCGACTCCGGCAAAATTTACGACCACCATCTCCATCTATCTCTCTCTAGAATCGAACACCCAGACATCACCACCATCTAGATTCACAACTGCTCCGAAAATTGAAATGAGAATTTTTTTTTGAAAATAAAACAAATAAAAAAATCATTTTCATCCTATTCATCTTCTTCTACCTCCTCGTGCAGGTTTTCCGGGAAAGAAGATGGTGGCGGTGTGGATGGTTGGAGAAAAAGATGATAGCGGAACAACAAATCTAGATGGTAACGGGCTCACACCGGAGGTGGTGATGGACTGCTCAGTTGATGGCCGAAAAAGAAAAGTGATGGCGGAGCACTGTGAAGATGGCCACCGGAGAAGTTGGGTGGTACATCGACGTTCGATATTAGAGAGTGATGAAGGGAGGTGGTGATAACCGAGCAGTGGCGCGATTTGGGTTGCAAGAAGAGAGAGTGGTCGGTCGGAGATGGAGCGACTGAGAAGATGACAGGAAAGGCCAGAGGAGATGAGTGATAGAGATAATGCTCAAGCTTTGTCGGATTGGAGAAGATGGTGGTGGTGAGGGAATAACAGTGACGGAGAGAGACCTGCGATAAGAGAGAAGAGAGCAGATAAACGGTGTTAAGGCTAATTTTTGATTTTTCTGATATATATATATATATATATATATATATATATATTTGGTAATGCAGCCGCTACAATATTGCCGACCACCGTGGTGTTGTTCTTCTACCATCACAAGCCACCGAACACCCAGACATCGACCCTCTTCTTGTTTAATTAGATTCGTTGCAATTTTTTTTGTAAAGACATTCACCAGAAAAAATTTCACATTTTAAAAAAGAATTTGTTAAATTCATTTTTTTTTCAAAAATTTATTTAATTGGTTTTAAAATTAATTAAAAAATAAATTATATGTATACATAGTTTAAAAGAAAATGTTAATCAAATAAAAAATAGTTTGAGCATAAATTCATTTTAAAATTAAGATTGTAAAATATTCAAATATATATATATATATAGTAATAATAGAAATAATTGAATTAAATTAAATTAAGTAGAAATTTTGGAGTAAAAAAGGATTATATTAAATAAAGTAAAATTCCAAAAATTGAAACAAAAAAAAGAGAATAAATAAAAATAGTAGTATTAAATTACAAACTTTATTGTGAAAATGGGGTATGGTGCAATTTATAGACAAAATGTAAGGATAAAATAGTCAATTAACAGTTAAAAATTAGTCAAAAACCAATAAATTTCGTACTACAGGCGCGTGCACTGCACTCCTGTTAACTTTCACGATTTAAGGGAAAACACGCCGACTTTTTGATAATTCAGGTGTTAATCTTGCCATTTCGAAAATAGGGGGGGAGCAACGTATATTTTCCATATCACAGGTGAGTTTGATGCATTTAACCCCTTAATGAAGTAGGTAAGCTTTCAAGTTTGTGGATAAACGAATAAAGACAACCAAATATGGAAAACTATTTAAAATCCACAAAAAGTCCATGAGATAGATTTACAATAAAATTTAATAAGACATAACCACTCTCCCCATAAATCAAGCATGTTTTCACAATCTCACATGCCGATTACGAATTGTCTTGTAAAATTATATCCTTAAAAAAGTTTCACAAAATCTTATTCTAATCTCAAATCATACTTTTATAGCTTAAGTTTTAATTGTATATTCATTTTTTAATAAGTAGCAAAAATGAGAGATGATGTGCAGCATATGGCAAAGCCAAACTAACAATAATTTGCATATTGCAGAAAATTAGGCATGTCTTTGAATTGTCGACAATTAAAAGGAACACATCGTACTATATAAAATGGTTACCAACCTACTGTACCACAATATATATAGTTGTGGACAATTTTACCACTTTAGATAAAAAAAATGACAAAAATACCACAATTTTTTACAGCTCTTGAGTTGATTTGATTGAAATACTATTTGGGTTAACTAACAATCAAATCTCATTAATGAAATAAGATTAAAAAAAATACTTGCATGAATTGAGATTGAAATGGCTAGTACTATTAAATGAAAATATGGTAAACAAAAGACATTATTAAATGAATTTGTTACATAAGAGACATTATATGCATTTAAACGAATTTGACTTATTAAACGATTTTTTTCAAAGAAGAGTCATTATATGCATTAAATGAATTTGAACTTGAGAGTGTTAAACGAAAATGTTTCAATTTGACTTATTAAACGGAATTTAGTTTTTCGTTTAATAGTGCACTTCCAATGTCGTTTAATAGCTGATTTTCGTTTAATAGTTCATGTACTTCCAATTTCGTTTAATAGTTCATTTAGTTTCCAACCAATTTCGTTTAATAGTTCATGCAACCAATGTCGTTTAATAGTTCATGTAGTTTCCAACCAATTATTTAATAGTTCATGCAACCAATTTCGTTTAATAATACAATATTCCAATTAAGTTAATTTCAAACGAAATAGTGTATGTTCCAAACAAAGTTAACGAGTTGAGTTTGATATTGCTGCCAATTTTGTTTGATAGTCCTTGGCTTAGAATCTTTCAAACCCTACAAGCCTTCTCCATTTTCGTTTAAGCACAAGCTACCATTTAGAATCTTTCAAAATCTTCTTCTTCTTTGTTGAACTGCAAGGTACGAACATAATTTGAGGGTGGGGGGTTTGAAATTCGTGGAAACAAGGAGGAAATTTTCGTGGATTTGCTAAGACGAAGAAATTTGGGAAATTTTCGTGGAATCGGATAGATTTTCGACGAAGAAGAAGAACAATCCATGGAGAACCAGGTTATTTTCCTAAATCCATGAATTTCGTTGAAGCATGTTTCATTTTGCCGAAATTTGGGGGTGTTTCGTTTAGCATGTTTCGTATATTGATAAATCTTCTTCTTCGTGTAATTGGATTTGATTTAAACGAAAATGTGTGTTTGTGGAATGTGACATTAATTCACCTCGATAAATTTATAATGATAAATTAGAATTCATATCCAAATATTTGTACTCGGAAAAATATTAAGAAGAAAAATTAAAACATAACTTTATCATATTAGATGTAATAAAATAAGGGAACTAAATGTAATAAATAAGATGTAATATGTTGATTAATTCTTTTGATCGATACCCTTGAATTATCCAATAAGATGTTGATTCGAATTATATAAGATGTAAGATGTAATATTTGATTCTTATTATTAAAACTAAAATAATAAAATCTTTTTTTAATTTAAAGAAATTAGACTATCACATGTTTTCGGTAAACTAAAATTATTTGTAAGAAAAGATTCTTGACCCGGTTAACAACGAAAATCAAGTGCTAAAAAGAATTCTGGACACTTTGATGTTATATCACATATACTTTTTGGTATATCAATAAAAGCGGACTTAGTTTTATCTATTACATTTCGTGTAAAATAAGGTTGTTGACTATTTGTAAACAAATATCCAAGTATTTAATTACATTTGTAAAAGATTTAAAACTAAATTATGTTTTCAAATATTAAAATCAAATTTATTGTTTTATATATTTTATTTAGGTATTGAATTATTGATGTCATTTAATCATTTAGTGATTTACAATTCTTGTACACATTTTAGTTGGATCGTGTATGGGTGCGAAGAGATCTTCAGGATCGGTCGTCTTATATTAACAGATATACCCGTCTTAGTATATTGGACGATATAAGAGTCGAGTTTAGCCATATTGGTATGGAATGCATGAGACAATTTAGACGAACTTGTTTGGAGCATATTTGAGTGGAGCATATTTGGTTGTATGAAAATTTCACAACATTTAACTTTAATTTTGATAGGTACGCCTCCGTCATCGAGTAGTCGAACATAGAAGGTGCACTTGATACCTTACGAAAAGCAGGTACAAGTAGGAGGTCCCGTGTAAAATGTCCCGTGCGACGATTCAATTTCATGACGTCCAATGCTGCTGAGACATGGAATGCTCGCCTTCTTTGGGCGAGAAAGCTACCAGTTTGTTCATTTCTAGAATGTTCTAGACGGATTATAGAAAAGTGGTTTTTCGAGAGGAGGATGGCTGCAATCGAAAGACAAAACATACTGACAAAGTCCGCCCATGAGATATTGTTAGAATACTCAAAGCTTGGACGACGTTTGCAAGTAGAACCACTCTCACAATTCACGTACAAAGTCATTGATGGTAGTAAGATCTTTCTCGTTGATCTCTCCCGATATGACTGCTCTTGCGGTATTTATCAGGCAGTGTTGATACCGTGTTCACATACATGTGCAGCAATAAGGTAATATATAAATGCAAGATCAACCATTAAAAGTTTCAGAATATGCAACTGTAATATGCTGAACTAACATTTTATTTCCATCTCCTACTGGGTGCAGTTTTACGAATGAAACAATCACTTCTTACGTCGCTGCCTATTACACAACAGAATGGTTGAGAGGGATGTGGGCTGCTGAGGTTAATCCCGTGCCTGACCCGCAAGAGTGGGATGTGGCGGACAATGTGACGAACACACGATGTATTCCTCCAGACAAAACAAAACAAGCAGGTCGTCCGAGATCGTCACGTATTCCCTCGACCGGTGAGCATGCCGGACCTACACGCAAACCCGCTGCATGTAGTCGTTGTGGGAAACCGGGTCATAATAAGTCGAGATGTACTGAACTCCTACCTTTGGAATATCAAGTACTCGATGATGAAAATGCTATCCAGCATGAGGGTCAAGCTAGACGAAGGAAGAAGAAACATTGCTCCATTTGTGGGTCGATAGAGCATACGAAACGAAAATGTCCAATTTATTTGGCATCTCATGTACGAAACATATAATTATCCTATTTGGCATCGAATGTCCAATTTATTTGCATGGTTATTTGAAACTTGGTAGATTTTTTAGCTGAAAACCACGAACACACAGAAATGTGCCAAAATAAGGTATTAGTTCGTTTAATAGTGTTATCCAAAAATAATCATGTCAGTGCTAGTTCTAATATTAAACTAAAACATGAAATACACTATTTGCAAGTGCAATCAAAGTTCGATTCGTTTAAATATGTAAGACACTGTTTTTGTTGGTATAGTAATAAAATCATTACAAATGGAGGTTTAATTTGTGTTTTTCGTGAAAAAAAATCGTCCAAAATAGGTATTACAAATTTGTAGTCCACATTAAGTTCAAGTTTAATAGATGGTGCTCGAAATTTTCGTTTAATAGATGGTGTTTAAATTTGAAATTTTCGTTTAATAGATGGTGCTCGAAATTTTCGTTTCATAGTTGAATTACACAATTTTCATTTAATGGTTGAAGTACACAATTTTCGTTTAATGGTTGAAGTACACAATTTTCGTTTAATAGGTGTCAAACCAATTTTTTGTTTAATAGGTATTCATTCCAAAATTCGTTTAATAGCCATCATTTCACAACAATTCGTTGGCATGCTTTCATACACAATTTTCGTTTAATAACTTTCATCACCGTTTTCATTTAATAGCTTTCCTCTACAATTTTTCGTGGAATAGCTTTCAATTCACAAATCGTATAACAAAAATGTAGATTAAGTCATTACTCCTTGGTCTGCCAATTTTGTCCTCATCTACTTGAATTCACTTCATGTGATCTTTGTCTTCTTTTTCCCTATCACCACTTTTGGAGAATTTTTTTAATAGTGGAATATGATTTCGTATAATTTTCACATTTTAACACTATTAAACGATAGTTTACAAAATTTGAACACTATTAAACGAATTCATGAGTAAAAATTGGGAAATTTTTGTTGAATAGTGGTTGTGAGAAATAAACGAATTCAAATTTGCACATTAAACGAATTAATGTTTGAAATTCCATAAATTTTCGTTGAATAATTACAAATTTTCGCAAATTATTAAACGAATTCATGTTTAAAAATTGGGAAATTTTCGTTTAATAGTGGTTGTGAGAAATAAACGAATTCAAATTTGCACATTAAACGAATTAATGCATATAATAATCTTATATAAAAGGTTAAACAAATTTTCGTTTAATGCATATAATTATATGCATTTTCGTTTAATGGTATGCTGCTTCACATGACATTTTCGTTTAATGGTACAATTGATCTCCAGGTGCTTATATTTTTATCTTATTTAATTCACATGATTTGATTGTTAGTTACACAAACATTATTTCAATCTCATCAACTCAAAAGTTGACCGTATTTTTGTAAGTTTTATCTTTGAGGTGGCATATTTGTTATTCAATATATTATTTTAGATACAGAGGCCTATTTCCCCCTGTATAAAATATCAGTATAATTAACCCTATGTGGTGGACAAACGTCTCTTAGAAATATACAATGCAAATATAAAATAATATCTTTTTTTAGAGTTTATAAATCAAAAGCCAAGTGTGTGAAATAGCGTCACCTCGAGGTCAATTGCTGTTATTAACATTTGCATATATAATTAAAAAATTAGTAAATGATAATTGAAGGCATCATAATTTGCTTGAACCAAATTGGAGATAAAGCTAGACTAATGATTATTAACATTAAACCTTTTAAAAGTAATTTAGTACTAATCAATTAATATGTAATGTTTAGGTGTTTTGGTAGAAATATATAGCGACTAGATTGAAGTGCAAGCAAAGAATTTGACAAGCCACTCCAAATGAACTTTTAGAGAAGTAATTTATTTCACAAGTTTATTTAAATTCATTTAACAAGCACATTATGTTGGATCAATATTCATTTGAAGTAAAATTAAGCTAGAAGATTGAAAATGATTTATACCACTAATATCACGTGAATTAAGTTTTCTTACATGACGTATGCATTCTTTTGAGGTTATTTTTTTAGGGAATGATTTGAAATTTATTCCAACAAAATTCATTTATAAGTTGAGATCGATGTATATTTGAAATCCATTATTTAAATAAACAAAGAATTTAAACTGCAACGGCTAATAATAAATAAAAGTCTTATTTACAGGATGTGCAACTCAAATTATCTCAACTCCAGAGCCGTACCTAATGTTAGGCGAATGAGTTGATTGACCCAGGCCCAGAAAAAATACGAATTTTTGGAGGCCTAAAAATATTTATATATATATATATATATATACACATGTGATCTATGTATGTTTTTATTTTTAAAAATAATTTATGTTTTGTTATTTTAAGTTTTGATTTTAATTTATATTTCTAAATTAAGTTGGATTCAAATAATTATTTTAAACTTGGTTTTTTTTTTTTTTTGGGATAATATAACTATTTTAAATATTATAAGTGCTTCAAATAATTTTCTTTTTTACATTGAGTTTATGTGTTTTTTTTAAGGATAATATACATATTTTAAATGCTTCAATTTTTTATACTTTACATTCAATTTGTACAATACATATTAGGAGCTTATTTTGAAAATTCAACTCAAACCAAAATATTAATAGGTCCGACCCTACTTAACTCTCAATGCAAACAAAAAAATTTGAGAAGTATCTATTTACGTGCTTAAATTTTACCCTCGAACCACGAGTTTGACATCTCATTGTGATTGCTGAATATGAAATAAGGATCTCAAATTTTTAACCCTTTAAGAAAGTTCAAAATATCGAAATTGGATTGAAATCATCATATCTTCTTATTAGTATTTTTACATAAATTTCAACTCTCAAATTGGATCAAAGTCAACCACCCATCATTAATCATGATTATAGTTTGAAAGATAGAAGTTCTAATCTTAAATTCAATAAAATATTATTATTATTATTTAAAAAAAAATTAACAATTTATAAAACTTTCAAAAAATCTCATTTTCCACATGGACACTAATAGAAATTGAGTAGCAATTCTGTGCACCTGATGCACACATGCACTCGGGTCGGATTCGAATACGGGTTGACTCGGATTCGTTCACTTTTTTTTTGTCCTGACCTCTATGTTATGTAGTCATATATTTTGTATTATATTAATCATACAATTATGTTATATTAATCAAACTTTTATGTCCATATATCATACTTTTATTTAATACTTTTAACTCTAAAAAACTCTAATTTCGCCCCAATTTGTACATGTTTACCTTTATGTGATATTACTTATACTTTTATATCAACATGGTCATACATTTATATAATATATAAAGGTACAACCAACATAACTAAAAGGTATATCTAATATAATTAAAATATATGACTGTTATAACTAAAAAGAATGAAATGTTAATATGTCTGTTTAAAAAAAATGTTAAGATAGAGTTAGTCTTACAAAATGTATGACTAACACTACTAAAAAATATAATTAACATAATATAAAGGTCTGACACTTAAAAATATGTTTGGACGAATTTTATCTGCAACTTGATGGTGCGTGCGAACGCGTGACATATTGGATCTACACAAGTGTACCCACAAAAGTTGTTGTCATAAGAATTTTGTAAAAAAGTTTGACCAAACGCCTTTTTAATACTTCGTGTCATTGTGTTCATTGGATAACGGTTAATTGGGTTTAAATTATAAACTGGGCCTGGGCTCGTATATTAATTGGGTTCATAAATGGCCCAATCATGGCCCATAGGAAAACCTTAAAAAATGAAGAATTGGGCAATAACTTTAGCAGACGCCGATCGCCATTATCTGGAGTGTGAAAGAATTCAGAAGCCGGGAAAATAGCAGAAATATGATACTCTTTGATGACTGTAAGTTGTTCAATCTTCGACATAGTTTTGAAAAGATTTGTGCATTTAGTGATTAGTCTCTAGTTCAGTTCTATTTTGCAAGCGAAGATGGAAGTGGACAAGGTAACAACACATTTCATGCCTTTCTTCAATTTAGAGAAAAGGATTGAAGTATTTTGGAGGAGAATTTCAACTATGTAGTTGTATTGTAGAAATTTACTGATGGAAGCAGATATCGTGAGCTGGCTATGTCATCGTCTTTCTGTCGCAGGATATACTCGGAGGTAATTGTTCTTCAAATTAGGGCTTTCTCGACGGATATTTAGTCATAAAATGTCTGAATCTATTTGCTCTTTATTCATGTTGAAGTTAATCGGATAAAACCGTGTATGTTTACAGGTAGAAGAGGTTGGATGGGAGAACCTGGTGAAATTGGGGGAAGATCTAACGTTTCTTAGCTTTCGTATCATGTAAGTTTATTTGCGTTTAGAATCTTTATAGCATACATGTTTTCATTGTCAAAGTGTGGTGAAAATCATTATTTGGAGATAAAATGTGCAATTAGAATATTTACGAGTGCTCTGTTTAGATGCATTCTTTACATTTCTGGGTATATCCAAAACTTGTTGTAACAATATGTACAAGGTTAACATGATTTGGTAACATATTGTTTTGGCTTAATGTTTGTAGTTGTTTATGGTAGCTAGGGATAGAAATGGAAGAACGCATGTTCTGGAGCTAACAGTGGATAAGACCTATCCTAGATGTCCACCTTCAGTATCGGCGGTTTGGTCTTATCCACAACCACTTATTTCTTATTTGATTTTTCTCAGGGAAAAAACTGATCTCTCTATATCTTACCACCAGGATGTTCCTTATAATTCAAATCTGGAATGGTCGTCAAACTCAAGATTAAGAGATGTTGTCCAGCAGTTTCAGAGGGTATTCTTGCAGATTTCTGAATTTAGTTCAATCTGTTCTTACTTAACACAATTTCATTTTCCTTCACACTGTCTTGATGCATTATTTCTCTTGGTCATTGCTTTGTGTAGCATGTGGATAAGCTCCATGATTTTTGGTCCACTTTGGATGACATTGATCAATCTCTTTGCGTTACTGATCCAAAACATTCACATCATGCAATGTCATATCGCCAAATCAAAATTGGTTAGATTTTCTTCAGAACTTGTTGTAATCTCAATTACACACACATCATGCAAAGTCATATCGCCAAATCGAAATAATGTAGTATTTAATAAACACATTTTGATAAATTATTTGTCTTTTGCTTCCATCGTTTGTTGCTCCTGTCATTAATAATCGTTTTTTTTTTGTTAATTTCAAGGAAATGATTGCAGTATCATACTGTCTATAAATGTCAATGATCCGCAATCCCTGCCCGAGTAGGATTCTATGAAAAGCAGCGTATTGTTTTCTCTTCAGTTCAATTGTTAGTTTCTTATATTAATTGAACTTTTAATTTGGTAGGTGTCGCTTCCTGGGTTCAGATAGCAAAGTCAATGCTCTAAGAGATATTTGGAAGCGAAATCGTATAAAATGGTATTTCTGAAAACCTCTTTGCTATATCTTAAATATCATTATGAGTACTAAATCTCGAAGGTAAATGAGTTGTCTGGCATAAGGTCTATGTTTATGGTTCTGATCTTGATATCATGGATAATCTCGTTATTTTCTTAGTTATGCTTACATCTAATAGAGTGTGTCCAACAGTGTGTAAGTTGTAAATGATCTAATAGTTACTCTCTATTCTGGAAATAGGACAAAGGACCAATCATTTCCCAAAAATCTTGTCAATATTTTTGGCACTCAATTGTCCCAACCTTCGCATGTCCAAAAGAATGAGGAGCAGGTTGAATGTGGCATTTGTTATGCCCAATATCTTCCGTCTGGTAATTCTTTTAACATGGTCCGTTCTTACTATTTGCTAGCAGCAGCACCTGCCTTAGACCACCTGAAAATTTTTTAGATCAGAATTCTTAAAAGTCATGCATATTCATTAGCTTTGTGCTTTCATTCTAGATGATGAACTTGGAGCTAGCAGTGGAACTGCAACTGATTATACATGCGAGAATCGAAACTGCAATCAGGAGTTCCACAGTGTTTGTCTTAGTGATTGGCTCCGCTCAATTACAACAACAAGACAGTATGTCTTGCTCTTTTGATCTCACACAATGTTTAGCTTGTTCATGATTATTAACCATTACAACCACTTTCAAAACCAATGGCCCCATCCTGTTTAACCAAAATTAAATAAAGAAGTGTAAGAGACGAGAAATGATAGTGCTTCCTCCTGTTCTATTATCAGGGACTCTTTTATGAGAACAGTTCCAAGCATAACAAATAGTCTCTTGTTGCTAATTGAAGAATGTTTTGGAATCTTTAACAAATTTCTTAGCTTGAAATCATCATTTTACAGTTAAATAAGATGCTCTTGCCTTGATCCAATGTATTCACTTATCTGGTGAAGAATCCTAACAGTGTGGTTTGTGCTGATTTAAACTAATTTATATGAGATTGTTGGCACAACATTTTATTAATCATATCTTGTTAAGTTTGCTTTGGAATTAATATCCATGTCAATTTGCATTTGAATTGTAGGTCATTTGATGTTCTGTTTGGAAGCTGCCCTTACTGTTCAGATCCCATTGCAGTCAAAATCAGCACCAACAAGTAATAATTTTCTGCATTACACCACAAATAAAAGTTCTTCCTATATATAGGGGTGAATTTTAGAGTGGTCTCTCATGCTGATCGAGGAATGACTGAAGTTTTCTTATTTCTTTCCGTTATATGTAAAGATTTTCCCAAGACATTTGAATGATATCTATGTAGGGCAACACTGCAACTGTTATAAGATTTATAAGGTGAGGAGAGAAAAATGAACCATCTCCATAGCAGATTTGCTAGTCCGAGTAGATGCTGTCTTCTGCTCCCCATTCTAAACAAAATGTCCATGAGAATCGAACTTCAAACATCAGGTGCACTTCCCTATTAAATCCAAGCAAAATTATTACATGATGTGGTTGTTATGTGAGGTATCAGTGCCACTACCTGTAAAATTTGTTACATTTTTTATTGGCTTAATAAAAAACTGCTAAATAAAACACAGTTTCAAGAAATTGCCTCTCAACATGAACTTTCAGAATTAGCAAAGTAAATTACAAAGCTAACTTTATTTAACAATTCAAATCACCATTAATGTTTCAACTAAAATTTATGGACTTGTCCAACCAGTTTGTTGCTGTTGGCTACCATGTTGCTGGTTAAACTAAAAAAAACCAATTGTTCTGTTTTTTCACTTCAATCTTATTTAGGGTTTGCACAAATGATAGTATAGAACGACATCTTTTGTTCTCCTTGCATTTAGTGCTCCCATTCCCATCCCATCACCCCGTTAGGGAAGCAAGCACAACCCGTCTCTAGTCGAGGCAGCTTGTCCCGTTGGAAGTGCAAGTGGTAGCCCAATCTTCCATCGGGGCAGCTTGTCTCACGGGAAAATCACTAGGTCCAGACATAATAAAGATTGATAGATTGAGAGCTCTTTCTTGATTCTATGAGTGTTAGTGCATAGTTGTTCTTAATTGGTGGAGAGACTTGTTTGGTTAAATCTGTTAACAAATGAGATCTCACCAACTAAGAACGATCATGCATGACCACCCATAGAATGAAGAAAGAACTTTCAGTCTGTCAATGTTTACTATGTCTGGACATTTTCTATAAATCAGTTTCGCATCATATATTCTTCCACACTCTTTCTTATACGTATTCTCCCCTCTTAAACACACCATTCTTGTGGATGCTCTTAGAATGTCTTCATTTTATAGAGAAGAGAATATGGTATAATAAAATGAATTAGAAAAGTATGGAAAGATATACATGATTTGACACCTAAAACATGATAAGAATCCAACGGTTATTATTAAAAGCACACAGATTCGGCTTTTTGTAACTATCATTGTACTATACTGATTAAATTGTAGTGCTGGGATCTAAAAATGTCATGGCTATTGTAGAAAACAAATAGATTATGCTTTCTACGACTCAGTACTATTCAGATTAGAATCCATGGCTAAGATTTAAAGATCTAATGTCGTAGAAAAAAGTAGAAGGATTGTGCTTTCTTTAACAATGTATTGTAGGAAAATTATATAATGCACATATACTCAGCAACTTGCAAAATTCTGGTAAGTTCGACCTGACCCAGGTCCTTTGCTATTGAGCTATCTTGCAAGTGCATCCCCCCCCCCCCCTTTTTTCGTGCACGTTTGATGATATTCACCTTCTTATTTTTCGCTAAACCGTTCTCCAATTCAGTTGGGTTTTCCACTGGTTATAGCATAATAAAATTGTGCAAAATCTCACACAAATGCAGTCTTCATTGCAGAAAATGGTATGAAAACGAGCTCCAAAATGCTTGTAATAATGCAAGTTATCAATCCCACACTTGAAACTGATGTTTGGAAATTGTTCGACCGAATTGGGTGGGGCATAATGGTCGGAGGTGGGTGGCCTACTTGTAAAAAGGATCTCGTTGGAGATCCTCTTGCATTCTTGAAGTTGAGAAGAGCTCCCGTCCCTGTGAACCTTACCAAGTTCGGTTCAACTGGATAATGAGGTCTGTAGTTCCCCCAACTCGAGGAAACGTAAAAGCTCCTGGGGATGACTCTTGTAGTGAAACGCGCTGTGTAATATTCAACTGATTTGTCTGGTATAACACTACTATTTACGAAATATATACTATCTGAAACCATAAAAAGGTATGTAAAATCTTATACTGTTCGTTGCAAATATAACTTCTTGCTCCATTGTGGTAGGTTTTTTTAGATTATGGTCATTTCAATTATATTTACTTCTAGATTTTAATCTTGTTGTGTGTTTAGAAAAGGTTGGAATGTAGGGGGTGTTTGGTTTGGGAGTTTGTTTATAGATGGTTCCAGATCGAACCTTCTAAGCAAGGTAACTAAAGGTAAATATGGTAATACATATAACTTAAGTCCATGAAATTAAAAAAGAAAAAAAAAATTCACAGCTGGAAAATAATTCATCTGTAACAAAAGTACCGTTCATATAAATTCATCAACCGATAATAAATAAACATACTAGCTGGCAGAATTCGGTTTCAAATCTTATGTAGCACCACCTTATATCAATTCAATTAGGATAAGATTCATGTAATAATATTCATGCATGGTTCAAAATATTTATAAATGAACTTCATTATTTATACTGAAAAAATGTATCTGTAGTCCAATTTGTTCTGTGCTATTATCTATTTTAGCACTTAAATATAATATAGTTAATTAATTTATTATTTAGTTCTTGACACGTATCGTGTGTATGTCAGATATTTGCCAAATATTTTTCTGGATCTATTTACCCTATTAATATATAGTTATTTAAAAATCCCTCTTTAAAAATTACTAGTAGTTCACCTGTTTATCATTTATTGTGGTAATATATACAATTTGTAATAGTATAATAAAATTGCATGAATGAAAAAAAAATATTCATATCATCTTTCATTATTCAAAACATTTACAATATACAATTGCATTTTTTATATTTCTATTGCTTTTTAAAGGTATATTTTATAATTTTAGAAAATCGTTGTATAAAATAGACTTTTGACTGAAAAAAGTAGAGTTTTGATTTAATTAAGCTTTACGGTATGTGTAAGAGTTGGATATGTATTATCTTATACTCTTGTATTTTATAACATTAAAAATTTGAATTCTTGTAATTATTTACTTTTGTAAAGAAATACTTATTGCATTACAGATTACAAATACATATATTTAATGTAAACTATTTATGTATAAACTTCTAAATTTATAAAAATTTCAACATTTATTTTATTATAAGAATTCATGTTACAAGTATATAAATTTCAGGAAGTAGTAATTTTTTTCTATTAAAATATTTTATCACAAAATTTATATTAAAATAAAAAAAGATGATTTAAAAAAGAAAAAGGACCCATAAGTGGGTCAATATCAAAAAGTAATTTTTCTGTAAAAAATAAATAAATTATATAGATGCATTTGATTAATAAACTTTTAGCTTCAATTTTTTTACAACTGATAGCTATTTAAATAAAATTTAATAGTATAATCTATACATATATAAATACATGTTTTTTCTTTCTTTTATAATAATGAAGATATATATTTTTTCTTTTATTTTTATATTTTTAGTATAATCATTGATAGCTTATCAAGAAAATCATATATTTTTCATTTTTTATATATTTTATGTGACAAGACATTTTTAGGAGGGAAAGTGGCATTCTTGTAATTTTGACCATTTTTTTTTGCTTTAATATATAGTATAGATATATTAATTAAATATAAATTAATATATATTGTATTAATTTTATACATATATGTAAAAATATTTGGTATTTATGATCAATCATATCTACAACTAGGGGTGGGAATAGATCAAACTACTCGACAGGGATCTACGGCTCGGCCTAGTATTGGCCAAGCTCGACTCGACCTATTTAATGAATGAGCCAAATCAATGTCTTTTATTAGATTTTTTTATGAGAATAAGACAGGACCAAACTTAAAAAAAAAAAAAACTAAAAGGCCTAACAGATGGCCTCTTTACTGTGTATTATAAAAATATATAATACATATTTATACAACATACATAATTTTTAGTTGTGTCATAATAGCCCATGATTCATATTCAAAACTAAAAAAATAATACAACTATGGTTTGACAACTATTCTTTGTGTTCTGCAGATCTATAGCTCACTTGCTCTAGTTAGTAGGAAATTAATGTTTCACTAGAGCTACTATAGGAAGAACTGAGTAAATGCTACAATGCATTAGAAAATTGTTCATTTCATGTTTTTTAATGTAATTTTCTAAATTTATTTTAGGCTCTTTATAGGTTTTATATAGGCTTTAGGTCATACTTATCTACAAAATAGGTCGGGCTCAGGTAAAAAAAAAAAAACCTATTACATATAATAGGCTAGATTTAGGCCTAATATTTAAAATTTAGGCCTAAAACGATCACAAGAAAACTCAGCTTAGTGTAGCCTATTTCCACCCCTATCTGCAACTATTTAAACTCACAAGTCACAAGAGCAAAACACTGCCAATTTTTTTGTTCTTTAATCCATATCAATGCCATTGTAATTTTACCATTCTTAAAAATTAACTATTAATTTTACATCATCACTGAAAATTATTTCATGAAATTCTTTCTTCCAGTGTAAATTCATTAGTTCTTTTTTTTTTTTTTTTATTAAATTTGTTCTTTATTTCCTATGTTTTATATGATTTCCTCTTTTCTTCTTGCGTGGATTTTGAAAAATTTTATACAACTTTAAATTTTTGACAAATAGACATAATTTTTTTAAATGTTTTGTAATTCAAATCTTTCAGATTTACTAAAAGAATAACCATCAAGGGACACAGGTCACATTGAGATGAATCCATTTTCTTGCTCAAATTTATTATTTTATTTTTAAATTTCAATTAATTCACTTAATAAATCACAAAAAAAAAAAAAAAAAATCCTTTCAATGTTCTCAATTGCTCACTTTTAATGATACTTTATTTTAGCAACATAAATGCATCACAATCATACTAAAAGTAAAATATTTCTCAAACTAATCATGTACTATCTATCATATTAATTGATATAAATATTTATTAAAATTGAAAATCCATTAAGTTTATTTATGAATATTAATTTTAATTTTGTTTTTTAATTAAGATTAAATATTTTTATGATATACGAGTTTTACACTATCTGTACATATTTTGGTACACCATCTTTTAATAAATGGATAAAAGTATTGAACAAAAAATAAAAATGAAAAGAAACTCGTACGGTACAAGTTACACCTAGTTACACTTAAAATAAAAGAAGAAAAATCATGTCTTGTTATCTTGGGCCTCTAATAAATTTCACTATTCCATTCTCTTCCCACCTGATCTCTAGCTTGCATTCTCTCATTTCACATAACTTCAAAATATTGCATTACACAGTTTTATTTTCCACACATTGACATCTCAATCACCACACAATTTTCAAAGTAGACATTTCTAAATTCCCCTAAAAAGGTGTAGTTGTATGTTCTCTTCCACTCAACTCCATTTCCCCCCTCCACTTTTCAAATCTTCATCCGAATTTCTCAGCAATGGTGTGCTCTCACAATTTCACAAGACTTCACCATTTTGCCATCTCCTTTCTCTTCATTGTCATTTCCACCACTTCCCATGTCAAATTATTCAATGCTGAAGGTATATATTCTTGAAAATTACCTGTTTATATATGTTTTTACATAATAAAGTTTCAATCTTTTGCATGTTTCAGGTAGAAAACTAGAGCAAACGCCCAAGAATTCCGAGGTAAATTTATAGTGTGTGTGTGTGTGTTCATCATTTTATTGAATTAAAAGTGTTTAATTTCATGTAAATTTGCAGGTATTAATGAAGGAAGAAAAGATAATGTGGAGAGTCCAAATCGGCTCAAAGCCGCCGCGGTGCGAGCGGCGGCGCTGCGGTGGCTGCGGCCACTGTGAAGCCATTCAGGTGCCCACAAACCCTCAAACAAGAAACTCAAATGCATCATTTTCCGCCATTGTTGAAGGTCGAGAAGACGATGAGAACTCAAACTACAAGCCCATGAGCTGGAAATGCAAATGTGGAAACCTCGTCTTCAACCCTTGATTAATTAATTTTTGTTTGTTTAATCATGTTAGAAATCCTGTACATGATTCAGGTTTTGATCTGCAATTCCTCTCTGGGAAAACAATTACTGTCTCTTTTTAGTGGGCATCTTCAAGATTTCCTTATTTGTCAAATACAACTTTATTTCTGGTACAACTGTTATGATAAATATTTATAGTGATATATTAATGCAATCTTACCCACCCAACTCCAATCATATACACCTCTGATTTCTGCCTTGTTGAGATATTGCAGCAGAGAGAGATCTTGATTTGTACACCACTCTCTCTTGGAATCACACCCATCCATCTTCATCCAACATCTCTCTACTCTACTATTTCAAGATAAGCTTTTCAATATGCATTCAATCAACACTAAAGACTATTCTTAAAATGCTCAAATGATGTAATGAACTAAACCATTCATGCACTATTTCAAAGCTCGATCTTGATTGTTTAACGGGTTTGCTTGAACTCGTGACATTTAATTTATAGTATTTATAGTTATATGTCTGATAAATATATAATTAATTTATTTATATGTAAAAAGTTATAGAGTTTTAGACTTTTAGTGAATATATTATACTCATTTCGTAATTAACCAAAAGAAAAAAAGAAAGGGGGTTGTTTTAGAAAAATATTTCAAAAGGAGTTATGTTTCAAAAGTCAAACTAACTTGTGATTAATAATAACAAATTTTGAATTATGGACGTCATGAATAAATGAAGATGTGTAAGTGAGACTTCATATATCTTACAAAATATTGTACATTTTTTAAAATAAAAAATTGTACATTTTATGAAACATGTCTCTTTTTACTCAAAATTTAAGAATATATAACATATTTTTAATGAAATAATAATAAATAATTTAATTTATAGTTTACATAAAAGGGTCAACCTCAAACAAACAACAATTCGATTGGGCTTGATTTAGTTGATCTCATTTTCAAACCTAGCCAATAGTAAATTTAATTAAGGGTCTTGCAAACGTTACACACTATCAAATTCAGAATCACACACACATATATACAACATACATACACATACATGGGGTGTAGAATGAAATGAAGAGAGAGAGAGAGAGAGAGAGTATGTGCATGTGTGTGTGTGGGAGAGGGGTACCGTTATGAAATGTCTTTCTTTGGCAGAGAGGTGTCCTTTCTGAGCAAATAATGTGGAACACGCAAAGATCAATTATCCTTTTTGGTCATTTTGTTTTGTTTTGTGTGGGGATTTATGTCATCTAATGTAGTATAGCTCACCATAGATAGCCCCACCTTTTCTTCCTTTATTTTTCCAACATTTTTGGACTCCTCTTTTTAACTTAATTAGCTAGGTATTAATTACCTTGATTTGCTTACTAAAGCAATTTGTCATCATCTCATCATCCTCATGCCTACTTTATGTGAAGTAACATGTTTTTTAATGGATATTTGATTTACAGATTAAGTTAATAAATATTCTCTGACTTTTCTATATTTTATGTTTCATATCGTACATATTTTGTATAATAATATATTAATACATATCCATATGGCTTAATTATATAAAAGACAAAATACACAAGTTTTACCACTTTTTTTGAATCAACATATACAATATCTCTAACAATTGTGAAAATCTGCAGCAGTGTTCTTCTACATGGAAACAAGTTTTATGAAGTAAGGGGACAACTTGTATAAGGTAAGGAATGTATTATTACCAGTTAAAGATCAATAAAAGGAAAAAAAAAACACTGCATTTCAAAGTTACATATATAGATAGAACAATTCTACTAGGGGCGATTGACAATCACACATAAAAAAATCCATTCTTGAATACAAATATATCCTATTGATTTAATTTGATCAAAGTCATTATATAGATTAGTTGTGTAATCAAATGGAGTGGAGTCGATCTACTTTCAATCTCTAACTTGACCGAAAAAATTGGAGCTTGAGCTCAAATTCGATTCAATAAAAACTCTATTAAATCAAAATTCAATCCCCTTTTTAACAACATGAGATATGTAGTAATTAAATTGAAAAAAAAAAAAAAAAGTCTGACCAAATTAAACTCAATAAATGAATAGACTTAAAATAAAATAGAAGAATCTGATATGCGTGAGTCGGGAATCACTTGATTACACCCCTCCTAGAGAAGTGGGAGAAAATGAAAATGAAAGGGTGAAAAACAAGAGAGTTGTATCCCTCTGTAAAAATTGGTATAGCAGATTGATCACCAAAAGAACTATTCATACTATCTTGATTCATTGTCAGAGAATAAGACATTTCCCTCTAAAAGGATATTTTTTGCATATATCATATATATGATTTCCCAAGATTTGACAATTTGTTTCTTTGGCCCTTTTAACCTCTTCTCAAATATAAGTTTTCAAATCTTGAAGCTTTAAAATTAAAAAAATAAATCCCAAGGTTTAATTGTCCTGAAATTCAAAGTGAAGAGAATGTTTTAAAGCAATGATGAAGACAAAAGCCTGAAATAATTCCAGGATAAGGGATTCTGATTCCCAAAAATATTATAGGGATGTGAAGAGGTTTTGAAGTTGAAAGTTGAGCATCCTTTTAAACAAAGGACAAAAGTGTACCCAAGTGCTGTTACACATCAAGAATCAGATAAAGTCAATAAGCTAATTGCTGTGCTCAGAATCAAATACATGCATGCATAGGAGAAGGACCATCATCTCATCATAGCATAATAACTCCTTCCACTTGGGACCATTCTAAAACCATAATATAACTAATTCACACTCTTTTTCATAGCCCATTATCAATCTTTATTAGTGCAAAACATCAACATCTCAAGCAATTCGACTAAAATGGATCGTGGAATGGAGTTTTGGATGCAAAAATGTGACAAGTTATTACTTGTGAAGAGACCCATAACACCAACACTATATTTAAATGATTAATTTAAAGATAACACCAGCAATAGATTCCAATGCTTCATTTTAGATTTTAGTGTGTTGCAAGATTTATTGTCATGAATTTGGGCCTGCTTGCACCAAAACTTAATTGGACTAGAAAAGCAGACATCCTTAGCCCAGTTACTTGGCCAAACCTATGTTTGTTGAAAGAATGTGTGATATTAAAGAATGTATTTAGAAATATTTAAAAGCGCATCTACGATTCTTATTTTCCAACATTCATTTCTCAAAATTCCACCGACCATTCGACTAATGTGTGGATTGCTCAATAGTAAATCAATCTACTGGACAATTAAAAAAAATTAATATATTTTTCCATCGAGTTGAAATAAACAGATAAGAAGATAAGGAAAGAAACACAGATAAAAAGATAAATTTGAAACAATCTACTGGAGAATTTAAAAAAAAATTAATATAGTATTCCATCGAGTCAGAAAAGAAGAATAAACTTAAAAGAATTTTCCATCGAGTAAGATAAGAAAAATAAACTTAAAGAAATATAAAAAATAAGAAGAATAAACTTAAAAGAATTTTCCATCGAGTCAGATAAGAAGAATAAACTTAAAAGAAATATAAAAACTCAAAAGGAATGAGAAGAAATCAACAGATAAGAAGAATAAATTCAAAAAGTAGAAGGATAACAAAGAATAATATCTCTTTAACATTTTCACATTTACTTTAAAACAATTGAAAGCCTATCACATTTACAACATTTGCTTGCAACTCAAATTAAAACAATTGAAAGCGCACAGTGAACAGATCACATTTACAACATGCACACTTAATCTTTTTCATCACATTTACAAAATTTACTCAGTGCACACTTAATCATTTTTGATAATCTACCTTAATACACAATTTTTGATAATCTACTCACTAATTTTTGATAATCTATATACACGATAAATCTTTATTCTAATTTGTTAATATTCAGTTCAATATGTACCTCTGAAGATAAATATGAATATCATACCAACACTCAAATTTATGTTATATTAAATGAAATGATGTCAAATTAGATATATTTTTAATTTGTTACGTATATATGTATATATATGATAAGTATTTATCGTAATTTGTCAATATACATCTTTATCTTCAATATGTATGAAACATGATGTCAAATAGCTACTCTTTCTCCGTAAGACGATATTGTCAAGTCGAGGCAAAAACTAGGTTCTTTCTCCGTAAGACGATATTATCTCGTATCCAAATGTTCATAAGACGATATTGTCAAGTAGAGGCAAAAGCTAGGTTCTTTCTCCGTAAGACGATAGATTATCAGAGATTATGCATAGATTATCAGAGATTTGAGTAGATTATGCATCCACGGTGAGTAGATTATCAGAGATTTGAGTAGATTATGCATATCAGAGATTATGCACATTATGCACGGTGAGTAGATTATCAGAGATATCAGAGATTTGAGTAGATTATCAATGATATCGGTGAGTAGATTATCAGAGATTATGCATATTATGCACATTAATGAGATGGGATGAGTAGATTATCAGAGATTATGCACTATGTGCAATGGTAGGGAGATTATGCACAATGTATAGACTACCTTGTGATCTATGCACAGAAATGTTATGCACATTAATCTGATCTAAGTGCAGAGAATCTGATTATGCACAATTTACAGACTACCTTGTGATCTATGCACAGAGTAATCAGTATAAAACATCATGTCAAATTATCGAAAATATCAAAAATCCCATGATGTCAAATTATCGAAAATCCCAGTCAAAAATTATGTAAGAGTAATCAAAATAAAACATCATCATTGTCAAATTATCAGGAATTACATTATAAAAATCTAACCATCTGAATATTATTATCAGGATTACATCGAAATTATAAAAAATTCCATTATAACAATGATCATTAATCAATACAAACATAATATCTCACTATCTATATCTATTATCTATTTAAAGTTAAAAACTACAATCTCAATATTGAAATTACATGTAGCAAAGACATAACAACCAAAGTGCAACCATATCACCTCAAACATTAGCAACATCTCTATTTGGAATATTGTAGTCATGTATACAGCTAACATTCATCACTCAAGAAAAGAACCACAATTATTCATCACCATATCAAATTCTCACAAATAACACAAATAAGAACAAGTAACAAGAACTAGAAGCTAACTACTCCAAAATTTAAGAAAAGTTTATTTGTTCTCATCATCATCATCATCATCTTGTCGACTCAAGAGTCAAAATTTAACAGTAAACACCCACATATCATGTAAACATCAATGTTGAAGATTATGTACAGAGCAATAAAACCTGTCTAAACCTCAGCAGCAGCCAGAAGAAATAAGCACTCTGTATCTGTCTGCCTAACCCTCAGCAGTTCATTATCATCTAATTCACTCAGTGCTGTGACCATTCTATACTCTTAATGTCAATACCCTCCTTATACATCTCATATAGTGGACTCAATTCCCTCAACTTGTCCACCTGTTTTACAGTGAGCTCCACCGCCTTATCGATCTCCTCTTCAGTAGTGAACCTCCCTATCCCATACCTAATCGACGTGTGGGCCATGTCCTCCTCCACTCCCAACGCCCTCAAAACGTACGAGGGCTCCAAACTGGCACTAGTGCAGGCACTCCCACTCGATACAGCTACCTCCTTCAACCCCATCAACAAGCTCTCCCCCTCGACAAATGCAAACGACAAGTTCAAATTCCCGGCATAACGGCTCTCCTCACTCCCATTCACCACCACCCCTTCTAGTTTTGATCTAATCCCATTCAACATCCTCTCCTGCAATGCCTTTATCCTCTTATCATCGTACTCCATCTCCTTCATTGCTAGCTCACACGCAGCCCCAAACCCTACCACCAATGGCGTTGGAACAGTCCCACTCCTAATTCCCCTCTCTTGCCCACCCCCATTCATTTGGGGCTCAACCCTAATCCTAGGGCGCCTCCTCATATACAAACCCCCAATCCCCTTCGGGCCGTAAATCTTATGCCCACTCAACGACATCAAACTTATATTCATTTTATTGACATCAATTGGAATCTTACCTAATGCCTGAGCTGCGTCAGTATGGAGAGGAACGTTGAATTCCTTGCAGATTTTCCCGATTTCCACCATGGGCTGTATCACGCCAATCTCATTATTCACCATCATCACAGAAACCAAGCCCGTGTCGGGCCGGATTGAATCCCGGAGCTTTTCCAAGTCCACAAGCCCGTCGGGCTTCACCGGGAGGTACGTAATGTCGAAACCCTCCTGCTGCAAGTGGCGGCACGAATCCAACACACACTTGTGCTCCGTCTGGGTAGTGATGACGTGGCGCTTCTTCTCCTTGTAGAAATGCATAACGCCCTTAATCGAGATGTTGTTCGACTCCGTGGCGCCAGATGTGAAGATAATCTCCTTCGGAGAGGCGTTAATCAGCGCCGCGACTTGGGCGCGTGCAGATTCGACGGCTTGTTCTGATTCCCAGCCGTAGAGATGGGTCCGCGAGTGAGGGTTTCCATAGCGAGAGACGTAATAGGGAAGCATAACATCGAGAACTCTGGGATCCACCGGAGAAGTTGCCTGCACGTCAAGATAGAGAGGTCTGCCGGATATTTTGACTCCTTTCATTGATATTCCACTCGACTCCTCTTCCAGAGGCTCGACGGCGGCGGCGACGGAGAAGTGCCGCGGAAGGCAGGCGGCGACAGTAGGCCTGCAGAGATTACGGCGGATGGCGTTCGCCAGAAGCTTCGACGACATTTTCGGAGCTTTCTGGATATGGTGTGGTGATTTTGATGAGAGCTGCTGGCGTTACTGCGAGGGTAAAGAGGTAGAAGAATATAAATGCAGTGACCGACCCAAGTAACCGTCACCGAGCCGTGAGAATATCATCTGCGCTCCACAAAAGGACACGTCACTGATTTTGACTTTTGATTCTTTCAAAAGCCCAACTCTAAGCCCAATACCTTTTGAGGTAGTAACGGCCCAGATCCATCTAGCTTGAGTCTGGTTTCGTCATTTTTGAACAAATTGGGCATTTCCAAAAATTGAGGTATATTTGGTTTTATCTCTTTGATAGGATTTCTTACATTTGGCAGCCTCATTCATACCACAAGTTTTGCAGGATTTTATTTGGTTATTAATTATTAATGTTGCAATGTTATTTTTATTATTTTTCAATTACATATAATGAATAAATGATGTACATATATGGGCTCGTAGTGATGTATATGATTTGAATCTGTTAAAAAGTATTTGTGTTTTCTTCAATTTTATGTTTGAAATTTAAACGGTTTGGTTTTACTATTTTGTAAGAATATAATAATTATTAAATTGAATTTGTTAAGAAAATTATATAAATTTTGATAATGAAAATTATTGTTTTAGAATAGAATCAGCAAATCATTAAAATTGAACACTTGAGAAATTATAGTCATCAAAAGTTGTATAGCTAGTCCTTTCATATATAGCAGATTGTAAGAGAATCAACCAAATTACATTGAATGCATATTTGCAAGAATTTGTAGAATGAAAGGACAATAGTTCAAAAAGAGTTGATGGTTGTTAATGAGAGGAGACGTGCAAGTAAAAGAGATGTTAGCGACCAGAATTCTTATAGCTCATGTGTAACCTTTATAAACATTCTGAACCAACCCTTCTACTCCCTCTAACTCTTTAATAAAATGTTAGCAATCACCGATTTTCACGTGCCTTTCTCTAATAATTCAATAAGAATATTTCCATCTTTTGTAATAACAAATCTGGGTTTCCTTACATTTAAATTATGCTATTTTTATGTTTGTTTATACTAAATAAAATCAAATCACTGTTCTTAAAAAACATGAAAAAATCAAGAATTCAAGTTCACGTCTTAAATTTTTTCCACATAAAGTCCATGCATGAATTAAAAATAAAAATAACCAGATTGAGTAAAAATGTGCTTCATTAAATTCCAAAACCAATTTTGTACGGTCCACTTGCCCTAATTCAGTGTAATTAATTATAAATTATTGTGAGATATAGGCAATAGATGACAGAACTT
This sequence comes from Scutellaria galericulata, assembly GCA_946896805.1. NCBI lineage: Eukaryota > Viridiplantae > Streptophyta > Magnoliopsida > Lamiales > Lamiaceae > Scutellaria > Scutellaria galericulata. The sequence continues at coordinate 15,750,159 of OX335794.1, forward strand.
ATTTAGCTGCAAAGGTGTCGGTTGGGTAAAAGGAATCAACGCGCATCGAAGTTCGTGGACACAACATGCGATTTCCTGATATTCCACGAAAAGCTTAATCCCTATATATTACACTCTTCTCTCTCTCTCTCTCTCTCTCTCTCACATACACATCACTTTCCACACACAGTGAAGCAGATTTCAGATCTATTTCATCGATTCAAAGAGACGCATCTTCCTTTCCCTCACTCTATTCTGAAAGTCTCATTTAACCTTTGAGAAGTTTACTTCGTACCCACCATTTTCGGAGGAGGGATCCTTTTACTGTTTTTAAGCAATCATCAATTACGTGTTTATATATTCTCGCATTACCTTTTCTTGGACCTCAATCATAACTGCCATTGTTATTAGTGCCAAAAGCTTACTTTCTCACATCATTAACAGGGATCTATTGGCGCATACTGTTTTCAGGTTTGTCTTTTTTATTTTGTTTCGAATTTTCCTTCCCAAGTATATTCAAGATTTCATCTTTCCCTACTGATGGTGCAATGTGATGGGAAATATTAATGGATCTGTTTGAATTTTTTGATCTGTTTATAGCATTCAATTATTAGTTTATTACCCTTTTGATCTCTTGGTCGTATGTTACTTTTACATTTTATTGCATTCTGTCTCAATATGATCTTGTCTAGTTATAGAAACTCTTTATGTTTATAGTGTTTTGTTGCTCTTCATATGTGGTTATTGAACCCCTTTGTCCTCTGAACTATTCCGGGTCAACCCGACTTGGATTGATCGTGTAGTAGACTAGTTAGATCTAATGAGGCAATAATTGAACAATTGGTAGGGGAATTCAATATCTCTTGATCATGTGGTCTTGCCACATCAGCTCCGGATACATTAAATTGTGTTAGTTATGAGTTGAGAAACAAGATGCCACGTTGTATTGTGCTCTTTCTTGTTAGGCTGCCGGATTTGGGCTGCTTTAAGAATGTTGTTCATTGGACTTACTCTCCAAGTCAATTGTCTTGTCTTTCACCTTTATTTGCTTCATTACCAATTTGTTTTTTATGGTTCATGATCTTAGTTGATCTTTGAGGTGCATCTTACTGGTATTAGTTTTCTCTTACCAAATACTTGTTTGATATTCCAGCCACCCCTTCTTGCGGATTGGAGCTTTTTTGGTCGAGTTATAAGTGAAGGGTCATCATGTTTAAGCAATCGCCTCGTAGATTCCAGAGAAATAAAGGAATAAAAGTGAAGCATGTGGTGCAGATATGTTTGTTGCTTGGTATTGGCATCTGGCTGCTTTACCAGGTGCAACAGTCCCGTGAGAAGAAGGTGTCTCTAGAAAACTCTAACGTCTCATTAAAGATAGAGGATGGGAGCAGCAATATCAAGCTTGGAAGGAAGGATCTGCAGCCGAGGATAGAGAAGGAGGAAGATAGTGAGGATGAGAAGGTGAAAGAGGATCAGGTTGATGAAAGAACACATTTTGATGATGAAAACAAGCCGGACGATCAGTGGCAAGAACAGGAAAAAACGGAAGATGAAAGTGAGCATGGAGATAATTCTGGGGATGGCGTAAACGAGGATGGAAATAAGGAAAGTGATGAAAAGGAGGTGGAAGATGGTGGAGGCAATGAGATTAGGAGCGATGGTGAAGAGAAGGAAACAACGTTGGAAACGAGTGAAGGTAGTAAAGAAGAGGTGGGTGTGGAGAACAAAGTGAATGAAAGTGGGGAGAGTGAGAATGGAGAAAATGAAGGTGGGAATACAGAAGTGGTGGGTGGTAATGAGGAGAAAGATGGGGATGGCAAAGAGAACAAAAGCGAAGAAAATGTAGAGGAGAATCAGAGCGAAGAAACAAGAGAGAATGTAAGCTTGGAGAACAAAAGTGAAGAAAAGACCGGACAGAATGAGAGCACTGAGAACAAAAGTGAAGAAACATCAGGACAGAATGAGAGCAACGATAACATAAGTGAAGTAACAACGGGACAGAATGAGAGCAATGAGAACAAAAGTGAAGAAACATCGGGACAGAATGAGAGCAACGATAACATAAGTGAAGTAACAACGGGACAGAATGAGAGCAACGAGAACAAAAGTGAAGAAACATCGGGACAGAATGAGAGCAACGAGAACAAAAGTGAAGAAACATCGGGACAGAATGAGAGCAGCGAGAACAAAAGTGGAGAAAAAACAGGAGATGATCAGAACAAAACTGAAGTAACAGTGGGAGAGAATGAGAACACTGATAACAAAAGTGAAGAGAAAACGGAAGCTAATGAGAACAAAAGTGAAGAAACAACACGAGAGAATGAGAACAAAGACATCAAAACTGAAGAAGGAAAGGAAGAGAACGGGAAAACTGATGTCACGCCGGAGAAGAATGATGGTGAGGGACATAGCAACGGGAAGGATGGAGAAGGTATCAAAGAGCAAAAGGATGGAGCAATCGAGCAAATAAATTCATCAGAGGCTGCTAATATCCAAGGCCAAACCAACGAAACTACGCAAGACAATGGAGTTGGAGAAAATGGCTCTGGTAACTTAATCCAAAACGAAACAGAAACAGAGAAAGTAAATTTGGCTAGTTCCAATGTGGAAGAGAAGCCGAGTGAGAACAACAATCCTGATGCCATTCAATCCGGTTCACCCGAGGTTCAAAACGTTGAATCCAAAACGTCCGGAGTTGAAAACAATTCTGAAACTTCAACCGATAATGATTCAACAACAGATGGGAACACAACATCCTATAACGATAGCAATGGTACTGATTCTACCAATACTAATCAGCACGATCAAGTTGACTCTTCCACGTCACTACCTCAAGAGGAGAAAGATGCTCATACTGATCTTGATACCCTTCCAGAAACTGGTGTCGGAGCCGATAGCCACAAAGCCACTGCTGAGTGACTTTTACTATGACCAAATTGTAGTTGTAAAATCTTTTTGTTCCACATTCTTTCTGGTTTTTATCTCTTGCAAAAGCAATTGTTGTGTAGTAGTTAAAACTGTCATTTCCTGCTGCCAACCCTTATCAAGCAGCATGGTGTACGAGGTATAGTAGTCATTCAACTCGGCATTTCTGGCCTTCTGCTAATTAGTAATTTGGGAATATAACACTTCCTTTTCCTTTTGCAGTTTGTGGCTTTAACTTTTAACCTCTTATTGCTCTTCTGAGCTTATAACTGTTGGCTTTGAGTGCATAAGAGATAGTCTGAAAAGTATAGTTGCCTGTCTTTTCTTTTCATTGTGCTATACAAATTTGTACACTTAGCTTTCTGGTAGCTATGAACAACAGCGGGTTTTTCTGAAAGGATTAACGGAAAGTACAGAAAACTGAAAGATTGAGAAAACATCCAAACTGCATCCCTAAGTTCTGATTCCAGATATTGTCAACAAAACATATAGTTTCAGATTCTAGGATATTCAAACAACACAAAGTTCAAATTCAATGAAGAAACGAACTAAAACATCCTTTATTCCGGAAGCCTTCATGATGGATGACGGATGACCTGGAAGCTTTAATGATGCTTAACCTCAAAAAGGCCATCTGGACCTGCAATAGCAACATCCAAGTCAACATGATTAAAGTGCCGAGCAGTGCAAGAATGAAAACTCAAGATAGAACTTAAGAATAACATAGATCTTGCACTGTCGCTTGCAAGAAAACACTGTTCAAGGATCTTATGCGACCTACACTACACTAAACTGTGAGTTGGGTGATATTTCATATTCCCTCTGTCCCAAAACAAGTCATTTTCTATAAAAATGTAGTTGGAAAATTCTGCTTGAGAATGTCCATAAAAATATATGTATACTTTACTTACATTGAATGTTCAAAAGCTTTTATGTAAAATTGATTTGAAATCCATCATGACCAAGTAAGCACTCTTAAAGAAAAACCACTCAATGATAATCACCAGAGTAGTAAAGATTCAATCTTTATATACACTTTTAATTATACAAACAGTCTAAGCATCCATAAACACAGCTTACTAAGTTCTAACTTCTAACCATCCAACATCATACAAAAAACACCTAAGAGGCTTAAACAAGCAAATTCCCGATATCATGAAAAAAAATTATAAGAAAAAAGATTCAATAATAGCATAACAAACTTACCCCATGGAAATTCCTTGTTGCGGATATGCAAGTAAGGGTATGCCTGCACCAGAAAATCAAATTATATCAGAATTCAGAAGCAATCGCATTTCTAATCCTCCACAAACATTGCTTACAGGGGGCTCTTCATAGTGTGGATGACCCTTGGAAAGGTTATAGATAGAAAGAATAGTGCATGATGCTATTGCAACATAAGTTATCTTCTCCCACTTGGAAGCCTCAGCTACATTAAAAAGGAGGAAATAAAAATGAGAAAAGACTTCCAGAGTTTTCAATCAAAGCCTCATTTAAATCGAATGCCAAGAAGAAAGTCATCAGGGAGCAACAATCTACGGAGAATATGAAGTGCAACTGAAACCCTAGATTCGAGATAGAAACAATCCAAAATCTAAATAAACATCTGCACACAATATAAAATTTAAAATAATATTATGAAATACCAGCTTCATCGTGATGGGCTGAAGAGGAGAAGGAGCGCCTGGAAACTGGGGGGGCGCGTGGGGTAGAAGCGCCGCCGCGTAGGGCGGATCGAAGACCAGATCTCACAATCGCCGTTGCCATTTAGCGTCTCGGTTCGTTTCTGTTCCTATGCTCTGACTGCCCCTTTCGCCCGATTGAATACAAATTATTCCAGCACGAGATGTAGGACACGCTTTTCCACTGAAAAATAATAATCGTGGTAACCTAGAGCCAAATACCAAATGCGACACTATACTTGGAAATTAGTCAAGTTAATAAGGGTACATTTGGGGTAGGGCGGATATGAATTTTGCAAGTTCAGATTAGAAATTTGAATGAATTTTGAAAATCTTGTCTTTGTTTTGAAATTATATAGGGTAGGATTATAGTTAAAATGTCCTAATCACATTGGGAATTGTAGAAAAAATAGATGAGATTTTTTTGGAAATTGTAGAAAAAGTAGATGTTTTTATTGGGAGTTATAAAAAAAGTAGGTAGATGTGAGATTTGCAAATCCTTCCACATCCCATAACAAACAAGAATTGAGATTTGACTCATCCCAAATCCGGATGGACACATCCCAATCCAAACATACCCTAATATACTCGAATGAAAAAAGTTTTCGACTAGATTATAGTTTTGGAGATTATTTATTTATTTGTACCAACATCACTATTCAATCGTACTCTATAGTCTCAAATCAAAGAATCGAATTTAAAACCGATTTTATACAACAATTCAACCAGACGTTTATAGATATATTTATGCATTTAATTTTTTTATTTAAAACTCTCCATATTATGCCCTTTTTTTTAGATATGATTTTTTGACATATTGTATCAATGTCGATTTTTTTTTTTAACATTTTTCAATTTTTGTCTAATTATATAATATAGCCTAACCGATAATTTTTTTTATGATGTTTAATATATTAGGATATTCAAAAAAAATTAGCATAACAATATCGGTATAAGATAGCCTCTTGCACTTAATCCTAACTTTATTGCAAGAAATTAAATAAATAAAATATAAGCTGGGAGTATATGAATAAGATGGTATTTGGATTGATATGTACCTTAAATCTATCATTTTTTAGATTTCAATGTATTTGATGTTTTTGGAATCTCGAATTTGAATGAATTTTTTTTTTTTTTTTTTTTTGGGTAACCACTTGATAAATGCTTCGAATTGAAGGTATTTAAAACTTCTTGAATTTTAAATTTTCAAATCAATATCCAAATATAAAATTTTCATATTATTCAATCCAAAACACAGCATAAGAGTATTTGGATTCAATGACACGTTTCTTTAACAAAATTATTCACAAGTAATTGGTTTGAAAAGGCAACGTTAGTTGAATAAGAAAAATAAGGATAAGTAAATTATATCCTTGGTGCAAAAATTAGAATTAGGAATTGCAAAGAGAGAAGCTACTACTATCGTGCTCTTTCTTCGCACAACTTTCTCTATAAGCAAAGTCAAAGCAATAGTCTCCATCAACGTCACCATTCTGTTTAACATTAACCGGAGATCCAAACGACTCCACCACATCTTCCGTGCTCCATCCCGCACGTAACAATCTGTCCGACATCGCCCTCACGCGCCTCTCCACGCGCTCCATATCAAGCGGTGGTTCATCGGAATCGCGCTGGTTGCAGCCGTCCATCATCATCATCTCCCTCACATCATCCTCCTTCCACCCTCCATTCCTCAACCGCCAACACACCTCCTCCAAACACCCACCCAGGTCCCCACTCCACCACCCACACCCACGCGCCGCCGCGCTCTCCTGCCTCTCCACCAGCTCCGTCCAAAACTCTATCCTCCGCGCCGCCCTCGCCGCCCATGCAGGCGCCGGAAACGACGTCGACAGCCTCGGCCTCCTCAAAACGTCCTCGTTTCCGCTCATTCTGAATTCCACCTGCTGAAAAAAACCGGCAATGTCGAAGCTCCACACCTTCACCTCTCCTCCATAGACATAAAACACCGGGTTTCCGGCGACGCACGGCGTCGCCGGTATGTAGAACCGCCGGTAAATCGGCACCAGAACCGGAGCGTTGCTCAAGAAGCCTCTAGCCAATCTCGCCGCGCGATCGCCATCGTCAGGTCTGTCACCCCACGATTCAACCCAAAATTCATTTCTAGAAACTTCTTTGCAAATCCCCAGTATCGGCAAACTCGTGAGAATTTGGAGCTGTTGTTTAGACGAAGATCGCCAATTGGGGAAACCGGGGCCCGCCGGTAGCCCCTCCTGGAGGATAGAACGGAGGTCCGGTGGGAACGTGAAATTAAACGAGGACTCAGCGGCGGCGAACTCCGCGTCGGAGAGGCCGGGCTCGACCGGAATATTGGAGGAGTGGAGATAGTGAATGACATTCTTGGCGTAGGCGGCGTAGGAGAAGCAGACTCGTAGAGGCTTGGGATTGGGGAGAGTCATGGGCTGATGGTTGGTCAATGGCTCCACCACCGCAGTCGCCATTGAAATGGGCGATTGAGAGGATTTGAGAGAGTGGGATTTTAAATCTGAACTGAAACAAAGAATTCCACGCGGGAGGAGGAAAATCGGGATGGATTTGGATTTGGAAAGGGACGCCTTGACTCGGTCTCTCACCCCTTGCGTTTGTTTTTCGGATTACACCTTTTCTCAACCTCTCTCTATTTGGATTTTGAGCGATGATTTTGTGGTGAATTCTAAATATTATCATAATATTAATTAATTCATGGATAGAATCAGAAATATTACTTGTCGACTACTTATAATTAACTTACCAAATTAACCTTATATAATTAATCACTCCTAATATGTATTTAATTCTTCTCCATTGTCTAGATGTCAACAAGTCGTGTCTACTCTTTTTTTTTTCTTTTGGGCTTAGTTTGGTTGTAGATTGAAGGCATTAGGCAGAGTTACTGAACTGGTTCACTTGTAAATCGCCTTTTCTTTGGGGCATTTATGTTAAAGAAGTTAGTTGTGAATTTAAGTTGGTGGAAAAAGTAATCAATTAAATTACATTGAAACTCCATTTATTAACTAAGTGTACGTGATAATGAGAAATTCAAACTCAACAACATGATCAAATAGTACTTTAGTACGTAACACAAAATATTAAATAAGTGAGGAGTTAATTTCTGTATTTAAACTTCCAAAAATACCCTTCTCTATCTAATATTTTTGGCTGTTAGCTTTTTCTAAAGAATTGTGACTTTTGGCTGATATCTACAGAATTGTGACTTTTGTAAATACTTTTTACTTTCTAAGAAAATATTAATGGTATCCACATGATCTAATTTTTTTCTATTTAATTAATCACCTTTTATACATACGTATATTAAAACTGTAAAAAATAAAAGATAAGTATCAATTGTGATAAAAGAGTCGGGTTGTCTCAATAATAGTTTAGTTTTGCTCATTTGCACCATATACAGTTGTAGGATGAATTAAAGTAATTTAATTGTTTTATTTTTTTATTGTTAAATATCATTTTCTTATTATAGTATATTCATAAGGTAAGATATGATATAATTATTGTACTTATCTACAAAGGCGAATCGAATTGGGAGAACGAATTAAGAAATAAGAAACTTATTTCATTGGTTTAATTATATATATATATATATATATTATAATGAAATGAAAATAAATTTTAAATACAATAAGAAAAAGATTTAACAGCTAAATATGATACATGCATATAAAAGAAAAGGTTAGTAGCCCTCGTTTTGAAGTAATATTAATCACACCTAAATAAAAATATCTGTTAGTATATATTTTCCTCAAAAAACAATTCTATTGATATCAACATAATCTTAGTATCTTACATATAGTATCTTATCGATACATTTCCACAATTCTACATTGCAATTAACGTCCCAACATTACAACGACCATTTAAATATTCAAACAATTGATCTCTTCTAATATGGAAAATGGGGAATCGTGTACATATACCCTTTTTTTCTACGTGTAAATTCATTTATTTCTAATTTATAATTATATACATGATACTCCATCTATATGAATATACTTAAATGTTGTTATTTTTGTATTAGGAAACAAATTATAATTGCAACCATCATAATCGGTATTTATTTGGAATTCTGCAATATTTCTGATTTTTGAAGCTATTTTTACAATAAAAATATAGATAATCTGTACATATTAAGCAACGAATAAAAAGTGGAAGTGAAGTTGCCTTAAAAAATCAGTTATCAGTATCCCTTTTTTTCAGATAATCTATTAATTTTTTCATGACTATGGTATTATTATTATATCTAACAAATAGGCATATATATAGTGTATTCTGTTAATATATCTCCACTAACTTACGTTGCAATTAACGCCCCCGAACAAGGACTTCTTTATTTTATTTTTTTTATTTTAAGTTTAAATTATTTTAATAAAAATAAGAGAGTAAGGATTCCGATTTACAATCTCCTGTCAAATAGAAAAAGTTAAGTACCGATTGTCTTAGTAAGAATTGACCCAAATAATGACTATTTAAATATTCTTTCACTTCTAATTTGGCTAAAAAGCTTATCTAATACTATTATATTGAAATTTTGTACTAAAAGAAGATCCTTTAAATAATATTACATTCTTTTTTTTTTAATCTTGTGAAGGAATTAAATGATACTCCCTTCATCTCATCTAAATATATTTTTATAGTTTTATTATAAATTAAATAACATTAAAATTGAACAAAAATTATTCTTAAGATAACTGATGTAGACAGAAGCGTGATAAACTGGGAATACCGGATGTAAAGAGAAAACTATATTTTTTTATTTGATAAATCAATTCAACTCCTCAACATAATAAAGATAACTCATATTTATACTAATAAAAACATATGATGAAATCAATATAAAGATATGAATAAATCAATATAAATTTCCAACAAATATATATAATCCCTATTCTCCATCATTCTTCCCCTGTAGACAAGAGACAAATCGGAATTAGCTGCAGAAGTAGACAATAAATCCGAAAGTAGACAAGAGACAAATTGAAATTAGCTGGAATTAGCTGCAGAAGTAGACAAGAAATCCGAAATCCATGGTGGGGCACACGGAATAGCAATCAAGAAATGAAATTGAGTACCACCATTCCAAAATTTGTGCGAAGCACTGAATGCTCTTTTATGATAATATTGGATTTGCTCCTTGAATGTTGTTGGTTTGCCAACTTCCACAAATGTAACACCAAATATTTCTCTTCAAAGTTGTCATTCTCGATAATATTTTATTCCTTGTTCTTGACCACATCAACCTCTTTTTTGTCTTACTCAAAGGTGTAGTGAGACTCTTCTTCAACTTTGTTAAAAATCAATGGGCAATCAGCAACGGTGACAACCTCTAAAAATGAAACATCAGTCTCCTCATCAAAAATTGGTGGACCTTCATAATCACTGTCGTTAATCGAGAAATTACCACTCTTCTCATCAATCGAAAAATCATCACTCTATTTGACAATAGAGAAATTATCACTCTCTTCGTTGAAAATTGGTGGACTATCATAGTCACCATCATCAATCGAGGAAAAATTACCAACACTCTCCTCATAAAAAATTGGTGGTCCGATGTAATCACCATCTACTTCAACATCTTCATATGAAGTAAAAGTGGTAAAAATTTTGAACCGTTGAAACCATCATGGATCGTGATTGGGCTCATGGATCGTGACTGGGCTCTGAATACCAACTGATGCAGGCAGAAGGTGATAAAGATAATATTATACCAATTGATGCAGACAAAAGCGTGATAAAGATAATATTATACCAACTGATGCAGACAGAAGCGTGATAAAGATAATATTAAAGATAATATTATGATTTACGACTGATGCAGACAGAAGCATGATAAAGATAATATTACGATTTACGATCCGTTGATTTTGGGAATACCGGATGTAAAGAGAAAACTATGTTTTCTTATTTGATAAATCAATTCAACTTCTCAACATAATAAAGATAACTCCTATTTATACTAATAAAAATCTAGAATCATAAAGATACGATGAAATCAATATAAAGATATGAATAAATCAATATAAATCTCCACCAAATATATATAATCCCTATTCTCCATCAATAACCCTATATAAATTAAGAAGACAAAGTCTTGGGTGAGACCGTCTCATGGATCTCATTCCGTGAGACGGATAGGGTTGGGCCAAACATAAAAATTATGTAATACTTTTGTGTGTGTTATGCAATACTTTTATGTATATTAGGTAATACTTTGTATTATAGAATGCGTTTTGAGTTCAGTCAGACTATAAGAAAATATGTAATACTTTTATGTGTATTAGGTAATACTTTTATGTATATCAAGTAATACTTTTGTATTATGGGATAATGACCCGAATTGGGTCGAGTCGGGTCAACACAAAAACGCGCGGATCCTAGCTAGGCGCCCATATACTCTTCTTCCTCGTGCGTGAATTGTGTAATATGTAATACTTTTGTGTGTATTAGGTAGTACTTTTATGTATATCATGTAATACTTTTTGAAAATATCACATAACTTAATATCATGTAATACCTTTATGTATATGAGGTAATACTTTTATGTGTATCATGTAATACTTTTGTATATATCATGTAATACTTCAATTCGACCCTACTCGTCTCACGGAATGAGATCCATGAGACGGTCTCACACAAGACCTACTCAATTAAGAAAGATTGTCGAATTTGAAACACCTATGAAAGAAATTTAACATCATAAGTTGAAAAAAAAAAAAAATTCTTTTTTGAATAACAATCAATGTTAAATTTTGAATAAAAATAGAACTTCGGTTAAAAAATAAATAATTAAATAAAAGATTTGAGGTATCATATGAAGAAATGAGAAGCATCCTTCATTAATTATTTAAAAGAAATTCGATATTTGGAGTGAAAGTTGAAGGGCTGCTTGCCGCCAAGGGTAATAACAATTATGGCCGTAATTTTCATATAATATTTGTTCTCTTCTTCATAGCCTAGCCGGCATCAATCACTCACCGCCCCCTCTTTTTAAATACAATTTATTATGTACCATTATTATTAGCATAAAATATTATATGATAATTAAGATTTATATCACAGAACAAGAAGGCCTATGCATGCTTGAAAATTATTGGCTATCCTTTTAATCGAGGCTTAATTGAGGAAAAAATAATTTCACATTTTTACCAGATTGTCATTTTGGGTTTTTTCTTCTTCTTAAATAAAAAAAAAAAAGGGAAAAGAAAATTGTCAATTAGCCAAAATCTTATGTGTCATGTGAAATTTATCTTATTCTTAGGATCCTTATAAATTATGCCTAAATTGCAATTAAAAGCTCTAAGATCAAATTTTAAGGTTACAAGTTCTTTTACACTCATCTCATAAATTGTTTGAAATTACGATAAGTTGTCATAAACATAATTAAATCAAAAGTTTTCAATTTTTTTATTGGCAAAATTACTGTTTTTTTTTTTTTTTTAAGAGCATGGCACCTGATTCATTTCAAAATCAAAGATGGCAACAAATGATGTAGGGAACTTGTACTTGTTAGAACCACACTACCTCATTAATCGCGTGAGTATCTTTAAATGCACTATCACAAATCAAAAAATATAATAAATACCTCTTTAAAAAAAAATCAACTGTCATGAAATTGTAATTTCAACACAAACTTTAAATTTAGCAAAATAAATCATGTATTTAATCTTATTTAATAATTTAAAAGACTTTTTTTCCCTTATAAATGAAAAGTAAACAAACATAGTTTTAAAAAAAATCATAGATAAGTTGAATTACTGTTGTATTTTATTAAATTCTTTTTTTTATTCTTTTTCAAATTAATATAGGTCTCACATTACATGTCTATGGGACCAAAAAAAAAAAAAACCATATGTCGGTGTCACTTGTCATGTAGAACAAATTTAACTATTTTAGACCAACAACTTAATTTTGTTATCTAAATACAAGCTTTTTGTTTGTTTGTTTTTGTCTAAAAACAAACTTCTACTTAAAACTCTTAAACCACAAGATGTTCTTCTATACTTTTCCCTATTCATTAAGCTCCTAAACATAGAGCTGTCCTGTTATATAATTTATCACAACTTTAGAATTATCAAAAAAAAAAATTTATTTGTAGAGCTGTCCCGAAATTGAATGCATGAGATATCCAAAATTGATAACCCATCCTAATTAATGTTGAATTTCTCCATTAAAAAGCATAAATAACCAACATGTTTTCAGTTCATGGGATATAAAAATAATCCATGACCCAATGACACCATTTTTTTTTTTACCGACACTTTTTTTTTAAAGAACCCGTTCAATAAATAAATAAATATGTTCTTTTAGAAATCGAGTGAAATAATTATAAGCATATTATTTAGCTAAGAAATATCTCTTGGAAAATAACTTTACTATCGCTTTACGAAATAGAATTTGTTTTAAATTACGTTCAATTTTTTTAACTACCAAAACAGATTTAACTATTTCTTATAATTTTACCCCTAACTTTTTTATTTTTTTACTTTTATACAAGATCTTTTATTTATCTTAGATACACATAATTATTGTTGGAAACCGCATGCTTAATCCCCAAGGTTCCAAAAAAGGGTATTAATTTGTATGAAACAACTTAAACGACAGAAATTAAAACAGATGGGGTGTAATACAAGTTTGCACAGATTTGAACTATAATTTTGACAAAGAAGGAAACACTATTTATTAAATTAACTAAATTTCAACCAAACAAATCCTTACCCAAAATTCTTGTATCAGTTGAATAAAATGGATCAACAAATATTAAAAAAATAAACGAGAATCAAACGAAGAGATCATTCATCCTTCAAATTCAAAGCCTATAATCAACATGAGTCCTTACATGGATGGGGTAGCTCTAAGATGTTTCTAATAAATCGAAACTAAAATTATAATTCTAAAAGATTTCCAAAAAGCACCTAACTCTACCATAATATATTGAAAATAAAGAAAATAAATGTAATGGATAAATAACCTCCTATCAAAAACTTTTCATGAAAAGTTGCAAGCAACATGTTTTATAATCATATGACATAATCCCTGAGCTTACGCTGCCTCTATCGGTGACGACATTGGTCACAGTGTTATGATCTTGCTATTATATCCATAAATGACACATGACATGATTTTATTGGTATTGTTAAAAAAAAAAATTATATAATTTAAAAATGTTGATATTGAAAATAATTTTATCAAATTTTTTTTTTTAAATTAATCAAAATTCACAATTTTTTTTCTCTACAAATAGAGTCCAATATTGATATATTCCTCACCAATCTGAAATTTATTCTCTCTTGTTTATTTATAGTATGCATTTGTTTGTAGCTTGATTTTTTATTCGATTTCGTATTTCAATTATTGTAATTTTGATTTAGTTATTGTGTTTGTATATTATTATTAAATGTATTGTAAATTAATTTTCTTATTATAATTATAGAATTAATATATCAAATATTTAAATGTAATAAAAAAAATCTCACAAAATAATATACAATTATTAAACATGAGAAAAAAAATATTGGAAATGGGTTGGGTTGTGAAATGAGCAGGTGGAAGAAAGAGAAACTAATATTTTATTTTCGGGTGAAGAAGGACAAATACCAGGTTTTTTGAACAAATCATCCTTCAGCTCTTCTTAAACGAGAAAAACTTAGACCCGATGTCCATATGCAATACAGAGACTTTCACAATCAGTTGCAGAAAGTTGTTTTTACGAGAAACATGCCAGGTGCTCCTCATCTTGACCTATATCATCAAAGAATAATGACAAGCTTTGGTGGTTCGGCAATGCACTTCATCACAATCAAAACACAACCCAGAATTCATTCCATGTTACCAATTTGACAATTTTTAGCATTCAGCTTTTACTGCATCCAGATGCAAGGTTGCAAGCCAAAAATCTTCCTTGCGTCGCCACTTCAAGAGAGCAGCTTTAATTGAGAGTTCGATATTTCAGAAAAAAACTTTTAGTGGCTGGCTTTCCCTGATCAGGTAACAACAACACTGAATTTCCCATTATCATTTCAGAAACCAAAATTATTAGCTTTCAACTAGTTAAGATAGAATGAAACACTTACCAACATTTCAAAACAAAGCTAGTTACAACTGAACTTCAAGAAGCAGATTTTCTTCGCACAACTAAATCATCAGGAGAGTAATAATCAGCAATGAGTCGGTACATGTATGAAGGGTTGTGACCACCTCTGTATAAACACAAGTCATCAATAAAAATGTCTTTATCAATCAAATGTTTCATAAAGTAACATGATGCGCATCTAACTTGTCAACATTAAAGCTTCGTGACTTGATATTTTGTGAATCCCATCGTTTAAACCAGTTTAAACTGAAAATTACCATCCACTTACTAATTTTCAAACTCAAAAATTTGATCATAATTGAGAGAACCAATTTAGCTAAGATGAACTTACGTGTCAGTAATAAATAGGCTAACAAGATTTGGTGGCACATAATCAAATGCCGGATTGACAACATGAATAAGAGGTGAACCAGTGCCACTCCCAAAATCCAAACAATCAGAGAATTCTCCAAAGTCCAGCAGCTCAGATGGAGACTTAAGTTCATTCAATAGGACCTCCGGGTTGTGAGGGTATAGAGGGCACAGCTGTATAATCGGACAAAACAGTTACTGAGAAAGCAGATGCAATTTGAACTAATTTAGCTGTATATTAAACCATGACTATCATGATTCTTGACTCCCAAGTAGAATTACTATTCTTGATAAACTGAAAAAGATATTATTTATCCATTAACCCTGATTCTAGTTCTTTGATGGAGCAAAGGCTTCAAGCTGTTTTTTGCAGGAAAGTTTTAACAGAAGTACAAAAGGAATTTATATTTTATCCAATCTGAAAAGACCTAATTGAATTACCTGCATAAGAGACGTGTATATTGTCCTAAGATAATTATGCAAATGATAAACCTTACATGGAAATGATACTGACCAAACAGATATATTCCATTTCATAGAAAAATAAGACAATTACTCAAAACCAATGTACCTCAAAAAAAGGGAAAGAATAAATAGTAGACATAGAGCCTTTGCAACACAATACCTTGTGAACTCCAGCGAGTACAACAAAAGGGACGGCATGCCTTTGAGCTGCTAGGGCCAGCATATACATCCCCACAGGTGCTATAACCCCCCCATTAGCCATGACAGCATGTGCTCCCACTATAACCTTTAAACGAAGGATTTTTCAATCAATAGCAAACATATATATATATATATATTTCAAAGTTAAGATGCAATCATCACATACCATGTTGACTCGAGAAATCATGGCAAAAACTGCAGAATCAGTTATAACTGTGGTTTGTAGCCCCCTTCCAGCTAATTCTTTTGCAAGAGCATGCCCCTGATATCTGTTATTATAATTTTAAAAAAAACAGAAAGAAAAATTAGATTTGCATGTAAAACAACTTTTGCAAAGGCAGTTAATATTTGCACTATGAACCTTGGAGCACCCTCAGCGACAAACACACGAAATGACCTCTTTTTCTCCTTTGCTGCAAATAGAAACTCTGTTACTGTCCGTGAACTGCCCAATGTCAAGATCACCTCACTGGAACATGACACAAGAAAAGAAGATAGTTACATTGCAGTAGTGCAAACCATTAAAATGCACAAACATTAAAATGCACAAACATAAAGATCAGGTACTTCTTTGGATCGTGATTGGCATGTCATATACATACAAATTACTGACTTCTTTAGAAGGTAAAGGGCTTAGGGCAGACTTGACATTTCACAGGTAAATCTCAAAGTTTATTACGGAGTGACAGTGAAAATCCATGAACTGAAAAACAGATGGATGGAAAATCAAGTCTTCATCTTCCGAGTTATATGAAGTAGCAAGTGGATGTCTGCCATTGGTTTCTTTACACCGAAATTTGGAAATTGCTATTGGGTACTTTACAAGTTGCAAAATTGATGCATTGTGCATTTATCCAGTCATGTATATGGAAATTAAAGAGCTTTGTGCCTTGGTGTCTCCTTTGAAATTCTAGCAACTGCTAGTAATATTTGCTTATTTTGGTTTATAAGTGAAAACATTTTGATTTTTAAAGGTTTAGAAGATGGATATGAAGCCACAAAATAATATATCCACTGAGGATGTTCATTCTATAATAAATTTATAATTTAGTGACCACTTAATATGGAGGGATTTGATACCTTCCATCAATTTCCTCCGCCAATCAAATTATTTAGTCCAATGTGACATAAAAACCCTTGTGAGGGCCTCATAAAGAATTGGCATGTTCAAGTTCATTTCAGACCAAAAGTTGTACCACAAAACCACACTTCTAATGTAGCAACTTCAATTGTCCTGGAATTAAATCAAATCCTCAACCATGATAAGGAGAAATAGAAAGGACAAGTTTTTCTCATGTGAAGTACTTAAATTTTCACATAATACTAAATGATACAAAATCAAGCTGCAAGGGGTCATCCGTAGACCACTGGACGAGAAAGAGCCATTATAACTCCTATGAACTAGATGTGGAGATCAATCTATGAAAATACAGCTAAACCCATTTCTAATTCTTTATAGCAGAACAAGAGCGTATCGAAAATACCTCATTGGAGCACCCATTTATTAATTATGCACCAGTGTTAAACTTTGTTATTAAACAAACTGAAGCACCAAAAGTATCACAAAATATCTACAACTAAATATAAAGGAATTGACTAACATGCACATATAACAAGGTAGTGATTATATAGGACTATGAATGCATACTTTTGATGTATATGTTCCACTGCTTGTTCAGCAATCTGTTCATGGCAAGTGGAGATTTCCTGAATTAGTTCATTAACTGCCTCAATGACATTGTGCTTAGTCACTGAATTTTTATCAGCAGCTGGAAGGCAGAAACAGTAGAATGGACTTAGAAGACAATGTCCTTCAAACCTTATAAATAAATTAGGGCAATCAATTTAGTCCAAACTTAAAGCACAATTGAGCATACCATCATCACCATATGTTAGCGACACATATCAGTGTTAAAAAGATAAGACAATCTATGTTTCCAAGAAAAAAACTGATCACATATCTTGCAACTGGATGTAATTATTGTACCCAATGAGTGTGAGAGAACTTACATTTACTTTTCCCTTCAGAATCACCCCCAGAAGAAGGGGGGTGAGAAACAGCCGATGAATGAGGTATGTCCTCAAGTAGAGTCTGCAACGCAGGTGGCCTTAAAGCACTTCTTGAAGCAGCAGCTACAACAGAAGCTGAAAGAACTGGATGATCATCTTGCTTGATGTCATCACTTTCAGTTGTCAAATTTAACCCACCAACAGCAGCAGTAGTAAGAGAATCATCTTCTTCACGTATGATATGCAGAACACGCCGCACAACATTTCCAACAGCCAACTCTGGAAACAAAGTTGTGCAATTCCATCAGGTTACTAACTCTGAAAGCATACAAGGAGAAAAAAGTATTGCCTGATATTTCAAGACCTAAATAGAGTTTTCCAAGTAATCACAAGCAATGGTAGATGTTCATGTTGTTGGTTGGGGAGTGAACTTCAACAACAAGATTTTTCCACAAGGGAAATTAGTACATAGATTCTTGTGGCATATCAATTAAAGATTGCAACACCCTCCAAATATTTGAATCAAAAATACATCATGATCGTCCGAATGAAAACTCTCAAGGTTCAAAGAGCTCTTATTCTGGCAGTATTTTTTGAAAAGTAACCAGATATTAGAATATGAAACAAAAATACATAGGTAGCAGATCCAGATAAACCAAGATTATATTCCCAGCATTTCAACAAGTAAACTACATCTTAACTAAATGGCCCAGTCGGCAGTCGGTCCTAATGAGACTAATTTATAGTAATAAAAACACAAAAAACTTCTTGGCTTCTAGCCCTGATTCTAATGCAGAACTCTTGCAGTGGAAGATTATATGGACCAAATAATGATAGATTTATTCAAGCAGGAAACCCCCAAAATTGAGTATTAAAAACAACAGTAAAACAATTGCAGAAAGTGCAAATTGGGGAGTGAATTACAACTTAAGTGACAAAGTCATCAAGTAAAAACGGATTTTATATTACCAATGGAACTAAGAAAGTTAAACATACCAACAGGTTTAGCAGCGATAAGCTTCTCTCCAACCGCTTTGACGGCGTCAATGAGAGCCCCTGCTTGGTTACTGTGTGGCAGCTTTTGCAGAGATATGAATGTACGTAGCAATTCCGCCGTTTCCTGCGCCGTCGCCTTCGACCCCTCGATTTTACTGCAATAATCAGTACCAGAAATTGAACAAACCAAAGGAATTATTACGAATCGCTCGAATTTTATATATTCCCACAGTACCGTTTACTGAGCTTGATTACGAACTCGTTCACGAGGGAATGCATGTCGGGCATGATTAGCGAAGATTTAGGGTTTAGAGTCAAAAACTTTGCTTGAATATTACCAAGGTTGGGTGTTTGCAATTGCCGGGGGTTTGGGTAAATTTAATTTTAGCGTTAATTATAAACATTTATATATGGTAATTTTCAATTCGAATAAGCCTCAAATGTAATTTAATGATAATTATCAATTTAGCATGTAACCTTCAACATAAGGCAAATATTATTGATGAAAAAAGCCCAATGATTAACAAAAAGAAAATGTAGTTTAAGATTTATGGTGGGAATGAAAATCACACTTTCTACATGATGATTACATAATCGCTAGCTGATTCATTCATTACCCACATTTGTATCCTAAACCTAGTATACACATACATACAATACAAGTATGTACACATTCACACAAACTCTTCATCTGCTATTTGCAACCATGGTCCTAAAAAACTTGGATTGTTCTTTCGTGGTCCTTGAGCAATTCAAGAACCTTTCTCATGGAGGGCCTGTTGATAGGAAACTCAGCAGTACATAACAAAGCCACATTCAAAACCTTCTCCACTTGTTCGTATTCAATCATTGAAGCATTCATCCGAGAGTCCAGTAGCTCGTCCAAACTGGCACTATACATGTTACCAGTTGGATCTTGCTTTCCCCCTTTTCTCGATGATAATGCAATCTCCGTCACCCACTTGACCATGCTTAGGTTCTCATTGAAAGAGGGGTCGTTTGGCCTTTTGCCCGTTATTAATTCAAGCAACACTATCCCAAAGCTATATATGTCGCTCTTCTCTGTTACTTTCATCGTGTAACCATATTCTGCAAACATCTTAAACCAATGTAAAAATGCATGTACAGAATAGTATCCGATCAAAACAGTCAATTACAATTTTCAAGTCAAATTAAGATACCCAAACTTTGAAGTTCGTTACTAAGTAATCGATGTACTAATTACCTGGCGCGATATATCCATATGAACCAGCAACACGAGACATGACATGATCATCCTCGCTTGCATCGTCCCTCAATGTCTTGGCCAAGCCAAAATCAGCAACTTTTGGCCTAAACTCATCATCCAAGAGAATGTTGTTGGACTTGAAATCCCTATGCACAATCGGAGGCGAACAATCATGGTGCAAATATGCGAGCCCTTGGGCCACCCCCGTTGCAATGGAGAACCTTGTAGGCCACTCGAGCAATACCCCACCTTTCTCTCCATGCAAAACATCGCCCAAACTCCCGTTTTCCATGTAGTCATACACCAACACCTTACACTTGTCACTAATGCAACTAAACAACAATCTCACAATGTTAACATGTCTAATTCTTCCCAACGTTTCCACCTCCGATTGGAATAGCCCCTCCGATTCTGCTAACCCTTTAGCCTCCCACAGCCACTTGGCCGCCACCATGTTCCCACTCTTCAACCTAACACGATAGACACGGCCTGAACCTCCGGAACCAATAAGGTTTTCATCTCTCAACGAGAACAACACGTCGTCTTCGTTGAATCTGACCCTCTGAAAAGCTATGATCTTCCAAGATTGCTTACTTTTTCTACCATAAATAATCAACTTCTTGTTTCTGATCAAGAGCCAAACAAGCGATGCAACGAGTGCAAATGCAAGAGCTGATAGAATCCCCACCAATGCCAAGCTTATAGGTCTTGATCTTGAGCACGAGTGAAGCTCTCTAACATTCATACTACACAAATCTGCATTGCCCGATAGGGAAGATGAAAAGAACTCGGAATCGAAACCAGTTGGAACTCTTCCTTGAAGCCTATTATTCGATACATTGAACTCGTTTAGCTTAAGCTTCGATAACTCCACCGGAATTTCCCCAGAGAGAAGATTATCGGAAAGATCCAACAATGTTAAGACAGGCAGAGCCCCCAGATCCGCCGGAATTCCGCCGGAGAACTGATTGCTCGACAAATCCAACTGTGTTAGCTCTCTCCATGATGAAACAGTGGTCGGAATATCGCCGGTGAACATATTCCCTTGCATGTGGAGCTCCTGAATCTTCGTCCAATGATCAATACAGGGCCGCAACTCACCGGAAAACCGATTCCTACTCAAATCAACCTTTTTCAGCTCTTGCAAACGGCAGATTTCCGCCGGCAGCTCGCCGGAAAATTTGTTGCCGGAAACCAAGAGCTGTTCGATGCCTTTTGCACCGGAAACCGACGGCGGAATGGAGCCTTCTAGATTGTTGTTCGTAAACTCGATGTGTTCGAGTTCACTGAGACCCCACAATGCATCAGGTACAACTCCGGATAGCTTGTTGTTTTGAACGCGAACGTACAATAAACTGATGCATGTACTGTATGCATCAGGTATTGTACCCGAGATTCTGTTGTTGAAAATCACCAAAGACCAAAGCTTCTTTCTGGAACACAAATTCGGAGGCAATGAGCCTTCTAGATTGTTTCCAGAAACATCGATTTCTTCCAAATTGGAATTCATACCCAAGAACTCCGGCATGGCTCCTGAGAGATTGTTATTGAATAGCTTCAAATCATAGAGCTTTGTATTTGAACCTAAAATCTCTGGAATTTCACCATCTAAGAAATTATCATTGAGATGTAATGATTCTAGAGGCAGAGCTGCAAGACTTTCAGGTATTTTTCCGGTCAGATTATTTTCCGAAGCATCGAATCGGAGCAAAGAAGTGAGGTTGGAAAATGTATCTGGAAGTTCACCGGAGAGATGGTTCTCGAACAGTTCGATTTGCTCGGCATTTTTCAAGCCACCAATGCTCGAGGGGATTTTTCCGGTGAGGTTGTTGATCGACACATCGAGATTTTTGAGAGATATAAGATTTCCGATTGATTCAGGAATTTCTCCGACGAGATTGGCTTGTGATGCCGCGAGGCTCTCCAGTTTTGTGAGGCGTCCGATGTTTGTCGGCAGGGGGCTAGGACGGAAAGGATTCAAGGCTAGTACTAGCTGAGTCAACTCAGTTAAATTGGACAGAAACTCGGGGATTGACCCGTTCAGTAGGTTCGAGCCTAGAGAGAGAAACTGGAGTCTTCCTAAGTTGACAAAACTCGCGGGGATTTCGCCGGAGAAATTGTTGATCGAAAGATCCAACACCGTCAAATTGAGAAACTGGACAGGAAATCGGGGCAAGGAGCCTACGAGAATATTGGAGGAGAGATTGAGAGAAACGAGACGAGAGCAAAGAGAAATGGATTCAGGATTGATAACCCCACCGACATAATTATTGGAGAGATCAAGGTTCCTAAGGGTAGAAATCCGACAAAAGTCGGCTGGAAAATCGCCGGAAATGTCGAAGCCGGAGAGATTTATAGCGACTACGTCGCGAGTTGTGGGGTCACAGGAAATGCCCGTCCAATTGCATGGCGCATTCTGAGTTGACTCGAGCCAGTCGTCGAGTTTGCCATCTGGGTCTGTGAGTTGACTCTTCTTGACTCGGAGCAGAATTGCAGCGTCCTTGTTTGATGAAAAGGCTGAGTGAAGAAAACTGATGAATAAAAACGCTTCTATCAGAACCAGAAGATTTTGTTTCTGATTATTCATCGGAATTCGGTGGAAATGCCAGAATCAAAGAGTGAAGTATTACAGAGACTGAAAACTGTCCAAATTGTTTATTGGCATTGAATTTTAGAAAAAGATTTTGTCTTTATTATGCATTCACATGAAAAAGTTGAATGATGCTTTCATGGTTAGAAATTAATTCCATATTCCCATAGAGATATTACGCCAGATTTTCTAAGATGCCAATAAATAACTAAATAAGCGGACCTAGAGTCATTCTTTATTCTAAAATCTAAACTCAAAAACTTACCTAACAACTTACATGAAACATAGTTTTATATAATTTTATTTGAGATAAATATTGATCGTATTATATTTGTTAATTTGTTATAATTAATTTATATAAATTTCGTCTTACACTATATATATAAACATATAGAGATGGATTAGTATATATAAAACCTACTCGATATTCAAATCTGAAAACCAACAATGTTATAAAATTAGAATATAACACGACATATATAAGGTGTGACTCTAGCGGTCTATAAAAGAACTTTGAAAATGGATTATTTTTTTAAAATATTTTATCAATGAAATTTACCTTAATAATTATATTTATATTTTTTATCATCTCCTGATTATTTATGTAAAATTTTATAATGATATTTATTTTGAAACATACTAAATATAACATTATATGGAATAGTAAAGAATGATTATTACATGGGATTGAATTGCAATCCATGAAAAGAATAATTGGAGAGGATTCTAAAAGAAGTATTAATTGTGGAGTAGAAATGACAAATAAGTCAAAGAAGATATTGTGAGTAGGAATTTTGGGACAAAGTTGAGTTGTACACATGGGGTGCAGTGTAGTGAGTGTCAAGAATGGTGTTTTTCTAGAAGAGGAATTGTTCTTTTGCTATTGATTTAGTTCTCAACTTTGGATGAAGTATTAACAACTAACAAATTATGGGTTCTTTTATAGTACACTATTAATTTCAGTTATTAGATCTTGAATCATTGCATCATAATCCTTCATTTTCATTTTAACATTTTTACTTGTCTTCAGAAATTACCATTGTAAAAACTAAAAATTCCCTCGAATAACTGTAATATCATAGGCAATGTAGTCAATATCTATCTTCTTCATTAATTCTTCATTATAAAGATTACGATTTGGATATATTTTTGATATCATCATACATTGTATACGATTTAATTACAATAATTGATACGCATGTTGGTATCTGAAGCCATTTTCAGATTTGGATTTGATTTGAATGGATATTCGTATCTCAACAATATATGGATTAGATTTGGATACTTTTAGATTTGGATTTCATACGCATGTAGCACATTATATTCACAAAATATTATCTAGGTAAAATAAAATATTAAATCTATGAAATAAATATTTGATTTCATCTTTGGTTACCATACAACATAATGCATCATTCGAATCCCATGATGTGGATGTCTTAATACAGGATTAACATTAAAATAATTCATTGTTTATACATGTTTCATATCAAATATTAAATATTAATAAATTCAAAATGAACCAATATTTTTGTGATAATTCATTTATAATGGTTTGGATTTATATAACAAAATAATTATTTTACAATAATTATTTAAATCAATACAACTGTTGGTGTGATTTAATTCATGCAAACGAAATGCATATAGCAAGATCAATACTTTCACCATAATTCATTTACAATGGTTTGAGTGTGGTGTAATGCAAACAAAATCAAATGCATGTTGAAGGGGTCTATTGCAAACCAAAATTTAAAATGGGTGTAGAAAAGCTCAATAATCAAGCTCATAGCCCAAAATACAAAAATTACCTTTCAAATGAGTTACCACAGTGAAAAAACAACTTTGTTTTGTAGAATTACCCCATGTTAGAATAGATATTGATAGGGCTTTGTACATTGTATATGTCATGGGCTAGAGCCCAATATCATACTTGTTGTACTCTATATAATGTATCTCATACATGGAATAATACGAGTAGTGATTGCCCTACAATCTTACATGGTATCAAAGCCATACTCTCAAACACCCTAATTTTTTTTTCCGATGTCTTCCTCCCCAAGATTCAGCGACGCCACAGCGTCGGCGGCTTCTTCCACCCCTGTCGACGTCAGTTCCTCCTTGACGTCTTCCTCCTATACGCCGCATCTCTCTGCTGATCTCCCCTCTGGTACTCTTCCCCTCTTCTCCACCACGCCCCCTACCTTACCCAATCTCGGTCTCCTCAGCCCGTCAGATCTTACGGCTTCTTCCCCTTCTGTGCCACCGTCGTTTCGGCCCCCTCACCATCCTGCTTTGTCCCTCTCTAATATACGTTCTCACATATCCGAACCCTTGGATTTCAATAATTATCTGATTTAGCGTGAACTCTTTTTACCCATATTACATGGGTATCAAGTGTGTGATCACATTGATGGCACACCAGCGTCGCCACCTGGGTCGGCCGAGTTTGTGCAGTGGCGCCAGATTGACGTATTTGTCCTATCGTGGATTCAATCCACTATATCGAAAGATATCTTGCATTCTATCATCTCTCCAGGTACTCCAATGACCGCCCGAAATGTATGGTTAAAGATCGAGGGTCTCTTTCGCAACCACGTTGAGAGTCGGATTGTCCAACTCCGACAGGAATTATATAGTATCAAGAAGGACGAACGCTCAATGCAGGAGTTTTTACTCAAATTGAAGGACCTCCATGATTATTGTATCTCTGTTGGGGATACAGTTTCTTCACGTGATTTACTGTTGCAAATTGTTATGGGTCTTGGACCGGAGTACAACACGATCACTTCCATCTTCTCCACACAGAACCGTCTCCTACATTCAACCAGATGAAGTCTATGCTTTTGCTTGAAGAGGCTAAATTTACAGTGTAGCGTGCGCCTGCCCCTACTCCACCCGATCAGATTCTGCTTGCCCAGCAACATCCGTCCTCGTCGCCTTCCAATCGTGGTGAGTCTGGCGGTAGAGGGTCCCGTGGTACGGGACGTGGCCGAGGACGTAGCGGAGGCTGACAATAGCACACGTTCCAACCTTTCCGGCCACGACAGTCTTCATCGCCATCTATACTTGGGCCCGCACCGAACCCTCAGATCACCGCACAGCACTTTCAACATTCCGTGCAATGCTACAGGTGCGGTAGACTGGGCCATGTGATCCGGAACTACCCCTCTATCCCAAAAATCGATGGTGGTTAGCCGCAGCAAGCCTTCAATGCTGCTCCTCAACCGATGATTCCCCCTCAAGCTTTTCATGTTTTCCCGCAGTCTGATCAACAATCCACGGCCTCTTGGATATTTGATTCTGGAGCAACTACACACATGACCAATGATGCAGGTATTCTCTCTATTGTTTCTCATTCTCCGATTCCATCTGGGATTTGTGTTGGGAACGGCAGTATGCTACCGATAACTTGTTCTGGTAAAACTGTTCTTCGCTCTGCTTCGCATAATTTTCCTTTAAATAATGTCCTCTGTTCTCCACATCTCACACATAATCTCTTATATGTGCGTCAATTTATTACTGACAATAATTGTTTGATTGAATTTTCTCCTTCTGGTGTCTGTCTTAAGGATCAGCGAACGAAGACACTTCTACTCATCTCAACTAGCAAGACTGGTCTCTACACCTTCCCAGGAACCAAGCCCGCGTCCTCTCCTGCCGTTGCACTTGTCTCCCATGCTGATCCAACTATATGGCATCGTCGTTTAGGTCATACGAGTCGTAGTGTCTTGTCTACACTCTTTAGTCGAAACCTTATACAGTGTTCCACACTTGATTCCTGTTTATGTCATGCTTGTCAATTGGGGAAGAATACTCGTTTACCGTTACCTCGTTCTATGTCATACACTACTAAGCCTTTTGAGTTAATACATTCTGATGTTTGGATGTCTCCTATTAACTCTGCATCTGGCTATCGTTATTTTCTGTCATTTCTGGATGATTTTACACACTATTGTTGGATTTATCCTATGAAAACTAAGTCTGAGGCATCAACACATTTTTCCTCGTTTCTCGCTCTCATTAAAAATCAACATGACACTGTTATTAAAACAATCCAATGCGATAATGGTACTGAGTTCACTAACCATACTTTTCAAAATATCTGTGTTCAGCAGGGTATCCAATTTCGTACATCATGTCCATACACTCCACAACAAAATGGCAAAGCCGAAAGGCTAAACCGCACCCTCACTAAAATCATTCGGTCACTTTTATTCCAAGCCTCGGTCCCCTTGTTTTTTTGGGTTGAAGCACTGTATACGGTGGTTCATGTCCTCAACTTACTCCCTACACCACTACTACGAAACCTCTCCCCACATGAGAAACTCTACACCACTCCTCCGACTTTCTCATGACAAGTATACTAGTTAAAGTAGTTTTTTTTTTTTTTTTAAATTTGTAGATTGAGTTGGTGAGGATTCAATTTTGGATCACCCAAATTTCTGATATTTATTGGCTCGTCTACCTCAATTTCCATTCATTAAAACAATTAAAAAAGAAAAAAAAAGGGGGGGATATATTCTTCGTCGTTTTCAATTGGAGAATATTTTCTCTTGGAATGTGAATATAAGAATCCCATAAGTGGTAGAACAAGACTGATAAGCAATGTGCACTTTTCATTTTCTATTATGTGTCATTTCATCATGGTAAATTATGTATATAATATAATATATAGTAACAAAAAGAGTACAAAATTAGAACACGTTATTATAAAGTACCGCATGAGAGGTAAAACCTAAAGCAGAGGAATAAAATAAATTATTGTTGAACCAATAAATAAAGACTATTCCAAGTGTGAAACTAAATAAAAGGGGTTCAGTTATTCAAAAGATTGTATTATTATTTGATAACAAAGCTTATTTGACCATTGAAAAAGTGTTCTCCCCCTTCATCTAGAACATTGAATAAAATAAGTTGATTGATTGAAAATGACATTTATCATTTAAATTGAAATTAACTAAACTAATAATTATGTAAATCTACTTAATATGTAGTGGTTCTTAAATGAAATACTCAACTACTAAATAATTTATACAAAAGTTAAAAAATATATTAATTATGTGACATATCAACAGTAATATATTAATATATGCTCGTAGATGAACAATATTATAATTTATAGTTATTTAACATTCTTTAGTTTGTACGTAAAGGATATTTATACTAATAAATGATGGGTTACAATTAGGGGTACCCAACTGTCAAAAACCGAAAATTAAATAATCTAAGGCTCTTAATAAAACTTAAATCATCACTCAAAAGTAAACAATACACTAGCTCGACTTAGATATGAAATATTCTTAAACCAAACACGTTTTATGAACAAAAGAAAGAAGAAGGCTAGCATGAATACGACCCATTGACATTAGAAAATAAATAAAAAGGAGCCCAAATATATATATATATATATATATATATATATATATATATATATTCAATAAAAATGCTAAATACAATGTGAACTCAATCATTTAAGTAAAATTGCGTGGCCATAATGAAATAAATAATAATAATAATAATTTGAGCTCAATCAAAATAAGTTAAATGGAAGCCCACTTATATTAAAAGAATGAGACTAATTAATACCGCCATTTGTAAAAAAAGGGTTACTTCAATGTCAGCCCAAAATCCTTTAAATTAAATTGCATGCACATAAAAATAAGAAAATTAAATGTAATAGGGTACAGTTTAAGTTAAATTGAATTCCCATAAAGAAATAATTCAATGTGAGCCTAACTATGATGGGTTAAGGTGGAAGCCCATTGACAAAAAAAAAAAAAAAAAAAAAAAAAAAGAGCCCAATAATAAACATTCAATGAAAATGGGAAAATCAATCTGAGCTCAATCACATTATGTTTATTTTATTTTATTTTTTTATTTTATGTTGAATTGCTTGCATACTTATAAACATACAATGAGTATCTGCTCGATTACTTTAATAAATAATGAAGTAGAATTGCTTGCATGCTTATAAACATACAATGAGTATCTGCTTGATTACTTTAATAAATAATGAAGTATGGCTATAATATAGGTAGATTCAATGTCATACTCATTCCAACAACCGGGTAATATATCAATACCATGAATTAGTATAAGATTTGGGGTTAAATTCAATTTTAGTTCATTTAAAAAGTTACTGTCCAATTTTCGTCCACTATGGAAGCGGTTTTCAATTTTAGTCCAATTAAGCCAAAAATCGTCACTATTTGGTCCATTTTCGCCGGAATACTATTCTCGCCAGCGATTGTAATACAATCGCCCCAAATTGTCACCGGATGACACATGGTCTACTATCGACCAATCAAAATTATCCGAGTCATATATATATTTTATTAGATAAGAAAAAAAATGTAAAATGTACATTTTAAATCTAAAAGACAAATACTAAAATAAAAATTTTAAATTTTAAATCAAAAATTGAATCTAAAATTAAAAAAAAAAGGAATATCAAATCCTAAATCGAAAACGAATGCCCTAAACCTAAAATTAGAATCAACATGGAGACTTAGAGAGAAGATAATCGATCGAGTAAGTGTGGGTGAAAGCCATCCATCGCCGGTGACTGTTGTCTGAAAGCCCCAACTCCAAATGATCCACCCCGACGAAAATCAAAACGAACGAAAGAACTAAAACCAAACGCAAGCAAAATCCTTCTTAAGGATGGAAGATATACACAGATATGTTTAAAACAGCAAATTCAGTAGTATAAATCTCATCTAAAGAGAGTGAGAGAGAGAGAGCTCGGATTGAAGTTGGAGGAGACGACCACGAGGCAGCAAGATCGAAACCACCCCAATTGATTGAAGATCTTCAAAACCCCAACTTCAAAGTTCAAACCCAGCAGATCTAGAACATAGCCCAAAGCTTCGAAATCTTCAAACTCAAACCCAGCCGAGTCGCTGCCATGGTCAAAGTCGAGTTCACCTCCTGGAAATCTTCAAACAACAAACAGGTTTGAAGGAAAAGGGCCAAAACGAACAGGGTTTGAACTAAGAACAAGATTGAAGTTCTAGGAGATGGCGAACACAAGGTGGAGAGTCTAGAAACCCTAGCTGCTAAAGGAGAGGCACGATGCCAAATACAAATGCATAATTATAAACTTCAGATTTCGATTATGAAATCCTAAATTAAAATTGGGTTTAATGCATGAAACCCCCCATATGATATAGAAAATCTGCATCGCTCCCCCCCCCCCCCCAATGTTTTCAAAATTGCAAGGATTATACGTCTAATATGTAAAAATCTGCTCACTCTTTTTAAATTGTAGCTAACGACGTTAAATTTTATCTTTAATGCCCCGTTATACCTTTAATGTAATTTAGAAAACACCATTTTTTTCTCTCTCTTCTCTTTCTCTTTCCCACTTTTTTTTCTTCTTTCTTCTTTTTTTCTTTTCTTCTCCCTTCTGCAACTTTCATTCTCTCTCTCTCAACTCCAGCAACCAATCTCTCTCCCTCTACATCTCTATTCGGTGGAGGACGGCGGATGATGGAGACTCGTCGGAGAAGATGGGGATGGTGCGGTGGTGATGAAGAAACGGCGCTGCTGCAGATCAGTGGTGGAATGAACAGTAGCAACGGCGGCGGATGAGCAACGATGATGGCGGCGGAGCTCACGGTCTGACCTGCTGGTCGTGGTGGTTGGTAGCAGATCGGTAGTAAAGATGAGGTAGAGGAGCAGATTGCGGGCGACGGTGGAGAAGATCGGTGAATCTGGTGGTGGAGGCCAACTGAAGCAGCCGTAGTGGCGAGGAGGAGAAGCGCTGTCGAAGAAGAAAAAGAATGGACGGCGGCGTCGCCGCTCTATGTTGAGAATGGTGGGGTGTTTGCCGGTGAGATAAGGTTGAAGAAGGTGGCCGACGGAGAAAGAAAAATGGCAGATGGACGGCGGTTGAGCTGTGGCGGAGAAGAGATCGGTAGTGAGAAGCTCTGCGCCGATGATGGTGCTCGGAGCAACGGAACTCGTCGGAGACGGAAACAGGTGGTCGGCGATGTGGTGGTGCTTTGCGGGCGAGTCTGCAGAGAGAGAACAGTGAACAGCGGCGTGAATCTATATTTTTTTTCTCTGGAATTTTTTTTTGGGAAGAAGACGTTGAAGAGTGTATGGGGAGGATTTTTTTTTTGTTTTGTGGGAAGATGAACATAATGAATTGTTTAATTTCTTATTTAATTAATTGTTAATTTCAATTGTTTGCAGATTTTTTTTTGTTTAATTAATTGTTAGTTTGTAAATTTCAATTAATTGATTTTAACTTCTTTATATTATATATTTTTGAATAGGGTGTGGGGAAAAATTGTTAGTTTTTTTTGTTTAATTAATTAATTAATTGATTGATTTCAATTAATTTTGAACAACATTTAATTAAATGTTTTAAAAAATTAAGAGATTTTTATTTATTTTTTATGTTAAAGGAACCCACAATTTGAAGTTATTCTGTTTTTTTATATTATTTTTTCAAATATTTATTTTATTGGTTTTAACATTAATACAGGGTTATTTTTGTCATTTCACACTCTAAAAGTAATAAAATAGCAAGAATATTTGCACTGCAAACGCATGTGTTACACATCAGTTATGTTTGATGATTTAGGGGGAACGCGCAGACTTTACGATAACCCACGTGTAATCCTTGCAATTTCGTAAACATAGGGGGAAGCGACGCATATTTTCCATTTCACAGGGGGATCGAACCCATTTTACCCAATTAAAATTTCTCACTTTCCCCTTCAATCAAATACCTCATGCCCAAAATACAGATGAATCTTATTTTATATTTTGGAGATTGGGAGCAATCAGACATTTTTTCTACCGATTCTATTCTGGAGAAGTAGGGTTCCTCGTTGATTTTGGGGGAGAACGATGATTTGCAGAACCTCTTTTCTTTTCCGTTTTTTTCCTTGTTTTTTAAATATGTTTTTCATTTAAAATATTAATTAATGATTTATTTGATTTTTGTTTAAATTTTTTCATTAATTATTTAATATTTAATCCAATGTGAATATTAAGTTCACCTTTAAACATGTCATGTGTGATAAAATGTGTCACATAAACGCGAGTGGGGCCAAAATTAAAATTGGGGGCAATTGTATTACAATTGCCGGCGAGAGTGGTATTCTGGCGAAAAATGAACAAAATAGTGACGATTTTTGGCTTAATTGAACTAAAATTGAAAACCGTTTCCATGGTGGACGAAAAATGGACAATAGCTTTTTAAATGGACTAAAATTGAATTTTTTTCCCATAAGACTTGTGTAACACGTGAGAATAAAAAATAAAAAATAAACTTACCAAAATTAGGAAAAAATAATTATTATTTATATAAGAAAATATATTTATAATTTTATGTAATACACATCGTTTAATTTTACATTAAATATAATTTAATTTGATTAATATATTACCTAATTATTAAAATATATGTTGTATCAGTAAAAGAATATAAATAGTTTTTCATTTATTTACGATTCTTCTTTACGAATAAAAATTACGATTCTTCTTTATCTATTTACTGATGATGGTATTCTTATAATTGAATGATATTTTTATAATTGAATCAACTAATCTAGTTACAGATTTTGTAAATAAAAATTAGGATTCTTCTTTATCTATTTACAAGTGTCTGGTATACTTATAATGGAATGATAGTTTTATAATTTCTTCTTTATCTATTTACAAGTATAGTTTTATAATTGAATATTAGTTTATAATTGAATCAACTATTTAGTTAAAAAATTTGGAAATGAAAATTAGGATTCTTCATTATCTATTTGAATCAACTATTTAGTTAAAGATTTTGGAAATGAAAAATAGGATTCTTCTTTATCTATTTACAAGTATTGATAATGATATTCTTATAATTGAATTGTATTTTTAAATGATATTTTTATAATTGAATATTAGTTTATGATTGAATCAACTAATTTTGTTAAAAATTAGGATTCTTCTTTATCTATTTACAAGTGTCTGGTATACTTATAAATGAATGATATTTTTATAATTTCTTCTTTATCTATTTACAAGTGTCGATAATGATAGTTTTATAATTGAATATTAGTTTATAATTGAATCAACTATTTAGTTAAAGATTTTGGAAATGAAAATTAGGATTGTTCTTTCTCTATTTACAAGTATTGATAATGGTATTCTTATAATTGAATTGTATTTTTATAAAAAAATTTAATGATGACAATGATGGACAATATTATTGCAATTACTTGTCAACAAATTGTATCGATGGCTCTAGTTACCAACAAAATAGAAAATTAAGTCATAACAAAAACTTAGATTATTCAGTTGCATCTAAACATTAATTAATCTTCAATAAATATTGTCAAATACTAAAGAATGCTCCCATCGCACATCATTTTTGCATGTGTCAAATTTTGAAAAGGGCAGCCAATAGAGGGTACATTATGTTGGCCGTCGGCAGCAACAAAAACCTAAATAGAAAACTATCATGTTGGCCGTCGGCAGCAACAAGAGCCTAAATAGAAAACTTTCCTGACCATTGGCCGTCGGCAACAGAAGGCTAAATAGAAAACTTCCCTGACCATTAGGATCCTGCAAAATCTTCCTTAAAATTTGCATCAAGATCCTCGTAGAGAAGCCTCAAAGAGTCTAGATGCGAAAAGAGAAGGTTAATTCATAATTTGCATCAAGATCCTCGTAGAGAAGCCTCAAAGAGATGTGAGAAGAGGCGGTTAATTCATATGCGTAGGGAGTTAATTCATATGCGTAGGGAGCAGTGCCTTCCTGTACCATGAAGTCTAGAGATGGAAGGTTGAGGTAAATCCTAAAAAAACACGCAGCGCTACTGGCCTTCCTGTACCATGGAGTCCAGAGATGGAAGGTTGAGGTAAATCCTAAAAAAACAATGGCAACTTTGTGCTTTTGTGCTTCTGGTAAGTCATATCTATAAAGTGCTTCTTTCTGTATTTATTTTCTACTCAATTTTGTTTCTTATATATTTCTTATTTTGATTCTATTCTCTTATTTGACCGGGTTTTTTTCTGATCCGCATTCCAAAGCTACTGTTTGGTTCTAGAGAGGTTGAAAGCAGTCTGCTACGACACTAGATCCAAATACAATGTAATAAGACGATTTTTTTGAAATTTTCTAAGTACCGCAATTTTGATTGACATGTCATCCGACATGTATTGTTCATGAATGTAATAAGACGATCTTCTAAGTGCCGCAATTTTGATTGACATTTGGTAATTGCATGTCGGATGACATGTATTTTTGCATGTTGTTCATAATGTAATAAGACGATCTTTGCATGTTATCCATATCTTCTAAGTACCGCAATTTTGATTGACATTCGGTAATTGCATGTCGGATTTTGATTGACATTCGGTAATTGCATGTCGGATGACATGTATTTTTACATGTTGTTCATGAATGTAATAAGACGATCTTTTTGTGAATATAGAAGCTAAAATTCACGTTAAAATATAATATAAATAAATGTAATGCATCCAATATTTAGATGATAAAAAATCCTAAAATTCACGTAAAATGTAATATAAATAAATGTCATAATAGGAATACATCCAATATTTAGTTGATAAAAAAATCCTCACTAACCCTCTGCAATAAAATATAATATAAATAAATTTCATAATAGGAATACATCCAATAGTTGATAAAAAAAATCCTCTGCAATATCATTATAACGCTTAAATAGATAAAGAAGAATTATATTTTCTATTTACTCACGTAAATGATTAAAAGGCTAAAAATCACGTTAAGTAAGGTATAATATAAATAAATGTCATAATTGGAATGCATCCAATATTTAGTTGATAAAAAATCCTCACTAAATCCTCGCAATATCATTATCGACACTTAAATAAGAAGAATTATATTTTCTATTTACTCCTGTAAATGATAAAAAACAAAAACTTAATTGCATAAGTTGGAAGAATTCTAATTTTTATTTAATCATCTAAAAAGATAAAAAAATATCTTCACTAAATCCTCACAAATACATTATTGACACTTAAATAGATAAAAATGAATTCTACTTTCTATTCTTGCAATCCTTGAGGAAATTAAATAAACAAAAACCGTATTTATACTACGTAAACACTATCAAAAAATTAATTACAAAAGTAGTCCCCAAAAGAAAAATATAATATAAATAAATGTCATAATAGAAATGTTTAGGACATTTAGTTTGGTGTATAATGAAAACTAAAAAAATCAAAATCAAAATCAAAATCAATATTAATATTGTATTTTTGCACTTCATGAGTGCAATTAAAATTTGATGTTTATTTTAACTTGTTTCAAAATTTTAATTATATCTTTTTATATAATAAATGATACAATATAAATGAATAAAAAAAAATTCTATTTCAACATTAATAAAGTAAGTCAATATTGATTGATTGAAAATTAATAATTTAGTAACTAGTAATTTATTTAATTTAGCATTAATCATTATCACTAAAATAAACTTAAATATAATTTAATTACAATTTGAGAGGGAAACCAATCAATGAAAAAATGACACATGACCTTAGATGATTTTTCCTTAATAAAGACTAGAGATGTATAAATTATTATAATATAAGCTTCCATTAGAAGCTTTATATAGCTTCTAATGAAAGCTTTGAATATAGCTTATGTTGATCACTTTTTCCTCTGTAAATATATGTAATAGATGAAAGGAATAAACACAACAAATTCTCTCTTCTCTCATATACTTGTTCCTTCTCGTCTCGTCTTTTATTTACACATTGCTTTCGTACGCTTTTCGTATGTTCTTCTTCTAGTTTATTTTATAGTTATCTTAATTATTTACAACATAAATATATATTATATGGAAAATATATGTGAAAGTTGAGTTCACTTCCAATAATATTGGTAGATTCAATGTCATTCCAACAATGATGAGATAAATTGCATTTTGTTGTAAATAATTACGATAACTATAAAATAAACTAGAAGAAGAACATACGAAAAGCGAACAAAAACAATGCGTAAATAAAAGACGAGACGAGAAGAAACAAGTATATGAGATAAGAGAGAATTTGTTGTGTCTTTCATTCCATACATTACATGTATATATAGAGGAAAAATGATCCATATAGCTTGATCACCAAGTTTACTTAATCACTAAGTTTATATTCAATATTATAATACTTCCCCTTGAATTTAACTTTGTTATATCATGTGCATAAGCTGTCTTGTTAAAAATCTCAAACCAGAAAAACTCATTGGGATAAAAACTGGGATAAGGGAAAAAGAGTACAACGCACACTACATTGTTTCCGTTTCCCCTGAAATGAGCAATATGAGTCTTGGAGTAAGATGTCAGTCTTGCTTCTCGTTGGATCTTCTCATACCGATGTCGTATACCAATTTCTCAAATGTAGATGTAGGCAGGGATTTTGTAAATAAATCAGCAAGATTGTGACACGAACGAATTTGTTGAACATTTATTTCTCCATTTTTCTAAAGCTCGTGAGTATGGAAAAATTTTGGTGATATATGCTTAGTCCTATCACCTTTTATATACCCGTCTTTAACTTGTGCTATGCAAGCAGCATTATCCTCATAAATGATAGTAGACGTAGTGGTAGTCAGATTTAACTCACATGCATTCCTTATATGAGCTATAACTGATCTTAACCAAATACACTCTCTGCCTGCCTCATAAAGGGCAATAAGTTCAGAGTGGTTGGAAGATGTGGCAACCAATGTCTGTTTAGTAGACCGCCATGAAATGGTTGTGCCATTATAACAAAATAAATATCCAGTTTGTGATCGAACTTTGTGCGGATCAGATCTATATCTCGCATCAGCATAACCAACTAACCCCGAGTTCGTTGTATTATTTGAATATAATAATCCCAAATTTATAGTACCACGAAGATAACGGAAAATATGTTTAATTCCGTTCCAGTGTCTCCGGGTTGGCTCAGAACTATATCGAGCAAGCACATTGACCGCAAATATGATATCTGGTCTTGTACATTGTGCTAGATACATCAATGCTCCAATAGCATTAAGATACGGCACCTCTTGACCAAGTATTTCTTCATAAAAATCTTTAGGTCGAAATGGATCTTTATTAGGGTCTAAACAATGTACTATCATAGGAGTGCTTAAAGGATGAGCACTCTCCATATTAAACCTTTTGAGTAGTCGTTCAGTGTACGCAGATTGATGAATAAAAATGTCATTTGCCCTATGCTCTAGCTGAAGACCGAGACAGAGTTTGGTTTTCCCAAGGTCTTTAACTTCAAACTCTTTCTTCAGATATGCAGTAGCATTGGCCAAATCATCAGGGGTGGCAATGAGGTTTATATCATCTACATAGACTGCAATTATAGCAAATCCGGTTTCTGATTTTCTAATAAAAACGCATGGGCAAATTGAATCATTTTTGTAACCTTCTCTGATAAGGTATTCACTTAGTCTCTGATACCACATGCGACCAGACTGCTTTAATCCATACAATGACCTTTGTAATTTGATCGAGTATAGCTCACGGGGATTACCCGCTTTTGGTATTTTAAATCCATCAGGAATTTTCATGTAGATATCAGAATCAAGTGAACCATATAGATAAGTTGTTACTACGTCCATAAGACGCATGTCCAAATTTTCATGGACAACCATACTAATGAGAAAACGGAAAGTGATCGTATCCATTACCGGTGAATACGTCTCATCATAATCAATCCCAGGTCTCTGAGAGAATCCTTGGGCAACAAGTCGGGCCTTATATCTTACAATTTCATTATTCTCATTTCTCTTACGGACAAATACCCATTTATACCCAACAGGCTTTATATTGTCCGGAGTTTGAGTGATAGACCCAAATACATTCTGTTTATTTAGTGAAGCTAATTCAGATTTGATTGCTTCCTCTCATTTAGGCCAGTCATCCCTTTGACGACATTCTATTATGGAACGTGGTTCACTGTTACAATCATTGCTCAAAATCTCTTGAGCAACCGAGAATACAAAAATATCATCAATAATGATCTCATTTCTATCTCATACTTAATTGTAGTAGCTTATGGAATTCTCGGCATTATCCGAATTTGATATCATCATGATTGTTTTACTAGGCTCTACAGATTCATGTGGAGCTTGCTCATTAGAACTCACTTGATTAATGGGCTCATAAACCCCTTTCTTGGTTTTTCGAGGAACAGAGTCCTTTGAGCCAATGGGTCGACCCCGTTTTTATCTTAGTCTATCAGAATTTATTTTCACATGTTCATTAGGAACATTGATCCTAGCTGGAGCGTTCACAGCTGGAATATGAGACTTCGTGACTTTACCGGCATCATTAAATGCGTTAGGGAGTCTATTAGCAATATTATGTAAATGTATGATTCTATTGATCTCATTTTCACATTCAAGTGTGCGTGAGTCTAGATGAGACAAATTCTGCTCACACCATATAAGATTCTCAACATGCATAGGTTTATTATTATCAAGGATTGTCTTACCGATTGATGGAAATGTCGTTTCATCAAAATGACAATCCGCAAACCTAGCAGAGAATAAATCACCTGTCATTGGTTCCAAAAACCTAATGATCGATGGTGAATCAAAACCAACATATATGCTGAGACGGCGTTGGGGACCCATTTTTGTCCTCTGTGGAGGTGGGATTGGCACATGTATAGCACACCCAAATGTGCGAATGTGCGAAATGTTTGGCTCAAAACCCAAGGTTCATTGCATTGGTGA
Source organism: Scutellaria galericulata (assembly GCA_946896805.1). Classification (NCBI taxonomy): domain Eukaryota; kingdom Viridiplantae; phylum Streptophyta; class Magnoliopsida; order Lamiales; family Lamiaceae; genus Scutellaria; species Scutellaria galericulata. The sequence continues at coordinate 15,788,411 of OX335794.1, forward strand.
ATGCATATGATACGCACTGAGACGTAATCTAATTAAAGATGATGCATGCAATACGGCATGTCCCCATGCTGTACTAGTGAGCTTTGATCTCACTAATAAAGTTCGAGCAATAATTTGAATTCTCTTGATAAGAGATTCTGCCAATCCATTTTGAGTATGAACGTATGCTATTGGGTGTTCAACATTAATTCCCAGTGTTGCACAATATTCATCAAAATATTTTGATGTAAATTCTCTGGCATTATCCATCCTTATATTTTTAATAGGATGATCAGGAAAATGTGCTCGGAGTTTAATAATTTGTGCAAGCAAACGCGCGAATGCAACATTGCGCGTAGATAACAAGCATACGTGAGACCATCTAGAAGATGCATCTATCAGAACCATAAAATATCAAAATGGTCCACTCGATGGGTGAATTGGTCCACAAATATCACCATGTATCCGTTGTAAAAATGATGGTGATTCATAACCAACTTTTATCATATAAGGTTTTATAATGAGCCTTCCTTGTGAACATGATTCACAAAAATAATCATTTGACATCAACATCTTTGTGTTTTTTAAAGGATGTCCTTTAGTATGTTCAACAATCCTACGCATCATAGTAGTTCCGGGGTGACCCAGACGATCATGCCATAATCCAAGTATATCGGGATTAACCAGTTTCCATGGCATGGTGGCATAGGATTTGAAAGCTCGAATCAGGACACAATATAGTCCAGAAGTTGTTGGTTCAAATTTCACATGAACATTCCTTCTGTTCATATTATATGATGTGACGCATAGACATTCTTTGGTATTTTCAACCAATGTCTCTATATGGTATACATTGCGTCTAACATCTTTAAAACTTAGTAGACATGTTTTTGATCTACCAGATAAAAGTGCATTTTCAATATGCAGAGTGATACCATTAGGCAACACAATTGTTGCATTCCCGGAGCCATCAATAATCTCAACGGGACCTGATATGGTTCTTACTTGTGCTTTGCACAATGTCACACTCGAGAAATATATTTTATCTGTGAATATTGAGTGCGTTGTTGCACTATCAAGTAGACAGTGATTCTTTTTGTTAGTATGCTCCATGTACTGCCTGATTATACAAAAATATATTAATACTGGAATCACTATAATAAAATAACAATTTCATAATATTATATAATATAAGGTTAATTTCAAGAATTTATCATTTATGAGATATGTACATTGCTATTGACAAAAAGATAAAATCTACTCGATCTCGGGTATGCCATCTTCCGAGAGAGGTCTATACACAAAATTACCAAACTCTAAATTTGGATCTATCACCGTCACTTGGCACTTTATGCAATGGGATCAAAGTCCTCAAAAAAATCTGATAGTTCAAGAGATTTCCCATCTTGAACTTGATCATTCATGATTTGAGGTGTGGCGTCCTGAGGGGTAGTAAATGACATTTTTGCCTCAGTGGCGTGTGTCTGGACTCCCTTTCCTCTGTTTTTTATCGAATCCTGGTACAGATCTACCAGGTGTTGGGCAGCCCTACAGACTTTGGCCCAATGGCCAGTCATTCCACATCTATTGCAATTATTGTCATAAGATTTCTCCGTAGGCATCTTGCCTTTGTCACGGTTCTACTGAAATCGGTTCCTTTGATTGACCGGGTAATTATTTGGACGAGAATAACCACGTCCACGTCGGTTATCTTTATTAATATCATGACGTCCACCTCGGTCATCATGATGGGGACTACCACGTCCACCTCCTCTCTAGGCACCACGCCCGGATCTTTGTCTACGGCTTCTAAATTGGCCCATTGATTTGTTAGCATGTGCTTCTGGCACTGCTTGGGACCCACAAGGTCGCAAATCATGATTTTTTAATAGCAGCTCATTTGTTTTTTCTGATGTGAATAGTACAGAGATCAACTCTGAATATGTTTTAAATTGGCGCTGCCTATACTGCTGTTGTAGTACCAGATTTGAGGCATGCATGGTGGAGAATGTTTTCTCTAATTTATCATATTCTGACAATTTTACACCACACAGAGCCAAACGAGACTCTATCTTAAAGAAAGCCGAATTATAATCGGAGACTGATTTAAAGTCTTACAGCCTTATATGCTGCCAGTCATACTGCACTCGTGGCAGGATCACAGTTTTTGTGTGATCAAATCTTTCTTTCAGTTTTTGCCATATTTCCGATGACCTTTCAAATTGTATGTACTCATCTCACAAATCCTCCGATAAATGGTGGCGTATAAAGATCATGGTGTTAGCCTCATCTTTCCTATTGGCCTCATCGATATTTACACATTCAAGAGTTTTCACGAGATCCAACCCTTGTAAGTGTAGTTTAATATCTAGGCACCAGGACAAATAGTTTACGCTAGCAACATCGAGAATTTGAAATTTTTGATTTTCAATTCTAGCCATAATAAAACACAGAATATAAAAATAACGATATAAATTTACAAACCTTTTTTTTTCGAGCAAAAACTCGTGCTGATAATGTGTTGTAAATAATTACGATAACTATAAAATAAACTAGAAGAAGAACATACGAAAATCGAACAAAAACAATGCGTAAATAAAAGACGAGACGAGAAGGAACAAGTATATGAGAGGAGAGAATTTGTTGTGTTTTTCATTCCATACATTACATGTATATATAGAGGAAAAATGATCCATATAGCTTGATCACCAAGTTTACTTAATCACTAAGTTTATATTCAATATTATAATACATTTTCTTTATCGTGAAAATAAATATATGACTTTTTTACTTCAATAAATAGCAGTAGTGGAATGGTAATATAATCAATGTGAATCCAGATACCATCACATAAATTACGGAGCACATAATCCAGATTCAAGACAATGAAGATATGTTAAATTACAAAAATATAAATGAGCCCAATTAGCTTACTGAGAAATAAAAATAAAAAAGTTAATATCAAAAACTAATTTAATGTTTTTTTTTCCAATTTACAACTTTTTTTAAAAAACTTTTTTTCAATTGCATCCCAAAATTTACATTTTTTTTTTCAAATTGCAAACAGGATCATTTTTTTGATACTTTTCCAATCAGAATTTGATGTCCTTGGATTAAAGTTTAAACAAACATTTTAACTATATATACCACAGATCCATAAATTTAAATAAAGGGTACGGTTTTTGTGAGATCGTCTTACGAATTTAATTTCATGAAATGAATCAACCACAATTCATATTCCATAAAGGCAAAAACTTTTGTGCACAAGGTACACGGATCCAAATTTATGCACAACAATACTATTATATTATATGAAATAATATTGTTATATTATATGAGTGATACTGTTATATTATATATAGTTTTAACAGTATTACTCATATAATATAACAGTATTGTTGTGTACACATCTAGATTTGTGCACCTTGTGCACACAAGTGTCACTCTTCTACAAATCACATTTGGTTTGTCTATAATGGACTCCATTTCACAGTAACTATACAGAGATAACTATACGTGAGATTGTTTCATGTTAGGGAAGCTCTCTTGTACCCTAGGGGAACAGATCTAGGATCCGTGCCCCCGACCCGCTTCGACCCGCCCATATAAGAATATATAGAGTTTTTTTTATCCATCTCCATCTTCATGCTCTTCTTCTTCTTTTTTTCTACCATGGCTGCTTCTTCTTTTTTATTTTTTTTCTGTCATTGCTCTTAGCTTCTCTTTTCTTCTTCTTTAAACCCTAATTTTGCATCTCATTCTCTTCTTCTTCTTTTTTCTTCACATTGCACTTTTTTCTTCACCATGGATGTACTCTCATCTTCTCTTTTCACCTATCTTCTTCTTCTTCTTATTCCAATTTCACCGATGTCACCTCCGACTGTGGCGGTGAGTTCTTTTAATAGCCATAAACTATGAGCTCAACAGATCAGAGAGAAGAGTGGTGATTAGTGGGTGTGAAAGGGGAATTTGAGATGATGGGAAAATGGGAATGGGAGAGAGGAAGTAATTGGCGGTGGAGCTCCGACCGAGCGTGCATCTCTTCGTCGGAGAGTAGCAATTTCAGATGATGAATATGTTTAAATTTCAGTTTGATATTATTGATTGAATACTATGAATTTGCAGAAATTTTGGGAAAGAAGATGATAAAAATTGTGTTTTTGAAATTTAAAATTTGAAACTCACTCTACGGTAGACTGATACCTAAGAGTATGCAAGTGATACCTAAAAAATATACTAGTAATACCTAAAGAGCATACAAGTTATATCTTTCAACCTAAAAAATATACAAGTAATACCTAAAGAGCATACAAATATCTTTCATTAAATGAACAACTAATACCTTAAAGATACATATGCAATACCTTATACAATAATCATTTAAACCTTAAATACCTTAATACTATAAGCATTACTACCTTAAAGGTAAATATGTAATACCTTAATACTATAAGCATTACTACCTTAAAGGTAAATATGTAATACCTTAAATATGCGCGTATGTAATACTTTATACTACATTAATACCTTAAAGGTAAATATGTAACATCTTATACTATAAGTATTAATATCTTAAAGATAAATATGTAATACTCTATACTAAAAACATTAATAACTTAAAGGTAAATATGTAATATCTTAAATATATGCATATATAATACCTTATACTATAAACATTAATACATTAATGGTAAATATGTACTACCTTAAGAGCATACAACTAACACTTTCACTAAAAATCTTAAAATTTCAAATGTTTCATCATCATCATCTTCCTAAAAAATTCTGCAAATCATGATTTCATATTGTTTGAAATAATTGATTTTCAATGTTTTAAAATTATGGTAATAAATTGTGATTTGAAATCAATTATCCAAATCTATGAAAATGAGTAAAAAAAAAAAAAAGGGGGAAGAAGAAAAAACTCACATAAATGACTCCATGGCAATTTGAAGAATAATAGGAACAAAAAGATAGAGAAGAAGAATAAGAACGTACAAAACAGATAAGAACAAATCAATAAGAAAAGAGATTAAGAAGAAGAATGATAGAGAAAAAAAAAAAGGAAAAAGAATAAAGCAAGTTGTTTCTACACTAATACCTTAAGAGTTAATGTGTGATACCTGAAGAGTAAATGTGTGATACTTTAAGAGTATAAACCTGATACCTTAACAAAATATACTGTTGCGTGCGCCCACACCATAGTACTATGATGTGGGCACGTGTGGGAGCGGCCCACACGCCGGGTCGGGTTGGGGATACGGGGTATATTGCGATTATATATATATATATTAATGTAAGAATTGGAGTTGGCTAATGTCCTATTCTGAGAAAAGCCGAGATTCCAAATATAATAAAGTGTTAATAATTCATCCACTCGGAGACTATTCATCTGATTATTCCTCTTTACTATAATTCGTAAATTGAATGCAGTGTACATGCATCATCTTTATTCAACATTCATTATTTTTTCCAAAATAAAATAAGAGTTAAATAAAAATATGCATTCAGTGCACTATGTTATGCGAACTATTTGCGTAATTATACAAGTTACGATAACATTAAATCACTGAAGAAAACCCCTCTTCATTTCCGAAAATATTTAGTCTGATGTACTTGCAGCATTTAATTACCTATCACAACAATAATAAAATGTTACGTTAATTCGGTATTTATAACCCACAAAATAGAGTTTAATTGATTTGTGAAAATAGAGTTAAGTTACTAATGATGAAACCTCATTTGATAGAATTTTATTTGTGAAATGGTTTTCGATAATTTTTGTGTCATGAAAACAATAATCAATTATAAACAAGTTAAATTGTGCAATAAATAAAATCGAATACCTACAAACATTGGAAAATGAAAAATAGGAATATTGGTGGCAGTTATTTTGTACTCTTACTATAACTGTTTAGCACGTTTTAATAATAATTATGTATGATATAAAAGGATCGTTAAAACTTATTATGACACTACCTAATTTCATCACGTTTCAATGTATATGTGTGTTCATAGTGATAACTTGCACAATTCAATAAAATATTACGAGTTCTTATGTTATAGAACCACCATCATAGCTATATACAGTTATTATACACTAGGACTTGCTATTAGTAACAAATTTACAAATTACACACTAGATATAAATATAGGGTTATAATGTAATATTTAGGGAAAGCTTCAATTTTAATTATAATTTTGGTTACATCCATTTTCTATGACTAATTTTATGAGTTTCAACAGTGGTTCTATAAGTTTTAATTTTGTTAGTCGAATTTCAATAGAAAATTCGATTTCTAATGATAATTGCTAACGTTAGCATTGATAATGTTGATAAGGCTATATGGAGATTATCATTGTATGAAAACAAAGTTGATATTTGTGACATTAAATGGATGGAAAACCCTCAATTTAGTGCAGCATAAACCAATTTTCCTACCCACAACAAAACATTAATTGCTTAATATAATTTTTAAAAATGAATTTTGAAGTGTAAGATTTTTTTTCCCATACACAGATACAGTGATTAAAAATGAAAGTGACCTATTTAATATTAAAATTTATATTTTTTAATGAATCCAAACTGTTATTAATATGGGCAAACATGACTTTCTACCTGACTCTCCATAAATTATGGTGCATTGGCGACTCCCTACAAAGACTACGACATGACTCTCTTTCCCCCTGATATAAACACCCAAGTACAAGTGTTTTGATTGGACAAATAATCTCCAATATGTACATGATATTAAAAATCTTTAAACCTTCCAAAAAAAAAAAAAAAATCAAAAACCAATTTTCATTAGTAAAATATTTTAGAAATAAAATAAAGGGTACTATCACTATTTATTTATGTAATAGATACTCATCCACGGTGTCTCCATTTTCTAATATTTTGTAAATGTATATCTGATTTATTTCATGAAAAAAAAATAAAAAAATCAAATTGATTTAACAACAATATAGTGTATATCATCTATTTTTACACACAAACATAATGGTATCTAAATAATTGTGTACAATAAAGGATAGATTCTGCATCAAGTGGAATTCATGGGATGTGACAGATTATATACATATGCAGATTAAGTCCTACAACCATTAATTACCATAGATAATCACACATTAATTTAATTAGTCCTTAAAATTTTTGAAAACCTTTGACAAAAAAGTTAAACCTCCTTTCGCCGGCATATTTAGTTTGTATGTTAGTAGTTAGTACACATAATTTTGCAAGGAAAATAACATCCCAAAGATTAGAGAACTAATTATGTGTAATTAACTATTGTTTATATATATATATATATATATGCAAATAAAAATATAAATCCAGATTATATGCACAAAAAACAACATACAATATATCTACAATGACAAAATATATTTGCCTGAATATACATTTATTTCAATATTTTTACCAAGTTATTATCAAATATATGTGCCTCACCCTAAACCAAAATCTGGTTATGGGCCTCATAAAATGTGAAGGATTTTTCAAATCATGAAACCATATATATTATATTGAAGCAATTTCGAACAGTTTTTCCTTTCTTAGGTATTTCTTGAACTACTTTAATCACAAGCTTTCATATATACATGTTCGAACCACTTTTATATCTTTGAAAAGAAGCTGGTTCCTTAATTATTAAATTATGAGTGGAACATTATTATGTTGTAATTGTAGAAGATTTAAAAGATCCAAATTGCTAAAATCGGGTATAAAATTATGTTATTTTCCTCTTTCTCCCACTTCCATCTTTAGTAACACATTGAAAAGGTATGTGATCTTTATCTTCTTTTAATTTCTTTTTTTTTTAATGTTGATTTTTTCTTATAAAATAAGAATCATGCAATTAAAAGCTAATACAGCAAAATCGATGAGAGTTGAAAATTTTATGCGACTTTTTGCACAAAGTATATTGGGAAAAGCAAGGAAAATTAAGAACTGATCAGAACAAAGACTTATTACAAAAAAGATAAAGAGATCAAAAACATTAATTTTTTGAATAAATTCAGATAGAAGTAGAGTACAGCAAACAAAGAATCTGATCCTTTGTTGTCTAGATTCAAACATGTATATGTATGCATCCAGGAATTATGTAATAAAAACATCACAACAGAAATTAAAAGAGAAAGAAAAAAGAGATCTAACAAAAAAGAGAGAAACGAAAGTATTAATTGCCTGGCTCCATTCTGTTTGCCTGTTTTCCTAAGAGCCCTCAAAAATCTATATAATCATCGTCTCCAGGTTGCTACAAAACGACAGTCGTCCGGTACAGTACGACGCCGTATTCGGCGTTGATGGACAGGGGCAGATCGGTCATTGCATGCAGAAATCCAACGGCGCTCCTGAAAGAGAGACGAGGAAGTGAATCCATTTTCACATTTGCTTTCCCAAACATGTTCCACCAACTCTCTCTCTCTCTCTACTCTCTCTCTCTCTCTCTCTCTAAAATATTTTCTTGTGTATATATATGTCGATTGTGTGGGATGTGAGTAGTGAAGCAGGATATATATACATATATGATGGTGGTGATATTGTATATATAGTGAATAGTGCGTGGTGGTATGTGTATAGAGGATAATAATGAGGGTGAAAGTGAAGAGGTTGAGTGTCTGAGTTTCTCTCTCCACCATAATGTGGTGGAGAGAGAGAGAGAGTGTGTGTTGGGGAGTGGGAGAAGGCGGAGAAGGGGGGCTGGGCTGGGTTATAAAGAGGGGCCCACTGGGAAGAAGAATGGACATAAACACATATTGTGGAAGCTGCTTATTCTTCTCCTACGCCCTTCTCATTTTTCAATACTTCGTACTCGCCGTAGATGATAAGACACGTCTACTTTTTTTCTTTTACTTCCTATTTTTGACTCACTTCTCATTTTATTCTTACATGTCTATTTCATACTATTTCCTAAATTAATTGTTTTATTAAATGGCATTATTAATTCCTGGATGGCATTATTAATTAAAATACGATAAATATTAAAAGTAAAAAAATATAATATTAAACAATTAATTCACCTAAATTATTAATTTGCCTCAATAATATCACTTTACCCTTTTAAATATAATAAACTCTATTCTTTTTTATCAAGCTTTAAGTTTTTTAATTTATTTATTTATATATTTATTATATTTACTTAAACTACGACATCTATAAGTTAATCGTTTTAGAAATTAGAACCCTCTAAAATCTTCTAATTAATTGTTACATTAACCATATTATAAATTTATTGATTGAATGTATAAACATGTATTTAATTTACAGAAAACTAGTTATACTTTTATAATCAATTGAATATTTTGACCAACTAAGAATTTATTTTGTTGCATCAATATAACATGAATTTACCCAATAAATTAAATTATAGCATGAGTATTATTGTTATCGTATTAGTTTATTTATACGTGTTCATTGAGTTTGATTGAAAATAGTATTTTAATTAAATACATTTGGTTTAATCAGAGATAAATGGAGTTGTTCTCCAGGCAAGAGCATGCATTGGACAGGGTTTCCCATCTAGTATACTGAAAAAATTAAATTAAGATGAAACAACATTATATAGTGGAGAATCCAAAGGATCCATTTTCAAGTTGCACCCCATCATTTTCCGAAAATTACAGTTAATATCTAAGCCAAATATTTGGTATTTTATGGTATATATTAAATTCAGATACATGACTAAAGTATTTTTGCTTCTATTGAAATGCTAAATTCTTATTCTTATATTAAAAAATGACCAAGTTCATGATTTATGTCCTTGCTGCAAAATCATTTATTTGTGTAAAGAATATTTATTGATGACAAGCACTACGTACACACCATTAAATTGATGAAATATTTTACAGATTTTACTTACTTTATCCCGGCCAAGTACATTATTTCTAATTCTATAGACATTAACTTCACTATTTTTATACTTTTTTTTTTTTTAGGATCAACTGTTTTTATGCTATTGATTTCAAATATGCTATTCTATTTGTAGCAGGTACATATATAATTCTTAGAAAATTCTATAACATGTTGGAAATGGTATATATACAGGTAAATAGAAAATGTTGTTTAAATTAAATACACTCGATTGATTAATGTACAACGGTACAAAGGTCGCATTAAATAATAACGTCCACATTAAATTAAATTTGTTTTGTTGATAACATGGTACTATATGTATTAAATGCATAGAATTAGTATTCAATATTTTGCAACATTTAGATAGTTTTTTGTAGGGGCCTGTTGCAGCTTATGAGTCTTCCTTCTTATATCACATGCACCAACGACAACTACAACAATTCAATCTCTCTACTTTTCTCTCCAAATTAAAAGGTTTAGAGATTATCTTTTTAATAATATGTAAGTGAAATAATTTAAGATAGCATTTAATTTCATTTTATACTATTTTGATGTTTCACTGCCTACTCGTTGTAGTTGTATGTTGATAAGTCAGATGTGAGCTTGAAATTGGATTAAAAAAAAAAAAAGAGCGAATTAATTTTAAGAAAAAAGCGTGGAAAGAAATTGTTAATAATAATACCAAATACAATCTTACAGCCTGCAATAATCGATGCGGTCCACATGATAGAAAATGAAGCAATCGTTTCTGAAAATTGTTTGTTGTCTACTTGTCTCTGTTGATCATTTTAAACTTCAATGTTGATATTGTCCTACACTGCTAACTAATATGTTGAAGTCGCCTAATGACTCCTCTGATAAGACTCCATAACACTTGGTCAATTCTAAAAATGAAAAATATTGAAGGAGTCTGATTTCAGTCACACTAAATTGTCGTAATCAAATCCTACACAACAAATTTCCTAATGCAAGAGACTTATTTTTTAGCAAGTAGTTAGTTTAATTATTTATATACATAACATTGATCTTCTCATATAACTCAATCCAAAATTGTTCTAACTAGTTTGTGATCAAAGTTGTACACAACACAATACTGGTTATGTTATTTTGTAAAAATAATCAATTAATCATTGGTATCAATATATTTATTTATTGTGCACTTAACAAAATTCTAAAAAAGAAAAAGGTGATAAAAGTCCAATGTAGGGTAAAAAAAGTTGGGGAGGTGGAGAAAAACATTGGGAAAGAGTGGGGGGTGAAAGGCCACTTTCAAACTTTTATCTTCACTATGTTTTTTCTGGTAACACATAAACTTTCCCTTTCATTCAACCCATCAATCATGTGAGCTTTCTACTATGAATCATCCATTCCACCTTTTATTGTCCTCTCTCATTTCATGCAATCTTACTTCACCCCATCTACTGTATCTGCATTGTTCCCCAGATGGATTTTATTGTACTACTCCTATTCCATTTCAATTTCTCATTATTCATTTTATATTTCTCATTTTGCGCCTAACTCATGTTTTTCAATGATATATATTCATCTTTTTTGTTTAAATGAATATTTATTATGTATTTGTGCCAATTTATGTACGTATGAATTTCTTTCTCTTTCTAGATTGAGATTGTTTTATAAATCTAATTTCGTGCAGGTTGACTTATAAAAATGTACTTCAACAGTGAATCTGAACATATATTAGTGAAATAGTCCCATATTATTTTTTAATTAAGGGATCATTGTTCTTATGATCGTACTTCTGGATCCCAATATGTAAAAAATAATACCAAATGTAGAATAAAAAGAAAAGGAAATAAAAAGGAGAAAAATATTTCCGCGATATAACCAAGATGGGGACCATATTTGAAAAGGAAAGTGTGGGTATTGTGCCTTAAACGTCAAAGATTTCCAGCAATCTGAAAACATCAATCATTTGCCCCTTTGAATTGCTCCACAATCGCTTTTTTTTTTTTTCTTTCTAGAAGCCCACTACTCTTTATTTTTTCCCCCAATAACTTGCCTTGTAGACTGCTCTAGCTAATCAGATAGTGGGCGCGTTTATAATTTTGTCGATTATTTTACCCATTCTTCATTCTTTTATTTCAATTTAATAGGCCGCAACTCCTCCAATTCATGCTTAAGCGAATAAATTTAAAATAATGAAACATCACAATTTTAGATAGAGCTGCATTTTGTTCTTTTGATAATTTTGAAAATTGAAATGGAGTGGTGTGCCAATGGGCAATGCTTATGTCTATCCTATATAGTTGTACCAGATATTATCCAAAAGTGTATAAATATGAATATGTATGTGGATGAAAAGGTCAAAATACACCAACGGTTCATTCAGATTTGCAGAGATAGGGTTGCATGATATATATGATCATATATATGACTGATTGCATACAATGAGATTACATTGTTCATGAGTTAATATAATTTGATTCAACTTCATGGTTAGATTATGGCTGAGATTTAATGATATAAGATATGATTTTAGTATTTATAATGATTAAAATGTGTATTATGTTGATTCTCAAACCACCATACCATTGGTGGATGTATAGTCTACTTTACAGATTTTTTTTTTTTTTCTCATTTACCAAGCATGATAGTCTCATTCTTACCTTCATTAATATCTCTATTATCTTATACGGTTGGTTGTGTGTATATATTTTCGTGCAACTGATGTTATATCTCATGTTGTGTATGTACATAAAAATTCATTAAATGGTATGTAGTAGACATACTCATACAGAGGATATGAATTTTAAACAAGTTATTAAATTTGTCTTTGGATATTAATGCAAGCTAGCTTCACATTATTACATGAAATGTATGAATAATAATAAGGTGTGAGGATGATTGAATTTGGGCAAAGAGATTCAAATTTAATCCCAGTTTGATTGTAGACAAAGCGACAAAGCAAGTGGCGCACAGTACGCACTACTCCCCCTTCCATGTCAATAAACAAAAAAGGGTCTTAGCCCTATAATTTTTTAAAATTAGTCCAACACTTCTCTCCTTCGTTCAATTTCAAGAAAGAAAAAATTAGAAAGAAAAAAAAAAGTGTGAAAAATAAAATAGGATGGGTGGGCAATTATGTAATTAGAAATTGTTGCATCACATGGGCTGATTTGGATCAGTATCATGAAATGCTCCTTCACAGAAATGATAATTGGAATGCATCAACAATGTTGGATTTCTCGGTCCACCATCCACTAAACCAAACACTTAATGTCTTATAATATAATATAGTTTAAGAAAAATGCAATTTTAAGAGATATATATATATATATATATATATATATATATATATATATATATCAAAGTATGATTAACCAATCAAATCACTCGATTTTAAAATCCTAAAACTATCAGGATTCTACGCATACTCATATCAGGACTCTTCATCAATATCTATAAATAGGGATCTGATTTTCATTATTTCACACATCAGAAGACAACAAAAATTGAAGAATTCAAGAGCTCCCCACCGACGACAAAAATTGAAGAATTCAAGTGGTCGGTTCAAGAGAATTCAAGAGGTCGGTTCAAGAGCAAAATTGAAGAATTCAAGAGGTCGGTTCAAGAGCTCTCCATTGACTGATCTTCAAAGTGTTCTTAGACGGCGACAACCTTCAAGCGTTCTTCGGCGATGACGACGATCTTCAAACGTTCTTCGACACCGACGACGATCTTCAAGCGTTCTTCGGCGACACCGATCTTCAAAGCGTTCTTTGATGGCGATCTTCAAACGTTCTTCGACACCGACGATGATCTTCAAGCGTTCTTCGGCGACACCGATCTTCAAAGCGTTCTTCGATGACGACAATCTTCAAACATTCTTCGACGACGGCGGCGATCTTCAAACATTCTTCGACACCGACGACGATCTTCAAGCGTTCTTTGGTGACGGCGGCGATCTTCAAACATTCTTCGACACCGACGACGATCTTCAAGCGTTCTTCGGCGATGGCATCGATCTTCAAACGTTCGTTCTTCGACATCGATGATGATCTTCAAGCATTCTTCGACGGCGATGACGATCTTCAAAGTGTTTTAGGCAGCGTATTTCAAAACTATCTTTTGATCCGAATAAGGTTTCAAACCTTCGAATTCAAACAAATTCTTTAAGAAATTGTACCTTATTCGAATAAGTGTTCAAACAGTTTCTATGACCTTATTCAAATAAGGTACAATTTCTTAAAGAAACTATTTGATTCAAAGGTTTAAAACTTTCTTCGAATCAAAAGATAGTTTTGAAAAACGCTGAAGAAAAACGCTTTGAAGATCGCCGACACTTGAAGATCGTCGAAGAATGCTTTGAAGATCACCGACGTTTGAAGATTGTCGAAGAATGCTTTGAAGATCGCTGGTGGAGAGCTCTTGAAATCTTCAATTCTTGTTGTCTTTTGATGTATGAAATAATGAAAATCAGACCCCTATTTTTAAATGTTGATGGAGAGTCCTGATAGGATCTATGGGTAGAATCTTGGTAGGTTTAGGATTCTATGAAGTGATTTGATTGGTACATCATACTATGGAAATAAAATTCTTATAACTCTAAAATTCTAATAGTTTGTAGAAGTTAATAGCTTTAGGATTCTTTACAATTTGATATCCATCAACTTCTTTTGATAATTTATAAATTAAATATATATATTTATTTTGATAATAAATGGAGGACTTTGACAAGTGAAATTTTGATTGACTATCTAGAGAAGGTTTCAATTTTTTCCATGCAAGCCTATACATGGTATAAGGATATTGAAAAGTATACAATAGTTGGCATTTATGTTGAAAAAAAAGAAAATATTTAGAGTTTCAAATTTTGCCCAGAATTTTCTTTTGCAGGCTTAAAAAAAACATCCTCCTTTCATGGGCACTCATAAGTCATACCCATTGAGCTCGAATTACTTTGTACGAATTTATAAACATTATATATATATATATATATATATATATATATATATGTGTGTGTGTGTGTGTGTGTAGACTTAAATAATCCTTAAAACTTATGATTTTTTCGAACCCGAGTCAGTGACTCACTCGACTCATGGAATGAGCGAACGGGTAAGTTATACACCTGTATGTCAAATAAAATGATAATTAATAAAAGAAAAAATTATCTATCTCTATTTAAAATAAATAAATTAAGTACAATGTTTTCCCAATTCACGAGGTACGAGCCCCAGGCCACAAACCATGTTCATAATTTCTGCTCACCACGTACCAGGCCCACCTCCTCCTTCAATCTCACATTCCTTCTCTAAAATGGCAATACAATTTCTACATTTACAAAAATAGAATTTTCTTTTTATGGGAGTAGGTATCTCTACTTTAATTAGTCTGAATTTGCGTTCGTTATGTCTACGCAATATATCTTAAGTGAAGAAAGAAATGTTCTCCCTAAGTTTAGGGACATTAAAACAAAATTGAAATGAAGACACATTTAAAATTGATATTGCTTTGTATGATGATGTGGAGATTTTTATGAATTGTATCAACTTTTTTTTTTCATGCACCTCCGTGTTTGGAAGAATAAACTTTTCTATTGAAATTATTTAGGATAAGAAATATATAGTTTCAATTTCTATCATTAAAGGAAAAAAAAAAGTACGTCTTTTGTGATACGGTCTCACGTGAAACTATATGTAAGATGAAGTTCATATGGATGAATAAGGTGGGTCAATACATTTAATATGATTTATTTCAGTCTCACGTTAGGCTATAAAAAACTCTGACTCACGTAAGACCTTATGTGGGACCGTTACAAAATCAAATATAATGTAACTTGATATTTCGTATAACTATTAAACTTGATTATCATGTTGTACGTTAATTAAGTGATGTAACACCTAAATTATGTTGTGTTAATGTTTTAAAATTTACTACCATGTATTCATGTTGTGTAACAACTAAAATCGACTATTATGTCGTGAAACACCTAAAAATCGTTTATTATGTCATGTAACATCTAAAATCAACTATTATGTCATGTAATGTCTAAAAATTGATTATTGTGTAGCGGGAAATGCCTACAAATTGAATATTATATTGCATTATCTATCATGTTGTGTAATGCCTAAAAATTGAATGTTATGTTGCATTATCAATTATGTTGAGTAACATCTAAAAATTGAATATTATTTTGCATTGTCTATTATGTCATGTAAAAATAGAATATTATGTTATGTAATATGTCATGTCGTGTAATATTTAGAATTGATTATGTATCGTATAACATATTATATTGTATAATATCTATAAATTGATTATAATATCGTGTAACGCTTAAAAGTCTACTTTTACAAAGTATATCTTTACCTATTTCTACAAAAGTGGTAACAAAGACATATAATTGAATAATTGTATATAGTGGTAAAAAAAAGAAAGAAAAAAAGCAATCCTTATACTAAGAGTGGCCTAAAGTAGAACTATTGTGCATAAGAAAAACTCAAAATTACAACCAAATTGGTAAGATATGTTCCATTAACTTTCTTTCATAGATGTCTGCAACTTAAGTATATTTTTCAAGTTACATTTCATCCAATTGAAAGATCTACGATCGAAGCATATTTCTTAACTTACATTTCATCTAACTGAAAGACCTACGATCAAATGTGAGAATTCTTAACGTTTCCCTAGTAAAAAAAGAAAACTAAAAATAAGTAATCTACCTTACCAAACATTTATATACATAATTCAATAATTGATAATTTATTATGAGTATAATGATGATTTATGGATAAAGATGAAAGTGCATTAACAAGCAAAGTAAAGGAACATGATATGTCGGCACGGTTGATTTCAATTTGAATTAGTTCAAGATATATACAACAATCAATGTTTTTTTTTTCTTTCTAATTTTTAAGTGATGGTATGGTCAATGGTGCAAGTGCAACCGCCAATATATGTATTGGTGAAATTACTTGAAACAAGTTCAACTATTGGACGGGCCAACATAAATAATTTATTTTCCTTTTTTTGAATAGGGAATTTGATTTTATCACTTTTTTAATATATATTATTTTATTAATATACACATACATATATGTAATTATATATATTTACGCATACACACGAGAAAGATAAAGTCTCAAAGAGTTTTAAAAAAATAATAAAAAGTTAGTGTAGAGTTTTCAAAATGTTTATAATGCCCCTGATTGGTCAGTGTGGTTTGCTGTGTTTTTTTATTAGGACTTTGTATATTTGTTTTATTCTTTATTTTTACTTTAAAAATGAATGCAGTTGCGTAACTGATAACTCCCAGCCAATTCGTGTCTCTCTATTTCTGTAATCATTTACTCACCCAATTGTCTCCCCATTTAAAATAAAGATTATTATCATACGTTCAAATCTTAGATGATTGTTACAAATGTAACAATTTTGTTTCATTATGTAATCCATCTTCTTTTTTTTTTTTTTTACTGCATTATGTTATCCTTCGTTTAAAACAACTGATTTTAAGTAGTAATATATATCGGAACTAGTACAATTTCCATGAATTTCATAAAATTTACGAAAATGAATTTATAATGAACTCAATAAAATAAATTATAATAAAGATGAGTTGTTGGACTATATATATATAGTCTACATGGGGTTCGGCGCCCCATATAGGCTTGGCCATTTACTCTCTCTCTCTCTCTCTCTCTCTCTCTCTCTCTCTCTCTCTCTCTCTCTCTCTCTCTCTCTCTCTCTCTCTCTATATATATATATATATATATATAGTTATACAGTAACATATGATCTCATTTAATATTATTTTATTTTTAATATACAGAATAATAGATTTCATTTAATATTTGGAGTAAAATATAATTGCTTGTGGTAGTTTAATTTAATCATTCCAGTAATTAATATGATTATTAATTATGTGTGGAAATTTTACAATTTAATTATTATAAAATTATATAAATATTGATCAAAATATATTTGACGTCATGATATGTACTATCGGCTCGGAATACTCGTGTTATAATTAATTAGCTCTACCATCAGATCTACTTGATCATACTAAGAGAGTAGTTGATGTGGATATTATCAATGGGCCTGAGTGTCTTATGTACTTAGAATTTGTCTTAGAGAGATTGCCTTATTTGAAATATAGGATTTTTCCTCCAAATTATTCATCATTCAAAAAATGATATCTCATTCTTCATCATATGATTTCTCTGGTTCATATTCTTTTCATCTAACTCTCTCTTATGTAATTTATTAATATATGATGAATAATTTTTTACTCGCATCAATAATTCAATATCACACAACAAATATATGATAAATTAATTAATATAATTTCTAAATGAATTTTTGATATAATTAGCAATAATTAAGAATAAGAAATGATAAGAGAGTAATCACTAAAAATAGAAAAGCTAGTTTTAAGTGATAAAATTTTCGTTATAAAAGCAACAAATAACCATTTATATATTTTTCTTTCTAAATAAAATCATGATATTCTTGCTGATGTTATTATATATATGGGTAGTTCTGTTAACAGCCACATTATTTCTCTCTACAACCATTATACATTTGAATTCTCTATTTTAATCTTTTCAGTCAACTTTTTTTTTTCCCTTTTTACAGCCTCCAACCACCATTTTTCTATTATCCTTATATGTACACAAAAATAGATTTTATATACTCCAAATTCTAAATTTAAGTTTTAAAAATTATTCAAATTTATATTTTTGCTCATTTAATTCCCCAACAATTTTTTAATATCTCGAAAAATTTCACTAAAATAATTAACATTATAAGAAAATTGAGTTTGTGAGGTAATAAATGTATCTCCTTAAAATAAATCAAAAAAATCGGTCCGACATTGAGGGACACTGGACAATACAAAAAAAATTATCTACTTATACAGTACAAATTAATCGAAGTACCAAATGTAGAAAAAGAGAGAAACATGGTTGTAAAGGGATAAAAAGAAATTTAAATAAATCCAAAATAACTTTAAATAAAATGTATGAATACTCATAAAAAATTTAATTAATTATTTCAATCTAAATATTGTATGACAAATCATTGAAATTCGAGAATGGTGTTTTGATTAGAAAGAAATGGTTGATGGTTGAGATGATGAAGATAGTGGAAATATGGTAAAATAAAAGTAAAAAATAAAAAAATATTAAGGATAAAATAAAAAAATCAAATATATTGTGATTGTTGGGAGAAATATTGGCGTGAAAAGAATTTCTATGTATATCCCAAAGCAGCCCATACTGTCCCAGTCCAGATCAAATCCATATCCACGCATCTCAATGAGCCTCTGACGTGGTATTTATTTTCATACCCCTAAAAAATTAAATAATTCCGATCGTCTACTCATATATATACGGATCGCACCGTGCAGGTGTTCTTTATTTCAGTTCGCTTTTGATCAGATCATTTCGTGTTATTGCAATTTCAAACAATTTGCTGCTTTCAGTTTTTGGAGACGAATTGAATTCGTTCGAGTGGAAATATGCAGCAGGGTGAGGATATTAATCGAAGAATTTCCAGAATTTCAGCTCACCTTAATCCTCCAAGTAATCACTTGCAGGTAGAATCGTGCTCTTTGAATTATTCTCTCTTTAATGAACTGAGCGAAGAATTAGTAATTTTAGTGATTTGTTTCAGTATTTGAATTCAGATGAGTATAATTGCTGAAGTTCCCAACTTCTGCCTCTGGACCTTCTTTTCCTCAGTTTGATACAACGATTTTGGTGAAGAAAGGAAAATAAAATACATTCAATAACAAACTTCAAATTTCCTTGGTTTATTGTCATCTACTTGTTAAAATGCTTTAGCTGGAGGAAACTATAATTTTTAGGGTAGACGAAGTGGTTGATCGTGTGAGCTTATTGGAATTTTGAAAATTTGACTTTTCCGGGCTGATTGATTTTGTATTGACTTCAATTGGAGATTTTTTGGTGGAAGAGTCAAAGTATTCACAGATAGGGTTTATGATTTCTGTTTGATATTGGGTTAACAGGTGGAAGGGAGTTTATGGCGCGAGGATTGCCGCGCAAAAGGAGGGTCGCCAGGTTTCAAAGTTGCAATATTGGGAGCAGCTGGTGGCATAGGCCAGCCTTTGGCAATGCTGATGAAGATGAATCCCCTGGTTTCGGTACTTCATCTTTATGATGTGGTTAACACTCCAGGGGTCACAGCAGATATAAGCCACATGGACACTGGTGCTGTGGTAATATAATATTTCTATCCTTCTTCAGAGTCCAATAGTGTAGTACTTACTTTTTTGTTAGTTTTTGCTAGACCAAATTGATTGTAGTCTTCTTCTAGTTCAACAATTTCAATTGATTGGTGGGTGGCATTGATAATTCGATAAGATGCCAAGTGCTGGCCTTTGTTTGAACCTTTTCTTGGCAATGCATTATTTAGCTTTAGTGATAAGCCTCAAAGGTGGGGATGGAGCAGGAAAAATGAATCGAATTTTAGGTTCTTCTTGTTTATAGCTCCAGGTTCCAGGTTCCTGTGGAAAAGCTTTGCCTGATAGATAGGATTATCTAACAATTCTTGGGTTAAATGTCACCCTCTTTTTGTCTTTTTTGATTACATTCTTATGTTGAATGTACTTGTCTGAATAGGCTGTATTTGGAACATGTGTCATAATATGTAGCTTGTTATGTGCTGAATAACTGGTAGTATGCAGAGTAGGAATAAAATCTTATTTGAATGAAAAATCTAGATATTTCCAGTTTAGGTTTAATTCAAGCTTTGGAAGTAAGTAAATACAATTTAGCACAAATTATTTTGCTAGGATTCTTACCATTGTAAAGAACAAACAAGAGTTTTTACAACTAGGGAATGCAATAACTCATATTTCTAAGGTTGTATTTAAATATATTTCTCCGTGATTCAAGGAAAAGGCAAAAAAGAAAAAGAAAAAAGAATTCAGCTCTTAGTGAAAGCTAAGATACTAAAGCAGCCAATTATCTTCCCCATTAATAAGCTTCTGCAACCTTGAATTCCTAAATGACATATCCACCTTTAGTTTTATACTTAATATACCAATGTCTTTGCACACGTGTTACCTGTTATCTATTTCTGTACATTTTTTCAAATCTAACCATAAAAAAACACATTTATGAGATGATGAAACATGTCTTTCACAATCCTTTTGCAAACATCTCTTGAAGCATGAACCATTTCATTAAATGCATATTTGTTCTAAAACCATTAAAAAGTAATCACATTTTACTTGAACTGAGCTAGTAGAACTTGACTGAATCTTCTGAAATCTAGGTTCGTGGTTTTCTGGGTCAAAATCAGTTGGAGGATGCACTGATTGGCATGGACCTTGTAATCGTTCCCGCTGGTGTTCCCAGGAAACCTGGAATGACGAGGGATGATCTTTTCAACATTAATGCAGGAATTGTAAAGACGCTTTGTGAAGGAGTTGCTAAGTGTTGCCCAAAGGCCATAGTCAATTTGATTAGTAACCCTGTGAACTCCACAGTTCCAATTGCAGCAGAGGTTTTCAAGAAGGCTGGGACCTATGATCCAAGGCGACTCTTAGGAGTTACAATGCTTGATGTAGTCAGAGCTAATACATTTGTGGTAAGAGATCTTGCTGCTAGAATCTAATCTCTGTAGTTTTTTCTTATGGTTGTGAGTTTTCCACCCGAACCTGAAATCTTTGCTGGATTAGATTGGCATGCTTGTATCCTTAGAGAGAGCACTTATTGGTTTGTTCTTATCTTTGACTTTTCTATTTACTCGAGAGTTGAATTTCCCATCCTCTATCTTTCGTATGCTTGCATGACACACTTCTGAGTTCCTGATAGAATCCGCCACATAGTAGCTCTATGCACTTATTGGTTTGTTCATATCTTTGACTTTTCTATTTACTCGAGAGTTGAATTTTCCATCCTCTATCTCTCGTATGCTTGCATGGACACACTTCTGAGTTCTTAAAATAGTTCTTATAGAATCCGCCACATGTTGGTAGTTTATTTATATTTCAGTTTCAAAAATTTCACTTTTATAAATCTCAAAATCCGTTGTAGGATTTTAGAAATTTCAAAACCGGTCTCATTCTTTATATAGGAGGTTGGTTGTAGGTTATATTCATGGGAAAGTGCACTGCATTTACATGTCATGATTTCTTAATAAACAGTGGACTTTTATTTTCCTCTGATGTTGTGTATGTTTATTAGAGTTACCAAAAACATGAGTTGATTGAGTTACATTTTTATACTTGGCTAGGCATCTCTTTTTCTTCCAATGTTGTGCATGTTTTATTAGAGGTACCAACAATATGAGTTGATTGAGTTTCATTTTTATACTTGGCTAGGCATCTCTTTATGGAGTCTTAGAAAGGTAGAAGTGGTTATAGGTGTATTGAAATAGTTCTTATAGGATCCGCCACTTGTTGGTAGTTGATTTATATTTTATTTAGCTCCAAAAGTTTCATTTTTAAAAATCTCAAAACGTAGCAGGTTTTTAGAAATCTCAAAATTTGTCTCATTCTTTATATAGGAGGTGCACTTTTAAAAATCTCAAAACCAATACATTGGTAGTAGGTTTTTAGAAATGTTTTGGTCTCATTCTTTATGTCATGTTTTCTTTACAAGGAGTGGACTTTTATTTTATTCTGATGTTATGCATGTTTTATTAGAGAGATTAGTAGGTTTTTGGAAATCTCAAAACTGGTCTGAAGTGCAGTGCCTGTCATGTTTTCTTAATAAGGGGTGGATTTTTATTTTCCATGTCATGTTTTCTTAATAAAGGGTGGATTTTTATTTTCCATGTCATGTTTTGTTAATAAAGGGTGGACTTTTATTTTCTTCCGATGTTATGCATGTTTTATTAGAGATACAAACAATATGAGTTGATTGAGTTTCATTTTTATACTTTGCTATTGATTGAGTTTCATTTTTATACTTGGCTAGGCATCTCTTTATTGAGTGTTAGAAATGCTATTGATTGAGTTTCATTTTTATATTTGCTATTGATTGAGTTTCATTTTTATACTTGGCTAGGCATCTCTTTATTGAGTGTTAGAAATGCTATTGATTGAGTTTCATTTTTATACTTGGCTAGATATCTTTTTATGGAGTCTTAGAAAGATAGAAGTGGTTATAGGTGTTTTGAAATAGTTCTTATAAGATCTGCCACTTGTTGGTAGTTGATTTATATTTCAATTAGCTCCAAAAATTTCATTTTTAAAAATCTCAAAACGTAGTAGGTTTTTAGAAATCTCAAAACTGGTCTCATTCATTATATGGGAGGTGTGCACTTTTAAAAATCTCAAAACCGGTAGTAGGTTTGTAGAAATTTCAAAACTGTTTTCATTCTTTAATCTCACGGTCCATGGTTTTTAGATTTCTCAAAACTGGTCTCATTCTTTATATAGGTGCAGTGCATTTACATGTCATGTTTTCTTAACAAAGAGTGTCCGATGTTACGCATGTTTTATTAGAGATTAGTAGGTTTTTAGAAATCTCAAAACTGGTCTGATTCCTTTATATAGGAGGTGTAGTGCATTTACATGTCATCTTTTCTTAATAAAGAGTGGACTTTTATTTTCTTCCGATGTTATGCATGTTTTATTTGAGATACCAACAATATGAACATGTTTTCTTAAAGAGTGTGCTTTTATTTTCTTCCGATGTTATGCATGTTTTATTTAAGATACCAACAATATGAACATGTTTTCTTAATAAAGAGTGGGCTTTTATTTTCTTCCGATGTTATGCATGTTTTATCAGAGATACCATAAATATGAGTTGATTGAGTTTCATTTTTATACTTGGCTATTGATTGAGTTTCATTTCATTTTTATAGTAGGTTTTTAGAAATCTCAAAATTGGTCTCATTCGTTATATAGGAGGTGGTAGGTTTTTAGAAATCTCAAAACTGGTCTCATTCTTTATATAGGAGGTGTAGTGCATTTACATAATCTTTTCTTAACAAAGAGTGGACTTTTATTTTCTTCCGATGTTATGCATGTTTTATTAGATACCAACAATATGAGTTGATTGAGTTTCATTTTTATACTATTGATTGAGTTTCATTTTTATATTTGGCTATTGATTGAGTTACATGTGTTTTATGTGTTTTGAGTGTAGTGAGTGGTTTTAGTGATAGTGATGTAGAAAAGGAAATGGGGTAGTTCTCTCCAAAAGACAGAGATTATATTAGCTCAAGTGTTTTTGGCTCGCTTACAAATGATTCCCAAGTGTCCTATCTATAGGTGTAGGAGGATCTCTCTAAATTTTCTACACTATTTCTTAATTAGACTTGCCTAGATTTCACATAGAAGATCCTCTAATCTTGATTTTTCTAGAATGCTCCTAACTTCTCCCTACACTATTTAGACACTTCTAGATAAATGCATCACTCTTCAATATGGAGTGACACAATAATGTAGCTTCAGTCATTATGCTTTATTTGACCCACCTTTTGTTTGCAATTCTTGTATGTTAAGGCTGAAGTTTTGGGGCTAGATCCTCGGGAAGTTGATGTTCCAGTCGTAGGAGGCCATGCTGGTGTGACAATTTTACCTCTACTCTCACAGGTCAAGATAATAACATAATTTCATTGTTAGTGATTCAAGAGTTCATGTAACCGATTGTATCTCACCCCTTTCTCATTGAGTAGGTTAAACCTCCATGCTCTTTCACCCAAGAAGAGGTTGAGTATCTGACATCTCGCATCCAGAATGGCGGGACTGAAGTTGTTGAGGTAGACTTGCAGGTCTAAAATAAATGTTCCTTTCTTTTTTACAAGAGGGTTACTATTGCTTCATATAGCAATCTTCTGTGGTGTTGATAAACAAATACTCAGGCCTCTTTTGCTTCATTTTTGGTGCCTGATGCATATTTCAGGTTCTGGATACAAAATGTGCTTGTGTAGAATGAGTTATTTCTGTATAAATTAGAGAAATGACTTAAATTCTTGTGAGAGGAATGGGTATATAGCCTTTTTTTTCACACGTCCTGAAATACGTGTCTGTCTTCAAAAGTCATGCATGCACCAAGGGGTCACCCTTTTCTTACTTGGCAAAAGGTGCAGTAATTAGTTGGGTGTTTATTTATGTATTAGTTGGGTGAACATTGGTAAAGTATTTTGGAGCTTGATTAATTGAAAATCAATCAAAACAGAATACTTAATCTTTCAAACAATAACATGTTTAATAAAAACAATTTCTTTTTTGTGTGTTTGTTTATTTATTTATTTGAAACCCTGTAATTTGTGTGGAAAATCGTCTATATCTCGTCTTCATTTGCAAAAGATGTTTTAATTGTTGAGACTTTATTTTGTTAAATTGATCACTCGGTTAATTGTTATCAGTATTATAATATTAAGCCAACAACTAAATTGTAGCTATATGATGTACGCATATGCTGAATGAGTGCTGCTACACTAATTCCGTTCTTGTTGATTAGAGGTCCCTTTTGAATTTTTAACTGTGAAGGGCTGTTAAACTATCTGAACCTCCTTTTTTGTTACTTGTTTTATTATGTGAATCCTTGTGTTGCTGCATATCATTGGTATTATAATCGAGCAAGTTTTCAAAAGCATGAATATATATTTCACTTTGATATGTCTTGGCTCTTAATAACTTGAATACTTTCAAGTGGCCCTGGCAATAAATGCCTATGATTGTTAGTCCATTAACTGAACACTGGCAAATATCTAAACCATCCTTCCTACTTTCAAAGATGCTGGTGCAGTGCTTGATTAGACATTGATGATTTCTATTGCAGGCCAAAGCAGGTGCAGGTTCTGCAACTCTTTCGATGGTACATAGCTAGTTGTTTTTGTTACCACCTCATCAAGTTTTTTTTTAGAAATGCAAGGAGAATTATTAGCAAAATTGAGAAAAAAGAAAGTGAATAAACAATGCAGGCATATGCAGCTGTAAAGTTTGCTGATGCTTGCTTGAGGGGATTGAGGGGAGATGCTGGCGTGGTTGAATGTGCATTCGTGTCTTCCCAGGCATGTTTTTATGCGTTCTATTTGTGGGATTTTCCTGTGATATTTACTCAACTGCATCATTTCAACTTTTGCCGTTTATCCGTTAACTCATGCGGAGTTACATCTCAGGTAACTGAACTTCCATTCTTTGCTTCAAAAGTGCGGATTGGACGTAATGGAGTCGAGGAGATCTACCCACTCGGTCCACTAAATGAATATGAAAGGTCTAACATAAAATTCTCAATATCATCATCCAGTTATGATTTTACTTATGATAAGTGTTTGGATATTCACTTCTGCTGTTGGTAGGGTTGGCTTGGAGAAGGCGAAGAAAGAGTTGGGTGGAAGCATTGATAAGGGTGTTTCGTTTGCTAGGAAATGATAGTGACGACGAGAGGATGTCTGCCTCATACTTGGCATAAATCTGGAGATCACATTTCTTGGAATAAGTTGTAGTATATGTTGTACTCTAGTTATATTCTATACTACTTGAGTTCTGGATTTTTAATATTTAGTTTCTGGCAATAATTAAGATGTCGTTTTGATATAAAAAAAGATATAAACAAATAAAGGTCATAGTTGAAGGGATGGCATGTTACATTGGGGGGGGGGGGATATTCAATTGAATCATTTTATAGTTTTCTTATATGATCTGGTTATGGTGTTAGAATTAGACATATGATATTGTGTTTAATATTTGGATTTTTTTTATTTTTTTGTATTGTCAATATTGAATAGATTGTTTATTCTTATAGCTAATTTGTAATATACACTGTTCATCGATTCTCTTATAAAGGTTATTATAAATTTCCATCGATTTCAAATCAAGAAAATGTATTTTAAGTTTTAGACAAAAAACATTTGTAAAATATATGATTTATAAAAATCAAATAATCAACTAATATAATATCATGATTCATATGGTGCAATCAAATACTGTAAGATAAATCTATATTTTTCAAAGACTAATTTTCTCTAATTGCTTAATTTACTTTATAATCTTGTTTAAAAAAAGTGATGTATAATACTTTGATAAAACTATATGTCATAAGTATATTATTTTTAAATATTTTACTTGCAGTAAGACTTTAAAAGGGTATTCTTGTTAAGAAATAACATTGATAAAAGTGTTTATACTAAAAAAACAAAATAAACCAAACCATAAAAAATAAAACGTTGAGGAAAAGACAACGGATAAATAGATAGAAATAGAAGCCCTTTAAGGCAATAGAACTGTAAAAAGCTCAGTAGAGAAGCCTGCATTTGAGGCCTGTTTTTGGGCCTTTCTGCTGTGGCTGTCTGATAACTGAACTGACTTTGTTTGAAGCCATGTTAGTTATTCTAAAATCATCCAACATTTCTTTAATGAGGATTTTTTTTTTAAAATAATGTTTCATTTCTTTTATGTATCAGAGAATCTTATTTGACCTTAATTTTCAGTCCTGTTTAGCGAATTGATTGAGTCTTAATGAATTTATTGAAAAATATTTTAATTGGCCCAATTAGGTCCATTTGGTAGCTCTATTATGGGTTATTATATACTACAGTGGAATCGGAGAACATAAAATAAAATTATGAGATTCCATACATATTAAACTCTTGATTTTCTTTTCTTATATCAAATAGTTCACAAATTTTTTTGCTCACACAAGAATCTGCAAACTAGTTTTTTAGATTACAAGAGAGTTGTTAAAGCAAGTTTCATATTCCTTCTTATGATGTGAAGTCATTCAAAAATATTAATTTAAAATACCCCTCAAATTCATCTGGATCTTTAACATGTTCAATTCCACTGAATTATTACAACTGATCATACGTGGTGAAAATTATAATGTTGTGGGATCCAATAACAATAATTATAAGCAGATGTAATTAATTGAAAAACATACATACTTTTACACCATTGAAAAGGGAAACTACACACAAATAATTAGTGAGTCCACTGCTTACATACTTGCACAGTGATAATAATGTTTGCAAAAGCTGTGAGTAGAAACAGTTAATTGAATAATTGATAGGAAACATGTCAATAATAAGTGTGGTCAATTTACAAATATGTCCCCACCCATATTAGATATTTCGACTTTAAGCAGAAATAATATAAGTTTAGTTAGTGGGAAAATTTGTCTTTTGGTTCACTTTACAGCTCTATCTCTGTCCTGCCTCCCACTATCCTCTTCACTCTTTACGTTGAATTTCCAATGTTTTTAGGCATCAAAAGCATTGCCCTTTTCAGAGTGCTAAAATACATTGGATTTAGTACACAGTTCTTACAAGTACATAATATATTATAGATGCACATGGTAGATAATGTATTTTGAAGTTGATCATGACAAATTTTAGAGAGAAACTAAGTAAAAAAGAGTTGATAGAGTTCATGAAAAAACATCCCTATATGAGTTTTTGAAAAATGGATTTAATTTATGAGTACCGTGATTTCATCTCATATATTTATATTATGAGATTACCTTGTATAATTGAATAAACCACTTATATTTTAGCACTCAAGTTAGTAAATAAATATGGATGCTCTGATATCATATAAATGAGATTGTCCCATACATGAAACTAAATATACAAATAAATAAATAAATAAATATATATATATATATATATATATATATATATATATATATAACCCATGTACATAATTATCGATGTTTAGGAATACTCCTTTTTTTTTAAAATCAAAATCATCAGGGTTAGGAATACTCTTTGATATCTTGTAAATGGTATATTTTTTATAATGTGACATTTTTGCCCCAATAATGGTTCTTAGGTTTAAAAGTTTACCCTCTTTAGGGCGCGGCTATACATACTCCACTATTTTCTAAACACACCCCATAAAATTAAATATAAATAAAATTATATAAATAAAGATAATTATACCCTTACTAATAATTTAAAGAAACAAAAAACAATATTAAATATAAATTTTAAACACACCCATCTAAATTAATTACTAATCACACCTCATTTCACACCTTCTTCTTCCTCATTATCTTCTTCTTCAAACTCCATTAAAATTTAAAAAGCAAACCTAAAACTTTAAACTCATCCTTTTAGTTAGTCAAAAAAAAAAAAAAAAACATTATGGAACAAGAAAGAACACATGAGATGGGCAATGTAAGTTTTTAAATTTTGTTCTACCGATTTATTTTTTTAAATAGTGTAAGAGAAAAAAATCTGCGAAAATCGCAATCAGCCAATACAGGCCGAACACATTTCAATCCATTCGGCTAATGGTCGAACACCTATCAATACGTTCGGCCATTGGCCGAACACACCACATTCAGCCAAACGTATTCCGTCCAAATTCAACAATTTCGCGCGATTCTATTTTTTTTCTTCAAATTTTCATCAACCTTGATTTCCATAGAAAAAACCTCATAAACATGATTAATAAACAATTTACATTTTATTTCAAACAACATTAAACAAGTTTAACATAATAAATTCATAATAATGTACACAAATCCAAGTATGAACTAAGTTTCAAAAATTCATCCATTGTATGCTCGAAAATGTGAAATCGAACTTTCCAAAACTTGTTCGAACTAAGATCGAACACTTCAATCGAATTGATTTCTAACTAATTTAGGCTCGATTTCTAACCAATTTAGGGTTAGGACTTATGGGTTAGGATTAAGGTTCTTCTTTATTCAATTTGGTTGAAAAATAATAATTGGGGGTGTGGAGGTGGTGTTGGGGTGTGGTTAGAAAATCATTTACCTTTGTATTTTATTTTAATGTTTTTTGTATAAAGAGTATATTTGTAATGTGATGGGGTGTATTTAGAAGATTTTAAATAAAATTGATTTAATTGTTGGTGTGTTTAGAAATTGGGGTGTGTTTAGAATATAATGGGGTGTGTAAAGCCGGGTCCCTTTATATAATTTCAACACTCATATAATAAAATTAAAATGTATTTTA
Source organism: Scutellaria galericulata (assembly GCA_946896805.1). Lineage (NCBI taxonomy): Eukaryota > Viridiplantae > Streptophyta > Magnoliopsida > Lamiales > Lamiaceae > Scutellaria > Scutellaria galericulata. The sequence continues at coordinate 15,818,115 of OX335794.1, forward strand.
CTTGAGTGAGCTGTGGAATAATATGAATTGATCCAATGGTACTAAAATACTGAAATAGGGATTTATCCAAATCATAGGATGTCGGTACTAACCGACAAAAGAACAATGGATGAAGATGAACCATTATATTTTGGATAATTTTTGCCATTACATTATTGGATAATTTGTGTTCCCTTTTATTTATTTTTCCCCAAGAAGCAAATTAGATAGTAGAATTCACAGAATAATAGCAATGTTTACGTATAAATAAAACTAAAATACAATAAATGATATTATAAAGATATGAAGTTTTAAGTAAATTATAATTATTTTGAATAGGAAAAAATAACAATAGAATATCCTAACGTTAGTGATAATTATAATTTTTGCAATATAATAATTATAATTTTTCATATTCTCTTACAATAACCACTAAAGTTAAGCGCTAATCATGCAGAGAAACAAAACAAAAATAGTGATTAATGAGTGGCTGAAATAGTTAAAGAGTTTTAAATTATTGAATGGGTTATATAATGTTAGTAAAAGAGGAGGGCCATGCAATGACAAAAAACTATAGAATGTCTGAATATTGCAATATATATTTTCATAGATTCTCTTTTCTGCCTAGAAAAAGCTTTTGTCCTTTTATCAATTGACTAACACCCTTTTAATTAATTAATATTTGTAAGTTGATAAATTCCCATTGATTGCAACGTTTATTACAGTCGTCAAATAAGCATATCTATACTCTTATATATATATATATATAAAATAAGAAAGCCTGGACAATTTTGTAATTTTACTAACTCTGATTTAAAGACTAATTCATATTCTTATCCGCTATTTGGATTTATCAGCGGTTATTCTCTTCATTTTTTGAGTAATGGATTTTCATATCACGATACGCACAAATGAATGGCTACACCATATATCTATCAAAATTTCCTTGTAATTTGTTGAATATCTACAATTGACGCTCTCATCTTCTCCGATGCGGTTTCTGGTTTAGGTACTTAATTTTTATCGTACACAAACTCTATTACTGGTTATAACGACACCGAAAAATTCTGGTACTCCACTATATCCGCTATCAGGGAAGAAGACGAACATACACTCGAAGAAGCTGTAATTGAATTATGCTATTAACATCATCCTTAATTTCAATTGTGTTTGTGTGGAGGAGGGAGAAATTGAGCACAGAAATGGAGTTTCCATTTGATTTTTGCATGCAGAAAACACAGAAGAATCCAGTCTTGATTTTCAAATCCAAGAAAAAGAGAAATGTCATCAGAGAATTATATCTATTTCTATTTATAACTCTCATGAATTCCTTACCAAAAGCGCAAAAAATGAAAAGCCACGAAAGAAAATCGAAGAGAGAGAGAGAGAATTCAGGTGCATAGATACATATAGGTGGTGGTGAGAGAAGATAGCCTTGAACAAGATAGATGAATGAAGAAAAAGAGAGAAGATAGCTGGCCAATAAATTACTCCAGGTAGTCAAGGACGATATGATTTTAAGCAAAGATTGTTGGTTTGGTATTATTTACCACTTGATTCAATTGTAATATAGCAATTCAATAAAATTTGAAAAGTGGTAGAAATATTATTTTGTTACTAACTTATAAAGTAGTGGTATTGTTTCTCACAAAATATATACATTTTTGAGTTTTAAATTTTAATTTAACATAGTTCAAACACATACATAAATTATTTTATATTCAAAATATATCATTGTGACTTGCAAATGATCGTGCATCGTATGGAAGGATTACTAGTTATACATAAAAAAAAATCAGCATTTTAATTAGAAAATATTTTTAGTATCTGTAAACAGAATTTTTTTTCCTATGAAAATACACTTAGTGCAATTTCAGCCCTAATTTTAATTCCGCATTTAATTCGAAAAGAAACAAACCAAATAACTGCTTTTTTTTTTTCATTCATTAATATTGATAGACAAAAGGGAGATTGCAAAAGCAGGAGTTCAACATAAGCAAACAGCTTCATTAAAATTTATGTATCCAAAGTAAAATTGTTTGTCCCAAAATCGACAAAAGCAAAATATCCATCAATCAATCTGATCTAATCTCACCAAAAGTGCATACATCCAACGGTTGCTGTTTCGACAAGTCATCAGTCTTGCCTTGTCAAATCAAGTGGACCATCACCATTCAATCTAAATTATACTCTGCGCATATTACGAATACGATGAACAAGTATGAGAATCCACCATTTCTAATTTGGTATCTTTCAATTTTCCACAGAGATATATTAATTTTATATTGCAAGACATTTTTTTCTATGGATTTTGAAAAAGAGAACATGGTGATTGAATTTCGAATATCTACTGCAATTGTGTGTAAATTGTAATTAACTTATTATTAATTGGTGTTGAAATCAACAATACTAATTAGCAAATTTTTGATAATTTTGTGATTTTAAGTGGCTTTGTAATTTGAACTGACTGACTTAGAGTTCGAAAAAGGTAAATGAGTTACACTATTGTTTTCTATGTGGATTTCCCCCTTTTTATACTTGTTTTTGTCTTTAAAATTTTTAAAACTTTCATTACCTATTGTAATAGCTTATACATTGTTGCTATTATTTACAACTGAATTAATGTATGTTATATATCAGATGAAGTAATTACTAACTATGCTATCAATACTTGTCTTTTTAGGTGCACAAATGTTGATTTCCTAATTTGTCTAGTTGAACATTGTCCATCTAAAATAGTAATTTATCGATTTGCTTAATCAATTCTTTTTAATAACAACTAGTAGTACTCCCGCGCGATACGCGGTTTATTATGTATTATGACAATATATACGATTTGTAATAATATAATGAAATTGTTATATTAAAATGTTATTCATGGCATTTTATTATTTCGAAATTTGTAAAAATCCGTATTTTTTTATTGATAACATCAATATTTAACAATTAAATATGAAAATAAAATTGAACATAATATAATAATAGTTTTGTGTTTGTGAGTTTTAATTTATGAATAATTAAGAAGTGATTAATAATTATACTTACTATATGTTTTGTTCATATTTTCGTTCATTTATATCTTATAATTATTTTCAAAATTTATAAATAATTTTCTGCATTCTTTTTAGATGGATTGTTCAAAAAGCATTATATTTATTCCAAAAAAAATTTAGTTTATATTTATAAATTTAGGTTTCAAATTAATTTTAAATTTTAAAACAATATGTCTTAGATTTTTTAAACCATTTTTCAGATTTTTTTGGAACATATTATAGTTTTTTAAAACAACTTTTAGATTAACTATATCTATTTATTTGAAATAATTTTGAATAAATTTTATCAAATATTTTTATTATTTTTATTTAAAAAATTTTATTCAATTTATTGATTTTTATATCTTACACAATTAATATTACATATATATTTGAATTAATTTTTAAATTTTATTTGTTGATTTAAGATTGTTAGACTTAATCTCACAACCTTATAATAATAATAATAATAATAATAATAATTATTATTATTATTATTATTATTATTATTATTAATTTCAGATTTATTATTTTAATATTTTTATAATAGTTTCAAACTTTTAAACATTTTACAACCCTTCATAAAATAAATTTAGATTTTAAAACTATTTTCCACATTTATATATTACAATTATAAACTAATTTTCAAAAATTTTAATTTTTTACAATGTTTAAATTTCATTATTTTTAAATTTTAATTATATCATTAAAATATAATCATATCATTTAAGATAGTTTCTTTTATTTTATCTCTACTCCTATATATAAATTATAAGATAGTTTATTGTGTAAGATATATGTGAAACTTATTCTATAAGATACTTAAAAGTTATTTAGTTTTTTTTTTTTTTCTATTGGTTGATAGTTTGGGAGGGAAAATGATAAATTTGTAAAATTTACCAGCTTCTTTCATTTTATATATAGTATAGATGAACTTAACATGTGATTTATTAGGTGGTGATAAATTAATGATAGTTTTATTGGTTGTTCAAATTACCAATTGGTAGTCTTGTTAGCCTAGACTATGCTCAACTAATCTATAGTGATTTACATCACCTATCATATTTGCATAATTATAGCATGTAATTGATCCAAATCAAATTAATAGTTTTTGCCAAGGAACTTACCTTATGAGTAGAATCTTACCTAACCAATTAAGGAGAGAGATTTTAACCAGGTAATATTACTTTCAATTAGGGTTGTTATCCTATTCTTCATGGGTGATACCCATGATGTGTGTCAAAAATCAAATATAAATATTAAATTCAAATTAGAATATAATCTGCGATGGACATTTTAAGATATGCCCTAGATGGGTAGGGGAACATTTTTTTCAATAGCCTAAATATTTGTTTCTAATCGGTTGGTCCTAGTAGTAGTCCATCAGCATATTTATAATTTAAAAAAAAAATGTGTCCATTAATAATTATTTATGTAATTTAGGGGTTAAAAGAAAATGATGCTCTATTTGACGTCGGTATAACAAAATTACAAACAAAAATATGTACAATTTGGTGTGGTTTTATGTTATCTTTTTCAATTAGCAATATCCACAAATTAATAGTGTCAAAATTTAATTTTCCATATATATTAAGGAAAAGAAAGAGAGGAGCAGCTGACAATTGCCTGACATGAAAATGAATATAACTAGCAGTCCGCCCACGCGATGCGCGGTTTATTATATATTATGTTAATATTTATAAATTATAATAATATAATGAAAATGTATATTTAATAAATTATTCATAATATCTTTTATTATTTTAATTTAAAACATGTATCTTATACAAATGATTTTTCATATATTAGCTCTATGTACTTTTAATATATTTGTTTAGTTGGGTATTTTGTAATTTTATTTTATTGAAATTAGATTACTTTGAATACAATAACTAAGCATACAATGACTCAATTAAAATCAAAGTATAAAATAATTCAAATATTACATGAAAACACGTGGATCTAATGCACATAAAAATCGAAAGTATTGAGATCCAATATTTACAATAGGTATCTTAACAAAAAAAAAAAAAAACTTGTATCCCTTCAATTCTATTAAATAAAAATCCACGACATCTGAATTGCATGCTTAACAAACGTGTCCTAATACTAGTATGCCTGCTGTTTCCTAATCTCATCTCAATCCCCATCATCATAGGTCAAATAATACAATTTGAAAATTTGAACCGTTTTATAATTAATCAACTTATTGTTATTATGTCGCTTTCTACTTCGTTAAGCATTCACTAATTAACAACATTATTAAACATAGAATGACAAATATATTAATAATGTACCATAAAAAAATCTCATCATCTTGTCTTTCTTTGTTATGTCTATGTTGTGGGTCCCAATTTTAGGAATCTTTTTTTCTTTTTCTCTTTATTTGTTAGAAACAAAGCGATTTAATAGCATGGTCGTATATTTGTACCTGCACCACCGAACATGATATGGAAAAATCAATATTGCCCCTACAAAAAAAAGGAAATATTTTTTGTTACAATTTGTCTTAATACAAACTTTAACGAGTTAACAACATAGTGTCATTACATACGTCATAGTAATACATATGGTCGGTTCACTTATTTCAAATGTTTTATTCTTTCAATTCAATCAATATTAATATATGGAGTGTACAATTTTATTTTATGTTTTTCATTTTACTTGAAAGCTGAGCCATCATGGTAAGTAGTAGTAAGAGGCACCTATAAACACTAAAAAAAAGTAGGATTTTGATACTGAGAGTGATAAATTAAATCTTAAAATCAGAGCATTTAAATGCACCCTTTTAATTATTCTTTTATTTTAGTAATTCAATTGAGTTAAATTGTAATCTTATTAATAAGATATACATTTGGAATTGATCTATAAAAGAACAGATAAGTCACTAGATTTGTTGCAAACTTGCAATTTAAAACGTGGGAAATAATATTGGAATAAAAACATATACAGTATTATTTTGTATGGTATTTAAAGAGAGAAAAAATATGTGGATTTGTGGGGTGGTTCCAAAAATGGGATTTGGTGCAGTGAAGAAGTGGAGTATTAATTAGGGCAGAGATTTAATGAAGATATATATTTATCTTTTTCGTCTTGATTTCTCCTCGGCAAATTCCACCCTACATGTGATGGTATTACCATCACATGTTAGGATGGTGCCATGTGTCCACTTTTAATGTCATAAGTGTATTTTTTTCTATCATTTTAAATACAAAATGGACACATGGCACCATCCTAACATGTGATGGTAATACCATCACATGTAGGGTGGAATTTGCCATTTCTCCTCATTGGAAGGGATGGGTGAGTTGAATTAATGTCTGACAATAATAACCCTGGAAAGGGCAGCCAGTTAATTGGGTGGGACCCACTGTCTTGGTAATTGAAAGCAACTGCACAACAGTCCATATAGTCAGTCCCGATTATCTACGCTCACTTCTTCATTTTTTTATTGTGATAAGACAAACCACACCTCGCTCTATACTAACTGTATTCACTTTTATTATTTTTGTTTTCTTTCACACATCAATTTCCTCACTTTTATTTACTTTATTTTGAAAATGCAATGTCTTTGGATTCTAACATCATTTCATACACATTGTGCAAGATGATAATATAGAAACAAGAGATAAAATCCATGTACATGATAATTTATACTGCATTAAGGCAAAGGGAGACAAGCTTTGAAAGCAGTAAACAAACAAACACATCCAAGTTAAACTAGGAAAGAAAACAGGGCATTATGCATTATAAAAAATGAACACAAAGTTCCAAAACTAACTAGCTATTCCCAAGCTAAGATATAAACCCACCCAATTCCATTAATGCCCTTCAGATGCTCAGAAGATCCGGCGGTGGCGGCGGAGATTGTGGTGGCTGATGACTTTTCATCTCGGCGGAAGGGGACTCCAAACCGGATGTTGGTTGGGGGGACTCTGTGACCGTTGAATCGCTCGGCTTGGCACCGGGCAGCTTGGGCAGCTCGGTCAGTATCTGCACCACTTCGCGCATGGTGGGTCGCTCGATTGCCTGCTCTTCCACGCAAAGCATTGCAACATAGAAGACGTGCATCACCTCGTGTAGAGGGACCGTCGGGAGTCTTGGATCGATGACTTTGAGCACTCCTTCCTTGTTTCCATCCGTCATTTTCCGAACCCATTGAACTATGTCCACACCGTCGCCAAATTCACCCACCGGCTTTCTACCCGTCACAAGTTCTAAAAGAACTACTCCGAAGCTGTATACGTCGCTCTTCTCGTCTACCTTGAGCGTGTACGCATATTCTAAATAGAGATGATAATCAACATCATTATTGGTGATCTATTGGAAAGACATGGCCAGTAATGAAATAGATATTATCTATCCATGAAAATGAAATGTGCAATAAATTTGCCAACCTAATCGCTACCTATGTCTTTCAACGTCGTTTTAAATCACAGTTATGGATATGCATTGTGCACCAAATTTGCAATGGTGGTTGAAAACAGATGCATGAAAGAGATAGATTTCGACAGAACTAGGACTAAGCATGTTACTTGGAAGCACAGAATTCAAATTCAGAACTAATTTTCAACATAATTGACACATTAACATATAAACAGGACTTATAAGATTATTAACAAAATTGATGTTGCTTACCAGGAGCTATGTATCCATAAGAACCAGCAATTGCTGACATGCATTCTGAAGTCCCAGAATCTTGCAAGAACTTGGCCAATCCAAAATCAGCCACATGAGCTTCGAAATTCAAATCCAAGAGGATATTGTTCGACTTAACATCGCGGTGAACAATCAATGGAGAGCAATCATGATGAAGATAGCAAAGGCCCTTAGCAGACTCCACTGCAATCTTATACCTTGTATCCCAATGCAAATGGCCTCCTTTCTTGCCATGAAGCATTTCACCCAAGCTTCCATTAGGCATGTACTCATAAACCAAAAGGTTTGTCTCATGATTCGAGCAAAAACCCAATAACCTAACAATGTGCCTATGCCTAATCCTCCCAAGAGTCTGTATCTCAGCATTGAACCCGTGATCGTGAGACGAGCCACGGCTCATTGCCGGCAACCTCTTCACAGCCACCTGATCTCCATTAGCCATCACTCCTTTGTAAACAATGCCAGCACCTCCTTTACCAATAATATTGTCCTCCTTAAGACTATCCAACACATCGTCGCAAGTGAAATCCAATCGTTGGAAGGCTGTGAGCTTCCAAGAACGAGCATCGCTGGCCTTCTTCAAAGATCGAGCCTTGATAATGGCAGCAACGGCGAAAACAATGGAGCAAACGAGCAATCCAATTACAAGGAGAAGCTTCATGGAAGGGGAGAGGGTCCCCTTGTCATGAGGCTTCTCAGCTCCACTGGCAATGCCCTTCTTGCAAGGTCCCAAATATGGACCACAGAGATTAGGGTTTCCCAAAAACGAAGTGGAATTGAAGTAACTAAATTGACCAGTTCCAGGGACCAAACCAGAGAAATTGTTATATGAAAAATCAACAGATGTCAAGCTTTGCATACTGGCAATGGAGGATGGGATGGTGCCCAACAAATGATTTCTGGACAAATTCAAGTAATTCAATATTCTCATACCAGTAATTTGCGTCGGGATTTCGCCGGAGAGCTGATTCCGGCTGAGATCAACGAACGTCAACAGCTTACATTGACTGATCTCCGGCGCAATGGGGCCGGAAAAATCGTTGTGGCTAAAATCCATCTTTGATAGCTGCCGTAACTTGCCTATTTCAGCCGGGATCTCGCCGGAAAACTTGTTTCCGTCGAGCAAAAACTTCTGGACACCAACGAAATTTCCGATGCTCGGCGGCAAAGGCCCGGCGAGATGATTGTTGGAGAGACTAATTTGGCCGAGAGTGATTGAGGAACGACCAGTCACCGGAAAAGCACCGGAGAGAAGATTATCTTGAAGCTCCACCTGAGTTAGGTTAGGCAAACTCAACAATCCTTGGGGAATGGAGCCATTTAGATAATTTTCCCCCATTCGAATCCGAGTCAGCGACTCGCACTGACCCAGTGACTCGGGAATCGGGCCGAAGAGGAAGTTTCCTAGAGCGATTAATGTGTGCAGCTGTTTGCCGTTGCATAGATTTGGTGGCAGATTTCCGGTTAATTTGTTCGAACTAACGTCGACTTCGTGAAGATTTCCATTAGTTCCCAAACTCTGTGGAATGATTCCGGTGAAATTATTCTCCCACAGCTGCAAAACCTGCAGCTCCGGCAACTCTCCAATGAAATCCGGTATCGAGCCGGTGAGTTTGTTCCTGAAAAGATTTAAGAGGGTTATATTTTTAAGCTGCGCAAAAGAAGGCGGAATTTCACCGGAAAGCATATTGTTTGACAGATCCATAGATTTCAGGTTCTTCAAGTTGCCAAGCTCCGGCGTCAAGCTACCCGAGAGAACATTTACTTGGAGGAAGAGAGTGTCGAGGTTCTGCAAATTCCCAATCTCCGGCGGAATCTCGCCGGTGAGTCCGCAATTAGCGGCGTCCAATCTCACCAACTGAGACAGGTTCCCGATCTCCTTGGGTATTCCGCCGGAAAACGCATTGAAGTACCCAATGTAAAGCTCCTTAAGCCGAGTCAGGTTTCCGATCTCCGGCGGTATAGCTCCGGTGAGCTCGTTACCGGAAACAGCCAGGTATTCGAGATAGGGGAAGGAGCCGAACTCCGGCGGGATTTCACCGGAAAAGAAATTGCCACCAAGATGCAAATGGCGGAGATTGGTGAGCAAATGCGCCTGCGACGGGAAGTCGCCGGTCATGTTGTTGTTGTAAAGGTCGAGAATCTGGAGATTTCTAAGGCGGTAAAGCTGCGGGGGGAAGGTCATGTTGAAGACATTGTTGGAGAGATTGAGGTAACGGAGATTGGGGATGTCAGAAATCTGCGGAGGGACAGGGCCGGAGATGAAGTTAGCGGCGGCGGAGAAATTAACGAGGAAGCGGAGGTTGCCCACGTCTGGGGAGAGGACGCCGGTGAGGCTGTGGTCGGAGATGTCAAGCGCGGTCACGTGCCGACCGGAGGGGTCGCACGTGACACCCTTCCAGGTACAATGGTGGGATTTGGGATCCCAAGACGACAGCGCGCTCTGAGGATCGTCGGTGATGGAAGCTTTAATGGAAAGCAAAGCACGATAATCGGGCATCCGCGGCGGCCTAGCGGCGGGGGAAGGTCGGAGATGGAGGTGGAGAAGGAGAAGAAGGAGAAGGAAACGCATTTTGTGTGGGGAGAGAGAGTGGGAGTGGGGGACTTCTTCAGTCAAGTGAGCAAAAAACAAGGGTCTCAAGTATATACATTCATATCTTTGGGATTTTTAATTTTTTTTTCTTTTATTTCTCCTTTTTGCTTTTGGATATATTGAAATACGGAAAAGAATTTAAAAAGCAGATTTGAATATCTGCTTCACGGGATCGCAAAATTGTTCCTATACTTTCCTGAAAAAATACAAAGGTCGAGATATATGTATTCTTTTGAAAAAAGATATGAACAACTCCCATTTTATGAAGGGATTAATTCATAGTTTCGTATCCCACTAAGGCACTAACTAAAGATTAATTTTTGAAAAATAAATTTGAGTTTTACGAAATTATTTCATAATACGATTTGTTTTGTGTATTTTCTATATCATTAATTGATTTCTCTATTATAATTTTTTTTATCATGTAATTTTTTCACTTCTGTCAGTTTTAATAGGAAAAACTTCTTTTTTTAGTTGTTTTATATTTATATTTTTTCTCTTTTAGATATTTCGATTCATTATATTATTGAGGTTCAATGAAATATGATGATATGACATAAGTTTAGATGATACGTACTCATAAAATTAAATAATATGATTTCATTTTACGAAATAGGTTGAGTTGGGATGGTGTGAACTGATGTATTCGTAAAAGATAGGTAATATTTTTCCTTTAAATTGTATCCATAATGTTATATTGAAAAGGACTTATGAATTTGTATTCTTTTTTTTATATAAGAAGCTCATTTTTGGGATAATAATAACGTGTCATTCTATAATACACCAGTGTTTTTCGCCATTAGATTTTAAATGATTGCATCATCACCCTTCATTTATATTTTAACTTTTTAATCTGTTTTTAAAAGTTACCACCGTAAAAACCAAAAATTTCCCTCAACAAGTATAATAGTATAGACAATGTAGTCCATATCTACATTCTTTGATCATCGTATTTAACAGTCAATCGTAACTACAAAATCACAATCAAATCTACTGGTATTATACATCTTGTTATAATGAATCATTTAAAACCCATATTCAATATATTTGAATTATTTTTAAAATTTTCAAATCATTAATATCAAGATTTTTTTTTTAAATACTTTACATTTTTTGAAAACAAATTGCAGATTATGTATATCCTTCTATTTTCTTAAGATAATTTTTTTTTTAATAATTGCCCAATATTTTTGTTTCGAATTCATTTAAATATTATTATTAAATATATTTTTATTTGTTGATTCTTTTTTCAAACTTAATATTACATATATAAATATATAAATTAAATTTTATATTTTATTTTGTATCTTACATTTTGAGATTTAATCAAAGACCGTATTATTATTATTATTATTATTATTATTATTATTATTATTACTATTATTATTATTATTATTATTATTAAAAGATTAATTGCATTTTTTAGTTTTTTAAATAACCCTATGACTTTTAAACATTTTTTTCTATTTCTAAACTATGTTTTTATATATGTAACTTTTAATATTAATTTTTTTTTTTAATATTATTTTCCAAATTTATCTTGTAGAATTTTACAATCATTTTCAAATTTATTAGTTTTTTATTTTCAAAATTTCAGACATAATTTTTAAAACTTAATTATTTCCAAATTTCGAGCATATCAATAAATTATGTGGTTGTTATTTAATACCCTTCAAAAAATTATTTAATGTTTATTGATAAAGGTGAAGAAAAATAATGAATTACTGAAATATCGGGTTTATTGTACTAAAAAAATATCGAAAATACCAAAATTTCGGTACGGTGTGATACCATACCAAAAATTATGGTACGGTATCAGTATGATATTTTCAAAGTTTCGGTATTTCGATATATACCAAAATACTGAAAATATTAATATTAATTAAAAAATATATTAATTCCACATTAATAAATTATAAAATATAATATTTTTCATTTTGATATACCGAAGTTTCGATATGTAATTTTTGTTTGGATATAACGATGTTTTCGGTATACGGAAGTTTCGGTATATATTTTTCATTTTGGTATAGGGTATTTTCAGTATACCGATAAATACCAAAATTTATCGGTATGAAAGGTACGGCTACTCCGTATACCGAATTTGGGTATACCAAAATTTTCGATACGGTATCATCCTACTTTATCAAATGATTTAATAATAAGCCAGTCAACGTTATCATAATCTTTTGATGATACAAATTTCGATTTGAATACATTTTAAAATATCTCCAACCGTGGTATAAGATTTAATACTTAAGGAGTTACATTTATCGGTACCATAATTTTAGGAAGATATACATGAATTTCGATTTGTATATATTTTAGTATTTTAAACTATTGTTTATTATTTCATACTCAATGAATTACCATTGCAGTTACCATAATTTTGTGAAGGTTTGGATTTGGATTTGATATGCATGTTTCAAATTATATCCAATAATATATCATTATTAAAATAAAATATGTAATCTATAAAATACATATTCGATTTCATCATTTAACAATCATTGTTCTGGTTATCATCCAAAACAATGGTAGCATCGATCATATCCTATATATGAGTGTAATAATACATAATTATCATTAAAAATCATTATGTCAATCTATATAAAATATAGATTTCATTTTAAATATGAAATATAAATTATTGAATTGATCCAAATTGTATGAATTTAAAATAATATATAAATGATTTTAACATAAATATATAATTGAAACCATTCTATCATGCATAAAATCAAATTAATTAACAGTTATGACAACGACGCATAATTAATGTGAATCTATTACTATTATTGCATACTTCGGCTAGTGAAATTAGAATCGTTTGTTCGTAAATGACACCTATTACTACTATTGCATACTTCACCTAATGAAATTAGACTCGTTTATTCTTATATCATTTACAAATTAGGATTATGAACCAATAATTTTCTGATAATGATTTTAATTAACATCACAAAATAATTAATTGAAATGATTAATTAAATGACTAAACAATTACTGTGAATTAGACATATGGAATGCATGTAATGCTTGTAACAACAGTAATGAAATAAATGCATGTAACAATATACAAAATCATTAAAAAGCTCACTTGTATTGCAACCCAAAACTAAATATAATATAAGGAGGCTCAATGCATTCAGAAGCCCAAAACACAAAAGTTACTGTAGTAAAAAAACATCGGTGTATCGTAGAATTACCCAATAATAATAACACGAATAACTAATATTTTTATTAAAATAATTTTAATGGTCAATTTATCCTAGAGTGACACAAAAAAGCGTGGTTATGTAGAGACAATATTAGATATGTGTAAAGGTAAATTGGTTGGTGACATTGGTTGTGAGATGTTTTTTTTTCCAATTTCAAATTTGGGATAAAAGTATTTCACCCAAACATGCGAAATAATATTGGTAGCTTGTTTTCGAAAACTTATTGGATTCCGATGCTTCACTTTCCCTTTAACCATGACAGTGAAAAAGGTTGCAACCAATCAACACACATTTCACATCACCGGGGATGGTGCTTCTTTTTCGAGAGATTTTAATATTTCCCATTGGCCATTTCTATTGCAGTTTTCGGAATTCAAACTATATCTTAGGTCTAGATTGTGGATTGTGTATTTTTTTTATCATTCTCGTTAAATTAGAGTGAAGTAGTCTTACATTAAATGTCTCACACATGATAATATAAGATGTGAATGGAACAAAACAGTTGTAATAATCTCTCCATCACAAATAAATATCACTTCAACCAATCATTTTCTTTACAAAATAAATTTCATTATATGATTTCAAGAAATATTTGTTTATATTCAAACTTTTGGGGATGAACGCAACACTAAACAAATGGGGGTAAATATGTAGTGCTCCCCCAAATTAGGGGTGAAAGTTATAATTAGGTTGGAGGGGTAAACAACTATATCTCTATTTTTGGAGTTGGATTGCAGATGGACCGTGGCAAGTCATAAAGTGGAACATAATTTCAAACAAAATTAAAGTTATGATAAAATATCAACTTTTGTACTCAAATTTAGCTAATAAATTGTTTTCAATATTGAGAAATGTTAACCTTTTAATTTTAGAAACAAAAAGATGGAGTAGTGAGTATTAGTATGATTTGTGAGAAATAAAGAATCCCTTTGTTCTGCTATAAAATCACTTCTCCTCTATAACTGATGTTTTTCTCTCTTCATGTGAATCTCCCGAGAAACCATATAGCGAAGTTCCCACCGGCTTGACTTCTACTGATGATTTCATTCTCTTGAAACAATCCAAAAACATAATATCCACCGAACTGCCAGTATCAACAAAAACTCTTTCTACATTATATCCTCCTATTTCGGCAGTAATCACCATGGCATCCGACTGGGGTGATTGGATATCCACTGTATCATCTTTCCCGAATTCAATAACCGCTTCTTGTAAGATAGTGTGTACACCATGTTTTTGTCGAACAGAATTTAAGCGAGATTTCCTGGCCCGATTCGAATCCCCATCAGTAGGTCCGCCCATAATCATATGGATGGTCGGTCTCTCTTCTCGATTCTGCTGATCTCGACGAGGAAAAGGCGGTGGAGGTGGATTTACCCGAGCATTTATCTCCTTTCCCATTGCTCTTGGATCTCGTTGAGATTCCATTCGAACGTTTCTCCTGTAGTTGTTATCCTGACGAGCTCGAGCTACATATCTCGCCAATTTATTATCACGAACCAACCTCTCCAACTCATCTCTTAAATGTGTGCATTCATCAGTGCTATGACCATATTCATTGTGGAACTGACATAACTTACCATTCCCAAACGTCGGAGGATTTCTCGGATTCGGAGCCCACGAAGTCGGCCACTTTAGCTGAGGATGACTCCAAATTTCCATTAACAACTGCCCAGGTGGCAATGTCAGCTGAGTGTAAGTATCATACCTAGGACCTCTTTTCATCTCGGTCCGAGCATTCGATATCAATCATTTACCTCGCAAATCTGTTTCTCTTTTCACTCTGTTCTGGTCTCTAGTTCTCGTCTCCTGAAATGCAGCTGCATCTTTCTTGATACGAAGTGCCTCCTCCAAATTAATGTACTTGGTCGCTCTCTTGAGCAAATCATCAAAATTGTTCGGTACTTTCTTCACCAGATAAGCATGTAGATCACCTTCTCTCAAACCTTGCATAAAAGCACTAGTAATCAGATCATCTGAAGCTTCAGGATACTCTAAAGCGGCAGATGTAAATCTCTTCACAAAAATCCTTAACGATTCATTCTCCTTTTGTTTTACTCCGAACAGCATTTGAGTCGACTTAACCTGCCTCCGTGATCCTGCGAACTGATGCAGAAATAAAGACGACAACTGATCAAAACTGTGGATGACTCCATCAGCCAATTGACTAAACCATGTTTGTGCGGACTTCGTCAATGTAGTAGCGAAAACTCTGCATTTCACTCCTTCTGTGTAGCGATGCAACAATGCTGTATTTTCAAAACGACATAAATGATCCCACGGATCCGTAGTGCCATCATACTCAAAACTCACTGGTTTAAAGGATGCCGGTAATTCGTCTTCCATTACAACTTCCGAAAAAGGGTTACCTCTCTTACCCCGAGAACTCGACCTGATATTCCTCCTCACCTCCTTGATTTCCCTTTGCACCTCCTATCTCTCAGATAAATTGATCCGTGAATGATCTCGGATCGAAGGAGACACTGAGCGACTCTCTCTCCCATCGAAGGGTCTTTTTTCTCCTCGACTTTGTGTTCGTTGTTTATCCGCATCACCTGTGACTCCAAAGGACGTTTACTCAGAGCCTTTTGTACACCCTTTTGTACTGCTGCAGCAACTATCTCATCCAATTCCCGCTTAGTTAAAATGATAGTATCTTCAAGAGGATGATTCGAAGCAGCATCCGACTCTCCTGACCGATCATTATTTGGTGCAATCCTGGATCCTTCGCCAACTTCTGTTCTCTTTCGAGAGCCTCGTGTATTCACCATGGTAACAATGATATAACAACCTCACGTCTTAGCCTAATATTCCCACAGACGGCGCCAATTTGTTCTGCTATAAAATCACTTTTCCTCTATAACTGATGTTTTTCTCTCTTCATGTGAATCTCCCGAGAAACTATATAGCGAAGTTCCCACCGGCTTGACTTCTACTGATGATTTCATTCTCTTAAAACAATCCAAAAACATAATATCCACCGAACTGCCAGTATCAACAAAAACTCTTTCTACATTATATCCTCCTATCTCGACAGTAATCACCATGGCATCCGACTGGGGTGATTGGATATCCACTGTATCATCTTTCCCGAATTCAATAACCGCTTCTTGTAAGATAGTGTGTACACCATGTTTTTGTCGAACAAAATTTAAGCGAGATTTCCTGGCCCGATTCGAATCCCCATCAGTAGGTCCGCCCATAATCATATGGATGGTCGGTCTCTCTTCTCGATTCTGCTGATCTCGATGAGGAAAAGGCGGTGGAGGTGGATTTACCCGAGCATTTATCTCCCTTCCCATTGCTCTTGGATCTCGTTGAGATTCCATTCGAACGTTTCTCCTGTAGCTGTTATCCTGACGAGCTCGAGCTACACCCTTAATACTATATATTCTTAAAATTAAAGCTGATGTTATTTTAATTGTTTTTTAGAAAAAAAATTGATGTTATTAGATTTGCTTTCAAGAATTTATATGTATATATGAAAGCCACCATTAATTCTAAGGAGCTTTAGGTGGTTGTGTTAGATGCCTACCCCATTAAGTTGTCTTTGCAATTATCATATCCTGTGATTATATATATATATATATATATATATATAATTAACTAATACTTCTATAAAATTTGAATATAAAATGGTACATGAAATGATAAGATTTATAATTAAAAACAATTCATGTATACATTTGTCATATAGATTAGTGGAGTTGGGTGAATCTATTTTTCTAGGACTTCTATATATTTACTTATAATTATTTATATATATTCATATTTAACAAAACATAATAAATAATGCTGCAATTCTTCTTTTCTTTCTTACCGCAATATAGTTAGTGCTTTGCTATATTATTTTTCAAAATTGATAAATTAAATAATCGAATCTATACTTTTTAGACCACTTATAATCAATTCAGTTCATCAATTTTAAATAGAACTCCTTTTTTTTTTTTTTAATAATCTTTGCAATTTATAATACATTTATTTGGTGAAAGTTGAGTAATGTAGAGATATGCGTAGAAGAAATTTCATGTCGCATTTTATTACTTTTAATTTACATTATGTGTTTCGTGATAATATTATATCGAAATATCAGACTATAAAACATATATTTTAACTATGATGGACAATTATTAGTCCGTGGTCCACCTTAATCTGTATTAATAATAAGTACGTATGACCATCATTATATCTAATTACTTTTATGACCACCAATAAGGTTGTAGCAGCATCTTTGTCGTTTAGTGTGGGGCCAAACAGGTCATTCGCACAGACTTTGATAATTACTAATTTACCACCATTGCTGATTGACAGTGGGGATTCTAAAATGACCAACGAACCCTTTTGTCACCCAATGGCCAATGCCAATAACACGACTGTAAAATGACCACTGCACCCTTTTATCACCCAAGTTTGCCATTGCATGCTTTTATAGTCTCGAATCTAGATATAACATAAATTGGTCCTAAAATTGCTTCTTAGCATTTAATGAAAATTTGGCAATTGTCCCTCTCATCTGCCCTCTGGGTTAGCAAGTGTTGTGTCATAATTAGGCCAATATGATCAGGGCACCATTACCATATATACAGGGATAGAGTCGGGATTTGTTAACGAGGGGGGCGAAATATTTTTTTGGGATATTTATCAAAGTTTTTGAAATTTGAAGGAGGCGAAATCCGTATTTTTAACTACAATTACATTGTATATATATATATATACGAGTAGTTCGGTCGAAAAATTGTCTCTGCATATATATAATATAATAATAGTATTAACAAATATTTGATGATTAATTTAATGACTTGAAATGTAATCGAATATGATATGTATATGTTAGAAACAAGATACAAAGTGATTAGTTAAGCATTGATTGATAAGATATTTTTATTTTCTTAATTATCATTTATAACACAAATAAGTAAATTCACTACAAATAAAATCAAAAATTATAGAAAGTAAACAATAGTATAAAAGAACATATAAATAAATGAAAAAAATGCGTGATGGCATTCCGTAATAATTGGAATTATCGGAGCAGTCTGATTGTGGCATGATATCTTAACTGTTGTTATTGAATTGGTCGAACATATACGATCTAAATGCAATATTGACAAGTCTAACACGATAGTTTTAAGTTGTGCTTGTGTCGTTCAACCGTACCTAAAAATTTGTCATTTCTACTTGTAAATGAGTTTTGAAGAATTTAAAACGAAAGAATGAATATAATGATATTATTGTAGATGTTTCATTGATCTTATAATATATCATATCATGTGTATACAATGCACGCATGCATCTAGAAACATATTATGAATTTTGATATAATTTGATGATGTGATCATTCACCATTATAGCTTCTCCCTATCCTTTTATGTATTTGTCCATGCAAATCATGACATTTCATCTTTTACTATTATAGTGTACAATTAATTTAGACAAAATGTCGGATCAACTTTAATAATATCAAATTGGTCCCTTGTTCAAACATTGATTGGCGAAACTACATGGAGTAATATTTGATTTGTAACATAATAATCACATTATTTTTTATTCCTTTCTTAAGAAAAAAAACCGTACATAATATAGTTTTACTGTATTGCACCTAGGACAATATGTGTTCTCTAATCCTACTCATTGATTGGGATTTGATCCTCTGTTGGGCTATAAAAAGTCCAGCAACTAATTCTGGGCAATTTTTGTTATATTCTTCTTTTATTTTTTCTAAATGTAACCTTAATGTATTTTTATTTTTGATATATTATATTATAATATACACTTAGATAACTATGAGAATTATTTGATACAATAAATAATTACATGATAAAGAAAATTACATATCAATAATAAGAATACATAAACTCACATTTAGGAGAGAGAAAGACAAAAATTGCCCGCACCAGAGAATCCAATTCTCTCAAATGATTGTGGGAAGAAAATTTCGTCTTAACTATAAAGAGAAAAACAACTTTACAATGAATCACATGGATTCATTTAATCTCGCTCATTTTATTTTATAAAATATATATATATATTTCTTATCCACCGTGTGCATGCACACCACTAAAAATTAGAATAAATTTTAAAAATGAAAAAAAAAAAAAAAGTAACATTGAAAATGAGTGATTGGGGAGTATTGGAAATTTCAACAAACTTGATTTGCTAAGGACTAAGGTAGGCTAAAACAAGCAAATTAGAGCAAAAAAAGAGGCACATGCGATAGTGGGCCGTGCAAGCATGGACGTACCTACTCACACTTTCATAATTAAATATTTCTATTTTATTGGTGCAATTTAAGTCCCCCACACCCATTTCATACCAAGACTGACTTAGCCTTCATATCCCAAAATATGGGTATAAAAAAAGTTATATTATCCACAAGGATAGAAAAAATCATCCTTATTCTATATGTATCTATGAACATATATCACAATTTTCTATTTTAATATGCAGCCAAATAAATTATTTTGCAACTAAACAGGAATGATCGTTTGTTAGTGTATGTTGACCACAATTAATGTGTGAAGGTCACTGGTCAAATAATAAAAAAATCTTATTAATATCAAAATACTACTGATATTTTAACATTTTTTCCACCTGATATCTAAATCCAAAAGTTTTTACGATTGCTACTTATATTTTACAATTTTTTTAAGTTGCTATCTGAGCTCAATATTTTGCACATTTTTAGACAAATAACAGTGGTGAACACTCGAAAATGCAATTTATTTAGGATTATAATTTTACTTCGAAAGACAGTCATTTTGGCTGATGTATGGATGTAGATTGTATTTTTAAGTTTTCCATCGGGTATATTTGTACGAAAAATGTATCAAAAATGGAATTTAGTATACAAACTAAAAATTTTGTCAAGTATGGATAACAATCGGAGGGAAAAAAAGAAAAGCTGAAAGTGCAATTTTGGTTAGAATTGCATATTTTCATATTTGGATGGTTTGAACAATAAGATGATGTAAAAGAAAGATTCCGTATAATTGTTTATTTTAAGCAAAGAACAGCAGAATTGATAGAACATCCATATTGATATTGACAAGTCATATGCATGGATGAGGGCCTCAGGCAGACATCCATTCAACCCTCATTTCAGCGCATATATATCCATGTTTTCATTTGTAGGTAACTTCGAATATGGATTTATTTAATTTTTATGTTGTTAAGATGAAGAGCCAATAGTTGTACTTTTGGAGATACTTGTTTGGTCATTTCCAAGGATACATCAATTTGGAGCACAAGTTCTTCTCCTATGCCCAAATCCGCCGCAAATTGCTACTTATGTGGCTTAATATTTGAAGTTCATATAATTTAATAAAGAAATATTACATTTTTATTATTATGTTTAATGGACCACTTAGAAAATTTTTTAAGTATAGAAATGTATTTAATTATGAACAAAATACTTGATAATTTGACGACAAAAAAAGGAAAAAAAAGAGATTTTGAAAATATTTCTTCTAGATTGCATTTACTTGGTCGGATAAAGTCGGATATGACTAAATTATCCTGCTTATTCCATATTTATTTTGTTGTATGCAAAAAAGGAGGTCTATCCAATGATACGGAATAACGAAGAAAAATTAGATAAATAGAGAGATACTAATCCCACCCAATCTTATCCTTCATTTTTTTTTATAATATTTAAATAAATATAAACTTTATGATATTTGAAAATTATACTGAAAGTAAATAATAGGTAATAAAATTTAGAAAAATATTCTAAATAATTAAAAATAAATAATTGTTATTTTTGTTAAATAAAGTGAAAACTGAAAGTTTTATTAATTAATCTGTAGATTTCTAAAATACATTTTTTATTTAATTGTATATTTTTTAATTTTATTAATTAAATTGTAGACTTCAAAAATACTTTCCAGTTCATTTAATTTATAATTTTAGTTTTGTTTGAATAATTATTTTCAATTTCAATTCTAATTCTTTATATTTTTAAATTTTTTTAATTTTATTGCACGTTTGGTTTGGAGGATGGGTTTAGGGCATATTGTTTAAATGTGTGATAATTTACTGTTCATTAAAGACAAAATAACACTTTTTTTTGTGTTTGTTATGTTGGTTTAGCTAGGTTAGGTTATTTATAAATTTTGTGTTTGGTTTGAATGGTTGGATATTTTTTAAATTGGGTTAGCTTATAATCCTTTGTTTGGTTTGTAGGTTAGTTAAGAAAAAAATGTGAAGTGACCAAAATACCCCTCATTAAATGAATTATGCAACAAGACTAATTTTAATATTAATTTCTTTAATGGCAAAATTATATAATTTAATATCCCAAAATTTAATTATATATATATATATTAAAAGATTAAAAAATAATTTAATATATATAATTTAATATTCGAAAATTTAATAATTTAATAATTTAAAAGATAAAAAAATAATTTAATATATATATAATTTAATATCCCAAAATTTAATTATATATATATATATATTAAAAGATTAAAAAATAATTTAATATATACATATAATTTAATATCTGGAAATTTAATTATATATATATTAAAAGATTAAAATATAATTTAATTATATATATATATATAAAATTTAATATCCCAAAATTTAATTATATATATATATATTAAAATATTAAAAAATAATTATATATATATAAATTAATATCCAAAAATTTAATTGTATATATATTAAAAGATTAAAAAATAATTTAATTATATATATAATATCCAAAAATTTAATTATATATATATATATATTAAAAGATTAAAAAATATTTTAATTATATATATATAATATCCGAAAATTTAATTATATATATTAAATTATTTTTTAATAATTATATATATATATATAATATCCGAAAATTTAAATATATATATATATATATATATTAAAAAATTAAAAAATAACTTAATTATGTATATATATAATTTAATATCCCAAAATTTAATTATATATATATATATTGAAAGATTAAAAAATAATTATATATATATATATTATTTAATATTCAAAAATTTAATTATATATATATATATTAAATTATTTTTTAATAATTTAATATATATATATATATATATAATATCCGAAAATTTAAATATAAATATATATATATATATATATATATTAAAAGATTAGAAAATAACTTAATTAAATGTGTGATAATTTAATATCCCAAAATTATTTATATATATATATATTAAAAGATTAAAAAATAATTATATATATATATAATTTAATATTCTAAAATTTAATTGTATATATATGAAAATATTAAAAAATAATTTAATTATCTATCTATATATAATATCCAGAATTTTAATTATATATATATATATATATATGCAAAAAGTAAGGACATTTTGGTCCAAAATCCAAAGTTACTATTTGGCTTAATTTTGGTGGGTTTATAAAACACCCTCTAATCCAACATAATCACATGGATAAAACCGGGCTGAAATTGTAATCCAACTTGCAAACCCCAAAACCAAACGGAGGTTTAGGTTGGTTTGTAATTTTAAACTAACCTAAACCCCCAATCCAAACATGCCCTTAGCATATTTGTGGATTTTCCAAATAAAAGGGTGTTTCACTAATTGAATCCTTAAGGCTTCATGTAGTTTAATAACTAAAAGTAAACAGTTCATAGTGATAGATGTTATCCACTTCTCACCTTTAATCATATGAAGTAAACAATTGATACGTTTTTCAAAATTATCCATATTCTCATCCTCATCCTCATCCTCATCCCAATAATTTTCCTATCCTAATTAATCCCAAATATCCAAGTAAACGCAGCCTTAGTATAAAATCGGGTGCAAATTAATTGAAGATGATTTTTTGTTTACGCTTTACTCCAAATTTTACACCAAAAAGATTAATTTTTGCACCAATTTGATGTTAGGTGTAAGTAATTACCAGAAAACACTCTTAAAAATGACACAACATTGTATCTCGACTAATAGTCATAATTTTTTGGTGTAGTGATAGCGTGCTTGATTTCGAACATATCTAACATGATGTAAAACAACTAGAAAACAAGTTGGTTACAACAACTTTGTAGGCATAAACTGAAACATATTCAATAAAACAAATGATGTAAATTAAACTTGAACCAATTAAAGTTTGGGCAGAAAAACATCATGAAGAATGTCCATTTTCAGTTTGGGAAGCAGCTAGAAAGATAGAACCAGCACCAGAGCCTCCATGAGAATGCTCAATTATGACATTGTCTGAAAGATCACTTCCCAGCATCTCCCACACTGCACTGTGTATATAGTTTCTGTATATACGATAATGCTCGTATAGCCCTCCTTCGATTGTGATCACACTCTTCCTGTTTGCGATTCTTCCCATCTTCTTCACTATCCCCACGATCCCTGCTCCTACCAGCCGGGCCCCGCGCTCTGCTACTACGTCGCATATCTCTGTAACTATTTCTCTAACCATTGGAGTGGAATTGCTTATCTGAGACCATCAAATCACCAATTAGTCCTTGCATTATTAGTTCATGTTCATCCATGAAAACAGAGAAATGAATAGTGCAAATTTAAGCATACATCGAATATTTCCTTTAGCTTCTCTTCTACTACTTTGTAATCATCTGATGTGTCCTGGTGCATTGCAGCCATGTCTGGTGACCTGTTAATCATTGTTTTGCAATAAAACCATGTGAATGTCTGAGATATGAATCACATTCAAGAAATCATGGGAAAATCTCAATTTTCGTTATGTAATTTAGGTCTTATCTATTTTTTTTACCACAAATTTTACGTATATCAATTTTAATCATCTAATTATCATCCTTTTTTTCAAATTTGATCTGATTTTGCTCAAAATATCAGTTTCTTTCTATGTGAAAGTCAGAATTGAAAAATCCACGTTAGCATTCTGGCATCCACATAAGTAAAAATCAAGATTTCGAGCAAAAATCCAACCAAATTTGGTAAAAAGAAAAAAGAAAAAGAAAATTACAAGACCAAAACTGAAATACGTAAAATTGATAATAAAAAGTGGACAACACCAAAATTAAATGACGAAATTGTTTCCACATCATTATTTACCTCAACAAGAAAGGAATTGAGAGTTTAGGTGGAAGAGAATCTCCAAATAAGGCTGCTTCTTGAGCCATCTTAAGCAACACTCTTCTAACAATGTCTCCTAAATACATCCCTGAAATAAGCTTCTCAAACATCTGAGGGAAGAAAACAAGAACTCAACATTAAACAGATTGTCTTAAAACGCAATATGAATGCTCAATCTCATGATGTCATCAAATACACGTGACATATAATGAACAAAGGCAAACATGCAAACAACATGCATGAAAGCGAATACTTTTACCCGGCTTCCAGGGTCGATGCACTCGGCATCTAAGGAGGTATCAAACTCTGTCAATGGAAGATGGGAAGAAGTGAAATTTCCCCATTGCATGTTAATAGCCTGCTGAGAATCAAAACACATTCATCCAAACTACTGCCTTTCTTTATCATCCAAACAAGGATGGATTCAGGTTGATTTTTGATACTAACCGTTTCTGCTGATTCCGATGATTCTTTGAGTGAATTCGGAATTTGTTGAGATGATTCAATATAAGCAACATCTGTTCCCATTCCTAAACTCACTGCAGCTACACATTCTTTGCTGTAATATCTTCCTCCAGCTAAGTGTCCAATAGTATCATTCACCTGAATCATGATATAATTGCTTCATTCAATCCAAATGTGTCCTTTTTTTTCCTTAAAATTAGTGACATCGGAGTATGAAAGATGTGTCAGTTATAAAAAGTGTTAATTTTATAGCAACTTACTACTGCAAAAACGCGCATGTCTACGTTGTGTTTCTTCAAGGCCTGATTCATCTCTGTTGCGAATTCCTTCCCAACCTGTTCAAAATTGAAGAACAACCAATTGTAATTGAAGATGTTTTTATATAATCTGAAATGAGGAAGGAAATTAATGAGTACTCAACTGTGTCATCAACAGATAACCTTTTCCATTTGCTATTGACTGCAGATGAAGATGAGGTTTGATCTTCTACTGGAATTGAAACAGTAAATCCCAGCATTCTTTCTCGTACCCCTGAGTCACTATCCGTTTCACTGTTTATATAAACAAACTTTGAAAGCTCAAGGGCTATCAAATCACATAGTTCCTGATAAAACAAGATCAAGCCA
Source organism: Scutellaria galericulata (assembly GCA_946896805.1). Taxonomy (NCBI): domain Eukaryota; kingdom Viridiplantae; phylum Streptophyta; class Magnoliopsida; order Lamiales; family Lamiaceae; genus Scutellaria; species Scutellaria galericulata. Next base: position 15,843,756 of record OX335794.1, read on the forward strand.
GTTAAGCCTGTAGGAACAAAAAAAGAAAGATTTCAAGTCATGATCATACTCTGGTAGAGTCAGCATTCGCAAGTATATCTGTAGGAATTGCAATTTCTTGTCTTTCTACTTGACTCACTGCCTCATTTTTGCCTTCAAGTCTTGCTTTTACTATCAGAAAGTTTGTTCCTCTCAGGTTTATGCCATAGTATGTGCCTTTCTCTTCCCTGCCATGCCATTGGAATGGAGATATTAGATTCTGATTCTTTGGAATTTCGAGATGGTGGTTTTCTCGATCATGAAGAACACAAAACATTCTTCTTTGAGCATTCAAAACATTCGGGGTGTTAGGACTGAACTTAGTTCATCGAAATTTTGGATGGGTTCAGTTCAGTACATGTATGGACAAAAATTTAAAAAATCCTATAATCATGTTCAATTTTTTTACTTTTTCTATAATTCCAATAAAACATATATATATCTTCTATTTTTCTATAATCCCAACAAACATCAACTTAATTATACAAACCTCAATGTGAAAATGACGTCTTAACTATAATCATACCCTATAAAATTGCAAAACAAACATAGGATTTTCAAAATCTAAACTCATAAAATCCCTTCTAAATCTCCAATCTAAACTTGCAAAAGCCAACAAACACAGCTTAGCGTGGAACATGAAAAAAAGACACTAATTTGTATAATTTGGGTTGCATACACTTAAGAAAAAGAAGAAAAAGAAGAAGAATCTCATATGATCAAAAAGGTAAAGATAAATCAATGCCCTAGTGATTTGGCAACATAGAACCCTGTTACGGAATAAATAATCTAAAATTGATTTAGTTGCATGAGACGAACCCAGTGGGAAGAGGCGCGAGATAACAGACAGGCATTCGTAGGTTGCCCCCTTTGTCGCCGGAGGATAGCTCGGCTTCCATATCCGCCGCCAATTCATTGGCAACGTGCCAAAGCTTGTCGCCGGGGGTGGCGCACCGCCTCGCGAATTCCCGGAGAATCCGTTTGGCCTGGTCCAGCCGCTGCTCGCTCCGCCGCTTCAAATGCCTCAATAGTAAACCTAATCCAGCCACCGTTGCAGCCATCGTCGCTGCCGCCGCCACCACCACATGCCGTTTCATTTTAATTTTCTTTTTATATTCTATTCAGAATGACATTGATTTCTGGGTATCAGTTTTAAGTTTTCGTCCCATTTGTTCAGAGTTTTAACCACGTTATTTTTCCCATCATGTAATTATTCCAAGAAAATAGTGAAAACTGAAAAGCGACATTTTATGAAGAGAAACGTGAAACCAGATCCGAATTTGAACAAGTCCTTTTGCAAATTGTTGCTTTATTCTATGAAATAATATTTGACATATTTATGATTTAATGAAGTTTGAATTAATTAATTTTCTTATTGGGGGTCTTATTACATTTTATTCAGTGTTTTAACTAAAAACTATAAATAAAAGAACTATAAACTGTAAATCATCAATTTGGATGTGTGCTTGTTGCATGAGTTCATGTAACATGCGTTCTTGAATAAAAAAAGAAAAAGAAAAAGTAAAATAGTGAGATTATCACTATACATGAGTATACATATCGTTACCGTACATTTTAATTATGAACGTACATGAGTTATTTTGATATACCATATATTTTAGTACTATATGAAAAATTTCAGTATGCATAACGTTACCGCACCCAAAAGATATTATAGTTATTTTGATTTATAAATGAGTTTGCAATTTAATGTTTGATTGATAGAAAGTATGATCATGTTTGTTTGGATTGAGATTGCTCAATCCAAATTTGGAATAAGGCAAATCATAATCCATATCTATTTTAGAATTTACCTAATTTAAATCCACCACAACCCACTCACATTCCATATAATTGCATTAACTTTATAATTTAATGGAAATATGTTTATCAACCCAATATTTTTTTTTTCTAAGTATCTTAAATGCTCCTCTAGTTATTCTCATCCACCATCTTCTATCATCTCTCTTTGAAATTTACAGAAAATAATTTGTTTTCTCTCTATCTTTTTATACCACATCTCAATTATCTCCCCAATCTATGTCATCTCACATGTCAATTATCTCTCGACCAATTTTCTTTTCAACTTCGAAGTTTTTTGAGATCTTACATCTAGATGGTACCACCATCATGATCTATTCTACATTTTTTTTAAAGTTTTATATTTTAAGAACATTTATGTGATTTGACCTTAAATTGGGATATAATTTTTTTTTCAAATGAAGTGGATATTTTGTATTTTTCCTTGTATAATTGGTAGAAATTAACGAGACACTTTCCTTATTTAAAAAAAAAAAGCGTGGTGAACTGAGTTTAGGTCGTTGGTCTACGTGGACTTGATGAGATCCAATACTCCAGATTGGGCCTGTTTCAATTGAAGTTGATATAGTGTTGTTGGGCTTATTAAAGGTGAACTAACATACAGTTTTATAGGCCCTATTGTGGTTGTGCCGTTGTGGTGTTGCACCTGCACAATTTAGTGTGTAAATAAAATTTAAAGGAAACATTATATTTGCCAATGCCATTTCATATTTTTTGAATTAGGCATCTATATTTTATATTTTGTAAGAATTAAGTTATTTTGCGTTTTTCTGCATTACATGTGAGACACTGTATTTCAAATTTGTAGAGAATAGTCTTAGACGGACTCTGTTTTATGACTTCTGACACTTCATTTTTTATGACCTTTAGAGTCCAATATTCTTGTAGAACAATTATCTACTCAAACTCTTCTTCTTTATTTTTTTAATTGAAGGGAATTGCTCACCATTTATATTAGTAGTAGCTAATTATATATACCAAATATTAGAATTTGGTGACAATTATGTATACCAAATGTTATATTTCGGTGCTAAATTATATACGAAACATTATAGAACATATAAATCCACTCAATCACACTAGTCTGTAATTTATTCTGTTGTCACAATATTTTTGGGTCTAGATATTTTAAATTGAACAAAGTAATTTAACTTACATCTTTATTTGTATTAGGGCTTATCACATAATTCTTTTCGATTTTAATCATTGTCAATAAAAATCGAAATATATAACTTAAAAGAGAATACAAAAACTCATGTGAGACGATCTCACAAATAGTTATCGTGAGACGGAGCTCCATCATCCACAAACAATATGTGAATTGTAAGATTTTGATGGTGAGTTAATTCATCTCACGTAATGCATTAAAAATCCGTGAGACAGTTTCACAAGAGACTCGCTCAAAAGAGAAAATGAGAGAGATAAGACAAATTAATAATAATAAGAAGGGCTACAAAGAGTATTTTCAGTAGTATTTTGATATTTTGTACTCAGTTTAGCCTTTTGTGTTATTGGCAAAAAAATTGAAAAAGGATATATAATAAATTAATAATAGATTGTGAGGCTGTTTTGGAATAATCCAAAAAAATGTAAGCGTGGGCCAAAGGGTTGTCCATGTGAAGGTCGAGGCCCATTGTTTTATTCGCCGAATTTCGTCAAATGCTGTTCACAAGTGCCAATTGTTTGTTTCTTTCTTTAAATCAAATTTGAATTTTTTCTCAAATTAAAATGGGTAAAATGTGTCGATCCCTTGTGATTTGAAAATGTTGCATCGGTCTCCCCTCTATTAAAAGAATGACAAAGCTTATATGTGTGATTTAATAAATGTTGCGCACTCTCCCTCTCCGTTAAATGAGTGTTAATGAAGTTAACTTTTGTACTAAATTTCCAATAATACCCCTATACATTAACCAATTTATATCTTTTTAACCTTATTACTTTCATTTTAAATATTTTCTTTATACTTTTTATCTTTTTACAAATATAGATGCTAAATATTATTTAATCATCATTAATATTTGAAATTATCAAATTAATAATTTAAAACCTTTAAATATAATTGTAGATTTTCCTTATTAAAATTTGATTATAATAAATCCAAACATTTAAAAAGATCAAACAATTGATTTTAATAAACATAAGCATTACAAAAATATAAAAATTAACTTTTAAATTAATTTTCCAAATAAGATATATAGAATTTTGAGATTTAGTTAGTTTTATAATTATATTAACAATATTCATATTTTAATTTTATTTTAAGTTTCAGATTAATTTAATAAATAAAAATATTTAAAGAAATCCTAAGATTAACTTTTAAAATAATTTTCAAAATAAATTGAAATTATATTAAACTTTATAATCATAAGATTTTTCTAAATTTGCAATTTAGTTAGAATTTTTTAACTATATTAATAATATGCATATTAATTTTTTTTTTGAATTTTCAGATTAATATTTAAAATATTATGTAATTTCTTGTATTTGTTTATTTTCAATATATGTCTTGTAATTTTTTATTTTTTATTTAATCTTAAGATTTTTTTTAATTTTCAGATTCATTTGTGTATTTTTTATTTTAAAAATTTTAATAGTTTTTTTTTTGAATTATTAAAATTTATTATTTAATATTCTAGATTTTTTTATTTTTCAATACTTGTATTTTTGTATTTTGTTTATTAAACATGAGATTTTTTATATAATTTTTCAATCATAGTTGGATTATTTATAACACTTTAACAATCTTCATATTTCAATTTAATTTGAAATTTGAAATTTATTAAAATTATTTTAATTTCCCAATATATATATATTTTTTAAACTTTCGTATTTTGTTTGTAAATTTTAAAAATTTTTATTTGATAATTTCCATAAATCTTAGATTTACTTAATTTTTTTTCAAAGATTTGAACATTCTTTGATATTTTTTTTATGTTATTGTTTTTAAGATTTTTTTATTATTTTTGAAATTTATTAAAAAATATATTATATGCATATAAAGTTTAAAAGAAAAATCAAATTAAAGTAAAAATATTTTGAGCATAAATTCATTTTTGAACTAAGGTTGCAAAAAATATTCAAAAAAGTATAAAGAATAATTTTAAAATGTATAATAAATATTACATATAAACAAAATACCAAAAATCAAATATAGAAAAAAAGTAATAGTAAATAAAATAACAAAAATAATTAATTTAAAAAAGTTTAAAATTTGAAGTGAAAAAAGGGGGATTTTATGCTACATATTGAAAGAATTCAATGAATATCATTTTATATATAATGTAAAAGGTATTACAGTCAATATACAAGTCAAAAGGTGAGGAAAATCGAGTACAAGTCGCATATGGGGCAAGTGATGCACACTCTCGTTAAGTTTGACGGAATGGAGGATTTCGCACAAACTTATTCATATCACAGGTGTAAATATTGTCATTCTTTTAACAGAGGGAAGATCGACGCAACATTTCCAAATCACAAGAGGGTTATCGCATTTTATCCAAATTAAAATATATACCCACTATCAAAACTTGTGGGAGCTCAATCCATATAAACATAATACTCTATTAACTTACCAAAAAACTTCAATTAGATAGTTTTAATGATATAATTTTATGAGATGAAGTCCTATAATCAAATTTCATTTATATAAGTTTATTTTTATTTTGCAGTTTATGAACTGTGAATTGACTTGTCTTATAAAATTAGATCTCTTAAATTCAATTTATGAGTAGTAAAAACATGTGGTAATTATACACACACAGCATGAAGGTAATAGTTGCAATATATTGGAGGGAAGAAAATTAACATTGGAACATTAAACAGTAGGGTTGCAGTTTGAGTGTGGGGAGGCAGAGTATGTCTAAAAATAGTAGTTATGCGGAGATAAGTAATGCAAATCAACGATCCAGATGCATCTTTTGATTCCAACTACTGAAAACTTGTAACTCTTTCTCGACCGTTGATTTGCATTACTTTTCCTTGAATCATTGCAATGACTCCTATTCTGACTCTAACAGTGGATTAACAAAATGGATTGACAAACTTCATATTGTTTGCGTCTTTTGTTCATGTGGATTAACATTTGATTTCGAGTGTTGATTTATCGCATGATTTGGCGCTAAGTATTATTGAAGTAGCATGTATTATATATATATATATATATATATATATATATATATATATATATATTTTAAAGTTGACCTAAATTCAAAATATTACTTTTCATATTCGGTACATAAAAGACAATAGAGATAAATTATGGTTTCCATCTCTCAATTGAGTTAAAATTGCATTTTCGGTATTTCCTTTCATTTGAACTTTTTAGGAATCTTCAAAAAGTTATGTCACCAACTTGAGTAGATAGATGGGCTTGGCTTGAAGATCCCTCACTAGCTGTCTTTCTTCTTTCTATTATTTTTCTTAAATTAAGCTAAAAAAACATATAAATTCTAAAGGGGTAAGGAAATTAATACAACATGCACTACTTCCACCAAATTTTAGTAACATTGTTTCATATAAAAGGTTTGGTAAGTCGAGTTGTATTACTTAAACAAAGATCAAAGAAGAATAAGAGAAAATTCACTTTTTATCATCAAATAGCTATGTACAGGGGAAGAATTGGACAACTAACATAGAATCAAACCTAAAATCAACATTTAAACACCAAAATTTATTTTTTACCACAGAAAATAACATTATAGTAGAATTCTTGAAAGAATTTGGGGGCAAATGCCCCATAGCACATGCAGAGAAAACTTCCCTGCTGATGAATCAGTACTCTACTGAATCAAGCAGAGAAAGCATGCTAATATATAATTCTATATGTGTACTCGAGTGAGCGAGTCCCACCCTACCTACTCTTCATGATCAATAGCTAAAACTGTAATTTCAGATAGGGAGATCTTTTAATTTAGTTCTTGTCCACTTTTTCACCATTAATTCAAGGGAAAAAAAAAGTTTTTTTAGTCCTCTATGTTTGTTTAATTAAATTTTTAATCATTTATGTTTAAAAAATATTATTTTTTAGTCATTTAACCTGCAATAGTAGTTATTTCTTTTTTAATTACAAATTTATTTTAACACCCAAAAGAGTTCTTTCTTCAACTAAGATGTTTAAATTTTTATTAATAATTAAAAACGAGTGAGTTAGAGTTTTGTGATTATGAGAAATAAAATATTTTAGCATCAAAATTGATATCAAGAAATTAAATAATTAATTTTCACAACTTATATACATTAATCATATTCTATACAAAACTAAAAAAAAATGATATTAATCATATCTATATGATTAATGTAATTTTTTTTAGTTTTGTATTATCTATTTCCGACATGAAATGTATAGAAAATAATTAATGTTTTTTTTTTTGTTGTGTTATCCATTTCTGGTACGAAATGTATAAAATATGATTAATGTCATATTTTTTTTTTGTTTTGTGTTATCCGTTTCTCTCACGAAATGTATATAATTTGTGAGGAAAAAAAATTGTTAATTGCTTAATATCAATTTTGATCCTAAAATATTTTATTTTTCATAGTCAGAAAATTCTAACTCACTCGGATGAAAAATATAAATTTTAATTATTAATATTAATTTGACATGTTAGATGAATTTTTTTTTTTGGTGTTAAGATTAAATTGTAATTAAAAAGAAAAAAATGTACCTGCTATATATTACAAGTAAAATGACTAAAAAAATGATATTTTGTAAACATAGATGATTAAAAATCAAAATGTGAAAAATAGAGGATTAAAAATCTAATGAGCCAAACATAGAGGACTAAAAAAACTTTTTTCCCTTAATTTAATGTAGTTCAATATCAATTCTATAACTATGTTTTTTTTTTTTTTCCAAATTTGGCCCGATTATACTTGAAAATGTCAATTTTGCCCGTGTAGTCTAAAATTGAAAAATTTACATTAAGCCATTATGACGTCCACATAGACAGAAATCAACATTTCAAGCAAAATTGGAAAAAAAAAAAAATTTGAGGACCAACATTGAAAATTTGAAATAAGTAGACTTGATGGTAAAAAAAATGATATGATCACCTCAGTTAAAAGATGAAACTGCAATTTTCCCTTTTTGAAACTGTTATCATATTCTCATTTCTTCTCTTGTTATCACTTATAAATGGATCACCCTAATTGTATCCATTTTGATATTATTCTTATTAGTAGGATGTATGACATGTGACACATCTTAAAAAAGTTATAAAATATTTACCTTCGATCTTTTTAAGATGTTTCACACATTCTAGAAATCAAGCAAATATGGTGATACCAAAGTGGCCTGAATAAAATTTTCCATGGATCACATATATAATCTCTATTAAGCTAATGTTGTGTTTGAATTGAAGAATTTGAAGAAGGATGTAACATTTATAGTAACAAATTAATTGATAATGTTTGAATTGATATGAATTCGAATTCCACTACTTTTATTTAAACTAATTTCTGATTAATTTAAGTGAATTTTGAATATATTTTATTTTTAATAGGTTTAAAATGCATTTTATTTCAATTATTGTATTTCAAATAACACAATTTAAATGCAACCTAAAAATATTTAGGTCACGTCATACAAATAGCCCAATCCAGTAGGCCCTACCTGCTACGACACCCCGTTGCATTTATATTTGACGATTTAGGATGATTCAATATACATTGCATTTTCAAATCCACCAATATCACTTAGTAATTAAACGACAATATGAACGTGAATAAAAAATAATAAAAGATGAGATAAAATGTCAAATGAAATATTAATGCACATGCTTGGTCAATTTTTATATTTATAGGTAGCGCTATATATCCCAACTTTAGGTTATTTGGCTTAGAATCTTTTCCTTGGCTCGGTCCGGTGAATGACCAGATTTTCTAGTGACGTCAAAATTTGTTCCTCGTGAAAGACAAGGGGCTATACTATTAGGAATAAATAAATATTTATTATATTTTCTATATAATTGTCTTTAATATATATATATATATATGTATGTATATTGGGAATAAATAAATTATAGATATGATTTGATATTGCAAATATCTCTTTTGTAAAGAGAAATCTTCATTTTAGTCACGTTGATTAGAACGTTTGAAAGTAATTCTACTAAATCTAAACTATAGTTAATTGCCGATAAAATCACAACATTTTCCTATATTGCAATTCTAACCAAAATTTTCAATATTTACAAAAACAACCTCACGTTATATATAGATGCAAATTAATTTGACATTTTTTTAGTTTAAAAAAAAAATTCCATTATGATTAACGAGCATCCCTCAATACTGAAAAATATCTCTTTAATTTGAGACTATATGACAATTTAATCACACAAAAACAAATAAATAATAAATAAAAATTACAATATATATATATATATATATATGATTTTTCCGTAACCCGATTGTCTTCTTCTCCAGTAAAGCAACCTGCAAAACCGTAATACATCGGGGGTTTTTCCCGGTGAAGGGACTCCGACGCTCAAGTTAGTAAATTGAATGTTGTGTGTTCAAATGTAAAGAGTGCTTAAAAAATAGAAAAAAGAATATGATGAATATATATACTTCCTGGAATTAATGTCCGTTGGTGACATCCGAAAAAGGTGGGAAGTGGCTTAGTGGTCCACATAATGGGCGGTTACATGCATTCAAACTAGTTCGCTTCACTCAACCGAAACCAGTTCGCTATCTTAGTCCAAAATCAAACAAGCTCGCACTTCAGTGAGATACTAGCTGCGAACTCTTATCGAGGAGAAAACAGTTCGTCTCAAATCATGTTACAATATAGTTCGTTTATTGTAAAACGATTCATGTTCGCTTCTATTTAAGCTGTCCGCACTAGCAGTTCATAATCTTGACCTGAGCTGACTGAGAAAATCCGGTTCGCCAGAGTTCGACCATATCAATATATATATATATATATATATATATATATATATATATTAAAGACCTATTAGCTGATAACCTTATTTGTCAATGTTGATTAATTATTGATAAAGTCAAAATCTTTTCCTAAATTATAATTCTAACTAAATTACACACATACATGCAACTTTGACATTTTTTAATTTTAATTTATTATTTATTTATTTTTTGTGATTAAGCTGTCATATAATCTCAAATTAAAGAGAAATTTTCCAGTATCGAGGGATGCTCGTTCAATCATAATGAATTTTTTTTGAAAAACTAAAAAAATATCAAATTAATTTGCGTCTATATATAACGTCAGGTTATTTTTGTAAATATTGAAAATTTTGGCTAGAATTGCAATATAGGAAAATATTATGATTTTTTTGACAATTATACACAGTTTAAATTTAGTAGAATTGCTTTCAGATGCTATTCTAATCAACAAGACTAAAATGAAGATTTCTCTTTATTAGGTTGAATTAATGTTTGAGAAAACACAAAAAAAAATTATGAGATCGTCTCACAAATAGTTACGGTAAGACGGACCCACATTACCCATATATAAACAAGTTGTGAATTGTAAGATATGAGTTGTGGGTTCATTCATCTCACATAATTGGATACGTAAGACGGTCTCAAAAGAGTTCTTCTATTGAGAAAATTGCAACTTTCGTCATGTTACTTAGTTCATATCTACTTTTTTACAACCAATATTACGTATTCCAATTTGATCCTCTAAATATCTTTTTTTTCTTTCAACTTTGGTCTGATTTTCCTTGAAATTTCAATTTCTTCATATGTGAACGTTGAAATTGTTGACGTGGATTTTTCAACTTTATTTCCTTCTACACTAAGATTGGTGCCACTGCAAACCACCAGCCCTCCATCGTCGGAAAACTCCCAAACTCGCGACCCAAACACCCTCTAAACCACTAAATTTGACGACGTCTCTTATTGAAAAATCATCATTCATGCCGCCTCAAGATTTAAATTTGAACCCACTTCAAACCTTAACGAAAATACATGAATTCACCGTAAAAATGACTTCCATTGATCCAAACGAAATATTACCTCTTATCATTTTTATAAATTTTACATGTTTGTTTTGGGTTTGAATCACACAAAAATCTAAAAAACAGAACAAATTAAATTGAAACCCTCATTTTTTTAACTTGGTTTTCACGTATGAATATTTACAATTGTTATACAAGGGGATTTAATCCTCATGTGCTAATTAAGCATCATTTTTTTATAATCTTTATTATATTCATTCACATATTCTCCTCCATAAATGAAGAACTTAGCTTCCTTCATATTTTCATTCGATCTTCTGTAAATTCTTTATTTTATTTTTCATTTAATTCATTTTTTCGTTTTCAATTTATTTATTAAATTATTTATGATGGGGCATCCAAAATTGTGAAATCAACTCAATGTTTCTATCAATTATTAAAGAACCCCAATATCTGTGTGGGTAAGCAATATTCACATCCTGGTACGTAAAAATCGAAATTTCGAGTAAAAGTAAACGAAATTGAAATTTGTATATTTTGTGATAAAAACTAAATTATGCCTAAAATAGTGGACGAAAATTGCAATTTTGTCTCAATGTCTTAACACGTACAACACTTAAATATATGTCAGCCTAGGACTTCAAAATTTCACCATTCATACAGTCTCATGTAATGTAACTATAATACTAATTATAATGTGGGACAAGTTGTGTATACATTAATGAGTAGGTCTTGTGCGAGATCGTTTCACGAATTCCATCCATAAGACGGGTTAATTCGACCTGATCATCAGTTAAAATTAAAAAAATCAACAGTCAAAGTAAAAAAATGAATGGTCAATGGCCAACGATTACTACCGGTCAACAGTTGGTCAACGTCGTTGACTCAAAAGTATTACATGATATTTTTTTTGTGTGTATTATGTGATATTTTCAAAAGGTATTACATGATACTTTATTCTCATAATGTACTCCCTCCGTCCCACAACACTTTGCACACTTTCAGTGTAAGTTACACTGAAAGTGTGCAAAGTGTTGTGGGACGGAGGGAGTAATACTTTCATGTGTACCATGCAATACTTTTATATGTATAATGTGATACTTTTAAAAAATATTATTTAATGTATATAAAAGTATTACCTTTGATTTTTTGTTGACCGACATGTTGAATTTGACCGTTAACCGTCGATTTTGATTGTTGACCGTTGACTGTTGATTTTGACCGTTGATCGGGTCAAACCCTACCGTTCCATAAGATCGTCTTATGCAAGACTTTGCCTACATTGATATGTTTTAGTCATCTTCTTGTCTTCTTGTGGACATTAGTCTTAAACTTTAAATCCCTCCTCAACATGAGGTTCGTGCATGGATTATAAAAGGGTTATCTCAACATACAATCAAGTACTCCCTCCGTCCCAACTGAACTTGCCTACTTGTCATTTCGGTTTGTCCTATCTGAACTTGCTAGCTCATAAATGACAAATTTTTTTTTTACATTAATATCTCTATATTTTAATATTATTATAAAAATGTCACCCAAAATTGTATAGGATATGTGCATATTATTATAAAAATGGCATCCAAAAGTGCATATTCACTTGAGTCAACTACATTTTCTTAACTTCCGTACCCGGTCAACGTAGACAAGTTGAGTCGGGACAGAAGGAGTACATGATATATCAACATAGATCTGTAGTATAAGAGATATATGAAGAGTCTTATACACATTCAAATGAAAAAAAAAGACAACTCCACTCTAGAAACATTTGTTCACCATCTTGAAACTTTTGGGATTTTGCAAGTTCAAGCAGAGGGCTGGATAGCTGCTCGAAGAGCTACCAAAACTTCTTTGATCGTCATGTTGAATTCTTTCTCCATCTAAGCCCCACAAAAAAAAGGTTAAATCACAATCCACAAGAAAAGTGTGGACATATTGAGATGATGATGAATTACCTCAGCAACAAGGGTTATGTCCAAAGACACGTTGCCAAAAGGGGTGGCATTAGTACTCACAACGCTCATATTAAGACTCTCAACCTTGCATATTAAGTTCACTAGCACATCGTTTTGTTTCTCACAATGTACTTTGAGTAGGATCTGTTTGTCACACACTCTGGCCCCGATTTCTGGCAAACAACATTGCTGCTCGAAGCTGCTGTTTTGCTCGATGCAAGATTCCACGTCATCATCGTCCAACACTATTTGTGATTTCTTGACAATTACTACAGATTCTATGGCCTTTCTTTCAGCTTTATCCTCCAGCATTTTCACTCTCTCTTGGAGGAGTTTCATATGCTTTATGGCGTCTTCAAGTATAGAGCTTTTATCCATCTGTAGTTACACTGATTAATATATCCTATATATAATTGTTTGTCGAATATTTGCATCCCATGTGAGCATCGGGGGCATTTCTTTATTAATTTACTCGTAGGAAAAAAACACGAGAAGTCGTAAAGGTTATATATGAAGTGGCATATACCAAGAAAATAAATATGGCCCACTAATAAAAAAAATAAATTTGTATTAAAACGTGATAACTCTTAGTATGGCTGATATGTTATGGAACGTGAAATTAATAAGTATATCTGGACACGTGGATAGGTTAGCAGAACTGAGTATATATGTACCTTCTTAAGACCAGGAATAAGGGCGGAAAGAGAGACAAATAGTTGGCTGAGCTGTTCGCGCCGTCTTCTCTCAGCTATGATGTGGTCGTAGGTTTTCGATGGTGGTCGGATTCTTTTCTTCTTTGTTGGTTGAACCACCATTGCCGTTTCACAATTTGTCATCAGGTTTGCCTTTTCAGGGACAACGAGAATTTCAGTCACGAGGGATTAATTAAGTAAGGAAAGGTATAATTGAAATGTTAGAATGATGACCTGTTGGACATTTTGATTAGGATTCTGGTTTTGGAAATTGAGAGGTTGATCATGATTATGATTATGAATGGTTGAAAAGTGGGAATAATGAGGAGAAATATTAATCTGTTGTTCCATTGGAGGATTAATATTATGAATGGGAGTTGAAGAAGATTCCACTGAACTCATGTACTTGTGAGTATCTTGTCCCAATACTGAAGCAATGTCTTCATGATCGAAATAATCCATGAGATCTCTCTCATCCATCAACCTTGAGTTCTCCATTCCCTGTAATTTTTAATGACAGTTGAGAGGAATATTAGGGAAATTGACATATTTGGTCAGAAATAGAAATAGGAGGAGGCGGTGCATAGGATGCTGTTTTATTTTGGCAGACTCACATGTCTTTACTAAATGCCAAATTATGTATGTAGTGGGAGATTCATCTTCATCTTCATCATGCCTTACTTCTCTTAAACTACATATATCTTACAATATATGCTTCAGTTTTTATTTATTTCTTTATAATTAAGAAAAAAAGATGAGAATAGTATGAATCTCACTGTGGTAATTTGACGACATTGGATGTTGGGATAGAGCTGAAATGGTGTCTGAAAAGAGATGAATTCAGTAAGAAATGTCTCAAATTAAGTAGATTTATGTACATATATATTGTAATAATGCAGCTAGCTAAAATTCCTTGAGCCGAATTATCTATTATTGAGGAAAAAATGAAGCTCAATTATACATGTAAACAAAATAATAAATTTTACACATGCATACATATGTGGTTCCAATCAAATAATTAGTAGCCAGCAACTAAAATTGACATCAATAAAAGAATAATTAATGTTATTAACATATTAATTTACATGAAATACTAGTATATTTCTCAGTTACTTCACCATTGCACCATGCACGTTTGTTCTCCTTCATCAAACATTCATAAAATAAGTCGTGGCAAAAATGAATGAAATTAACTCAGACATGGACTTAATTTTTTTCCAAAACCAAGTTAGTTAATTTCACAATAAGTATCATCAGATTGCTATATAAGTTAAAAGTGCAAAATTTCTCTTCACCATCATGAACTGATATATAAATGCTCAGAATCAGACATCAAGGGACCTGTTTTTGCAATAAAAAAAATTTCTTCCATGAGAGAAGAAAACTTACCTGTTGAGAGATCCACGAAATCACTGAAGAATTCATACTTTTAATCCCTCCACTCTGAGATAGAGAGGTGAATTAAATTGAATAATCAACAATCAACCCTTATAATAAGTTCAATGGAAACTAACAAATAAAGATAGAATTATAATGAGATAATAGTAAAGTGAATAGGCTCCATTAATGTGGTGTTACAGATAAGAAAGAAGCACCTCTAGAAATGGCGTATTTGAGCTCAAACCTCTCGATCTCTACCTCCCAAATAAAAACTTCTCTACACCTTTTTATATATACAACATTTTTGGCATATAATGAGAGGCTTCATTTAAAGTTTTTTTTGGACGTACTATACATACCTCAAAATGTTTCTGTACTTTTTTTCTTTTCCAGATAACTCATTATAACTTTGGTATCTATAAGTATATGTAATAATAGAATGAATTACATATATATCAATTCCAAAGTTGGTTAACTTATCAAATACGTTTTGAGATTTGTGAAAATTATAACTAACTCGTTTAATTATGAAAAAAAATAAAAAAAATTTACCTAATATATCAACCGGTTTCTATGAATAATTTCATTTGAACATATTATTAATATAATTCGCTGATCATAATAATATATTAACATCAAAATTAGTAGGGTAAAATATGTTAAAACTTCACACACCAAGGGGCTTGAAAAACCGACCAAAATATAATAATGAGGGTAGAGTTTCTCGCATATTTTTAGGGGATTTTAATGGATAGAAGAATACTTTGTGTGGGATAGGATGGGAATAAATTAAGTTACTTACATGTGAGGTTTCAGGCAGGCCCGGGCCCATATAAATTTGAGGTCAATCCATTTCATCTTTTCTTGAGATACAGTTTGGAAAAAAAAAATTATAAATTTCTATAAGATAGTCTCATTGATAGTTACTATAAGTAGTTATTATGAGATTAATTTTTATTATCTATAAACAAAATTGATTTTCACAAATTTATATGTGAATTATGATGTATGAATTATAAGTTGATCCGTCTCACGTAATTAGATCCACAAAACGATCTCACATAAGTCTGACTCTACAACTGAACGTAGATGTCAATTAATTTGAATAAGGAGAAATATTGTGAAGACTTTAATTCAATAAATTTAATTTCTTAAGATAAGTCAATCTATAACTCAACTCATGAAACATAAATTGAATTATGAAAATTGGGTTGGTTTGTAGTAAATGCAACGGTAGCCCTCAATCTCACGAAATTATATCCATAAGATATCTTATTTATGTTTTTTTTTTTTATGAACGAGTTTTAATTTCTTATGAAATAGATGAATGCTAAGTTTATGGGTACGATTGACAATATCTTGTAAGCAATTCATGTATATTTATTCATACCTAAATGCTGCCCCCAAAATTTTGGGAGCCCTAGACAAACTAATAATTGCCTTGTACATGGGCCGCAATATATGAGATCTCAGATGACGTGATTTATTCTAAATAATGTTTCTTATTTTATTTTTAAATATAAATATATTATTTCATAGAAGTATAGTGTGGTATTATAAGTATAAGAATAAAGGATATCACAAAATTTGTACTGGAAGAATCAGTTGGTAGTTAAGGTTTTATAAGTGTACACACTCATACGTTTATATTTATACATAGCTTAAACTGAAAAAGATTCAAAGTTTTGCAATATTTTTTTACTTTGATCAATTCTTTTAGAATTATGAATTCATGATCTGATTAATTAACTTGTGCAAATTTGACCAATAAATTAGGATTGTCAAATTTTGGCATTCATGGTACGTATGTTTGGTTTCAAGGTTTTAAAGAGTTTATTCTATAATAAAATGCGGTTATTAAATATGAAATTTACTCTTCGATCAGTCTTCACAAGTTCTTGTATACCCATATGTATGTATATATGTGGTAGATATCTTTATATACTTTGTTTAAAGAGTAAATCATTTCAATTCAAATGATTATTATTATTATTTTTTTTTACTCAAACGTAATCAAATTTGTAGGTGATACTAAATTATCATTGAATTTTAAAAGTGAAACAAGTTGGCAGCTAAGTGCTCCTGACGGTGTAATATTCCATAAAAAATGTCACGCCCCGTTTTCTTATATAAAATTTATCAGAGTTTTCATTGTTGGCCCGTTTTCTTATATAAAATTTATCAGTGTTTTCATTGTGGGCATGAAGAAAGAAGGGGAAAAGACGTGCATGATATAAAATGGAAGGAGGTAAGAGACGACCATAAGAAGAATGAGATAGGAGATAACCATAAGAATTACATATCAACCATCGGATACAACCGATTAAATAAAGACATACATAGGCAACAGAAATAAACCTTCAGGATCTCTCATCCAGAGTAAAACAATGTTGTACTTACAAAACGTGAATTATAAAAACATTGTTTAATTGTTGTGGAACATCAAACTTAAATACACAAGTCCGGATAGAGCACCACCCTTCGCTCTCTAAGGTTCAACATACTCGTCATCTCCAGTACAAAATAGGGGGTGAGTGCGTGGAATACACTCGTGGGGATAAACTCCGCATCTTATAACATATGACAGATATATAAAACAGAAGGAAAATAAAGGTATCAATCGGCACGTTGTCACTACACGTAAAATGCACAGCAAATATTAGAAATGGTAAGGGACAAATAAGTGCAGGTATTCCCCGTCTTACCCTATAAAACGGTCTCGTATACCGCTGGTGCATTTCAAGGACTACCAAACCTCTCAGAGTAGTAGAAGGGGGTAAGAGACGAATGCATGCGAGATGTGGACCTCAGTCCTTTCACAGTATAAAATATGGCACAACAATTATATTCACATCATTTAGTATTCCGCAGTTCATGCATTTAATAGGGAAAACAGTAAACAGATAAAGAATTAGAAGTTACCCCCACCTTGTTCGGTGGTTACCACGTGAGTAACAAGTATCAAAGATCAAGTATCTCAATGCTCAATCCAACTGGTAGTCTACATAAGTTACGGTGTTTCTTAGATCCTTAATAAGTATAATTAAAACTATAAACGATTCCGGAGAAAGAACGATCATTAAAGACGCGATACATCGAGAGATCTAAAGATTGAGGTTGAAGAAACAAGAGTGGATGTTCAGTCCACTAAGCCGATATGTAAGAGGGTAAGATTTGGATCGCAACAGAAAAAGAATGAGCACAATCGAAGTTGAAACGAGTTAAAACGGGGCGTTTTAAGATTGAGAGGTATTTTGGTAATTTTGGTCAAAAGGTTGACTTTGACCGGGACCCCGACTCTCAGTCGACGACATCTCGTCGCCGATGACTCGATGATAATGTATGACGGAAAAAACGCGATTCGCACCACGGACCCGGCGCCGCGCGCGCAGCGCACCCGTCGTTCCCCGCGCGTGCACGGCTCCCGTCGCTCGCCCAGCGCGCGCGCGCTCCCGTTGCTCGTGCACGCTGCGCACGCCCGTGCGCCAGCATTCAGACGCACGCACGACCCTGCGCCTCCCCGCGCGCTCGCCCCAGCGCGTGCACACCCGCGCGCACGCCACTCTCATCGTGCGCCCAACATGCGCGCCCAGCTCACCTGATGTCCTTCCAGCAGCCACTTGCTGCGGCGGCGCCGCCCCCACCTGGTCCACCGGCAACCCTACTTCGACGACCACCACCTCCGGCCACCCCTCGCCGGATTCCGACATGAATAGTGCCGTAAAACAGCCATCAAACACACCCTAACCCTCACGCTCTCCATCTCTCTCTCCCTCCCTTCCCAGTTCCGGCCGGCGACTTCCAGTCGTCGGTGACTCTCCCCTGACCACCTGGAACACTGGTCGGCGACTTCCAGTCGCCGAGGAAGTCGCCGGCAACTACCATCTCAGTCGCACACACACACAAAACACTATACACACACGCATATATATACACAAACACATACACAGCCTGCAACGGCTCTGGCGCCGCCCTCTCAGCGACTCACCCTCATCTCCAGGTGGACCTCCGGCAGCAGCTCCAGCGAGAAGGAGGGAGAAATCAGAAGAAAAAGAAAAGATGACAAGGTTTAGTGTTTAGGGTTTGGAGACGGTTTTTCGCCGTTTTCCGGTGAACAAGAAATCGGAATGGAGTTCCGAGAACTGTCCTAGACTCGTCTTGACGAGACCTACGTTCTGTGCGAAAATCGACTGAAACCGATAACGTTGAAATTTTCCGGCCACTGGAGGCAGAAAAGAGAGGAGAGAGAAATAGGAGGAAAGAGAGAGACTTGCGTGTTTTTGTCGCTTTAGGCTCGTTCGGAAAAACGGTGAAAAAATGCATCGAATGAGCCCCTATTTATAGATTTTGGAAAAATTACTATTCACCGAAAAATCTTGGTCACTATTCATCGAAAAAATCTAAGTTACTGTTCACGGTAAAAATCTCAGGTTACTATTCACCGTAAATATCTTTCGGTTTTTCGAATCTTCGCATTTTACCATTTTCTTCGTCATTTGAGCTATGGATCTCCGATTGACCTCTAATAAGTTTCTATCTTCTCGTTTTTCCATTACGCATTTAATGGTACTATAATAATCTATGCACCGCGACTAGAAAAATATTTCCATTTAAATCATGCATTATACACGTATCTGAAACGCACGTAATTAAATTAAACAGTCAAGATTAACACACATAATAATTCAATTAAACGTTTAATATTTAATTATTCAATTATACTTATGTTTTGGTCCGGAGCGCTACAAAAAATGCTTCTAAGTGATTAAATATTCCACCAAAAAAATCTCCTAGATTATCAACATTGGCGCATCTCGGTGGAATATTTCATTGTAGGAAGCAGTTAGTTGACAACTTGTTATATTCACAAAGTTTGACGGGTTTTTTTCTGACAACTCAAATTTTGGATAACTTAGTGTAGAAAAGGTGATAATTTTGTTTGAAAATATTAAATCACAAAACAATATGAAAATAGTGTAAATATAATCTAAAATACTAACAATAAACAAATAACATAAATAGTTTTTAAGACATAACATAAAGTTTATGATTATATAAGTAATATAAAAATGTGCAAACTAGTAAAAATAAATTAACATAAAAGATATATAAAATCTTAGCACTATATAAATAGTATAAATATGATACGAATTAGAAAATAGTTTGATTTGCAACTATATCTTTCAATTGGTCACGAATTCACTTATAAACAATGTTGCAAACTTGCAAGACTAATTTTGCAAGGTCCATGAGCAACAATTTCCCGTTGTTTCATCTTTTATTTGATTATTATAATTCAGTGGCATATTGTTTATTTATCATATTTCCCTATGATTATTACATTTTTGGTATTTCTATTGTGTTTAATTGGCCAATTTATTTTATTTTTGTGTAGCTATGGATTTCATGGATTGGATAAACTAGTGCTTCAAGTTCAAGATGAATTTTATGAGTTTGATTATGAAAACGTCAAGTTGGGCTTTAAGGAAACTGAAGATGGCCCAAAAAGGCATGATTTAAGTATTTCCCATTTTAGCAGACAATATCTATATAGATTGGGATAAAGTTTATTTTCTCTCACTTCAGATATCTCCACCGTAATGCGTTTATTATATATGGGTTTATTTCATTTTATACACGTTATTATATTAATAACGTTATTTTAAATTATAAAATATAATAATAAATGTAATAAAAGTTTTTATATGTATTAAATTAACTGTACGTGAGAAGGTGAGTCACGGTTTTCTTGTTTATTTTCTTTTGTTCCGATATTATTATTTTATGCATATGATTTTAAAAAAAAATTCTTTTAATTATATTTACGAACCCCCCCCCCCTTTTTTTTGTGAAATCGTTTTATAGTTTTTATTTCTTCAATTCATAAATATCTATTTTTTCCTACTCAACTATTCATGATTATTTTAGGTTTTATTAAACAAGGCCTAATAAGGGTGGCTATTCGCACCGCAAGAATTACTAAATACACCCCAACTCAAGTGTTACTGTTCACTTCACTTGTGAACAGTAACACTTGAGTTGGGGTGTATTTAGTAATTCTTGCGGTGCGAATAGCCGGGCCCATTTAATAATCCTTGAATAATTTGATTGTGCGTGTTGAAACTGCAAATCAATAATTATTTGTGGAATTTAATTAAGGCTCATGTATAATATAATTACTTCGTAAGTATTTAATTTATCTTTTAAAATCATTAAGCTAATTTATTTTTCCTACTCTGTTAGTTGAATTTGTGTCTCACTATTAGTTTAATGGTATCGAGACACTAAATCATATGAATATTTTCCATCATAGTCTCTCAATTAGGAAAGTAATTATTGAACACCTCTCTCTCTTATTATTTTTAATTATTATAAGGAGAACAATAAAGATTAGAAAATCCAAATTCAAATCTTAATCATCACAATTTATTTATTTATAATTTAAAGGTGATATACTATTTTAACTACAAGGTTCGTGGTATTATTAAACTCCTCTTGATTATCGAAAAATTAAATGACACGAGTTGTTTGTTAGTTGTTACTTGTTCAACAATTATGATTGTTGAGTTAATTTTTAAATTAATGGTCAATTGTCTAAATTAAGGTGAAAATACCTTTCACTAGAGCTTTGTTGTAATTTAATTTTATAAGTCTGACAGTGATCAATTAAATACAAAATGTAAAATACTAATTGAAGAATGAATTTTATCGATCTAAACCATGAAAGAAATGTGAGTTTTGAAAGATGAAACATATCCATTTAAGCTTGAAAATTTTGAGATTAGATGAGTTTCAGAAACTAATCAATCCATAGTTAGAAAATTTTGAGATTATCAAATTGAGGTTTCTTAATATAACATTGTTAACATTCTCTTTCAAATAACGTTGTTGTGTTAATTAAAATTAAAATAAGAGTTTAAATATTTAAATTGTTTTATTTATTAATTACATAAATATCTGCTCTTGTGGTGTCTCCTTCTCTTCTTCCAACATCTTATCGTCGGCCTATTCTATTTCTCAATTCCTTAACGATAGTATTCAGAGAAGACAAAATCAAAACAAGATGGGAGAAATTTCTCCAAATTAAGATTTATTATTGTCAAAATCTTAGTTCTCATGTAGCCACGGTATTTGATAAAAGAGTAGCACACCTATGTATTTGATATATACATGCACGTGGGTTGGGTTCGGATGTGGGTAATTTGGATCCACATATTTTTACTTTTTTTTTTTGACCATAACCTCTATGTTATGTTAGTCATACCCTTATGTTCAGATATCATACATTTATTTAATATTTTTAACTCTAAAAAAACCTTAATTTCACCACAATTTGTACATGTTTACCTTTATGTGATATTACTTATACATTTATATCAACATAGTCATACTTTTATATAATATATAAAAGTGCAACTAACATAACTAAAAGATATATCTAACATAAGTAAAATGTATGACTGTTATAACTAAAATGAATGAAAGGTTAATATGTTTGTTTTAAAAAAAAGTTAAGGTATAGCTAACCTTACAAAAGGTATGACTAACATAATTAAAATGTATGACTAACACTACTAAAAAGTATAGTTAATATAACATAAATGTCTGGCACCTGAGAGTATGTTTGGGTGAATTTTGTCCGCGACTTGTGGTGGGTCGGGTCGACCCGAATGCACGGATTTAGGATCTGTGTACCAGATGCGCAAAAGTTTGTCATAAAAAATCTAATCAAATACTAAATTCAATTACATTTTAATTATAATTAGATATATTTTTTAAGTTGTAATCAAGCACAAAAATATATTACTATATAAAATATAGGTATCGATATTGAATACATAATATGTAATAGAGAATGAAAATTTTATTTGATAGTTTCAAATTTGAATTGATAAATATAATCTTTTAGACCGAATATACATAGTTAACCTATCTTTCAAAATTAGAAGCAATGCAATCCATAAAAATAAATAGAAAACTCCAACTGATAAAGCTACACCTTAGCATAACTAAACGATGGACCTTTTTTCTGGTAAAAATTCTGTTAGCTATTATATTTTAGCCACAGATGGATCCGACAAAATTTTATATTACAATGTTGTAATGAATTTCCTATCTTATTATACTGATTGCTGTGGAAAGCCAGTTAATCTGTGTTTTTATAATTAATAAATGATAATAAATCGATGTAAAATTCAGCAAAACAAATTTTAGAAATTAATATCCTAACTTCATGTTGACTCGAGCCAAATTGATCATTATTTATAATATCAAAAATGTTAAAATCTCTATCAATGAATAATTCTTAATACATTCATCGGTGATATATAATAATTTCATCCTTTCAAATTATGAAATGAGGTAATATATATATATATATATATATATATATATATATATATATCTGAGATATTAACAATGCCTTTTATTTTGTTTTATTAGATCTAAGAATATGATTCTTGAAGGTGGGTGCGAATAAAGATAAAAGAGTAATAATTATAGTTGATGTGATATGTTTTTCTCTTAAAAAGAATATTATACTTGAATATATATGGACAAAGTTTTTGAGAATGATATGTAGATAAGGATAAAAATGTACAAAACACAGTTGATATGATATATACAATTATGAATATGTACCATATCAAGAGGGGTAAGTACTATATTAACGATTTTTGTACAAGTACACTAATATGAATGTAGTTGTCAATCTTAACTATTCTTTTTCTACCTTTAAAAACAAAGATATTCACGTCATAAATACGTTTAAAGATGGCAGACATCTTTTGTTGTATGTATCACCTTTCTAGTATCACCATCTTTGTAATTTCATTTGCTTTACAACTCTATTATTATTATTATTATTATTATTATTATTATTATTATTACTATTTGTAAAGAAGAATTCTGTATTAAATAACCGTAAGTAGGAACGGATTTTAGGGGCGAGGGGATGTAGTGGTTCCCCTGGGACTTTAAAAATTGTTTATTTCATATGTAATTTTATCTATTATTTTTCATTTATATAATTAATTTATAGGAATCCACCTTACTTCGTAAACAATTGTCTACCATAAAAATTTTAACCCCCTAATTTATTTTATTATTTGATATGAAAAAAATTATCCCTCTTAAAATAAAATTCTAAATTCGTCTCTTACCACAAGTACTAAAAACTGCAATCCTTTTCAAATAATAAAATACTCTACATAAATGATAAATCAATGTTTTTATAATTGGACCGATGTTAAAAAAATTGATCTCATAACTAGTTAGTGGTTCAAAGATCAATTAAACGTGAAGTCCAAATTGTCAAATAAAAATGATTTTTTTTTTTCTTCAGTATTATGATATAATATATATACTATATATATATATATATATTATTACATAGAAAATAAGTAATTCCTTATAAACATATTCAACAAAGTCAAAAGTAAAAACCTAGAGATAATATATACGCGATTGAAAAATAAAATACAACTATCAAATCTAATAGTTGCACAAGGAATTAAAAATCTCGATTGAATTACGTGAATGTTTGCACCACCAAAGGAGAGAATATTATTGTAAACAAAATATACATGAGGTAATTTTAGCATCTCCTCTTTTATTAGAATTTTAATTTATATTTTAAATACATAAAATATTATAGCATGCGTGGATCACATGGGACAGAATTCATGTATGTACATGAAAGAAACATAAATGTATTTGCAATCAGACCCTTCAGGTGAAAGATTTTAGATTTGCATGAAATGGACACAAAAATCAGACAGGAGACAAAAACATTGTCTTCATGTGTATCTGCTCTCCTTAGTCAAAATTGGGTTTTGTCCCAATCACAATGGGATCACTGAAAATAAAATAAGTTATTTTTCAGTTCTCAAATTAAGAATTTAAATAAGGATTTAGAATACCTATAATCTATAATATAACGTAGGTCTGACCTAGTTAATTTTAATCCCTTATTAAAATTTAATGTGGATTTGTGAAATGTATATTCAATTCATTGTTTCACCAAGTTTGGTTGGGCAACAATAAAATCTTCCTACAATTTTAGGGCTAGTTTTACGACATAATTAACTACAATTTTAAAAATGAGATGGATTATGTTGCGAGATTAATTATTGGGCTCAACTGAGTCTGACAATACCCATTGGGCTGGCCTAACTAGAAGTAAATTTTTTAAAACATGGATTGTTTCAAGAAAATTATATTATCATTTTTTTTTTTAAATTCTATTCATAGACATTATTTCTCATGTCGAATTCTCTATTTTAACTTTTTAAGCTTTTTTTTCCAAAGCCTCCAACTACCACTTTTCTTAAATATATGCATGGAATTATTTTAGGCACTGTTATCCAAACTTCAAATCTAATATTTTTAAATTATTCAAAATTATCTCTTCGTCCATTTAAGTCCTCTAGCATTTTTTTTTAATATCTAAAAATATTTCACTAAAATTAATATTATAAGAAAATTGAGTTTGTACGATTAATAAATATATCTCATTAAAAAAATATCAAAAAAATCATTCCCACATTGAGGAACATGAGGCAATAAAAAAAAATTGTGTATCTATATATTACAAATTAATCGAAACACCAAATGTAGAAAAAGAGAAAGTCATGGTTGTAGAGGGATATAATTTTTTTGGAAAAATTCTAAATCCTAAATAACTTTAAAAAAAAAAGTATGAATATTGATAAAAAAAGATATTATAAATTTCAATTTAAATATTTTGTGACAAATCATAGAAATTCACAATTTATGGGGAAATGAAAACCGAATCAAAGAGTGTTTTAGTTTGAAGAAAGAGAGGGTAGACGGTTGAGATAATGAAGATGGTGAAGATATGATGGTTGTAAAATATATATATATTAAAAGGCTGCTTGGTACGCACCTTTGCAACTAAACAATGGAAAGATAATGGATTTAGAGTGTTTAGTACGCACCTTTGCAACTAAACAATGGAAAGAGATTAGAGTGTTTGGTACACACCTTTAATTACTGCTACAGTGATTTGAAATCCTAATACTAAGGAATCATGATTACTCAGGTTTTCTTAAGGAATGACTTTCATTCCACAACTTTATTTTCTAAAACAATAATAATAATAATAATAATAATAATAATAATAATAATAATAATAATAATAATAATAATAATAAAGTTGATTCCATTCCTAAAGAATTTTAGTAAACCAAACAACACAAATTTAAAGAGAATATTCATTTCATTCCTCACTAGTATCATTACCATTCTTTTTCTCATTCCTTAAAACATATCAAGCGGCTTCTAAGTACATGATAGAGAAATTAAATATATTGTGGTTGTGAAGAGAATATTGGTGGTTGTGAATAGAATCACTTTTTTTTTTTTTTTTTTAATTGCAAACCTTACATTCGAATTTAATAAAATAGATTATGACCCTGAAAATTACTTTGAGTCACCAATACATTTTTCAATGATCTGAGTAAATAAGTCCAACATTATCATCTGCCATTTACGTTTGGAAAAAAAAAACACTAATTCAACATGAATGAAATCAAATAAAATTCTTTCCAGTGGAATGTAGTACCCATGACCACTTTCCCCTAAGTCAAAATCTAAAACTCATTTTAGATTTTATTTAATTCGGTTTCATGAGCAGATGACGCGGGTAATTTTTAGTATGTTGTAAATTAATTCAAAAAAATGTTTTATTTTGCTAGTGGATAACGTTGTTATTTTTCAGACATGTGGACCAGTTTAAAAAATAATAACTTTATGGATCATTCAATTTAAAATGATAAGTAAAAATTCGTGAATTATTTTTTTTCTAATTAACCCAAAAAAAATCAGGTTTATATTGCAAATTTTCTGATTTTTTGTTAAATCAGACTCTTCTAAAATGGAATTCTCCGTCCCACAAAATTGATAAATCAAAATTAACTAAAATTATTGATTATTTGTTGATAAGCAAGATTTCTTCTGAAACAATTCAATTGCATTAGAAATATTAAATATAATGTTAACAGATTGTGTTATTTACAGATGATTGACCTTCCATCTCATGATTTTCGAGCAATATGGTCCTTCTTGTAATGACCAATAGGTCCATGATTTGTGAATCCAATTGGACCAAACAAAGTGATTAGGTTGACAATCTATTATTGATATTAATCGCAACGATCGAAACAAAAAAGCATAAAAGAAAGCGTTAAATCGATCGACAATTAACCATTGAAACAACAAAAAAGAAAATAACCCAATAATGGATTACTTATAGTACGATCCCCAACATAAGTGGTTCAATCAAGTGATCCTCAAAATCAATTATATAATTATTATTTTTAATTGAAATTATATATTAGAGACGGAAGTGACAACCCTCATTATAAGGAGGCCTAGCTGAAAGGGATCCAACGACAAGTGTCTCTCTGGATGGCACCACACCAGAGCCCACTTGGGAAAATGACATTAACTTATAATATTTCATCTTCTTCACCTTTTCCTCCTATTTCCACACACTGCAAACACATATATAATTATTCCTTTGCTACTTGCTTCACATTTAATTATTTATGAAAATTACATTCTTTGTATCTATATTGCTTTAGGCCCGAATTTGAACACGTTGTTGATGAGTATAGAGAGAGCTTTATAATATTTATATATGTTGATTGTAACTATAATCAATGCAAAATTTATAAGAGTAACTCGAATGTTTTGAAATTAAATTTTAAGTCAAATCAAGTTTAGAACAAATTTTAATTATCGAAGCTGTAATTCCACTTGTTTATCTATAGGATTGGTAAGATAGCTTGGCTCGAGACATACCATATCATGATCTACGTAGGCTGGTCATGAATGGTTATAAATGTGGTTCAGGAGAGAGCTTTATATTTATATATGTTGTTTATATCTCCACTCAACTAAAAATTTATATGAGTAACTCGATAGTTGTGAAATTGAATTTTAAATCAAATCAAGATTAGAACCAAGGACGAAAAATATCGGTATCGGTATTAAAAATATCGGTACCTTTGATTTTATGGAAATATCGACAGATATATCGATTTCGGTGGAAATATCGGACATTTTTTTTTTAAAATATGGAAACTTTGTAAAAAAATTGAAAAATATATCTAGTAGTTTACAGAATATTATAACTAACATTAATACATATATTGAACTTAAATTCCAAATAAAATGATATGTTTACAACAAATATAGAGATAAACTATTATATAAACATTGTCTGTTATGATAACATGAAAATTTTTGTACAAAATTAATACATGGACTAGTAATAGCTTGAACTCCTATGAGGTTGAAATGAATAAGATGGCATGTCATCTTAATTCAAACAATATTGATGTCAACTTAAGATATTAGACCAATTTTCGGGGTGTGATTTTGCTAGTTGAAATTGTTATGGAATGTATTAAAATATATCATACATTTATAGACAAAAAAAGGTAGATAAAAAATCCATGAAATGACTAATTTTTGAATAAGAAATCTCATCTCCATTTTAATAAATGATGTGAAAAGTGGTTCCACTCAATAAATTCATTAAAAAAAATCAAAAATAAAATAGAATATCGCCGACATATGCACAAGACCGATATATCGTCGATATACCACGGTTTTATGAAGGGACTCACCAAAATCGACATTTGAACGATATTTTATCGAAATATCGCCAAAATATCGGCAATATTTTGACAAAAAAAAATGTTGCTTATCATTATTTCGATTCATCCATTTTAGTGAAATTTCTGTGAAATATCGATGATATTTCGTGACATTTTCTTCCCTGATTAGAACAAATGTTAACTATCAAAAGTTCCACTATAGTGTATTAATAATGTTGGTAAGATAGCTTGGCTCAAGACATATCATATCATGATCTATGTAGGCCGGTCATGAATAGATATAAATGAGGTTCAATTGATACGAGAAAAGCCTGTGCAGTGTAAGTTAGGCCCAACAATATTTCCATAGGTAGATACTCGAGTATCTACATATTGTATTTACAATTAATTGGTCTCATTAATGATTATAGGAGTGTATCAAATTTGGTCTAGTTTGTTTTAAAATTTTCAAAAGTTCTGTATCTTGTAAAAATTTCATGAGTTTAGTCCCAAACCCTTCAATTTGGTTGGAGAAATTATCATATGCATAATTAAGATATATATTTTTTTTTTTTAAATTTCAGTATTTTAAACAAGAACACTAGCATTTCTGTTTTGAGGTAGGTCGGAATTCACCGAATTTAAATTATGTCCTTTGCATATGCCAATTTTCAATGAAAATAGTGGGATTGAATTTGCAACAAATTAAAAAATGCATGGCTGAATAGGTGGACAATTCCATGTAGGAGTTTATTTATTAGGATTATGAACATATGTGGCAGGTATAAATACTACAAATTTAATGTATATTTACTTAAATGTAATTCAGGAAATTAAAGGGAACATAGATTTAGTGAATGCACTATGCTAATAGTGGGCACTAATCTTGCATATCGGATGGAAAGGATCCTCTACAACACAGGCTCACAGAAGATCCTAATCCTGCTCACTTAACGTGCTTGATTGCAGCATGCAGCCTTTTCAACACTTCAGTCACAGCTAAGTTGAATTCTTTCTCCATCTAAGAAGAATATTAAGAAATATTAGATGATGATTTGGTAAGAAATATGTGACAAGCAAGAAATTATATATATACCTTGGTGATAATGGTGATTTCAAGGGCACACATCCCAAAGGAAGTGGCACTAGTGTTGACAATACTGAGGTTGAGTTTCTCCACTTGCCCAATCAATTGTGTTAGCAAACCTCTTCGATTCTCACATTGGATCCTTATAAGGATTTGTGTGTTGCAAACCCTGGCCTCGATTTCTGGCAGATACTGCTCTCTGCTGCTTTCCTTACTGTCCTCCTCATCAAACACCAACTCCGATTTCTTCACCAGAACCATCGACTCCATGCTCGTGTTCGTTGCCTCTTCCTCCAATCTCTTCACTTTCTCCTTCAAACATTTCATGTACTCTATCGCCTCCCCCAGAACCGACGTCTTATCCATCTGTAATCAATTTTAACGAGCAATTATGGGGAAATTAATATGAACGGAAACTAAAGAACAACGATTTGTTCACCCAGTTCGTCAAACTGACTACCTCTGGGGGATCTACTAATTTCTCAAGTGCTTGTAGTACAATTAGATATAATGAATCGGACGGTTATTTATACCCAAAACTAGGTCATAACCCTCGTAACTCAAATACTGTCGATATCACAATGTATATCCTAACTAATACACCATGTTGATATATCATCAATATAAACAAATATTAATATTAGGTTACATAACTCAACATGGTAATGAAAGACGCGATATTATTAAAGATTTGGAAGATGCTGAAGAATACGAATTAATATTACCTTCTTGAGACCTGGAACAATGGTTGAAAGGGTGAGGAAATGGTTGCTGAGCTGCTCGCGACGTTTCCTCTCAGCGATGATGTGATCGTAGGTTTGGGATGGGGGTCTGATGCGGCTCGTTCGCTTCGTGTTTGGTGGCTCCTCGGGTTTCAGTATCTCAGAAACATTAATGGGAGGTTCGTCACCATGAGAGAGGTTTGTGTTGTGAGGGTTAGGAGGTGGAGAAGTAATAGCATTGCTGAAGTTGAGAAGGATGGGAGTGGAAGAAGTGAAAAAGGAGGGGACTGAGTAATTGGTGGTTTGAGAAGTAGTGTTGAACAAAGTGGAAGAGTTTGGTGATGGATTAATAGTGTTTTCGGGGGAGAAGCAGCCGTAAAAGTCTTCTTCAAGAAAAGCTGATATCTCTTCATCAAAAGAATCCATGAAATCCAATTGATCCATCAAGATTGCCTTGTCCACCCACTGTAATGTTTAACACTTTATATATAATATTATTACACGCTCTTTCTATTTCGAGTTAAGTGTCATTTTAGACTTGTATTTAATTTTATTTCTAAATTATTGTTATTAATAGATATTTTGTAGTTAAATTCACTATACGGTTTCTACGTACAATATGATTCTATATATAAAAAAAAAAAAGCAGAAACAACAAATAAGATCATGAACAACTACATAAACATGAAAACAACAAAGTAATCCAATTTAATTACATAATTTATTAATATATTTTTCATAAAAAAGAATGATTACTTTTTAATTTTAATTTTTCGTAAACTCTAAAATAAGAATTTTTCTTATCTTTGCAAGCAAGTACTTCATATGCTCGTAAAAATCTGACTTAATTGCATTGAATAAGGATGAATTATGCTCTTGATAAAGCTACATAAAGGCACACATTTTATTTTCTCAAAATTTATGACCTTCGAGTATATATAAAAGATTGGATTATTGTAACTTTCAAAGTGTATTAATTAGAACAATCATTCTTTAAACAAAAAAAGAATATATAGAGTAAGCAAATTTAAAGAGAAGTTTCCAACCTGGGTATAGGTTAGGAGTGAGAATTTATATTACACTCCTTGTTACATTTTTTATTTCAAATTAATCACCGCACGTTATATTTATAAAATGATATCATTAATTAAAACATGATGTATATTAAATGTTATTAAACACGAGATGTAACACCATATATAATAAAATATCCGAACTTGTACATGCAAACAATGAACTATTTAAAAATGTTTGAGATATCAAAAGTTAAAAGAAGACGATTTATGGTCAAAAGTTGAAGGAAAAAATTTCATTGGCGGAAATTGATGGATCAGTGTTCAATATTTGAAGAATATTAGTTGGGATTATAGTAGGTTAAGTAGTGTTTGAAAATTTGCATACACAAGAATCGACAATAAAGTTGAAAATTTTATATTGATAACGAAATTGATTAATTGTAATATGAAAGCCTATTATATTTTCAGCACATTTTAAGAAACTTACGAATTTAATAGGTTTGTTATCTTATCGTGGACACATATTAATATGTGCACCGTTAATATTTTATAAAACCAATACAATCATTAATTTTAAATTATAATATTTAAAAAATTAATAATAAATATATTAAAATATGTCCACGATGGATAGATGATCATTATTTACGAATTTAAATAGAAATTATAATGATACTTACTGTACTCAATTAGCTGCAGTTATTTCTAAGACTAAAATATATTTCGTATTGAAAATTTACTCGCATTTAATCCATACAAAATATTCATCCGGATTTGTATTCAGCAAATAAAGAACATTTCAGCAAATTAAGGTTCTTATAATTAAAATAGTTTAATATATTGTAGAGATATATATTTGCAATAATCTTTATTTATAATTAATCATTTTAAAATAAGTACTACAAAATTACTGTGAAATTAATCGGCCACCCCAGTTCCCAATATTCCTCTGCACACACTTGTTTCTAGCAAGGTGCAAATAAGAATATATAATTACTATATTTTAGATATATACATACATATATATATATGTGTTATATATATATATATATATATATCAATTAGTTATAGTTAATCATTTTAAAAATAATTACGAAGTTTTGGTAAATAAATCATCTGAATATTGAGGAGATCGTCTAATCCAATCTAATCATAAATATATATATATATATATATATATATATATATATATATATATTTTTTTTTTTTTTTTTGATTAGCGTATCAAAAAGATATCTCTGTTGATTTCAAGGATATTTGTGATAAATATAAAAAATTAGAATAGATAACATTACTCCACAATTTGGTTTGGTTGGAATAGTTTATACGAGAGAATGACAGAATACATACGTTTTATTTATGATAATAATTATTAACTATTAGTACAAGTCTTTTATATATCCATCATGGATATATATTAATATATCAATACCACAAATTTAACATAACTAATAATTTCAAATTACAATATTTAATGGAATAAAATCATTACACATCAACAATAGATATATTAATATATGACCACGATATATAGGAGATTATTATTCACTAATAGAATTATATATTTGAAACCATAGCATCAGTATATGACAAAAACTTGAAAACAGTTTTTATTTTGAACATGAGAGACAAAGAGAGTACATAGATATAGATATAGATTGAGAATTACTTATTATTTTCTTTTTTAGTTGTTTACTCTATTCTTCTATTTTTTGTGTTTTTTTCCGTTTTATTCAACATTTTGTATATTAATTGATTGCAATG
Source organism: Scutellaria galericulata (assembly GCA_946896805.1). NCBI lineage: Eukaryota > Viridiplantae > Streptophyta > Magnoliopsida > Lamiales > Lamiaceae > Scutellaria > Scutellaria galericulata. The sequence continues at coordinate 15,876,757 of OX335794.1, forward strand.
GGAATTATTGAAACGCACCTGAGTTTGCATGAAAGCTATATGTCATATGTGAGGTGAAACGATAGGAAACATACAAATGGGGCAGTTTTGTCCTTGCATTATATCGATAAGATTTTGGCTCACTGCCAATTGATACCTGGAGGCCTTATAGCCGTTGGGATTGTATGGACATCCTTTTTAATGTCAACAATATCCCTTGGTTTTCTATGAAATAATAAAAACAATACATGGACACAAGCGGTAATAGACCAAACCAAACTCACGCATTTCATTTACTTTATGAGACAATGATTTTTCTTTTTAATTTTTTATTTCACAAAATATGCACCTGACACTTTACAGAAATACCCACAAATATCAATACTAAGTCTAGATCCTTTCATATATGGAGGAAGCATGGCTGTTGAAATCGCGAGTCGAATCGTAAGATTTTACGATTTTTTTTACATGTAACGATTCAACACGTGTATAAAATCGTGTGTAAAATCGGCCGATTTTACGATCCTACAAATTAGGTTTTTTTTTTTTTTTTTTTTTTTTGAGGTCGGGGCAACAACATCAAACAAAAAACACTTAAACCATAAAACCAATAGATCAAGTGTATCCTATTTAAAGTAATGTAATAATGTAACTATTTTATCATATTTGTAAGTTAAAAATTCTAAAAAAAATAAAAATAAATTGTTTAGTGCATTGTTAAGACTATAAATTAAAATTTCAAAAATTTAACATTCTAAATTCTAATTACCCATTTTAGAAATTTAATCATATATATATATATATATATATATATATATATAATATATATAAAATTACTATTTTAGTTTGTTCAATAAAATTTAATCTATTTATTTTTTCTTAAATATCTCTATAAAGTTCAAAATAATTATACGCTTGTACTTTTAATCTTAATTAACCTTTTTTACACACCCACACATATATATAAATTCTCGTGACAATTAAACTTGTGAAAATTGTTAAAGTAAAGTAACCTCATAATAAGCTTGATTTGATCTTCAAATAACCATAACCACATAATAAGCTTGATTTGATCTTGAAATAACCATAACCACATAATAAGCTTGATTTGCTTGCAACCTGCATGTATTCATTGGAATGTGCAAAGTGTACATTTACATGAGACGAGGCCTTGTTTGATATACACCTCATGGGCTTGGGCCGATGGCCCATCTTTAAATACATAACATATGATTCGACTATAAGTTTGAGGGCTTTGGAAAAGAATTTCAAATTCACAGAAGCAAAATTATTGGACTTTTATTTTGAATCATTTTTTTAACAATTTAAGTGAATTTTGCCTATATTTCTGAATTTGGAATACATTCAGTTCAAATTTTATATTCAAAATTCCATACTCTACATAAATGAAATATGGGTTGATTATTGAAGGGATTTAATCAATCAGTTCAATGAGAATTGATATTACGGTTGGTTCATTATAATAGAATTTTTTTGATCAGCAATAGAAAATTAGTTTAATCAGTGATATTTCCATCTTTTCTTTTATTGATTCATTATAATACAATTTTTTTTTATCAGCAATAGAAAATTAGTTTAATCAGTGATATTTCCATTTTTTCTTTTATTGTTTTGATTTATTCTTTAAAAGAAAAAGGTCTACTAACCCCACTATTTTTTTTAATAGTAAAAGGGGGGGGGGGGGGGTTGGCTTCTAGAAGCCACTTGTTGAATTTTATAACAAAAAAAGCGTCCTACCATATCATATAATCAATGACATGAGATAGGATATCATATTTTAACTAGTGTTTCATCCCTAATTTATTCCAGCTTCAATATATGTATCGCATTTCAATTAACAATGTTATATTATTGAATGTACATAAAATATGTTGATTATTTCGAAATATGATATTTGATGAGTCTAGTCTTATAACTTCATTATCTTGAGTCTCTAGGAGGCTGTTTCAAGATTTAACAATTGCTAAAGAATCATATAGTATGTGCAACTACTATATATTATGCCTTTGTTCTTGGGGTAATTTTACCTCTAAAGTATGTGCAATTCGATGATGGTTGCGAAGACAATTGACATTTCAGTTAGTGCATGGATTTTATAGGGTACTAATTAAATAATTGGGGCACTGGTGGTATGTATGTATGATAGTATTTAATTTAGTTTGAATTATATTTTACTAATGTTGGTCATGAGTTCTCCTTTATATGTCGTTGGGATGTATAATTATTGAATAATTGGTACTTTATTGACAATGATTTTGGATTACAAAACATATTGTGTTTCTTTCACCAAAATAAAAACTATTAGTAGGTAAAAAAAAAATGGACGAAGCTAACAATTAAATTGTGCTAATATTTTGGGAAGTATATAAGTATATGTATGAGATATCAGTTTCCTACAAAAGAGAAAACATCATTGTGATAAAAGAAAGAAAAAAAACAGATTATTATTAAAAAAAAATTTAACGAAAGAGAAATAGAGAATCATATATCATATAGTGTTATTTTTCTTTCTATTACTACAATGAAATACCGTTGTACAATTATTCATAAAAATTAAGCTCTTATAATACGTGGTATTTTTAGGACACATTTTTGTTCAGACATCGCGCTGCAGAGCTGCTCGAAGAACTGTCATAACTTCTTTCACCGTCAAGTTGAATTCTTTCTCCATCTATCATACACACAACATAGCTTGATTAATTGACTTGAATATTAATTGACGTTGAAAATTGATATTAAATAAATAATTACCTCAGCAACAATGGTGATATCAAGAGCCACGTCACCAAAAGGGGTGGCACTAGTACTTACAACGATCATATTAAGACTCTCCACCTTGCATATTAAGTTGGCAAGAACATCTTTTTGTTTCTCACAATGTACCTTGAGAAGGATGTTTTTTTCGAACACTTTGGCTTCGATTTCTGGCAAAGGATGCTCGTCGAAGCTGCTGCTTTGCTCGTCGAAACATCCCTCGTCATTGTCGTCAACAATGATCTGTGACTTCTTGACAATGATTAGGGATTCCATGGACTTTTTTTCTGCATTTTCTTCCAGCAATTTGACTCTTTCTTGGAGGAGTTTCATGTACTTGATGGCATCTTCAAGAATTGAACCTTTATCCATCTTTAGTTTCATAAAAAAGAAGACATAATTAAAAGCTAGCTGTTTATATATTGTTATAATAGTATTTGTAGTTATTTTTTGTTTGATGAATTTTGTTTTTTAATTAGCATGTGTGCATCGGGGGGCATTTATTTATTAGTATACCTGCCTTGGAAATAAAGTACAAAAAGATCACAATCACAAAATTTATGAAGTGTCATGAATCAACGTAAATAGGTATGTCCCACTATCACATGCTACCCAAAATAGGCTTTTTTGATAAGGCCTCGGTCTTCTGCATATCTGTGTTTCATCTTGTATTTCACTCTACTTAGTATTGTCTGTATTATGGATATTTGAAAACAAGTAAATGAATAATAAATAATACCTTTTTGAGACCAGGAACGAGGGCGGAAAGAGCAACGAATAACTGGCTGAGCTGCTCACGCCGCCTTCTCTCCGCCATGATGTGGTCGTAGGTTTGGGATGGTGGCCGGATTCTTCTCTTCTTCGTTGATTGAACCCTAATTGGTGTAGCTTCTTCTGAATTTGAATTATTAGTGCTTGGAGTTGGAGCCTTTAAAATTTCTGGAACTACAATCTCTTCAATATGAGGGTTCATATTTATCACCGTGTTCACCTTTTCAGGGACATATATTAATTATATGAAATATCAGACAATGGAATTGAAACAAACTAATAGTGCAATATATATGCAGTTGTAATATGAATGTGAACCTGTTGGAGATTTTGACAAGGAATATGCTGGTTCCCAAAATGTAGAACACCCATATTGTGGATGGTTGAAAACGTGGAGTAATCATCATTAGACATTTGCTGTTTCGATTGTTCGATTTCAGGAATATTAATCAGATGATCAGTCGAAGAAGAAGATACGAGTGAGTCGTTTGTTGGGGACAAATAGTTGTGAAACTCAAGCCCTATTTCCGAGTTACCAAAGTCTTCATCAAAAGGATCCATGAAGTTATTATTACACTGATCCATCAATATTGAACTCTCCATTCCCTGTAATTAACAGTTGATTAATTCTGTGGCAAATTAAATCATAAGGACATAAAATGTCCTAATTTTTGCCGGAATGATGTCTTAAAAAGTTAAAATCATTTTTCGCTCATAACTAGCTAGGTGTCTTTCGATTTTGGTCTCATAATTATCACGATTTTCAGTTTACTCCCATAATTTGAGAATCCGTCCGATTTCATCGAAATGGGATTTTCTGGTGATGTAGAAGTGATGTGATATGTGTCAACACATCACTTCTAAATCACTGGAAAGCCCCAATATATGGGATCACGTGCATCGCACGTGACATTTTTCCATGAAATTCGAATTTTTCAGTCAAAATTGGACAAATTCTTAAATTATGTGATTAAATTGAAAAACGTGATACTTATGGAATCAAAATCGAAAGAAAGTATAGTTATGAGATGAAAAATGATTTTAATCCGACCCGCATATATCAAAGTCACTGTTGTTCATTCATCAGGATAATATATGTATCTCAACACTTGGCTGCAGAAAGGATTAATATATATCTTGGTGAGGAAAATAAGCTGTAATAATAATGCATGCAGCTAAAACTGATTCAGCTTTGTAAAGCCATGTATTTCATTCGAAGATGCTGGAGAAAATGAAGCCTAAGCATGTTAACAAGACAACTCAAATTAAGTATCTCATGATATAAAAATTATTCAATTGTTTTAAACCTATCTACAACATCAACATGAATTAATCCAATATATAAAGATATCTATCATTAATTTGAATAAGTTTATTAATCGATGCACGCTAATTGTTCTTATGAAGCAAAACCTAATGCACATGCACTTAAAATTTAACCGAAATCAGATGTTGTTTCCCAAAGATTTCTCATGATATTCAAAACTAGGGCTAACATTCCTACCATAGTACTCTTGGAAAGTAAATTACAACTTTAATTTTAGCACATAATTTTAAGAGCAAAATACACTAAATCAGATATGGAAATAAAGATGTATTTGCAACATTTTCTACAAGAAGCTGAGAAAACTAACCTGCAGTTGAGAGATCCATGAAATGGCCAAGCTGGAATTCATACTTAATTTCAACCCGAAAGATATAAGATGATAAAAATAAACAAAGAACCCTAGCTAGCTAGTAGTAGAGAAATAAGAAAAGAGATATATACTAGTACAAAATGGTAATAGAGATAAGAAAGAAGCACCTTGCGAACGGCGTGCTGAGATAAAACCTCTTGGTCAGTATCAAATATTTCTCCACGCTTTATATAGAGAATTTTTTTGGGAATATTATAAGTCTTATGCCTTAATTTGATAATGCAGTTTTGTTTTTAGTGGGAGGGAAAATTTTAGATCCTACTCTAAAAGTAGTAGATTAACTTTTAAATTTTGGTCAATTTAGGGTAAATAATTTTTAGTTGAATCACACATGCGGTGTGTGCTCCTCCAATTTCGAGTTTTTTTTTTAATTTCATTCGATTCTAGCTTAAATCGAGCATGAATCAAATTAAATTTGGTAATTAAATTGGGGACTTCACAATATAGTCTAACTAGATGAGTGTTTTGACATAAAAAAAAATTTTAAAAAAAACTTACAATTCAAATGAAAAACTCGTTTCTTGATGAACCGATTTTAAATTGTTTGAGAGATTTTCATCTCCAGGTCACAACAATATTTTTGTAGAATTCAATTTCATCAACGTTTTCAATTGTCATCTTACGATTCTTACCTTTGTAATTTATATAAACATTTCAAGTTCACCCAAATTTTGATATGCCTTCAAACTTAACATAGATGTATTTTTCTTTCGTCAAGACACTCATCTCCTATAGCCATATATAGCAAAACCTCAAATTGGAGTACGATTTTTGAGTTGAACAAGAATGAAATTTTTTTAAAGTCTCAAATTTCGGGCAAATTTGTACTAAATGGGTCCAAATTAAAAAAAAAATGTATTAATTTTAGTGTCGAAAAAGTTAATATCCCTAAATGATAAATGACCAAAATTAATTGTCTTCATAAATTTGCATTTTTTCCTCAGTGAGATGATAATTTAAATTACTTTCAGTTTATAATTATATAAAGTTTCAAAATTGACAGTAGTAATTAAATACACTTCCTCCAATCTCATTTAAGAGTCGTTTTAAAGATTCAATATTGTTTCTAATTATTTGTCTTCATGGATTTTTGTACTACTTTATTCTAAGATTATCACTCACTATCCTTAAAAAAATTGCTAAATTTAAAAATACATTAATCGAAATTTTATGCCCCTTAACTTTAAACAAAATTTTAAAACAACATTTTGAACAACACCAAATTGATTATTAACAACTGTGTCAACCCGCGCATATACGACAAAAATATAAGGGTGAGGTTGCTCGCGTTTCTTGCGGGGGTTGGCCCGGTTGGGGATAGATGGAGGGAGTACGTGGGATTAATTAAATGAAGTTACATCATCAAATCCATACAAATTCGCTCTATTAAAAAAAAAATAGTAATATATTTTCGAATTCTTGTTTTCAAAAACTTTCTGTATCTTATATTAGATCAAAATTGTGAGATGCGTGGATCGCGAGCAACAGAGTTTTTGTATATGCATCAACTTATATTTATCTATAGTAAATATTAAATTAAAAATAAATATAATAATAAGACAACAATCTTTGGTCATTCATTACGTAAAGATACAAACTTTTCGGACACTAAAATTTAGACATTAATTTTTTAGTTTAGACCAATTTAGGACAAATTAGATGAACACTCAAAATTCGAGCTAAATTGCATGTGAGTGTGATTTGGGTTTTTTCAAAAATTTCATTGAATTCTTGTTCAAATCAACTTAAATAAGTAACACAAAAAATTGTATGGCCCAGGGCACGGATTAATTGTATGGCCAGGGGCACGGATCTTAGATCTGTGCCCCCAACCCGACCCAGCATGTGGGTTGCCCAGCGCGCTCCATGCACCCCCGGGCACCCACATTGTAGTTGGTATGCGCTGCGCGCGCACCTGATTTATTCTTCAAGTATCACACATATACTCTTCAGGTATCACCTGATTTGTAATATCTATAGGACAAATCCGTGATACCTCACACCGCGTGCGTACGCCACACGCACCTAACAGGTCTAAAGGTATCACACATATATTTTTCAGGTATCACCTGATTTGTAATACCTATAGAACAAATCTGTGATACCTCAAAAACCATGCGCGCACGCCGTGCGCCCACACCGCGCACCTAACAGGTCTAAAGGTATCACATATATACTCTTCAAGTATCAATACATTTAATTCATGTTTGTAATACCTATAGAACAAATCTGTAATACCTCAAAAAAATACCTTAAGTATCACACATATTACTTTTTAGGTATAAATACCTTATAAGTTTTTGTATATGTTACTCTCAGGTATTATATAAATATCTTTCAGGTATTATACAAATAATTTATAGTATCATACATATTTCTTTCAGGTATTACATAGATATTTTATAGGTAACTCTCAATTTCTTAATATTTATTTTTACTCATGTAAAAAAAATTTCTTTTAATTAGCAAAATTAATTATGGTGTCTATGTCTATCACTGTATTTACATCTTCTGAATTTCTCCTATTACCAAAAAAATAAGTTAACTGCGATTACACAGTTGCCCTAAATTAGAGAAATTGGCAAAGGCGGGGATCTGAAGAGCTAAGGAGTCAAAAATGGTAAGAGGAAGCGAAGTCCTGCTGAAAAGCGCTGGCGCCGGAATAAGTGCGACTCTGGTGGAGATCATCGTCTGTCCACTCTCCAAACAGCCCTTAAGGCTCTGCCAGAAAACCAATTCACTCATCAACGATTCCATCGGCGTTTCTTCCTTTTTTCCTCTCTCTTTTGGCGACCTCAAATCGAATTCACTTTTTCTTCACGTGCTGGCCAACTCGATGAAAAAGCTAAGAAGGAAGGAACAGCAAGAAGAAGAAGAAAAAAAAAAAAGGAAGGAAGGAAGAAACAGCGAGAAGAAGAGAAGAAAATATATATATATATATATATATATATATATATATATATATATATGGCGGGTCGGGTCGAGTCAGTGGGCACGGATCCTAGAATCCATGTTCCCAGAGCACATAAGTGCTGCCCAATAAATAAATTCATTATTTTATTTAGGATTTTGTTATGATTTAAGAAGGAAAGTATTTTGGTGTAAGAAACATACACTTTGATTAAGTTTTGAAATAACAGACATCAAGCACATGAAATCGGGTCAGGTCGTGTTTCACACATCCTAAATTTCTGCAAGGGTTTATATAAATTATTGTCTTTATTCATAGATACATATCTATACTTTATCATATAATATTTTATACTTGTTCATGGAAGGATGCTAGAAATGTTTTATATATGCTAGAAATGGTTTTTTCTTTTTAATTTATTTATATAAAAAAATTAAATTAAAATTTTTTTTTCAAAAGGAGATAAGCATTCACTCATAATGTTTTATTCACGGATTGGATAATTCAAAATATTTTTCTTTATTCATTCTTACAAATGTCCTACGCAGGTTCGAATACATACTAATAAAATGATGATTGATCAATCTATATGACTCCATTTATGGTGAATTATTGGTGAATTAATTGGAATAGATAGAGAGACAACATTCCAACAAATGGATGACTCACAATTACTCAAATGTGAAGATAAATATTGTTTAGACAAAACTAACATTGCAAGTGCTATTCTAAAATCTCATATGCTATATTTTGGTACTAGTTGGAGTTTATAAAGTAGTTTTGAATATTAATTTGTAATAACCTCTTTAAAAAGTTTATTATATATATGTTTGTTGTAAAGATATCATTTTGTTGAGATTTTAAGTTAAATATACGTACTTTTGGTTGCTATAATGATCACTAAAATAGTAAAATCTCATGTTTAATTTCCAAATCTTTAATAAATTTTTCACAATTTTTTTAAATTTGTTGTGATACCAATAATTGATATTGATATATTTATCAATATTTTAAAAATTTTAAAGTTGCGATATTTGCAATGATATGTATATTACTATAACAAAAAAGTTTATTAATCTGTTTGCGCAATGTTGTTGTCATTAATATGTTAACAACAATCTGATGTCAAAAATAATTTTTTTTAATTACTCTTTGTAACTGTATAATATCAATTTATATTATTAATTTTTATGATGATACATTATCGTATAAAATCTAATCACAAATATTTATTTTTATTTTAGTGACCCACTATTGCACACCATTATAGCAGGCCACTTTTTCTCCCGTTCCTAGCAGTCTGGGCACTTACGTAATTGTTCATTTCCTTTTCCCAATTTGGGCAATATTACCCATTTTGCCTAGCTAATAATTTATGAGATTAAGTTTTTTTAGGATGTTAATCAATTTATAGACTGGTTATTTAAGATAGTGATTAATAAAATGTTACGAATCAAGGAGAATTTTGATCGATGTCCTAATTGAATTCAAATACCACATAAATCATTTGTAAGTTGCATGTGGTGTTTAATTTAAAGTTTTTTAAGGAAACTAAAAGATGTGGCATCACATGTCAATTTTATATTGGTGGTCAATTAAAATAATAAAAAAAATTACATTTTATGACAAATCATCAGAAAAAAAATTATGAAAAAAATATTAAATCCCGAAATAATTTTTAGAAACCCTAAAACTCTTTCTCATCTCTTCCACGCCCTTCTCCTCTAGGCCAAATTGTCGCCGCCGCCGCCGCTAAATTTGAGTTCGTCGCTGCTGCCACCGCTGCCTGCTGGTAGTACTTTCCAATCAATTCCTATCAATTAATATTCAGATTTCAACTTCTCTTGAGCTCTCTTCTTAACATCAATTTCAGCAAGCAAAAGAGCTTTGATCACTGTTCTTGGTTTTCATTAGTATTTTGGGAAATTTGATTTAAGGGATTAGGGTTCTTGGTTTTGGTGAAAATGGATTTTTAATTCCCATTTTTATATATTTAATGTTTTTTGTTAGAATTGATGATGTGGCAGACATTTTATGAGTTGTAACTAAAAATTTCCTGTTTGTAATTGTTTAATAATATACCGATCAAAAAATCACATATAAGCAAAAAAAAACCCCAAATTAAATACCACATGCAATTGATCGAGTGACAATTTTTCAATGAATATTAAAAATTTCGGTCAAAATAGGATAACAATCTAGTAATGTGTCAAGTTATAAGATTAATTGAAAAGGACGATTGTTATATATAGAACCATTTGTTTAAAGCGGTTAAAGTTATGGGATGAAATTTGATGTTATCCCTGCCCCATACACTAATTAATCCATAAAATTATCCAACATGATAATAGTATAACAAATTACGAATCGATTTTGTGGTCTACAAAACGTTAGTTGCCTTTTTGGACTTTTCAACCTTACTGTGGATTAGTTTAATTTGTTAGTGAGTGTTGTCTCATTTCTCCAATAAAAAACGTATTCCAGATGACTGGTCAACGAGTTCTTATCTTTAGGAATTATGGTGTTGAATAGATAGATGTACTTCTTTGTAAGAAGTTATTTTTAAGGGTAATTTCAATTTTCGTTTTGTGTAAGGTTTTCCTCATTTTTTTGACAATCAAATTTTTGCTATTCAGTTATGGTATTTATGTTTTATTATTTTCAATTTTAGTCCAATTTTAATTGAAATTTTCAAAATTGCTAACGTTGTCGTCGGAAATTCTGATGTGGCAACCAAATTTCGACGGCTATATCAGCGATTTTGAAAATTTCGATCAAAATTAAACTGAAATTTAAAAAGAAATTAAAATATAATGGATCATAATTGAAAAACAAATAATTAATTGTTAGAAAAAAAAAAAAATCTCACATACTGAACATAAATTAAAATTACTTATTACTATAGGGATTAACCACTAACCCAAAATATATAAGATGATACATAAGTCGAAGTGTGGGACCTATCTGTGGGACACCTCTTTTGTAACACATCGAGTGCATGTCGAAATTTGGTATACATTAGGTGGATAGGACCCTTTAGCTATTTGTATTTTAGTTATTTTGAAAAGCGTTTTATATATTTTGAAGTCCTATATATTTTTGATGAAGTAGCGCTCATAAAAGCACATCGTAAGTGAGAGCTTGTAATGATCTATATGCTTCTTGTTGTATGTATATGTTTGTTTTACTTCTTCCATCTCATATATAGATTTGTTAAGACTCTTTTACCCGGATAAAAAATAAAATATAGGAATTACATATTTGAAGGGGGAAAAATGGTAGTCTAACTTCCCATCTATTGGATCCCATATCATAGGTTGTGACTCTTCAAATTTTCTCACCCAAATATTTTTTATTTTTAAATTGTTAGGACATTTACAGCCGTGCATGTAAAAAAAAAAAAAAAAAACTGCAGACTACATTATTTTTTTGTACTAAAGATGGATATTACATCATATTTCTTATTATTATAAGAAAATGAATTAAAAAAAATTAACCAGTCATTGACCTGCATTAAATTCATAAAAGATTAGTGGTTGAGATTCTATTAAAATGAAAAAAAAAATTAAAATCTTAAAAATTCAACGCATTAGTATATGAGTAAGTCTCTTGTGAGACCGTCTCATTGAATTTTAATGCATTGTGTGAGACGGGTCAACCCACAACCCAATTATCGACCATCCAAACCCTACAATTCACATGTTATTTGTGGGTGTTGGAGTTCCGTCTCACGGAAACTATCCGTAAGACTGTCTCACATGAGTTTTTGTATTAGTATATTTGGTATTTCTCGATTTTACAAGTGCACCACTAAATATAGTAAGAAGATAAGAAAAATAATTTTGCACTACCCAGAAGGATGAAAATATCCCGATATTCGTGCGATATATCCGTGATATATCCGTATTTTGAAGGTTGCGATATGGATATGGGGGTAAAATATTTTTTCAGGATATCCCGGATATATTGCGAATATCCGTATCGATATCGATATCCATTCGTCTCAGTGTAAAATCTGAAAAAAAAAAAAGGAAAATATCGCGAATATATCGCAAAATATCGATATTTATCCAAAAATCAAGATTTTTTCAAAATTTGTAATTTTAGACCAAAAATAAATTTTATAAAAATTTTATAGCAGCAATAATTCTTTCAAGTGAAATATTTTAAAAAATAATTAGAACAAGGATGATTAATTTGATTTATCTTTTAAACATTGTCAATGATCGTAAAAGTAAAATTTTATTTTCAAAATAGAAACATGCTTGGAAGGAAAATGGAAGGTCAAATGCTAATATAGATCAATCACTTTTTTTGAGCTTGGACTCAATGGATATGTGCACAAATCAAAATGATATGTCCCAAGAATCATATACTCTGACACATATGAGAGTTCACAGTTTAACTGGAGTACTCAAAACATGTTTCATTATCCATTTCCTCAAATGTTTTATGGAAGTCCAAGCATGCACCAACAAAATGATGATTTGAGTCAATCCACACTATCCAATTTATGGTGAAACCATTGGAAGGGATAAAGTAACGTACCAACAACATTTGCATAATTATATTCACAATTACTCAAATGTGATGAGTTTGTACCACATATTATTTAGACAAAGATAACATTGCACTTGTTATTTTTGAACCTCATAGATCATCATATTGTTACCGGTGATGTGGTTGTACCAATAAGTTTGAATAAATGTTAATCTTCGTAACTTTTTTATATGTTTATTATCTATATATTTCTTGTGAATATGTTATTTTGTTGATATTACAAATTAAATATATATTTTTTTTGATGTTATAATAGTCTGTAAAATATTATGTAAAATCTACAATTTTTTAATAGTGTTTCCATCATTTTTTTAAAAATTTGTGATATCGATATATCTATCGATATATCATTAAATTAAGGTTGCGATACGTGTTGGATATTTTCATCCTTGACTACCCAACAAAATTAGCATGGTCCCCCCGATTTGACAAAATCTCCTACACCAAAAGTATGATTAAATCTCCTATTTATGGACCATTGATAGTGGTCCATCACTGTGTATTTATAATATTCCTATTAACTCCATATTAATAGTGACTAACAAAGATTGATATTTCAAGCTACATATCCTTTCAAATGAAATGATAATTAACAGAGTATAATATGAAACATAATTTTAAAATTGAGGATATTGTTTGCCAACCATAACTAGTCAAAAATAGTAGAAATACAAAGGATAAAATAAATCACGAATATTTCAAAATTCACATAAATATCATTACTTCACCAATACTACAATGTCATCGGCTAATCAAATTCAAATGCATACATACTTCTAATCAGAACATGACTGTTACTTTACCCATAATAGATACATATTAATGTGTTCACCGTTGATATCTTAAAAATCCAACACAATCATTAATTTCAAATTACAATATATAAAGGCATGAAATATTTATATATCAGCTATGGACATTTAAAGACGTGTGTGGTGGGTAGGAAATTAAACCGTTATCTTATAGAGAATCACAAATATAATGACAATTAATGCAACTATATATTAAAGATTCCTAAGATAAGGCATTTAAAGCAGAACGAAGTGCTGTGACGACATCCTGTGTCGAAAGATGGAGCTCTTCATCCATCTGTGTCCAAAGTAGAATTCCACATAAATAAATATATATGTAACCAATATAGGTATAAAAAATGAAAATGAAGAGTTAATTAACCTTAAGAACAATGGTGACATCAAGGGCCAAGGTTCCAAAAGGAGCAACATTGAGGTTAAGGATGGTGAGATTGAGCTTGTCCACCTCAGCAAGAATATTGACAACAATGCCCTTACGTTTCTCACATTGGATTCTGAGGAGAAGTGTATTGTCTGAGATTCTTGCTGTAATATCTGGTAATGTTTGTTCATGCCAACCTTCTTCTTCTTCTTCGCCGATGCTTCGATTCTGGTCTGCAGAAACAGCAGCTTCTTCTTCCAGCTTTTGCACTCTTTGCTCGAGATATTCCATGTATTTGATAGCACTACCTAATACACGGGCTTTATCCATACTCAGAAGAGTGATTGTATATTCTTTTGGTTTGCAATATATCTATAATGATGGAGATAAATAGATATGGCGTGTATTACAGGGAGCCCTTCTAAGCCACTGAAACTACTACGTTTAGTTATCATCAAAAAATACCTTTTTGAGGGGTAGGAATGTATTTGTTATAAGAATTTTGAATTTCAAACTTCCAATAATCTTGGCTAGCAATAGTTGCGTCAACTAGAAGGAACCCCATCTTTTATTTGTGTTTGAATTCCCATGGAATTATCCCATACCTGGTGGTATCACATGTTCATATCAATGGAAAAGTATCCAAAATAAAAAGATTAAAAAATATTATGGTTAAAAGTGTGACGATTTTTTTTTTTTTTAAGATAAGAAAATTCATGTGTTTTGATTTCCCACGGAATTTAACCGAATATATCTTCTATACCAAATTAAACACTTCTCTAACAACAAGTCTTGTAGTTCAAGTGATATTTTCATTTTATAACAGTGCAGATATTTGTGATGACTAGTTAGGGTTCAAACCTAGATAAATAATAATAATAATTAAACACTTCTCTTTCATAGCAAAATCTCAAATTAATTTACCATATTCAGTTGCTTTCAAGCTAAGCAAAAATCGAATTTATATATAATTATAATTAACTTTTATGTACATTTAAATATTTTTAGATTTTTTTGAATATTATTAATTTTTCTCCAAACATAAATTGAAAAGAATATATTAGTTGCACGTCAAAAATAAAAATAAAAATAATGCCGCATCAACTCTCTGACCACCGTATACGTTGTCGAACCTGAGTCCTTTGGAGCGGGTCAGACTTGCCCGAGGAAAGGGGGAGGGCGAGACTGATCTAGGTCTGCTTTATTACCCATTATTCCCCGTTCTGCATCCTATAGTGTATTGTACTTCCTTCGTCCCGTGATAAGTGTCACATTTACTGTTCGGCCCTGTTTTTAAGAATTATTGTATTTAAATGTGAGTGAGGGGAGAGAGGTAGTGTGATATATTATTATAATGTAAGTGGGAGGAGAGAGAGGTAGAGGGATATATTATTATAATGTAAGTGGGAGGAGAGAGAGGTAGTGGGATATATTATTATAATGTAAGTGGGGGGAGAGAGGTAGTGAGATATATTATTATTATAATGTCCATTTTTAGTAAGTGTAAAGTGTGACATTTATTTTGGGACGTTCAAAAATGGAAAGTGTGACACTTATCACGGGACGGAGGGAGTATATGTTTAGAAATATAAATATAAGTTAACTATAATTATTTTAATTTTATCTTATTTAAATGTTCATTGTGATTAAAGATGTGATTGTGCTGAAAAAATTAAAATTATTTCATAATAAATTTCATTAGATAAAATTAAAGTGATTATAATTAACTTTTGTATTTCTAAATATTTATATTATTAGTAGCAATGTGTAAAGTTTCTTTAGATACATTATTTTTTTCATCATTATAAAATTTTTAGAAAAAAAAATCATATAATGGAACGTAGAGTGGGTCATTTCAAGTCTACTGAAATGAGTATGGGGCTGGCCTGAGTTTTCAACTATCCGTCCTACCTCACCCCATTGTCATCCGTACTTGACGACCAAATCATCTTGTGATCGATTGCGATATATTTAATAGCCGGTAGTGAAGCATTATTATTAGCATTTCAATAGTTATAGATTATTTTAAAAAATTCAAATATTTAGTGGATCTATATGACTATATGTAATTATATATATAGGGCTAATACATGTTTCTACCACTTTTCCATATAACATATGACAAAATACCCCAAAATATAAAACTTTTGTAAAAAACTACATTTCCTTATATTTTTCCTCAAACTACCACAAATCAATCATTGTCATCATTAAATACTCACTAAAATCCAAAGATCAATTAATATAATTTTTAAAGCATTAAATCCTTCCACCTCAATTTGTATATTTCCACTCCAAGTATAGATTATATCCGGAAATAGAATAAACAGATCAAAATCAGGCCCAACATGCTTCCGTCAAATAATCTTTCTAGTGTAATTTCTGAAGGAATTTATACGTGGCATTGTTACTCATTCCAAACCACTGTTTTTTAGACAGTATTGGCACGAGGAAAGTATTCCAGCCGATATACTCATTCCTTTCATTAATTCCAACCATTAAGATATGTTTATCATCAAAACATACACAATTAAAAAATCCGAGAGAGATTATACCTTTCTTTGACCAGAACAGCACCGGGTGAGATGGTTCGCAAAGCCACCAGCTAGAAAATCACTGCCCCCAGACCTTTTTACGAATAGCTCCTCACTATTCAACTTCAACCCTCGGGGAAGATAGTCTGCAAGTTATCCAGCTCCTTCAGCAACTGTCCAGCACAACCTTAGTTCGTTTCCTACACTAAGGTGTACAAGATACTCTCTCTCAAGGATGAATCAATCAATGTACCAAGAACACATGTTGAACAAAAGCCTTATTTTTATTAAGAACTTGGAATATATTTATTACATAAGTAATCTCCTTTTGGGAGGAGAAAACCTGTTTAGCCTCTCATAGAGGAGGCTAACACTCGTACATACATAAACTCGAAACTATTCTAAGAATTGAAAGATCAATATTACAAACTATGGATAGATGTTTTGAAGAAAACTGAGGGGAATGGTCGATGTCTTCAGCTTCCTTCTGAACTCTTATTTATAGATTGAAATCCGGATGTGAAAGACGGACTTCAAACTTCATTAATCACCAGCTGGCTTACTCCATTAGTGCGGTTGTTGAGGAGTTGTTTCCAGCTAGTTGGTACTTTTTTCGTTTGATGTCCCGTGACTCAGCCCATGTGAGGTGTGTCGGGAAATCTCTTGTTTTTTACTCAGCCCATCCTGTGGAAGTAGTTGGGGAGTCATCTTCTCGTGTCCTATCCCATTTACCTTTGTCGGGGAATCCTTTAATAATTTCGTTGTGGTCCCCGGGGATAGCGTTTCTTCTGTGCTGGGCCTTGTCTTTAGTGGCTCCAGCTCCCTGTCGATCGGGTTTGGGTCGGAATCCTTTCCCAAACTCGGGTTCTTTCTGTTCCGGGCACGCTTGACAGATCTGATCGATCCATCGTCCAATGTGTGCCATGTTATAGAATTTCCTGTAAGTTTCTTTACTTGCCGGAATCTTGTTTTCCTAGAGGATTTTTCTTTTAGTTTCAAAAATCTCTTCTGCAAATCCTGTCGTAGATCCAGTCATAGTATTCAGCATGAAAGATCCATTGGCTGAATTCTGGAAGACTTTAAATGGGTATTTGACCTTGTCCATTTCTGTCAGACAAGTCCAGAGCCCCCAAGCTCGTCTTGTAGAAGCGTCGTCTTCATTGAAGGCTCCTACCAGTATCGGGACATCTTCCGGTGAGGTTGCCTTTATGTATTTTAAGGCGTTCTCGTCTGGTCTCCGAAGCTTGATAAAGTGAAAGACTTCATGGAAGCCTTTCTTAGCTGGTTCTGGAGCAGCACTAATGAAGTAGAGCTCCAAGATGTCTCCTCTGGACAAATGTTGATTGTTCGCCCAGGTCTCGTAGACAGCTTCCCCGATCCATCTCGGTAATTTTGAGATTTCTGGGAAACCAGGTGAAATGGTATATACTGAAGCTAAAGCTCCAAAATTATACCATTCTTGTACCTCGTTTGGATGACTTCTTGGTTTCATCCAAACTCTTGGGTATTTCCCGGATACATCAATGATTGATTTTTCCGGGTTTATCCCTCGCCTCGTTGCCAGTTTCTCCCATTGCCTTTGGTATACCTGCATAGGAGAAATCTCGTTAGTGTGAGCTTGAACCTTCGTTTTGCCTGTCTGCGGCCTCAGGTTCAGCTCGACCTCTTTGACCCCAGAGGTACTGGGTTGACTTGAAGGCTCGGGTTTTGACACCGGAGCTTCAACATTCGTTACAGGTTGTTCATTCTCAAGGAATGGATCCCCTATAACACTCGTAGGCATGGTATTTGAATCCATAGCCTTCGGGTTAGAGTCCCGATCTCTAAGTTTTCCCTTTTGCACCGTGGAAGATGCAACTTGGAGGATAGACCCATGCAACACAGAGAACAGTTGTCCCCGTGCATAAAAGCATGCTCGTATTAGATCAGAAACGGATTCCTGATCAACTTGTTGAAGTCGTCCAGTGACTTCTGTATTGAGACATAATGTCCCAAAAGCTCGTTCGAGACTTTCCAGGTTTTCCCAGACATGTCTCACTCGTTTGAGGACCTCGTCAGCGACGCGTCCTTCCATCTCGTGTTAGGAAATCTGCAAGAACATTCTCATGAGATTTCACAATGACAATATCATAATCATAATATTGACATTCAACTTGCCATCTAAGTTTCCTAGCATTTTCTGGTTTTGATTCCATTTTATTTTTCAGAAATGCTTTGACACTAGAATTATCAATTTTTAAGGTAAACTTCTTAGCCAGTAAAAAGAGAGGCAATTTTTTGAAAGCCTTTCTGACTGCGAAGAACTCCTTCTCATTGATATGCCATCGAATTGCTTCTGCATCTGTAAACAGACCGCTGCAATATCTGCATGGCACTTCTCCTGTTGGTGCAGCCTTCATAAAAACCTTTGCCCACCAAAAGTCACTGGCATCTGTATATAGAACCAGTTCATCCTCATCCTGAGGAATAACAAGTTTTGGAAGTTTGCTACAGACTTCCTTAAGTCGTTTAATCCCTTCTCGATGTTCTTCTTTCCATTTGAATATAACATCTTTCTTGAGTAATGGGCTAAACACCTTCCTGTGATGTGCCAGATTGTTGATAAACATTCCAGCAAAATTGACAACTCCAAGAAAACTTTGAAGTTGCTTCTTGTCCTTGAGATCATCTGGAAATCCCTGTATCTTTTCTACAATGTGTTTTTGTAGGATGATCCCAGATTCGTCGATTTCAATTCCAAGGAATTCAATCTGTCTTGTAGCAATTCCTGTCTTCTTTTCTGAAAGCACTAATCCTTCTTTATGACAAACATCTGAAAATATTTCCAAATGTTTGAGATGCTCCTTCATATTCTTTGATGCGATGAGAATATCATCGATGTATACGAACATGAAGTTGAAATAATCTTTGAACAGATTATCCATCTTTCGCTGATATATCTGGGGTGCGTTGGCCAATCCCATAGGCATAACGTTCCAGACATAGTGTCTTTGTGGTGTGGAGAAAGCTGTGAACTTCTTACTCTCTTCCTCCATTTTAATCTGGTAGAATCCAGAATTGCAATCGAACTTTGAGAATATCTTGGCCCCTTTAATGCAGTTAACCAAGTATTCTCTACTTGGGATGTAGTATCCATCAAACTCTAGAATGTCATTAATCCCTTTGTAATTAATAACAAGTCTAGGTTTACATCTTTTGATTTCTCCATGATTTCTTACTAGAAATTTAGGGCTGCTGTATGGAGAAACTCCTAGTGAAATCAACTTAAGGTCCAGATGTTCCTTAAGTATCTTCTGCATATCCTCACGATCCTTTTGATTCATAAGGATTGGTTTGAGCCTCACGAACTCATGTTCCTTTCCAGGTTTAACCTTTAAGGATGCTTTGAGCTCGTTCTTATCCCACCATGCCAAAGGATCTTCATTGTAATTTCTTTGGATCCTTTTCTTGAAATCTTCAAGTGATATATGTTCTTCAATAGTAACCTCACTTGGTGGATTTTCCAATATGGCTTTTCGCAATTCTGCAATAGCCTCTGGTGGAACTCGTTCTTCTCCTTGTATTCTGAATGAATACAAAGTAATATCCCATGCCTTGATCCCTTTTTGTTTCGAATCGAATTGTCGAAAAGACATCGCCAAATCTTCTTTTATCCGTCATTTTTGGATGTCGAAGTTTGGCTTCATCACCACGCTTGCTGCGAAAATTTATAGGTATTTTTCTGTAGAATGCCTCCCGTAGTCTCTGGACAATAATCTTATGATCACATAGTGTTGTGAAAATAAGCCGTCTTGTCTCATTTTCCTGTGTAAAACGCTTGAATGTTTGTAGGAAATTGTTTCTTAGCAAAACATCGGCTCCTGTATCATGGAAATAGATTGGTGGCATTTTTACTTTGTATCATGGGGTACCGCCCGCGCCTCCGATCATGATTTCTGCTTGTTTAATTCCTCTATTAAGGATAAGAATCCGTTTTGAGAAATCTCTTCCTGCAATGGCTGGTAGATCTTCTGCAAAATCTTTAGGAAAGACCCCTTGCTTTGCAGTGCAAATTCCTGCTCCTGAGTCAACATAGGCTGCAAAGTACTCAGCCTTGTACTTACCATATATCATTCCAATAGAAATGTATATGGAGAATGGACTAGTGGTCATCTGATTCTGTATCTTTTATCAACCACTGTAAATTCCATTCCATCTTGTAGTCTCTCCCAAGGTTTATGATCCTCAAGAAAATCGATACCCAATACTAATTGTTCTGGGATTCTCCCTACAACTCCAGTGATAGTCAATTCAATTTCACCCATCTTTAGGCTTCCTTGAAATTTCCCAACTATCGGTTGTTGGAGATAATATAGAACATCACAAGGAAAAATATTATCCTTTTGAGTGATGTCGAATATTACTTCAACTTCTCTCCAACCTTCTGGACATTTCAACTCTCCTTGTGTTTTGAATACACCTGGGATACGCTGAACTGTACTAGGCCTTCTTTCTTCCCAACGACTGCTACTCATCAGTCTGTCTTGTTGGAAAGAAATCCTACTGGTCTCCATTCTGAGGCTCTGACTCTTGTTGAAGACAGGTTGATCTTGGATCTTCATGTCGATCTCCTTTATAGTTGGAGACTCGATCATTTCTGGAAGAACCACCGAAGCAAAATCCTCAAATATTCTTGGGACTTCGATAAATTCCTTTCTCAAGAATACTTCTGAATGATGTGTATTCGAGAGAGCATAGGAAATCTTGTAGGTGATCGAGTATGGTCTATTCCCTTCTTTCATCAAATCTTCTCTTTTGAAATCTTGATGAAGGGTTAAGACTCTATTGAAGTCTCGATCTCCCAAATTATATGCAATTTTGGGATAGACATTGAATGCCAGTTTCCCTGCACACAAGTTTCCTGTAACCGCTCCAAGGCATGAATCCTTGAGATTGGAGATTCGCTTGTAAAAAATCGCAAGATTCAGTGGCGAATCAATTCCTTCTTTGAAGGTTGCTTTAATTACAACTCTTAAAGCTCCGATATGAATCCATGAGAGTGTATTTGCAACTTCTCTCTTAACTTTGCTTCTGATCTCCTGTACTTCTTTGTAAGGGATCAACTGCATCTCGATCAAGTTACTAGTGAATTCCATTGGCATAGCAAATTCTCCAGTAGTAACTCTATGAATAATTTGGTGTTTCCTATTACGGAACCCAAACTTATCCAATGCTTTTTCCATAGCTCCGATAGTAAAACCATCATACATTTGGAGCTTTGAATCTTCTCTCATAATCTTCATTAGAGTTTTATGAGAGACTGTTGTGTGAGAGAGGTAACCTGACATATCCTCTCTTGTTGTTTGAAGAATTTCTTCTTCACTCCGATTCTGATGTGGATTCACTTCCATCATCCGAATAGATCTCTTCTTCATAGATGCTTTCATCTGAGGGTAGATCCTCAAATTGATACACCTGTATAAAATCTTGGTAATAGACAGCTTCTTCGAATTCTGGCGTTGATTCGAACTGCCTTATACCTCTCTTCTGGTTGTCCGGGTAATCTGTTGAGATGTGTCTTCTTGCTCCGCAAGTCCAGTAATTACAGTCTTTGAAACTTTCATTAGCTCTGGTTTGAGCTCGCCTGAAAGTTCTCTTTCCTGGATTTCTGCTGGCATTTCCTTGGTTAGAACCTGATGAAAAGGTTCTACTCCTGCTTGGTGCTGGTCTTTGCCCTGATTTGTAACTCCGGGCCTTTTGTTTTGACCACACTCTTCTAGGTATCCATGAAGACCTACAACCTCCTCTTTGGTCGCTATCTCCACGGCGGTATGGATGGTTTCTCATCTTATTCTTTTTATGCCTTCGTGGTTGACCTCTCACGACTGTTAGGATGTCATTATCTTTGCAACACAGGGGAACCATTTTATTGATTCATCGGAGTCTCTTGTAGTTCTTGTAGAGTGCTGTCTGGTGGCACCATTCGGCTAACTTGGCCTTTAAGAAAAACATTCTTCTGGCCATAGTATCCAAATCGTCTGCACTCTTGTATTCCCTGATGAGCATCTCTCTCCAGGGGCTTGGTATCTTCGCAAAGAAAAGTTGCGAAGCTTCTTTGTCATCCACCTTCGATATCCATCGATACTCAGTGAATAACTTGATATATTCATCAATATGACAAATATCTCGCAACTCGAGGCAGTAGAGGGCTTGTTTGTATCTCGTTATTTTCTCCTCTTCTATTCCCTCGAAATAGCCTATGCCGATAAAATGGATTTTGAATAATTTCGCCATATTATTGACAATCCTTGTTAATGACTCACCAACCGTAACATCATTTCTCATTTCTGGTGCCATCATTTCCCATGCGATCTTTGCAGATCCTTCAAGACTCATCTCTAGTAATAAGATGAATCCTTCCTTTGTCAGGTCGAGAGTACCTGCTGACATCCTCATTCCTGTTGCCCACTCATCAATGAGGACTTCTCGATTCTTAAAATCTGGAATATCCAGATTTAGCATTAATCCATACGGATGTATGGATTCTAGCTGAGATTTTCCATAAGGCGTATTCATGAGATTTGGCCTTCTGGGACGTTGTCGAGTTCCTGGAACAATAGGATCTCCTCTTGTTGTGAAATCTCCAGCATGTGGCATCGGTTCATCCATATGATGTGAACCTGAGCTTTCTGCCACGTTGGGATCAACAGGTGGAGGTGGTCTTTGGTGTTGGTCACGAGTAACCAAAGCTGAACCATCTCCTGTATTCATCTTTAGATCCACGATTCCTAATCCTGCGAAGGACTCGGCAAGTTCGTGTAGATCTTCAAGATCGATCTTTTCCATATCCATCACTTATTAGTTTATGATGGATTTTCCTTTGATAATAGCTATGAGCTTTTCATCTCTGGTCATTGGACGTATGACTTCAGTTGGTATCCCCTTTTGGTGTAAATAGGGTACTGTTCCGAAATCAATACGCTTTCTTCCTCCGGTAAGACTTGGTCTGTCTTCTAAGGTTTTTACTCGTTTTTGAATATCATGAAGGATTTCAATGGTTTCCTTCTGATATTTTTTCATCGTCTCCATCTGGTTCTGGATCTGATGGACTTGTGTTGGTAGATGATTATGGCGGTTGCCATAATTTTGCACCGTCTTCTGGATTTCTCTAAGATCTTGAGATATCTTAGAGGTATCTGGAAGTATCTCGTTCCAATCGGGTTCTCCTTCAGGACACATGGTCTTGATGAGCTAACTCCCATTGGTTTGTAAGAGTAACATATAACATGTAGTTTACTTCAAGGAAGTTCATGTAATATGCTTCTTGTTCTTCGCACTGCCTCAAGGTTTCCCCATCGGCACCTGCTCTCGCCTTTTCCATATATTGGCGTTGCCAATATGTCATTTTCTCTTCATGTTCTCGTTCGTACATCGCCAAAATTTGACGATATCTCCTGTATGGTAAACATCTTGGACATTCGTCCAGATCCATATTTTCTCGAGATTCTCCTCACCAAATTGTTAATTACTTAAACACAATAAATATATAATCCAAGTTCATAATAAACCTAGGCTCTGATACCATTTCGTGGTCCGAATTTAACATTAATTTTAATCTATCTTTGGAGTGTAAATACATTAATTAAATTGGAAGAATTGGGATTGGATTTAGCAAGCTTGTGGTTGTATACATCAAAAAGCAATAATTAAAGAGTGGGTCCAAAGGAATAAAGGAATTTGTGGTATTTTTGCAAATGTCACTATATTTTGTGGTACTTTTCTTTTTTCTTTTTCAAATTGTGGTATTTTGTACCATTTACCCTATATATATATATATATATATATATATATATACTATAATCATGAACAGACCTACAACCAAGGGGGTGGGGTCACTGTGCCCCTCAAATTTTAACCCAAACTGAAACATTGACCATTCCCTGACCCGGACCCTTAACTAATGATCCAAGCACCCAAAAAAATGAGGTTAACCCACCATAATCTAATAAATAGGGTTTTTTTAACTTTGTTAAAGAGGACCACATGTTATACATTAGATTATATATATAATATTTTTATGGATAGGATTAAAATGACACACAAGATATATATAAGGGCGGTGGTCCTAGACTTCATACATGACACACAACAATTGTACCAAGGAATCTTTACTGAGTTTGTCTCATGCATACATATTAACATCTGGCTGAATCGCTGCGTGATTTGTTGAGCTGTGCTGAGCTGGAAATGCAGCTCATTTATTCACTACCCTTCCTAAAATAAAATGTCTACTACATTGTAAGAAAAAGACATGTTTTGGCTCACATTGCTCATTTAGGTATATATGCCTCTTTGGGATAACATCACATTCTATCTATCTAATTAAATATGATAGTTAATTACTTTTCTATCATATTAGATAGATTCTTTTCATAAATGTTAAAAAAAATTACATTTGTTAAAAAGATATATATATAATGAGACGTATCATTGCATCAATCATTTCTGCACTATTACATGTGTGAATGTAAGGATATTTCGAACAATTAAAATAAATTGTGGTAAAAAGTAAACAAACTATATATTGTGTATAGTATATAATGAAAGATTGTAAAATTTGATTAAATATATATAACGAATTAAATACAGCGAATTGAAAACTAAGCAAGAGGGGTTATATATATACAACATATCCACTTCTACATGGAGACAACATTCATAGAATGCGATCCATGAGGAACTACTTTTTGTTTTTTCTTTATCCTTCCTATTTATCATATACACATATGCGTGAGCAAATCCAGCTAAGAAAAAATGTGCACTTCGTAAACAGTAATTAATATTAAACTATAAATATATGATCGAGTTGCATGGAGCATGCATATATCATATATGAGATTAACCATATATTCACAGGTTATATAAAGAGCTCTTCCTCGTGCCTAGAAATTAGCAACTAAGTTTTCAGGAGAAATTAAAGATGCATAATCTTGAGAAGATAAGTGATGCAGATCGACGACCCAAAAACATTTGATGTATGTGTGTTCCTTAAGGCCGTTGATTTGCATTACTTACCCTTGCACTATTTTATAATATTAGTGCAAGGAATTTTTATACATATCTATGTTATTAAAATCCATAATATGTGTTTGAGGCGATGATCGAAATGTTGAATTTTTGGTTGAGTTGTTCACGCTATTTTATCGATCATGTTTTCAATCGTAATTATGGGTTTTAATATATATACAATTGTACGGTTTTGTCTGGGAAGAATAATCATCGAATATATGTTCATGGACATGGTCACGTGATATATAAAATCTCATTAATCCATGAACTATTAAGATGGGTTTTCGAGTCATTGTAGAATTATGGAGTTTTTATTCTTTATCCTTAATTTGTTTATCTTCATCTCTGCAAATATATATTCGGAAACACATGTGATATATGATCATTTAATCATTCCCTAATTTTTTTGGATTGAGTTCTCTTTTGTGGTGAATTATATCGGTAATGGCATATCTATATACTTCTACGATTTATTGCATCAGTAATTTTAAAAGTGATTTGAGGTATTAAATTGTAATTTTTAAATTATTTTTAGATTTTGTTGTAATATATATATATATATATATATATATATATATATATATATATATATATATATCCATATCAGAAATTCAAAAGAATATATTAATTATATACATATCAAAATATCACGTCACAACTCACATCTATCCTTTTACCGCCACACATTTTATTTTGACGTCTCATCAAGTGTGCTTGTGACCGATTAGATACATTTACCAGCCAGTAGAAGGATATTTTTAACAACATTTTAAAGGCATATGTTCATAATTATGTTATTTTATGAGATATTTTTTGCCAATTTTCTCAAAATATTTTTAATATCGTTCAATCACATTTTCTGGTGTTAAACATGACACTTTATGTAATTTGAACTGGTTTGTTATTTTTATTTATGTAAACTTGAAATGATAACATTTAATTAGCCAGTTTCATGAATTATTTTATTGGTATTTAGATAATTGCTATTTTTTTATTATTCATACTTTGAAATATAATGTTTATTTACATTTTTATGCCATACGTAAATATCTTTATATTTTAACTCTGTTATAGTGTCTTAATGTATTACAAATTAAAAAAAAAAAAAATCAAGATTGATCAAAATTCCATTGTCTTTTATTATTATTTTTTTTTCACTATAAACTTGTCCATCTAGGCGGCAAAGTCATCAATTTTCATCACAAAGGATCTCAAGTCAGCATAGTTACATATTTGTCCCGTAGAAATCAATTTGAGTCATTTATCATATTTTTTCATGTCTCATCCATATTTTACTGTTAAAATTACATAATTTTGATATTTATTAAAATTATACTTAAAATTACGTTATTTTAACAATAAAATATGATGAAACATGAAATGGATTCACGTAGAATATCGTGCCACTATACGAACATGGTATATAGGATAAATATGAGGCCCAAACTGAGAAGTGTTGCACCCCCTTGAAATGAGTCGATGCTATCCATTTCCCGCCCACCTCTCTAAACGTTTTCGGCGCCGGCGAACAACCCGCCACCATGGGGCTGTCGAAGGGCGAGTTTCTTTCTTGTCAAGCCAAAGCAAAGGCTGTGATTGGGAAGGGGAGGTGAAAGAGGTGAGGCGAGGCGGGCTCACCCCGAAAAAGTGATCCCAAAATGAATTTGACCTAAAGTTTCAGGGAATGTCCAATCTCATTTCTGGAAAAAATCAAGTCTTTTTCCCAAATATTAATTTAAAGGACCGGTGTGGAAAAAATTCAAGCTTATGTGATGATAAATCATAAATTAAATTAAAGATTAATTGTCTCACGAAGAAAGTGTCACGTCCTGTATTAAGGGACGTGACAAAATTGGTACCAATTATCCATTAACCAGAACTAAAACTCATCCAGTAAAAGAGAGGATGAAGTAAGCGCTATACAATAGTGAGAAATAATTTTATTAAATGATTAATACAATGACATTGAAGGATAAATTAGCTTCATATTTCTGGGCATGATCATACTAATATATGACAAAATAATCAATTAATTTATACTCCTTGACTAATTGATCTATTTAGCTGCAGCCTGGAGAGCTGGACGAAGAGTTTCCACAATGTCATTAGCTGCTACATTTATATCTTTGCTCATCTGACAAAACATATATACACAAATTAACCAACCAAAAAAAAAATTTAACCAATCAACATGTCAATATCTGAAACCAAACAAAATATGTTGAGTATTCCAATCAAATGCTGCTTTCGTCCCACAAAAATTACTCTCTTTTTTTTTTACTTTACTTTGAAATTCGTATTTATAGTCTCATTTATGTTGTTAATAAAAGTATGGTACTATTCCAAATAACATTTAATAATGGTACATTAAGGAAGACACCATTTAATGCTCTTATTTTATGAACAAATAGAAAAAGAGATATAGACTATCTTTGTAGGACGGAGAAATTCAAACCTCGGCCGTGATGGTGATATCAAGGGCCAAACTGCCGAAGGGCACGACGTTTGTATTAAGTACGATTAAGTTGAGCTTCTCAATCGCACCAAGTATTTTTACCAAAAGGCCCTTACATTTGTAGAAATGGACTTTGATGAGGGCCCTCTTTTCACACACTCGGGCTTCGATTTCGGGCAACGATTGCCCATCCGAACTCCAGCTTTTCTCGTCAGAATAACCAGAACCTATCAACTCCATGGTTTTAAATTTTTTTCTTTTTACAATATTGCTGGTTTGAATTTGCTTCTACATGAAAGGCTTATTTATACTCCAAAAACAGAATTTTTTTGGTATAGTGTATTCATGGCTACATTAGAGACAGAATTCATGGAACGCGACCCACGGGGAGCTCTTCTTTTCTCTCTTTCTTTAATTTATTTCGTCTGTATTAGAAAAGCAGAGTGATCCAATTATTCAAATTCAAATGTGAATTTTCACAAAAGTTAAGCACGAGGGATATGTATCTATCTTGAATGAACCAAATAGATAATTGGGACAAGAGCTGAACATATTCAGACAAAACTAGTTGTGCCATTCCAAACCACGCTTGGTTCCAATTTGATTATAGAGTTACCTACACACTGTACACTATTTTCACATTTCAAACCCCAAAATACACCACAATATAGTCAATATGCTCAAAATACCACATTTCCTTATAAATATCTCCAACTACCACATATCAATCACTTTCATCATTTATTACTCACTAAAATCCAAGGATTCATAAATATTATTTTAAAGCATTAAATCCTTCCATTCCAATTTGTATATTTCCATTCCAATTATAGATTATATCCGGAATTTGAATAAACAGATCAATATCAGGCCCAACATGCTTCCGTCAAATAATCTTTTTGGTTTAATTTTTAAATGAATTCGTACGTGGCATTGTTATACATTCCAGACCACTGTTTTTTAGACAGTATTGGCACGAGGAAAGTTTCCAGCCGATATACTTATTCCTTTAATTAATCAAACCATTAAGATATGTTTATCAAAAAAAAAACATACACAATTAATAAATCCGAGAGAGATCATACCTTTCTTTGACCAAAACAGCACCGGGTGAGATGGTTCGCAAAACCACCAGCTGGAAAATCACTGCCCCCAGACCTTTTTACGAATAGCTCCTCACTATTCAACTTCAACTCTCGGGGAAGATAGTCTGCAAGTTATCCAGCTCCTTCAGCAACTGCCCAGCACAACCTTAGTTCGTTTCCTACACTAAGGTGTACAAGATACTCTCTCTCAAGGATGAATCAATCAATGTACCACGAACACATGTTGAACAAAAAGCCTTATTTTTATTAAGAACTTGGAAATATATTTATTACATCAGTAACTCCTTTTGGGAGGAGAAACTTGTTTTAGCCTCTCATTGAGATGGCTAACACTCGTACATACATAAACTCGAAACTATTCTAAGAATTGAAAGATCAATATTACAAACTATGGATAGATGTTTGAAGAAAACTGAGGAGGAAAGTTGATGTCTTCAGCTTCCTTCGATCTCTCTATTTATAGAGAGGAATCCGGATTTCAAATGCGGATTCCAACCCTTCTTGATCACCAGCTGGCCTACTCCATAAGTGCGGTTGTTGGAGTGTCTTCTTCTGCTAGTTGGTGCTTCTTTCTTTTGATGCCTCGTGACTCAGCCCATGTGAGTTTTGTCGGGGCATCTTCTCCTTTTTGACTCCATCCTGTGAAGGTGGTTGGGGAGTCTTTATCTCGTGACCTATCCCATTTATTGTTGTCGGGGATTCCTTTAATAATTTCTTGGTGGTCCCCGAGGATAGCGTTTCTTTTGGGCTGGGCCCTTTTCCTTGTGAAACCCAGCTGGCTGTCGGTCGGGTTTGGGACGGAATCCTTTCCCAAACTCTGGCTCTTTCTGTTCTGGACACGCCAGACAGATCTGATCGATCCATCTTCCAATGTGTGTCATGTTACAGAATTTCCGGTAAGTTTCTTTGCTTCCCGGAATCTTGTTTTCCTAGAGGGTTCTTCTCTTGGTCTCGAAAAGTTCCTCTGCGAATCC
This sequence comes from Scutellaria galericulata, assembly GCA_946896805.1. Taxonomy (NCBI): domain Eukaryota; kingdom Viridiplantae; phylum Streptophyta; class Magnoliopsida; order Lamiales; family Lamiaceae; genus Scutellaria; species Scutellaria galericulata. Next base: position 15,906,740 of record OX335794.1, read on the forward strand.
TGTCGTTGATCCAGTCATTGTATTCAGCAGAAATGATCCATTGGCTGAATTCTGGAAAAACTTGAACGGGTACTTGACTTTGTCCATTTCGGTTAGACAAATCCATAGTCCCCAAGCTCGTCTTGTAGAAGCGTGATCTTCAGTGATTGCTCCTACTAGGATCGGAATTTCTTCCGAAGAGGCCACCTTTATATTTTTCAAGGCGTTCCCGTCAGGCCTCCTTAACTTGATGAAGTGAAAGGCCTCATGAAAGCCTTTCTTTGCTGGCTCTGGAGCTGTACTAATAAAATATAGCTCCAGGATATCTCCTCTGGACAGATGTGGATTATTTGCCCAGGTTTCATGTACTGCTTCCCCAATCCATCTCGGTAGCTTCGAGATTTCTGGGAAAACAGGTGCAATGGTATGTATCGAAGCCAGTGCTCTGAAATTATACCATTCTTGTACCTCATTTGGATTACTGCCGGGTTTCATCCAAACTCGAGGATACTTTCCTGACATATCAACCACTGTTCTATCTGGGTTGATGCCCTGTCTTGTAACTAATTTCTCCCACTGCCTCTGATATACCTGCATCGGAGAAACTTCGTTAGTGTGAGCTTGAACCTTCGATTTGCCTGTCTGCGGCCGAAGGTTCACCTCTACCTCTTTTACCCCAGAGGTACTGGGTTGACTTGAAGGCTTGGGTTTTGACACCGGAGCTTCAACATTCGTTACAGGTTGTTCATTCTCAAGGAATGGATCCCCTGTAACACTTGTAGGCATGGTATTTGAATCCATAGCCTTCGGGTTAGAGTCCCGATCTCGAAGTTCTCCCTTTTGCACCGTGGAAGATGCAGCTTGGAGGATAGGCCCATGTAACACAGAGAACAGTTGTCCCTGTGCACAAAAGCATGCTCGTATTAGATCAGAAACGGATTCCTGATCAACTCGTTGAAGTCGTCCAACGACTTCTGCATTGAGACATAATGTCCCAAAAGCTTGTTCGAGACTTTCCAGGTTTTCCCGGACATGTCTCACTCGTTTGAGGACCTCGTCAGCGACGCGTCCTTCCATCTCGTGTTAGGAAATCTGTAAGAATATTTTCATGAGATTTCACAATGACAATATCATAATCATAATATTGACATTCTGCCTGCCATCTAAGTATTCTAGCTTTTTCTGGTTTAGATTCAATTTTGTTTTTCAGAAAAGCTTTAACACTTGAATTATCAATTTTTAGAATAAACTTCTTCACCAGAAGAAATAAAGGCCATTTTTTGAAAGCTTTTCTGACTGCGAAGAATTCCTTTTCGTTGATATGCCATCGAACTGCTTCTGCATCTGTAAACAGACCACTGCAATATCTACATGGCACTTCTTCTGTTGGTGCGACTTTCATAAGAACTGCTGCCCACCAAAAGTCACTGGCATCTGTATAAAGAACCAGTTCATCCTCATCCTGAGGAATAGCAAGTTTCGGAAGCTTTTTACAGACTTCCTTTAGTTGCTTAATTCCTTCTCTATGTTCGTCTTCCCATTTGAATATAGCATCTTTCTTGAGTAATGGGCTGAACACCTTCATGTGATGCACTAGATTGTTAATGAACATTCCAGCAAAGTTGACAACTCTAAGAAAACTTTGAAGTTGTTTCTTGTCTTTGAGATCATCTGGAAATCCCTGTATCTTTTCCACAATGTGGCTTTGTAGGATGATTCCAGATTCATCGATTTCAATTCCGAGGAATTCAATCTGTCTTGTCGCAATTACTGTCTTCTTTTCAGAAAGCACTAATCCTTCTTTGTGACAAACATTTGAAAATATCTCCAAATGTTTGAGATGCTCCTTCATATTCTTTGATGCGATGAGAATATCATCGATGTATATGAACATGAAGTTGAAATAATCTTTGAACAGATTATCCATCTTTCTTTGATATATCTGGGGTGCATTTGCCAATCCCATAGGCATGACGTTCCAGACATAGTGTCCTTGCGGTGTGGAGAAAGCTGTGAACTTCTTACTTTCTTCCTCCATCCTAATCTGGTAAAATCCAGACTTGCAATCGAACTTTGAGAATATCTTGGCACCTCTGATGCAATTAACCAAGTGTTCTCTACTCGGGATGTAGTATCCATCAAACTCCAGAATGTTATTAATCCCTTTGTAATTAATAACAAGTCTAGGTTTACCTCTTTTGATTTCTCCATGATTCCTGACTAGAAACCCCGGACTGCTGTATGGAGAAACTCCTGGTGAAATCAACTTAAGGTCCAGATGTTCCTTAAGTATCTTCTGCATATCCTCACGATCATTCTGATTCATAAGGATTGGTTTGAGCCTTACGAACTCATGTTCCTTTCCCGGTTTAACCTTTAAGGAAGCTTTGAGCTCGTTCCTATCCTACCATGCCAAAGGATCTTCATTGTAATTTTTTTGGATCCTTTTCTTAAAATCCTCAAGTGATATTTGTTCTTCAATTGTAACCTCACTTGGTGGATTCTCCAATATGGTTTTTCGCAATTCTGCAATAGCCTCCGGTGGAACTCGTTCTTCTCCTTGTATTCTAAATGAATACAAAGTATTATCTCATCTTTTGGTATCTTTTTGTTTCGAACCATATTGTCGAAAGGATAATAAGGCATTGCCAAATCTTCTTTTATCCGCCATCTTTGGATGTCGAAGTTTAGCTTCATCACCACGCTTGCTGCGAAAATTAATAGGCATTTTTCTGTAGAATGCCTCCCGCAATCTCTGGACAATGATCTTATGATCACATAACGTTGTGAAAATAAGTCTTCTTGTCTCTGATACCATGCTTGTTTGATTCCTCTATTAAGGATAAGAATCTTTTTTGAGAAATCTCTTCCTGCAATGGCTGGTAGATCTTCTTCAAAATCTTTAGGAAAGACCCCTTGCTTTGTAGTGCAAATTCCTGCTCCTGAGACAACATAGGCTGCAAAGTACTCAGCATTGTACTCACCATATATCATTCCAATAGAAATGTATATGGAGAATGGACTAGTGGTCATCTGATTCTGTATCTTTTATCAGCCACTGTAAATTCCATTCCATCTTGTAGTCTCTCCCAAGGTTTATGATCCTCAAGAAAATCGATACCCAACACTAATTGTTCTGGGATTCTCCCTGCAACTCCAGTGATAGTTAATTCAATTTCACCCATCTTTAGGCTTCCTTGAAATTTGCCAACTATCGATTGTTGGAGATAATATAGAACATCACAAGGAAAAATATTATCCTTTTGAGTGATGTCGAATATTACTTCAACTTCTCTCCAACCTTCTGGACATTTCAACTCTCTTTGTGTTTTGAATACACCTGGGATTCACTGAACTGTACTAGGCCTTCTTTCTTCCCAACAACTGCTACTCATCAGTCTGTCCTGTTGGAAAGAAATCCTTCTGGTCCCCATTCTGAGGCTCTGACTCTTGTTGAAGACAGGTTGATCTTGGATCTTCATATCGATCTCCTTTATAGTTGGAGACTCGATCATTTCTGGAAGAACCACCGAAGCAAAATCCTCAAATATCCTTGGGACTTCGATAAATTCCTTTCTCAAGAATACTTCTGAATGATGTGTATTCGAGAGAGCATAGGAAATCTTGTAGGTAATCGAGTATGGTCTATTCCCTTCTTTCATCAAATCTTCTCTTTTGAAATCTTGATGAAGGGTTAAGACTCTATTGAAGTCTCGATCTCCCAAATTGTATGCAATTCTGGGATAGACATTGAATGCCAATTTCCCTGCACACAAGTTTCCTGTAACCGCTCCAAGGCATGAATCCTTGAGATTGGAGATTCGCTTGTAAAAAATCGCAAGATTCAGTGGCGAATCAATTCCTTCTTTGAAGGTTGCTTTAATAACAACTCTTATAGCTCCGATATGAATCCATGAGAGTGTATTTGCAACTTCTCTTTTAACTTTGCTTCTGATCTCCTGTACTCCTTTGTAGGGGATCAACTGCATCTCGATCAGGTTACTTGTGAATTCCATCGGAATAGCAAATTCACCAGTAATAACTCTATGAATAATTTGGTGTTTCCTATTACGAAACCCAAACTTATCCAATGCTTTTTCCATAGCTCCGATGGTAAAACCATCATACATTTGGAGCTTTGAATCTTCTCTCATAATCTTCATTAGAGTTTTATGAGAAACTGTTGTGTGAGAGAGAAAACCTGACATATCCTCTCTTGTTGTTTGAAGAATTTTTTCTTCACTCCGATTCTGATGTGGATTCACTTCCATCATCCGAATAGATCTCTTCTTCATAGATGCTTTCATCTGAGGGTAGATCCTCAAATTGATACACCTGTATAAGATCTTGGTAATAGACAGCTTCTTCGAATTCTGGCGTTGATTGGAACTACCTTATACCTCTCTTCTGGTTGTCCGGGCAATCTGTCGAGATGTGCCCTCTTGCTCCGCAAGTCCAGCAATTACAGTCTTTAAAACTTTCATTAGCTCTGGTTTGAGCTCGCCTGAAAGTTCTCCTTCCTGGATTTCTACTGGAACTTCCTTGGTTAGAACCTGATGAAAAGGTTCTACTCCTGCTTGGTGCTAGTCTTTGCCCTGATTTATAACTTCGGGCCTTTTGTTTTGACCATACTTTTCTAGGTCTCCATGAAGACCTACGACTTCCTCTTTGGTTGCTATCTCCACGGCGGTATGGATGGTTTCTCATCTTACTTCTTTTATGCCTCCGTGGTTGACCTCCCACGACTGTTGGGATGTCATTATCTTTACAACACAGGGGAACCATTTTATTGATTCCTCGGAGTCTCTTGTAGTTCTTGTAGAGTGCTGCCTAGTTGCACCATTCGGCTAACTTGGCTTTTAAGAAAGACATTCTTCTGGCCATAGTATCCAAATCGTCTGCACTCTTGTATTCCCTGATGAGCATTTCTCTCCAGGGGCTTGGTATCTTCGCAAAGAAAAGTTGCGAAGCATCTTTATCATCCACCTTTGACTTCCATCGGTACTCGGTGAATAACTTGATATATTCATCAATATGACAAATATCTCGTAACTCGAGGCAGTAGAGGGCTTGTTTGTATTTCTTTCTTTTCTCCTCTTCTATTCCCTCGAAATAGCCTATGCCAATAAAATGGATTTTGAATAATTTCGCCATATTATCGACAATCCCTTTTAATGACTCACCAGCCGTGACATCGTTTCTCATTTCTGGTGCCGTCATTTCCCATGCGATCTTTGCAGATCCTTCCAGACTCATCTCTAGGAGTAAGATGAATCCTTCTTTTGTAAGATCAAGGGTTCCTGCTGCAACCCTCATTCCTGATGCTCATTCATCGATTAGGACTTCTCGATTCTTGAAATCTGGAATGTCCAGATTTAACATCAACCCATACGGGTGTATAGGTTCAAGCTGTGTCTTTCCATAAGGCGTATTCATAATATTTGGCCTTCTGGGACGTTGTCGAGTTCCTGAAACAATAGGATCTCCTCTTGTTGTAAAATCTCCAGCGTGTGGCATTGGTTCGTCCACATGATGTGAACCTGTGCTTTCTGCCACGTTGGGATCAACAGGTGGGGGTGGTCTTTGGTCTCGTGTAACCAAAGCTGAACCACCTCATGTATTCATCTTTAGATCCACGATACTTAATCCTGCGAAGGACTCGGCAAGTTCGTGTAGATCTTCAAGATTGATCTTTTCTATATCCATCACTTATTAGTTTATGATGGATTTTCCTTTGATGATAGCGATGAGCTTTTCATCTCTGGTCATTGGACGTACGACTTCAGTTGGTATCCCCTTTTGGTGTAAATAGGGTACTGTTCCGAAATCAATACGTTTTCTTCCTCCGGTAAGACTTGGTCTATCCTCCAAAGTTTTTACTCGTTTTTGAATATCATGAAGGATTTCAATGGTTTCCTTCTGATATTTTATCATCGTCTCCATCTGGTTTTGGATCTGATGGACTTGTGTTGGTAGATGATTATGGCGGTTGCCATAATTTTACACCGTCTTCTGGATTTCTCTAAGATCTGTAGAGATCTTAGATGTGTCTGGAAGAATCTCGTTCCACTCTGGTTCTCCTCTAGGAACCATGATTCTGATGGGCTTCTTCTTGTAATTCCATCAGACTGGCATATAACATTTGGTTAACCTGGAGGTAATCCAAATGATATGTTGCTTGTACATTGCATTGCCTTAGGGCATCCTGGCAAGCTCCTGCATTCCTTCTTTCAACATATTGGTCTTCCCAATATGTCATCTTGTGTAGGTGTTCTTGTTTATACATCATCAAAATTTGATGATATCTCCTGTATGGTAAATATCTTGGACAATTGTCCAGATCCATATTTTCTCGAAATTCTCCTCACCCAATTGTTAATTACTTAAACATAATAAATATATAATCCAAGTTCATAATAAACCTAGGCTCTGATACCATTTTGTGACACGGATTTAACATGAATTTTAATCAATATTTGGAGTGTAAATACTTTAATTAAATTGGAAGAATTTGGGTTGAATTTAGCAAGAATGTAGTGTATATATCAAAAGACAATGATTAATATGTGGGTCAAAGTGCATTAAATGCATTTGTGGTATTTTTGGGAATGTTACTATATTTTAGTGTATTATAGGTTTTGAAATAGGGAAATAGTGTATAGATAGTATATATCCCTTTGATTATATACCCACATCTTCTTTTGATCCAAGTTTATTTCACACGTAACATGTACTGATCAAATAGAATATGAGATTAAATAGAATATAGAGTGAAGCTAGGGGTCCTAGATCATAGCCCACAACTCACTGAGGGGAGGAGATTTTAGACAATTCATTCGACATAGCACACATCTCAATAATTATTAAATACACCCCATTTTCTTAGAAATGAAAGGTATAAAAATACATTTTGAGGGTACATTTAGTATTTTTGGAATGTGGATAGCCCCTCGCTTCTAATAATGGTTGCATGATTTTTGTTAAAAAGAAGCATGATATTACAGAGCACAGATAAACTGAGAGATGCATCCAATACATTTGGCAAAATTTTAGCAATGTCCTAGGCAACATACAAAGATTACAGAAAGGGGGAAGAAGAACAGAATGGAAATCAATGAATTTTTAAATTTAGAAATGTGAGGAACTATGTAGCCCCCATTAATTCCCCCCGACATTGGAAGAGCAAATCGAAATAAGTTGCAATACTCAGGAAAAAATTTAATCCTCTTCTTGAGTCCAAATCTTGACTGTCTTGTCGTTTCCAAGAGCGCCAGATGCTATCATATTTTCGTTGGGGTGACAAGCTACTGATACAACTGTGTCCGTATGGCCTTCCAGCTTTTGAACTATTTTCCGAGATTGGAGCTCCCATAGGTATACACAATTGTCCTCGGATCCACTCACTATGTACTTCCCGTTTGTTATAGAAAATGTCGAAGATATGCAGTACTTTGAGTTGGCATGGCCTGTGTAAGTTTTCAGAAATTTTCCTGTTGAAAAATTCCAGAGCCGCTGCAGAGAACAAGATTGAAAAAAGATTGTGAAACGGATGCAATTGAGAATTCAAACATTTTCCAATACAAATAATCCCACTGATGGTATAAGCATTGTAAAGACTAGCACAGAACCAATGCAGTTATATCCACACTGATGCATAAGAATATTCACGATTTTTTAAGTATAAAGCCTATCACTAGCAGGTGGTAGAAAATCCGTGTACAGTATTAACCACCTGATACTGACAATTATTCAGAATTCATAAGGATTCAACACAGTGTTTTCCATCTTTCTTGGTAATAGACAGCAGGCTCCTAACTACATCATACCATATCTAACCTTTCGTCTTCAGAATGTCAAATGCTAACCTTTTTTTTCAGGTATTCAACACAAGTTAGAAAACTGAAGAAAGTCCAGGAGTCTCACATCTAATTGTTCAAACAAAGATGTCCTGTCCTGTGACTACACTACTAAGTACCCACCACAACCCCACTAAACCAAACACATGCTCCTCTGCTCTACCTCCTCCATCTTCATTATCACAATAATAAAGATGTCTGGTTAACTAACATACCAAAAGGAGTGGGTGGAACTGCAGGAGAGAAGCTTTACTGAAGGGTACACAGATCATTCTACTCTTAAGTATGTCTTTATAAAAATAAGTAGCTAACAAAATGGTTATGATTTGAGATATTGCTTGGTGGTATCGGTGGGAAATAAAAGGAGGCATAAAAACTAATTCCATGATTTGAGTCTTTACAAAACCAATACACTCAAATACCAACTCTTACATAAGTTCAGGGTAAATGAAGTCAATAGACCAACTTTTTTTCTATTTGGTATGCAAAAGCAAAATGAAAGAGCGCAATGCAAAGTTATATGATCCTAGTTAAGCCGTATGACAGTCAACTATTCTAATGGTATCATCAACAATGTTACCTTAAACTTCTTCTGAAAGAAAATACAAGTAATAGGGGTCGGGAGTTTAGGAGAGTTTTATCTCAGCTTTGTGCTGGTCCATATGGTTAGAAAAAAATAAAAGTATTTGTTAGGATAGAGGAGAGACTTTAGAAGAGGTGTGGAACAGCAGCTTTGTCAATCTCAAGTCATAAAGGATTTATTCATGTGTCAAACAAAGCTACGGGTTGCAGTTGTGTTCAAATTTTTGTTGTTGTTTTGTATTCAGACAGAATGGCTCGTCCCTTTATCCCCTGTGTTTATGAATAATATCCCTTGTTTCTTATCAATAAAAGATTTTGAAAGAAAATACAAAGGCCAACAACCACCTTCAGGGCTCTTCCTAAAGCAACAGGCCTTGGTAGTCACATTCCAAATATCCTGTAATAATATGGCTTGAATTTGAATTTAAAGTTTAAACAACAAATATTTGGATTCATTTTCATTATCCCATTACCATTTTGAAAGAATTCTATTGATTATAAATAAGACTGGAACCAAAAAAAGTTTGGGTAGAGATGGATCCAAGCATTTGTTTTAGAAAAATGCTGTGTTTTATTCCCTCAGGAATTGTTGTGGGAGCAAAAATTTTCATTATATGGTCATCATGGATGTTTTAGTAAAACAAACTATGAAATCAAGAGAACCAAATCAAAAGAAGTTCATGCAGAAGCTTCAGATTACTGGTCTACTTGTTCGGGAGAAAGTCTGTTAAGTGATGAATGTAAGCCAAGTCTACAACAGTAACAAAAGAATTTGCAAGCAGAAAAGATTTTTAAAGTTCATCCATTTTCTCCAATGACTGAATCGTTTCATGATTCAATACATAAACTTGCAAAAGATCACAAGCAAATTTGTTCTGTTATGCATGTGAGCCAACTCACAGTTGAAGCTTAAGGTTCAGTCTTCTAAGTATAAGTACAGCAAATGTAATATACAAGAAGGAAATAAGAATAGCGCATGGTGAACATTGCACAAGAACTTCATCAACTCGTCTAGAGTGAGTATTACAACTATTTACCTGTTATTCAGTTAATAAGCCCATACTGAAGATTATATGCTTATGAAATCATTTTTACTTGATCCCTCATCTTTGTAATATGAATATTTCTGATACTATGTTGCATACTGAAAAGTATGGGAAATTCCAGATAGATAAGGTACTCCGTGTGACAACAGGGTAATACTTCATCAGTTGAGAATGGCATGCTAGTTTCACAGTAACTGATTGCACATAAGATAATTAATTCACAAACTAACTTCCAGCAATGATACGTTCCAGCAACTTAAGATACAAAGTCAATCTTAATATATTGGCAAATAGGAATTAATAAATACCAATGCCACGTAATTAATAGTTTAGGGACATGATTTTGGATAGTTGGTTATAAATGTACGATATCATTAAGCCTTTAAAGGCTGAAGTCAGATCGAGAGTAATATCACCTCTCAAAAAAACAGCCTGGACAAAAGTTTCCAACGAATCGACTTGCAACTTGGAAACATCTCTACAGTTCAGCCTACATATTTCACAGTGAACCAAAAAATAATTTCATCCAATCCTGACACCTAATGATAAAACCTCCTTTAGTTCAACTGTCAATATTAGCACCTTATAGCCTATTATACCAGCTCTCTGCAGAAGTCATGGTTCATTTTTCACTGTCATAATATAGTTCACACAGCCTCAATGTTATATAGGTTACATAATAAATGCAATCTACAGATCATACAGCCGAACTCCTTAGAACTTGATAATTGACATGAGTTATTAATCAAATCAATGGAGCAGATGTCACCAGCATTAGTTCTTAAGAAAACTATTGATAGCAGCACCTTATGTCCCCTCTCAAGAAACTCGACTAAAAATCATCTTAAAAACTCATTTGAACTCAATCGTTATATAGATTTGCTAAAGTACAGAATCTATATTGAAGGAGTACCTAACACTTTGAAGCAGTAAAGTTCTTCCATTACTGTTTTCACTTGGACCATTCAAACCAAAGATGACACCCTTGTAATTCACTGAACTTAACATCCCCCTCGAGAAGACAAAATATAGCAGCATAGTGCCATCGAAGAATTAATTTTTTTCATCCATCGAACTACCCAAATAAACAACTAAGACCATGTAAAGATTGAACGAGAGAGAGAGAGACTAACCAAAGTATTATCAAGAGTTCCAACAAGAATAAATTTTCCATTGGGGGAGAACTTGACAAAGCTAACCGGTGGATGTTCATCATCAATGAGAGTCTTCATACAATGCCCAGTAGAAGCATCCCAAATCCTACAAAGCCCATCATAACTACTCGAAACGATCATGGATCCATCCAGGTTAAAGTGAACCGCCGTAACAGGATCGGAATGCGCAGGGAGCACCTTCAAACATTTCCCCGACTTGACATCCCAAATTCGCACGGTCTCATCGAAGGAACCGGAGGCAAGCGTGTTGGATTGGGGGTTGAAATTGACGCAGAAAACGTAGTTGGTGTGGCCAGTTAGGGTTTTGACGAGGGAGCCAGTGGCAACGTCCCAGAGGCGGACGGTGCGGTCGTCGGAGGCGGTGGCGAGGAGGCGGCCGTCGGAGGAGAAGGCGACGTCGGAGATGCCGGAGTCATGGCCGAGGAATTCGTGGTGGGGAGCGTCGGGAGATGAGAGGGAATAAGTGCGAGCAGTCTTATCGGCGGAGCAGGAGGCGAGGAGGCGGCCGTCGTCGGAGAATTTGACACAGGCAATGTCGCGTTTGTGGCCGGAGAGAGTGTGCTTGAGCCGATAGGGTTTGAAAGACTCCGCCGGCTCCGTCGTAGAAGCCATTGTTGTGGGCTTAGTTAATTTCCCTTTCTGAATTTTGGAAACAGGGTTTTGTAGTGGTTTTGCAGATGATACAAGTAATAATACCTACAGCCTACTATACATACATCATTACAAATTAACAAAAGGTGTGTGCTAAACACCTTTTCTAAGGGCCACAAATTGATAGGACGTGGTGCTCTTAAAAAAGGTGTTGAGCACACCCTTAACAAAATTAAATATTAGTTTCTTTATTTATTTAACGAAGTTAGGGGTAAATGTAACAATCAACCTTTAACAATGAAAATATCAGTATCGATAAAAATATCGAACATTTTTTTTAAATATGGAAGCTTTGTAAAAAAATCGAAAAATATATCTAATAGTTTACAAAATATTATAACTAACATCAATACATATATTGAACTTAAATTCCAAATAAAATGATATGTTTAGAACAAATATAGAGTTAAGCTATTATATAAACATTGTCTGTTATGATAACATGACAAATTTGTACAAAATTAATACAGTCTGTTATGATAACATTGTCTGTTATGACATGTCATCTTGATTTCACTCATTAAGCCTTGATCTTCCACTAATACATTTTAAAAAAATCAAAAATTTTACCAACATTTTGTACAACCGATATTTCATCGATATATCGACGAAATTACACAAAATAACAACATTTTTACTGATATTTTTCGAAATATCGCCAATATATCGACGATATTTTGACGAAATTTTCTTGCACCTCGTTTTTCTTTCGAAATCACGAAAATCGGGATATTTCAACGATATCGTCGAAATATTGCGATTTTTTCATCTCTGCTATATATACACTAGTATTGGGTCGTTAATGTATATTAAAAAAATTAAATTTAGTAAAATGAAAAAAATTAATTATTATTTATATAAAAATAATTTTTTAATGCAATATACATTGTCTAATTTAGCATTAAATATAATACAGTATGATTAATATATTATCTAATTGTTGAAATATATGTTTGTATTAGTAAAAAAACATAAATAGTTTTGTATTTATTATTTATAAAATTCGAATTTATTTATTTATATTTTTCTCTAAAATTTTTAAATTAATCAAGTTATAAATTTATAAATTATTTTTATATTTGAGGTCTAACACGTGTTATTTTAACAAATTTAGTTGAAATTTCATATTATTTACTGATGTATATTATCAACATTAAATTTGATATTATTAAATAGTCATATTAGTTAGTTTTAAATAGATTTAATTTTAAAAAAAATAGATAAGCGAAAATTATAAGATTGACAAGTGGCATCTGATTATTATAATTTTAGTGTATATGAAAGATGAAAGATATAAACTGCGTCACAAATCACTCTCACATCTTTAAGAAAAAAAAAACTAATAATGTATATTCACAATTAAATATAAAAGACAACTTGATCCCACCACCAATTCACATATCATTCTCTAAAATTTTCATTTACTATCATTATTTAAAATATTTACTTATGAATCTAAGTAAATATATATATAATTATTATTTTAATGAAAAAATATTTTTTTAATTTTATAATTACTAATTTAATGAACAAAATTAAATGAGACGTGTTTATTTAATATAAATTATGTAATATAATATTAGTTAAATAAATCTGAAAATAAGATAAGAAAACTATTTGATATACATGAGAACCATCAAGCAAAATCTAAAAATCTATTAAAACATATAAACATTTAATTTAAGGTTATCTATTTTAGAATTATAAGTTGTCAAAAAAAAAAAAAAACTGTAGATCTTCATGACTTGTTCATCCATATCAATCAGAAATCAAGAGAAAAGAGAGAGGTTCAATGTCACCTCAAATCTATATATATAAAAGAAAGACTTTGGATCTTTCAAGTCATATCACATGATTCTTTCAAGTGATGACAATTGGAGCTCTACAGTGTTGTCAAGTGTTCTCCCTTAAAAATATTTTATTTATGAAATATCAAAGAATTAATACTAATTAAATACACACTCCACTACTCTACAAAAAATAAATGTTTTGAAAAAAATAAATATATAAGTTATAAATGCTTGGAAGAGATTACTAATGTTGCATTGCCTTTTTTGCATGAAATCTTTGTTTCCAGACTTGAATAATAGTTTTTGTCCAATATTTCATATTGAAAAAAAAAAACAATAATACTCTTGCAAAACTAATGACATTAACAAAAAATAGGTGCTAAAAAAACTTAGGATATGTTTAGATTGAGGCGTAGATAGATTTGCAAGTTTGAAAGTGGATAATATAGGGAATTGTAGAAAAAATAGATGATGTTTTATTATTTTATTTTAAAAAAACAAAATATTTTTAGTGGGAATTGTAAAAAAGTGGATAAAGTAGAAAAACTAGATTACAGTTATATGATTCTGCAAATTAATAAATAACATGATTAGGATATTATTTATTCAAAATCCAGATGGGCACATCCAGTCTAAGCAACCCCTTAAACCATTGGGAAATTGTAATAAAACATTACAACAACAGATGTAACAATTGGTTAAGATTAATAAAATGAATACAAAAAGAAAACAATTACAAATGAAATCATTATGTCAACCTGATAAAAAGAGCACTCAAAGGCAAAATCGGAACAAAACAGGTGTCTTCGAGTGATAAAAATGGGATTTATTCTATATTTTTTAAAGAAAAATATGAAAATACCTAATACAATAGTTAAAACACCTATAAAGAACCAGCAATTAACACCGTTGTGCTAAATATCAAATGAAAAAAAACAATGAGAAAGATTATTTTAAGGATATAGAAAAAAATATTTTACATACAAATAAATCAACAAACACTTATGAAATAATATTACTTATAAAATAAAAATTAGATAAATGTTAAGTGAAGTCCGTGCATTTACACGGGTTCAAACCTAGTTTCCCATAACAGCTGTGTGTATGGATTCTTTTGCATAAACATGGACATTTCTTTCTTTTTTTTCTTTTAATGAATAAAACTATAAGTGACTATTTTCTTATATTTTCTTCTTCTTCTTTCTTTTTTTTCTTCTTTTTTGTTTATTTTTACTGTAACTTGAAAGTTTTTTAGATTCATAAAATATATTTAATTTCCCAAATGTTCCTTTTGGATTTATTAATATGTTCATATTTTGTTTTGGTGGTTTTGAATTTATTTAAACAATTTATAAGTTTTTTAAATATATTGAAGTTTTTGCCTCATATAACATATGGGTAATTTTTGCGGATTTGAGACTAGAAGTGCCAAGTAAATATCTCATGGGTCGAATATGCGTGATCTTTCAACTTTTGGACTAAAAGTGCAATTTTCTCCGTTGATATAAAATATTGGAACTATGTCTATAAATTTGCATTTGAAAGTATACATTAAAATAAACAAATTTACCTCAACCATCTATAAATTTTTGACAGCTGCATATGCAGAAATATGAACATCCGAACACTCAGAATCCCACGAAAAATCCTTAGTCATAGCATCTTTTATCCTTCTATTCCATTCTGATGGATTGTTCTTCTGCACATACACAATAACAATTAATCTTCAAGCCAATCAGAAAACACTATACTAATCAGGACTTCTTACAATTTCATCGATGGCTTCGCCTAGAGACATATTTCTGAATGTGGAGCTGATGTACTGTGAGAACATACTTCTATCACCATGATCATCTCCTAAGTGCCTGTCATAAGAATCATTGGAAACCCAGAAATTTGAATCGATTTGTTGCTTAGCAGATTTTAACAATGTAATAACATATCGACTTACCTGAATCTGCTGTCGGAAAAATGTAGAGGGACAGGAGCTGATCCGTATTTTATTGCCTTGAGCTGTGTAGTTCGAGATGAATCTTGAAGATGTTAGTAATAGTAATGGTATATCTGTGACTATAATTACCAAATTCAAAGGATTTATCAAAATAAGGTCTTTCATAACCATAGAATCGAAGAAACACTTACAGGCACTTGAAGAAGCGGATCATCAAAAGACGGGCATAGCATTATGTCAGATCCCGAAATTATCAAATGTGACAACTCTTCATCATACTCGTCTACGAACCTAATGTTTTCATCCTGCAATAACAAGTAGAACTCAATGTATTAGTTTCGCATAGAAATTTTAGACAAGTATCTTGATTCAAATATAGTAAATGAGTGGAATTATCAGCACAAGTACTATCTGAGAGAATGTCATAATTACAAGAAGAAAATTGGATGTGTTCATGAAATCCAAGACCGACCTTCAATTCATCTTGAAATATCTCAAATGCGCTCCTCATGCCATGGATTTGGCTAGATCCCATGAAAATGAACTGCAGAAAATACATTCAAGAACAAATCATGAGCTAATACTGGTCTATGTTTCATTCAAGCTAATTAAGAAAACGAGCAAATACCTGAACACCCTTTCTTGAAGCCATCCAAACAAGCATCTTTAGCTTGTTGAGGTCAATATCTAAAATGCCTGAATCAATGCATCCTACCTGAAAGTTCATCATTTTTTCAGAAAAACACTGCACTACTCACATAAAAGTGTCGTAAATGACTTAAGAATCATAACGAGAACTAGTCGTTGACATTCATATCATACTTCAAAGTTGCTAGCAGGTGGCCAGAACGAAAATGTAAACAAAAAAAAAAAAAGGGCTGAAACTCACAATTATTTGGGATGCATCTTCATGTGAATCTAGATGTCGTTGCAATGCGACTTTGCACACAGATTTTCCCTTCATATCATCTGCACTATAGTTTTGTGGAAGAAAAACATCGCATGAAGGATCCCATGTTGATTTATCAAAACCAGAAGGGGCAATCACCAGCTTTTCCCTACAACCGAAGTCAGAAGATAACTTCATGATTATGTATGAGAACACACTTTGGAACTTATAATAAGGGTTGTTTAACCAATCTTCGCCTTGCAATGTGCCAAATTCTACTTGATCATGATTTGTGAGAATGGATTGAACCAGATTACGAATGCTTATTAAAACCAATACATACTTGTGAATAGCTAAAGTGGGTTCCAGTCCATGTCCTAAAGCACTAATGATCTGGCCTTTCGTTTGTACAGATGACATTACGATAACTTTATTAGAGTAAACAATTCCACCCTGCAAATAAAGAGGGGAATGTCAATTTTACAAAAATGAAAATTAGATGAAGAGCAGCTTCAAAGCAAAGATATGAGTATGCACAAGATGAATAAGACACAAAGAGATCACAACTCAAATGTACCTAGCAAATCAAAGTTGCATTTGAATCACAGATAAAATAACTGGTTCAATTTCTTTACTTTAGTGATTATTTATGTGCATATATATCTTTTTTTTTTTTACAAAGTACATTAAACAGCAGAACCATGTGTATATGATTAGTATAACAGAGTTCTCTACAGTTGTTGGAAAAACAGACATGTCACAAAAGAAAGAAAGGATTACCTTTAATAAATTGACAAGATGAGACGCCTTATAATCTTGCAGGCGATCAGGCCGAAGCAATCTAGAAGGATCGAGCCCACACAATGCCAGCTTTTCAGGTTGTTCAAGGCACTAAAATAATTAAAATCATAAGTACTGTCCTAGAACAATAGTAGAGTCCTCAGATAATATTGAGAGAATTACAAAAGCAAAAAAATATGCAGTTACGAATCCCAAAACATAAAAGGAAGTGCTTACCTGGGAATCAAATCCCTGGCATGTCAATATTATCCTAGTACCTTCTAAACCCTGCAAATCAGCATAATATAGAAGTTGTCAAATCAAGTGACACGACAGAAACAAACTAATTCGTAGAATCATCAGGTGTTAAGATACGCTCCAAATTTAAGGGAAAGATGGAGCATTAAAATTATTCAGAACCGAACCTGATTGACAAAATCATCCCAGAAAAGTGGCCCAACAATGGAAGTTTGCCAATTGTGTATATGAAGAACATCGGGTCGCTTTCCTGATTTAACTAGGTAGTCCAGTGAAGCACGAGAGAAATAGGTGAATCTGACAACAAAAAGAGGACATGATTGAGTTATAGAATTGATTACCAAAAAAACATACAATTATTACATGATATTAAAAACAGTAATGTACCTTTCATACTTGAGAATATTACAAAGTAGAAACAAGCAAAGGATATTACATGATATACATCATACCAACTAATAAAGAAATAAAAACAGGACATGTTCAACCAACCTGTCAAAGTCGTTTGGATAACCGTATACTTTCTCGTGGCTAAAAAAAGATGAATAATAGACAGGCTCTATGAAGGTGACTCCAATTCCAAAGACAACCCTGCGTACCAAAGCATCCGAAGCATTAGAGTAGTATTAGTGAAGGCATTTTTCCAGCATGAGAACCTATGTCTTCTTCTGGCAATCCTAGGTGTATGTATACATGCAGAGAGAGCAACTGCATACTCACCCAGTCCAGATCTTGTTTCCATGCAATTGACCATTAAAATATGAGTAGAATTCTGCTTCAACTTCTCGTAAGCCCTGAACCTCATCTAGGTTCAAGCAGGCATACCTGTTTCAAATTTAATCCAAAACAATTCAGAAATTAGGAGAAATTTTGATGGGAGATCTTTTAGCTTGTAATATTTATAATGCAAATAGGAAAACACATGAATGGCAGACAGAAGCTGGAAAAGTAGAACCAAACACAAGTCGGTCGAAATTATACATTTTATAAGTTACTAGTGTTCAGATCTTATTATACAGTATTATATTTCAGATATATGACAAACTGAAACATCAAAAAGTGTGGCTTGCTTACTTGACAAACACAAATTTGGGAAACAGCAGCAAGGAAGTTAGACGTTCACAAAGCTGTTGACCTATTCTCCCTCTTCAATCCTCTAAGAGTTCTATCTTTATTTGGGAAGAGAACATATAAGTTTCCAACTAATTATCTAAATCAAATGTATGAGAATGTCTGATTAATTATCTAATATTTATTTCTGTTCCAGAATCTTTCGGATACAAACTTGTAATCTCAACCTATTTTTATCTGTTGCAAATCAGCCAAAAGTTTTTTCCGAAATTCTCATTCTTCTTTTCTGGTTTCAAGCATAGATATAATTCTTTTGTTTGAGAGAACTACAAGTCCAAATTTGAATCATTACAACAGCGTTCCCTTCACAGGAATCTGCAGTTGAAAATTCTGCGAAATGCAAATCTAAACATCATTCCTAAATTAATTTCATGACAGTACCCCAAAGACAATGTTAGCAGTGCAGGAGTAAAAAATGGCAAAGTTTTAGACCCTGCATGCCAACAAGACAGAAAAAGTAATAATAAGCCAAGGTAAACTAGAACAATCATGATTACTTGGGCAAAATAACCTCAACAAGATTTCCCTTCCTCTGTAAAGCACAAGATACGCCAGTTATATACGGTGCCAAAGATCCAACAGATACCACAGGTGACATTTCTGTACAGATGTGGATAATGTGGTGCCCGTTCCTGAATAACAAACAGCAAAAGAACATTTTAAGTGTCATGAAAGAGAAAATAACTGTTGCCATTCATGTGTAACATAAAATCATTACCATGACGCATAAAAATAGAAACAGAACCCCAAAAACACCTACATCAAGAGCTCAGGATAGTGAACCAAAAACACCTAAAACTAGTTACATCAAACCCTTTAGACAGTTCATTTAGTATATTATATGCTTTAAAGTCACATCAAAGAATTTTCTGTTTTGGATTTTCTAATTTATGAGAACTACTAACATTCAGAAAAAGGATGCCCGATCAAAGCTGGAAAATCTAAGCACTTCCTCAAACTACGAATTATAAATTCATCTAGCACACTGCATTTTCCAATACAACAAATGATTAGGGACCTCACCCTATGTAATTGCAGCAAACATGAAAAACCTTACTTCTTGCTTTTGTTTGAAAATTGATGCAGCTCAGCTAGAAATTCATCGTCATTCTTGGAAATAATGTCATTGAAATTATCAACCAAACTACCCCTTGAGTCCATGACTAGCCTTCTTAAACTAGATGCTTCTGTACTGCCAATCACGCCATTGAGAACAATAGAATCTATTCTAAGAAGCAACTCTGAGCTGATTGTGAGTTTATCTGTTGGTTGTTCAACACAATAATGACGTTAGAATCATGCCATTCATTTCTCCAGCTGGAAAATAAAGCATTCTGAAGAGTAGAGATTATAAAGATTCTGATTTATAAAGACGTGAGTTCCTTCTTATTATCAAAATTAGCATATGCATCATTTCTTAATACTCCCTTTCTCACAAAAATTAGTCTTGTTCCAAAAACATTTTTGTCCCAAAAAAAAAAAAAAAAAAGGAACCACCTAACTTAATGGCTTACAAAAGGTTGTACCTTCATTCACTTGACCAAAAATAAAAGGATATACTTCGTAGAAATAGACTAAACTTGCACTTGACATAGCTATACTACAAACAGACCAAGCATTATAAAAGCTAAATCTGAAAATGTAAATACTAGTATCAGAACCTTTTCTAACATTTGCCTGCTTTTTCATCTCCAATTTCTCTATCCTATCAAGCAATGAGTTCCTTTCATTCTTCACCCTTTCGAGCTCTTCAATGGCCAGTAGACGCTGTTTGTTTAAGTACATTATATCTGAATAGAAATCATTCAGCACAACATATAACCAACTAAATTAAATCACCATGAAACACGGATAAAATATGATGCACATAGGCTGCATTTGGATAGAGTGATTTGAATTCCGGATTTCAAATGAATGGATTTCAAATCAAACTCAAGTTGGAGTGGATTTGAAATCCATCAAAATGACTCCAAAATTAGTTCTAAATGAAATCCATGGATTTCAAATCCACATCCATCCAAACACCCCCGGTGGATTTGATACCATGAATTTCAAATCTCTCCTCAAATCAACCCATCCAAATTGAGCCATAGAGAAAAATCGACCAAACATACTATGTTGAGCTTCCTCAAACAGTTGCCAAATTTCACTACGTTTCTCTCCTTTTTCATTACCAACGAGTTTCAAATGGTTCTGCAGAAACAACCAAACACAGAGATAATTTCTCTGAACACGCACATAAAATTTCAGATTTAATTAAAGAAACTGATACCTGATTCACCTCCACATCATCGGTGCTTCCCAACCTAAACCGTACAAGGAAATGTGTGCTTAATGATCACATGAATCCACTAAACAACCTAAATTGTACGAGGAAATTGTACAGAGAAAGCCCTTACTCCTTCACTATAGGAGGTCCAGACAAGCCATTGCTATCTTCAATGTTCCTGAAACAGCAGGTTTCAACTCCACTTAAACTCTTACAGGTGAAGCTTACATTGAAAATAGTAGAATCGATTGCTACAAACCACATTCATGAGAGAGTAACTGACAATGGTAAGAAAGTAAGAGTTATTATTACCTGGAGCAGTGAAGGAGATGAGGCCACGCAGAATTTCGGTTTCTCTTAGCGATTTGGGGAAAGACAGGAAGCTTAAGGATGGAAGCAGCAACGAGGATCTCCATTGTGTACTGTTTTCTGGTTGCAGGAAAGAATCATATGATGATTCACCTTTTCGTGGACACCATTGCAATCAGTGAAGTGTGAAAAGGGGCTTTCTGTAACAAAATTCTCGATTCTAAATCCCCTAGAAAGTGCTAATGATTCAGTGATAAGTATACAAAAGTTAGTGTATTTTAGTCCAATGCCAATCCAACAGCAAATATTTGCAGTCACTGTCAAAGTGAACTAAACGGTGAAAACGATTCTGTAATATGTATGTGATCAGTCTGATCAAAGATAAACTCAAATTATTACAGATAACTAAAATTATTACAATAACCGTTATATATTTGTGTAGTTGCACGTGTTCCAACTTCCAACGAAAATATTCTCTTTCATTTCATACAAGTATAAGTTGTATAACAAATATTTTTGTATATTTCAATTAACAATCATTTTAACTTTCGGAACATAGACAAAAAAAATTAAAAAAATCATAAATATTTTTCTCGGGTTGGATATAGAAAAAATTCTTTCTCAGGTTGGATGCAAGTATATGTTGGTGTGTTGTAGTGAAACTTTTATAGGGTCGTTTCATGTATCTAATTTCATGAGATAAGTTAATTCATATGAATATGACTCCTTTGAAACTGTCTTAAGTCAATCAATATGAATAGGACTCTTTTGAAACCGTCATAAAATATAATTACAAGATCAACTCAGAAACTCATACTCCACAATTTAGGTAATTGGACAGCATAGCTTTCCATGAGAATATTTTATAGGAAGATTTATATATTCATGTTTCCCAAAAAGTTTTGTACTATCAAATTTTTTTTTTAAATTCGGAACTTGTGTATCCAAAAGTGCAATATTAAAAATAGTAGTAGGTAGAATTGACAACTAAATTGAATTATTTTTTTATTTATTCAAAACCACATAGTTTTAATATGATAGACTAATGAGACAAAGGATTTTGGTACATAAAATCCCAACACTTTTTTTTGGGGGGGCGGGGTTTAGTTATTTTTTTGTACTTCTATCCGTACATATTAGGTCCTTAAATATTTGATTTGGTAACTTTTAATCCTATCTGGAGACACTTGAACTGCTGAATCAATTTGATTCATATTCAATTATAAATTTTCAATGGGAATAACGGCTAAGAGTAAACATGCACTTTACGTCAAGAAGTAACTTTAAAGCAAAAATTATAAGTATCATCTGAGTTCCATCAAAACTGAATTTCCATATAACTTAAAGACCACCAGTTAAAGACCATCAAAACTGAATTTCCAAACAAAAATCGACACAATCAACAACCAAAAATAAAAATAGTAGTAAAAATGTGCATCAACAGTCCAATTTTTGCATTAAGTCAAAACAACCTGTGCCCATCTTCACAGGCAAGCCCAGACAAATTCTAGACGACGGCGTATCTAAGTTATCAGTTAGCCCATGAGACGCGGCTTCAACAATAAATTTCGATGCCGTCTCAAATGACATCTTAAGGAAGGGTGATATCGACTCAGAAATACTTCCGTGTCTGCTCATGGGCTGATACCCACCAGTGTGTGTCATGTAGTCAGCAATCAAGCTTAAATGGCGATAGTCAATCTTCACTCCATAAATATCGAAAACTTGCTTTACCTCTCGTATTAGAGTGGCTCTGGCAGCTTCTACTCCGTAAGTGTTCAGCACAGAAGTGATGTTGTTTGAATATAAACGGCTCAAATCAAGATCGTCTGCCATCTCCCAAAGTGACTTGAAATCAACTCCAGATGCTTTAACTGCCCAATACAACGTGGCGTCGTCTGCATCACTTTTCTGGGACCCCCTCTTCGGTTTTTTATTATCATCCCAGATTACTGTTTTTTCATCTGGATCATATTGTACCATTCTACATTGACTAATCTTCCCAGATCGCTTGATGTACACTTTCTTTGCAGTTTTTTGGGCAATCTGTGGATTAGTTGGAAACGAGTTTAGTTTAAAATGAATGAAACAAGTATAGTGGACGAACATATAACAACATGAAATTGAGATATATGAAGAATAAAAACCTGAGCAAGTAACAAATGAGGTTCTGAGGTAAATCTGAAGTGGACACGGAATGACAGTCCTTTAACTTCCATGGAAACAGCCCTGCGTATTTTTTTACCAGAGAAGTCACTGCTTGGCATTTCAATTCTTATTTTCGATGTGGCTTTGCCCTTTTTGCCACGGGATTTGGCTTTGGATGTAACCTCATCCACATTTTGGGCATTAGAAGTTTCATCTTCATCTTCAGAATGTTCAGTTTCCTCGTCTTTGCTGTTTTCAGTATCCACATTATGGTCTCCATCACTTTTCCTTTTTTCTCGCTCTGCAGAAAACTCATCTTCACTTTGTTCATCATCAGATCCATCATCATAATCCATTTCATCTGTAGCTTGTAGCTTTCTCTTCCGTACATCTGAACCAAGGTCATCTCCGTTATCGTTATCGTCATCATCATCATCATCTGCATCATCATCTGCTTTTCGAGTTCTAGCCCCCGAGTCCTCATCGTCAGCTTCACTTGATGCTTCTGGCCTTGAACTTGATATGACATTTTTAATGCCGTTAACTCTGGAGAGAAGAATGACATGATTTTCAATCGCATCCTCCAATTCCCTTAAGAAAAGGGTTTTGAGAGTTTCCTGAGTGTCTTCTAGCGACACAAACTCGGTATCTTTTAGTTTCATTTTCAGCTTATAAATTCTAGCCACTTTGTGGTGCTCGATTGAGAGTTTGACTTCCATATTCTCCAGCAAATCTGCTACCGACACTTTCTTTACATTAGAAACAAGTGATACAACATCAGACCTGCAATTGACACATTAAATGTCAGTGTATACAGAACTAATTACTTAAAATTTCTTATTCCAGTATTTTAAGTTAAAATTTTCCATCATGTCTCTCATTAATGTGAAACAAGATTTTAATTACTTACTTGGATCTCCATTCCAAGAATGGACACGTCAGAATTGGAGTCTTAATAACATCTGATGCAGTCATCAAAATCTCCTGGAGACGTGGGATACCTAGTGTAACATTCATTTCACCACGGCCAGCCAGATGAAAGGTGTTAAGCCTGAAAAGGATACAAGCATCAAATAAGATGTTGTCGTTCAGTCATTAACTTTGTTGTTGATGACAAGAAAACTCATATATAAGGGAGTCAATGCACGAGAACCTGGAACAGTATCATCACAATTGATTATCAGCTATAAAAAGGTAGTAAAACTTGAAAAAGTCCTGTAACCACCTTACAGCGAGTCCTCAAATTATCAGAGGTAGATAGATAGCTGTTTGAATATAAAAACAGGTAAACTTAAGTAACTTCTCCACACCGTTTAGCTCATTTTCTCTAACAGTTGTTATAGTGAGCTTAACAAGAAACAGGATATAGAGTTATAGGTTATCTAGAAATTGAAAGTTATTCATGGATATCAGATTGAAAAACAAGGCAAGGTTAAATATTAAAGTATCCACCATATGGAGTCAGCTGTATATCTGGAAAAATGCTGGAGCTTTACCATCTAGGCAGCAAAAATAATATAGAGAAATTAATCTTACGTCATCTGAGTCGATGGTTCTCCTACTGACTGAGCTGCAATGACACCAACCGGTTCTCCTGCTTGTGCGAGACTCGATAGATATTTTTGCTTCACCAACTCTAAAAACTTGTCTTGCTCTTTTGTAAGTCCATTGTCTTTTTTCGATAGGTCTTCTCCCTTCTTTTTTGCCTTCCGTCTTTTATGCTGGTGCTCAATTGCACTTACCTTCTGTTTTTCTGATGACTGGTCTTCTGCCTCTTGAATATAGCGCCTGGCTTCTTCTTCAAGCCCCTCAGGCAATTTGCTTATGTAACTATTGAATTGACGCTTATTCTGAAATTTCTGGCAAATAGTTTCTTGATTCTGAACCATATGAAGGAGAGAGATTTTCTTAGTCCTTTTCTTAATACTTTTTCAAGCACATCATATGAACTAGAATAGTTGCTACAGTATATAAAGACAGGAAGATATAAGAAATTACATCTTCAAGTGCCTTGAAATTTTTGAGAAAGCTTGTCTGGTGCACATCAACACCATCTTCTCCATAGTAAAATTGAATGATAGAACCATCAGAATCACGGACAGTATAATCATAGCAAACTTTTAGGCTCTCAAGATTTTTTATTAGACACCGTTGCAGATATCCACTACGAGATGTTTTTACTGCAGTGTCAACTAAACTGTAGAAAATAGGCTGTGTTAGTTAGAGAAGACCATAGAAGAGGATACAGATTCCAAAGGATTACTCTATATTCAAGAGTCTTTTTTTTAAGTACAAACATTAATGACCCAACATACTGTACGGAAGTCTATCACATAAATTTTTTCTCCAAATTACAAATGTCATGAAAACACAAATGATATGAAAATATAAAATAGCTTTCGGAACTAATGCCCACATCTTTTCTATTATGTAATTTTTTTAGGTTACTGAAGCAAATTAATGAAGTCATTCTTCACATGCCCAGTGAAAAATCAAATCTGCGAAGATACATAAGAGAAAATTTGAT
This sequence comes from Scutellaria galericulata, assembly GCA_946896805.1. Lineage (NCBI taxonomy): Eukaryota > Viridiplantae > Streptophyta > Magnoliopsida > Lamiales > Lamiaceae > Scutellaria > Scutellaria galericulata. The sequence continues at coordinate 15,932,081 of OX335794.1, forward strand.
GGGAATTCAGCACATGTTACCGTACTGCAAACTGAGTAATAAATAGAAGCCTCAGAAAACTCTTAATCAGCATAGTAATATGTTCAATATCAAAAAGCTGAAGGGCACTTTAATGAATTTTAGACATCAAATAATAAATCATTGTTATCTCCGTACCCCCAATGTTTCTTCAATGTTTCTTTCTCCATCTTTCTTTATGCAAACCAATGGGCAGAATGAGCTAATTGATATGTATTCCTATTCAGTTTACATGTGTTGAATAGGAAAGTCCTATCCACAACCTAAATTTTCTTTCTGTTTTCGTCCATATAAAATGAGGGGGGATGAAAAAGATATGTGAACAGGGAGAGGATTTGCATTTTATTTTTTGACTACCACTGATGTATGTAAACAGGTATAGAGTGCGGTCAAGATAAATACTAGCTGTGGTACTACATTGAAGAAAGCAACACAACAAAAGAGTTCTGAATGGAAAAATGGAAAAAAGTTCAAGTCTTGGATTTACCCTTCCCGACCAGCCATGCAATGGAAGTAATACTCCTGAGGTCGAAGACCAGTAAGAAAGCGATCAGTGATAAAGCCACCTGCTCTAGATGTGAAATCCCAAGGAGGAAAGCTGGGTAAAGTCTTCCCAGAAACCATTCGTGGCACTCTTTTACCTTCCAACTCCTGTTGCCCTAAATAGGCAGATATTTGTTGGAAATTCACCTATCGACAATGAACAGTTACCATGTCAAATTGTGCTACAAAAACCAAATGTGTGAGTGTGTGTGCATTATCTCAGATAAACAACCATCAGTATAAATAAGGGCTCGTTATACCTAAATTTTACTCAGAACATATATGAAAAGTTGTAGAGATAAATAACAGATGCCCATTATGAGACAACAAATAGGACAACAATAAAACATTAACGATAAACTCATCTCATATAAGGGGTATCTTATCCTACAGTTATTTCAGTCAAAACGGATCCATTTCAGATAAAGGCAGAAGTCCAATTATGGCAGGTATTTTGAGGGCAAAATAGAATAAGTTAACAAGTAAAACCAATCCATTCCTGCACACATTGATCAAAGTACATGCAATGATAGAGCCACTATGAAGAGAGAATCCCTAGAACAAGTTAAAATGAATGACATAAAAAAGGAATCCCTAGACCTTCAAATCTAAATGTAAACAAGTATTTGCATGGGTACTGAGGTTCAGCCAAAACATTAGAAACTGATTACTGACTGATAACAAATGTTTGAGAAAACAATGTTATCATGGGTAAGAACTTTATGAATTATGATGATACTCTATCTCACCGTACTACCCTTGGCACCTGTTGTGGTCATAACAGAGATGCAATTCTTTGGAAAAGGTTTTAATAATCCCGCAGTCAGCAAATGCTTGAGTATCTGAGAACCTTCTCTAGTAAGCCTATTTGTCAATTTATTTTTCATTTTCATGTCCAGAAAGGCAGTAGCAGACTCTCTGTCACTGCATATGACTTTCTCAAGTTCCAGCTGGAGTTCTTCAGGGCCTAGGAAAGCAAAACAAAATGAAATGGAATAAGTGGCAATTCAAGACAAACAATCAACACAATGATAAACAAGTAGGGAGAATTAGCAAATCACAACATGGAAAAACCATTGTAAAACATAAATGACAATTCAAGTCACTTTCTAGAAAATTTTGAATCTATACATAAGTATTCAGAAACAACAATTGTATCAGCAATAATAGCAAGTTAATTTAGTACTTAAACTGAATGGCATAAGACTTTTCATTTAAGAGCTGTAATTAATGGAAACACCACAAAGCACAAAAAATGAACAAATACAGCAACAAGAAGCCCCAGCCAAACAGAACGTTGTTTAAAGGGGGAGTAAAGCTTCAGAACAAATCACTACTAACAACAACAAACTAAGCCTTTATCCCACTATATGGTGTCAGGTATATGGGTCATATCATGCACTCGCGGTCATTCAACGCGGATGCTCTCATTAACATTTAAGTTTAATATGTCTTTTTATAGTTTCCTTCCAAGTAATTTTAGATCCTCACCTTCCCCATTTGATTTGAGTTACAAGATTCTATAATTTCTAAACATCAAACTGATGCATCTAAAGCTTGATAACAACCCCTGAAAAAAGAATTTTACAATCTGAAATAATAGCACACAATAGCATAATCTTACTAAAACAAACACTATATCAAAGTTTACAGTCAACATTACATCAGAAATTAGCAGAGTTATGCTAGTATCAGTTAGTGGTGGCATTAGGTTAGAAATGATAGAAAGTGGAGAATGGAGGAATATAGTTACACGGGTAGTTGGTTGTATCACTAACTTCAAGAAGTAATTTCATCTTGTGAATATTGTAACCTACAAGCAGACTAATGGATTAGCTAGTTCTAAAGAAGTTTCAATTTGATGAGTTTGAAGTGCAGTAAACTGGGTGAAGAGTTTAAGTTAGCTAGTTATAATTTCATCTTGTTGAATTGTACTTCATAAAATAGGTAGTTCAAATTTCTTGTTAAATTGAATTAGCTAGTTTGAATTAGCAGTATACTGAGCGATGAGTTTGAATTATACTTCATAAACAACACACACACCAAAAAATAAAAATTAACCTTGAATACATCATAATATAGCCCAACATCAGAACAGCACAGCCAATAGTAGTTGAAGAGTAAGAGCTGATTAGGCATGATAAAGAATATTGCACCAGCAAAGAGCTTGCAATCAAACCAAAGACAACATAAGCTTTTGGCAGAAGGTTCGAAATGCCCAAATCACATTACCACCAATCACATTAAGAACAAATATAAGGTCAAATTGGAATAGTACAATTAGAAAATCTTAACATAAAATAGAGAAGCTATATCAGATTAAAGGTATCTTTTTATAATGATACCTATTTGCCCAGGTTTGAACTTAACAAATTCACAGTGAACCTCTTCACCAACATCTTCTCCTTCGAGTTTCTCCTGCCTTTGGACATCGTAATCAGGTAATATAATAAGGTCGTCTAGTCCACATGTGAAACCATGTATCTGAGCCACATACAAAGAACATTATTTCATTGATTAAATGAAACACACACTAACAATGACATAAATTTTTCAAAATGAACATGAGAAGCACCTGCAGAAAGATTGTAAATAAGCGACTCAATGCAGAAAGCAAAATGCCTGCACTATTAGACCCATAAAGCTCTTGCACTGTGTGCACCAAACCAAACTTTCCAAACTGGGACTTGTCAATAACACCACGCACAAGCTCATTTTTCCAAATAAACAATTCATGTTCCGCATTGTGATCTTTATCCTCCTCTCCATTTTTGTAACTGTTACCAGTGAAATAATTTTTTGGGATTTTCCCCTGATTTTTTACAGTACAAGGTGCACAACCTCGTGTGATATGATTCAGTAATGCTGTAATTACCTAGAAAGGCACAAAAGAGATAATTATTGTCAAATATCGTTCACCAAAATATTTATACAGTAAGATTTTCTTCAATCCAGGCATTTCATTAATCCCATCATGGAATATCAGCATTTGAAAATGTTAACCTGTTTCCCAGTCCAAAGAGGCACTGGTTTCCACACTGTGGGCAAGATAGACTCCACCACACCTTCAGAATCAATTGTGGACACCTTACGGGAATGGTTGTGCGGAAGAGAAACAGGGGAGACTGCAAACACACCAGACCCATAAAGTAGCTGGCTGAATTCACTTCGAGTAAGAAATGTATTCTTCAATGTCAAGAGCACAGCACCTACAATATGATCCTGGATGATTAAGAGAAAAAAATAGTTAACCATGCAGGTATACAATGGAATATAGGAAAAATAAAAGACAAGATTAACTATACCGACACTTTTGAACAATTTTGGGAATGAATAACAAATGATATAGTGTACTGATACTGAACCTGAATCAAGCCTCTCACTGTATCACCCCTTGTAGGAACAATGTACTGTTCGTTAGCATTTACAATGTTGTAAGCTTCAGCACGAGAAATTTCATCTTGAGGAAAATGCACATTAATCTCATCGCCATCAAAATCAGCATTATAGGAGCTGAAGTCAATTTTATAAAAGATGTCAATCCCGTAAATTATCAAAGAAGAAGAGAGTATATACAGTAAATTATAGAGCTAACCTGCAATTTGCATAATGCATGCGAAGCGTTTTTTCTCCTTTCAATACACGAACAACATGAGCCATTATACTTGGCTTGTGAAGTGTAGGCTGGCATAAAAATCAAGAATCAAGTTTTACAGCAGCTAAAACAGCTATACATTAATTAAGTAATCAAACTCACAGAGATCAGAAAAGAAAAGGGCTGATGAGGAAAAGATATGCTTGTTATGCATGAAATGATTACAATTGTATAGTGAAGATAATATAGAACTAAATTATAGAGATTGCCTACTCATTGTCTGATGGACATTTTTTTTCAGACATTAAGTCTCAAGCATCAAAATCGAGCCTTTTCTGAAGCACGTGATTTACTCAGATGCCAATTCAAACCCTAAATCAGAATATTTGCTAGCTTTCCAGGTTTACCAAATTCTTCTGTAAATGGATAACTTCATAGTTTGCAGCATGACCTTGCCCTCTACCAAAACTGAATGATCATGAAAATGTATTTGTATAGAAAGTGTTTAGGTCAGATGCTCAAAACGGTTAAAACCTAGACAGACCAGTGACAGGATACAGTACTACAAGTTTCTCCAGAAAAAGAAAGTAAAAGAGAGAAAAGGTTCTTGCACACAAAAGTGAAAGATAGTTGCATATGTGAATTGAACCTATAATCATTTTCTAGCTATGCTAAGCCTGGTAATCTTTTATTATAATTGGAATGCTAAACAATGCTTCCCCAGTCCAGGGACAAGAGGCTAACTGGAATACAAAACAATGCTCCTCAATCCAGTAACAAAAGGCAAACTAAAAACATCCACATATCCATTTTTCTCAAATACCATTTTCCTACTTCATGAATCATGAGAGGGGGATTCAATCGATACCTCAGGAAAAGCATACCCAGACAGCCATAAAAGCTAAGTTCAACAAGATAGAGCAAAAAGGCACTAAAAAAAATTTAATTTGTAAACGGTAAGGTTATTTTAAATTTCTCCAGATAAGGTTATTACAGGTGTAGCACGATGTGAGCACTTCAAGTCAGGTAGAGAGCCACACAACAAGTGCTAAGTCTCATCAGGGAAGAAATTCCCAGCTTACTGCATAAGTTGAGTTTGCTGTTGATCTTTTTTTTTCCTCAGAATCTCACAAAAGATCAAAAGATATAGAATCTTTTAGACCTACATATCAGTATGCAGAAATTCAGATAAATTATATGTGGATCATTTCAAGTACCTGTCGATTCACAAGCACAATATCCCCATCCTGCAAGTGGCGATAGACAATCTTGCCCTCAAACTCAAGGTCATTGATCTTGCCTGATTGGGTGTCTACCCCTCGTGAAGAAGGTAATTTTCTAGATATAGCTACACGCATCTTTTTTTTGGCAGGCAGTTTTACAGCAGCCACACTGTCAACATAAGTTGTTGCTCCAGGATGAATTTCAGGCCCATTGATGACAGCACCCCTCAATTTCCCAGCATTCCATGGAGTAACCCTCTGAATACAATAGCGAATAAATAAGGAGAGAGCTTTGATGAGAATATATACTAGTCTAGCATTTGATATAAGAATGTAATCAATTTTTCAACAAAAAGGGCCACTGAGGAACCCCCAAGAATAGGTATTCTCTTACTTAGAAGTTATATTGGTGTTGCAGCTCTAGTGCTATTGCCTATTAGCTACTGGATTTTGCTACCAGTATGCCAGAAAAATCACATAAATGTAAATAAAGTTTTCAAAAAAAACTTAAGTGTTCAACAATTTTTTTCATTCTTCTTAAGAAAAAATACTCTTTCATGCAATACGGAGTAGAATTTTATCTAGCGGTGGCAATTTCTGACCCGACACGACAACACCACACAAACCTAACATGAAAATAGTGGGTTAGGGTTGGTCTTCCACAGGTTCAACCTGTTTCAAAACTATTGCAAGAAGACAGACGTTGAAGATCATACACACCTTAACGTTATCAAGAAGATTTTTACAAAACACGTATTCATGATTCGAAAGGTGATATCTTAATTTGTCTGATTTTTCGAATAAGGGAGTACTACTATTATGTAATCATGATGAACCTTATGCCAGTATCATAACGCTTAGTACATAAACCAACAAAATATTATTTTTAATATGTAAAAAATACTTAGATTTTCATAGTGTTACATGAAGCAATGCACAAAATAGTGCTATGAAATTATCAATAATGCAGTCTTTTTATCATTATAAATATTATATGCTATGTAAGATATATATTAGAAAAATTGGCAGGAGAAGGAAAAGGTGGCTAAGTGCACAAGGACACTACATTTAAGCTTACAAGTTGTGTGCTATAGGCAATGAATTACAAGCAGAAGATAGAAAATTGCAAAGTCCATAGAGAAATGTTTAGCTCACAAATGCATATCAGAAGAAGCAATAAGATCCTCCTCTCACATAGAATAGTTTAATCAAAAGGGATATAGCCCGAGACATTCTTTATAAGAGACAAACTAAAACATACTGCAAAAAAATGACAAATGAAACCTCATACCTCTGGATATGTCAATCTCAATGCGAAGTATGGAGGAATTCCAATTTCATTGACTGACAAGTAAGGATCTGGGGATATGACAGACCGACAAGCAAAATTGACCCTTTTACCCATCATCTTCTGTCGGAATATACCCTCTTTCTTTTCAAGGAACTGACAAATTCCAGAAGAACCATCTTTTTGAGATTGACCTGCCACAGCAATATAGATAGAGCATTTCACACAAGTGTGGGAAAAATAGAAGTTTGCATTGAAAACCATAGAATAATATTATTAAACACTTGCGACCCAACACTGGAAAATGTAAAGCACAAGAAACAGGAAGTTGCAATTTGCATCCCAAGTGCAGACAGCTCAGACCATCCAAGATAAAGGCAAGTTTTAGTGAAACAATATTACTTTGGTACATCCAGACATACTTGATTCATAACCATTCTGAAGTGTTGAAACACTCATACAACTCACTACCACTCACTACCATTCTGGCACAGCACAGTTAGGAATTTATTGATCGGGCCAATTACTTGCTGATAACTGTATTGAGAGGGGGGGGGGGGGGAGTAGATGAGGCAAAGTCGTGCTACAATCCTAACGGGAAGAAAATATATTAAATATTTTGATTTTAAATTCCTTCACTCACTTTTTTAAGGAAGTTCTAGACCCAAACAGAGCATCAAAGTAGTAAAAAACTTCTGCTCTTACCTCATGTAGAGAGAAATGAATTATAGAATGCCTAAAGATATGTTTAGGAACTTGTAAGATGAATATCATGGAGTTGATGGGGAATGTCAGAATGAAGTGGGCTCTTGGAAAGAAGAACTGTAACCTACAATAGTAGTATGCCAGAAATCACGCGTAACCTATCAAAAAGTACCTTCATAAAGTGATAGATTCTGGCACCAATTGTAGTACCAAAAGAACATGTATATCTGCCAAATGCCATGAATTGATCTAGTCAATGAAATCCGAAGCAGATTAACAACAACAATCTGACAAATTGTATGCAGTTCCTCTTCTATGTTAAAGAAAAATGAAAAGACTATTTATCAATTACATTACTAACACCCAGCAAACATTCACCAGTCAATTATTATGCAGGCAATCACTTTCCTGTCACCACTCTCCACAGCTCCAAAAACATGAAAGTGTAAAGGTTACAACATCAAGAGAGAATTATTTTGATGCAACTTTTTTCTGGTTTCATACTGAGAAGAAATATACTTTACATGCATCTGTCAATATAGAAAATTTTATCAAAACTGTGCTCTGACAGAAGCATAGCCAAAACTTTATAGAAAAATAAAAGCAGAGGCAAAAGTGCACATATCAACGAATTGCACATTGTTGAAGTATATGAGCAAGCATTAAGATGAACATTAGAAATAGGCTCACTAGTTGCAGTTTTGCTATCAAATAACACATTGATAGATTGCTGAAGATCCATCCAGCGACTAATAATCCTTGAAAGTTCAGAATTATTCATATGAGCATTTCCTAAAGCAATATTTGACTGCAGCACCTTCCCCAATAGAAGAGTATGCGGATGCTCCATCACCTGAAGAGAAGATTATACATGATTCTGGGCACAAACTAACAGAAACAACCTTGTGCTGGCATGAAAAGAACATATAATAATATCATTCCACCCCCACCTTCACCTCCAACTTCAACAAGGTGAAATAATAACAATAATTTGGAACTAAGATGAATGTTTTGTTTCCTATCCACCTATAAAATCTGATTATACAACAAAACACAGTGCAGAATATAAGTCTGTTAAATACAATCCTTTTTAAATGTCAGAACACCATCATGTTAATGATACTTGTGTTAAGTTTGGAAACAGAAGACCATTGATGCAAGTTACAGAAACATAGTGAAAATTTCTTAACACTTACAGAATCACCACCTTGGGCTGGAGGGCGAAATTTTATTGGAGGTACAAGGATAGTCTCTAGGAAAAACATAGAATACCCTATTATACCTCCAGAATTTTTACTTTTCTGATGCTGAATATCAGATATATATGAACAAAGATGAGCTTCATTCTCCCACAAACGCCTCAAAATATCTTTAACCTGTCATTTAGGAGGCAGAAAGATCCATGATCAGACTAACTTGTCAAAGACAAAAATCATGACATTTACAGACTAAGAAAATCACCTCTGATGGTAAAAGAGGTCCTGAAAAATAATTACTTGTATCGTCCAACCCCTGATTTAAATTTCTTTTCTGATTTGTGCCTTTTTTGCTAGGCTTTTTAGTGCTATCAGAGGCAGTACTAAATGAATGAGCTTCAGCTGTCTCAGAATCTTCCTTCCGAGAATAGTCATTAGCATATGCCACCTCAGATGAAGGCTTACCCTCACCTCCTCCACTGTGTGTGACATCCAACCTTCTGCTTCTTATGGCATTCGATCTGATGTCAGCATTGGAGATCCCACTCTACATAATATGGAGGATAAAAAAGAATTAGAAATAGGAAAGAGAAAATAAAAGGCAACATCACGTAACACAATAAAAGTTGCATCACTTGATCAACGATACAAAAATTTCAACGAAAACAAGACGAATGGGAAGCTCAAATGTTTTTCATTAAACAATCAATCAAGAATAATGAAACATAAACTCTGTAATATGAGCTACGAACATAATGGAATAAAGTAAAGACAGTTAAAAAAAGAACTTGCTGGTCAACTTGAGATAATGTGTTAAACAAATTTCAACCTTTTCCCAGTTATGTCGGATAGTAACTTACCACATGAAACCATCCAAATGTTGGCTTATTGATCTTTGGATTTTTGCGTTTACAATTCAAGCACTTCTTTTCTTTTTTCTTCAAAAACTCATTCAGAACTGACATAGCTTCAGTTAGTTGGCAAGAATCCCAAGGTGCCTGCTTATTATGCTCAACATTATTTTCACCACCAGAGAGGCATGTAGAATGTGATGTATGACTCCTTTGACTATCCTCTGGATCAATTATATCATCTGGTAAAGCCCAGTCCATCTTTTTCTTGTCTAGTAACTTCTGTCTCGATCTCAGCCTTTTTGCCTCAATAATTTCACCCTTTTCTATCAAGTTTAATTGCGAAACAGAATTCTCCACCTAAATAAAACATATTATGTTTTAGGAAAAATAACACACCACCAAAAAGATGATATAACACCACAGTGAGCACAGTAAACATATACCAACTCACCTCTCCTCTGCTTGACCGAAAGTGAAGACAATAGAAACACGTTTTATTCAGGAGATTGGTCAATGTATTCACAAGCAACGGATTATAGGCTGGTGAAACCAGGTCTATGTGACCACAATGACCATTGCATTGATATGAACGTAGGCCACATGATTTACATCTGCAAATGACAATATAAGCATTGAAACTCGAGTTGCAGTAATAGACTAGCACTAACAAAAGTGTTCTAATCTGATTTCATATACTTACAAAGAGCCATTGTCAAGCGGTCCCATAGCTGGATCATACAGTCCACCAGGAATCGGCTTCTCCAATATGTCAAGCAAGTTTGGATTTGTAATCTTCACAACACTTTGGCGCCTCACTTCCTCATCCAACATGAACCTAAACCGCACCGCCTCCAAGACCTCAGTTGTTCCCTGAACAACGATACTAATTATTAGAGAACAGCTACAAGTGATGATAGGCAATAAGAATGTTATTTAAGGCCACAGAATTTTAGACAAATTGAACTAAACAAAATTCAACCAAGATCAACTGAAAGTTTACCCATTTCATATTTAAGATTTTATTTCCAAAATACTCGTTCGAGACAATAACAAAAATAAAACAATATAAAACGAAACAACGCAATGAACAGTGCGTACCATCGTTCACCGATTGGTTCAATCCTCCGTACGGCCTCTGATCAAATAAACCTCGAGATTCTTCAGAAATTTAAAAATACAATCAAACAAAACGAAACTGAAATCAATTAGAGAGAACTGGAAACAAATTTGGTACTTCAGCTAAGATTTTCTGAACAACTCGTACATATCAGCAAACCTGACAAAATTCCTGTATTGTTTTAGTATATCTATAAGTGTGCGACTCCGCCCTACTTATTGGAATGATTGGAGAGTTGGAGGGAGAAGAAGAAGGAGCTGTTCCCCAGTTGATACGGTGGGGGAAGTTACACTTCGGGGTTTTGCAAAACCCTATCAAACAGAAGTAATACATATATATTGTCCTCTCAAAAAGGAAAAAAAAAAAAACCATAAATATATATATATATATATATGGTTATATACAGAAAAAAAAACAAGTTTAGTTTCAATTACAACATCAACTTTTAACTATAATGCCAAAATTCAATTGAATATATGTTTCAATTCGGACAAATTTTGACTTTTCAAACTCCAATTTCTGATGTAAAGCCCCAAATATGAAATTGAAATACAATTATCATCCTAGTTATCCACCCACATAGAATTAAAAAAATTAAAAAAGAATAGAAATAGAAGAAGAAAGTAATTTTGTTTATAACAACTTGCTAGCTTCCCCTTCTCCGTCTTCTTCTTCTCCCTCCCTCCCTCTTATCACCGACACCCATCCTCCTCTCGTCGTTTTTTTTATTCTCTCGTCTCGTCGTCGACGCCCTTTCCCCCATCTCACGTTGTCTTCTTTTAAAATCAACCCCTAAAATTAAAATGCAAATTTCGAAAGTTGATATGAAAATTGAAGAGTTCACAATAAATGAAAATTACAAATCAAAACATCTTTTGAAAACTTATATATTGGAGAGCAAAATTTCTAAATCAATTTGTGAAACCATATGCAAAAAGGAGATTCAATAAATGAGTTTTGTTTTGGACTCTCGAACGTATTTCCATCGATTTAACTAAAAAAATTAACAGTTTTATGTAAATTGATATGGGTATGTGTTTAGTCTTGAGTAAAGAATTGTTTTGGTATCAATTTTGTGTATTTTGGTTGAAAAATGAAAAAAATCAAAATTTGAAAGGTTGATGACCAACAATGGAGTTTTTCAGCGAGATGAGTGGAGGGTAAAAAGATGTTTTGGTGGATTTAATGGTTGTTTTCCTGAAAATTTTGAAGGGGAAATGATTTAGGGTTTATTAAGATTCATTTTGTAAAGTTTGGTAAAAGATGGAAAAAATTTGGAATTTTCCAACGGTGGTCCGATGGCAACGAAGCAACGGCGCCAGTTGGCTGGAAGAGATGCATCAATTAAATTTTATTTTTCAATTTTTTTTTAAATTTCATGTGGGTCGATGATTGGACTTCAATTTTACATATCGGACTCAACATCAATAATTGGAGCCCGAAAAACCCAAGCATGTCCCGAATTGAAACAATAATTAGTTAAATTAAAAGTTTTTTATGTTACAGTCAAAAGTTTATATTGCAATTGAAACTAAACCTTAAGTTCGTTTTTTTTTAATGTAATTAACCCATATATATATATATATATATCATATAATTATAAAAACAAAAAATGTTAAAATAGATTATTGACTATAATTTTAATGTTTAATCTAAATTTCTAATATTGTTAAAAAAATATTACATGCTAGGATAATATTATTATTATATTATTTTATTAAAAATAAAATTTATTAAGGTTATATATAAATCATGCAATGCACGATAAGTTGATAACTACTATTATATACTAAAAAGGGAGGTTTAAATTACTAAATATAATCATCATCTTTTGAATTTTTATCAATTTATATCACAACCTTCCGAATTTTGTCAATAAATTGCTATTTTTCTAAAGATTAACAAATGACACATAAAGAAGACGTGAAATTTGTTGATATCATTGAATTCTTTTGAATTAAATGTGTAAATATCTAAATAAATTAAAATCACTATCATTATAGTTACTTATAAATATAAAAATAATTAGAAATTCTCAAGTTTTATAAAACCTCTTATCTCAATAATTCTCCAATTTTATTATTGTATAATTCGTTTATTTAAATAATTAGTTATTCAATTTATATTTTTTTTTCTTTTTTCTTTTTTTGTTGTTTTTCTTTGTTAGAAAACTATTATGATTTTGATTGAAAATCTTTATTGACTTAAATATTATTTCTTTTAAAAATGAAGAATATAGTTTAATTTTGGATTTTTGCGTGGTTATTTTCATGTTCTTTAAGAAAACCAAAATTTTATTATAGTTTTTTACTTTTTTGTAGACAATATTTGAATTGGTTCGTTAAGGAGAACCATCATATTTCTAAATGAAGATCTTGTTTTTGAAAAATTCTTTTAAATTTCATCATTTGTGTCGCAAAATTATTACTACTAATAATTTCTTATAAGTTTCATTATCTTATTCAATAAAATACTTCATCGATTTATATTTAAATATAAATTAAAACATCTCATAAGTTTTAAAGCAGCCTTATAAAATATTGGACCTAATAAGATCTTTTAAATAAATTTAACCAAACACCCTCTGATACTTTATTATAAGTTTCATTATCTTATTTAATAAAGTACTTCATCGATTTATATTTAAATATAAATTAAAACATCTCATAAGTTTTAAAGCAGCCTTATATTTTCTGGTACCCATTAGAGAGAAACCGTAAAAATATTGCTGGTAAATAAAATTACACAGGCACAATTAATTGAACCATTTTGGACACAAAATTAATTAGTACAAAATATCTGCTTTTATTCAATCAATAATGGATTTACACTATGGAAGAAAGACATACAGTCATTTCCCCTCAAATTAGCTCCAATTTCTGCAGATATTTGATTATTTTTTTAGCAGCAGATCAGAACACAGGACCAGCAGCAAGAATTTCACTAGTCAACTTATCATCCTTCCCAATCTTGTGAGCCACAAATCCTTGGAAGTTGTTCTTAAAAAGGCCACCCAATTTCAGCAGTGTTTCTTTATAAGCCTTTTTATCTGACCACTGCATTAACAAGCCACACCATATGATCATCAAACAGAACTGTCAAGAAGAAAATATAATCGAAAAGTGGCTAAGTTCTTGAAAACTCACAGTATTCATAGGCTCCAATATCTCCAAAGGCACGCCCTCAACCTCAGTCGGAATCTCAAGCCCGAACACCTCTGTTTTCTTATATTCTGCCTCCAAAAGGCTGCCCGAGTGAATAGCATCGATTATTTTTCGAGTGTATGCTAATTTGATACGATTCCCAGAACCATATCTGCAAAAATTAGTGTACTTCAGTCAGATGAGAAATGAACCAAAATCCTTTGTTTATAAGATGTCAAATGTTTAGAGTATAGTGTTTCATACCTTCCACCAGACCAGCCGGTGTTAACGAGCCAGCCTGTGGCACCATGCTTTTGCATTTTTGCAGCCAACATGGCTGCATATTTTGTGGGATGCAGCATTATAAAGGCTGCTCCAAAGCAAGCTGAGAATGTAGCTTGTGGCTCCTTGATTCCTTCTTCAGTCCCAGCAACCTGTATTGAAGGATATACAAGGTCATACATCTTCATAGACGTCACATAATACTGAAAAAACGAGGGAATTTAGCTTCTATACCAGAGCAGTGTAGCCACTTATGAAATGATACATTGTCTGTGCGAGACTTAGCTTGCTCACAGGTGGGAGCACACCAAAAGCATCACAAGCCAGGAGTATAACATTCTTAGGGTGTGGAGCAACACACGGAATTTTAGCATTCGGGATGTATTCAATGGGATACGCAGCTCGAGTGTTTTCTGCAATAAATATGAATCCAGATTATTGAATATAAACATCAAAGGCCAAAGATTACCAATATAATTGATGTATTACCTGTGACAGATTTGTCGGAGAAATCCACTTCCCTGGTATGCTCATCAAATACCACATTCTCCAATACTGCAAAAAAATGACATGGAAATTAGATAAGATTACAGGTAAAGCAAAAGCCCACAAAAGACATGGATAAGCCATTATATAGTACCAGCCCCAAATTTGATTGCATTCCAAATATCAGGCTCCTTTTCCCTTGAAAGATCAATGCACTTGGCATAGCAGCCACCTTCAATGTTTGATACACCATTATCACCCCAGCAGTGTTCATCATCTCCAATAAGGTACCGATTGTGATCAGTAGACAGAGTAGTTTTTCCAGTGCCTATGAATACATATAGCAGCCATTTAGTAAAGAGAGATAGATTGTGAAGCAAAAAACATTTCATTCGTATCACAGTGATGCACAGAGTAAGGGTTAGGACACATATGGGCCGTGGCATCATCGGAAAGCTGATTCCGATGATACTTTACCTGATAAGCCAAAGAAAAGGGCGACATCTCCGTCTTTGCCCATATTGCAACCAGAGTGAAGGGAGAGGATTTGACGCTTAGGCATGAGATAATGCATAACACTGAAAAGGCCTTTCTTCATCTCCCCAGCATACTGGGTACCAAGGATGACCATTTCTCTTCTAGCAAGGTTTAAATCTATGCTAGTGGATGATGTCATGTAGTGTGTGTAACGATTACATGGGAACTGTCCAGCATTGTAAATAGTGAAGTCCGGAGTACCAAAACTCTCCAGCTCTTCAGGTGTGGGTCGGATACACCTGCGACCGACCCAGTTATCCAATTGTACAAATAACTAATATGGCCCTAAACCTCATATATACAACTACCTACCTCAGTCTCCCACAAAATATCATCAAGGACTACATTATTCGAGATAGATAATCGCATTTTGAGCATAAATTAAACAACTTATCTGCTGGGGCTTACGGGTAGATAGAACTGCAAACAAGAAACAACATGATAAAAGAGTAAAATACAAGCTCATCTACTTACATGTTATGCATGAACAAAGAATGATAAGCCCTGGCTGAGACTATCCTCACTTTGATACGGTTCTGTGGGTCCCAGTTTAGGAATTGATCGTTCACAAAGACCTGAAATCAACACAAATCCAATGTTCAATTATGTCCAAGTACAATCAACTGGTTTAGCCTATTATTTTAGTTGATGTTGAGTTTACAAAGGCAGAGCAAAAATAGAACTCTAATATAAGCTTTGGAAATGGAACTATTCAGTATTCCATCTCTATCCTTTTCTGATACCGACAAAGGATAACTACTCAAAACCCAGTTTCATTAAACCACTAATAAGGTTGTTAAATATGATGATAGTAGGAATCAATCGCAAAACATTTTAAAATACTAGTTTCCTACTTTATCATGATTAATCATTATATTTGTTGAATCGAAAAGATATGGTCATGACAATACAACAAAAAGAAAAAGAAATAAGAAAAAAAAAAAAAGATAAGACTCCACCTCTAGAAGGATCAGAGCAGTATGGCCATCAAGCACAAGCGTACAAAAAAAAGAATACCATTACTCTTGGGTCCTCTGTCTAATAATGGTAAACAATGAAACACGTCTGGAATAGATAAATCCAAACTGGTTCATGTCATTAACTCATGTCTAATCAAGAATATTTAATTTGACTATAAAAAGATAAAGCAGATCATCCCTTTTCTCTTTTTTTGTTGCTTTTCAATTCATTAACCAGATCATAAACAGCATTTTACTAATCAACTTGTTATGTGAAAAGCGGCTTACAGTACAGACAACGTGATTGGCTTAAGCAATTGAATTATTATGATCAAGAAATAAACCAAAGTAATACCTTGTCCAATGAATTCAAGTAATCCACGGCTCTTTCTCTGTTAACCATGAATGTGTGCTCGTCCATTTCAATGTTCGGTGATCCTCTGTATTATAGAGAAAACAAATAAAAAAACACTCGTCAACTCTACAAAAATTGTTTGAACACTAGTTTAATAAGAAGGATGAAGTTGAGAAAGTTGACGTACTTTCCCCACCAAAGGTCATCTTCAGTGGTTTCTTCTCTGACAACACGTTTGTCCTTGGGAGAACGCCCTGTTTTGGCTCCAGAAAGAGTCGCCAGAGCGCCGCTAGATGTAATGAAAGATCCTTTTTCATACTTAATCGCCTGCTCATAAAGCTCTGCACTCGTCACAAATCATCAAGTTAACCATTGATTCCACAAAAACGATGACAATGGTTCTCAATTAAATCAAAAGTTGATGTTTCAAATATTACCAGCAGGAGAGAGGTTGTAAAGGACATGAGTGAATTTCAAAGAACTGTCACTGACGCTAATGGTGGGGCTGACATGAGGGTGGTGGTGGTGGCTCACCACCCGCGGGGTCCCCGACTTACTCGCCGGATCTCCCCTTACCACCTTCGGACCAGTCTCTCGCGTCAGCGACGCCAATGAATCACTGTTACGAAATTATTACGAAACAATTACAGCAAGCAACAAAAATTCAATTCGATAATTCTATTGCAAATCGTTTTGTGATAGTACGGAAATAGAATAAGAGATTTGCGTTGGGGAAGAATACCTAATGGACTGAAGCTGCTGTTTGCTGCGTTGCTCGTCGGAAACGCCGGCAAAAGGACCTTGAATGCCATTAATGGGAGTAGTCGGCGCCGATTTCTTCTTCTGAAGAGAATGGAGCTCATCGATCGTCTGAGCCTTCATCGGCGTCGTGCTGTCGTCATGGCACACATCATCCGATTTCTTCTGAGTCTGAATCTTCGCCAGCCCATTCCGCCCAGTGCTGCCATTACTCATGCTCGTACCATTGGCCGCCATTTCTTCTACCTGCACCACATACTCACAAACAATATATTAGCAGTCTAGACACGTTTCAAACTCACACTATCAGAGAGAGAAAGACAGAGAATTCGAACCGGAAATTGGAGGACTGAAATGAATTGAATTGAAACAGGAAAATGAAAACAGAGTGATGGACGATCACAGTGAAGAAGAAGAAGAAAGTGATGAGAGAATGGCGTGTGGGGAGGTTCTAATTTATAGGGGCGAGACGAATTGTTAACCATGGATGGGCTAACCATGGTTAGCTTCAAACCAATGTAGTCAAGTTCTAGTATTGAAATTTGAAAATATCCATATTCCGTAAAATTTGCATCACAAAGGGTGACTTTTTCGGTACACTAGACTAGACGCACAGTCAACAATAGAATTATCGCAAGTTCGCAACCAATTTTACTTTTACTGGAACCAGTCTTCGCAATTTGCAACTCAACTTTTCTTTTGCTACTTTCTAATTTATAATATAATTACTTTTTTAAATTATTATGCAAACTTTTTGCATTTTGATTTTCAAATTTATTGTGTTTCTGTACAAAGTCAAACCATTTATTGGGTTTTTTATCCCCAGGTTTTAAAAAACAATTTTATACACACTTTTCTATTCTCAAACCTCCGATAATTTTATCTACCAACTCTAATTGAGTCAAAAATATCTAAGATCACAAATCATCATCAATTAAATTGGAGCAAATCACATTAATTACTAAACTAAAATATATTTTTCGTAAATATGCAAATATCTGGTGATATTATACCACATTAATTATAATATGGTCGTGTGCATTGCTAAACTAATACAGGAAACTTGTCAAACACGACTAAACATAAAACATTTAAATTTTAAAACACAATTTTTCGTCTATATTTGGATTGTTTTCCTTTTACTTATGATTTGTTTTATTTAATTTGAGATCACAATCCATGCATGAATTATTTATCATCATCCTAAGTATCTTTTTCAAGAATATACAATTAAATTATTACCAGATTTCAGCAGTTTCATTTATTAATGGTTTTCATTAAGTCGGTCATCCATCTGCATATTACAAATTTACAATATTATAATTTTCTAATCAGAATTAGTAAAATCTCTATTGCAAATGAACTAATTTAATCCAAGCATAGGATGATGGACGACCATGAACCCACAAATAAAACGAAATTTCAGGAAACGAAAATTAGTAAAAAAAAATATATATATATATTTAATTGTTAATTTAGTAATTACTCCTAAACAATCAACAGACAAAAAAATATTCTTATGTACACAGAAAATCTGGGAAAGCAAATCAACGTCGAGGTGCCACAAAATAAGCCAGTTAAAAAAAAATACTGTGGGCCTTGGGATTTTATTGGTGCCATACAAAAAGATTTCGAAAAATCTTTCTAACAAACTATGCTCAACAATTAGACACCAAAAATGTGATCATGTGTAATGATGAAATCCTGAAACAAAAAGAGGTAATATATTATTATTATTATTGTCTGTCTTCCTTTTTAAGTACATAAAAAATCATGATTAATTAGTATATGTGTTACAATTATATTAGGATGGAGTGATCTTCAAAAACAATTATACAATTTGTTTTTCTATTTTACATTTATACAACAATTACATGAATCTTACATCATTAATTTATCGTAGCTGCAACACAATTATATTAGGATAGAGTGATCTTCAAAAACAATTATATAATTTGTTTTTTTCTATTTTACATTTATGCAACAATTACATGAATCTTACATCATTTATTTATTGTAGCTGCATATTACTGTATCGGCCTTGTGTATTAGGATTGAGAATGGATTAATAGAGAAAAACCAGTACCCACAAAAGGAATTTACAATCATCAGAATTCCTCTTTCTCACCCAATAGATTAACACTCTCACACTATTGCAAATTTTTTAATGACTCACTTTTCTCATAACAATTTTTCAAGAAATGAATTTAACTAGAATAAAACTCAAGATTAAAGTGTAATGATCGGACCAACTTTGATAAAGTCACTTAGAATTCTTAAAAAACCCGGACAATCTTACAATCTTTTTTTTTTTTATTCACAACGCAATACAATATAAAACAAATACTTCTTTTATTTTAACACAAATCCAACAGTGTGCATTATTCTTTCGTAAAAGCTCATCTCCTTACTTTACAAAATAATCCCCCATAATAGAAGAGTCAACTATCTCATTAAAAAAAAAAAAAATTGGATCCTTTACTTAAATTACTTTAAATAACACTGTAACTAGGCTACAATATAAATGAAAAATAAAATTACATAAATGTTAATTCGTATTTAAACCCCAAGAGCCAACACATATTTACCACCAGTGTGCATACCAATTGTCGGTTTCAAAGCTGACGTCCACATCAGCCGCTTATCGTTCGAGCCAATCTGGGTGGACCCGCCGTCGTGGCAGGGCTCCACGTCACGCCTCTTCCGCCGAAAACCATACGAGGTTTAAGCGTCTCTATCTTACCAAATTAAGACACGAATGTGACGTTACTCACCAATTATGCAATTTAATTTAATAAGATTTAGCGCGTGGACCCCAATCGGCTTTATGCTGTTATTGGCCATTCTGTTGGTGGTGGTGTTGTAAATTTACTTTTTCCTGTCCGCGATTCAAAACAATGAGGAAAGAGTCTAATAATGGAATCGGAAATTATGGCTAATCTAACCTAACACAAAATTTCAACTTTTGAACCCAATTTGATTATAAAACCATTAATGCTCTAAATGAAATGGACTGCTCTATGAATATGAGATGAGAGGACCATATTGGAATTTTTCATCACTAAAGTCTATGACCCTTATTATTTGATTGATTATATGAAAATTATATGAATTGTCAATGCAATGTATTATTGATAAAAAAATCAATATTGTACTGTTTTTGATATAAGACTAACAAATGTTCTTTTATCCCAAAATAAATATCGTTCTAACAAAATAAATTTAATCCAAAATAAAAGTCATTTTAGAATTTTAAAACATAGTTATTAATAATCTACCAAAAATATCAAATTAAAGAGATTACAAATATGGAAAATAAGAATCAGATATACAGATCACATTGGATATATCCACAAAATATCACAATTTTCCGTATCGACTCCTAGTATTTACCACATATTGTTAATAATTTATAGAAAAAAATCTAATTGGATTCAAGTAATTTTTATTTTCTTTTACTTTTATTCCATATATATTTATTTGCTAAATTAACCGAACAATTTTTGGTTTCTTTTGGAGTTTACCCTTTTTTTATATCATCTGAACTAATGAATTTTTATAATTTATCCGAAAATGGTTAAATGTGAAAAAAGGTTTGTGATAATAAGATGTGAAAAACATGGAGATGATTATTCCAACTAAAGAAAATAGTAATCTTATGAGAACGTCGTGCAAATCTCATTTCATGAAATATATCAATTTATAACTCATATTACATGGGTAAAGATTGATGATTTGTAAAATTAGATATTGATTTGCATTATGAAGTTTTGTCTCACGATCTCATATAAATTATTGTGTTTTTTCTCTTCGGTATTGACACACTTTCACCGCTCTTTTTCTGACTTGAAAGAGAAAAAAATAGCAAAAGAATTAAAAACACATAAACAATCCAGCAGAATATTAAAAAAAAAATCAAATTTATATCACAATACTAGAAATATAGTCGGTGATCGTATTTTATTAAGCTCAATACCCACCAGTCCACCACATATTTAAAAAAAAAAAAAAAAAAAAAAAAAAAGAGAAAAATTTGACCAGATTACATAAAATGGAGAGATGAAAATAGAAATAGGAAATATTAATGAGGCAGTTGCAGTGAAAGGTCATATATGGCATTTGGTAAAATTATTCGCCTGTAAACTCAGCACTTCTCCCATTCTGCAGTGACGTTCAATTCACTTTCTTTTCTATATATATATATATATATATATATATATATATATATATACACACAACAGCTACATTACCCACTGTGAATATATATTAATGTATACATATTTATGATGTATCATAAATCTATCGTAATCAGTAATTTTAAATCACAATAATTAAAGATACGAGATTTCTTTACACATCAGTGGTGGACATATTAAAACAATAAATATAAAATTACTATTTTATGTATATAATATTGAGTTTCTTATAAATTCAATTTCAGAGCAAATTACTCGTAATCTGTATTTCAAAGTCGTAAAGAACTCTGACATCGGATTCAATGTCAATTCTCATATATATTATATATATAAAGAATAGTATTATCTTATTTAGAAAAAGGAAAAAAAAGAACAACTGGGGAAGGCGGAATATGAATGGAGAATATGAATATGATTCATGCATAGGATAGGGATGGAAAGGGTTTGTCGCATTCGGAGAAGGCCCAATCTCCTTTATTTTCTTGAACCAATAAACTAGAAAAAAGCGCGACCACTGCCCCACGACCCCACCTATCTACTCATCATCATCTTCCAAGCAATGGGGAGAAATTTTTTTTTTTTCTTTTCTTTTCTCAGTTTACGATTTAGTTTCAAAGTATACATCTCAGTAATTTGTGGATAAAAATTTCGGTTTCTTAAAATTACTATCATATAGATTTCAATGACTTAATGAGTTGTTATCATATAAATCGTAAGATGTGGTTAAATAAATAGATTTTGAGACTATATCCGTTCATATCACTATTAAGGTCGTATTTAGAAAAAAAAAAAATTTGTTCTCTCTAAATTAATTAATGTTTGTCCTCTAAAGTCTTGTATATTAATCAATGTTTGCCCACTAAAGTCTTTTGAGTCACAATTGTATAAGTTATGATGTAGTTTTGTAGAAGATGATGATTAATGTTGATTCGCAGAAAACCAAAACTATCATTAAATAATATGGTATTTGTCATGACCCAATTTTATTTAGATAAATCCTTATATCAACTAAAATTCTATGGACTATGTGCAACGGTTGTTCCTATGCAAAACAAACAGAGTAAATAAATCAGAGAGTATAATGAATACTCATGGAGAGCCAGCAGGGCAAAAACTTTTATGTTTGTTTCGGGTTTCACAAGTTTGGATTTGAGATTTTAAAATCTCAGATCCTTGTTTGTTTACAGACTTAAGTCAAAGATTATAAAATCTACCAAAAGCCTACTCTATTTAAAAAAAACACTATAATTAACCATATACTCCAACCTATTACATCAACTAATAATATAATATTACACTTACTAACTTTTCCAGCATTGATTTGACATCTACAGTAATAATCATACCCTATAAAGTCTCATAACAAACACAGATTTTAACTATTCACCTTTATTTACAAATCTCAGGATTTCAAAGTCGGATTTCCCCAATCTTACATAATCTCCAAACAAACATACCTTATTGATTATAAACTTTTATTGATTTGTATAATCAGTACAAGGACACAAAGAGATTTTTGGAAGACTATCTTTGAAAACAATCAATACGTCCAACTAATATTCATATCAAATCTAATGACATATACACACAGTTGATCACTCAAAGACACTCTGTATTCCTATCAAAACTAAGGACGTATACATAGACACTCTGTCTATGAAAAAATAAGTCTTTTATGAAAAGAGACAGAGATGTTGTTCACTATATAATAAAACACAGAAGCCAACACTGCACAGACTGAATATAAGACTCGATCGATTTATATTTCATACTTCTTGCTCACAAGTCACACCGATCTTCAATTTAGCTTCATCTATTTATAGACCTTGGATGGACATCATGATTTCATGTACTCCTTCACGAGTCCACTAACTTTATGCTTCATGTTCTTTGTCATCCATGATCTTCATCCTCTTCATGATTCATGATCTCCACTTCCTTCGTGACTTAATCTTCTCCCTCTTAAGATCTTCACTTCATGTTTCATGCTTCACTTCTCCACGTTCGGCACTCTCTCCACTTCTCCACGTTCTGCACACTCTCTTTTTCTCTTCTCTCTCTTAAGATCTTCACTTCACGTTCCATGCTCCACTTCTCCACGTTATGCACTCTCTCTCTCTCTCTTAAGATCTTCACTTCACGTTCCATGCTCCACTTCTCCACATTCTGCACTCTCTCATTTTCTCTTCTCTCTCTATCTCTTCAAGTACACTCCATTGTTTCATGCTCCATTTCTCCATATTCTGCACTCTCTCATTTTCTCTTCTCTCTCTCTTTTCAAGTACACTCCACTTCTCCATGTTCTGCACTCTATCATTTTCTCTTCTCTTTCTTTCTTCAAGTACACTCCTCTCTCTCTTCAAGTACGCTCCACTTCTCCATGTTCTGCACTCTCTCATTTTCTCTTCTCTCTCTCTCTCTCTCCAAGTACACTCCACTTCTCCACGTTATGCACTCTCTCTTTTTCTCTTTTCTCTCTCTCTCCAAGTACACATTCACTTCTCACTTCAAAAATATACCTAGAGAAGAGATAAAAACAATATTTCCTCTAAAGTAGGAATAATGGTTAAGACTAAGTCAATCTCTCTTCTTTTATATCTGCAAAACACGTGAATTAGAGAGATAAACAAATCTCCTAAAGATATCTATACTATATATAAAATGAAAAAAGTTGGCAAATTTTACAGATTTGTCATTTTTCCTCTCAAACTATGAACCAATAGAAAAAAAAACTAAATACTCCCTCCGTCCCGACTCAACTTGTCTACGTCGACCGGGCACAGATGTTAAGAAAATGTAGTTGATTCAAGTGAATATGCACTTTTGGATTGCATTTTTGTAATAATATGCACATCAAATCAAATCATATGCACTTTTGGATGACATTTTTATAATAATGTTGAAATATAGGGATATTAATGTAAAAGATTTTTTTGCCATTTATGGGCTGACAAGTTTAGTTGAGACAAACCGAAATGACAAGTAGACAAGTTAAGTTGGGACGGAGGGAGTAACTTTTAAGTATCTTATAAAATAAGCTTCACATATATCTTACACAATAAACTATCTTATAATTTATATATAGGAGTAGATATGAAACAAAAGAAGTTATCTTAAATGATATGATTATATTTTAATGATATAATTAAATTTTGAAAATAATGAAATTTAAACATTGTCAAAAATTAAAATTTTGAAAATTAGTTTATTGTTTTAATATATAAATGTGGAAGATAGTTTAAAAATCTAAATTTCATTTTATGAAGGGTTATAAAATGTTAAAAAATTTGAAACTATTATAAAAATATTAAAATAATAATTAAATTTGAAATTAATAATAATAATAATAATAATAATAATAATAATAATAATAATAATAATAATAATAATAATAATAATAATAATAATAATAATAATAATAATAATAATAATGAGGTTGTGAGATTAAGTGTAACAACCTTAAATCAACAAATAAAATTTAAAAATTAATTCAAATATATATGTAATATTAATTGTGTAAAATATAAAAATAAATAAATTGAATAAAAAAATTTAAATAAAAAATACTAAAAATATTTGATAAAATTTATTCAAAATTATTTCAAATAAATAGATATAATTAATCTAAAAATTATTTTTAAAAACTATAATATGTTCCAAAAAATTCTGAAAAATGGTTTCAAAAATCTAAGAAATATTGTTTTAAAATTAAAAAATAATTTGAAACCTAAATTTATAAATATAAACTAAATTTTTTTGGAATAAATATAATGCTTTTTGAACAAATCCATCTAAAAACAATGCAGAAAATTATTTATAAATTCAAAAAATAATTATAAGATAAGGAACAAAAATATGAACAAAACATATTAGTAAGTATAATTATCACTTCTTAATTACTCAGAAATTAAAACTCACAAACACAAAACTATTATTATATTATGTTCAATTTTATTTTCATATTTAATTGTTGAATATTGATGTTATCACTAAAAATATTGATTTTTACAAATTTCGAAATAATAAGATGCCATAAATAACATTTTAATATAATAACTTCATTATATTATTGTAAATCATATATATTGTTATAATACATAATAAACCGCGCATCGCGCGAGAGTACTACTAGTGGTTAGTTATTATGAAAAAGTCAAATCTCTTTTGAAACCCTATAATGAACAACTCTCCAAAAAAATAGAATTAGTTGTTTTGAATTAATCAAACTCATAATTTTTTATTCTGCAAGAAACATACGAGTTAAAAACAATCTCCTAAAATCTTTCCAACTAAATATCAATTGATTTAGATAAAAAAAACTAATAATAATAATGTTGAAAATCAACATTAACACTTTCGTTAGATTCTATCTCAACATATAAATTTAGGGTGCGGCTATCTGCACCCCACATATTACTAAACACACCCCAATTGTGTTGTTACTGTTCATATGTGATGTGAACAGTAACAACACAATTGGGGTGTGTTTAGTATTCCTTGGGGTGCGGATAGTCGCACCCATAAATTTAACAAATCCAAATTTAAAAGTTTATCTCTTGTTATGTGATAATAACAATTATTGATTAAGTCTCTCTCACATATAGATATCCATTTTGATTAATCATCCGGATATAATAATTAACCCAGGGCCGGACCTTCCACTGCGTCGACTCAGCTGCCCGAAAAAAATTCAAATATTTAGGGGCCCACAAATATTTTTTATGTATAGTTATGTATATATAAATATATTGATCAAACATGACTCTAAGGCTGTGTTTGGATTGGGGGTTTAGGTTGGTTTCGGATTATAAACCAACCTAAACCCCCGTTTGGTTTGGGGGTTATAAGGTGGGATAATAAACTGGGCCCGGAGGATTGGGATGTTTAATTATCATGGCCCGGGTGATTGAGTTGGTCACAATGCAGTATTATAAACCCACCAATTTTGGTGGGTTTAAAATAAACCCAACAGTAACATATTTTTCTCCCAAAAATGCCTCTCCTTTTTTGGTGCAAAGGACGTATATGCCCTTATACATCCTAAGAACCTCGAATATGCCATTACATATTAGTACCAAAAATCACTGTCTCCCCCAATTTTGAAAACCCTAATCCTTCGAAGATTCTGCAAAACTCTTCCCCCAATTTTGCGTGGCCAAACCACGCCGATTTCAAAGAGATCGAGGCAAAAGTTTCAGAGGAGAAAGCCGACCGCTGTCCGTGCAAGTGGCCACACGAGTTACTACAGTCCACCGAAGATAGGACAAAGATTTCTCTAACACGAGAGAGGTGCAATAGAGTGTTAGATCGTGGTTTTGGCGTAAGTATTTTCACCCCATCTACAAGGTTTTGGCGTAAGTATTTTCCCCCGATTTTCAATCTAAGTAATAAACTATCGATGAGTACAAAATTTAGCAGCTAGGAAGTCTTGGAATATATGTTTTTCCTTTTCGTTTGAAGCTCTCTGAAACTAGGGTCTGAAGATTTCATATAACCCATCAAGAGTATTGAGGGTAATTTTTTACGATCCTTTTGTTTAGTAAACATCTAGAAACTTCTTTTTCTTCCTAACTAATGCAATGGGGAGTTGGTTTCCCAAGATTATTTTTCAATGCCACAAGGTGTGATTTCTCTGACCAATTATTCACAAATGGGATTGTCTTCGACGTTCTACAATAGGTTGTTCGATGTTGTTTTTACATGTCAGATTGTAATCGTATTGAAAGTAGGTATGTTTTATTATCCGATTACAATTTTCGTCTTTTTTTTTGTGATTATGTTTGCATTTGGTGTATAAGCTTTCTTGTACAAACTACTTTATTGGTGTATAATCAATATGGAATCTGATGTTGGAATCAAGGGCATGTACGTTTAGCGTTGCTTAAGGAAGATTATAGACATCCGTTTTTTAGTTGCATTTAGTTTATGATCTTGAAGAGTCTTTTTATACTTTACCAATTCCTAGAAATGTTTGCATATGTTACAGATCTCTCCACCGTGTATATTACCACAACACTCAATTTGCAATTTTCAGTCCTATAACTTGTGACGGTCCAATTTTGAATTTTTTTTTCAACAATTGCATGAATATTAGCCTTCAAGTTGTGGTCTGGCCTTTGCTTATAAGATTCATTTAAACGATATGTCATTGTAAGCCATTTTGCCTTGGGTTATATCAAGCACCCAAATTTAATGAGCCAAAATTAGTAGATGTTTGGATCTCCGGTAACCTATTCTATAAACGTTGCTTTTTAAGTGAATGCAGAGTAATTACTTCCCTCTAATATCAACCATCTATGTGTTCTGATTATAGATTAGTATTAGTGCTAACTTTAGCTTCTGGCCCACTTTAACATTTCTCAGTTTAAATGCGAGAACATCATTGACATGATATGCTGAAATTGGAAATACAGCTATGATGTTTTTTGAACTTTAATCCAACAGGTGGTCCATGATTTGCAATGCACCTGTTAACAATTGAGGTTTCCGTGCCCTTTATGTGTATATTTTTAGTTGTTGAAGTTTGTTCATGTCAAATTTTAGAAGTTAATATTATCGTTAATAGGCAGTATCTGTTTTCTGAAAATGGAATATGTAATCTTTGTCCTAATAAATTCTGCTGTACTATTACTTGGATGCAGTTTCGAAGTAATTGGAAGGAATCTATTTCGCTTATTTCGTTGATATCGCTATACTTTGCTTGCTCAAACAGGTTAGTGATGTCCTTTCATGGTTGGAATACTTATTTACTTACTTTTCAGTTTAGCATAGACGAATGTGACATCATTCAATTAGGATTGGGTTTGTTGCTGTAGTTCTAGGACGTAATTGCGATATGAATCACAATGTGTTAACTGATGTTATTTGATTGTCTTGAAGCCATGAATGAATAAAAGATTACTTCATTAACTAATACAACAACACACTAGGAGATCCTAATTGGATCAGAAGGAATTTTGCATTTGTGCAGTATGAGTTGCAGGAAGATGCCACCCGAGCATTAGAAGCAACGCACCTAAGGTCTGTATATCTCCAAGAATTTCATCAAATTTTCCAATAATTTAATTTATTTCATACACGACTCTTACTACATGGCTTGGAATTCAATGCTGGTAGTTCATGGACCGAGTTATTTCAGTGGAATATGCAATTCGTGATGATGACGACAAAAGAAATGGGCAGAGCCCCGATAGAAGGGGCCGTGATGTGTCTCCTGATAGAAGAAACTATGATAGGCGACATTCTCCAAGTCCCTATCAAAGGGATAGGGGTAGCCCCGATTATGGACATGAGGCTGTACCAAATTCTAGATCTGAACGAAGGGGCAGTCCTCGCTATGGAAGGGCCGAAAGCCCTGCCAATGACAGATATAACAGGTAGATATATTGTTTCTGTTTCTATGCTTTTCGTGGTTTTTCTAAATGAACCCTAATTTAATTATCGATTCATATATTTTCCATGTAGTCGTTTGCCTTCTCCACTTGAAAGACCTCGATCTTAAGGAAGAAAGTAGCATTAGATAGTCTTGCTATCAATTTCTCCTCCAATTTTCTTAAGACTGCAAGTTGACTAGCTATTGAACTTCGAGTGGAATGTAGTATCTATCGTATGGTTATTGAATTCAGTTGTAGCCTCGTAGGTAAGTCTCTTGACTCTCTTCTATGTTTGGAATTAATATGTATGATATTCTTGATGGATTTATTGGCTAATTGATCTCATGATTTGCTGAAATATTGATCTTTTGGAAGATGTTGAACTGGGCATGAGTTCTCGCCACTCTCTTTTCTCAGTAGTTTCAGTTTTAACTTTAATAAATTCCAGTTGTAGAGCTTCTGATATTGACATTTTATTTAGTTTTTTTTTTGTTTTTGGTCAGTACAAGTTCTGGGCTTTTTTTTTCATAAATTACTTTTTTAGTAATTTATGATATGATATATTAGCCAGAATGTATACTATCATACTACAAGTCTACAACAACGTTGGGGTAAATGGACAGATTTATTGCACGCAAATTTTATTAAAAAAATTTAGTTTTTTCTATTAGTTTTTTATTAAACAATTTTTAGCAATATAATTATTATATCAAACACTCTCACCCAAATTTTCAAATTATATTAAATATGAATTATTTCATACAAGATTTTTTTTAATGATTTAAATAATACTTTAACATTACTTTGTAATTACAAATAAATTTCTTCAAGAGTGAAAAAAGAAATATCTAAATTTAATACATTTTTTAAAAAATCTTATCTTAATTGTGTTTCAATATAAACCTCAAAAACTAGGCTTGTTGCATAATTTATTTAATGAGGGGTATTTTGGGTATTTCACATTTTAAACTTAACAAATCTACAAACCAAACAAAGGTTTATAAACAATCCCAATTTACAAAATATATAACCATTCAAACCAAACACAAAATTTAAATCCAAACTAACCTAAACCAACAAACCAAACACCTAAATTAACACCTTTTTTGTCTTCAATGAACAATAAATAATCACACTTTTAAACAAACTAGGTCAAACCCAACCTCCAAACCAAATGAGCCCTAATGATGTTGTGTATCCTAGTGGAGGGCCCTTGTTTTTCTCACTCAATTGAGGTTTAGGGGCCGTTTGGTACGCGGGTTGGGATTGTTTAGGTAGGTTGGGTTTTTCGGGCTTTTACTGTTCATTGAAGACAAAACAGCATTTTTTGAGTGTTTGGTAGGTGAGTTTTGAGATGGGTTTGAGTTAAATTTTGTGTTTGGAATGAATGTTTAATACTTTGCAAATATGAGTTTAAAATAAAAATTGTGTTTGGTTTGTGGGTTAAGTTTGATAAAAAAACCTGAAATTACCGAATTACCCTTAACATAAAATTGTATGCAATAATTGTAAATGGGAATTCTTAATATACATAATATAAAATAATGTTTTAATTAAAAGACATAATATAAAATAATATTTTAATTAAAATACATAATATAAAATAATATATTATGATATAAAATAATATTTTAATTAAAAGACATAATATAAAATAATGTTTGGATCCCTAAAATATCTTAATATAAAATAATGTTTTAATTAAAAGACATAATATAAAAAAAATTTAATAATTTAAAAGATTAAAAATAATTTAATATATGTATAATTTAATATCCTAAAATTTAATAATTTAATAATTTAAAAGATTAAAAAATAATTTAATATATGTATAATTTAATATCCCAAAATTTAATAATTTAAAAGATTAAAAATAATTTAATATCCCAAAATTTAATAATTTAAAAGACTAAAAAATAATTATATATATATATATATATAATTTTAATAATTAAAAATCCATGAATTAAATTAAAAGAAGAAAAAATGAGGGCATTTTAGGGAAATCGAAAAATAAAATAATAAACCCACCATTTATCATGCATAATCCCATAAATATGCCCGGGCCGTATAAAAATATACCCGGGTCAAAAAACCAAATTCGGGCTCCAAACCCAGTTACCAAACATGGGTTTAGGTTGGTTTATAAACTTAAACCAACCTAAACCCATTTACCAAACGGGCCCTTAGTGTTCAATCCCACGTCAACCCATGAATTTCTTCCTTACTATATTTACTTCTTAACTAATGTTTCGATTATTTTTAAAAATTCTCCTTTTCTTATTAATAGTATTTAAACAATCTTTTGTTTATTATTAGTTTAAAATTTTCTTTTTATTATATTATAGTTATTAAATAATATTTTTGTTCATTATTAGTTTTACAATTCGTTAGAGGAATAAAAATTTACAATCTTAAATAACAAATTACAATCTTAGCCCCAAGGCCCCCAACTTAATATATTATGTATATTTCAAATGTTAATTTTTTTTTTTTTGATAAAATAATTCATGGGTTGTTAGTTTAAATTTTTAACTTTAATTTATATTTTTAATATCGTTGTATAATGTCTTTTAGTTGTCAGAAGAAAAAATCGAAAATAAAGGATAGAGAAACTAGCTTAAAGTCAAGCTGAAAATGAGTAATTATTTTTTGCTCATTTTTTACTTTCTAAGATGATATAAATATCTAGGTTAAATGCAAAAAAACAACCCAAACTGTTGGGATATTTCATAGTTATAATGATGAGACAAAATCAATTTGCTTAGGAATGTCAGTACCTAGTTTCCATATTGTCTACATGATTGTGAGAGAAAAGATCATGTAATGGTTTTGCAAGTGTTAAGGAAAATCAACCTTAGAAAAAGTAAGAATACATCTTCTAAGAGTCAGCAAACTATAGGAAACAACAAGCTGAAAGAAGTATCTGCATTTGGAGCAGATAAGATGTTGCAAGTAACAGACAACAAGTTGTAGGAAACAACATGCTAAAAGTTGTACGAAGGAAACTGAGAGCTACAAGTAGAAAGCTGCAAGCAGTGTATAAGGAAGCAACAAGCTGTAGGAAACAACATGCTAAAAGCTGCAC
Organism: Scutellaria galericulata; assembly: GCA_946896805.1. Taxonomy (NCBI): domain Eukaryota; kingdom Viridiplantae; phylum Streptophyta; class Magnoliopsida; order Lamiales; family Lamiaceae; genus Scutellaria; species Scutellaria galericulata. Next base: position 15,963,798 of record OX335794.1, read on the forward strand.
GAAGGAAACTGAGAGCTACAAACAGAAAGCTGCCAGCAGCATACAAGAAGCAGTAAGCCAACGGAAGCAGCAAGCCTAAGATAGCAAGAAGCAGCATATGCAGTATGAAGAAGAACAAAGTTAACTGACATCAAGAAGCTGTTGTATGGACTTCAGCCATGGACCAATACCGATTTGACAAGTCAGCAGGAATGTCAGAAATGTCCAGAGGCAAATAGTGGGCGCATTAAATGCTCATGTCAGGAGCAGCTCAGATGCATTTAATGCGACCACAAAGAAGATTTTGAAGATCAAGCTTATATTCAAAAAAAGAGAAGGATCTCTCTTCAACGGATACTTCTCAACAGATAGATTCTCAGATCTATAAATAGAAGGTGTAGCTGACTGAAGAAAATGTTGAACATGTCAAAGTAAGCCGAGCATGCTGAAGTGAGCTAAACAGAGTCGAGAGGAAAACTCAGACATGTTCCAAAGCTTATCAAGTTTATCCATATTCAGCCACTCAACCTTTTAGGAGCAGTCTACAATAGCAATGGAGCCTTCAGAAGATCAAGACTCCCCGCACCAATTGAAGAACCTTTTGTTCCTTAACCATTTGTGATATGTGCGCTAGGTTGTTTATAGTGTAACTTAGTTGAGATGATAATATCCTTACTAAGTGTATAGTCTAGAGATAGGCTATTTACCTTTTGTGGGTGTTTGTGCCCTTTGTGGGATTGTACCCTTTGTGGGTTATGGCCTTCGACTAGAGTATGAGATTCTAGTAGGCGTAGCTTGTTAGGAAGAGGTTTGTAAAGCAAGACTTATAAATCGAACTAACCTAACGAAGTTACTCCTTGTAAAGAAGTAGAATGGATATAAAAGACTTACACCACCTTCGAACTACTATAAGTAAAATGTGTTTACATGCTTTAATTGTATGCTGCACTTTACTTACTGCATATCTATACTGTTGTATATATCATAAGCATCTTGAGGAAAAGACTTTGCTAAAATCATGTTTGAAAAGAAAAACTGGTTTGCACAAAAACGAAACCCTATCGTTGTTTATTCCGCTACACTGCATTCTGATACCGAGTCAGTAACTTGATTGAGCTTAGAGTCAGGTTGCTGATTTGAGATATGTTACCGTTCTTGGGTCAGGAACCTGTTTTTCAGAAAAGTTTTTTAAGAGTTTGCAAAATCGATAGAGGTTCATTCACCACCCTTCTGAACCTCTGACCACTTGGAACGTTTGGGACCGACACAAACTATCGATTTTTTTCAATTTGCAACTTAATCATTTTTTTCCAATTACAACCTAGTTTTCTGTAATTTATCCAGTTGCAACCTACGTCCACTTTTTGAGCATTTTTCCGGTGAAAATATCATCACGTGGCTAGCACATTTATCATCATTTAAAGGGTAAAATCGTCTTTTACATTATGTATTTAACAAAATAAAAAATAAAAATGATTTTGTCCTAAATAAAAAATTAAGCCTTATCTCTCTTCACTTTCCTTTCACTTTCCCTATCTTCATCCACTCATCTGCATTACCAGGCCTTCGTTTCCACCTCTCTCCCCTATCATCTGCCCTTCTCATAGAGCTCCGACCATAACTATGTTGAGCTTGAAACCCTACACTTGTTTGATTCCAGTTTCTCCATCGATCTACATCATGTAGACAATCTCTCATGCTTTCAATTCTATGTCGGAGTACCTCTTCAAACTTCACATCTAACGTGACGCAATTAGAGTTCACACATTTTCCGTCGTCGCTCAGAGTAATATCTCTGGCAAGCCGCGTGACTTTAACAACTCGGTGGTTTCTGGACTCATGCAAAAGATTTGTTAATTTTTTCCATCTGTTTTTTAACCTTTTTAAAGGGATTTGTTAAATGATAAGATTACCCTTAAATGACTATTCTACCCTTAAGTTGTGAGTGTGCAAGTCAAGTGATGATTTTTTCACCGGAAAAATGCTCAAAAAATGGATGGAGGTTGCAATTGGATAAATTACAGAAGATTAAGTTGCAATCGAAAAAAAAAGATTTGGTAGCAAATTGAAAAAAGTCGATAGTTTGGGTTATTTTTTGCATTTAACCCTAAATATCTTGAATATCTGTAGTAAATAATGTTCTTTCAAACTTGTTCTTTTTTTTCGATAATATAAATATTTGAATATTGTAAATCTTTAATCTTTAATTATATCTATATATATATATAAAGGAGGCTTTGGCTCTCCCAAAACTTGGCATCCCAGCATTTTGGAGAAGCTTGCATTCGCCAAGTCTCTCATCTCCATCCGCCAAGTGTCTCTCCTTTCATATTCTAAGAGAAAAAAGAGAATGAAACTGCCATTGTTACATTTTCTTAAATGTCATTAAATTCCTAAACATTCATTCTGCCCAAACTCTCTTCATTCCCATTCCCAGTGCTTTATATTTTCACTCAATTTCAATTCTTATGAGAATATGAATGCTGATTCTTAGTGTCTAGAAACGGCACTCTCCTCCCGGATAATGATGTTTGCCGCTCGATTCACCCATGAAGGTACTGATCCTTCTATGCATCTAATATCAATCAATTCTTTTCTTAACTAGGATTTTTGGTTGAATCAATTGTAATTCGTACAAATCTTCTCTTTAATTCCTAATCCTTTAATATTCAACCTTATGTTGGTTATTAGTTTTGTATAAAGTTGAGTACAATGGGTGCATATATACATGAAAATTGAAAATCATGTTAGGGAAAAAGGAAAATTCATATAAATTTACTTGATTGTTTAGTCTTCTTAACATTCAGCATTTTTGATTATTAAAGTTGTAAGATTTGTTTTTACATTTGTTTCAAAATTGTTATGCTTATGTGATGTTATTCGCCTATTCGGCCCGAATATCTATTGGAATTTCCATGTGAATCATTTGATAAAGTATTCTCTAAGCTTGTGTAACCATTCTTCGCTCTCTCTGCTGCCACCCTGTCAGGCATCATTGTGGAAAGAAAGTAAATGAATAATAACATATATTAAGTAACCTCCATGTAACTCAAAGTTGAAAGAGAATTGTTTTCAGTAGCAATCGAACTGTAAGTCTCCAGCTCTTAGTAGCATAACACTTACATTAATGTTTCTTCAAATCATTTAAATGGTTACTATATTGATGTAGTCACTTGGAAACCTGAATTAGCTATGCACACAAGATGTTCGATGAAAGTTCTCAATGAAATTCTTGAAATTATATCGTTCTTTCATCTGATTTTCAGGTCCCCGATTTCAATATCACGTGGAGAATGAGCGTTGATAAATCATTCCAATATCTCATTCGTCTGCACTTCACTGATATCGTGAGCAAATCTATGAACAATCTCTACTTCAACATGTTGCCGCCATCAAGAAGCCTGTTAGCCAGTTGTTCTCAAAGGCCGTCGAGGGCGTTGTCACTCTCACCCAGGTGGACAATGGTGAACTCCTTTTCTCTTTCAGCCTTTTCATCAAACATCTTTACTTTTATTTTTATCTACAACTTTTTAACACGATTTCTGGTTGAAGCTACTCAATAAGGGCTCGAAATTTAATTAGTTTGGATATTAAGCCTTATGTAGAAATGTGATTATGGATTATGGGCCCGTGTTTTTGTAAGTGATTATCTATTTCGTTTACGCATTAACATATTGGTTTTTTTTGTGTTTGTTGTCTCTAATTTTTATTTAGTTATTTAAATTTTTGTAGGATAAGGTATATGTATATTCCTAGAAATACATATTATGTAAAGGGATGTTTTCATTCTATTCATTTTGGTAGAATTATTCATTCTTCCATTCAAATTAAGCTTAGTCTAAAAGGATATTATGCTTGGATTGTGATGTGCTCTTTCTTAGATAAGTAATAATAATTACTTATAAAATAATAATTAGATAAGTGTTAAATGAAGCTCATGCGACGTACGGGTTCAAACCTAGTATATATAAAAGTGTGGTTTGGTTCTTTCAAGTGATGACACTTGGAGCTCTACAATGTTGTCAAGTGTCTTCCCTATTTTATTTCTCTCAAGTGATGACACTTGGAGCTCTACAATGTTGCCAAGTGTCTTCCCTAAAAAACATTTTATTTATGAAATATCAAAAATTTAATTCCAATTAAATACATACCCCATTACTCTACACAAAATAAGTGCTTTGAAAAAACTAAATATGTAAGTTACAAATGCTTGGAAGAGATTGCTAATGTTGTATTGCTTTTTTCTATATGAAATGGTTGGTTCCAAACTTTAATAATTGTTTTTGTCAAACATTTCAAATTGAAAAAAAAAAAAAAGTAAACAACAATGCTCTTGCAAAAGTAATGTCATTAACAAAAAATATGTGCTAAAATTTTTTTAGGATATGTTTATATTGGGACGTGGATAGATTTGCAAGTTTGAAAGTGGATCATATCGGAAATTGTAAAAAAAATAGATGATGTTCTATTATTTTACAAATGATGTTTACAAATGAAATCATTATGTAAACCTAATAAAAAGAACACTCAAAGGCAAAATCAAAATAGAACAAATGTCTTCGAGCTATAAAAATGAAATTTATTCTATACTTTTAAAGAAAGATATGAAAATATCTAATCCAACAGTTAAAACATCTATAAAAAACTAGCTATTAACAATTTTGTGCTAAAGATTAAATAAAAAAATAAAAAACTAAAAATAATGAAAAAGATTATTTTAAGGATATAGAAAAATATATCATACATATAAATCAACAAACACATATGAAATAACAATACTTATAAAATAAAAATTAGATAAGTGTTAAATGAAGCTCGTGCATTGCACAGATTTAAATCTAGTATATATTAAAATAGAAACCAAGAATGACACATGTCAAATTGTGGTTTAATCTTTTTTCTTCTACAACTAAAGTAATCCTAACCATTCATTTGTCAATATCTAATTACATTAATTTAGCTCTTAATTAAGATACAAATCTATTTCTAAACCCCCTTATTTCTTATATTGTAGTAGTAGTAATAAATTATCTGATATCCAAATATAACCCTACCTACAACTAACACTTCCTAACAATTTTGATGGGCCATCTTAATAGACTCATAATATATATATATATATATATATATATAAACTCCTGTGCATCAGGTGTATGAATATAAGATCCGTGCAATCCGGGTCGATCCGACTCGAATCCGCGAATTTCAATTTTTTTTCCAAATTTTTGTCTTGACCTTTATGTTATTAATGTGTGACCTTTACGTTATAAATGTGTGACCTTTATGCACAACTATCCCCACCTTTATGCGCTGTAACTTAGGAAAAAAATGAAGATTTTCAACACAATTTGTACTATGTACCTTTATGTGATATCAATGTGACATTTATGTTATATTATGTTACCTTTATGTACAAATATTCTGACATTTATGCATCTTTATATATTATATAAAGGTTAGAATATTTGTACATAAAGGTAACATAATATGACATAAATGTCACATTGATATCACATAAATGTGTACAGTTTAAATTATGTTGAAAATCTTCATTTTTTTCTAAGTTACAATACATAAAAGTCATGATAGTTGTACATAAAGGTCACACTAATACAACATAAAAGTCACAACTTGAAGCAAAAAAAAAAGAAGATAAATTCAAAAACACGCGGATTCGGATCAAAATTGGGTCGACTCGAATTGCATGTGCACCAAGTGCACACAAGACCAACTCATATATATATATATATATATATATATATATATATATATAAAAGAACAATCACTAATATCATGTGTCATCCTCTCAAAAACTCAAAATATAATATTAATAATTATATTGATATTAAATATATTATATAAAATAATTTCATGGTAAACACAATCTTCTTAATATTAGATGGAATGTATTAACATATATAGAAAAGAAATATTGTATTTCAAACATATTTATTATTAATTAAAAAATTTACCAAATCAATTAGTGAAAATAGCACATCATTAAAATTTGAGTTGCCAAATGAATTAGTCATGCCCAACCCACGATAACCACGTTCTAATAATCTTTAATATATATATATATATATATATATATATATATATATATATATATATATATATAAGAACACCACTAATGACACATGTTATTTATTCAAGAGCTCAAAAATTATTATTAATAATTATAGTAATATTAATTATATTAATTAAATTTATTGCAACACAATCTTTCTAAGTTCTAACCACTTGCTAATTATTAGATGGAATTGAAAACTAATTATTTGAGTTAATGAAAAACTAGGAGACAAATGATTAAAAAAAAAAATTCTTATCTATTAAATACTAGGAGATAATGATATGCTGATTGATTTTTAATGAAAATCATTTACTAAGAAAATCAAACTAATTACTCAAGTTAATTAAAATAATTTGCTAGGATTTTTTTTAATCATCTATCAAATACTAGGGATAATTATCTATAGTCAAATACTAGGAGATATTTAAAAAAATTATTATAACTATTTAATGATATCAAATTTACTGTTGTTAATAGTTATGAGTAAATGATACTGATATTTTAACTAAATTTGATAAAATAACACAAGACTTTAAATATAGAAATCATTTAAAATTTTCAAATTTATTGAATTAAAAAAATTAGAGAAAAATGTAAATTATAAAAAAGGAAAAACTACAATAAATATGGATTGATTAAAAATGGATTATTCAAACTTTTCAAACATATTAATTAATGAAATTGAATTTTTTTTTTTTTTGCAAATATGTATTTTAAAATAAAATATAAATTTATTTGAAATTTTGAGGGTTAAACTAAACCTTAACAATAAAATATAATGGTGGGATAGTTGAATAATATAATAGACATAATTTAACAATATAATTTCTCAAAATAACAAACAAATATTATTTATGCTCCTTTACAAATGCAATATATGTTTCAACAATTAAAGAATATATTAATCATAGTGTTATATATAATTTAAAAATTATACGATGTGTATTACACGGGCACTATACTAGTGTTTTTATAGACTAGTTCATTTCTTTTACGATAATACAAATATTTTGAAGATTGTAAATGCTTCAAAGATTTTACACTAAATTAAAATTAGGAGCCTATTTTGAAAATTCTACTCAAACCAAAATATTGATAAATATTAATATGAGGATAAATATTAAATAATAATAGACAAAAATTCATGTGTATCTGGTACTTGGATCGACCCTATCCACCACGCATCTGCACGCACTATCAGGTTACATACAAATTCATCCAAACATACTTTCAAGTGTCATATCTTTATGTTATGTTAGTCATATCTTTTAGTAGTGTTAGTCATACATTTTAGTTATACTAGACATATATTTAGTAAAGTTAGATGTACCTTAACATAGGTATGATATTTGTATATGAAGGTAGGACTAATATAACATAAATGTGTAACTAATATAGTATAAATGTCATTTTTTTTTCACTTAAAGTAGTAGTGTTAGTCATACATTTTAGTTATATTAGACATACATTTAGTAAAGTTAGAAGTACCTTAACATAGGTATGATATTTGTATATAAAGGTAGGACTAATATAACATAAATGTGTAACTAATATAGTATAAAAGTCATTTTTTTTTCACTTAAAGTATTACACAAAAAGGTATGATATTTGTACATAAATGTATGATTAACATAGTATCTATATATATAATAACAAAATGATTCCTTTATGTTTTCCAAAATAGTAATTTCCCGTTAAAAGTCAATATTTAAAATTTCTATTTTTATCTTTATTAATTATTGAATTAATAAGAAAAGTAACTGATAATCATTTGATTAAAATCCATGTGTTAGTTTTATTGACCTACTAAATAAGTTAAATAAATTCTTTATATGGTATTAATAAAACCATTTGATTAAACAATCAAAGAAAATATTAACAATCTACTTTTTTTATATGGAAGTTTCCTTCAAATGTGGAGTTTTTATTTTTTATGTATCTATGATTACACATGGAGGTCAAATAATATATTTTGATAAAAGAAACCAATCAAAGAAAATAAAACCATTTGATTCCAAAACAAATAAGTGTTCTGATTGAAAAAAGAATTATTTATTATTACAATCAAACTAGCAGTGTACCCGCGCGTTGCGTGTCTTGCAGTATAATTCAATTACTTTAATATAGTACAATTTTAATCATAATTACATAATATATGAGCATCATATATATATATTTATATATATATATATATACACACTGTTGAATAACACTATTTATAATAGTACAATATAAAGCCGTATATGTCTGATTTTATATTTCAATCATTATTGTTTGGAATTTTACGTATATGTCTATTGATCATGGAATAGTTGCTTCACCGATTGTTTTATAAAACCGTATCTATCCTTTGAGGAGAACTTTTTTTTTATATAATTCTCTAACTTCCAATTCAATTAATTCAATATTTAGAATGTCAAATTACTGATTATGAGACCAAATTCCTTCGCACTATACTTAATTAGCTCATTTCTTTTTTCAATTGTTGGCTTGTTGTGAAGTTTCAAAAGTTAATTGTGCTCCTACGGAAGAATCATCCAAAAGCTCTTAGGAAACCCAATAAATACTTGACTTTTATTCTCAATTCTTTGAATTGGTAGTCTTTTTTTTTTTTTTTTTTTCATTTTTCCAGGGTAATCAAAATGAAAATTCATGAATATACAAACAATTGAGGTATGTACCTTGATTGATATAACTCAAATTTTCATATGGATGAATCTATCCCAACCATAAACTCCTAACAATTGATATTGGGAAGGTACAAAAACTTCATCATAGATTAGAGAAGAAAAAAGCAAGAGGAAAAAGAGGAGAACTAAAATTTATAACGACGAAAATTTAGAAGACCATCTCACATATGTGAAAGTGTTTTTGTTGAAACAACCACACACATCTTTACTTATATAATCCAATGACTTGTAGGGAAAGCCTGATTCAAGAGTCTTGAAGAGAAAGACAATCCAATGGCTTGTAGGAGAAGCCTAATTTAAGATCCTTGGAGAAAAAAACAATCTAATGGCTTGTAGGGTAAGCTTGATTTAAGAGGCTTGGAGAGAAAGATAGATTAAAAATTATTGAGACATGAAACATTAAAAGAAAAAAAAAATATTTATACAGTCAACATTATGATGTGACATTTTTTAGCGGGAAAATGACATTCCGGTAAAATTTTCCAACTATCCTGCTATTAGTATAGTATAGATAAAGATATAATAAAAACGTGTTTTTTAGCTCATTAATCAGATTTTGTTTTTTTGGAATATACAACATCATCATTTACATTCATTATGAATATGTTATTGAGCATATAATTAAATATTTTTTCTAGATCAATTATGACAAATATATGAAATATATGATAAATATATCAAATATTTAAAATTTATAAATTATATGGTATTAGGTTAAAATGAATAACTCTAAAGAACTAAATTATAACACTTGAAGTTTATATATTCGGGCATCACACGGGTATCAAGAACTTGATTTTTTCGTAAATTAATACATCAAACTTGAAATATTTAAATTTTATGATCACATATCGCACAAATAACAAACTAAATTAAAAGAAATCTAAAAAAAATTATTACTTTTCGTGTTTTACATTTTCATATCAAAATACTAATGTAGTAAAATTTATATATCCGCGCATCAGACAAGACTTATGCTAGTAGAGATAAATATTTAAAAAAAAAAAAGGAAAACACGGATCCAAATCAACCTAAACCCAACCTACATATATGTGTGCATCAAGTGTACATGAATGCAACTCATAATAATAATATATAATATTATTACATTACATCTTCTAAAAGTAGGGAGGTTTGGTTTATCCTTCATGACATGTGCAAATTATTAAGGAGCTATATGTAATTGAAAATTCGATTCACGATTGAGTTTACATTTTTTTTTTTTTGGATTGAGTTCACTGTTATCGCTACATATTTAAAAAAAAAAATCAAGATTTTCAATAAATTGATTTTGAATTCAAGTACAAATTTTCGGTGATATTTTGAATTGGGCAAAGGTGCAAATATGCACCCAACGTTTCAGTGGAGATGCAAATTTACACTTAATCTTTTTTTGGGAGCAGAAATACACAAAACTCATATTACCTCCGTCTCGACTTAACTTGCCTACTTTGACCGGGCACGGAGGTTAAGAAAATGCAGTTGACTCAAGTGGATATGTACTTTTGGATGATATTTTTGTAATAATATACACATCAAATCAAATCTTATGCACTTTTGGATGACATTTTTGTAATAATATACACATCAAATCAAATCCTATGCACTTTTGGATGTCATTTTTGTAATAATGTTGAAATATAGAGATATTAATGTAAAAATTTGTCATTTATGGGCTGACAAGTTAAGTTGGGACAAACCGAAATGACAAGTAAGCAAGTTAAGTTGAGACGGAGGGAGTATTTCTTAGAGCATTTTACCACTAAATAAACATGTTTGCTCATTAACTAATGGTTGTTATGAATAATCTTATTTTAGATGGATAATTTTTTTTTTAGGTTGCTAGTTATGATTATTCTATTTTATTTGTTCAAATAATTTTTAATAAAAAAAATTGCAACCAATTAAATTGATTAAATTAAAAATTAAGCATATTACAAATTTTTGTTAACGGATTTTATGATATAATTTGAATCAAGAATAAAATTTAGGCTAATCTCTCCAAAAATAAAAACAAAATTTACAAAATTCCTCCACATTCAAATCATTATTTAATATTGATTAAGTGAATGAATCATAAATCCAATAAAATTTAAATATATAAAAAAATCAAAAACGTTTTTTTTCCTCAAACTTACACCTATGTTATATATATAGAATTTTGTTGGATTTATGATTATATATAAACTTTCAAATTTTTTTTTTCCAAACTTACACCTATGTTATATATAGAACTTCTAAACTTTTTTTTTGAATTTTTTTTATATATTTAAAATTTTGTTGAATTAATGGTTCATTCACTTAATTAATATTAAACAATGATTTGAATGTAGAGGAATTTTGTAAATATGGTTTTTATTTTTGGAGAGGCTAATTTTAATTTCATGCTTGATTCAAATTATATCATAAAATCCGTTTACAATTTTTTTTATATTATTAATTTTAATTTAATTAATTTAATTGGTTCCAATTTTTTTTATTAGAAATTATTTGACCACAAAAAATAGAATAATCATAACTAGCAACCTAAAAAAAAAGAATAATAATCTAGACAAAGTTTTTTCATAATAGCCTTTAGTTGATGAGCAAGTATGTCTATTTATTGGTAAAATGCTCCAAAAAAAGATAACTTTTGTGTATTTCTACTCCAAAAAAAAACAAGTATGTCTATTTAGTGGTAAAATGCTCCAAAAAAAATAACTTGTGTATTTCTACTCCAAAAAAAATATTAAGTGTAAATTTGCACCTCTACACAAACGTGTATATTTGCACATTTGCCCTTTTAAATTTCCGGCATGAATAAGTCAACAATTACTCAATTTAAAGAATTATGAGCTCAAAATTACCACATCTCATTCATACGAGAATAAAAATAAAATCACGCTTAAATTAATTGGAATATAAATGCAAATTTTCCCCACCTTTTACTGTTGAGGATGATGTTCACAGCAATGGGGAGACTTATTTATTTCAAAAAAATCGAATAATTCAGTTTCTGTATTATTATTTTCCACCCAAACGGCCAAATGTATAGGTTGGTTGGTATTTTATTTTGTTTGCCCAAGTACACGACCATTTTCTTATTACGAGCTAGTTATTCCATAGTTTTACTAATATAGTCTTTTTTTTTTAAATATATATAGGCGGTGGAGAATCGAAAATATAACACATAGAATTGAAGGAAAAGAACAGGAAAATATATTGTCACACCATGAAATCTCTGTGGCCAATATACTTTTTTTTTTTAAATATTCATTATTGTAATACATTTGTTTTATTGGGTTAGACTTTAGAGTATATTATTGGCATAATTGCCATTTCAAATAACATCACTGATGCATGAATTTATGATTCCGTTTAAATATGGCTCCAAGATTTCGAGACAAATTATAATATAATAATATAAAGTAAGGAGATTGAATTTTACAAAGCAAATTAGCTATTTTTCACGATTTAAGAAAAATAAACTCCAATAGATTAAAGATTTAAGTAAAAAATATAAGAAAAAATAATTGTGAAAAAACAGTTTAAGAAAATTGAAAGGGACCAGCCCCCATAAATCCATCTTCAATAACATGGTGGTGCATTTTTATGTGTTTGGCACAAAGTGGAATCACTATTATTATCTTCTGAGTTGACATATTAAAAAAAAAAAAAAAATCAATGAAATCACTTTTACATATACATTTTCTTTAATTAGGCTGTTCAATTAATTATTTGCAGTGGTTATAGTCTTTAAGTTAAAAAACTTATTTTTGGATATTAATTTATAGAACTTCAATGTATAGACTATAGTAGAGTTGACAATTCTAGCTTTTGAAATTAATGAACTCTAACACAGATTTATTTTTATATTTTAAAAAACTTCATACATTTGAAAATACTAATCTCAAAATGGAAAATAAACATAACCCACACCCTTCTGATTCTGACATCATGTGTTGTTAAGGTGGTTTCTCTTTTTTGTGGTTCGTATATTTTATTTTTTATTGCAATTTCCTTTTTTTTAGAAACTATAAGTGAATAACGTAACTTTAATATTTTATTTTATTGAGTTGGTCTCTTGTGAAACAGTCTCACATGCGACCAGATTCAAGTATGTGTTTTTCAAGTATAAGTATGTGTTTTTTAAGTATGTTATTATGGTAAAAACATGAGTTATTCAAGTATGTTTTTTTCCGCTATAAGTATGACCGTCGCATGTGTGACGGTCTCACATGAGTTTTTGTGTATTTTATTTTATTTAATCATTGGTTTAGAATAATGTAGAGAATTATAAAAAAGGAAATTATAAAAAAGGACGTGAGTGGAAGAGGGTATGGATACATTTAAATCACTAAATTGGCCTAAATTGTGTGGCTTCATTTTACGTTTGGGATTATACGCGGTCTGTGCACTTTTCTTTATTGTCTATTTTATATCCTTTCGTGTTCCATTTTATATTGTACTACATATTAAGGTTTTCGTGAGATAATTATGCGAATTTAATTTCGTGAAACAATTAAATTCATTGATAATATCAATATTTGCACGTTTATTTATTTATCTAACACGTAATATAGAGAAAGTTATATGTAACGCTTTTACAATCTATACGAATAGTTAAATAAAGTTTCTAGCGTCATAATTAATTTCAAAACACATATACAAATATTACAAGTAGTGATGGTTTAAATAGATAAATTTCATAATAAGATCTAATTTATTGGTTGGTTTTCATTCCTTGTACTAAATTTTAAGAGTTCTCAATAAGTGGTCCAATTAATTCTTTTTTCTTAATTTAGGGCTTTAATTTAAACACTCTCTCATAACAAACACACTTGGCTGATGATGCTAACGACAACTTCATTGTTTTTTTTTTTTCATCTTTTCTAATTTATTTTATTTAGCATATCTAAACCATATATATGAGAATAATATCAAAAAGGAAAATATTCATCTTTCTTTTCATTCACATGCAAAAGAAGAATTCTCTCCTATTAATCCTTCAAGTCCTAGGTTTTCTAGTTTCCTATAAAGGTATTGAGTAGCTTTTAACTTTATCATTTTAATGAGTATTTATACGAATTTTAAATATTAATTAGACAATTGATTTTGCTTTTAATATGAGAAAATAACTATATTATTATTATTATTATTATTATCGGATGATGCTCATATTTAATTTACTTGAGTCGATCAATATTGCATCCGTTCTTTGAATGAGAGGTTTTGTAAGTTTTCTGCTAATTTGTAGTGTGTATTTGATTCACTTGAGTCGATCAATATTGTTTTTAAACTTTTATTACTTTTACTTTTGTTACATATATATGATTTAGATATGCTAAATAAAATAAATTAGAAAAAAATGAAAAAATAAAGAAGCAATGAAGCTGCGTTGGCATCATAGTCAAGTATGCTTGTTATGAGAGAGAGTTTCTAAATTAGAGCTCTAATTTAGAAAAAAAGAATTAATTGGACCCTTATTGAGAACTCTTAAAATTTGGTATTAGGAATGAGAACCGACCAATAAATTAGATCTTATTATGAAAGTTATTGTAATTTAAATGGAGTCTTGAAAAAAAAATCATAGACTAATATATGTATTGGGCCAGTTTTTCTTGGAAATACTGCGCCTAATGATGCGAATGTTAACTTAGTTCCTGGACGCAAGCGGCCCAATGGGCCTCTTCCTCGATGTTAGAAAACAGGCACTCAGGCCTGCGTGCAGAAAAAGAAAAAGATTTAAAATAAGTAAATACATTTAAAAAAAATTAAAGCAGAAACAAAATCGGAATCTGGCATCTTCTCAATCTCATCGTTTACTTCTGAACAAAATTTTACCAGCACTGCCCCCAATCAATCAATCATCATTGCCATTTTCTTTCTCCACACTCTTCCTCTGCTCTCTTCCGGTGAGTAAGCTTCTCTCCCTCCGTTTATCTATGTATTAATTGCCGAACGATTTTGAGTGTTCTCGAATTTTACTTCATCAAGCCTTTTTCGATCTGAACGATTATTTGCTAATATTACTTCATTTTGTTAACTCATTTTGAGGTGGTTATTTTGTGAAAGCCTGGTTCGATTTTAATCGGTGATTGGCCGGAATCGATCAGCTTCGATGGGATAAGTGTCTTACATTTGCTTGACGAGATAGCAGTTCAATTGCAAGAATAAGATGAATATCTTTTGAAAGCTAACATTGAGAAATGCTAAAATCGTTTCAGCTTGTGTTTATGTGTTATTATGTATTTGCACGGCCATGGTTTCTTAACTTTCTTTGGCTTCTGAGATGATTGCATCTTTATAAAATTATGTGTATTTTTTGGCTCAAAACGCTGCGAAGGGTGCTGTGGCACTCTTAATTTCCTTTTTTTGGATGCATTCTCAATTTTAGGTGACCTTATAACTAATCAGATTATTCTAGGATATGTATAAATGGTTGGTAAGTGAAATAGCGGTTGGTGGTGTTCATGATTTGCAGGAAAATAATTTTGCTTTCTTTTTATCCACGACATTTCCTTTTTTTACCTACTTAGCTTTGAAAAATGGAAAAAAGAAAAAATGAAAGATTATGAAAACCAATTGGAAGAAAGAAGGGATTGGTACATACCTAGGTTACTCTTCAACCACTAATGATCTTAAATAAATGTTACTACAAAGTTCAGATTGGTTTGTGCATCCCAAAAATGTTTGGTTTCTATTTTACAAAATCAAAACTCAGTGTAGAAAATAATGTGCTTTATGTTATTTGTGCAATAGATGTTCCGAATCTGCCACTTCTCCCACTAACTATTTTACAAATTAGAAAATCTGGGGACATGATTATTTAGTCGTGCTAATCATATGACTAAAACGTGGATCTACTTTAAAATAAAATGACAATACTGTTTGTTGGGAAACACTTGTCAAATGGAAGTCCACTTAAAATTGTACTTTTTATTAAGTGCTTCTTCATAAGTCAAAAAGTTGGATTTTTGAGGTTTTTAATGAAGCAGTAGTGCTGCAAACCATAAGCAGTGCTCTATGGACAATAATATAGTAAATTAAAGAAATGATCAATACCAACAAATGTAAATTTTCCGAATCATTATTCGGATCTTTTAAGTTTTGACAATGGATCAATGGTTGACTAATTTGTGTGCAGTCTGTACAGCAATATTAAAAATACAGCTTTTACGTCCCTAGAATGTTTACCTTAGAAAGGACAAGACTTTATAGCTTTAGAATGATATTTATGAGCTTAAAGGTAAGCACTAATTCTCTATATTTGCTCTTTAATGACCAGGACTTGATTTTAGTGGCAGTCCATTTTTGATTCCATCTCTGATCTTATTAGTGAAGCAAATTCAATAGAGCAATTTATAATTTGGAATCATGTTTGAAAGTGATGCAATTAACTGTATGAAAAAATGAGTTCTTGGTCTTCGTGAACTGGTGCTATCCTAAGATATTATGTCATGAATAATGTTATATGTGTTGTTTGCGTGAAAAAAATTCTAAAAACAATGGAACAAACAGACACATTTACTAAAGGTGTTCTTATTATTGAAGAAACTTATATATATATGTGTGTGTGTGTGTTTCCCTACTTGGCCTGACCTACTGGAATTATGGATTTTGTGATAGTTCTAATCTTGTTCTGCGTGTTTTGTAATATATGACCAGTCATACTTGGTACTCAATTTTTTTAACCCAACATATAGCATTTCTATTTTGGTGTTTGATTTGTGAATATTACTGTTGATGTCTCTCACACATTAATATATTATAAATAAACACTATATAGTCAGGAGGACTCGTAGATCATTATTCTTGCTTGAAGCATATGGATGTATAAATGGAGAATTGTTTCTTGTAAATGCTCTTCAGCATAAATTTATTGAAACATTAAGAACACATTTTGCCCATTTTCTCTATTATTTAAATATTTCAGCGTTTTTTCAGTTGGAAAGTTTTCACTAGGCTTTCATATAAAAATGAATATATATTGTATTAGTTGTATTTCTATGTTGACATATAGGTTTTAAAATGAAAATATAAGTGTTCTTATGATCATTTATTTTCCTTGTCAAGAAATGTGCAATGCTAGTAAGCCTGAAAATGTATTCTTGGCAATTTGCCTTTGAGCATAATTCTGTGAAAGTGAAAACAGTTGTATTTTTATCAAATGGGTGAAAACAAATGCATTACCAGAGTTTTAAATGTCAAAACATGAGATGATACCATTGGAAAATGAAAATAAATGGGCCAAAGGTGTTTATGAGCTGTGTCCTCTTTACACTTGGTTTGTGTCTAAGCCCAATTGAAAAAGTCTGCCTTCGATAATCCTTGGCAAGAACTTTAAACTATGTGTTGCTCAAGCTTGATTCGTGATGGATCTCTGAAAGCTAAGCTCAAAAACTATCAAGCTGAGCTTTTGAGCTTTTTGTTGGCTTTAGCTTATCACTTTTACCACTAAAAGCTGACCATTTTCCATCCGAAAGTATTATCTCTTTATTGGATTCTTTTTTTGATGTTGGACTAAATGAAGTGTCTAAGAAATTCAGATTTGTAGGAAGTACTCTGTTATATTAAGGTTTCTGTTTTTCTGTTATGAAGTTTATTTTTGTTTTTGTTCCTTGCACTGTTGTTTAGTGCTGTTCTGGCATGTTAAGAATTGCTAACATTTAGGCATAGTCCTTAAGAGTTTTCAATACTGCAAATTTACTCTCGCTATACAGGCATCAAGTGCAAAATGTTAATTTGTTCTTATCTTGCCTTTTCATCTGTCTAGCTCTCATTGACCATGGAGGGTGGTGTGTCCCCATGGTTTGTCCTAGTAGATACATTTAAGAGTCAATTTCTGGCTGTGTGAACTTGTTTTCTGTGTCTTACTTTATAGGTGCTAATCAATATATAAACATCTGTTAAAACTGAAGAAATTTGAGACTTTAGTAATGGAGTTGAATTCCATCAAGGATGCTTTTGACCGTGTTACAAAGAAGCAAAAGCTTTCGTCTTCAAAATCTCAAGAAGTAATTGAACAGATCGGGCAAGAAATCGAGCAAGCTTTATCAAGGCTACAATCTGAACAAGATTCTGCATCTTCATCTGATCATAAATTAATCCTCAATGAACTGAAAGCCAAGTTGAAAGAAATCGCTCCACTCAGCCAACTGGAAGGCACACAAAAGGAATTAAATGTTGCACTGAGCAAGTATCCTAAGCTTCTTGAGAAATCATTCAATCCTGATATCTCAAAGGCTTATCGTGATATTGATTTCGATATACACACTATTAACCAAATAATCGCCAGTCACTTCTATCGGGAGGGACGATTTGATCTTGGAGACTGTTTTGTGAATGAGTCCAATGAACAAGAGGCTGCAGCAAATAAAGGCCCTTTCCTAGAAATGTTTCAAATATTGGAAGCATTGAAATCTAGGGACCTTGAACCTGCTCTGAATTGGGCTACAAGGAATCACGAACAACTGAATCAAAATGGTTCTGAAATAGAATTGAAACTACATCGTCTTCAGTTTGTGGAAATCTTGCAGAACAGGGGCAGGGATGAAGCTCTAAAGTATGCCAGAGCCTTTTTGGCTCCATTTGCTCCTAAACACTTGGCAGAAATCCAGAAGCTTATGGCTTGTCTATTATGGGCCGGTAGGCTCGGTTCCTCACCGTATGCAGAATTACTATCTTCTATACACTGGGACAAACTGGCCGAGGAACTAACTCGGGAGTTCTGTAATCTTATGGGCCAATCATATGAGAGCCCGTTGAGTGTGACAATTGCTGCTGGGGTTCAGGGATTGCCAACCCTTTTAAAGCTGATGAATGTGGTGACCGGGAAGAAGCAGGAATGGCAATCAATGAAACAATTACCCGTTCCAGTGGATTTGGATCGAGAGTTTCAGTTCCACTCTATATTTGTGTGTCCGGTGAGTCGGGACCAAGTAAGTGAAGAAAATCCTCCTATGCTGTTATCATGTGGACATGTATTATGCAAGCAATCCATCACCAAATTGTCCAAAAACAACAGCACAAGGCCGTTCAAGTGCCCTTATTGCCCCGCTGAAGTTGAAGCAGGTCAGTGTAAGCAATTATATCTCTAATGCTGATAAAATCTGTGAAGTGGTTCATACACTCTGCCACTCCAAATCAAAAGGGAAAATGCTTTTTAATTGAACATAAAAGTCATGTACTTAGGTAATCTGTATCAGTTAGAATAGAATGTTCTCACTGTATCTTTGCTTAATTCGTTGTGTATTGGATTTAAAAGGTCTACTGTTGAATGTACTGTAAATAGATTTTATTTGCACACCAAACAAGAAACAATAGCATGCAGTTTACACTTGAACAATGGTGCTTTACTCCCCTTCGCCTGGTGGATCGGGCAATAGAATCCACCCTTGATTTCACACGCATCCATGTGGGTGTGTGTGAATGTGTGCAGATCAAGGGTGCTTTCTGCAACTCAATGTAGTAAAACCGGGTGTAGGGTTTAGAGGACCAAGTTTCGGATGAAAACTAAATGCAATGTACATGTATCCATCGGGAGTTGATCGAAGGTAATGTTTGACAGTGAAATCCACAGTGGATAGTGATTTCTCTTTGATCCAATGAACCTGAAACAATTCATGGAATATAGTGTCAACAGCTTCTGTTTCTTTTCTATGTTCCAAGTCAGATAACACTTGTTCAGGATGTTCTTTGTTCTTTCTCTCTTTAAATTTATACTTGAAATGGTGAAATCCCTTTTATTTACTCTATCATCTGCTTTCTAACCTTCAAGCAAATATCCAGTGGTGGAACTGTCATGATATCAAGAAATGGATGGTGGCTGTAACTACCCTTGGTAACTTTACAGATATGCTATAACTTCTTATTGTGGTCAATTTGAAAGAAAAATATAATATTTTATAAGTCATCATACAACTTTCATCCCCATTGAATGAAGCTGATAAATGGAGAATAAAAAATGGCAATGTCGGTCTTAGGTTATAGTATTATAGTAAAAGGTTGCATTGAATGAATTAGACAGCACTCTAAAAAAGTAGCAGTTTCATCAATTGCACTCAAAAACTTTAGAGGTGCGCAATTTCAGGATATTCCTAAAGTTATGAATAATCCAATCTTTAGTGCCACTTTCTTTTCATTTGCTTTTTACTAGTTTTTGCACCTACACTCAACCCTTTTTTGGACCTTTTCCACTCATCTGGGTTTTTTACATCTTACAAAAAGTTACCCACATCCTTAATTTTTACAAACGTGTGCCTAAAGTCATGCTAGGGCATAATTACTCAACACACTTTTTACAATTCTAATAATAATAATTTTCTTGGGATTTCCGAAAGTAGATATACCGGCGTAACTGTTTGTGGGTTCATGATTTCAAGTCCTCCAATCAAATAATACTGTCTTAATTTCAAGATAGGGTTGAGATGAAATGAAAGACTCAATTATTTGTGTTGTGTAACATGGCCAGTTGATCATGGTTTCTCAATGTGGGCAATTAATTCGAAAAGGACATAATCTGTATTAACCATTTGGGATGAAACGTGGCTGAAAATATTGATGGGAAATTGGTTGGTATAAAGATGAACAAGAATAGTGATGAGTAATCTTTCTACTTATACATCATATACATGGTGTATGGTCCTACTCGAAGAACACTAATTCATCTGCCAACCACGGAATTTGCAGAATTATTGCCTGCATTTCGACCCACAGCAAGTGAGTATATAAACTCCAATAGCCAACTGGATTGAAAATGTCTGTCTCTTGCAACTTCTTAATCAAGGCCCCCAAGTTCTTGACGTATGTCGGCGCTACATTTTATTTTGTCACAACAAACTATATCTATAAATAATGTCATATGAGATATTTAACGAGTACTGAAATGAAATATAGAATTCAAATATATCGGAGAATTTTGTGCCAAAAGATTCCAATTAATGAGTAGTGATTCAACAATTCTTCTTACCTTGGATACTTTGTTGATGTGGACCATATTGATGCACTTTTGGCTTGCTTACTAGAATTCAACAAATGAATAAGTCACCTATTATGTCTTGATGGAATTTTGAGACCCATCAAGTGACCATTTATAGGAACAAAGCTAATGCTAAGACAATTTGTAAGTGGGGGTGTCTGCGTACTATAGATGATGTTATACTATATATATATAGTGATGAATGAAATGAAATACAAAATTGAAACACGACAAAGTGAAAGAGAACTTGGATTTATGAGTTGGGATCAACAAATTCTTACCTCTGATGCTTGATTTGGTAAATATTGATGCTACACTAGCAATTATGCATGCATATGTGTAATAAAAAATAATAATTGGAGGTGTTCATATAGAAACAATGTGCATCAATTAAATGCATTTGGCAGATATAGTAATGCGAAATGTGAACTTTACGAATTTGCCAAATTTCAACCACATCTCATGTAGCAAAGCAATCACTCAAAAAGTTGATGTCATAAATAAAAATGGATTAGATATAGATGCCAAAATCTAAAACCCCACTTTTTTTGACTCTTAGGAATAAGACATTATGTGCCCAAACCCCAGTTTCAATATAAAAACAACTTTATTTCAACACGTACATATATACCAACTACTCATTTTACATAAAAAGACACCTGCAGAATCATTTTCACTTGATTTTCATTATACATTCATATCACATCATATCATCATTCCCTATTTAACTTTTTTATAATTTTCAAATTGGGCCAAAATATACTGAAAAATAGTAAAACAAGTATAATAAAATTAACAATTTAAAAGAAAAGAAGCTGGGAAAGAGACAACCCTCAACCCTACCCCTTAATCAATAATACTAAGTGGGGTTCATTTTGATTTCATCTAACCTCTCAAAGAGCCCACCACCCCTGGGGTACCCCCACCTCTCTGGATTTTTGACAAAATATTTTTGTACATTTATATATCTGTAATTTATTTTACTAATAATAATAATAATAAAGAAATAAAAACAAAAGATTAAAATCTTGCATTCTCAAAGCCATGTAAATCGCTGACTCTATTCAAGGACTTCCTCATGATGGCTACTTTAGCAAGCCGCTCAGCCGCTCTCCAAGCCGATGTCGGCGTGAGCGGCTCGGCTTTGTCATCCGCGGCTTCCGTTCCACTGTAATTCCTTCTTTGCCCCTGCCTCTTCCAATTCAAGGCTGCAATCTCGGCTTCAAGCCCGCGTACAAACTCCTCGCCCGAACCCGAGCCCGATTGCAGAACAAGGGCCCGAGCCGAAGCCAGCATGTGGTGAGCGCCGGCCATGTCATTCCTCTCGGCCAGTCTCCTGCTCTCCGCGACGGCGCGTGTGGTCACGAACAGGCATCGGAGGCGCTGGATGTCCCTGGTGGAGGAGCCGACGGCGCGTGGGCGGGGAATCAAAAGGGTTCGTTCCTTGTCGTATATGGTTTGTTGAGTTGACGGGTCTTTGTATGAGCATCGAACGGACAGAAGGCGGCGGGCCCCACCCAATGATGATGGGACCTTCAATTCTACCAACAATTCTCTATCCTCCTCCGAATACAGATCCCCGACCCGACACCAACTCGACCCGGATCCGACTAACACGGGCTTACCCGTGTACGAGTAAACCGCCGAGATCTCGGCCGGAGACGAACCGGACGTGAGCCCCAATTGAATCTTGAGATCCTGAATAGCCTGGCTCAGTAAACCGGTAATGGACTTGGCCAATTTATCGTCCGGGGGAGAGTTGAGGCACGCGCTCAGGTTGACGGAGTGCAGCGGGATTTCCATGTGCGCGAAGCGCGTGGACGACACGACCGGCCCACTGCGATGGCCGTCGGATAGGAGGAGAATGCTCGCGGCGGGGTTTTGCTCACGGCGATCCTCGATGACCTTCGCCGCCTTCTTAAGCGAGTCGGTGGCGCTGGTGGCGCCGCCGTCTAAAGAAACTATGGCGTCGATGATCCTACGCGCAGATCTCCGGCCTGCACTGGACATTCTCCGAAGCGGCAGCAACCGCTTCGAGGTGGAGGAGAAGGCGACGATGGACAGCCGGTCGGCGGCGGAGAGGGATGAGACCACCATTCGCATCACTCTTCTCATCAAATGGAGCTTCTCGGCGGTTACGCTTCTGCTGACATTAAGTACAGTGACCAAATCGATGGGAGCTCTCCTCAGAGGCGGCGCCGGAGCTTTGATCTTCAAAACGACGGCGTACGTCTCAGTTGTCTTCCCCACAGAGACCACAGCCGCCTCGGACAGAAGAGCGACCTCCACATTCCCCAACTTCATCTTATCCGAGACCACATTGTTGCTCACGAAAAATCCTGGAAATTCATCGATTTCCTCCTCGGTTTCGTCGGATTCGAGTATGGGATTGAAGCGAGGGCCGGTAGACGGAGAAGAGAGTGGCTCGTCGTCGTTGTAGACCTTCAAGACGAAGCTCTTATCGCCTCTGGTTTTGGTTTCATGGAGCAAGGGATTGAGGTGAAAATGGGTGTCGAGAAGGTTCATTTCCTTCCACGTGACATTGCAAATGGGGCACGTGAGCAGGGAAGCCTGCTTCTTCATATGGGCGGCGATGCAGGGAAAATGGAAGCTGTGGCCGCACTCCGCCGTGAAAATGGCCGTCCCTTGCCCCGCCTTAACGCCCAGTAGACAAACCCCGCACCTACTCTGCTATTCAACAAAACCACCATAATAATTACCAAATGATTAAAAAAAAAAAGAAAAAGGAAAACATCTTGTCAAGAATTAATTAAACCAAATTCAACACCTTAGAGAAACGAAGGCCTGATTTGATCAAAGAGAAGGCGGAGGGGGATCGGGGCGAGGAAGGGGCGGAGCTATGGAAGAATCTGGGGCTGTTCCTGGTTTTGCAGTGTAGCTTGGTGGTCGGCGGATCCGCGGGGGTGGTGGCGGTGGTTCTGCAGCGGAAGGTGGGGCTGGACACAGGCTGAGAATGCATACGGGGAGTGGAGGGTTCGGAGAAGAAGCCACTGAATCTGGATTTGACCCGGGGAGACGGGTCGGGTTGATCCTTGATGATGCGGTCTTCATCTTTGGGAATGGAAGTGCAGAAAGCTCTACGCCAGCTCAAATTCACCATTATCTGATCTCCAAACCTCAGCTTTATGATGATATGATGATCTCTGAATAGAGACAGTAGAGAAGATAATGATGAAAGGTAAAAAGATGTTTTGTGGAATTGCACAAGACAAATAAGAGGGAGAGGGAGAGAGAGAGAGAGAGAGAGAGAGAGAGAGGACAAAAGGAAATAAAAGAAGAAGAGAAAATGACACACCTTGTTCTTCTTCTTCTTCTTCCTGAGAGGTTTAAAAAATGTAGTTAATATTCAGAAAGAAACAGAGTTGCAGAGGGAAGGAGGAGCAGAGAGGCATAATTAACGCTAAAAGATGAGAGCAGAAACCTCCAAATAACTTTCATATGTGAAATGAAATCATCTCTCTCTCTTTTATTTTTATTTTTTTAATTAAATCAAAGTGGGAATCTGTTGGGTTTTGGTAATAGAAAAATGACCGGCAGATGGAGGTTGTAATAAGTCAACGGAGTGGATGCAACTGCCACCCTCAAGGTCACCCCCCTTTCAATATTATTCAACACTACTACTTTTTTATCCATTTTCATATGCTCATAATAATACTCATTTTATTCTATTTAAAAACTTATATAAATCCTTCCAATTGGTCTCACTACTTATAAGTAGAATCAGTTTCGAGCTTGAATCGAATAAAAACCATTCAATACCTTAAAATTATTTTTATATGATTTGGGATTGAATTAAACAAAAATTTTAGAATTGATTTTTGATTGTAATTTGATTACATAAGGAGTTCAGTTTGACTAATATTTGAAGGTGAATTGTGTTTTTGAGTTTTCAAATGATTGTTTTAATCGAAAAATATGTCCAAAAAAAAAGAACATGATCGATTTTTTTTTTAAATTTAGGCACCAATAAATGGGGAGAAAATGTCATAGTTTAGGCACCTAAGAAGATAACATTTCTACTTATTATCTTGACTTTATTTTTTTATTAAGAACAATTTGAATATTTAACCATATCAAATAGATAGAAAAACTATTTAATAAATCAATGCGTATAAAAATAACTTTCACTATGAAAAGGGTTCTTGGAAGGCATTTCCACTTTCTTTTTTTAATCTATATAGCTGTAATTTTCTCTTATATATATTTTCTCATTTAACCTATATGTGGTCTAATATTTTTATGTATAAAATTTGAATTGCTTCATTTTGTTGTATAAATTTTAAATTTGATTTATTTTATTGTATCGGACAAATTATAATTGTTGATTTTGACCACGATTATGATTTGTCCAATATGATAAAATGCATTGAATTTAGTTCATATAATAAAATTAAATGATTCAAAATTTATACCAAAAAATGTCGAATGACATAATTTAGACAAGAAGATGTTTTTCACACTAAGCATACACCTAGTAAATCTTCTAATATTTTGCCTAATTTTTAAAAAAACTTCTTACTATATATATCATGATCAATATATATACTATAGTATATACTCCCTCCGTCTCAAATTATTTGTCGTTTTAACATTTTTCACGCAAATTAAGGAAACCAACAAAAAAACTGATCTATCCATATTTAAATCTAATAATACATATTTCCAATGCCTACTTTGAAATAATAGAGAATTTAGTGAGGAATAATAAATATGAGTAAATTTGGAAGAATTTGGGAAAATATGCCTTGAATTCCTATAATGTTAAATAATTTGGGACACATCTCAAAAGGTAAAACGACAAATAATTTGGGACGGATGAAGTGTATATATATATATATATATATATATATATATATATATATATATATATATATATGTGTGTGTGTGTGTATTGGTAACCGATGAATAATTAAATTTTTGAATAATTTGATCGGTGGGTCCAATAACTTAATGGTCTAAATAATTGTTCGGTTGGTTTTTCAATAGAGTCTAAAGATATTTTATTGATAAATGATATTATAAAACATATTCTTTATAAAATAATTTGAATAATTTATTCTAAAAGTTATCTTGTATTCCATTGCATTAAAGTAATTATCTTCTCGATTTCAGATATGTAGAGATGTACAGTGGGACAAATAGTCAATTATAAAAGAATTTATTGTGAATCTCTTTAATGTATAAATCGATTTCATTCGGAAAAAGAACTTGCTAAAGCATCTCGATTCGAGCATAGGTTTGATTCACACATCGTCTTTGGAAAAAACTGCAAAGGAAATAATTAATTAAATCATTACACGCATAATAGTAATATATTATTATATTAATATTTATGCTAGTATACCTAGCTTAATATATAATAAGATGTGGTATACATAAATATAATGATCGAAACTGTATATTTATCTGCACTTTTGCCTTTATGATAAGCTTCCAAAGATTTCTACTTTTTACTTCTTTCTGGAATTTCTCTTCTGCCATTGCAGATCTTTTAATGGTTTTTTATTTTTTTCTTCTTTGAAACCCTGACAACTCTTTGTACTTTTCATGCAAATTGATTTACTGCTCATAAATATATTACATCGAAGACTGCAGATAGTGAGGAGAAAATAGGGCAAAACAACAAATTTTGGTTTAAAGTTTTCACCAAGGATTTTTGTCTTTTATGGCAACCGATATTGATACAATGGGTTAAGTTCTTTCTTTCTTTTATTTTTTTTCATTATCTTGATTTCATTAAAATATCATAAATATTGATACCGGTTAAAGGAATATAATCACAAAATGTATTAGATGATATATATTTAGCCATCAATAGCATTATTTTGATACTCGTATTAGTTAATTCTGAAAACATATTGTAGCAATACAAACTGTTTAAATAGTTTATCATCTGGTTGGTATTTAAGTGAAATTAAGTATTAAAGAAATTATAACATTTCTTAAATCTCGTGTTAAAAAAAAACCTCTTAGGATTAAATCCACAAAATTTTGATCAAATATATAATTTTTATAATTGATGTCATGTATTGCAGGATATATATACACACGTAACACACACACACACACTTAACTTAAACCCTTAACCACTAAATAGATTAAAATAAATTAATTTGATAATAAAAAATACAAATCAATCTTATGCGGTCGAGTCTCAAACACATTCGACAATTTGAGTTTATATATAAATGAAATTGTACCTAATGAATCTTAAAGATCTAACCATAAGACAACCTCACAAAAAAAACTTGCTGAAATTGAAAATTCATGAAAAAAGAAAAAAGTGTTTTTTATCCCAATATCAAATTAAATAGTATAAAATTATATGTTTGAACTTTGAAGTCCATGTTTCAAGTTCAATCCTCCATAAATACACTAAATGGTCGAGTCTGTAGTTCCTATATATACACTCCATGAGGATGGAGTTTACTTAGAGCATATAACAAAATTAAAGTCAAGTTGTTTAATTATTAGATGTAATATATATTAAAGAAACGATTATCATAGTATAGCTATTTTTGTTTAACAATATTTAAAATATAAAAATTATTGATTAATAATTGTGAAACAATTCATGTAGGAATAAATGGGTGAAGATAGTTAGGTGCATTTTCTGAACTGTAGCCTGCGGCCATATTAATTGATTCAATAAATTTTCCCAGTTTGTCTCATTAATTGATTGGAAAAAAAAAAAAAAAAAAACAATTAAAGTCCTCACTGTATTGCACAACCAATTCAAGCCTTTAGACATTCACTTTTAATCATGGGGGAGAGACCCCTCACATTATGACAAATACATTTAATACTCTCTCATCATTCTAACACTTTGTATTCTTCTTCAATTATATAATGATTCCATTGATTAAAGCTACACTATCAAAATTGTACCAATTTATATGGGTCTTCCTAATAAATGGCAAGTGGTGTGTGGGCAAAATAAGTGTGCATGATTGATCATCACATATCCATAATTATTAAGTTTTGTTTTTAATTTCAAACATCTAGTTAAATCAAAATCAAGTTAATTACTATTTTTTTTCCCTTCAAATTTGTCTTTCATTTCATCAATGCATGTTTGATGTTGATATAATGAGCTCAATTGATATGGTGTTCTTGTTTGGTCACATGTTTAGGGGTTGAGGTCTTTTTCAGTATATTGCTTGATAATTGTGATACTTGATGGAGATATTCGATTTTTTAGATTATAATTTCTTGGGTTTTGACCCGATGGGTCGTCACACGATTTTAACTAATTAGGGGTAAAAGTAAATGTAAACAAAGTACCAAATTATATACTGTACAAATCATGGATTCCATGTGGTAAGATTTGGATATTGAATCTATCCTTATAGTAAATTCGTAATGATATTTACAATCAAAATAGGGACCCCACCATATATAGGTTAAATGGGCATTGAAGAACTGATCTTGAATGAGGATGAGGTAGAGCTCGTCTCTTGAAAATAAATAAAAAAATGGAAGATATATTGAGAGTGTGACAAAAGATAGAGGTGAAAATGCATAAAAGATTGAAACCAAAATACATGAGAATCTTTCAGCCTTAATTAGTCTCCATCGTGTGACAGACTCACTTGTCTGCCTACTTACATCTACCCCCGCCCCGTCTTTCCAATTAATTCTCCCATATCAATTTAAATGTTTTTTATACCATCAAATTAAATAAAATTAATTTTTTTTATTATAACATATAAATTTTTCCCATAATTTGGTTAAAAATTCAAAAATAACTTTTGCACTCGTATGTATATAGTGTAATTTTATTGACCGATATGATTAGTTTTTGTGTTTTTTAAATATTTGTAGTAAAAAAAAATATCTATTATTTCTTGTGATAAAAAAAATTCAATATCCTAATTGTAGTAAAAAATGGTGGTATCTCATTTCTTTTCCCTTCTTTTATCACCGTAGTATATTCAAATTGAGTTTTTTACATATTGTAAGTTATGGACATTATAATTTTTTATTCATAAATATAACAAAGATAAGTAACATGCAGTCATGCACTATATTTATGAGCACCTCACTTGTGTACCTCATTTGAGATTGGTACAAATTATTGATACATCACTGTTGTATTAAAAGATTTTAAATTGGACTTAGAGATCCTTATATCAATCACTCTTGATCGTGTTGACAAGTTCCCCAAAATTACATCCAATTGACCAATCATAAATAAACAATACACCAAAATTCCATTTTGTTTATTTTGGTGAAAGTCCAAGCTTGAAAAAGGATAATAGAGCCCAAGTTCCAAGCCAAGATGGTCAAAGTAGTTATTTGATTAATTCAAATCTAAGTATTTATGTAGAAAGGGTAAGTTTACTAATCCAACAAAACACAAGAATGGGGCACTATTTTTTTTCTTCTCAAATTTAGAAAGTGTGTCTTCCTTTCTATCACGCAAAATCACATATTTGAACACATTTACATAAAACACTTTCAATGAAAATTTTGGTTGAATTGGATAACTCTACACCAACGTCACTATCCACCTATTTTTCCTCAAATTAAAAAATACTTGTATAATTGATAGTATTAATAATAATAATCATAAGAGAAATGCCTTTTTTTAATTAATATCAACCAATTTAAAAGTGGAATTTGAATGTTATAAACTACAAAATAATTAAGTAGTTACGTATTTACATATTATCTGGTTTTCAAGCAGACTCTCCGATTTAATGGAACTACTATATACCTTCTACATCAAATTATCACAACTAGGGATGGTTTGGTATATTATACATTATCAAAATTCTCATACATACACCGTACCCAAAAAAAAGGCAAATATTAATTTTTAATATATTAATGTGGAATATTTATTTATATATTACTAATTAATATTAGTATTATTGATATTTTCGGTATACCAGAAAATTTAAATGGGATAGTATTTCTTTCTACCATAACTAGGATACTGAATTACTTTTATATCACAATAGATAATATATATACTTTTGTACATAAAAAATCTCAATTTTACTCATGTTGATAAGACAAACATAAATAACATCTCTCATTACACTAGTCAACAACATTGCACTCTACACATGTTAGTGTAAAAGTTATGTTAGACTTTTCACCCAAATTATGGTAGAAAAGTAACAAAATTATATAGTACGGTAGAAAAATTATTTTTATTTGATTTTGTGATGCAAGGGGTTAGTATACCAAATTTAAATTATCACATTGTTAACATACCAAAATTTTCAATACGATATCATACCGTATTGAAAATTTTGATATACCAAAACATTTGTTTTTTCTTCAGTAAAGGGAGATTTTTATTGCAAAACAAAATGGGTATGAGGATTACCCAAAGGATACAATGTACAAAGATTCACATCGTACAACAAAGCGTCTAAACTCTTCTTGAATGTCGGACTAAACAAAACCATAATTATCACCCAAGAACCTTACAGAATTACCAACTCAATCACTGAAACTAGACATAAGAACCCCAATATTTTTCCAGCCCTAATCATAATAAGATTTATATATTGGCATTTAAAACATATATTAATTAGATGAAGTGCCAGAACCCGATTTTGCAACCACTCGACATATGTTTTTTTAACATGGATTGAAAACAACATTTAGAGATGACAATTTTTTACATGACACAATAACACAACATGAATACAACCCGTCTCATGATACATATATAGCAATATGGAGTGATAGATACATAAGATGATAGTAGGAAAGGAAAAGAAGATAAAATGGCAATAAGGACAAAATTAGACACGAGAGGTTGAGAAATTGATGGAAAAGATGCATATATAAAATGAGTTAGGAAAATGGGCACCGTAGTACGATTCCGAGACGCGTCACGGACGCGACTCATGCATGTATCATTTACCCTTTTGATTTCACATTTTACACTAACGCCCACCTCCTCTTATTCCTCCCTTTTCATTCTTTTTTCCATTTTTACTATTTCATATCTCACATATTATTTTACTCAAATTTCAAAACATAATTTTTTTCCAAAAAAACATATCAGCACTGTACGGTATTTTATTGTAGATTTTGTATATTATAATGTAAATATCGCCACTCATCTATAGTAGTTTAAACTATTTTTTGCACTAAAAACGACTATTACATAATATTCCTTATTATTATTAATAAAAGAATGAAAATGAATTTAAAAAAATGAAGAAGAAAAGAAACGGAGAATACAATATGTTTTGATTGTTTTGTTTGTCCGATAATTTGGTGCATAGATGACAGTTGAAAAAAGATGACGCAACTTTTTCTGTCGAAACAAAAAAAATATCAAATATGAATGTTTTTAACGCATTAATAGAGATGGCCTTTACAATTTTCTTGTGACTTATTGTGATTTTGAATTTTAAATAACTATAGAATACTTGTATTGTAAAGTTCATTAATATTAATAATAATAGAGCCAAAGCAAATTTAATCACGTGATAATTTGAAAACAATTGGATTTGATTTTATATGTTTTTCCAACACACATATAAACATAATATACATGTATACAGGGGCGGAGCTACATTGGAGCCAAGGGGGGCACTGGGCCCCCTGAGATTAAAAAAAAAAAAAAATATATATATATATATATATATATATATATTAGGTAATTTTATATTTTTATTCAAAAAATATGTATATTAATTAATTTTACTTGCATATTATCAAATTCTTATTAAAAATATCAATTTTTAAGATTTTTAAGGTAAATTGTTCATATATCTAAATTCATTATTTATTTTTCTTCATTGAGTAATGATATTATTTTAATTTATTTGATTATCAATTTTTATAGAATATATAATATATTCATTATTTTGGCTTAATAAAATATGAAGTGATTGTAAAGAATTATTATCATTGATAATTATTTTATGAATTGTTAGCTTTGAGTTAGCATTGTTGATAAGTTAGATGTTGATTTATAATTTGTATAATAGTAATGTTAATTTAATGATATTTAATAATTCTAATTTTATCCTATCTTTCATAAATAATGAAAAAGTATTATAGAAAAATATCAGTACTAATATTAAAAAGTGTTTCAAAATGAACAATGTTCAAAGTTCAAAATATATCAGAAAATGATGTATTTGGAAATGTTAGCAACGAAGGTATCTTGCAATGATTTCTAAATAGGAAAAAATACAACATAAATATTGTAATCGTTTTTATTTATTTATTTGTCATGTTGAAATGTTATAAAGATATTGATTTTAGATGTTATTTTATAATGTGATACACATTTTATCGTAATTTTATAATTTTATTCTTAGAACTATTGTTATTGATCTTTTATTAGTTTGGTCCCCCTCGATAAAAATCCTGGATCTGCCACTGCATGTATATATATACACACACAAAAAGTATTATTGATACTAATTGACATAAATTAATGAATATTTGCAACATGCAAAAATTAAGTACGTACATAGAGTGGAGCTGGTAATTCCAACATCCAAAAAAAAGGATGAATATTTGGAATATTGCAGTGTGGGTCAACTCAGTCGCATCAGACAGTAAAAGTGAGATTGGTATCTTTTCCCAAGTAAAAAAGGAAGTGTGTTGGGTAATTATTGTCGAATAATTTTTACCCACACTTAATTAACCACTCTTTTGCTAATCGGGAACATCAATCTTTCATTATTATCTTCTCGCGGCGTAATTATGTTCCTCTCTCTCTCCTCAATTCTCAATCTCAATCTCTATCTCTATCTCTATCTCTATTGGAGTAAATTAAAAAGGGGAGAGAGAGAATGAAGTGGCACGTGATTGGGCGTGGATGGCAGGCCCAGGCTAGGGCAGTGGGGTGCAGGGACACAGAATCAGAAGCAGTAAATGCGATGTCAGAACGTCGTCGTCGTGAGTTCCGAGGTTTTAACGAAAACATGCAACCTTCGTCAGACTTTTAATACACTACTATTTTCATTTTCATCTAATAATAATATTAATATTACTATTAATACTACTACTACGGTAATAACTAATAAGCGCAATTCATTAGAAAAAAATTGTTTCAATTTATTTCTTGTTTTTCTTTCTTTACTAACAAGTGGTTTATAATCTTTCTTCCAACTTTTTCTTTATCTTGTTTTTTTACAATATTTTTGCTTAGTGGAATACATATTGGTGGTATATAGTTTTTTATGGCACAAAATGAAATAAAATTTATTTTTCCATCGCAACACACATTTTTATTATTTTCCTATCATAATTTTTGTGCAAATCTAAGATAATAGTTGCACATATATTTGTATAATGCAATGTTTGTAACTGATACGATGAGGATACTATTTATATCTTATCAACAAAAAAATAGAAAAAATATTATAAAATAATTCAATATCCTAATTGTGGTAGAAATAAGTGTTATCTGATATATTCATTGTGTTATTTAATATTGGGCAATATAATTATTTTATTTATAATAATACGTACTAGATGATTTTTCAATCACTATGAAACAATTTTAATTGACACTTGTTTTCAAATGATTGAGTAATAATTTATCTGTAATGAGGGCGTCTCAAATTCAAACTCCAAGCTAGCTTTTGTTTTTCCTCACATGATTTGCAGACTATTACATAAATATAAGGTTTATTTAGTGGTACCACAGTGACTACAATTTTTTTTTTTTAAAACCAATAATAAGAATAATTTGTCAATTAATTCCACATCTTTGATATGTTAGCATATCTGATTTTACAGACTTGCCATTGTTGTCAGATCAGATTCTTGATTTTTCCTCTTTTATAAATGCCACCACACAATAAATTCATCTGACTACTAATTTAAATTTGGTCAATTAGATGGTGGATGATTTCAATTTCAATCAGATTGATTAAGTTAATTTTGAGGTAGGTGTGTTTATTATATTTGTAGAAATAATATATTTGAGATATTATACTTAAAAACGTACTATTTTAACATTAGTATTACATTCCTTTTTGTCGCTAATAATAATTGTAGATAATTGTTTTAAAATTATTCAACAAGAATTCGACTTAATCTTAAAATTATTATAATTTTTTTTTAATGAATGATATGATAATATGAAAAACACCCTTCAGAGTTAAGACTTTTCATCGATGAAACGGATCAAGAAATTAATTTTTACCCATTTTTTTAGGATCCTATCATGATCAAAAAACTTTTCGTACTTTTGTACACACTGAATTTTACAAAATAAAATAAAAATGAAATTCTTGTAAAATGAATTTTATAATTCCATGACAACCTTCTCTTTGTTTTATAATTAGATGATTAGATGTCTACACATTGATACATCTGCAATTAAAATGAATTTATTTAAAATTAAATTTATTGGTATCAGAAAATTAATAAACTTTATTATGCA
Organism: Scutellaria galericulata; assembly: GCA_946896805.1. NCBI lineage: Eukaryota > Viridiplantae > Streptophyta > Magnoliopsida > Lamiales > Lamiaceae > Scutellaria > Scutellaria galericulata. The sequence goes on from OX335794.1 coordinate 15,997,901, forward strand.
AATGGATTTTTTTTTATCCGATTTCTTTCATTTTAGTTTGAATAATTTCAAAATTTGAAGTTATTAAAAAACTTAACAAATGATTCAGTTCGTCATGGCTTGTCATATAATTCAGATTTTCAGACTTTTTCCATTAATTAATACTCCTTAATTAATCCTAATAACTTCGTTTAGCTAAATATTTTATAGTGTGAAATCATTTTTATTGGGGTGTGAGCATAAAATAAATCATCGTTTATGTAACTACACTTTGCTGTTAATAACAATACAACTGGACCTTGGATGGGGTGAAGATCTCAATATTACTACCCATTTCTGAAGCAAATTAAGATCTTCACTCTTATTATTTACCATTATTTTTATTTATTTTATAACCCAAATCTGGATTTAATTAATTTGGAAAGAACAAGTCAATTTTTAAGTTGTAAAATAATTTTTGAACAACCAAATTGACCCTTTGGATCTAAGTAAGTTGTTGCTGTGTAAATGGTGGGACCAAGATTTTAATTTATTTTGCTTCCACTGAAATTCAAACTCATACTTCTAACCTTCAACATAATTTCCAATCACCACATTTATCATCCAATTATGTTTAAATCACTAGTTACCTTTATTTATCTATATATGTATCCATTAATAATATATACAACCTAGATTTCTTATCAGTTTCATAATTTAAAATTTACTATTTCATTGATTAAATCGACCCATTAATAGGATGTTTGGCTGAGTAACTTTATGAAATCAAAATCATCACTGAAGAAATATTTCGGATTTACGAATTTAATTGAAGCACTCTATAAATGCATCAAAGGTCAAAATAGTTTTCAAAATAATTTGTTAAACAACAAAACATGGATCTGCTGCTTGGGTCTTTAAAATCGAATCATCAAAACATATTCCATAATTTAAATGATTAAAATTTAACGATTTAAGTTGTTATCTCCTAAATTAGTCAGACGTGACAGTGAATTTAGAATTGTGTTATTAAAGAAACATGATCCTACTTTGGACCATATATACTCTTAAGAAATAAATATTTAATGAATTCCTCATTCACTTGGGCTATAAACAAAGGCAGCATTGATTAAGTGATTCTCTAACTAAGCGATTTATATTTAAATATTGCAATTAATGTGGTCTCCAAGACCCACCCCTATTTTCTCTTTTGACTTTCAAAATAATTGCTAATATTGTCCCTGATTTGTGCCAATATCAAACCATTAATTTTATTAATAATTTTAGTTCCACTGTGAGTATCCCAATACACCTGATCTAGACAATTAATAAAAAGCCATATGATGTGGATACTCACCAAATAATAATGTCAAAAAAACTAATATATACATTTACTATAAATTAGAAACAAGTACCAATCATCTCCTCTCTTCTTTTTTTTTTTTCTTTTCTCAGTGCCCTTTTGAATAAATATTGTGCAATAAAGACAAGTATGAAGATTTAATTAAATAGAAACCATTAAAAAATACTTAATGATTGAAAATGAAAGAACAACTAAAGAAGTAAATGGACAAAAAGAAACCATTTTGCACATGACCAGCCCATAGAATAGAATGGGAAAGATCCCAAGTCACTTTGTCTAACATTAATTTTAATAGTGATCTTATCACTTAATAATCTCTTTTAGGGACATATCAACTCATACAGACATATCAAACATCCTTAAACCTATAGATTTGAGGAAAGATACTATTCATATATGTTTAATAAATTTCTTTTAATTTCTGTATGTATTTTCATTAGTGCTTTACATAATATTTATTTTTATTGATATTATATAGTAAAAAGTCGTACGTGGTGATATATAAAATAACAAATAAAATGGAAAAAAAAAAACATGCATTTCTCTAATGAAGGGACAATAAATGAACATGGGATACCATTTTACTGTAAAGTCACTTCTTTAGGCAAAGGGGTTCTTTCTTGTATGAAAATGGAGATGCTAGCCTATGTTTCACGCAGGGTAAAATTTTAGGACAATTAAAGTTATATGGTCTAGAATTTTGGATATTTTAATTAAATAATGCTAAATATTTTTTATGGGTAAAGTATGCTTATTTTGTGCAACCTATAATAAGACTCCAAGTACTAGGAATTATCCTGCTAAAATCATGATCAAGTCAAAATTGAGTTTTGTTATTTGTTAACATCATTATAAATAAATATATTGACTAATTTTTGTGGGTTTAAATCGTTTTAAACATATCCAAGCTAATCAATTGAAATCCCACATGGAGCATTATTAATTGTTAGAATATTAAACATCCCATTCACTTTTCCCTTTTTGTTTTTTTTTTTTTTTTGGTGGGGAGGCTATTGAGAGGAATTAAAAGTGAGTTTGCAGTGAAACTGACCATAATGATAAAATATGAATTGAGATTCAGATATTTTAAAAATGAAAAATCAAATATATACGTCAGGTATAAATAAACTATTCATTCCAATTTACTAAATCGAGGGACACCTTCCCCAAATATATTTCCTAATGATATCATAACATTACATGGTGAGTGAATAGTGATATATAACATATTTGGAAAGAAAAAGAAAACAATAATTCAATATACAATAAGATTATGGCACCAAATAGTTAGGATAGAATTTGAGGAAATTGGGTGGAAAATGCAGCAGGTGATGTGATGGTTAATAGATGTGTCACATTGAGTTAATTGTATTGGTTAAAAGAAAATGAGAATAAAAATAGTAGAAAAGGGAAATGGAATTGAAAGGAATTAGTGGTTGAAATATGGTTGATAATTGTGGCACATGCATGTTGTGAGGTCATAGAATCCCCACCAACTAACTCAATAATTAGACAAGAAAAGGAGTATCATTTGCACTTCATTCCCATTTGGATCCTTTTTTCTTATCTTATTTGCATCACCATTTCATTAACCCAAATTCAACTTTTTTTTTCTTCAAGGACTCAAAAATCAAACCAAATTATTCCACCATCAACCCAGATTTATCTTTATAATTTTATAAGTAAGTTTGAAATATTTGATATTGCCTCTATTTTAAAATAAAATTTGTTTAATGTTTTTAGAAGGATTAAAATATCATTTAATAGATATAATTATGTGTACAAAATGACTATATTACCAAACGTTGATAGCCTTTTAGTTGATGTATTCCCAAAAAACAAAATAGGGGCAAAGTTGAAGAAAAATCAGAAATTTTTCTTGATAATGAAAAACCGACGGATAAATTGGAACTAATTCGATTTCTAAACCAACAGTACTTACTTTGAAACATATTTAGTAATATTTAAAATTTATTTGCACTCTAATTTCACCCGTAAGTGAAAAAAGAGAGAATAAAAACCAACATATGAAGAACAAACGATCGGCTTGATTCCAAATCACTTGCGTTCGAATTGATTGCTAACCAAATAAGTTAAACACAAATTACAAAACTCAATAATATTCAAAAAATTATATAATGTACATGTATTCATCTAGATTCAATTAGTTCACATTTCTCGATAAATCGAAGAAGAAAGTACAAAAAATTAAATGTTTGGTATAATTTTAGAAGGGTTTTAAAGTATTTCCTTATTCTCATGTGTGGGGTAGCATTTATCTTGATCCTAACTTATGTATGACAATGTTAGTGAAGATCAAAAAAGAGAAAGGGACATAACACTCCTAATTAAAGTAATGCATTAGGCCCCCCAACCCTAACCTCAGATAATAGCAAGAATACAGGGATTGAAAATCATTACGACAACATTATTTTTGTGGACATAAAATGAAGAGGATTTCTTATGCAAAGGTTCCATATATGTCTAGTTTAAGAGTCCAGAAACAAATTGCATAATTTTGGCCCTAACTTTAAGGACCTAATTATCTCACTTGCCCAATACCATTATTATGATGTCTGTTTTTTATTGTTTGAGTTAATTAAAGGGGTATAATTATAAATAAATATTCTCTAAAGTAGCACTTTTTTCCCTCTCAAAACGGCGCATTGTTTATGGGAGAAGATGTTTTTGACTCACATTGTGAGTTTGTCCTTATTAGTATGATTTTTTAATATAAAATTATATGAAATAAATTAACTATTATTTGTTAAATCCTAAAGCTTTTTTTATAATAAAAATTATATTAAACCATTTGATGGATATTATTCAATGAAATGGATCACCACTACCAACAATCCAAACTTATTTTCATAAGTCAAACTCTATTTTGTAGGTTAACTTGTCCATTTAATTAAATTTCTAGATTAAATTTATGGAATGATCTCACCACGATCCAACTAAAGGTAAATTATATATGTAACAAAACTTAAAAAAATTAAATTACTATGAGTAGGTCTTTTGTGCAATTGGTGCATGAATCTTAGACCCATTCGCTTGGGTCGGTTTGGGTCGGGCTGAATCCGGTCCAAATCCGCACATTTTTTCTTCCCGACCTTTATGTTATGTTAATCATACCTTTATGTTCAGATATCATACTTTTATGTAATATTTTAACTTAAAAAGAAATCTAATTTCAACACAATTTGTATATATATATATATATATATATATATATATATATATATATACCTTTATGTGGTATTAATCATATTTTTATGTGATATTAGTCATACATTTATATCAAGATAGTCATACTTTTATGTAATTCATGGACGCGCATGGCGGGACGGGTCAATTCGAGTGCATTTCAAGAAAAGTTTTTGTGAATTACTATGTGTCATATACAGTGTAAGTACGTAACAAACTAAACTAAAACATCAAGTTTGAGGATGAGACGTCAAGATGCTTATATCTTGGATTCTGTCATTCCAACTCTACAAAATATGTATGATCTTTTTCCAAAAATTAAAAGGCCATCAATTAATTAATGCTAATTTCACTCCCTTTTTTTGGACTTAATTAATGAGAGCAACTTTAACATTTGAGATTCCAGCCTGCACCCCCGGATTTTTTTATAAATTAGCTTGTACAAATTTTATTGGATTATTATAATGAAGAACTAAAAAAAAAACCAAATTGTATTTTTATACAGGTTTGTTATCTTATCCATATTTTTAATGTGTCAATCATTGATGTATCAAAAATTCAACACGATCATTCATTTCAAATCACAATATTTAAAGGGGTGTTATCTTTACACATCAGTTGTGGACATATTAAGAATGTTCACGGTTGATATTTTTGGGGGCTTTTTTTTTCTTTAGGGCATGACCCAAAATTAAAATGAGAGTCCAGCTCATTCTACCCCTAATAGTATAATATAATCCCCTAATACCCCTCAATATAAAATAGTGCCTATAATAGCCCAAAATATAAGAATTGATCCCAAAATACCCCAATAATCTGTCAGCCTGCCTGATATTAATTGCCCTAACTACCACATTTCACATCATTGACATCCATGATATAGAAGTAGGGTTACGCGAAATTATTTGAAGAGTGGATTACACAAACATTATTCAAACACAGTTAAACGAACAAATGTAACATTAAACGAGAATTGAAAATTTAAAGTTACACGAACATTATTTGAATGTTAAACGAACATTAATTTTTTTTTTCAATGTTACGCGAAAATTAATTAAAAAACGAACATTTCGACATCAGTTATAAGGTTACATGAACATTAATGAATAAACGTTACACGAACATTTCGACATCAGTTATAGGGTTACACGAACATTAATGAATAAACGTTACACGAACATTTCAAATTTTGTTCCTTAAACGAAAATTATGCTTTCAACGTTACCTGAACATTATGGAATTCAATGTTACACGAAAATTAAAATGTTAAATGTTCGGGTAACATAAAAAACTTTTATAGGGTTACACGAACATTAAAGAATAAACGTTACACGAACATTTCGACATCAGTTATAGGGTTACACGAACATTAATGAATAAGCGTTACACGAACATTTCAAATTTTGTTCCTTAAATGAAAATTATGCTTTCAACGTTACCCGAACATTATGGAATTCAATGTTACATGAAAATTAAAATGTTAAATGTTCGGGTAACATAAAAAACTTTTATGAATGAAATTAATGTTCGTGTAACGTTTCCGTAAATATGAAAATAGAGAATTATATGAGAATAAAATTTTCTGACCACTTTAATAAATAATCGTGTAACATTGCATGCAAATTTCCCATCATCCTGCAAAAGTCAAGCCAACAAAATACATGCAAATGTCTCTTTATACCACTGTTCAAAATCACTGTTCACACTGACTAGTCAAAAAAAATGGTAGAAAAGGATCACCTCTTATATTGAGGGTTACAAACAGTATTTGCTTATATGTTTGGGGGTATATGTGGCTATTCCCTCAAATTAAAATTATGGTCCGGCCTACTTGTGAAGCATTGCTAGGTGTTATCATCATGAAAATAGGGACCAACAAACTCAAAGGATGAATGGAGTCTAAGTTTGATTTGAAGAACATTAATATGATGATAGATCCTTTTCTTGAAATATATATAGGGCAAGTGGGGAAGCTTCATGAAAATGGTGCTAAGGCAACTATGGGTATGGATGGAGCAAGGAGATGTGGCAACTTAGGGAACATATATGTAACCAAACTATATGGATATGTTAATTAATTTCAAGAATTTAATGCTACATATAGTTGCACTCAATCAATGCACAAGTAAATTCATAGTATCATCTATATGTGTCGCATTTTGAGGGTCTACATACAAACCATGCTTCTCACCTCTACAATACTCGCCACATTTAACTGATACTCAAATTTTTGGTACATTTTTAACTGCTTATTCAATTCTAGCCCTATTGATAAAATTCATTTGTGATGACAATTTGAATTTGACTCAAACGATTAACCTAAAAGTATGGGTTTAGGGTTGGCCCGAATGATCGTTCCAAATTGTTGTGTCGATTTTTTAACCAACACAAATGAATTACCATCTCTGCAACTTGAGGAAGATAAAACTACTTGGTGATGGAAAAAAAAAACTCGGTGATGGTAAGAAGCAAGAATGAAACACTATTACAAATTAATCAGAATCAGCTTTTTATGTCAGATTCATCAATGGATCAGTTCGGTTTTGTCATTACAGTCTTTTCTTATTGTACTTGTTAAGTTAATATGTGAACCAATTTGGAGAAAACTACAGTGTTTGTCCTTGAATTTCAGCTGGAGGTGGAGCCCACATAATGAATTGAAGAAAACAAGCTATACCTTATTTCGTATATCACATGATGCAAACTGTGGAAACTGTAATGCAATCTGAGGATCAATAGTAAAGGAGAACACTCAATCATAAGTAATATTTCATTTTTTAAATTTCGTCTTAAACTGTTGAAAGTGGTGAAATTGATTCAGATTTGCAGTGATGAGGAAATCACTAGAAGAAAGAATTTTCAATCTCAACAGGAAAATGGCACAGTGAAGTATCACGGAGATAACAGTTTTAACCAGCTTCCATATGAGCCAAACACAACATATATATATAAAATTGCATATCACGTTTCATTTTGTATTCTAATGTTTTCGAAAATGTTTCAACTATGATTTTTTTGATTTCGAATCTTGAGATTCGGAACGATTAAAAAGTGAGTGACATCATATTATTATATTTATTTAATTTTGTAACTATAATTGTAAGCATAATTTTAATTTTAATATAACATACAATATGTTCATATTAATAATGTCATTTCGTATCAACTATGAAAAATCTTACATAAGTTAGAATAAACAATTTTATTTTTTTTTGACTTTTGAAAATTAGTTCTAGGGGAATGACCGAATGAGGAAGAGAGAGTAGATATGCTATTGAATTCTTCATCATGAGAGACGAAAAATGAAATGAATCTGAAAAAGATAAAAGTACATAATGCTGATAGTAACAATTATAATAGAGTAGAAAAATCACACAATATTTAATCAAGTGGGTAAATAAGGTTATGTTTAGTGAATATAGCTGTCAAAAAAGCTAAATTGAAGACTTAAATCTTGTTCTAATGATGAATCACACTTGTAGTGGGAAACTCAAGATTTGTAGGCCTAGAAAGTAGAAACAAGTGATTAATGAAGAGTTTGAAGTCAACCTCATTATAATTCATTTTGTTTCTTAATTGCTTTTCAAGTTATAGTGTGGAGTCAAAATATTTACATATTAAATTATTAATCCAAGCTAATCATATGACATTTTGAATAGTTTATGACATAAAAATTACCTATTCACACACCTTCACCACTCAGTAGACACCCCCATCTTAAACCATTTTGATGCGTGTCAACTATTATTTATGTCCTTTAAAAACAAAAAACAAAAAAAATATTGCTCTTAATTAGTCGTATAGTTTTCCCATTGCTATCGTGAAACTGTGCTTCTGAATACAAATGACTCAAATCCAATATTGGGTCAATGAAATTGGAGTTTAAATTCTCATAGTGCAAAACCACATCAAAAACTTAACTGTAACAAGACTAATGCAATTTTAGAAAATGGTTAGATATATAATTAATGAGGTATCATTGTGATTGCAACCTGATGTTCAAGAGTTTTTTAAAATACAACCTAAACTTTTTTTTCGATAATTTTACCGACGAAATGCACATTATGTGACTTGCATTTGACTTTCCTAAAAATAAAAACAACCATATAACCATTTTTCAATTTCCTCATGAAAATCACGCATTGTGCATTTCACTGGAAAGGAGGATTAGATTACACTATTAAAAACTCTTGAACTTTGACATGCAATCGAATAAAAATAAAATTTAGATTGCAAATTAAAATACATTTTTACACTTTGGGTTGATTATTACATTTAATCCTTTAGAATATTTTAGCAAGTAAATTGCTGTGAGAAACGTAAAAACTTGAATCTCTGTCGCAACAAAAATCCCTTTATGTTTATTTTTTTAACAAAAAACGGAGAATTTTGTTGCAATTTGAATCCCATGGCCTGCTATATTACATATCTCAGGACATACGATATGCTTTGATCAAACAACATAAAATCCAAGCAAAATATATTTCATGTGCACAAGTTGTAGGAAAGACAAATGATAGAACAGAAAAATAAACTCCAACACTCCACTTGGTCGTCATGACAGTACATGTAAAATTTCGCAGTATGGACTAAACCCCATGTAAAAATAAAAAAATCTGGATCTGATGAACTTTTTTGCACATCGTTGCACATTTATAAACTTCAAGGTTTAATAAACCTAAACTCGAGAGAATCTCACCAACACGAATGTTCTTGTTTAAATACAGTTTTTTGCAATATTACCCCACAAATTCATAGTTGCAAGCAATCAATCCAAATCAGTGGTACATAACACATCTAACAAGTATTAGATCACACACATTCATTAATACAAAGCAGTTTTCTTCCAATAGAGAAGTATCAACTTCACAAACACTTGGTATATGAACTATAGTGCCAACTAAAAATCAAGACCAGGAGGATAAACATAAGATAAAAAAAAAGATGCAGACAGTAGACACATAATGCACTCAAGGAACAGGTGGGACACCACAAAAGGCATCTAAAATTGATCTGACTCACAATGAGCAAAAGATTTATATGCTTCTGTTTCTTCGTTCGATAAATCCTGACTAAGCCAACAGAAAGCAAACATCCTCGTTCAAGTTCTAGTTCCAGTTCTTGGATTTCTCCGCAGACCTGGGAGCTGTAACCAAATAATACATAATTAGAAGCTTAATCTGAATCCTCATTATCATAATGGTGTTTTGACATTACATAATATCGCATAATGTATTAAACCCCACCTAATCCAATAGCATCAGAGCCTTTCATAATTTTCAGCCTCTTGCATGAAGCAATGAACATCCTAAAACAAAACAAAACCAAACAATAAAAAAAACACATCAGAAACACAGTAAGAAACCGAGATAATTAACTAAATAAAATTTGAAAATGTGAAATGAAATCTACTCAATTTGTAGCAAATGATAAGTTTGTCAGATTGCTTATGTTCATCAAAGCTCCAAGAAATGATGACGATGACTGCAGGAGTCAAGAGATGAATAGTAAAGTCGATGAAAATGTAAAACCTATTATAAAAACCTATACAATCAACCTTAACGATTGTTATTATTAGGAAGAAAGCAGCACGCTGAAAGCTCAACTACAAAACAATACAAAGACACCATCACCCTTGGGAATAGGGAACTACTGATTAATTGTTCAATGTAGTATAAACAAAGATCCAAAAGGGAATGCCAAATATTTTTGTGCTGAATCTGCAACCATCATTATTAGGATGTTTAAGAATAGGCAATAGAGCAGTCTCAGTAAAATCTCTGAACATAACCAAAAGCCCAATCAGTCTCATAAATTTTATGCAGTTATGAGAAGACAGGTAGCAATCAGAAGACCTAAAGTTTGACTATTCTACTGGATCTTGCAGTTGACTGTACTCTGGTATTGATGGTTAATATGCATGGATTTAGTACAGATACAGAGTATTATTAGGTTATTATATAACTGGTTATCAAATTAGCAGGAAATTATGCACATCATTTAACTCCAGTATGTACGAGGAAAATGGCTAGTTTTGTCGAGTCCTCTGCGCCAGGAGGGTGATTTCATATGTCCGATTAATACTACAACAAATTTTCATACTTTTTGTTAGGGTAATTATACATCTAAGTTGTGTGCAGCTGCCTTCAACTATACTTGTTTCACCTTTTTAGTATTAACTCATGGTCAATATAGGGATGTCAATGGATACGTATTCCTTGTGGCTCGGGGACCCACCCGGATCCATTGACATCCCTAGATAGACAGCAATAAAAGCCATTAACCAAAGCTGATGAGTACAAAACTCACCCCCATGGAACATCACCAACAAGCATCCAGTCCCCATCTTTGTCCTCGTAAGTCAGCACATATTCTGATCCATGAAGAAGATCCCTCAAGTTACTCTCACTCAGCATTTCCTTGTTTGGAGCTCCCTGAGGTCCACATTGTCCTGAACCACAAGATTGATTTACATTAATTACCTGGGCTACATATATAATCTACATTGCAAGAACTTGTTACCTATAGTAAAACAGCTGAACATTTTCTCAAGAGCAGAAGAGAGTTCTTGATATGTGGAGTATGTTCTCAGATCCACCTTCCTCAGATAAGGAGCACCATCCATGCTGACCTTAACAAATAGGGCACCTGGACCTGGCTTACCATCAACTTCATCATTGTTCTTTGAGCTCGAGACCAGAGTATTTTTCCTAAATGATCGGATGGGTGGCCAACCAACAACCTGCGCCCTGCAACATGGCAGATAATATAGCAATTACAAGCCTTAAGACTACTAAACTAAACTCAAATCAAACAAAAGCCATCCCATATATGTTTTCCATCATCTCTTTAGTCTTCAATACTTACTTAGCAGCAGGTGCACTATTAGTGTTTGAACCATTTATCTTGTTATTACTTTCTTGTGATGCTTTCACCGGCGCCTCCGATTTCATGGCTGACTGAGCCCCAGATGACCTGTTGATCATATTACCAACTAAATTTGACTGTCCATTTTCAGCACCTGCAGCATTTAAAAGCCAATTGCCTTCAGTAAACATAATGTTTTTTGATTCAGTATCATGAAATCCTCTTTTGTTTCCAGACACAACTGTCTTCTGCGACAAAGAGCAGAGTACATCCTTGGATGGAACTAACGGAAACAAATGCTCCTCATCAAGCTTCGCAGAGCTCAGCATGGAAAAATCTGAATCTCGTTCGGGGGATTGGTATCCAGGAAGACCAAGCCTCAGTTCTGTGGCTTTCAGATTTAAGTTGTTCTTGCTTTCAGGCACACTCACGACAGCAGAGCTGTCCACTGATGAACAATCGGATAACCCCAAGTAATTACGTTCTTTCAATCCCAAGCCATTCTGGGAAAAACAGTCTATAGACGATGAAGAAGCCATCAAAGAAACATTACACTGACTTTGCCCCTCAATCCCCAACGACGGTGGAGACATTGAATTCAAGATTGTACAATGCCGTATAAATCTACAAAATCAAAACTCTTGTCATTCAACTTCAGTTCAATTTCCATGAACAAAGTGCATATCATACAGGAAACTCCTCATCCTAATCTCTTAAATCCATTTTAAGCAGTGTAAGAAGAGCACCATTTTTTTTTTCTTCCAAAAAAGAAATGGGGAAATTGGCCACTGTAATTTTCACAACTACTACTGCCATAAGTAGTTTTTTTTTTCTCCCCTTTTATCTTTAAACTGAACAATTAAAATAATTACTGTCATAATTACAGTAAGTAGGTTGGGGATTCTTACTAGAGAAAAATGAATACAATTATCATGAAGAAAAAAACCAAAATTGTTGGATTCTCTCTCTTTTTTTTTTTTAGACGAACTATCTACTAAAAATATTTCGTAAACATAAAAGATGAGACAATTTAAATATCAAATTCGCCACAATTTTTTTAAAAAAATACTCAAAATATTTACTACTAAATAAGAACAAAAATAAAAACACATTTCTTCGCAAAAAAAGAGAGACAGCCACAAATTTTCCTTCAAAATAAGAGAAAACAAAAATAGTAGAAATAGCTCACTTCTCACGAATTATCCCATCGAAAAAATGTAGTTTTCACATTTGCATGGGAAAAAACATATCAGAAGACCGATCATCAAGCAGAAAAAAAAAAATCCTTAAGAAGGAAAAATACGAAGTAATAATATAAGAAAAATAAACGCATAGAAGTTTGGAAACAAGAAGATCCAGGACGCTGGCTGCAATACATACTCATACTGAAATAACGTAAGAAATTTGAAAATTATGAAAAAAAAAAATCACAAGATCTAAGCTCTTTATTAGGAATTTAAAGCTGACAAAAGAGTAGCGAAAAAAAAAACTAGAAAATTAGGAGATACAATTATTAATAAGTAATTTGAGAGTGAAAAAATTGAATGCAGCAAAGAACATACCTGAAGATGAATAATGAAGAGCAGTAGGAAGAAAATAGGTTAAAAGAAGACGAGGATCAGAGTTTGAGTAAGAAACTGTAGAAAAAAGAAGGAAACGCAAAGCAGAGAGAATTTTTAAGGCCCCAAGCAGAACGCTGAAAACAAAAGCTAGAGAGAGAGAGAGAGAATGGTTGTTTTGTTTATCTTTGGCCGAGAACCTCGAACCTCAGCACGAGTGAAAAAATAAAAAAATGGCAATGAGGGGGGCAAAAGTGGAATTTAGCCCATAAGCTTTAGTTTTTCCGAGGATTCCATCAACGGCTGGGATTGGCTGCAGAGATGCAATCGTGGCCGTTGAAGGTGAGCAGAGAAAAATAATTACCTGTCGTTCTTGCAGGTTGGTAAATGGTGACAGCCAATTATGCCTTTTTACAGTTTCTTGAGGACAGTGTTCTGCTTAAATTCCTGCCAGATTGTCAAATGACGATTGCACCCTTCTACATATGTGTAATGACAAGCATGCCCCTACTCGTCCCCTTTTGACTTTTTGTTTCAAAGGAAAAGGGCTTTTTACCTCAGTAAATAATTTTACAATATTAAATTGGCAGATTTTCCCTTTTTTGTATTTTTTGGTATAAAACAATCCACTTGTGCCTTATGCGAATATTCTCAGGATCTCATATTCTCATGTTTCCCTTTTATTTTCTTTATTTTTAGTTTCTTTTTTTTTTTCTTATTCATATATGTATTTATAAATTGAAATTTCATTATTTTTTACACTATTTGCATATAGCTAAAGGGGATTGTGTGTGGATCTTTTTCCCTCCATTATGGATTTCCATTTTAGAGATAATTTATATTCCTAAAAAGTTCAGTAATAAAAATCATTATTTAACATTAAGTTTTATTTCTAAGAACAGGGATATATTTGGTACCTATAAATATATTTTATTTTTATTTAGTACTTGCATTCTACATATAAACATTAATCTATTGTATTTTTTTATGTATATTAAACGTTAGTCCTTAAAGAACATATTTTATTTTATTTTTTAGACTATACAAACCTCATAATTAAAACTAATCCTTAAATTAAATAATTTATACATATTTTTTTCTCTCCTCTCTTTCCTCGTGTGTCCCTCGTCCTTCCTGAAATGTAAAATACCTACAAAATCAACTAACTTGATCATTCTATGTTAGTTTTGTAAAGAAAAACTACGTTGAAGCATTGAGATGTGTTGGGAACGGACAATGTAAAATATTTTATTGGAAAATTAATATTTAAACTTGGATGGGTCGAACGTGTACATGATGTTCAACCTGAACATGTCGAAGATTATATTGTGTGTTCAATCCAAACATATCGAAACATTAACTTATTGAAAAGTAAATAAAATTAGATGCAACTATTTTAAGAGAATTTTCGATAAATTAAGCCTATTCAACAAACATTTCTCACTATTTTTATCATTATCAAATAAATTTTGAACTTCTTCTCATACAATGCAATAATGAGACCATGTATCACCAAAGTTTTTGTGAAATCAAAATAAGTAAATTTAATGAACTTAAAAACGAAAAAGAAAAAGAATATTGTCAAATATCCCCTTCACAAAGTGTCAGAAAATATTAGAAAAGAACAGTAAATTAGTGAGAAAAAGAAAAAAGGTTATGAAAATGGAAAAGGGGTGAAAAGGGCAAAAAAGAGAAGGGGGGAGAGGTGGGTGTCACGCAAAGTGTATTTAATAGGAGAGTAGGATTAGGGAGGTAAATAAGGGGACACACACCAAAACTCTTTTTTTGATTCTTTAGAGGGAGACAAGAAAGCGGCAATCCAACCCCATTTGTCCCTCCCTTTTTTTTTTCTTTTCTTTTTTTTTTTTTATATCCCCAATATGTCATATGACTCATATCTGATTTTTTATTTTTTATTTTTCAAATAAATTCACATGGTTCAAGAAAGAAAAATACAACACGAACTATGATCGACTTATTAAGATATGCCTACAATGAGTACGTGAGCATTTGATATTATAACAATTTAACATTATATGATTTATAGAAATGAAATATTTATATATTAACATCGTATAATCCAATATATTTTTATTAATAAAAATCCAAAATAAACCAAATGCATTGAAATTATACCCAAACAAATAATTGTATTACTTCAAGTTTGTTTACAAATTCCAACCCACCAAACTAAAATCAAATACCATATATTGGTTGTATACAAATTTAAATAAAATCAAGTGTTAACTTTGTCTTCAACGTTATTTTAATTTACTGGTAAAACAGTATAGTTATATCATTTGATTTCTTACTAACCACATATTATTGAATCGTTATATTTGCTATTAAAAAACTTTTAGTAATATATTAGGTTGAATTTTATTAAAAAAATTAACTAATTAATATCAAAGTGTGAAAAAAATGGAAAATACATATAAAGTACTTTTATGATAGATTCTACTTTCAGTTTTTTTTTTTTTTTCTTTTTTCTAACTCGTAATTTCTAGAGAAGCACGATTAGTACCAAAAGAATTTATTGTGATGGTTTATTTCAAAGAAAATCAAACAGACAATAAATTTATTTTTCAATTATAAATATTTTCAGTTACAGTTGATTCAGGTTAATTTTTATTTTTTCTTTAAGTTATAATTGATCAAGATGAAACCTAGTTTAGTTTTTCTTTTTTCTGTTTTTTAGTTTGGAAGGTGGAGAAAAGGAAGATAATAAAAACTTGAATACTTTGATAATTTAGGTTTGCATCCTAGTAAATTCAATCAACACTTTTATAAAAACAAATATACCACTTGAACTATAAGAATTGTAGTGAATTTAAAATCCAATTAAATTGAATCATACATCTACCGGCTACCATCAACTTAATATATCTACTATGATGTGTTAATGTATTTTTAATTTATTTTCTTAGAATAAAGTAAATGTATCTGTTAAAAGATATTTATGGTTTAAAAAGTTTATATGGTTGGTGGTACAAGAATCATTAGTTGCCACTTATCTTCGCACGCTTGCTTTTTATTCAACTCAAACATCCAACATTTTTTCTTTTAACCAATTCCTCAATCTCCCCCTCGGTTACTGCATTGGTATTAATCAAACCACTAGTAGTTGTCCCGTGCGTTGCACGGTTTGTTATATAACATGTGGTAAATATAAACTATTTGATAATGTAATGTAATAATAAGTATTTTAAAGATATAAAGTATTTAACAATTAAGAAAATCTGAATTTACGTAACTATATATTAAATATATAGTTATCTAATTCATACTATCATGTTTATTATATATATATATCTCATTTGACAATTTGTGATTAATAACACTAAAAATATTAATTACGAATGACAAATCAAATCCAATTACTTAAATTAAATAAATAAATATATATATATATATATATATATATATATATATATATATATATGTATATATTGAAAACAATACACAAAAAAATTGAGAATTTTACGTAAAAACCTAATGCAAGCAATGTCAATTATATATTTTCAACCTTTATTTTAAAATAAATTGAATTAGAAAAACATTTTTAATATTGCTTAACATCAAAGATGGCAGATAGTCAATTACTCCATCATAACTATCACATAAATTAATTGCTATAGCCCGACGTTGATCAGTACATTCAAGTTAACACAAAATCTAAATGTAGTAATAATGATAATGATGATGACGACAACATAATTAGAAACTAAGCGCATAATTTAAATTTTTTACCATCTTAATTCAAAGCATGCACTCTCATATAAATAGATACGAAAACCTAAGTGTACGCTAAAATTTATATTTGATTATTGAATATTTATACTTGTATTCTTAATAATATTTTCATCATTAAAATTTAAAATATATCGGTAAATGATATTAATAATTTTCATAAAAAATGTTGAATGGTATTACATATTTGAAATACTAATATTAATCTAAAAAATATTTAGGATGACATATAATTTCATACTACACACGTATTATATATATATATATATATATAATAGTGTTACATTTATTTATTAATTTATATTAAATATGATCTCAAATATCCCTAAACAAATTAATATTTATTATTGAGATTATTTTTTGGACAATATATATTATTGGTATTTAAGAAATTATATTCAATAAAAATTAATATAATTAAGATCAATAAAATATGAATGAATACAACAATTGTATTATTAAATCAAATGGACCAAGCAATTAAAAATGCATAATATAAAAAAAAAATTGTTGATGTGACATTTTTTTAAGGGAAAATGGCAAATATATAAATATCTCCAACTTCTTTGCTTTTATATTAGTATAGATATATTAATGATGAACACTTAAAATATACGCACAATAAATAAATATATAAGTATTTTTGTATTTAGAGGATGTTTGGGAAGAGATCTGAAATTCCTTAAAACAATAACAATTTATTTCTTAAAAACTCATGTGAGACGATTTCAATTATAGTTTTTGTTACTCACTAATTAAACTCATATTCACTAATTTGGCAAAAACTTATATGCACCCGGGGTACGGATCTTAGATCCGTGCCCCCAACCCAATCCGGCGTGTGGGCCGCTTCCAGGCGTGTCCACACGCCCCCATGCGTGGCCACACCATAGTTGGTGTGCGCTGCGCACAAACCTGATTATATACAGTGAAGATATCAATATTTACTCTTTAGGTGTCACACATTTACTCTTCAAGTATCATATATTCACCCTCAAGGTATTATGCAGAAACAATGTTGTTTTATTCTTTTTCCTTTCTTTTTTTCTTTCTTCTTTCTCCTTCTTCTTCTTACTCTATTTTCTCATCGATTTGTTATTTTTCTTATTTGTTTAGGACATTCTTCGTATTCTTCTTGTTCTTATTCTTCTTCAAATTTCCATGAAGTCATTTATGAGGGGTTTTCCCCTTTTTATTTATGAGTAATTTTAAAACATTGAAAATAAATTATTTCAAACAATATGAAATCATGATTTGTAGAAAATTTGACGAAAAATATGATGAAATCATGATTTGCAAAAATTTTGAGGAAGATGATGACGAAACATTTGAAATCTTAAAATTTTCAGTGAAGGTGTTAGTTGTATGCTCTTAAGGTATCAGTTATTTACTCTTAAAGTATCACACATTTACTCTTAAAGTATTAATGCAGAAACAGCGCTGCTTTCTTCTTTTTTTTCTCTCATTTTTCTTAATCTATTTTCTTATTGATTTGTTATTCTTCTTATTTGTTTTGTACATTCTTCTTCTTCTTCTTCTCTATTTTCTTGTTCTTATTCTTCTTATTTACCTATTTACTTTTAAGGTATTAGTGCTTATAGTATAAGACAACTCTTAAGGTATCAATTGTATATTCTTAAGATATCAGTACTCTTAAGGTATCAATTGTATGCTCTTAGGTATTACATACTACCTTTAAGGTATTAATATTTATAGTATAAAATATTACATATGCACCTTTTAAGGTATTACATGTTATTCTTCTTACTTGTTTTTTACATTCTTCTTATTCTTATTCTTCTTCAAATCACCATGACCATGGAGTCATTATTGAGTTTTTTCTTCTTCTCTTTCTCTTTTACTCATTTCATAGATTTAGATAATTGATTTCAAATCATAATTTATTACAATAATTTTAAAATATTAAAAATCAATTATTTCAATTAATATGAAATCATGATTTGCATAAATTTTGACGAAAAAGATGATTAAAACACGATTTGCAGAAATTTTGATGAAGATGATGATGAAACATTTGAATTTTTTAAATTTTCAATGAAGGTATTAATTGTATGTTCTTTAGGTAATAGTTGAATATTTTTAAAGTATCAGTTGTTTACTCTTAAGGTGCGAGATATACTCTTAAGGTACTATATATTTACCTTTAAAGTATTAATACTTATAGTATAAGGTGTTACATATGCACCTTTAAAGTATTACATATTTACATTTAAGGTATTAATGTTTATTGTATAAGGTATCACATATTTACCTTTAATATATTAATGTTTATAGTATAAGGTATTATATAGGCGCACATTTAAGATATTACATATTTACCTTTTAAAGTATCAATGCTTATAGTATAAGGTATTATATGCACCTTTAAGGTATTAGTTGTTCATTGAGTAAGAGATATTAGTTATAATACTTTTAAGGTATCAATTGTATACTCTTAAGGTATCAGTTGCATACTCTTTAGGTATCACTTGTATACTCATAAGGTATCGGTGCCCTGTATAGTGAGTTTAAAATTTTCAAATACACAATTTTCTTATCTTCTTCCTCAAAATTTTTGCAAATTATATTATATTATTCACAATCATCTCAACCATAACTGAAGAATTCAATCCTTAAACAGACTAATCAGTAAAATCGTGATCAATTTACCAACACATGGATGATAAAATACCATATTATTCACAATCATCTCAACCACAACTGAAGAATTCAATCCTCAAATAGACTAATCAGCAAAATCGCGATCAATTTACCAACACATGGATGATAAATTACCATATTATTCACAATCATCTCAACCACAATTGAAGAATTCAATCCTCAAATAGACTAATTAGCAAAATCGCGATCAATTTACCAATACAAAGATGATAAAATGTAGATTAACGGATAAATTAACACTAGCACTTGCAAAAGGTAAAAGTCATTTGCAAACATTGAATAAGAAAAGTGAAATCATGAAGAAGAAGAAACAGAATAAGAAGACACACATGGTGGAGAAGAACAAAACAAAGAAGAAAAGAGGAGGAGAAGACGAAGAAGAAGAAAAAAAAAGAAGAGAAGAAGAAGAAGGAGAAGAAGAGCAACGATGGATATGGAAATTAGGGCATAAAAAAAAAAGAAATATATATATATAACCGGGTCGGGTTGGGGGCTAGATCCGTGCCCCTGGGGTACAAGAGTACTACCCCACTAATTTATATGTGAATTAAGAAGCGTGAGTTGTTGGTCGACCTATCTTACGTAACATTATTCAAAATATAGTCTCACATAAGACAAAAGGTTTTGTAAGACGGATAATTTTTACTCACTAATCAAACCCATATTCACTAATTTATATGTGAATTAAGAAGTGTGGGGGGTTGGTCGACCCGTCTTACGTAATATGATTTGTAAGATAGTATCACATAAGACTCACTTTTTATGGGTGATGGGGTTCCGTCTCATGGTAACTATCTGTGAAACCGTTTTACATGAATTTTATGTTTATCTAAACACTTCATCAACTTATTTTTAAATTAAAATTAAACATCTTATAAAGTCTAAAAACATCTTATAAGATGTAAGAGCTTATAAACTAATTAACAACCTTAGTCAAATACCCTCTTAATTAATATATGCACACAGTTTGTAAGTGAACATTTTTGTAAAACTATATATATTAACAATTTATTTGTGATTGTTTGTGGTCATTCATTCTCTGATCAATTTAAGATCGACCCATCTTACATTAATTGTTTTTTTTCACGTTCATTATATTTAACATTTACTTTAATTTAGAATGATATTAAACGGGTCATGACCCGATTTAAGCCAATCAAATACCATGTATATTGTATATAATTTGCTCAAAATTATGAGTTGGTTTAAATTTAAGCATTTTTAGCCCAAACCATTTAGACCGTGGCCTCAATAAATAGTGATATAGTTTTTTTTTTCTTTTTTAATTTAAGTGTTTCTGAATGCAATAACTGATTAAAATTTAGTATTAACATTGATAATTTAAATTTAAATATCAACGTTTTTTCTTAGCTCAATTATTGTAATTTAAGTGTACAGAAACTGACAGCTTAATTGAACTTATCTACATGCATTTCAAACTTAACTATTTTGATCAAGTTATAAGAGTAGAATATAAGTTTAAAATTATGAACACTTCAATATTGCTTTTTTAATCTTTAATTTTTTGCCAACGACATAAAAGTTATAAATTCTTTAAGACATTTATTATGTATTTCTAAATTACAGGGTTGCTAAATGTTAATGACACACACACACACACACACACATATATATATATATATATATATATATATATATATATATATATATATTTTGACTCCACGTGAACAGTTGGAATACGAAATGTTGATTCTGCATCGAATTACTGTGACTTTTAAAATTTGTGATATATAATGTTATCATTCAGAATTCATATTGTAAAATGAAAATCAACATTTTAATATTTTTGGATGTAATTAACCCTAAACTTTATCCATATTACATAGGACAAAGAAAAGAAAATTATCCATAACTGTATATGGCTACTATTTTATTTTATTTTATATTATTATTTTGGGTTGGTGACTTGATTATTGTCTGTTGGTTGAATTGGTTCGTAGTATAGAGTAGGAGGTCCAAACTAATTATTGATATTTTTTAATACATAGCTTTAAAAAATAATTAAAAAAAGGGAGGAGAAAGTGAAATGGGAAAAGAAATGATTAAGAGTTGAAAGAGAATTAAATTAGTGGAAAATGGGGTATGGATTATGCTGGGCTGTGCCACGACAAAGGGACCCAATGCCGGTGGACCTCCGCTTTTGCCGGTCACCACTATTAACCACGGTTCACCAATTAACCAACCATGGTCAGCCAAATGACGTTCTCGAGACTTACACTCTTTCCATCATCCTTATCCAATAATAAGCTGACACGTCATCCAACTGTTTCCAGGCTTAAATATAGCCATGGTTTCCCCAACACTTGGGATGTTTGGACTGGATTTGGTACATCAGGATTTTGGATGGACTCAATCCAGTTTATGTTTGGACAAAAATTTGTAAAATCCTACTTTTTCTACAATTCCCAATAAAAACATTTACTTTTTACAATTCTCAATAAAAACATCTACTTTTTCTACAACTCCCAACAAAAAATATCTACTTTTTCTACAATTCCCTATGTGAAAATGACATATTAACTATAATTCTACTCAAAATTCAAACTCACAAAATCATTCTCAAGTCAAAATCCATATTTGCTAAAGTCACCTTAAATTCAGTCCAAACACCCCCTTGTAGATTGGGATTTGAAATCAAATCGCAAACCATATAAGGTGGTTTTACTAATTTAGTTCCCCGTGAGAACAATCTATATTTAAAGATTTCACAAAAAGTTGTATACCTGCCCCCAACCCGACCCGGCGCGTGGGCCGCCCTCATACGCGCCCACACTATAATTGGTATGCGTCGCGTGAACACACTTGATTTATTCTTCAAGTATCACACATATACTCTCCAGGTATCACCTGATTTGTAAAGTCTATAGGACAAATCTGTGATACTTCAAGAACCATACGCCCACGCCGCGCGCCCACGTTGCGCGCCCACACCCCGCGAACCTAACATATTTAAATGTATCACACATATACTCTCCAGGTATCACCTGATTTGTAATACATATAGGACAAATCTATAATACCTCAAGAACCATGCGCCCACGCCGCGCGCACACACCGCACGCTCACGCCGCGCACACCTAACAGGTCTAAATGTATCACACATATACTCTTCAAGTATTAATACATTTAGTTCATGTTTGTAATACCTATATAATAAATACTCTTTAGGTATTACACAAAGTATATTTTAAGTATCACACATATTACTTTCGGATATTAAATACCTTATAGGTTTTTATATATGTTATTCTCAGGTGTTTAAATACCTTATAGATTTTTATATATGTTATTCTCAGGTATTATATAAACACCTTTTAGGTATTACACAAAGTATCTTTTAAGTATCACACGTATTACTTTCAGATATTATATAAATACCTTATAAATTTTTGTATATGTTATTCTCAGGTATTATATAAATTCATTTCAGGTATTACACAATTAATTTATAAGTATCATACATATTTCTTTCAGGTATTACATAAATACCTTATAGGTATTTGTATATGAAATCATATATGAAAGATTCTCAAAATTCCATTCTTTTTCTGGTAATTTGTTTCTTTCTCAAGTTGATTGACTATTATTTACACATAATTTGAAGCTAAGTACACTTTGTTATCTCATAATCAACCATAAAAAAGAGAATCCAAATAAACAAAAAACCTGTATTAAAAAAAAATATATATATATATGTATATATATATATATATAATCCTCATCCTACTGTTTGGACCCTTGTGAATTATCCTTAGCATGATGTAATTTTTCCTCGTCTTCCTCTTCCTCCATCTTGGGGATCTTATAACAGGGAACGCCATTAATACCCCTCTTTAGCCAATGATAGTTGCACTCGTGAATCACACGTCCTTTTAGATTTGCTTCCAACACCTTCTTCACCACAGAGTACCGTAGAAAGTATCTTCCTACATCTGTCGTTGTGTGATATCCTATTCCTACCACTGTCTCGTTTCATTTTCACTCATTATTTCATTTTTCAAAATTACAAACTCGGCATGTGTTGGCCCAAACTCACCGAACTCGGGAACTCAAACCCCTGAAACCCGAGTCTACTCACACGAGTTGTGGTCTGAGTCGACCCCTAGTTGTGGAAGATTCTAGAACCGAAACCGCTAAAAGAAGGCCAAATCCCCATTGATCTCCCGAGCACCTCTTCGCCAACCATGGATAAACCAGGCCTCAAACCTGGTTCAGTCAATCGCGAGTAGAAAGCGGAGGAAACGGAGCTGCCCTGTTCGGAGACGAAGGTGAGGGCAGAGGCCGAGATGGTGCTGGTGACGGTGATAATGGATGGCTCCGATTACTGTAACAGCCACTGAATGGTTTTGCCGTCGATTTTGTGGCCCAATTCGAACAGCTGAGGGATCGCGATTTGCATAGGGAAATAAGGGAAGAGAGAGAGAGAGAGAGAGGTGAAATAGCACGGGAAGAATAAGAAAAGAAGGGAAAAAAATAAAATAAAATAAAATAGAAATATATATAGAGTGCGGATCGGGTTGGGGCACAAGAGAGTTGCTCTAAAGATTCATATATGATTTTTCAACCCATATTTTACCATTTATATATGAATTTAAGAAAATGAATTTTGTTTGTAAGTAATAAAAACGTGTCTCACAAGATTGTCTTATAAAAGTTTGTGTTATTGATGAGGATTTAAATTCTTTTTCTTAATTATAAATAAATTAGTGCCTATTCACATGAATCCTACTAATAAAGCTTATAAACGTTTTGGTAAAGAAGATTTTTAACTATGATCCAAAAGGACAAAATTACGACATATTTAATGAATTACTAAACATAAAAACTTATATGATTTGTGAAATGGGTAGTTATCACAAATAATTATTGTGAAATAGGTCTTTATTATCCACAAATAAAATCTATTTTTATAAATTTATATATGAATCGTGAAGTACATATTGTATGTTGACTCATCTCACATGATTAAATATGTGAGACGGCCTCACACAAGACTTACACATTACTAAAATAGAATTCTATTGATCTATTATAACAAACCTTATAAAATTCTGATATGCCAGATTAATGAATGAAAAAATATGTAGCTATCCCATTCATTAGACCCTATGGTAATTCGACAATAATAATTTTAAGGTAATAACACATAGACAAACCTTAGTTTTTTTTTTCTTTACTTGGAAACAAACCTTAAAAGTATTTTTTAAATAAAAATAAGTTCAATAACATATTCAATTTGAACTTATATATGAAACGTTAGTCATTTTTATACATTTCATTTCTTTGTATATCCTTATATATTATTGATTGTTTTATCTTGGTAGTTATGGAAACTGAAAAATTATTACATTATAATATGGTAAGTGGTCTAGGATAAACTAAAACAATTACGAACTTATTTTATGGAACGAAATACTAAATTTAATTTCGATTACACAGAGTCAGAAGTTAAAAAAAAAAAAAAAAAATTAATTGCCTTTAGATCTGTGCATTATAATTGGTACAACAGTAATCATTTAAATGTTATTATAGTGAAACCCACTGGATGAGGCCCACCTGATTAGACCTCTAACTTGGCCCATGGGCCTTGTTGGGATCATTGGGCTTTATGACTTTAACCAGCGCAAAGAGAGAGTAAACTACTAAATTCTGAAGGAGCGATCCATTTGGGGATTAATACACCTCATATTCACTATTTATCATTATTGTTGTTGTTTATTCATTTGTTTCATTTGTACTTGACTCGTTATTTAAATTAAAATACTCATTAACCACTTATTTGTATGTAATTAATTGTGGATACTACACATGTTCTAAAAGCATCTCCAGCAGTCTGCACTACTTTAGTGCAGAAACAATGTTTCATCTCAAGCAGTGTGTTCTAAATTTTACACAAAAAAGAATATTCCATATTATTTCTGATTAATAATTTATTTAATCATATTTTTAAAATTTTGTTATAATTGGATAACATATTTACACATGTAAACATTATTTAATATATTTTTAACCTTTTGTATTTTAAATTTAATAAATAATAATATATTTTACATTTTTATATTATCATCCATATTGAAAAATTAACACTTATATTACCTCAAATTGTTATAAAATTAGTAAACATTTATAAAATATATAAATTAATTTAATAATTATTAAATTAAGCCCATTTTCCATTTCCATTTCCACATGAATTGACCCACAAATTTGCCCATGAATTGGCCAATTTCCACAAAAATTTGGATGATGATTAGGGAAAAAAAAGAAGAAGGAAAAAGATGGCGCAGAAATAGCACCGCTTCTAGGCTTCTAGCGTCGTGAAATTGGAATCATCTATCACAATAGCTCCGAAGATGGCGCGCTACTGGGAAAAGAAAAGTGGTGGTGGGCGCTTCTCTAGCGCCTGCGGATGCTCTAAATCTAATGCACCAAGTATAAGATGTATTTTACAATTTAAAGTCGTGTAACAACTTAATTCTATATTAGTAGATAATTTTTAAATAAAAGGTCTCATCCTTAGTATCCATACCCCATAAATATAGCCAATTTATTTTTTTTCTGTCTAAAATTTATAGATCAATTTTATTATTAAAGGTGTGATAAATGTACCTTTTCTAATTACCATACTTAGTGTTATTTGGAATTAACCACTTGTATATACCTAATCTTCCCAAAATAAGTTTAACTTTAGTAAAATAAAGTCCAAAAATAATCACGTATGAAATTCAAGAGACATTTACCCTTAATCTTTCAAAATTATCTACATTTCCCTGTTTCGTTAAATATTTTAGTATTTGAAAATGAAGTACTTGATAATTAAACTAAAATAAGAACAAATAAGTTGTGTCATGTTCCGATTATATTATCTAAAACGACATTCATCTTGAAATTAATGAATTGTCATTATTTATTAATAATTAAATAAATGTGAAATAGGATTTTCAGTACATTAAATATATTTATCAATCTGTTAAAAAATAATAATAATATAAATCTACTCTTGTGGGATGAATTCAGCATATTGCTGCAATTTGCTTAGTTATCACGCCCCTTCTAGTAGGGTAGTTACTTCTACTAAATTATGCTTAACTTTCCAATTAATAAAAAATATCATAAGGATACATAGAATTTCTTCTTTTTTTTTTGAAACAACGAAAGCAAATTTTGCTAAGAAATATGTTAGAGTTTTAAAACT
This sequence comes from Scutellaria galericulata, assembly GCA_946896805.1. NCBI lineage: Eukaryota > Viridiplantae > Streptophyta > Magnoliopsida > Lamiales > Lamiaceae > Scutellaria > Scutellaria galericulata. The sequence goes on from OX335794.1 coordinate 16,024,503, forward strand.
GTTTAAAGCATCCACAAAAAATTAAATCGTTTGTGTAAAACTTTACGTCAAAAGAAGTCAAAATTAAAGTTTGTTTTGCATGAAACTTAGAAAAATCTTAAAATCAATTCCGAGGTTCCGCCGTCACCACCAAGCACGCTTCAGCGCTGCTGCCTCCTTGCATCACAACTTACCTCTACCTTTATATATAGTATGAGGTCAATATTATAAGCAAATTGCTTAGCAAGTACATCACATATCTCACAAAACACTTTTCTTTTAAACTTTTGAAAAATGCTAGAAAGCAACTCTGATAAAAACTATATATATATGAGCCAAGACATAGTATCAATGCGCACAACTCCGAAGAATGCGGGGTAGCTAGCCATCGAATCCAAACGGAGCAACTAATAACTAATAGGGCGGTCTAGGAGCTCTTAACTTCTTCTTATGGGCGGTCTAGGAGCTCGGTACCAGTCTCTTAAAAAAATATAAAATAAAACTTCATATTCATAAATATTATCTCAAATATTTTTCTCACTTTTCATAAAATAACTAACATCTTGTACTTGATATAAAATACATAAAAAAAACATCACTTAGCAAATAATCTCTTCACATTCATAGAATAATATAAATAAAACTCACAAAACAATTAATTTAGCAAATCATTAAATTAATATTCACTTAAGCATAAATAAGTATTACATAAATTTTACATCAATATTAAACAATTAAAAATAAAACTACGCATACTGCAGGTGAGAGATGTATTTACCTGAAATTTCCAAAGTTTATAATATCTCAAGACTCTTAAACACGTTCTAAGCTTTCTCAACCAAATCTAAAACATAATTAATCCATAATATCAGAATTAATCAATCTAATACATACTAAACTTATAATACTATAACTCCCTGTAACTATAACTTGACATTCATAATCTATCCATTTTCGGTTCCTTTAATTATCAAGTATCCCTAGGTTATATGCTTATTCTTAAATTAATAATGTATGTCAGAACCACCCTGATGACTAAACACATAATAAAGATGAGAGATCTTATATATTAATTTATATTTCTAAAGCTTAACATGCTCAACTAATTAGTTGTCTATCCTAACAATTATAATGGCTTCAAATAAAATCACTACTTTATTAATTCCTATAATGGCTTCAAGATTTCATTGTTAATTTTTATTTTTTTTAATTGAAACTGATTTGATTGCTTATAAATATTTCTTATAAATTCATTGCATTCTGTTTTCTTTATCGCCTTAATATGTTGTATAAAACAATAAAATCACACAACTTACAAAATTAATTATCAGAACCTATCATTATTCCTTTTTTGTTGATAGAATAACAAGTACTAATCTAAACTGCCTATCTAGTAAACATCCTTATTAATTCCCCTTTTGTTATCCTTTTATTGTACTTTATGAAATATGTACAACTTCCAATTAAATTCTTTGAATTCATCATCATCACTATCCGTAAATAAATACTATATTATATATAACGAAGAAAAAAGAAATTAATTTTAAACTGAAACTATTCTTAAAAGTTAACTATATGAACACTAATAACTAGGTTACATACAATATAATTATAATTCCAATGGCATTAGCTAATTACTGTTACTAGCCTTTCAATTTTCTAAAACTTAATTCATAACTCCAAAACATACAAAAATATAGATATATAACATGCAAAACCAGAATGGTCAATCCCAAAATTCTAAATTAACTAATGTAAGCTTATGTACAAAACTTCTTCTACTCAATTCCATTTTCTCTTCTATCTTTCTATTTTTATTCTTAAACAGTAATAAGATGAACCACTAATCATACCATCATATACTCACAAAATTCATCCAACAAAACCTTTGTATACTTCTGCTAACATCAAATCTCACTAATAATTATGCAAACCTAATTAATTATGCCCCGAACTCCTAATTCCATCTTAATACAATTAATGTTAATAATAATTCACGTTTATATAAAAAAAAAACCATCATTACTTACTTGTAGTGTTGTAGTGGTGAGAAACTAATTTTGCACACTGCTGCCACCACTCTTAAATTTTCTTCGATGTATGCGTACGTTCTCAAAAAAAAATTTCATTGTTTTTTTCTTTTTTTCTTTTTTTTTTCTTTTCTAAAAGTTGCGGTTTCTTCTTGCTTTCTCACCGTTCTCTCTCTTTCTTGTCTCTTTAGTTACGGATTTATTCGGTAGGATTTACCCTATATTTATATATTTAGGGTTTGAGATTTCTCATCCTTTAGGAGTTTAAAAGCACGTGGACTCCTATTGTTTCTCAACTACTTAACTTACTTGCCGTATCCCCACTAATTGATTTGAATTCAAAAATCCTATATCTAATCTAATAAAATTATAAATCCACTAATTATTTAAGAATTCCTGTCACATAAGGTATAAGGTGTAATATTTAATTTATCACATAACTAACTTCACTATAATTTTATTTTATTTTTATGAAATCAAGAAAAATAATAAATAAAAAGATTATTATTCATAAAAGAGATCTTAAATTAGAAATTTGGGCGTCACACTAAGTATTCATTTATATTATATTGACTTAATTTGTAACTAAGGACTTTATTCATTAATAATAACAAGCTTTTTAACCTATATTCGTTAAAAAAAATTGGTTGATTTGAAATCCGTGCAATTTATTTCATTTGGAATTCACTCATCAAATCATTATTGAGATTAAAAAATAGCTGAAAACAAGCGTTTTTTTTTTTTTGGTTTAAAATCAATTAGATTATAAAATTATCTAAACAAATTCATTGAATTGGTTAGTATAATGTAAACAAATTTCTAATGCATCAATCCAAATTAACAATTAAATCTAAATTGATTGCCTAGTTGTCGTCCCTACATCAATATTGTTGGGTGTTAATTCGATTCTCTCGTTTTAAATCTGGAAAAAGTTATCAAATAGATGTTCAAGTAGTGCATAAGCTATATTCTATGTTCGGATTTCAATCATGAACTAGTTTTATTAATAAGGTTAATTGTATAAAAAGTCATGAACTTTGAATTCAATAATAACTTCTCATTTTTGCAATTTCAAACATTTTATATTTCAATTTTTGCAATTTAAAGCATGTGACAACTTGAATTAATTGAGTGTTTTTATCCATTTTTTAAATTTTATATATTAATGTTTCAATTCTTTTTTTTATATATTTATTTTAATTTAAATGGCCTAGATTAAATGAAAAATGAAATAAATAAATAGTGTGTTTTGTTGGCACTTCTACATACAACCTACAAATAGTAGGAAAATTGTACTTCGGAAAATTAAATAAATTTTAAAAAGTCAAGATTAAATTATAAAGTCCATAAAATGTTACTATTTTTTTACATAAACCTTTAATAATATGATAATCAAAGAAATCTTTCTCTCAATTTAACACTTGACATGGAATTAAGAATATTATGATCCTTATCCTAAAAAACTGCGAATGATGAATTAAGTTTCTTAAAGTATTGTCTTCTCAAGTGGTTGAGTAGGGAGCAGCATCTTTAAATAATATCATCTCATCTTCTTTAAAATTAAGTCCATATATTCCCCACACACACACACACACACACACATATATATATATATATATATATATATATATAAGTGTCAAGAATAAAGCCAATTTCATTTGGGACCCACTTAAATCACCCTAATTAGCTTTAGCTTTGGACTACGTACAAAACGTGTGCCTGAATCCAAATGCAAAAAATCTAGAAGTCGATATATATATATATATATATATAGTAATGATAAAGAGCCCACTGTTGGGTTTCTTATGGAGCTAATCTGACTTATGTGACAACACACGTATGTTTTAAGTTCCGTGATATTCTACCTAACATGATATTCTTTTCTATGTAATTTCTTTTTTTTACGCGTTTTTTTGTTTTGTTTTTTTACGTATATAATTTCATTTTTTTTTTTTACATAATTTAATTTTGCCTATCATTCTTTCTTATCTTATTTCATTTTTAAATAAACTTTTTTTCTTATTCAAACTCAATTTTTTTTCTTATTCTATATCATTCTCTCTTAGTTTATCCCATTTTTAGATAAATTTTTTTATTCATGTCAATTTTTTTCTTATTCTATATCATTCCTTAATTTTTTTTTTCAAATTCATCTCATTTTATCTTAGTAAATTTTCTTATTCTATATCATTCTTTGAATATATATTTTTTCAAATTAGTAAATTGTCAATTTTTTTCTTTTCTTGTTGCCATTAATATCAATAGTATTTGGAAATATTTTTCTTTAATTGTACCTAAGATTAGAAATTGTGTAAAAGTTTCATATACTTATAGATTTTGATGAGTAATCTCAGCTAAGCACTATATAACATACTATTATTGAGTAGTAGAACTCCTCTCTCTCTCTCTCTCTCGATATATATATATATATATATATATATATATTTATATAATATTTATTTATATACATGTTCCATACCAAAATAAATAGTCTCTCAAGAGTGACTACAGGCACTCGCTATATATGATGATACATGAAAACGACAACCATTATCTTACTAAATTCAAACTAATTTTACAGCTATATATATTTAATACAAACACGATTCTTTTTCAGGGTTATGTACTCTATATCTTGTTTTCGAAATTGATTTTGTGTTTTTAACACGTTTTTATTAATTATATATCATATATTGATAGAAAATCTCTGAAGCATTGGAATGAATTTTGTTAGATCAAGTGTTATCATTAACAAAAATAAAAAGAAATCTCAGCCAACAAGACACCCAAGTTGGTAAAGTTCGTGGTGATATAATCCTTCAAAAATGCAAGTTCAAACTTATGAACTTCACATGGACAAATTTTTCATCTCTGTCTAATTGAAAAAATCTCATTAGGAACACATAAATCTGACTATTCAGACATAATGTGGAGTGTTAATGAGTCAAAGGGCGGTGCTCAAAATCATAACTTTGGAAACTAGACAAGAAGTTATTTATGAAACAACTAAATATTTAGGAAAAATAAAGTTAAATTATTTATTCTTCCTTCAAAATCTTCATTTTGTTTCTGTTCAAGATATCATGAGCAATTAATGTACACGTAGACTCATTCTTGTGTATACGAGATTTTCATATTCTTTTTTTTTTAATAATGTTTTAGTTGTATTGATACAAAATGAAACCAATAATAATAATAATAATCGATAATGCCAATTTATATGTATATTGCTAAAGTAAAAAATTGATATAAAAAATGATGGAGCCTGTTTGAAAGTAATAAAGTAATTTTGTTGCTAGAAAAGTATCTGAAATGTAGTGTATGTCACTACTGAAAATCAGGGCACAAGAACAGGTCCCACATAACCAAACAAATAAGAAAAATAATGATAAAAACAGAGAAACAATATTTCACTCGTTATAACTTTTGGAAGTAACAATAGTTGAGAAATTCAATTTCAACTCTCTCACTTGAAATAGCGTATCAATCAAGAATTCCACGACAACTAAAACATTTCTAAAAAAATTGTGCGCATTTCCCACGACAGTATACAACACAAATTATAATGGGAAAACAATGAAGAACTTGAATTGCTCTTAAACACTTTTGAGACATGATTGATATTCAATGGCAAGATTTGAATGAAAATTTATCAAAAAAAGAAAAGTTTGTTTTAGAATATATGATAGGTTATATTGAAAGGAATGCAGGTATAGTATGGTGGATGGCAACTATTCATTCATTCTCCTCCAATAGATATTCCAGTTTTATCTGTCCTTGAGCTTCTCCAAGGGTCATTTATTTCAACAATATTCACATTTTTTTTTTCTGAAATTTATGTTGAAGAAAGTGAAACAGCAACATCAATGCTACTTACAATTCTTGTCATTTCCACTTAATCTCCAACCACGTATTAAGATTGTAACTGCGAATTCATATATGTTCTTCACATGGACATGCCCCATCAATCTTTCTTTGCTATATATCCCAAATATTGAAACTACATAAAAGTGAAATCTTGATAGTCAAGTTGAGCACGAAAACTGTAAAGTAGCTTCAATCAATGAATCCCTTTGAAAGAGAGTGATAATGGAAACGCACTTTAAAAGCAACAAGAAACAGCTAATTTGTGCAGTAATTCCCCATAAAAAGAAGCAAATCAGACGCCCCTTTCATGCCCACCACCATCATCATACACTAAAAACATTAAATATTAAAAAAAAAAAAAAAAAAGGGATGGTATTGGTCACCCAGTTTCCGTACCACATAATGTACCTCAACACGTACCCCCACCCCTTTTCTTTTATTATAAATTCACGCCACCCCATCCCAATTTCATCATACTCATTCTATTAGTATTTTCCCACCATAACAATATTTACTTTTATTTATTATTAAAAATCAAATATTCTGGGCACCCCGAATGAGGGGACTGGGAAATTCAGATAACAAATTGCGCAGCGAAATCAATCAGCGATGGAGGGCCCACACCACGGCGGCTCGCCGCTCTCTCACGGCGGAGGATCTCGGCCGTCGCTCGGATTCCCTCTCGGCACCGCCCTTCTCCTGGTCGTCATCTTCAGCCTCAGCGGAATATTCTCCTGCTGCTACCACTGGGACAAGCTCCGCCGCACTCTCTCTCTCCACGCCGCGGATCTCGAAGCCGACGGTGATCTCTCCCCCTCCAAGCCCAAACCTCCTCACATGGTATTCACTTTACTCCCATTTCTTAGAAATATTCAGTTCCTAATTTGAAATCTGGCTCAATTAATTGACTAATTAATTTGTGTGATTTTGTTTAGCAATTGAAGCAGCAAGAGAATCAGAGTTTACCAGTTATAATGCCAGGGGATAAGGTTCCCAAGTTCATAGCATTGCCGTGTCCATGTCAGCCGCCGCGACCCGAAAACGTCGTCGTTGAGGTGCAGAAACCGCCGCCAAAGCCGCCGCGGATGGCCGTGCCTCTCTATTGAACCACCTCTCGTTGTGACACTCAAGATGTGGATAAACAAATTCAATCCATTTCGTTGTATATAAATTGCTATTGAAAAATATAATTTATTTATAATTATACCCCTTTTTGTTTTGACTGGAGATGATAATTACACATGAATACTAACTGATTTACTTAAATTAATTGAATTTAAATTTGTCAGTAGTAATTTCAAGTTTTTACAAGTGTACTGTTATAAAATTGCCAAACTATTTCTAATCATTTTTGGTAATATCGTTAAAACAAGTGGTCTTTCATTAGTTTTGGTTTTGTAAATAGTATGAATCTCATTAGCAATAAGCAATGGAAGTAGTAGGGAAACAATATTCCACAACTTTGCAAGAATGACTATCTAGATTTGGGAGTTACTAAATTATCCTTTTTATCTATCAAAATTACCATTTATTTTGTAAATGAAGTGTGATTTTTCTATATGGTATATGTGTTTTTATTGGATTGTCCAAAAAATTTAGAGGATCTCTCAAAATCAAGGGTCTTGGTGGCCTGGAGATTACTCTTGAGACAACTCTTAAAACAACCCTATTACATCAATCTAGCTCTACAACATATTCTTTGATATATTTTATTTTATTGTAACTCGAAAAATATCTTCATTTATGGATTGCTTTGAAATCCATATTTTTAAATGAATAAATTTCAAATCCATTTATATTACCAAAAATTTAGTACAAAATAAGAGTCATGGATTTCAAATTCGTGTCTATCCAAACACCTATTAGAAATTTCAAAAAAATTTCTCAAATCCCTTATCCAAATGAAAAGGTTGTGTTTAATAACGTGATTTGAAATCCATTCAAGTTACTCAAAAATTAGTTCAAAATAAAAATAACAGATTTCAAATCTCTACTAAGTTTATTTAATTTTTACATGTTATATATATTGATCACTATTATTTATTAAAATAGCAAGCATGATGTATGCTAATAATCAAATGTAAACTAAGATCTCATTTGAATATATCCCTACCATTTTGAATACACATATCATCACCATTTTCACATCCAATTGGAACTACGACACATAAATAACAATGAACAAGACAAGAAGACAACACAATAATATTGGAGTTGTTGTGAGACAATTAAATATATTTTCACTTAAAAAGTTGCTCAGTACATGATGAAAGATTCCATTATAATCTGACTAGGATATGGTGGAACTAACATTAAAAAAACGTCTTCTTTGATATTTTATTCTAGATGGTCCTATTAAATACGAAATTGATATAATTAATGAACTATTAATTGTAATTAATCATTTTCTTAACAAAAAAAAAAAGAAAGAAAAGAAAAGGGTAGTCGTTGATCTTACCATCTTATTTGAGTGATTTGGGTGGATTTGAAATCCACCACAACTCGAGTGTATTTGAAATTCATTTATTTTAAATCCTAAATTTCAAATTATTATATCCAAACATAACAACTAAATTTGTGTTCCAATAAAATCAATATTCCGGATTATATACATTAAACTCTGCTATCAAAATATAAGTAAACGTGTATTTATATAATTTGTAGATTAAAAAAAAAAACTTATATAAAATCATTTTACAGATATAATTCTTTGAAACGGAATTATAATATCCATAACTCAAACTCATAATTACAAATCAATATTTATTTTGTTGGTTGATACTCTCATGGAAATACATCAACAAAACGAAACGATGTTTAAAAATTCCTAAGAATTAGTGGGATCAACATTAAAATGATGCCTTCTTGATATTTTGTTTGCTATAGTTGTATTATATGTAAAATTGACAGAAAGATTTAAGTAAAGATAGAGGTCATATTCATTACCAATAATCATTGATATGGTCTCTTTGTTTTTCTCCTCTTTTGGAATGGAAACAAATTAATAAAAGTATAAATAAATAAATGTTCAAATAGTTAGGAGTTAGGAGTCAACATCTTATGGATGAGTGGGAGCAGAGAATAATGATGGATCTAAGACTTTCGTTCCACCTGACCTAATTTCACTGTACATTTTGCCTTTGTTGAACTCATCATTTCTCAGTAAATACCTTTTTTTTAATTACTGCTTATTCCTTGTTTTTTATTGTAGTATTATTGATAGATGTGTGATATATTTCAATTTTTAAAAAAAATGTTCGATTTTTTTTCAAGTTGAAACGTATCATAGATCCTCCAATATTAATACATCAGTAAAGTAGGATAGAATTACTCCTTCATTCCTTAATTATTTCCATACACCACTCTTTATTTGGAAAAAAAAAAAAAGCAAAAAGAAAAAAGAAAAATGAAAATACGTGATCTCTATATTTTCCTGTTTGGAACCTTGGGTTTATTCCTTCCTCAAAACTATAGATGCTGCAATTAGTACATGGAAAATTTTCGGTATATGGAAATAGGAAATGGTGAAATTAAATAGCAAATATGATATATACTTGTACATGTTATAATCCTTAAAGTTCCCTAAATATATTATTATTTATTATAATTCTTGAGAAGAATTAATCATGCTTATTCTTCTTAGATTTTAGCTACTTAAAGATTTCTATTAGAAAAAAAAAGTAGAAAATATTGGAGGTGTAGACGTTTGGATGCTTGTGTTATATTATTGCTTTATCTCATATTTTATTTAATCATCAAATGTATTTATATAGTCATAGATTCATTTAAGGTGCATATATAAGATATGTAAATATATATACCATTTTATAATGAAGAAATAATGTATATCTTGAATATTAGTAGGAGTATTTTTGTAATTAAAGCTGATAATTTGATATAAAATAAAAGTATTTTTCTAACAAATAGATACACTATTTATTTTTTAAAAACCAAAACCAACTATTTATTGTGAAGGTTCTCCCCAAGTTTGGAGCCCTCAACCAAACAATGACAACCAAAAAATAAACTAGTAGTGATACACAAACTATGTGTCACAAAATTGGCTTAATAACGAATAAAATTTATTTTAAACATAGAATTAATAGTTGGTTTCTTGTGAGACTGTCTCACATGCGACATGATTCAAGTATGTCTTTTACAGGTATAATTATGTGTTTTTCAACTATAAGTTTGTGTTTTATAAGTATGTTTTTTATAGTATAAGTATGAGTTATTCAAGTATGTCCTTTAAGGTTATAAGTATGTTTTTTTGTGCTATAAGTGCAATCGTCGCATGATACTGATGGTTGCATATGAATTTTTGCCTAGAATTAATTATATATGAGAATTCTCTTATTATTTTCCAGAATACTGTCGAACTCTAAATGATCATTTTTGTTCGAAATGATACCATCATGAGAACGAGTTTGGAATCCACTTAAAGACAGCTCTTGAACCATGTTTTTATTACTTATAGACTAGTATGTTGAAACCATCACTCTCTCTTCAAAAATTCCAATAACATAAGATTGATACTATTTTTTGGATGAAAACTCAAATAATAATTTATCTAAATGAACTGAAAATCTACAGAAGAAATACCTTACAATGACAGGTTATGTTCGGAATTTGTTTGTATTATAAAACAATTAAAGTAAATTTAGTGAATTTATATATTATGAATCTCACACTCTCAATTTTAATAAAATTGAATGCGGAACCTTCTTAAGGAATATAAATATCGAAAATGGAAAAACTAAATAAAGAAAGCGGTGGATTTCAAAGTGCAAAAAAGTACGGATGATAAACAGACAAGGAAGGTCCCTCCAAATTCTTAAAATTTCAAAAGCGCCCCTGTATTCTTACAGAACTTCAAAAGGGCCCCTTAGGATTCTATAATCACATGGAAATGGGGCAAATTGCGGACAGCTTGTAGTGGGCTTATTAGGTCATTCTTATCTAATCAACAACGAATAATGATTGACCATAACACATTTGATTTAATTATAATTTATTCCATCAAAGTTAACTAAGTAGCTTAATTACAAATATGAGTGTCCAAATATATTATTATGCTTACTCCTTCACTTTCTCGTACCTTATCTAAGCAATATACGAATTTATATGCATGCACGTTTACAAATCTACCTAAAAAATAAGATTACGTTTGGATTAAGTTAATTGAATTATAAAATTTTAAACCAATGTATTTTCAATTTATTTAAATTACGGTTCATTTAAAATCCTTTTAAAAATGAAAGTGTTGAATTTCAAATTTATATCAACCATATATCATCAATAGATTTCTAACCCTTTGTCTAAAATGAATCATATGCTTAAAAAAAGGTAAAATAATAGAAACTAAATGCAAAGGTGATATTATAGTTGGTAAATGGGCATTAAAGCAAAAAAAAAAAAAAAAAACAAAAAAAAAAGAAGCAAAAAATGGGATGTATGAAAAATAAGGTTAGTGCCAAACAAAGAAAAGACCTGGTTTGGATGATGATGGGGTAAACATCAGTCACACACAACTTTTAGTATTCTTTATTACCCCTCTCACCATACTTAGTGGAAATCCATTTACAAAGTTAGGTACATATGATATTTTATTCAATAAATATTCTATATATATAGACAAATCATATATTGCTTATTTGGATTAGTAATATAATAATATTAATCCTCCGTACACAATTGTCCACTAGAAGTATTGTTTTGAAGGTTTAATTTCGTTTCAAATTATTTGTTCCTTTTGGATTGTTATGTAATTTTAATCTAAAATTATCTCTATCATTATTCTCAAACGCCATCTGCAATTTTTAAACCTAACATGTGAAATTTTAGCTATAATTAATTTTTTTGATGGAAACCTTTTTTTTTTTTTTTTTTTTTTATAGTTAATTTGTTTGTCTTCTAGAATTTGGATCATTAAATTTCATAATTACTTAAGGATACATAAGTCAAAATTTTATGTTTCTTTATATTCTGACAAAACTTTAAAGTGACATTTCGATGAAATTGGAGGGAGCATAAAAATCTCAACTCCTGAACTTGCGGTACATATATTATCTTTCTAAATTTGAAATAATAATTTAATATATATTTGTTATAGGATCCTAGTTCTATCATCTATGGTGCTAATTTAATACTGAGATAAGATAATTAATATAGTTGCAGGAACCTAGTTGTCATCTATGGTACTAATTAGATTAGGTCAGATTTGATGAGAGTGGTCATTATGTTCCCAAATTTTAATTTAGAGAGAGAGAGAGAGAGAGAGGTGGATGAGTGGGATTCCTTAATCATTATAAAAGGCTGCTATCTTTAAGACAAAAGTTGCTATACCTAAATATTTTGCTATTTTCATTTGGGGTCCTATGTGCGCAGCCTAGTCAAATCTACAATTGCTTTATGACGTATTCTGTTTAGGTCGATTTTAAAGGTTTTTTTTTTCTTTTTAAATATTGATTTTGATTGTAACAAGGGATTTCTGAGATCCATGACATGATTACATGGGAGATTTATAATTCAACAGTAAAACTTGTCAATTACCATTAAGCAGTTGAATCAGTAGCACTAAAATACATTGGGAAAATATCCCTTTATATCAAAATATATAGCACTTATTTTTCTACTGCAAGAAATATAAAACTTACTTTTCCATCCTTTTTTTTACCAAAAGACCAAAATAACCCTATGATTCATGCAAAGGTTATAACAGATATGATGATCGAGATAAGTGTTATGTAATATGATTCATATAAGTTTACATAAATTGATCTGATCAATATAGGGTTACATGCCATGATTCATTTAGAGATACAAAACAATTCTTATAGGATTACACAATATAATTCATATTGGGTTATACGACATGATTCATATAAGGTTATACAATATGATCCATAGACGTCACACAATGTGACTGACAAAAGTAACTTTTTTTTTTCTTACTTTTATATGAAATACTTAGGGGCAATTTTGGCAAATTTTTTAAATGTGGTAGAAAAATAAAAAATTTCTTATCCTTTATGATAAATTAAAATAGTAAATTGTTATATGTAAAATGGTATAAAATCCTGTTAACCAAATTTATACTAGATATCTATTTATAGAGGAACTTCTAGTAAGTAGGATTGTAGGACACATACCATAAAATTTACGAGTTATCATCATAATGGTTCATCAATTTTAATGATTGCAAATGTTTTTTTTTTTTTTTTTTTTTACATTTTTGTTGATATGATGATGAAAATTCATATTAAAATGATAGTTCGAGATGCACATTATAGTATGATTTCACAAGAAAATTTGTAAAATTGATGAACGTAGTGAAAGATATAGAAAAACCCATGAAATATTCTATAAATACCTTCACAAGATGAGTAGACATTCCATAAATTTTCTACTTGTTAATTATTAAAATCTAATTAGCTACTATTTCTTCATGTTTCCTTCCTATTTTGATGTTGAGTCCAATTACAATCAAAATGTTTTCTTATTAGTTTTTGAACAATATCTGGTTAATTGAATTGCTATTTCTGGCTGACGTGGAAAGAAACCAATGTGCATTCAGAGCATCACCAATGGTGCTACCTAACATTTGAGTTTTTTTGATGTCACGTCATCGTCACTTCAAAAGTACAAAATCTCTACCTCTAAATAAATATCTCACCAACCATTCTACCCAAAAAGTAAATATTCATGGTCCCACCATCAAATCACTCATATTTTTTTATATATCTTTATTAATTTACCATATTTATTTATTATTTTATTTTATAATAAATAACAAATCATAATTAGGGGTGGAAATTGGAACGGAATTTTCGATATCCGCCGAATCTGATTCAAAAATTTCCGATTTTGGAACGAATATTTTTTATCTGAAATTTCGATTTCTGATTTTTCCGAAAAATTTCGGATTGGAATTGGAATTAGTTTTAAAAATTTCGAAAATTCCGAAATCCGATCCAAAATATTTCCGATTTTAAGTAGCAAAATATAATAAGTAAATATATCATAAATTTCTAATTTACATAAGTAAATATATCATAAAAATATATAATATATATTTTTTATATAAAATAAAAAGTGAATATCTAATTTAAATAGGTAAATATATCATAAATTTCATTAAAAATGATAACATTTTATATAAATTTATTATTCGGAATTGGAATTGGAATTGGTTTTTCAATTCCGAAAATTTTTGGAATTTTTCCGGAACACCCTATTTCCAATCCGATCCGTCCGATTTCCACCCTAGTCATAATATTTTCAATTTATGTTATTCATTTTTTAATTTTAATTATTTATTTAATTTAGTAAAACATGAAATAAAATTGAAGTGTTAATTGAAGTGTGGAAAGAAAAGAAAAATAAAAAACAAAAAAAAAGATCATGCTAACGTATAGTAATTAAGCAGCAGTAATTTAAAAAAAATCGTGAAATTTGTGCGAAATTAATAAAAAAACAAAAATTAATGGCGCGAACCCACATCACTCGCACGTGGAGGTCACGCGCCAGATCTATGCAGTTTTTTGTGGGGGTGGCTGCCACTCTCCCTCTCTCTTTCTCCTCTTCCTCTCCCTGGTTTTACTTTCTCTCCCCCTCCCTTCTCTCTCTCCCTCACCTCCCCCAACCATCTTCCTCTTCTTCTCCCCATGCCACTTTAACCTCTACCTCCAATGGGTAGCACCATTGAAGATGTTCTCATCAACCCGTTTATTGTAGTTTTTTATGTTTTTGTTTTTTCAAATTTATTTTTACATAAATCTGAAAACAAAAGTCAGTTTGAAGATAAAAGTAATAAAGAAACATATCAAATAATATATGTAGATAAAGATGTTTGAATGGATAGTGAGACCTATATAATTTCTTAAAAAGTACATGTACTGTGGATTATAGAAAGTTTTCTAAGGGCTAGTTTGGATTGGGGGTTGGGATTGTTAAGAATTGTTAGATTAGGTTTGTAGTAACCTTTGATTTGATAGTTTTCTTGTTTGGATTGCATGTTATGTGTATCGGGATTACTTTAATTTTTTGTTTGGATTGAAGGTTTAAAACCTTTTTGAGGGATGTTTATTTATTGATATTGTGTTTGGTTTACATGTTTATTATTCCATCATAACCAAATGACTAAAATGCCCTTACTAATCATACATATTTTATATTATTTTCGTACTTCAATGCACAACCCCTTCACCATGTTCCCCAGTTCAATTTTTCTAGGGCAAAATTAATTAGGTAATTTAATTTGTATTTCTTCTTGCCATTATAAGCCTACGTAAAGCACGATTCATCAACGGCAATCAGAGCTATGTAAGGTACATATATTTAAATAAAACCCAAATGAAACTTCAAGTTTTTTGGTATAAAAAATTACATTGAATATAGTGGGGAGATTAATAAATGTTGGCCAGGTATCTTTTGGGTTTTCCAATATCCGTCATGTGTCCTTTATGCAAATAAAGTAACTCAACAACCCACCTTGAACATCAATGCATGTAGTTATGATAGTGCATGAGAAATGACCAAAAAAAGGTGGAAATTGACAACTTGATTGTAGCATTACGTCATAAGATTTGCAATATTTTGTTCAGATTGTAGGTGTTGTGATAAGTATTAAATTGGATAGTGTGAAAGAATCAAAAGATCACAAATAACAATTTCCAATAGAGCTAAATATATAGCATTGGATATTGTGAAAGAAAGGCTTCAAAAAGAAAAAACAAATTTTTCGGCCTCAAACAAAAATATTTGGCACATGTTAATAATTTAAAATTTTGAATCTAAAATTCGGATAACATGATGGTAATTACTCGCCGTCACCAAAAATAATATTATTTTCACATCATAGATCATTATTGAACAATACTCAAACATCATTGATCATTTTTCGACGGCATCATACTTGGACCCGACTCGCTTCGAAAGTTCACCCATTTCCTTCGTGATCGATTCACATAAATTTTTCATGGTAGAGATGAGTCTCTCATCCACATCTTCTTTTTTTCGTTTCCCTTTTGATTGGGCATTTCTATGTGGCGTAACCCCACTCACGGTTCTTCGAGTCGATGTAGTTTCATTGCTAGACTCATTGATATTTGAGATTGGAGGCATTTTAGACGTTGCACCATTAGAAGACATCATTTGGTGTTGCGAGTTAAGTATCTCATGGACGACATTATGAAAGTTAACAACATGTTCCCCCGTAGCCCGATCCTTACCAAATATCTTCATCCAATCATTGTAGAATGGCCGAGACTTATATCGTATAGTTCTTGCGGGTGGGTCGACCTGCACAAATTTTTAAAACAAGGTAGCAATGAGGACGTATAATGACTCCATAATGAATAATTGTAAAGAGAAAAATAAAAGAGTTAACAATATGTTTGACGTAGCGGTTTGGATAATCATAGGTTACCCTAAGGTACTCTAGCCATATGTCCTCCTTAACATCGATGACCCCCGCACCAGTCAATGTGAACCCAGACTTACCCATCATCATATTCAATGAGTTGTGACATTTTTTCCACATATGGATCTTACTAGCGATATGCGGTTTGGCACTCAAATGTGTCCCCGGACAACTTTGTGCCATGGCATGCTCAAACAAATTTAGGTACCCTGTTCGAAATCCATTATCAGATTTATACCCTTTTGCCACCAACTCCTTGAGTGCATTGACTAAAGCTTGCTTCTCATTCAACGTCCACATCCTCCTAGTCTTTTCTGACTTCTTTCCCTTGTGGGGTTCAACTTCTTGATTGTCCATAACTAATAATTAATAAGGAAATAAAACAATTAAAAACAAACAAAAGCTAGTGCACTCGGTCACTGATGAAAGTCATGCAAAGTAAATAGGTGGTGCAAGAGGCATGATATTAATACATATATTTGACAAAGAACAATTAACTAATTTAGGCACATAGCAGAATGTGCACTATGAAGTATCAGTTCACAACAAAACAGATAATCAGCACAGGAATCAACTCATATGCATCAATAAAAACAAACTATGACATTAACTGGAATTTGGTACATAAAGGTCAACAAAATGACAATAAGTAATAATTAAGGTCAAATATTGGTTTCTCCAATAAAAAACATAAGAGGTTAACAGAAAATCAAGGGACTTGTGATTCATTGAACAATTGCAATGCAATATTGTCTCTCCAAGTAGTCCAAGCATGGGAAGTCTCAACTTGATCAATGTAGGGGATACCCTCATTGTCCTCATGACCATCTATCTCAACAAATGACTCAGGGACTTCGTACTCATATAGGTCTTCGAAAGTGTTAGTTCGAATGAAGTTGTGGAGGAGACAACATGCCATGATTATTGCATTTTGAGTTTTTATTGGATAGTATGAGTTGCTCCGAAGTATATCCCATCGGGCTTTGAGTATTCCAAATGAACGTTCGATTACGTTACATGCCCTAGCATGCTTTAGGTTGAAAAATTCTTGAGGGGTTTGAGGATTTACACTACAATGGTCTCATTCTTGTAAATGGTACCTAACCCCTCGATAAGGTGCTAGGAAATCATTTCCGTTGGTGTAACCTCCATCAACCAAGTAGTAATTTCCTGAAATCAATGATATTTATTTAATTAGTGCAATAAATACGCAAGAACATATGATCAATACAATTTATAATGTTTGGTATGAAATGATTATTGGAATAAATCTATGTTACCATGTGGAACTTTGAGGCCATGCGGTCGAGTGATAGAATACTCAAACACCCTACTATCGGCCGCCAAACCTTCCCAACCGGATAACATGAAAACATAGTTCATGTGTTGGTCACAAACCGCCAACACATTAACGAAAATATTCCCTTTACGATTCCTATAACGTGGTTTATCTTGTAATGCCACTCTGATGGGTATGTAAGTGTCGTCAAGTGCACCAAGACAGCCCTACATTATGAAAGTAATTGGTAAATGCATTTTCGGGTGAAAGTAGGAAATTGATTACTTAATGTGAAATTTAGGTTGGTACCTTGAAATATTTCCAGCGTTCATCGGTGCAATCTTCAGGAATAGGTTCAGGTTGTACAAGAAGGATAGTATGTAGACGTAAAAGTGCCTTAAGAACACCATGAAATTGTGTAACCACTACAATTGAAATCATACTTGACGACTCTATTCTTTTTGTGATGAGAGAGTATACTTAGGAAAATTGCAACTTGTTCAGAAATAGTAACGTGAAGAGTAGACATGAGACCACCGAGATTTTCCAACAAATAGCACAAACGAGAGAAACTATCACAACTCATTTGCAGGTGGTCTAGACAAGTAACATCATTTTTTTGGGTTATTCTACTAGTGTGGTCTAATGTTCGGGTTATCCTAGATCGTAGGTTGTAATGGGTACCCCTATTAGCTCTAATTTGCCTACGATGGTTTCTGCGCAATATACGTATATAGGCAATGGTGAATAACATTACGAAAGCCTTCTATGATAGAGTCACTCCCTCAAGCACAGGTAACATGGATTCAACTTCTACATGGTCGTCCATCTTTAGCAACTAAAAAACATCTCAAATCAGCACATGTATACATACTCAAGTAATTAAAGACTTTAAATTTAGGCACCGAAAGTCAAGCAAAAAAAATGTGATAATTTTTCAAAACAAACTCTCATCTTATAACAAGAATATCTAACATAAGATTCAAGGAGTCAATGAGCACATCTAAGAAGCAAATAGACCATCACAGAAAACATGCAGTAAAAACTCTCTTCAGAACCCAGAAAAGACTGTAATCATTGTATTTCAAATCAAAATAAAGCCAATAATACAACATATCAACCCAACTTTCTACTCCAAAAAATAGCATAATGCAGATTAAAAAACTTGGTTGGCAAATTGTTTATATAACAAATAACAAAAACATTATGGTGCTATATCTCTCATTACAATTCAAGTCGAAAAATCCACAAAATTTTCTTTCATAATCCAACAATGCAATAGATCAACCCAAACCTCATTAGTATAATAATGTAAAATGCACATAATATAACATGAGATGGCAGTTTGTTTTACAACACAATACATAGGTTTGAGTTAAATGAAAAAATATATACCTGGCAGGCTTTCCTCAAACTGGTAGTACGTTGATTCAGTGGCTTAAGATTCAAAAATGTTTTTCATGTAAAGCATACCAAGAAAATATGTTAAAACATATGAGTTGGAGAAGTAATTCAGATTTATACCAAACAAACTTTTTAAAATGAAATAGACACTCACTTATTTGATATTTTTGTCAAGTGTGATAATTAGTTTCACACACATATATATAAGAAATTTTATAATTCTTTATTGGGTAGTAAATTAATTTTTACAAAGGTTTTAGACTTAATTTTCTTATTTGAATGATATAAGTTTTTATACTATTTATATTAAATTATCTTAGAATTTATTAAAACATATTGTTAGATTTTATATTGTTAAATATGTGCGTAAAATTCATTTAATTTTGTAATAACTTTATTATCTCGTATTCTACATGAAATCTTGTGTAATGTTAAATATATGCGAAAAAAGTTTGTGTTCTTTTTTATATTATCTTAATTCAAAGCTAGGTTTTGGTTAATAAATTTTGATTGATTCATGTTATAATATATTTAATTTATTTAATAAAGTTCCTTTTTAACATTTTCCACTTTTCTAGTAGAAACAAAATGTAAGTTACTGAAAATTACAAATCAAATAAATTTGTGCTTAGATGGTAGATTAAAATGTATTTGATAACAACAGAATTGTATTTATCTAAATAAATCTTCTCTCTTGTTATCCTACTAAGTTATAGACTAACACCCAAGCTTGAACCAACCAAGCTGAGTTTCATATGAAAAAATTGGATTGAACTCATCACTTCACCAGTAAATAACGAGAAATAATGAATCATCCACACTATATCACCATGCTTTAAATTGATTAAACCATTCCAGTAAGATACCCATTCCAACCCACATTGATAAAACCATTCCAATAAAATACACAAGTAAAAGCGGATAGAACACAAATTGCACTATGGAAAATTGCCCAAGTTTTGATACAAGTAAAATACTCATGAATGCCAACATTCCGTGGAAGAATGAGAAAACACAAAAATGTTCCTTACATTATCAATATATAGACATTTAACACAAGTACCCAAAATAATATTTTGAAGAGGAATAAAAAATGTACGGAAACTTGGAAACCTTTAAAATAAGTCCATCAGCACTACAATTTTTTTTTTCAATGATAAATTGATGATTTATTAATCTATTGAAATGCACAAGAATACAGGATGAAAACTTAGAACCTTGACAAAACAAAACTGCAGCTACAGATAGGATCAACCAAGAGAACAACAGCAAGCACATGACATATTGAGGAAATGCATCCTGTAAATCAACCTCTCTTGCAACAGAGACAAGAAAAGAGAGGCTACCTGAAAAGCCTTATTACACTCAACCAGCTTCCAAATAGAGAATTCTCTGGCATTTCGAATTGCAAAAAGACTATGCACACATTATCTTATTACTTGATTTTATCAGTAAAATAAAAAGCAGATCCCGTAATACTACAGAACTTAATCTTCACATGCTCCTTTAGACTCTCAACACAAACTATCCTACTTTTTTTTTTTACAGAAAAATAGCTAGGAATGAGACCTTTTGGATAAAATTTCAGCCTTTCCATGTAATATGTATTGGAAATGCACTACTCCATCAAATTCAAGTCAATGAACACAACAGATTTCTATAACATTATAGCATCCGGGTTTCATAAAACAATCCATTATTTTATTCTTGATTTTGTATAAATTGCATTAAAAGACTAGGATAAATGAAAGAGCGCCTTCACAAATACGTTTCATAAAAAATGTCTTAAATCTCTAACACCCCGATTTTTTACCCAAAACTCTTCTGAAATCAAAAAAGAAGAAAACCCACACTGCAAGTATTAAGGTAGGACTTACGTTTTTTGTTCACAGAGCCTTCCAAGGAAATCTTCAAAAACTTCAAATCAGTTCGACTACTCCATCTCTTTTGTCTTCAGTTGCGATTAAGAAATTGATTTTGGGTATGGATCTTCCTTGGAACAACTTATTTTACCATGTCTATGTTGAAGGTGGAAGTGTAGAGAAAGTAAAAATCAAACAAAGATTGACGATTTGGGAAGAAATGGAAAACTGATGTGGCTAGGGTTTGGACAAAATCTCAGGTGTTGGAGAAGGTAACGACAAGATAGGGCTTATTTATATGATAGACATTTCGTAAATAAATGGATCAACAGGGGTATTTGTGACATTTAACATGAATTATGAGGGACATTTATGTAAATTGCATAGTATTACTGTTGGCACATGATGGGGAATATAAACCCACATTTCTTGGTGAGTTGAGTTGTCCTCAACCTAAAAGACCCTAATCCATTATTTTATCCCAATCCACAACCCAGGACCATAATCAAACCTCTTCAACATCCCTCAATTCAAACATAAAAAATCTAACGTGTCAGTGGGTTTACTTTCCCATCACCCAATCCAAACTAGCCCTAAGAATATCGAGCACCCACATCAATTCTGATAAATGTGTTATTAATATAATAAAATATTACAATAAAAAAATTAAAAAATGAAGCAAAAGACAAAAATGCAGTGTTTGGCCCCCCCTCCCTCTCCCTCTCCCTCTCCCTCTCTCTCTCTCTCTCGTGTCTAGGAAATGTTTTTTTTAATCTAAGAATGGTGTTATTGAAGGAGAACAAATGCATTGAGACTTGTGTTAAGAACATACCTTCTTATAGCTTTAATAATAAAAAAATGGTTAATAACATTTTCTAAAACATTGATGTAGTTGCTCTAATGTTTATTTGGTAATAATGTATTATCTGGAAAAAAAAATATGAGTAGAAACGCATGGATATTATAACATTAAAATTTATTTTATTTATTAAATATTTTTTTTTGTGTGTGTGTGTGGGAATAATAATTATTTATTTCCTTTCGCCTATATAATTATTGATTTAGCACCATGATTAGAACAAACAAAGCATGTTCATTTGTATGATTAAATTTATAATTTAATATTATATTGTAATCATTTCTACTAGTTCAATATATATAATTTACTCTATATTTAAAATGTACACAATATTTCCATCTCATTTCCCTACATGTGATAGAAGCTGTCATTGGTGTTCTTCGTATATTAAATAACACTTGGGTAATTTTCACAAAACAGCCAGATGACTCTGAAAATGCAAAGTTTTAATAGATTTAGCTTAAATTGGTCAAATTTGGATTAAAGTTTTGAAAATTTTATAACCAATACATATGGAAACTATTCTGAAAATAAATATTAAATATTAAAATTTTGAAATCATATAAACAAATACAAAAATTTATAATTAGTAACCTATTACGGACTTCCAATTAATACAATATATTTCTCTTGGTACTAGGAAATGAAATTTTATATATCCAAATTATTAATTGGTTGGTGTTTGTAGCCCGTTTTGAATAAAAATCTTATATTCTCAAATTGGTCCGTCAACAAACTAAAACAACTTGTAGTCAAAATTTTAGAGAAAGACTCACCAAAATTACTCAGAAAATAATTAAATATAAGTGTTTATAAAATTCAAATCTCTGTAGAATTAACTTCTAAAAGCATTCAGATTACTATAAGTTTCAAATCAATGACTTCAGAATCAATTCAAATGCAATCTCAAAATATGTTCCAATGTTTTTTTGTTGTCTTGGAAGAGAAATTGAAAACAATATACTAAATACATTAAAAAAAAAAAATACATTAAAATAAAAAAGAGAGAGAATATTGAAATTTGGTCCTGATTGAAACTTTTGTACTTGAAGGCAGATAATCTGACTTGGCCCGTTTAGCAAATTTGGTCTTATTGGACTGTAAGTAGCAAAACAACTGGGCTCTTCAAACTCTTGAACCATATTGAGAATGCTGGGCAGATGGCCTACTTAATATGCTCATAAGAGATTTGGGCTTTTTGACCGGATGGTGGGCCTGTTCCTTAAAACAGATAATAAAATAGGCCCACACCACATATTGCTGGGCTATCAAGTATCCTCCCAAGTTCCAATTCAGCCTTTTTTTTTTTTTTTCATTTAAAAACAACTAAAACATTTTTAGTGATAAGTTTTACTTTTCTATTTTAATCAAATAAATAAATAAATATATTCTTCTGCTTTTGGTTTGTGGTACTAACCACTAGTAAATAGAATGACTTGAATTTTGATTAGGTACTGTTAGTGCAGTGTAGGTGAGAATAAATATTTCATGGTATCGAGGCACATGAGACTTTGAATTCTCTGTTAAGTTTTGATTTTGTATTGCAGTGTAACAATATAGTCCTGCTACCCTACCCACCGTGAACACATTAATATATCACATGTGCACATAAACATAATATTAATAATAATAATAATCATCAGCGAAATCGACAATATAAAATCAAAATATACTTAGAATAAAGGATTTGAACCAACATAAAAGAACAATGTATTAAATGACAATTAATGCTTAAATGAACCAATCATGGCCTCCTTAGTACACTTTTCTTGGAATAATACTGTCTATGTGATGGTGGATGAGAATTTGAACACAGAAGATATTTTATTTCATTTTATATTTCAAAATAAATATAAAACGTGTCATTACTAATTAACATGTGATGTATATTACATATAATGTGAAATATGAAAAGCAACATTAAATATAACAGATGAATCTGACCAGAATTTTAAGAGAATAAATTAAATCAAGAACTTACCACATTACCAAAGAAACTAACAGATTTAAATTTGCAGGAGTTGTGGGCTCAAGATGTTGTGTAATGACAATGAAAGAAAGGGGCTAAGATGCTCAAATATTTTTAGTAATATAATCTCTGTCCCCTTTCTATTCTTGCTAATAATTTATTTTTGCCAAGTTCATGAACGTATCTTTTTGAATTTATTACAAAAGTACAAGTAAGTCGCTCTCATTTAATTTGACATATTCAAAAACAGCCACAAAATGAAACCCCCATAATTCCTGGTTATTTGTTGTTGACAAATTGAGTACCCTATCTTCTCCACCGTTACTACAAGTATGGTAGGCAATGCCACGACAATATCTAATGTCGTCCTGTTGGATTCATCTATTTTTTTATCGTATTTTTATTCTTCTATCTGGTTTTATTATATGTTTATTGTGTATTTGAAATATTATTTAATACACGAATATATGATAATAGTTCTTGACTGGGACGAATTAGTTAGAAAATGATATATAGTTATTTAAATAGAGGATTTTGTGTCAATGTTTTAATTGATAGAAAGAGATTTGAAGCATATCTTCAGGAAATTTAATTTATTGCGTGTTCTGGAAGTTGCTTGAACCGACATTAATTTGTGCTTTCATCATCTTTGTTTATGTATAATTTCATTGTGAATATTTGACAATATTTATATATTTTTTTAGAAACCACTCGAAATGTCTAAACTGAATTAAGTGTTTTTTCTTTTATTTAATTTGTGCTCAAAGCCAACCCACTCCAAATGTCTAGAGGGACCCAGTTATTCTGCTATATTAACAGTGACGAAGGCAAAAAAATTTCAAAGAAATTGCACCACTAAAATTAATATACAAAAATTTAAATTTTCATACAAAATATAACTTTCGAAAATTCAATTTACACATTCAATTTGAATCAAAAATATTAATGAAAAGATCTAGTTACAAAATTGATCCCAACAGTTCGTCATATTTTAAAATTTATAAATGATATCTTTATTGGTGACATGCTCGAATATATCATTTTCAAGATAAACCACCAAATTACCATTCATCAATGAATCACTCATTCGGTTGTAAAGTCATGTTTTCACAAGCATTTGTTCACTTCTGTAACTCAACAGTCGAATTAAAGTATTAAAATGCATCCATCACAAATGAGAAATCCATCTGAATTATCTAACAATTAATCAAAATCTCAATACCAAACTGATATGTCCAAATCAATGAAACAATTGAAAATTTTAACTTAGGGTTTTATTATACATCTATTTTTATTTTTTACCTAGTATTGAGAACCACTATCCACCATTAACCGTTGATACATTTTAGTTTCGTTAGACTTTCGCCGTAGCAACAAGTATGACAGGGAAATTCGATATGATGAAAAGAGTAATTGGAAGTTGAAAATAGTTAATTTGAAAATGCGAAATAGATGATATTTTATATATAATTAAGATATTTTTTAAAATTTTAAAATATTATAAGGATATTTTAGGTAATTCATATGAAAAAATAGGGGTGTCACGTGTCACCTCAGGCCTCTATTGCGTCGGCCACTAGCTATATATATTGATCATCGCAGCAGGATTTATACAACGAATATAATGTGTTATTATTTACTCTTTTGAAAGTGATCATATCTTATAAATTTATATATCTTAATGATTTGTTGTAAATTAATAACACCATTAAGTAAACTAATTAACATCTGTAATTGGATCACTACCCTTACTTGGCACATTGTTATGAAATTAATTAGTCTCTTTTGTGGAGTCTAAATCAAAAGACAATTCTATCCGGCAATCAATAATTGTGTCATCAATTAAATAATACACATACGTGACAACCATAGTCACATGCACACGTGTGAATGCATGGAATACACACGCTTTATATACGTTTTCATTTTGATTTTTTGTTTACTTTTAGTTAATGTCAGTTTCCTTTGTTCTGTTGTCTTGCAATACTCAAACGAGTTCGATTTTGTTTGTACCTGCATTCTTTCATTTGTATTGGTAAGAAATATATTTTATATGTGACGCATCTACATCAATATATATATCCATTTGTTATTCTTACGTACATAAATCATGATCTAGATCTAATTATTAATCTGATTTAAGAGAAAAAAAAAAATTCTTAAAAAGGGTAAACATTATTATATAATCCAAAGAATTGAAAAGGAAGAAACACATCTCATGATTATTGGAATTTACTAGTTTCACATTTCCATGCATACAAATTTTCTATAGGCATCTTCCACCATAACCTGCAGTTCTGAACAATGCTTGCTTTACATCCTCGGAACTCACAATCGATCGTTGTTCACCTGTCTAGAAATTGAAAAAATAAAAAATAAAAAATTCGAATTCCAAGAATTTTACTTTAATTTAATTAAAAAAATTAATTCAAGAAATATATACATATGTATATATATTAATTAAATTATTACCTCATAACAAGAAGCTTGCAAAGAAAAATCATTGAAACAACTAATGACACATTGCTGAATATCAAGGCCTAGCACATCTAGCGTGCTCAATGTTGACAATAATAACCCTGGCTTTGTTGTGCAACACACTTCCACCCTTGTGTCCTCCTTTCTCCTTTCAACATCAAACTGAAAATCATTTGTCCAAATATTATTTAATACATTCATTATTTCACAATAATTGTCCCAAGAGAGAGGGGGAGAGAGAGAGAGAGAGAGAGAGAGAGAGAGAGAGAGAGAGAGAGATAATACCTTTGGAGTGTTTCTCAATTGCATCTCGTTGGGCTTAATCTCCTTTAAATAATTGGCAATAAGGTTAATTTGGTCAATACTCACATCCAAGCCCTCGTCTCGTAGCTTATGAATCTTATCAAGAAGCTCTCTCATGTACTCAATCGTGTCTCCAAGTATAGACGTTCTATCCATCTGATTAACAAACAAACCATCCCTAGCTACTAATTAAATAGGTTTAATTAACTTAAAATGACAAAAGGGGCAGTGTTGTGTTGTACCTTGCTGATCTTAGGTACAATCGATCGAAGCATGGAGAGGCGATCATTCAGTCGTTTCCTTCGTCGTCTTTCAGCCATTAAATTCTTGGAGGGCTGCCCATCTGGCTTCTTGGACTTGCACTTTCTCTCACTAAACAACCCTGCATTAGCATCGTGATCCATGTACTGGTGCAGGCTCTGATCATCGATTCCGCCATGGAAGCAGCTCGAGTCAAGAAACAAGGAGGCACCTTCTTGATCTCCATTCAACGAACCATAATGATCTTCTTGAATGCCTGGTAATAAACCATGATCCTCGTCGTAAAAAGACCCGAATTGGGGTGAAGTTAAAGCATCAAGAAAAGGCTGAAACTGGTCTCCAAAGGGACAAGGATAGTTGAGCTCAGATGGCTGTGATATGAGCTCTATAAGTGATGGATTTGGTAAATGCAAATCTGGGGTTTCATTAAAAGGACTCAAACTCCAACCATTTGGGACTAATTCATTTGGACCCATAATTAGCTCTTCAAACAGATTATGTTGATGGCTTAGCTCCATCTCTCTCTCTCTCTCTAAACTTTTTTTTTTTCTTCAAGAAAGGGTGATACAAAGAAGGTAGAGTTGGTGCAAGTTGAGAGAATATATATTGGCTGATTAGTGCAAAGGTTAATTAAGATGTATTAGCAAAAGGGAATAATTAAATGTGTAGTTTAATTTAGTATAAGACCTAGAGGGATTAAGATATTAAGGGATGGAATCTGCTTTTTGCTATCCTGCTCACTCCAAAAAATTCCTGTTTATTCTTTTTTTAATATGTCTATTTTTTTTATTCACATAGTTGATGTGGGCTGTGTGTGAAATGAAAATATAGGGTAGCTAGCCCTATATATAAATAATATTTAAAGTCATTTTCACCGAATTTAATTTTAATGAGACAAGGGTTACATTCCTAAGTCGTTGCATTGCACCTGAGAGGTTTGACCCACTGATCTGTCTTAAACGAAAAGGATTAATTAGTTTATCATCATAGACACCTGTCTCTCTTTCTTTAATTAATGTCTGATCTCCTCTCTAACACACTGGATTAAACTTTTTGACAGTGTAGTATTTTATTTAATCTCGTATTAATAACCATTAACAAATGGTGTTTAGCTTGCAAACTTTTAGCTGTTTCTTGTTTTTTCTTTTGTAATTATTGGGTGCTAAAATCAAGAATCGTTCATAGTTTTGCTCGTCCAGTATTGTGTATAGGGTTGCATGTATATAATAATCATGAAGTTATAAGTTCAGATTTCAATAGATACCCCTGATTTGAAGTTTCTCTCAGGATCTTGGTGTTTATTTTCAACGCCTGGCAAAAAAGTTAATTATTCTTCAAGATAAGATTTTAGTTGATGGATTAATTCTGATCCTAAAAAATTAATTAACCAGGTTAATTTATTTTTAGGGGTTTCAGAGTGTTCTTATCTCTCTCTCTCTCTTTTGTTGGATTGATTATTTGTAGATTTTTTTATTCACATGCCTCTTCGATTAATTATTTGTAGCCTTTTCTTTTAAATGATCTTGATAATTCAAGATTTTGGTTCGGTTTAATTGAATGTAATCCTTTTTTTTAGTATATTGGGCATTAATTATATGAGGTAACATTTGACTATCGATACTATATTTTTTCATAGTAGAGATTTATATTTTATAATAATAAGTAGTGATACAGCAGGCAGAATGGGAGATACAATTACAAATTTAGAAAGTAAGCTAGTTTTAAAAGAAAAACAACCAGGGAGAATTATATATAATTTGGACTATGAGATGGAGATTAGCATGTTTTTTTAATAATCAATTCATTGGTACAATAAATAATATAAATATATTTCGAGATGTATTTTCGATTATAAATGTTTTGTTTAAATAAATTGTTAAGATCAGTGAGAAACGTTTTTAATAGCAGTCAACTTTATTTCATTATAGTAAGCAGGAGTATATAATTTTTTAATTACAATAATAAATAATAACTATATTCTTTCCAAACTTAAATACCAAAAATATTTCTTTTAGTTTTGGGGTATAATTGAATGGAAAATGAGGTGGTCGCAGATAAAAAGAATTGTATATAGAGAAGAAAATTAGTAAATTACTTTAAGAAAATGAAGCCAAAAATTATCATGTGATATGAGATATTAAAAATGTATAGCCTTCAAAGATTTTAAAATATATCTATCTTTATAGAGGTGTAAATTGTGATGAGCAAGATTCGAACTTTGATTACTCAAGTTTTCTAATATTTATTCTCTTCTTTCCACACTCTATAACTCAATAAAAAACAAAGAAAGAATTAGAGTGGAAAAAATGAAATCAAACATAAATGGTATATTTTTGAGTTTTTTTTTTCTTTTCAAATTAATGCACCGTATATACACACTAAATCCTATTCTTTTCACCTGTACAGAAATATTTCCTAAACTAGTGATTGTCTCGAAAAGTATAATATTTTATTTATGAACTTAGCTTGCACACATTCGACATTTTAGGGACATGTTTATTGCGATTATTAATTACTGTATGTCATGTTCTTTTTCTTGATCGATCTTTTAGTGTATAGTTTATATAATATAAACACAATATATATTCAAATATATATACACAAATAAAAGAAGGTCTGTAAATTTTTTTAAGGAATATGTTTTTATATATATATAAAAAAAAGTCGAAATATTTGGATGATAATTAATTTGTAAGACAGCTAACAACCAAGTTCAATATACGGTACCAACATAAGCAATATGAAAAATATATCTCTGGAAAATCAATATTATATTTATACATTAGCGTCATCCCAACATATTTTAAACCAGCAACTCCTCAAATAAATTATTTAGAGAAACAGAGAATTTGTATAAATAAAGAAAAACAGTTTCAATTTTAAGAGGTAGTTAATAAGGTAATAAAAAGGGCACAAAAAAGAAGAAGAAGAGGAAGATCGATCACGTGAATATTTCACCTAAATAAAAAAGAACATGTGGCTGTTACTCTACCGTTGAAGCTGTCAATTCCTCGAATGTTGCCAAACTTTACCAATCGAAAATATATTATTTACTTATTCTAATCACAGCCTACACCAAAGTTTTCCCAATAAAGTTACCCAAACTTACTCTTCGCATTTAACAACCTTTTTTTTATTAGGAAAGATCAATAATTTTTCTATCTGGTCGGAGGTATTTTAATTTGTCTGAGGTGTAAATAGAAAGATATACCTGATTTTAGACTTGAATTTATGTTGTTCTTCTAACATTATCACATATCTTATAAATTCGATTGTACTTATATTAATGGAGACGGATTTAACAATCTTTGAAGATATATAGAAGGGCGAACATGTTAATTATTTGTTAAACACTAATCTATGTTCGTGTGTGTGTATTTGAATAAATTTGAATTCGTTTATATGTACCGATCCTATTCAAATATTTAAGCCTATATAAATACCCTAAAAAATACAGAAAATAATTTATAATTTGTAAACTTCATATCTATTAAAGATACACACAATCAGCAAAAGGAATAAGAAGAGCACATCAAGTTAGTTTAGATTTGAAAGTTAGTTATAACTCCTTTAATTAGTTTAGAAGGGCTGTTAAGTTAGAGCTATAAATATAACTATCTTCCTTTCTTCTTTGTACCAAAGTTTAATCACTCTTCAGTAATCAAATGCAATCTTTCCTCTCTTCTTCAATTTGATTTGTTCAACATGGTATCAGTTTAGGGTTTCGATTTCTTCTTCCTGGATTCAACGCTTCTGCAATTTCTTCTTGGTGTCTATCATCAATCCTTTCTCTGTTGGTGTTTATATATCATCATCTTTCATTGTTAATTCATCATGGATCCTTCAACGTCTGCCCCAATGCAAGGTCCTCCGGCGATAGTTCCGGTGCAAGACAGTGATGTTTCGCGATCACAGCCTGCAGCTCGTGTAGCACAACCAAATTTTACATCGTTAAATCCATTTTTTAATCCGTTATCTCCTTTGGCGCTTCATCCCAATGATAATATTGTTGTTTCTATTGTTCTTGAGCCTCTTAATAGAACGAATTATGTTTCTTGGAGCCATGCAGTCAAACGGGCGCTGAGTGTGAAGAACAAACTGGCTTTGGTAGATGGTTCTTTAACTCCTCCAGGTGAAGATGATTCTATCCTTTATACTGCATGGGTTCGAGCTAATGATCTTGTTCTGTTATGGTTATTGAATTCTGTTCAAAGTGATATCAAGCAAACCTTAGAATATTTTTGTTCGGCGAAAGAAGTTTGGGATGAATTGAAGTTGAGATATGCGCAATCTGATGGTCCTCGCATTTATCATCTCGAGAAATCATTGAGTTCTATAGCTCAGAATGGTCAGTCATTGGTTACGTATTACAATAGTTTCAAAGGGCTGTGGGATGAATTTGTCAGTTACAGGCCCTTCTTGAAATGTAATTGTGGTGCAATGTTGAATTGTTCTTGCGATTTGATACAAGCTATGGTTAAAACACAAGAGCAAGATTCTGTTATGAAGTTTTTAGTTGGTCTTGATGAATCATATTCATCTATCCGAAGCCAACTTCTCTTAAGTTCTCCTTTGTCTTCTTTAGCTAAGGTCTATTCTCTTCTATTATAAGAAGAATCACAGAGGAGTCTTTCTTCCTCTCAATCCATTTTGCCATCTGATTCCTTAGCAATGCTAGCTAAGAACTCTGCCTTCAACAAGTTCAAAGATAAGAAAAAGACCCTGAAATGTTCTCATTGTGGAGAACTAGGGCATACTGTGGATAGGTGTTTTCGACTGATTGGATATCCTCCTGGTTGGAGAGGACCAAGAGGTCCTAGAGTGAATAGAAATTCAGCAAATGTCACTGTTTCATCTTCTATGCAAGAAAATGAAGTGAAAAAGAGTGATTCAAATCCTCTATTCAATCAAGACCTGTTTGAGCAATTCATGGCTTTTACCAAGATAAAGAATGATCAACAAGATCATAGTGCAGCTGTTGCAATCTTTGAAAACAACATAGCCTCACAAAAGTTGCCAGGTTTGAATTGTTGTTTAATTTCTAAATCTACATCGAATAGTACATGGATTGTTGATATAGGAGCAACTGATCATATGATATGTAATTTTGATCTTTTTAATTCAAATCCCATTACATGTGATATGAAAATAAATCTGCCAAACAATGAGATTGCTACTGCTACACATATTGGCACAGTTCATATAGGGAATGGTTTAATATTGCATAATGTGTTATATGTTCATAGATTTTCATTTAACTTGTTATCTGTTTCTCACCTTGCTAAATTTTTAGATTGTACAGTATCTTTTGCTTCATCACATTGTATTTTACGGGACAACAAGAGCAAGAAAACGATTGGTTTTGCTAAAGAAGAAGGAAGATTGTATTACTTGCAAAATCGTTCTTCAAAATCTGTGAATAAAGCATCTGTGGATTCTTTCAAATTGTGGCATTCTAGATTAGGTCATATGTTAGTAAAGAACATGCTTCATCTTAAGAATTTTGGTATTCAATGTAAAAATGATATCAATTGTGACATTTGTCATTTTGCTAAACAAAAAAAGCTCCATTTTTTCTGTTAGTAGTACTTCTTCTTTGAATATTTTTGATCTAATACATTGTGATGTTTGGGGGCCCTTTTCTATTAGTTCTCATGTTGGCAATAGATTTTTCTTAACTATTGTTGATGATTACAGTAGAGTTACTTGGATATACTTGCTTAAACTTAAATCTGAGGTAAGATAATGCTTAGAAAATTTTGCATTTCTTGTCAAGAATCAGTTTTGTTCCACAATCAAAATACTAAGAAGTGACAATGGAACAGAGTTTTTATTATATGATTTCTATTCAACTAATGGCATTATTCATCAAACATCTTGTGTTGAAACACCACAGCAAAATGGTGTTGTAAAGATGAAGCATCAACATTTATTACAAGTACCTAGATCTATGCTTTTTCAATCTGGTTTGCCTTTTAAATGCTGGGATGAATGCATCATTATAGCTGCTCATTTAATAAATAGAACACCATCTGTTGTTTTGAATGGTAAAACACCATTTGAAGTTTTGTTTAACAAGCCTCTTGATTATAGCTACTTGAGAAGTTTTGGATGTTTATGTTATGCTAGAACTTTAGCTGCTAATAGACACAAGTTTGATCCAAGGGCTAGGAAATGTGTGTTTCTAGGATATCCTTTTGGTACAAAGGGTTATAAGCTTTTGGACTTAAACAATGGGAAAATTTTTAACTCTAGAAATGTTCAGTTCTATGAGCAAATTTTTCTTTTTCTGAATAAAAATGTTTCAGACAAAGAAAATGTGTTATCACTTGTAAATTCTGAAGATGATCTTAGTCATGATGCTGGTATTAATATCTTTAGTCCTTCTACTATTAACATTCCATGTCAGCAAGGTATTCAGGATCCAACTCAGCCAGATGATCTCCATAATCATGCTATACAAGAGGAAGCAAGTACTATTTTAGCTGAGCCTCAAATTTTAACTCTTGATGATATCATGACAGATAACTTGACTGAGAATGCTATTGATCAAGAAGAGCAAGAAGCTATAATTACTTGTAGAAGGTCAGATAGACAAAGACACCCTCCATCTTATTTAGATGCTTATCAAATTGATCTTCCTAAGTCTATCATATCTGATCAGTCTCATATTAATCTAGTTATCAATGGTAAAGATAAGCAGTATCCTATCTCAAGATATCTTGGCACTGATAATTTTTCACATAAACACAAGGCTTTTATTGTTTCTATTTCTCAAATTAAAGAACCAAAAACATATAAACAAGCCATTAAAGATCCTGAATGGATTAAAGCTATGAACACTGAGTTACAAGCTTTAGAAAAGACTAACACTTGGACTTTGATGGCTCTTCCTAAGAATAAACATTGTATAGGTTGTAAATGGGTATTTCAGATAAAGTATAAATCTGATGGAACTATTGAAAGGTATAAAGCACGACTAGTTGCAAAAGGATACACACAAGAACTTGGAATAGATTACTTTGATACATTTTCTCCTGTTGCTAAAATCACTTCTGTGAGAATCTTACTAGTTGTTGCAGTTGCTAAAAATTGGGTTATACATCAATTAGATGTCAATAATGCTTTTCTATATGGTGAGCTTGATGAAGAAGTATACATGTTACCACCACCAGGCTATTGTTCAGAGGATGACAAAAGAATATGCAAACTCAACAGGAGTCTATATGGTTTAAAACAAGCTTCTAGGCAATGGTTTAGTAAGCTTACTGATTCTCTTATCACTTTTGGTTTTTCACAATCTGTACATGATAATTCCTTGTTTACTAAACATGATCATGATGGTTCATTCACTGCATTATTAGTATATGTTGATGATATCATATTAACTGAAACTAGTGTTACTAAAATAGAATCTATAAAATCCTTTTTACATGATAAGTTTACAATAAAAAATCTTGGATCTTTAAAGTACATGCTTGGTATTGAAGTAGCTAAAAATAGCAAAGGTTTACATTTATGCCAAAGAAAATATGCTTTAGATTTATTGCAAGACTCAGATTATTTAGGAAGTAAACCTTGCACTACTCCAATGGATTCAAAACAAGCCTTTATAACTAAAGATTCTCCTGTTTTAGCTGATCCATCTTTGTATAGGGAAATTGTTGGTAAATTGCTTTATCTTACCATAACAAGACCAGATATATCTTATGTTGTACAAACCCTTAGTCACAGGTTATTAAGGTACATAAAATCAACACCAAGTCTTGGTCTCTCTTATTCATCTAATTGTGATCTTAAGTTACAGGCATTCTCTGATAGTGATTGGGCCAGGTGTGAAACAACTAGAAAAAGTATTATAGGATATGCAATATATTTGGGTGATTTTTTAGTATCTTGGAAATCAAAGAAGCAAGCCACAGTAAGTAGAAGTTCAACAGAAGCTGAATATAGAGCACTAGCTCATACATGCTGCGAAGTTCAATGGATGATCTACATTCTACAAGACTTAAGGGTGCCTCAAACACATCAAGCTATACTCTACACTGACAACAGATCGGCATACTGCATTGCACACAATCCTGTGCTTCATGAGAAGACCAAACATTTCCAAGTTGATTACCACTTCACTAGAGAAAAGATCATGGACAAGACTATCAAATTAATTCAAATTCCTTCTGAAGAGAATGTGGCTGATCTATTAACAAATCCTTTAATTGCACCAACCTTTGAAGACATCAAATCCAAAATGGGATTGATTGATATAACTACTCCCATTTTGAGGGGTATTAAAGATACACACAATCAGCAAAAGGAATAAGAAGAGCACATCAAGTTAGTTTAGATTTGAAAGTTAGTTATAACTCCTTTAATTAGTTTAGAAAGGCTGTTAAGTTAGAGCTATAAATATAGCTATCTTCCTCTCTCCTTTGTACCAAAGTTTTATCACTCTTCAGTAATCAAATGCAATCTTTCCTCTCTTCTTCAATTTGATTTGTTCAACAATATCTTAGTTAAAGAAGTCAAACACATAGAATATTTGAATTTGAATGGATTTCGAACTATATAACTCATATAGGGAAATTTGAAATCAAACAAAATTACTTAAAAATTAATTCAAAATTAAAGATATAGATTTCAAATCCATATCTATCCAAACAACACACTAATGTAATCACTATCATAAATTTCAAATAATTATTCAAATCCTTCGGTCCAAAGACTCCAAACCCAACCTAAAGGTTTTTTTCTTGAGGGGTACTGATAATTAATAATAATGATGACAATAATAACCTAAAATGTTAGGAGATGATGCATGCAATGAATTTAGTTTTGTTGAATAAATGATGTGGCAGCCCCTACCAATAATTATTTTAGACAAAAAAGAGAAGATAATGACTTGATGAGAGATACTTTGGACATGATTGGGTTTCATGTCTCCCTAAATAATAATAATAATAATAATAATAATAATAATAATAATAATAATAATAATAATAATAATAATAATAATAATAATAATATACATATTCGCCTGATAATTGTCGTAATTGGCTTAGATTTGCTGAACAATGTACTATACATATTTATTATAATAAGTAAAAAAATGCAAAATAATATAAATATATTCATTTATTTACCCTTATTGACAAGACTTGAGGTCTATTGTTTTCGCATAGAAGTAACTGAAAAACCGCGGCGATGATTCCAAACTCAGTCTTCCCCTGGTTTCGTGTTTAAATACTAAATTTATTTTAAAACAACAGTTTATGAACAATATTTGTGATGTAATATATTAGACTGAGAATATTGAATTTAACCATATCAAAGAAGTAGTTTCAAATTAGTGGATGGATAAAGGAAAACCCCAATTTTTTTTTTCATTTTATCCTTTAATTAGTGATTATTCAAAAGAGATGTAGTGTAATTTTCATTCAGATATCTAATGATTGATGAAAATTTCTAAGCTTCGTCACAATGGAACCAAGATGTAATGAAGTTCCATTAAAATTTCAGTAAAATATCGATATACATTGGTGACTTCATAATATAAATAGTTAACAAAAATGATAGGTATCACCAAAAATTCTATAAATATCGAAAAAGACATTATAAAATAAACCAATGATTTATTTTATAGTGGAATGATTATAATGAATGACCTATTTTTTTTTAAGTAATTATAGTCGAATAATTTATAATTTACACACACTTAGTACCATGAGTTTTGACTTAATGAATATGAACACTAATTAAGGTGATATGTCTCAAATATCATATGATCATGACACGTATATGGAAATTAGAGATTAACGCACATACCAATTACAATGTTACAATCGAATTCGTGACGAGATAGAGTACGGAATAGATGAACGTATTATTGACATATATGCAAAACTTTATTTAGAATTATTCAAATATTACAAACCGGTGTCAATAATGTTTAAACAAATAGGCCATTCCATCTCCTGTATTTAAGCCATAAATGTCTTTATTTTGATACCAGTACTAATAATCATGTATTAGTTAATTCTGAAGAATTATAACAACACTACTATAGACAATTTGATCATTCTAACATTTATATGTTTATCATCAAAATATCAATTTATCAGTATTTTAATTTAACTTTATGTAGAAATATTGTTTATTATAATATTCTCTAAAATCTTATGATACTGATATTTTCAACATTGCGTCTGAAAATGAATCCAACTTAATTTGAAATAATTATAATTGATTAACGTGAATGAATATCATAATAATTGTCGCTCTCAATCTTAATATATGGGCCTTGATTTGAAAATAATAAAATATCATTATTAACTAGCTTCATAATAAGACAAGAATTTAGATGACAGTTTTGCAGATCACATTTTATGATACATAGTTCCACCAAATTCCAAATCAATCTTTGTATCAAATGTGTGTACCGCAATTCAAAACACGTTATATTAATTTTCTAGATAGAAGCGATTACAAATTATAGATTTTTTTCAATATCAAAACTATGTAGTTTTAATGTGACATACCATTAGGATAGAGATTTTGGTACAGATGATCTGATCTGCACCAAATTCATTCCACATGATTATTAAACTAAAATCGATCATTATACGAAATTTTTAAATAAACTCCAAATTACAAATTTTAATCTGTGGAATAATCTGATAAAAATGTCTCTCATAATAGACAAAAAATCATATGCCCCCAACCCGACCCGACGCGTGGGCCGCTCCCACGCGCGCCCATGCGCCCTTGTCGTGTGTCCACGCGCGCACATGTTGGTATTACATATTTGTTCTAAGGGTATCACACATATACTCTTCAAGTATCAAATACTTTTAGTTCATGTTTGTAATACCTATAGAACAAATGTGTGATACCTCAAAACTACGTGCCTATGCACCCATGTTGCGCGCATGCCGCACATCCACACCGCCCACATCCGCCGCGCGCACCTCACAAGTTTAAATGTATCACATTTATACTCTTTAAGTATCACATATATATAATACCTATAGAACAAATGTGTGATACCTCAAAACCACGTGCTCCCACACTGCGCGCTAACGCCGCGCGCCTATGTGCCCACACCCGCCGCGTGCACCTCACAAATCTAAAGGTATCACACATATACTCTTCAGATATCAAATACATTTAGTTCATGTTTGTAATACCTATAGAACAAATTTGTAATACATCAACAGTATATGCGCAAAAAAAAAATACATATATATATATATATATATGTGCGCGGGTCAGAGCGGGTCGGGGGTACGAATCCTAGGATCCGTGTCCCAGGGGCACACAAGTGTCACTCCTCATAATAAAGGAGACTCTCAATTTGGAATGCGGAATTTTTAATAAGGCTCCAAATATATGCATAAATAATTTAGGGGTGGACTAAAGGCACCACCCCTTTTTCTAATGGCACCACACTCTATTAGTGTGTGGGTCTCATATCACCACACTAATAGAGTGTGGTGCCCTTAGAAATGTGTGTTGTGCCTTTAGCACACCCCATAATTTATTGAAAATTTTGAATAACATCGATCATAGATAGCAATTCTATTTCTTTTTTTATCCATACAGTTAAGTTTTCAGATCTAAAGATCTGGAATTGACTTAAACATTACAATTCTATATAATAATATATTTATGGCTTCATCATAATCGTAATTTCTAAAAATTATAATAATAGCATACATCTCTTTGTTTTCAATTTGAAAAATCAAATTTGCTCCCTACATTGCTTTGCTTCCTCTTTTATGTTTCATACAAATGGTTAAATCTAATTCCTCATTTCTAAGCTCAATCGTTTATTTTCCACACATTTTCTTTTCTTTCTTAAAAACATAATCAATAAAGTACAACTTATCTTAAAAAAAAAAAAACACACACACACACACATATATATATATATATATATATATTTTGTAGTAGATTATTTTATTTAACATTATAGTAGTAACTTTGTACTAATTAAATGTTCTTATCCCCTAAATAATATTGTAATGCACCAGTAAATATTATTGTTACAAAATATAATTGATTAAATAATGAGCGGAAAAATATAGCGTTCTAATTTTGTCTTTTAAGAATTTTAATATTTTATCTATCAACTTTTACATTTTTATCATATATTTTAAAAAGACTTTTGATTTATAGTCCAACAACGTAGGTAAAAGCAATTTGTTGTTTAATTACTTGTCATCAAAACTACATATTGTGAATGAATAAAATTTTAAAATAGTTACCCATATTTATTGATGAGTGAAATCGTATTAATTCACCAAAAATAAAATGAAGGAAGTCTAAAAACTATTGTAAAATAATGTTTCAATTTTAAAAATAAAAGTAAGTAATTACATTAATGTTATGTTTTTCATTCTTTAAAACTACTCAAATTTCCAAATAGACTCCATATACAGAAAAATATGTCAACATATAAGTTTGGATGTTAAATAACAAGACCTGTTATAACATGTTATCAAACTTAAATCAAAAGTTTTTAATAATAAAAAAATAACATATAAATAATTAAACTTGATAGATTTGATTGATTTTGATTTTTGAATCACCAAAAAAGAAAAAAAAAAATATTCTCGTGGTGTCCTTTGATATGTCCAAGACATGAAAATGTACAAGCAATAATGCAGGATGTTGCATCATAAGATGAAGGAATAATATTAATAATAATGAGAATAATAATAATAGGAGAAAAAAACAAAAAGGATGGAAGGGATGATGCAAATGCAATGGCAGCCCACAATATTGTGAGAGAAACCGCTACTGCATTACAGGGGACCTTTTTGTCATTTTCGAATTTGGTAGGCCCTTTTTTGGGATTTTATGTGCCAAAAACAAATGCTGCAGATTATGTGGCGTCTGCAGAATCACCCAAAACGACACCGTCACTGTTGCTTCTTTGCATACATACAAGTGTAGTTCAGTTGCTGTGTACCCTTCTTCTTTTCTCTCTCTCTTTTGCTTTTGTTTTTCTTTTTATTTTATTTTTAAGTCAAATATTATAGGATTAGTGCTCAAATATCCAATGAGAAATGTTGCAAAATCATGTAATGAATACTTAGATAATTGGAATCCAAGTTGTAAAGCCTTATTCATCCTCTATAATATAGGTATTTATGGTAATTCAAGTGGACCTTAACAATCTTACAATGATGATGGACCTAAATGGAGAATGTTAATTAAGGATCATTGTAGCAAATTAAACCTAACAATTTTGCAAACTATATCTTATCAATCGACACTCAAAACCTATTTTTCTCTTCTACATCTATTCAAATCATCGATCTGATCCAGCCCCAATTCGAGAACCAGCCTAAAAGCCATCAACAATGTAGATTTAATTCAAGAACCACATTGGAAGAGGCCCTTTTAGACTTCAAATTCCAAGATTCAAAATCCCTTTTCAAGAAAATCATGAATATTGTTCATGAAGGTATAACTTTTGAAGAAAGAAGTAAGTGTCAAAATGAATATAAAGGGTAAATGATTAATTATATGCACAAGGAAAAGGAAGTTGGTAGGAGTGGAAGCATGTGCTCAAGGAATTTATCTTGTCAGAAAATTAATCACGTTTGACAACAAGTCTATCAATGTTAGAAAAGAGCAAGAAAGAACATATTTTTACTTGTGGGAAGCCTTAGCTTTATCTGTTTTATTCTTACACACATGCAGATATCTATGTTGTATGGTCTTGTTTTTGTGTTGGTATCATTGAGAATATGTCCTTTTTCTTATTGGGGCAACGAATTGAATGTAGAAAGATATTGTTCCATCTTTCATGGCTTCAATCATCAAAATATCCATTCCGGTCTTTATTTCAAATCGTTTTTCAATTAATTTACAATAACATCTTGATGAATTAAATGAGTCAGTTTTAATAGTATTGGTTATATCACTTACATGCATACATAATATTTATTGCTGCAAATGTTACATGGTTTGAATTAATAAAATGAAATGTGAAATTATAACGGATCTGATATGGAACAGAGAGCATTATGCATAGTATATTTGTTTTATTTTGTTTATTTATTTATTTCCCCATAGAAATTTTATAGCAGAATACAATTTTTTTTTATATAATTTCAAGGGATGACTAAAAATTATTTATTCTTGGTTTAAGGATACTACCAGGTGTGAGAAATTCAAACCCGAAACTTTACTTAGATTGAGAGGTAATTTCTCGTCAAATTAAACTTGTTGATACAATATCTAATTTATATTAATAATATAAAATATGAAATTGCAAATATGATTTAACAAACGAAAATTCCGAAGTAATTTTGGGTGATGGGGCCCTAGACTTTTTTTGCCATAAAAATCTTAAATTTATACACATCAAAGTTTATATTCATTTTAAAAACTTTTATCATGACCAAAATTCACATGTTACATCGAATAAATTGACAATCAACAGATTCGTATTGGAGTTAGATTGCAAATGCATAGAACCACACTAGTAGAACAATCAAAAGATTCAAATTTATAATCCTCTTTAAATATTATTTATATATAGACACTAATTGGTTCTCAACAATTTGACAAAAAGTTAAGGACAATTGTGATGGTGATGAGATTTTAGTCAACACAGGATGAATTATGGTGTCCCCTACAAAATGCTGTTTAAGATTGTGAGATGACTCTCTCATTATTTATCACCATATATGTCTCCTCTTTTGGTCTAATGACCCAAAATCTAACTTTAAAACAAGAAAAGGTAGTGGAACTTTATACTATATTAAGGAAATTCAAGTTGTTTAACATCCCATTATTTTATAATTGAAATTGATTGGTTGGGATTCGATGTGAAGTGAATTTTATATACTTTGTTCTTAAAAGCTAGAATGGAAAATACCACCTTTTTTTGGTTATCGACCACTTTAACGTATAACATTGAAATGATTTTATTAATCGTTATTAATTGACGTATCAAATTTGGAACTACTTGAAACAAGATGAAATGCAACTGGTTGAACTTCATTTTTTATTTCTTAATTGTTGCTACTGTTTTTTACATATCTATTAAACAAAGTTGGGCTATTATCCTCAGAAAATTGTTTGGGCTACCCCTTTATAGTTTTGGTTGATCCAATTTTAGAAATGGGCTATTAAATAAAATTGGGCTTTCTATTTTTTTGCGGAGTGGATCGCAGCCCAGAGATCTATCCCCTTCGACAAAGTGCTCAATAGGAAATGGAATGACCTTTATTATAAACGGCCCATTGGCTTGTCAATGTTTTTAACCAATTTCAAGTAAATGTGGAAATATGGCCTTTGTCCACCAGAGTTGTGCACAATTCGGTTTAATCGAATTAACCGACCAAACTGAAATCCACTGGTAGTGTTTGTGTGCATTAAGTACATGGATCATAATCTATATAATTGGATGTGTGCGGGTTGGGTTTGGTCCGAATTCATGTTACAGGTTTTTTTTTTTTTTAATTTATGACATAATTTTTATGTTAACCGAATATAATTTTTATGTTATATTAGTATGACCTTTAGGTATAGATATCATAACTTTTAAGTAAAATTACTTAAAACTTTTTTCAATATAAAAAACATAATTATAAACTATGTAACCTTTATGTAATATTAGTATAACATTTACATACACATATCATAACTTTTAAGTGATATTATTTAGAATTTTTTCACTATAAAAATTCATATAGTATGCTTAACTTTTATGTTATATTAGTATAACATTTATGTACATATATCATAATCTTTATGTACTTAATGAATAACATAATGTTATATTATTATAATGAAAATATTAAATTATTATGCATAAATGTTATATTATTACAACATAAAGGTTTTGAAAGGTATTATAGGTCTGTCGTACATTGCAAAAGGTTATGCGAACATAACTAAAAAGTTAGACTAACATAATTGTGAAACTAGAGTTTGGGCCAGTGGGCGCGGTGTGGGTGCATGAGGCAAGCGTGGGATGCGTGAAATGTACCCCAGGATCAGGTCCACCTAGTTGTACGAATTTAGGATCTGTGTACTTGGTGCGAAAAAACATATATGGAAATGTATTGTATTGATTTGGTTTTGATTTTAATTTTCTGGCATTTCGATTATATTAGTTTGATTTGATTTTAGGAAAAAAGGAAAATCTAACCAAATTACATCTTTATATATATAAAAGTAAAATCAAAGTGTCACATGACAAGCCTACAATGTTTTCATATTAAATATGCTAATTAATTGCTACAAATTTAATGTTGATAAAAATATTATTATTACTAAATAATAAATAATATAGAAATATTGATTAGATTTATCTAAATAACATATGCTAAAGTTCAATGATAGGTATTATTATATATTTGAAATTTGTTAAATTTAAAAATGTAAAGAAAAAATATAAATAGATACAAAAGAAAAAAAACTAAAATAAAGGTGGGCAGCTTGAAAATTATTATTCAAACTTATTAATTATTAAAATCAAATAAGTTTTTGAATATATGCTTTAAAATAAACTATAGAATTTATTTGTGAATTTTTTACTTTCATTTTGTATCATTTAATTGAAAATAAAAGTTGAGGGTTGTTACAAATGTAAACAATAAAGAGCAAACTAAAAAAAAAAAAATGGTGGGTGGGTTGAATAATATAATAGATATAGCAATGCATATTTTTTTGCAAAATAATAATAATTTTTTTAAATGATCATCTACAAATGCAACACATATTTTGATAATTAAATAATTATTTGATCATATTTTATTATATTTAATGTTAAATTAGACGATATATATTGCACAAATCATAAATTTAATTTTATTATGTAAATCATATTTAAATTTTTTAATTTTGCTAAATTTAAATTTTTTATTAAATTCCGTGTATTACACGGCCCAGTACCTTATGAAAAGAAAATCTTAATTTCCACTTCACCTTCATCAAATGGAGTAATTGACTAATTGCCACCCCATCAACCATCCAAAACCAACCCATCAAAAATCACGATTTCCGGTATATCTCCCCATCCAATGTGCCTCAGTGACAACGAGCGATCTCTCGTTAAGGTAAGCATGATAGAAATAAATTTTTTTTTATAATGAATCTATTCAAGAGTTTCTTGATTTCTTAATTGAATTGGGGTGAAATTTTATTTGTGTTGAATTGAGTTTTGAGAATGAGAAGTAAAATAAAAAATTTGTGTTTCTACCAAAACTCAACGAATTGATTGAAGCATATTTCTATTGTCCATCCCACTGTCCTGAACCAATCAATGCTAGTCCAAATGAGTACTAGTCCAATTCATTTAACGAGTGATATGTGTTATAATTTGTAAAAGTAAAATATCATCAATAAAAAATTTCTAAAGTGAAATTTCATATTTGTTTAAGTT
This sequence comes from Scutellaria galericulata, assembly GCA_946896805.1. Lineage (NCBI taxonomy): Eukaryota > Viridiplantae > Streptophyta > Magnoliopsida > Lamiales > Lamiaceae > Scutellaria > Scutellaria galericulata. The sequence continues at coordinate 16,068,621 of OX335794.1, forward strand.
CATTGGTTTGTTTGTTTGTTTTTTTTTTTTTTTAAGACCATTTTTCGTGATTAAAAATGTATATCAAATTCAATGATTTGAAGTAAACATTGGATAACGAAATACTTTATCCACTTTTCACCTTAATTATAAGAACCAAAGAGTTTCAAATATTTCAAAATTCCACATTTATCCCAATTATTAAAATAAAAATAAAAATAGAGTCCAAGTTTCCACCGTCATCCCTAAAATCAACACCCTTCGTTGCCTCTGGCTGTAATTGTGCAAGTTCGGATTATGATAGCAAGAGCTTAGTGGCGGCGCATCTTAGCATTTGTTGAAGTGAAAGGGCAACCACCGGGCATTAAACTTGCTCCGAATCGCAGGATCCGACCCGATTGTCGTCTCTCCTCTGTCCCGGAATCAGTTTACGGTTCTTCCATTTCCGGGATGGAGATAGATTATAGGAACAAGCTTGTTCTTGCGCCAATGGTTCGAGTTGTAAGTTCGCCCTCCACCTTTTTCGTGCTACTGTGTTATTTCATCTTTTGGCGATTTTTCAATATGAACCGTATGTTTCTTATTTGATGCTTGAGTTTTCAATTTGAAATTCAGGGCACGTTGCCATTGAGGCTGCTAGCTGCTGAATATGGTGCCGATATCACATATGGTGAGGAGATTATTGATCACAAACTCCTCAAATGCGAGCGGAGAATCAATGGTTTGTGCCTTTTATTTTGTTTTATTTTTGTGCTCAAATTTATGTTTATATTGATATGTTTACGTAGTCTAGGTCTCTAGTTGTCTTCTCATTGAACTCAATTATGTTGTATGATTTCATGCCATAAATTCAGCTGATAAATGGGAATTCTTCAATATTGATACATCCTTGGTCTTCAATAGATGTACTTGGGACTGTTGATGTGGTGGAAAGAGGAACAGAAAGTGTTGTTTTCAGAACATGTCCTGAGGAAAGAAGTCAGGTGGTGTTCCAGATGGGAACTTCAGATGCTGTACGTGCTCTTCGTGCAGCCCAAATAGTGTGAGTTACTTCCTTTATCTTTGATCATTCATTATCAAATTATAATTTGGTTGCCTTTGTCTGAGTGAAGTAGAATTGAGAGCTCAATGTTTGATAATTTAAGGATTTAGAACATCTTAGTGTGCAGATAAAATTGTGTCTCTATAGTGTAGTTGAAATTAGCATTAAGCTCCACTAGAGGGTGAATATGTATACGATGGGATTGGGTGCAAAAATTGGAAACTTGACCTTGATTGACAATGGTGACCATTAAAGGAGCTCTAAATCTCCTACCATTTGAATGAGTATTTGAATTAAGGTGACCCTGTTGCATCTTGATTCTGAGTGAAGAGCAATCATACAAGTTGGTTGGGCTAAACTCTTATTGCCTATTCCCGTCATATCAAACACGCTCAAATTAGTCATATGACAATGGCCTGAATGTGGGGATACTATTAGAGATGTAGTGTGTCACCTATTCTTGTCAGATGCAAAGCCCTTGATGCTGTATTTGGTCACATTATATTTCACGTCATCCTTTCTTCTAGGTGCAACGATGTTGCTGCAGTGGATATCAATATGGGTTGCCCCAAGTCCTTCTCTATTAGTGGTGGAATGGGTGCTGCACTGTTGTCAAAACCAGATCTCATCCATGATGTCTGTGAGCATTCTTATACTCATGCTGCTTTAACATCATTTTCTTTTGGGTTCTCTGTATACTTCCGTTGGTCTCACTTTATCATTTTTCTTTTAAAATCTAGATTTTAACAACATTAAAAAGAAACCTCGATACACCTGTAACATGCAAGATTCGTCTATTAAAATCACCACAAGACACTGTGGAACTAGCACGAAGAATCGAGAAAACTGGTGTTTCTGCTTTAGCTGTCCATGGAAGGTATCATCAATAGTTATCTGTGTCTGATAGATTGCAAAAATCCCTGGCACCATGTTTTTATATGAGTCTCCTTTATATCTGCATATCTGATTTGCAATATTTTTTGCATGATCTGATATCCCATTTTTTTGCTTCTGAATGTTGTATTGTTTGTTTGCACAAGCTTCATAAATATGTTTCATCTGGAAAACTATTAATAGAGCTTGTGTCAAAATTCTCTGTATGTGCCAGGGTATTATGTTGGTTTTTACATTCAACTGCAGGCATTCAAAATTTTATCTGATGACATTTTTGTTAAATAAATAATAGGAAAGTTGCTGATAGGCCAAGAGATCCAGCTAAGTGGAGTGAAATCTCTGATGTTGTAGCTGCAGTTTCTATCCCAGTTATAGCAAATGGTGACGTATTTGAGTATGAAGATATTGAACGCATCAAAGTAGCAACAGGTTGATTAGGAGACTTTTCAGTGATTCCGTGTGGTTTTTTTATGTGGGGTGATAGTTTCTTTCCCTTTCTTGTGTCCCTTTTGAAAAACCTCTGCAACATTTAAGTTAGAAGAGACTTGCATATACTTTTTTTTTTTTTTTTAAATTTTCTGCTTTGTAAATTCATAACTGAGTGATGATTTTGTGCCTAGTTGTTTGGAGACTAATATCCCATACCGTTTCTGATAAGTGGCGGAAATATTTTGTTGTTCTGAAAGTAGTGATGATCTGGGATAATCAATATCATTTGTTGGTTCTGTTCTTAATTATATAAAAAGGACTCAATAGACATTCATGATCATGAGAAAATATTAGAGAAAACCTGATTTGACTTGTAGCTTCTGGTTTGTCATACTCCTTCTATAAAAGGCAAGCAGTGGGTGAAACTCCTTGTCAGTCTTGTGTTGTTACTTACAATTTTACATGCATGCTTTCATCTCTCAGCCAGAGGTGTTATAGTTGCTTGTATATATTGTTCTATGTTCTGGTTTCTATTTTGAGACCCTTTTTTCTAATATTTTGTCCTGATCATGAATAAGTCCATTGCGGTCCTTTTCATTTGTATCACTAATGTCTTTTTTTTTTCCTTTTCTGTTTGTGTGATGAGCAATTTTCCCAGTGTAATCTATTTCTGCACCAGGTGCTTCATCTGTGATGGTTGCAAGAGGTGCTCTCTGGAATGCTTCTATTTTCTCTCCTAAAGGAAAATTACCCTGGGAAGATATAAAAAGAGAGTATGTAAGGAAGGTATTAAAACTATATGAAGTTTCAGCCATTGCTTGTCTCGACATCTTAATTATGTCATGACCAAACATCTTGGATTTGTTTCCTAGCGTTTCTGGTTACTTAACATCTAAATTTGTTATAGTTACCTAGTGTGTATCGTAATTCTGTTATCTCAGAGCATCTTATGGGATAATGATGTCAAGAGCACTAAACACACATTGAAGGAAATGATAATGCACTATTCTTGTCTTGAACTCCCAGAAGGAAAAGGTGTAATTAAGTCCGACACCTTGGCAGATCTGGCGTAAGTGTTATTTTTCAATATTAATATTTTATTATTGTTAATTTTTTTTCAATCATTGCAGTTTTTTTCTTTTTCGGGTAGGAATTGCATTGTAGGTGATTATGCACCTATAGATTGTTGAAATTTTCTCATAAACATTGAATTTTTTAATTATTATTTATCTTTTCAGACGATTTTACGGGGAAGAAACATACTACGAGCACGTCAACAAAAATCGGTCATCCTTTTTGAGGAAGTAGATATAATTATCTGGATATTCTCTTCCAGAGCCAGGTGACTTTTTGCTCTGTGTGTCATTGCTACCCATGTCCATATCATTTGCATACTCCAAACCCAAAGAAAGAAATATCCCGGAGGTTGAATTGAACATTTCGTTCGTTAATAAACCATTTTGGGGTTGTTTTATGCTCACTAAATGCTCAACCAGTTTGATACTTTTTTGTTGCAGGTTGGCCTAAACTTATTCTACAATTTTTTTGAGCAGGAGTGGTTTGAACTCGTCATAGCATTTGCACCCAATTTTGGTATCATATATTTTTTTTCATGAACTTGTAATGTTGTATTCCTCTATCTTAGCTGATTTCTTTTGGTACATTCTTGTGGCAATTTAATTCACACTTTTAATGCTGAAAATTAGGAAGTTATATATCCAAAATTGAAATTGTACACCCTGAATGTGCTTTTTGCTCATTGCAGCATCAAGCTTTTCTGGATTTTTTTTATTCTTCAGTAGGGAATTGTTACGCATGGGTTATGGCATTGGTTCTTGTTGTAATTATTGTTATTAATATATACAATAGATACAAAATTATAGAATAACTTTTGTTATAAAATGATTGGTTTTTGTTTTACAAAATCAAATGGGCATTATTAAAATTTTCAAATGAAAGCAAGCGACAAAAGAGCCAAGAGAAAATAAACCCTCGAATCCAAAAGAGGATGTTTGGATTGGGATGTGCAAATTCGAATTTGAAATAAGTTAAATCTCAATTCTTATTTGTTATGAGATCCTTGTTTGTTATGGGATGGGGAATGGTTTCCTTTTTTTACAATTTTCCATAAGGGGCAGGCTATTAACACCCCCTTCAACTAATTATATCCCTTAATACTCCTTCCGTCCCATTCAGATTTGCACGTATGGACGGGCACAGAGGTTAAGAAAAAACTGCTTTTGGGCACGGAGCTCAAGAAAAAATTGTTTTTGTAGTGTTAAAGTTGAATAGTAAAAGACAATTTTGTAAATTTTATTTGCCATTTTTGGAGTGTGCAAATCTGAATGGGACGGACGAAAACGAAAAATATGCAAATCTGAGCGGGACGGAAGAGTATCTTTTTATTTAAATTTTTAGTTAATACACCCTCCTCAATTCCTATTATACCCCTCCCTATCCCCAACGGTAACCGACGGTGGTTGTATGGCGTGGGCAAGGGGAGCAGCAACAGAGAACATGGTTGGTTCGGTGACGACAAAAAAGCACGACAGCAAAAAGCACAGCGGCGGCGGCGACACGTGGCGGTTGTGCAGAATGGAGCGGATAAGAAGTGAGAGTGGCAACTCGGTGTTCAAACGTGGATGGCAAGTGGGAGTGAACAAGAAACAGCGCAACGGCGGCAGCACGTGGTGGCGAGAAGAAGGGAAGAAGAAGAAATAAGAATTTTATACATGTGGTGGTTTTGCAAAAGAAAGGAGAAGAAATTAACTCAATAAACTCAATTAACCCACTCCTTTAATAATTAATACACCACAAACTGCGAAATAAAGGAGGAGAACGAATTTGATGTCGGTGGTGGTTGTGCTACAGGAATGGAAAATGAATTTAATACAAAGGGTTATAATAGACAATTTAAAAAATATATTAAATAAAAATAAGTTTCTAAAATAATTTAAAGGGGTGCATTTAGAAGAGGGGTGTATTCAGAAAATAAAGGGTGTTATTAGCCTGTCACTTTCCATAAAAACATTTTCTTTTTCTATCATTCCTAAAAACATCTATTTTTTCTATAATTTTTCAAAAAATATCTACTTTTTTAATTATAATCTTACAATATATAATTTCAAAACAAATACAAAATTTTCAAAATTATTCAATCAAATTCCAAATCCAAACTTGTAAAATCCACCGCGTCGTCGATCCAAACATAACCTTTGATAACAAACTGAAATTCCAATTTCCAAGGTTAGCGAAGTACAAGTCAAATAAGCGAAATGTACAACCACCCAAAAGCAATCTTCTTCCTCCTCTTCTTCAGCAGCTTACACTCGATTAGCTCTGCAACTAAACTGCAATACTCATGTCTCTCGCCCCACCACAACTCATACTCATTTTGCAACAGCTCTCTCCCCCTCAGTAGCCGAGCTCAATCCCTCATCTCTCTCCTCACTCTCGACGAAAAAATCCAGCTTCTTTCGAACAACGCCTCCGCTATTCCTCGGCTCGGCATTCCCTCATACGAGTGGTGGTCGGAGTCCCTCCACGGCATCGCCTCCAATGGCCCTGGAGTCTCCTTCAATGGCACCATCAGTTCCGCCACCAGTTTCCCCCAAGTTATCGTCACCGCCTCCGCCTTCAACCGCACCCTATGGGCGGCGGTCGCCGCCGCCGTTGCGGTGGAGGCGAAAGCGATGTACAATGTGGGGCAAGCTGGGCTGACGTTTTGGGCGCCGAATATCAACATTTTTAGGGATCCCAGATGGGGGAGAGGGCAGGAGACGCCGGGGGAGGATCCTATGGTGACGTCAGCTTATGCTATTGAGTACGTCAGAGCTTTTCAGGGCCAGTATCATACTAGAGACAAATATGGGTTGCAGAGGAGAGTGTTGAAAGATGATGATGATGATGGTGATAGATTGATGCTATCTGCTTGTTGCAAGCATTTCACTGCTTATGATCTGGAAAAATGGGGGCAATTCACTAGATACAATTTCAATGCCGTGGTAAGATTCCTTTCTCCTTATTTTCTTTTAACAGCTAATTGATTACATGAAACTTATGTTTGAAGGTGAAATCATATTTGTATAGACACACTTAGGAGATTGTTTAATTGATAACTTTCATGCTTATTGAGCGCTAAAAACTAGCAAAGGTCCATGAATTATTGAAAGAGTGTAATTTCCATAAATCATTGAATAAACGGAGAAATTCAGAGCTTTTTGGTCTCTATATTAGGTAACCGATCAGGATATGGCAGACACATACCAAGCACCGTTCAGAAGTTGCATCCTGCAGGGAAATGCAAGCTGCTTAATGTGTTCATACAATGCGGTGAATGGGATACCAGCATGTGCTGATCATGATCTCTTACAAAAAGCTCGGACGGATTGGAATTTCAGAGGGTGATATTTTCATATCTCTATGTCTAATGAAACAAAAAGAATTGCTACGAGACTTATATGCCTGTGTCTCAATACTATGAAAACAGTTACATCACCTCTGATTGCGATGCTGTGGCTACCATCTATGAATACCAGAATTACACTAAAACCGGGGAGGATGCAGTGGCAGCTGCTATAAAAGCAGGTTTTAAGTGCTTTCACTGGATACTTGGTGAAATCCAGCTGAATCATAGTTTTTGTTTCTAAACTTTGTTTTGAATCTTGCCCAGGAACGGACATAAACTGTGGAAGTTATATGGTGCGTCATATGATGTCTGCAATCGAGCAGGGGAAGGTGGTGGAGGAAGATATAGATAGGGCATTGCATAATCTGTTCACTGTTCAGCTCCGGCTTGGACTCTTTGATGGAGAGATTGGACGAAATCAGTTCAGAGAATTGGGACCTAAAAATGTGTGTTCTTCAGAGCACAAGAAATTGGCTCTCGAAGCTGCAAGGCAGGGTATTGTGCTTCTTAAGAATGAGAGGAAATTTCTGCCCTTAGATAAACATAGCATCTCTTCACTGGCTGTGATTGGTCCATTGGCTAATTCAACTGACCTGGGAGGTGGCTATACAGGTTTGCATTTTCTTTGTGCACAAATAAGTTTGCATTCAGAATTTCATTTGTTTGAGCTCTTCAAAACTTAATCAATATCTATTTGATGATCAAGATATGTGTATTTTGTAAGTAATGATATAGTATGATGGCCTGAACTCACAAACAGTTGGCTAATATTTTCTAGGAGTTCCATGCAATCCTAGGAGCATCATTGAAGGACTAAAAAGTCATGTGAAAAATATCTATCATGCTGCTGGTTGTGAAGATGTATCTTGCAACTCGAGTGTTGGCTTTGCAGAAGCTATTTCTGCTACTAAAATGGCCGATTATGTGATTGTTGTTGTTGGGTTAGATTTAACTCAAGAAACAGAGGATCATGATAGATATAGCCTTCTTTTACCTGGGTATCAGAAGGCACTTGTTAGTGCCGTTGCTGAAATAAGTAAGAAGCCAGTGACGTTAGTGCTTACTGGTGGTGGACCAATGGATGTATCGTTTGCTGTTGGGGACCCACGCATTGGCAGCATTCTTTGGATTGGTTATCCTGGGGAGACTGGTGGCACAGCACTTTCCGAAATCATCTTCGGACACTATAATCCAGGTTCGTTATCTTTGCATACAATATGCTTTATCACTGATTTCAGTTTAGCACAAGCATTAGGAAATAAATGCTAGAGCCCCACATGATTTGACTTTTGAGAAATACAGGTGGACGATTAACCATGACTTGGTATCCTGAGTCATTCACCAGTGTGCCAATGAATGACATGAACATGCGAGCTGATCCTGGCCGTAATTATCCAGGAAGAACTTATCGGTTTTACACAGGAGATAGAGTATTTGGTTTTGGATATGGGCTAAGTTACACTAAGTTCACATACAAGCTTTTATCAGCACCACAAAAATTGAGTTTAGAGCCGTCTGTCAAGCCTAGGCAACAGAGAAGCATGCTTAGCAATGACCTCGATTACATGTATGTCGATGAGCTACCATATTGCAGTTCATTGAGGTTCCAGGTTCAGATTTCTGTGACAAACACTGGAGATATCAATGGAAACGAAGTTGTGCTTCTGTTTTCTAAACCAAGAAAAAGTTTTAGAGGTTCTCCAAATAGGCAGCTGATTGGATTTGAGAATGTCCATATATCTTCGAACGAAACTGTTGAAACGAGCTTTTTGGTTGATCCTTGCGAACATCTTAGCTTTTCAGATGAGCATGGAAACAGAATATTGCCTGTTGGTGATCATGTTCTAATATCGGAGAATATAGAGCATGTCGTTTCATTTGAGACATAGTCTTGGATTCAGTGGATGAGTTCTATGCTTGCAATCTCAGTTCCATTCTTCTGAATATTGATCTCTTGCTTAGTTCTGAAAACTGCAAATTGAGAACTATTGTTAATAAGGACTTCTTGTTAAGTTTCAGTTGATATATATTCATGATTTTGCTCATTCATCTTAGGTTGCATCTAATATGATGAACTGTGACAAGTAATTGTCACAATAAATCATGGGCCTCTGGGATTTTGAGTGTTTCAGTGATATTTCATATATTAATTGCCTTTCTACAATTCAATAATCTATTATGGTACAGTGTTGAATGATGTTAGGAAGCAGGATGGGAGTAGTTGATGAATGATGATGAAAGAAATGTGACTCGCATACTGCAACCATGTGCAATAGCAGCTCATACTGCATTCTTTTCTAAATTTTATTACACCTTTATTTTTATTTATGTTTATAGTTTATGAGGATCACAAACTCCCCATTTTCCAAATTTATCATTTATTTATTTTTTAAAGCTCTTTATCGATGCAGATAGAGTGGTCCCAGAAAAAGGAACTTCTAAAACCTGTCTATCCTATTCATGATTGTTGGTCTCTGTGAAAACGTATGTTCATGATCCAACTCACCCGTGATAAAAATATTATCTTATACACAAAAATATTATACAATATTACTTATTTAGTTATAGTTTTTCAAAATATTATTTGATATGCATAAATTTTAATGCATGATACAAAATTATGAACTAATATATATATATATATATATATATATATATATATATATATAAAAGTATTATATGATCCGTGTTGAGCAAGTTATTGATCAACAAGTTTTGTGAGACAATCTCATACACAAAAAATTGTGAACAAATATTGACATCTTAATCAACCTTTAATAAATCCAAATCTAATACAACGATTAACGATTAGTTACATAAAAAATATGTAATGGTCAAAGCAGCATATATATAAATTTGTAGCATTTTGACACTTGGTTTCCATACTTACGTATGTTTTGCAAAGAACATGGAGGTGCTAAAAGCATCTAGAATTTGTCAATTGACTGGAAAAACTGGAAAGAGGATATTAATGAGTATATTCTGGGTCTTCATCAAAGGATTTTAAAGGACCCACCAATCTCAATCTAATTCAATTCTATCAAACAATTTTGTGGAATACATAGGTCCCACGCATGAGGACCCATTTGGGGTTTTACTATTACTCTTCAATTACACCTAACATATTATTCATTTTATTTTATGTGCAAATTCATTGAATAGGTATTTTATATAGTCCTTTTAAAAATTTGTTACGGTTGTGTTTAGGTCGAGTAATTGAGATACAAAATTTGAAAAAAACAAAAAACAAATTACAAATATATTCAAATTTGTGTGCTTTCAAAATCCGTCAATTATTAAAAAAAAAAAAAGAAAATTAAAATAAGGATGATAGATTTTGAATTCATATCAATTCAAATATCATCCGTGGATTTTCAATTTATTCTTGACCATAAATATTTTTGTATCTACTCGTTTATCAATAAACAAAACTCATTTTCACAATTTTATATGAGAATTTGTAAAATGTGGGTTGCGAGTTGACTTGTCTCACAAAACTAAATTCATGAATAATGTCACTTACTCAATGTCTTTAATCTGTATTCTCTTTCCATATATACATAGTGGAAAATGGCAAACAAAATCCTCTATTCCATACTGTGTTTCATCTGATATTCCAAAATAACCACTATACGCAAGTATAAAAGATGACATCACCAATTTACACATGACATGAATTAAAAATAATAAAATATAAGATGAAACACCAACTTAAAATAGACAATTCAGTTCGGAAAAATGATAGATTGAGACTCGATAGTCTCTTTAATGATATTCTCTTTCCCCTAAGAAACCAAATAAAGTTCCATCATGAGTTTTTTTTTTGTTTTTTTTAATAGATGAATGGATGAATAACACTCGATTTTATGACATGGGTTATTTGCATCCCATTCTCCAAAACCTTTGACGATTGTTAATAATAAATAAATTTCATGTTTGGATTGCATTCCAATTCAGCTATTACTAAACACATTCAAGAATGTAAATTTAATGAAATGATCACTTAATACACACACACACACACACACACACACATATATATATATATATATATATATATATATATATATATATATTGATAAATTGGAATGATAGAGGTAGAAAGACACCAAATTCTCAACTTATATTGTAGAAATAGAAGCCTAAATAGCAACTTTCCTTAAATTTGGAATCTGAAAATCCCAAAACCTCCTCATGGCCAGTTGGACAAGGTGCATTTATTAATAAAAATGAATTAGTGGGACCTTTCCCTAAATAAAAAAATCAAGTGGGACCTATCTATGGCTTTTAGAACAAAATAAGATCCAAATTTCAATCCTTAGACGCGCTTCATATAAATCAATTATTCCAATTCAAATTCAAAATAAAATTCCACTTTCCAAAAATCTCCAAAGAAAATAGGCTCCATTTATATCAGTTTCAATCCCCTTAATTTGCTCACAGCGCGTGGACCCATTTTCGTCACCACAAAACAGCACTCTATGTTGTTACGAGATGTCATCCCATACAACCACGCCCCATTGCTCTTCACATGCACCGCCACATCATCATTTTTTTCACCACTTTTACTTTTAGTCCTCCTACTTTCCTATTTTTGTAGATATCCCCCCTGGAAAAGTTTTTTTATTCCTTTTGGAAAAAATGGCAAATATCACTAGAAGCCACCCTACATGAATTATTTGAAGTTTAATTCAATAGAAACGATGTCTGTCAAGATTAACAAATTCGACAATATTTAACTTGTAAAGTTGTGAACTTGCACATAAATTACAATACTAATTGTTTGATGTTTTAATACGTAGATTTTATACTTTTTACATATCGTATCCCTACAAAAATATCTAAATGTAGCTATTCGTTGAAATAAAATTATAAAGTTTATATTTTTACAAAATGTATAACTAATGTTTTTAATTCAATTAATCCATAGTTTAATTAATAATTTTTAATTTTTTTATTAGACTTATGTAAGTTTGTGAACTATAAATATATTTGATAAGACAAGAATGTTTGTTGCTAACTTTATTTAATAAATGTAAGCAACCTAACACAGAAAATGAATAAATTATGATTTTTAACCTAACACAAAAAATGAATAAATTATGACATTTTTTTTATATAAGATTGTGTCACGGATATAGTTTTATAATCTCACCAAATTAAATATATGAGATTGTATTTATCAGTGTTCATCTTTATTCTAATTTTTATTAGGCAAAAACTTTTGTGCACAAGGTGCACAGATCCAAATTTGTGCACAATAATACTGTTATATTATATGAAGTAATACTGTTATATTATATGAGTGATACTGTTATAATATGAAGTAATACTGTTATATTATATGAGTGATATTGTTATATTATATGAAGTAATACTGTTATATTATATAAATGATATTGTTATATTAATATAACAGTATCACTCATATAATATAACAGTATAGGAGTGTCACTCTTTTTATTATGTACCACTTGTTAAAAGCGCATATAAGTAGAATTTTAAATTTTGAATTTCAAGTTTTAGTTAATTTCTAATTAAATAAGCGAAGGGGGCAGAAGGGGGTTATTTGCAAATTGAGAAAGCTGAGGGGACCCTGACCGAATTTTCGAAAATGCAGGGGAGAGATTTAGTATTAGCATATATAAAAATAAATAATACTAGAAACTAGAAAAAGAAAAACCCAAAAAAAAGGAAAAAAAAAACTCCTTATTAGTTGGTTGAGAATCTTGGTAAAAGTTGTTGCTTTGAGGGCTCTGACAAAGCACACATGGAGAGGCACAACAATGGCAGCAGCAAGGTCAAATTGCTGTGCAGTTATGGCGGAATGATTCAGTCTCGCCCATCGGACCACCACCTCTCCTACGTTGGCGGCGACACCAAAATCCTCGCCGTCGATCGCACCGTCAAATTCTCCGAAATCATCGCCAAGCTCAATTCTCTCTCCAACAGAAATGATGGCTCCGAGATATCCGTCAAATACCAGTTGCCCGGCGAGGACCTCGACGCTCTCGTCTCCTTGATCGACGACGAGGATGTGGAGCACATGATGATAGAGTACGACCGCGTGCAGAGGATTTCCACCAAGCCCACCCGGCTCCGCATCTTCATCTTCGATATCTCCGGTCGGGCCGGGCCGGCGGCTAAACCGGGCGCGAACCCGGATTACTTATTCGGGTTTGACAAGGAGTATCAGCCGAGCATTGGGCCGCCGCTGGATCTTTGGCAGATTCCAGGTATGATTCCATCGGAGAATTACCATATGGGACCCACTGAAAGCCACGTGGCTAATACAGCGAATACGGCGGTGGGGCAGGTGGTTTACCGGGTACCGGCTGTTGTTAACGGAAGAGTTTATCAGACTGGGGTTTATCCTTATGGAGTGACGCCTGCCAATGGCGGTAACCGGGAGCAGCCAGTTTACAATTTTGTTCCGATAATGTCACCGGTTTCGGGGCAGAGAATGATGGCCTCGACCAGGAAGTAGTTTGGAGGTGAAGGTCAATCAACGTAATTTTTGACTGCGATAAAATTTCATGGGATTTCGAGTAAATAGCATTTGATAAGTAGGTAAATATTTGGTTTGGTATTTCCTTATTTCATGGAATTTCGTATTTTTTAACATTTTTAGTACAGATGTGGTAAGTACTTATTTGTTAATATATTGTGATTAAACTGTTCTACTTATATTATGGTTTATTATTGAATTGCTTGGATTTAATATATTGTGATTAAACTGTTTAAACTGTTCTACTTATATTATGGTTTGTTATTGAATTGCTTGTATTTAATATATTGTGATTAAACTGTTTAAACTGTTCTACTTATATTATGGTTTGTTATTGAATTGCTTATATTTAACTTCTAATTTTTTATGTTTATGTCTGCATTTGTACCGCTACATTTTTATTATGAAATGTCAAATACAATCCAAATATTTGATCAATGGATTCATTTTAACCAAAATAATTCTAATAATATTTAGCTTTATCATATTTAGTTTATTTATTTAAGAGTTGGTCTCCTATACACTGCAATTGGGTCGACCCAATCCGAATCTGCGCGTTTGTGGGCTTTTTTAATTTATTTATAAGTTATTTTTATGTTATATGCACGTCACATTTATATTATATTCACATCACTTTTGTGTATAAATATTCTTACCTTTATGTACTATAGCTTAGGGGAAAAAAAAATTTCAACACAATTTGTACATATATACCTTCACGTGATGTTCATATCACCTTTATGTTATATGTATGTCACATTTATATTATATTCACACTACTTTTATGTACAAATATTCTTACATTTATGTACTGTAACTTAGGGAAAAAAAAAGAATTTCAACACAATTTGTACATATATACTTTTATGTGATATTCATGTCACATTTATGTTATTTTCATGTCATCTTTATGTACAAATATCCTTATCTTTATGTAATATATAAATGTGTAACTAACATAACTAAAATGATCCAAAAAAGGCTGAAATTCTTCATTTTTTTAAAAGTTATAATACATAAAGATTATGATATTTGTATTTAAATGTCATACTAATATAACATAAAGATCATAAATTAAAAATAAAAAAAAACTCGCGCATACGGGTCGAATCGACTACTGCAGCCTTTATTTAAATGGTATCTTTTTACATTAAAAAAAATATGTTTCTGTTTTTTTTACATTTAAATAATATCTTTTTTAGTGTCATTTTATCTAAATTCCAAATGTCAAATAGCAAAATTTTCTCAGTAAATATTTCTAAATCTCAATAAATCCGAGTCAATCCCTTTAAATCTTAACAAAATTTTCCGTTCATCAAAAAATATTTCTAGATCTTAATAAAACCAATGTCATATAACCTTTTAAATGTTAACAAAATTTTCCTGTACAGTTCATCAAAAAATATTTCTAGATCTTAATAAACCCAACGTCATGTGTTGATCAAAAAATATTTCTAAATCCCAATTAACCCAATGTGTTGATCAGAAAATATTTCTAAATCCCAATTAACTGTTGATCGAAAATATTTTTAGATCTCAATAAACCCAATATCATATAACTACCTAGTTAAATCCCAATTAACCCAATATCAGAGAAAATACTAGATCCCAATAAACCCAAATATCATATAACTGCCTATCTTAACAAAATTTTCCTGTATAGTTTATCAAACCCAATATCATATAACTGCCATCTTAACAAAATTTTCCTATACAGTTTATCAAAAAATATTTCTAAATCTTAGCCGTCAATCACGTTGATCAGAAAATATTTCTAAATCCCAATTAACCGAATATCATATAACAAAATATTTCTAGATATTAATAAACCTAATGTCATATAGTCGTCAATCATATTGATCATAAAATATTTCTAAATCCCAATTAACCGAATATCATATTACAAAATATTTCTAGATCTTAATAAACCCAATGTCATATAGCCGTCAATCATATTGATCAGAAAATATTTCTAAATCCCAATGAACCGAATATCATATAACTCGAAAATATTTCTAAATCCTAATAAACCCAATATCATATGCATTTAATGATTACATCAAATCTTAACAAAATTTTGGATCTTTTGCATTTTAAATATTAACAAAATTATTTTTTTCTCAAATCGGATTACATTTTAGATCTTATGCATTTTAAATCTTAACAACATTATTTTTTCTCATAAATGGCAAAGAGTCATGAAAATATTCATAGATCTCAATAAATCAAACCTGTGAATTGTTAAATTCGTTGTTATGAAAATATTTCTAGATCTATTTTAGATCTTATGCATTTTAAATTTTAACAAAATTATTTTTTTCTCATATATATATATATATATATATATATATATATATTATGTTTTAGATCTTAAATGTCAATGAATCATGAAAATATTTCTAGATCTCAATAAATATAACGACGGTAAATTTTTAAATTCGTTGCCATGAAAATATTTTTATATCTCAATAAATCTAACGATCGTGAATTGTTAAATGATGCATTTTAAATCTTAATAGAATTATTTATAGAATTATTTATTCTCATGTGTATTCAATGATGCATTTTAAATCTTAACCATTTTTTTCTCATGTGTATTTTTTTGTTTATAATATTTAGATGAGTAAGCTATTGCACTTTGATTCCAAATGTGAAAAATGGGATCAAGATAACTTTGGAAGTTTTGACTCATTTTTGATTAATTTTGAAAGTTTTGACTCATTTTTTAATCAAGTTAATTTTTATTATCAAGCACTAAATTTCAAAACTAAAGTTCCTTTTTACAGTCTATCTACTCTAATTTTGATCTTCTAAATAAGAACACCACTCAAACTCCACATACTTTGGGTTATTTAATCTTATATCTATTTTTACTAAACCACTCCTCTAATGAATGATTGGGAATTAACCTGATCTAACGATGGGTAGTAGTTCATTAGAACAATACATGAATAATCTCGATAAATTCTATAACATGTGGGTCATGAATAAGGCAAAAACTTTTGTGCACGAGGTGCAAGGATTAGATCCGTGCACCACAATTTGGTATCCAACCCAGCTGGCCCATCATATATATAAATTCAGGCCCAAACTTATATGATGCATCCCACCACAATTTATTTTTTTTCTCTCTCTCTCTCACACACAGGCAGACACGCATCTTCAGCGTCTTCTTCTCTCTCATTCTTCAACGTCTTCTTCTCTCTCACATTGCAAATTTCAGTAATCGTTTTATTCTCTCCGCAAACCTAGTTCGAATTTGTATCAACTTTAAACCTTCATCAATCACTGTCTCATTTTCAAACCTTCATCAATGGCGGAATTTTATTTTTTCAGAAACAATATTTATGTGTTTATGGTCGAAATTTGATCAATATTGGACGTTATGTCAATGGATCGAAATTAAATTAGAGCATTAGTCTGTTTTCATGGTAAAAGAAGAGCTTACCATGAACAATGACTGTCGTAGTTTTTCCCCAAATCCGCGCGAGAAGATGATGAACAGTAAAATAATTTTTTTTAATTAATGGCATTTTCCCCCAAATCCACGCGAGAAGACGATGAACAGTAAAATGATTTTTTTAATTAATGGCGCATGCACGCGCCAGTTGTTTGGAACACGTCTTGTGATGCGTGTGGGGCCAAAATTGATCCGGATTGTTGTGCACGGATCCACTGATCCGTGCACAAGTTGCACAACAGCACCTCTCCATGAATAATCTCGATAAATTCTAGAATATGTCCAAGACTCCTATACTACTATAACATGTGGGTTAAGAAAGTGGCCTAAGTAGTTGAGTCAATTTGTGGGCTATGCTTAGGAAAACCTCAAATTATGAAAAATATGCATCCTAGGCCCAAAGTGTGTGACAATGAGCTTCAATTAATACTTTACGTTATTTATTGGGAGTAAGTCTCATGTGCAACCGTCGCACATGCGACGGTCAAAAGTATGTGATTTTCGGGTATACGTATGTGATTTTCAAATATAAGTATGTGATTTCAAGACATATTTATGGTCGAAAAAGACATACTTGTCAAAAGACATACTTATGATCGAAAAAGACATACTTATGACCAAAAAAGACATACTCGTCGCATGTGCAACGATCTCACATGAGTTTTTGTGATTTATTGGAGGGCACATGTCTACGTTGAAATTGAGTTAGGTGGCCTCTTAGATGGTGCCTAAGTGTTAGACTTAACATCTAATCGTACCCATTTTAGTTTATTTGGCCACTTTAAGGTCTTAAGCACCAACAGGTGGATTAGGCGGAACTACTTTGAAATATATATATAATTAATGACTACAAATTTAATGTTGATAAGAAATATTATTATTACTAAATAATAATAAGAAATAACATATTACTATGTAATATAGAAATGTTAATTAGATTTATCTAAATAACATATGCTAGAGTTCAATAATAGATATTATTATATATTTAAAATTTGTTAAATTAAAAAATGTAGAGAAAAAATATAAATAGATACCAAAAAAAAAAAACTAAAATAAAGATGATTAGTTTGAAAATTATTATTCAAACTTATTAATTATTGAAATCGAATAATTTTTTGAATATGTTCTTTAAAATAAACTATGAAAATTATTTGTGAAATTTTGACTTAATTTTTTTAATCATTTAATTGAAATAAAAATTGAGGGTTGTTACAAACGTAAATAATAAATAACAAACTAAAAAAATGGTGGGTGGGTTGAATAATATAATAGGTATAACAATGTATATTCTCTTCAAAATAATAATAATATTTTTAAATAATCATCTACAAATGCAACACATATTTTGACAACTAAATAGTTATTTCATCATATTATATTACATTTAATGTTAAATTAGACGATATATATTGCACAAATCATAAATTTAATTTTATTGTATAAATAATATTTAATTTTACTAAGTTTAATTTATTTATTTTATTAAATCCCGTGTATTACATGGGCCCTATATCTCATATGTATATATATATATATATATATATATATATATATATATATATGAGTTTTAGACCACATGCGTTGCACATGGAGATCAATTCAAATTAAAGAAAGAAATAATAATACAAATACCTTATATATAACACTTTTATATTAGAGTTCTAATTATAATAGGATTCTATAAGATTTTGAATTAGTTAGAATTCTAATATACAATTATTTAAATATGAAAACTTAAATTACTATTATAACCTTAAATAATAATTTTTGACAGAGATATATTTGACAATTTATATTTTGTAAGAAACATCTACACTTTTATATAGGTAATAGATAGATATATATCACAAAAACTTCCGTGTACCAGGTCATGAGTTAGGATCCGTGCAATCCGAGTCACCTAACCCAAAGGTGAGATTTTCACGTGCCCCAATGCGTGCTTCACGCGTCCACACGTGCCCACACTTATCCCACGCACTTAACATTTATGTTATGTTCGCATAACCTTCATGTTGTGTTAGTTAGCCTTTATATTATATTACAAAAATATAATATCTTTTAAATCTTTATGTTATAATAATTTAATCTTTATGGTTTCTTTTAAGTTAAAGTACTACATAAATGTTATACTAATATAGCATAAATGTATAACTATATTACATGAATTTTATGCTGAAAGAAAAATATAAGTAATATCACTTAAATGTTATGATATTTGTACTTAAATGTTATACTAATATAACATAAAAGTTATACTAAAATAACATTAAGGTATAGCTATATTGCATGAATTTTTCTATTGAAAGAAAAGTATAAATAATCACTTAAATATTATGATATTTGTACATAAATATTATATTAACATAACATAAATGTTGTAATAATATAATATAAAGGTTATTGTATGAATTAAAAAAAAAAATTAAGCGCGGATTTGGGTTGTATCCGACCTGCGTCCAGTTGCACCATGCAACTGGTGCACACGAGTGCTAGAAATGGCGTTGTTCTTATTGTATATAGAATTCAACCAAATTATTATTATTCAGATAAACACAAAAAATTAACAAATTGAGAAATATAAATATTTCTTTTCAA
Organism: Scutellaria galericulata; assembly: GCA_946896805.1. Lineage (NCBI taxonomy): Eukaryota > Viridiplantae > Streptophyta > Magnoliopsida > Lamiales > Lamiaceae > Scutellaria > Scutellaria galericulata. Next base: position 16,087,939 of record OX335794.1, read on the forward strand.
AATCATTGAAAATATCATATACAAATATAATTTAAATGATCTCAGTTAAAAGTCATATTTAATTCATAATCGACAACTAAAAATCCTAAGTGCTAGCTGCCAATTAAGCGTCCAACTAGCGACTAATGAATTTTAAAAAATTACAAAGAATATAGATACACACTTGTATGGAGATTTTGATGTGATTCCCAAATAACAAATGGTTGATTCCAAAGCCCTAATATTATAGTGTGACGAGATTACTTTATTTTAAATTGTTGATGATTAAGGATAAGAGTTGGAATTTAAAAGGTGATGAGATGAAGAAAGATTCATAAAATCACAAATTTAATTTCATGAAACGAATTAATATATAAATCAGAATTCATAAAATAGAAATTAATTTATAAAACTATGTTTGCGAAGTACGTAGTGAACTCAATCTTCTAAAATTATATTACGTTCTCATATTAGTATTTATGTAAATGCAATTGTATGCTGCAAGTAGTTAACAACCAAAATGAAACATTACAACATAATGCCATATATGATGAACCAAACGAGCCCTAATGAATTAAAAAGCAATCCATAATTTTATTGGCATTTGAATAGGGTATTACTCAACTACTCCACAACCATATTAAAAAAGAAAATATATATTATCCGTATATTAATCAAACTACTTGTAAACTAAGAAATCTCTACCTCCCCCACGACTACATCTAGTCTCTTTATCTGCATATTTTACTTATATAGCTATTATAGTCTATTAATCTAATACACCTGCAAGCAATCAATACAACGATTATATCATAAATGTGTTTTTACATATTTCTTGTTATGATTTTGTTGGGAATAGTATTCTCTGAATATTTTATCACAATTCATGAATGGAACATAAAAAACTAATAAAGTATTCTTTATATAGGGGTTGAGTGTAAGGTTTGTATTCTATATGAAAAGGCGTGATGAAAATGAAGTATACTTGGTTGTATAGTTTGAGCGGATTATTTTGCTAATTTATATATATATTCTAAAATGAGAAGTTGAAACATGTGATGTTTATTTTGAATATTTAAGCCTGAGTTTTAGATGATAATTATGAACTCGATACGGTGATGTAATTTGAAACTGAATGATAAAACTCAGATATTTTTATGTATCAATTGCATCGTGTACTATATCCCCACTATAATAAAATAAAATATTTTATAAAAGAAATTAATAATTAATAATGGAGTAAAAGATTTATAATTAATAATTTTGGAAACATGAAATATATTACCTTCAAGAGATATTAATCAAATAATTAGTTTAAAACTTATAGAAAGTAATGCATATTATGTTTAAATTCAAGCTTATATCTACTTTATCTAATTTTGCTATAAAATCCATATTTCTTTCTTTTTCAAAAGACGAATTTTCAATTGGTCATAGTAATTCATTTTCTAATGATCACTTTTCTCGTGCATAAGAATACTTATTAGAAGGAGAAAACTTGAATGTAATATTTTCGTTTATTAGAAGAGACGACTAGTAAATAACTTGTCAAATCCATTTTATTAGTTTAAATTTTGCATTAAATAAAATTTTGATCGGAAAATTCCAATTCGATTCCTAAGATATCCTGATCTACGAAACACTTCAGACTTTACTCACCCCTAATTTGTTTCCGTAGTTTGTATTCTCTTCATTGAGTGTCTTTTATCCAGTATTCTCGAATCTTGATGAAATTTTAGTGCAGCTTGGAAGGATATGCCTTGACATTCTTAAGGACAAATGGAGTCCCGCATTTCAGATTAGAACTGTTCTTTTGAGGTAATTGAACTCATAATAATACTAATTAGTTGAACATGTTTTTGTTTACCTGTGTCTACCGAGAAACAAAGATGTTTATGAGATACTAAATTAAATTATAATTATTTTACTTGTTTTAGCATTCAAGCACTTTTGAGTGCTCCAAATCCTGATGACCCACTCTCAGAAAACATTGCCAAGCATTGGAAAACAAACGAAGCTGAAGCTGTTGAAACAGGTACACTAAGTCATAATGGCCCTTATTGAGCTAGTGAAAGCCTACCATTCTTGATGTGGGCACTACTTGATCAACCTCTGTTATCAATTACTCTGCAGCTAAAGAGTGGACGCGTTTATATGCAACGGGTGCTTGAACTATTTCATTCAATAGCTAAAATTGTAATTTACTGCAAGCAAATTAACATGGAAAACTTGGAAGTATGATGATATGCTAAAAACCATTTGGTAGCATCTTGTATTACACTCTTGTTTAAACTCTCTTTTGAAATGTGCAATGTCATAAAGGCACTTTGTTATTGTGTCTTGTGATTTGCAAGTCCTTTAATCCCCTGATTCCTGAAGTTGGAATTTGTGTTCCCTTTAGGACTATTGACCTTGCTTATTTGGTCAAACAACTTTGCAAAATTGGGAAAGTTTTGTTTAAAATGTGCAAAGTGGTTTTGGGTAGCTGAGAAGGAAACTATAGAAGACTTTCATCTTACATTTATGCACTGATTAGCTTGGCCTAATGTGGCATCATTAGCCTATGACTTTATTTTCCCTAAATAAAGCCATTTACCAAAAGTTAAAATTTCATTTTAATCAAAATTAAAATTCTTATGATGCCCCTGCTACGAACTTTGTTATTTTTAGATTAACAGGCTATTGCTTTTCATGACAAACTTATGATGATGGATTTGATGACTTATACTGATAGTTTATATTAGATATTATATGTTCACTCGGTCAAAAATAAAAATAAAAATTGATATGCATGTGAAACATATTTTGTTTTACTGTTTACCACATCATATAACAAAAAAATTACTCTTATTATTCTCAAGCTTGTTTATTATAACAAAAATATTCTCTGGGTTCTAAATTCACCAATGAATTGGGCTCTTGATCACCATTGCAATTTCAATTGCATAAGAAATCTGTTTTTTCAAATGGCATTCTATCTTGTATTTCAATTTTATTAATACACATTGTCTATGTATAATGCCATTATCAAGTAACATGTTATGTATATTTGCGACATCAAAATAAGTTTTAGTTTGAGATAGACAATAATTCAACTACGTTTATGACAAGTTATTGTCATGTAAGTTTCACTTTCCTTTATCTTAGTTCATGTATTTCATACTTTGTTTCAATCAACACCACAATGTCCAAACTTGAATGCACAATTATTAAACCAAAGTACAAAGAAAATTGTATATCTTATCTTACTTATGAAGTAAGAATCACTAAACACGTCTCGTCCTGTGAATGTAAAAAGTTTGAGAGAAGCATTATTTGATCTTTCTTGCTCAAAAGAGTGAAAAAAATTATTTAATAGCTCAATTTCTTAATTTCACACTATGTGAATTTGTTCGTCGGTTTTAAATCCCAATCAACAATTTTCTACTTGCTAATCGCAAAATTGAAGATAGTGGGTAGAGTTATAATTTCCTAATTATTAAAGGCAAAATAAAATATATGATATTAAATGTATATAATATATTCTTCTCCAACAATTTCATGTTCTATTTGTGTATCACGGGGTTAAAAAATTATATAGTTTTGATAATTATTTAAACTTACATACTATATCATATAGTATAAAATAAAATAAATAAGAACCAGCTTTTCATATTTGTATTTTATTATATTAATTGAATTCATTATTTTATGTTTTTTAAATTAAGGGTATTTTGGTCTTTTCATCTTTTTTATCAATCTTAACCAACAAAGCAAATACAAAATTTAAATTAAACCCACTTTTGCAAACTCATAATCATTCAAACCAAATATAAAATTTAACTCAAACCCACCCCAAAACCTACATACCAAACACCAAAAAAATGTTATTTTGTCTTTAATGAACAGTAAAAGCCCACAATTCTCAACCTACCTAAACAATCTCAGCCTTCAAACCAAACGTGCCCTTATTGATAGGGATTGCAAATTGAATTGTGAATTGCGATCTATATAGGAGGAAATCAATAATAGGTGGACTTGATCCATTTTAACAGATTGATCAATCTATCTTATAAAATATAATCAACGAAACATCTCACAAGAATCCATGTCGAATGTGAAAGTTGCTCAATCCGGAAATAAATTACAGGAAATCTCCAATTAGATACGCTATGATTGTTGGTCCCTTTTTAATAATTGCTCATTAAAATCACCCTTATTTTTCAACAAGTACCTAACTTTGTATTAATTTGCTCTTCTCACAAACAATCTATATATTCATCCACTAATCAGTAATCACAAATCATTTTCTTATTAACAAAAAAAAAAAAAAGTTTCAACATTGGAAGAAATTCAGAAAAATGAGTGAACCGCCAAAATATGCATATCCTTATCCTGCTCAAGGTAATGCCAAATCATTTTGATTATAAATTGTTACTTGGTTTGATAATTTAGAAATGATGATATTAATTAAATTAACATATATATGAATTAGGTCAATATGAAGGACCTCCAGTGATGGCACCTCCTCAGTATTCTGCTCCACCTTCCTCAAGGGGCCAACCAGCTTCTGCTGGTTTTCTTGAGGGATGGTACTCTCTCTCTCTCTCTCTCTCTCTCTCTCTATCTATCTCAAATTTTCATATATATATATATATATATATATATATATATATATATATATTTGATAAAGAATAGTATTGTAATGTTGAGAATTAATTGTTGATATGGAATTGTGACAGTATTGCTGCTCTGTGTTGCTGTTGCCTGGTTGATGATTGTTGCTGCGACCCATCCGTCATTTGCATCAACTGATATCATCCATCACTTTTTATGTATTCATTATAGATCATGTAATGCTTGTACGAATTATTATCCAATTAAAAAAAAACAGTACTATTAATTGTTATATTTATTATTTCCCATGGATTTTATGTAAGATTAATGTTTGACTAAATTTATAATTAGATTGACATGTGATACCATTCTCATTTTCATATTTATAGTTGTACACCGCTTATGCAAAAATTAAACACCATGGAAGAAATGTATATTTTATTTTTGAAGCGTACATCTAATGCATAACATACTACTAAGTATCTCGAGCTAGCTAGCTATTTGGATGGTCCTTTGAGTTGAGTTGAAATTGCCAGCTTTAATCTCAATCATTGAATTCTATGATCACTTCCATATGAACCAAACTTAGAGAAAAAAATACACATATATTTAGATGATGGTTCTCAAATAACATTACAAATGGTTGCTCCTAATCCCTAATTTCGCAACCTATTTTGGACCCATGATTAAGGGTGAAAGTTTGTTTGAGGGTTTAAATTCTGTTGGCTCTCTTTCATATGTCTGTCACTTAACCATATTTCTCGATTTACATCCCACTCTACTGTGGGACCGACGGTACAGATGAGAGAGTTATTCATCCTTGTCTTATCAAAAGAGTAAGAGTTGGAATTGTAGAAGGTGATGATGATATAATTGTAATTGTCATCACATATCCAATAGAAAGCATAATGTTCCCAATGAGGAATAATAAAAGCCTAAAAAATATTACATTAAAGTCCCAATGATGAACAAATGAGCTAAAATGAACTAAAAAGCGATAAATTTTATTGCCATTTGGATAAGTACTATTTATTCCTCTAACTACTCCACCACCATGTTTATTATATAAAAGAAAATATCATGTCTATATTAATCAAACTGCTTCTAGACTAAGAAATCTCAAATTGATCCTCTCATTATTTCCATTTATGACATTAATTATCTTTTGGATCGGTTATTTATGCTGATCAAAACTTAATGAACTTGCTAGGATCTCTCTCTAAAAAAAAAAAAAAAAAAACTTATAAGTTAGGTGCATATTAATTATATATGCAGATTTTCTTGCCTTGTTAGCTAGTAGCTATATAAAAAATAAAAAATAAATTTTAACATAGAGAAAAGAAACAACTCTTACATATTTATTACTATCTGATGAATTATCTTTGTATCGAATGTATATACATTAACATTACATATATGCGTGTGCGCGCACACACACACATATATGGTTTAATATTTGAATTATTTAACTCAGAATAAAGCCATCTTTTAATTTATCTGTTATTCATCCTTAAAAAAATTGTTTGAGGGAGGAAAAGTTATCTCACCTCAATTTAAAGATGTTTCAGAATATATTCTACATTTCTATGTGTATATATAATAGTTTGATATATAATATTTTTTTTCAATAAATAATTTGATTTGTATTGGTGTTAAGTATAATAACGGAAGCTCCATCACCCTGGACGAAATCATAAGGTTTTATGTATATTGTTTGTTCACTAATTTGCATTAATTCTCTTTGTGCATATAAACTGTTGAAATTCTTAATTATATATATTTATTTCATATGATGTTACGGCCATGTATATAACATTATGATACATGCATCAATCATATATATAGGAAATATTCGTAAATCACAGAAAAAAGATGAAATATTCAAAAGTGCCAACAATATCTGCGTATATATATAATTGATGGAGGGAACAGAAAGTGAGTAGACAACTACACATATCCCTTCTTAGGACCCAAACAAATGATGGAAATGCGCATGTTCTGTGAGAATATTTTTCATTTTCATTTTTTCCAATAAGAATTGGAATGTATTGTTTTTGTATAAAATTTAAAAATTTATCTGCATGAATGTCTAATGTAGTGTAAGTTTTTTTTTTTTTTTTTTGAGTGAAAATATGTTAAATAAACGTGATTTAATTATTTTCCAATAGTAAAAAGCCAGGAAAAAAGGGGTTTTGGAAGTGACTTAAAAGGTCTACTTTGTTTGTCAATACCTAGAAGCAATTAAAAGATGCGCTACTCTTTAATGAAAAAGTCAAAAAGAGGAAATCAAAAAAGGAAGAGCCCAGACTGGAAAGACTTGAAATAAGTAATTGTAAATAGTAATAATTTATTATTATTATTATTTATACAACTTAGTTGCAGACACTAATTTGGGGATGATAATTTGTCGGATGTAAATCATGATGAGATGTATTTGAATGAAGTGATTTTTAGATTGGTCCAACTCATTTTCTCATGGAACTCCCATGATTCAAACTCATTTTCATAAATCAAGTTTCATCATATTACTTATAAATTTGAATCCATAACACGGTTTTATAAAAGTTCCACAATGTAAAATCAATGGAAAAAAAAAATTAAAGTATGGTAATAAATCCAAAAAATATTTAGAGCAAGTGGCCCTATCTATACTGTGCGTTCCCATGTAATAATTGGCTATTAAATCAGTCTTTTCTTGAACTCGAATACCTAATCTTGTAATCATTCATTCTTCTTCTTCTTCTCTTAAGCTAATCCACTCTTAACAAAACCTTATCAGAAAAGTGAATATATAGCCAGGGGGTTTCATTCTTTGCAAGAAATCAGAAAAAATATGAATGAACCACCAAAATATGCATATCCATATCCTGCTCAAGGTACTAACTATCTCACCTATAATTAATTTCTTTATTTCAATTATTAGTTTTCTATTTTCTTTTTTATGTTTTGTTATACAAATGATCAAAATTGAATTATGAAGGCCAATATTATCAAGGGCCTCCAGTGATGCCACCTCCACAGTATTATGCTGCACCCCCACCCCGGAGAGAACCTGGTTTTCTTGAGGGATGGTATATACTCTCTCTCTCTCTCTCTCATCTCTCTCTCTCTCTCTCATCTCTCTATCTCTCTCTTTAATTGGACAGTCTTGCTGCACTGTGTTGCTGCTTCATAGTTGATGAGTGTTGCTGCGACCCTTCCATCATTTTCATCTGCTGAAGCTCATTAGTATTCACATTTCTTCCCTAAACTTTTTCTCTATTAATTTCCCACATATTTTATGTAAGAATATTGATTGCTTAGAATATATGTGAATTTAATTATTTAGTGTGTGTGTGTGTGTGTGTATATATGCGCGTCATACCTCATCTTTCATAATTTCATTCTTCTTTTTGCATACACATATATTTGCTTTATCTTTTGCTTGAAGAGACTGTAATTGAATTCAATTATGTAATTATTTGCAAATATACCGTATTCAATAATTTTGAAATGCTAAACTACACCCATCTAGTCCTACTTATAACTCCTTATTTTAAATCTTCAGATTGGATTGCCTTCAAAATAATCATCCTATATATGTGATATTTTTGTACTTTAATTAAATTCAATTTTAGTAGTTAATATCTTTATATTGATTTTGTGAAAAAAAAAAAAAAAAACAATACAAGTTAGTAACTGAAAACAACAAACAAAAAAGAAATATTTATTGTTTAATTATTCTACTACATTTATAAGAACTTTTTTTTTATAATAATTATTGGTGGTAGAACTTGTGTTGAATTCATTTAACATATAAGTATAGTATAGTATAGTTACAATAGAGTAAATTATATTGGAGAATGCGAGTGTATTCAAACAATGCAATTATGCAAGTGTATTTTATATTACAATAATTAAGAATGATTATTTTATACTTAAATAATTCAAATGGCTAGCTAGTTGAAGTGGCGAAATTTTTAAGAAAATGTCAACATAAAACCCCAAAAAAGTAAAACATTGGAATGACATGATAGCCATATTAGCACTGATCACTATAAGTATATACTGAAATATTGCTAAAAGAAAAAAAAGCATATAAAAACGTATAAAAGTCTCAACGTAGACTCTGCCTTTAAGGCTGGGTCCCAGCCCGACTATTCATCCAATATATTTTAGAAATTTTGGTATCATGCTAAGACAAATTGTCACTCACAAATTCAACAGAATGTGAAATGTGATATCTAATCAATTTTGAATTTTAGAACGTATTGTTTAAGTTGATCATAGGCTATTAAATTTTATTTGACTAATATTTTGATTAATAATAGACATCACATGAAATCGATTTTGGTCCACAACAATTTTGATACCACTCTAAAGAGGTGTATTACATTCTATACCCATTAATTTATATAAACCTCATCATAAATTTTATATAATCAATTATATTTTATAAAATTAGTAATTCGCCTCTACGATGGCCATGTATTGTTTATTTGTTAAAAAGAAAAATCTTACAAAGATTTTTTTGTTTTGTTTTTAGAGTTATGGTTTTGTTGAATCTATAAATAAATAATTATTTATTGAGTATATATAAAATTTAATGTCATGTGATTTTCTAAATTCATAGCATATATAGTTTTCAAAAGTTAATACTAATAAATGACAAAAAAATTAGTCAAATTGAACCTACAATATACTTCCTTATAATCACGACTTCTTGTTGAATTAATCTAATTGTGATCATCTCTAAAAATAAAAATTTTAATATATGGATTGACTAGCTTTTATAGAATTTTAGGAAATATCTAGATTCCCTAGGAGTTTTTTTCCTACATAAAAATCTGACTTCAAAATCAGATCCAAATAAACATCAATAAATATGTATTTTTTTCCCATGATTGTCATTTTAGTTTTCTAAGAATGAAAATAAGTTGATAAACTGATTTTTTTAGGAACATTGATTAGTGTTACAAATTAAATTTTTTTCCCGATATACCCACTAATATAATTCAATTTTAATTATTTAATTGTAAGAAATGTGTTCCTTCATCATCATTATGCATCGGAACACACATTTTGTGTTTGTCTGTGTTTTTAATGACGTCAAGGGGAAAGACTCAGATAGATAGATTGGTGTCATATTGTTGTGAATGATGAAGTCAATTAATTAAGAGCTAAACATTTAATTGTTATTAAATATATTAATTAATTTATTATATTATAAATTTCCTTTTTTAATTATAAATTATTATATTTTAGATTTCTGACCAAACAAATTCTAGACATTTAACGCCATCCTAATGCAAAATACATTTTAAAAATCGTATGTATCATTTTCAATTAATTGATTTTAACAAAAAATTAATAACCTCTCCTATGTCGATCGATTATTCCAATTTATAAAAAATGTTAATTGAAAAGAATAATAGTTGGTAATGACATTATTTTTAAATTATGTTTGAAATATGTAATTAGTATTTTTTTTTTTTGGTTAATTTATAATAAGATACATAGAAATTTAATAGTATACAAAATATTTATATTGATTTAGAAGGATGACATTATCTTTAAATAAAAAAAGTGATTCACACGCAAAAATTAGTAAAATGAAATCTTATTTTTAATGAAAATGTAGTTCTCTAAAATAAGATTAATCATGTAACTTGATACAGTGCCTCCAAAAAATTTAAATATTTTATTTTTAATTAAAGTCATGTTAAATCACTTTAATCAATTTTTGATATAATAAAAGTATATATATCTTATATATCTATATATAAAATATAGTTTGTATATATCTTTTAATTTAACTATTGCTAATATATATTTACAAAATGAAGACTTATTTAAAAATGCCGATAAAAATATTGATGAATATATACAATAAACTATGAAAACATCTAATAATAATATATAAGTTTATTATATATAATCACAGAATATGATAATAATAATAATATCGTATGTTAAATATAGAAAATTTATTATAACGATATAAAACTATTGTTATTATATATCATTTGGTTTTATTTTATTTTTCAATTTTAAATTGCTCAATATTGCAATTAATTTTAATTTTGTGTTTATTCTTTCCTCTTCAACTGCTTTTTCAGGTAATGTGATTTACCGGCGCTATTTCCTTTACAATTTCAAAATTTCGTGACTTTGTAAACTAATTTCAAATTTCCAGCTTTCCAATCTACTAAGTAATTTAATTTTGCTGCTTCATCCCTACATGCAATCTCCAGATTTCTAGCTTCCTTTTTCTCTCTTTGCCAAAGAATCTTCATTGCACGGATGGTCATTATGCATTTTCTCTCTTTGGCTTCCTCTTGGGGCAATCTCCACTGCACAGATGATCTTCATGCATTTTCTCTCTTTGTTTCTTCTTTGGGCAATCTTCACCGCATGGTTTGGCCAATTTGAAGTCTTCAAGATAAGCTCGAAAGATCTATTTTCAGGCTTAATTTCGCTTCATTCTCACAAAACTCAATTTCTACAATTCAACCAAATCACTCAAATAAAAGGAATCATGAAAATAAAAAAATACTAATAAATAGATATCACTCATCAATTAATAATTGTGTAGCCTATACATTGTGCTCTTCTGCACCGTTGAATACATATTTGCAAACTTAAAAGAATCACTTGAAAAGAGCTGAATTTAAGTTCTTTAAACTTATAATTAGTCTCATAACTATATTTAAGCATGCCCATCTATTTATCACACTCCTTAATTAATATCTTCAGAAAATATTTGTAAAATCCATATGTTGAGTTTGAACTTGTACAAGGTCACGAGCTTATAGGTAAGCATGTTTACCTGCCAAGGAATCAAATACTTCAAATTTCTTATGAAAACAACTTAATTTTCCCATGAACAGTGAACAATTTTGGTTTCGTATTTCGATTAACTTCCAGGTATAATTTGAGCTCAAAACCAACTTCATGATGAAAACAAACCAACTTCCAGGGCTCAAAGTTTTATTGACCAGAGAGAAGAGAATCAACTACAAGTTGCACCTCTTCTTACAGACACAGATTAATTACAATATTGAAGAGGACAAGACAAACACACTGCTTGGTCAAATTTAGAAAGACTTGTGTACAAGAATTTAGATGCTATGATATGCCTTAAAACATCTGCACTCACATATCACGCAACAACAATCTCGTTTGTGCCTCCATCACTAATGCTTATCGCGTTGCCTAATTTGTTCCCACAGCCCCCACCGCCACCGCAGCCGCCACCACAGCCACCAGGTTTCACCATGTTCCCACATCCACCACTACCACCACAGCCACCACCACAGCCACCGGATTTCACCATGTTTCCACCACCTCCACAGCCACCACAACCACCACAGCCACCACATTTCGCCATGCTCCCACATCCACCACCACAGCCACCGCTACCTCCACATCCACCGCCACAGCCACTGCCACATGCTCCCCCTTTCGTTGGCATGACAGCATTATTTTTAGCTGCTGCTATGTTGACCTCCGCTTCCTTTTGCAAAGGAGCCTGGTTGGTTTCGTTTCCTACAGGACTGAGAAATTCTTCATTTGGGAGCTTTTTGTAGCTAAAAGTTAGGCCATTATAGCCTTCTTTTCTCAATATGTTGCTGAGTACAAATGTAAGTATGAAGCCAGGCAAAATGAACCATTCATCTTTCACCTATATACCCCGAAAATAAAAGCAGAGTGATGAGTGGAAAAATATTTACTGGATATGAATGAATTCCTCATCAACTGATTGATTACCTTGATAGTGCGACATTTCAAATCAAGTAATGCCACGGCTCTTCCATATGGATCTTCAGTAGAGAATTTAACAGCTGTAATTAAGTGGCGTTCAAGCTGACGCTCAGCTCTATGTTTCTCGCAATGCCTTGTTTCGTAATCCAGCCTTCCACCAGGGAAAAGTCTTACCTGAATAAAGTAAAGATACAGACGCTCAATGCTCTATCATGGAAATGAAAACGGTTCAATCATTGGAAAATGTGATATCCAAACTTTCTCCATTTCATTTTCTTTTGAAGCTTCTTGGTGTAAGAAGATATGAGAGCAAAACGCTTACAGTGTGAGGACCAGTCAGCTCCACCAGGTGGCCATCATCATTATTTGTATCTGGAGCTTTAATGGACCATGGAGAATTTACTAAAGACCACTTAGAGTCTGCAAACTCAGCCAGTGTACATGTTTCGCCTGATTTCATGATGCCAACCACAGCTCTTCTTCTACATTCTTTTTTGCCCTTTGGCTTTTGCAAATCTCTGGCCATGAGATCATAAAACATGAGTTTGTCAAAATCAAACATCTTCAAGGAAATCACTAGAATTGCTCTACACTCACCACAATCATAGTTGCCATTTTCATGTAAATGAATATATATAACATGAAAAATAATATCTGACAAATTATACTTTCAGAAAAGCATCTTTTTAGGTTATCTATAAGATCATATCAATATTTCAAGACATTGTATGTATGGATGCTCTGTAAAATCAGTATGTTTCTTCAGTGAATTACTTCTGTTACCATATCAAGATCTTCAGCATTATTGAGCATGTCACTTAATTATAACAGATATTTATGCTAAATGACGATAGCCATGTTTAAAAGTGAGAAAATGGTACACTAACATTGAAGGAAAACTAGATGCATGGTATAAATGTGTCAACACAAGCTAAAAATAATTCAGGACTCTGCAACTCATTTAGAAGAAAATGGAAAAGCTTAAATACCTCATCTGTAGGCTGAGTATTAGCTTTCCATCCTCATCAATGAAGCGTGTCCAACTCTTAGCAAATTGGACCCTCACTGGCAGTGGGAACATGCAAGAACTTTTTGAGAATGGTCGAGAACGGACCATATGAAGTGTATATGGTGCTGGGACAGGTATAGTCAATGAGATAGCCACACGCAAGCCAATAGGTTTGGTTTCTGTGACGTTTGAACTTGGCACCAAATCAAGCCACTTTTCCACTGAAAGATTGGAGCCTGGGGAAAGGAAGTCTTCCAGAGATATTGAAGTGGTGCCCATTGTTTTGGACGATTTTGCTAGTGGCAAACTGGAAGGCAAGGAGGACACAAGTTCAAAGAGCAGGTACCCAGTAGGTTGGCACTGGAAGGATGCCACTTTTTTCACACCAGATTCGGAGAAAATTGTAAGGGATCTCTTTGCATTGAAGATCATATCTGGTTGCGATTTACTGAAGGACACAAAGAGACTTCCATTGTGTCCCTCTGGCAGATTCCTTACACCTACAAACTCCAACATGACCTGAAAAATTCACAAACACATGAAACTTTGTCCTTCACCAGAATAATTCTCTTAAGAAGCCATGCAAGGAATCACCTGAGTATTTAAGCCTATTTTTGTTTTTATAGATGAAGAGGCCCGATATGTAAATGTTTTCATTTAGAAGCCACATCACTATTATCACATTATGTCTCCAAGAAAGACATTCTCACAAAACTACGGCATATTTGAAGCATGAGGTGAATTGCATACCATATTACAGTAAAAAAAAATCCATTCTTTTGAGCAGGATAGTTCTCCCATAGGTCAAAGCACTAAACATGATTAACATGTCAAGCAGTAAGCCAAAGGACCAACAAAGTTATAAGGACTTATGATCTGAATTCTGAAGGGAAAATGCCCATGCTTTCGGGTAGATGAGGATCATAAAAAGTATAAAGGATTTGAGATATGAAGTGTCTTAGATAAAGAGGGCTGAACATAGTTTACATATTTGGAACTTCTGTAACAAATTCAACTCTACCAGGGACTTATCCCAGAAACAGAAAGAAGTTTTCTGGCTTTAAAATTTGGAAGAGAGACAGTTAAAAAGGAAAAGTCAGACCAGAATGTTATCTAAACCTAGAAAAGAATGTGCGGCATAAAGCATGTAATGTAGAAAAAAGCTACATAAAAGAAAAAAGAGTTATCACAAACTGTTATTCATGATCCTATACTTTTCTTTCTTCTCTGTTACTGTAATACATACTGACATGTATAACTATGTTAATGTGAACATGTGCCTATACTCAGAGTTGTAAAGGTCCTTGTGAAATACCTCAAAAACTGTGATCGTAGGAAGAGATATTTTTGGGTCCTCATTAAAACTGGGTGCCTTGGTAATAATGCCAGAGTAAGGAGTAGTTGTGACAGGTGAAGGAGCATTGCCCCTGTACATTGCTCCAGCTTTCCAATACCTACGGCCATACATCTCCTCAAATGTCTTGGTGGTCCCAGAAAATCCAACATCTAGTTTCTCACCTTTACTTCTGTCAGAATCAGTATCATCATGTTCTAAAATCTTTCCCATTATTTTTACAAGATCTTCACAATAAGAAGCTGGATGTAACTGGTGAGTGTGCCAGATAAGGTCAATGTCATAAGTTGGAACTGAGAAGCTCTTTATGCCTTTCTCCTTGTTTCTCTTGATTAAGTGCAGAAATCCTCTATACCTAGCCACAGCTTCTTCAATATAGCGACTGTCATTCATATAGGGTCGTGAAACCTAAAGTAGAATATGAGAAGATATACAGGAAAAGATTAATATTATGAATCAAGTAAAAACAGCATCTTGCATGTTTAGTTGACAATGAGAAAAGGCGTACATATAGAAACTAGAGTGGAAATCTGATCTTCAAAAGTGGAAATCGCAGTTACCTGATAAAAAAATGGACTTTGTCTATGAACAGCTAAGATCAGATCATACTTGGTGCACTTTTCCCCCACCACTCTTTCTCCACACATATTATCCTGACGAACACGTTCCATATCCACTTCATAGGGCTCACCTGGATATAATGATTTCCAAAAGTCTTCAGTTGGTTTTCTTGAAGTTCCTTCCAAAGAAGAAACAACATTCTCATTGTCAAGAATTCTCCCATAGAACTCCTCACAGTCTTGTTTATATCTGACCTGAAAGATGAGATCAGAATTGACCATTTAAATTGATAACTAACACAAGATACTTCTGAAATCGATGGAAAAGAAGACATCAGGAAACATACTGGATTGAGCCTGTGACAGTGCCAAACCCATTCACAGTCTAAGGGGACCACCAATGGACCTTCAAAAAGTGGGGATTTGGAATGCTTTTCCAGCAAGGGAAGCCAATAAGCATTGTACCTAATGGCAGTAAAATAAGAGTTATTCCTGTCAAAATGATACAACAAAGGCCTCACAAAGAAGATATCTCTGTGATGAAAATTCTTGAAATGATGCATATGAATTTGTCACTTAAACTTGGATACGAAATCGCTGAGCCATTGACAATGATAAAATATACATATTAAATAGCATTCACCTTTTCATAATGTTAAGTGTGGGAATCCTCAATTCAAGGCCTCGAGAATAACACAAAAACAATTCAATAGGAGAATCATCATGAAAATTGCATGCATCCAAGTCTTTTGCATTATTTAGTACTGATGCACACATCATCCTTCAATTGATTAAAGCAGTAAAGAGCATACGATCAACTATTATAATGAAGAATGAGAAGCATTTACCAAAAAAAGGATTTTTTTTATTTTATTTCAACAATTATGAGATCAGGTTCATGCCTGTAAATAGCCCTGTCTAGACCTGGGCCTTCATAGAGCCAACGGTTCCGATCAACAGCGGCAAGGAACTTGAGCTGTTTTTTTGCTGCAGAAACAAGGTCTACATTTATCTCAGTGCTCTGAGCTGCTTCCCATTCCAACTCCTGATGCTTCTCCATTCTTCAAAAGTTTGACCTATTCAAATTCAAGCTACTGCAGATTTTCAAACTTTTGCAAAATGAAATATCAACACGATTTATCGACTACGCAAATTTCAATCAAGTAAAAACTATATTGTCATGAAACAGAACCGGATTACAGTCCAATCAAGAAATTTATTAAAATCAACGAAGCCTCAACAACAACAACAACAACAAAAACTTACAAAAAACGACAAATCACAGGCTCCGATGAACTAACGAATAGTTACACAATTATAAACGGAAACAAGATAATATATAGAATGATCACAGAAAAAAAAGATGATGATCAACAGAAACTGAAAAACGTACTTGAATACACAGAAGAAAAATCAGCGGATAAATCAAGGAAATTTGTTGAGAGCAAGATGGCGTTGACGTAGATTGGGGGGTAAATTTCCTGGAACGGATTGAGTAATGAGGTTGAGTAACACTCCATTATTTATAGCCATTGGCCCATCTCCGAGTTCAACCAGAGTACGTTTTTCTGTTTTGAAAAGTACAAGTTGAATTCGAATGACGGAATTACCCTCCGCCAAACTCAATAATACCCACCACCCCTTCCTTTCCCGGTCTTTATCAACTATGAATCATCATATAATTATGAAATCTAATAAAAATTATTAATAAATTGCTATCAAATTTATATAATTTTGATAGTAAAGTAATAACAGATGTTGTACGAAAAATATCCTATTTGGTTTTTGACTGCTTATATTTTACTTCCATTGATCATTCTTTATATCAACATCATGATAATTTTGTTTATCTAAAATGAGTCATTTTTTTATATAAGACTATTTTACAAATTTTGATACGAGTGATTGAACTTATTTGGAAAATCCATGATCGTTAATTTTAATAATAAGGTAGAATGAATTGAATCTAGGTTTTGCTTCATAAAAAGTGATTTGTAGGATAGTCTCATCCAAAATTTTCGATATTTCTAAATTTCTTAGTTTTTAATTACAGATAAAGTGTTTGTCTCATTATTTCATTTGTAATTATCTGTCAAATATAAAATATCTCAATCAATAATGTTAACTAAAAACCCTTATTGCTCTGTTAACAAACAACCTTATCTTTCTAAAACTAATCTACAAAGTAGATCACATATTTAATCTTGTGCTTTATTCTAAAGCACTCATATAGAAATGGTATTATACGGTATGCATTTACATACCTAACCAAATTATGAAATGAAATACTACATTAAAATATAAAATAGGTAAAAATAAAAAATAAAAAAAACAGATATTTGTAAAAGAATATGTATCGTACTTTCCAATAAAATTTGTCATAATGTTACGAAGTAGGAAGCTTTAATAAAACAAACGAAATCGCATCTTATGTTTGTGACTTTACTATTGAGTTCAATGAGGTTTATGTCAACTCAAAATACTAATTTCTTTAAAAATCGTTTCGAGTCGAAGTTCGATCTACTCAAAATTGACTCATAAATCTAAATGAGTTTAATCAAGTTTAAAGGAACCTAATGGAAAAAAGGAAAAAACTAAAATGAATTATTTAATAATTACTCAATGGTAATAACTATATAAAGTTCATAACATGATAAATACAACTATGACTTTAATTGAGTAAATATTTGAAATTAATTTCATTATACGATGTTATTAAAACATGCAGTTAATATTTGATTTTATATTAATTTACGAGTTGATCCATATGCTCAAAAATAGAGTTTTATCATATTCAACATCAGTTCATAAATTTAATGAGTCGAACAAATTCCTTTTATTAATCGAGTATTTATAATTCATGAGTTGATTCAACTCAAAACATGTTTACATTTAAAATGACAAGACACCAGTCGGTTTTACACTTTTACTAAAGCACACTTACTTCATAAGATGTTTTCCATGAATCCAAATCTTTCTAATTTAAAAAAATTAAGAATATTTGGTAAATTTTTCATAAAACTTGTTGATGTCACCAAAATTGCCTACATCACTAAATTTCATATTAATTTATTTCAATTAAAAATGAAATATTTGCCTAATTGTGTACCATTATTGTACATGTACAGCTTAAATTACTTATCTAAAATAATTGAAGCTCTAACCTCAGCAAACAGATACAGAAGAACTCATGAGGGGCAAATTAGGCATTTTGCAATGTAGAGCAGAGTATAGTTGTACTAGCATCTTGTTGTGTAGGTTTCGCAGTACAAAGTGGTTACTCCTTGTATTATTCAGTGAATGATTTCACTAAAAAACAACCTCAGCAGCACAAAAAGCATGCTCTTCTGTTTTGATCACATATAACATGAACCCCACACCATTGTTTTCCAATGAACCCCTGGATTTACGCATCAAAGAACTCGAAAAAGTGATACGAGTCACACAATCTGTTCAGCCCATGTAATTACGACAAATTAAATCACGAGAAATCCCACATTCCATACAGGGATATGCTTGAAAAGAATCCGTTCATAAGATCATTTCATAAAATACCACGTAAGGACAAGTAATGATGTATCACTACAGAATAATCTATCAAGCGATGGGATTTACAATAGAGTAGTTCCAATTAGAATGATGCACCGATTACAACTTATAAGCCTTTGAATGAAAATCTAGTTTGATAAGAAAACTACCTCACTGGTCCTCTTCGTCTACAACTGTCTGTGTTTCGGTATCTTTCTCCAAGTACTCCTCTTCAATTGTTTCTTTAAGGATGAATAGTCTCTGGATAACGATTGGTTGATTCATTTTCTTGGCTTCCCTAATTTCAGTTTCTTCGGTGTTGAGATGATATGCATCAAGCATTATCTTAATCCACTTGTGCAGCTCCTTTGGAGTTCTGAAACATCATAGGGAGAAAAGGGAATATCATACCAAAATGCATATATATAACATTTAGAATAATATGCAACAAAAGAATGTTTTAGTACGTGTATATGGCATCTGGTTGTTTGATATCATGTTCATCGCCAGGGGAGAAAGCAGTAGCTAATGCTGAGAATCGCTCTTCAGGGTCTGTGATGTTCAGAAAATACTTGAGCAGCTTGATTTCTTTCGGGACAATACTCCTCAAACTACTCTGTGTTGCCTTATATAAACGGTACATTATATCTTTCACCTGAAAAAAAACTTGCTTGATGTCAACTACATGAAAATAACCAAGTACTAGAATAACTAATAGAGATTTCATGGAATGAAATGAACCATAATAACTAACGGAGATTTAGACAAGCGTGTGTGATGTAGACTATATATCTGAGCAGAGTATAAGAAGAGTAATCCAATCATGTCTACTGACCTTTTTTAAGACCTCAAATCAAGAATGTGAATGATACAGATTTCAGGAAAAAAATGAAAATGTAGTAAATGAATACCATGAGTTAACTTTAATACCTCATTTTTCATTGTTGTCGATTCCTTTGCTGCTGCCCAAGAGCCATTTATCAATAGAATTAAAGATGAGTCGAGCTCATTTGACTTGGCTAGGCTTTTTATCTTTTCACATGCCACATCGATTGAAGGAGAATTCAAGATGTTGTCAAACTTTGCCTGGGCAGTGTCTAACGTACCCACAATGTCCAGAGTGTTATCAAAAGCACTGACTGCTGATAAGCATCGAGCACCCAGCCGTGCAATCGCTGTTCAATTAAACATTACATGTCATGCATACTCTTATTGACAAACTCAGATTATCTGATTTCTTGTATCGAATAAAAATAGCAATTTCAAATTAACATAACAACAGTGCTAATATGCAAATTAACACTGACCAACAAAATCGAGTTTATGGTATCCAGAATATATGATAATGCAAGTCCATGCTGCAGATAGCTATTATTAGGGTAACCTATCACCTATAAATAGTGAAAGAGCACACTTATATAATATGGGAAACGATAGAATTCAGGCAAGCACACAAGACATATATTTACATAATTGGCATATCCAGAGAGGCAAATAGTAATAGTGTATAATATTATAGCATCAGATATCCATCCATTGTTTGTCAAAGCAAGCTCTGAAATTGGTGGATAATATATGTGGGAAACTGAAACTCTCCCAAATGTGTTCAAGCACAAGTATATAATTAGTTAAGGTATATTATAAGGGGAAAGAACCAAGTTTCAGCAAATCATGAATCCAGCCAATCACATAAAATACGTGCAGATACCTAATCTGGTAGCTTGAAACATTAGCTTTGCCAACATAATTCGACCATGTTAGGGAAATAAATTGGGCAGATAGGTTGTTTTAAGCATTACCATCTCGGTCCTCCAAGCCATTATAGGTTTCTGAGAGCAAAGTGAGATGGCGAAAGAAGTCATCTGTAAAGTCCCCCCGTCGCTTTGTCACTATAGCATTTATATCCATGGGATTATCTTCTATCTCTTTAAGAAGCTCGGTATGCTTCTCCATTTCATCATCAATCTGCAAAGTTCATGCATGATCATCAATCCACAGAAGAACTTTTAAAAGAGCAATTCACATTACAATTCTCCAAACAGATTGCAATCAGGCATTACATCAGCTAGATGCATACATACTTCAAATCCCTCATGATGAATTTGAGCTGATTTCATCTCTCTCATTCACTTTCTCTCTCTACAGTAAATTAAAAATCCCATTAAAGCAAACCAATTTCTAGAATAAGCACAATTAGTTGAATTGGCTCCAACAAAAAGCAGAAATCAAAAGGCTTAAAAGAATCACAATAATACCTTTCTAACTTTCCTCGACAAATCAATCAATTTTTGCTTCATTTGAGAATCATTTTCAGCATCGGCGCGGATTTGACAACGATTGTAGAATTTCCCGCGATACCTTTTCCAATCGTCTCTAAAAATCAAGTAATTTTTCCAGTCTTTAGACTTGCGTTTCTCGTTCAGAAAAACGTCGATTACCTTGTCAACAAATTGGGTAATCGTATACCCATCTGCAACTTCAACTTCAACCTCGGACTCTGAAGCAGCAACCCCAATTGCCACGACCCCTGAATCAACGAAAAATTACACGAATACATAAATAACAAGAGCGAACAAAACACTTCCAAGGGACAAAGTAGGGAGCCCACCCGTTGTTCTTCTTGGAGTGTGGAAATTCTGCTTGGGCAGAGAAACCGGGAAAGGGGACAGAGCGGGTATTTTTGAAGAGTCTGGGGGTGTTTCTGTACGACATGGAAAGCGAGTTGAGGTGAAGAGAGAGAGATTACACGCCATCGTTATTACTCTGTTCGCTGATAAGGAGTCTATTGCACGGGATAAGCTAAAGCAACGATTTTGACCATTAAAACGACGCCGCGCAATACTTTCTCTAAACCCCTTCTAAACCTCTCTCTTCCTCTGCCCCTTCAAACGACGTCGTAGCTTTTCAATTAAATTAGGGCAAGAAATGAATGGCGTCCCTTCCTAATTAGGGCAAGAACAAGACGAATCGAGAGCAAAGTCGCGAAGAAGTTGAAGGTAAGTCTTTTTACTGTTTTTTTGAGAATCTTTCCTTGTTTCTGTTTTTCCAATTTCCGGCTGGATCGCCGGCCGCCGGAAAAACCGATGCACTCATTATTGTAGTATATAATAGTTTTGAAATCTCTGGCGTATCTTTAACCTATAAGAAAGTAATGCTTTAGTAATATAATGGGCAAGTCTCCTCCTCCTCTGAAGGAAGGCTGCTAAATTTTGTAAGACGAGGAGGCTGCAAAGATAGTAGACGAAATTCTGTATATACTGTGTTCGATTTTAAGAGTATACTGTTAGTATAAGTTTGAGATAGAATGGCATCTTGTGGGAGGAGCTTTGTGCCTAGTGTTAGCCTCAACTGCCAATTGGTGTTGTTGAGTGGATCCTTCTTCGGAGATGTAAAAATTGAGATGCTTTTGATATAGTGGAGCAGAAAGAAGATGAAATTGGAGGATCATTCACGCTTTCGACTTGAGAAAAACCGAAACAGTCTGGACATTTAGTTGAAATTAAGATTACCTTCTCGTGAAGTCTTGATTGCTTTCTTTGTTCGGACTATCCGTTCTGAAATCTATATTTTCTGTCTGTGCCCTTTATATCTCTTTATTACATGTATGAAATGATCAAAGGATGCATCCTCATTTGCTTATAGTTGATTTTTGCATGCCCATTAACCCATGCTTTGTTTTTTGACTGCTGAAAACGTGATTGATCTGGTAGGAGTGGAATGTGTTATGCTCATCATATCTGCTCTACTTTCTGCTCATCATATCTTTCCTTCCCTGCCTTTTCAACTCTCAAACCAGTGAGTAAGCAGTAAAGATTAAAAGTGGAAGCCAACATGAATCAAGTGACATTTTCAGTTATCATGTCTTACGATTACTTTTCCAATGACCTCTTATTGGTTTTCTAACTTGTGATAGCATTTCTATCTGTGGTAAATAATTGTGTGTTTGCATGTTTGTGGATAACTTCATAATCCATGAATAGACATTTATAGGTAGCCAGGATGAAAAAATCCAAGGATCCGTTTGAGATTGCATTCGAGGAGGAAGAAGAATCACCACCAGAGTCCCCTGTTGGTCCTGAACATGAGAATGAAACACAAACTTCAGCTGAAGCCGATGTGATTGTTACTGGTGATTTGAACATGAATGCTAATGTTCATGCTACAGATCCTTCAACTTCAGCTGCTTCATCAGTTCCAGTGGGGACTGCTGGTGGCCCAGTTGGCAAGAACAAAGAAGATGATGATGAAGAAGAAGAAGAGAACATGGATGTTGAGCTTAGCAAGCTCCGAGCCAGTGGTGATCCTGATAAAACAGCTAATATGCAGTGAGTTGACTAATGTAGTTAAATGAGTTTCTGAATGTCGTATATGTTCTGTGTCCTTTTCTTATATCTCATTCAGTTTCTAAGTTCATCTAACCTAATAACCTTGTCTCTTCTTCAGGAAAATTTTATCTCTCTTTACAGAGGAGCAAATGAGTAGGTACGAATCATATCGAAGATCTGGATTTCAGAAATCTAACATGAAAAAGGTATGTTCTTTCAATGATCACCAATCATCAAGGCTGCCACCACTTTCATCTTCTCTAGAAAGTAGAAAAAGGAACTAGCTTCACTAAATCTGGTGCAACCCGACAGTTGTTAATCCTTTAATAACTAAATACCTTGAAATTATACATGATTTTCCTCCAAGTATTAAATATTTGCAAAAAATCATGGTTTAATCTCATTTGTATCAGAGAATCTTGAGATTGTGTAATAATGTTTCTTAGTTTGTGCTAAGTGCAGTTATTAACTAGCATAACTGGAAGTGCTAAGATTACTATTCCTATGACTATTGTGGTATCTGGTATAGCAAAGATGTTTGTTGGGGAGCTTGTTGAAACAGGTACATTGACTTGTTCTATTAATCAAGGGCATCATGCTCTCTCTCTCTCTCTCTCTCTAGAAGTTAAGTTATACTGAAAGACACATGGGTTGGGTTGCAGCAAGAGAAATAATGGCAGAAAGAAGGGATACAGGACCAATCAGGCCATGCCACATGAGAGAAGCATATAGAAGACTGAAAGCTGATGGCAAGGTCCCTAAAAGATCAGTGCCCAGGCTTTTCCGCTGAAAGATCAACTTCATGTACGTAATCTCACTAGTCTCCTTGTCATGAACTAAACATTATATTTGAATGCAAGAATTCCTCAAGAATAATTTATAATTATACTTGAACAATGGTTTGAGCAGGGTTTGTTTCCTTCATCTCCATTTTGGATGTTGTAAATGTATGTAACTTTTTCGCAATACTTGACATGTCACAGGTTGAGAAGAAAGTTCAATCCTTTTATTTTTTTTAGCTAACTATGAATCCTAACCTTTTCTTCTTATTTTCTTCTGCTAAACTATCATTCTTCACTGAGACGTAGAAAATAACTGGTGGGAAGTTTTGGATAGTATTATTGGATAGAACATCATTGACGATACAAAAATATAAATTAAGTATCCATTTCAGTATAAGTGAATGTTTTCAAGTAGAACCCAATTTGACATAACTGAAAAGCGATCGTTTGTGAAATTAACCCGAAAAGGTTGATTATAATTGAGGCCTGCCTTTGTTTTGCTGCCTGAATGTTGAAATGAAACTACACACATGATGCATGTTTATTGATCAGTAAGCTTCATGCTATAGTTTACTCTCATTTCCAATCAAATTTGGACCAAATACCTAAAATAAAATCCTTAAATTTTTGATACACCACTAGTAATAGTTGATAAATTAGTTTTGAAGATGAAAAGTCAAATCCAAAGTTTATAAAAACATAAATCTTGGCTTAATTTGATTATTACTTACATTATCTAAGTATTGTTTGGTACATTATGGATTATACTGATCAATATGATTTTTGAGAAATATGAATGTGACATGTATAAGGCCTAGAGGACTTGCAGTATATACTAAATTATCAGAATAAATAAAATATTGGACCAAAGTCGTATGTAATCCTCAGCCGACAGTTTAATGCCTGGAAGATGCCATACTTCGTTATAAACTATGGATTGCTATCTGTCAATTACAATTAAATTAACTATCATTAGACTAATCCAAAGTTAATCAACATAAAATAATTTTTTACTAGTGAATAATTATTTAGTATTTTATTGTATTATACTTGATTAATATGAGTAAACCTATTTTATTTAGTGTTGATATGAGAAACCAACATTACATGCATTTAACTTAGCAACGATACAATGTAATATACAAGATAATATCATTTCCTAGTAAGTGAATTTATACATTAAGAAATGGAAGAAAACGATTTGTAGATTCTTGTCCCCTTGATTGCTTTGCGAGCTTAAGTCAGATAATTAGCTGTACGATAATAAGAATATAGGCAATAAAACATGATTTCTTGGGGCATGAATGACATTTGATTCTTAAAACAAATAATTAAAATGGTGTTAGTGCCAAATGTCTCTAATTGAGCATGATTGTCGCAAACTTATAAAAGACGCCACTAAAGAACATCAAATATAAAATCGAACATATATTAAGGTCAAACTGCTGCCTCGGACTCGGACATGCTGCTCTTTTTCAACTACAATTGAAGAGAATTTATTTTATTTTATTTTATGAATTTCATAAAAATATGAACATGTAATGTAATGAAGAATAAAAACCCTGATTATATTTCCCCCAAACGGACCATACCTCATTCTTTCTTCCTAAACACAACCGAACACTAAAATTTAAATGTATTTGACAAATAATAAAGCAACATTTTCAAATCCATATATTTTCACATAAAAACTTATAATAAATCCATCTCACAAATTTTGTGAGACGGAGTCCTACTAACCATAATTCAAACTCATATTCACAAGTCAATCTTTATTTTATATACTATTTGATTATTCTATTTCACAAAATTAAACTTGTGTGATAAAGAGACGAACACTAAGACCAGTTTATTATATTTACTGCTGACTAGGAGACTATATCACTCAACACGCATCAGAGTTTATGTTTTATCTTCGATTCACTGCATCAAAAAAAACATCAGATTATAATCCCATATAGAATTTTTGTATCTATTATATGCATAATAATAAACAAAAAACAACTAAGAGGTTATAAGCCAAGATTTTAACCATTTTTCAAAAAATTCTACAAAAAAATCAGTAAATTAAATGATCAAACTGCAAATTTCAAATTCTGAATAATAAACCAATTTAAAATCATCAATTTGACTGAATAAACACGCCTAAACCAAAAGGTAATGATAGAGAAAGTATAGAGTGGCATATTTGGCAGGATATGGTTGATAACAAATCATATTCAAATTGCAAATATTTAAATAGAAATCCAATTTCCTGGATCCATCGTTGAAGGTAAGTGACAAAGGGTGGGACGGAGTTCAAACAAAGATGAATGGTTATAACTAAATGGTTGCTCCGCCCCTCATTATTTTAATTATTACTAATAAATTGCCTCACAATAAACAATACCAACTACACTATAAACAAACAAATACTATTAATCATCCATAGTATTAGTTAAAACTTTGGTCATCAAAATTTATATTTTTTGTAATTAGATTAATATATAATTAACCACCTTTCAATGTTTCAGTAGTACCAACCTCTAAAGTCAAACTGGAAATCCAATCAGAGCATTCTTCAAGTTCTTAGCCAAGAAATTCACAGCAGAAACACATCAGCTGTGTTCAGGGAAACCAAGCTCTCTTCCTGATTTTTCAGAGGAAATAAATAAATAAATAAATAAAAAGTTTATGATCGTCCAAAAAACCCAATGGGGAGAGTTTCAGTAGTGATTGAAGGATGATGGAAGGGGTGTATAATGCAAATGGAATACTGATCACCTGTAGTTTCGTTTTCATATCCCTGTTCATTCAATCTACTTTCGCGCAAGAAGGTATGTTTTTCCAAATTCTTTGTAGGATAAATAGAGCTAGCTAATATTAGGCTTGTGAAAACTAGGCATAGATAAACAGTTTCTAAGTTTGAAGCATAAATCAGTGGAATAATACTATTTCTTGTGACTGGTCTAATTCTTTACATGATTGAATTAGTCCTATGGTTACATGAATAAATTCTGTACTGGTAGAAATTTTCCCTTTTGTTCTCAATGGGAAGTTCCTTTTCTAGAGATCTAACATCATCATATAGGAATTGATGACATAAAGATTTGGCGAATAGCATAGCATGACAATAGAGCAAACCATAGAACTTCTGTAATTACATTAAACTCATCTGAGGCTAGACATTTGCAGCAGCATGGATATATTCCTAGTATCAAATATACTCCCTTTTCCTTGTCTATATTTGCATTCAAATAGCATGATTATCTTGCAGTTTAAACTCAAATAAAGTAATTAGAAAAAAGAAAAGATTAAAGTCCAATATGCTTGTGTTGTGATTTATGAGTTGAATTTAAACTAAAGGCCACACGTTGTATCTAGTGGATGCAATTATAAAAGTGAAGAATGAGCTACTTACAAGGAATCATGAGAGTGAAGCTTTGAAGACTTGGTCTGGAGATCCTTGTCTCCCTCTTCCATGGCATGGTTTGTCCTGTGAGCTTCTCGATGGTACATCAACCATCACTAAACTGTAAGATGCTTCTCCATGATACTGTCTCTCATTTTCATGCTTCTCTACAATCAATGCATTATATTGGTAAATACTTGGGTCCTAACAACAAGTGTCATTATATGTGCTCTCCCAGGGATTTATCCTCGAGCAGACTGAGTGGACCACTCCCTCCCAGTATCACAGAGCTGAAATACCTGAAGGAATTGTATGACTCAGCATTAATCATTGTCAGTGATTTTGTTAATTTATGCACTTGTCATTGATGATTAATAATACAATGCAGGAACTTGAGCAATAATGGGTTCACTGGAGCTGTTCCTCAGTTCACAGCTTCTTCCATGTTGATCTCACTGTAATAAGCTCTACCCAACTCAAAATGTCTTAATTCTTGTCTGGAATGCGCATATATTCAGGAATTTCATTTTGATTTGTTTTCATTCATTTTGTAGGGATGTGAGCCAAAATGATCTCACAGGAAACATCGCATGGTCTGTTTCCAGGATGCGCTATTTGGAAACACTGTAAGTCTACACATGTATAACACTTTATAACACCTAGGAAATGACTTCTGCTTAAAATAGTAGTACCCATGCACTTTTCATTCTACCCAATTTCAAATTGTTTTTTTCTTCATCTAGATATTTCGCTTGCAATCCGCACTTGAACAGAGATCTTCCCACGAACCTAAACAAATCAAACCTCACTACAGAGTAAGATGTTTATGAATCTACAGTGTATCTATGCAGCAGCATAATTGGATTCCTTATTTGACTTTCTGTGTTCACATTTAGCAATGGGATCTGCAATGCCCGTGTGTCCTCCCATTCAGCTCAAAGAATTCTCATAGGCGCAATCGCAGGTGGATCCCTGTTAGTTATAGCCATAGTTGGGGTGTGTTTGATCTGCCTTTACAGAAAGAAAATGAGGGCTATGCTAAAGCTTGATGACAAAGGGCACACAATGTCAAAAAGTAAGTATACATGTTGCATTTGGATGGAAGGATTTTGATTTAAGAAACGGATTTCGAATGGCTCTATATAAGATGGATGATATCCATTAAAATCAGTTAAATGATAGCTCAAAATGGAAATTGAAATTTTTTGAAATTCATTACAAAATGAAATTATCAAAACAAGTTTCACAAATGTGCTATTAATGGCTTTGAAATCTATTGCTCTAAGTCAATCAAACCAAATGGAGCCTGAGTTGATGTAATCACACAGCATACACTCAAGCATAAGGTATATCAACATATATTGTATAAATGAAGAAAGATATTACATTTAGTAATTAATTTAACACGATTAACATCTACAAAATAATTTGAATGATTCATGAATTGCATTTCAGTCCCTAACCAAACAATTTTCTTGTTGAAAATGAGCTATATATATGTATATGTGTGTGTGTTATTTATATTTTTGTCTAATGAAACACCTCTCTAATTTTATCCTATCACATCAATGTGAATTTAACTTTCCATTAGCCAACTGATAAAACTAGAAGGATATGAGAGATTCCAATGCCACAAATCTTTGGATTGGCCAGATTTTCCTTTTACAGTGTCTTGGGCTATAGTTTTGCAAATTCACAAGTCCAATAAAAAGCATAAAAGCAAGATGAAACTAAAACTTGCAACCATCTATGGTCTATAACTTTTCATCCATTTTTGCGAGTCTGTGATCACATTTCTTTCAAGTGCAGATGCAATTTATGCAATAGCAAGCACAGAAAATATGGTTACAAAATCGATATCTATCCAGAGTTTCACACTGGAGTACATAGAAACTGCAACACAAAAGTACAAAACAATGATAGGCGAAGGTGGATTTGGGGCAGTCTATCGAGGTACTTTTCCTGACGGTCAAGAAGTGGCAGTGAAGGTCCGATCAGCCACCTCGACACAGGGAACTCGTGAATTTGACAATGAAGTAAGTTTACTTTATACAACATAGACGAAAATATTATTATTTTTCATACAGCAAGTTCCTGAGGTAGGACCTAAGTTTTATTTCTGAAGTAGCTGAAATAAATGGAGAAAGATGTCTAAAGAGATGACCTGCACTCAGGAATTTTCTTAATTCCAACTATTCATAATCATTTTATTTTCTCTCCAGCATTTAACCCAGATGATTGCACTCATTAGAAGTGTAAAGTAGACCAAACTGCATCATTGATTGACTAATCATCAATTGAAAACATTCCTTCTGGGATAGCTAAAGTTCTTTTAAGCCATTAACTTATTCAGTCCCATATTACTTATGTGACGATATGTAATGTTCTTTCACATATAAAAAAGCCTAACAGAATCGATATCATAATATTCTGCAGCTAAACTTTCTCTCTGCAATTCGAAATGAAAACTTGGTCCCGCTGATTGGCTACTGTTGTGAGAATGACCAACAAATTCTTGTCTATCCTTTCATGTCAAATGGCTCTCTACAAGATCGCCTATACGGTAAATTCCACTTAAATTTCAAAATTTTGAAGTTAGATTTAGTTAGGAATTATTATTCA
Organism: Scutellaria galericulata; assembly: GCA_946896805.1. NCBI lineage: Eukaryota > Viridiplantae > Streptophyta > Magnoliopsida > Lamiales > Lamiaceae > Scutellaria > Scutellaria galericulata. The sequence goes on from OX335794.1 coordinate 16,117,828, forward strand.
TTTATTTCTTTCACTAATTAACAGGAGCAGCAGCAAAACGCAAAACCCTCGATTGGCCGACAAGACTTTCCATTGCTTTAGGTGCTGCAAGAGGTGAGTAAAAGGGAGCCACAAAGTATTCATATCTTCATAAATTGATATCATTTATCATTTACTCTGAGCAGGAAGTCAAAGTCATCAGGACAGGAATTATTTCTGTGCTGTTCAACAGTGTTAACTCTTACGAGTAGAAAGCTTTTAAACAATGACAAAAGAAAATACTATTTCCCTAAATCTGAGGTTATCTTGATAACGAACATAAAATTAAATAGAGGATATGTTGGCCATAGGAAACATATGCAATAACATTGGTAGTATTACACCACATGCAGATCGAGATTCTGTAGTTACCTCAAACTTGCAAAATTTCCAAAGAAAATGGAGAACAAAGATGAAAAACTGTGACTCTTGCCTATGATAGATTAAAACTATATCACCCCATTGTAACAAAAAGTGTCTGCAAGAAGCTAATTTGGCATGAAGAACAACCTTTTTTTCTTCTATCTTTTAAAGCCAGTATCAATTTAACTTTCTTAGATCCTTGCATTCAGTGATTCTATCTCATCATGTTTCCTTCCACCTGTTTGTGGTCTTTTGTTTATTGCAATTCACATGTCTGAATGACAACATATTTTTTCAGGCTTAACATATCTTCACACTTTCTCCGAGCGTTGTGTCATACATAGAGATGTAAAATCAAGTAATATTCTGCTGGATCATAGCATGTGTGCTAAAGTTGCAGACTTTGGGTTTTCGAAATATGCACCTCAAGAAGGAGACAGTGGTACTTCACTAGAAGTAAGGGGCACTGCTGGATACCTGGACCCGGAGTAAGTATGCTATATCCCACTCTGCAGGGGAAAAACTGGTTTTTTTATTAGAAAATTAATAGGTAAAGTTGCATGACCTTGGAATTTTTGGAGCAGAAATTGGAGATGATATTAATCTAATTTGAACTGATTTTTCATAAAAGAGTTTCACAAATTCGAGCACCTTAGCCCAAACATGAGCTGTTATTCGACGATCTAGATATATTTAATAAAAATCCTAAATAAAAATCTCCTTAGCCATTTCATAGACATACTTGCAATTAAAGCACTGTCAGCTGTCATGAGCTTATAAGCAATAGCCCCTCAAATTTCTGAACAAAATTATGCCTTTTCAGGTATTATTCAACACAACATCTATCAGCAAAAAGTGATGTCTTTAGCTTTGGAGTTGTTTTACTGGAAATTGTAAGCGGTCGAGAACCTCTCAACATAAACAGGCCAAGAAATGAGTGGAGCTTGGTTGAATGGGTAAGGTTTTATTTTTGCGACAGATTGGAACTTCGATCTTTCTTTTTGCCATATAGACTTGATGGAAGTTGCTTTCCAAAAGTACTTTTAAGTAAATTGATAGATAACACTGAGGCCACACAAACACACACAGACACCCACACCCAAAAAAAGAAAAAGAAAAAAACAAGTTCGTTACTTGATCAGAGTGCTCTTTCAAATAATTAGAATTAACTTTTTTATATTTACAGGCAAAGCCTCATATAAGGAACTCAAAATCCCCCGCCAAAACTGTCAAGCCCAGATGAATATACATCAAAGAAACCAAAATTAAATTTCTCTTTTCATTACTTGATCAGAGTGCTTTTTTGAATACTTAGAATTAACCATTTTATATATATTTATACTTTTTACATACAGGCAAAGCCTCATATAAAGAACTCAAAAGTTGAAGAAATTGTGGACCCTAACATAAAGGGAGGATACCATGCCGAAGCAATGTGGAGAGTTGTAGAGGTAGCTTTGGCATGCATAGAGCCTTACTCAGCTTATCGCCCATGCATGGTTGACATTGTTCGTGAGCTTGAAGATGCTTTCATCATAGAAAACAATGCATCTGAATACATGAAGTCCATCGAGAGCTTTGGGGGATCTAATCGCTACTCAATAGAAAGGCCAATCATTATACCACCAACTCCAATTCCAACAGAGGCATCCCCTATTCTTTTGCAACCACCACCTCCACTACCAAGATAGACATTTGGGGGATTGAGGTCATTAATTATGAGAAACAAAGCAGATCATCATATTATTCAACTCCATCTTTGCAGTTTGCTCACAACATTTAGAGCACGCTAACTGATGAATACACTATTCGCGTTATCTACCATTTTACTATTGTTAGTGCTGTGCATATACAGAAAACACGATATCACGAACAGATAGACGGTAAATTTCACATAATTGAGCACCTCTGTATGATTTCTATAGATATCGCAAGCTTGCACGGTGAACTAATCATCACATTAGGTGCGAATACATGGAATACTGTGCATATCATTCATTAATTAAATCAAAAAACTTATGGAAACACGAAATGTATAAGATTAGGAACAACATAAATAGTTCTTACACCGGCGGATTCTGAGCGGATCGATTACAGGAGCAGATTGTGGAGTTGTACATCCACCAATTTCAGCCACCGCTCCAAAATGTTGAGTTCCTCTTTCAAATTCGCCGATAACTCTAATATTCTGAAAAATAGAATCGAATTAAACGGGAAATTAGTCGATGCCCAATTGCTCAGTACCAACGGCATGGTGGAGAAACTGCCTCTCTGCTCGCCATTTAGGATCTAGATAATATATTTTTTGGAAAATGCATAATTGGGTTTAGTTACAGAGGTTAATTATCCCTAAACCCATTAATTACATCTGTTGTAGTCATAATCGTATCCGATGTTTTCTGTGCAAGCGTACACCTCATGGCGTGGTGTTCCGTATACGATTGCAACTCAAACCAAATTGTTATCAAAATTGCATTTACTGTGATTAGTTAAATAACTAGAACAAAACTAAATACGGATTTAAATCTAATTCAAATGGATCAACTACAAACTAATTCCCATCGCTACTATTGAAACTAAAGACAAGAAAACTTTCAGTTTAGTTTGTTTTTTGAAATTTAGAATTTAAAATGAATGAATTTCAAATCAACTCAAGTAAAAGAGTGAATTTGAAATTCATCCAAATAACTAAAAAATTAATTTAAAATGAAAGTGATAAATTTTAAATCCACATCTATCCAAACACCATTGGACTTGCTATCATAAATTTCAAATTTCTCCTCAAAACCACAAATATAAATGAACCCTTAGATCCCATAAGCATAAGTAACACTCTCATTCTTCACTTTGATGTTATATATTGTTTAAAAACAAAATACGACAAATAAAGAAAAAGATCCCACGTCTTAATGTACAGTCAATGCCTTAAGAAATATGAATTCTAAGGCCATCAAAGCATGAAAAATGAAACTCTAGTTCTATCTTTAATTTTAAAGAGAAAAAAGAAAAAAGAAAGATAAAGGAGATTGTTTATAAAGGCACTTCATGGTGTGGAGGTTGAAACTCATGCAACTTGCAACAAACCATTGTGTCTTAGCAGAGGCTCAGGAGAGGGTTCACGCCCACGGAATTCAACAAAGACCTGACCAAAATATTTCACCACAAAATTAGAGACATGATACTAAAGAATTTTTACAGCTATTTTTTCTCTCACTGCAAAAATGGGCATAGTATTATCAGTTCCAACCTCAAGTGGTGCTTTTCCACCTCCCAGAGCAAGAACCGTTTCTCGGAATCTCTGCCCTGTTTCCTTAACCGCCTGTTGTAACAAATCAATCAATTCAAATTAAGTAAAAATGAATCCAGGTACAAATATGGCTATGCATAAAACATCAAATACCTTATCATTATTCAATCCAACATCTTCGAATGCTGAAAATGCATCAGCAGACAGAACCTCCGCCCACTAAACGAAAACAAGAGCATAAGCTTGTGTTAGGAGACTTACATGGGGACCCAAAAATCAATTCTCAGCATTTAGTTCTACTTTGAGTACAAAAGAAAGCATCTAGACTAGTACATTTGCTTAGAACCATAAACCTAGAAATTGTAAGCATTTGAGTGATGAAAGCATTTAAAGGGCAAAGGCAAAATTAGAAGACACAACTGATCAATGAGGAGGAAATCAGAGAGGTTAAACAAATTACCTTGTAGCTGTAGTATCCAGCTGCATATCCACCAGCAAATATATGACTAAAACCACAGAGGAACTTATCCTCTGGAAGTGGAGGAAGTACTTGAGTTTTTTCAGAAACCCTTCGGTCCACATCATAGATTGACTCTGAACCACCAGGGACATACTTTGTATGCAACTCTAGATCAAGAGTGGCAAAACGAAGCTGCAATATGCATGAGAGCTAATAAGTAGTTTTCGAGGTGGCAAAAGGATGCATCTTAGTGCAGTAGAATGTTTTTAATTAAAAACAAAAGGTGAGACCAGGAAATCGCAGTGTTGAGCAAACAAATTAGATTATCATAATCATAGCACTTCACAAAATTAGGGGAAACCTTTAGGTGAAGGGTTAAATGCATCAACCTTGAAATTCACAAAATGACACTGAGAAGGTCAGAGATATAACCAAGAAGTTCATTTACCAGAATTGTGTGATAATGCAACAGATTTAGTACAGTGGAACATCAAAAGGTGTGAACACATCTAGACTGGAATAAAATACTATATGGGGTATCTAAAAATGAGTATCACAAGAGATAATTCAACTGTATTCCATAATGAGCCTTAAAAACCTCAAGCCGGCTTCATTCCTTCTACCCCAATTCGCCAATAAAAAAAGCAAGTCATTGGGGGCAAGGGAGAGGTGGTGTTTTATGTAAAGAAGCACAAACCTGTCTAAGACTTAGAGAGCCAGCACGGAAGGTCCTAGCAGCAAGAAGCTTTTTATATATGTCATCTGGAATACTTTCTCCAGTTTCATAATGCTTGCCAATACTCATCAAGGTATCTCTGCAAAACAAATAAACAAAATAAACAGTACCATATTTATTCTCAGCTATCTGTAAATCTCATAAGCTACTGACAGTGTTAAATGGTATGACCTTTTGTAAGAATAACATGTCCAATTGGAAGGGGATATAATTAGTTATACAGTAATTTCACGTGTACATTCTAGCATCATTGATCAAAGGAAAAACTATAATGAGGCTCTTCCCATGGAAACTATCACCAGCACTCAACACATCTATATTATATCACAAGTTACATTAACTAAAAGTTACACATGTACGTTATAAATGATGTTTTGGATCCTAAGGTTGTAAGTTGAATTTTGTTAAAGGAACTGATTCTCTTTCTCAAGAGTGAATGTAGATAAATAGGGAAAAGCAGCTGTGAAACAGCACACTGGCATTTTGAAGGGACTAATCTGACAGAGAGTTGATATATATATATGAATTATGAAAAAATGAAATTGGTTTTAATTATTTGATAGATAGGACATACAGAATAGAAAAAATATGTGAAAATATCTACCTATGGTAGCACCAATTTTCCATGAACTGGGAAGGTAATTCAACAGCATCCCACTCTACATTCCTTATACCAGCAACCAAACCCTCATCCTGCTTTGTGAGCATATGCTGAAGAGCATGGCCGAATTCATGGAAGACAGTCTCGACCTACAGGCACCATGAACAACCAACATTAGCAAAATACAACATACCAGACGCTATGCATGAGAAATTTGACATTAGTAGACCTCCCCTATCCATCAACCATCATGTCATAAGGCTTGGTATCCACGATTCCACATAAGTGTTTTCTTTTAAAAAATGCCATTTTGAAAAGATAAATTAAATACAATGGAGAGTGATCTTTAGATGTTGCTAAACCAATATAAGATGAAATCCACATTCAGAAAAAGAAAAAAGAAGACTTAAATAGAGAGTTAATAAAATCAGAATTGATAGCATGCTTCCAGATGGGCCAGTCATTCTGTGTAGTTTATTGAGATGATTAATATTGTAATTCCGAATTAAAATCCCTATACCAGATAACAATCCAACTGAGATAGTAACTTTCCATGTCATTAATTAAATTGAAAATGATACAAAAATTGAGAAGCTAAAATGAGAAACAGTGAACTCCACAACTAAACTAAGATGGAATTTCAGCCTTGTTATCATTCTCTATGATTATTACATGTAAAAATCCTTCATCGGTAACTGGAGAATTTTCATTCCCCAGTATATTAATATATATAGTACCATTTTTTATAACAAATTGGCGGGTGAAAGTATAAGCTAAACTTCATAAATGCTTGAATCAACCTAAACAAGTCACCAAGGGCCCAAAGGTATTTCTTTCTCCAAGTTTAATGTACAAATTAGTGCAGCTGCATCTAGCACAGAAACCTTATCTGATTTTGAGTGCAATCACTTTAAGAACCTGTTTTAGTTAGAAGTGCCACTGTGCCAGGCAAATGTGCTTACCTCTCGAAACGTCATAAGGCTTGGCTTGTCTCCTACAGGTGGCATTTGGTTGCACACCATGTGGGCAACAGGCAACCTAGGAGAAGAACCATCTTGCGACATGACCCGACTTCGACCAGCTACTTCATCCATCCATGCTCCTCCTCTTTTCTCAGATGGGCGAGAATATGGATCAAAATAGAAGTAAGCAATTGGGCTACCTGAAGAATCATTGACGCGGTAAAACCGAACGTCACTTATCCACACCTAAAGAACAAATATATTCTGTGAGTGACAGCAGATGCATCATAGGTCAAATCAAAATCTCCCCCCACCATAAAAGACGCACCCCATAAAAGGCTATAAAGTTTCAGGAAGAAGGTAGCGTCTTACTGGAGCTAAACCATCAGCTTGTTCAACATTGATCCCAAACAATTTGTTTGCAAGACTGAAGAGTCCATCCATAACTTTAGGCAGTGAAAAGTAAGGTCTCAATTCTTCCTGTTAAATTTATGAAAGGCAACAAACTCAGATTATTTATTCAGAGAAGCAGTTAATAGTTTGACAGATAGGATAACCATTTAAATAATAATAGCCAGTAACCACAGTTTCATTCTCAACAAAAGCACACTCAAAGACCACAATAAAAACGGATTGATCAATGAAGCTTATAATAGTCCACTGACTACTACAATTGAGCTAGGCACAAACAAAATAGGGAGTGGTTAACAAGGAGACTCATTCAAAATTGGATCCACCAAGGTCTTCTTATAACATAATATGTAATAATGTAAAGGATAGTACAACAGTTTATCTATAAAAAGATTATAATTTAAGGAGGAAGAAAAAACAAGAGAAATTAATAGGAGTGCCTTTGCTCCACAAAGTACAAATTCAATCGGCAAACAAAAAACCCATAGAAATGGAAATAACTATTTGTTACTGAAAAGTAATGGGACAGATAAAATAACAAAATATATGTTACTGAAAGCAAAGCAGCAGGGCAACTATTTCTAAGAAAATAAAGATTCCATAGAAACATGCTTTAACTATTACTACACTTCAAAAACCCCTTTTTTTTTCCTTTTAAATAAGGGAAGCAGAGAGACTGATCAAGATAACCCACCTCATTTATTTCATACTTTGATTCACGAAGCCTCTCACTCCAGAAGCTAGTGTCCCAATGATTTAAGTCATCGGCTTCTGGAGCACCTTGCTCCTTTGAAAAGAGTTTGAGGTCCTCCATATCTGCAAAGTTAAAGAACATAAATGTTTAATGCATGATCTTCATGTCAGCCCCTAGAATAAGAAATGAAAGACAGAAGACTCATATATTACTTCCCCCAATTACACAGAAATCTGACAAGTAGCTAATGCTGAAATGAGGATGTCTGATAAAGTGTACAATTTGTTCTACTTGAAAAAAAAAAATTCTTTGATATACCATGAATGGCTAAAATCAAAAATCAATAAGCAGAAGAAAAATATAAACCGTGCTTATATTTCAGGAAAACAGAATCCACAGCTTTAACTTTATATATAGACAAAGATGGATCATGAAACTGTAATACCTTGAACTGCAGGATTCCAAGATGCAGTGCGAAGTTTTTCAAGGAGCTCTTCTGCCTTTTCAACAGTTGCCATCTTGGTAGCCATACTTACCTGATAAAGGCACCTTGTTAGGCATGTCCAGAAAGAAAATTTTGAAATATACATGTCGCACCTCTGCATAGTTATTAAACCCAAGAAGCTTAGCCTTTTCCAATCGAAGCTTCAAAATTTGATCAATTATTCCTGTATTGTCCAGCTCTCCACTAGAAGCCCGGGTTATATAGGCACGATAAACTTCCTCACGCAATGTTCTATTCTTTGCATGCTGCATCACAGCCATAAAACTTGGAGCATCCAATGTGAGCATCCAAGGCCCAATCTCTGAAGTAGCATTTCCATGTCCCTGTTATGCATAGCAGAAATGTAAATCATGAAGATCATATAGATGATAACATATCAAATTTGAAATATAAATGTACAACCATAATCAAATATCCAATGAACGTACCTTGGACACTGCTGTTTGTGCAGCCAGCCCAAGAGCCGAAGCTGGCAAACCTTCAATATCTTTTTTGTCTGTTATTAATTTTTCAAACTTCTTTGTTGAATCCAGAACATTCTCCCCAAACTTTTGAGACAGTTTGGCCAGTTCCTGCACACAAATTGAATATCGGAAAAGAAATTAACGTAATACAAAATGGTCACCAAAAAGAACTCCAAATATTCAGGTAATGCCGTAACATGTATTTGTAAAAATTAACAATAACGGCAGAGATGGAAATATGCACAACACATCAACTTCTTCAGTTGTACATTTCATCAAGCCATGAAAAAATAAATAAATAAAAAGGCATCCTTATTCTGTAATTATGCCATGCAAAAGCTTTTATACTCATATTTAATAACTATTCCTCTATGATTGCCAGGGAACCATGACGTTGCATCTCTTTACACAACCAATAACTGGAATACTTTTGTTATCACTAGGGAAGCCATCATTTACATAGCAATCAAGTTGAATTTTTCATGAATTTATAATTGGTAAAAAATACCTGTTCAATCTTGTTGAATTCCTCTCTTTTATCATCTTCAAGCGCAACACCATTCAGAACAGCCTCCTTGATTTGTGCTGCAGGAATTGGTCAGTGAGGAGGAGGACAGTGAAGATCCACATTCAAAACTAAACCTTCTAGATAGTAAAGAATGAATGATACAAAATGCCACATTGACAGAGACAATCAAAGCTCATCAGAATTGAAACAACTCCAGGTAGGTATATCAGCTCATACCTTCAACTATCCTTTTACGAGCGTCACTCAGTGCATTCCAATCAGGAGATTCTCTAATAGCTTTGAAGGCATTATAAATAGGTTTGCTCTGCCCTAATTTAAGCTCAAATGCAACTTTTTCTGGCTATAAACCCAACACAAAAGAGCTAATCCCGTATTAACAACTGACACGCATGAGTAACACACGAATTAGAATAAAATTGCATTTAATCCACACGTACCTGAACTTCTTCAATAGCAGTACGGAGATCAGCATTATCTTTGACAGCTTTGAGATGCGAAACAGCACCCCACACCACTGCCAGCCTATCGACTATCCTCTCCAGCGGCTCCACCAGCTTCGGCCACGTCGGCTCCACCGTCCTCTCCAGTTCCTCCAGATCAGATTCCTACAGTTCCCCCAATCCAATAAACCCTCTAATACACAAATTCAAAACAAAATCAAAATCAATTAAAAAAAGAACTCATCAAACACATACACATTGCTTGATCAAGGCACGAATGCCGGGGCGGACGTGTTTGGGCTCAATTGAATCGAAAGGAGGGAAATAGAAGTCCTTGAGCAGAGGATTAGTGTCAGTATCAGTGTCCGCCATTTGAGAAGCGTTGGATAAAGCAGAAATGGATAAGGATCGGACGGATGGGGTGGAGGCGTGGATGGGCTTAGTTCTGATTGCTTTGCGAAGGGGATGATGGCGAGGAGGAGGGCGAGAAGAGAGAAGGCAGGTGGAGAAGGAAGCAGACCAGAGGGGGAAGATTGGGGATTTGAGAGAAGGAGAGGGGCAAGATGGGAAACGGGGTTTGAGGAGAGAGGGTCTAATGAAGGATACGGGTTGGAAATGGATAGAGCGAGAGAGAGAAAGGAAGGAGGCCATGAGAAGAAAATATAATACTAGGATTTGGAAAGAGGAGAAATGGGGAAATAAGCCGGGTCGGATCCATCCGGGTCTCATCTTCGCATATTTTTCACGCCATGAAATCCAAACCTCTGCCTGCAACTATGTGTTGTAACTTGTAACTTACCTAATTGATATCGTCGCACAAGGATTAATTTCATGTGTTTCCAATAATTAATTTCTTATAGAAGTTCAGTGTAAAGTTATGGACATGGTTGACATTGAGATATTTTAGTTAGAGATGTGGTTTTGTAAACAAAAATAATCCCTTGTTTCATAAATTCTTAAACTATTTCTATGAGTTTATATGGTTCCTTTGAATACAAACGTAGTCAAGTCTAAAAAATTTAGTCATTTTGCATAAATAAATTAGTGACTTAAACATGTAATAGCAATTAGCTGTGACAGTAGAGAGAAAAGAAGATGTAGCTATAACTTTTTCGTCACTTCATTGCTTTGAACCTCAGTTTGTTATTGTTAATTTACATATCAAATGGGGAGATGATAAGAATCATAATCTGCATTTTCTACATCAAACTTGAAATCCCATCCTTATTTTCACTTCCTCTCCCTCCACCTTTGTAAGCCTTTAGATCAACTCAACTCTCACATAACACCTGTAAAAAAATAAAAATAAAATATTACGGCAAATAATTCACACCAGATGAAATGGTACATAGTCACCTCTATTAAAGATGAGGTCCGGATTAAACATTATGTTTACCTGGCATATGGAATGATCTCCTTAGTTTTTGTACTTCATGGTTTCTTTCTCGAACCCAATTGTCGGAAACTGCTTCGCGTACTCCTCAACCTCGTGGCGAAGTTTTGCAACCTCCGATTGGAAGGATGGAGTAGACAATGAAGCCACGAAATCCTTCAACTTCGTCCCTGGAAATAGTACTCACAAACAAATTCGAAGGTAATGTGACAGATGTATACACAACACGAAGGAGTTAATAGAAAATAAGAACCTGTCGCCTCGGCCTTAATCTTCAGAGACAATTGCACAGCAGCATCAAAGAATTCAGCAACTTTGGCGAAATCCTCCTCTAAAAATCCTCTAGAAGTAAGGGCAGGAGTACCTAACGAAGAAAAACAAGTAGGTTAACTTTGTAGTCAATGTATGAATATCATATAATTGGAAACCTGATATAGAAAGACTAGTAGCTGACCCATCCTGATCCCACCGGGAACCATGGCAGATACATCGCCAGGGACGGTGTTCTTGTTCGCGGCAATGTGGACTGCTTCCAACACTTTCTCCACCCTCGATCCATCAATACCCTACAAACAAAGATTCAAATAAATCATCACAACTCACAAGAGAAGACACTAATTCCATAGAAGCTAGAATTAGAAACAAATGTTTCAATTGTACCTTGCTTTTCAGATTGACTAAAACCAAGTGATTGTCGGTTCCACCAGAAACAAGTTCGTATCCCTTCTCAACGAGAGTCTGCAACACAGGGAGTTTTTAGAAATTTACATTTTCAAAATGCAGTAGCAGAAGGAATATACCATACCTGGGCAAACTTAGCACAGTTGCTCAGGACTTGTTCTTGGTAAGCTTTGTATTCGGCAGTCGTTGCCTGCATTTAGCAAACACAATATAGTTAAAATGGTTCGTAATTTCTGGAACTTAAGTAATTTAGCAGACAAATAGAATCAGTATCGAACCTGTTTCAATGCAACTGCCAAGCCAGTAATGGTGTGATTGTGAGGGCCACCTTGAAGTCCAGGAAAGACAGCTTGATTGATTTTATCTTCAAAGTCATACAACACCTTCAAGATATAGAGTTCAAAGAGCATTTGAAAACAACACTCAAAGCATAACTAGAATCCATTCTGAAAAAGACCAAAAAAAGAACCTCTTTGCCTTGTTTGTTGATCTCCTTAACACCCTTTCTGAAAAAAATCATGGCACCACGAGGTCCACGAAGAGACTTGTGGGTCGTAGTTGTGACCACATCAGCATAGTCGAATGGTGATGGGATGACTCCAGCCGCGACTAATCCACTAATATGCGCCATGTCAGCCAGCAAAATCGCTTTCTGCTTATCACACACCTTTCTAATACGCGCATAGTCATAGAGACGAGCATAAGCGCTTGCACCAGCAACGATCAATTTCGGCCTGAAGAGTACTGCACTCTTTTCCATCTGCATAAATAAATCAATCAGTACTCTCTCTCTCTCTCTCTCTCTCTCTCTCTCTCTCTAAAATCATGACCAAGAAGGGAAAAGAAAGCTACCTGATCATAATCAATGTAACCAGTGCTTTCATCCAATCTGTAAGGCATAGTCTCAAAGAATATAGAGACTGCAGATATCTTCTTAGTATCAGTCTGTACAAACAGATACAGGCAACATTACAATATTCTTAATCACTTCATAACAAGAGATTTAATATATATACTAGCAAGAAAGATGTACCTGATAACCATGAGAGAGATGGCCTCCATGAGGAAGATCAAGGGCCATAATTCTTTCATGGGGTTTAAGCAAAGCAGTGTAAACCTGAAAGTTAGCCGGAGATCCCGATAAAGGTTGCACATTCACTGCATTAAACAATACAATGCACATAAGTTCTTTTCCATGTTGAAATCTACGAATCACTGAACCGAATGCAATTACCTCCCCATTTAGCAGGGTCCAAACGGAACGCTTCAAGCGCCCGCTTTTGGCAGAGTGTTTCAGCCATGTCTATGTACCTTAAATTGCACAAATTCTAACTAACATAAGAACAAACACCATTCATCTTTAACCAAAGAAAAGACGAAAAAAATGAAGAGGAATTGAACTCACTCATTTCCTCCATAGTATCTAGCACCAGGATATCCTTCACTGTACTTATTAGTCATAACTGAACCAACTGCTTGCATCACTGAGACTGAAGTGAAATTCTCTGAGGGGATGAGTTCAAGTCCCTACATACACCATATGTAACACAAGTCCCAACAATTAAGACACACACGATTCATGTAATAAACAGGCAAAATGCTCAAAAACAAAACTACCTTCCATTGTCGAGCCTTTTCGTGCTCTATAATATCAGCAATCTCAGGATCAACGACCTCTAATGGAGCATTCAACTGCTTTGGCCACTGCAGATTTTAATTTCATCACTCTAACCCTAATTAGTACGGATCAAACTAAGACAACAGGAACAAAGTAGAATCGAAATAAGAGGCATACCGAGACGCCATTCTTTTCCTTCTCGTACACAGCTTCATTAGACAAAGATGACTGCAGAACCAAATATCCTCGTATCAGCAAGCAAACAAACAGAAGCATGGATAAAAAAACATCGATGACAAAGAAGATGAGAAAATGACCATGTAATAGAGAGGGGCACCACGCTTAATGGGCTTTGCAATGGAGGAGGAGAGCCTCCTAACAGCCATAGCCAACACCATCGTTCTTCTCTTAGTTTCGTTGCCACTAAACCTACGCAGAAGACATGCGCAGAGGAAGCTTGGTCTGAGTGTCACTTGTTTTGGCTATGGTTTGGGTTTTGGGTGGTGGCTGAAAATCGAACAATTTTTCTGGTTCTTGTTTCTTGCCTACGCATAATATTTCTAGGCCTTCATCATTTATCCACTTCCACCTATGTGCTTTTCCAACCAATTCTATTTCAAATAACATTAAATATAATAAAATATAAAATTAAACAACAATTACAAAATATAAAATATTATATGAGACTGTCCGTTGAATATAATTTTGTGAGATTGAGTTTCGTTAACCTAGAAAGCTGGTCAATTCCCACAAATTCAAATTAGATTAACTCATCCTATCTAATTTAAAAAAAAAAAAAAACAAAGAGTTTTGTATTTTATAAAATAGAAATATTTGGTCAAATATGTTTTAATCAATTAAAAAAGAAGAAGGGTGAAATATAGCAACTCTGTCTGCCATCCATTTTTTAACTTATAAACGATTTTTAAATTATGAAGCCTAAGAAACTTTTCGAGATGTAAAACTATTAACAAATCATATTCAAGCTTTATTGATAAAATTAACTAATTTATCTAATCTTTCTTGTCTTATAACTGAAACTAAATAAGAATTTGGTTTAAAAAAATATTTAAGCTTATTTATGTAAAACGCTAATTTTAAGCATTTCATTTTCAAGATTGAGAAAAGAATTTAGTTCTTTTTAATGAAATTTATTAAGTTGTTTTTATGAGACTTCTTACTTTTGAAAATAAATTTAAAGGATGAATTTCAAATAAAAATCATCCTTGGAAAAGTTTTTAAAATTTTGAGAATTATCTAAAAAATTTAACGGTCTATTCATCAATTGAACATAGACGTTTGTAGCCAAAAGTGAGCAAGAAGGCCTATCTAAAGTCTGCATTTGTCAACCACAAAAGGGATGGGATTTGACCCTGCTTATCGCTTTATTATATCTGGATTTTTCTCACACATTTTGTGGTAGAATGGGCCTTTACATGTCCTCAAACCATGGGAGAAGCCCATAATACGAGTCCGCTACAACGGGCCTAGGCCCCTTTTGCAAGAAAAAAAAAAAACCTTATATACCCTGGCCTTTCAAGGAATTAAAGTACCTAAAATACTTTACAATTTGGATGTTGGAGTTTGGGTGGAAGCTAGAATTAAGTTTTAATAAGACATTAAACTAAAGAAATAAAATTTTCTCTCATTCCAAATTGAACATTAACATTCCAGTTATTGAGAAATCTACATGATCCAATGATGCATGTACTCTTTATGCTGACAATTCCTTCAATTTCAAACGACTTTTAATTGGTATTCAGATTGAAAATTTGGGAGTAATTTGAAATTTTATAAAAATATCCATTGATGCTGTTAGAATAAATTTATTTTATTAAGAATTAGCAACTTAACTTCATTTTAAATTACATATGGAGTCATGTTAGTTGATTTAACATCACATTTGAAATCATTTTGTCAAAGGAAAAGAGTTAACCTTAATGGTACTTTGTAGCATATGATCCATAGACCATTGTTGTAAAGATGAGAGAGACAACTGTTTTTCAAAATCATCTAGTTTTGAAAATTTAGAAAATAATTAGTATATATAGTCAAGGATCTCAATTTCAAGATTTTTTTTTTTCTTCCAAAAAAAAAGAAGCCATTATTGATACGCCCTCAACCTTTTGTCCTATTGTTTTTGATTACTTGCAAACTTTTTGCTTCATTTATGACAAGTCTGGAGATGCCTGCCTGAACAACCAATTTTGACGAATTTTACTATGAGTGTGTTCAATTATAAATATGAAACTTTTCCTTGTATATGTTTTTTTAGGAAAAAGTAAATCAATAAGTCTGTAGAAATGATGTAAAAGCATCTAATCCATACAACATAAGGTGATGTGATTACATAAAGAAAAAAATGTTCCAAAAAAATATATCGTGATATGTTGTTAGGAAAATCAAGTTATTAGTTTTCAACTAAAAATCCTAGTTATAGTACTCTCGTAACTAACTTGTAATTACTTATAAGTTATAACAAATTTCGGATGATAGATTTACAAAATAAATGAAACGACATTAGTGAGACTTCATGTCTTACAAAATGCTGTATATTCATAAACTAAAAATAATATTAAAATGTGAATATAATTAATTACATGATCATTTATTTAAATGGTCCCATATTGATAAACCTTCATTTAAATATCAAGTCATCAATTATTGTGTTTATCTATAAAACATATAAAGAAATCAAGATAATCAATATCAAAATCTTAAAATAGTATGATGCGAGTATTAATAGAGGATATAAACTGAATGTGAATTAAGAAAATTACCCTTGATACAGTGTTTTTGATCTCCATATAAAAGGACATGAGATAAGAGATGTAATGTAAGTATGAGTTTCTGGAATTAAGTAGAGAATTGAAGTCTCAAATATGTAATGATAATCCACATTTTTGGGGAAAAAGATAACAATAAATAGAGCAGGTTTCATGTCTGAAGATGAGATGTTATTTTAGCGTGTGCCAGGCAGTCATGGCATTGTTTGCAGCAAATTAAATTATATTTTTTCAAAATAAATTGATGAATTGAGCAATGCATGTCGTTTTGCTACTATATTCCCAGGCAATACCTGTGAACCAAATAATCATCCATATCTGCAGGACATGGGTGGGCCCTATAGTTATTATGAATTGAACATACCCATTTGTGTATATACAAATTCTAGATACTCATTTATTATATTTTGTTGGATGTAACATTAACATTAAGATTGAAAGGTAGAATAATTTTAGGCACATAAATACAAGGTGGTTCTGTTATTTTTATCATATTAATAAATGATTAATTACTTCAACATGCAGAAGTTTTTAGCTGTCATTGAATTATTTATATCCTACAGGATTATATATGCACCAGTCTGACTCTGAGATTGGGCCATTTGATTCTGGTATCATATGTTTCACTAGAGATCTGTAATATATATATATATATATATATATATATATATATATATATATGGTGGGGATAATTGTTCAATGATATATATGTTGATAATTTAATGGCTGCATGCATCAATTTATATTAAGAGGTGGTGAAAAAAAATGTGAAGATCGCTAAAAGTTAAGGATCATCTTATATATGTGAGCTAGCTTTCAAAATAGTTAAATTATATTCCCTCAAATCTCATTTAAATGTTGTTTCAGAAATTTAATTTTCTTTTCATTTGTTTGCCCTTTTAAACTTTAGTATAACCTTATTCCAGAATTATCTCACTGCTCCTAGAATCTATTAATTTGCAACCTAACATTTGAATTTTTAGCTAAACTAGTTAATTTAGAAATTTGATAGAAATCTTATTATTTAAGATTTATTTATTTCTCTTTCGAATTCTGGATAACAAATTTCTGGAATAGTTAATGTTATATTAATCAAAATTTTACATAGCTTATTTTTAATAAAACTTTAAAACAACACATAAATGGGGTGGAGAGAATATATTGTATTAGTATGGATCGATGATCTTCATCTGAATGGTGTACTTCTGATTTCAAGATAAAAAGGTTAATGTTTCAATAGTAAATAAATGCAAATTAATAATTTTATGCTCTATACATGAAGTAGTAGTACTTCCATGTGTTGCACACCTTTTCAGATAACATTTAGTAACTATATAGTTTTGATAACATAATGTAATAGTTATCTTAACTTAAACATATAGTATTATTAGTATTTATATTAATAGAAATTTATATATTTTAAAATTCACTATATATTATTCTAAATTACTGGATTTAATAATATCACAAATTTGAATTACAAACATCATATATAAATATTTAAAAAAAGTATATTTATAAATAGAAGAATTAATAATAATAATAATAATGAAAATTGTATATATTTAAAATTTTGAAAAAAAAATTAAATTTGAAATATTATTTAAATAAATATACAAATATAATATAACAAATTATTTATTTAAGAATTATAAAATTACTTTTAAATATCTACCAATAAAAAAATAAAATATAAAAAAAATACCAATAAAAATAATAAGTATAATGCTAATTACATTGATCAATGTTATTTACACAAATTACACTTAGTATTTGGGTCATAAAATGTAATTTTATAAATATGACTTGCAGAGGAAATGAAACATTCAAATACTTAATTATCTTTTGACAACTTTTTTTTTTTACTCAATCCATTTCAAAATAAGTGCCGTTTTGAAATCTAAATTTTGCTTCAAATTTTGGAGTCTAATTTTTGCTTCAAATTAAGTGTCGTTTTAGACGTTTATACAATTTTATTCCCAAATTATCATTATTTATATTCATTAGCTAAAATTAAGGAATTTATTATGATACCTTTTATGAAATTAATTTGATTTTCTTTCTAATCTTGAATCATAAATTCTTTGATTAGTTAAGAGTATATTCGTCAAATGTCTTAATTTATGACAAAAACTCCGGAATGACACTTTTTTTAAATGAAGGAGTAACTTGTTTAAACAAACCGTTGTTAAAAAATCAGTCTTGTTACACTATCCATCGTGAGCACATTAATATGTGTCCACTGCTAATGTGTCAGAGATCTAGTATATCTATTAATTTCACTTTCCATAATTTCAGAAAATGTGATCATTACATATTATTGGTGGACATATTAAGAGTTGCCCATAATAGACATTTTAACACTTTCAATTAAAAGATAGTTATGTAAAAAATCCATTCAAAATACCTAAATTAAAGGCAAAATAAATTAGGTCTCTTCCCTTTTTAAACCAGAATTAATCCGCTCTTTACCGTTGATCTTCTGCTCCTTAATTTATCCTAAAACTCAATTGCAATTAAATATCTTCTATCCAAACTCCACCACACACAACACATAGATACAATGGATATGAATAATTATAAAGAGAGGAATAATTAAAGATATATATTTCAAGATAGTCACAGCCAAGTGCCAAAATCTTCATATCCGGAAACTTTTGGTTCTATTTTCTGTGGTACCAATTTTCTTTGGCTCTCCACTTCACTTCTGCGATATATACATATGTACAGCTCCATGATTATAAAAGACAAAATCAATAAGATTCTCTCAAATTTCTCAAGAATTTGATTGAATTTTAAGGGTATTTTTATTATCTTTTCATGCTATTGTAGCCATTGTTGGAGCAGCTATATAACCAAAATATTAAACTATCTATTCTAAAACTTTATTTTGAGTAGACTAGAAATATTAAACTTAGAATATGGGGAAATTGTCTTTGTGAATTTGGTTTTTATTATCTTTGTGTTGTTTTCTCATTGATTGACGTTGTTTTCATAGCAGTGTGTTACGTGAGTCATGATTTGTTTAGTTTTATATGAAAAAATCACTTAAACCATACACAAGTACTAACGAAGAAGAGAAAGAAAATGCCCTCAGAGATATAGTAGCCAAGTTAGTAAGGTCTATGGTGATGTGAAGAAAAATCATTCAACAATACAGATTCAAACCTAACATTTCTTGTTGCTCTCTTTTATAGGTATCTATTCGGACACATTCCACGATTTACATCATACCAAATTGAAAAATATAAGATCGAATTAGCCGAGTTTTTCATCTGTACCTAATCAAAAAGAAAGAAAATGACGTGATGTTAAATAATACACTATGAGTTCTCATATAAGATATTACATATATTATTAAAAATAGTTTTCAAAATAAAATAGTATCACAGATTTATACATATTGGGGATGTTAATAATATTGAAAATTAAAAGTAGGCGAGTGGATAGAGCATCTTTTTCTGTATTGATGAAAATTAAATAATATGATAAGTCAGCCTTTTTCTCTATTGGTGATTGCCTCATCACATTGTTTGAAAGTTCATTTACGTTGCTTACAAAAATGTAACCTCTTCACTTTAAATACTCAATCACCTTAAAATGAGGTCAACCACTTCACTTTTTTGTTTTTTCCAACAAGTATATTGCTGTCCTTACGTTAAACTTCGTCAGCAGTCTACTAAACCTTTTCAACCTCAATATATTCTTAGACAATTCTAATATTAAATTCAGACTAAGATTCCTTTTGAAGTTGTCTATGGATCTGATTTTTGAGACCAGTTCATAATCTATAACCCATAATTCATTTATGAATTTGATTTGTGAATAATAAAACAACGTTTTACAAAATTATATATGTGATAGTGAAATTGTCCTATATGTGGCGTGTAAATTTATTTCATCTATATTTTCTTATTTATACGATCATTTTGTAGTTTTTACTTAAAATAATATTATAAAAAAAATTAAAGTATAACTATCTACAAATATATTTTGGTAGCTAATTATTCGTTACCAACTAACCCTATCTCCCTAACCAATTAACAAAATAACAGAATGATTGACAAGTTAATTATAGCGTTTATTGCTATATTTCACATGAATAATTTAGTGAGGTTGAAGCATCATTAAATATTGTATTGTCTACCTTAAATTACTTTCTCAAAAGTAATTATTTCTATAATCTCTAATCTCTAGCTAATCATTCATTCCTCGTATATTGCATGTGTACAAATATTATTTTCTTATAATACGTACGTATATTTGTATTTTGTAATTTCACAAGCACCAAAATTTATTTGAGACAGTTTCACATATATAATTTTATAAGACAAAGTATCGCTATCCATAAATTAAACTCATTTTGACAAATTAATATGCATTTAATTCTAGATCATGGATTAACACATCTCATGAAAATAGATTCACGAGACAGTACTATAAATAGTGATGAGTTCTCGAGTGGAGTGGGGTCTATAGTCATGTGTAGATGTTGTGTTGCAAAAGAGGATGAAAAAAAAATGTTATAATGATTAATGTATACATAGAAAACATCTTCTTCACATTTGCCTATTATGTAGTAATATTTTTTACACTTAACATAAAATATTTATTTAGATTTTACAACCTTATTCTGCAGTCAATCCTACATCTACTTGTGGATACCTTCTTTAATTTGGGACCGTGCGGTCGGTCAAATTCCATTTCCTAATATATTTTTTTTAATGGATATTTTGTTTCTCTTTAAATTTGAAAATCATGTAAAAGAATAAAAACTTTATCAATATACAAGGAAAATGACGTTATCGATGCATATCTAACCTGTATTTATCATATTACGATAAGATGTAATAGGATATTTAAGTTAGAAATCTAAAGGGTCCGTTTATCCGGACCCCATTAATTACTAAACACACCCTATTTTTAAAAAAATGATTTAAAAAATTCAAAAAATGACAAAATTACAATTTTATCCTTATAAATTAAAAAAAAAACTGAATTTTTTTTTCTTCCTTGCCCGTCTCTTCTCTTCTCTTCTCTCTCTGTTTTTTTTTTCCCTTTCAATCCTCAAACCTATTATAACAACATATATAATGTGTGAAAACCTATTTTATGAGTCAACAAAATATATAATAATCGTGTGAAATCGTGTAAAAAGAACGAAAAAATAATAACAAATTTGGGACCTGTTCGACCCTGGTTTGTTGAACGCAAAGAGGTGTGTTCGACTGGTGGTCGAACACAAAGAGGTGTTATTAAATCACAGTATTATGATAAATAAAATAGTTACTTATCTCTAATGAAGGAAAATATTGATTGAATTAGGAGATTTGAAATAAACGGATTTTTAATTTATTTAAATTAGAGGAAGATTAAATTCATCAAAACCATTTAACTAAAATTGGAAATGACATACTAATGTAAATCCATAAAAAAAAAAAAATCAATCCAGATAACTAACATTGAATTTATTATTTTGTATTACAGAGATAGTTACTTTTAGTTCGGTTACTACATTATACGAGCGATTTTTATCTACAAAATACTTATATATAACTGTGTGTGTATATATATACAGTATAAATTTTGAAAACAAATTATAATACCAATGTTTACAATATAGAAAATAAGGGATTAATCAAGATTCCCAATGACGATTGCATATCTACTCTCCCTTTAGGCAATCCGTGACCGACCAAATTTCCAATTTGTTGATTCCATTTATGGAAATGATATATTATCTCAAATTTTCATAAACATTAGTGCTTTTTTCCTTTTTTTTTGAGAAAGAAAACATTACTTCATATGAATGAGATTCTTTCATTGTTTTCCTAATATTCCATCTTGGAAGCCACAGACCAAGTACCCTTTGGTATATATCACTTCATAGATTATGGATATCATTTAAATTATCACATCTTTTGTGATAATAGTTCCAACATATACTAATTGAAATATGGTACCGAACATAATAATCCCATGTGTGATTGAAATTAATTTCATCTCAAAACAATGTTCATGGTTATTTGATGAATAAGCATCAAATGATGTCATTTTTATAGAGTTTTTCATACATACATCAATTAATTACTATCACAACTTAAATGGCAAATTTTGTTTCTCTATTAGTTTCTTTGACATGACATATTTTTGGGTGTTTTTAAGCTTAATTTTGAAGGTGAATGATCAGTCTTCTCACTCAAACAAGCATACCTCTCTTACTAGCCGTTGAATCGAAACGAAAAACAGTTGATATGATTATACGACACAGTATATGTTGATTTATTTAAACTTTTTACAACTAAGTCATTATCTATCCTAAATACTAAATATTATTTTATTTGATGTTTCAATACATTTTAGAATAGAATGATTTGAAATGAAATTAAAAATCCACCCACATTAGGCAAAAATAAGAAAAAAAAAATTGGATTTCAAATGTATATATCTATTCAAACATATCCAAATCGACCCTTAATATGTACAGATTACATAATATATAGAAATCCAAAAATTTCATATAGAAAGAAAGAAAGGATTTGATTAGGCCCACAAAAATGGAAAAGTAAAATAACGATAAAAGTTTAGTATCCACATTGGATCCCTTTTCCCCAGTTGTTCCAAATTCTATAAAGTGAAGTCCTCTTCTCTCAATCTCTATTCAACCAACCCATAAATATTCTCTCTAATCCCCAAAAATGGGCGACATTATCCACCACCGCCGCTCATCCTACTTTTCCGGCTGCATGTCGCCGTCGTGCGTGCCGGTCCACGAGGACTACTCCCACATTCACACCACCGGCGCCGCCGCCGACAAGACTCACCGCACCCGGCGACTGCGGAAACTTCTCCGAAGGTTAGTGAATGAAAGCAAGAGCATTTATGGCACCACGAAGCCTCTCACTTTCCAATACGACGCCGTCAGCTATTCTCAGAACTTCGACGACGGCTGCCACAGAGACGATGATTACGCCCGATGTCACTACATCGCCAGATTTTAGGCGGCGGCGACGGCACATTGTACATATATAAGAATTAATATTTTGCAATTTTTCTTTTTAATGGAGATTTTGGACCAGTTTTTTAGATCTATCAGATCGTGCTAGAATGGAGCATATGCTGTGATATTAAGCATTAATTAGAATTTTAGAATATTATTCCAATTTCCACACACTGATTTCACACACACACACACAGTGACATGGATAGTTGGATTGATTACCTTGTTTTTTGTGTTCTACATAAAAGTTTGGGGTTTGGATAAATTAACTAAATAGAATAATATATTTGTTGAGAAGTCAATAAGAAATCATTTTCTGCACTTTCGGTTTTTAAATAGATATAGGTTTTACAAAATATAAAAAAATTGTGATCACTTATCACTGAAATATTTTCTTTTAATTTTATTTCCACGTAAAATTTAAGCCCTGAAAAATACAATCTAAATGGTGTGATCAGAGAAAGTAAAGGGTGGGTTACTTGGCTACTTGTATGGTCCTCACATACACCAACGTTTTTGAGTCCATCTATCAGAAAATTACAATATTTAATTGGATTAATTATAATTTTTCATCCTAATTTGACATTCATTTTATAAACTTCGAATTCTCTCATTTTGTGTTATCAATTTTGAATTTGACAAATCCTAATCGTTGATCTATGATATTTGTATGATCATGATTTGTCTGCTATAATAAAATATATCAAGATTAAAATTCTTACAACAAACTGTAATGATTCAAAACTTGTAAAAAAAAAAAAAAATCAAATCACATCTAGTTTTGATTAGAATTTTTTTTATCGTAATTAATTATCTATTCTAAATGACCAAGTTACATTGTTGGGCTTGTAACAATTTATTTGTTATTTTTAGAACTAGTATCTTTAATATTTTAACCAGCCCAAGAGTAAGCAAATTTTACTCAAGTTGATATAAAAAAAAAAGAAGTGTGAATGATGAGATAATATGGGCCGAGTAATGTTATCATCATTTGGGCTTGTTTGAGTTAGAAGGCCCGAACAAGTATCCCACATCGAGAAACAAGAAATAGAAGTTGGAATTCACGTGAATAAATAGAAACGAGAAGCATGGAAGAAGGGCACGCAGCTGCGCGTTGAGCACAAAGCGAACTATTCTTTCGCCTTTTACTAAAGAATACCGTGTGCTCGTCGCTATTCAAGCAGCATACGCCTTTTTTTGGAGGGCTTTTTCCATTCTTGGAAAAACCCAACAATTAAGTTTAAATTTTATTTTATTTTACTCTTATGGTTATTATATTATACTCCTAGAAGGTTATTTTATTATATTCTTAAAAGAAACTAAAGATGTGTAAATTAATCAGTTGGATCTCTATACGAATGAAATCATACTTGCACTTCTTAGGGTGGGATTGTTAACTGTTAGTTTGGTTCTCATCCCACATCGGAGTTTCCAATCGTGTCCTAGTGGGGGGGTTCTCATCCCACATCGGTTGTTTAGGTAAGAAGAAAGGTGAGAGGAAGAAATAAAAGGGGAAAGAAGAGGAAGAAAGATTATCTTTGCGCTTGGGGCAATGACGCAGCTAGTGAGGTTCTAACCGAGGCGCGTCTATTGCTGGTTGAAAACTATTTCCAAACCCCCTCTTCGGCCCGGGCTTGCCTCGGGCTGTCGAGAATTTCTGGAAGGGATCCCTTTATTGGGTAAAGCCCTACAATACTTACTTCAATATTATTTTTATTATTTGATTATTTGATTAGAGAACCTTACAATTCTTTGTATTATACTTTTGAATTATTTTTTCCAAACTATTTTTTTGGGAGATTGTCTCATTTGATCATTCATTTATTTTTCACTATTTGTGTTCAAGCCCTTTATAATTTAAAATGATCTACTATTTGGTGGTACTTTGTGTACTGATCTCTCGCAAGTCGTAACACATTTTCTTCTGTCATCTTCCATTTTTTTTTCACTCCACAAAAAGTAGTCTTTCTATTGATGTGGCATACAGTGTCTAGAATTATTTATTTACTCTCTTCATCTTGAATAAAAAAGATCGATCTCTTCATATTTAAGTACATTTGTTATAGGTAATATAAAATTCCTAATAATCACTTATTGACATCATATTTAAGTACATTTGTTATAGGTAATAAAAAAAGTCCTAATAATCACTTGGATAAAATTTAATTCGAGAATAGTAAATGAGGATATATAATTTTGGTAAAAGATGAATTAATATTTTTGAATCCCAGTAATAATAACCTTTTCTGGGACTATTATTTTTTTTATTTCCAAAATGACATTTGTTTTGCCATTGAGTTTATTTATTTATTTTTGTTTTAGTTTTGCTATTAGAAATGCTAGATAAGACCCTAGATTTGAAAGAAATGATGGTATCTGGTATCCAAGTGTTGCAATGAATAGAAGATTGGATACACAAAGGAAACGAAATATATATATATTTGTATTCAACGTACACCACTTAAAATTGGAGCAAGTATATGAAGCAATCCTTGAAACGCACTCTAAGTACTTCAAATCCCATCAACTGCCATTGATATGCCTCGTTCATCTTCATTGCCCATTGCTACCTTCTGATTCAACCACACATCATACAATACTAATCATCATCATAATACCACTACTTTATCATGCTTTATCCACCTTCCACTTGCTTGTATCCACTTAATTTGTTCACAAATCAACCATATTTGAAAATTAAATTTTTTTTTGGTTAGGAGGTCTCCAAATAAACATAGTCACATGACCATGCATTTTCCGGTGAAAATCCAAAATTTTCAGTACTTTTGGACTGAACTTGCGACGCTTTAAAAGATACATTACCAGACTTGGGAGACCCCCTTTTGAACCGAACCAATTTTGATTGTGTATTATTAACTTTTACACGCTCCAAATGACTTAAAATCAACATGCTGCACAAAAATTGGAAGCAATAGCTAGTCTTGCAATTATTTACATTTAACTTGAGAGATTATACCTTGATTCGGTTGCTCTTGCTAGGGTTTCGACATCATGTATCGTAGGTTGGCTTAGTTGAAGCTGGATTGGTCCATGCTTAATGGTGAAACCAGGTGGAGCTAAGAGACTTTCATTCTCTGCACTTACTTCCCTTGCACCATAAGCCTAAGGTACAATATAATTCACCACAAATATATGAGACTAGAATTTGATGGTTTGATGAATCCATTAAGTCACTTTACCATAATACCTTTCTATATAATTCCGTGTTTTCTTGTTCTACGAGTTTTACCTTCTTATAGAGTTCCAAATTCTCATGGTGGATGAGATTTCCCTGAAACAAGTTCAATCAATCTTGTTGATGATTCTTTTTTCTATTTCTTTGGTGCATATTCTCTAATGATTGAATCATTGTTAGACGTACCTTTCGATTAAGTTCTTGAATTTCCTCGTTTAACATTTGTTCCTGTTAAGTCACGATTAAAATACATCAGAAGATAAGAAGAAAATAAACAAAGAAAAGTGTTTCTTCAGAGGATGAGTTTAAATCATTTTTTGTCTCATAATTTTAAGCACTTTTTTTTTTTTTTTTTTTTTTTTGTCTTTTCCAATTTGGTCTTGTAACTTGAAATATTCCTCAATTTTGGTTGGAAAATTCAAATCTCCAGAAAATTGTCAGATGAGTTAGAGCGTGACATATTATTTAGGACTTCCCGACAATCTTAAATTATCCAGCCAAAATAGGACCAAAATCGAATGGTACTTCAAGTTGAGACTAAATTGGAAAATGTGATTGTTATGAAACTATCTACGTAAGTGATCAAAATTATGATACGAAAAAAGATTTTAATCCTGAGAAGAGTTGAGAGGGTTATATAATCAGACCTTTTTCACACGAACGCCTCGCAAACTTATTTCCAATTGGTTTTCTATTCTTTGTAGATCTTTGACACTCAATCCATAAAGTTCTTCTCCCAACAATTTCCTGTGTTATATTGCATGTCAACTAATTTTGTAATTGTTGGCATTACAGTATGATGAATGTAAGAAAGAATTTACCGATGATTGTCCTGCAAATCTTGTAATTGTTGCCTTAAACTTGATGCTTCCCTTTGCCAAAACTAGCAACAATGAGGGGGAAATGTAAAAATGATATAAAAAATAATGCATTCATAAATAACATTTTTTTTTCTTTCAGAAAGGAGATTAAATCAAGCAATAAAAGTCTTCATCAGCTTAGTTCAGTTGATACCATATTATTTGATGCTTAAAAAAATCTCAATTTTTGTCCATTAATTTTGGTCTTGTCAACTTTTTTACCATTAAATTATGTATTCTAAGTTTGGTTTGATTTTGCTTGTAATGTCAATTTCTGCTTACATGGAAGTCGGAATTGAAACAATCCTCCATGTACGCAAAAATCAAAATTACGAGTAAAATTGGTTGGAAATTGGAACAAAATGATGGTTAGGAGACTAAAATCAAAATATTTAAAATTGGTGGTAAAAAATTGGACAAAATCTAAAATATAGGACAAAATTGCAAAAAAAAAAAAAAAAAAAGTTCCAGAAAAATTCTGTTGGGTCAAGACAAACGAAGCTATCTTTTAATGGAATTATGTAAACACTAATGAGTTCTCAACAGATTCTTTGCATGTTAATATGCATTGTCCAGTGTATTCTTACCCCTTATGAAATATACTGAGCATTATAAGCACATTTCTTGGGATATATATATTCCAAGAAAATAGTTCATGGATTAATGATGAGATTATAATTAAAGTAGAGACGGTTCAATTTATGGTTCTTGGATCATTTTTTGATTAATTTAACATTTATGGACATAACTAGCTAGTGTATAATTGACTAGAATCTCGATTATGCCTTTGTCTTCATGTGCTATTGAGATAGATTTAAGAAGTAGAGATTGCCACATGCATTAAGTAGTGATATCTCAAGAGGGGCAGAAAAGTAATCTGGCTGAGTCATGAATTGAGAAGCCATGCATGATTTTCTTCTTAGCATAATTCCATTAAAAGATAGTTCGTTTCTCTTAGAACTAACAAAAATTCTTGGAATATTTAATATTTTATGCAGCAGAAACTCTCGAGTGGACTGACTTTGCTCAATGAAATTGTATAGGGCTCTGGCCTTGTAATTAAATACAACAACATAGAGCTCTTAATTAATCACTTTGAGATGTCAATTGATTACCCCCTTAATTGCCACGAGAAGAAAGTGCTACAGTTTAAATTAGATTCTTTGAACTCATTTTATAATATACAATACGTACAACATTAGTTATTAGTATTAGAAGCAATTATCTTGAAACTAAAAAGCCAAAAAAAAAAAAAGGTAATGAAATAAATTGAGATTAACATGAAAATGTAATGGTCAGCAGAATCATACGTACCTTGATCTCAGATCCAGGATTAAGCAGCTGATGTTGTTCATCTTTCACCTTAGTGTATCGATCAATAACTGATCTGATGCTGATCATAATTTGTTCAAGAAAATGCAGAAAATCAGGAAACCTTGCAGCTTTGTGTGAAATCATAAGTTTGTGTGTATATAATGAATCAACATCCATCACAACATTAAGAAAGTAAGGAAATATTGAGAAATTTGACAAGAAAAAATTTCATCAAACACTGTTAAATTTTAATATTTGCAGATATTCCTTCAAATGATCATATAGTTCTTTACATGTTTACTAAATTTCATTTTCATTAAACTCAACCCAAATATTGTGTGTTTTCTATGCAAAACACTTAATTATCTCCTTGACCTGCATAGCGATCCATTTACCGAATTCAATCCGATTCAAGCTTGATCATTTGAGTGAGAATCGAATCATATTTTCGAAAAGCACATTCCCTACACGTGCGACTTAGGCCTGAATTTTTGGAAATTCGGACTAAGTGTCTTAAATTAGCCGAAAAAAAATTTAGTGTCCCAATTTCAGGGGTTGGAAAGTTAGTGCTCCTAAATATATAGATTCCATGTATGGTTAGGCACAAAGTTGTAAGGGGTAATGAGAGGCCTGTTTAAGTATTACATGACCTACTTATCTGCAAAATAATTTATTAGAAAAGAGATCTTTCATGATTCAATATCTTTAAAACCCAATTAATTTGCAAGTATTTTATATACTCTTTTTGTAAAGCCTAGCTAGCACCTGCAAATCTTTTATTAACATAAAGAAAAATTGCAATTTTAGTTCTATAAGTATGATCTTATTCACTTTTGGTACACAGAGTTAATGATTTAATTACAAGAATGGTTCATTAACTTTTAAATTTTTAAACAGCATGGTCTTTTTGTCTGGTGCTCGGATATTGCAGACTCAACCACCAAGTTTTGAATGGCATATAATTAGCAATTGCCATTCTTATCAAGTCAGCAATTTTCCAAAAAAAAAAAAAAAAAAGATCCAAAGATGCATAAAGTTGATAGTTAATTAGTATACTAATTAATTTTGTAGTCTTTGAACTTATATAGTGCACCAATACTTGTATTAGCAGACACAGCTATACTTGGAGAAGAAATAGCAATGGATTCAAAGTTAGCATGCATTGCTTAATTAAGTTATTGACTCTTTATGGTATTGAAGATTGATTTTTTAAATGCTACATCTGATGAATTACATTACACTAAGTATAAGTAACATCTTGATTTACTACAAAACCACACATATATGCATCCACACACTCAGCGGATTCTAAACCATATATCTATAGCATAGATTAATACACAAACTAAACGACAACTTCATTTTAATAAAGAAATAAAATTATCAGAATCTCTTAATAATATGAATGTTGATATCAAGAATCAATGTTGGAGAGTCAAGCAACAGATAAGCTTGTGTTGTGTTTTAAACTACATTAAAATAAATATTCCCAACTACATAAACATATGATACAAGCAATAAATTAAGAGAGCATATTTTAGCTTGTGAAACAAGTTGGCATGATAAATACAACTCTATCTTAACATTAGAAAAAGGTAGACTAAACAACTAGTTAAAGAGTGGAGAAAATGGTACTTAAGTGGTTTGCTTTAGGACTTATCTCTTGAGTTTTCC
Organism: Scutellaria galericulata; assembly: GCA_946896805.1. Taxonomy (NCBI): domain Eukaryota; kingdom Viridiplantae; phylum Streptophyta; class Magnoliopsida; order Lamiales; family Lamiaceae; genus Scutellaria; species Scutellaria galericulata. The sequence goes on from OX335794.1 coordinate 16,147,780, forward strand.
ATATATAAGATGAAAGTGTGAATTAATTCAGTTTCATGGGCATGACTACTTAAAGAAAAAAGTGAATTAATTAAGGGATTGTTAATTGAAAGAAGTTTGGTGGATGATGATGATGATGATGAGCCTACCTACCAATAGTGGAGTTTGTGGAGGTGTAGGCCATCCTATATATTAAAGACTAGTGCTCATCATAACATATCTATCTGCATTGTGAGGTATATATGTGTGTATATGAAATCCCAGTGTAGAACACCATGTGTAGTTAATTATAAAGCTAACTTTAATGTAATATATTAGTATTTTGTATCTTAAAATTGATACTGAGTTCATAAAAACCAGACATTGAGTTCTATATCAAATCCATGCATATGATCTCAATGGTTGAGTGTGTGAAACACTAGCAATTATTACATATAATCTAATGACTTGCACTAGATAAGCTTCAAACCTTTGAAACATGCATATAATAATGTAATGTACCTTCACTAGGTGTCACGGAACTTGGGATTTAACAATGAAGTACTTTAGAAAAAGTAAAACTCAATAATCAATTTCTAATTAGTCATATATAATCCTCATTAGTTGTTTGTAATGTGCAAACAGCTAATGACTAATAATTGAAATATCGGAAACATATTTTACAATCGAAGAGAGAGTCATTTTCACTATCTCAATTTTTCTGCATGCAATATTTGTTTTTTTAACAAAGATCAAATGAAAAATGAAACTGTCGAAAAAACAAAAAAAACTGTCAGTATTACGATTTCATTCTAGTTATATAGGAAAAGAGACCTATGAGTCATTTCTCTTTTTTCTAGAAGTACATAAGTATTGTCTCAATCAATATTAACATTTAATATACAACACATATAATTTCGTGAGACCAAGTTTCACAACATACAATCCAAACATATTTTCAAGTCAATTTTTATTTTATGGGTTATGAATTGTAAATCTATTGATCTGTCACATAAAATTAGATTCATGATACGATTTCATAAAATTATACTCAAATAAATTTAAAGACAGAAATAAATAAATTAATTTCTTCTGGACCCGAAATATCTTATTAAGAGGTGGAATTATTTTTATTTGTCCTCTTTCCCTTTCTTGATTCACCCTTTAAGACTGAGTTTATATTCACAACATAAGATCTATAGGAAATATGATATTTTCATTCTCTTTTGTTGTTTATCAATATCTTGTAACTGATGAAGTAAATTCAAGCATCAAGAAAATAAAAGATAGGATTAAACATAAACTTAATGTGCATAATCTAAGATGGTTATGTATATGAATGTGTATAGGCCTGTTTTTCTGTTAGAAACAAATACCAAACTGATTTTCAGTTAGAGATGGTCTCATATAAGTTTTTGTGAATATTGATTGTCGATATCTACACACAATGACACGATCATACATGTGTGTATATGTAATATAGATAACATACCTCATGTATTTCATAATTATAACATCTAGAAGAATAAATCATCAAATTAAGATGAGAACCACTATAACTAGACCCAAAATTTTGACAACATTGTAACTATATATTTCTTTCTTTGATTCCTTTTAGCTACAAAATTAGTCAGACGTTCATCATGCTTATCAATATAACTTATTTTAACTTTTGTTTCTTGTTCTAGTTTACCTAAAAAACACCACAAAATTAAAATTTTACATGAACTAAAACCAAGTATATAGTTGATATGTACCTACATTAGGTTAAATTATTAAAGCACTTTCTCTATGTTTTTTCTTCTTCCATTATATACAAGACAAAAGACATACAGGAAAGGTTTTAATTTCTTAATAATTTATGTGATTCGATTTAGGATACTCTTTTTTAGTGCAAGAGGAGATGTACCAACACAGTTAATGATAATCTTTTCTTTTAGTTGTTAAAATCTTAAACTATCATACATATGGATTTATCAAACCTAGCTATCACGAGGTGTATCTTATAATAATATATTTTTTGGTTCAATTCCAAAAAGAAAGGCTCTCTTGGCCTTGATTACCTTCAAAAAGACAATTCCAAAGCATTTCTTCTCCATACGTACAAAACATAGTTTCACTTACTTTGTGGCAACTTAAACTCCAACCTAAATTAATAACAAATCACATTGGAACTACACATTGGAAAACAATGAGATGACAGAATCTAAAACATTTTGAAAAATGTTTTCACTCCACATACTTGGTTCTTACACATTATTGTAATAAAGGTCTTGCTGGTGCAACAACTAGTTGAGGTTTTCTAATGAGGTAAAATTTTATTTATTTTAAAATAACAAGTAATTACTAAATAAGAACATCATTATATATAAGCATCATTACTGAGAGCACTTCATTTTCCAATGATCTACCACTTTCATTTCTTTTATGATATATATATGGGGAAAGCTGAGGATTCTATTGTAACAAGCTTTGATGTATAAATGTTTTCTTAATCTCTAGGAAAATTGCAGTTGTAGTGCCACAGAGAGAATATAAGTACAATTAAAGAGGACCAGGCCCTTAAGGGAAAATAAGAATTTATAGGCTGTATAGGATGCACTTTAATTTGTACCATCATATTATAGTGCTATACCATGAAAAGTTTTTCGACATAAAAATACCTAGCAAGGTTCGACATGAAAATGTTTAATAACTGACAAAACGGGGGAACAAGGGCTCAATTTACCAAAAGGAAAACATCAAGGACCAGTTATTATAATAAGATTAATTGTCTTATATCCACCTTTCACTCATAATTATTCTTCTCTACCATGGTGTTTCATTTCATATCTATCTATCTTAATGATAATTCACTCTGAACTTTAATGTTTTCTTATAGTAGCATATTTGAAATCTTCTTTTTGAACCTTCTCTGCTAAGAACTGGCTCGACATTTATGCGTAATCTGAACTAGTCATATATATCTACTCATTGACGATTGTAGAACACATTATTCTATAACCATTGAGAACTGTAAAACTAGATAACATACTTTGTACTTTCGACTCCAAAAAAAAAAAATAAATTCAAGGAAGTTATGAAAACAAATAATATTACTAATCTCCCATCTTGATTGAATAATTATCTTCTTATACTAAGATGCCATGCAAAACGGTATTAGACCCTAAATAATCAGTGTTGATTTGAACAGTGTTTCTTCATATATAGTTGTACAATACCAAAGTACAAGTCTGTACTTGGGTTTACTCCTTGGAATATATAATTCTAGAAGACAGTACACGCAAACCAGATCATGAAATTATAAAACACACATATACACACACATATATATACACATCGATCTCTATGTTTAACATCTAGAGAGAGAGAGAGAGAGATGAAATAATAATAAATAAATAAATAAATAAAAACCTGGTATTAGAAAATTCATAGAGTTTTCCAGTGCTCGAAAAAATGACGACTCCAACTTGAGCATCGCAAAGAATGGCAAGCTCCTTGGCCTTCTTCAACAATCCACTCCTCCTTTTAGAAAAAGTCACTTGTCTGCTTGTCGAGTTATCGATTCGCTGGATCACAATCTTCCCCCTCCCCATGATCTTCTCTACAATCAAGATTTTAATTTCTAGGGTTTCTTTCTCTGAAAAATGTGAGACAAAATCAAACTTTCAGATCTCAAATAAACACCTAGGTTAAAGCTGATCTCAGAAGAGCAAAAATGATAATCGGAATTAAAAAGAAAAAAGGGTTACTTTTATTGAGCTTCGAAATGAAGTCTAGAATTGATGGGGTGGAACATCCTGAGCTTAGTATCAAAGTCAAGCCCTTTTTATAGGCCAAAAAATGGGATAGTTTTATAATAGTTGGAAAATCATAATCCAGGGGTGGGAAGTGGGAATAGTGAAGAAGTGGAGGACCAATGTGCAAATAGAAATAGTTAAATGGCGCCGTCGGCTTATAAGTCAGTGACACGTGGGGAATCTGAGAATTTCTATAAGGGGAAAAACTTATTCCCATTTAAGTAACTTTAAACCTTAAAACTGACCGATAAAAGCTTTGGGCAGACACTTGAGAGATTTCCCCTCATTTTTGGCGTTTTCACGCCCATCCATGTTTCATTTGGTGGACCTCTTACTTACAACTATGCATTTTTTTTTTTTTTATTTAACTACTTTTTTCTCATCTTTATCCAAGTTTAGGGAATTACTTTTGCTTTTGAAAATTATAAACATTCATAATGACTAAACTTGGCTGGATTTTGACTTGGAATTTTATATATATATATATAGTTGAAGTACTAAATGTTATTGTAAATACTATACATTGATTGAATAATACTAACATATTATTAACCATTTATTCAGGTCAAAATCATCGTTCATACTAAACTTTAATAAGAAATATTCTTTTTGTTATCTTCTTTGTTTTGTTCATTTTAGCTATTTTTATTATTTACATTTCTTCATTTGATAGTACTGATTATAATGATACGACTAAAGTTTGGATAGCATGTGTAGACAAGAAAAGATGATATAGTCCGAATTTAGATAGTACAGTTGAACATATTTTGTCAGTACACCTTAAATTATGATGGTATAGGTTGTAAGGCTGATATGTAAGTGGTATGTGCAAAGAAAATTGACTAAATATGAATGAAATTCAGTTGTGAATATATATTTGCTATACTTGATAAGATGTAATTATGTATCATATATATTGACGTAGAATCCAATATTAAGTTTCTCATGTACCCAAACTGCTGATGTAACAAGTATTATAATAAGAAAAAGAAAAGGAAAAGAAAAAAAAGAAAAGAGGTTTAATGCTCATCATGTCACATTTTATAGCTCTCTTAAGGAAGTAATGTTGGGTTCTACAATAAACAATAATATATATAAGTTTCCTATGAACACTCAATTATTTTTTAAATCTATCAATACCCAATTGAAGGATGAACAAAGGAGTCAAATAACTTTCTTTGGATTATTTTCCAGTCAATCAGTTATTCTACATCAATTAGAAAATATTAATAGCAACTTTTATAATGTATATCAAAAGTTAACAGCAGGATTCTATTTAATATGGGGATCAAGTGTTTATGTATTATTTAAGAAGTAAATTAATAAATACTACCTCCGTCCCGCTCATATTTGCACACTTTCCGTTTTCGTCGGTCCTATTTAGATTTGCACACTCCAAAAATGGCAAATAAAATGTACAAAATTGTCCTTTACTATTCAACATTAACACTAAAAAAACAATTTTTCTTAACATTCGTGTCCATCCCTACGTACAGATTTGAGTGGGATGGAATGTAAATTTGAGAGGGTTGGAGGGAGTAACTATTAGTAGTTAATTTATGGGCAAAATAGAAGAAGTAATTAATTAATGGTTGGGGGTGGTGGAAGGAAACAAATGATTATAGTTATAGAAATGGCGTGAAAAGATGGGATTCTATTGGCTGAACCCACGTGAACACGATTTGGCTAACCAATAAGAATCTTTTTCCAATGGAAATAATAAGGGGCTCCTTGAATTAAGGAAACCCCCAAAATCAATGGGTGGGATTATATTATGATTATAATATTCCAAAATTCCATGCTTGTAGACAGGTGTCAATCATCAGCAAATGATAGATTTCCCAAGACCAAGAAGTGAGAGAACAACTTTATGAGCCCCAACAAACAATGGAAATGTCGACACCTTTCTGACTCAGCAAAGCTTTGAAAATGAGATGGTTTCAAGTGAGATTAACTATGTATATGCCTTTTTTGGAATGAGGGAACTATGTTCCTTTTCACCATCCATCCTCACATGCTATTCTATTTCTTCTCTACTCTACTAATTCTCTCTTTCTTTTTTCAATTGTATGAGAGATACTTATGTGGTTGTAACACTCATAACTAATCGAATGGAATCCGACTAATGGATGCCTTGTTCTTGGTTTAACTAATGGAACCCACCATCGACGCAGATTCATGTATCCTATCACTCACCATATATACCTAACTAGTATAATACACGACATTTTATAAAAAAATTAATTAATTTTGGTAAATTTTGAAAATTGTAAATATTATTTATACATTAAATTAAATTTATGATTTGTGCAATACATATCGTCTAATTTAACATTAAATACAACATATTATGATTAAATGATTATTTAATTTTCGAAATATGAGTTGCATTTGTAGATGATCATAAATAATTTTTTATTTATTATTTTGAAAAGAATATATATTGTTAGTCTATTATATTATTCAACACACCCACCATTTTTTTTTTTTTGCTTTTTATTTTTAATGTTTCTAACAATCCTCAATTTTTATTTTCAATTAGATGATAAAAAATGAAAGTCAAAATTTTACAAATAAATTTCATAATTTATTTTGAAACACATATTCAATAAAATTATTCAATTTTCATCTACTCACCTTTATTTTAATTTTTTTTTCCTTTTTTATTTATCTATATTTTTTCTCTAAACTTTTCTGTTATGTAAATTAACAAATTTCAAATATGTAAATAACTTATATAGTATTGAAGTTTAACATATATTATTTAGATAAATTAAATTAACATTTCTATTTTATTAATTATGTTTCTTAATAACATAAAATATAAAGTAATTAATTAGCTACATTTAATATGAGAATGGTGTATGATTGTGACGTGTCATTTTGGTCATTCTTTTATATATATAAAGATATGTTTCTTGCGTTTTCTAGCATAGTTCTATAGATTTCACTGTTGTAAGCGGGCACTCTTCCTCTGTTTGTTGTTTTTTTTTTGTTGGGTGTTTTAATGAGGTCTGTATTAGGTCTCTCTTGCTTTTGTCTTATCCTTTTTGGCTCGTTTATATGACGTTTGCTTTTCTTTTATTTTTATTATATTTTTCCATATTTATTTTTAAAAGAATGAAATTTGGGGCTCTTGAAAAATGAGATCCATCGTATAAAAATTTTATAACTTTATTTTTTCAGTTTCAACTATTTTTAGTATTTAATATTGTTAATAAATAATAATAATAATAATAATAATAATAATAATAATAATAATAATAATAATAATAATAAGTATTTAATATTGGCGACTACCTTCTTTTCAAAAATTAAAAAAACAAAACAAGATAAGAAACAGTTTTAAATGTTGGTAAAGTTCAGGGTGTACAGCTAGCCATGTCGAATCGATTTCTCATGATTATTGTCGCATCTTAAGTTAAATCTTGTCATTCGAGCTATTAATTAATTCATTCCCCATTTTTACTTTCTGCCTTCACTCAAAAGTTATGGTCTTACAACCCTAATCTTAATTCTAAATCACATAAACTGGATCCTAGCTTTGGATTATCTATCAAAGTCCAATAGTTTTATTGGGCTGATCCAACAATATACATAGATAATTGAAAGCTTATTATATATGCTCATAAGCTTAAGCAAATCAGAAAATATATAATTAAACAGGATATACTTCAGTAAAATATACGAGTTGGTTTCACTAAATCCTCAAACCTATCAGTTTTTTGTTTATTAATTCCATAACCCACAATACTAATTACTATGTAAAGTATTGCACTTTGTTTTATATATCAATTCTTAAATTTTCCAAAATACCCTTACAAAAAATCTAGCTTGTGAAAATAAAAATATAAAAGGTATATTCTTCAAATTTATTTTAGAATTTTAATTTTAATATTAGAATAAAATAGATATTTAAAAAAAATGACACGTTTAATTTTAATCTTAGAAAATTAAAGATATACATTTTTTTTTTTTAATTTTAGCGGCTTCGAATAAAAGATAGTCTTCATTATCCAAATTTTTTCCTAAAAGATATGTATATATAGATTTTAAATTTTTTAGATAAGCAGTAAATTGTAATCTAATAGTCGCAAACAACTAAAAATATAATATTTGCAAGAAATTACATTCCCATCAACAAAATAGAATAAATGATATATATAGGCAGACGGCCAATACTGAATTATATTTATTGGAACAAAATATTCATTCATGTGTACATCAACATACATCTTTCAACATCAGCCTCTGCTTTAACAAAGTTATTTATATGCTTATTCTTAGGGACACCCATATAATCCAACCTGGAATTAATACCCTTTGACTTTCTCACTTTCGGTCATTGACATTCATATACTAAATTAAATTGTTGCTACAAATGATGGTGTACAACAAGTATGGTACATCATCATCATCTACATGAATTAATATATACTGCAATATTTGTCATGCATAATGAGATAGAGTTTTGAGGCTTAAAGATTTGTGGAGCCATGATCGCCATGATCTAGTACTAGTCCCTTTTGGATGACACCTGTCTTCACTCATCTGTGCCTCATTCCTCTCCTTCTTGCATAGAACAAACTCTCTCACTCCTTGCGATCCTATTGCCTCCCATGGATTCATAGCTGCAATCACAATATCTTGTTGACATTAGTTATATTATTATAGAAAAACTAAATGAAAACCCTATTTTGTTTTGGTCAATTGTACCATTGGTATATATGATGTAATGATAGGATCCGAGTTTGGATGGTAGGGGTCTATTAATTAAAATGGAACAACATGAAATGGGGTACATATAGAGTGGTATAAACTAATTTTGAATGGTAAAAGTCGATACAATTGAGACAAACTGATTTGATTTTGTTGGTACGAAGCTAAGTGATATGATCTAAATTGATGGTATATGGACCACAAAAAAATGGTATGAAAATTTGGGTTTTGTCCACCCCTACCCATGTGTGTAATACTATAAGTCACATAATGTGTGACATGTGACAACATAATTTGAAGAAATCAAGAAACATGTCACACATCCAACGAGTGTATGGTGTAGGATATAATTAGTCAAAAGTTGCTGACACTTATCAAAAACGACAACATCTTTATCGTTTTAGCGACGCTTTTAGGAAATTGTCGATGCTTTTTAAATGAGTCAGATTTTTGAAAGAGTTGACTTGTAGTACTCATAGCATATTTAATGACTTAGTTTTACAAACATCATTAAAAATAAGTGTATAGTGATATTTTTGTAGAAATATATTTAATTTATGACAACGTAAATACTATATATATATAAGAGTACAAATGAATTTTTCTCAACATATATAACTAGAAATGAAAGTGTCCCTTAAACAAACATGTACAAAGCATCCCAAATCAAAAAAAAAAAAAAAAAAAACAAAATTAGTAGGATGGTAATGGAAATATATACCCTCATAATCAGCATTGGCAGGGTAGAGAGAGAAAGTATTAATATCAGAGCCAAGAATGGGAAGCCTCCCTTGGCGACCGTACAGTTTCAGTGTTGTTTCAATGACAGTTGCAGCATCTTCATCTTCATTCACAACAAATCGTATAGGCCCAGAACTTCCAAATACATTTATAATAATCAAGAATCTGCTCTTAATCTTCTTGCCCTTTTGGTCTTTATCATCATCGTTCTTCTTCTTCTTATGCAGCAAAGTCTTCTCAGAAACACTTCTCCTCATTACGTTGCTCTTATTAACCTCATCGTTGCTTTTGATCTCCAATTGAGAAAAACTTTTAATCATTTTCATGTTCATGATCAACTGATGAAAGAAACTATTGGATGGATTAAAAATGAAGGATCAAGGCCGCTGCACCGATAATACAATGATGTGGCATAGAGAAGATGATGGTGGGAGAGAGGATGAGGAGGAGAGAGAAAGCATGAAAATAATAATGGTGGTTTCTACCATTCAAGTCCTTATTGGGATGGAAATTAGAATATACCTCAGAAAAGTTTTGTATATGAATGAAAAAGGACAACACTATTACTATTCCAATTGGCTTATTATGAAGAAAAGAGATAAAGCGATGGGTAGATATATAGAGAATAAGTTGTTAATAAATGTGGTAATCACACCTGATGAATATTTTGGCCACTAAAATCCACGAATACAAAATCTATAATCATTCAATGTTATGTTTCCATTTGATGTATATTAAATATAATGAAACACAGAATGAAGTATCAGATGTAATAGATGATTCAGAGTCATTGCCATGTGGCTCTTGTGTGATTTATGACAACCTTCTTCATGCTTCAAATGATAAAATATATTATTTACATCCTACGGTGCATATCATTTGACCTCTTATTTTTTTTAATCATCATTTCATTGTTATTTAACTTCATGATTTAGAAAGAAAAAAAAATAGTATTCAAATTAATCTGACTTTAAGTAGCGAATCATCACCATTTTAATATATATTTTTTATCATTTTTTTAATTTATACATAATAAATGAAAAAAAAACAAAAAAAAATTGAGCTGCATGCTTTGATTAAAACCCCTCATGATCTTCGGGGGTTGCACGAGCCCAAACCTCTACGATCAATTATATATAACTTTAGGTGTTATGATTATACTTCATTCTAACAAAATATACATGTAATATAATTTCAAAGATTAAAATTGAAAAGGGGATAGTAAACTTTTTATATTAATGTAATTAATTAGAATAGATAGTTGAGATGGACTTCACAACTATTCTTCACCAAGTGACCAACTCTTCAAGACTATATATGGTTATAGATCAGAATATCTCACTACTTTAATTAAAGCAGCAACTCTAAATTATTACAGTGACGAAGGTAAAATTAATTCAGATTAGGTTGTCAAACAAAGGCTTCAAAATACCATTAAGTTAAATATTTTCAAACTACTCAATAATATAAAAAAGGAATAAATAAGAAGTTGTGATGCATGCAAGACAACTGCTTAATTAATTGCATGATAATGATAGTTTACAGTTCAATGAAGCAAACAAATTAATGTTTGGTTATGTTTAATTTCGAATTTCATTACTTTTAATTTACACATGTTGATTAATTATATCATTTAACATAATCTTCAACTTAGAAATATGTCATGAACTTTCTATAAAAAAGAAGAACTATGAAAGACAGTTTAGATAAGTAATAATTAATATTTTAATAATAAATAATAAAATGATTAATCAGATTGATTCCTGGCTGCTGATATTGATATTCGAAAAGGTAATTCAATTCATTTAAGATTATTTTTGTAATTAGTCCTTTATACGTGGCTTGAAAACACAAACAATGGATTCCTCAATTTCATTGAATTCATGTAGACACATGGACAAACCGTAACTTGTGTTTTATTATATTTTAAAGAATTTACAGCTGATAAATCCATATTAGCAATTACCAAATGTTGAGTAGCTATAGCTCCTACAATAACAGTGGTAGTAGAATTCATGGATCCCTTTTCTTGCAGGATTAGCAATATGAAAAATTAATATGCTAACTTTCAACTCATTTACGTCCTTTTAAATGTTTTGTTTGTGTCAAAAGATTATTGTTAAAACAAGAAATATGGTGGTGGCTGTGAAAAGAAGGTAAAGAAGAAAATAATATATGGAATACGTAAAAGAATAACATAAGCTATATCTTAAGGGTAAAATTGACAAATTAAATATTTGGTGGCTGTTAGGAGAAATTTGTGGGCTTTAAACATAATCACCCTATATTAATTTATTGAGCATTCATTTATAGATATCATTCTACTCTATTGTGTTGGGACGACACAATCTGAAAAAGGTCCAAACATTTTATCCATTTGAAATTGGGCTGGGTAATGTGACTTAAGTGGACAGAAGTTTTCAAGCAAAAGGGAGAATCTTCTAAGAGGCCCAGCCCAGATTGAGCTTTGAGCCCAAAACAATCACAACCTACACATGTATGTTGCCCATCTTCCACCCTCAGTACATAAATAAAAATAATTAAAAAAAGGTTAGGGTAGCCCATCAAGACAAATACAAACTAAATTGAATTATTTATTTATTTATTGGAAATTATAAGTGTAAAATAATCGCATTCCTCTTAAATCATAAAATGTGAACATTTAATAAATATATAATAGATGTGATTTTTTTTTTTATCAGACAAATAAGAGTGTTCCACTAAATAAAGAGTACAAGGGGTACTCTAACCCATTTACAATCAAAGATTTTACAATTATGATTTATGTACTCCTTCACTTCTAACATTTCCGGCTAGTTTTCTTTCTTTAGTCTTTTGTTTCCATTCTTTGGCACCAAGTTCTAAATTATAACTTTGACTCCATCTTCGCAATATTCGATTGCCATGACCACACCTTGGCTTTGATTTCTCTAATCATCTTCTCAACGCTTGGGTTCTCATTATTAGAAATCATATTGTTCCTCATATTCCAAATAGACCACAGAGTTTCCACCCATAGTGATGATGCAATTTTCCTCTTATCTCGATCCCCCAACATCTCGGTATGTTGTAAAAAATGACCAACTGGGTTAATATGGGGGACAATACACGTACCTGCCCACTTATAGAGAGCTGTCCAAATTTTCGAGGCAATCGAGCACTTGAAGAATAGATGTTCTATCGTCTCCTCTTCTTCCATACACATTGGACACACAATACTCGTTGCTGCGTCGATTACTCTTCTTCTCTGGAGACCAGCCCTGGTAGGTAGTATTTTTTTGAGTATTTTCCATACAATTGCTTGCATCCTCCTTGGAACGCACGTCTTCCACAGTTTCTTGAAGGTTGCCTCTCTCCCTTGGTCCTCTTCCTCTGTATTAATATAGATGTGATATATTAATAATGAACACATATTAATGTGCTCACAATAAGTAGATTAACAGAATTGTCCATCCAAAATGTTAAAAAAAAATATTTCTTACTTCCAAGATTAGTTTTAAACTTAATATGACTTTTACAATTAAATAAAGGTATAGCTATTTGTATGTCAACAGTATCCCTTTCAATTTATTCATCAAGTCTATCATATAATGTTAGTTATAAGAATATAGAGTATATAGAACAGACAATGTTGTATTTTATCTACTGTAATGTATAAATCCATTATTCTTGAAGTCCAATCAAATGATCTAATAGACTTTTTTTTTTTTATTTTTTTTATTACGATCAGATCCCATAATATGAAAACAACAAAATTGAATCGTATGAGCAATTTGTTTGAACTCACTATTTTCTTATTAACATCGTATTGCCTTATTATTTCTTAAGATCTAAAGAAGTTGTATGTAATTTTGTTGAATAAATATGGTTGTAAATTAATTTGTACAAAGCTTGGAATTTGTTTAATAATTTAACTAAGTCTAAAGGATGATAAATGTTGGGATATTTTTGTAGTTATTTGATGAGACAAAACAGTTTGTGTGATAAGACAAAAACAGTTTGCTTAGGGTATCAGTACCTGGTTTCCATACTGATTACGTGATCTTCAGTCCCCTTATCTTTATATAAGATCATGTAATGGCTTTCCAAGTTAAGGAAAACCAATCATAGAAAGATATATGAAGATATCTTTTAGGAGCAACAAACTAAAGGAAGCAGCATGGAAAACGCAGCAAGCAACAAGTAGCATTTTGGAAGTAGCATGTAGTAAGCAAGCTGAAAGAAGAAGCAAACTAAAGTAAGCAGCATGGAAGACGCAGCAAGCAACGAGTAGCATTCTGGAAGCAGCATGCAATAAGCAAGCTGAATGAAGCAGCACGCCAGAAGTAGCAAGCAAGGAATAGCTACTGTGCTGAGACAACAAAATACAGCCAACGGATCTTTCATAAGAAAGACAAGTGGTACTTTCATCCATGCAATATGATGTTAATAAGAAAGAGCAAGTTTAAGAAAGAGCAAGCTGACTATCTCTAAAGTAGCTAGCCGTTGCATGAATCTCAGTGGTGGACCCTTACCGTAGTGCCAAGTCAGCAAGCTCGTCAGAAAGGCCCAGAAGCCAATGTCAAACGCATTAAATGCTCATGTTAGGAGCATCCAAACTGCACTTAATGCAGCCACAGAGAAGATCTTTGAAGATCAGAGCTCAAATCCAATTTGAAGTATCTCTCTTTAACAGATATTTTTCCTAACTCTATAAATAAGAGGTATGAGTGACTGGGAAATTTTCTGAACTGAGCCAAGTGGAAAATCAGATATCCTCCAAAGCTTTGTCAAGCTTAACTCAAATTCAGCCACTCAACCTTCAAGAAGCAGTCAACCATAGCATTAGAGCTTTCATGTTCAAGACTGACTTCGAGTTTTCACCAGTTGAAAAATATTGTATCTTTTAACCATTGTGTTGTGTGTGCTGGGTTGTTTTAGTTTGATGTACTTAGTTGATAGGATTGGATTCTTGCTAAGTTTATAGTCTTGTGTAGACTATTTGCCCTGTGTAGGATTGTGTACCATGTGTGGGTTTTGGCCTAGGAATCTGAGATTCTAGTAAACATACTTGTGTTGAGAAGAAGATTGTAAATGTGAGTCTTGTAAATCAATCTGACTTAACAAAGTTCCTCATTATGAAAGAGTAGAGTGGACATAAAAGGATTACACCACATTCGAATAACTATAAATCATAAGTGTTTACTGCTTTGATTTATTTGCTGCATTATATTTATTGCATATCTATCATGCTGCATATATCATAAGCATTCTGTGAAAGGATTATGCTAAAATCATATTTGAAAAGAAAACAGGTTTTGCAAAACAGAAACTCTATCTAAGTTTATTCCGTTGCATACTGTGATACCGAGTAAGGAACCTGAATCAGCCTACGGCCAGGTTGCTGAATCAAGATAGGTTACTGCATTCATTATTGAATCAGAAACCTGTTTTACAAAAAAATTTTAAAAGTTCAAAAATCGATAGAGGTTCAATCACCCCCTCTGAACCTCTGACCACTTGAGACCAATAATAAATTTAATTCATAATAGTATCATTTATTAGACGTGAATTGATAAAATAAAATAGCAGAAATATTTTCTTGAGCCAGCCATCCAGTGTTTCTTTGTTTAATTTCCCATTCTCATGTTCTAGACTTCTACTATGTGTTTCCACTATGATATATGTACACACCTTTTGCCATATAAACAGTGATTGCTAAGTTGGATAATAAATATAGAGTTGTAAAAGTCAAAGAGTTCACATCTAGATCAGTTTCATTTCAGGTCTAATGGATAAGAGAAGAAAATGATGCATTAATTATGAAGAAAAATAGAATGGATTGATTGGTTTGAAAATGATACATAAAGCAACGTTTGTGCTCATTTGACTTTGGAATATCAAAAATAGAAAACAAACTTAGCATAATAACAAACAAAAATCAAAATATTCAATGCATATGTCTCACTTATAGTATTTATCTGACTGAAACTGCTATCACAAAATATAATTCATCCTCACAAGCTTATATATGAAACAATTATAGATTTATTTGTCTCACGAAATTTAAATCGGTGAAATGGTCTCATAAAATTCTATCCTTTTTATTTTAATTTGTATTATTGATTATATTGAAAATAATATATTGTCATCCACCTTCCAAATTATTAAAGCCGAACTTTTGGTTGTCACGAAAAAAATTTATATATATATAAAATCTTTCAAAGGAGAGATAAATTGGTTACACACACTCTCAAGTCTCAATAAGTTAAAATGTAGAGCGACTTTGACATGGTAAATGACCGTAAATCAACTCTCTATATGGGAAATTAAAAATTATATTCTTTAAAAAAAAACAAATCAGAAATTTATTTATTATAAATTATATTTTTAAATGTAAGTCAATTTTGTTTATAAATTTATTATAATGAATTAACTGAATTGATTTAAATAATTATGTTACAATGACAAATTCTTCAATGAATTTAAAAATATAAATACATTTAAATATATATTTATATATAAATACATTTAAGTCATTTTCGAATATTCTTTTTCCGAATTAAATTATTCTTTTCCAAATAAGTCTCTTATCTCCAACTCCCTCTTCGTTTATTTTGTCTCGATTTATATATTAAAACAAAATGTAAAAACCCCACATTTTCCTAAATATGTAATATTGTTCGTTGCAACAACTCATTGGTCATAAATGTTTTAATTAGGCCCTTCATTTCGGCGCATTCAAATCCCACTTGAGGACAACCTAAAAATATAACCGTAACAGAAGATCTTGTGTAAAAAGGCAAAAACTTTAATGCAATTGGTGCACCGTGTAATCCGCATCTTTATGTTATAAATTTAGTACTTTTATGTTATAAATGTAACACATTTATGTATGTTTATTTTAAAAGGTGCACATATTTGTACATAAAGGTACTGCATTTATAACATAAAGGTCTTCCGTGCAACTCTGTACACCAGTTACACAAAAGTGTTACTCGTGTAAAAAATATAGTTGTTGGCATTATAGAGTAGTGTGTTAAAAATACGTGAATTTGATATTTTTTTTATTTTAGAAACATTGTAAGAGGTTGTGCTAATATTTATGAATTGTCATCTCAACAAGGTCAACACAATCAAAATTTGACAAAAACTTTTGTGTACCTGGTGTTCGAACTCTAAATCCGTGCATTCGGGTCGACCCGATCCACCATGTGCATCCATGCTCCGCACGTGCCATCAGGTCGCAGACAAAATTCGTCCAAACATGCTCCTAGGTGTTAGACTTTTATATTATGTTAACTATATTTTTTTGTAGTGTTAATCATACATTTTAATTATGTTAGTCATACATTTTATAAGGTTAGTTATACCTTAACATTTTTTTTAGACAGACATATTAACCTTGTATACCTTTTAGTTATAACAGTCATACTTTTTAGTTATGTTAGATATATTTTTTAATTATGTTAGTTGTACCTTATATATTATATAAAGGTATGACTATATTGATATAAATGTATAAGTAATATCATATAAAGGTATGAGTAATATCACGTAAAGGTAAACATGTACAAATTATGGCGAAGTTAGGGTTTTTTAAAAGTTAAACGTATTAAATAAAGGTATGATATGTGTACATAAAGGTATGACAATATAATATAAATGTATGACTAAAATAATATAGAGGTTGGAACAAAAAAAAAAAAAGTAAAAGTACGCAGATCCGAGTCAACCTACACCCGAACCCAAACCAGAACCGCATGTATGTGTCAGGTGCATATGAATGCTACTCTCAAAATTTATGGTATTCTCCTTTCCTTTTCTTTTGTTTTTCTTTTTTTAATTCATTTTCTTTTTTCTTTTTTTTTTTCATTCTTTTTTTAATAATTATAAAAAAAATATTATGAAATATTTTCTTTTAATGGAAAAAAAAAAGTTTGGAGATAAATGATCGAATGTGATTTTAAAATTTTGAATTTGTTTCACTTTATTTGTTGTCTTTTGATTACAACTAGATTTAATGAGATTTTGACTTTATCTATATATTGTGTTTTGTACATGACTTTTATTAATTATTAGTGTTAATGTGGTATACATTGATTATGCCTACATACTAAATGTTTGACAATTAATATCTTTTTAATCTATGTTAAGCAACTTTAAATTTCAGTTACATATTTCAATATGGAAGAAAATATCATTTCGTAAACGTTGCAGAACATAGTGTAGTGGGTGGCCATTAACAAATAACAATTAACTATTGGGTGAACTAAATGCACCATATCATTTTCTAAGAGTATTACACCCTATTAGTGTGTGGGCCTCATATTAATACACTTTTGAGTGTGGTGTCTTTAGTCCACCCCATTTATTGGGGTAAACTACAAGTACCACATCATTTTCTAAGGACACCACATCCTATTAATGTGTGGGGTGAACTAAAGGCACCACATCATTTTCTAAGGACACCACACCCTTTTAGTGTGTGGGGTGAACACAACCTATTAATGTGTGGGGTGAACTAAAGGCACCACATCATTTTCTAAGGACACCACACCCTATTAGTGTGTGGGGTGAACTACAGGCACCGCACCCTTTTCTAAGAACACCACACCCTATTAGTGTGTGGTCCCCACCACACACTAATAGGGTGTGGTGTCCTTAGAAAAGGATGTGGTGCCTTTAATCCACCCCAATAATTGAGGTGAACTACTGGCACCACACCCTATTAGTGTGTGGGCCTCACATCAATACACTAATAGAGTGTGGTGCCCTTAGAAAAGAGTGTAGTGTCTTTATTCCACCCCATTTATTTGGGTGAACTAAAGACACCACATCCTATTAGTGTGTGGATCCCACATCAATACACTAATAGAATGTGGTGCCTTTAGTCCACCCCATATTTATTTAGGGCAAATAATTAACATGTTTCTGTTAGAATATTGTAGATTTTGGATATGGGAGCAGGATTTGACTTGCAAAATATTTAATATACTGAAAAGTCAGAAATTTTTCTCGAAAGAACAAATTGAGACTTAAAAATACATATTGTATGGAGCAAAAATATTCCAAAAATATTCAAAGGAAAAAATGCAGTAATGAATTTTGTTATTAATTCCGATGCATTATTTGACTAAATCAATTTTGGTTTGAAATCATTAGAAGATAAGGAGAGTTTTTCAGGTCATATTAGGTTTAAACAAAACAAGATTCTCATAGCTAAAAACATAAGGTATCATATCTCTTCCTTTATTCAACTATATATATTCAAAGTTTAGGGACAATGAACAACTTATTACACAATTTAGACATTATTATAGTGTTAAAGATCATACTAAAAAGAGTGAGTCTTCTATGAGACCATCTCAAATTTTTATTGCATTGTGTAAGACGGGTCAATCCATAAACAAATCACTCACAACCCAAACTTTACAATTCACATATTGTTTGTGGGTGATGGGGCTCCGTCTCACGGTAACTATCCGTGAGATCGTCTCACATGAGTTTTTATGTACCAAAAATTATAAGATTTACATGAGTTTTATGTACTAAAAATTATAAGATTGGCAAGATTTTAGATTGCGTAGCAGTTGATTAGTTAAGACTTAAGACTCCTTTTCTCCTTAAATACATCATAACATGTCATTATTTTCTTCCCATATGATTTTGGGCATTCTATGTTTAATAATCTTTAGGATCAGAAAAAAAAAAAAGAAGAAGCAGAAAATGAAAAAAGAAAGGACAATTATGAATGCTTGTTGGCTGACTATAGGACATGTTTCCCAACAATATAATTATAATTTTTTATTTGATTGTGATAAATTAGACTAGCACCAAAGTTAAAAATAAAATAAAAATTATGGTTAAAAACATTTTGCCATATAAACTTTAAATATGATGTATTTTACGGTATTGAACAAATCATAATCGTACACGTGTTCTAAATCAATGATTAGGATTTGTCAGATATCATAAAATACATCAAATATAAAGAACTTACGGCAAAATGCAACATATAAAAGTTTATATTAAAAAATATAAAATCACGCATAGTTTGGATGAAAAAATGTTTTTAACCCTAAATATTAGAGTAACATTTCCGTGCAACTGGTGCATAGAGTTGCACGGAAAACCTTTATGTTATAAATGTAGTACATTTATGTACAAATATTTATACCTTTTAAAATGAACATGCATAAAGGTGTTGCATTTATAAAATAAAAGTACTACATTTATAACATAAAGGTGCGGATTGCACGGTACACCAGTTGTACGGAAGTTTTTGCCTAAATATTATAACATTTTCTTTGTTTAAAATTACATTTTGATCCTGTTGTATTAACAATATATTTCAAGTCTCACATCATTTTGGTCCTATTGTATTGACAATATATTTCAAGACTCATGTGAGATGACACATTTATTTTTAAAAAATATGTAAACAATAGTTTCGACATTAATTAGTGTACAAAATTCAAATATTTAAATTATAAATACATATTCGTTGCTATAAAAGGGTCAATGGGTCGCTGATGCCAAAAAAAATTTAAGGTTAAAATAATATTTTGCATATATTAGGTGAAGTCATCCTATATTATTAGTCTGAAGTATATTGAGACGAATTATTGGAAAAAACAAACAAAACTATATATATATATATATATATATATATATATATATATATATATATATATATCGCAGATTTTTTTGAACAATAGATGTCTTAAAGTTTAAAATATCATTATAAACGAAAATATCAACATTTCAAATTTATAAAAATATAAATACTGAATGTTTATATCATAATGAAGTTTTCTTAAAAAACATTATATAAGGATATCGTCTTTATATTTTTCGATATGAGGATAGATATGTATTTCAAATTAAGGATGTAATCGATATCTTTACATATTTATAGTTATGTTTTTCATGTCGATGTCATAATGATTGAAATTGGAAATATTAAACATTAATTGAAATATTATTATAACAACAAATTAAGGATGTAATCGACATCTTTATATATTTATAGTTACTAGTATATAGGTCCCGTACGATACACGGGCATATAAAAATTATTATTTTGGTGTTTTGATATGAAAATATTGAACACAAAATAATTATATTATTTGAGATTAATTTCAATATAATATGATATTTGTGTGATGCATGACCATAAAATTTAAATATTTCGAGTTTAATGTGAAAATGTCAATTTATGGAAAAATCAAATTCTTGATAATATTTCAATTTCATTTGGTAACCCGCATGATGCATGGTATATAAATTTCAAGTGTTGTAATTTTTTGATATAGATATGTTGACTATATAAAACAAACATTGATTATTTGGATTATCTTTTAGATATAACAAACTTTTTTATAAATATTCTTTTTCAAAAAAAATTCATCACATCGCCATATATAGTAGAATGTCAAATAACATTAATTCTCCAATTACATCCCTCTATCAAACCCTCCCCCCACAATGAATTTTCATATATTTGTCACTATTTCGACATAGTTTAACTTTCTAATATTCTCACTTGAAAACTTGAGTATGAATATGAACATAATATTGTCATAAATCTTGATGATTTACTGAAGAAAAAAACTTATAACAAATTGATGGAGAATATTAAATAAATGTTTCACTATATATTAATATGGGTTAATTTCATTTTCCAATCTATACTATGCATATTTTTTAATTTTACATCCTAAACTTTTTTTTCTCCGATCACAACCCATACTACATGTTTTGTTTACTTTTACAACCTCCGACCAATATTTTTTGGCAAGAAAATGCCCACGTGATTTTATGTGCTAATTGAGGGTTATTTTCGTCATTTTTTAGGTCATTAACTAACTTCCCTTTCAAAAGCGAATTTTGCCCTAATTTTTCCCACATTTTTTTGCAAATTGTTTGAGTAAATGAAGATTAACGGTGAAGTTCAAACAAAAAATTAGATCTCATTACCATTGAAAATAGTTGATGAATCGAATTTACTAATGTCTTAGAAGTGCAAATGATGAACATAACCCTCAATTAGCACATGAAAATCACGTGGGCACTTTTTCGTAGAAAAATATTGATCGCAGGTTGCAAAAGTAAATAAAATGTATAGTATATGATGTGATCAGAGAAAAAAAAAAGTTTAGGATGCATAATTACAAAAGGTGCATAGTACAGGTTGAAAAATGTAATTAACCTTATTACAATATATTTGTTGATTTCGTTATTAAAAGTCTAATTAGAGCTATATAATTGCATAAATCAAAATACAAAAGGGTATCTTAAATTTTAATATTGACTTTTTTTAGTTTGGATATTTTTTTTATTAGATTCCATCAAGTATTATTATTTCTTTTAGAGTTTACAGTTAGTTTTTTTATTAGATTCCATCAAATATATTTTTTTTAAACTTCATAAGTGTACTTAATTATTTTATATTTTTCATATATTAAGATATTTTCTGAAGAACATATTAATTGTTCAAATTTATTTTTTAATGTATTTATGTTTATATACACATCACAAATTCAAATTAATGTATTAAAATAACAAAATAGGTAAGTTGTTTGTTCTGCTATAGTACCATTTATTTGTGACATTTAAAAATATTAAATGGACTGAAAAGAAGTTGTTTTTATTCCAAAAATTGGTTGCAAATGACATATACAAATTTATTTAAAACATTTGAAAATAAAAAACATGTATCAGTTAATTTGTTATTTAGTGTATCAATCAAACATGTTTCAACTAATTTTATATTAATCTTGAATTTTGTGATCTCTCATAATGAAATATAGTTATGCAGTCAAAGTTTACCAATCTATGTATTATAAAGTATACCATAATCATCAATTTATTGCTATTTTAATATTGTTAATCATGTTTTTTAGTTACTTTTTTATGTATAAAAGTCGAGTTTTTCTATTGAATTTAATTGTAATTATTATTCAGTCAATATATATATGTGTGTGTAGGTGTAAAAGAGTTAGAAAATTGAGAATCACAAAATGAAGTCTATTTTACTCAATTGGTGAGTAGTAATTAATTAAATTAACTCATATATATATATATATATATATATATATATATATAAATTTAGGTGATAAATTAATGGAGAAAAATAATGCTTAAATTTAGATATACTACCACTAAATAAGGAAAATGTGTGATTGGTTAAAATGAGATAATTAATAATAGGTGTAATTTCTATATGTAGAAGATCATACAAAATATATTTTCTATATTTAATAATTATCAATTATTAATATTAATATATTACATATTTAGTAAGTGAAAATGAGCGGGAAAAATTTTACATTTCTATTTGTAGGGGGTAATTGTTATTATATATATAGATGTTTTTCATGTCAATATCATAATGATTGAATTTGAAAATATTAACACCATACTGTGAAATATTATTATAACAATGAAAATTGAAAACTTTAGTCAATGGTGGCTGAAAACATACAATTCACTGAAAGGATCCGAATGTATTTTAATAACTTCAAACCACATTTTTAAGGTATTTTTTGATATGGATATTTTCTATGAATGTATTTTTAACAACTTCAAACCACATTCTTAAAGGTATTTTTTGATATGGATATTTTCTATGAATGTATTTTTAACAACTTCAAACCACATTCTTAAAGGTATTTTTTGATATGAATATTTTCTATCTATCAAATCATTTCACACTTAAATTATTGGTTGTCCAGTAAAAGAATTAAATTATTTTCTATCTATCAAATCTTCTCACACTTGTTTGTCCACAAACAACAAAAGAACTAAACCAAATAACTAAATCATTGTTTGTCCATGAACAACAAAGCTAAACCATTGCTGATCCACCAACAACAAAAGAATAAGAGATCAAAATAAGCAGAAACATTGCGTCATAAGATACTTTCCAGAGAATTCAAATCACAAACAGGAAAAACAAATCAGCGTTTGAAAGGAACGGATCTGTTAAATCTTTTGTCCTCCAAAGTGATAGAATTTGTAAAGGAATGGAAAACACTACGTTTTTTTTTTTTGGAAATCAAATTATTGTTAAAAAATCACAAAACTAAAACGTAAAATTGAGTAGATAAAGGGTTAAATTTTAAGAAAGTAAAATTAATGTACTAAAATATTAAATTTTCCTATTTTTACTATAAAAACTCATGTGAGACGGTCTCACGGATAGTTAACGTGAGATGGAGCCCATCACCCACAAACAATATATTAATTGTAGGGTTTGAATTGTGGGTGATTGAGTCGTGGGTTGATCCGTCTCATGCAATGCAATAAAAATTCGTAAGGTGGTTTCAAAAGAGACTTACTAATTTTTTACACATGGATGTTCAAAAACAACTTTTTATTTACGGTAGTCGAGACTTCTTTGGAAATACTTTAATATCATTCAAAATAATAACGCAAGTATCAGTTTCAATTTTTCTAGAACTTACTTTAACATAAATAAATTATTTCCTGTAAACTTATATATTCAAACAATACGAGCGTTGAAGGCTTGAGTTACAGTGATTTATTAGTAATTAAAATAAAACCTTTCTAGTTTAATATTCTATGAATCAATAATGTTAATTATGTAATAATTATTCACTGTCCCAAGTCGGGGCCAATTAATTAATTTAATAAATTTAATCAGAAAATAAAATAACACCTTTCCAAAAATTTAATACAAACTATATATAGCTAGGTTCCACATATAACATAAACCAATATTTTCATGGTGTGATCGTTATTAGCATAATATATATATATATATATATATATATATATATATATATATATATATATATATATTCCTATCAATATTTTCTTAATTTTCTGGATTAGGAGATTTGTCAATCGTTTTTCAAATCATCATCCTTGATTTCAGAATGACCACATTCACAAATTAAAATGAAAATTTAAAAGCAAAACATGAAAAAATTAAAAATTAAAAAAATAATAATAAATAATGAGAGGTGCCCGAACCCGACCCGGTTCATATTGTTGTAGTGGTGGCGATGTATCTAGAAATTTTACACTTAATTAAAAGTAATGAAGTGGGTGGAAATGTCGCGGGTATTAACTGGTAACAGTCAAACGTGAGCGCGTGATTCCTCAACAATGCACTAACTCTCTATTTAAATAATTAAGTCAATAATCCCAAACCCAATATAAAAACCCCCACCAAATGCACTTTTAATTCCAACGCTCTCTCTCTCTCTTTCTTGTTTAAGGAAAATAATTGATAGAGGAAATGGAGAACATGATGGGTTTGCTAAGAATTAGAGTGGTGAGAGGGATAGATCTTGCTAAAAGAGATACCAGAAGCAGTGATCCCTACGTCATTGTTCGAATGGCCAAGCAGGTTTGTTTCCCCTCTCTCTCCTTCTATTCATCAATTACTCTTGTGTTTTTCTTTTTCTTTTTATCGATGATACCCAGGGACGGAGCCAGGATATGGTAACGAGGATTTGGTAACGAGAGGAGCGAAATATTTTTTTTGGAATATTTATCAAAATTTTGAAATTCGAGGGGGGCGAAATCCGTATTTTAACTACAAATACATTATATATATATATATATATATATATATATAGTTCGGTCAGAAAATTTGTGGGGGCGGCGGCCGCCAGTCCCCCAGCTCCGTCTCTGATGATACCGATGTTTTTTTGTTCTATTGTTTGATGTAGATGTCAAGTGGTTCTTTGGTTTATTGGTTCATATACTCTTCCTAGGCAATTCACACACACACAAAGTTTGATGATTGTGAAATTTTGGTGTGCCCAGACAAAAAACGGAGTGATTTATGGGGGAAAATTGCGTGTGAAACAAATTCAGTCACTTTCACGTGTGAAGGTTTATTCGAATTTGGATATTCTAATCAAATCATCTAACAGCTACATCTCTCCAATCAGCTTGGACAATTTCTGTAATAGAATGAACCAGGAACTCCAAATTAATTAAAGTACGATGAGAATGTGTGCGTGATTGTTCAGAGGTAGGTGGGACTTGTGTGAAAATTAATTTTGTTTGTGGGTATTAACTATTAAGGATCCAGTTTTTGTGTACGTTAGTTAATTAATATTTGTCCTTTTTCATTTCCTTTTAATATTTTCTTGTTTACTCAGAAATTGAAGACTCGTGTGGTGAAAAAGAATTTGAATCCTGAATGGAATGAAGAACTTACTCTAACCATAACTGATCCAAATCATCCAATTAAATTGGTAAGTAATTTCCATTTTTTTTTTCCTCATCAAATAAACTTGTAGGAAAAACTTGGTTGATTGTAACAACATGATATTATCGCAGCAAGTGTATGATAGAGACACGTTCACACTAGACGACAAAATGGGGGATGCAGAATTTGAGATTAAAGAATTTGTGAGGGTATTGAAGATGCAGTTAGAGAATGTTCCTAGTGGAACTGTGATCACTAAAGTGGGACCCAGCAGGGACAACTGCTTGTCTGAAGAAAGCTCCATTATCTGGGAAAATGGCAAAGTAACACAACGTATGTTCCTAAGACTCAAGAATGTTGAGTGTGGTGAAATAGAGCTCCAATTGCACTGGATAGATATCCCTGGATCCAGAGGTCTCTAGTTAATTTGTTAGTTTATTATTTTCTGCAATTTTTTCCAGCATAATGTACAATAGGTGTTTTGGAAATAAATTGAGGAATTTTGGTTTCTTAGTCAAAATCTTATGTATTTTATGTTTATATGAAAATGTGAAAGTTTCATTCTCAGCTATTTCATGAGTCAAGTCTACATTAATTGGTTCTAAATTTGGGAAATGACTGATCATGATCATTAAACTTGATCAAGATGCACAACACAATGCAGATGGTTGCATTTTCTAGTCGAATAAAATAATAATAATAATTCGTGTTTTATCCAATACTTTTAAGTGTACATTATATATGTGAATTGAGATAGTCAAATTTTATACACTTCACGAAGCAACACTAAATACAATTAATTCGGAAAAAAAAGATTCACAGTAATTGTCATTCAAGAGATTAAATCTTATTGCAAATTAGCTGTCATGATATACATTAATCCAACTTTATTTCAAATTTATCTCACATCCCTAAAAACAATCTCTTAATCTCCAAACTCATAGTATGTGCCGTCTTTGCATATAATTAGACCATTGATTGAAACAGAGGGTGTATTAGTACTTTGTTATTGGTTCTTAATTTTTTTAATGATTTAAAGGCAGTTTTTATTAATTCTTTATTTGTAACAAAATCTTTAAAATTACAACTTTGCGAGTTGGAATGAGTCTACCTATCGAATCGAGGATTTGGTCTACCGTTTGATCATTATTCTAAAGATGAGACTGCCAAACTTAAATACTTTATGCATATAAATTAAGTATATTAAATTTGGACCTAAATATATAAGAGGTTTTTTTAAATTGGACCTACATATATAACAGTTGATGCCGACCATGACCATGCACTACACAATATGTAATATTATTACGATATTAAGTGGAAATCGTGAAGAGGCATGTCATGAGCCAGATGGGGCAGGAAAATAAAATTGTAATTACTACTACTATTTTTATTCATTGAATGATAACCTAAAGACATTTTTTTATATTTGTTGCATACACTTTCCTGTAATAAATAATATTCTTTGTTTATTAAATTCCTAGATTATAGGTTACGCGACAAGCAGATGATGATGCTAAGAACGCTGAATATGGAATATCGATTTATTTTAACAATTTTAGATAGTAAAATAATATTGTTAAAAATAACATCAAAAATATTAGTTTATTAATTATAAATATCATAAAATAAACAGTAATAACTATTATACATTTATACAATTATACCTATGCTACTTGAACACCAAGACCTTCAATAGAATAATTGGGCTCCTGAATATCACTCCCACTTACCATTCTTTTAAAAGTAACTATGTGAAATTATATAAAAAAATACTTTTTATAGAGGCCTCATTGTTTCATATGAAATAAAATAAAAAATGACAAATATTTTCTTTTGCGGTCCAATTGGCTAGTGATGCAAAAGATTAGGTCCAGTGAGCCCAGTACATGCAATGTTCTATGGGCCACTGCACATTATGAGAAGTTAAAGTTTTCAAGACGCAGCAGCCAGCAAGTGATATTTAAAAAAAAAAAAAGTATTATTCAAAAGAAAATATATATATCTTGAAACATTAATTAAAGTTTAAATTTAGTTTTTAATTGAAAACTTCCATAGTAATCTTATAACACACTCTTTTTCTCTTTAAGATTTGAATTTTTTTGATAATATGTGGGAACATGGCGTAAGTTATTTATTTAATTGAAACATCTATAACTTCTAAGTTATTTTACTTTAAAAATAAATTGTTGAATTGTTTGGATAAATAAGATGGAGCGTATACGATGTTAGCAGTGACAATTGTGTAATTTAAGTCTTCAAATTTGAAGGACCTAATCAAAGATAATATATATTTATATTCATCGGTGTGTTGTCGTCTTTATCTAAATAATAATAATTTGATAGAATCCTATAACACAAAAGGAACAACATTGTTTTGCTAAGATATTTAAAAAGGAAAAAAAAATATTTGAAGACTACAACCGTTTAAATCCGCTTAGGGCCAAACAACTCTGACTAACTCCATTTATGACGTTTGACACGGATTAAAATGTCTGAATAGGCTAAAATGTAGAACACCACCAAATATATTTAAATGGTGCAGTTCTCATGTTGTATTATATTTGGAGATCAAAAGCACAAATTGCATTTTTATTTAACAATTAAGTTGTTAATAAGGATGATTGTTTGTAGTGGGAATGAGAATGTGAGTAAAAATGTTACAATATTGTGGAATGACAATGGACTTTTACATTCCTTCGAAAATAAAAGCTTAATCGCTCAATATATTACATCCATCAATCATTTGCAACCCTTAATTTTATGACAGCATAGAATAATTATTTTATTTAAAAGTATAACTGTAGGGTAGTACTATTGGAGTAGAGGAAAATTAGTAAATGATTTCCCCACACGAATGAATTTGTCTCCTTTGACAAGGTTCTATTTCAAGACACGTTGCAGAGATTTAAATATACTTGACAAACCCAAACATTGGCTGCCTTTTGGGAGTGAAATAAAATGGATCTTTTGATATTTATAAAGAATATTCTCTATTGGCTTGCACTAAATAATATGAAAACAATTGGCTGCAGTGGCATGAAAAATATAGAGTCGACTCAATAAGTCGAATAAATTTGGTGTGATTCAATCTCACATGATACGATACGATTCGTCACGTAATACAATTCATAAAAAGGCAAGTTATAAGATGAATTTAGTTAAAATTTTGTGAAATTTTGCTAAAATTAAGTTTTTAAAATCGAAATTTCATCGAAATCGAATTTTCCGTAAAATTAAGGTACATAAATTTCTAGTGAAATCGAAACTTTTATCGTTAAATCTATTTGTATTTAGTCCAAACATCGTTCTGTAAAGTCTAAGGCTAACTTAATATATATACACACACATTTTACAAGATCACATTATAAACTTTTTGAAGCCAACATACTGATATCTTTGTGTAGTTTGTTTTTATTATAATACCTTGCAATGCTATACAATAAATTTAATATTATAAAAAAGGGTACTTTTCAAAGAATTTTTTTAAAGGAAGCTTCAATTAATATTATTGCGTGATGATGATGGTTACACCCTTATAACATTGAATGCCATGATATGATCTTTAGATAATTGAAGACACCACTTGTATAATATTAATTAAATAACTTAACCACGTGTTCCATTCCCAACAGTTACGTAATAATTTATATGAAAACAACCAAATCAAATCGTGATCATTATTTAATTGTGGGAATCAAAACACTTATTGTGATAATTCTCAAGAAGATCAATCAGAAGGATGATTCCCATCATTTAAAAGGGGACTAAATTGTTTCATTGTGTTACATACTTACGTTTTCTATTTGTAGTATATATCTTAGGAATCCTATTTACCTTCTCAATAATAATGATTGATAGTTAGTCGTGTTAAAAACCAGATGTATGACTTTCCAACTTTAAAATTGAGTTATTTATCTTAACCTCAAAATCTGACATAGATAGCAGGGGATTCAGGCTCAAAATTAAGTCATTGGATACGTCCCGCGATTTATGGTAACAATTTTGAGGGGTTGAATTTATTAGCCCAAAATAATCAGACATAAGGTTGGAATTAGATCATAAAAAAATAATCATACATCAAAATATTCCTTTACAATTTAATTTTAATTTTATAATAATCAGTTCAATCTCATACAACATAATTTAATTTTAAACTGCATTTATTGCAATTTAGTCCTTTACTTCTTTTGTAAATCGTGGTTTACATCAAATTGTAATATCAGTATTACTGTGTAAGTCAGACGGTTTAAATGGTTTTCCAATTTTCTAATCACTCCTTGTGCCTAGTGGTGTATATAATTCTCATCCACATGAACACATGCAGTAGTGATCAGAAAGAAGAAGAGAAAATAGTATTTCATGTCCCAAAAAAAAAAAAAAGTTGTGTTCATGAAAAATCTAGAAACGACAAAACTAAAATTCTAGTGGGCAAATCAGCTTATATATTAATGCATTAACTCGATGAAATCTACACAAAGAGTTGAAATGGCTATATTATATAGTTATTCCTCTTATCAATTCAAAATTTAAATCATTACGTTAATAGTTTACATAAGATCAAAGAAAGCATACAAGTACCTAGGAAGGTTATATAATATTGATTTAAGTATACAAATTGGAATAAGTCGAGTTGTTATATTTTAAACAGTGTGTTATTTTAATAATTTCTAAGTCAATATAATAATCAAATATGTAATGTATAGAAATAATAAAAAATAAGAGAAAACTTAAAATATATATAGAGGATATTATGAGTTGGAGTAGGAAGTAGTCATGAACATACATGCTTGCTTGATCAGACAAGACAAGACCCTATTTTAATTGCTTTATTTAGAAATGTTAATCGAGTTCTTGTAGCACAATATTATTGTACCATATATTTGTCACGTTTGAAACATGGGATTGATTCATCATTTTAGTTCTAGCTTTTTCTGGCAAGTTGGCTCACGTGTAACCTGGACTTATGCGACATCTATGCTAGCTGTTGCTCTTCATTTTAGATCTCTGAATTATTTTCCAATTTTGGTATGTCGTAATCGGATCCACACCAATTCATAATTCAATCAGTAATCTGATTGATTCATAAGTCTTACATGACTTTATCGATAAAAATTTGACTTTTTCACAAGAGGATAATAATTATTATACACACTTTAAACTGATATTCTAAGCAAATGTTCTTGGAAAATTAATTTGTTAATTATTGGTTCCAAAATTCTTAATTAATATCAGATCGTTGTAGTCTTGATAATTCATGTATCGAAGTTCAGTTCCAATTCATGTTATAACTTATAATAATATTATATAATTCTAGCATGGTTTGTTCGTCTAGATTTATAAGTTGATAGATAATACAATATTTTTTATATTAACATTAAAATAAGGCATGTTTTTTGTTGTGTGCACTTCGAATATGGACACATTAAAGGATTTCAATTATTAAACAACGAATTTTCAATTTTGACTGAGATGAAAGGGGATAAATTTTTTTTTTTTTTTTATCCTGTTAATTCCCGATTATCAATTTAAGTTCTGCAATTGAAAATTTTGTTTAATTTCAGTCTTTTTTCACCAAAATTTATATTTTTCGGTCAATTTCCGGCAAGTCAAACACACTCATCCCTAATTCCATGATATGTGGCTGTTTTTTTCGCACATGAAATTTGTTTTTGTAATTTTTTACTATCCAAAATTTATACATAAAAAAATTGAAAAAAAAAAAAAGCACAAAAATTCAAGAAGACACAACAAATCTTAATATATTGCAGAACACAGAATATAAAATTGAAGAACACAGAAATCGTAATCGAGAACCCAATCGTAACCTAATCTTTCAATCAGTTTGGAAACAGAGTGGAAGGATATGGGGACGCAGACATGCGAGTGTTGGGCTTGGATTTGTGAATGAATTGGTGGTTATACTTATTGGCCATGGAAAGGGAAACAGAGATCAATGGCGGTGGCTTGGTGGCTGGGTTGTCAGGATTTTCCATGGAATTTGCATTTTAATTGATGTTCTTGATTAGGATTTTGCATTTTTAAGTTAATTTGGGATTTGCTGTGTTTACTTTGATTTTGCTTTGTTTTTTTCTTAATTAAATTTTGTTTTCTTTTCTTAATTAATAATTTTCTTTTAATTCTTCTTCCCCTTTTTTAATTCTGTATCATTTTTGGTTTAATTTAATATAAATAAATGATGTGGCTGATTTGGCAATATAGGTAGTAAATAAAATACAAAAAAGAAATTCTACGTTATCATGGAATTGGGGGTGAGTTGGTTGGAAAATATAAGTTCCGGCGAAAAAATAACTGAAATTGAACTATTTTTTCAATTATAAAATTAAAATTGATAATTGAAAATTAACATGATCAAAATCGAACAACGTTGGCAATTCAATGATGTGTCTTACATCTGAGGTATCCTAAATGTGAGCTAGATATGCTGATTGATTTCTGGTCTGTCTCATGATCACTATTCAAAGAAAGGAGAGAAATTTTCATTTTACTCATAATGTCACGAACAAGGAAAATGTTATTGCTAAATTATAGCTGAGGTAAAACACATAACTAAACAACTCTTCTTATCCAAGACAAGACCAAAAATGAAATTGTCCCTACATGAATGTGGCCAATTACCTACTAGACAGGTTATTTGATTTAAATGGGCCCACTTGCAATCAAAAGATGATGGAAAACATTTTCGAAAAATAAAGGCATTTATTTTTAGACTATGTTGTTTTTTTTTTTTTACTACAATTCAATTCATTTATTTATGTTTCTAACATAGGGATAATATACTTACTTTTCTACTATATTTCATAAAATTTAATAAATTTATCCTTAAGTACAATATCATATATAAAAACACTACAAGAAAAATAGGAAACAACAACCCCCAAAGACAACATTTTTTATGAATTTGTGTAGTCTTTTCGAAATTTACAACCTTTTTTTTTGAAAGCGTTGTCTTTTATTCAAAAAATTCGACCAAAGACAACACTTTTTTCATAGGGTTGTTAAATAGCGTATTTTTTTAAAAAATAGACAACGCTTTTGTGCAACGCTTTTTTCAAAGGGTTGTCAAAAAGCGTATTTTTTAAAAAATAGACAACCCTTTTATACAACGTTTTTATGCGTTGTCTTTTCATAGTACTTTTTCGCCAATAGACAACCCATTGTGCAACGCTTTTTTTATGTGTTGTGTTAATTATAATTTTTTTTTAATTTAATTAAATTTAAAAAATTTAATTAATTTATAATGTTATCTTATATTATTTGCATTAATATTATCTTATATGAAAAAACTCATAATTTTAAAAAATAGTATTTTTATAAAATATATTAAAAATATGCACTAGTATATTTTGTAATTGTCTTAAAATAAAATTAGATTAAATATTACTAAATATATTAATTAGTCATTAATCTTCCAAATATATATATATATATATATATATATATATATATTGTTAACCTTTTAAAATATATTAAAAACACAAATAATAAAAATTAACAAAAAATATGTGATAATATTAATTATTATTTTTAAATAAAATTTGAAAAGTTTAATTATTTTATGATGTTATCTAATTATATTATCTTATGTTAATTAATCATTAATCTTCCAATTATATATATATATATATATTGTTAACCTTTTAAAATATATTAAAAATAAAAATAATAAAAATTAAAATGAAAATATGTAATAATATTAATTGTTTTTTAATTAAATTAAATTTGAAAAGTTTAATTATTTTATGATGTTATCTTATATTATCTTATGTTAATTAGCATTAATCTTCCAATTATATATATTGTTAACCTTTTAAAATATATTAAAAATATAAATAATAAAAATTAACAAAAAATATGTAATAATATTAATTTTTTTTAATTAAATTAAATTTGAAAAGTTTAATTATTGTATGATGTTATCTTATATTATTTTATGTTAATTAATCATTAATCTTCCAATTATATACATTGTTAACCTTTTAAAATATATTAAAAATACAAATAATAAAAATTAACAAAAAATATGTAATAATATTAATTTTTTTTTAATTAAATTAAATTTGAAAAGTGTAATTATTTTATGATGTTATCTTATATTATCTTATGTTAATTAGTCATTAATCTTCCATATATATATATATATATATATATATATTGTTAACCTTTTAAAATATATTAAAAATATAAATAATAAAAATTAACAAAAAAATTTATGATAATAGAAAATTGAAAAATATCAAAAATTAAAATAAAAGAAATGCAAGTAGAATATTATTACATAATGCACCAGTGGTCTAGTGGTTTATGATGACGTGTCAGTGCTTTAATGACGTTAGCGTCCTATTTAATAGTTAATTTAAAAAAGACAATACTTTTGTGCAACTGTTTAAAAGTGTTGTCGTTCTAGAGAAGACAACGCTTTTAAACCGTTGTTAAGTAGCAAATTTTTTTTGGCAACGCTGGATACGACAACGCTCAAAAATTGGATTTAACAATGGGTAAAAACCGTTGTTAAATCCCGAAATTCTTGTAGTGAAATAACAAAAATCAGATTTTTGTTGATCAGGTCATGTAACACTTATGAATCATATCGTACAACCATATATGGATATTCATTTTGTGAAACTATATATGGATCATGTCGTGTAACACAATATAGATCGGATCAGATCGTGTAAATCAATATGGATCATATCATATAACATTATATGAATCATGTTGTGTAGTGTCTATATGGATCATGTCATCATGTAATTAACCACATATGGAGCATATTCGTGTAAACATGCATGAATCGAATCATATCATACAACCTTATATGAATTATATCATATAACTCTATAGGAATCATATAGTTATTTTGATCTTTTGACCCAAAAAAAGTAGAATTTACTGTAATAGAATAGTAAGTGTCCTTTATTCTTAATCCTCTATGGTCGAGTGTGCAAGCCATGCTTAAAAAGTTCCCTTCATTTGTACAAAATTTAATTAAAACAATGTTTGTATAAGGATGAGATATTCTTATTCATGGTTTCTATTTTTTTACAATGATTACAACTTTGTCCTTAAATAAATGTTGTTTTAAATTTTTTTATATAAATTAAGGAACGTGATAAAATATAATATTGTGGAAATTTTTTTTCTTTCTTATCTTTAACACATTGAACTTAGAAGAAGTAAATGATGATATTTTTGGTAGATTATAGATAAATATGTTTTAAATTATATAATGATATTTTTCTTTAATGTATCATCAAACTATATAAAAAAGAAAAAGAAAAAAGAGTACAACGAATGAGAGAGTTGCGTTAAGACAAATCTCCCAAAAGACAAGCCTCGTTAAAATCCGAATATAAAATAATCCAATAAAAAAATTATTGAAAAACTACAATAGCATTTATTTTGACATAATTTGTTTTTATAAAACAAGATTTATTTTATAAGGAATGAAGTATTTATTTTGTTGGATTCATTTACCATAGGGTTTGAGACCAACGGAAAAACGCGCGAAAAAGGAAGGGTAATTTCTTAATTAGTTTGGTGGGAATGGGAACCTCAACGACCTCATTAATTTCCTTTTCCAAACAATGCATGTGCTGACAACTGACAAAGCCTGTCATTACACTTTATCCTCCACGTTGTTTTTTACACTAATTTATATAACTATTTATTTATTTACTAACGTGAGATATGCATAACGATAATGTTAGATTATATTATTATACACATAAAATAGACCAAGAAAACAGAATATATGTTAAAAATAATATGAGATACATTCGACTTCTTTTAATTAGCAAATGTATACAAAAATTAGTGTTTTGATAATAAAAAAATCAGCGATCAATTATTGATTGACAGGTTCAATCAATCATATTGGTTCAATTAATTAGTCTTTATCTAATTTATTATGTTCGATGTTAACAATACACACACAATAGAACATATCCACAGGTGACACTCACAAAATCAAGAAATCGAGAATAGTCTTTCCAGATAATGTAAACGTTTAATACTTTAATTGGAATGTAAAATAAACTCCCGTACGTTGGTTTGATTAGGGCAAAAAAATTAAAATCAATTGTACGTGTACAACTTTTGCTAATTTTAATAATATTTTTCCGAGTAAATATATATGTAAATAATGAAGTCAGGTTTGCTGGATACCATCAGCTGAATGGGGCATTTTGTTTCAACTTGCAATGATCAATAATATATCTGTCATGTCCTTTTTAAAAATTAATTCAAGGTGTCAAATGTGGGGAAGTTTACACAGGACTTGACATATCTGCATTTTTAGATAGATTCGATTTAATCTATATTTGTTTTGAGATTTATGGGATCCTACAATCATATATATATATATATATATATATATATATATATATATATATATATATTTCAATTTTTTCTACAATCTCAATAAAACATCTATTTTTCTATAATTACCAACGAACAACATCTATTTCTTCTAACAATTTTCAATATGAAAATTATATCTTAATTGTAATTTTACTTTACAAAATTTCAAAACCAACACAAGATTTTTAAAATCTAGGCTCACAAAATTCTCGTAAAATCCAAATTCAAACTTATCAAAATAACTTTAAATCCAAAACAAACATAGTCTCAAGACCGTCTCAAAACTTTGGAAGCCCTGGTAAGGTTAAAAATAAAACTGGCCCATTGTATTCAACTTGAGAAAAAAAAAATCAATATTATATGAATTATTTTATTAATTTAATATATAAAATAAATTTTGAACTGGTGATTTTAGTTATGAAAAAAATTAGATTCCTTACGTTTTTATTAACAAAAATCAACATGAATCTTCTATAACTATTCTTTTATGTACAAATTTAACTTCACTTGAAGTCAAAGGTTATGTGAATATGTTTCCGAATATTAAAAAACATTTCAAAAATTCTATTGAAAGGTGAAAAAAAATCTAAACAAAGTTTCGTCAAATCAAATTGAGTATTTGGGTTATTAAAAAGATTATTTAAGGGTAAAAGAATAAAAATGAAAAAAAATAAAATCTACGATAAAACTTGGAAATTAAGTACTACACTTATAAGTCCATCACTACAACAAAAAAACTGAAATATAACAATTGTAAAGTGTTGTCGTTGTAGGTTTAAAATTGTAGTCTATGCTACTGTTGTCGAAGAGGGGTGCCCAAAGACAACACTCAGAAAGTGTTGTCATTTTCTCAAAGACAACACTTTATAAATGTTGTCCTTAATATACGACTGTTATTTTTTATATGAAATATTTCGCTCATAGACAACACTTTCGAACTGTTATTGTTCCGTTTATTGACAATGCTTTTAAAATGTTGTCCTTCTTAAATTACTATTGTCTTTGTACATGAAATTTCCAATAATACACAACATTTTGTCTAAAAAGATAATAGTTTAGAAGTGTTGTCTTTATATTCATCCACAATATTTTGTAATTGTTGTCTTTGATTATGTAAGACAACTCTTTTGTTACCTTAAAACTATTGTTGATCAGTGCTATTAAAAAATTCTAAAATATATATATTCCCAATTTTTACAAAACCCTAATTACCAAATCTAATCAATCCAATTAAGTGAATGCAAATTTATTCAAGATAAAAACGACGTACCCAATCAAGAGGAAGAAGCAGTATGTATTTCCAGAATATCCTCCTCCGATGAAATTCAGAGAAAACGGTAAAAACCTCACTCGAACGGTAAAAACCACTTTCGAACGGTTAAATCAGCGATAGTTTCTCCTTCTTCTACTGCGATAATTATCTCCTTCTAGTGCGTGTGATAGAAATTTTTTTCAGTCTTCATTAGTCATGGAAGGGTAAAACTCTGACCTCTCTTTTACTTTAATTTTCTCAGTTTGTTTATTCAACTTCCGAAATAAATTTTTTTAATTAATAAGAATAGGTTTGTAAAACGTGGTCTACTATTAAGATATCCTACTATCTAATTAGTTCCTTACTCTGTTATATGTAAAACATGGTCTACTCTAAATAATTATACATTAGATCTAATTAAAATATTTAGATAGTATTTTAATTAATTGTTTGATTAAAAAAGAATTTGAAATCCACTAGTAAATTAATAATCCACTGATTATTAGATCCAATTAAAATAATAATATCAATAATAGTTGTTTATTATTAATTCCTTGCTTTACGTAATTAATTTCTTCTATTTTCCAGTTTATTTAATAACTTTTTTTAATATTGTGGCCACAAATTAATATTGACCAAAATTTTATAAGACAATCTAACGGTAATTTTAAATATCTAAAAAATAAATTTTTTCATCTGGAACCAGCGGTTCAGTTTTGATTTTTTTTTACACGTGTCGCAGTCTCTTTTTTTCAAATATATATATATATATATATATATATATATATATATATATATATATATATATAAACCGAAACCGGCGGTTTGAACCACTTGTTTGTCCAACGGTTCGAACCGCTGGTTCATCCAATGGCTTTGTAATGTGAGCCGTTCATCCAACCGTACACGTGTCGAAATCCTATTTTTACGATTTTTTTTTTAAATTGGTTTAACCGCTGGTTCGCCGGTTTTTAATTTCACAAACCGAAACCGAACCATGAATCGGGTCAACGGTTCGCCGAATCGTTGACCGACCGGTTCAAACCAGTCCGGTTCCGATTTTTAAAACCGGTTGGACACCTCTACACAACATGATAACAAATATTATCAATCAAGATAAATTAAATTATGCACATTATTAATTAACTTATGATAATCACAAAGCTCAATATTAATCAACAGTAATTTGCATTAATCATATATATATATGTAACATAAGCATTTGCTAAACCAAAGCTAAAAAATTGTAAGGTAATAATAATATAAAAATAACAATAATAATTAATTATATTCCTAAACTTTAATAATATAAAATTATAATTATAAAATATTAATAGTTGTTTGGAAGAGCTAAGACATCAGTTTCAATAACAATTTACCTCATTTCAAAAATAATGTATTTATTGTTAAAAGATAACATTTTTCAAGTGTTGTCTTGATAAAAAAGTATGCATAAAAACAACACTTGTGAAAAATGTTGTTATTATCTGAGAAATGGAGCTCAAAGACAACACTTCTCTAAAATTGTAGTCGTATGCTAAAAAAAACACGTCCAAAGACAACACTTTACTAAAACTATTGTTAAAGTGTTGTCTTTGAGCGAAAAGTATATGTTTTTTTCAACACATTAAGGTAAAAGTGTTGTAAATTTTAAAATGACAACAATTTGTACTTAAAAATGTTGTCGTTATAATGTTGTCCTTGACCTGTTTTGTTGTAGTGCATGCTGTCTTCTTATTTTAGAAAATTAAAATCTTTAGTTATAATCAAAGTCATTTATTAATAAGATATAAAAAGTGTGCGCCGTGATCAATTTCTACTTTTTTTTGGATTCAGTTTTTGAATACTGAATAAGTACTGTACTAATAAGTTTATTTCCAAATATAAATACCAAGCAATAAGCCCTTTCTTTATACAGTAAAGAAGGAAATCTACCAACCGCAGTGTGGGAGTTTTATTCCTCAATTTGGGGGATAGCTCCTTGTGGGCACCAGACACTGGTCCTCCCACCTAATGGGCCGCTAAGTCACCATGATTTACATCCTCCACCAATCCCTGTCGGGCCGGGGGGTGGGGGCCCTGGGGGCGAGGGTTTCGCCTTTTTGCTACAAGAAGGAAATCTACTCTACTCGTTGGAATATATTTGGAGCGAATAAGATTGAGACACGTATAATTATTGTTGCATTACATTAAGTACTACACTTATGACAAGATGATAGAAGGATTGAAAGGATATAGTCACTTCTTTATCAAAACAGTTGTAAGAAAACAAAGGCGAATAATTGTGACACAATATATTACAGGATTCCATCCTATTGATTTCACGATATTATTATTAATTTGTTCGATCATTTATGTGCTCTGACTTTTAAAATATTATTTTTTGGACCAACAAAGATTATGCTATTTTGACTAATAATAAAAAATTTGATTAAAAAGACAATTCAAATAAAAATTGTGATTTTTCCGATAATTAACTCTTAAAAATTGACATTAGAATAACAAATGTCAACCTAACATAACCATTCATAAGATCATTTTGTATAATAATTTAATATACAACATTATATTTGAAATAAGTAAAATTATAGGGTAAGATAATAAAAATTACAGAATAATTTTCTCATTTATTTCCTGAGATTAAAGTTATGTGGTTTGAATCTGCATAAAAAAAAAAAAGCGCTAAAAGAATCAAACAGTATAATGAATTAATGTGGTAGCTAGGATTGGTTAGTATCTCATTTATTTATTTTGATACACATCAGATTTTGGGGATGTTTCCAGAAAAGGGGAGAAGTCAACGTGGGAGCCCTCCACGTTTATTTTTTCACACGTTGTTTATTTATTTATTAATCTATCTATATAATAATAATAATGTTAACTTTATACGAAAACAATGGACCAACTACCATGAGCTTTGTAAATTCAGTGATGTCACAACTTTATAAAGGTGTGGATTGTAATAATTAGAGTTTGATCTAAATCATACAAGTGTTTTAATTTTTATTGTCTTCCTCTACTCCACTCCTCACTCCTACCTCACTAAAAAAATAATCCACTTTGTAATATTTATTTCTAGCAAAATCTTAGATCTCAGTGGTTAATAAAATCTTAAATCTTGGTGGTTAATGCATTAAAGATCTAAAATCTGAAAGCTACCCAACATCAAGATCTAATTTTTCGATGGTACCATCTCCAACGGTGCATGTTTTTTAATATAAATTTTGCACTATTTAATGTAAACACTTTCACAGATCTTTAACGATTTGCACTACATTTTAAATGTAAAATGAATATTTCATAATATTCCTTATTATTAATTATTTTTTACTTCATATTTATCATACATTTATTAATATTCATGATTATTGTTTTTTTAATGAGTTTGAGGGAATGGAAGGGGGAGACAATAAAAATTAGAAAACTTGCGTGACGCGGAATCGAACTCTGGTTATCACAATCTACAATTTATAAAGGTGGGATACCACTTGAGTTGCAAGATTAGTAATAATCAAATTTTTATTATTTTATAAATATTAAAAAAAACTATATATGTTAAAATCTTATTTTATATAATATTTTAGCTGTAATTTTATTACATTAATATTCATTCCAAAAACAGCATTTTAATTGCATATAATTTTTGATATATTAATTATGATATAAGCAATTTTGTAACATTTAATAACACTCAATATAAGGAAAAAAAGAAAAGAAAAGAAATAAAATTAATACTAAAAGAAAAAAGAAAAGAAATAGCGCAGAGTTGATATGTGTAAACTTGTCGAAGTAGTGTCAGGCTATCAGTTGAGACAAATAGGCGCAACATTTTACAACACCATTAAAAAAAGAAACGTCACAATAATGAGATAATTGACAGACTGTTAGAAATGGTCAATAGCTGTCATCATATCTTAAATCTAGGGTTGAAATCAACCAAACTATTCGATACTCAATTCGAGATAGTTTGTTAGAAGTTCGTTTGAACTCGATTCAATTGATATATCAAATAAGTTTGAATATATATTTGTGTTTGATACAATCTAAAGTTCAGCTCAAACTCGAGCTCGATTATTATAAAAGGATTAAATATGTGTAAAAATATCAAACTATTTGAGCTCGACTTGTTTCGGCTAGACTAAAGCTCATTCAAATTCAACTCAAATAATTATCAAACAAGATCAAACAAAAATTTTATACCTCGATAATATTTCAAACAAACTTGATCAATTTTCATTCGGTTCAAATTGTATCATTTACAACTCTACTTAGATCTGGACGGTACCATCCAATTAATCTATCAAACAAATCTAAGATTTTACACCGATCTAATTATTGTTCATATTAGTTTGAATTTAGTGAACGGAAAAAAGAAAGAAGGAAATATTTTCCAAAATATTTGAGATAAATCATTAACCCTGGGTTGATAATTATTTCTGGTGCTGTGCTGTTTAGTACTAGCTAGACCGTAAGTTAATCATTGGTCCGTATTAAATGTAACCAAATAAATGATTATTCTGTCCAACCCAACATAATCAAACCCAATGAGGCCTACATACAGTATACTATACTTATTTAACCAGCTACCAAATTTAAATTTGCTAGAAGATTTTAAAATAAAAATAGAAAAAGAAAAAAAAAAGAACCTGAAAATTGGTCAAGCTAGTTTATTGACAGTTTTTTGCTGATAGAATGCGTTCAATAATGTGTGTTCCTCGTGTAGATCACTAAATGATAATGTAGTTTTTTTTTTGTGTGATAGTACTCCCCGAATCATCAATTGAGTTATGTGAACAGATCAATTGTTGAGTTATACATAAAGTTGTAATATATATATATATATATATATATATATATATATATATATATATATATATATATATAGAGAGAGAGAGAGAGAGAGAGAGAGAGAGAGAGAGAGAGTTGAATATATAACTCAATGTTTGATTTCTTTTAAAACTAGCTTTATTATAAGTAATTAATGATTTATGTTGTTACAAAAAAACTGATTATGAATATGATATGATGCTCTGCGTTAATGTGAATTTATACAGAAACAAAAATGAAATTTTATGTGTAATCTCAGAATATAGGATTTCACTCAAAAAATAGAGGATAGTCTTTTCAAATAGTAAAAACAAACTTCATTCAATTTTATTTAAGTGTCGTTAAAGAATTTTATTCAATAATTAAATAACATAAATTTTTTATTAACATACCCTTAACTAATCTAGTAATATATATATATATATATATATTAGCTAAAATTTCGCTTTTTAGGTTGAAGATTGTTAGATTTTTAAGAATCGTGATATAAATAATTTTAGATTAAAGCTATATAAGTATCAAGAAGGCAAATAATTGAGCACAAGATAAATCTCTTCAATGATAGTACCGTTGAAAAATAAAAACGTGGCAGTAATTTGTGAACCAGTAGCACTAGATCACTAGCACTAGGCCACCAGGCCACTTAAGCAGTATAGACAATTTATAAGTTCAGATCTTTGCCGGGAAAAAGAGATGAAAATGACACTAAAAGAGGCAATATTTAGGAAGTCGGTAGTTTTTACTTGAATTTTATATTATATTTTATTTATTCAATTATTTGCATATTTATTGCATGACTTGTAATAAGAAACAATGTGTGTGTATGAACCTTTTCTTTTATCTATTATGGTACATCCATTTTAGAATTTTAGAATCTGCCGTTAATTGCTTCCAAGGTTCTACCTTATAAAAGAGCAAAATCTTTCAGTATTAGAACACAGTCTCTTGCATGGTTTGCAACAAATATTTCTCCTATCATCCAACTAAACCCTGAGACAAATAATGAATTATTTAGTTAACAATTAGAGGATATTTGGTTAAACTTATTTAGAAGATCTCACAAGCTCTTACATTTCATTAGATAAATATGCTTTTAGAGTTTATATGTTGTTTAATTTTATAAAAATAAATTATTGAAGTCTTTGAATAAAAATAATTGAGTTTATAAAATATTAGTGTGATAATTATGTAATTTAAATGATGCAGTTTGATGAAGTTAATTTGTTAAAATTAAAAATTTATTTTTGAAATAAGATCAAGAAGTTTCATTCTCAAAAACCATGGTTATATTTTCACGACATCTTATTTTAAAATGAAATAAGATTACATGTTTAAAACTTTGTCAAACACTTAGGAGCTTATAAACTCTTAAAATATATTGCATCAGATTCAAAATAAATGTCGTTTTAAAGTTTTTGTCTTAATTAATAAACACAAAAATTGATAGAAATGCTCTTAAACAATATCAAATTTTCACCACTCATTCCAAAATTAGCATGAGATGAAATAATAAAACAAACAAATAAGGGAAAATTGAGATAATGAAATACTGTAAAATCTTGTGTGAATAAATATTAAAGGGATTAAATAAGTAAATTGAACATTAAAAAATCTTTTAGAAATTAAGATTAGGTAAACTTGAAAGAAAATTACAAAAATAGCTAAAATGACACTTAATTATGAACAAAATTTGATCACTAGCATCATACTTATTTTGAATTAATGGAGTGTTTTAAGATGTTTTTAGAAAAAAAAAACTCATATGTTTAACGAAACAACCTCTAGTTTGATTGAATAATATAAGAGTGTATTATAACAAATATCAATATATTGGTTGAACGACTTTCTATATCGGCTAAATCGTCAAGCTTCCATGCATTTGTTGCAACTTGCAATCATCAATATATCATCGATCTATATGGTCCATTTTCCAATTAAGCCGATTATGACAACTGAATATGTACTGTACCTTTGAGTTAATTATTTTGTCATGTTTTCTCAATTTTTTTTTATATGGATACTTGTAAATGTTTACATGGTTATAAACATAATATATATACATATATATATATATATATATATATATATGTGTGTGTGTGTGTGTGTGTGTGCAATTTTATTATTTATAGCTTAAAATTAGAAAGAAGAGTCTTAAGAAAGGTGTCTCAACCTTATTACTTTCAAAAATATATATCACCAACTAAGCAGAAGTTCCAAAGATATATTTCTTTTAATCAAGAAAATATAGGAAACAATCTCTACGTATATATTTGCATAAGAACTAAAAAAATATTTTAATTATGGATAATTTTTACATGAATTATCTAATTGGACACAAATCTTGTCACGTGATTAATCATATATGATGGCCAAATCATAAGAAATATCAAATTAAACGACCACTTGGCTAATTTCGGAAACGTTTGTAAGTTTCATCGAAAATTTGACTTAAAATTAGATATATATTTTAAAATATTAGAATAAAATTGGAAATTTCGAATTAGTAGAATAATTTTGCTAACGTCTTGAATTACAGAACTAGTTTTTAAATTTTCTACTTTTGTATAGGTTATATTATTGATGATTTATATTATAAATATACTGTAAAGTGTGTATACAAAATAAAATTGACATATCATACTATTTTATAATTTAAAAATTTGTATATTTTGTCGTCGAGCATAATTGATGGAGTGACAATTTAAAGAATATGCACGATTGTAAGTGAATCGAGTTAAGTCACACTTACGATTATTCACATTTAGTTATAAATGTTTTTTTCTTCTTCTTGTTTTGAGTCTGTATAATAATTTAATTAAGCCA
The DNA here is from genome assembly GCA_946896805.1 of Scutellaria galericulata. Lineage (NCBI taxonomy): Eukaryota > Viridiplantae > Streptophyta > Magnoliopsida > Lamiales > Lamiaceae > Scutellaria > Scutellaria galericulata. The sequence continues at coordinate 16,192,457 of OX335794.1, forward strand.
AACACTAGTCGAGTTCGAATAGGCTGTCAAAACAATTTTCAGATTGATTTTTAAGATATACTTAAAAACATTTTAAATTTAACTTTTTGATATTTAAGTTTTTAAAGTACTATATTTTCAAATTTATTATTCAATATGGTTTTCAAAAAAAAACAAATCCTATTTAGCTTTTATTGACTTCAATTGATCAGAGCGCTAAAATGACTCGATTATAAAACATTGATTGGCAACGTAAAAGAAAAGTAAGAATACAAAATTCCATTGCTAATTGCATTGACACAATGACATTCAATCATCAAACTAATTTTTACATAACTTTAATTTATGAGACTGAAAATATAAAAAGAGCAATATTATGAAATAACATTAAATTTACTATTTTAATAATTTTATATTGTTGGGATATTTATTTTGATGAGACAAAAACAGTTTGCTTAAGATTTAAAGTACCTATCTTCCATACTGATTATGTGATCTTTAGTTTATTTATCTGTAAAAGATCATGTAATGATTTTCCAAATTAAGGAAAATCAACCTTAAAAAATACAGGAAGCAACATGCATAAGCAGATGCAGGAAGTAGCCAACAGATCTTTCGTAGAAAGATAAGCGCTACTCTCATCCATGCAAGACGAGGAAGATCATGCAGTTCGAGAAAGAACAAAGCTAACTATCAACTAGATTAGCTACCCGTTGCATGAATATCAGTGACGGACCTATACCGCCTTGTCGTGTCAATAAGCGTGACAGAAAGGTTCGAAAATCGATATCAGGCGCATTAAATGATCATGAAAGGTTTACACGCTAACTTCTCAGTTCGACTATGATGCATTTAATGAAGTCACGGAGAAGATCTTTGAAGATCAATATTCAAATTCAAAATGGAGAAGTATCTTTTTTTTACGAATACTTTTTCCTACACTATATATAGAAGGTACGAGTGACCAAGGAAGATGTTGGGCTGACCCGAGTGGAAAATCAGATATACTTCAAAGCTTGTTTTTCAAGCTTACACTACAAGAAATTTGAGAATTCGCGACGACAAAATTCGTCATAAAAACACCATTTTTCGTCACAAAAGGTGTTTGGTGACGAAATATTTTCGTCGCAAAGAACGTTGTTATAAGTGCGTCGTATTAGGTAAATTGTGATGCTATTTGAATTCGTCATCTTTGATGACGCTAAAGGTCATCGTCGCTATATTATCTCATCTATAGTGACAAATAAAATGTCACATTTGACATCAAATTTCGTCACTAATTATGGTGTTTCGTCACTAAAAGTGTACATTTACATGACGAATTTAATTTATTGTCATTAAAATATTAATTTTTAGTAACGATTATCCATTTACTACCAACTTTGTCAAATTTTGGTGACACAATTTTAGTCACAATTTGATTAACTAATTTGTCACTAAAGAGTTAAACTTTTGTGACGAAACACTACAAGAATTTCGCTGAATCCGTTGTCTTTCCCAGATTTTGAGTGTTGTCGTGACACGTCATCATAAGACATTGACACGTTAGCATGACATGTCACACGTCATCACAACACTGACGTCGGCGCTGACATCAGAATCCGTTGTCTTTCCCATTTTAATGACGAAACACTACAAGAATTTCACTGAATACGATGTCTTTCCCATGACACGTCACACGTCATCACAACACTAATGTCAGCGCTGACATCAGAATCCGTTGTCTTTCCCAGATTTTGAGCGTTGTCGTTACACGTCATCATAAGGCACTAACATGTCAGCATGACATGTCATGGGTCATGACACGTCACACGTGACACTAACACGTCAGCATGACACGTTATATCATCTATGAAAACCAATATGAACTTCCTCAAATATGGCTGAAATACTTTATTCATCAAGCTTTGAAATGTTGAGGGAACATTTGTTAAACCAAATGGCATTACCAAGAATTCAAAATGACCATGATGCGTTCTAAATGCAGTTTTCATTATGTCCTCTTCATGCATCCTTATTTGATGGTAAAACAACTATTTTTGGTTGTGGTGGATAGACTAAGCAAGACAGCTCACTTCATAGCTCTCCAACACCCTTACACCTCAAGTGATATAGCTTAGGTTTTCCTGGATAATATAAACAAGCTACATGGGTTTCCTAAGACCATCATCACTGATAGAGATCCCATATTTATGAGCTCCTTTTAGAAGGAATTTTTTAAGATTCAAAAGGTGCATCTCCACCCCTCTACAACTTATCATCCTCAAACAGATGGCCAGACCGAGGTGGTGAATAGAGGTCTTGAATGCTATCTCAGATGTTTTGCTGGAGAAAGACCTAAAGAGTGGAGTTGTTGGTTACCACTTGCCGAATGGTGGTACAACACTTCTTTCCATACTTCCACTAATTCCACTCCCTATGAAATTGTTTATGGCCAGAAACCACCAGCCCACCTCTCATATATTGCCCTAGATTCACCCTTAGACCTTGTTGATCGAAGCTTGACTCACAGAGAAGCCACCATATCTATCCTCAAAAAACATCTGGCTCTAGCACAAGAAAGAATGAAAAACAAAGCTAATAAAAGAAGAAGTGACCGCACTTTTGAGGTTGGGGACTAAGTTTATGTCAGCGTTGACATCAGAATCCGTTGTCTTTCCCAAATTTTGAGCGTTGTCGTGACACGTCATCATAAGGCGCTGACATGTCAGCATGACATGTCATGGGTCATGACACGTCACACATCATCACAACACTGACATCAACACTGATATCACCAACACCAATCATGGGTCATGACACGTCACACATCATCATAACATTGACGTCAATGCTGATATCACCAACACCAATATTGTGCGTTGTCTGGGAATTGAACCCGAGTGCCCAAGGTGGTACTCTAACCACTAGACCACTGGTGCTTCATGTAATAATATCCTGCATGCATTTCTTTTATTTCAATTTTTGATATTTTTCAATTTTCTATTATCACATAATTTTTGTTATTTTTTATAAAGTACCATTACTTATTAATATAAGTCATTGATTTCCAATTTTGATATATTAACTCGATTTCAATGGCCAACATATGAATGTTCAAAACCCAAAATGTTAATGCACTCATGATACAATTTTGTTAGTAATAAGTTCAAATAATTAATGACAAAAAATAGCATTGTCATAAAAAAATATTTTTTATGACGTCAAATATTGTCACCAATTATTATTAAAATCGTCATCAATTAATATCGTGACAAAATAATTTTGTCACTAATTAATTCAAATAATTAATGACCAAAAATAGCACCGTCACAAAAATTTATTTTTTATGACATCGAATATCGTCACCAATTATAATTAAAATCGTAACCAATTATTATTGTGACCAAATAATTTTGTCAATAATAATTTAGAATAATTAATGACGAAAAATAGCATCGTCATGAAAATATATATTTTTATGACATCGAATTTCGTCACCAATTATTATTAAAATCGTCACCTATTATTATTGTGACGACATAATTTATGTCGTTATGAAATTTACAAATTAGTGACGAATAAAATTATCAATGGTGACAAAATAAAATTTTGTCACAATTTCTAGTATTTTAATGACGAAAATAACATTTGTCGCCTTTAAGTAACAAATTGTGACGATTTTATTATCGTCGCAAAAATATTCGTCATAAAATGTGTGATTTCTTGTAGTGTACCTAAGTTCAGCCACTCAACCTTCAAGAAGCAGTCAATCAAGCATTTGAGATTTCATGTTCAAGACTGACTTCGAGTTCGCACCAGTTGAAGGAAGTTGTATCTTTTTTAAACCATTTGTTGTGTGCTAGGTTGTTTTAGTTTGTTGTACCTTAGTTGGTAAGATTAGATCCTCGCTAAGTGTTTGGTCTTGTGTAGACTATTTGTCATGTGTGAGATTTGTACCCTGTGTGGGATTTGGCCTAGGAATCTGTTAATTCTAGTAGGTAGACTTGTGTTAGGAAGAAGTTTGTAAAGTTGAGGCTTGTAAAACGAACTGACTTAACAAAGTTCCTCTTCTGGGAAAAAGTAGAGTCGACGTAGAAGGATTACACCACCTTCAAACCATTATAAACCATAAGTGTTTATTTGTTTTTGTCTATCTGCATTGCATTGCATTATATCTTATCTATCTGTTGCATTTGACACAAGCATTCTGCCTTAAAGATGTTTGCCAAAAAGTATACTTGCAAAAGAAAACGTTTTCCAAACAGAAACTCTATCGTTTATTTTCCGCTGCATACCGTGATACGAAGACAGGAACCTGATACAACATACTTCCAGGTTTCTGGATCGAGTTAGATTACTGCATTCTTTCTAGAATCAGAAACCTATTCACTAAAAGTTTTAAAAGTTCAAAAATCGATAGAGGTTCATTCACCCCCTCTGAATCTCTTACCACTGGGGACCAACATATATAAACACAAACGATCCAACCCCCTCCGCATTATATCCTTCAGGTTGTGTTTTGATAGAAAGGTTTAAAATACATGATTTAAAATTAGGGACGATAATTTTTCCGTGAGAAATTAATTATGCCTGTTGGATATCGATGTTAATGAGATAAAAATTCCTTGATTGAATTGGGTAATATAATGGGGACGATGATTCCCCATTAGAATATGTGTCGGGATGACATGAGAATGATATTTATGCTCTCATTCAATCCCCAACTTTAAAATCGGCTCTGTTATATGAAACGGAGGTCCCACCTTTTTTTTAATATTGTATACTATACTATATATATATATATATATATATATATATATAACTATTAAATTCAAATTTTCCAAATAATAACTAAACTCTCGTTATTCCTCACTACTCAAATTTAATTAATCATCTAAACCTAAAATTGAAACTTTTAAAAAACTCTAAAACCTTAGGACTTCTTTCATTTTTGTTAAGTTTTCATTTATTAGTTGTTTTTATTGTTTTGATATTTATTTATTAAAATTTGTTAAAACAAAAAAAAAGATAATTTTTAGCTTTTAGAAAAATAAATGTAGGAAACTCAAATTCCCACAAGGAATCCGTTTCCCGAACAGTGAATCGTTATCCCCATACAACTTTCTTAAAGTGAGAATAATATTTGATATGATGATTTGATATGGGGATGATATTTGTCAATACCATCCCTAAAACTGCCCATTGCCTCTTTTATTTGAATTGCATATATATATATATATAAATATATATATATATATATATATATAATTATTTTTTTGTAGACCAAAAAATGCATATATTTCAAATCCACTTAAATTGGGGTGATACCACATTACTTAAAAAATTACTTCAAAATAAATGTGATGTATTTTCGATCGTATATATCCAAACATCATTGATAAATTTACTATTAGAAATTTCAGATTTCTTCATCCAAACAGATTATTCCTTCTTTAATATTGCCTAATTGAAGTAGGAATACCAACAACCATATATCATTCCTCAATCAATGAACTGAATTAATAAATGTCCCATCATGTTTGGGTAATTTTTTATTTTTTTTAATGTGGATCAAAATCTACGGAAATTAATTAAGTACTCTCTTTTTCAAAAGTGACATCGACCTTGTCGTTGTATATATTTTCAAGCTTCATCACTACAAAATATGGATGTGCATGTGTACATATATTTTTGTCAGTTGGCGCAGATTTGTCAAAAATGGTAATAGCAACTGTACTTGTGATTTTGCAAAGGGAACGCTGTACAAATAACCACGATGGGGGTTTGCCCACCATTAATTATCATTATAATTTAGTCCTCATTATGTTTATTTAATTGAGATTAGTCTGGTCAGACCAACTTCCTGTGAATCATAGAATTGAATATTCAGTGGTCACAGTAATTAATTCTAGGTGACCACACATTTCTTAGAATACTATGTCACGTAGTGGTATATTTTGAAAAAAATAATCGAAATTAATCGGTCATTTTTTCTGTCACATAATATCATGGAATTAAGAATGGTTCTTTATTTTTTCATCGGTTCTAAATCTATAGTTCATTTTTCTTGCCAAAAATGTATTAGAAATTTTTTTCCCTAATATACCACTACTTAGTGTTTTTGTTTTTGAAGTTAATCACACATGGATCAGTTTTCAATTGACAACATAAATAAATGTGTAGGAAATAGAAATTTTCTGAGTATTTAAACGATTTCATAATGTGTTTTCAATTATGATCTTTATGGGAGCGACAGTTTTGTTTTTTTAAGTAAAGAAGAATCCAAAATTTGATTAAAAAATTCTAGGTAGAAAATTAAGAACAATAAATTTTGATTTTTTAGGAGACAGAGTATTTTTCAAGTTGCCAATTGAGAACAAGAAGTTGAAGAAATAAATTTAGGGGACGTGGAAGAAGTTAAGAAAAGAATTTTGGAGAAGAGAAATAATATATTACTCTTAAATTATATAATATAAAAAAATTGATTTTTGAAAATTTACCAATATGAATATACTAAAATATGTATAAAATAATTTTGTCAAGGTTCCCTAATTTATTTTGTAAAATTTTAAAACGATATTTATTCGGATACGATCAGTGCATATTTCAAAATTGAACATCATCTATAATTGGAAAGCAAAATCGGGGGCTCTCACCAAATGCGGCGGTGGTGCCTTGACAGCCTCAAATTAAAAGTTTCATTTCTTTAATTTTTTTTATACATTTACTTAGTAAATATATTTACCCCTAAAACAATTTAGTATAATCCTATTGGGCCTTTGATTTCATATTACACGTGCTATATTACTAAATTAATTTGTTCAATCTTCGCACCAAATGTTCATATTCCTTTTCCTTTTAATTTTTATTTTTTTGTTATAAATCTGATTTTATTAGAATACTAAACATGTTTACAATAATTTATTTTTGCAAGAGATGAGTAGATGTGGTAGTAATGTAAAAGTGAAATTTAGGGTGAAGTTGCAGTGTTAATAGGGACAGTACATTAAATAGAAAGTGGAATAGACGTTATCAAGCCAATCATACCCTATATTTCTAACCGTCAATAACATATCTTTTTGGTTGCCCTATCGTGGGCCTTCTTAACTCTTGACTTTTGATTCTTATGAGTCATGACATGATTCGCTACTACTGCACGTGGAATTACCGTATTCACTAATTTACAATCCAAGAAAGTTCAAATACAAAATCAAATTTTTTTTTTTTTTTAAACGGGATGAAAAGGAGAGAGACAGTTAAGCCTACCAAACTTGTTTTGTAATTCAAGTTCAAGTTCTGGTCATCACAATCAATATCTTAATTAAGATGACTACAAAATTTGTGGTAAATATAAATCAAAATCTTTGTTTCAGTGAGTGTTTTATCTAATAGATCAAAATAATCATTACATGATACTATGTATACATGTGTTAAAAGCAATGAAATGTAATAAAAAGAAAAGTCCTAAATCGGTTAAAATATAACTCTTTATATATACTTGTTTATATAATGTATTATATACTTTTTTTTTTTTATGGTAAGAAATTTAAAATCGAGTTCTATTTGAGAACTATATATATTTAAATAGAATCTGATGTTTGATTAGTTTTGAATATAATTAATATTTTTTATTTACTCCAATTATTTATGGAGTAACAAAGTATTATACTTATTGGTATCAGATTTTTCCTCATCTCAACGAAACTGTAATTTTTGGATTCTTATTCAGTTTGGTTGGGACAGAAAAAATTGACAAATATAAGCATTGCTTTTACTTTACGGTTAATTGCGTGTATCTATTATATGTTACTCAAACTTTCCTGCCGTCTGATATAGAATATATATTTGGTTCAAATTATATACTTCTTCCATTCATAATAAACATCGTTCTGAAATTTAAATTTATTTTTAATTAAGTATTATTTTAGATTTTTATATAATTTTATTTCCAAATGATCCGTATTAATATTCCTTAGCTAAAATTTAGAAATTTAATATGATACTTTTTTTAAAATTAATTTGATTCTCTTTCCAATTTCAAATCATAAATTCGTTGATTCGTTAAGAGTATATTTGTTAAATTTTTATGTTACTTAATCTATGACAAAAACTCAAGAACGACACTTATTTTGAAATTGAGAGAGTGTAATATACGTGTGCCATGAGAAATAGGACATAAATTTAGTTTAAATTCTTCAGTTTTTAAGGTATATTACAAAAACATGCAAAACTATTACCTCTTTAGTAGGATCAATTTTAAAAATATTTACCGTCGATTACTTGTAGCAGTTATTTGATACCATTCACTAAGTTTGATGGCTGTACATACAGTAAAGTTTCACACAAAAAAAGAAGAAAAAAAAAAGTAAAAGATATAATGCATGATACCAAAAGAGGTAACACCACCATAAGCCTTATATTTCAACTGGTATCTCACCCACCTTTATTAATGTGTAGATTGTTTTGATTGGATTTTGAACTTGAATTACCCAAGTTTTCAAATCTTTATTGTCTTCAATTCTTCACTCCCTAGATATTGTATTTGGTGTTGCATCTCATATTTCATGAAATTTAAACACACCACATATTAATTAATAATGTAATTTAATACATGTGGTGTGTGATGATTATTTTGAAATAGAAAATATAACATCATATATAATAGAAGGTCTCGTGTGCCACACCCCCAACTCATTCAAAAAATGTAATAGGTTGTCGATTCTATTACTAAGGTGTGATTACATTTATAAATATAAATCCACAAATGAATCAACATATTATTTTTAAATCAGAACAACTCAGAGATATACAACATTAAAAATGAATGTATTTTCAGGTCTTAAAAATTTATTTAGTTGATGTTTTATTATATTTAATCATTAAAAATTCAAAAACCATGTTATTCCTTTTAAATTTTATCTGAAACTATATCAGTTCATCATTTCAGGTAATATTATCTGGTCCGTACACTTGTATTATAATTTATATGGAACTTTCCAAAATGAATATCTCACATTTACATGTTTCCATGGATCGGACCATCGATTTTACACAAAAAAATTTGCATTGACATGTGATAAATTATAATATATATATATATATATATATATATATATATATATTTTTTTTTTTTTATTTATTTATTTTTTTTTTTTTCAAAACCTAAAAAGAAAAAATTGCCTTTCATATACACACAGCTATCTTTTCTTAAAAAATAAGTCAACATATATCATCTCAAGATTCTTTGCATCTTAAGTTGAAATCAAAGTTTAAGAATATCGATCTTAACTTGCTTTTCACGTACTTGACTATATTATAATTCCAAGAACCAATCAAACTACAAAATAAACTTTGATAGGTTTTTCAAATTATTTTATTGTCTTTAATTTTCTTCAGAAATTAAAAAAAAAAAAAAAAAAAAAAACATTGCATTTCATTTTTATCTTGAATTTATATTTCCACCCCACATTTCTTTTCGCACCTTTCTTCTTTATTTATTCTATGATTATAAAAAAAAAAAAAATTGAATTAAAATTACAACAATCAATTTTCTGTAGAGCTTTTCAATATGTCATACGTGTGTAATAGCATAACTTTTATTACAAAGAAAAGTATATAAAAACGATATTTGAATAGGGAAAGCTAATTTGAACAGAAGATGTGATGTGTATTAATAATAAAGACAAGAATGAAACAAGGAACTGTGCATTAGTAATATAGGTGTTTTGTGGCAGGAAAGTGGACACGTCAGAGGTGTGAGTGATTGAAGAAGCATATAAGTTAGTGAAGAGTTGATGAAGAAGTAGTGCAGAAAAAGGAAATGGGAAATAATGGAGTGAGAAAAGGTGCATGGACTAAAGAAGAAGACATTCTTTTGAAGAACTGCATCCAAATGTATGGAGAAGGCAATTGGCATAAAGTCCCTCCCAGAGCTGGTATTTTATTATTTATCTTTTTCATCTTAATTTATTCAATATTCTTGGCATTAAATTGCATTAATTTTGTAATTTATGCAGGATTGAACAGATGCAGAAAGAGTTGCAGGTTGAGATGGTTAAACTATCTCAGACCAAATCTTAAAAGAGGCTTCTTCACTAAAGATGAAGTTGACCTCGTTTTAAGACTTCATAAGTTGTTAGGAAACAGGCAAGTTTTTTTTTTTTTCTTTTTTGATCTAGTACCTCGTACACTCTATATAATAAAACATATATATTGAAAATATAATAAGAGATGAAATATAATATATATCATGATGAGATACTTATGTTCTCCATGCAAAGACAGGCAAGTAAAGTACATGCTACATTTGCATATGGTGTGTTTGTGCAGTAAATATATATCAAATATAGAAGTTATGTGGTCAATGTGCATTAACAAATCTCATGATATTTGAATTTATTTATAGTCGCGTAGAAAGTTGCATTTTTTTTCTTCCCTCTCTTGTTTTGTTATTTTAATATATAAATTTAGGGTGAAACTATACACATACCATTTTTTAAAAAATGACAATATAAAAACACAATTTTCTGGGTGTATGTAGTATTTTTGGGGGTGTGTAGCCCCCGGAGTGGATCTTCTATTATATTTTGTGTTACATCTTATGTTTTATAGCATTTATTATATGACATGTGTTAAATAGTGATGTCATCGAATACACTTGACGTGTGGTGATTGTTTTGGAATAGGAGATGTAACACCAAGTGTAATAGAAGATCTCATGTAGTATAGCCCCACCCACAAATTTATTTATTTCCTTTTTCTATCCCTAATAAGTCTTATCACTCGTCCAAGCCAAACGTACGTGATCATTTATTAGCAAAGCGGATTGACAAAGCTGGCTGATGATTGAGTTTGATTGGGTCACGACGGATTCTTTCATCTCTTTCTAGCACATTCCCATAAGAAATTTTTTATATTATTTTTAATTACTTTTCATAGATATTTTGGTTAATTATGACGTTGGGACGAAATAATCTGATACAATCTAAATTTAAAATATGTATGCTAATAAAAATGAAATAACATAATGATACCATGCCAAGTTTAATAGTATGAGTTTGTATAGATGGTACGATCAAGGAAGGTAAAATATTCAAATTTATCTAGAAATTTGAAAAAATATTTTTTTACCTACCAAAAATTTGCTAGAAACGTAAGTGCCCCAATTATAAGGGGAGAAACTTTGCAAAACTTTAATTTCCAACTACATATGGCAGAAAATTTTCATTTTTAGCCATAACTTAAATTCATGTTTTAGCTAAATTTGAACATCTTTTGCATTTCTTACAAGTATCACATACATTAATTCATCTCATCATAAATTTGGCTGTATTCTTATTTCTCATACTAACATAATCAAATCATCTATCATCTAAGTTTTAGTTTTACCATCTACATTCAGAATGTATCACCAAAGTCCTTATCACCAAATGAAGCATAATTACGCAATTAACAAAAAAAAAAAAAAAGAAAGGCCAAAAGTGAAAAAAACTAAAAATTGTCATTTAATCATTTAAAGTATGACTCTTTTTCAATTGGAAATCTAAACTTTTTTTTTTTTTTTTATCCAATTGCATCAAGAGTTTTACAAAATTCAACTTCAACCTATTTTTCGGCCAAATACAAAATATATCACCTGCATCCTAATCATAAGAGTATATTTGTCTTTCAAGGTAAGATTAATTTCAAAAAACAAATTGATATACTATTGTTTATAATTTGTAACTTAATTATAAAGAAATGAAAATGAATATTTTATGCTTCAGGTTATTTTTTTATATTAATTCAATTTTAATAAAACCCTTTGCATTAATTTCCATATGAAATTACTTGCTTGAACCAAGTTAATTAGGTGCAAAAAAACTTTGAGTTTGAGTTAAAAATTTCCCAAAAAATAGAGACATTTTGAATCTCAAGTTTTTACTCGTTTTGCTCGGTCAAGGTTTTATTTGAGCTTGACTTTCGCTATCTATGCTCATATATTGATAATATCACATGACTTGAATCTAAAATATAAAATTAAATAAATCGATTTAAATACTGTATATTTACTAAATACAGTCTTGATAGCTACATTGGTTTATCTATAATCAGAATATAGTATTATACAATTTCTTAGAATTTTCCTTTTATATTTGAAATGATACACAAACAAAACATAGATAAATAAAATTCGGATTCTTTATACCCAAAATCTCTATCTACTCATATACCACATCTTATTGATATGAAAATGATCATAACAGATACAATTTAAAAATAATTGTTTATTCAAAACTACATAGTTTTGATATGATACATAACTAAAATATATGGAGCATTCGATCATTAATAGAATAATGCTAACTTGTGACCTTTTTCTCAAATCTTAAACTCAACTTCTTTCGAACTAGATTCTCTATTTCAAATTGATGTTATTTTGAAACAGCGTTGTGAAATAGAAAAGATCCTGTTTGAACTTCTTCCGGGCAAAAAACGCCAAGTTTGACTTGTTTCATACTCAAACCTTATTCCAAAAGTCATTTTAATTTCACTATTACAAGTTGGACCCACGACCAAATTTCTACATATCATTAATTCAAAATCTTGAATCAACAACAAGAAAATAAATTTCAACATGTTGTTATCATTCATCTTTAACCTTGGATGGATGGATGCAGGTGGTCACTGATTGCTGGTAGACTCCCAGGAAGAACAGGAAACGATGTGAAGAACTTTTGGAACACACATATCATCAAGAAATCATCAGCTTTAGACAGTAAAAAAACAACCCAGAAAATCATCACTGCAAAAAACATCATAAAACCTCGGCCTCGGACCTTCTCCAAGTCAGTTTGGTCGAGCCTGCCGATCAAAAGCAACGAAGCACCATCGAACGACGAGAACGTGGAGAACACGACGAAGGCATCTTCATCATCTGCATCACTGTTACAAGATGAAGCAAATGATTGCAAAAATGGCGAGGAGTTTCCTTCCAACAATCTGCCATTTTCACTCTCGGAAGAAGATGTGGATGAATGCGTTCAGTGGTGGAGAAACTTGCTTGATATTGATGAAGGAATCCCGTTTTCCGATAACGGCCCGATTATGCAATCCGATCAAGCAAACAACCAGGTTGATAAGGAGGGATTGAGTAGTTTATCAGTGGATGCTGATGTATGGGGCCTTCTTGGTTTAGATTAGGCCAAGAGTTGGGATATCTACACCCTAAGGGCTCGATTGGTTCGGTGGTTGGGTTTGTTTAGGTTGGTTGGGCTTTTCGGGTTCATCGAAGACAAAATAGCATTTTTTGGGTGATTGGTATATTGGTTTGGATTGGTAGGTTTTAGTTAAATTGGTGTTTGGTATGCATGGTTAGGGTGTTATAAAATATGGGTTAAATTGTAATTGAGTGTTTGGTATGTTGGTTTAAACTGGTTTGAATCATAAAAAGACTGTTTTGCCCCTGGTCCAAAAAATAATAAAATAATAATAATTTACTCAATAAAATAATTAAAATAAAATACTGACAATGAAAAAAATAATTGATAAATGAAAATTGATTTAATATTAAATTAGACAAATAGCAAATACAAAAGTTGTACTTCTTTTTAATACTAAATCCCCAGTTTTTTCACAATATTTTTAAATTACAATACAAAATGAATATATCTTTAGTTCCTCTAAAATTCGAGTCTCCATTCTTCATATTATTATGAATTTAGTATAATTTGCATTTCATATAATGTTAATATTCAATCAAAATTACTACCAGAGAAAAATGAAAAAATATAAAATAAAATAATTTAATATGGAGAAAATAGTATATATAAAATGGCAGATCTATAAATATGGAGAAAAGGAAAGACAAATTTGACATTTAAAGTTGCTACAGTATGGACATTATCGGAAGAAAATAAGCGGTACTATTGGGCTTATTCTAAACCCTCCATTCCTTCCGGGTTTATAAACCGAGCCCTAAGAAGACCTAAACCCAAGAAACAAGATTCGGGCCCAAAGTATAATCGGGCCTCAAACCCATGAACCAAGTGTAGGTTTAGGTTGGATTATAAACCGAATCCAACCTAAACCTACAAACCAATTACACCCTAAAAAATACTAAACACACTCAAATAATATTATATATGTTTGAATTTTAAAAAATTGAGGTGTATTTAGTTTTTTATGGGATGTATATAGTGTCATCCATTTGTCATCTTCTATTTTCAAATTGTGTTTTAAATTTTAATTCCATTATTTATGGGATATAATAGGTGGAATTTTTTAAATGAACGATAGTTGCATAAATCAGGGGAAGAGCCACATTAATTCCCAAGGGAGCCTTGCTCACACAACCAACACGTGGAATAAAAGATCTTGATTGCTTGTGTTTGTAGTGACCTATTATTGTTTTTTTTTTTTTTTAAAAGGTTATTAAATAAATTTAATAATCTTTATTAATATATTTTTATATGTATATTTGTTTTCATGAGTTAGCTAGGGGAATAGGGGAAAGGGAGATGGTAAATATTACTCCATCCATCCCAAAAAGATAATCACACTTTCCATTTTGGTTATCCCAAATTATAGTCAATTTCATATATAAATGATATAATTTCTCTAAAATGTCTTTATTTAATATTTGTTGGAACTATTGATCATTCTCTACTTTTTAAAAAGTAAACATAATAAATAAGGGTATACATAGAAAGTAGTGGGTAAAAATTATTTTTTTCAATAATATTTAAGATGTTTTCTTAATCTGTGTGTATATCCAAATGTGATTATCTTTTTAGGACGAAGGGAGTAAAAACTTGAGTAATACACATCCGAACTCTGACCAACTCAATCTGCATCTTTTTAAAATGGTGATACAACTTAAACTACTAGACTAACAAACAGAAATATTTTATTAACAAACGTGTAAATTGTTAGACTTTATTTTTCCCCAGGAGCATAGTCGAATTGGCAAGCCTGTGGTGATGAGGGGAAAAACCCTCCGACGATGCAGATTCAAATCTGCGTAGGACACGATCCACTGAAATAGTAAAGATTTGTCCTGGAGTTGTATTCCGTTGGCTCTCTCCCACATATATTTGTTACTCGAATACATTTCTTGATTTATATCTCATCCGATTGAGAGGTTTACGATCGAATGTGAGGATTCTTCAATCTCTTCCTAATCCAAACAAACCTATGAGATGAGATTAATTGTTACAAGCTTTGAATGAAGGATTTAATGAACAATGAGAAATTGCATGTGAGAAATGCCACTCAAACATATAGATAGTTGTGAAAAAATGACAAATATTGTAAGCATTCAAAAATAAACACACAGTTTTGCTAACTTATTTTGTTTTCGTAATATTTATGTAGATAGTCCATGAATAAATTGACGGATGTAAATGAGATCACATATCTTACAAAAGGTTGTACATTAAATTTTTTTTTTTTTGTTTGTTTTTTAGAATAATTTTAAGAGCTTTGAAAATAAGTTTGATTTGTCAAACTAATTTTTAAGATTTCTAAAATATATTTGGATTGTGAAAAATAATTTACTAACTTTTGATCTATTTTTTTATTAATTTATAATTTTTATATACATTTAAATTATTTTTAGACATTGCTTAAAAATATTTCATATTTTTAAATCTAAAAAAAAAAAAAATTATGCATCAGATAAATTACTGAACATCAGGACTTTGACATCCATGTATGCCCTCTGATTGCAAAATTACCCATTGAGATTACTTAATAACTGGTAACATGGTATTCTTTTAACAACCTGGCATGTCATTATTTAAGAGCTTCAAATATGAGCGGAAACTTTTCATAATTATATAATAGTCTATTTAAAGACATTTTTACCAATTTTCTCATAAATGAACCATCAAACTACACGTCATTTTATCACGTATGGACACACACACACACACATCTTTTATATAAATAGGAAAGATCATTAAAGCCTCTCTGCAAATCTGCATTCTCTCACATTAATTAAAGTTACTTAAATTTAAAATATCTTTTAATAATACGAGTTAAACGAATGACTCAAATATATGTTCACTTATAAATACAGGCAAACCTATTAGCTCAAATGATATCCCCTACTTTTACAAAAGTGCAGATTGTGTTGATAAAATTTGAACCTAAATTATCCAATAATCCAAATATTCTATTCTTTATTATCTTCATCATTTTCCTCAATCCTCCAAATCATTAAAAAAATATGTTAACTTATAACAAAGGTCTTACACTAATTTTTTTTTTTTTTTTGAGTTACAATTGGGGATGGGAACCCGAACCCAAAATCATGCTCAGGACAAAAAATGTGCCGATCTATCATTAGGCTAAGGCTACGAATAGAACTAATTTCTGTATATACTTTAAACCACAAATATAAATTCTAGATCATATGTGGGGAAGTCATTGAGTAACAATTTAAGTACTATATAATACACGCAATTGTAGATTAAAAGCAATAATTATATTTTGAAGTGTTTTCCCTGTCTCAGCCAAACTGAATGAAAACCAAAAATATTATAATTTTGCTGAGATGAGTATATGTTGCCATTAATTAAGTATATATATATATATATATATATATATATATATATATATATATATATATTCTGTGTTGTATCTTGCCTTGACATGGGATGCATTAATATCTAGTATTCTGGACATAAATTTGATTTGAAATTTAATAAAACTTTCAAGTTTAGCAAATATATACTAATTAATTTACGTCAAGTTACCGAATTATTTGGTTGGAGTATTACTGATTCATTAATTTGGTTAATTTTAACATACAATATCAGCTCCACGAAAATTTACCACAAAGAGAAAAAAATGTATGTGTTGACAATTGATTTGGTTAGAATTAAACCTATGGCAAATTCTACGACGTAAAGTATATATAAATGACTCCACTATTTCCATAATTCTATGCGCCTTTGATCGATTTAGAGTTCTACAAGCATAATTATCAATCAATTATTAGAAACCGTGCACTAGGTAATAGAAGATTTAAAATATTATGGTTAATCTAAATTACAAATTTTGAGATTTTTTTTTCCAGTTTTAACATTAATTTTATTTTACGGAAGATAATTCTAACCAAAACACCACCACCAATGTTTGATGTGTCTCAATAACACCGTCTCAAATTTACCACCAATTTTACTATTGACCATAACTATTTTCACAAATTGAGGATGGAAAGTGCAACAAAACTAATTTTCACTCTCAATTAATGACGACTATAGCCTTAAACCCCAAAATTGATATATGTCACTATTTATATCTCTATCTATTTAGGCTAAATCTCTCTCGAATATATATATATATATATATATATATATATATATATATATTCAAATATATAATATGTAAAAATTAATCAGAAGATATAAAATATCTATACTATATATTAAAGTAAGAAAGTTGACAAAAATTACAAAATGCCACTTTCCCGTCTAAAAATATCATATCAATAAAAAAAAAGTAAATCTTATTTAATAAGCTATTCTTTAATGATAATTAAAAAAAGATTAATCTTGCTCTAAAAGCTATTCTATAATCTATATTAAGCTAAGAAATTAAGAGAGAGATACATTGATTTATCAAGTTTATGTAAAATTAAAAAATGGAGAAAAATAGTGATTTCTCAACAAAAGATAGATGTATGGAGAATGGAAAAAAAAAAACCGTAAATATATTTATTTTTCAAATCTATATCTATACTATATATCAAAGTAAGAAAGTTGGCAAAAATTATAAAAATATCACTTTCCCACCTAAAAATGGCATGTCAATAAAAAAAAAAGTAAATCTTACTTAACAAGCTATTCTATAATCTATATAAGCTAAGAAATGAAGAGAGAGATACATTGATTTCTCAAATTTATGTAAAACTAAAAAAAATGGAGAAAAAATAGTGACTTCTCAACAAAAGATAGATGTATAGAGAATGGGAAAAAAAAAAAAAAAACAAACAAGATATGCAAAGAATGAAGAAAAAAAAAAGAAAAATCGTAAATCTATTTATTTTTCAAATCTATATATATATATATATATATATATATATATATATATATATATATAAAAGAATACAAGATTTGCTAAACATTCATTGGTAGAAAAATTCTACCAATCTTATTGTTTGAAGATAAAAAGAACAATAAAAAAATTATAAATATAATAATTTCTCAAATCTATATACAAGATTTGCTAAACATTCATTGGTAGAAAAATTCTACCAATCTTATTGTTTGAAGATAAAAAGAACAATAAAAAAATTATAAATATAATGATTTCTCAAATCTATATACAAGATTTGCTAAACATTCAAAGGTGAAAAAATTCTTTCAGATTTTACTGTCTTATATCTTCATCTAAGGAGATCTCACCTAATTATCTTTGTACACTAAATACAAATTGAACAAATAATTTTGTGAAAGAGAAATGAAGAAATGACATAAGAAAACTATATATCATGATTGAAGTATGAGAGTGGAATGTATAAATTAAAAATATAAAAGGAAAGATTAATTATTATGATTAAAGGAAATATTATTGTATATAATAATTTTAATTTGATAAAAATATAAAATCAATAAATAAAATAAAATGTTTAAAAATGAAATTAACAATTAAAATTATTAAAGTTATATAACAATTCTTGCAACACATATGAATAATATGAAAAACTATTTGTATATGGTACATGTTTTAAATTAAAATAATAAAAGATGTTATAAATAATCTATTAATTTATATCACTTCATTATGTTATTATAATTTATAAATATTAATACAATAAATAATAAACCGTGCATCTCGTGGGTGGACTGCTAGTATATATATAAAATATAAAGGCGATCCCAGGATTCACATGTTTTCACATTTGTACAGTTGTACTGACATGTCTGTGTACTTTATTTTAGTTAATTTTATCCCTGTATTAACAAAGTAAAAGAAAAAATTATCACAAAAACTTATATGCTTTTGGAGCACGGATCTAACCTGCCACAAGAGCCGTTGTCTGATCGATCAATTTCTGATAATAATATTTGCTTTTGGATTTTTCCCACGAAAAACATGATAAGTTGCGTCCTCCATATTTCATATATAAATGCCTCACCTGTATTGGACAAAATGATTGCAAATTATGTTAAAAATTTAGGAATATTATTTAAATTTTGGAGAATAAATAAATTTTGTTGTACTGCGACACTTATTTTGATTGAGAACGTTTTTGTTATGAATTCGTTAATTTTAATTTTTTATTTTCTTAATTGATTGTTTCAAATTATTATCACTAATTTACAAAGATCAATTGTTATCCTTGAAATAACGTGATGTAGATCTAAAATTAGATCATAAAAGAACAAAAAGAAAAGAAAGATCCAGTCTGCCACGTTTCGTTTATAAGTTGGCTTATGACTCATTCATTTCCAAGAATAGACTGCACAGTCAAATTTGTCCTTTATTTCAATAGGATCAGAATCTTGTCTTGGGAAGATTAAAACATGTGATGCATATCCTCATGAATTTTATCTCCCTCTATTGAGAATTGTGAGGGTAGGTTTGTTTACTTTTATAAGTGCCCAAAATAAAACTTTTAATTTGCAAGATTACACATATATTTGAGGAATTGATAAATTAATGCTTATCTGCAGGTTTTGTATTACTAGTTTTTTATTTTTTCACTCCATGTTTGAAGAATGGTGGCTTTTAGGGTAATTTTTTTTAATTTGTTGATGCAACTCAATAATAATACACATTACCATTGTTTTGCTTTAGAAAGAAAAAGTTCCCTAAAAGAGCCGGAAAAGAAAATGGTTAAATGCACCGAACCCTCTGTAATATGGAAAATCTATGTTGCTCCCCCCATATTTTTAAATTGGTAAGGTTAACACGTGGGTTATCAAAATGTCAACACGTTTTCCCTTAAATCGTGAAAGTTAACAAGAATGCAATGCACGCGCTTGTAGTGCGAAATTTGTTTGTTTTTTTACCAATTTTTTAATGTTAAATGACTATTCTATCCTTACATTTTATCTATAAATTGCACCACGCCCCCTTTTTACAATAAAATTTGTAATTTAATACAATTTTATTTATTCTCTTTTTTTATTTAATTTTTGGAATTTTACTTTATTTAATAGAATTTTTCTTTTATTCCAAAATTTCTACTTTATTTAATTTAATTATTTCTATTATTACTATATATATATATATATATATTTGAATATTTTACAATCTTAATTTTAAAATGAATTTATGCTCAAACTATTTTTCATTTGATTAAATTTTTCTTTTAAACTTTATATACATATAGTTTATTTTTTAATTAATTTTTAAACCAATAAAATAAATCTTTGAAAAAATAATATAAAAAATTAGGATTTAAATTATTTAAAAAATTAAAATTGAAAGATTGATCAAATCTTCAAAAATTCAAAGAGATCACCAGAATCGCGCATCTCCACTAGTATATACACTCAATTTTTGGTGAAATGGAAAGAAATGTGATGAGATTTGGGAAGAAACATTAAAAGAAAACCAGAAAAATAAAAAATTGAAAACCCTAACACTATTCAACATCTCTCTCCTCGCAGTTGCAATATCCTGTTGCTGTTATTCTTCAGAACCGCTCTTCTCCATCATCTTCTTCTCCGACCAACCATCATCTTCAACCCTTCTTTCCTCTCTGATCGCCGCACCTGCATCTTCACGGCGCTGCAACCACCGGCCTCCGTCATCTTCTTCTCCTTCTGCCATCTGCTTCTTCTCTCTGAAACAGCGCTGCCATTGCTATTCACTGCTCCGTCGTCGCCCTTCTTCTCCGGCCATCCACACCGCCACCAATCTCCACCTCTTAGATCTGTCACCGAGCACAACCATCCTCTTCGCCACCGTCATCGCAGCTCCGCCCAGGCGTTTCTACAACAGCCACCACCTAAGTATTTTGGGATGAGAATCGGGACCCTAATTTTTTCCTCTCTTGCTACAGTTTCAAATTATTTTGACTCGCGCTGTGAAAAATCTGGTTAGTATTGGGGGCATAACGGGAAATTGACGCTCAAATTTAATATCGTTAAGTCCAATTCTAAAAAATGGAACATGTGCTGACTTTTTGATAACTCACGTGTTAACCTTGCCATTTTGAAAACACGAGGGGGAGCGACGCAGATTTTCCATATAATATGGGGATTTGGTGCATTAAACCCAAAAAAAAAAAAGTTTGTACACCATGACCATGACATAATATTTTCCCTAAAATAAATATAATAATATATTTTCATATGGCGTGGCCAAATTATCTACTTGCATAATATATGAACCGGTGTCTCTCATTTTCCAATTATGAAACCCAATTTTGTCCATAATATCACATTACAACCCCAAATGCAAGAATCAAAGTGGGCCAAACCACAGTATTCATAAGGGGTTAATTGCGCGAAATCCCCTTGTGGTTTGGAAAATTTCCGTGAAATCCCTTTGTGCTTTGAAAAATGCGCGAAACCCCTCTGTGGTTTTCTAAATATAGCCCGAAATCCCCAATTCCGTTAATGTTAACGAAAGTGCTACGCACGCGCTCTTCATGCGTTTTTTTGTGTTTTTTTTCACTTTTTTGCTAAAAAATGACATATTTACCCTTTTTTACTATATTAAAAGACTAAATCTTTTGTGGGGATTTCTTACAATTGCAAACACTTCCTTCAAGCTTATTTTCTACATTAACACATATTTCTTTATTTATTTTCAATAAAAAAAATTACAATGTTAAATTTTTATTTACTTTTTTTTTTTTCTGTTATTAGTAGTATTAATGGTTGGTACATAGGTTTCCTTTTTACTTTTGTTTATTTCAATTTATTTTTAATATTAATTTTGATTTAATTATTTATATTATTGTTATTAATGATATTTATTTCTGTACTTTTATTTTTTTAAGTTCATTTTTATGTTAATTTTGATTTAGTTATTTATTTTATTGTTATTAATGTAAATAGTTGATAAATACATTTCTTTCTTTTATCTTTTTTTTCAATTCTTTTTTTCACAATGTTAATTTTTTTTATTTAGTTATTTTTTATTGTTTTTAATCAATCTATTGATGAAGATTAGATTAAAAGGATAAGACTCAATATTAATGTCGACTATTGATGAGGAGGATGTGGAAATACTCGATGGTATATTATTTTCACCTCAAATCAACCCCAAAGTGTAATTAACGAGACCCTAAATATAATTAGTTTACTATTTTCTTCAAAAAAAATATTCGATGTCCATACGAAAAAAATAAAAATTCATTGAATTTCTTGGAGAAATCTAGATGCTTAAAGGCGTGAATAATGATAAATTTTGATGTTGAGGTACATTTTGTTTTAGAATGAGAACCTGAAGTGAGTACAATGTATGTTCCAAGTTTTTCGATATAATCTTTTTATTATTTATTTGTCTCTTATAAATTGGTATGTTCCAAGTTTTCTTGTATAATTTTTATTATTTTTTTTTGTTCTGACAAGTTGGTATGTTAATTGTTTATTGATATGGTTAATTTTGTTTATTATACCTAACAATTTTTAAGTATTGAGTCTTTTTTTTATATTTATTTTCCTTAATATCGAGTTTTATCTTTTTAATCTAATCTTCATCAATAGGTTAATAACAATGAAAAAATAACTATATAAAAAATTAATATTATAAAATAATGAACTGAAAAAAAGAAGTAAAGAAATAAATATATGTATCAACTATTAACATTAATAAAAATAAAATAAATAACTAAATAAAAAATTAACATTGTAAAAAATGAACTTACAAAAATAAAAGTAAAGAAATAAATATCACTAATAACAATAATATAAATAACTAATCAAAATTAATATTGATAAAGAAAATGCATTGAAATAAATAAAAGTAAAAAAGAAATCTACGTACAAACTGTTAGTATTAATAACAATAAAATAAATAACTAAATAAATTTTTTATTGAAAATAAATAAAGAAGAGCAAATAAAGAAATATTTGTTAATGTAGAAAATAAGCTTGAATGAAGTGTTTGTAATTGTAAGAAACCCCCCACAAAAGATTTAGTCTTTTAATATAGTAAAAAGGGGTAAATATGTCATTTTTTAGCAAAAAAGTGAAAAAAAACACAAAAAAACGCATGAAGAGCGCGTGCATAGCACTTCCGTTAACATTAACGGAATTGGGGATTTCGGGCTATATTTAGAAAACCACAGAGGGGTTTCACGCATTTTTTAAAGCACAAGGGGATTTCACGCAAATTTTCCAAACCACGAGGGGATTCCGTGCAATTAACCCTATTCATAAGTCTATATTGTTCCCCAATTTTCTTTGAGAAATAACATCAAATTCATGGCAAAAACTTGTATGCACCCGGGGCACGGACCTCTAGCGCATGGACCGTCACACCATAATTGGTGTACGCCGCACACAAACTTGATTATATATAGTGAAGGTATCATACATTTACTCTTCAGGTATCACATATTTACGTTTTAGATATCACACATTTACTCTTCAGGTATCACATATTTACGTTTCAGGTATCACACATTTACTCTTCACACATTTACTCTTCAGGTATCACATATTTACGTTTCAAGTATCACATATTTACCCTTAAGGTATTATGCAGAAACAATGTTGTTTTCTTCTTTTTCCTCTTTTTTTTTCTTCTTTCTCCTTCTTCTTAATCTCTTCTCTTATCGATTTGTATTCTTCTTATTTATTTTGTACATTCTTGTTTTTATTCTTTTTGTCTATCTTCTTGTTCTTATTCTTCTTCAAATTGTCATGAAGTCATTTACGAGGTTTTTCCCCTTCTTATTTATGAGTAATTTTAAAATATTCAAAATAAATTATTTCAAAACAATATGAAATCATGATTTGCAAAAAATTTGACAAAAAATATGATGAAATCGTGATTTGCATTAATTTTGAAGAAGATGATGAAACATTTGAAATCTTAAGATTTTCAGTGAAAGTATTAATTTGTATGCTCTAAAGGTATCGGTTGTTTACTCTTAGGGTATCTGTTGTATACTCCTAAGGTATTACATATTTATCTTTAAGATATTAATACTTAATAGTATAAGGTATTTTACATATGGACCTTTAAGGTACCACATTTTTAAAGATATTAATGACTATAGTATAAGGTATTACATATGTGCACATTTAAGGTATTACATACCTTTAAGGTATTAATGCTTATAGTATAAGGTATTACATATGCACTTTTAAGATATTACATATTTACCTTTAAGGTAATAATGCTTATAGTATAAGGTATTACATATTCACATTTAAGGTATTAATGTTTATAGTATAATGTATTACATATTTATTCTTAGGGTATTAGTTGGTCATTCAATGAAAGATATCACTTATATACTTTTTAGGTATCACTTGTATACTTTTAAGGTATTACATATTTACCTTTAAGGTATTAATGTTTATAGTATAATGTATTACATATGCACCTTTAAGGTATTACATATTTACCTTTAAGGTATTAATGTTTATAGTATAAGGTATTACATATTTACTCTTAAGGTATTAGTTGTTTATTCAATGAAAGATATCACTTATATACTCTTTAGGTATCAATTGTATACTCTTAAAGTATCAGTGTACTGTGGAGTGAGTTTAAAATTTTAAAATTTCAAATACACGATTTTCATCATTTTCTTTCCCAAAATTTCTGCAAATAATATCATATTATCACAATAATTGATTTTTAATATTTTAAAATCATTATAACATGAAATCATGAGTCAAATAATGAGTAGTGTAAATTGGGATATGGATCCTATATTGGGGAAAAACTAGTAACATCATCCATGAACACCAATCATCCATAAATGGATATAGTGTAAATTGAATCTTCCATGAACACCAATAGTCATCATTCATCAGTAACCAAAATAATCCAAAATATCGCGAAGAAGAAGAAGAAGAAGAATGAAGAAGGAGAGCATCAGATAAATTGAAGGTAGTGGGGGAAGATTTGTATCATCTTTCATCTTTTTAGACGTCAAATAGAAAAAAGTGAGAAGAAGAAGAAGAAGAAGCAACAACAGAAGCAGCGTAGAATAAAGAAGAACATCAAATGAATGAATAAGAGTTAAGAAAAAAAAACAACAACGCTCACATGAAAGAAGAATTAGAGAATATATATATATATATATATATATATATATATATATATATGAGCAGTGGGTGTGGGCCGGAGCGGGTCGAGATCCGTGCCCTCGGGGCACACAAGTGTTGCTCATTATCACAAAAGCTTATATGGTCCCAACTTGACCCGACTTGTGGGCCGCTCCCACACGCGCCCACGTGCCCCCACGCGCGGCCACACCATAGTTGGTGTGCGCCGTGCGTACACCTAATTATATATAATGTATCCTGCGAAGATATCACACATTTACTCTTCAGGTATCATACATTTACTCTTCAGGTATCATACATTTACTCTTCAGGTATCACACATTTTCTTTTCAAGAATCACACATTTACTCTTTAGGTATTATGCAGAAACAATGTTGTTTTCTTCTCCTCTTTTTTTTTCCCTTTTTCTCTTTTTTCTTCTTAATATAATTTCTTATCGATTTATTATTTTTCTTATTTGTTATGTACATTCTTCTTTTTCTTCTCTATATTCTTGATCTTATTCTTTTTCAAATTTTCATGAAAGTCATTTATTTGTCCTATTACCTATAGAACAAATTACTAATATCTCAAAAGTATTTTGATAACTTATATATTATTCAAGCATGTAATTTTGTAATACATGTAGTGCATATATGTAATATCTATATAGCAAATCTGTAATACCCCAAAATTATTTTTCATAACTTACATATCATTAAACTTGTAACTATGTAATACTTGTAGTTCATGTATATAATACCTATATAACAAATCTGTAATACCTCGAAACTATTTTTCATAACTTACATATTATTAAGCATGTAATTATGTAATACATGTAGTTCATGTATGTAATACCTATATAACAAATCTATAATACCTCAAAACTATTTTTCATAACTTACATATTATTAAGCATGTAATTATGTAATACATGTAGTTCATGTATGTAATACATATAGAGCAAATTTGTAATACCTTTAAGGTATTATATATTTAACTTTTTAAGGTGTCACTTGTATACTCTTTAGGTATCACTTGTATACTCTTAAGATGTCAGCTTACTGTAGAGTGAGTTTAAAATTTTAAAATTTTAAATACACGATTTTATCATCTTCTTCCACAAAACACAAAACAAACAGTTGACTTTAGAGGTTCCATGGTGTTGTAGTTAATGCATTTGCATTAAGTCCCTTAATGGAAAACTAATAATTGACGCATTAATGTTTATAGTATAAGGTATTACATAAATACCTTTCGGGTATTACACAAGTAACTTATAAGTATCATAACTATTTCTTTCAAGTATTACATAAATACCTTTCAGGTATTACACAAGTAACTTATAAGTATTATAAATATTTCTTTCAAGTATTACATAAATGCCTTATAGATATTTGTATATGTTACTCTCAGGTATTACATAAATATCTTTCAGATATTACACAAGTATCTTTTAAGTATCACACATATTATTTTCAGGTATTACACTAGTAACTTTTAAGTATCACACGATTTTTATCATCTTTTTCCCCAAAATTTTCTACAAATTTTTCATATTGCTGCAAATAAACATGTGCCAAACTTAGACCACGATTGATCTTCAATGTCTAGATCATAGAAACAAAATAATCATCAATTTCATGGAATCATGATTTTAAGATTTAAAATCAAACATAATATATTAAGAAGAACAGGAATAATTTGATTGAAACAAAACATATTAGTTGTAAAACTGTAATTTGTAAATTCTTCCACACATTCCTAAATCAAACGTCAACCCTACGTTTTCTAAACTTCAAATTTGCAGTCACACGCACATCTCTCTCGCCTCCGATTTCTACCCACCTTATTTACAACTACTCTTGATGTAAGAAGAAGAAGAAGAATAATAATAATAATAATAATAAGGTTGAGAAGAAATTCTAAAATATGCGTAGAATTTAGGAGGAAGAAGAAGAACGCGTTCCTCTCTCTCTCTCTCTTTGCTTCTCTCAATGAAGCGCATAAACCAAAAAAAAAATAAAAATGAAATCTATATAGGCGGGTCTGGAGTGGAGGAGTGGGTTGGGGGCACCAGGATCCGTGTCCCCGGGACACAAGAGCGTCTCTAAAAAATTAAAGGGGTATAAGGGCATGCCTATCTATTGTTTTAAGAGGTGTTTTTAACTAACATCTTAATATTTTATTAATAATTTTTTTGATTTGTGTTATTGTATAGCTGTTTTTACCATAGAAACGTTCTTATGAAAAGAGAGAATGAGTGAAGGTCATTGATGTGGTGTGCCAAATACATCAACATTTATTATTTATTTTTCTTCTTTTTTTTTAATCTTTTTATTGTATTATTTTAATATAGGGTTAAATGCAAAAAAAACCCAAACTATCGACTTTTTTCAATTTGCAACCTAATCTTTTTTTTTTCCGATTGCAACCTAGTCTTCTGTAATTTTTCCGATTGCAACCTCTGTGCACATTTTTGGCATTTTTCCGGCGAAAGACCCTAATTTTTTATTTAGGGAAAAATCATTTTTATTTTTTATTTTGTGAGATACATAATGTAAAAGACGATTTTACTCTTGAAATGATAAATGTGTTAGTCACCTGATGATATTTTCGCCGGAAAAATGCTCAAAAAGTGGACGGAGGTTGCAATCGGAAAAATTACAGAAGACTAGGTTGCAATCGGAAAAAAAAAAAGATTAGGTTGCAAATTGAAAAAAGTCGATAGTTTGGGTTGTTTTTTGCATTTAACCCTTTAATATATTAATAAGATGGCTTAAAACATCATTAAAAAAAATTGAGGGATCTTATTTTATAGTGAGAAAATAAATCCCAATGTCACTAAATAAAGGAAAAACATTCAACATCATAAAAAAAATTCCATTAAATGAATTTAGATTCATTTTTCCTCTTGCAAACAAGATTCTCAAATTTAGGCATAACATCAGCATAACATACATCCATATCAGCAATTAATACTGAAAATTGAATTCTTAACTAAATCGGGCTGAAGTTTGAAAATTTTGGAAATTAAAAAAGGGTCATTATACGTGCAAACTCGTAAACATTATGGTGTAAAAATGGACAAAATTAATCAATGTTACAGGATACAAATTTAAATTTTCCCTTATCTTATATATTTCAGCTATAGATATTTTCAACTTGGTTTATTAATTTAAATAATATACCTTTTTTTTTTTTTTTCAGGGGAATCATAATTTCTCCTAAATTAGGGGGAAAAGTTAGTCTAATTTGAATTCAAATGAGGAATGTACTTTATAGTTTGTACCATGAATTCAATGTCCAACTTTTCATGTAATGTTAGTCCCTATTTAGCAATTTATACCATTAATTGATTCAATTTGTACCTTGTACTTATTAGAAAAATAATTTATTTTGCATCACTCTCTCTACACTATAATTGAAATTG
Organism: Scutellaria galericulata; assembly: GCA_946896805.1. Lineage (NCBI taxonomy): Eukaryota > Viridiplantae > Streptophyta > Magnoliopsida > Lamiales > Lamiaceae > Scutellaria > Scutellaria galericulata. The sequence goes on from OX335794.1 coordinate 16,221,029, forward strand.
TATGAACTTGGTGAGTTCGTGTATTCGGGCGTCAGCGTGTGCGTGAGATAATAAATCTAACATATACTGTATTAATTATAAGATTATATATGAATTTATCCAATGCAATGTTGGGATTTTGTTACAACTATATTTTATTAATGATGATCTCATTAATTGATTTAATTTTTTGTTTAGTGAATACATATTTCTTTTATTTAATTTTATTACCTTAAATAAAATTTGTTTCATTTAGTTTTTAAGAATTTATTTGGTTTAGTGGTTGGAGCTATACAATTTCCTTTTAATGGTTAATTGTAAGTAAAAAATATGTTGATTGGTTCATTGACTGTATTGATCTGTAAATTGATCTTGTTGATTTATCTTGTCCCACATTAACTGATTATTGATTGATAGTCTGATACATATATGATTCCGTCTCATAAATTAGGATTCTCGAAATGATATAACCCAACTTTTTAACCTAACTGGTTCTATTGAAATACCAAAAATTAGAGGACTAGTTTTAAAATTTTCCAAAAATTAGAGGACTATTGAAGAAGATGATCTCTTGAGGAATTATATATATAAAAGTGTGGTTTGGATGTTCTCTCGAAAGTGGATCATATCGGAAATTGTAGAAAAATTTGATGATGTTCTATTATTTTACAAATGATGTTTACAAATGAAATCATTATGTAAACCTAATTAAAAGAGCACTCAAAGGCAAAATGGGAATAGAGCAGATGTCTTCGAGCTATAAAAATTGGATTTATTCTATACTTTTTAAAGAAAGATATGAAAATATTTAATCCAACAATTAAAACACCTATAAAGAACTAGCTATTAACAATTTTGGCTAAAGATCAAATAAAAAAATAAAAAACTAAAAACAATGAAAAAAATTATTTTAAGGATATAGAAAAAAATATCATACATATAAATCAACAAACACATATGAAATAACAATACTTATAAAATAAAAAATTAGATAAATGTTAAATGAAGTCTATGCATTAAGGGGTTTAAATCTAGTCGTGTAGAAAAGCATGGAGAAGGGAAGTGGTATCAAGCCACTCTCGGAGCTGGTAATTATTATTGATTAATTAATTAATTCTGGGAAATTTTTTATACACGAAAACTAACGTAAATGGGAAACTTTTTAAATATGAGGGAAAAAAATTATTTTGGAGGATAATATATCGCAAATGTCTAATTATAATATTAACTAGTTTTAACATAGATTATGAAAAATATGTAAAAATAGACAAATATTGCCAGAACTTTCTTTCGTGAATGTCTCCTCCTAAATAGATAGTAACATCCGAACTGACTATATATACATCTTACGTACTGATTTAGTGACTTGCACTAATAAGTTTTTTTAATTTCCTAATTAGTAAATATAAAGATACCTTTGCAGAATTGGTAAAATTGAATTTTATTCAATCAATTCTAAACACGTGACAATAACACAATTGGTGAAAATAGATCAAATAGTTAAAAATGATAACATTTTTTTTTTTTCATAATCATTTCATAGCCAAAAATGATTTTGTACCTCATTTTATTAAGGGTAAAAATGTCATTTTGACTATGTTTATTATTTTGTTATCTGTGACCGTTTTAAATTTTTTGAATTTGTGGTTGTCCCTGGCATAAAATTGCATAATTTCTAACTTAATAATAATATTAATAGATTTGGACGGATGGTCATTAATTGCCTGTGAATTGTGAAGAAGCCAACTGCTGCAAGAGAATTGCAAAGAAGCACCTTAATTATTAAAAATAACATAATCAGACCTCAGCCTCGGACCTTGACAATCTCCAAATTACAAGTACCACCCTGTCTTAACCAAGTATCTAAAACAGATGATCAAAATCTCAAGAACAGTGAGGGACCCATCTTCAACTGCTTCGTCATCGCAAATCTCTACAAGAAGCAGAGGTGGAAAAACTTGTTTGAAGTAAGTGAAAACTAAATGAGGAGGATTAATGAATTTGTAGATGATGATGTTTTGGAACTACTTTGATCTCCAATCACTCTTTGGAGTCCTTGAATGGTCATGTATTTGATAAAATAAATATGAAGTAGGAAATTGTAAAATTGTCTCGAGGATTGGTTTTTGGTTCAATAATTATACTGATTGGCAAATTTTTTTCCAATAATTCTTAATTATAAGCAATTTGAGTACATGTATAACTATATATAGTCTTGCTAATCTACCCAACTGTAACACATATTAATGTGTCAATTGTTGATGTGTCACACATTTAATCTATTTATTAATTTCACATTATATGATTTAAGATGTATCAGTAATGATACATGACATATTAAAACATGTGTAATTATTTATTAGCGGATTTATTTTTCTACTCTTTATTATGATAATTAACGTTTCTATACCAATTTGATAGAATTAAGTGTTCAAATTGCCTTTAGTACAATATATTAGGTGTGTGTGGGTCTATATATATAGTGTGGTGGATCCTACACCTTAAAGATGCATCGAAGTATGAACAATAAATTAAAGATCAATCTAAATCTTCTAGTATACTTTGGTATTTAATTTTTTTATTTGATTGTATTTAATATGTAATGTGTTAATTAGTGATATTATCTATTTCACATGATATTCAGTAATTATTTTGAAATATCAAATAAAATCACATATTCAAATAAAAGGTAGTGACTATTTTAAACTATAAGATGAAATATACATTCAAGACTTGTTTTCCTTATTAACTTTTTCAATTCCAACCAATGGATTATTTAAATAAAAGTCACAAAAATCACGATCTTGCTTTTAACAGGTATGATTATAAACATAAAACTACGATATTATATACTTTTTTAGAATGACTAAAAAGTAATTTACTAGATTCTTTTACGAAATATAAAGGCAACATAATTCAGGGATCAATGTTAGGATTTTTACGAACAATTATGGAGAATTTGATATGAATGATCCACACGTTGGACAATCTCCCATTTGAAGACAGATTCCTACCTGGAGGTGGATCCACACGGATCCACACATTGGACAATATCTCCCATCTGGAATTGGATAATCTCTCCCATCTGGAGACGGATCCACACGTTGTCAACCTGCTGACATTCGGAGACTAAATCATCCACCCACTTGAATCCTTCGAACCGAAGTTCCTTTCATTGGATTTGATACAAATCTTTATTGTACAAGTAATCCTCGATTTGTATCTTCCTAAACCCAAAAAGAAAATAAAAAATGTTCCCAAAATCCGTTCTATCAAACTTCTCAACGGGTGCCAGATCTTCTGAACCTGATGCTCTAATGTCAGTTGTTAGGATTTTTACCAGCAATTATGGAGAATTTGATATGAACGAAAAATAAAGAACAATGATTTGTTCACCCAGTTCGTCAAACTGACTACCTTTAGGGGCACTACCAAACTAGGAGATCTACTAATTTCTCAAGTGCGTGCAGTCAAAATGAATCAGATGGTTATTTATACCCGAAAAATTAGGTCATAACCCTAAAAGCCCATGTAACTCAAATACTGCTTAAAAGGTTCATCTCAATATATCCTACTCATCTTGATAATATATCAGGCTCCATAACCCAACAATCAAGACATAAATAATGTCGAAATTAATTCTAAAATTCAATTCTATTTGGTAGTTTAAAAGCACATTAAAGCAAAACATATTGTCTGATGTGAAGCAACTAATTATGAAGGAGTAATACTGATGTCCTAGAATCTGTGTATGTTAGAAAATAGCCCACGTTCTCAAGATAGTATGGTACGAATTAAAAGTAAGCTTTTATAAGATTACTTTTCTCCTACATCAACTGTGTACTATCAAAAATTAATTCACATCACATTCTTACGTATACCTAAAATAAATGACAACATAAATTATAGTTTATACACAAATTTTTAATTTAATATAATAGGATAAATTATGAACTTACATTATTTTGTAATTCGAATCATTTTTAATATATATATATATATATATATATATATATATATATTTATATTTATACATTAGTTGTAGACTTATGCATCCAATTTGTCCATGATTGTTATCATAACATTGTCTGTTCTATTAATATTTTAAAAATCACAATAATATTGAATCAAGTGATGTAAAACCCTCTCTTCACAAATTGGATCATCGGAGTCTAAGATTCACTCAATGTTATCTTTACACCTTATAAAAGGATGTATCTACGTCATGTATATTTATTTTTTCTTTCAAATGTTTTTTTTTTCTTTTTTTTTTTGGTAAGGTATAATAAAGAAAGAAGAGAGTTTTTTTAGTGTGGCAACTAATATTGACCAATTACCCTGATACGCGTTTTTTTTTTTTTTTTTTTAAAATTGATGATAATTATTGGAATTGTAAAATAATATAAATAAAATTTATGATTTATTTTATTAAATCTGAAAATTCAATTTAAAAGATATAATTTTATTAAAAGTTGATTTTTTATAATCACCTTTTTTATTAATAAGATATAATTTATGTTAAATATCCTTATTAATGTTTACTGGAATTAATCACTTTCTAAATTTATGTAAATAAGGATGTAATAGAAAAAATTATGGACTAAAATTACTTTTCCAAGTAAAACAAATACTCCATATTTTCTCAATCTTATGAAATGTAAAGTGTGGTTATTTATATTCAATGCTCACCTATTCTCAAGCTTTTCATATTGTGTATAATGTTCCATTCTCAAAAATGCAGACACGTATTTAAGGGCCTCTCCAACTAAAGTGAGGAGCTGCAAGTACAATAAGGCCCCTATCGATCAATCTACTTCATTTATTACTTCTGTCTCGCTTTATTTAATTTTGATAACAACTGTAGTTGCTTTGATTAAAACTTTTAAGTATGGCCTAAATATCGAAAACATTCACACTCTTATGAATTTTTCTATCTTGATTAATATTTTTTTAAATTACTCATAAATTACAATTTTATTGATTAGTCTAAATTTCACAAGTTTGCATGTGAGAGAGAGATTAAAAATATATTTCGCTGACAAGAGGTTGATCAGAAGATCCTTATTAACATCATTTATAATAGCATTTATAATTAGTATTTAATTTCGTTTTATTATTTATCTTCCACATACGTTTATATATTACACACACACACACATATATATATATATATATATATATATATATATTACTTAATTTTTACGCACTCCTTTTACAAATTGATCAAAACATGCAATTGATAAAAAATAATCATGATTAATAATTAATTTTATAACTTTGATTAAAATAACAAGTTCTTGAAAGATTTTCTCTCTCTTTTTAGTGAGTATACGTACACTTTATTGTTCTATGCATCATGAGGAAGTTGGATTATTATTGCATTTGTATATTTCATGGCTCCTCAAACTGTGTTTACTTTAAATATCATACATTTACATGATATTTTATTGGTCTCAAGTGGTCAGAGGTTCAAAGGAGGTGAATGAACCTTTATCGATTTTGCGTTTTAAAACTTTTCTATGAATAGGTTTCTGATTCTATAGAGAATGCAATAACCTGACTCGATTCAGAAACTTGACAGAATGTTGATTCAGGTTTCTGACTCGATATCACAGTATGCAGTGGAACAAACTAAGATAGAGTTTCTTTATGAAAACCAGTTTTCTTTTCAAATATGATTTTATCACAATCCTTTGACCAGTATGCTTATGACAAATCCAACAAGATAGATATGCAACAATGCAATGCAACAAGTACGATAAGCAGTAAACACTTATGGCTTATAGTGGTTCGAAGGTGGTGTAACCCTTCTACGTCCACTCTACTCCTTCACTGAGGAGGAACTTCATTATGGTCAGTTTGCTTTACAAGACACAACTTTACAAACAAGTTAAACCTATTAGAATCTAAGATTCCTATGTCAAATCTCACAAAAGGTACAATATCTCAAACGGAGAAAATAGTCTACACAAGACTATAAACACTTAGCGAGGATCTAATCCTTCCAGCTAAGGACATCCAACTAAAACAACCTAGCATACACAACACAATGGTTAAAAGATACAATATTCTTCAACTGGTGCAAACTCGAAGTCAGTCTTGAACATGAAAGCTCTAATGCAATGGTTGACTACTTCTTGAAGGTTGAGTGGCTGAACTTGAGGTAAGCTTGACTAAGCTTTGGAGGATATCTGATTTTCCACTTGGCTCGGTTCAGCAAGCTCCTTAGTCACTCATACCTTCTATTTATAAAGTTAGGAAAAGTATCAGTTGAAGAGGTACTTCTCCATTTTGAATTTGAACTCTGATCTCCAAAGATCTTTTCTGTGGCCACATTAAATGCATTTGAGTTGCTCCTGTCATGAGCATTTAATGCACCTATCATCGGCTTCTGGACCTCTCCAACACGCTTGCTGACATGGCAAGACGGTATGGGTCCACCACTGAAGTTCATGCAACAGCTACTTAAACTTGTTGACAGTTAGCTTTGCTCTTCCTCGTGCTGCATGATCTTCCTTGTGCTGCATGGATGAGAGTAACACTTATCTTTCTACAAAAGATCTGTTGGCTGCTTTCTGATATCACATCAGGTTGCTGTAGCTTGTTGCTTCTTGCTGCAACTCTACTGCTTCTTGTTTGTTGCTTCCTGTTTCAAAACAACATCCTGTTCTCGAAACCTGCGGTCACCTTCTAGACTTGTTTCCTGCTACTCCCAACTTGCTGCTTCCTGTTTCAAAACAACATCCTGTTTTCAAAACCTGCAGTCAGCTTCTAGACTTGCTTCCTGCTACTCCCAGCTTGCTGCTTCTTGTTTCAGAACAACATCCTGTTCTCGAAACCTGCAATCAGCTTCTAGACTTGCTCTTAGCTGCTATAGCCAGCTTGTTGCTTCCTCCATCTTGCTACTTCCTCCAACTTGCTACTCTTAGAAGATATCTTCTTATTTCTTCTAAAGTTGGTTTTCCTTATAACTTGGAAAACCATTACATGATCTTATCTAAGGATAAGGGAACTGAAGATCACGTAATCAGTATGGAAACTAGGTACTGATATCTCAAGCAAACTGTTTTTGTCTTATTACACAAACTGTTTTGTCTCATCAAAACCTCTCCAGAAATATTCCAACATATTTAATTTCAAAATAAGATAATCAGAATCTGCAAATAGAAGTATTAGATATATTAACATGTTCTCATTTTTGATAGTTCGACAATAGTTTTCTAAAATTTGTGCCTTTCAAATGGAACTTGGTGTGTATAATATAGCTTGTCTTATATATATAGTCTTGCTATCCTACCACGGGTACATTAATGTCCACCGTTGATACATATGTGTGTTGAAAATTCTTGTTCTTCTCATTTTTCTTGGTGGATAAGGTTAATTACCTTCAACTTCCAAATTTTTTGAGCTTGCCTTGGTTCATATCTTGCACCACTCTTACATGATCTTTATTGAGTCCAACACTTAGAAGAGAACAAAAGAACACACACTACATAATTTTGTAAATAAAAGGCAAAAGAAATTATAAAGAAATAATTAATGATTAAACACTAACGTATAATATTAAGGATTATTTTATTATTTTGGTACGTAGTTAATTCAAATTATACATTTTATTTTAGTTGAATTCTTCTATATTATATACAAATAACGAATTTTTGATTGATTATCTTTATTTTGCTTATCTACATACACGATTTAACTATGAAAATATATTTTAGCACTCGCGAATAAGTATTTAATAAAATTATAAGAAATATTTTATGAGAATATCATTTTCGAATGAAACTTGGTGATTTTTTTTTTTGGTTGGAGCCTTAGTCATGTGCCAACAAAAAGACATTCGTACATTGATAAATAACAATACATTAAATATTAACGATAACTTATGATAAATTAAAGCCCACAAGTCAATCTGAAACATGTCAACTTATTATGTCTCTTTTCTAGCTGGAACGTTATGTATGTTGGAATTATTATTTTTTGAGTTATAAATGAAGGTGGTGATTTGAACCCAAGATTTTATTTGAGGTGAGAAATGTACATTAGTTACTTAAGACTAAATCTACGGATACATATTTGATTACGTATTAAAAAAATGTAAATTAAATTTATATATCATCTAATTAAGAATTTCTTGTGAGATCGGCTCACAGATTTTATTAGGTGAGATGTGTCAATCCATAACAGCACACTCTAGAATTTTCATGTTATTTGTGGATAATAGATCTTCATCTCACCGTAACTATTTGTGATACAATCTCATTTAAGCTCTTGTGTGAAAAAATATTTCATCCATGTTTATTTATTAGATTGATATGATGTGTATCTTAATTCCTATTTTTTTTTATTAATTATCATTAATGGGATTTTAGGTGGAATTTCAAAATACATGCAACATTAACATCAGGATATTTTAAAACAGAAAATCTCACGACACCAACAATCTAGATCTTCTGTTAGATTTAATGTTATATTGTATTCACTGTACTTAATATACAAAATTAACAAGTAGTTGTCCTTGGGGTATATTTCAATGTTAAAGGAGGAGGATGCTAGTCATAATAGAGGCTAATAGTGTTAGTTCAAATCTTAAAACGAACAAATTTTTGTTCTTTGATTGAATCGGATCTTCTTGATAAATCAATGGACCCAAACCTTCAAAAATAGATCGCCTGTTACTTACAAAATTCCAAAAAATCGAGTTTGTTACCCAAAAATTAATAAAATTAATCGAATATGCATGGAACTGGATAATAAAAAAAATGTTAAACAAAGTAGTCTTTCTTTGAACATGCATGAAGTGTTAATGAGGTGATGAATAGTGCTGTCTATATTAAATATTGTGGGCCACCTATACAAAATATTGTATAGGCTTTTGAACCATTTGCTCATCTAAATTCGTGATGGCTCATCTTTGGATATAGGACAATCTTAAATGAATAGTACCTTCATATTAAATATTGTGGGCCACCTAAATAGCATTGCATGGGCTTTTGAACCCTTTGTTCATCTAACTTTGGATACAATCACCACCTCCAACTCCAACCCTGCCCACAAACATGATTAGGCTTTGACTGTTAATGATTTGGTATGAATTTTCATTTTCAGCATTTAATTTTGGATTTAAAAGATTATGTTTGAATAAGCATGTCATGGAAAATAAGTAGGTGTTAAAATGAAGATCCGCTTAATTGGGTTTTTATTATTTTTACAATGAAAAATTAAATGCTTCAGTTATTTATGTACTTGATAAAATAATTCTTGGAATTGGCTTGAGTTTTGTGAGATAAATGAAATGCATGTGAGACTCATGTGGCCACGTAGTGCATGCATGAAGGATACCACGTTAGTGCATTGTTGCATATGAAAAAGGATGGAGAAAAATACGCCACGATTTCATCCATCAGATGCCACCCAATTTGTTCTTCTATCAAAAACGAAAATGAAACAATACTATTCCAAATTATTGTGGGTAAAACATCAAATTATAATCGCTAAGTTGTCAGTTTAAATGCTGAAGTGGACATTTTATTTCATTTCCTTGATACTGACATGGAATTTTTGATGCATTGTAATTTAATATTATCCGTAAAATCGATCTAAAGATGCATAACAAATTTAAAATTACAAAAATATACTTTTTTTTTTATTTTTTTTATATGCACAAATACAAATAGAAAAGTCTATTAATTCATTGAATGACAAAAAATTACAAATAAATTTGAAACTAATAATACTGAAAATAATAGTCAGTATTATTACAGTTTTTCCTGTGTAAAAGCATATTATTTTTACATATAAAAAATATCTGAAATACCAAAAAAAATAAAAAAATTATAATACTTTACTATTAAGATTATTGCGTAAAATAATATCAAGAAAAGCATGTGAAAATACAAAATAAAATAAAATCATTATATTTTTAATACTAATAATGATATTTTTCCTGTGAAAATATCTGAAAATACCAAAAAAAGAAATAATTATTGTAACATTTGTTTTATTTAATATTTTAAGATTTATTTTGCATAAAAAACTAATATGATCATTATTATTAGTTTAAAATTTTACTAGCAATTTTGTTGTACATTCAAATACTTTTTTATTTATTTGATATTTTAGTATATAAATAAAATAATTTTTAAGTTAAATTTTTTAATTTTAGGTTTTAAAAATATTTAGATTTATTTTCACATTATATTATTTCATAATGGTTGAAAAAAAATCATGTCGGCATAAGAAAAACGAATAAAATGTCTACATCAACACTTAACTGTCGTCAATCAACGATTACTAATATTTAATCAAATACGGTCACAGGCCATGTGGGGAAAAAAAAATACGTGTGTAAATTCAAAATGGATAAAGTATAATGGAACAAAACACAAAAGTAGGGAAAGTTATTAGGATGAAAAACACTACTTCGCTTATATAAACTAGACAGTAGATACTCTTATCTATACATGATCATGGGTTGATTTATTTTTTCTCAAATTTTACTAAATTTGTTGGAAAAACTAACTAAACAAGTAAATTTTATATTTTGACTTATAGAAACTGCATATATATATATATATATATATATATATATATATATATATATATATATAGTGGCGGACCCAGGATTTTTGTCGAGAGGGGCCCAACTAATAAAAGAATAACAATAGTTCTAAGAATAAAATCATAAAATTACTATAAAGTCAATGTATTTCATTATAAAATAACATCTAAAATCAATATCTTTATAACATTTCAACATGACAAATAAAAAAAAAATTTATGTTGTATTTTTTTTCCTATTTTGAAATCATTGCATGATACCTTCGTTGCTAACATTTCCAAATACATCTTTTTCTGATGTATTATTAAATAATTATTTAAAAGTATATGCTCATTAGATTCAAAAGTGAACTTTGAATGTTGTTAATTTTGAAACACTTTTTAATATTAGTACTGATATTTTTCTATAATATTTCTTCATTATTTATGAAAGATAAGATAAAATTAGAATTATTAAATATCATTAAATTAACATTACTATTATACAAACTATAAATCAACATCTAACTTATCAACAATGCTAACTCAAAATTAACAATTCATACAATAATAATCAATGATAATAATTTTTTACAATCACTTCATACTTTATTAAGCCAAAATAATGAATATATTATATATTCTATAACAATTGATAATCAAATAAATTAAAACAATATCATTAATCAATGAAGAAAAATAAATAATGAGTTTAGATATATGAAGAATTTACCTTAAAAATCTTTAAAATTGATATTTTTAATAAGAACTTGATAATATGCAAGTAAAATTAATTAATATACATATTTTTTGAATAAAAATATAAAAATACCTAAAATAATATATATATTTTTAAATCTCAGGGGGGCCCAGTGCCCCCTTGGCTCCCATGTAGGTCCGCCAGTGTATATATATATAACCCATCTACATGGAATTATTGGAGAGAGTAATATACTTGTACAGTAAAAACTCTCTATAGTAATACTCTATATATGAACAAACTCTCTATAGTAATAAAAAGTTCAAGTCCCAACTTGGGACTAGATATAAATAAGAATAAACTCCACATTGTCATAAGTCATACATTTTTCAAGTCCCGTCTTAAGGATTTATACCTCTATATAGGAATAAATGATTAATATATTATAAAAATATTTATTAATTATATTTTTGTTTATCAAAATCAATAACAATTTTAAGATGACTTAAAATTTTTTTCTATAGTCGATTGTGACATCGATTTAATTTTATAGATCGATACTTGATCCTTCAATTTGCGAGTGCTCAATAGTTCGCTTGCATGTGATCCCTCTTGTTGAAGCCAAAATGATTCCAACTTATCTAACATAACTAAAGCTTCATGACACGAAACTTGTGGTATTTCAGCACTATCATCTTAGTCAAAACTATTAAATTAGTTACATGAACTTGTGAGATAGATAATATACAATGTATATGTTATTTTTATATTTATATTATTTTTTATACGAAATTTTTTTTTTTTTTTTGTAAAACTCTATATAAGAATAACTCCGTATAGTAATATTTTTTCCCGGTCCCAACGATATGACTGTACGAAGTTTTTACTGTATATATTAAATTTATTAATTGTTGCAAGGGACTAAGTTTATATATTACCAATTTTTATCATTCGCTATATTAACCCACCGTTAATCTATTCAAAGCTTAAGTTATAAATAATATTAATCCCACCGTTTTGTTCTACAAATATTAAATGTTTCTCCAGTTTATATTGATAAAATAAAAAATAGGACTAAGGGCATTTTAATAATTTACACGTGTCAAATGGGTAGAAAATTTTTAAACTGATGGTAAGAAAATTATTTACAATTTAGAAATGGAAAGGTGGGTGCATTTCCAATATATATTTATATTTTCAAATAAATTTACTAACAGGTATTGTTCACTAAATTCCATAGCTATCCCCGTAACTATATGACGTAAGTTATAAAAAATGATGAATAAAGAATTAGAACCAGTCAAGTACCCAAATACAATGCCAAATTTTATCAAAGTGACAAATAGTTGCCTTAAAACTAACTTCTAACTAGTATGCTGTCAAAAATAAGAATAAACAAAAAAAAAAAAAAAAAAACAATAAAATCAATATGAGAAACCAGGTCTCGGAATTGCTTTCATTTAGTCCCTCTTAGGATGTCATTTTGACAATTCCAATTTCAATAATAATTAATCTTATATGATCAATCACTAATATTGAATTAACCACTCTCTTGGGATAATTAATCGGTTGAATTGCTTGGTGTATCTCTAATCAACGACAAACTATTAATTAACTCCTAAAAACACTTAGATAGAATGCTCATCTTATAACGAGCGCGGCCATGCTACCGTACTTAGACTTATTTCACTTGTATTTTCTTCAATTTGTTCGTCTTTTCCCAATAATTTTGAACACGTATTACTCTCGAAAGTGCACTTTCATTGCTAAAAATGTGAAATTCGGTGAATTCTCAAGTGCAACTTATACGTGAAAATAATCAAAATCCATATAACGATGCATATATATAACTATATATCCGGAAAGATATAAAATTATACGTTAAAACATTTAAAATTAGACACTTCTTAGATACAATAATGTGGCTTAGAGCAGCATGCACATGTGTTACCACTCATATACCGACAGTCGTCAAACATCATATTTGTAAAATTGGACATCAAGCTTAGTGGATATGGTGGCAATGAGTTCATTAATCTAGGCTATCTAGCTGATGAATAGTGCTAATAAATAGATGAATTCATTAATCTAGGTTACATGTATATATCTAGCTGAGGAATAGAGGTAAATGAATATATATAGATGAATTCATTGTTGTTTGGTCATTGTGAGAAACATTTGAGAGATAATTTTTGTAGGTTATTTTTCATTGATGAGTCCAAGAAATCTCATTACAAACTCAACCATAAATAGGTTATGATGATAACATGAAAAAAAAAAAAAAAACTTAAATTTCCTTTTTTTTTTTTTTTTTTTGCAAAATGAATTAAAGCAACAAAAATTCAATACAACAATAATAAATTACTATTTTCAAAATGGAATGTCGCAATCTAATAAAACTAGATATACAATATACATTATAAAATAAAAATACTTCAAAAACTAAAAAATATAATTGGAATGGGGAATCCTCGTTCTACTTAATTTTGGATGAGGTCTCAACCGGGAATCGGGATGGTTGAAAATCATCCTCATATCTCCCGAAATAAACAGAATCGGGAAATTCCCATCCCCAAACTATATACAAATTTTTGGAGATCCCCGACCCGTTAATTTTGTTTCCAAAAAGAGTGGTTATCCACGGGGAAATTAACATCCCTCTTCTCCTTCAACTAAACTTATTCAATGAATGTCCACCACCACAGTCATAATTCTTTTTATTTCTCAAATTAATTTTATATTTTACATATTATTTTCTAGATTTTTTAAATATTTCTAAAGTTTGTTTTCACCACCACGACCATAATTTTTTAATCTTCAAATTTTTTTCTAGATTTCTCAAATAATTTACTGATTTTGTAAAGAAAAATATTTTTTGTTTTTTTAAGATAATTTTCAGATTTTTTCAAATGATAATCAGGTTTTTAAAATTAAATTTAGAGCTTTTTCATAGTTTCAAATAATATTTTGATTATTGAAAATGATATTTTTGACTTATACATGGAACATCATAAAAGAAGTAATAGGAATAACATTTATGATTATAGGCAAACATTAGAAAAATAGAGTAATAGGTACAGCCCGTGCAGGAAAATAAATATATGGATGAAATAATAGGTAGATTTTACACTTGGAAACAAACGACACAAAATAAGATATTTATTGGAAAGACAAAAGAGTTCTTTAAAAGGAGCATGGTCCCACTTTCCATACTAAGTTTAACCACTGGAGAAAAAGAGACTAGTGTCCATAACTTGTAAAATCAGAATTTCAATTAAAATTAACTAAGGGCACCCATATCAATTAATATTATTGTGTTAATAATATTATTAAAATACTACCAAAAAATATTTAAAAAGAAAAATACTCATATCAACTTGACAGTGACTTCCCTATCTCTCTTTCCTTAATATTATGACTGAGAAACACTGCAGCCTCCGCAAAACAACTTTCTTAAAAAAAATTATTAAAATAATTTAAATGTTGTGAATCACAAATTTTTTTTCATCAATGTAGATGCTAACTGCTCATGTGATTTTTATTTTTTTCCTTTTATAACATATTCCGATTTTCTTCAATTTTATTTTACAATGCATGTTAATTATATATAGATATTGCTCTTCTATGCATTATGAGCAGGAGTGTTTGGATTGAGATGTGTTCATTTGAATTTGGGATGGACAAAATTTCAATCATGTTTCTTATGAGATTAGCAGAATCTTATACTTATATTCTATTTTTCTACTTTGTCTACTTTTATACAATTTCCAATAAATACACTTGTTTTTTTTCAAAATAAAAATAAACAACACCATCTACTTTTTCTACCATTTCAAACATGACATGTCATTTTAAATATAATATTAACCTAAAAATTTCCAAAACAAACATAAGATTGTTAGAATCCACCTTTTTTCAAATTTAATTAATTAAATCTCAAATTCTAACTTACAAAATCCAACTACGTCTCAATCCAAACACACCCACTGACTCACAGTGAGGTCATTGATATCAATACACTAAAAAAAATGAGTACTTGCAATAAGATTTTTCGACAACAAAAGTTATGGCAAAAAGTCCAGTTGCTGCGACGATTTATTGTTGCAAAAAAATGCTAACATAAATTAACAATTCGTTGTCACAAAAAGTAATGAAAAAAACTTATTTGCATGTTGTCCTTGATACATTAGCGACAACAATGTTGTCTTAAAAAAATTATCTGTGAGAATGCTTTTGCGATAATAACTTAGCAACAAAATGTTGTCGCAAAATATTTTCGCGGCAATTATACATGTTTTTGCAACAACATTTTGTTATCGCAAATACTCATTTTTCTTGTAGTGATATAATTGTGAAAATATCTCTATTATAAGATCGATCATTTAGATGCTATAATTGTACATGACTTGTGTTAATAAAACTAATGACGAAATTAAAACAGGATTAGAAAGAGATGAGTGGAATTCAACAGAAATCTAATACGCAACAGCGTTGGAACATGACCTATAAATGTGGAGTTTGTGGCAGGGAAACATGCACGTCAGGTCACAGCTTCAGCTGCATTTAAAATGGTAGAGATATTCTGATTTCTATAAATCACTTAGGAACTTGTCATTATACCTCGCATTGCTTTTATTCATTATAAAAATCATAATAACTAAATTAGTGAACCATTGCTTATATTAAGAAATGGAAAAGAATGGAGAAGGAGTGAGAAAAGGTGCATGGACAAAAGACGAAGATATTCTCTTGAAAAATTGTGTTGAAATGTATGGAGAAGGGAAATGGCATCTAGTCCCTCCCAGAACTGGTAAATTAATTAATTCTTTGCAGATTTTTATACTTTGTCAATTAATCTTGTACGTTTTCTTGCATGTTTTGTGTTGTTAGGGTTGAAAAGATGCAGGAAGAGTTGTAGGCTGAGATGGATGAACTATCTCAGACCAAATCTTAAGAGAGGTTGCTTTATGGAAGATGAAGTGGATCTCATTCAACGACTTCATAAATTGTTAGGAAACAGGTAATTAATTTTAAGGAGGAGACTCTCATTTTTAATCATCTTTAAAACTTTTTTTTTTTTTTTTTTGTTCTAAGTTGTTACCGTTTGTTCCTTTTTAGCCGAGTTATATGATTTTTGCCCAATTATACACTTCTAACATTGGTGGTAAGACTTAAGTATATGATAGTACGAATTGAAGTATATGATGGTACGACTACATTAATGATCGTACGAGGTGTAATATGGCTGTATGAGTTGAAATATATGGTGATACATGCTTAAATATGTTGCTAGCTACTACATTAATGGTAGTACAAATATATAATATGAGCTACATTAAAGATGATATAGGGGTGTAATATGATGGTACATACTGCATTAATGATGGTTACGAAGTGTAATATGATGGTAATGTTGTACGGGGTTAACTTCATTAATGATATAATAGTCCAAAAAAAATATATCTCTTAACTAAAAAAAATATAATTTCAAACTCTTGGTTAAGAAAATGTTTTTTTTATAGTGGACTATTTATAAATTGGTCTCTTAGTTTATAAATTTAGCATTGATTAACAATTTCATTATTTTTCAAATGAGTAACACTTCTGTGCAACTGGTGCACAGAGTTGCACAAATACCTTTATGTTATAATTGTAGTACGTTTATGTACAAATATACGTACATTTTAAAATGAACATGCATAAAGGTATTATATTTATAATATAAATATACTACATTTATAACATAAAGATATGAATTGCAGAAATTTTTGCCTTTTCAAATCGGTGAAAATAATATACACGTGTTGCGATGTATGCGAAGTAATATGATCATGTGTACATGCTTAATACACCTTAGAAAATATCTAGGGAAATTTTGATAGATACAGCTTTCACACCAAGATCTCTTTTATTAAAAAAAAAATTAAAAAATGATTGTGTGTAGTCGCACATAATCATATGCAATTATACTTGCAAACATATTAGTGACAAATTTTAATTAAATTGTTGTTGTAGAACTTTTTTATTTAAATGCTATTTTAAGATGATATTTCTGGGAATATTTATAAATAAAAAATGCCAACTTATTTATTGTTTGTGCGTACAAACGGAAGTTGGGTACTAGTCAACGGCAAGTGTCATCATCATCAGCAATTACCGTCATTAATCATAAGGTCAATTTTCAATAGATGTAGCTTCAGCATTTATTATCATTTATAGTATTCTACTTAGTGAAAAAATTAAATGATTTTTTTAAACAAGATTCATTTTTAGTTAATTTTAATGACAAATAGGATACTTCATAATTTATAGTTCAACTTTCAAGCTCGTTAATGATCAAACCTTATATATATATATATATATATATATATATATATATATATATATATATAGATGTATGTACGGATTATGTGCTCGATCTCTAACCCTCAAGACATCTTATAAAATTATTAAACAAATTCAATTACTTTAGTAAACTTCCTATCATGCCTATATTTAATAAGTACTATATTATTTACTATATATTTATATTTTGAAGACTTTAAAAATTAAGTGTATTAGATGTATTAGTAAACGAATTGAATAAATATAATTTTATATTGAGAGTTGACTATATATATTGAATATTCAAAGTATCATTATAGTCACTATATATTAACCATTTATGTTTTTTACTGATTAGAATGAAAATTTCAATATGAGTCATTTCTCTCATATTGGCCAAAAATGGAACCAAAGCCAATTTGCAATATTTTTATAACAAATAAGATTTGTCAATTTTATCATGTGGAAATGTGCATATACCATTTCAAAATTGAGCTTTTATAGTTCTTCTTTTTCAAAGTTATACATATTAGATATTCATGATATAAAGAATATACTAATTAAATATTACAAACCTTCTTTTGAGCTTTTAAGAGCAAGCATGTGACTTAAATTCAACTTGATCATGAATTAATGGTTTTAGTTTATAGAAATTTTTTATAAACATGTACGATATTACTCTCTCATGTCTCTTTCTTAAATAAATATCATTACTTCGAAAGAGACATGAAGAGAGCAATATGTTATATGGTCGTAGAGACATGAAAAGAGCAATACATGTCACTTTGTTAAATAGATATCTTTGTTCAATAACAGAATTTAAGCAACGGTCATGGTCATATTCTTGTATCTCATAAATAGGGGAACAAATAAAGAGCAATACATTATGATGAGTAGTGTAGTTTCTTTCCAATTGGTTAACAATTGAAAGTGATTTGAAATTGTTTACATGTGATATGTTCCTCCTTGTTTGTACTGGTAATAGTTAATATTACACGTTCTAATATTTATATGGAGTATTTTTTCTATGAGTAGATTTTATGTGAGATAAAGTTCATTTGAATCAGTAAAATCGAGTCAATCCATTTAATATGATCAATCTCGACACATATTAAGATCATATAAAATTCCGTTTCTAATAAGAACTGCAATGGTCTCATATGAACTCATACAATTTTTTATTCCAAAATAAAATGTGACGTACAAGCACAAAAATAGTCTAATTAGTAAGATAATAGTCTATATTTTTTCAAAGGCAACTCAACTCAACTCATTTGGAATAAAAAATATTAAACACAAGAACTCAACTTTTTTTTATTGATATTATTGTAATGATCTTTACATAATAGCAACCTTTTTTTATAGAGGAAGTCCAACGCAGATCTTGCCAAATCAAAGGCAAAGATCATCACAAATCATTAAAATTCCTAAGGAATATCAGGCGTGGATCATGCTCAATTAGAAGCAATGATCATAATAAATTAGTAAAGATTTCTAAGGAATACTTGATATAATTTTACCATTAATTGCTAGAAATATAATTGATCTTGATTTCCTTATTTCCAAAGATATCAATTGTGTATGATGACTATCTTTATCTCTACCTTCCTTCTTATCTCCTCTCATACTGAGACATTTTAACGTTGATTGCGGTTGATTGTGGTCAAGATTGTCATGATCATTAACAACCTCAACTCAATATCCTTATTTCATGATCTTCATTATTTTTAATACACATCATGTCTCATTTAATTTAATACATATACAGATGGTCGTTAATTGCTGGTAGACTCCCAGGAAGAACAGCCAACGATGTGAAGAACTTTTGGAACACACATATTGCAAATAAATCAGTAGTTTCTGCAGAAAGTTGCAGGCGAAGAAGCACGCAGAAAGCCATCACGAAGAACAACATCATTAAACCTCGACCTCGGACCTTGACATTTTGTCAAGTACCAGCTTGTCTTAGTGATCGAGTGACAAAAACAAAGGAACAAAACAACGAACATCCGAACAAGAAACAGGCATCTTCGTCTGCGTCGTTGTCGCAAGAAGAGCCAAATGATTGGAAAAATGGTGGTTCTGAATTTTGCATTAACAATGAGCAGTTGCCATCGCAAGAAGAGGTGGATAAATGCATACACTGGTGGAGCAGCTTGCTTGATGTAAATGAAAATGGGGATGAAATTACTCCATTACCCTTCTCCGACAACGACTTTTCTTGCTTTGATTTGGATGGATTCGCGAGGAGTTTATCGGTAGATGCTGATGTTTGT
The DNA here is from genome assembly GCA_946896805.1 of Scutellaria galericulata. NCBI lineage: Eukaryota > Viridiplantae > Streptophyta > Magnoliopsida > Lamiales > Lamiaceae > Scutellaria > Scutellaria galericulata. The sequence goes on from OX335794.1 coordinate 16,240,850, forward strand.
AAACATGTTAGCTATCAACTGTAGCGCCTAGGAAAATCGATGCATAATTTGACGATTAAATAATTCAACCTTAATTGTGTGATTTAATTTATATGCGTTTCAGATTAATCGAAAGATGCATGATTTAATTTATCGAACGTACGATTAATTTTATCGAAAACATAATTAATTGAAAGAGCTTACGTTTATGTTTTTTTGAGGGTTTAATTTAATTGAAAAACGGTATATGCATGATATAAGAATGATCGTAGTCGAAAGATGAAGAAAATGAAACGAGAATCGGGCCAAACAGAGGTACGAGGCCCAAGTCAATGGAATTTCAAGTTGGGTTAAAAGTACACCACTCATGTTGAATTTACACTAGGGGTGGTACGGTACGGTATATCGAAAATTTCTCGCCGTACCGTTACCATACCGAAAATTTCAGTATACCGAAATTTCATACTGCTACCTTACCGAAAATTTCAGTATACCGTACCTTCGGTATACCGAAATTTCGGTATAAGAAAACTTCATACCGTTACCATACCGTCATTTTGGTATACTGTAATAGACCGACATACTGTTCCGGTAATGGACCGGCATACCGTTCCATACCGAAAATGATTTTTGTATTAGAATTATTAAAAGATAATATTGATATTTATTTTTATACCGGTATACCAAAGAAAAAAAAAATTCATACCGTTACCGAACCGAAATTTACCGGTACGGTATCATACCTTACCGAAATTTTCGGTATAACGAAAATTTCTATATTTTCGGTATTTTTTTGATACGGTAAGTGCGATATACCAGTATTTTCGGTATATTACACTTTGGCAAAACTAACCTAAGGTAAAAAAAAAAAAAAAAAAAATTTACTCTCTCCCTTCTCTCCGTTTTCCGGAGGCCGGAACGCTGCCGCGCCGGCGCCACCACTCCCCCTCCCCGTTTTTCGCCCGTTTTCACACCAAACGTAGCCCTCGCCGAGCCCGTCACGGATCTGGGCTCGGTTCACCGAGCCGCCGCCGATTCACCGGAAATCGGCCGGCGAAGCCGCGGCTCCGCCTCCTTCTCTCCTCCCCTTTCTCTCTCTTCGTTTCTCCTCTGTTTCTTTTCCGATCGAGCCGATCTACATATGCACTTGAAGCTCTCGCCGATCCCGTCACGATTCCGGGCTCGGATCATCGATCGGCCGGCTCGATCTCCGGTAATCGTCGTTCGAAGTTTCTGCATCATCTCTCTCTCTCTCGCTCGTCGTTGCCTGAGCCGCCGCTGTTGGGTCGTTGTCGGGTGTGGTTGGAGCAGCGCCTTGAGCGCCGCCGTGCGTCGGAGTCGCCGCGGCTGGCGGTGCGCCGCCGCGGCAGTGTGTTGTGTTGCATGTGCGTGTGTGTGCGTTGGGTGTTGGTGGTGGTTGATGGCGGCGCGGGAGTCGTCGTGGCCGGCGCGAGGTACGCCGGCGAGTCTCGGTGTTGGGGTGGCGTTGGCCGGCGACGCGGTGTCGCCGGCGGTGGTCCTCTGCGGCGGCGATGGCGAAGGGGCAGTGGCGGGGTGGGTTGGTGAGGAGGCAGGGCCTCCTCGCAATTTCGAAAACCGCAGGGGCTTATCCGCAAACCCTAGAAACTTTAGGATCTTTGCTTTCTGGTCCCTAAACTTTCGATTCCTTCGCTTTAGCCCCCAGACTTTTGAAAACTACATTTTCACCCCCAGAACTTTCCAAGTCTTTGTTTTTCACCCTAAGACTTTCGTATATTGCTTTTCGACCCCTAGAATTCCAGAATCTTCTCTTTGACCCCAAAACTTCTCTGTAATTACAGTTTCACCCTGGTCAAAGTCAACCCTCCTGCGGAATTTACGTTTTTACCCCTAAAACCTAAAACGCTCCGTTTTAACTCGTTTCTCGTCCAATTAAGCTCTTTCTTTCACCTATAGAACCGCAATCGAACCCTCTTCAATATATGATCAAGCTCTAATCCTTTTGATCGTCTTTCCCTCTATTGTTGTTTCTTGTCGAGAGAGTTCTTTAAACAATTAATTAATGATTGTAATAAGAAAACTAATAAGTGGACGTTTGCATGTGTAAACAATCGCATTTAGGAGCGTACGTGTTTTTAAAGATTGCATCACACGAAGAAAAGCACCACCTTTCTAGGTGGGGTAACTTCTAAACTTAAATGACTTTTACATTTTTGTACTTATATGCATGAAGATGCCGATGAACTGTTATTATGCGAATCAATGTTGATATGTATATACTGGTATGCTATGTATTATTGAACTTACGTGCCTTGGATTATGTGCTGTGATTATGATGATCATGTTTTCGATATCATATATTATACCGGGCAAGACGGGAAATACCCATGCCTGAAGAGGTTCATACCGGGCAAGACGGGAAATACCCGCCTGAAGAGGTTATGTGCTTTGCATTTTACGTGTTGTGATTACTTGACTTGTTGATAATTGCTTATGTAATTTAAATGTTTATATAATTCTGAAACGGAAATTACTCCCACAAGTGTATTCAAACGCACTCACCCATATCTGTACTCACACTACAGGAAACGATGAAAATTAAGACACACATCAAGAGGGGTGCCGTATCCAGTGTCTCTTCTATTTTAGTTTGAAAATGGATGTCGAACAATACTTTATAAATACTCATGTTTTGTAAAACTGTTATAAATTATGATGGATCCTGTTTATTTCCGTTGTTGGTGTAAAATGTTTTCTTTCGGCGATGTGCCGATGTTTTGAAAAATGTAACAGATATGTACGCTTTAACTGAACCTCGTTTTTATTTTGGATATCAATTTAAAACGTTATCTGTCTATCATATTCGTAAGTTTTAAAAGGTATGCTTCTTTCTCCTTTTAAAAGTATATTTCTATCTTTCTATTTCCTGCACGCCCATAAGCAAATCTGATATTTTAAAAGTATGAAAACGGGGTGTGACATCAACAGTACCAATGGTTCTTGTTTTAGGTTGTGCGTGGCAATCAGGGATCGAGTCCGGTTAAGGTTTGATTATAACTGAAAAGTTGTAAATGAAGAGAGTGTTCGTCAAACTACTCGTGATCGAGTTCGATTGATGTTCATATATTAGTCTTAATGAATATAAATGTTCATGAATATGTTCATTTATTGTTCGTTTATTATTTCATTCATTAATTATTTATTAGTAAAACAATACTTATCTACTTATTATTTAATAATCTGATATCATGAAATGTATCAAATTTAAAATTTATACGGCAAAATACAACACTTGAAAGTTTATACTAAAAAATTTAAAATCACATATTTGAATGAGAAAAATGTTTGTAACCATGTATATAACAATATCTTTTGTGTAGCCAACTTTAGCTCAAAGTATACTTTGGGTTAAAATTTACTCTATGAAATTCAGGTATAGGCGGACTTTGGATCTATGTACACGATTATTGGGCCAGGTTTATGCATTTATATGGCCCATATATTCCCTATCTTGGGCCTAGATTCGCGTTTAAATTTGGGTTAAAAGCAGCCGCTAGAGTATTTTTCTGGAAAATAATTAAAAAATGAAAGAAAATAAGAAATTGCAACAACCAAATTAATCTTTTTTGAAAAAGTAATTCGTGAAATTTAGTATATTAATATTAGGGATATTGTCGTAATAGTCTCGTAGAGAACATTGATCTATAAGATAATATAAGTTATTTTAGTGTAAAATGATTGAAATACTCTTAATGAAATGAGTCAAAATTATGACATATAATATACAGATAAAATGGATTACAGACCTTGAAAATTCATCCTATTTGTGTTATGGAGATGATCTTATTTGGATTAGAAAATTTGGAGTCAAACTTTCACTTTAATCCCCTTTCACTGACTCTAATTTGAAAGCTTGATTTCAAATTAAATAGTTTTTATTTGATATAGTTAATGCCGCCCTTAAAAATCAAAGAACGTGGCCTCGGCCTCATGAAATCATACTGGCTAATTAAGACAAAGGGTAAATTGGTAAGGGTAAAAAGTTTCATATCCAATTGGCTTTGGGTGATAATTGATAAATAAGAATTCTTGAGTTGATAATTTATCCCTGGATTATGAATACATAGTCAAGCCTCAATTAGGGAAATCCACAGTTTCTTCTTCAACTGCAATGATCAAGAAATGGAAACAACTACTTTGAATTTGGGATGAAAGATATGGGGAAATCCAGATAACAATTGCGTACCAGGAATCAAATCGGGTGAAATTAGGGTATGTTTGGATCGTGGGTTGGAAATATAAATTTGGATTTAAGCAGGTTTTTGATTGTATTTTAGACAATTCAAATTAAAATATGGGGTATTAACTTAGTCCACCAAACTGCATTTATTTAACACATGTATCCATCCATAAAAACGTGCCCAATTCCAACCTGGTCCCCGCCAACACAGAAAGAAAAGCATAAAGCTGAGTTAACTGATAACTATCAATCCTACCCTTAAAACCAAACCTGTGGATTCTTAGAAATGGGAAAAGCTAAAAGCACACTATTTGGACGGATCACAAAACGTCGAATGCTAAATGACACTATTGAAATGGACTAATCAAATTTAAAATGACACTATTGCAATGGTCAGTTCATAAAAAAACATTATTCTTTTAGTTTTTTTTTTTTCGATACAATCATTTTGATATGTTAGTGAGATATAGAAAAGAGTAATGTACAATCATCGAAATTGTGTACATAAAATATTTTGTTTCATTCTAATGTAATTACTTGATAGTGATATCAAAAGATCAAACTTTAAATTTGGTTTTTGGTCATTTAAATATATCTCATGATTTACGTCGTAACAACGTAGAAGGATAACTAGACGTGAGCTTGAAATTGGATTTTATATATAAAGAAAAAAAAAGACCACATATATATATAAAAGGAGGGGCGTATGTAAGAATCTTTTTCCTTTTCTATGTGAAGAATTGGCAGCAATAATCGAAATGGAAATGTTTTATAATTTCATGCATGAAAAACACGGCCATCGTTTTCAATATAACCCATAAGAAAAAGTAATTTTATATGTAAGATTCTTTTTCCTTTTCCATGTAAAATTTAACGTCAATTATGTAAATGGAGAAATATAATGTTATTATATTCGATGCATGCAAAACACAACAATGCTATCTTTTTCAATATAACTATAAAAAGAAAAAAAAAAGGTGGGACTAAATAACTCATGTTAGAGTCTTTCTCCTTTTCCCATGTAAAAATTTACCCTAATTTGGTGATTTAAAATTTGATGCATGATTATCGCATCTTTTTCAATAGACCCATAAAAATAATAATAGCAGGCTAACTTTTTATGTAGATTATTTTTCCTTTTCCGTCTTAAAGTTAAACGGCAATCATCTAAATTGGAGGAAAAAAAAACATAGAACATTATTTGAGATTGTTTCAAAAATATAGTTCGATGGGATAGAGCCACATTGCACACAGTCTAAATTTATTTTTATTATTTAATTTTCATATTATGAATTGTATATTGTAAATTCAGTATTTATCTCACAAAATTAGATTTTTAACATGATTTGACAATAATCATAATCTCTACAGAAATGCTCATTAGCTAGTCGAAGTTTATTGTAAATGTTGGTTTTATATTATGTGTGGCCTGTGGGTATCTTCTTTATAATTTTCAATAAATTACAATAAAAAACCATATGTGAATCAGTGAATGTGCATCCACGTGTTTAGTTCCTCCATTTATTTATTTTATTAATAACCTCAATTGGCTTCAGTTTGTTTTTTGTTTTGTTATATTAAATTAAACAAAAGTATATCATTACTACTTAAAAAAGTGAAAATAATACATAAAAATATGAATTTAGAATATTAAATAATAATCCGTGATTTGGTCGTGAGACATATCAAAACTTTCGTGTGAAAGCTTATATAATTGCGTGAAATGTGTGTAGATTTATTGTTTTTTGACTGAATATATCAGGATACATCATAAAACCATGTGCAATTCCGAATCCCCCCGTGAGAACATTGGACAGATTGGATGGTGAAGTTTTTATTTTTTTAATTCGATACCTATCTTTCCTATTAGGATTGTTTATATTTTTGTGAGTAATATTGGTATTTGGTCCATACTTTTTTTTGGTTAATTAATTGCTAGAAAAATCACAATTTTTGTTTAAATTGTCATTTTAATTAAATTTTTCAGTATTGGTCAAAATAACATAACCATATATATATATATATATATATATATATATATATATATATATAATATGTTTTTTAATTAAAATAGTTAAAAAAATAAATCATTATCTATTGATATACAACTTTTCATCCAAGTTTTTTAGTCTTTTTTATCTCTCTTCGTTGCCCTCCACTCCCCTTGAGCTTATTTTAGAAAAATACAACTTTTCAAAAACTGACTTTAATCGAAAAACTTACTAAATATATAAAGTTACGTTATTTTGACCAATATTGAAAAGTTTGGTTAAAATAACAATATGAATAAATGTTGTTATTTTTCTGACAATTAACTTTTTTTTTTTCAAATTTGTTTTAAATAAACCACAACCTCAGTGGGTGGCATGGATTTATTATAATCAATATCTATATGTATTATTTAGGTGTATGCTAAAGGCACCACACCCTTTTCTAAAGGTACCACACTCTATTAGCCAATACACTAATAGAGTGTGGTGCTTTTAGCATACCCCATTATTTATACGAAGCTTTGAAGAAGAAAATAATAATTTATTTTTGTCGGATTCTGGAAGGCGAGATTCACGTGAACCTCGTACGGTCATATTTTGCAATTACGAGTCTAATTGCATGACATATACCAAATTTCTAATAATTATATTTAACTAAGATTTTTGAATTTAACAAAACAAAAATAAGATCTTCTCAGAAATTGAGAAATTGAAATTTAATTCTGAGTTTTTACTGAGTAGCCATTGAAGGATTATGTTAACCACTATTATTATTCCGGTAACTTGTTTATGTTTGATGGGTTTTGTTGACATTTCATTAAGGGTCTATAATAGGTGTATTTAAGAAGTGATTTGAAATTTATGGTAACAAATTCATCAGTAATATTTGGATAGATGCGATCAAAAGTCAACAATCAACATCGGTCAATAATTGGTCAACGTTGTTGGTTTAAAAGTATAATATGATACAAATAAAAGTATTACTTCATATACATAAAGTATTACATGATGCTTTTATGAGTATTATGTGATATTTTCAAAAAGTATTACATGATATATATAAAAGTATTGCATGATATTTTATTCTCATAATGTAATACTTTCATATGTAATATGTAATATTTTTATATGTATATTGTGATATATTCAAAAAGTATTACATAATATATATAAAAGTATTATCTTTTTATTTTTGTTGACCGCTACATAATCTATATAAAAGTATTATCTTTTAACTTTTGTTGATCGGGTGTTGACTTTAATCGTTGACTGTTGACTATTGATTTTAACATGTTGGCTTTAACTTTGATCTATTGACCGTTGAATAGATCGTTGATTGGGTCAAACTCAACCCTTTACATGAAATGAATCCGTGAAACCGTTTTACATGAGATTTTGTTGTTAAAAAAAAATCTTGACCGGTTCCTTAATTATTCTCATGACATGCTTTATCAAGAATTTTAATTCAAGGTTTTTCATTTTTTTAATACCCTTTTGTCCACAATTATTGATTTCTACAACATCCTAGAATTTGCGAACGTGCACAAATTCTAACACATTTGTGTGTATATATATTTATATACACAATACCCTTTGTGTGTGTATATATATATATATATATAACACATTTGTGTGTATATATATTTATATATACAATACCCTTTGAGTACGTTTGCTTTGCGGGTTGGGATTGTTTAGGTAAGTTAAGAATTATGAGATTTTACTGTTCATTGAAGACAAAATAACATTTTTTGAGTGTTTGGTACGTAGATTTTGTGGTAGGTTTGAGTTAAATTAGATGTTTGGTTTGAATGATTATGGGTTTACAAATATGTGTTTAATTTAAATTTTGTATTTGCTTTGTGGGTTAGGATTAATAAAAAAACATGAAAAGACGATTGTGCCCTTACTTTTAATAATTCAAAATCCAGGAATTAAATATATATATATATATATATATATATATATATTACAAGATTAAAAAATAATTTAATAATTTAAAGATTAAAAAATAATTTAATATATGTATAATTTAATATCCCAAAATTTAATAATTTAAAAGATTAAAAAAATAATATAATATATGTATAATTTAATATCCCAAAATTTAATAATTTAAAAGATTAAAAAATAATTATATATATAATTTTAATAATTAAAAATCCATGAATTAAATTAAAATAAGAAAAAATGAGGGCATTTTAGGAAAATCGAAAAATAAAATAATAAACCCACCAAATATGGTGGGTTTATAAACCCACCAATTATCATGTATAATCATGCATAATCCTACAAATATGCCCAGGCCGCATAAAAATATACCCGGGCCCAAAAACCAAATTCGGGCTCCAAACTCAATTACCAAACATGGGTTTAGGTTGATTTGAATTTATAAACCAACCTAAACTCATTTACCAAACGAGCCCTTTGTGTGTGTATATATATAACACATTTGTGTGTATATATATTTATATATACAATAGAGATTTTTAATTAGATAAATTATACACTAGTAAAACATCTTTAATAGTTCAAATATAAGATAAAATGAATTTATTTGTCATGGCAAATAGTTTCATCGCAAATAGTTTTTGACTACCTCTCAAATTTCTTGATAAAACCTATAAAATGTAGTGGAAGGAATTGGAGCCACACAAATCAAATCAAGATAAGGTGATGGGATTATTTAAAAAAAAAAAAAAAAAAAGGACTGATTGCATGATTTTGGAGTAGGCCACATACACAAATACTCTGCCTCCTCATTCCAGACTTTTGCTGAACATAAAAGAGACTTTCACGTGGAATAAAGGAAAAGGGTGACATCATTTGTACTTCTTGTTATGTGTGCTGAATAAATATGAGGAAAATAATAATAATAATAATAATAAGAAACCGACTTTAACAAATTCAATTAATTAAGTATTATTCAGCTTTATAAAGTACGATATTTGAGGTGATTCATTATCAATTCATTTGAGAATTATGGACGAATTTGAATTGAATCGAACACGAATCTAATATTTTCATACTTGTTTAATCGAGTTTTAACCCGACTTTATATCTTACTTAACATAATGCATCATATGTATGAACTTGTTAATCAAATTCAAATGACTTCACCAATTAATAATAATGAATTGAATATTGAATATTTTAATTTAATATCAACCTTAACTATCAAAATGACCTTTTAAACTGGAGTGCAGATGAATTTTGCTAGTTTTGTTTTGTTTTGAGATTTATGTGATTTTTGGAAAGGATGAATTTAATAATCTTATATCTGGATAATTTTGATAATCTTAAATAGTTAAGATGTATGTTGTTGCAAATTGTGGAAAAATAAAAAGAAAAATGTTTGGAATTATATGATTATTAAAATATGAAGTAACTAATAAATGAACAAATCCCAGATCCAAATCGTCATTTTTGATAAATTTATTGTAATAATGTAGTAATGCTTCTAATTCTTGCATATAATATTGTGTTATTTATTAATTGATATAAATAAAAGATTATTTAATATTAGCCAGAATAAATATACCATATTTTTTTAAAGATCTGCTATTTTGTCTAATAACTAAATAAAAATCTAATAATAAAACCATAATTTTGTTCAGTCTCCTCTGTTCATCCCAAAATTTAGAAACAGTGGCAAGTAGGCAAATTCTATTCCATAAATATTGGTATTATCATTACACTACATGATGGGTGATTTATTATATAGGTCACCCATCTTATAAAAATCGATAACTAATGTTTTAAAAAATTTTTTTAAGTGTGTGAGATGTTAACATCAGGTACATTATGATATTACATTTTTCCATAGATAGTGGAAAAGAGGATGAACTTTGGGAAATAAATAAACAAAAAAGTTTATACTTTATTACTGAAGGACAATGCATAGAAGTATGTATTTGTCATTTTGTTGTACGTGAATAACCTCTATACCTTGCATATATGTCTAGTTTCTTGTCTATGTATGCAGGCTACTATTGTTTCTAATATCAAAATTCATATAAAAAAATTACTTTTCTACTATAAAGAAAATTTTTATTACTTCTTTACTACAAATTAGAAAAAAAAAAAAAACTAATAAATTATCCGTCTTAAAAAAGTAAAAGAGTCAGTTTTGTATCGAATGTTACACGATGTGTTTTTTTATAAAATTACACTATAATCACATATCATTTAATTTTAATGAGATTACACAATATCATTTATTCTCATAAAATTGAATACTTAAAAAGGGAAAAGTCCTTTTGCCTAAAGGGATATGTTAATGGTACATAGAATTCAGACATGACTAAGTATATTTTATATTTTAGTCTATCTGTTTTTTCTCATTAAAAAGTTGAGTTGAATACAAATCATTAGCCTTTTACATTGTTATTTTATTTTTAAATATAATACAAATAATTTAATTTTACTAGACACATGATATAATTGATTGGACAAATATAATGGATGCATGGCCACTGCAACGCCATATATATAATTCCTTTTTTGGGGTTACGTTGTGTCATCAATCATCATGATTCATTTAAACCTTATACTAATTGAACATTTATCATTATTCATTTTATTTTAAGTGTCCAATTATGGGAACAATTAAAAGGGGGACTACTGATTAAGGATTTTATTAAATTGAATAAAGTATTGAATTATTTGTCATTTGTTATTAACATTTCGGATCCATATATATGATTGGCCACCACATAATATATACAGGCATCTCACAAATTATTATTTGACTTGGTCGTGGACACATTCGAGTATGGACCACCTCATTAAAATAAACCCACTCTGAACTTTTTAGGGTTTTAGCCAGGAAATTGCATAAATATTTTGATGATAAAAATATTAATATATATATATATATATATATATATATATATATTAATTGTGTTGATGTAACATCTAAATCTAAATGAGTTTATTATTAATAAAAGGTGTCCAAATTTTAAAAGTGTTTTTCGCCTTGTAATTACTTGTCTGCGAATAGATTCCCCACACAATTTTCAATTTTATTTTGCAATTTGCCAAATAAATCCAAACTAGCCCAATTTTCAGTATAAATTGAAATTTTGACGGAAAGAGTCACAAGAGGAGGCTAATGCTACAATATCTGGCATTACTATAATGTGGTATAATATGTGGTACAAAAACTCACAAGAGGAGGCTAATGCACATGTGGTACAAAAACTCATGTGAGATGGTTTTACAGATAGTTATGGTAAGACGGTGCCTCATCATCTACAAACAACATGAGAATTGTAGAATTTGAGTTGTAGGTTATTGGGTTATGAGTCGACCTATCTCACAGAATTCAATAAAAATTCATGAGACGGTCTCACAAGAGATTCACTCAATATGTGGTATGTGACATAGTTAATATATATATATATATATATATATATAATTCATTAATTGTTTATCTTAATATGTTATATGTTTCATATGATATATGGTTTATGATAGTAATCAGTGTTGACGTCAGATTTTGTCCTAGCCAAACACTCAAAAACTCGATTTGGCTCAAATTAATCGAACCGAACAAAAAAGTATTAAAATTTAATAAAATAAGAAAAAAGACTGTGCCCAAAGCTTACTCGGGAAAATTAGTTAGGCTTGTTCTGGTCGGTCAGTTTTGGCCGGACAGATCATTTTTATATCAGATTGAGAGAAGAAAGCTCTCTAATTGCTTGAATTACAATGATTTTTGGATCCTTTTCAATGAATAGCAAAAATTGTTCGTTTTTGAGATAATAGTATTATACATATAAAATCATTGTTTGGAAAATAATGACATTCGTAATATTTTATTCAGAACAAATAAACGAAACACCAACCCCCTCTAACAAAGTTTGCACGAAATCTCTTGATGGTTTAAAAATAGTGCAAAATTCTCATATGCCCCCATTTTGGGGAAAAAAAAAAGAGAGAGAAAGAGAGAATGATGACATTATTTTTTCTCACTTTCTTGTTATAATGTTCATATTTATAAAGATAATTGCATCAAATTCTCTCGTGCATGATTTGAAAAGGAGGGGCGAAAAATAATTCACCATTTTCCTTAGCCACCACCATTTTTAGCCATCGCTCCATTACAATATCCACCACCAAAAATAAAATACATTACCCATACTCTCGTCCAAATATGTATTTTAATGAGATTTTCTTGCGAGGTCATGCTGATGTACAGATTTAACACACACATCAAACACACCATATTTCAATGGACGTCAACATAAACAAATTTATGTAACACTTGGTTGTAACATTTTTAATTTATGTAACACATTATTGTAATTCTTTTTTATATTATAACATTACGTAACACTTCAGTAACATTCTATTCTAACTCATGAAATTGTTATCTAATTTATTTTTACAAACAAAAAGTGTTACATAAAACGTTTTTTTTTTGTAATAATATAGATTAAAAATGTTACATGAAAACATTTATGTAACATTTTTAAAGTGTTACACAAAATGTTGTATTTATCATTTCTAAAGTGTTACTATTAAGTATTACAATTTATATACTAATGTAAAACTTTTTTTAAAAAATATTACTAAAGTTAATCAAAAGTATTGCATCATTAAAAGTTTTACAAAATGACTATTGTTAGTCCCAAGTGGTCAGAGGTTTAGAGAGGGTGAATGAACCTCTATCGATTTTAAAAACTTTTCTGTATAATAGGTTCCTGATTCACTGAGGAATGCAGTAACCTGGACAAAGGCTGATTCAGGTTCCTGACTCGGTATCAGATTGCAGCGGAATAAACTTAGATAGAGTTTCTGTTTAGCAAACCAGTTTCCTTTTCAAATATGATTTTAACAAAGTATTTTCACAGGATGCTTATGATGTATGCATCAGGATAGATATGTAGTAAGTAAAGTGCAGCATACAAAATAAAGCATATAAACACTTATGACTTATAATGGTTCGAAGATGGTGTAAGTCTGCTACGTCTACTCTACTCCTTCTTTAGTTGCATGGTCTAAGGATAACTACTCTAGTTGATAGATAGTTTTGCTCTTCTTTGAGTTGCATGGTCTTCCTCGTGCTGAGATGAAGGTAGCACTTGTCTTCCTGCAATAGATCCGTTGACTACTTCTTATCATCTCTTCAGGTTGCTGTAGCTTTTTTCTGTTAGTTGTTTCCTATCTGCTACTTCCTACACGCTTGCTGCTCCATTCAGCTTTCTGTTCACTACTTGCTGCTACAGTCCTGTTCTCAGCATCCAGCTTGCTACTTCATTCAGCTTACTTCTCCTTTCAGCTTAGAGCATCTCGAACCCAAAAACTTCAAAATGGGACATCAAACACTCATTTGATTTCTGCTACAATATTTTGATGCCTCTATAAAATTCATATGCTCCAACCCCAAACATCAAAATGAGGCATCAAATTTAAAATAATCAATTAACTCATTTATTTTAATATATACTTATATTAAAATTGAAGTTAATTAAAATACAACTATATGTAGATAAAAATAAGTAAAATAAATACATTTTATATAAATATTTATTTTGAAAATTTAGTTAATTTTACAAGGATTTTTTATCGACATCAGACCCCTTGTCATTATCTCTGAGATTTCCAACCGTTGTGTGTTATCTAATTAGAGGATATCGAGATTTGTGATAGGAATTTTTATCCATATAGAATCCGTTGTCAGATTTTTATCAGATTTGTGGTAGGAATTCAATTGCTATGTGTCATCTAATTATAGGATATCTAGATTTTTGATAAGATTTTTTATTCACATGGGACCCCTTGAAGTAGCTTTGAATGTCTATAAAAGACAATACTTGTTCTAATAAGCTTAAATGACAACCATTTTGCATGTGCCCAAGAAGTTGCGAGGAAAGATGTAGAACGAGCATTTGGGGTATTACAAGCATGTTATAATATAGTACGTGGGTCAGCAAGATTTTTGGATGAGGAGACTTTAGCTAATATAATGAAATCATGCATTATAATGCATAATATGACTATTGAGAATGAAAATGGTCCAAGTACCCTTGAGTTTGATGACGCAACTCCAAATGTCACACTATCGTGTGAGCAAACAAATGAGTTTACGGAGTTTATTCAAGTTCATCACCAGATTCAAGATCGTGCCACTCATTCACAACTACAACACGATCTTGTTGAGCACTTATGGAATTTTCATGGCGAAGACAATTAGTATCAAGTTGGAACAATGATTGTAATGTCGTTTACTTTGCTTTGAATGTAATGTCTTTAAGTTTGAGTCATTAATGTTTACTTTACTTTGAATGTATTGTCATTTACTTTGTTTTGAATTTATTGTCAACAAATTTGAGTCATTAATTAGTACCAATTTAATTGAAAATAGTTTCATAATGTAACTATAGCTTTTATAGATTTTATAGATCCACTGGTTTTATAGTTGAATTAATTCATAGATTTAGTAATTAATTCATACTTAATATTAGTACTTATACTCAAATCTAACTATATTAGACCATTCTTCCTCAAGACTTCATTTTTCTTCATATTCCAATAAGCAACATGACTCTCATCCACTCCGGTAGTGTCTTCATTCATAATCTCTATATCTCTACGATCTTCATCTACACGTATAACATTTTCATGTGCCGCAATGAGCCTTTCTCATTGAGCAAATCTTTCACGCTTTAATCTTAGCTTTTCTTCCCAACTTTCATCCACTTTAGATGAATTTTCGCCGTCTGAACTTCCTTGTTTCCTCTTTTGTTGTGCTTTTACCGCTTTCCTACCCATAGGTCGGTCATTATTAGTGGAATTTCACAGTTGTTTCAAAATTATCAAGTCATTTCCTCTCATGCTTCAGAATTTCAAGACAGTGATCATATCTGAATCGTCTCTTTTTCTTGTCAGTGGAATGGTACAAAATTCTCACTTCTTCCAACTATCAAGTAAAAGGTTCAAAAGTAAATAAATAATATAGATATGAATAATACCAATCAAATAAATAATTACCCTTCCTTGTTGTGTTTGACCGGATTGATGTCTATTGTCGATTTGTCTAAAAATACCAATGAATCTTGAACATTGGGTATTAATATCCCTCCAATGATGTTCCATACTATCTTTCGTCCGCCCTCCTTTACCGTAATTCTCCATGAATTGATCATAAATCCTCTTCCAAAATCCTTTTGATTTTTGATCGGCTCCATGAATGGGATCTTTACTTGTATTAAGCCAAGCCGAGACAATACAAATATCTTCCTCGTGAGAGAAATTCGCCGACCTTTGTGTTTTGCGTTGAACATCAACCTCAATTATGTCTTCAAGAGGTATAGTTGGGTTCACATCATAGCTTTCTTCATTAGCCGGTGAGTCGTCATTAAGTAAATTAGTGTAGCTACCATAGTAATTATCATCCATCTACAAAAAGGGCAAAATACACTATTCGTTTAGTATATTAAATATATTTATTTATTTATTTATTTATATTTGATATAATTACTATTAATTATTAATTTTTTTTGTATTCATCAATCAAATAAATATTTCTATCTAAATAATTTATTCATAAATAAATGAATTATTAAAAACTTATTCGCCATACATTTTGATAACTTAATTAAATGCAGTAGCCTATCGTTGATTGATAATTAAATAATTAAACACATTTAAACCGTTAATTGATAACTTAATCATTTATGCAGTATTCAAAATATGGTGGTTTTGGACTAATAATTTTAACCAAATTCATATAAAACATATACAAACCCAATTATGAAAAAAATTAAAAAATAGCACTGTCGAATATCAATCAAGATTACTACTGATTCAACCAAAGAAAAACCAAATTAATTGCTACACCAAGCAATCAAGAACACAATTCGAAAAATCGAGAAGAAACCGATGAACATGCACATAAAATGACGATCAAAACACAAGAATTTTAAAGTGGTTCGGGTTAACAAATCCCTACATCCATTGGAGAACAAATTCCACTAATCAATAGATCGCAATTGTTACAGATTAAAAAGAATCGAAACGAAGAACAAGAAAATATAGCTCTCAAGCAATACTCTCACTTTCTAGCTAATTCTCCCTCTCTATACAGTAAACAAAAGCGAAAACTCTAAACTAATGAAATGAACTCCGATCTTTATAGAGCGCACAGCAACAAGAATCACTCAAATCGGTTAAGAATCGAGAGAGATATGCACCCCACAACTAACACCTGCAAAATAGAAAACGAAAAACGCAAGAAACAAAACAATGGAATAACTGCCACCAACTAACTTACAATCGTGTTTTGAGAATACATTTTTATAAGTAAAAACACGATTCTTTCTATACTTAGGCAAAAAACCAGATTTTCTTATTCCTCTTCATTTTCTTCATGCATGGTGATGATCAATGACTTAGCTTAATTCCCACAAATGTTGAACTCAGTGGATACAAACTCTAAGCCATTATCTGTCCTTAGGCATTTTAGCTTCTTCCCTGTTTGATTCTCTACTTCTGTGAGCCATTCTTTGAACCTTTGAAAGGCTTCATCCTTGCTCTTTAAGATCAACACCCAAACCTTCCTTGAATAGTCATCAATAATAGAGAGAAAATACTTCCCACCATTCTTTGTTTGAGTCTTAGCAGGCCCCTATAGATCTGAATGTGCATAGCCAAGGATCTCCTGAGTAGTATGAGTACCAGATGGAAACTTGAGCCTCTTTACTTTGCCCAAGACACAGTGATCACAAAAATCCAATTTAGTAATCCTATCATTTCCAAAAGCTTGTTGTTTCTGAAGTTCTTGCGTTCCTTTTACACTGATATGTGTCAATCTCTTATGCCATATTTGTGTTTTATCCATCTCCCTAGTTGAGTAGGAACCTCCAATATCAGTGCTTCCATCTAGATAATATAGATCACACTTCTTTGAACCTTGCATAACCAATCTGCTGACTTTGAGAACTTTCATTACTCCACCTTCAACAGATACCTTTAAACCTTAAGAGTCTAACATACCTAGGGATATCAGGTTCCTTCTTAGTTTAGGAACAAACCTGACATTTGACAGTATCTTAACAGATCCATCTATTAATTTCAGCGGTATAGATCATCTCTTTTTTCACCTTGCAGAGCTTATTGTTCCCAAGCATCACAGTTCTTTCTTCTTTTAGGTTTAGATCCAGAAACCAATCCTTATCGGGGCTCATATGAAATGAGCACCTTGAGTCTAAGATCCATTCCTTCTTTGTATAATTGGAAGTAACAACAAGGACTTCAGCAGACTCATATCCAGAGTTTGAACTTGAAGCTTCAGTGGTGTGATTAGCTTGTTTTGAAGTAGAGTTACATTTCTCTTGTTGTAGCTTCTTGAATTTGAAACAATCTTTCTTGAAATGGCCCGGTTTATGACAATGGAAACACTTTTGCCCTTCAACATCATCTTTGGCTTCTTAACTCTGAGGAACACCTTTTTTAGGTTGTGGTTTTGATCCCTTTTTATTGAAGTTCTTCTTATGCAATTTGCTCTTGGCAACTAGGTTTTCTCTTCCACCTTGAGCTTTAGAGTATGAATCCTTAGACAACTCCTTGGTTTTCAAAGATGTTATCACCTCTTCAAGAGTGATAGATCGTTGCCTACTATACAAGATGGAATCACAAAAGTTTTCAAAACTTTTGGGCAGAGAACTCAGCAACATCAATGCCTTATCCCCTTCCTCTAGTTTGACCTCCACATTCTCAAGATCATCCAAGATCTTGTTGAATTCCTCCAGTTGACTGATCAGAGGTATATCATCTAGAATTTTGAAAGCATATAATCTCTTTTTAAAAAATAAACGGTTTGCAAGAGATTTGACCACATATAGACTTTCAAGCCTTTCCTAAACACCTTTGGCAGTCTCTATTTTGGCAACTTCGCGTAATACTTTGTTCTCCAAACTGAGGATTATCATGCTATGTGTCTTTTCCATGAGTGTAACCTTTTGATCGGCCTTCATGGTCTCTGGAAACGTCTCTAACCCCTACAATGCAGCAGTAGCTCCATGTTGTACCAACATGGCTTTCATCTTGACTCTCCAAAGACCAAAATCGTCTGTGCCATCAAACTTCTCTACATCGAATCTAGTTGACCTCATATCTTGATTGATCGTCTTTCCCACAGACGGCGCCACTTGTCGAATATCAATCAAGATTACTACTGATTCAACCAAAGAAAAACCAAACTAATTGCTACACCAAGCAATCAAGAACACAATTCGAAAAACCGAGAAGAAACCGATGAACATGCACATAAAATGACGATCAAAACATAAGGATTTTAAAGTGGTTCGGTTAAAAAATCCCTACATCCACTGGAGAACAAATTCCACTGATCAATAGATCACAATTGTTACAGATTAAAAAGAATCGAAACGAAGAACAAGAAAATATAGCTCTCAAGCAATACTCTAACTTTCTAGCTAATTCTCTCTCTATATGGTAAACAAAAGCGAAAACTCTAAACTAATGAAATGAACTTCGATCTTTATAGAGCGCACAACAATGAGAATCACTCAAATCAGTTAAGAATCGAGAGAGATATGCGCCCTGCAACTAACACCTGCAAAACAGAAAACGAAAAACACAAGAAATAAAACAATGGAATAACTGCCACCAACTAACTTGAAATCGTGTTTTGAGAATACGTTTTTATAAGTAAAAACACGCTTCTTTCTATACTTAGGCAAAAAAACTAGATTTTCTTATTCCTCTTCATTTTCTTCATGCATGGTGATGATCAATGACTTAGCTTAATGCTATATTCCCACAAGCCCATTAAACCCAATCCAAACATAAAACCTTGACATACCTCAAACTTTTATCTTCTCCCTCTCACTCTACTCTTTCTCTCTCTTTCTGTCCCTCTGCTCTTTCTCGTCTTTCTCGTTCTCTCTCTGTCCCTCTTGTTCTCTCAGTTTCCCCAATGAAGCTCACTCACCCACCACCAAATCTGATCATTCTTACCATCGTCGGAATGCAATCGTCGGAGATATCGCCGGAGGTGAGGAGTTTGAACAATTTCAAAACTGCAATTATGTAAAGTGGGGGAAAAGATTTCTAAAGCTAATTGCAAGGTCTTCCCATGGTGTTCGGTTTATATAGAAGGTTTTCCCCCAATATGACTGTTGTTATCAAAATTGTATTACCGTTTGGAATTAATTTTCAGTTGGTTGGTTGGTAGTTGGCTTCAATTTGATTTTGATGTTTCATTTGAGAAGAATCAAATTTGATTCTTCATGAATGATGAATCAAAAAAAAAAAAATTCACCATTTGATGTGTGGATTGGAGGAGAACTTTAGTGTTTTGGGGCATCAAAATGGGTTTGATGCCCCTGTTGGAGTTGCTCTTACTGCATGCTTCATTCTTCAGCTTTCTGCAACAACATGCTGCTTTTAGAAGATATCTTCCTAAATCTTCTAAGGTTGTGTTTGGAAAATCATTACATGATCTCTTAGCTTAAAGTCATGTAGACAGTATGGAAACTAGGTACTGACATCTTTAAGCAAATTATTTTTGTCTTATCAATATAACTACTGAAAATATCCCAACAACTATTGTAACATTATTGTAACATTTTTAACAATTAAGTTACAATTATGTAACCTGTAAGTTAATTACTTTATTATTTTTTTGATGGAAAACGAGGCCCCTTTTTTAAAGTCCACCATATATGTCGCTGCATCCCCAATGACTGTATATTTGAAAGTACAAAATCCTAAAAGGAAATTAAAACAAAATTAGTGAATTAGAAAAATGTCTGGCTGCTAACATTGGATTTTGGGTTTAGGAAGGATTACGTAATTCATCGAAGTTCCGTTTTATAAAATGATATAATAATATTAATTTTGAGTCCGACTAAAATTACGTCAGTTTAGATTTCTGTCAACGACTGTCCTTCGCTCGATCCTCAATTGTTAATTATGCATCTGCAAGTTGTTCCATATCAATGCCCCTCAATTTTTTGGAGATATTAAATTAGAAAAAAATAGTCTCTTCATCTTAAAATAAACATCATTTTAGTTTTTTTTCCTAAAAAATAAGTGTTATTGTAGGAAAATATATTTACCCATCTTCTACAGAAATTGTCTTCACTTACTATTCAAATTAAATGAGATATAAAGTGATTGTTGGAAATTTACCTGATATGTATTTTAGTACTTAAATAAAGGTAGGCTTTCTTAGTTTATGACCAAAATTTTAAAAATATATTTAAAATTTTTGATACAGTGCAACCATTTGAAATAAAACTGCAAATTAAATCTTAAGATAATCAGAATGGTAGTCGTAGGAAGAGAAAAAAAAAATGAACACCACTTGATGTCAATTCAATGATACAAAGTAAGAGTAATCTTTTTTTGTTTCTAAAAACTGAAATCAATTCAGGGTTTATGCTTAGCATTTGTGAGCCAATGCGTGTTATTAAGCTTTAGAATGAGTTTTTGAGGTCTTTTTTGTTTATTCTTTGCGAGAGGTCCAACCAAGATTCTTTTGATATATTACAAAAATCATGTTTAATTATGATCTCTTTTATACTAAAGTATCCGAGTTTTCAAACTATATTATACAACTGTCAACATTTGTAAATGATAACAAATGACGGCTATAGGTAACTGGTGGTGGAATATTCGTAGAATATTCCCCAAATCCATCCTAATAATTCTAGCACAAGAAGGAATATTTTGGGAATATTCCACCATCGATTATCTGGAGCGGTGATTGGATACCATTAACAATGATCGATATAATACAGTTTTAAAATTCGAATACTTTAATGAAAAAGATTATAATTTGACATGACTTTTGCAAATTTTTCCCCCTTGGGAACGTTTTAAGATGCATAGGTAATTCCTTTTAGGTAAAATTAAGATTTTTTCCAACAATATAAAAAGTAAATATTCCATCGGTCTAGAAACAAAAATCATGTTATACATAATTTTTTTTTAAGGATAAAAATAATATTGATTTTCAAATTACAAACTATTATTATTCAGAACCTTTTGATGCACATTCTATGTTGGAAAATATCAGGAAAATATCACTGGACAATGGGCTAAAAAAATATCGAACATAAAACAGAAACAAACTAAACAAAACAGTAGGTCGAGTCGAGAAACGCCCTCTTTCCTTAAGACGAGATACGCCCAAGGTAGTGTTCACTGGAACCATGCGTATCATCTCCTAAAGATAAAACGACTTCGTCTCTAGAGTAGTAGCACCACAAACTCGAGAGCTCCGGCGAACTTTAGTGCTTTGAGAATTGAGCTGATGCAAAGATGGGAAAACAATGCAAGAGTTTTCGATTTTCGATCTTGATTTATAAAAATGATGCATGATGACTCCTATATATAGGTCTCCAACATTGGGGTTACACCTGAAATTGATGAGAATTTACTGCCAAAAAATGAGTCTTTTAATGCAAGTTAATGCCCTGTTCAAAAATAATAAATGGTAAAAAACGCTCACGGCGCTGCAACATGGCATTGCAGTATTCTGGACACGTTACTATATTCGGCAGCACGTTACTACACCCGGCGCTGCATCTTGGACGCGAACATCAAGCACGAACAGAATACTGTTCAGTAACAGCAAGTGCGAACAATAACCTGTTCCCGCTGCATCTTGGCGCGGGCGCACAACAACCCGGCGCTGTTCACGGCGTCATAATAGAATTATGTTCAACAACAACAAGCTGCAACAGTATTCTGCTCCCGTTGTGTTGGAAATTTTCCCAACATCCTACCTTGGGTCGGAGCTTAAATTGACGCAAGACGCGGCTCTGTCAGGTTCGAATCCATGAGCGCAAAGCGACATAAGTATAAGACACTAAAGTTGCGCCCTGTACCCACTAGATATCCTTTTAGTGTAGCGGTTAGCGCTTGATGGTCCCAACACTTGGTATCAGAGCAGGTCACGGGTTCGAATCCCTTTGGGAGCACTTTGCAGTGGGAGCTGCCAGGGCCTTGGAACTAAGGATACTGACGCGCAGTGCAGGTTACTAGGGTGGCCGGGACCTAAGAAAGGTGAACGGACCTGGAACAAAGATGTTGGCATATCAGAGGATGTCGCAGAGGCGTGACGACGTCGAGTCATGGTGGTGGCGTGAGGCGTAATGACGATGCCAAGTCGATAATGCCGAGTTATGGAGATGTCAGGTTGCAGTAACAGTAAGCTGAAGCAGTCAGGTTGTTGAAGCAGGTAGCTGTGAAGAAACCTGTTACGTTCAAGGTTATTGGAGTGGAGAGGCTGGCAGGTGCTGGGGGGAGATTGTTGGGAATTTTCTCAGCATCCTGTCTTGGGTCGGAGCTTAAATTGGCGCAAGGTGCGGCTCTGTCAGGTTCGAATCCGTGAGAGCAAAGCTACATAAGTATAAGTCGCAGTCAGGTTGCTGAAGCAGGAAGCTGTGAAAAAACCTGTTACGTTTAAGGTTACTGGAGTGGAAAGGCTGGCAGGTGCTGGGGGGGATTGTTGGGAATTTTCCCAGCATCCTGCCTTGGGTCGGAGCTTAAATTGACACAAGGTGCGGCTCTGTCATGTTCGAATCTGTGAGCGCAAAGCTACATAAGTATAAGACATTAAAGTTGC
The DNA here is from genome assembly GCA_946896805.1 of Scutellaria galericulata. NCBI lineage: Eukaryota > Viridiplantae > Streptophyta > Magnoliopsida > Lamiales > Lamiaceae > Scutellaria > Scutellaria galericulata. Next base: position 16,263,645 of record OX335794.1, read on the forward strand.
GCCCTATGCCCACTGGATATCCTTTTGGTGTAGCGGTAAGCCTTTGATGGTCCCAACACGCTACATCCTGGCGCGGCCACACAGAAACTCGGCACAGTTAATGGTGCCGCAACTTTTGTCCAAAAATATAAACCCGGGTCGGGTAAAATCCGAACCCGATCCGCCCAAGTCCAGTCCAATGTCCAATTGTCAAGGACCAAGGCCCACGGCCGAGGTCGGGTCTGGGCCGGGCCGGGCCGAGCCGAGCCCTGCGCGTGCATGTGTGTTGCACAAACATACTATTCCAATAGTATACTAATTACTAAGTCTTTTCTCATGGCTTAACTTATACTTGCATTTTCAAGGTTCATTTTCCTACGTGGGATAGTTAAACACTCCTCCTACATTCAAAATCTTTCATTCTCATTTCAAGTGGCCAATTTGATGCTTAATTTCGTACTCACCAAAAATTGGTTTTGAGTGATTCAAAATGTCTCGATTATCTACTTCAAACATGAATTATTCTTTTGGCATCTAATCCTTTTAAAGATTAACTTTTAGCCACTTTGGTCAAAGTGGTGCTACCAACCACTTTTCACAACCAATTTTCCAACATTCTAAGTACCAATTATTGAACCGCAGAACCAAAACTTAATCACTAAAGTAAAGAAGACGACCCCAGGCGGCCAATTAGTGAATATATCATTTTCTTATATTTAGCAGCCATGCTTAAGGAATATTTTTGTTTATTTTTTAAATAAAGTCTATGTCTAGCTAGTTTTATTTATTTATTTATCATCTTATACGATAAAAAATTACAAATTACAAAAGTGGAGCTACTGTTAATGCATATGCATTTTGGAACTTAGGGAAGGCCGCCTTGTTGATGCAAGTTGAACGATGGTGGTGTATCGTATTAGAGAATTAGATCGATGTTGTAGTTGAAAAAAAAATTGTAACTTCTGATAAATATATATATCATTGTTTTTAATGTTATTATAAGTAAGTTATAACCTATCACCAAATCATGATTGGTACGATGAAATGTAACTTAAAAATGGAATGATGATGGGAAATGAATGATATAAATACTGATTTTTATAATTAGTATCATAAAGGAATATGAAATGAATAAAATAATCATTATGATTATATTTTATAATTGATAACTAAAAATAAATGTATAAATATTAAATCAATCTTCGACCAAATTACATTCCACTATAATTTTATTTAATATTCATATTCAATATATCACTCAAATTTAAATTATTTGGCATATTTAAATTAAAAAATAATTCTTTTTACAGAAAATTAATCATTGTAGTAATATTAATGTATATTATATTTATCAAATGAATAAGAATGATGATTCTATTTCCACCTCATTTCATCATACCAATCATACCGTAATTTTTTAAAAATAGGATTTACATACATTATTACATTCCTCTTTAAGCTCCCCTACATACTAGTTTAAGCATGATCTTTAGGTAGTTATTAATGCTCAATCAAAGGATTTTATTTATTAAATATACTTAATAAATTGAGTAAAGGTATATCTAATATTATAAAAAGAATTTGAGAAAAGTAATTAAGGAAATCCTTTTACAATGTTTGATATACACTAAGGGAAGACATAATGAGTCGGCAAGAGCACGAAAATGATATATAATAGGTTGACACTTGATAACAAATTGTTTCATGCAAAGTTAGAGTACATAATTGGCGTTTTCATGAACTCTTATAAGAGCATATATAAAAGGATAATGTTTTCCAAGTCTGATCATTCATTTAATATGGTTAGGTGGAGCACGCCTTTCCCGGGTTAGGTGGAGCATGTGTGTTCTATTTATGGCTAGTGCATTTAGAAAATTCTAATTAAATATAAATATCTCTAACTTGATAATAATTTATGATCAACTGGATAAAAACGAGATGTGATCCCAAATTTTCTTCTCAAAACGAGTGCAAATTCATTTGGACGAAATAGAGTGGTGTAATCTGAGTTTGGACGTTATAGACTTAATGAATGAACGTTATAATTATTTTGTTGGTCTGGAGGAGAGTGTTACCACTTCAATTTTAATTGTACGGATTAGTGAAGATTGTGCTGAAAAGAAGGGTAAAATGTCCAAATTTAACTTGAAAAAAAAATGGATATTTCTATGTTGTAGTTGAAACTAACTTTTTTCCTACCACAAGCGACTAAAAGTGAAAGCTCTAAATAAAATTATGTGTGTGTGTATAAGATTTACTATGATTTCTAGATTTCTTTTAGCCAAGTTTGCAATGTATAGTAATAATAATAATAATAATAATAATAATAATAATAATAATAATAATAATAATAATATTATTATTATTATTATTATTATTATTATTATTATTATTATATCAAAATTAAGATCTAGGCAGGGAAAAAAATTTCGCGAAATTTCGGTGAAATTTTGCTAATTTTGAGTCATCGAAATTGAAACGGGGTTGAATAAATTTCGTTAGCATTTCATCAAAATTTCGGTAAATTTTGATTTTGATTTCGATTTCAATTTCGGTGAGGTTATAGTATAAAATATTTAAAAATCTCGAAATTTCGTTTCAATTTTGATTTCGGTGAAATTTCTGTTTTTTTACCCCAAATAATTATAATATTTTATAATGAATTACATCAATTTTTGAGAGAAAAAATTGTATTTTGCACATTATAATTATAATGTGTATAACACAATCAAATAATTTTCTTACATATTTATCGTAAATGGCTCACGGATTATGACAGAAAAGGTTCAAAAATTAAGATCGTCACAATGGATACTGAAAATAATAAGTGACAGATGGGATAACACGCTTTCACATCCACTTAGGGATGGCAACGGGGCCGGGGCCGGGCGGGTAGTTGACTATCCAGACTCACCCCGTGCACATATCCGCTGCCCTGTGCCCCTTCACGGGTCTGTCTAAGCTGCCCCGCACCCCGCCCCGCCCTGCCCCCAAATATTTTTTTTTAATTGTACAATTTAAAAAAAAAAACATTCAAAGTATACAAACTACTTTCCATTCAAAAGAAACTATAAAACATACAAACTTCAATCTGTTCAAAGCATACTACAATCCATCAACAACAATTACTAAAAAATATTCATCCATTCTAAATACACAACTTGAGGAAGAGATAGATAAATAGATAATTAAAGCATAACAATGTCTTGAAGTGAAAAATGTATCTTCTTCACCAATCACCATGCCACAACCTCCATAAGATAATTAAGCCTACAATATTAAATAAAATACAATTTCAAATGTAAGCAAAATATTTTATAAGAACATAATAAAACAAAAATAACTAAACAAGTTAAAACTATTATACCTCAACCACCGTCTTCCTCCTCATCATCCGAACCATAAAAAACCGACATGTATGCTCCATCCAATGAGTTATCTACATAAAATTGTAGATCTAAGTACAAATTATATAGACCAATTTGATATCAAAATTAACTTAATATTATAGAAGAATTTTACCTTTCTCGGCTAATATCCAATTTTGTGCACACATCAAACCCTCAATTGTCTTGTGGTGAAGCCTACTACGATGAGGACTAACCAATCGTCCACTTGTACTAAAGCAGATTATGAAACAACTGTCGAAACTGAAATTGCTAAGATGTCTTTGGCAATTAAACTTAAAATAGGATATTTACCCTTGTTTGTCTTCCACCAAGATAAGACATCAAAATCAACAATTCGTGGTAGAACATCTTCATCTAAGTATAAATCCAACTCCGACCTCAAAGACTTTCTTTTCTTTCTAGACACATACAAATCAAATTCACTAAGTGAAGCATCAATTGTAGCATCACGCTCCATCATAGAACCGCTAACATCATCATCACCTTTCATCTTCTCAATATCTTCATATTGCTTAAACAATTCACGACACAAAACAAGAATCTTCTCCACCTCATACTCAAATTCATGAGAATAAATTTTTGGAAAGTAATACTCAAGCAACACCAACTTATACCTAGGATCAAGAACTATAGCCACCCCCATAATTTCATGTGCAATAGACCAATATTTGTCAAACTTTGCAATCATATTTGAGGACATTTTTTCAACAACTTCAACACCACAAGAAAGTCATTGCTTCAAAGCAACCTTGATCTCACAAATTTTTGGAAAATATAAATTTACAGTAGGATATTTAGTGCTAGAGAAAAGTTCAGTCGCGGTGAAAAATAATTTTAACCTATTGCAAATTTTTTTGGTCAAACCCCACTCAAATTCACTTGGCAAATGTTTATATTTTGGATCACGATGCTTCAAGCGAAAGAAAACATCTTTGTAATCTAAAGCTGTTTGTAGCATCATATAAGTCGAATTCCAACGAGTTTTACAATCAAGTGTGAGTTTCTTACCAAGAGGAACACGAAGTTGGCGAGTCGTCTCTTCAAACTTCTCTCATTTTTTAGGTGTCCCGCACCAATACGATACACTATCTCTTACTTTCTCAATGGCATCAACAATGACCTCCAAACCATCTTTCACAATCAGATTCAGTATATATGCATAACACCGCATATGAACTAGCTTACCACCAAACAAAAGAGAATCCAATGATCTTCTCTAAAAGCAATTCTATCATTGCATCATTTGTCAAACAATTATCCACTGTTATAGTGGATAATTTTTGATCTACATTCCAATCCAAAAGGCATTCAACCAATCTTTCACAAAGAGCTTCACTAGTATGCAGGCTTGACACATAAATAAACCTACAAAATAGTTTTACAATGATATCAAAATCTTAATCAATTATGTATGTAATAATACAATATTTCAAATTTACAAAAAAGGACTTTGGAAATTAATAGTGTTACCTGATGATTCGACTTTGTAGCTTACAGTTATTGTCAATGTAGTGCGCTGTTACAACCATGAATCCTTTGTTTTGAAAAGAAGATGTCCACATATCTGTAGTCACTACCAATCGACTTTCATTTTTCTCAAAAATAGACATTGTGAACTGTTTCAACTCCTCATACATCTTTAAACAATCATTCTTGATTGTGTTTCTCGTCCCTATCTTGAAGCAAGGATTCAAACTCTTGACAAAACTCTTAAACCCTTCATGTTCTACAATCTTAAGGGGATACTCATGCATGATAATCATCCTTGCTAATTCTTTACGAGAAATTTCTTGATCAAAATTGAAGGGAGAAAGCTCGAATTTTCCTTTGTTGAAGTTGGTTTTCAAGACTTGTCTTATGTCTGTCATCTTTCTTTTGAGACATCTTCTGTAGTGTTTCATCAAGTGACTAGTACCTTACTTTGGGTCACCCAACAACAACTTCTCGCAATACTTGCACTTAGCTTTGTGTTTCCCATCTATGTCCACTTTCTGAAAATGTGCCCAAGCTTTAGAGAAGACTCTTCCAGCTGTTGCTCCTTGCACCAAAGCATCCTTGGAAGTGCTACTATCGTTATTCTCACTCAAAGTTGCAAGATTATGTGAGCTTGGTAAATCTGGAGACTGAGAAGTGGGCGTGGATGGAGATCCTATGGGAGTAGACGATGGTGATTTAAACGGTGAAACATTCGGTGAAATGTCAATATTTGAGATCATCGGATGTGATTCTCCTTCACTATCCATGAGGTTGATTATCTTCAAAACAAAAAATAAAAAATTAAACAACCATAAATGAACAAAGTAAATAAAGAAAAAATTCCAAAATACAAACAATAAATTATACATATTATTATTCAACTTCATATTATAACACATGCAACAATCTTATGCCAATAAACAAATCAACTATCTAATAAAACTGAAAGTAGTAAAAAAACTGCATTCTTAAGCTAGCAATTTCATCGAACACTATATAAGTGAATTGCAACATTTTTTGATACCCACATGCATTTCTAATTTTATCTACTCACCATACATCCCAAAACCTCAAGTTTGAGTCTTTACAGCATCCCAACTATATTTCTTAGTGGAGCTCCCACATCAATTGTATATCAAATAATTGTCTTTTACTATCAATAATTTCTCAAGAAACTACATAAATCCAAAATAAAAATCAATCCTACGATTTTATTAATAAAAAATTAGTCGTGTAAAGCAACGACCTGAAGGCGAATGGATTGATGTCTTCAAAAATTAATCAAACCTGAAGGCAGATGGATTGATGTCTTCAAAAGCAACGACCTTATTATCCTTTATCAATCAGTACAAAATATAATTTAAATGTGGTAAAAACCTAGTAACAAATGCATAAATGTGAAATGGGAGAAAAATGAGAAAAACAAGTTGACCTTGTGAAACAGCAACGACACTGAGGTTTGAGAAAGAATGAGAATGAATTAGGTTAACAAAAGGAATTTAAGAATTTTCATTAATATTATTTATATATATATATAAATTAATTTAGACGGGGCGGGACGGGGCGAATTAGGTACCCGAATCCGTCCTGTCCTGTTCGCGGTGCGGGGCAGACCTGCCCCATTTCTTACACGGGGTGGGTAAAACCCGCCCCAATAGTCGCGGGGCAGGTCGGGTATCCACGGGTCGGGCCGATATTGTCATCCCTACATCCACTACATGCTACAGGTAACACCGTACTTTGTATATATTATGCACTTTTATTCATTATATGATATACTAACTATATTTCACAACTTTGTAGCTTTTTACTTGAATCCTAGATTCCAATATAACTCAGGAGTGGGACAAGATATGAGCCTAATTCAAGTAGTGCACCAAGTGTTTAACACACTAAATGCCGATTCAGAAGGCGTTGCCCAATTTGGTTTATAAATTATTATTTTAACATAGATTATATAATATTGTTTACATTTCAATTTAAGAAAGATACTAACATTGTTATGTCAATGTGCAGCTCACATATTTTCATGATGCGAGAAAAGGATTCAGTGAACATGCAGTTATTGCATCACGAAATACAATGGTACCGTGTAAGTTTTCACATCGATTTTTATTAATTATTTATAGTTTGGTATTTTACATATAGATTAAAAATTTTGATTTGACATTTATTAATGTTTGACAGCTGAGTGGTGGGTAATGTATGGTACTTCAACGCCAACACTTCAAAAATTAGCCATACGAATACTATCACAAACAACATCATCCTCTGCTTATGAGAGAAATTGGAGAAATAATTAATAAAATTAGTAATTATAGTAGAAGTTCTTTTTGGTTATAGTAATAATGTATTCAATTATTTTGAATTTTTCATGTAATTATACCAGACAACATTTTAATAATAGTTAATTTCAATATTGGTTGTAAATATGTCATTTTGTTTGAAATTTTAAGTTGAATATATGTATTAATATTAGTTATAATATTCTATACAATATCATATCCAAATTCCCAAATTTTAACAAAGTTTCTTACATTTTTCTAAATTTTACCGAAATCGAAACTTTCACCGAAATTTCCGTAAAATCAATGTATCGAAATTTCTACCGAAATCGAAATTTTCGTCCTTGGATCTAGGTAATAAAACACAAATTACAATATCTCTCTTTTTTTTTTTATAAATTTGTGTTCACATAATTTAAAGTCATATTTACAAGTATTGTTTTTTATCTTGTATTATTAGAAACTGACTATTATGGACAAATTAAGTCAACAATTAAAACAAATTTAAAATTATGTTAAGATATATAATATAATTTCATTAGATTTACTTACATTAGTTTTTTCATACTATTATAATTATACGACCCAAAATGTGTTTTTAATGCTACTTTATTTTGAATTTTTAATTATACATAAATTTGCTATTTATGTTAATTATGATTTTTCTAATCTTCTATGATTATTTACATTTGTTTTATGAATTTTTAAAATCGATAATATATTTGCAGTTGGTAAAGAAAAATATGAGTGTATATAAACTTTTATTTTTCTAAGGGTATTTGGTTTTAAGTTTTTAACTTTATTTTTTAACATAAAAATGAGATATTAATGAATGAAACAAAAAATAGTAAATTGTGTTTTCCCTTTATATTTGAAAAATAAATAAAGCGGGGTATAAATTTTGTTAAAATAAAGACTAGAAGCCGCCGGATTCACCATATGGGTTTAGATTAGTCATCTTTTAGCGATAAATAAAGATACATAAGGACACCCACATTGATTCATTTTGTAGTGTTTTTAGCACATCATTTTAGTGTGGAGCCCACATGCCACTTTAATACATTCACTTTCCCGATTCACCAACATCTCTTTACAATATTAAATATTGGTCCCAAAATAATTAATTTATAAAATTCTCTTTTCTTTTTCTTTTACATATAGTACAAAAAAAAAAACATCACATCATGTTACAAAATAAGTGGTAGATCGACGTACCGACGTTCAAGCCTCACCCTACCTCACTCATTTATTATTTTCTAAAATATTAAAATGTCTGCAGTGTAAGTCACATCTATCTCTTGATATGTCCCCTAATATATGTAATGATTCTATCATTTGCAATTATAAAATATGTATTAATAGATATATTAGATAATTGATACGTTAATAATAGACATATATTAATGTACCTACATGAACGGGACTAATATTATTCTTGTATTTGTAAGATGGGTCTAATTTGATTAGTTAATTATACTTTTCTAATTGATATTTCTTTAGATTTGTTGCAACTCTTATGTGTTTTATTACTAAGATTTTAATTTGTTATTATGGATTCACTTTTAGATGACATCGATGACATGCAAAAGATAGATGCCCAAAAAAATTAATTGATAAATCAAGTATGTAAACAATGTAATGATGCAGTTTTGATATTTAATGATAAATAATGTTGCTCCCAATAAGTATAGTTAATAATTGATAACTAGATCTTGATTTGAGTTCAAGTCTCTATTCCAATTGTAACTCAATAAATTAATAAACATTGATAATGCAAATATATAAGTATTTTATTGTATCATTGTGAGCATATTCATATGACAATCATCAATGTATTTTAAATCTAATACAATTATTAATTTCAAATTGTAATATTTAAAAATATAAATATCTTAATTAATATAAATATAAATATACAATTATTAATATCTTAATTTTATAAAAATATAAATGGAAATATTGGTACTGATATTTACAAATATTTTACTGATATTTCCTCAATATTTTATCGATTTTCCTATAATTTATACCATGAAGTCACCGATATCCAATATTTTATCGATTTTCCTATAATTTATACCATGAAGTCACTGATATCAAAATTAATACCGATATTTTTCGATATGTTAATAATATTTTGATGAAATTTCTCGTTTTTATAGTAAAAAATGAAAATATTAGATAAATATCAGTACAGCCCGTTTTTATATCGCTCACAAAAAAAAATAAAAATATCAAGGAAATATCAGTAATATTTAAGGATATTTTCATCCCTTATGTTGGGTAGGATAACATTATTTTACAAAAAAAATAATACATTTAAATTTATGTATACATAAAAAACACGTTTGCATTTCGTTTATTGACACCCGGCATCTAATGCTTAATTGTCGCTCCACACTGCACACAAAATCATTAAAATTTATAAAGAAATTAGCACAACAGAGGGTGCAGTACATAAAACTAGATGATATTAGTTTACTCTAATATCTCGTAATATATTTGTATAATTTTTTAGATCTTATAAGTTGTGAAATCTTATCTTTTAAATAAGTTTCTAAAATGTACGAATAAAACGACATGTCATAGTATGTCATAGTTTATAAGGTATTAATAATGTCAAATGTATAATTTAAATGATAAAATTTAAGGAAATATATGAAAATAGGTATTCAAAAATAAATGAAACCTCCTTCCCTTTTTTATATGATCCCATTCCAACCTTTACAATATTTAAAAATCACCAAATGTATCTCAATAACCTTATTTTGAAGTGGTTCTATTAATAACACCAGCCGAATTCAATTTCAGAAAAGTAATATTTATTCTTCTAAAATTCGAATTCATACTGTTAGCCTCCAGACCGTCTCATTAGCTGTTAAACAATAAACGGGAGACAAAAATCTCCACACTTTTGAAACAACGGCTTATAACTTCTAACATATTTACTTTAGATGAAATAAGATATAAATAATACACATCTTTTCACAAACTTTAAAAAAGTCCCATTTAAAAGAAATTTATTGAACAGTTTTGAAAGAGGTAATAATTAACTCGCTTGTACTCACACACACACACACACTGTCTCTCTCTCTCTCTGAGTTGGCACTGTTTGCCAATGTAATACCCGATTATCACGTGTGTTTTTCCATTATAAAAGCACCAAACCAGTTGTGAACGTAAGCTCAAAGAGTCATAGTGAAATGGACAAGAAAGGTGAAGTAAAGAGAGGTGCTTGGACGAAAGAGGAAGATACTCTCTTGAGGATTTGCATTGACAAGTTTGGAGAAGGAAAGTGGCACAAAGTTCCTATCAGAGCTGGTAATTTATATATTTATCATTATAGAAATTTCCCAACAATATTTCCTTTTTTCCCATGATCAATCTTTCCAAATTCCAATCAACATGTTATTCAAAATAAATGTCTAATATTTAGTTTTGCAAAATTTGCAGGATTGAACAGATGCAGAAAGAGTTGCAGGCTGAGATGGATGAACTATCTGAGACCAAATATCAAAAGAGGTTATTTCACAAAAGATGAAGTGGATCTCATTCAACGCCTTCATAAATTGTTAGGAAACAGGTAATTAATAATTACTCAAGATTAATTAACATGTTAATCAGTGCTTCATTTAATTTGCGAAATGGATTGAGTGTTCATTTAATCAGTGCTGCAATCTTGCTTTCCGTTGCGCAACACAGATTCCGAGTATATTATATTCTTTTTGTAAACAGTATTTTATTTAATATTTTATAGTATGTACTCAATTGATAAAAAAAAAAGAAAAAGGAGAGTAATTTGGAAACAGAAAAGGTCGTTGCTAAAGAATTGATCTCCTTTTCGTCCCAGAAAGAATCCCACCCAATGTGTGTAAATGTGTGTGTAGTTGCTAGTAGGGTGAGGCATCATTATTGTATACAACTAGGTACTGTGTCCAGTCCCACCATTATTACGTCACTAGTCATATTAAATCTTTGATGCCGACTAATATACATCTTTAATAATATATGTGTCTCATTCTAATATATTTTGATTATGCTCACAAGTTGTCACATTTGATTATAATGTAGAATCGTGATGTGTAATCTTGATTGGTGTGAAATGGTAATTTTTTTTTTGCTAAAGATTAAGTATGTAATTGTTTCCAATTTTGATTCAGATGGTCATTGATTGCTGGTAGATTGCCTGGAAGAACTGCAAACGATGTGAAGAATTTTTGGAACACCTACATTAATGGCAAGAAGATGCCACAATTGGCTGTGGGGGAAAGTTTAAAGGTGAAAACCATCACTAAAACCAACGTCGTAAGACCTCGACCTCGGACCTTCTCTGAAGGACTTGGATCCTCTAATGTGCGTAGTATTAGCAAAAACACGACAACGTGTGATGTGCATAACAGAAGATCCAGAGTCTTGTCGGAATTACAGATAGCGCGTTCGGGGTCGAGTGAATCGTTGAAATTGAGCGTTAATGCTAGTGATGAAAATCCCAAGAGCAATAACGCGTCTTCAAGTGCATTGTCATTGGAAGATCCGAAGAACACGAATCAATCTTCGTCTTCGGATGAAAAAGTCGATGAGTGTGTACAGTGGTGGAGCAACTTGCTCGATATAACGGAAAACGGTGGAGGGACCTCGATTTTGTTCACCGACCATGATCCGGTGACAATGGAATTGATGCCGATGACGTTGGAGATCGGGGATAGTGGAAATGACGACGCCATTGAAGATGGCATGTGTAGTTTATCGTCAGATGATATTTGGGAACTCATAGATCAATAATCGAGCTGTGGTTGTTTCATCTCGTATCTTATTAGATTTTAAATAATAATAAAAATATTACGTGAATGTATATTAAAGGTTATTAAATGTGGTAGGATGAGCACATATTTGATTTCGTATGACTACGGTTTGATGTGAAATAATGATTGTGTCTAATTATAATAAGTTGTGAAATGACGTTTTCTTTTCTTTTTATGGTCAAGTAAAGAAACACAAAGACTCCCCATTGTAATGAGTATGCACTTCTTTACGTCCAACTTTTTTTAAATATTTTCTTCAAAAATAAAATAACATTTTTTAAATATGATTTATATGCAATTCGACATAGAGCAATCGAGATTAAGTTGTGGTTTTGCTCGAGACACGTCTACAAAGTGATAAGGATGTAAACATATCCTAGTGTATTTTAGGGAATATCTTGTACATTATTGTAGATTAATCTTTTCCTTGTATTACGGATGTAATTTGTTGTACTTCTTCTTTATTAATACAGATTCTCTCGACATCGGATTTGTGGTGATCGAATAATCATTCTCTCATGGTATCAGAGCTAATTCATCGTGAAACCCTCATCTCCTTCTACCATCTTCCTTCCTCCCTCGTCTACTGTCTCGATGGCCTCCTCTGATTCTCTTCCGATTGCTACCATGATTCACATGGTCACAATCAAACTTTCATCTTCAAATTACCTTATGTGGAAACAACAATTTATGCCAATGATCACGAGTTTCAACCTTGTTGGTTTTGTTGATGGCTCATCACCCGCTCCCGCCGCCACTCTCACAAAAGACAATGGTTCCACAGAACCAAATCCTGTTTACGCTGAATGGCTCACCCAAGACCAGAAACTTCTGGGAGTAATTTTTTCTTCCCTTTCCGAAGAAGCCATGGCCGAGGTCGTTGATTGCACTACGTCTCGTGCTGCGTCGCTCGCTCTCGAGGCTGTTTTCTCTCACGCCTCAACATCTCGTGCGAATCAGCTCCGCGAGCAACTTCTCTCTCTCTCTCTCTTCGCCGCGGTTCTCTCTATGTGCAAGATTATGGTAAGAAGTTTAAAAGTATATGCCATAGGGCGATCTGTTGATGAATCAGACAAAAGCCATCTCTTCCTTCGTGGATTGGGACTTCACTTTGCAAATTTTACGGATACACGGATGGCCATGGATCCAGTTCCAAGTTTTACTGTGTTTTTTGATTTAATGAATAAGGCTATGGAGGCTTCGCCAGATCAGTCTCAGGTTGCCTTCACTACTGGTACACGACGTGGCTCTTTTTCTCGTAACTCTTCGCAATCTAGTTCTTCTGTTCGTTCTTCTGCAGGTTCTTACAATCGGCAGCACCAATCTGCTAGACGTGGTTCTGGGCGTGGTTCGTCTCATAATCAACAGCCACAATCCTCTGGTCAGCGTTGACCTCGTTGCCAAATTTGCCGTGGAGAACACTACGCTGATTGCTACCCTCAATATTTGAAGTGTCTTCCCCCACAATCTGCTGATCTTGCACAGGCTTTCGAATCCTTTTGCCACCTGTCGGCTACCACTTCCGAATCATATTCCGATTGGTATGTTGACTAGGGAGCTTCGGCGCATATTACAGATCAATCTTCCAATCTGGACTCCGCGGCACCTTACAACGGTACTCAATCTGTTGTTGTTGGGAATGGTACATCCCTTTCAATATCACATATTGGTTCTCGCATTCTTTCACATAATGTTAAGTTAAATGATGTACTGGTTGTTCCGCATATAACTAAGAATCTCATCTTTATCAGCAAACGAATAGCAGATTCTCAAGTTAATGTTGTTTTCATTGATAAAAATTTTGTCATTCAACATTGACACACAAAGACACTTCTGGCACAGGGGCGATGTGAGCAAGACTTATATGTTCTGGACCGAGGCACACTTGCTTTTCTTTCAAGTCTTCGTTCTGCAACAACAAAAGCTGGTTTTGAATTGTGGCATTTGCGCCTGGGGCATGTCCCATTTTTTGTTATTTCTTTACTTAATAAGTCTGGACATTTATCAATAACATCTTTATTACTGAACCCTACTGTTTGCTCCTCTTGTTAGTTGGCCAAGAGTAAGCGTTTTTCTTTCCAGTTGAATGAAAAACGATCTATGCATATTCTTGATTTAGTGCACTGTGATCTATGGGGCCCTGCGCCTGTTTCGGATGTCCATGGTTATCGGTATTACGTTGTCTTTATTGATGACTATTCCCGATTTACTTGGCTTTATCCCATGCATGTTAAATCTGACTTCTGTGAGAATTTTATTAAATTTCACACATTTGTATGCAATCAATTCTCTACTACTCTCAAAATACTACAGTCTGACGGTGGCACTGAGTTGTGAATCACCACTTGCGGGATTTTCTTCAAACACATGGCATTCATCACCGGATTTCATGTCCTTACACACCGCAACAGAATGGTAGAGCGGAACGAAAATATCGCCACATAATTGAAACTGGGTTATCTATGATGTTTCATGCATCTATTCCTACATGTTTTTGGTTTGATGCATTTGCTACCGTTGTTTACGTGATAAATCGATTGTCTTCTTCAGTGCTTAACAATACATCTCAATTTTCTGTTTTATATGGTGTGTCGCCAAATTATGCTAACTTCAAGCCCTTTGGATACCGTGTCTATCCTTATCTTCGCGACTACTCGGCTCATAAGCTGGCACCTCATAGTCGACCTTGCATATTTATGGGCTATAGTAGTACTCACAAGGGTTTCCGTTGTTACGATCCCGAGTCATCTCGGACTTTTATCTCACGGTATACTCAGTTTGATAAACATCTATTTCCGTTCTCCAGCATGAATTCCACCACATCTCAGCTCTCGCCTGACACTTTAACATTTGACGACTTTCATGAGCCTTCTATTGTGCAACCACCGTCTAATATTACATTACTACCTCACACGTCCAACAGTCCTCCAACACTTCCTTCAGTCTCGGTCCCCAAGCCATGTCGCACATGTTCAGATCTTGACTCGCATGTTGCTCCAGCAGCTCCACCACCAAATGTTGTTCCACCAGCACCACTGCAACCTCCTACATGTGTGGTTGCTCCTCCTACCGAGATAGCTACATTACCCAAGCTAGCTGGCCCTCAGCCCTCTCATCCTATGGTCACACGTGCTAAAGCGGGTGTATTCAAGTCTCGCTATCTTGTTGATCTCGTTTCCATAGCATTATTGACGGCTCTTGCTACTGCTTCTGAACCACGTGGCTTCAAATCTGCACTAAAATCATCTCTATGGCTCGCAGCATGCAAGAAGAGATGGATGCTCTACACTTGAATCAAACCTTGGATTTTGTTCTCAAACCCCCTGGAGTTAATATTGTTGGTAGTAAATGGGTGTTCAGAACAAAGTATCATTCTGATGGTTCTATTGATAGACATAAAGCACGGCTAGTCACTCAAAGGTTCACTCAAGTCCCCAGCTCGGACTTCCGTCATACTTTCAGTCCTGTTGTCAAAACGGCGACTGTACGAGTCATTCTTGCTTTATCTGTTCATCACAATTGGACATTACAGCAGCTTGATATTAAGAATGCATTTCTTCATGACATTCTCATGAAGCATGTCTTTATGGCTCAACCGTCTGGCTTTGTGGATCCGTGATTTCTGGATCATGTCTGTCGCCTTAAAAAGGCCCTTTTATGGTCTCCGTCAGGCTCTTCTCGTCTGGTTTCAGCAGTTCGGTTCCTATTTACACTTGGTTTCTCTCAGAGTCGTTCTGACTCCTCGCTGTTCTATTTTCACCATGGGTCTTCGGTTGTGTATCTCATTCTCTATGTTGATGATATCATCATTATAGGAAGTAATTATGATATGCTTCGCCGTCTTATTAATCGTTTGCATCGTGAATTTGTTGTTAAGGACTTAGGCGAGTTAAATTATTTTCTGGGATTGGAGGTAACTCACACGTAGAATGGCTTATTTATTGGTCAAACAAAATATGCTCATGACATTTTTGAGCGAGTCAGGCTACTTGATTCAAAACCGGTTGCTACTCCTTTGGTTGCGGGAGAAACTTTCACCACTAGTGGTTCACTTTCCTCCGATCCTACTCTCTATCGATCACTCGTTGGTGTCTTACAATATTTGACTATTACTCACCCGGATCTCTCTTACGCGGTGAATCAAGTTAGTCAATTCTTACATGCCCCAACCGATGCGTATTTTCTTGCTGTTAAGCACATCATTCGCTATGTTAAAGGAACGATTCACGTTGGCCTATCTTACAGAGCTCGTCCAGGAATTTCTATTATGGCTTATTCTGATGCAGATTGGGCTCGATGTGTTGAGACTCGTCGGTCCACCTCCGGTTACTTGTTCTTCCTCGGTGGTAATTTTGTTTCATGGAGTGCTAAAAAACAGCCTACAGTTGCTAGATCAAGCTGTGAGTCTGAGTACCGTGCATTGGCGAATGCCGCTTCTGAGGTCATGTGATTATCCAATCTATTATCTGAGCTTCGGGTCCTTCCTCGCCAGAGACCGGTTCTATTTTGCGACAATACGAGTGCTATATTTCTGAGTCAGAATCCTGTTGCTCATAAACGAGCAAAGCACATTGAGATTGATTGTCATTTTGTTCGTGAATTAGTCTCTTCTGGCAAGTTGCATACACAGTTTGTTCCTTCTCATCTTCAACTTGCAGATATCTTTACCAAGAGCCTACCTCGACCTGCCTTCGAGCTTCTCCGTTCCAAGCTCAGCGTCGCTCCCCAACCCACGCCTCGCTTGAGGGGGATGATAAGGATGTAAACATATCCTAGTGTATTTTAGGGAATATCTTGTACATTATTGTAGATTATTCTTTTCCTTGTATTACGGATGTAATTTGTTGTACCTCTTCTTTATTAATACAGCTTCTCTCGACATCGGATTTGTGGTGATCGAATAATCATTCTCTCACAAAGTCAAAGAGAAGGAGACTTCGAGGAATATTAATGTGTTATTTTGAATATAATTTTTTCTATTTTAACTCCATGGGTATACATCGTACTCTTATAAATCCATCTTACAAATCTAATTTATGAAATTATCAATTTATTTATAAATAAAAATTAGAGATTAACTCATGAAAATGATAGTAGAATTTTATCTCAACAGAATTCTATCTATAAAACAGCTAACATAAATTTCCGAGATTAGCATAGTATGCATATGACTAAAATAATATATTTTTTAAATATATTATTTAACCCAAAATACAAAGGAACTGTTTGTCGTAGAGAATAAACTTTTATTCAGAAAAAAGCGCAGATTGTATTTTTTTATTAGGTCTATGATTGATAGGTGTAATATTTATATATTATATATATAGAATATATTTATATGTGTTTGTATACAGATATAGGCTAATATAGTATGATACTGACAAAAATGAGTGTGATGAAATATAAATGTAATTAGATATAATAGCTAGATGTAATTGACACCTAATTATGATACAATGCAGTGCTATCAATGCAGTATATATAAAATAGATACAGATGTATACCAGAGATATATGTAAAGAGAAATGAGACGTGAGAAAAAAATGTAGTAGTTAGATATTTTCATTTTGATATTCAAATTTCTCCATAGTCCATACACAATAGTAACTGCAGAAACTTTGAAAGCTGTGATGATGATGACATGAATTAAGTATCTCATCTACTACATATACATGCATGTGTTAGAGACCGACGTTGGTGGTGTCTTTACACCATTCAAATTCCATGTAGGTGTCCAAAATTGTTCATACCTATTTAACTAGAAAAAAAATAAGACAATCAGCTTTAAATAGTAATAAAAAAAATTAAAAAAAAAACCCATGCATTTTAAATTTTTAAGGCAAAAACTTTTGTGCACAAGGTGCACGGATCCAAATCTGTGCACAACAATACTGTTATATTATATGAAGTAATACTATTATATTATATGAGTGATATTGTTAATATAAAGTAATATTGTTATATTATATGAATAGTACTATTATATTAATATAACAGTATCACTTATATAATATAACAGTATTGTTGCACCTTTTGCACAGGAGTGTCACTCAATTTTTAATTGCTGCCCCATTCAACAATCCTACCACAGCCTTTAAAGCCATGCACTTTAAATGCACCTTTGGCGTTTGCATTTCACGCGCCGTGTGGAGTGTCCACATATGGGCCCCACACATTGCAGATATTAAATTTTACATTATTTTGTTTAATTTCTGTCCGTTGAAAAACTTATTATTAGTGTTTTTTTTTTTGTGGAAGAACGTTGAAGAACTTATTAGCCACTATTCATATCTCTATTGTCATAATACATGATAAATGCATGATAAGTGACGTGGTTTGAAAAATCCAAAATAAATTAAATAATGATTTATTTGTTTCAAAATCTCACCTTAAATATATCATGATATTATGATAATATTCGAATGTGTAGAGGATAATGTTTGCTAATTGAAGGCGTTTTTTTTCTTTTACATGCACGTTTATTCGTTTTGGGATATATTTGTATCATTTCATTTTGATTTTATTTTGATGATATCTTAGAATAAATGTTTTATTGGCTGGGTTGCTAATTGTATATGGGATTTATTTTTTAATGAAATTTTATATTTACTAATAATTATAATAAAATTTTAATTTTATTTATTTATTCATTAATATTTTAATGAATTAATATATTTATTAATTAAAAGAAACGAAAAAAAAAGAAATGTGTTAAATGTAAAATTATAAGAAATGAATGAGTGAATAACCCATGAATAATAGTTCAAATGAACGAATTAATGTAGGTATATGACTTACGAGGGTGTTTAATGGAGATTTCATCTTACTAATATTAATGTTGTTAATATCATGATTCATATATATATTTGACAATATATCTTGAGAAAATCAGTAGTAATCTTGTATTTTCCCAAGATATACATATATCATGCATGTGCCATGTGGTATTATGGTAATATGGATGTACTATTAATTGTTTAATTGAATACATGTGGACAAGAAATGAGATGATAGATAATCAAATGATTTTTTTTTTTTTTTAAGCAATATGATGCTCTTAAACAATTAGCAGGGAGAGATATAGTTACTGGAAGAGTCTGGAAACTAAAATTTATTTTGCAATTAATAACAATTAGTTTTTAGTTATATATTATTCAAAATTGGAACATATCATTCCAAATGATAAATAGGATAAAATAAAACAAAACAAAACAAATGGCTGAAAATTTTAATCATCTTAATTGAAAATATCAGTATAGTTAAGTAAAATATGTTTTAGTTGATCATAAAATCGTCACCTAAATTAAGTACAGGAAAAAGTTTTTGTTTCTCCAAAAAAAAAGGTGTGAAAGGTGTTTCGAATTTTTAAATGTGAAAAAGTTTCTTTGACTAAATTATCGTGTCAGTTCCTGTGTGGCTAGATTTCATCTAAAGGCATCTTCAGTGCAAAACTACTCTTGGCTTTTGTTTTTTTTGGAAATATTTTTTAGATTTATTTGGATATTCTGATTCATTACAATTTAAAACTTTAAAATAATTTTATGTTTACTTTAACTAAAAAAACTAGAATAATTTTCAATTATGTTTACTTTTTCATATTTCTTTTTATATTTTTATTCAATGGCTATGTAGAACAATTATGTGGCATAACCATAAAGTAGTGGATTCCATTGGATTTATTAGCACAATTCATTTATTAGTGAAGTAAAAGTGTAATTCTATTACTTTTCTATCATAATTCAAGAATTTTGACAAATTTAAATGTGTAATCTTCGATAAAAATCTGATATTTTTTATTTTATTAAAAATTAAATTTGTCAAATTTTATAAATTGTGATAAGAAAATAAAAAAACTATATTATGTGTTTCTTATATGAATTGTGGTTTTTCTAGATATTTGGTCTTTTGTGCACTTGGTGTACATGCAATTCGGGTTGACTCAGTTTTGATCCGAATCCGTTTGTTTTTTAATTTAGTTTTTTTTTCTTTTTTTGCTTCAAGTTGTTGCATTTATGTTGTATTGTGACATTTATGTTATAAATGTGTGACCTTTATGTACAACTATCATGACTTTTATGTACTATACCTTAGAAAAAAATGAAGATTTTCAACATAATTTGAACTGTATACCTTTATGTGATATCAATGTGACTTTTATATTATATCATGTCACCTTTATGTACAAATATTCTGACCTTTATGCACTTTTATATATTACATAAATGTCGGAATATTTGTACATAAATGAGACATAATATAACATAAAGGTCACATTGATATCACATAAAGGTATACAATACAAATTGTGTTGAAAATCTTTATGTTATAAATGTGTGATCTTTAAGTCTCTCGACACATTCTATAGGGGTACACATGACGTTGGAAATAAGGGAGAATAGCCCACACTACCACAATAAATATAATAACATCCCAAAATACCACCTAATATAACAAATTTACCAAAATACTATAAAAATAGTTAAAAAGATAAATGAATCTTTTGAACTCTTTGACCTCACTTTTCCAATCATTAAAAACTACTACATCCAAGCACCTTTTTACTAATTCCAATCCATGATTTTTTCAAATTTAATTAATAATTATAACTCCAAATATTGATGTGATCCAGGCCTCGGAAATGATATCAAAGCCAAGATTTATTGAAGAAATAATTTATGATTTATAATTACAATATTGATTTTATGCCTAACGGAGGAGAAAATCAAGAAAATATGTATTCGAAATATTTTTCGATATAATACAAGTTTCAAAAATATCAATCCAATAATGTTCAACAAGGATTGGAACAAGATTGTTCCTAACAGTTCTAAGATCTCAAAAGATCTTAGAGAGATTCAGAAGACCATCCAGTTCTATGGAGGTCATACGGAGACGATGATCAGATCTCTATTCGAGATCCAACGAGAGGTTTCAGATTTGAAAAAAGAAATTACAAATTTGAAAATAAAGTTATCAAAGGGATCCAACAGATTCATGAACGAACGTTTCAAAGATGTGTTCGGGGATAAACCACTTATTCCCAAAGGAAAGGCTACGGAAATCCCGGAGTCAAAGAGTCATGATGATCTAATGTATGAAATCATTAGAAAAATCTGACATGGAGGTATCACGAGTTGATATCTCAGAGTTAACTGAATCACTTTCCAATCTTGGGATAGTTGATCTGGTTAATATCAAGATGAACTCTCAATAAGTTCCTAATCCAAAAGGAAGTACGAGTTCAAATACTCAAATCCTTGAGAGATCAAGGGCAAAAGGAGAATCCAAGGTTGATCCGGATATTTAGACGGGATTGAGACAACCACTATGGAGGAACAAAGCACCTCCTAACAGTCTGTGGACAAGAACAATGTTATAACCAACACACCCATATGGGTTGGTTCTTACAACAGACATCATCGATTTTCGAAATATGGAAAAATTAATCGATGAATTGATGACCTCGTTAAAAGTTGCCTCAACAACGCTGGACATAGAAAAAGAAAACCTTATCAGACTAATCGAAAATAGTCTGGAAGGTTCAGCGAAGATGGCTTGGGAATCAACATCTATCCAGGTTAAAGAAGAAGCCTTTTCTGGAGATAGTCTATATACATTCTTAAAAAATTGGATATCTTCTTCGGCTGCCTTTTCGAAACCTTGTTGCCTAAAAGACAAAAGAACTTTATCAAATTTTCTTTCATCTTGCATTTTAAGATGATTTAATTTGACATCATCACCACGCTTGTTGCGGTAATGAATGGGAATTATTCTATTGAATACATTTTCTCGTCATAAAACCTGTATCAAACTACCACAATTAGTAGTAAAGGTTAACATGTTCTTGTGGTTATCTTACTCATATTTTGTAAAAGTTTGGATAAAATTGTTACCCAACAAAATATCAGCACCTGTATCGTGAATATAGATTGGTGGCATTTTTACCTTATACCAAGACGTCCCAAATACACCTTCTATCATAATTCTAATTCTTATTTCATGAATACCCTTATTGAGTATCAGGATTTTCTGAAAAAATTCTATTATTCCTGCAATAATTGGTAATGTTTCCACAACCTCGTTAGGAAAAACTTCTGGTTTTGTTGTGCAAATACCTGAACCTAAATCAATATAAATAACAAAATATTATGTTTTATATTTTTCATACATTACCCCAACAGATATGTATATGAAAAGTGGGCTCGTCATTCCACCCTTATGATGTGTGCATCGAGACTGAATTTCATCTCATTTCTTTTTCATCCCAAGGTTTGTGATCCTCGAGAAAACTTAGACTCAAAGTCATAATGTCTTTGGTTCTGTCTGCACTACCCGTTACAGATACCTTATAACCTACTATTTCTAACATGTCTTCATATCTTCCAATCGCTTGTTGCTGTAAATGATATATTTCATTACAAGAAAAAATGTTAATGTTTTCCGATATATCAAAAGCAACGTGAATTTCTTTCCAACCCTTAAGGCAATGCTTTTTAACATTACTAACCCTAATATGTCGGGGGTTGAAATCCTCAATTGGTTCTTTACCTCTAAAGCTTACTATTCTATCTTCGGAAAAAGGATATTCTATTACTGCTTACATATCATAATCTCATTGATCTATCAAGAATAAGATGATCTGTCATTAGTATGTTAACACCACCTATCCTAGGGATTTGGATTGGATCGGGTGTCATAACCTTGGTGAATTTCTTGAAAATTCTAGGAATCTCAATATATTTTTTCCTTAAAAATAAATCAGAATGATGTGTATTGGAAAGTGCATATGCAATTCTATGTGTAATAGAATATGGTCTATTATCTTCTTTCATTAGATTTATTTTTTTTAAATCTTGATGAAGGGTCAAGACTCGACTAAAATCTTGGCCAGCTAGGTTGTATGCAATTCTAGAATGAATGTCAAATATGAGTTTGCCCGCATACAGATTACCTACCATTGTACCAAGACAACCATCTCTTAGGTTATTGATTCTTATATCCATTACCGATAGATGAATTTTTGAATCAATACCTTCTTTGAATGTAGTTTTGATTACTACTTCAATGGTTCCAATATGGATCCATTTCATAGTTACTGATGTTTCTTCTCTGATTCGGCTCAGTTCCTCAAGAATTTTTTCTTTTGGAATAAGTTGCATATCAATTCTATTACGGTCAATTCCATTGGAATCGAAAACTCATATGAGTTTACCCGATATATGATATTGTACTTACATTGTCTTAGTTTGATTTGATTAAAGATTTGTCTAACACCTCCAATCCTGAAACCGTCGTAGGGGCTCAGGGTTGAGTTTTGTCTCATGATTTTTTCCATCGTTTTGTTTGAGATAGTCATTTGTGAAAAAATCCCGATACACTTTCTGAAGTTTGAAGTCTATCTTCTGTCTTGTGGTTATTCGTCTGATTCTGTTGATAATCCATATAATCCATCTGTATCAATCTCGAATTCTTCTTCATATATACTTTCATTTGAAGAAATATCCTCAAACCGGTAGACTGGTACCAAATCGCCATAAAAAACCGCATCAAGGATGTCTGCAGTTGGCTTGAAGTGGCATATTTCACATTGGTATTGTGGGCAATATGACGAAATATGACCTTTTGCACCACATGTCCAGCAATTGCAGTCTTTAAAACTTTCATTCGTTCGAGTATGAGCTCATTTGAAAGTTCTTCTTGTTGGCGTTCTTCCTGTTGACTTTCCTGTGGATATAGATCCTTGTGAAGAAAACCTGGAAGGACCGGATTTCCGACCAGACTTATATGTTCTAGCCTTAGATTTGGACCATCATTATCTTCCTTAAATGGAAATCTTCTTTGCGATCCTCTTGACATGGCATAAGATGCACTTTTGCAGTGCTTCTTTCTTTTCCCATGTATTTCTTGTCTTGATTCTCCAATAATGAATTTTTAACATCATTCCAAATTTTTCGATGATAGCATAAATGTTATTTCCTGCAAGGACATCTTCTTTAACCTAAGTAGGTGAAGCTTCCCATCCTATTTTTGCTGAACATTCCAAATTATTTTCGATTAGTCTGATAAAGTTTTCTTTATCTATATCCAACTTTGAAGAGGTCACAAGGAGGTCATCCATTCATCGATTAATTTTTCCATATTTCAGAAATCGATGATATAGGTTGTGAGTACCAACCCATATATATGTGTAGACTCCAACATGGTTTTCGCCCATGGGCTTTTAAGTGGTGTCTGGTTTCACCTTGGATGATTCCTCTTTCGAGCTCCCTATGTGTCTGCATCGAACTCGAAATTGCTTTCCGTCCCTGATTGTTCAGGGGCTGGTGCATTTGAACTTGTGCTTCTTTCTGGGTCAGTAACTTGAGAATTCATCTTGAGGTTAATCAGATCTACAATCCCAAGATTGGAAAGTGATTCGATTAACACAGAGATATCAACTCGTGATGCCTCTATGTCAAATGCTTCCAATGATTTCACACGTTAGTTCTTCTTAACTTTTAGACTTCGGGATTTTCGTAGCATTTCCTTTCGGTCAATTGGTCTAACCCCAAACGCCTCTTTGAAACGTTCATTCCTGAATCTGTTGGATCCAGTTGGTAACTTCTTTTTCAAATCTATTATTTCTTTTTTCAGATCTGAAACTTCTTGTTGGATTTCAAATAGAGATCTAAGCATAATCTCCGTCTGACCTCTATAGAACTTGATAGTCTTCTGAATTTCTCTAAGATCTTGTGAGATCTTAAAGGTATTAGGAACAATTTTGTTCCAATCTTTATTGGACGTCATCAAATTGATAGTCCTAAAACTTGTTTTATCTCGAAAATATTTTCGAATACATAATTCTTGATTTTGTACTCCGTTAGACATAAAATCAATATTGTAAATATAAATCGTATAATATTTCTTCAATAAACTTAAACTCCGATACCATTTTTTGCGCTTCTCATCTAATAAATATTTGGATTGGGATTATTAATTAGACTTGGAAAAATATGGATTGAAAATAACAAACAAAGCTTGGAAGTAGTATTTTTCAATTATTGCACATGTGTGATCCAATGATATTTTGGTCATTTTTATCAAAAAAAGTTGTATTTTTATCACTTTTCTATCCATGATGGTATTTTTGGTACTGGTTATAAGTTTTATGGTACATTTGGTGTTTAACCCTACACATGAATGTCATATAAAATAAAATGAGCAACTTTTGACAAATACTGCTGACAAGTGACAACACCATATATCTTTTATTGTTAAAAAAGAAAGGGTTGATCATGTATTTAAATGTCTACATAGAATATGTATACTTTTCCATACTAAAATCTGTGAGAGAACTCAAAAAAAAAAAAAAAAA
Source organism: Scutellaria galericulata (assembly GCA_946896805.1). NCBI lineage: Eukaryota > Viridiplantae > Streptophyta > Magnoliopsida > Lamiales > Lamiaceae > Scutellaria > Scutellaria galericulata. The sequence continues at coordinate 16,288,951 of OX335794.1, forward strand.
AAATTTGTTTTTTGTCAAATTAGTTTGTTAGAAATATCAAAATAACAAGCAAATTTAGCTTAACTTATATATAATTTCAAATATCTTATGAAATGTTAAGAGTATATAATTTGCTTAAAAGTGTTCTTATTATTTTAAAATATCTTATTCATTCTAAAATAAGATATTTGTTTAATTTCTCTTTAATTGGTCTCATCTTATTTCAAAAGCACAATACTATTTTGAATAATTTCTTCAAATTTTATTATCTAAACTACACAATTATTATCATTAACATCTTATAAGTTCCCTCACACTTCATTCAAATACTTCAACAATTGCTCTTTAAATAGATAAAAAAATGTTACAAACATTAAAAAGTACACCTCGCAAGACCTTGAAAAATAAGTTTGCATGTAACAGGTGTCGATTATTGATTGGATCACTTTGATTTTGTTTTGATAAGAAATGAGGATTGAAGCTCAACTAACAGTCTTCAACTAGCAGTCACACCTAATTATTTCCACACCAACAAACTAAATTAATAACCTCAAACTAATAATGAAGAGTACACTGTTGTCTCTTCTGTACATCAGAAAAATCAATTTAATTTTAAGATGCTTACAAACTCCACGTAGGACTGGAAACGGGCCGGGCCGGGACGGGTTTAGCCGCCCCAACCTACTCAGTCATACCTGATTATGAGAATTAATTAATAATCCCACCCTAAACCTCCAATAATAAAGTAATTGTCTTCATTTTCAAATCAATTTAGAATATCAAATTTATTAAGTCAGATTAAATAGCATAACAATGTCTCTTCAATCATATACATGACCAACATACCATGATTCTTTGAAAAAAAAATAAGACATTAATCATTCCTACATATGCTTAACAAAACACATGACTGTTATCTTTGAGTAAAACTTTTATATTTTATAAAATAATATTCATCTACCCATCATGAAAATATCTTAATATACTCACCGTTGATGTTTAAAATTTTCACTTCTTTAAATAATGTTATTTAAAATTAATGATCGTGTATAATTTGTGACACATCAATTGTCCACGATGTATAGGCTAGACATTATATAAGAAGAACCCATCAAAGATCAAAACATCTTTCGATTGAAATGAATACGAGTTGAGTCCAATAAATTGGGATTTAAATATTGTGATCCCTAATTTAACTCCATGAAAAAAATACACACATAAATGATCCAACTCATTATTGGAAGAGGTTGGTATGTCCCAGAGTTTTGGGATGAAGACAAGACACCCACCCATCCTACAGGCAAGGACTTCATCATTCTCCCCAATACCTTCCCGCACTTAATACCTTCTCAATATTTTAATATATATATATATATATATATATATATATATATATATATATATATATAAATTTTAAGTATATTATAAAAATAAAAAATATTTTTTAATCTTAAAATAAATTTAGTAGTCCATTTTGAGTTAAACTACAATTATGAATTAAATTATATTTCATCTTTTGTTAAGGGATGTTGGACATCATTTTTTGTAGTATTTTAATTCTCAACAATTATTGTAACAATGCATACTATCTTGAGTAGTGTATAATATATATGTTTGTTATGAACACATCAATTATTTAATATTTAAATTAAATTTATGTATGAAAATCTGTTAGAATATTTCCTAACTTGGTCTTTAAATCCCGATATTTTAATTTACTTACCATCATTATTTTAAAATTTCAGAAGTTCCAATTGTTTTTACATTTACTTATCATCAATGCTTTTGTAAATTAAAGTTTCGACATTTTTACCAATAGTATCTTAGCCTTCTTATTAATTGAGGGAGTAATTTTAGGGACATATGAAACACTAAAATAAAATAAATCTTATTATTGAGGTATATTCTACTCTATTCATATGGTTATACCATAATCCATATGATATATAACATGTAACATATTTAAAAAAAAAATTAAAAATAACCATTAATCCGGATTTTGGATGGGTTTAGTCAAGTCCATGTTTGGACAAGGATTATAAAATCCTACAATCCTATCCTATTTTTCCTACTTTTTCTAAAATTTCCAATAAAAACATCACTTTTTCTACAACTCCCAACAAAAAACATCTAATTTTTCTACAATTTCTAATGTAAAAATGACATCTTAACTATAATTCTACTTAAAATTCATACTTACAAAATTATTCTCAAGCCCAAATCCAGATTTACAAAAGCAACGTTAGGGTTAGGTTTAGAACAAACATAGACTTTAGTGTTGAGGAATTGGACGGATAGGTAGGTGAATGGAGTGGTGATGATTGAAGGCAATGAAGGGTAGGTGGTCCTCTTGGTTGGTCAATTTTCCAATCCATTTAAATATAATAAATTCAGATTTCCAGAATATTTGCATTCTACTGATTGCGCTCTCTTCTAATATTCCCTCAACTTTAAAATAAATATTACGTAGAGTTTATATTTCATTTCAAAATAAGTATTATTTTAAACTGTTATATAATTTAATTTATTCCCAAATTATTTATATTAATATTTTTTAACTAAAATTTAAAAGTTTATTATGATATTTTTTATGAAATTAATTTGATTATCTTTCTAAGTTTGAATCCTTATTTCTTGATTAGTTATGAGTGTATTTATCTAATTTTTATGTGTATTAACCTATGACAAAAACTCAAGAATGACATTTATTTTAAAAACAGATGGAATATAATTGATACTAATTGTACGAGTCCTTCCTGAATATATAATATGAGAGTTTTTGACGGAGCTAAATTTTTAAATTTTTATGATTGTATATTTTGACTTTTTAGGTTTTACTTTTAAATTTAGGATTTGATTACTTTTAAGGTTTTAAAATTTCTTTTCTTTTAATTTTAAGGGTTTTAAAATTTCTTTTCTTTTAATTTTAAGGGTTTTAAATTTTCTTTTAGTTTTAGTTTTTATTTTGTATTGTTTTGGCTATGAACTTAATTCATGAGTCAACGATCTAAAATATGAAATAGTTTTAGACATATATGACAATATTACCTATTTTGCTTACTAATTTAGTAGGTCTAGCTTCCAGTTTTGCAAAATTAGGACAACAATTAAAAAAATATCGTGAATTCTTAAAATTCAAAATTGCACTGACTTGCTGATGTGTGCATCAACATTGCGGTATTTTATAATTTAACAATGCAATGCTACTCAAGGACGAAAATTTCGATTTTGGTAGAAATTTTGATACATTGATTTTACGGAAATTTCGGTAAAATTTAGAAAAATGTCAGAAACTTTGTTAAAATTTGGGAATTTGGATATGATATTGTATAGTATATTATAACTAACATTAATACATATATTCAACTTAAAATTTCAAACAAAATGACATATTTACAACCAATATTGGAATTAACTATTATTAAAATGTTGTATGGTATAATAACATGATAAATTCAAAATAATTGAATATATTATTATTATAACCAAAAAGAACTTCTAGGAACTTCAAATGAATAAGTTGGCATACCATCTTGATTTAGATAATATTGGTACCAACTCATGACATTACACTAATTTTGAGTGTAATCATGAATATGTCATTCATATGTCCCTCTGTGAGTCATCTTATCTTTTCAATTTGTGAGCCATTTACGATAAATATGTAAGAAAATTATTTGATTATGTTATACAAGTTATAATTATAAGGGTAAAAAACACTTAACCATCCGAACTATAACCCGTTTTGTAATTTTTTGTAAAAACTTTTTTTCGTTGCACCGTCCCTATTAAACTTTGCAAGATCTGCACATTCCAGTAAAATGCTACTTTTCGGCTATTTTTTCTGGCGTACATTCCAGTAAACGTGTGACACTCACGTGTAACTTAACAGTAAAAGTCTGTTTTGCCCTTAATTATAACGACAATTTTTCATGTACGCCAGAAAAAATAGCTGGAAAGTGCCATTTTATTGGAATGTGCAAATCTCGCAAAGTTTAATAGGGACAGTGCAACGAAAAAAAGTTTTTACAAGAAATTGCAAAACGGGCTATAGTTCGGATGGTTAAGTGTTTTTTACCCTAATTATAATGTGCAAAATACAATTTTTTTCCCTTAAAAAATTGGTGTAATTAATTATACAATATTATAATTATTTGGGGTAAAAAAAACAAAAATTTCACCGAAATCAAAATTGAAACGAAATTTACCGAAATTTCGGTGAAATGCTGACGAAATTTATTCAACCCCGTTTCAATTTCGATGACTCAAAATTAGCGAAATTTCACCGAAATTTCGTGAAATTTTTTTCCCTGGTGCTACTCTACTACTGCAATGTTTTTCTTTTCTTTTTTGTTTTTTTTTCTCCGTCTTTTTTAGGTAATTAGTCTTCTATATCTATTAATCTAATATAAATTAATATTTAAGTTAATTCAATATCTATAAAATTTAAAATTATTATGATGTGATCAACTTGGGTATTAGGCATAATAATTTCTCGATATTGATGGCAATATCAAATTTTAAATTAGCATGAGTGACAATTCCTTAACGTACCAAAAAAAATTATTAAATTGGTTGATCAGTAACTTAAAATTTTTAAATTAACATAAAAAATAATTTATCTCTAAAGTATGTACAGTTTGAATGTGAAAATATTTTCTTTATTCATATATAAAAACTTAGATTTCTTCAATCATGGAGTGTACCTGGGCTAAAAGCATAGGCCTTAAAACTGAGTTCATAACTAATTCAGTCAAATGCCACTTTGCAATAATTGGTGGTTTGTTTCTTTAAATCAAATTAAATAAGGCTTCACTATAATTAGAACTAAGTGTGCAGAAGCAAATCGTCAACGCATGGAGGTGACTCCAATTATACATAATTAAAGACTAGCATAAAAACGAGAACATACGTGTAAGTAAATAGGGCAGTCAATTTTGTTTGGTTTTTTTGGGGACAAAAACGGATTGAAAACGTAGAATTTTGAGGGAAAAGGGCAACAAGAGATATAAGACAAATTTCTTATCAACGATAGGAAAAGAAGCAAAAACCATTATATTACATGAAGACTGAAACTTATAGTGGTTAAAGTCTCTACGAGAATTGTCTTTAAACAGGACACATCAAAATTAATGTGCTGATGTTGTCCTTTATTTGTGGAGCCCATACAAATTTGGTTATAAATTTACTTGTCCAAAAAAGGTCCATACCAATGGGTACACTCATTCATCCTAACGTGAGATTTTAACACGCAGTGACGGTGTGCCGTTCATTCTTGCAATTATAGGCCCCCATAATTAAGCTGGTAGCTGAAGTACCTCTTGATTGAATTATTTCATCATCCTATAATATAATATATATATATATATATATATTCATTCCTTATTTAATGTAAGATTCAAATTGGACAATTTTCTTACAAAGTCTACTATTGCTGCCAGTGATCAATAACATTATGTCAAGTCATATCAAAATTATTTCCTTCTATTTAATTTCCAGCTACTTTTGATTTTCCGATCAATCAAATTTGTTAGTCTCAAGTGGTCAGAGGTTCAAAGGGAGTATCGATTTTACAAACTTTTTAAAACTTTTCTGAAAGACGGGTTCCTGACTCAAGAAAGAGTGCAGCAACCTGATTCAAATCAGTAACCTAGCAGTATGCTTGATCAGATTCCTGACCTGGTTTCACAGTACGCAGCGGAATAAACTTGATAGAGTTTGTTTTGGAAAACAGTTTTCTTTTACAAGCATGCTCTTTTTAAAGTTTTTTATGCACGATGCTTATGATGTGTACTGCAAGATAAATATGACAAAGTAAGTGCAATGTAGTAAGTAAAAGAAAACAATAAACACAAAAGGTTTATAGTGGTTTGAATGTGGTGTAAGCCTTTTACGTCCACTCTATTCCTTTTCAAGGAAGAACTTTGTTAGGTCAGTTCGATTTACAAGTCTGGCTTTACAAACCTCTTTCTAACAAACTACACTTACTAAAATCCCAAACTCTAGTTCTAGACCACAACCCACAAAAGGTACACTTCCACAAAGGGCAAGTAGCCTACTTCTAGACTACACACTTAACAAGGATATAATCCTCTCAACTAAGTTACACCATAAACAACCCAGCGCACACAACACAGTGGTTAAAGAAATACAGGGGTCTTCAACTGTTGCGGTGAAGTCAGTCTTGAAAGTGAAAGTTCGATTGCTTGAAATGTAGACTGTTTCTTTAAGGTTGAGTGACTGAACATGGATAAGCTTGAGAAGCTTTAGAATATGTCTGAGTTTCTTCTCGACTCTGTTCAGCAATGTCTTTAGTCAGCCACACCTTCTATTTATAAATCTTACGAATATATCCGTTGAAAGAAAGTATCCGTTGAAGGAATATACTTCTTCATTTTGAATAGAAGCTTGATCTCCAAGATCTTCTTTGTGGCCGCATTAAATGCTTCTGAGTTGTTCCTGACATGTGCATTTAATGCGTCTATCATTTGCTCCTGGACCTCTCTGACATTCCTGCTGACCTGTCAAGTCGGTATGGGTCCATGGCTGAAGTTCATGCAACGGCTGCTTAATGTCAGCTAGTTTTTCTCTTCTTCTTGCTGCATGATCTTCCTGATGCTGCTTCTTACTGTCTTTGGCTTACCGCCTCCTTCAGCTTGCTGCTCCTTATAGTCTGCTGTCAACTTTCTACTTTTCGCTTCTTCGTGCAGCTTTCAGCATGTTGTTTCCTACAGCTTGCTGTCTTCTTCTTGCAGCATCCTATCTGCTTCATATGCAGATACTTCCTTCAGTTTGTTGTTCCCTACAACTTGCTGACCCTTAGAAGATGTATTCTCATTTCTTCTAAGGTTGGTTTTCCTTAACACTTGGAAAACCATTACATGATCTCTTAACTTAAGATCATGTAGACAGTATGGAAACTAAGTACTGAGATTCCTAAGCAAACTGTTTTTGTCTCATCAATATAACTATTGAAATATCTCAACAAAATTATTGCTCAAATTATATATGTAAGTTATAATAAGAGGAAATTATCCAAAATACCATCAAACATATAATATATTACCCAATATACCATTAAGTATAGTTTTTGGTCTCTTTCTACCACAAAATATATTTTGGGTCTCTTTCTACCACTTTTTTGGTTCAAGTCAAATTGAAATAGTGGCTGAAATGACAAATGCTATTTTTTACTTTTTGTAGGTGATGAGATTTGGTCATGCAACTCTTACCTAATAATATAGGGTTAAACGGGGATTATGCAAAATTCCCGCTTAACCCTATATTCTTAGAATATAGGGCAAAATTCCGGTTTAACCCTATATTATTATGGTTAAATAGGGATTCAAAATCCCCATTTAACCCTATATTGTAACAATATAGGATTAAACGGGAATTTTGGGGATTTCCCAAAATCCCCATTTAACCCTATATTTTTAGAATATAGGAAAGAATATAGGGTTAAACAACGGGATAGGATTAAACAACGGGGATTTTATAGGGTTAAATTTACAAAATCCCCGTTGTTTAACCCTATATTCTAAGAATATAGGGTTAAACGGGGATTTTGTTTAAGGGTTAAATGAGGATTTTGCCCTATATTCTAAGAATATAATGTTAAACGGGGATTTTGCCCTATATTCTAAGAATATAGAGTTAAATGAGAATTTTGCAAATTGACAAAGATTTCCTCTTAATTCGTGTTTGATTGTTCAAAGTGATTGGATGGTAGGTTGTTATGGGGCAATTAATGTCCCCATCAAGTAAATGATAATTTGCTGGTATTTTTGGGCATACAATTATATTTGATGGTAAAAAGTATCAAAATTTTATATTTTATACTATAAAGGATCCCAACAATACAAAAAATCACATACTTATAGTCCTAAAAAACATACTTAGAGCTAAAAATCGCATACTCGTGTGGCGCACTATCGATCGTGCCCCATACCATGCGCTACACATGTGCTGTATTGTTGTGCACGGTCGGACCGTGCCCCATAACGCGAAAAAAAAATCGCATACTTAGAGCTGAAAATTACATACTTAAGAGCAGAAAATGAAATATTTGTATACTGTTGTAGTGCACGGTTGACCGTATTTTGGGACACGGCCGTGCACAATCCTATCGCACGATGCGATGGTCGGACGCAAGTTTTGGCGATATTTGTTGTAGTACTTTTGGGTGCTATCCCATATAATAATGCATGAAATTAAATATACAAAAAAAATGTGGTAGAACATTCAATTTTCATGAATATGTAAAAAGTGGTTGACAAATACATACAACACCCATAGTATATTCCCTTAAATATATCAGGTTGTGTTTGGATACATGGATATGAAATTGATGGTATTTGAATTGATAAAAATTTGAAATTCATTAATTACTTTCTTTCATTATGATTTTTTTAGCAATATGAGTGGATTTTCAATTCATTTTGATTTGACTAGTCCCTTAATTCAATCACAACATTAGGTTCATTAAATTTGGTGAATAATTTAGATGCAAATAAAAGATTAATGCTATCAATTTTAACTTAACTTAAAAGTTAGTTAGCTACCTCTCATTTCATTTGTAGCACGTGGGATTATAGACTTGTCAATACAGGTCGACGTCGGTAGAGCAGGTCGGGCCACAACCATCATTTCCTGAGACAGACTTAAGTGTGACAGGTTGCCAAAACCCCAGTCTAGCTCAAACCACTAGGGGGTCGTGGGTTAGGGGCATCAACCCACCAAAATTTTATATTTTATATTTTTTTATTTTTAAAAAGAAAAAATAAAGTATATTTGTAATATATACTGACTCCATTTCAAAATAAATGTCGTTTTAGCAAAAGAAATTTGTCTCAAAATAAGTGTCATTTTAGGATTTCATTACATATTTACCAATAATCTATCAAAAATACACTCATTTAGCCCTACCAAATTCAAGAGGGCCAACTCATACTATAACAATAGTATGTAGAGGAAGATTAGTTTTTATATCATCTTTCTTAATATTTGTAAAAACACCTAAAACAACATTTATTTTGGGACAAAGGGATACATTTTACTAAGACTGCACGTTCAATCATACATAATATATGAAAATAAATTTAAAAAATAGTTATTTCATTAAAATTTGTTTGTTCCTATAAATAAGTGACTTATCAATATTTTATAAATCAATACTTGCACTAGATATGAATGTTTATCATCAATATTCATTTCTCATATATATTTTCAAGTAAAAATATTTTAATTTTATTTTAAAGATAGAGACAGACCAACTTACTAGCCAGCGTGTCAATCCATTGTGGACCAAATTCATTTAGATCTGTTTTTTCTTAAGCCTCTAATTACTCAATCCAACTCATCATTTTGATGTGGCGGGACAATCTTACCGTTTTGATGACTCCACACGGGAATGGCTCGTGCAGTTACAACAAGATTTTAAAAAGGATCTGATTGTAATATATTTACTTCCCATGACCCCTACTTAAATGAGAGAACTAAGATCCACTACTTTTGCTCGCCTTGTGTTCTCGATCATGAGCCAAAATCTCATTACACAAAAATAATATGAGTACAAGTTTCTAAAAAGTAATAAAAAATCTCCACTTTCGGAAAAGAAAAGAAAAAAACCATCAATATATGAACTTAACTCTTTGAATTTCGATACTAAAACAACAACATACAAAACTAATCATCTTTTGAACTACACTGCACCAAAGGTTTAACAAAAATGCATCAAAACGTGTGTGTGCCACACAACAACTCAAGCGTACGCAATACAAAATCCTCTACTACAATAAAAAGAAAACGAAACAAGGTGATGAAGAATTTTTTATCATGAACTTCTCTTATTATTTGTATTCTTCCACACACCAAAATTATGATGAATGAAACGTGGTTTTTAACTTGTAATTAATTAATTGATAGAATTTGCGAATTTGCGACCATGATGATTAAAGTGGGTTGTGTTGAATATTTTCTGGATGCTTTGATTCTCAACTTTAGAGTTGCACAAGTTAAGCTGTTTCAATCTTCTTTCCACCTCTCGCAAAGTGAAAAGATCTAATTATTCTTAAATTATGGAATGCATGAGCCATATATGCCTTCATTTCTAATAAACAAACCAAGAGTTGACACAAAATAATCATGAACATAAATATATGCCTTATAATATGCTTGGAATAAATTACAAAAAAAAATATATTAAACAAAATTTAAAAAATTCTTCCAAAATGGGTTGCGGCATTTGGTGAAGACATTGTGTAACGTAATCTTGATGGATAGAGTACTGGTCATTTACAAAAATTAGATAAAAGATCCCAATTCATTGAAATTCTGAAATCATTAATTTGTCCTAATTTGGGTTGAAAGGGGCCCAAAATGCCAAGTCCAATATATCTGGCAAAAAGGGCCCATTATCAGCTATTAGTTTAGAAACTGCAATTTTTTGTAAACTTTAGAAGCCCAAGTCGTCTACTTTAAGTTATAAATTGCAATAACACGAGAAATATTTCGCACACAATTAAAATGTTTACTGAAGTAAAAATAAAAAAATAATAAAAAGTGGTAGTTTAGATGGCACAACATGATTAGTTAACTGACATAAAATTAAACATATCTATATTTAAATATAAGAAAACAAATATTTTCGGGTTATAATTTATGGAAAATTCATTTTTGGTCTTGTCTGGTGGTGTTCAATTTTGGTTCTACTTATTAATTTCAAATTTTCAATTTTAATTCTCTAATTGAAAATTTTGTTTGATTTCAATCCTTTTTTCGTCGGGATTTGTATTTTCTGGTGAGTTTTCCAATCATGTACATGGATAAAAACTAATTTGCTCTCATAACTCTGGTCTTTTTTGTAAACAGTCCCACAATTATCTTATTTTTTCAATTTAATCCTACAATTTAAAAAATTGTTCGATTCTGGTTCTTTCGCTAGAAATTTCAATTTTCGTTAGAAAAAAGTCACATGTGTTGTGCATGATTTTGAATTCGGAGGTTTTCGGCGACACTTAATGACAACATATGAGGTGTAACTTTCCTATTGGTTCAACATTTAAAAAAATTCTAAATTTAAAAATCACACTATTTTTTAAACTAGGAGACAACTTATCCCCAGAGGAGCAAAAATACAAATTTTAATCACTCAAACCACATTCGACACGCTCATTAATCTTTTATTATATTTGTCGTATAACAAATCCTCATTACATTTTAAGCATATGATAAGACACCTACATCTGCAACACCGATTATATATATATATATATATATATAGAGAGAGAGAGAGAGACGCACATTGGGGCCAAGGGGGCACTGACCCCCCTAAATTTTTTGTAAAATACTAGGGGTATTTTGGTCTTTTCACATTTTTTATTAAAAAAAAGAAAAAATATTGAAATTTTATTTATCAAGCAACGGCTCTTCCAAAACTTACAATGGCTAGAAATTTCTTTTCTCCTTCATCTTCACCTCTAATTTTCCCCTCTTTCTCTCTCACACACAAACCCTAATTTCATTTCTCCCAATTGTTTCTCCATAGAATTTCAAGGTAAAGTGTTCTCTTTATATTATTTGTTTGCTTTCTTTTTTTTCATTATTATTGTTGATTTATTATGTCTTAAGTTATATATGTGATGTAGTAGTGTTAAGTTGGAAAATATTGATAAATAATTTGACATTTTATTTACGAATTGTTTATCTATACTTAAGATTTGAATTATGAAAAAAATTATGTTGTGGTAGGAGATGGAAAAACTTATTTTGTTGAATGCCTAAATTATTTTATTGGCTAAGTTACTATAGGATTTAATTTCTTTTGAGAAAGAAAAAAAATCCAAAAAATTATTTTGTTTACTTAACTATTGAAATTTCAATTTCTTTTTGCTCAAATCTCATTTTATTTTACTTATCCCTTGAAATTTAATTTCTTATGCTCATAGGTTTTACCAAGTTCTTGAACTTTTAATGTATTTCTAATATTTGTCCTATTTTTATAGATAATGGAAAGATACTTCAGAAAAATGCAACCTACTATGAAGACATCATCATCTTCTATCAATGCACCTCTTGTTCAACATCAACTATCATCGAGTCAAGATAAAAATAATAATTGAATACATTGAAAAAAATATATTTAGAAATGTTAGTAATGAAACAATTATGCAACGATTTCAGAATATGAAAACTAGAAGAGAAATGTTATAATACATTAATTTTATCGAGATTGCGATATATATATATATATATATATATATATATATATATATATATATGCTCTTTCTCTAATATTATTGTATCTTTTTATTAATTGACTTGGGCCCCTGAGTCGAAATCCTGGGTCCGTCAATATATATATATATATATATATATATATATATATATATATATATATATATATATATATATATATATATATATAAAAGATGAAGACATTATATATATTCCGGCGATGGATGGAGGTGGTTTAGAGGATGAGAAGGTAAGCATCCACCAAAGCACACAAGGTGACAACCAGGGGTACATAGAGTTCCGGTGGGGGTGAAAGCAGAGAAACTTTTTCGTATTCAATACTCCATTCTGCCAAACCCTCACCAATCTTTAATGTGACATTAAAACTCTGGTATACTTGCAGAACATCTCCTTCCATGGCTACAAACTTTATAGATTTTGCAGAGAGAGAGAGAGAGTGTGTGTGTCTGACCAAGAATATAATGCCAGAGCTTGACACAGCCCACGTGGCCTTCTTCTCCTTCGAGTAACTCAACTCCAGTAAAGGAAGCTGGAAATATTGTAACAATGTCACTCATGTTGAACTTGAAGAAACTGTACATCTTATCTGCTGGGCATTTTATTGCAGCTGTCGCAACTAGGGTTTCTATAGTCATTGCAATGATGATATATGGAATTTGATGCAATGAATTAGTAGTTTGGAGAAATTCTTCTGGATTTATACTTGTCTTATTGATCTAACCCTAACACCTAAAACGTATTCGATGAAATTTTATTCGTGATAGTTAGACCTAACTATTAACCGTGACGTATTAATTAATATTAAATTAGAATATCAGAGAGCTATCTAATCGATACATTATCATGTGCATCATATCATTTTCCTAATATGTCGACGTTTAATGTTTCTTCCTTAACTTTCTTGAGTGGCACATCACAATAAATTCATGTTACAGTGGGATATCTATTAGGAGTAGGTCTCATGTGTAACTGGTGTATGGATCCGAATCCGCATATTTCTTTTTTTTTTTCCCAACTTTTATGTTATATTAATCATACATTGATATTATATTAGTAATACATTTATGTCCAAATTTCATACCCTTATTGTAATATTTTAACATTAAAAAAAATTCGCTGACCTTCATACTACGCTGTCATACCCTTATATTATATTAATCATACATTTATATACAAATATCATACTTTTATATAATACTTCAACTAAAAAAAAAACTAATTTCGGCAGCACAAGTTGTACATGTTTACTTTTATGTGATATTACTCATACATTTATGTGATATTATTTATACTTTTATATCAAAATAAGCATACTTTTATGTAATATATAAAGGTACAACTAAGATAACTAAAAGGTACGACTAACATAACTAAATGTATGATTAATATAACTAAAAGATATGAAATGTATTAATAGCTGTATAAAAATATGTTAAGGTACATATAAAAATCTAAAAGGTATGACTAACACTACATAAATGTATGCTTAACACTACATAAAGATATGACATTTGGGATCGAATCTGAGAGAATTTTTGCACAACCTTGGGATGCGTACGGGTGTGTGGCTGCGCGTGGAAGGTGAGTGCATGATTTCAAAACTGTACAACGGGTATATAAAAGTTTTTGTCATTTATTAATGAACATACCATTATTATTGAAATGAAAAACTATACTCTTAGAAAGTTGCAATTCTTATAAAATGATGCATCTTGGTCTTCAATTAAGGTTGATAAGGGCATACATTTGTTCATCAAACTAGATATAATCAAAGTTTGGAGCATAATTTTTTATGACTTTTGATTCAAAAAGTGTTTTTTTTTAGCTAAAACCTTAGAATTGATTCTTTTGTAGTCAAGAGAAATTTATTTGAACATTCTAGACTATATCAAAAAATAAAGAAAAATTTTCTTTAAATTTACATTAGTTACTTTGTACTCCCTTCGATACTAATGAAATGTGGTTCTGAAATTTTTGTCATAAAATAAGAAACAAAAATATATAGAAAAATATACCATCAACTAATCAATACATTTATTATTCAAAAGTCAAAATAGAATCAAAATAATTTCATGAAAAATGATCATATCAAATTACTAAATTGTAACTATGGAATATATATAGAAGATAATTTGGGAATAAATTAAGTTGCATAAAAGTCTAATACAACACTTGATTGAAAACAAAATTTACCTCTAAAACCACATATTAATTGAAATTAGAGAATATCGTACAAAATCAAGTCGCTTCACTCTGACCAATACCACAAAATTCAAAAGGTATAGATCACAAGAAGACTAAAAGAATAAAACTTAACTAATTGTGGCCAAAAAACTAAAAAATAAAAATCCACAAATTTGAGGAATTTCAGCAAAAGTTTTTGGCAGTGTATCTTGAATCGAACATGTAACGATCAATTTGATATGATTGACATCACTATGGTTTGTACACAAGTTGCAGAACTAGTGATTGTAGACACTACAGAGTTGCGTTGATCAAGTTGAATAATTTAGTTTCCACAAGTTGCTTTGATCAAGTTATCGATCACCAAATCCAAGGAGTATTTCTCATATTTATTTAATTGATTGCGTTGTATAGAGATAGATGGCTTATTCAAATCACCTACTTTATTTAATCTCCCATTCACCAAATCATCCCTTCTAATTATGCACTACACAAAATTGTACAAAATATGAACCAAAAATTTAGTCTTACCAATAAATCAAGAACATTAACAACACAGCAATGATCAGCAACAAGCACTATAACTTTATAATAACTTCATAATTTATGTTTCAAAAAATCAACCAGCCAAGATCACCTGCTTATATAATCTCCTCAAACATGTTAAGCAAGTAAAAGAGCTAAAGCTCGCCTATACAAAGAATTGTCGAACCATTTCAGAGCACAAAATCACAAACATGAGAACAATATATTGACATGAATGCAACGACCATTTACAAAGTCCTTAACCTACAAGAATTATTAATTCAAAGATGATATCCTCGACCAGGTTACCAAAAGAACAAAAAAAATCTAAATTTATATAGATGAAGTCTAGCATCGGGCATAATTGTTGGAAACATATCTTTTCAGCTCAATATAACATAATTAATCTCACAATTCTATAATTAAGTTCCTACCAAAATTTCTCCCAAAACACATATTTTCTAATGCATGTATATCACAATTCTCAATAAATTGCTTTTTTAAATTTCTTCTCCTAAAATCTTCATTTGAAACATTCGAAACACATCCAAACAAAGCCAACAAGTAGCTCATCCAAATTACGTTTTACCTACTCGTGTCCTCTTCCTCTTCTTTGACTTTCTATTTCCAACATTTCCTTTAGCTTTTAACTTCTCCGCAGGTTGTTTCCGTTTCTTGCTGCTCCTCTCTTGTGAAGCCTCAAACTCATCATCATCTTCCTCAAGACTGTCGCTTAACGGATTGTCTTCATCAGAGCTGAGAACAAAGTCCTCGATGACATCCTCATCTATAGCTATCTTATCCGTGTGTTCAATTTTCTTCTTTTTGACATTCTCCTGATGCTTAGGCCTAAGGACCCAGAAAATATATCAGATACAAGCAAAAGAATAAAGATATAGATATGTCGTGAGTGTTGGCAGAGAAGGAGAGTACCTGGACTGCTGCTCAGACAACAAATGATCGTCAGTATCTTCGTTTTCAGAATCATCAAACTCATCGTCGGATGTTATCTTGTTTCCGAATTTCAATGAGCGATCACCAACAATCACGCTGGACAATATGCATCTCTTGTTAAAGTCTCAGGAGATAAAAGCTCAGAATTCAATACATTAAGAATAAAGCATATGTAATCAACCTGGATTCCATCAGAGCATCATTCCTTTCCATGATCCTCTGCCTTAGCGTGGCAACATATTGGGACAGGGGGCTAGAGGCTGACTTTTTCTCATCCTAGTATACATTAAAATGAACCAGCAAGTAAAAACATAGAATGATAGATTAATAAACTATAAAAATTTCACTATCACCAAGTTTCGAAAAAAAAATTGAGAGTAGGAATATAAATATTTCGATTTTTCTCATTCCGCCTCTTTGATAAGAATATGGAGGGGGTGATTTAACATGGCAAGTACAGGGACAAAATGATTCAAATTAAAGTTAAAGGGGTAAAATGATTTGTGTATGTAATGTGCCCTCATTTAGTGACAGATTTGAAATCCATAGCCCACAAGAGCATTGAACATTGATTCATCTAACCTCCTGACCAATAGTAGAGCACTGGTAAATTTAATCTCGTTCATTAAATAGGTATACTGAAAAAATAAAGGGACAGCATCAAAATAAAATTCCAACATAGTGTTGACCAGAATTTCTAACAGAGGATAAAGCTAACCTTAAAGCAGATATCTATATAGCTATATAAGTGTAACTTATGTGAAAATACCCAAATTCTTATAATCTCCTTAGAGATAATATCAAAGATTTGCATACAAAAGCCAAAGATTTGCATAAGAACTAGGAAAAAAGAAATAGGAGAATTTTCTCAATTTTTATAAAATTTAAATGTCCTAAATGCATTACATCAATCAAAGTAATGCTAAACAGATTACCACATTATACATAAACAACGATAAATCCGAAAGCAACTAGAAGCATTACTTCAATAATGTCAAATATATGAGTTGCAATATCAGCAGCAATGGTATACATTTAAAATAAGCTTGTATCATCCATTCTATTAAGATTACTAAACGAGAAAAATTAAATCAAATGAGAAGAACATCGTGTAAGCAGATTAGCAACAGCTTGCAATAAAGGCAAGGACTACATACGACTAGAAGTAAAAGCAGAGTTACAACATATAAGGAATAAATCAAATAAGCTCAGACCTCAAGAAACAATGCTGCTGCAGGGTCATTTGGCAAGAATGAAATTGTTGTACGCTTCTTATTCACAAAGACACAGTTTGCCTCGATCTATGGCAATAGACAGAAAAAAAAATAAAAAATTAGTTCAACCAAAGTCGAGCAAAGTGCAGGTTATGTGACAGCAGAAAAATTAGTTCAACCAAAGTAGAGAAAAATGTAGGTTATGTGACTGGCATGCAAAATTGGTTTGAGTTGGGATTTTGTAAGTCTGGATTTTGAAAATCTTTGTGTTTGTTGTGGGTAACTGTAGAGGGTAGGATTATAGTTAACATGTCACATCACATTGGAAAATGTTTAAAAAGTATTATGTAGTTGCATTATTTTATAATGAAAATGCGTTTGAATAATGAGTGCATTACTAGGAGGTGGGGGTTGTGTTAAATAGGGTGGGGTTGGGAATATGCACATACTAGCACAAACAAGGAATTGGACTGGGCAAATCCCAATTCCGGATTTGCCAAGTCCAGTCCAAACATACCCATCAGGGGTTTAGGTTGATAGTTGGCGCTAGACTGGTTGGTACATGTTTCAGGTTAATCATATCAGAAAGATGAACAGTTCCAATGTTAACAATTAGAATGCAAAAAATAATGAGCAAAGTCATCAGTGGTCATATTATAAACCTGGCGAATGAGACGCCTAACTTCTTTACGAAACCTGTCAACCTTCGTGGATTTACAGAAGTTCCGTAACCGAACACTAGGAACAAAAGACAACTCCAGGAAAGCAATGGAGTAACTCCACTGAGCAAGATGTTCGGTAAGTTCCTCAACCACAGAGAAAACACAAGCCTCTTGAAATGCTCGGGTTTTCAAGGTTGCTTTGCTAACCTGTGGTTGCAGACAATTCCAGATTAAAATTAAAGCTATATTTATGATCACAAAATATGCACAAGAACTATTTCAAGATTACCTTAAGGATAGAAGATAAATCAACAGCTTTGCCGACTCCTCCTGAAGGAGGTTTATGCAATTCTTTTATCTCTAGCATGTCAAGAAGAGGCAGAGAAACAGGGATGAATGAACCCGTTGAAGCACTGATCTGATTGAGCATTTTCACACAACGCAGTCTAAGGGGGAAATAACACGCAGACGGAACTAAACGAGCTACTCCGGCGATAATCTGAGTCAATGGATAAGCAAGGGGTCTCAATTCAGCTTCTGAGCTATTTGCACAAACAACACCAGTCCAGAGCTCTAGGCAGTTTATAAACTTCCACTGATAAACCTTCCGAAATACTTCCTGCAAGAGAGAAGGCCAGATTGTATAATCCAAATTTAAAATAAAATAAAATAAAAAAGAACATACCAGTTCACATTAACAACCTAACATGAACACACAGGAATCTAAATTCTAAAATTTATATACCATTGGTCCATTGGTAGTATTCTATGGTAACCAACATACCTTTTTCTTAGAACTGGATGGTGCTTCTTTCCCCTTCTCTTTCTTAGAATGTGAAGGTTCATCTTTCCCTTTTATAGCAGGCTTCTTTTTTGTGGAACATGAAAGTGCTTCCTTTAATATCATTGCTAACTGCCGGATGTAAACAAAAGCATGTTGATAGGCAGATGAAATGTCGCTGCGAAGAACTTCAATAAGACAATTACTGAGAAATTGGATGTGCTGCAATTTTGTTGAATTAACAAAGTGGCAATTCAGGACATAGGCTTTATACATTCCTTTGATGCAATCATCTAGGCAGTCCGAACCAAGTCGTATGCAAGCATCTCTTAAGAATAAAAAGGAGACAACTGGCAGTGCACCACCTCCCGTACCCCAGAAATGAAGAGCAACCTGAAAGTATCATTTGCAACCAATTATACAAAATCATTTCCAAGAAACTGGTAAACAGGCAACTATCGAACAAGTTGAGGCATACCTTAAGGTACTTCCTTAGAAGAGCCGGAAAAGCAGCCAAAAATACAGATGAGACTTTTAGACGCCTTAACATGAATGCTATCATTTCATTGTCGGTCATTTGGTTCAAAACATGCAGCGCATTTCCAAGATATGACTTGACCAAATGATTGTGATTTTTCCATCGCTTTGTCTTCATCAGATCCATAACCATCTCTTTTTTTCCTCCAGAAGGTGGTAGTTTTAACAATCCTCGAAGTATTCCATCCATCTCATTTAAAACAAACACCATTATCTTATTGAAAACACTGCTAGACATGGTGCTAAATTTCACTGTTGGGTCATCATCATTATCATCACCATAATGGCAAGCACTGCGAAAAGCTCTTGAAATTGAACGAACAGCTCCTAAATTAGCCCCATTACGGATTGCATCGCACCACGAATCAACCATTTCACTAGTTATCACATTTCTTGAAGGCTTTTCTTCATTTTCAGCCTCAAGATCACTAAGCTCAGCCGTATCAACATCAACTTCTTCTTCCTCTTCTGCATCAGTTTCAACAGTATCCTAAAATAGTTGAAACAAAATCCTACCTATTATTAAGTTTGAATACACTATCATTAATTACAAAAGATCAGGATTTTTGGGGCTCACATTCAAGTCCTCTTCATCGAAGTCCAAAAGCTCCTTGTCATGTTCTTTCAAGAATTCGTAGAATTCCGGATCCTGCATATGTCAATTGTCAAATTTGCTCTATTAATCCAATCTATTAACACATCCTTTGAAGAACCCTCAAAGAAGATTTTCTAACCAGAGATTAAGACTAGAATATTTAGCATAAGTGCTCCCAAATACTTTCATGACATTCATCAAAGTATTCAAATTCGAAATCAGCACACAAGATATACAGATATTCATGTACAACATACAGTTAAAACCAGGAAAAGCATAAAAGGATGGAAAATTGACCTTTTCTTGAAGCTTTCTCAGTGACCCAATGTGTTCTTTAGCTTCTTTCTTGTCCATTGTCACACTCTTTTTCACTTCAGTTTTGCCTTTCTGTTTATTGGCTGCTCACATCAAATTCAACTTCAAATTAATACATTTTACAATTTCTATTCACCTTGCCTCAGATAATTACGACAAAAGAATCTTGAAAAACCATATAGCTTTGTTCTTTAGAGCCATTGAAGAAAAAAAAACATATAACCTTGAAAAAATGATTACCTTCGTTCTTTAAGGAAAAAAAAAATCATACAAACTAGAAAAACCAAATGCCTAGGCTCTTTTAGTTCTTTAAAGCCACTGAAGAGAAGATTACATACCTTCGTTCTTCGAAGCCATTGAAGAGAAAGAGAAAGAAGCTGGTGTGAGAAATGGAGCTGGGTCAAAACCCTACGTCAAATTCTGGGGTTTGCTTTATCATTATTCGGGTCGGGTTAGATTGTAAGATTATGGAGTTTATGGGCTTTTCATTGGATCATTAAACTGGGCTTTATTCTGGGCCTCTGTTGGGCCGCTTTTCCAGGTTGGGTAACATTTCTCTTTTAGTTAAAAAAAACTCTAAATACAATATAATAAGATTTATATATTATTTTATAAAAAAAAAAGTGAAATTAAAAAAAATTGTCTGCAATGATCCATGAATCCTTCGAAGGAGAGGACTCCGGCGAATCACCAATCCTAGGGCTTTTAGAATTGTACGTTAACTATAATTCTATGGGATTTCTGCTTCCTTGTTGATTCCTCTACAAAAACAATCACGGCTTTTCTTCAATCCCTCCATCTCTTCTTCCATCCCTCATCAACTCCTCTTCATCGGAGATATTTGATTTCCAGCTTTGCGGTGGACGACAAGCACCAGATCCCTTCCCCGCACGGCGGTCGGGGTGCCTTACCCTCCGAAGGCGGTTCTCCTTCGGATCTCCTCTTCCTCGCCTGCGGCGGCAGCGGCGGCGGCAGCGTTTTCTCCGCTTTCTAACTCCTCTGACTTTATTATTTTTCTTTAGGACATCGATCACACTTTTTTCTTATTAGTTTTGGAAAGATTACGAATTTGATATAGAGAGATAGATTGAGATTAGATCGTATAGTGTTGGTATGGAGAGGGTGCTGACCATAAGGAGGGTGCCCACGGTGGTTTCAAACTACCAAGAGAATGCTTCTTCTGAAAATCTTCAGGCCATTGCTCAGGGATGCGATCGCCATTGTCTTGGGAGATGCTGCTTGCCTGGTATGTTCTTCAATAATTGTTTGTATACGTTATGATTGTTTTTTGATCAAAATTTCCCATGTAAGCCTAAATTTCTATTGCTCCGACCAAATTATGTAATTTTTTCAATTAACAAATTTACAATGGTCCTTGTGGTGATATTTTATTTCTATTATCTTTGTACATTACTGCACATTTTTCTTGATGTTCCCAATACTTTGTATGGATTGTTACAATATACCAATGTGTCTATCTTAATGGTTGATTCCCTTTTAGATTATGTTTCGCACTCTTTTTTAGCAAAGTAGTGATAGTTTGTCCATAATAAGCAATTATTTAACAAATCAAAACATATTTGAAGAGGAACTGTAATGGTTTTTGTTTTTTGAATAACACTTCTAGTTTTACTGTTCTCAGAATATATTTGATGTAATGTACTTTTTTCAGTTTCCAAGCTACCTCTCTATGCTTTCAACAAGGCTGAGCAAGAGAGAGTTGATGAGGACCTTCATGGATCTTGCGATGGCAGATGTTCGCAAATGTCCCTTTTGAACAATCTGTTATTAGGACAATGGGAGGATCGCATGAATAGGGGACTTTTTAGGTATGATGTGACCTCTTGTGAGACAAAGGTTATTCCTGGGACGTATGGTTTTATTGCACAGCTGAATGAGGGACGTCACCTTAAGAAAAGGCCAACTGAGTTTAACATTGACAAGGTTCTCCAGCCCTTTGATGAGAACAAATTCAACTTCACTAAAGTGGGTCAAGAGGAAGTGCTCTTCAGATTTGAGCCAAGCAAAGATGATAAAACACATTACTTCCCTAGCTCCATAGTTGATTCTGAGGAAGGGTCACCTAGTGTTGTTGCAATCAATGTAAGCTATTATCACTGATTTTCTGATGCTTGCATGCAGCGGTATTGTATATATTTCTTCTTATAGAGCACCTGTGTTCGGTTTTCAGGTGAGTCCCATTGAGTATGGACATGTGCTTCTGATACCCCGTGTCCTTGATTGCATGCCCCAGAGAATTGACCGAGACAGCCTCCTGCTTGCTCTGTACCTGGCTAAAGAAGCATCAGATCCCTTTTTTAGGGTTGCTTATAACAGTTTTGGTGCCTTTGCTTCTATCAATCATCTCCACTTTCAGGTAATTTGCCTAAGTCGTGTAGCTCTTACTTAGCTTCTTGTAACTAAGCTAATTTGACTTTTTATCTTTTTATAGGCATACTACTTGTCTACGCCTCTTCCAATAGAGAAAGCACCAACATGCAAAATAATGAGCAGCAAGGGTGCAAATGAATCTAGAGTTGTGGTCTCCGAGTTGCAGAATTATCCTGTGCGAGGATTTGTTTTTGAGGGTGGATATAGATTGATTGATCTATGTGATGCTATTGCTAGTTCTTGCATCTGGCTTCAAAATAACAATGTCCCTTTCAATATACTAATTTCCGATTGTGGCAAGAGAATCTTTCTACTACCTCAGGTAATTTCCTATTACAGTTCACAAATTAGTACTTGGCAAAATTTGACGATTATATCCACATCAGGCTTGTCCATCCCTAGTAATGATATTTTATTGAGAATATTTAATTTTTTAATTGCATGCCCATGAAGCCTACTGTAGCACTAGTTCTAAATAATGTTGGAAGTATTAAGGCTAAAGCTAAATTAGTGTGTAGAACCTATTGGTCCATGCTAATATCTACAATCTCATATGCTGAGAAATTATTATGTCTTACTTAACATGAACCTAGGTTCCTACCTTTCAGCTATAACTTTGGTGGAGGTTGAGTCCACTGTTGGCCTATTATTCCCTTAAAAATGTAATAAGAGATATCTTCCAAGAATAGTTCACTGCATATACAGTTATACAGTGCACATTTTGTTTCTTGTTTCCAATATGTAATTAGAAGGATGCCCTCTGTATAATTTTCAAATATATGTAATCATTTGATCAAATAGATCTGCAATAAAACGTGGTCTCCATTTTGATGGATTGCAGTGCTATGCTGAGAAACAAGCGCGCGGACAAGTAGACCAAGAGCTTCTGGATACTCAGGTAAATCCAGCGTCATGGGAAATCAGTGGACACATGGTGCTTAAACGGAGAAAGGATTATGATGAGGCATCTGAAGAATGTGCATTGAGACTACTTGCCGAGGTTTCTCTATCAGAGGAAAGATTCCAAGAGGTGACGAGGTGTATATGTGAGGC
Source organism: Scutellaria galericulata (assembly GCA_946896805.1). Taxonomy (NCBI): domain Eukaryota; kingdom Viridiplantae; phylum Streptophyta; class Magnoliopsida; order Lamiales; family Lamiaceae; genus Scutellaria; species Scutellaria galericulata. The sequence continues at coordinate 16,312,399 of OX335794.1, forward strand.
ATCTAATTTGCAATCAGAAGAGGAGTATACGAGCGTAGAGGATAGAAGATACGATCAGAATACACCACAAGCTGCCTCCCATCTTCCTCAAGATTGTCTTGTGCTGCATTGAGATTGTTTCGATTTAGCTTTCATCGTGGAAATGCTTTCTGGTTGATCCAATGCTACTTGTTGATGTCCTTTTCATATTTTGATGTTTAGTTGGTGACTTAACTTAGTAAGCAGAATGGCTCCAACTTTGGTTATATAATGTTACTATAACATTACTTTGTTGTACAGTATAATCCAACCAGATTCATGTTTGATTGTTGGGGTTATTTGGGTATATTGATTTAGAGTTGGAATAGATTATGTATCAATTTGAGACCTTAAAACTATTAATTCAAACTTCTGAAGATAATATCATCATTTAAAGATTAAAAAAAAAGGGTTATTTCATCCACTTGCTTATGAACAAAGCAAACAAATGCCTGAAAAAATAAAACTAGTTTTTATTTTTTAGATCATGAATTTATTGTAACTATATTATATTTTAAAGATTTTTAAATGGATAAAAGTAAAACTCCTCTTCAAGTTTGGCACCGGTCATGTGTTGTTTATTTCAAGCAGCCATAGTATAGGCACGTTTGTGTCCTTAAACACGGTTCTTTATCAAGCTCAAACTATTGTTGAGAATACCAGAAATGACATCACATTATTATGGCCTAATATTATTTATTCTATGGACAATTAATTAGTTTATATTACTTTTAGAGAAAGTGGATATTTCATATTAGTACATATAGAATGCTTCTGAGATAGTCAGTTATTTCTTATTCAACCAATCCAAGAGTACACGCAATTCAAAATGGAGATGAGTTCTCCAAATGCAAGAAAACCTAAATTTATTCTTTTCCACTTGCTGCTCTCTTGTTACATCCAAGTGTTTAACTAATTTTAAATCTCCTGATCTCATTTTAATGACATTTATCCTTGTTAAATTTGATCATTCAAACGTAATCCTAATGATAACTGCTTTCTTCCTCCTATAACTAAGGATTGACATACTCTTTTAAGAAATTTATTTTTTGTCTTCGGATGACCGTTTCTCTTTTTCTTGACTAAGCATACAAATATGTGAAAACTTTACAATTCAACAATGATTTTATTCATATTAAAATAATAAAGTGTCTGGCTAAACTTTATAAGCATTTCAAAAATTTGCTGTAAAATTGTTTCAATTTTTGTAAGGAATGCTATGAACTTGGAAGGCATGCATGTTTATAAAATCAAACAAACTACCATCAATTTATAACTTATTATTTTTGGTATTAAAATAAGTTAATATTTAGTTTAGAGGCACTCTCATTTACAATCTGTGAGACAAAACGTCATTTAATACATGTGAATGTACATGATTTATTTAGAATGAATTTAAAGGGCTCGTCCAATCGAATGTAATTTGTGAGAGTTTTAACCAAATTTTTATCTTTAATATAATAATTTTATATTTATTTCATAATGAAAATCAAATATACGTCACTAATCCAATAAAATCACAATATATTTTGGATCTTACCTAAAATTCACCGTGATCTGTTTGATTAGATTTAAACTAATTAATCAAAATGAGGAAATGACTCGTTACATCTCTTGCAATCTTACAATGATTCTAAAAACCATTTGAACAAATCACATAGAAAATTATTTACCCTACCAAACAATACAATCTCAAATTAGACCAACATTCACTTCTTCACAGAAACAAATTTGAATGATAAAACTAGTCAAAAGACCGTCTTATCGGTAAATATTAAAAATACTCACATTTGGTAAAGATCCTAGTTGTTTAGACCACCTTCATTCACAACCAACACAACCGGTCGTGGGAAAAGGACAAAACAAAATAATTTTAAAAAAAAAATCAGAAATTAGGCACAATCCATGAAATAAGGAGGCTGTCGTCCAACCCAAGTTCATGAAATGGTCATTCAATCTCTTATGCCAAGTGTCAACCCATTATTGGTTGATTTACATTTTTATGGATATAATTTAGATTGTTGATAAATGATATAATTTGTGTTTAATTTTTTTTTTAAATTATCAAAATTCCTTTTTTTTTTTTGTCTATAAGTAGAGTCTAATATTGACATATTTTGAATCATAAATTTGAAGTTTCCCATTTTCTCTCAATCTCAAATTCTATCTTTTTTTACATTTTGATATTCTCTCTTTTCTCACATAATTTCTATCATTTGTTATTATGAATCCAAACAATCCAAATTATTTTACTTACTCCCAAAATTTTCCAAACTTTGAAAATTTTATGAATTCTGAAGATTACCAAAACTCTCAATATCATTAGAATTCTCAATTTTCTCCAAATCTCAATCAAGTTCCTATCACCGAACAAGTTCAACCATCACAGAATTCTCAATTTTCTCCAAATTTCATGCATTTTTTTCGGTTTTTTATTCCAACTATTGTGAGTTTAATTTAGTTATTGAGTTTGTAGTTATTTTAAGTGTATGAGAAAAATATTTTCCTTATTATAAAAAAATTATATCAAAAAAGATTTTAATCTATGCAAATATTATATTTTTAAATGTAATTAAAAAAATCCAAAATAATATATTTTTAAATATTTTGGGTTTTTCGATTATTTAATCTATGTGAAAAAATCATTTTATGTTGTGTTTGTAGATGAAAGAGAAATAATATTTTATTAAAAAGTTGGGTTGTATTAGACTACCCACACTCATAACCCTCTCTCAACCCAACCTAAAATAAAATATTAATTTCTCTCTCATCCACCTATTCAACCTACAACTCAAATTAACTTTAACTTTTTTTACCCACATTCACAACCCAACCCAACCTAAAATAATAATAATTATTTTATTATATATTAATTACATATATTTTATAATCAATATTTATTATATTTAAAATGTACAAAAAATACATTAAATAATTTAATATTCTAAATCTATAATTATAATATGAAAAATAATTTAAAACACATTTAGAATAAGATACAATAACGAAATTACAATTATAAGAGTTGAAAGACGAAATTGAAAAAGAAATAAATCAAACTACAAGTAGATGCATGAAATAAAAAAAATTACAAATACAAAAGATGCAAATTACATATTAATTCCTAGCTAGTTCCAAATTTTTGTCATATATGCTCAATCAAGTCGTTTCTTAGAGCGTTGTGAACTTCCCTGTTGCGAAGATGGTGTTCCAAAATATGTCAATATTGGTGTCTATTATATTTTAAATACATATTATCAACAATATTTACAATATACATTTTATCCATGTAAAATCTAATTCAACAAATAAAAAAAATGACATGTGTCAAATTTTAATTGCATGTCCCAAATTGAGAAGTTTGGTTGATAAGGTTGATATTTCAACCTTGGACACAACCGGTTTATTTCCATTTTTTTTTCTTTTTCTTTTTTGTCTTTTTCCTCATTTGGGTTGCTAACCTCCACCGATGTGGGTAGTCTTAGGTTGTTGATGAAGTATAAAAAATTTGGAATTGGGTTGGGTTGTAGGTTGTATATATGGATGAGAGATAAATTAATATTTTATTTTGAGATTGGGTTGTGGGAGGTTGTTGATAAAGATAGTCTTAGAATTGACTCTAAATTAACTCACTAATAGGTTGACATGATTTGGCACCAATGATCTTCAAATTTATAAAGGGGAGACATGCTCAATGTGTGTGCCACACATACTCCATTCATATCAAGTGCGTTTGTTTGATGTACTATAAATGCATTTGGTCTATATACAATATAAGACAACTTAAATTATCCTAAACAATTTATCTACGATCACAAATATTTTAGTATTTTACTATTGCAACCTGATCTAAACAAATCATCATCAATAAGTGTCATTTATTATGTCTAATGTCAATCTACTATTTCATTGTAAATTGTAATTCACATTTAACATTTTTATAACCTTTAAAATCTTGATCTCAACAAATCATCTTTAAAAAGTGACAAGAAATCGCTTAAGTTCAAACCATCCAAATCATTTATCGATCAAAACCCCCATTTTCTAACTCAAAACAAAAACAACAATGAAAAAAATCCATAATTTCATGGAGTATCATCAATTCATCATATTTCAATTTTGTATTGAAGTGTTTTCTTAATCATAATGAGAATAAGCCTTTGCTAGTTAAAAATGGAGAGGTAAGCCTCCAAAGATTGTTGATGTTAACAACAGATTCATAACCTTAAAACTAAATCAATTAAACCAAATCATGATAGCAATCTGGGGCAAAAAAAAAAAAAAAAGAATGGAGAAGTTAGCAAGCCTTTTATTTGGATTTGTACTTTCACCAAAATTTTGTAATATAAATTTCACAATAATGATTATCCTATTATTTATGTAAAATAAAAAAGGTTGATCCTCATAATTCAAAGATAAGCGCGTAGCTTAATCAGCACCACACCCAATTCCGCGTTGAATGATAACGCCACCGATCCAACCGCCCAACCCCCCTTTTGCTATTAAAACTCATTATATTATTTATAAAATCATTTTCAACAATTTCCACCAATCACAAAACAATAAAGCAATTAAAGCATCAACGATTGGTTCACGCAGTCCACATTTATTGCCAAAGAATCCCCCCTTTCACTGCGTGACATTGACATAACCATCGCCACTTTCTGTTGAAAAACTCACCAGTGATTAATGGCGACAACAATATTTTCTGCTGCTTTCAGAAATCCTGAGAAACTTGAAACTATACAGAAACTAAAACTACTCCTATTAGTTATTTAAATTCGAAGAAATTAGGAGATTAAAAGCTAATCAAAGAGTTAGGTAAAATTCTGATCATCTACGGTCAAGAAGCCCTAGTCATCATCTTCTTAAACTCTTCGAAATTCACGCAACCGTCGCCGTCGACGTCGACGGAACTGATCATTCGCTTGCAGTCCTTGAGCGAGCATTTTTCCCCCAAACTGCGGAGAACAGAGTGCAACTCAGCCGCGGAGATCTTACCGTTCTTATCCTTGTCGTACAGATCAAACGCCTCCTTCAATTCCTTGTTGTTGTCGCCGCCGCCGCCGCAGTGGAACGCCTTGAACTCGTTGATGTCGATGAAGCCGTCGCCGTCTCTGTCCAACTCCGACATTATCCGCGCCACTTCTTCGGCGGAAGTGGCGGTGCCGAGGCCGTTGAGTACGGCGCGGAGTTCGCTGGAGGAGATTTTGCCGTCGCCGTTGGTGTCGAATTTGTTGAAGACCTTCTCGACTTCTTCTTCTAGGGTTAGAGAGATCGCTACTCGACTTTTCTCCATTGGAGACAAAAAGAATAGAATTGATGCAACAGAAATTATAAGAGAGGAGAGGATTTTTATTTATTTTTATTTTTCAACTTTTTTTTCCTCTAATAGGGGTGTTTGCGGCTGGGTATTTATAGGAGAGGAGAACGCGGTTTTAATCCGCGTAGAGTGAATGAAGTTTCACTTTTGTGCACAAATTTTCTTAACTTACTTTTTTTATTTACTATATGTATATTCGATTATGTAAATATATAATCAACTTTAGATGGGATAATATTTATTTAACTAATTTATTAACATGTTTCTATTTATTTAATCTTTTTAGCTTTGAAAATATTATAATATTGAAAATTAAATAATATATTAGAGAATATCGTATATATTAAATATGAGTATGATAGGAAATTGATTTTTGAATATATTTTTTTAGTTCTTGTGAAAACTGAAAATTCCAACTTACTGTATATATGTATTTTGAAACCCTTTATTTACCTTTTTAATTAATGATCGATAATTCATCATTAATGAGAGCTTCCCATTTGGGCAAGGTAGTGATACCTTACCTAATGGGGTTGGAATCCTTCCCATCTATACTTTCTCTTTCTAATGGGTTTGATCTTTTTCTAAAGATAAACAAAATTAATCACTATTTTTTAACGTGTTTCCTTTTTTTAATAAATTTTCTTCTTATAAGTTTTAGGAGTTTGAGTCATTTTATAAAGGCATCTCAAATGACCTACTCAAATTGTGACTTAAATCCAAATTTAGAGGAAATGAGCCTCCAACCCAGCCGTAAATCACTATGCAGATTTGCTACTATGAACCGTAATTGGCAACTGTTCACAACTCAAATATTTTTTTTAATTTTCTCTTATAATAATTTTCATTTATTTGATATTAATACACACATATATTATATAATATTTTACTATGTAGATGCGTATTACGAACTTTGAGATATCTTGATCGAATACTTTTGAAAATTAGTGTAATTATTAAATATAAGCACGAATTATAACTAATAGAAATATAATTGAAATATCATACAATATTTAAAGTAAATTACAATGAAAGTTACTAAAACACATAAGCATTACAACATGTTAAATTTATTTGCATTGTATTGTATGACTAGATTTTTTCTTTAGTATATTAATATGTATTTGTGATGAATTTTATAATATAAGTTTGTTATTTTTTAATAAGATTTATAGTTTATAAATATTTATTTATAATTGAAATCAATTAAGTTAATTTTTTTTATGAACTTAAATACACAAATATTTGATATTAAAGAAAACTAAAAAATTTAAAAATATTTTAAGAGAATATTCCAATTTAAGTTTGAAGGGTTGGAGATGGTGGCAAATTTAGTGGTAAAAACAAGATTTGAGTCCAAATTTAAATTTGTGGGTTCGAGATGGTTAGGGTATATTCGTAGTCAATGATTCGAATCAACTTTTTTTTCTACACAAGAAGTCAAGTAAAAAAATTTGGATTAAATTCAATGTTTTTTGTTTTTTTTTCAGTTTTGTTTTTATATAGCCTGCACACATGAATATTGAGTATTAATACTAATATCCCAGATTTTGATGGAGTTATATACAGTGCAAGATAATTTATCACAATTTTTTTTATATAAAATGGTTTCACGGATATATTTTGTGAGATAGAGCCCCATCAAACCAATTTTCACAAATTCATGTAAATTGTGTGGGTTGATTATCTCACAAAAAAATATTCATGAGGTGATCTCACTAAAGACGATTTCACAGATATATTTTGTCAAACGGAGCCTCATTAACCATCAATCAAACTAATTTTCACAAATTCAAGTAAATTGTGGGTTGTTGATTGTGTGAGTTGACTTATCTCACGAAAAAAATCTATGAAATAGTCTTACTGAACGGTCACTCATAATTTAAACCTTGAACATCTTCAACGCTGTGAAATAATTATGATTTTGCAATTTTTCTTCTCCAATATTATTGTAAAATGTTGTACATAATCAATGTCACGTGTAATCTTTTCAGTCGCTACTATTGCATCAGGTTTACCCGTGTCAACTGTATGCACTATTTGTTTTTCTTTTTATTCTTTTTTTTCTTCTACTTTTAAATCATATTGTTTTTTTTTTCTTATATTGAGTGCTATTAAATGTTATAAATTTTTTATATCATAATTAATTTGTCGGAAATAATATTTAATTAAAATGTTATTTTGGGATGAATGTTATTATTAAAGTTATTTTAATTGTATGTAATTAAAATTTGAAATAGTATAATATGTCGATTTTATTATATTAAATAAGATTTAAACATACACAAATTTTTAACAGTTACAAAATAATAAATATTAAAATTTGATTATTTAACATAATAATGAATATTAATAAATATATGATAAATAAATGGAAAGAAAATGAATTAATAAGAAGAAAATATTATGAAATATTCATTTTTAGTGCAAGAAATATTGTAGAATGTTGAAAATTATTGACAAATTTTACATTAAAATAGTGTAAAATTCAAGCAGTATAATATTCATCAAATATGAATAGGAGTGTGCTAAAGTCACCACACCAATTTGTTATGATACCAGAAATTTATTTTATTTAATTGAAAAGTTGAATGTATGTGCATGAGATTATTATTAAAATGCAAAGGAGTTAATGGGAAAGAACCTGGCAGTTGTAAGATGGCGACATGTACCTGTCAAAGGCGTGTCATACACATTGCTCCATGTGATCTGATTATACGATACGCGTATCTCAACTGTATGGATCCTAATATTCTTTTTTTTTTTTAAATATTATTGTTTTATAGTTTACTTTTATGGATCCCAATTACTCTTTACAAATACTTCATGTAGTCAATTAAATAAGATAAAAATGCAAGGAATTGTCAAATTGTATTATTATTTACTATACCCACAAATATTCCCTTTGAGATTCCCAAGCGACACATCGATGTGTGATATTTTGCTTCTCGAGATGGGGACTATTATGAAATAGGTCCACTATGAATTCGGTGTACTAATTTTATTTTGTATTTCATACATTTCAAAATATACGTGGTTTTGAATTTTTTTTATCATAAATTAAAGAACATGAAAATTCTATAAATATACTATTAATTAATCAAAAAATTTAGAATTTAAAATTTGAAAAAATCAAATTAATTCCATAAAAAATATCATATCAAATAAGATAGATAATTTGGAAATAAAATTACATGACAGTTTAAAGCGACGCTTAATTTGAAAAATATTTAAACCACATATCTACACTTATTTTGAAATGAAGAAAGTATTTGATAATACTCTTCCAACAAATGGTTTTTTTAATGGATTCAAATTCAATTTAATAAATTATCGCTCGAATTAATTCAAATATATTTTAAATGCATCAGAACAATACTAACTAATATTAGTGGATCCATCCTACTCCTATATAACATAATTATTTGGGTTAATATCAATTCGTTACTTGAATTGTTGCATTTTTTCAAGTGGATGTCTAAACTCAAAAAGTTTTCCGATAACTAGAGCTACTTTTTTTGAAATTTTCTGATTGCTACCACAAAATCAATTTTTGACATATTTTCCGGTCAAAATTCGTTGGAATCCACCTCCAAATATTAGTAAAAAATGCATGATTCATATGTCAAAATGACCCTTATTTAAAGCCGAATTATAATCTCAAGCCGATTTCATGTCTTATTCGATCCGATCACAAATCAAACAAGAATCGTTAAATTGAATTTGGGTTATAGTTTGCTTCAAAAGGGGTCATTTTAGTATATGACTCATGTATTTTGGTGAATAATTGGAGGTTGATTATATTTTCGAGTTTTTCGATGTCTATTTTTGATCGAAAAATGTATTGAAAATTGAGTACATGTAGCAATTTGAAAATTTCAAAGAGAATGATCAGTGACCGAAAAACTTTTTGAGTTTAGACAACACAAGAAAAAAATGTACAATGATTTAGATAGCAAATTGATATTAACACTAAATATTTTATACAAGAACTTACGTTAGATGAATATATTTTAATTTGTGAAAGTGTCCTACGAGAGTCATAATCATCATTTAACAAAAAAAAATGTATCACATACGTAGTCTAAAAAGATATTTTTTTAAGTCATTGCTTCTCTTTATATTCATGACGGAAATGTATGATTAAAATTAAATTAATAGATAAACGCAGAATGTAATGATTGATTGAATGAAATACACTCAATTGTCCCTCCAACCCATTTCTGCTGAATTCTCCCAACTACAATGCGCATCCAAGAACACTATCTTCCCTTGATCAAGCCTTTAACTTATTTCAACAAAACAAAGATGAAAAAACTTCGATCTAAACTACAACTATAAATGATTTTTTTTTTTTTTAAATCAAGAAACACACAATATTTCTCCATTCAACACAACCAAACATTATTTAAAAAACCTCAAACTCCCAGAAGAAGACTTCTGCTCGTGCAGCAAATCAACAACATTCTATACATAGCTATAAGTATCGCCCACAAAATCGACGCGTAGAACTTGCCTCCAAATTGAACAATACTAGTGAATGACATACCATATAGTTAGAGCCACCAAAGAGACCTGATCAGACTTAATTAAATTAAGTTCCTATGAATTAATTCTTACTCAATCAACTAATCTTGATTTAAAAAAAAAAAAAACTAATCTTGATCCATCAAAATAGTTTCTCAACCCCAATCTACTCCATTGTGAGTACAAGATTCCACTTTTAATATAATTGAAATTATTAATGCAATAAATCAAAAATTTATATCCATTAATTCATCGATCCAACCATTTGAATAGGTAGAGCTAGATAATGTTTGGTCCAAGCTATATTAGATTCTAAAACATTGCAAGTGTAGAGTAGAGAAGGCTAAAGCATTATAAATAATAAATAGTGAAGAATGAATAGATTCCACTTATTGGCATAGACTCATAGTATAGGTACAATCACTTCCACATATGCTATAGTATAGGTACAATCACTTCCACTTAGCATATCATCTATATATGCCTTCATTTTGTGACTGAGGGCATATAACATTGAAATAAAAATTATGAATAAAACACAAATAGACAAGAAATTAAGCAGGTAAAATACAGCAAGTTTCCATATCATAGACCCACCAACCATTGTCTGAACCTTGAGTGAAATACACACAATTCCCCTTACAACCAACTTCACTTGAATTCGCCCAAATACACATCTCATCCAAGAACAATGTCTTCCCTTGGATCCTTTCAACCTTAATCCACTCAAGTTCAACAAAATCAAGACCAAATACCTCGACTTCGTCAACAACTTGAATTGATTTACGATGGATCAAGAAAACCAACAAGATTTCTCCATTCAACTTGACTAAATATTGTTTGAAAAACCTCCAACTCCCAGAAGGAATACCTCTGCTCGTGCTAATGCCCGTGATCGCAAGATGATTATCCACATCTTGCATGACCACAAGAGTCCCCTGCACACTCATTGCATAGAACTTGTGTCCCAATTGCACCACACTCGTGAATTGCATATACCTTTTCTTGGCTTCGAAAGGGTCAACCATGGCACATTCGTATCTAACACTCACATGATCGTTTCTGACATATTTATAACTCCACACATATTTATCACCGTACGGGTTAGAAAAAACAGTGTAGGTGACCATGAGAGACAAGCTAGGAATGTCGTCCCCAATCAACTCCGCATAACTCAAAAAAGGATCAATATTTTCGTGATTTAAGAATATTGGAGGAGGGGCCCGACTCGTGGTATCGACTTTCAAGATGCACCAATACGACCCTTGAGACAACGATGAAATGCAAGAGTCGTTGTCAAGATAATGGAGGTTTTGGGGACATGTAGTCGATGAATTAACTTTGGATATTGAATCATGGTTGATCAATTGGAGAAGTCGATGTGGATTAGAAGTAGCATTGCATCGGCTCGTGGTGGTTAGCCATGACTTAGTGGTGCCACGACTAGTCCTACAATATTGAAAGCGGCTCCGTGTAGTACAGGACATTTGGACTAGATTTGGGGGAAGTTGAGACCAAGGCCGACGAGTTTTGGATTTAATGATATTGGACAATTTTTTGGCCTTGTTTTTTTTGGCTGCCATTATCACTAAATTACAACCAAATTGATTAATGCAATAATGGGTTATATGTATGTATGTATATAGGGTAGCCAATGCCTTGGTCTCCACGTCCTTTTTAATTTTAAAATTATTGCAAGTACAGTATATATGGGCTTTTTTAACCAAATATTGTGGAAAAAAAATCGTTAATGATATACGGTGGTTTCCGAGAGAGTTAATATTATAAGCGAAGTCGTCATTGATATAGGCGACAATTAGAGTCACCTATACCATAGGCGACTAATTATAATTTTTTAATATATATATGTAAATGTCGCCTATACTATAGACGACGAAGTAAATTTGCAGATTATTTTAATATATATATATATATGTGTGTGTGTGTGTGTGTGGCCTATACTATAGGCGTTTTGCAATAGTTCATGTTACTGTATCTGCATGTGCGTCCTTTTGTAATATTTCATATACCAAATCTCATTTGTATGTGTACAGCTTTTATGTATAACAATTCTTTTTTTTTTTTTATACCAATTTGTATGCAATTATTTTCACATATATCTTATAAAAATTAGTATATTTTACTTATTGCATGCACTATCTTTCAAGAAATTTAGCAAGGAAATCATTCAATTTTTTCAATAATTATAATCTTTTAAAGTTGAAATTAAATTAATATGCACTTACACCATTTGTCTTATTATATCTTTTATAATTAGTTAAAAGTTAATAATAATGATTACAAACTCAGGTCTATTAAAATATAATATATAATTAGTCCTTAAAATCTTCAATTTAATGGTTACGAGTTTGTTATATAATTAGTTGGTTCGAATTATATATGAAATGGTTGCTTTAATTTTATGAACATGTTTGCTTTAATTATTAGTTTGAATTATTAGTTTTACAAATAATATGCAATTGGTTATTTAGATGTACGTAATGAAATTTTGATTATTTTTGTTGGTTAATTGTAGTATTCGATAATGAATAACATTAATTTAAAAATGAATACACAAAAAATAAGCAATCCAGTGATAAAATTTTAAAATAAGCTGAAGTTAACATATTTTACATCATCGATAAAACTATTTTAATTATAAACATACGATAGTCAAATTTTGTTAGCTAAAGATAGTTAGTCAAAATAATAGTTATATTAAATGAATTTAATTTTAGTTATAATTATTAGTAAGTAAGCTCGGTCAAATGTATATATTAAATTAATATATTTTCTTGGTATATATAAAATCTTCTATACATAAAAGTTGTACACACATAAATGAGACTTGGTATATGAAATATTACAAAAGGACGGACATGCAGATACATTAACATGAACTATTGCAAAACGCCTATAGTATAGGCGACATATATATATATATATTAAAAAATTATAATTAGTCGCCTATGGTATAGACGACAATTACCAATGGCAACTTCGCTTATAATATTAGCTCTCTCGAAAACCACCGTATATCATTAAAGATTTTTTTCCCACAATATTTGGTTAAAAAAGCCGTATATGTGTACATGTGTGTGTATGTATATATATATATATATATATATATATATATATATATATATATATATATAACATTAGAAAGTGAACTATGAAACTTGGGACATACTTCCATTCAGGTAAACTTGCATCTTGTGGCCTTTATATATTAATTGTTTCATTTTCTTATTTGTTAAATGTGGGTTTGATATATATATTACTTTGAACAGTTCCTATTCTTTGGGGCCAAGAAAAGGTTGCCAGATGGAGTTTAATAACTTGATTAATAATTGTCTAAAGATTTAATGTATTGTACGTGAATATTGACATAGTAAAGAGAACTTAATTAATAAATTATTAACATAGTAATTAAATTCCTCTCTCTTTGTACATGGGTTTTTTAATAGTAACATAGTAATTTAATAATTTATACGAATTTAACTACCTGTGAGAGAGAAAGACAAAAATAGTTTAACTGCAAAATTTCATTAATTCTCAATTATTGTTTCAAATTATGCCATCTTGTGTTTTGATGGTATGAGTTAAGTGGAACATGATGTTTCTAGATAGTATAAATCAATTTACATAGACAACTTAATATTGGTACCTGCTAGGATAACACGGGTCTGATGGTATAAGTTTTGTACATATTAATAAGAAATGAAAACTTATCTTCCATCTAAAAATAAAAATTAAAAAATTGAGTCATGGTTAAAGATTTTTTTTTCTTTAACGAGTGAACTTTTTGAAAACATTTTTGTTTTCAAAACTTTAATAAGTACGTGACCTTAAAAACATTAATATCATTCACTTTGCATACATATATAAGTGTGTGGTAATCTATATCTACATCTATATATTAAAAACAAAACAAAAAAACCTCCAATAAAAATAATAATAACAACTACTTTTCCCTCCTGTGAAATCACTATTATAAATGGAAAGAAATAAGTAGAAAACGAAAAAATGACAAAAACTTTTTTCTTTTTTTTTTTCAAGCAAAAAGCTGGTTGTGTGCATGGGGGAGGCTTGGTTGGGCAGGTGAAGGGGTGTTTGTTTTTTTAAATTTTTTTAAAATGTATATCATAATAAATTGCTTTTTTTTTTTTCATTTAAAATTTGATCCATCATACAAATTTTATTTCAAATACATCTTAATTTACTTTTGATCCATATTAAATTAAATTTGATCTATCTTTAAATTACTTTAGTTTAGGTATGATGGATCAAATTTATACTTTTTAAAATATGATTTCAAATTAACTTAATTTAAAATTCATTTTTAATACATGCATGATGTACTGAATTTATCATTATTCTTTGTAATTTAATTTATTTATAAGTTGTAGAGTTTAAAATTAAATAACATATTCATTTAAGTTATATATTTAATGCATGCTGTAATGTTGGGCCATGTTTGTAAATTTATAAAGTAAAATATATTTTTATTTATTGTCACTTTTCTTTTTTATTTGTAATTTTGAGGGGTGATAGTAATCATATATATATATATATATATATATATATATATATATATATATATTAACAAGTTATAATTTCAAATTAAAACTTATTAATTTAAACTTTTTTCATATCATTTTTATATTTTTTTATTTACATTGATGCATAAAAAAATTATATCAGAACTAAAATGTTTAAATTGGTGAATTTGAGGTTATTTTGATAGATTTGTAATATACAATTTCTACTATAGCAATAAATTAAAGTATTAAAGTTAAAAAGTATGTGGTCATAGTAAAAATCGTACTTAAATTTTGTATATATAAGGAATAAGATGACAATTAAAATAAAATTAGAAATTAGAAAATTAATAAAAAAATAAATATAAGTTTTAGATTATTTATAAACAAATTTTTGATAAAATAGTCAAAATCTAACTACAAATATGACAACCTGACAACGACACAAAAGATATACTAGTTTATCATATAAAAAACATAACAAAATTTTATTTTGATTAAAACTTATTATCCTCCTTTATAGATAATAAACTAGGAAACTCCAAAAAAAAAAAAAATTGATGCAGAAATTAAGTATACTCTGCTATAAATTATAATCTTGATCATGTAGTGGAGTCTGGACTAGTGGTTACGGGATTCTTAAAAAAAATTGTTCTAGTCAGAAGGAATGATCTGAAGTGAAACTAGAATCATAGTCTTATAGTTCTTTTGAGGCAAATTTGTTTTCCACCAAATTAATATTGAATCTTTCTGATTATTTATCATCCAATCCAAGAAGTTTGAACAAGATTTGCCCCTATATATTATAGGGAATGTTTTATATACAAAAGTAGCTGACCAAGTTTGTTATAAATCAAACTAAGGAGGTTTTCCTATGAGAAGAAGAGAGTGAAGATTTATTTTGCTTAGGAAGAGTACAAATTTAAAAGGCATATAACATTGGAATAAAAATTATAATAAAACACAAATAGAAAAGAATTATGTACTAACACAAATTAAGCATGTAAAATGCAGCAAGTTTCCATATCATACACACACCACTCATTATCTGAACCTTGAGTGAAATACACACAATTCCCCTTGCAACCAACTTCACTTGAATTCGCCCAAATACACTCCTCATCCAAGAACAATGTCTTCCCTTTAATTCTTTCAACCTTAATCCACTCAAGTTCAACAAAATCAAGGCCAAATACCTTGACTTCGTCGACAATTTGAATTGATTTACGATGGATCAAGAAAACCAACAAGATTTGTCCCTTCAACTCGACTAAATATTGTTTGAAAAACTTACAACTCCCCGAAGGAACACCTCTGCTCGTGCTGATGCCCGTGATCAAAAGATGCGAATCCACATCCTGCATGACCACAATAGTCCCCTGCACACTCAGTGCGTAGTACTTGCTTTCCAATTGCACCACACTCATGAATTTCATATACCTTTTCTTGGCATCGAACGGATCCACAGTGGCACATTCGTGTTTGACATGCACATAATCGTGTCTGACATATTTATAACTCCACACATATTTATCACCGTATGGGTTGTAATAAACAGTGTAGGTGACCATGAGAGACGAGCTAGGAATGTCGTCCCCAATCAATTCCACATGACTAATAAAAATAACGGGATCAATATTTTCGTGATTTAAGGATATTGGTGGTGGGTCCCACTCGTTATATCAACTTTCAAACTACACCAATATGACCCTTTAGACAATGATGAAATGCACGATTTGTTGTCAAGATAATGGTGGTTTTGAGAACATGTAGTCGATGAATTAACTTTGGATATTGAATCATGGTTGATAACAGTGACGGACCCGGATTTCAATCCAGGGGCCCAAAGTTGATTAATAAAAAAAATATAATAATTTTAGATTTATCAAATTTTGATAGAGTTAATATATTATTTTATAAAATTATAATAACATCCATATTAGTAACTTAATTACAATCCAATATGACAACATCAACGTAAAAAAAAAAAATTAATTAAACTAACACATTACAACATTTTTCTTATATTTTTTCATGTTTTGAAATTGGTGCATGATATTTTCATTGCTAACACGGTATATATTAGAATTAGATGAAGAATGAATTGAGAGAGAGGTAAATAATGTAAAAGAGATATTTAAAATTAGATTAGTATAGACTCTGTGAAAGAAAAAAAAAGATGAAGAAAAAGAACACATATCTACATTTTCTAATTTATTCTTAATACCGAAATGCTCACATAATATCAATCGAAAAACCTTATCAAACTCAAAGAAATTATCTTAAATTACTGAATTTTTTGATAAAGTAAAATGAAAACCCTCAATATTCAATAGTATATTGTTGGCAACAAACAGGATAAATAAATTGATGAAATCTAACGATAAAAAATAAAACAAATTTCATTTAAATTAAACAAAATAATAAGATAAATTTTGTGCTTAAATTAATTATAAAGGGGGATTGAGCAGGAAAATACTTAACTAATGACAAAAATATCCACAGACAAATACAAATAAAAGTTAAGAAGAAATAGGTGAATGGGTGAGAATGTTAAATTAAATCATGAAAATTAATATTTATTTATTTTTTAATTAAAACATGAAATTACTAAAATACCCCTATATTTTGTGGAAAATTTCAGGGGGCCCAGTGCCCCCTTGGCCCCTACATGGGTCCGTCCCTGGTTGATTAATTGGACTAGTCGATGTGGATCAAAAGTAGCATTGCATCGGCTCGTGGTGGTTAGCCATGCCTTGGTGGTGCCACGACTATTCGTACAATGAAAGTGATGAAAGCTGTGGTCCATAGTTGTATATAGATGGATGATCTAACGGTTGCTAGGAGATCAAGAAGTGCAAAGATTTGTAAGCTACATCAATCCAGCTGGCCATGCAGTTAAGAAACGGGTTTCTTCTCAACAAACTCAGTTTTGCCATGCAAAGTAAGCTGGGAGTTGATACAGCTTGGCAGCACGTTTTGGGGGCTTGTATATATATACATATCTTCATTCATTAGTAGATATATGTATATTGCTCTGATACACAAGAGAGATAGTATAGCTTGAAAACTCTTTTTTTTTTTTTTTGCCATAATTAGGGTTTTTGAGAGTTGGTTATGTTCTTGAGTGTATGTACTTTGATCTGCTGGTTTTTCGTTGTTTGATCATCAATAAAACTTCTTGGTGCTTGTTCCCGTGGATGTAGGATCGATCTATGATCCGAACCACGTAAATCGATTTGAGTGTTGGTGTGTTATTCTTTGTGTTCTTCATTGTTTGAAGGTTTTGTTCTTAGACTTAAAAGATCTCTAAATCACAACAGAAAGTATCTCTCTTTAGCATACGACATTTGGACTAGGTTTTGGGGAATTTGAGACCAAGGCCAACTACCTTTGAATTTAGTGATATTGGACAAATTTGTGGCCTTGTTTTTTTTTGGCTGCCATTATCACTAAATTACAACCAAATTGATGTTTCCTAATGAATGTAATGAAATAATGAGTTGTATTTATATAGGGTATAGACAATGCCTTGGTCTCCACGTCCTTATTGATTAAAATTATTGCAAGTATAGTGTGTGTAGAGGGTGGGGGGGCTAAGTCAATCGAAACATTAGAAAATTAACAATAAAACTTGGGGCATACTTCAATTCAGGTAAACCTTGAATCTTGTGGCCTTTATATTTTAATTATTTCAGTTCAAATTCTTTTGTGCCAAGAAAAGGTTGGAAGATGGAGTTTAATAAATTGATTAATAATTGTCTAAAGATTTAATGTTTTGTAAGTGAATTTTGACCTTGTAAAGAGAAACTTAATTAATAATTTATAAGCATAGTAATTAAAGTCCTCTCCTTTATATATATATATATATATATATATTAATTTTTCCGAAAAATTTCATTAATTTTCAATTATTGTTTCTAATTATGTCATTTATGTTTTGATGGTATGAGTTAAGGTGAAACATCATGTGTTTAGATAGGATAAAATACCTAGACAACTTAATGTTGGTACGTGATACGATTACGCGCTCGAAGTTCAATTATTAATTTCAATTTTGGTCTTATATGTTAGAAACTTTCATTTTTTGATAATCTAATATTTGTTTTTCAATTTTGGTCATCTATATTTTATTTTTTTCTAATTTCAATTCAATTTTGGTCGAAATTTTCAAAATCGTTAGCAAGATTGCCAGGTCAAAATTCCTAGCGGCCACATCAGCAATTTTGAAAATTTCGATCAAAATTGGACAATTTAAAACATAGAGGATTAAAATTGGAAAACGGATACTTATTTATTAGAAAATGAAAAATGTCTTTCATATGGGTCAAAATTGAAATCAACTCTAAAAATTATTAATAAAAAACACAAATTAAGCAGGAAAAATGCAGGAAGTTTCCATATCATAGACCCACCAACAATTATCTGAGCCCTGAGTGAAATACACACAATTCCCCTTGCAACCAACTTCACCTGAATTCGCCCAGATACACTTCTCATCCAAGAACAATACTTTCTTCCCTTCAATCCTTTCAACCTTAATCCACTCAAGTTCAACAAAATCAAGACCAAATACCTCGACTTGGTCCACAACTTGAACTGATTTACAATGGATCAAGAAAATCAACAAGATTTCTCCATTCAACTCGACTAAATATTGTTTGAAAAGTCTCCAATTCCCCGAAGGAACACCTCTGCATGTGCTGATGCCCGTGATCGCAAGACGATTATCCACATCTTGCATGACCACAAGAGTCCCTTGCACACTCAGTGCATAGAACTTGCGGTTCAATCGCACCACACTCGTGAATTCCATATACCCTTTCTTGGCGTCGAACGGGTCAACCGTGACACATTCGTGTCTGACACGCGCATGATTATAACTCCACGTATTATAACCACGGTACGTATAATAAATATTGTAATAGACCATTAGAGACGATGAACTAGGAATATCGCCCCCAACCAAATGCACATTTGTCAAAATAGCATGATTAATATTTTCGTGATGTAAGGATGGTGTTGATGATGGAGGGGTCCCACTCGTGGTATCGAATTTCAAAATGCACCAATATGATACTAATGCATTAATCGACCCTTGTGACAAGGATGAAATGCAAGAGTTAATGTCAAGATAATGGAGGTTTTGGGGACATGTAGTCGATGAATTAATATTGGATATAGAATCACGGCAGATCAATTGGAGAAGTTGATGTGGTTCAGAAGTAGCATTGCATCGGCTCGTGGTGGTTAGCCATGCCTTGGTGGTGCCACGACTATTCGTACAATGAAAGTATCTCTCTGTAGCATACGACATTTGGACTAGGTTTTGGGGAATTTGAGACCAAGGCCAACTACATTTGGATTTAGTGATATTGGACACTTTTTTTGCCTTGGTTTTTTTGGGTGCCATTATCACTAAATAACAACCAATTTGATGTTTCCTAATGAATGTAATGAAATAATGGGTTGTATATAGGTAGAAAATGCCTTGATCTCCAAGTCTTTATCGATTTTAAATTTATTGCAAGTAGTTTAAAAAAATAGAAAGAATTATTGCAAGTAGTTCATTATTTTTTATTGCAAGTATATTGTGTATATATATTTATAGAGAGAGCGAGCTAAGTCAATAGAAATATAATTTGGAATGAACTATCAAACGTGGGGCATACAGGTAGACTTGCATCTTTTGTCCTTTATATATTAATTATTTCATTTTCTTATTTGCTAAATTTGGGTTTGATATATTACTTTCAACACTTCCAGTTCTTTCGTATCAAGAAAAGGTTGGAAGTTGGAGTTTAATAACTTGATTAATTGTCCAAGATTTAATGTTTTTAATTGAATGTTACTTTGAGAACTTGATAATTTATTACCATAGTACAATCTCTAACATGGTTAGTTTTTTCTTTCTTTCGAAAACCGCAAATTTAATTCTATATGAAAGAACAAATTAAAAAGGTTTGAGTGTTTAAATTTCATTAATTTTCATTGTTGTTTCTAATTATGCCAATTTGTATTTTGATTGTATGGGCTAGAGTGAAATATTATGCATTTATAACGTCTTGATCATGAATCAGTAAATTGTTCTTGTCACAAGTAATTACTTGAAGCTAAACTAGAATCATGGTCTTATTAAATCTTTTGAGACAATTTTGCCTTCCACCAAATTAAAGTAGAATCTTTCGGATTCTTTACTATCCAACTACATCACAAATTTCTCCAAGAAGTTGAACAAGATTTGCCCTACATATTATAGGGGCCGTTTTATATACAAAAGTAGCTGACCAATAAAATTGACTGCAAGGACTTTTCCAATGAGAAGAAGAGAGTGGGGTTATATTTGCTTAGGAAGAGTAAAAATTTAATAAGGAAAATTCGAAATTTAAATAAATAGATTCTCTTTTGAGAAAATTTGATTTTCAAATGTCTAAAAACAAAAACACACCTAAATTTGGAGCCGTTAAGAATGGGCTGAGCCCGTTGGGCTAGTCCGTCCTATCCCGTCAAAATGGAGGGTTGGGCTAAGCGTTAGGAACCCGTCAAAAGGCGAGCCAAAATGAGGTGTCCCGCCATCCTTTTTTTTTTTTTAATTTCTTTTATTTAACATATATGAGATACAAATGAGATGATAAAAATTACCATCTAATATAAATAACGATGTTTTAAAATATTAAATTTGATCACTTATTTATAGAAATAAAAGAATTTTAAAGCAATTTCTAATTTTTATTATGTTTTTTTATTTTATATTTTACATGTAATTCCATGCAAATGAGAAGAGTAAATAATAAAAAGTATTATAAATATCATTTTTTAAAAAATAAAATAAAATTATGAAAAAGAAAAAGCAAATAAAAAAATTGGCCTATCTGTGGATCGGGATGGGTTGGCCTTTTCCGAGCCCGCTAAAATAGCCGCCCACCCCGCCAAATTACGGGTTGTGGGCCAAACCGACCCATCAAGACAGTTCTTCCTAGTTCTCGTATTTTATTAATGGTGATTATTTATTAATATTTTAAAAGTTATTGAAATTAATCTTATATTTTAATACGCAACAATAAAGAGGTCAGTCAATAAAATCCAATAATACTAGATTATGGAACAGTACTAGAAGGAAGATGGTGAGGTGGTTGGCTGTCCGAAGAGATCAAAATACTCCAACAGGATTAACACTTGTCATTCGCCACTCTCACTCTCACTCTCACTCTACAAAGACAACCCTCCTCTCTCTCTCTCTCTCCTTTCTTCCTTCTTGGCTTTCTCCGCTGGACTACTAACCACCGCCACCCCCAACTATTTTTTTTTTCTGATTTTTTTTGTTTGATTGAAAAGGGATATTTTTCCATGAATTCTTGATTCTATGTAGTTCGATTTATCCAAGGTTGTCCGCTCGTGTTCCCCCTTCCAAACCATAAATTGTAACGCCAAGAAAGAATTAATTAGGGATTTCTTCGAACAGAAAAATCTCGGTCTGTGAATTAACTCTCGTTTATTTGGGTTTCACACTGAATAAATGGCTCTTCATTGTGCTGCCTTGAGCCTTAGCTTCCCCTCTTCGAATCCACAAGCTTGTGGGCCATCCCATCGCCCTTCTTTTTCCAAGAAATGCAGTGCCAAAGCATCCAATTTCTCTTCATTTCCAAGATTCAAACTTCAAGGTAAGAATCAGTTTCTCTTGCTCTGTTTTTATGTGTTTTTGAGCGGTTAATTAATGTTGATATGATTGGTGATTGCTTCTCTTAGAATTGAATGTGTTGTTTATGTTTCTAGAGTTTTAATTATTCTCTCTGTTAAAGCAATCTGGAAAATATGAACAAAATTAGTACTTGAATGCATTCTTACTATGATGATACTATCACCTCTAGAAAAGTTGGTTCTCTAATTGCGTAATTCATAGGTAGAGCAGTAGAAAGTGGTAATGGGCCGATGGAAACGGATGAATCGAATCTCGTGGTTTGCTTTGGTGAAATGCTTATCGATTTTGTACCAACCACAAGTGGGCTCTCTTTGGCCCAAGCACCTGCCTTTAAGAAAGCTCCTGGAGGTGCACCGGCTAATGTCGCTGTTGGCATTGCTCGTCTCGGTGGTGCATCTGCATTCATAGGCAAGGTACTTATTCAATCATTGAAGTCGAGTTATAGCTTCATGTTGGTAGCAAGGTTTAAAGAATATTGTTTGTTTAGGTTGGCGAAGATGAATTTGGTTACATGCTTGCTGATATTCTAAAAGAGAACAATGTGAACAACAAAGGAATGAGGTTCGATCCTGGTGCTCGAACTGCTTTAGCGTTTGTAACTCTGACAAACGATGGGGAACGTGAGTTCATGTTTTACCGCAATCCCAGTGCTGATATGTTACTCCAGGAGGATGAACTTGACTTGGAGTTGATCAAGAAGGTAATTAACAGTGTCAACTTTGCTACTATTTATGGATCGTTGTGGCAAATGATTGATCGTTTGCTTGATTCCTTACGTTCTTCAGGCCAAGATTTTTCACTATGGTTCTATAAGCTTAATTACAGAGCCTTGCAAGTCGGCCCACATTGCCGCCTCTAAGGCTGCAAAGGACGCGGGTGTGATTTTGTCGTATGATCCCAATTTGCGGCTACCTTTGTGGCCATCTGCGGAAAGTGCTAGAGAAGGAATTCTTAGCATATGGGATAGTGCTGATATTATTAAGGTACTCTCAAAACCCATTCTTTCAGAGCGATGACATGGCCCCATGAGTGTTGATTGACTCTTTTATTTGGCTATGTAAACTTCAGATTGGTCAAGAGGAGATTTCCTTTTTAACACATGGAGAAGATCCATATGATGACAATGTAATTCGCAAATTGTATCATGAAAATCTGAAATTACTCCTCATCACCGAAGGTCCCGGAGGCTGCAGATATTATACTAAGGTATGCTGTTTATACAAGTTAAGAATGAATTACTGGGAATGGTGTAATTAGTCTCTGAGCTATACAAAAAAACCGACAAAAAATCCCACTGTTCTGGTTTCGTATCTTCATTTCTTTACCATGGATGATTAATACTGCACGGCTTATTCATTTGCAGGAGTTTAGTGGAAGAGTGGATGGTCTTAAGGTGGAACCTGTGGATACAACAGGCGCTGGCGATGCTTTTGTGGCTGGAATCCTGTCACAGTTAGCTTCCGATACGTCCTTGCTTAAGGTAATATATATAACTTCTAAAGCATTGAAGGCCACAATAACGATGTTTTGCACATCAATTAATTTGACTACTTAGACCAATGTAAACAAGAAAAACGTGAACTTTGATTTCATAGTGTACTCATACGCTGAGTTATTATGCTACTCACTCCTTTTAAACATCTGAATTAAAGAAAACTTGTCACTTATGTTTCTCTAAAGTATGATGATGTTACGATCTTTTATAAACTATTGGATCAATGTTTCGACAGGATGAGGGCCGGTTAAGAGATGCTTTGAGATTTGCAAATGCATGTGGTGCGTTGACTGTGACAGAAAGGGGTGCTATTCCGGCTTTGCCAACCCGAGAAGTTGTGCTCGATGCCCTGCTCAAATATGTAGCATAGACGACCTCACTCCCTCTTTTAGACAACTATCCATTATCCGACCAATTTCCAACATCCCGATTTTTTTTCGAGGCATCTTCTTGTGCCAATGTGCACGATTTTCCAAGACTTTGATCGTTGATTTCATCTATGTATTTTAGGATTTAGACCCATCATTATATAAAGAGCTGATGTCAGCTTCATTTGAGTTACATTATCTTATATTTTCAAGTAAGTAGTGTTTTACATTATTGCATATAACTTTAAAGCCAACATGAGATGTGCTCAACGTGATTCACGGTTGATTGAGCTTTGATCAATGAGGACCATGATGTTTGAGATTCTGCTAATTACATGATTGATCTGATTTTTTAGAGAGTCGATTTATCGTGCAAACTAAATCGTTGCGACTCAGGTTGACAAATCAGAGGATACCTATTCGTTTACATTTATTGATGGAATATGTCAGTTTTTTAAGCTCCAATAATTTTTGGTTCAGGGAAGTTCTGCTGGAAACTTGGGTTGTATACATGTGCAAAAAATGTGGAATTATTCCCTCTTTTTTTTAAATTAATTTTGGAGGATAGACAGGATTGTAGTTTGAAAAAAGTGCTCAGAATAATGTCTGTATTCAGGAAGTTTGTCATCAACATGTTCTGCTTCATTGTATATTCACTATATTGTACTGCATTTGAAATTATGGGAAGCACATGGTCTTTGTAAGTACCTTTGATGAGATGCCTAGTCAACTTTATTATACATTCAATTGCACTAGATTTCTCTATCTCTTATCATGTTTAGTAATTTAACCAAATCTCAAGAGAGATAAATTGCCCAATGAGTTATAATTCACAACACAATAGAGAAGAAAGAATATGGATTTTGGCAATTCTAAGGTGTGGAAAGAAGTAATGTTGTTAGGTTTATGCTTAAGTGGTCTTTGTTTACAATCTTTTCAAAGTCAAGATTCAACCCTAATCGGTTCCGTAGACACTATATCAAGTGAAATATACAGACTGCAACAATATCGACAATCTAAATACTCACAAAAAAAACACATCATACACGAACGAAAGATATTACATTCGATGTATTTCACTGAGAGTATCATTTACTACACAAACCTCTTCATGGAAATACACAATAGATCAAAGTCCAAACAACAATAGTTAAACTACTTCCTATGCAAATAAAGTTGGCAAAAAGGAAGCACTTTCTTTTCTATACAAAAACCAAACTTGTTGTTTCTAACCCTAGGTTTTTCTTTGAGAACTACCTAAAACAAAAGGAGTTGATAGAGAATTATTCTTAAGAAAGAATAAAAGAAAGCTCATATCGAAGTTAGGGTTTATCACCGGCGGTAAAAATGATCATCATCGTCGAACTCAACCCCTAACATGGCCAAAGCAAAATGACTCTTCATCTCACTCTTTGTTTGGTGCAACTCTGGGTATGAATCAAGAACAATAGAGTTAGCAGATACGAGAGACTTCTTTCTGCTTAAGCCAGTTGATTCTTTTCCTCTCAAGATCGTCACGATTTCACCCATCTCCGGCCTCCTCGACTCATTGTTTATGCAAGCAGTTGCAGCTCGAACCATTCGTGCCACCTGATTCCTGTTCTTTTCGGTGAATCTTAGCCGTGGATCAAGCAATTTTTCTACACTTCCTTGTTGCAATAGTGGCTTTGCCTGAAATGGTAAACAACCAAAAGTAATCTTAGCTTCGATCAACAAACCTAATCCAACATCAAGCTTCAAGAACTACACCTTCTGATCTCAATTAAGTGTGTTGTTCTAGAGTTTTTGTCATAGATTAAGGAACATAAAAAGTGGACAAATATATCTTTAACTAATCAATGAACTTATGCAGCTCAATAAGAGAGAAGTTTAAGCAATAACCTACCCACAAAACCAAATTTTCCTCTCCTTGTCCTCTGCTCGACTCGATTGGCTTCCTTCCAGTTATGAGTTCCAATAGCACAACCCCAAAAGCATAAATGTCGGTTTTATCAGATACTTTCCCATGTTGGAAATACTCAGGAGCCAAGTACCTACAAGATTCAATGAGCCTGAAAAATCAATCTTTGTCTACCATGGAAATAACAAACACGATACTAGTATGTGCTATAACACAAGTTATAAGGGCCATACCCGAATGTGCCTTTAACCGTTTTGCACAGGAATGGCACCGAAGGCGCAGCTGTCCATGTTGCCAAGCCAAAGTCACACAACTGAACAATTATTCACACAGTTTAATACTTATCCAATAAGACTTGGGTTACCAAATTTCACAATTCAAGAAAATGAAGTTTCTCCATTAATTACCTTGGGTATCTTTTTGGATGAAAGAAGGATGTTTGAGGGCTTTATGTCCCTATGAACAACACACCTTTCTGTGCCATTATGTAAATACTCAATCGCCTCCGCGATTCCCATTGCAACCTTGTACCTAGTAGACCATGGAAGTGAAGGGCCACCCTTAACACCTCTCTTCTTTTCTGCAATTGGGAAATACATCTCAATTCAATAAAGACTTCATAACTAGGGATTAAAAGAAGTTCTTTCTATGATCAATGCCAGGAATGGACTCATACCGTGCAAGAATCGCTCTAAGCTTCCACCGGAAACGTATTTGTAGACCAAGAACAAGCCCATCTCAGCATCAATACAAAATCCCACAAGTGGAACAATGTGAGGATTGTGCAAAGAACTTGCTATCATCAATTCCCTACAAAATGCCTTTGAAGATTCCTTATCCTCCCTATCCAACCTCTTAATTGCCACTGCAGTTTTCAGAATCCCAACTCTTCCTCTAAACACACAGCTCAATGCCCCTCTCCCCAACACTCTACCTAACTCAACACAACAAACACAAATCCAAATCAACACAAAATCTTGCAAAAAATGTTCAAATTAAAGAAAAAAATGAAAATCAAAGGTTTACCTTTGGAGAAATTTCTAGTGGCAGATTGAATATCAGAATAGCTGAACCTAATCAAAGAGTGTGCCACAGGGGAAATGCTTCTTTCCAGAGATTCAATTCCGCTCCATTTCAAATCCCTAGACTTGGAATCAGACAACAACCCATTGTCCAAATTAACCATCAAAACAGTAGCAGAACAGCACTTGTTGACAGCCATTGATTCAAGCTCAACTTGAGAGCACAAACTGAACCTAAAAGAGGAGTGGACCGAGTGTGGCTCCTCAGAAACACAGCCACCAGACTCTGCCAGCAACCAAGCCTTGTTGTGCTCCAAATTCCGGCCACCCTCATTCTCGCCGGAGCTCCGCCGCAGGCGGCGGGGAATCACACAGCCTAGACCAAAATCCCAGACCATCTTGTACAATAAAGACTTGAACTTTACTTCATAATCATCAAACTCCTCACAGTTCTCACACAGCACATGATCATCACCTCCAGAGCATAAAGTTTGAGTCTTTGATGGGAAAGAGGCGTGGGGAAACTCCACAGAGTTGATACAACTGTTTCTTGAAAACCCCATTTTCAGACAAAAGCAAAAACACAGAAAACAAAGAGGAATAAAGAAGAGATAAAAAGAGAAAAAAAGCTGAATCTACTTTGCTTGAAAGGGGAGGAGAGAATTTCACTCCTCAAGAGTGAAAAAGAAGATAGTATAATTGGGATAGTGGATGCAAATGTGCTTAAACAAATTCATATATGTATTAAAAAAAATAAACGTCTGGTAATCCGTAATGTGGAGAAGGTGAGAGATGATGGTCCCATCCCAAGAACCAAAGACCATCAAGTAAATGGCATTTTACTAAGAACAAGAAAAGCATGAACCTAGAGAGAGAGAGAGAGAGGAGAAAGAGAGCCCACAACAGTACAAATAATGCATAAAAATAAGGAATCAAAGAAATATAAAAGCAGAGAGTAGGAGGGGGGCTTGTGGCTCACTGATTGCTTGCTATTATTGAATTCATATTATTTCGACAAGACAAGTCATATACTTTGATGCAGAAAAAGGGAGGATTTGAAGGGTAATGAGGATGGTGTTTTGATTAATTAAGGAATAATAATTTTGTAGTAGCAAAGATAAATAGATGGTGCAAATGAAGTTTGGTGACCACCCAATTCAATAATTTTTGATATCCCCAACAACCATGCTTGACAGGGGAGATGGGCTCTCCTTTGCCATTTGTTACCTTCCTTTTTTGCCTCTATTGTTTGCCTAATATGTTCCCATATTGTTTCTAAAGTCAATTTATTTTCTTTCTTTAATTATTTTAATATCATTCTTTAAGGAAATTAATTCGAGTTATCCTAACAGCAATCGGTTTTCCCCCTAATTTTCCACTGCGCCAAGACAAGTGGTTCTGTTTGTCTCTTAAATGGGGTTAACTAAAATACTAATAATTAAATATAAAAATAAAAATATTTTAGAAAGAAGAAAGCACACCCCCCCCCCCCCAAGTGGGCTTAGTTTGGGTTCATATATGGATGTTAAATGGGCTTTCTGGCCTAGCCTACTGAATTTTAGATCAATGTGCTTCAAGTTTACAAACAGTTTCTACCACGTCGTGTAGATGAAGTGGCATTGGTACTCAATTTTTATAAAAGAATTTATTTTCACCATTCTTTTTACTAATTTTTTTTGTTTTCATCCCTTTCATATTTAAAAAAAAATTCTAATATTATGAGCCTAAATTTAATATTATTAGGTTTGAGCTAGGCAAGTTATTATTGTGTTATAGTAAAAAAAAAATTAAATTTATATTATAAAAGTTGGAATCAAAATATACATAACATTAAAATTTAATATGTGAAATTAAATTATTCATAATAATAAATTATGCATATTTTATAATATATTGCAATGACCCAAATCAAAATATTTAAACATTTTTCAAAAATAATCATACAACACAATAATATGACGTGGCAACTAATAATGATGAGTGTTGAGTAAAAATAAAAAAATTAAAAAGTAAGACTAAGACTTGCTAGCTTTTAACCCATTCCATTCCATTGATGGACATTGTTTTAAAGCAAGAATAATTGTTTGATGAGTTTACAGTAAATATACTACCAAGTGAGGTGGTATGTATTTCTGTGAAAACCTCCATATATAACATTCGTAGAAACAATATTAGTTTTTAGCGACCAATTAAGTTTCATTCTTTTTTGAGCATTTATATAAGTTGTGTCCTAGGTTTTGATAGTATGGTTTAAAGTGGAATGATATAGGTTAATGTGAATAGAATAGACTGATTTTATAGATACATAATATAATAAATGTGGTATGGACAAAAAATGATAAAATGTCAAAAAAAAAAAAAAAAAATCTCTTGACTAAAATTTTATGAATTTTAATTTGTAGTTTAAAAAGAAAAATCTTAACAAGTTGCCAAAAACGAAAATGACACTTTATTTTCCATAGGAACATTGTACATAAAATTTTGGGTGTTTTACAACCACATCCATATGACTTTGGATCAATGAATTTATAAATGAATTGATAATCATATAAACTATGGTTTAACTACCGGTTGGAATAATTCAATTTGACCACTATTGATTTATTAAAATTTCTCGTTCATTATATCATGTAAAATAATAATAATATAATAGACTAATTATTATCATCTAAAAACTCTAATCATTATTAATGTAGACGATGATGAATTTAAAAAAAAGGTGATCTAATGAATCTGTTGGAAATGTGTCATCATTTTAATATACTATAAATTAAATGGTCGGAACTTCCAACTACAACATTTTATTACAAAGGATTCAAAAACAGCTTTCATTGGAGTTTCGTCATATTTCATTGTCTTTTTGTTTCACTCAAATGATTTAACCTTTCTTGGATGGGAACCCAAGATGAATATTTCGGTCTAGAATTCAAAGTTTCCGGTTTACAAGCCACAATAATCTCATCATACTTCATATATGGATTATATAATTAGAAATTGAGTTTTAAAAAAAAAAGAAAAGAAAAAAGAAGAACACTATGATAATATATGATTCAAACTATCGAACTCATGATAAGACTAATGATGGATCTAAAATTTTGAAATTGACCCTGCACAACTTTAAAATGATAATATATATGAAACAAAATTCTAAATCATAAATAAGTACAAACATAATGAAGGTATATAAAATGCAAATAAATCTGAAAAAAACAAAATATATTAAATTTAGCCTACTATACTTTCTTTTCTAGGAGAAGTTTTGTGTGCACTTGTCTACCCACTTTGCTATGTCAATCTACCACGTGGCCATATATGCATGGACATATATACTGGTTATTTGTAAGACTCGACACTCTAGTTTTCAATGTTTGTTGGGATATCTTTATAAGACAGAACATGTTGTATAATAAGACAAAGAAGTTTGTTAAAGAAAGTTTCCACTATATACATGATCATGAGTTTATCTTTCTGTGGATAAGATCATATAATGGTTTTTCAAATGATAAGGAAAACCAACCTTAGAAGAGGCAGAAAGATATTTTCTAAGAGCAGTAAGATGGAAGAAGCAGCAAGTTGCAGTAGCAGAAAGCTGAAGGAATCAGCAAGCAGAATTCTGGAACAGAAAGTTGTTCAGAATCAGGAAGGAAAACATGATTCTAGAACAGGAAGATGTTCAGAATCAGGAAGGAGAACATGATTCTAGAACAGGAAGATGTTCAGAATCAGGAAGCAGATCAAAAGGACACGCACGTCAGGAAGCTGACTACAGGTTTCGAGAACAGGAAGCTGTTCTGAAACAGGATTCTGGCGTGGAACAGAAAGCAGCATGGAACCATATCCTGAGCAGCAAGCAAGGAAGAGCTACCACAATCTACAGAGAAAGTGGGAAGTAGCCAACGGATCCTTTGAAAGATAAGTGTTACTCTCATCCATGCAGTACGAGAAAGACCATGCAACTCAAAGAGGAGCAAAGCTATCTGGTGACTAGAGTAGCCACCCGTTACATGAAGGTCAAAAATAGTAGGCGCATTAAATGCACATGTCAGAAACAACTCAAAAACATTTAATGCGAACACAAAGAAGATCTTGGAGATCAAAGCTTCAATTCAAGATGGAGAAGTATTCCCCTTCAACAGATACTTCCCCAATGGATATATTCTCGAGATCTATAAATAGAAGGTGTGGCTGACTGAAGAAGGTGCGGAACAGTGTCGAAGGGAAAATCAGATATACTCCAGAGTTTCTCAAGCTTACTCCTGTTCTAGCCACTCAACCTTCTAGGAGAAGTCTGCAATTGTGTTAGACCTTCAAAGATTAAGACTGCTCCATACCAGTTGAAGAACCTTTCATTTTCTTTTAACCATTTGTTGTGTGCTAGGTTATTTTAAGTTTAGTGTACTTAGTTGATAGGATTTGATCCTTGCTAAGTTTTGTAGTCTTGTGTAGGCTATTTGCCCTGTGTGAGATTTGTACCTTGTGTGGGATTTGGCCTAGGAGTCGTATGACTCTTGTAGGTGATAACTTGTTGGGAAGAAGTTTGTAAAGTTGAGACTTGTAAATCAAACTGATCTAACGAAGTTCCTCCTCAGTGAAGGAGTAGAGTGGACGTAGAAGGATTACAACACCTTCGAACCACTATAAGCCATAAGTGTTTATTTGCTTTTGTCTATCTGCATTGCATTGTTGCATATCTATCTTGTTGCATTTGTCATAAGCATACATGTCAAAAGATTGTGATAAAATCATCTTTGAAAAGAAAATTTGTTTGCAAAACAGAAACTCTATCTTTGTTTATTCTGTTGCATATTGTGATTACGAGACAGGAACCTGATCAGTATTGTGTCAGGTTACTGACTCGAGTCAGGTTACTGTTTCTCTATAGAATCAGGAACTTGTTAATAGAAAAGTTTTCAAAAGTTTGTCAAATTGATAGACGTTCATTCACCCCCTTTAAACCTCTGACCACTTACTTAGAACCAACAATTTTATTTTATATTATATTTTATTTATGTATTTACACCATATTTACTTCAATGACATCATTAATATGTAATATCATTTTTTTAAATCGGAGAATTTAAGACGATTTTCGTACTGTTTTGCATAAGTTAATGGAAAAATGCATGTATTATAAGAATAAAGCTTATAAAAAACCCATTTTTATTTTTATATTCTATATAATATATTAATTTCATTCCGACATGCTCTAATTTGTATCATAGTTTGTTAGTTACTCTTAAATTTATGAATGATATATGATTGATATGATGGATTTGATAAACGCATCTCTCTCTTAATTTAGGAAACTCATATAACATTTTCAATTTTCGGCCAATATATAGTTTCGGACAAATCTATATATATAGAGATAGAGCTACTAGTTAGTTATTTGTCTAGACTCAATCTACTCATAATAATCCTTGCATCTCTTTCAAAACTGTCTTTTTCATGTGATGTAGATGGAAAGAAACGTGCACAAAATTGTTTTAGATAATTCGTACAGTGGGTTAATTAATTTGCATGAAATTTTGTAGCCTAGGCTACATATTTTTAACTACTCGTAGGCTTCTTTCTTCTCTTCTTTTTATCCCCACATTATGATAAATAAATTCAACTTTTCATTTCTTTATTGATTCAATAAATTAGAGGACGTAACCTCCTTGTCTCATATGAGCTTTAACCTTACATATTGTGTTGGATTTTTATATTTTTTTTCAGTGTTAAAATATAAATTTTATAGTAATCTAATCTCCCTAATTAGTCAATTAGCCCCCTCAATATTTCTTATCTAGTCTGAATTTGAAGATCTTAATGTATGATAAGATGTTGAGGAAAAGAACACAACGACGAGCGTTTTGTACAAAGAAGTGATTCAACCTAGATGTTTTTTTTTTTTTTTTATTTAAAATTCAATTAATAAAAAACCATATTTTATTTTTAATTTTTAATTAATATATAGACTTACAATTTTATAATCTACTTTTTAATATTATATTTTTACATCATTTGTAAATGTTTTTTTTTTTTATCAATCTCAATTATATAAAATTTAACTTATTAATAAATACTTTTATTCATGAAATTTATATATCCTAACATAAATTTACATATTTTAAATATATACATTTTTTTAAAAAAACAATATAATTATATTATTCTAAAATTTATGACCCTCCTAAAAATTAGTACATTAGTAATGTAGTTTTATGAATTCCTGAATCCTAAACTTGTGAGTTAGAACATGGCTTATAGAATTCATACAATAAAATTATGAGGCTCTATATTTAATTGTACTCTTAGATTATGGTGGCCATTGCACACGTGTGACAAGTGTCGGTACCAACAAATGGGACCATATAAATACACATATATAGATGATAAATAATTTAGAAACTTGGCATAAATGATGCATCTTGATTTTAATTTTTTGAGTTGACATCTTACTT
Source organism: Scutellaria galericulata (assembly GCA_946896805.1). Taxonomy (NCBI): domain Eukaryota; kingdom Viridiplantae; phylum Streptophyta; class Magnoliopsida; order Lamiales; family Lamiaceae; genus Scutellaria; species Scutellaria galericulata. The sequence goes on from OX335794.1 coordinate 16,345,738, forward strand.
AGAATAATGTCCACCCTAGGGGCCAAATATTCGTGCATTTATTTTGGTGCCTTGTTGAGTTGTCTGGGCCATTAAGACGAGTTAGCAAGATATATTAATTAATAATTATATTCAATCGTTCGTACCTATATGTATAATTGTAAATATTCGGGTCATGCATTATGATGAGTCAGATATTAATTACACTTAACACAACGTCTGATGATATTGATTTATGATGATTCAAATTCATCACTTTTTATACGACTTATTTTAATGTAATTCGTAAATTCGATGTTAAAATTTTGAAATCATTCACTCAAAGTTTTCAATCCAAATGCAAACTAATTAAATAATGTTTTGAAATCACAATCTGGGAGATCTAAGGTACTTCCAGTTTTGAAAAATACAAATTAACTAATTATATATTTAAAAAAAGTTATACCTCCATTCAATCTCAAACTACTATTTTGCCATGATTATTATATAACATAAAAGAAAAGTTTTTGTTTGGCAAATGACAACTGTGATTTGCGAATTGATGGAGACATGAGTGTATCACTTTGGAGTTTTATAGGTAACTTTTCCTTTTTTTTCTTTTTTTTTTCTTAAGTTGCACATCTTTTCCATCAAAATTTTCACATTATTAATATTTGGTGTTTCATTTAATTACTGAGTTAGTTCATTAATGAATTAATTTGTTTTGCTTGTTGATAAGTTAAGGTTTTGTTTGTGTGTGTCTCTATGAAATTGATTGATTTAAGTTGTTATAGATTGGTATCAAAATTGTGAATTTATTATATAATTGGAGTTACTATTTCTTTTCATATGATTGCACTCTTACTATTTATTACTAGTTCAATTAAGAAATGAGGAATGATAGTACTTATAAAACTAAGAAAACTAAAGCAATGAGAAAAGAAAAAAAAATGAAAACCCGAATAGTTACTTGTAATTATCATTTTAATTTGAATTTTATATAATATCTTATTTATTTATATATTGGCCATACGATCTTAAATATCAAACAAATGTTTATGAGTACATTTTTTTCTATCATCAATTGATTAGTAACACACCATTTTCAAATATATACTAGAATCTGCCACCCCCCATACACTTTGCGTGATTAAAAGAAGATCCCCACGTGAGCGGATTTAATTATTAATTGTTATGATTAAGTGATAATTATAGAAAAGTAATCATATTTTTTGGGAAATGATAATTCATGTTTAATATATGTGTGCATGATTGTATGGTCAAGATAGAGACAGGCAATCCTCTTTTCGATAACTGCTAGGTCACCTAATGACATTCACAGTTGTACTAATAATACCAACTTTAGCAAATCCTCAATATATTTATATACAAATAATTTTTTTGTTTCAAAAACAGTTCTAACAAGAGACAACTTCAACAGAAATTTGATAAACAATATTCCCCACAAAAGAGCCTTCTAGAAATTTCACACTGCCATCTCCAAAGTAAGAAGTAAAACCTTCTAGTTCTAGATAGATACACACCTATTTCAATTATTAGCAAAAAGAATAAAAAAAATTAATTACCTCTCCAATTAATGTGAATAACGAATCATATTGTGATGGTTTCTATTCTCAATAAAATTTGTTTATTAAATTTTCCATTTAGTGGTTGCTCTAAAGTAATTAGGATGTGTTGTTAAATTTATATATAGCTATTCTAGAGTTTTCGAGTAAACATTGAACCATAATAAAATGACATAGTTTTGATGTGTAAACTATAAATATCTCAATTTAAATATGTATAATTATTATGTCATTATCATTAATGCACATATAATGTGTTTCTAATATAATAAAAAAATGATAAAGCACAATTATATGAGTTTTTCTAATGAAAATAAATCAAAATTAAAATTCATGAATTAGAAAAACAAAGTGTACTTGAGATTATTGAAATCAAGAGTTATTTTATATGATATTAGTGAGAAATATGAGTTTGACTTCGTTAATAGAATAGACAGGGGGTAGTAGGAATTATCATTATTGTACTAAAATGGTATTAGATGTATGAAAGGGCATATTGTTGCAAAGTATGTATCAACTATGTCATGACCTTTTTTTTATTTCTTGCGTAATTAAATGAAATAATGTAAGAATGATTATAAATAGTCATATATGCATGCGATAATAAAAGATCTTTAATTAGCCGATTTATAAATGACGTATTTTCTAGTTAAAATAAATATTGTATCATGACATAAATACTCTTAATAAAATGCGGGTAGACCACGTCAAACATAAATGAAAGAGTGACATCAACCATGACTTTTATCAACCAATGAATTATGTTAATATGATTCATAATTCGGACATGAACCATAAATCTCGTGGGACACGAGTCACGAATTTTGTCTGATTATCAAACATACACTCTAATATCAGTTTCTCCATTAATATTGATATTAAGAAATTGACGAATTTTGTTTATATAGTTATCAAACGATGTTAGGTTTCATGTAAAACACAATATTGTCCTTTACAAAACGACGTGATTTAATTAATGTATAGTAGATGATGTGTTTAAAACACAATTGAGGGTAGGAATCCTATTTTCAGTTATTACTTTTTGAAAAGAAATCACATCAACTTTGGTACCGAAACGAAAGAAATTAAAAGTGAAAGCATAACTGATGGCATTAGTATTTAATTATAGCCCAAATTATGTTTCCTGGATGAAGAATAAAACATGTATTTGTCAGGTTCTAATAGAGTTTAGGGCCCAAATGAGCCCATTCCCTCAGGTATCTTTGGGCCTTGCATTACAAAATTTCTTTGGGGTTTTTCATGGAAAGCTTTTTATGGGCCTTTTCAGATGGTAGGAAATTTCTTATTTATTCTTAGAATTGAATATGGACTACTAATTTTATTATTAATAATTTTTTTTTTTTTTTTTAAATGGGCTACTAATTTAATTGAGTCCCATTAGTAAATTGTTTTTTATTTAAATTTATTTACATTTACATTAGTTTTTAATAATACACACTATAGAGTACTGGAAATGTTCTAATATGAAATTTTATTATTTCTGTTTTGTAAAACCCCCAATCCCTGACCTAGGGTTTCAGATGATGATTAAATTTTCCGATTGATTTCTCCGTCGTTCCTTTCAAGATCCTAAATTCATCTCATATATGCAATCAAATGCCAAGACACATGAGGAATTCCAGAAAAAGATCCCATTCTTCCTCTTCGTCATCGTCCAAAATCGACCCAACGAAAAACCGTCGTCACCATCACCACCACGATCAAATTTCTTCGGATTTCGACTACCCAATCAACAATCACGCCTCCCCGAATCTGAATTCCCACCAACGAGTAATGGGTAAGCTCTCTAAATTCATTTCGTACATTGAGGTACCCTATTTGCCCCCAAAACTGAAAATTTTGTGCGAAATCATCGCCAATACTCCGGCTGTGACTGTGGAGAGGGTTCTTGATGATACTGGAATTAGGGTTTCTGAAGAAGATGTTGAGGAGGTGCTCAAACTGTCGTATGGGTACCCAGGATCGGCGGTGAAGTTTTTCCGGTGGTCAAGTTTTCAGTTCAATAGTAAGCATAGGCTATCTGCGTGGAACTTGGTTGTTGATTTGTTGGGAAAGAATTGCTTGTTTGATGCTATGTGGGATGCTATTAAGTCCATGAAGAAAGAATTGTTGCTCTCTTCGTCTACTTTTAAGTCAGTGTTTAGTAATTATGTGACTGCTGATCGTGTACAGGTTGCTATTTCGAGTTTCGAGGTTATGGATCAATATGGTCTTCCTGGGAACATTGCAGCCTTAAATTGCTTGTTAAATGCAATCTGTAATGGTGGGAAAACTCACCTAGCAAATGACTATTTGGGAATTGTTAAGGGGAAGATTAAGGTAGATGCAGAGACATATGCGATTTTGCTTGAGGGTTGGGAGAGTGATGGTGCTGTGGGTGGGGCCAGGCAAACCTTTTCGGATATGGTGATTGATATCGGATGGGATAAGAGGAACGTACGTGCTTATGATGCATTCTTGTGTACTCTTCTAAAGGGTCCAAAAGGAATGCATGAAGTATTGAAATTTCTTGATACAATGATGGATAGGGGTTGTTATCCGGGCATGAAGTTCTTTAAATTTTCGATTGATGAATGTGTGAGGAAGAGTGATGCAAGATCTGCTAAAGTAGTTTGGGAGGCAATGGTTGGGAATAACATTATTCGACCAGATACAGTAATGTACAAATCAATGATCTCCTTGTATTGCAATACCAGGGATTTTGATTCAGCTGAGAGGCTATTAGATGAGATGGTTTATAATGGGGCGTTTCCTGATTCTGAAACCTACAGTTTGCTGTTTCATTTTTTGATCAAACACAGACGGCTAAGGGAGGCCACTCCGGTATTCAAGGAGATGGTGAAAAATGAGTTTGTGCCAATGCAACAAGATTGCAGTATGGCAGTGAAGACATATTTAGATTCTGGAGATCCCTATATGGGAGTGAAGGTGTGGAGATGTATGATTGAGAAATATCGTTCTGATTTGGATGAAACGGGTAACTTGTTGGTTGTGGGGCTTCGGGACATGAATCGTGTTCCTGAAGCAGTTAAGTGTTGTGAGGAAATGATGGAGAGAGGGATTAAGCTGAATTCTGCCACACTCTCAAAGCTGAAACAGAGCCTATGTAAAACAGGGAAAGCATTTGCTTATGAGCAACTTTTATGTAAGTTGAAGAGTCATCAGTAAATGTGTGGCTACCTTGTTAACTAGAGATGTTTAAAATTTGTGGTCTATAACAAAATCTGTTGTGAGTACCCATGGTGATAGTATTTCTTGCTTTGTATATATGCACCTTTGGAGGTGTGTTTGCTTCAATTATTGATTATATTCATGGGATAATGAGTTGGCTTGAATACATGGGATAAACTATCCACCTATTCCTATCACAAGGTTTAGTGATATAATAACAGGCCCTTTTTATATAATAGGTTCATATTTTTCAACCAAACAAGTTAATCTTGTTGAAATTGTGTATTATCAAACCCAGTAAAAACAAGCAAACAGACCCTTGATGTATTGAATTGAGTTATAGATTGTATATGGAGTCATGGAATGGAGTGGATGTTGATTTACAAACTCGAATTAAGTTATAGGAAAGTGAAGGTGTCAATCATGAACTGGGTAATCCACCGTATTGTTTGCTAGTGGGCTAACACTAAGCTCAATATGGGCCACTAAAGGTATAAAAAGAAAGATAAATTGAAAGAATGAATCTATGAACCAATTTTTGCCCATTGCTTGTAATTTGGTAATAAACTAGCTGGATTAGCGTTATTTAATCCACAAAAGTCATTTCAATTAGAAGGGATGATTATATGTACAAACATTTCCATATAAGTGTAAAATGATAGCTAAATTAGCAATTCGGGTCGAATACTACAAAATTAGGGAATCCCGTGCGATTTCAATCCAATTTGACAATTCGGGTTTAAATTTACCTAAATTTCTGAATTTTCAAAAGTTGAAAAAATTGTCAATCTGAAAACTTATTGTCTGAAATTGTCAAACCCCTTTACTAGGCAATCTGGATAATAAACTTCAGCCAGTTTACGTGAAAACGCAAATTTCAACTTTTTGATGTTCAAAATTTAAATTGATTTTGAGAAACTTATTTTAAATCAATTTGTTTTAACCATAATATATCGATCTTAATACGTATTTTCACTCGATTATATTAAAACTACATTTTTTCCCCACATTCGATAGGATTAAGAATTGGACACAGATAATTGAAAATGGCTTCATTATGAATTTAAAAGATTGTTCAAATTTTGTTTGTTTGAGAGTCAATGTCGTTCAAATCTTTGGGACATGAATCAAATAAAAGGAACATAATATGGAGGTAAAGTGTAGAAAACAAAGTATAGGGACAAAAGTTAACAAATTAAATGCATAGGGATTAAAGTATAGTCTTTCTTGTATATCGTGTAAATTTACTTTCTCAACATACAATATGTTTCGATAGATATTATTATCATTATTATTAACATAATGCCTATAACTCACTTCGGTAAAAGTATTCTCCATTCATTTTTTATATGTTCCAAAATTTCCAAAATTATAATTCATATATTTATTAATAAAAATGTGTATTAAATTCATTTTTATTATAACCTTATTTAATGTTTTTATGGATTAACCATCCTACTATTTGACATTTTTTTTTAATTTACTACATTAGACAACAATATAGCTGAAAATTTGTGTAAACTTTTTATGATTACAAGCCCATCAAATACGCCTCTTAGGTCTTAATACATGAAAAAAAAAAAAACATTATTTTCGTGGGATGGGTCTTGCGTGAAACCATCACGATTCTCATTTCGTGATACGAGCATTTGATCTGATTAATGTGGAGACATATCTGGTGACTGTAATTGACCAGCTAGTCAACGATCGATCAACACCGTTGATTCAAAAATATTAATATTTTTATTTATACAATGTAATAATTTTGTTTTTTTTTTAAATCTATTTTTCCTTTGTTTTACTCATTTGGGCTTCAAAGTCAACTTACATAACTCAGCAATAAATTCACTTCTTTTTCCATAAAACAAAATGATCAATCCATTTCATTACAGACCATTTGAAAAAAAAATCCATGTCCATGTGCTGACATTCATGAATGAAAGACAGAATTCGAGTTAAGATAATAATACAACACTTACAATTATCGAGTAAATCTTCTTTTAGTTGTACCGCTGTAAGTATATTTGATTATTTTAGTTGTTTATAATTAAATATATTAATAAATTCAGGGAAAAATTGAAGTGCTTTATTTATATAAAATAGGTAAAAAAATTAATTTCCTCGAACTCTGGCTTCTTAAAATGTTAATCATTTATCTATTCGCTTCTAAGTTTAGTAATTCCTATAATTTTAATAACTCTTTATTTTTAGTTTGATTATCTGCAATAATGTTAAATTGATATATTGCTATTTATTTAACATTTAAACTACATATTATTAAAAAAATTATATAAAATAATTATAAAAGTTCATTGATAGGTAAAACTTGTTTCAATTCATAAACACATTATAAAAATTAAAATAAAATCTACATGTTCATTTTAAAATATTGTGTTTTGAGAAAATATATAATTATATTATTATTTATATTTAAAATGAAGATAATCATTCAAAATTCAAGCTACCACATTCATAAAATAAATAAATAAAAATTGTTAACACAAAAGTTTGAATTTCAAGTAAAACACAATCGATCGCTTGACCTGCTGGTAAACTGGATTTTAAAAAAAAATTGAATTTTAAATTTACAGGACTTAAGTAGGAAAAAAAAATTAGATAAGGAATAAAATAAAATATGAAAATTTGAACGATTTAAAAACAAAAATTTCTATAAAATATAATGTCACTTCATTTATAGAAACATTATCTCCAGAAGACAAGGGAATTGCGCTAATTCCAAAGCCATCTTTGATTTTCTCATTACCTATCTGTTTTACTTGTCTGAAACTATCATTAATGGCGTTTATATCTTCATTGAAATTAAATACTATTTATATATGATGTTCATCAAGACCAGAATTCTATTCTAAAATTAGAAAAAGAATTCTTGAAATACCAAGACTGAGATATTTAATTGAATTTTCTATTCATTATTATTGTTCAAATTCTATACATCTATTTGATTATCGGAAGAGAAGTCAAGGCAACGTGGTCGTCCAATTAGTGTTGATGTAAAATACACATACTGACTAATAAATACTACCTCCGTCCCGCTCAAATTTGCATAATTTCCGTTTTCGTCTGTTCCATTCTAATTTGCACACTCCAAAAATGACAAATAAAATGTACAAAATTGTCATTTACTATTCAACATTAACACTAAATAAAACAGTTTTTTCTTAACCTCCGTGCCCAAAAGTAGTTTTTTCTTAACCTTTGTGTCCGGCCTTACATGCAAATCTGAGCAGGACGGAGGGAGTATATCATTTAAATCAAAAGGAGAATATAATTTTTAATACTAGTGTTTACAATAATAAACTTTAGGAAGGTGTACTGTGTACACATCAATATTGAAAGTACCAAGAAAATAAAAATGAGTTAATTTTCAAAAAATCACAGATTGTCATTAATCATTTTTTTAATTATTGGTCAAAATAACATAATTTTGTATATTTAATATATTTTTTGATCTCGATCAGTTTTTTAACCACACCCAAAGATCATATGTATATATATTCTACATATACAATATTCTGTTTCAGAATTTTGAATACTTATGAAGGTTGCTAATATTGAAAGCAATTTGGAGGAATTATATATGAGGAATTTAATTAATAAAAGCAATAGAAAAATGTTAGTAGTACTATACAAGTGGAATTAATGTCCTAATCCATGCATGGTATTGGTACACCCTCGTAACTTGATACATACAAACCAGCCACTTAATTAAGCAATGTTACGTGACCACTTTATTATAGAAAATTGAGTTATGATGTACCACAACTCAGCACTAACAAACATTTGGATCTCATTAATTTCTTTATATCCATCATATATATCTAGCTTTATTTAATTATAACTAAATTTTACTGTAAAATATTGGCACGACACGTTCAATGTTTGCGATTCCTAATATTGAATTACTATGTTGGAAGGGCAAATTGTCTAGGGATGAGCATCAATAAACAACTGAAAACTGTCCTAAATTTACCATCCCTATCGATATAATCAAAAAAATAGAATTTTGGTCACATTTACAAGTTTGAATTTGTTTATTTTAAATTTGGATTCTTTAAATTTATTTGTATATATATTTATTTTGATAGAAACACAATCTATGATGCAGAACGATATATAACACATTATTCTATCCAAATTGATGGATAAATAACTTTATGTGAATTTTTTGCATAATATACTTATTACTGGTTCTATCTTATTATATGAATAGATTTTGTTGGGCATAACACAGATAGCAAGGTAGGCTAAGTCCGCATGATTTTACTGTTGGGAGCGGGCTTTCAGCCTACGTGGACTGCCCAAATATAAGTATAGTTTATATAGTCTACTTTCGGAAAATTCATTTCATTGAGTTGGTTTGTCTCACATACGACATGATTTAAGTATGTCTTTTACAGATATAAGTATTGTTTTTCATTTATAAGTGCGTGTTTTATAAATATGTTTATTTACAGTATAAGTAGGAGTTATTCAAGTATGTATTTTATGACTATAAGTATGCCTTTTTGTGCTATAAATGCACCGATGCGATGGTTGCACATGAGTTTTTGCCCATTTCAGTCAAGTTGACTAAATAATATCCGAAAATAGTTCTACTATGTTGAAATACTCTATCAATTATACAAAACTGTTCAATTTCATCAGTTTTTTTTCATCGAATCTATAAAATCCATTGGAAATTGTCACATAATCCATACATTTAAGAATTTTCAACCACCAAGATGATGTGGCGCCATATTACAGACTCCAAAAACTATTTTCTAAAATTGTCTTTCATAAAATTTTTGTATTACCATTAACAAAATATTGCTGGGTCATCTAAGTTAATCAAATCGAGCTCGAGTTACTTGAGTAAGTTTGGAGGTCGAGCTAAACAATCAATATGATCACAAGTCTTGTCAAACCTACAATGATTTATATCTATTATACTCTTACCCTCAAGATTTTCAATTGAACTCAAATTTGGCACTATATAGAATCGACTAAGTTCAACAACCCATATATCTAAAAGTAAATCAACAATTCTCCTTAAACAATAGTTCTTAGAATATGATCAGTGGCCCTTAACACGGGTGGATAATAACTCAGATTTTGACTCAGGTCTTGATATACATTGAGTTTAATTTTTGGGTCTCACATAAGTTCTTTTTTGGCTCATGTAGACAGTTGAGATCTCGACATTAATTTCATATGCTACTATACACATTACATTTAAGTGATTGTACTGAGCATAGAAATACTTTGTAATTATATCATATTCACATGTAAACAATATATATGAAAACTAAATTCCACAAACAACAAATTCAAGAGTAGGAGGTTGTGAGAATAAATAATATGAATGGAAAATGGTGAAATCCATGAAGAATCTAAAAAGAATGTATGGAAATAATAATAAAAGGAGTTGAACCCACGTGGTGATGGATTGTTTAGTAAGTAGGAAAATAGGTAGGAAGGAGAGAAATATTCTTACAACTTAGCTCTCATATTAACTAAACTACTCTTCTGTGGTGTAACGAATCTCACAGACGTGGGCTTTGCGAAAGAACCGCTGACTCTCATCACCCCATTTACTATAAACTCTGCCAGCTAGCAATCCCCATACAACAATCCATAATAAAATAAAATTTGCTACTGCTGTTATATATATACTTACTTAATTCACATCAATTCCTTGCACTGAAATTCAAATCCTAGTATTAATATAGGATTGAACTCATAGCCATTATTCCTTTTTCCATAATCTTGAATCAAATTTATCCAAGATTTTTTACCAATGGCACTAGCAAACAAGGAGCACTTGCAAAACGACTCAGCCATGGCCATAATCCAAGCCAGTGCATTCTACGAACACAACTTCGGGCTCAAGCCCGTTTACAACCGTGAGCCCGAAAGCCCGGAAAAGGCATCTGGATTATTCACCAAGAATTTCACCATGAGCAATTCTTCCTCAGTATCCAGTCCCAGCAGCTCCAACTCCAACGGATTAGGGTACCAAGCCACAGCCTATGAGGAGGGCCATTCAGTGATCAATTTCAAGCCCGAATTCGGCAATTTCATTCATGCTGGTGGATCACTTCTCAGCTTTGAACCCGCTAAACGGGCCGTTCACAGAAACTTATTCCCTAAGATGATCAGTGAAGAAGATGAGTATCCTGTTTGGGAATACCAGAATCATGATCAGATGAATCCCAGCGCCGCCGCCCATGGCCCGCCGGAAACTTCCAGCAGCCACCACGCCTCCGACGAGCATGGCTCCACGACCAGTGGCGGCCCGTTTCCGTGGCTCAATGATCATGACTCCAACACCATCACTAATAAACGCCCATCTATGGTAATTATTTGAATTCAAGAAAATCAAGAAATTTGTGATCACTTTGCATGAGTTTAACCAAGCGATTGATTGTTGTAGGAAGAAGATGATGAGCAAGCTCTGAAAAAGCAATGTGTTCTTGATCCGATCACTAATGCTTCGAAGAAGACCAAATCGAAGCCAGTGTCGACAACAAAGGATCCACAAAGTGTTGCAGCTAAGGTTAATTAATTAATTAATTAGATTCTTTTTCAAGTGAACGGTTTGAATTATAAGAAATTGTGTTCAAATTAAGGAAAATATTTATTTAATTTTGTGATGCAGAATCGAAGGGAGAGAATCAGTGAACGCCTTAAGCTGCTGCAAGATCTTGTACCTAATGGCTCCAAGGTTGTACTCTAGTTAAGGTTCATTTGATTCTTGATTTTTTTTTTTGAAATTAAAATCTTAACTTAATTGGATTTTTTTTATTTGTTTATGCAGGTTGATCTGGTTACCATGCTAGAAAAAGCAATTAGTTATGTCAAGTTTCTCCAGTTGCAAGTGAAGGTATGTATAAATTAAATTTTTTATAAAACCCTAGATCAAAGTTAAATTAAATTATTAAATTTTGTGATGAATTTTTTGCAGGTTTTGGCAACGGATGAATTTTGGCCAGCACAAGGGGGAAAAGCTCCAGATCTTTCTCAAGTTAGAGAAGCCATTGATGCGATTCTTGCATCTCAAAGAGACAGAAACTCGAGCTCGAAATGAGATCATGCATGGAAAGAAGAAGGGCATATGAATCAACTAATTATGAACTCCCATAATTTGAAAAGGGGCTACAAAATAATAGGATTGATGTTGTCTGAGTTGATTGAAGAGCAACTTCTCAGGAGTGAAATAAATGTGTTCATTGTTAAGAGTTGTTCCTTAATTTCTTGATATTTATTACTTCAATATCTAGTTTTTATTTTGGAGAATTCTTGCAACAGTTTTGATCTAAATTAATGAATTAATCTCTATTTGTTTACATTAGTTTGTGGCTGAATTTTGCATTGGATTTTGGTCTGGGAAAAAGGAAAAAAATGAATATATATATATATATATATATATATATTTATGTTATGACTATACAATTATTTTTATTGATATTTTGAACACTAAATTCACAAGCGCATATATTAAAAATGTAAAATTGTCTTATAGCATATGACAAAATTAGTCATTCTTCTTTTAAATGAAATAAACTAGTTTTGTCACACCTTCTATATCGTACTCCCTCTTTTCTTAAATGACATTAAGGTCGGAAAAATAGTTGTCCTAAAAAACATTTGTCCATATTTTACAAATAAATTGTCATAATTTACTTATCTTAAATTGAATGAGATATAGAGTGATTATTAGAAATTTACTTATAATAATTGAATAAGTCCCCTTTTTTTTGTTTTTTATCAATTTTAATTATAATCTGTGTGCAAAATTCTAAAATAATATTTATTTTGGGATGAGTGATTAGTCGACACGTGTTGTAGTGTTTTTACAACTAAAATAAGTATAAATCTTTTAGTACCTTTATTATTATAGATTGAATTGACGACAAATTAGTTTTAGTGACTTTATCAGTCTCTCTTTCATATGTAATCATTCTTATTGAATAAAGTACGTATATTTTGGAAAATTAATATATTATATTTCAAATGTTAATTATGTACAAAAAAGGAAGGCATAACAAAACATTACACCTCATCCAATCATTGATTGTGTGATTGAATTTAGAATTAATTTAATAGGTAGCATTATGTAATGTGATTACTATATATTAATAAATGAAATTGACAGTAAATCATTAGCAGAAAATGCTTCCCTTCTCCCACGGGTAATGGGAAAAAACGCCATTTTATGTGTTGTGATATATCATTATAATCCTCCAATTAAGTTTATGAATTTTTTTTTTTTTTTTATTTCTCGCAAACATAATTCTTTGTTACAAATTTCATACTATATTTCAATAATTTTATATTTGTATTATGTCAAAAGTAAAATACTATAGAAGAAAAGAAAAGTTCACACTCGTTATTTGTGTTTTTTATGTATGTGTTAAGTATTCAATAATTAGCTTCAAATTAAAAGGTAGTGCAACTTGTCTTCGGGCATAGTTGTATGGTGAAGAAAATGGCCAGTTGCAAATCATCATATTGTAAATTAATTGTTTGAAATTAAATCTTCGGGATGGGATTGTTACCCCAAATTAATTAAATGTATGTTAGAAATTAGGTATTAAAAAGAAAGATAATGCAACTTTTCGACCATTTCGATGTAACTGAAATTCAATTCCAAGCATTAATTGAACTTCAACCATTATTGTGTTTTTACTAATCAAATACTCCCTCTGTCCCAAAATAATTGTCACTTTAGCATTTGAAATTTGTCCCAAAATATTTGTCATTATAGGATTTCAAGAAACATTTTCCACAATTCTTCCAAAATTACCCTCATTTATTCTTCCTTATTAAATGCTTTGTTATCTCAAAATAAGTATTGGAAATATAAAAAGGAAGAAAAAAAGTTTATGTTCAGTTAAATTAATAATTTATGTAGCTAGTATAATAAATATGATAATAATTTAGATGGTACATATAATAAAAATTAAACTATATTTAAAGATTTAAATGCTAAATGTAAACAGTGTTTTATTTCTGAACTCATTAATGGTATTTAAAATTCAAATTTGTTATTTCCTTAGCGTAAAGTTCTCGCTACTATTACAATTTATTTAAATATTTATTGTTTTTATTATCTATCAGATACTATTAAAGTTTTATTCATAATTAATTATTGATTAGTTAATAGGATAGACAAGATCTTTTAATTTGAGAAAAAAAAATTCTGAAATAAAGAAAGTTGTGATAATGAAATGCTAACTTTTCCTTCCTTTTATCTTTAAAAAAAACTGAATGTTTCTACAAATTAAGAAATAGGAGACATGTCAAATTAATTTAAGGAACGAAATGATAATCAAAGATAATTGGTATTTAATTAATTATCTTCATAAATATATTCTCCCATTTACATAACCAGGGTCGAACGGGTCCCAAATTTGTTGTTTTTTTTTTTTCGTTCTTTTTATACTATTTTACATTATTATTATATAGTTTGTTAACTCATAAATTGGTTTTTCATACATTATCCCCTTATAATTTTAAGGTTTGAGTAATGAAAGAAAGAAAAAAAAAAGGAAGAAGAAGAAGAAGGGAGAAGCAAAGAAAGGGGAGAAAAATTTTAAGTTTTTTTTTATTGATAAGAGTAAAATTGGAATTTTGGTTTTTTTTGAATTTTTTAAATTATTATTTTTAAAACTGGGGTGTGTTTAGAAGAATTTGAGGTGCGGATAGTCGGACCCTAAATAAATATGTTCATGAAATGGGGACCATAAGGCACGTGTGGGTTTTATTAAGGATGACATGTGCCATCACATGCCTAATCTATAAGAATTGATTTTCTGAATTCCCAAAATCAAAAATTAAATGCGAATATTACACAACAATGGTTGTACCATTTCAACTGATTTAGTTGTCTCCTTAATTATGTTGAGATTCCCTAATTTAATCAACTTTTATGGGTTGATCAGGCTGTTATGCTGTATCCTACATTCATATTGATCGACCAAATGTGGTCTCTATATTATTTTGCTAATATTAACAATCAAGTTATTTTAATGATTAAACCAAATTTAAATATGCCGAGTATAAAAAATATTATCTCCTTTACAGCAATGCACCAATGCACAGTACACATATGACCGAAGAAGTACTCTCTTCGTTCTATAATAAAGAATTACGTCATCAAATTACAACTTTTTAATTTTGTTTTTTCTTAAACAAAAATCTCTATGATGGATAGCAAATTATTGGAAAAATAATTAAATACAAACTAAACTAAATTACTAATGCCATATACATTTAACTAAGAACCCAAAAAAAGGCATATCTTGCACTCGTAGAGTTAATTTACCATAGATATATTTTTGTTAATTTCAAGCACAAAACCTCAAGAAAAAATGTAGCGTTAATGGTAAAACGGAGTTTCAGGAATTTCAATTCTTTGAAATAGAGTTTCATGTAATCCATTCAAACTTATTATTAATTTAAAGTGAGATATTTATATATCCGAATCTTATATGTTAAATTCATAAATCAAGAAATTTCTGAAATAATTTCACAAGAGTACATGTTTTTCTACCCTTTTGAATCGGACTTTAATTCTGATCACCATAGTTACAAAGTTTTAATTAATCTCAACTAAAAGAGTACATAATATTTTGTAACTATAGATTGCATGCTTATTAGTTAATAAGTTCGCTTTCTTTCGAGTTATTTGATTATTTCTTCAAAGGCATGATGACATAGATAATATGTTCCATAATTATGTAGATAGATGTAGTCCTATCATTCCAAGAATTTGTAGAGATGTAATGTATCTTTTGGATTTATCCTTGAAAAAGTAAATGATATATATGTCTTTTGGATCAGAATTTGTAGAGATGTATCTCTCTCTGACTAATATTAGAAAAATGAATAAATATACATATATACACACATTATAGATTTGGTTGACTTTATCTTATTTTTTTTTATTTCAATCGATCAATAATGGCAGTTGATCATGTGCCTCCAGAATGGTTCGATTAGAAGTGTAAAAAAATTATAGTTAATTGAGTACAAAGGTACTTGTCAAGTTTATGTGAATTTTGATTATCAATGTAGTCAACTTTTATTTGAACTATATATATATATATATTAAATTCGAATAAATTATAATATGTCTTAATTTCTAGACATATGTTATATATTTCAACAAGCGAGTTCGAACTCAACTAATTAATTAATACTTTTATCAAATGAAAAACTATATTAAGGTTATTTGTTACATTTGTTGAATTAAGTTCAAATTAAACTCTCAAGATTAATATTCTCTCCAAGCAGTGTCAATACTTTGACTTACATATATATTCATCTCCACATTCAATTCTACTAGTACTTATACACATATATAAACTTTTTTTATATTAATATATAGACTAATCATTGAATGCCTGCATGCAAAACCCTGGTGTCATGATTTGTATGTAATTACTTTATGAAAATTCAACATTAGAGTGGTGGTGTAGCACAACTTTGTATGATTTCCTCTCTATATATATTTTAGTAAAAGATCGAATGGTTGAAGTTTATTATATTCGAGTTCCATATGGATCTTGACTAAGACAAAATTGATCTATTTATTTTATTGATTTATGATTTAATTATTTCATTATGATATATAATCGTTATAAATATTATTATAGTTGATTGGTGGGATTGCATGAGATGATGAAATTATTAAGTGAGCAGCCGTGTTAGGAGCATAGGGGCAAGGCACATGCAAATTAGACTCTCTCAATCAATATTTTTTTAATCTATACAATAATATATATATATATATATATATATATATATATATATATATATATATATATATATATATATATAAACACTGGAATTAACATGGGAATCAAACTGGTATGGGGAACTATCTGACCCATAACATTATATAATATATATGTATATAAATATATATGATATAAATTTAAAATATATGATTTTATTTTTTCACGTCGATCTCCCTTGAGTTTTTATACTTGTTCCACCTCAGTTTCACGGATATTAGACTGTATAAATTTTGTTATTAAGAATTATCTACTTCTATATGTTTAATTTTGAATATTGCTATATTTTATAATTTGATAAAAAAAAATTTATATCTAAAATACAATTTAATTTCTTTACCTAATACCTAATAATAACTGGTTTAGCAGAAATTCAATAAGATTAGGGTTAGGTTCGAAAATCCATTTAAACGGATCAATTTAATCCGAAATCTGTTTAAAATGAAATCCAATAGGATCAACCCAAAACTGAAAAATGGTTCCACACGGGGTTATGGGCCAAAGATGGTGTCATCGTCCTGTAGTTGTGATTATTATCAGGATTTATTATTAGGGTGGTTCTATATACAATGTTAAAATCTCATTTCTAACTTTATTAATTTTTCTAATTTTTCTATTTTAAGAATATTTTATTGTTTCTATAACATATTCTCTCTTTCTTTTTTCTCTTCTGCACAGTCGTTTATTTCTTTTTTTTTTCTCTTCAAAATTCATATCACCATCAAAAGTTTTTATCCAAAATAAAAGATAAATTTTATTGCTCCACGTCTCAACTGATTATTGAAAGTGAAACTACACAATAATATTTTAATTATTTTGTATTGGTAGATTTTTTTAAAAACCCTCAAATGTCTGATTATATGCCGCTGTTGAAAAAAGAAGAAAAAAAACAGAGAGAACCCTAAATCTCTAATCTTATGCACGTTGAAAGAAGAAGAAGAAGAAAAATAGAGATAAATAGAACATAGGTAAAAAAAACAGACAAAAGCTTCTGTAGTGATTGGAATTTTGGAATTACCGAGGGAGGGGATTGGAATTACTGAGGGAGGGGAGGAGATAATACTGTCGTGTTTTTTGTTGAACAAGGAATCTGTTTCCCCCTTTTTTTTTTTTTTTTTAAATTCTTTGAATTATAGTAAATCAATAATGAAACTACCCAAAAATATACATTGATATAATTATGATTCATACGAGTCTTCTAATTCCTATATCAGGGAAAAAATCTGTAACCCAATAATTTCAAGATGGTTGAAAATTCAATATAAAAAGTCATTTATAAAATTTAAAAAAAATCAAAAGTTATTTGGAATATCATGAGTTTTACCTTATAAAATTTGTAATCCACTCCAAATAATGATTTTATTTTTATTTTTTTGAGTAAGAGAGAAGAAAAAAATAAAATAAACCGTAAAAAATAATGCAGTAATATTTAAGGTTTAAAAATGAGATTTCATTTTTATAATGATTGTATTGAGAAATTTCGTGGCTGTGTATAGAATCACCCTTATTATTAATATATGACATAGTCTTCATTTACTTGGGCTGGAGAAGGCCCATATATAGTTTTCATTTATTTAGGCTGGAGAAGGCCCAATTGTTAAATCCCATTTGTTTGGTATACTGTAGCTACGTGTTAAGCAAATGAGATGGGCTTGTACAGAAAGCAACTGATTTGAGCTGGAGTTGGATTCAAGTCAAGAATTTAAGGGAAGAACTCACTGGGCAATTTAGCATCTATACCAATTAAGTACCATATCTTCAGTTATTTTGAAATAATAATCAAATTACATTGCATTACATTTTCATGACAAAAACTTGGGTGAAATTGTCTTATAGTACATACTATGTAAGATGAAGTCCCACTAAATTTATTTCAAAACTTACTTAATTTAAATCAAAATAGATCAATTATATTAGATTTTTTAAATGAAACTCGATCTCATAAAACAATATAGATAAAGTGTCCTAAAAATACCTTTAGTTTCAATGGGAATTTCCCAAGGTGGATGTTTCTCCTTGCTTCCAAACAAGTCAAATGTAATCAAGAAAGTTCACGTGAAATATGCGATGACCAAATAAAGTAAAAATTATCACATAATTGAATGAAAATCATTTATGTTTATAATCATTATATATTCATAATTATATGTGTTAAATGATTATGTAATTTGAGAAATACAATTTTAAATGAAAGATGAATTGAAATAGACGAAGTATTTTAAATGTTTGAAAAGTGCAACGATGAATTGAATTTTATAACTAAAGATGCCTATTTATAATTAATACTGAAAAGCTGTAGGAGTATTTAATTATAGAAACAATAATAAAAAGAGTGTGGGACTATCGAAATTGATAGGGGGGAAAAAAGGAGAAACCACGGCAATAATTATAAAATTATTAATTTCAGGGAAATCTGATTTGATACACACATAAATCTATTTATATATGTGAATGTGTTGAATATTTTTTAGTTCCAATCATTTTGCGTACCACATGTCCCACACTGAGTTATATCACTTGTTCATATCATTGAAAAAATATTCTAATTAAAACCCATATAATATATATTATAGATTTTCCTGTATACATTTATAGTATATATATATATATATGTGTGTGTGTGTGTGTGTGTGTGTGTGTGTGTGTTATACAAAATCTGGTGGTTTGGTAGCAAGAGGGCAGCAAACCAAACAAATTGGAATATATATTTTAGGCGGAAATACATTTCCTTGGCTTTTGTGAACAGATAGATACAAATGATCTAAATTGGGTTAAATATTGGATATAATTATTAATTTTTAAGAATTGGAAGTAGAAATGAAACATTATTTGTGGTTCAAATTATTTTCTTTATAATCATGAAGAGACGTAATTTTGTTATTTTAGTGTAGGTCTTATCATGTTGTTTGATCTTTAACATCAAGTCATCAAGTTGGTGCTATTAAGCAAGAAAGAAAGGCAACTAAACCAAGGAAAAAAGGGCCATGTAATATATTCTTGATAATTTTGTATTACCTAGCTAATAGAAGATACATTTCTCAGTTCAAGTAAGATTTTGGGTTCGAGAACTCATATTCATTTGTAATTTTATATATATGGTCCTTTTTAAAAATAAATTGCAATGGGTATTATTTGACTAATCTTATTTGAGAGAGTAAGATGTTGATTTTTAATTTAAGAATAATTGTTAAATAAATAAAATTAATAAAATGAGATCATATAACTTTCAATAGGTTAGTAATTATAATTCCGTTATTAAATTAATTAAACTTTATGGAATTTGTTATATTAAGATCTTATTGTAAATACAAGTTAGGATTTCTTTCAAATAAGTTTAATTATAAATCAAATAAGATATCTTTTTTTTAAAAAATTATAAACACTTTTAAAGAACTTATAAACTCAACTTTTAATACCAAAAAAAAAATTGTTATTAACAATGAGGAGATTTGGTACTTTAGAGATCAGATGCAAGTCTTATCTATGCATAAGTTTGGTTCGATTATATTGATTCAAAAAGGAAAAAAAAACAAAAAATTGAATGTGGAATTCATTTCTTTTGTGTGAATTTCTTGTAAATTTATAGAAGGAAAGAAAGAAAAGAAAAGTGGAAAAGGAAAAAAAATAAAACACACATTATTTTGGTTTATGTACCAAATATATTTATGAATATAATGCAATTTGGGGACGACCACTCTTGGCCAAGATAAAGGCAGTGGTGTCGATATATCATCTGGCCATCAAATTTCCGGTAGGGGAAGATGTCTATGTCATCCGAGGCAACCAATTGACAGCTCGGGAATGTAAATCGGGACTAAAGCCAAGGGAGCTTAACATTATCGAGCAAGCAGTACTCGAACAGGAGGATAATATGCCGGAACGGTCAAAGCACTCTGTGATGGAAATTGACGACCAGGTTCCAGGCTTGGAAAAAATGGCCAGGCCCAATATCGGAATCAACCCACCGGAAAACCAAACTCCGACCATGTTAGTTGAGGTCGACCCTGACTCGGGATCGAACGACCTCAGAAAAAAGGAAGCAATGAAAGTAGACTCGATCAGTGAAGAGTGGGAAACCTTAGACCCGAGGAAATAGACGCCATTGGGCAGAGCAACACCGATCGGGGAGCTAGAGGCAGTCCAGTTAGATGAGAGCCGACCAGATCTAAAGCTCAGGATTGGCAAAGAATTGAAGGAACCTTTCAGGGGAGAGTTTATAGCTTTTCTGAAGAAGAGCACATATGTCTTTGCCTGGTGTCACGAAGACATAGAAGATATCCGACCAGAAGATGCATGCTATCATCTAAGCATCGACCCGACAACCAAGCCTGTGAGCCAGAAAATGCGGAAACTAAGCCCTGACAGATACTAGGGTCTAGAATTGGAAGTTCACAAACTGCTCGGTAACGGTTTTATAAATGAATGCGACTATGCCATTTGGGTGGCCAACCCAGTACTGGTAAAGAAACCAAATGGGGCTTGGAGAGTATGCATAGATTTCACCAACCTGAACAAAGCATGCCCTAAGGATTGTTTTCCCCTGCCGAACATTGATCAGCCGGTCGATACAACAGCAGGACATGAGATCATGAGCTTCATGGATGCTTACTCAGGATATCATCAAATTCCCATGGCCGAAAACGACCAGCGACACACAGCGTTCATGACAGACCGAGCACTTTATTGCTATAGAATGATGCATTTTGGCCTGAAGAATGCCGGAGCAACCTATCAAAGATTGGTGAACAAAATGTTTGCTGCCCAGCTCGGTAAAACAATGGAGGTCTATATAGACGATATGCTGGTCAAGTCAAAAAGGATAGAAGATCACATCAAAGACCTAACAGAAATGTTCGACATTTTAAGGAAATACAGGATGAAGTTGAACCCCAAAAAGTGCTCCTTCGGGGTCGGGTCAGGAAAATTCCTCGGTTATATGGTAAGCCAGAGAGGGATAGAGGCCAACCCCGAGAAAATCGAAGCGATAATGAAACTCACTCTCCTAAGGAGGATAAAAGATGTCCAAAGCATGACAGGGAAAGTGGCCGCACTAAACAGATTCATCTCGAGGTCAACAGATAAGTGTAAAGCTTTCTTCAAACTGATCAAAAAAGATAGGAGGTTTGAATGGGACGCCGAATGTGAAACAGCTCTCGAAGAGCTAAAAAAGTCGTTAATGGAGGCCCCGGTACTCGCCAAACCGGAAGCCGGAGAAAAGTTACAGCTCTATCTAGCAGTTTCATCCTACGCTGTCAGCGCAGTACTAGTCCGAGCAGAGAAAGGCTCCCAGCAACCAGTATACTACGTGAGCCAATCTCTACATGATGTTGAGCTAAGATACCCGGCCATGGAGAAATTAGCTTATGCACTAATCATCTCGGCCAGAAAACTGAGACCCTACTTTCTGGCCCATCAAGTTGAAGTCTTGACAAACTTCCCATTGAAGCAAGTCTTGGGCCGACCAGATGCCTCGGGATGGTTACTAAAATGGTCGGTGGAACTAGGACAATATGACATCCACTATTCACCCAGGACAGCAATCAAAGGCCAGGCCCTAGCAGATTTCATCGCTGAGTTTACGCCTGCTGTTGTGCTCCAAGAAGAGAGGGTCGAGAGACCTTGGAAAATGTTTGTGGACGGGTTTTCAACATTGACGGCGGCCGGAGCTGGAATCGTCCTGATCAGCCCCACAAATAAGTATTTTTGCTCGGCATTAAGGTTCCGATTTCCAGCAACCAATAGCGAAGCAGAATACGAGGCACTTCTGGCCGGACTGGAAATGGCCAAACAATTTGGGCCAGACGATCTCGAGGTCTTCAGCGATTCACTTTTGGTCGTCAATCAGGTTTCGGGAGAATATGCCGCAAGAGACGAGAAGATGGCCAAGTATCTGAGAAATAGCCCTGATGGATTTCCGAAGGATCCGTGCCAAACAGGTTCCAAGGGCGAAGAATACCCAGGCTGACGCTCTCACCCGACTCGCGACAAGCGAAGGGGCGGAGGACATAGGCTCGGTAAACATCAGTATGATAGAAAATTCAGCTCTAGAACAGAAGACAGTATACAATACCGAGCAGAAAGATACTTGGATGACTCCGATCATCCAATACTTGGAAGAGGGGAAGGAACCTAATGATATGATCGAGGCTCGAAGATTAAGGATACGTTCTGCTCGGTACACTCTAAAGGACGGAATTCTATACAAAAGAAGGTTTTTCTTACCCTTACTGAGATGCTTAGACGAGCAAGAAGCCGATTATGCGCTAAGAGAAGTACACGAGGGAATCTGCGGAAATCATACAGGAGGACAAACTTTGGCCTTTAAAATTATCAGGCAAGGATATTTTTGGCCGAGCCTAAAAAAAGATGCGATTAACTTTGCACGAAAATGTGAGAGATGCCAAAAGTGTGCTCCCCTGACAAAGTCTCCGACAGCGGAGCTGAACTCAGTAATGGCACCATGGCCATTCGCCAAATGGGGAATTGATCTGATCGGACCCCTACCAACAGACAGATGAGGAGTAAGGTTCGCTATCGTAGCTGTTGATTACTTCACCAAATGGGTTGAAGCCGAGCCGCTCGTAAAGATTACCGAGCCCAAAATAACAGACTTCGTCTAGAAGTCCATCATATGTCGCTTCGGAATTCCACATTCCGTGGTCTCTGACAACGGCCGCCAATTTGACTCGTCGGGATTTAATGAGTTCTGTACAAATCTGGACATCCAAAAACTGCTCTCCACCCCATATCATCCCCAGGGGAATGGTCAAGTGGAGGCCATAAATAAGATCATCAAACACACATTGAAAGCGAAGCTTGAAAACTTGAAGGGATCTTGGGCTGACGAATTACCAGGCGTCCTTTGGTCATACAGGACAATGGCCAGAACTTCAACAGGAGAAACACCTTTCAGTTTGGCTTTCGGCTCGGAAGCCGTCATTCCAGTCGAGGTCGGCATGCCTACGTGGAGGACTCAGAGCTTTGAGGAGCAGAATAATGAAGTCGCAATGCTGACCAGCCTAGACTTGCTGGAGGAAAAGAGACAAGATTCCGAGCTGAAAAACTCGATCTACAAACAAAGAAGTGAGAGATACTACAACTCCAAGATCCGAGCTAGGAAGTTCGAGGTCGGTGAGTTAGTCCTAAAAAGAGTGCTGCAACACACAAAGGAGCTCAACACCGGTCCGCTCGGACCGAACTGGGAGAGACCTTATTAGATAGTTCGAGTACTGACTAGAGGCGCGTATGAAATAGCTGACCTTAACGGGAAGAAGGTGCCCAAACCTTGGAATGCGGAGCATCTAAAGAAGTACTACCATTAGCCTGCTAGGAAATGATTTCTTTCTCAGATTGTAATCTTCATTTTTTGAATAAAATTTACGATTCTGTTCACATTAATATAATACAGTCCACCAAAGGCTCCGGCCCAACCCGAGCTCGCTCGCCGAGCTCGGGATCAAACTTAGGGGTTCCGACCCCACCGAAGGCTCCGGCCCAACCCGAGCTCGCCCGCCGAGCTCAGGATCAAACTAAGGGGTTCCGACCCCACCAAAGGCTCCGATCCAATCAGAGGCCCCGACCCCACCAAGGGAATTGATCTAATCCTAGCTCCTTCGTTGGGGCTCGGATTCTGACTAGAGGCTCCGACCCTAAACTTATCTAAGTTCTCTCAACGATCCCCGTCCAATCTGAGTCCGTTAGAGTTCCGACTCCGAACAAGCGCTCTAGCCAATAGATTAGACGAGCCCCGATAACTTTCGTTATGACAAAGGATAATAAGTTTAGAAGAGCAAGAATATATGTAATGTACAACGAGCAAAAAATACACCAAGTTACGAGCAAAAACATATACCATTTACTAATGACCCGGTTTGGAGGCCGGAACCTCTTACAAAAGGCAGAAAGCCGAACAATAGAAACACGAAAGACCTGAACTAGACAAAAAAAGAGGACAATGGTTGATTCCTCGGGTAGGAGGTGCAATGAGGGATAGATGGGAAGGCTCAGCACACGAAGGAGGTACAACGAGGGACATAAACTACTGATCGGTAACTTCGATCACCTCATCCTCCACCTCGGCAACCACAACCGCCCCGACCGCATCCTCTACCGCTCCACCCTGGCCGCCCTCAGCACCGACGCCACTGCTCTGTCCGACCTCAAGGTCTTCTAGAGGATTGGGCATCGACATAAAGTCGATGGGAGGAGCTGGCCTGAGGAGATGCTCAGATCCTGCAGGCAGATACTCCAACAGCTCGTCCATCATCCGAAGATGATAGGCTGACAGAGGTTGTTTCTCCAGGTAGGAGGCCAGAGCCTCCATCAGGGGCTTGTCATCCACGCCGGCAGCACGGTTGGTCTGGATGTTATCCATGTAGCTGTAGCACAAGAGATAGGTCAGAACACTGTCATATTTGTGTTCTGCCGACAACTTGAACTTCTGGGCAACCGCCATCTCATCCAGCTGTGTAGCCCGGACTTCCTCCAGTTCGGCACGGAGCCGAGACACCTCCATAGTCCGGTCAGCCAGACGCTGCCTGTCAATCTCGGCTGCTCGGGTCACCTCGCCGAGTTCCTCTTGAGAAGAGGTCAGCTGAGTGGTCAAGGTGACCTTCTCGTCCCTGACGGCAGCCAGAGCAGCTCTGATATCACGCGGATCATGCCTCCGCCGCTCATGCCTCTCCCGAGCAGCATGGTGCGAGACTTGGGCCCTCCAAGAAAAGACAGAGGACTGGGTAAGAAGGATGGAAGAACAGGTATCAAGATCAATACCGGTCATATGTTGGGCATATTCTTCCAGCTCCTCGGTCCAGGCCCGAGAAGGTGCCTCCATAGCCTCCTCCATCCCAGATGGGAAATGCACGTCTTCAGAAGGAGAGCAGGTGCGGGTGAAGCTGATCTGAAAGGGAGGCCTCCGCCCCACCCATTCCTCGGTCGCCTCAATCCGCTGAGGGTCCCAGCCTGTGATGCTGACCGACCCAGCCAAGTTGGGGGCCGGGCTGGGGACAGGCGGTTGCCGAGCAGCTGAGCGGCCAACATTGGAAGAGCCGTCTTCCTCCTGGCGAGCCCGTTTACTCGGCGCTGGCTCGGAGCTAGATGACCGCCTGACAATAGTAGCCCGAGTCGGGGCAGGACGGTTAGAACCCTGATCCCGACCAGAAGCTGGGGCTCCTCGAGCCGGGGCTGACGCACGCTGTTGGCGTTGTCGGAGGCGCTCCGCGGGGTCCATCTTGATTGAGATGCCCTGGCCGGGAAGAGAAACTGGAGAAAGAAACAAGAGCGGTCAGAAGATACTTCAAGATTATAGAATATATATGAGAAACAAACAACAAGAGAACTCACCTTGAATGCGAGAGGGGGCAGCACGAAACGGCGAGATCAGGCCAACACCGAGGAGATTCTCCTCGGTGAGCAGAACTTTGTAATGCCTCTGGTCTGCTGAAGAGAAGTCTCGCAGGTAACGGATCTTCCGAGTGAAGGAATCACCGATCACCAAACTCTTGGGCGGAGTGTCTGCAGAACAGAGAAAAGTTAACGATCAGAAAAGGTGTTAACAAATTAACACATCAAACGTTAAATACCCTGAGCATCGCCGAATTGTGTCGGGCAGTTAACCCGAGCAGATACATCGGTCCAATCCCCTCCGACCCAAAACCACTTGTCTCGCCAGTCCTTGATCGACGACGGCAAACAGCGTACCAGCTGAGGTCGGTATTTCCGTACCGACATATAATATAAATGATTCCTCAGACCAGGAGCCGTTTTCAATTGAAACATCCAGGCGATCTCGTGGGGGCTCAGCACACCGAGGCCGTAGTACCAAAACATCACCACCAAGCCGATAATAGACGACCAGGCATTGGGGTGAAGTTGTCCTGGCGCAATTCCCCAAAACTGAAGGTAGCCGGCCAGAGGGGGAGCAAGAGAAAAACGCAGACCAGCTTTAAGAGCCCGGACGCTGATGGCAACTTGACCCTCTGGCGGCTGATCCATCCGATCAGCTGGGTGGGGAACAGTGAACGTTACCCTCTTCGGGATATTGAAAAGGGCATGCCATTTGTTTAGCTCAGCTGCGGTCACGAAAGCCGGATAATTGAAGGCCTCCGAGTCAGGGTTGTAAGCGCTCCTCCCGCTCAGATGCCCAGATGGGACGCCACGGATAGGAATGCCCTCGGGGATGGTTGAGATCTCCCGCCCCGAGACACTGGTTTCGCCTGAACCGCGGAATAACGGGCTCAGATCGGCATGGACATCACCGAAAACGTCGATCAGCTGCTCGGTCGGAGTAGGTTCTAAGTTGGTCGAGGAAGAGGATGGATCGGAACTAGTGGTCCAGGAATACGATGGTTCAGAAGCAGGGTTAACTCTCTGATCGTAATCCTGAATCGAGCCACCGGCAGACGAATCTGAAGTCATAAGTTAACAAGGAAATATATATATACTTTTGGCTGAAAAACGGGAGATCCTAGACGGTAAGCTGAGGCCAGTATATTTTGCTCGGAAAAGAGAGTGAAAAATGCAAGGATTTGGAGTTCGTAGAGAGTGAAAGTGGAGAAAAGAGTTTGTCTCGCCTATTTATAGGAGGCCACCACGTCGTTTCGACTTCCGATCTCCGAGATGATGACACGTGGCGCCAGATGTCGACACCTGGCACTCAGCGCAACCAATAAGTGTAACATTTAGAGTTCTGGTCGGTCTCGCGGGGTTGAACGGATTTAGGCCCCACCCAGAATTAGTTCTGACCACGGCCTAAGGGGCTAATGTTGTACCCCGCTCGATAGACCCAAGCTGAATGTAGAACAAAGAGCTGATCGGTCGACCAAGCGGAGTGACCGACCCGACCAGGGCGATTAACCCAGTGATCACAGCATCGGGCAGTCACCAATCCGACCAGGAATTTGGCATAGCCGACCAAAATTATTTCGACAAGAATAGCTTTAGAGCATGGTCGGATGTTGAAGTTCAGATTATCAAGAGTCCTGCATAAGAAAGGCAGGAAAGCAGGAAAGACTTGGTCCATTCCGAGAGAAATTCTTCAAGAAAGGAAACAAATCAAGATCAAATCATATCCGGTTTAGATAGGATCTTATCCGATTTTTTCCTTGTCTGTGCCCTGAAATCAAGGGATTTAGTTCTTATTTTCCAAGTTATGTATCTTAGTTTTAGCCTATAAATAGGGTCCTAAACCCTCTGGAAAAGGGGTTGGAAAATCATTGTATTCAAGCAATTAGAGAGTTTTTTCCTCTCAAAACTTATATATAAAAACGTTTTGGCCGGCCAACACTGACTGACCAGAACAAGCCTAGCAAATTCGCCCGAGTAGACACCGGGCCATTCTTTCTCTTATTTTATTCATAATTTGTTTGGTTCGATTTCTTTGGACCGAATCGGTATTTTCTGGTGTTTGGCTAGGATTTTGTATCATACAAAATCTGACGTAAACAAGATTCATCATTTTCTATATATGTTACCAATCTTCATTTAAATGGTGATGAGAATATATTTGACAAAATGAAAATTTTAGAGTAATAAAAATATAAAGATAAAAAACGCCAAAGGATGATATATAGTGGTGATGTGTATGTTATGGAAAAATTATAATCCAATGTTGATTGGTGTTGGAGTGGCACATCATTTCTATGTTACTTGTCGGGCTTTGCTCTGAATTTTAATCTCACTTATCAAATATTATTGGACAAACACACGTGGCCCTAATCCACGGTTTTCTCGGATACTGCTCCCCTGATCTTACACGTATAATCTTAATTCACATTGATTAGATTTTTACACGTCAATAAAATCTGATTGTGTAACCATATATGATACTACTATTTGTTTTTCATGCGAATGAATATAATTGTCTAATTTTATAAGATTAGTAAATTTACAATTCATGATTTATAAAGTAAAAATTAATTTATAAAAATAAGTTTATATATGGTATACTTATGAAATTATATAGGGATTTGTGATGAAAGTATTATCATTTATCACTATCATCACCCTAATTCTCCTTCCATCCCATAAAGATAGACTTACTTGTAATATTTGAAGTTCTAATTGTATTCATATCTTTCATTAATTATAGCATTGAATGAACCATGTTTTTATTTCAAAAAATACATAGAGAGTTGAAATGTGTGATTTAATATACATTTAATTAAGGGCATATATGGAATTATAAATTAGAAAACCATACTAATATAGTAACAAGTCTATATTTGTGGGACAGAGAGAATATTTAATACTCCTTCAGTCCCAAATTATTTGTCGTTTTAGTTTTTGAGATTTGTCCCAAATTATTTCACGTTATAGGAATTCAAGACATATTTTCCCAAATTCTTTCAAATTTACCCCTATTTATTATTCCTTACTAAATGTTCTATTATTTCAAAGTATGCATTGGAAATATGTATTAAATAGGGATAGATCGATCTTTTTGTTAGTTTCCTTAATCTGCGTGAAAAGTGTTAAAACGACAAATAATTTGGGACGGAGGGAGTAGCATCCTAGCTACTTTTTTCAAAGTAAAATTAAATGCTTAGAATAAATCAATCAAATAATTAATTCCCAAAGAAATACTTTCTCTGTCCCAAATTATTTGTTGTTTTAACATTTTTTACGCAGATTAAGGAAACTAACAAAAAGACCGATCTATCCCTATTTAATACATATTTCCAATGTCTACTTTGAAATAATAGTGCATTTCGTAAGGAATAATAAATAGGGGTAGATTTGGAAAAATTTGGGAAAATATGTCTTGAATTCCTATAACGTCAAATAATTTGGGACAAATCTCAAAAGCTAAAACGACAAATAATTTGTATTGGAGGGAGTAATCAAATAATAAAGAAAAAAAATACACAGTTATAAATGAACCCCTACTACAAAAAAAAAAAAAAAAAAAAAAAAAGAAGAAGAAGAGGAAAATTAATAAATCTTACCCAAATGCCAGCACACCCTAATTGCAATTAGCGGCTGCTAAGTGAAATCTAACTCAATAAATAAATAAAAAAGGCACAAAGTGACAGTTGCTTAAAGTCGACCCTACGCCTCCTCCGTTATTACTTTAACCCCTCTCTCTCTCTCTCTCTCTCTCTCAATTTTCAACTACCGCCGCTACGCTACAGCCTTCCTCCCTCCACGGTCCAAAATTGGGGACGAGGGCTTCAAAATGGGCATCGAGGAAGGCAGTAGCCACTCTCAGCTAACTCCGGATGCTGAAATTGGTGGACCTTCTAGCTCGAGCCCCACAGCCTCATCGTCGGCCGTGGAACACACGCTCCTTCTTCTTCAATCGGACGACCTCAATATGAAACTGCACGCCGCCAAGGAGATTCGACGCCTCACTAAGACCTCGCAGCGCTACCGCCGCCGTTTCTCCTCCGCCGTCAGCCACCTTGTCGATATGCTTAGCTGCGATTCCAACGACGCCAGCGAGGCCGCACTCGCCGCCTTGCTTAATCTCGCCGTCAAAGACGAATTGTGAGCTCAATTTTCTATTTCTTCACTCTCTGTGTGTTTTCCCTCTTTTTCTTCTTCTTTTAATTAAAGTTGATCTGATCGCAATAATTTGAGGTTCTGGATATTGAATTACTCAGATAAACCGATTTCAGGTGTTGAACATTAATTGATACTTGCTGCAAAAAATAGCTTTGAAGTTAATATTTAAAACTGGGGAAAAAGAAGTTTGATTCTTTGTTGGCTTTTCTTTATTTGATAGTTTTTTTTTTTCTAATTTTTTTAGGCCACTCTCTCGCCTTCTCTATTTTATTTTACTTTTCCTCGGATTCTGTAACTGGAATTTTAAAACAAGATTTTTTTTTTTTTGTTTTGTTTGTATATATCCAGTGAAAAGTCATCTCGGTTGGTGTAAGAAATATTATTCTTGTGAGCACTAATGGAGTAATAGTTTATCATTTAATTAGGACTTATCTATGTGGACTTTGAAATTTTCTTAGAATATGATTTAATGTGAGTATTATTGTGGTCTCAATTCTTGCATTCTCTTGATAGAAAGTACCAACAGGAACTTCAAGGTCATAACTTTAGGAATTATATCATTTTCTTAGAACCGGAAAATTAGTGCATTCAATCCATCAATTTTTGTCAACTATTCTTTTTGTGTGTATGAATCTGAATCGCTGGAATATCTTGCTGGATATCTAATAATCATGATCGAGAGACACTACTAAATTATGCAAGAAGACTCTGTTCTGTTTGTCCTCTATGAACTATGGATTTAGTTGAACATAGAGATTGATAGGTTTAATATATTTGCAGGAACAAGGTGAATATAGTCGATGCAGGTGCTTTAGAACCGATTATCGGCTTCCTTAAGTCCGAGAATCTAGCTCTACAGGAGCATGCTGTCGCGGTCTTGATCACCCTCTCCGCATCATCAGTCAACAAGCCAATCATCGGTGCTTCTGGTGCAATCCCTCTCCTCGTGCAAATCTTAAGAAACGCAAGTTCACACGCCACCAAAGTCGATGCTGTGTTGGCTCTATACAACCTATCCACTCACCCAGACTCACTCACCCAAATCCTAAAAGCCAGACCAATTCCACCCCTGGTTAATTTGCTTAAATGCTCTTCTTCAAGAACTGCAGAAAAGTGCATTGCTTTGATAGAATCTTTGGTGGGGTTTAAAGAAGGAAGAGTGGCCCTGAAATCTGAAGAGGGGGGCATACTTGCAGTGGTAGAAGCTCTTGAAGGAGGCTCGATTCAAAGCCGGGAGCATGCAGTTGGAGCACTTTTGACGATGTGTCAGAGTAACCGCATAAAGTACAGAGAACCGATACTAAGAGAAGGTGTGATCCCTGGGCTTCTTCAACTCACAGTTTATGGAACACCTAAATCCATACCAAAAGCTCATACGCTTCTGCGTTTGTTGAGGGACACTCCATACTCACTACTATCTGTTGACGACTCTGATCTTGAAACCGACAATGCATTGGACAACTTGGTGAGCAAGACAGCGTCCCAGATCGTGAATGACAGGGAAGATCCACTAGAGAAAGCTAGACAGATGGTTGCTGATATGGTGCAAGTTAGCATGAAGCAGAGCTTAAGGCAATTGCAGAACCGGGCACTGGTATGCCCAGTTCCTGAAGTTGATATACCCAAGTGCTGATATGTACATTCAATCTCTCTCCATTGCAAGATAATAAGGGTGAAAAGAAAGACGAAGCAGAAATGCCAGTCCAGGCCTTTCATTTGGGTTCTTGGTGACTGGTAAGTGGCAATTTGTTGTGAATAAAGAAAAGTTTTCTTTATTTATTTTGCCAATTTTCCTCGAGGATATCTGATTCGTGGATTTATGGTTATCACCTGATATGAACTGTGACCAGGATCCTCTTTGTATATGACAACAAATTACTGGTAATTTGTGAATTTTAAAATGTAGTTTGGCTTCCTAATTTAATATAACATAAAAATTTGAAAATAATAAAACTATTACTATATATGAATACTTTATTTGATTTAAATTTCAAAGAAAATAGTTCGATATCCTTTCATCATAGAAAATTTGAAACAAACAAACTACAAGTGGGACTAGTTATGAAAGGTAATATGCTTACATTTTTATTAGCAATATCAAAATTTAATCTATTAAATTAATTATTTCTATAAACCAGAGGTAATACATTCATGATTCCTAGTAATTTGATGCATTTCAAATTGTCTACATGAAGGAAGGAAAAAAAAAAGTCCAGTGAAATCAAATAAAATATTTGGGTTTTCCAAAAAAAAAAAAAAAAAAATTCTGGATTTAAAGAAGAATATTTGAAAAGAAAATAATTTTTTTTTAGCTAAATATGAAGAAAATGAAAGCTATACATGAAGAATGATAGAGCAATAAAAGTAAAAACAAAAAATGCATTAACAAAACGGAAAGAAATAGGAAAAAAAAAGTTTAAACAGTGATTCACTAACAAAAAGAAAAAGGAAAGAATGTGAAGTGTGTTGGATCCTTTTGCTTTGAATATTAAAATATAAGAGTAAATGTTCTTCTCGCTTATCATTTTTTTTTCTCTCCTTTGATCAGGAGAGAGAAGAACCATTTGATCTTATCGTAGGTCCCTTAGTGAGATGTAAATTGATTAATGTGTTTAGGACAAATGTCTACAATATTTTGATGGAAATCTAATTCATATTACCGAAAGATTTCTTCTCACATACCAACTCGATTATGTCCTATGATTTTCTAAATTATTAAATCCAAAAAGAAAATTTAAAGACGATAATTGTTGAGAACTTTCAATATAAATGTTGTCGGAAAATTTATCTCTTCATCACCACAATGTCTCGTGGCATAATTTTTTTTATTTTTTTCTTAATCTTAGGTTCGGGGTTGCTTAGTTGATTGGTGGGTTTGAGTTGACGCTAATTCAACTGTATTCTTTCACCTTTTTCGAAAAAATCATTTGAACTTCCACGTGTTTTTTTTAATGGTAAATTATAGAATCTATTATAAGATTTGACCCACCCACCCCCTAAAATTATATTCATGCTATTCCCGAATTGCAACCCAGATCATTTGTTTTGTTTACAAATTCCATCTTACATTACAATAATCTTTTAATATTAATTTATACTAATTAGTTATTTATTTATATATGTAGTGAATGACAATCATTCAAAAATTAAGATAAAAAATTGAAGGATGAAAATTTCGATTTCGATGAAAATATCAGTATTTTAATTTTACGTAAATATCGTGGAAATATCGATATCTATGGAGATATTGATGCAGATATTTATAAATAATTTTTCGATATTTACCGATATTTTCTAATATTTCACCGATTTTTCTATAATTTGTATCATGAAACAATCAATATCGAAATCGATATTGATATATTATCGATATTTCACAGATATTTCACCTATTTTCCTATAATTTGTATCATGAAGCCACGATATCAAAATCAATATCGATATTTATCGGTATTTTACCGATATTTTGACAAAATTTCTCATTTTTATATGAAAAAATGAAAAATATTGGATATATATCGACTGCATCCATCTTTATGTCATTCACGTAATATCCCAAAATTTTCATCCTTGATAAAAATCTATTGGAACGGAATTGTTAACAGCAAAAAAAAAGTTCAAAAAGTGACAGTTGCTTAACGCCAATCTCACGTTCCCTTCCTCTTTACTTTAACTTCCGTTCCCTCTCTCTCTCTCAATCACCACGCTCCACAGCTGCAAACACTCTCTCTCCACCACCAGAAGTTGGGGGAGATATTATGGGCATCGAAGAGAGCAGCAACCACTCTCACCTCTCTGTCCATGCTGATTCTGTTTCGAGTCCCTCATCTTCATCGTCGGCCGTCAATCGCACGCTCCTTCTTCTTCAATCGGACGACCTCAATTTGAGATTGGAGGCCGCCAAGGAGATTCGATGCCTCACCAAGGCTTCGCAGCGCTACCGCCGTCATTTCTCCCCCGCCGTGGGGCCCCTTGCCGACATGCTCTGCTGCGACTCCGCTGACGCCAACGAGGCCGCCCTCGCCGCCTTGCTCAACCTCGCCGTCAAAGACGAAAAGTGAGCTTAGTTTAATATTTGTTCACGGCGTTTGCTTTTTCTAGTTTGTAATTGCAGTGCGAAATTTTATACTTCTGGATGGTTAATTACTGGAATATACCGATTCAGGTGTTGAATATTAATTCATATTATCTGAATTTGTGGCGAAATGTTGCTACTGAAGATTTTATTGAAAACCGTAAAAGGAAAAGGAAAATAAAATAATTAAAAGACGGTTTGATTCTTTGTTGACTATTCTTTTCTTTATTTGATAGTATTGTTATTCTGAGATCACTTTCTCGCCTTTTATGTTTATTATGCTTTTTCGTTGGATTATGTAATTGGAATTATAAGCCTAGAATTGTTTCAAAAATATGCACTAAAAGAGCATCTTCTGTGTTGTTGAGGCGTCTTCAACATGCTTAAAAAATATGGCGTTTTCAACAATTGAAACTTTAATGGTTCCTATGAAAGTTGTTTGTGTTATCTTGCTCAGATAACTACCATCTTTGGATTGATAGATGTGGACTTTGGAGTTTTAGGAGAAATGGTTCTTTCTTTGATATCATTGTGGTCTGTTTTATGTACAAATCTGGATCCATGGGATTTATAGTAGGATCTCTATAAATCATGAGGAATTATAAGAGGTTGAGTTGAACCTTGTTATAACTTAAAGACATATGCTAACAATAGTTTTGAATTAAGAGGACACAAGTAAATAAAAGAATGGCTGATGAAGCTTCTATTTCCTGCATATTCTTTTTGCGCAGTTGTAAATTATGCAAGAAGGCTCTGTGATGTTTGTTCTTTCCTGTCTTTGAATGTAGTTAAACATCGAGCTTGATTGGTTTACTGAATTTTCAGGAACAAGGTGAGTATAATTGATGCTGGTGCTTTAAAACCTATAGTTGGTTTCCTTCAGTCTGAGAATCTAGCTCTACAAGAGCATGCTGCTGCGGCCTTGATCACACTCTCTGCATCATCGATCAACAAGCCAATCATTAGTGCTTCTGGTGCAATCCCTCTCCTTGTAGAAATTTTACGAAACGGGAGTTCACACGCTAAATTTGATGCTGTGATGGCTCTTTACAACCTATCTACTCACCCAGACACTCTTATTGAAATCCTAAAAACCAAACCAATTCCTCCTCTGGTTGGTCTGATTAAATCCTGTAAAAGGTCTTCAAAAACTGCAGAAAAGTGTAGTGCTTTGATAGAATCTTTGGTGGGGTTTGAAGAAGGAAGAGTGGCCCTGACATCTGAAGAGGGGGGCATACTTGCAGTAGTAGAAATTCTTGAAGGAGGCTCGATTCAAAGCAGGGAACATGCAGTTGGAGCACTTTTGACGATGTGTCAGAGTAACCGCGCAAAGTACAGAGAACCGATACTAAGAGAAGGTGTCATACCTGGGCTTCTTCAGCTCACAGTTCATGGAACACCTAAATCCATACCAAAAGCTCAAATGCTTTTGTGTCTCCTTAGGGACACTCCTTATCCAAGGTCTGAGCTTCAACCTGATACACTTGAGAATATCGTGTGCAACATTATATCTCAGATTGAGGGGAAAGATCAATTAGAAAAGGCAAAGAAGATGCTTGCTGAGATGGTGCAAGTTAGTATGGAGCAGAGTTTAACGCACTTGCAGAAACGAGCAAGTTGTGCTTCTCAAGTTCCAACAAAATGATGGCTTTATATACATATATATTCATGAAGTACTTCCACCATTGTTGATGAACTATCAAGATTAAAAAGAAAGGAGGGATCATGAAATTGAAGCACAAATGCCAGTCCAGGCCTCGGTTTGGTTACGCGGAGACTGGTATGTGTTAATAAACAATTAGGTGTGATAAATTAGAGTTTTGTTTATTTATAGCAACTCTTTGTTTCATTATGCAAAACCATGTGTTGAAAACCATACAAATAGCACAGAACTATAGATGATATTCTTGTATCTTGCTATTGTGGTGAACTTTTTATGGGAAGTACATATATGATTTTAACCTCGAGAACTTGCTTGTCGAATCTTATGAACCCAGATCTCGTCATCAATACTATATTGTTGTATTGAGATTTGTGAAGTTTGGACAATTTTGTTCTTGGTCTATCCAAAAGGCATAATGTCCATATTTATGACCTCAAAACTTTTCTTGATTCTTATGTTTTAACAATGAGAAGCATAGATACATATGACAAACTTTTTTCTGAATCAACCAATAATGGTTGAAATATGGTAATGTGTTATTTTCCAGATTGATGGGCTATAATGAGTCATAATGTAGTTTCATTTTCACGAGAGTTGAACGTCGTTTCAGTATCTAACTTCTCTTAAATACATTGACTCTATTATCAAATCAAAATTAATTTCATATTAGTTGTGTGCACAACTACTTTTCCCTCTTTTTTCAACTGTTTAATTTGCTCATAAATCCCTCATTTGACCATATTTATCTCCTACCAACCATTTAGGCATTTACCATTGTTGTATCCCTCTTGTCTCTATCACTCTTGTTCAACTTTGTTTTTTCATATAAAATATCAGAGTAAATGTTTTTCTTACTTATCATATGCTTCCTTATTTAAGATTTTGGCTTTATTTCTGTTGTTGGGCGGCGGGGTTGTTTTTGCGCTAATTTAAATATACATTTCTGAATTCTTTTTGCAATTTATTTGAACTTCAATGTTCTTTTTTTATTGTTAATAAATCCTAGAATCTACTCCTAAGATCTACAAAAAGATGCCTTTAAATAAATATCTTTTTTGCTGATCTTTTGTTTCCTAAATTTTACTTATCGATGGGTGGAAATTGTTTGTGGATTGGTTCAGATGTTTTAGGAAGATTTGATTTGTTAAAACTTAAAAATATATCCCAAAAACTTATATACGATGGTTTGAGTGGATATTCAGTTACCATGAGATAGATTCTTATTACCAATGAAACTTATTTTTACAAATTCATATATGATTTGTAAAGTATAGGTTATGGGTTGACTCATTGCACGTAACTACATTCGTGATACAGTCTCATGTAAACTTACTTTAAATACGTTTTGCTCACATGAACCAAATAATTAATTATTATCATTATGTTTTTATATTGTACAACTATTCTCGGTAGATTGAAAATATATTAACCTATTCTTTATATATTTTCTTTGAAAAAAAGTTAACAAGAATTAAATAAATTCATGTTATAATACATTAAATGCAGAATTCCTATGCAAAAAGTTGAAGATGAAAATATTTCGATATTAGTACGATATATTCGTAGTATATCTGTTTTTTGGAGGGTATCATATGAATACGAGTATATATATTAATAATACCTGAAAATATCGTGAAATATAAAATAAATATAATGTGTTTCCAACTGCTCAAAACTCAAAAGTCTGCAAGGAAAGGAAATGAGAGAGATATTGTGTTTTCATGTCTTAATCACACACTTTTATCTATTTTTATTATCATTTTTTGTTTTAATTTATTTATAACACAATATATTGAATGGATCATCTGTTGACGATATTCAAATTGATATCCATTTATAAAATAAAGTGCTAAATCCAAATTCTCTTGATAATACGCACAAATATATGAATTGCGTAGCATTTATATATTTTATTTTGTAAGTTGTTGGGTAATGGTTCATTGCTCAATGATTGAACCCCTCATTTTCATATTTATAAATTGCAATATTTTATAAAATTATTGTTTTCAAAAAAATAAATCATTTGAAAAACGCACTTGCTAAGGATCGAGGCTTCGTTCTTGAGTTATTTTAAATTACTTTATTGCTTGTGTAGAAGTATATAAAAACTTATATTTAAAAATGATCTTCATATACAAGATAAATAAAATGTCATTGTAAAAATTATATTTTTTATTTTATAAAATATGGGATTTGTGGTTTTTTTATAAACAATACTAAATCCAAAATGATGATCTCATAAAATGATCAAGAACCTCAATACTCAAGCATGCAATCCAGCATGCAAGCCAAAAAACATCACACACAAAATTTGAACTTGAAAAGAATAAAGAACAAAACGAGAACGAAGAATCAACACAAGAGATTTTAAGTGGTTCGGGTTAACTATCCCTACATCCACTGAGTACGAACAATCCACTAAGAAAACAATCAGAATCACAATGTGTTTTACAAGAAATCACAAGAATTGAAACCCTGAATTGCGCTCTCTCTTTTGCAGGTATACAACTCTCTCTCTACTGAATAAAATGACTAACTATCTAAAGAAGAATTAAACTACAGCTTATATAGAATCTGTAGCTTCAAACCGCTCCTCGATCCGTTGAGTAACGAGAGAGAAAACTGCCCCGCAAGCTTGACCGTTGAAAACTGCACAACAAAACTCAAGAAACGAAAATTATGAGCATAACTAAAAAAACTGTTTGAAATCGCGTTTTATAAACACGCTTTTATTAGTCACTCCTTTTACGTTTTATATATACTTAGCCAAAATTTGCTAAGCTTCCAATTTCCTTCTTTTCCTTCTTATATTACTGAGTATGCATGCTATATATTATTACAAACCTCCACCTTATAGCATGTCATACTTCCACTGATCATTACTCCAGATTATCAAGTCACACTTGTAGAGGACTTTCCTCTTAACCCAACCAACTCCAAACACAGCTTAAACTTGGCAGAAGGTACAGCTTTAGTTAATGCATCAGCTGGATTTTCTTCACTAGCCACTTTGCTAACCTTGATCTCTTCTTTCTCTATGATGTCCCTTATGTAATATAGCTTGACATCAATATGCTTGGTTCTCTCATGAAAACCTTGATGCTTGGATAAGTGGATTGCACTGCTATTATCACAATATATGTCAACACATTTTTGAGTAATTCCAAATTCTGAAAGTATTCCCTTAAGCCAAAGAGCCTCCTTTATTGCTTCTGTTAAGGCAATAAACTCTGCCTCAGTAGTGGACAAAGCCACCACAGATTGCTGTGTGGACTTCCAACTAACAGCTGTTCCAAACAAAGTAAATACAAAGCCTGTTAAAGACTTCCTTGTATCCACATTTCCAGCATAATCAGCATCAACAAAGCCTATAATTGGAGTACTGGAACCTGTTGCTTTCTTGAATCTTAACCCCAGATCCACAGTGCCATTTATGTATCTAAGCACACACTTAACAGCTTCCCAATGAACTATCCCAGGTTCAGACATATATCTGCTAACTAAGCTCATGGAATAAGCCAAATCAGGCCTACAACACACCATGGAATACATCATGCTTCCAACAGCATTAGAGTATGGAACCTTACTCATTCTATACTCTTCTTCCCTTGTACTTGGACATTGATCTTTAGAGAGCTTCACATGTTGACCAATGGGAATTGAAGTGACCTTGCACTGATTCATTTGATATCTGATTAAAACCTTCTTCAAATAGCTGCTGAGATCTAGTATCACTTCATTTTCTGATCTGTTCCTTGTAATATCCATTCCCAATATCCTCTTAGCTTCTCCTAGATCCTTCATCTCAAATTCAGTGTTAAGCAAACATTTAATCTTATTTAAACTCATTTTAGAATCACTAGCTATAAGCATGTCATCCACATACAATAACAAAAATATGAAAGATGCATTTGAATCAAATTTGAAATAAACACAACTATCATACATGCTCTTAGTAAAATGAATTCTTTTCATAAACTCATCAAACCTGAGATACCATTGCCTTGGAGATTGCTTCAATCCATAGAGCGATTTCTTGAGCAAGCAAGCTTTCTCATCACAGTTTGATATCAGCAAACCTTCTGGAATCTTCATGTAGATTTGTTCTTTCAATTCTCCATGAAGAAAGGCTGTAGTGACATCCATTTGATGCAACTCCAAGTCAAATTGAGCCACCATAGCAAGTAGTATTCTAATTGAACAATGCTTAACCACAGGTGAGAAAATTTCAGTGTAATCAACACCCTCTTTCTGAGTAAAACCTCTTGCCACCAATCTTGCTTTGAATCTGATTTTATTGTTCTGAGAAGCTTCAATTTTCTTCTTGAAAATCCACTTACAACCTACTAACTTCTGATTCTTAGGCTTGTCCACAATCATCCATGTTTCATTCCTTGCTAGGGAATCAAGTTCACTTTGAATGGAAGCCATCCATTTTTCTTTCTCTTTACATGTCACAGCTTCATTGTAACTCCTTGGCTCTTGATACTCTATCTCCTCAGCTGCAAGAAAGGCAAAAGAAATTGAATTAGTTTGATCAAATCTAATAGGAGGTTTCACTAACCTTCTTGTTCTATCTCTGGCAAGTCTATAGTTTGATAGAGATTGATCAATTTGGCTTGTTTCTTCTTGGTCTTCTTCATCAGTTTCCTCTTGATGTTGCTGATCACTTGAACTGACTTGAAGGGGCTCCACCTCAAGCCTTGATCTGTCATTATCAGCCTCAGCTAGTTCCTTAGCTTTGTCTTTGTTTAGAGGCATGGATGATTCATCAAATGTGACATCCCTTGAGATTATGCACTTCTGATTATTTGCCTCTAAACACCACAGCTTATAGCCCTTCACTCCCTCTGGATATCCCAGAAACACACACCTTAGTGCCCTTGATTCCAGTTTATCTTGTTTAACATGAACATAAGCTAAACACCCAAACACTCTAAGCCTTGAGTAGTCTGCTAATCTACCATTCCACATCTCTTCTGGGGTTTTAAAACCAGTAGCTGAAGAAGGTGATCTATTGATGAGATAGGCTGCTGTTGTAACAGCTTCCCCCCAAAAACTTTTATTCAATCCTGAACTGAGAAGCATACATCTAACCCTTTCCAAAAGTGTCTGATTCATCCTCTCTGCAAGACCATTTTGCTGAGGAGTGTATGGAGTTGTCTTGTGCCTTGTTATACCTCTTTCTTTGCAAAATGAATTAAACTCATTAGACACAAACTCCAATCCATTGTCAGTTCTCAAGTATTTGAGCTTCTTATCAGTTTGAGTTTCTACTTGAACCAACCACTCCTTAAATCTCTTGAATGCTTCATCTTTACTCTTAAGAACAATTACCCAAACCTTCCTTGAGTAATCATCAATTATAGATAGAAAATACCTTCCACCATTCTTGGTTGGAGTCTTGGTTGGACCCCATAAATCTGAATGAACATAATCCAGCCTTCCATGAGTAGTATGAGCACCAGAGCCAAACCTCAGTCTCTTGGCTTTCCCCATAACACAGTGATCACAGAAATCAAGCCCAGTGATCTTGTCTTTCCCAAATGCTTCTTGCTTTTGAAGTTCCTGCAATCCTTGTACACTAATATGAGCCAACCTCTTATGCCATATAAGGGTCCTATCCATCTCTTTTACTGAATAAGATCCACCAACAGTAGTGGTTCCATTCAAGTAGTATAGATCATGCCTCTTCATTCCTTCCATCACCACTCTTGATTCTTTTAATACTTGCATAGCTCCACCTCCAGCTGATAACTTGAAGCCTTGAGAATCTAACATGCCAAGGGAGATAAGGTTTCTCCTTAATTCTGGAACAAACCTGACATTGGAGAGAACTTTGACTGATCCATCATTCATCTTTAATGGAATAGAGCCAACTCCTTTAATCTTACAAGTCTTGTTGTTTCCCAGCATGACAGCTCCTTCTTCTTTGATAACCAAGTCCCTGAACCACTCCTTATGAGGGCTCATGTGAAATGAACACCCTGAATCAAGTATCCACTCTTCATTAGTATCATTAGAGGTGATAGCCAATACCTCTGCTGAATCATATCCAGTGTTGGAGTTAGATGCCTCAGTTGTAGGATTTGCTTGATTTCCAGTTGAATTTGACTTCCCTTTCTTGTTTCCCTTTAGCTTGAAGCAATCTTTCTTATGATGGCCAGGTTTATGGCAATGGAAACACCTATTGCCATCAATATCCTCCTTGGATTCTTGACTCAATTGGGAGTTCTTCTTGTTGCTGTTAATGTGGTTAGAATTCTTCTTGAATTGATTCTTGTTGCCACCTTGTTTCTTAACCATCAAGCTTTCTCCTGAACCCCCTTGCTTGGAATCTGAACCCTTGGACAAGTCTTTGGTCTTGAGAGCAGTCACCACTTCTTCAAGGGTAATGGAATGTTCTCTCCCATATAGTATTGCATCACAAAAATTTTCAAATGACTTAGGTAATGCACTGAGAAGCATCAAAGCTTTGTCTTCTTCCTCCAATTTTA
Source organism: Scutellaria galericulata (assembly GCA_946896805.1). NCBI lineage: Eukaryota > Viridiplantae > Streptophyta > Magnoliopsida > Lamiales > Lamiaceae > Scutellaria > Scutellaria galericulata. Next base: position 16,388,013 of record OX335794.1, read on the forward strand.
TCTCAACATTTTCAAGATCATCTAGGAGTTTGTAGAACTCTTCAAGCTGCTCAAGAATCGATTTCTCTTCTCCCATTCTAAAGGCATAGAGCCTTTTCTTCATATAGAGTCTGTTAGCCATGGTCTTCACCATGTATAAGCTTTCAAGCTTCTCCCAAACACCCTTAGCAGTGTCAATTTTAGCCACCTCTCTCAGCACTTTATTCTCTAGACTCAAGATAATTGTGCTATGCGCCTTTTCGAGGAGTATAGCCTTGTCTTCGGCCTTCATCGATTCAGGGAGACCTTCTTCCCCCTTTAGAGCCAGGGCCACACCCTGCTGAACTAGAAGTGCCCTCATCTTCACTCTCCAAAGCCCAAAGTCTCCACTGCCATTAAACTTCTCAACGTCAAATCTTGTTGATCCCATTTCTTGATCTTCGAATTCCCACAGACGGCGCCAATTCTCATAAAATGATCAAGAACCTCAATACTCAAGCATGCAATCCAGCATGCAAGCCAAAAAACATCACACACAAAATTTGAACTTGAAAAGAATAAAGAACAAAACGAGAACGAAGAATCAACACAAGAGATTTTAAGTGGTTCGGGTTAACTATCCCTACATCCACTGAGTACGAACAATCCACTAAGAAAACAATCAGAATCACAATGTGTTTTACAAGAAATCACAAGAATTGAAACCCTGAATTGCGCTCTCTCTTTTGCAGGTATACAACTCTCTCTCTACTGAATAAAATGACTAACTATCTAAAGAAGAATTAAACTACAGCTTATATAGAATCTGTAGCTTCAAACCGCTCCTCGATCCGTTGAGTAACGAGAGAGAAAACTGCCCCGCAAGCTTGACCGTTGAAAACTGCACAACAAAACTCAAGAAACGAAAATTATGAGCATAACTAAAAAAACTGTTTGAAATCGCGTTTTATAAACACGCTTTTATTAGTCACTCCTTTTACATTTTATATATACTTAGCCAAAATTTGCTAAGCTTCCAATTTCCTTCTTTTCCTTCTTATATTACTGAGTATGCATGCTATATATTATTACAGATGAATTAAACACTAAATAATTGTTACAGTTATATATTTGGGCTATTTTATTAGGATTTTGATTCTCTACTCTCTCTCTCTCTCTCTTCTTTGCCCTTTTTTGGCTTTGGGTTATCTGTATTGTATAGCTCACTACTTAATAATTGTATTATATTATTCTAATAAATTATAAACAATAAGTAATAGTTTTATTAAAATATTTAATATATATATATATATATATATATATATATTCAGAAATATTAAATTCTGGACAAACATAGTTTGGTGCAATTATCATTATTTTGATTTTTTTTTAAAATCATTTACACTTTACAATATATTATGATATATTTAAATGCCTCACACGTGTTTCTCTTCAACAAATATTAAAAACAATGTATTAATTGACAATACAAAAAAGTAGTGCATATGAAATGGGTTGGAATTTTTCGAGTCAGAACTTTTACCTCTATACTTTGAATTGCTTTTCATTCGGGTCAAAAAAATGGTTTGACCTTTTTAGATTGCAACGGGATAAGAGGCTAAATTTAAAACTCTTAAAATTGGTTGGATAACTAATTTCGTGTGTATAAAATTTATGTGCACAACAATCATAACCATATTAATATGTGTACATCTCATATACACGATGAGATGAGATGAACTGATCATGAGCATGTAGGAATTTCCAATACCCTAAATAACTCCCACAAAAAAATTAATAAGTAACATTTTCAAAGTTCATTATAGAATGAATTAGCCCAGAAATCACTAACAAATTAAAATATGGATTCATAGATTTCAAATTCATCTTTTCATATCAATCAAAACTAAACTATATTTGAAATTTGCTCAAATCAAGGTGTGTTCAAAATCTATTATAATTGATTAAACGTCAATTCAAAATAGAAGTAATGAGTTCCGAATTCATATTGATCATTCAAACACAATCTTAATGAATTTGAAATTTGATGAGAATGTCAACTTTGAACGTTCATGATATGACTTGTTCAGACCAGAGTTGGTTGATGTGAATATTTTCAAGATGGGCTTCAGGCCCAACAGACTTGGACTCAGTGGCCCGAATGTCTTGTATAATTAAGGATTTTTATTAAAAAATATAATGATCCAATTCCTCATCTAGAATGTGTTCTCAAATTGTTGTGTAGAATGGCGATCGAGGGGTTGGTGTTTTTGGTACGCACTAATTAATTTATTTCAGGAAATGAGTAATCACCCGTTGCCATCTTTATTGAATAAGAAAATCTATTCAATTCAGATTCATCTTTTTTTTTTTTATTTGTACATGTGAACTTTGAAGAGGAAACATAAAGTATAAAAAAAAGGTTCAGAATTAACACGTGACCAGAGAGTTTATCCAAATAACAAACACTTTGAAGTTTATCCAAATAACAAACACTTAGATTAAAATTTGCATTGGTAGAGAATTTTATTACAGTCAAACGGATAACAAGATAATCAAGCACGTATGTGTGAATATATTATATATATATATATACACTCGGATATAATCTACTAATTATAGGTCTCAAAATCTTTATCTAATACATTAATTAGGCAATAATTAAATTATCCAAATCATATCACACCAAATCACACAACAATTACGATTTCCATTCCATCAAACTCGGTGCTCTAATCATATTCATTATCCTCCCCCCCCCCCCCCCCCCAAAAAAAAGAAATTTAATCTCTTCAATTCACTTTAATCACAAACATGGCGTCAAGAATCGAAGATCCAATCTCAAGAATGGAATCAGGAGACACTACAACCAATTCAACCTCCAAATCGAACCAGATTAACCAAGGTTTTTGTTTCTCCTCCACACTTGTAACCCTAGTTCAAAAGGTAATTATATACTTCATCACTCTCTAATTTAATTTATTCAATAAAATCTTCAATTATTTATATCCAAAAAAAAAAAAAAATTGTTGAAGGTGGTGGCGGAGCTGATCGGAACATACTTCGTGATATTCGCCGGCTGTGGATCGGTGGCGGTGAACAAGATCTACGGCGGAACAATCACGTTCCCCGGAATCTGCGTAACCTGGGGGTTAATAGTCATGGTCATGATTTACACCGTTGGCCATGTTTCCGGGGCCCACTTTAACCCCGCCGTTACCCTCACCTTCGCCGTCTTTCGCCGCTTTCCGTGGAAAGAGGTTAGGTTTCCGGTTATGTTTAACGGGCGTTAAGTGGCTGGTTAGAATGTAGTAAACCCTAATTGGTGTTTGCAGGTTCCGTTGTATATATTAGCTCAGTTGACTGGTTCGATTCTTGCGAGTAGTACACTGGCTTTGATGTTCAATGTGACAAAAGAAGCATTCTTTGGCACATTGCCAGTTGGATCCAATGGGCAATCTCTTGCTATAGAGATTGTCATCTCGTTCCTCCTCATGTTCGTCATCTCCGGCGCCTCCACCGATAGTCGAGCGGTACGTCTAGGGTTTCTTATGAAAAGATTTGGTGAAAAACGATAGAAATAGTCATATAAGTTAATCAAAAATTTATGTGACCGTGTGTGTGGTTCGTGAGTGGCATGAATCAAACCAAAATTCATGTGTGGCATGAATTTTGATCGCAAATATTTGAGTTATATTTTTGTGTTATGTGTACTGTTACATCGAGATTATATCTATTTATGTGACTATAGTGTTTTTGTTATCTTTTTGATTAAATTTTGTACATCATCACAAATAATTTGTCACTTGTTTCTATTTTTTATTTAGGTTAATTTCAATTTTGATCTTATATGCAAGATATTTTACATTTTTTGATAACTGAATATCCGTTTTTCAATTTTGGTCATCTATATTTTAATTTTTTCAATTTCAATCCAATTTTGGTTGGATTCTGGCGGCCACATCAGTGATTTTTGAAAATTCCGATCAAAAGTTAGATTGAAATAGGAAAAATTAAAATGCGGATGACCAAAATTAAAAAAACGGATGTGTGATCGTCAAAAAATGAAAAGTTTCTTATATACATGATCGAAATTGAAATTACAAAATGAAATTACCCCTTTTTATTTTACCAAATTTAGCTAGAATGTTAATTACCATGCGTATCAATTGGATATATTTATGATTGTCCTCGTTTAGTAATAAATTAAATTTTCACCCGGTTACATGTTTAGTAATAAATTAAATTCTCACCTAGTCACCTTTATGTAATTAATTTTCTTGCTTTTATACAGATTGGAGAGCTGGGTGGAATAGCAGTTGGAATGACAATAATGCTAAATGTCTTTGTGGCCGGGTATATTATAATTAAATAAATTACCTACTTGAGTATATTCTTTTTCATAGTAACATATTCATTTTTAGAGATATAATAAATTTTGAGATTATATTGAGATATTGTGATATGTGAATGTGTGTAGGCCCATCTCTGGAGCCTCAATGAACCCAGCAAGGAGCTTAGGTCCAGCCATAGTGAAACATGAATACAGAGGACTATGGGTTTATGTCGTTGGTCCAATCATTGGAACCATATTGGGTGCATTGTGTTATAACCTAATTCGGTTCACCAACAAACCCATCAGTGAGTTGACTAAACCCGGTTCGTTCCTCAAAACCAAATCAAGAGATGTTGATTCAATTTAGATTCACATGATATATAAAAGAGACCTGGGTGTTGATCATGACTTGGGATTCAGGTTCATTTTTTCTTGATCGTGTTGTTGATCATGGTACTCTTATTTGATAGTTAGATCACTGTTTTTTTTTTTTTTTTTTTAAACTGTTTTAAAATCTTATATAGCTAGTTGAACTTGGATGTTTAAATTGATTGCACATGCTTTACTAATGATCTAAGCTAGAATTTTGTTGGGCTAATGAAGAAGGAATTTTTTTTTTTTTTTTAGTTTTCAATATATAGTTGTTGCTTGAGTGCATATATGTATCGATGCAAGCTTTTATGTATTTTTTTACACAAGATTTAAATATGGATCGATGTTGAAATTTGTCTAGTCTTTAGCAAAAGCTATATTTGAAGAATCAAATTTAAACACACCTCTTAGGATCTAATTGGCAACTTGTGAAGTCATTTTATATTTTGACAGTCTAAATTCATGAAACAACTATTATCATTTCTAAAGAAGGATTCAGTGAGATAAATACACTTTTATACTAGGAGAAAGAGAGAAATATATGTTTCGTTGTCTAAATTGTTTTCGGTCATGTTTTCCCCTTAGATAAGGATGATAGGTTGGAAAGGTTTCAGTTATTGTAGATGTATTGTGAGAACAACAAATCTCAAATTCCTTTTATGAAGATTGGTTTTCTATTGGTTCCATAGATTGGGGTGGAAGGAGAGGTCAACACCTTAATGGACCATAATGGGCTAATCAGCTTTGGCTATATTGGCCTGTTTGGGCCGGTCCAATGGGCCATTCCTCCAATAATACAACTTGATTTACATCTCTCGGCACTCATTCTTAAAAAAACTCTTTAATTTATTAGATCATTTTTATAGTAGAAAAAAATAAATTCAGGCACCATTTACCATTCATATATTTTTTAATTAAATGACTTTGTGTTTTTTGAATATCTTTATGTTTGCGATCTCCAGCACCACCTATGTCAGCATATACCATCAAAAAGTTTAGATCATTCGTTCAAGAAGATAAATCAATTTTAAATTGTTTCCAAAATTATTTTATACCAACATAATAAAGTCAATCCATTAAATTAAAATAAATGAAAGAAACATTTCTAAAATGACTAGTGGTATATGTTTGAAAAAATCATAAAGTCTGTATTATATCAAAATTATGTCTCTTTTGAAATTGTCTTACAAATTTAATTTTATAAGACGAGTCAACCAAACTCACAATTAATATATGAATTTGTGAAAATAAATTATATATATAAATAATGGACTATGTTTGGATTTAAATTCATGAAAGTATATGGTATGAGTTTTTGCATTATATTAAAGTCTTTTTATGGATGTTTGAATTAGAAAATAATAAATGAGGATTGGCTTAGCCGCTTGGTTCATTTCTTCCCTTGCAATGCAAGACCCTCTTCTCTACTGTTCAACTGTCACTCACCAACACTACTACTGCACACCACTACTTTCTCTATTTTATTGCGATTCTAAATAACATTTCATATTTTAATAAAGCAAATACCAGATTGCAGATGGAAATATTCATCCTATTTAAAAAAGAAAAACAACTTCTTCCTTACGGCTAATACTTGATTAATTACTAGTTATTAAACTTGGAAACTATAAAATTTTGTAGGAAATTATTATTCAAAACACAAGCGTTGACTCAAGTCACCGGTCAAGTCCACTTCCACCACGATTACTACGTCTGAGTCTTGACCAACATATATTGCAGCATTTTTCCTCAAATAGAAAAAAATATATATATGAAAATAGTAGTAATAATTAATTAACCTTTATCATCATTGTATTCCGTTATAATAAATATGATACTGCTATAAAAACACTAGAGTGGAAATCTACATTATATATCCTTAACCTACTAAGTCATTTTAAATCAAAACTTCAATATTCAACATACTTAAAAAATTAATATAATATTCGTTAATAAAATGTATTTTCATTCCTTCCAAAAAAGATAAAATATATAGTTTGTTAACATTGACACTCATCACATATATATATATATATATATATATATATATATATATATATATATATATATATATTCTTATCCCTCTCTTCTTCCATCTAAAATCCCAAAATCAATTTCATTCAAATCCATAACTCAATAGCAGCAGCCATGGCTAGGGTTTTAGCCTTCCCCATGCAGAACCTCCATTTCTTACCGGCGTCGTTTACCTTCTTAATAGTCTTCGCCGCCGTTTTGTGTGTGTTTTCGACGGTGACTTTTCTGTGCGGATCTCACGGTGGAGAGAATAAGAAGACGGTGAGATTGGGGGGGAAAAGTAAATCGGCGGTGAAGGAATTGGAGAGCAGGCTGAGCAGTAAGGCGGTTTGGATCGGAAAGATGATTTCGTGGAGGAAAGCGGAGGAGGAGGAGGTGGTGGTTGAAGACTGCGGCGCCGTGTGGAAGAAGACGATTATTAAGGGGGAGAAGTGCCGGCCGTTGGATTTTTCCGGCAGGATTTTGTATGACTCCGATGGCAACGTTCTGCCGGAGTAGTTGCATTGCTATTCTGAGTAATGCTGCTTAGTTTTACTTTAAGGTAAATTGAGGCCTTCATTTGTGATTCATATTCTTCCATTTTTCCTATTTTATTTTGTCTGTCACTTGCTTTTTGATTTTTTTTGCTTGTGATTGGATATTGGCCAAGTTTTTCTCTTCTTTCCTTTTTGGTTGTTTCTACTTTCTATGAAAGGTTTTCCGGGAATTTTTTTTAGTTTTATTGTTGTTGTGAAAAAGAAAAAAAGAAAAAAAAGAGGATATCTTACAGGAATTGAGAAATTTTATTGTTTCTGGTATTTTAATCTAGTAATTTGTAATATCAGTGCATCAAATTTAAAATATAAGGTCATTGCTGTATAGACAAGTGACATGAGACACAAGATTGAAATATGAGTATATTCCTATAGCCTCCGTTTACTTTGAGGGATGACTTAGAATAGTTATATCTTATGATTCTTATCTACCTTTATCTAGTGTTTATTTTGATGGAAATAAAATACGGATTATTCTTCCAATGTGGGATAAAATGTCAAAATTCGGGTAATACCTGAGATAATAATCTAGGCCACCCTCTAAGATAGTTTACCCAACACTTGGGATAACATTAGTAAATTACATTTCTATCTCTAGTAAACATTAAATATTCACATATAATGAACATTAATGTACTATCACTCTTATCCTAACATTCATATATTATATAGTAAACTATGGATAAGGATAGTTAATATCCTTATCCAAATATTATATGTTAGAGTAAATATTAAAAGTGGATAAAAATGTATATCTTATCATATAAAGTCATCTTACTTGTCTTGATAATTAACTTATCCATATTTGTCAAAATAAACGGAGCCTTACAGGAAAAAAAAAAAAAAAAGGAAAAAACAAAGAAAACAATTCTTGTATTTCTTTGGCATGGTCCGGGGAATAGAAAAATTATGTATGGAATGATAATGTTTGGGTAGGAGGCCCATAATTTTTGGATTTAGGCCCACTACTATAGGCCGCCAGCGCCGAAATGATTCTCATCACATTATTATATTCTAATCTATGTGCTACTCTATTCATAAATTACATCATAATAATATCTCCTACTTTCCTTCAAATTAATAATGTCATTTCTAGACATGACTATCTGGCGTCTAATCTCAATTTTCATCATATAGCATAATTTATTTTTTTATCATTAATTTTATGTGATATTTCAATTATGATTCGATTTCATTCGATTTTTTTTCCTGCATATATATATGATGGAATTGAAAGACCCATGTTAGCATTACTGGTGTCCATATAAATAAAATTCGATTAAAATTGAAAGAAAATTGGAACCAGGAATTAAAATATATAAAAAATTAATGTAAAAAGAATGAACAATAGCATAATTCAATGCTACTTACCACAAGGTACAATAATGCAGCTGAACGGTATCATGTAAGCCATTTGATCAGAGAATATAATTAAGAATGATTTCAGTAAATTTTGAATATTCTTTCATACTCTTACAAACAAATTCACAACAGTACCTTTAAAAAAACCAAAATGTTTGATATATTCAAAAAGAATCATTCTACATTATGTAAAGAAGTATTTTGTGGAACTAAATATTTGTTGGAAAATATAATGTTTTAGCTCAATTACTAGCTAGATATAACTAAAAGTATGTTGGATTCTCTTTTTAGGGAAATTTAGTGAACATGGGCTCCGCTTTAAATCTAAGATAAATAAAATGAGTAAGTTTTATGTGAGACCGCCTCACAGATAATATTACGTAACATGGATCAATCCACAACCTACACTTCATAATTCACTTATAAATTAATAAAAATAGGTTTGGTTTATGGATTTAAAAGATCCGTCTTACGGAAACTAATCCACAACCTACACTTCATAATTCACTTATAAATTAATAAGAATAGGTTTGGTTTATGGATTTAAAGGATCCGTCTTACGGAAACTACTCGTGGGACCGTCTCACACAAATTTTTGTGAAATAAAATTCAATTTATTTATTGATTTTCAATCTATCACTCAATATGTGTCACAAATCCATCACAATCATTAATTTTAAATTATAATAGTCAAAGGAATGAAATATTTACACATTATGAACAATTAACGTGGGATAAAATAAAAAATCTGAAACAAAATCCCAACTATATTATATAGCTAGTTGGAGAGACTTTCCGGAAATAAATAAATGAAAATTGGAGCGTGTGTCTTTGATATTTGGTGGGGTGAAAGAGCACAAAACCCAACTTTAAGTGGAGTAATATATATCAAAGGGGAACGTACTATGTTGCCCAAACTCAAAATGCTGAATAGTCAAGGATTCTATGGCACGTAATTTACAATTTCAATTCAAGATATATAAAGTATTAACTAGTTCAATCCTAAAATAATAGCAATCCTCTTATACTATATTTAGATCTTATTATAAAATAGTATATGGCTCACATTTTATTTAGTCGTTTTATGGATTAATTATTAAAAAAAACTCGCAGAGTTTACCTTTACTTATAATTTTAATATAAACTTTTAAAGTTGATTTTTTTTTTTATCAAATATTAATTTTTGTAATTTCAATCACTAATTCCAACTTGTTATGTTCGTATGAAACAAAATTTTAAAAATATTTAAAAACTCTACAATTTTTAATGAGTTAAAATGGATTGCAGCACCTTAGTCTTCCGCCAAAATTGTGCTTCTCAGATCCTGCAAACAAAATTTGTGAAATTAAACCTTGAAAATGACCGATTTAGATTGGTGATTGAAATTGAAAAAAAAAAAATAATAATAATCAACTAATTTGTTATAGAAATTGTAAACTTTAAAAGTTTAAAGTGTAATTGAAATTAGAGCAAAATATGTAAATTTCTTAGCAATTAACTCTTTTATTTTTCCTTCCATTTTATATTGAAAATCCTACCTAATCACTAGAGTAGCAATATAGTACATATTTTCAAGCATATATATATATTGCATATATATCCAAAGTTAGAGGATTCCCCAAACACCATAACTTGTACATCCTGCCTATTCACTATGATTGAGATATAGACAACTTGAATTTGATATACATTTTGTTTCCGCTCATTTTTTCACTCAAAATTGTAGATGCCTCGCTGGAAAAAGTAACAAACATATATATAAAACAAATTTACATAAAAAACAGCACCAACAACTTCATCCAAATCTAACCAAATATATCTTATATTATATAATACATGACATGTATTAAATACATTTCAAACACCCGATATAATATCAAATGTAATAAAAGATTGGCTAAACGTAAGAACAACCTGTCGTAAATTTGTAAGTTGTAGCCCGGTAAGTAAGTGAAACTCCAAATTTTTGTTTTTTCTATCTCATACATGAAATTGAAGCCCTTTTCAGAATCCTATACACTTTTTGGAGCTTCCTTCCCATATCAACAAAAAAAAAAAAAAAAGGTTACAATTTTAAAAATAAGAAAAATATTTAGAATCCTTAGATCAATGGTTGATTTAGGGCTGTCCATGACTAGAATTGTGCAAACAGAAATCAAGAATCCTCTCAGCCACTTCTACTTCATCTTTACTCTCTTCCATCAACTTCTCCACCTCGGCCCTCGGAAGCCTCATCTTCACCCTAACCGGGCCCGGGCCCGAGCCCGAACCCACATCCACAGCTGATCTCTGCCTCAGCATCATCCTCTCCAGCCGTTCCTTAGCGCAGCCCGCATGCGGCAATGATTTAGCCCTTCGGGCCTCAGGAAACCTGGGCATTTCAACTAGAAAATAAATCTTTCCGGGCTTGAGACCCTCTTCGGGCCTCAATCGCGGGGCCCGAATCCCACACTTTTTGACAGATTCCGATTCGAGCAAAACGTAGCTCGCCGGATAATCCTTGAGCACGTCGGAGGCCGTCGCCGGCAGCCTGAGCTTGAAGATTTGGCCGTCGGTTTTCATGATCTTGGCTTTTCTGGTCTTTTGATCTCTTCCTATTCGGTTACCCATTAATTCGCAGTTTGAGTTTCTCTCACTAGAAACTAAGATTGTATCTCGACAATGGAAAGAGTGTGAAATGAATGATAAAAAGATGGATTTCGTCCCACTAAGATTGAGGGGTGAAGTGGGCAAGTTGAATTCCATTGGCCGACTTCTTTTTTTGTCTCTTTTGTACGGAACCCATTTATTACGTCACTCCATAATCTCATCTCATGCTTCTTCCCTTTCTCTATCTTCTTATCTAATCACTTCACTCAACTCTACCCTACCATTTATTTATTTTTATAACTTAATTTCAAACTTAGGTTTTACTGATTTCATTTGTGATTGTTTTATTTTGTTATAAGTGATTTTTCAGATTGCTGAAAAACTTTTAAGTGTTACACCTCCGAACCTCAATCGACCAGAGTAAGGACACGTGGTCAAAGGGGATCAGTCAGGGGCTCAGTTGGTCGGGATTGACCAAGCCGGTCAGGGCCCGGACAGACACCCCTCCTAAGCATAATTCTAGTAAGCCAAGAAGTTCATCTCAATAAGAATTAATCCAGTTCAAGATATCTGGAAAAGGAAATTAATCTTGACAAAATCAAATCTAATCAAAATGCTATCAAATTTGATTTGGTCACATCTAATCCCTCAAATCTGCTAACCAATATACTTTTCAAGATTTTATAATTAGCTTGACCTAGTTCATGAAAAACGAATTCGAAATTCATTATATTTGAGCAATATTTAATTATTCTCTGATGTTATACCAGCCAGAATAGATCGATTGGAATCACCAGGACAAAATTAAGGTTTGATTGAATCACCCGTACAAAACTAAGGTTTGACCCGATTTGTCAACACTAAACACTTTCTTTCTCGCTTTATGTATATGTTGAGAAATGAGTTTTGTGGTAAGATCTATGGTGATGTGTAGAGAAATCATCCGACGTTGCAAGTTCAAATCCTGCGTGAGGCAGATCTCCACCGAAATATTGTATCATGTTTGACTTTCTTCCAAATATGTCTATCACTCAGACACATCCTTTAATTTATATTTCATCCGACTGAAGGGCCTATGATCGGCAGGGGAGAGTTCTATTCATCTCCCTAATAAAAGAATCATGTTTGGCTCTCTTCCAAAAGTGTCTATCACTCAAACACATCCCTCGATTTACATCTCGTCCGATTGAAGAGCCTACGATCGGGTGGGGAGAGTTCTCCCTAATAAAATAAATGAGTTTTGTTGGAAGAAATTATTTTGTTATCTTACCAAAAGTCCTAACATAGTTATTACTATTAAATTGTAAAATAGGTCTTACGTCACGTGAGATTTTATGTAAAACGAAATCATATGAATTAACAAGACGGGTTAACCTATTCAATATGATCAATTTCGGTCTGACATAAAACTATAAAAAGTTACATCTTACGCAAGACCTTATGTGACGTGAGCTTTTGCGTAAATTGTATCTTGATTTTCATGATATTTTCTTAAGCAACTGATAGAGTGAATTATAGTAATAAATGTCAACTTAAACTATAAATGTGCACCATCTGAATCATATTTACGTTGTATTGGATCTAATACATGTCTTTAGTAGTTTTTGTTTTTAAAATCATTGGAGCTAGCTTTATTCCCCCTTTATGATTTGAGTTAGTAATTTTCTATTTTCAAGTTATTGGCTAGTAAAAGTCTCCTCCACTCATATTCAACCATTTGAAGTGCTTATTTAATAATTACTACATTCTATAGTTATGCAATTAAAAAATGAAATTTAAATCCAAGGTGGGTGACGGATGCATGACTCGTCCATTTATATTGGTAATAATCGAATGGAATAAAATAAAGTAAAATGGATAAAGTGATGGAATTAATTTGTAGGAGAAAGGGTTTTTTTCATGCATTGTTGCTCTCATAAGTACTGACGAATGCAAAATTCCAGAAATTAATTACCCAATCAATGACGATGTCCGATATTTTTCTTTTTCTTTTTCATTTAGCAAGTTGGACTTCTTTAATTATAATAGAAATTTATGTCAATTAATAGAATTTTCTTTATATTGTATCCTGGATTTGGTGTCGTATATATATTTTCTTAAGATGTAATGTATCTATGGTGTTTATCTTTGTTAATGCATGTATCCGTAAATTTAATTTAATGGAAGATACAATTTTTCAATTTAGACAATGTTTAGGTTCCAGGCTCCCCTCTTTGTAACTAAAAAAACAAAATCATTAACATATCTTTAAAAAAAATTGCTAACACACAAAAAAAAAAAAAACATAATAAGTATATATTTATTGGAATAGAAAAAACAAAATAACCATTTGAGATAGTATAAGATTTAAAATAAACAAAACGATAGCATAATTTTTAAATCTAGTCAATTTGGGTGAGATACTTCTAATGAAATGTGTGTTTCTTTCCTCACACGACACATAAATATGATATGTGCATCATCAAGATTTATGTATGTGGCACGATCTCGATTTAACCGGTAATCCATGTCATCTCATATTTTGATGTTTGATGAGGTCAGCCTGTATTTTAGTAAGGAAGTTTCTATCAAACTCTACAATTTTTTTTGTTTTATTTTGGTTATCTTATTCTGATATTGTTATATCTAATCATTTTAACTATTTTTTACAATGACACTTGATACATATACATGCATTGATAACATTAAAAAGAGAAAATATTATTAGACATAATGATTTTTCCTAATTTTTGGATCCTCAGGAAATGAAATTGAACTTGTTGGCTTAACCTAGAAAATCTGATGTAAAAAATATAGGTTTTATTTAGATTAAATGAATATTAAAAATGATCAAAAAGCACTTCAAAATGATAGTAATGTATTTAATCCACAGCAATTCAAATATCATCAATAAATTTATTATCCAAACACAACTTAAATAAATAGAGTTAACTTCAACGAAGCGCCCAACTGTCTGCAGGCCCAATGTGGGCATGTGCGTGGGCCTAAATCCATTGAGAGCGATCCATGAAGGTTACGGCAGTAATTCTTTTTTGTTTTGTTTTTTGCTTCTTATTTTTTGTCTTTTTCCTCTCAAGTATATTTATAATTCTTAATAATAATAATAATAATAATAATAATAATAATAATAATAATAATAATTATTATTATTATTATTATTATTATTATTATTATTATTATTATTATTATTATTATTATTATTACTACTACTTTAAAAAAAAATCCTAATAATGTAATTATTTTATATTCGATATTTTGAAGTATTTTGGATCCTTCTCTTCCAAAGTCAAACATATATACATACGTGCGTATATATTATCATTTATATTTTATGGATCTTTAATTTATGGTATCAATGGACCATAAAATTTATTTAAGGGGTTTTTAGAAAAATATTATATTACCTTATTATTTTGTCGAAATTGTTAAATAGTTCTTAAGTAGAAATCAAATAAAATTATTATATTGAATATAGGTTATTAAACTATAATGATTGTTATTATATCTATCATAGACACATTAAGCTGATGCGCCACAAATATAACACAAACATTAATTTCAAAGTTGATGATGAAATCTGTACATATCAACTTAAGAAAATATGTTAATAGTTATAAAGAAAATATGCATATTTACAACTATAAATAGACATGTGAATATGTGATTATAAATAGTAATGTCTGCAAATACCCCAAATAACTTTTAAATGTCTTATAGAATAAGTTTCACATATATCTTACACAATAAGCTATCTTATAATTTATATATCGGAGTAGAGATAAAACAAAAGAAGCTATTTTAAATGATATAATTAAAATTTGAAAATAATTAAATTTAAACATTGTAAAAAATTAAAAATTTTGAAAATTAGTTTATAATTTTAATATATAAATGTGGAAAATAGTTTTAAAATCTAAATTTATTTTATGAAGGGTTGTAAAATGTTTAAAATTTTGAAACTATTTTAAAAATATTAAAATAATAATAAATCTGAAATTAATAATAATAATAATAATAATAATTATTATTATTATTATTATTATTATAAGGTTGTGGGAATAAGTCTAACAATTTTAAATCAGCAAATAAAATTTAAAAATTAATTCAAATATATATGTAATATTAATTGTGTAAGATACGAAAATCAATAAATTGAATAAAAAAATTTAAATAAAAATAATAAAAATATTTGATAAAATTTATTCAAAATTATTTCAAATAAATAGATATAATCAATCTAAAAATTGTTTTAAAAAACTATAATATGTTCCAAAAAAATCTGAAAAATGGTTTAAAAAATCTAAGAAATATTGTTTTAAAATTTAAAATTAATTTGAAACCTAAATTTATAAATATAAACTAATTTTTTTTGGGAATAAATATAATGCTTTTTGAACAAATCCATCTAAAAAAGAATGCAGAAAATTATTTATAAATTTTGAAAATAATTATAAGATATAAATGAACGAAAATATGAACAAAACATATAGTAAGTATAATTATTAATCATTTCTTAATTATTCATAAATTAAAACTCACAAACACAAAACTATTATTATATTATGTTCAATTTTATTTTCATATTTAATTGTTGAATATTGATGTTATCAATAAAAAAATACGAATTTTTATAAATTTCAAAATAATAAGATGCCATGAATAACCTTTTAGCATGACAACTTCAATATATTATTGCAAATCGTATATATTGTTATAATACATAATAAACAGCGCATCGCGCGAGTGTACTACTAGTTTATATAAGGAAAGAGAAGGTCTTATGTACCACGGGGCACGGTCCTTAGATTCGTGCTCCCAACCTTACCCACCCATCCACACACACACACACACACACACATATATATATATATATATATATATATATATATATATATATTTTAACCCTAATTTTCAACCCTTTTTTCTTCTTTCCATTTTCACAGCTGCTCCTCACATCCAAGTCCTTCTCTTCTTCTCAAATGCAAAGTAAAGATTAAGCTTGAGAATTGTTTATAATTTATTCATCTTCATCTTCTCCATGACTTCATCTTTTCTCGCATTGCTCTCCTCAAAATCGACTCTGCGGATTTGAATTTATGATTCTTGGTCAAAATGTGGAGAATGAAGGAAATCATATCAAGGTGTTCGATTCAGAGTTCTTGAGATCAACTTACTTGAAAAACTCAAGAGAAAGCAAATAATCTTTTTGGATTTTGAGCAGGATGTGATTGATTCTATATGGTGTTAAACCAAAGGCTAACTTATTTGGATAAGGATGATTGAGATTCATCATTTGATGATTTGCAGAGATTTTCTCAAGAAGTGAGAAATTTTCTAGAAAAAAATGTATTTTATTAGTTGCTCTTTAATTAATTCATGTCAAGGTGTAAGGTTCGGAATTTCAAGATCGAATGAAATAATGCAACAACTTCAATTTTATTTTGGGACTAACTAAAATGTTGTTCTGTTTAAATTTCAATTTCACCATCAATTGCTAATCTGTTTAAAATGTTGTACTCATATATTTTCAAACTTCCCTTCATTAAATTGGTATTTTTGCTAATTGATGCTTCATGAGATGGTCTATTATAATTGCAACTTTGAAAAAATTATGACTAATTAATGAAAGTCCCTTAAATTTATGTATAAAATACTTTAAATATATTTATATAATACTTTAAAGATGAATATGTAATATCTTATATTATAAGTTTAATACCTTAAAGGTAAATATATAATACCTTAAACTATAAGTATTAATATCTTAAAGGTAAATATGTAATACCTTAAATGTGTGCATATGTAATACTTTATACTATAAGCATCAATATCTTAAAGGTGCATATGTAATACTTTATACTATAATCATTAATACCTTAAAGGTAAATATGTAATACCTTAAATTTGTGCATATGTAATATCTTAAATTATAAGCATTAATAACTTAATATCTTAAAAGTAAATATGTAATACATTAAAGGTGCATATGTACTATAAGCATCAATACCTTAAAGGTAATATGTACTATAAGCATCAATACCTTAAAGGTAATATGTAATATCTTAGAAGTGCATATGTAATACCTTATACTATAAAACATTAATACCTTAAAGGTAAATATATAATACTTTAAAGGTGTATATGTAATACTTTATATTATGAGCATTAATATCTTAAAGGTAAATATACAATACCTTAAATGTGTGCATATGTAATATCTTAAAGGTGTGCATATGTAATACCTTATACTATAAACATTAATACCTTAAAAGTAAATATGAAATACCTTAAATGTGCATATATAATACCTTATATATTTAAAAGATATCATTTTGTTTATTCATAATGTGTATTAGTTGCATAAGGTATCTTCTATACTTCTTTTTCACAACATACTCATCATTATATCAAAATAAAATAAAACCTCATGCCTGTTAAATTCCCATATTAAACTAATTTATACTACATCAACACAAAAAAACACATTTTTGGAAGCTTTGTTTTCTTCAAATCCAAACACAACATAAGCCTGTTCAGAGAAGCTAGCAATACAATCATTTTCAGTTATATTTTCTATCTTTAGAACTTACACCACATTGCACCCCTCTCTCTCAAATAATCAGATACCAGGGATTCAACAATGGTGGATGAAACCCACCAAATGCCCACCCCTGAAATAGTGTCGCTGTCGTCCACGGTCGAGCCAACAGAACCACCACTGTCGGAGCCTATCTCCGAACCATCACTAGCTTCAGTAACACTAGAGAAGAAGAAGAAGAAGAAGAAATCACACATATAAACTTATGAATCACACATATAAAAGAAGAAGAAGAAGAAGAAGAAGAAGAAGAAGAAGAAGAAGAAGAAGAAGAAATCACACATATAAAATTATGATTCGAAAAAGAAATCAAAAACACAAAATAATTAGTTGAAAAAGAGGAAAAGAAAATGATAATGTCATTTGAAGAAGAAGATGGAGAAGAAGAATTGAAGAAGGTGCGCATAGGAGGAAGAAAAAAAGAGGAAAAAAAAAAGAAAAAAAAAAGGAAATAACATATATGTGTATGGATGAATTGATCGGGTCGGAATAGGAGTCCGGATCTAGAATCCGTACCTCAAGGGCACATAAGTTTTTGCCATAAGAAAAAGGTAACACATTTATAAGACTACAAGAGAAAACAATATTCGGAAGCCATAGCTCATAAAAGTATAAGCAGCCCAAATTTCATAATGTGAATTAAAAGTGAAGCATTTAAATAAGCCAAGAAACAATAAGGCCCAATTTTACTCACCCCATGTACCTTGTTAATTTAGGTCAACATTGGTTGGCTTGTTGGAGATGGAACTACCGTTCAACAAATCAAATTAATCTTTAAAATTTTTACTTTTGCAAAAAAAATAGGGGCCCGGCTATCCGCACCCCATTTTTTTCTAAACACACTTCAGTTTAAAAAAAAAAGATTTAAAAAATTAAAAAAAAAAAGTAAAATTCCAATTTTAGCCTTTTGAAAAAAAAAAAAACTGAAAATTTTGAAAATTTTTCTCCTACCTGTCTCTTGCGTCTTCTTGCTTCTCCCTTTTGTTTATTTTTTTTTTATTTTTCAATCCTCAAACCTTAAATTTATAAGGGATAACGTATGAAAAACCATTCTATAAGTTAACAAACTATATAATAATCGTGTGAAATCGTGTAAAAAAAACGAAAAAATAACAACAAATCTGGGACCCGTTCAACCCTGGTTCGTCGAACACAAAGAGGTGTGTTCGACCCTGGTTGGTCGAACACACTTCTTTGTGTTCGACCACTAGTCGAACACACAGAGGTGCGTTCGACCAACCATGGTTGAACAGACTTCTTTGTGTTCGACCACCAGTAGAACACACTTCTTTGTGTTCGACCATCAGTTGAACGCACTTCTTTGCAAAAGGGTAAAATTGTAATTTTGTTATTTTTTGAATTTTTTAAATAAAAAATAAAAAAATTGGGGTGTGTTTAGAAAAAAATGGGGTGCGGATAGCCGGGCCCAAAAAATAGGAGTTGGATTCTTAAAAGTTTATATAAAAATCTAAATTTATTAATATACCAATTTATTATAAAATTACCCAATAATAATGTTGGGAATATTCATAATATATTCTATGAGAAATATTTCTCACTCAAACTATTTTAAATTATAAGTGATTCGATAATTTTTTTATGTAAATTTCAAAACGTTTCATTTTATCATATCACTTAAATTCTAGTTGTTGATTTCAGATGCGATTAGAATTTATACAGAAAAAAAATGCATTGAATACTTAGTTGATTTGACTTCTTTATAGAAAAGATCAAAGTTTTTATGGCTTGCCTTAAGTGGACCAATTTTAGGATCGATTGTTGTTTGTTGACTTTTTGTTTGGTTTTGTTTTGAATACCTATTTTTACTATTTCACTGTTAGATATGAGAAAAGCATATTTGGATTTCACTTTTCAATTTTCATTGAGAATGTATATTTCTTAAAAATCCAAATTGAAATCTCATAACAATCTTTTTTTTTTTTTTTCTGAACATAATTTCAATGTGCGTGAAAATCAATGGAAGTAAGCACCTTAATTCTTCATTTAGAAATGGCCTACTTCTGAATCTCATTAAAATCAAATTCAAATAAGCCTATTCACATCAATTCATCAAATGAATATGAAATATGCTCTTATCCCGTAACTATAAATAAGGTTCTGTTCATTTTGATAATTGAGGAGGGCTAAATTCATTTTTTATCCTTTATTTAAAAAAAAAAAAAAACTCAATTCTCCCGTGATATCACGACCACAAAATCAACAGAATTCACGCATGTAAAATCCACCAGAGTTAGGAAATTTCGATGGAAAATGATTGAAATTGCACAATTTTTTTGATTCCAAGCTAAAATTGGTTTTTCAAAGTTAACCAGATTAGTTTCTTACATTTATCCTAATTAATGTTGGACTAAAAAAATTATTTATCACTAATTTAAAACACAGTACAAAAAGCGCGATAGAGATATTTTGATAGATTACTCTCCACCAGATTCAAGGTTTCTTTTTAAAAGTTATACAACAACGTTTGATCTGAAAATCACGTGCTAACCCATCTTCGAAACTCATTCGAGTTAAGAAATTCATAAATTCAAAGCGTTTTTGGTAGATCCAAGAATGCTGTTTTTGGAGATTTCTAACAATAACATTAATTTAACTCGGAATCAGGCTTGAAGCCCTCAGCTTAACCGTAATTTATTAGTTCATTTGCTGGACAATACGAAGATGACAGAAAATAACAAGTGCCATGCAATCTTGATGTCTCAACACCACAATTCCCACGTCAGCAATTGTGTTAAAAATACTTGGTCATCTGAATTTTATGTTATCCTTATCCATATATTTAATAAATTTCCTGTGAGATATGACAAAAGTATTGTTGAGGGCATTTCTTTAGACAAATATTTTTATATGAAATTTAATTTGGTAAGTTTGAACTTACTATCTTGCCCTTTAAAAATGTAACCGGCCGGCATTGGATAATTTTGGAATTAATCTTTTTTTTTTAGAATAAAGTCATAATAAAATAAACCAAACTTCTTGATTAAAAATGACATCTTTATCTCTAGTTACTAAATTATGAAAAAAATAAGAATATTTGTTTCCAATAAGTACTGTTAATTAAAAACATAGGTCGTAGATGACATTAGTTAGGATAAATTCGAGTGTTAAAATAATTAGGATAAAATTATACATTAAATCCACTATTGGAAATATGCCGCCTATCTTTAATTTATTGTTGGATCTAATGCAAAATGAGTATTTATGTTGTTATTACAATATATATCACATAAAAATGTGAACAAAAATAATCAATTATAAAGTGCATGTAGAACCGAATCAAACATCACTTGCATTTGTGTGTTGCAGATATATGATTCTAAGTTTGTAAGAAAAAAAAAGTGTAAAAGAAAATATTTATCACAAATGCACATAAAAAGTATAAATTTTTAAAAAAAAATTGTCACACCCATTCGCGACTATATATATTTACTAGGAGTTCGGTTACGTTTCTACCAAATTTCATGCAAGAGAAAAAAATTTAATTATAAATGATAATTTTATTACTTTTTTTACCACAAATCTTAAAAATTGATAAAATTATCTCTATGAAAAAAGTTAAAAATAATCACTTTTGTATTGGATGTTACACGAATTATATCTTATACGAAAAACGGAATAAGACATACACAATATTGGTTTACATGAATTAGATCTTACACGAGAAAAAAAAAAGGCATTATACGAAAAATTAGTAATGCATTACACGAAAAGTGTAATAAGGGGTTTCATGAAAATTTAATGTAGTCTTACACGAAAATTAATAATGCTCCTTAATCATTATGTATGTTCACTGTTACACCCCGCCAGATTAACTCGAGTTGGGTTTAACTAGATTTTAAGTCGGAAGCAAAGAATGGGGAGCCGAGCACCGAATCGGGCCAGGAGGGTCGGACCCGACCAGAGTGGATGATCAGATGAGGGATATCGAGGTTCCATGATGCTGGTTATGGTCACCTGATCCGACCAAGTGTTAGGACGATCCGACTAGAATTAGTTCGGTAAGGGCAGATCTAGAACATAACTAAATATTGACGCTCGGGCGACCAGGAGTCTCGCAGAAGAAGAACAGACGAGACTTGGTTAATTCCAAGAAAGACTCTTTAAGAAAGGAAACAAATCGTATCCGATTTAGATAGATTTTTACCCGATTTTTCCTTATCAAGACCCTAAAATTGGGGGATTTTAGTCTTATTTCCTAAGTTTCGTATCTTTGTATTTAGCTTATAAATAGGGCCCTAAATCCTCGTTCAAGGGGTTGGAAAATCGTTGTATTCAAGCAATTAGAGAATTCTTTACTCTGAATTTTATATAAAAACATTCTGCCCGACCAGAATCAGCCGACCAGAACAAGCCTAACAAATTTGCCCGAGTAGGCCTAACAAATTTGCCCCCGAGTAGGCCTAACAAATTTGCCCGAGTAGGCCCCGGGCGCAGTGTTTTCGTATTTTATTCGATTTTCATATCATTTGTTCGGTTCGATTTACTTGAGCCAGATCGAGATTTTTGGTGTTTGACTAGGATTTTGTACTCTACAAAATCTGACGTCAACATTGACAATTAATAATTTTTAAATGTTTGATACGAGGAAAATATGTGCAATTTTGTGGTGTCTAATGTGAGATTTTATAATCATTTATTTGATTGGATGCACTATTTTCCTACACATGTGTAATTTGGGCCTTCAAATACTTCATATATTATTTTTTTATTTATTTCAGGGATTTATGGAGTACTTTGGAGTAAAAGAAATATTTGGGCTCATGAGGAATGAAGAATGGAGATAATGGACTTAACAATTTAATTAAAGAGTAAAGAAAGGAGATTTGGGCCACATTAATTGGAGGAGAAGAGAGGCCCATGGCCCAAGTGCTTAAGGGTTGGAAGAAAGAAGTTCACGCCACCAGCATTATCATACCATATATACATTGACTTTTCCTCCAAGAAAGGCACTTTTCCTTATTCTCTATATTACTGTACACGCAGTAATTAGATTAGTTAGAGAGAGAACGTGAGAATTGAGAGCTAGAGTTTAGGAGAGAGAGAGTTTAGGAGAGAGAGACTAGAATTAGGTTTTAATCCTTTATTTTGGAGGTTGATTTGATGGATCTCAGAATTGCTCGGATGAAATCAATTTCAAGGATGTTCGGCTAATCTTTCAATTCTGGTTAGCAGAGATGTTTGAACCCATATTTCTTTTATGTTTTAATTAATCTCGTTTCCCCTTCTTGATGTTTGAATGAAATTGATTATGTTATCTGTGCAGAATGTTTTCGATTGTTGATGCTTAATTTGGATTGGCTACCTAGGTTAAGTAATTGATAATTGATTGCTAGAATTTTAGATCATGAATCCTAATTGTTGTGATTTAATTTTCATAAGTGGTAAACTAGAGGTCGTGCATCTCTAGGGTAGCATAATCCTAGATTATCGAATCGAGCTTGTGTATTCGGAGTCTAGTTCATCCTATCGTCTTGGTGATTAATGCATTTAATGAATTAAATCTAGAGAGCTTGTTCTAGGTTATTCAATTAAATAGGGTTAATTAGTGATCTTATCCTAATTTAACTAATCTTAAGAGACGATTCGGTTTAACAGAGCTTGTTGTTAGACTAGGGGTGATAATTTCATGATAATCTGAGAGAGAGTGTTACATTGATTAAGACATAATTGAAATTGGGGGATAACTGAACTGTTAACTGGAATATTTGCATCCATTGACCTCTTGCTTAATTAGTTTTCTAGGTTTGCTTTATTTAATTTTGTGGTAGATAATCAATCTCAAACCCCCCATAATATGTCTTTTGAATTGAAATTAGGTGGCATAGTTAATCATCACTCCTCGTGGGATCGACTCTTACTTGCCCTAGCTACTAGTTGGTTAGGATAGGGAAGAAATTTAATTAATTTTGCCGCATTGCGACGCGCGGTCAATGTTATACAAAATACTACTTACACAAAAATTATACACGAAATATTCAATATTTTCAATAGCCTTACACGAAAATTATACAATAGAAATGCTAGCCTTACACGAATCTTTTAACAAAATTATATACAAAAGTTACCTGAGCCTTGCACGAAAATTATAAAGTTGTAATGCTCCACCTTTCACGAAATGTAGCCTTACACAATTTTTTTGAAAATAGCCCATTACACAAAAAAATTAGAGCTTTAATGTAATGTCTTACACAGAAAAAAGCTCATTGCATATTACAAGATTACATGCAAATTGAATATCTACCGTATTACTAGTGTACCTTCCATGTATGCTCTATAGGATATAAGGTTAATTATAACATAATGAAGTTGTATATTAATACAATAATTATATATATCTACATATCTGTAATTTATTGAGTACAATTTTTATTTGAAATATACGTCACTTTTATGTTTATTTTACGTAGTTTAATACACATACACATTGTCATGAACGGTGGTTGACAGTTGACATGACGATCTATAAGTCATGTTAACCATTGTTGGTGTCATTCCACCCTAAGTATTTGATGGGGTCCGCTTAAGTTTTAATAAGTGTATTCCTGTGAAATAATTACTTTTACAACTAGTAAACAAAATTTGTTAAGAGTTGGTTAGACTACTTCTTATATTCACACACTGATCCTTCTTTTCTAGCCACCAACATAAAAAACCAGCATATAACTATTTTTAGTCTAAATGACCAAAATACCCTAACATGGCTAAGGGATGTTTCCTAATTTTCTTGAAGTCAAATTAAAACAGTATTTGAGATGAAATTATAAACAGCTTAATATGGGAAAAAACATTATTTTAATCGAGAGTTTGAAATTATTCTTTTTTATCCAAAAGATCATTGTATCCTTAATGAAGTTAACCTCGA
The DNA here is from genome assembly GCA_946896805.1 of Scutellaria galericulata. Classification (NCBI taxonomy): domain Eukaryota; kingdom Viridiplantae; phylum Streptophyta; class Magnoliopsida; order Lamiales; family Lamiaceae; genus Scutellaria; species Scutellaria galericulata. Next base: position 16,412,678 of record OX335794.1, read on the forward strand.
ACCTTCATATATTTTAGTTTGTACTACTATATACTTCAGCTAATACCACTATATTACATTTTGTATCATCATTAATGCAAATTGCACCACTATATTATACTCCCTCCGTCTCTTAACACTTTGCACCCTTATTGTGCACAGTTTTTAAGAAAAATTGAATGATTACTTTATAAATGAGGGTATAAGGGTCAATTCTACATTTTCTAATGGAGGGATTAGTTTGAATGTTTGTGAAAAAGTAATGGCATTGTGTGTAAATAAGTGTGTATTGTGAGGGTAAGAATTGTGATTAAATTTGCCATTTTTTTGGTGTGCAAAGTGTTTGGGGACAGACTAAAAATGAAAGTGTGCAAAGTGTTAAGGGACGGATGGAGTATCATGTATCATCATTAATATGTATTTTGTACCACCATATTACATCTCTTGTACAATCATTAACGTAGTTAGTATCACCATATTTAAACATATACAACCATATACCATCAAATATTAGAAGAGTATAGTTGGACAAAAATAATTTCTCTTTGACTAATAAAAAAAAAAAAATTTAACTTAACAAAAAAGAATATTTTTAAGTAAAAATGATTAAAAATTGGGATTCCTCAATATTTCTTGTCCAGAAAATAAAAAGTAGCTACAATTGACGTTTTCTTAAATTTTGGATAGAAAACCACTATACTATATATCTGTAAACAAGTAGTTTAATTTGTTCTCGTTGTTTCTTATGCTACATGGGTATCTCCCAACCATTTCCATTTCTATTTTCTTATGTAGATTAATCGAAGAAAAACAAAATATGATTAGATTTAAAAAAAAAAAAAAAAAAAAGGCATATACATACTCTTCCATAATGAGTTATATTATCTAACTTAATCATTAGACCAATTGAATTACAACACCTAAGTAATTAATTAATATAACTTAATTAATCTAATCCAAGCATGAACACGATCCACCTCATTTTGTCCTCATCCTTCATCTTGATGATTTCAACTATTTATGCAATGGCAAGATTGAGATTCAATTGATAAGTGGAACTAACTGCTTCATCATCTCCATTAATGGAACCTGCTGAAATATTATTATCCATGGACTGCTCAATATTGGAGTGAGATGATTTGCCATTTTTGGAAGCATTAATGAAATTGTAATCATGATATTCACTAGGTAGTTTTTGATTGACACGATGGTTGTTTGGATCAATGCCAACACTTAGTAGCTTTCTCTTGATGTGTGAATTCCAGTAGTTTTTCACCTCATTGTCCGTTCGCCCTGGCAATCGCCCCGCAATCAGAGCCCACCTATATATTTAATTAAATAGATGAAATACATTTTAATTAAAATGTGATTTAATCAAATTACGTACCGATTACCGAGGAGGGCATGCAGCTTGATGATGAGGTCCTCTTCATCAAAGCAAAAGCTGCCTCGTTTGATGTCTGGTCTCAGATAGTTCATCCATCTTAGCCTGCAACTCTTCCCACACCTTTGTAACCCTATTTCAATATTTGGTATATATACTTATCATTACTTATTACAACCTTAATAATCAGTTAAATATATTGTACACACACTAACTACACTCTGTTTCTTGCATTTTTTATTACTATATATATATTTTTTTTTTTTTTTGTGGTGTTGCTTGCCCCAACAAAAAAACTCCAATGCAAATAAGAATAATTCACATGAAGGTTTATTTGCATAGGGCTATAAATCCGTTTGAAAACAAATTAATCTTAGTTTAAAAAAAAAAAATTCTATATATTACCGACAACTTTTCATAAAGCTAGTATAAGCAAGAGTTGAGCTTATGATAATAACAAAAGCTAAGAATTAAAGTACAATATAAACATGCATAAAATAAGAAAATTAACAACAAATCAATTATAAAAATAGATAGTTATTAATTTCAGAAAATTAGATGGTAGAGATGCCATTACAAGCACCTTTAATATCTTCCAGAGAGAGAGAGAGAGAGAGAGAGAGAACAAACCAGCAGCTTTGGGTAGGGTGCTCCAACAGCCCTCACCACGAATCTTGATATAATCAATTAACTTCTGATCTTCTTGCTTAGTCCAAGATCCTTTTTTGTTGTGTTCTTTCTCACAACAAGATTTCCTCATGGATGATCCTTAATTTATTTCTAAGGTAACGAAACTCCACCTAGCTTTCTCAAACCTTAAAAGTACAAAGAGAAATAGAGATGATATGTGTGAGCGAGAGAGAGAGAGAGAGAAGAAGAAGGATATATGTAGTGGGTTGGATAAGAGTGAAAATGGCTGCAAGAGCCCATTTAATTAAGTGGGAGAGAGAGAGAGAGAGAGTCTAGTGATTGAAGATGACGCATTGTTGTTAAGTCGGTTGACTTGGAATGGTGGTTCACCTCTTGTTTCCATCCACTGTATCCAAAGTCGTTTCATTCTTAATTTTGACCACTTTGTTATACCAACACTTTTTGGGTATTATTTGATCCATTCACCATTCCTAATTTTAAATAATGAAATTTCTGGTATGTTTGTTTACACATTTCCAGTTAGTTTTTCAAGGAGTAGTTATTTTGTGTCATCGGGACACCGTGTCCCCATCCCACCCTGTAGGCCCCACATTAATTTTAAATATTTTTTTTGTTTCACTCATATTTTTTATTTATTTTCATGTATATGTATTACATGTATGCCTTCAAGGTATCCATGGAATGTCTTGAAGGTATCACATATATACATTGAAGGTGCGCGGGCGGCGTGGGTGCGACGGTGGCGTGGGTGCGCGGTTTGTGAGGTGCGTGCGCGGCGTGGGGGCATGGGCGCACATGTATACCTTTGGGATACTTTAAAGGTATACATGAGATACCTATGCGCGGGCGGCGTAGGCGCACGATTTGTGAGTTGCGCGCGGCATGGGTGCATGGGCGCACGGTATGCTCACATGGGCGCTTGTTTTGTGAGGTTTTACAGGTTTGTCTTATAGGTATTACAAACATGAACTAAAAGTATCTGATACCTGAAGAGTATATGTGGGATACCTTTAGAACAAATATGGAATATTTATCAGGTGCGCACACATGAGTGCGTGAGCGCATGTCCAGGGAACACAGAAGTTTTTGTCTTTTTCAAGACTTGACTAATACATATACTTCCATCACTTAATTTTTTTTTTCGTGTGTTAAATTTTAATTCTTTATGCATTAGCCATATATTTAATCAATTTTTAATTTTTTCTATCAAATAAATTACTTAAAATATATAATAATTAGAGTACATGAGATGGCATGTCACATACTTTTTCTTTTTCTTTTTTGACGACAAAAGAATGCAAACTCTTGAAAAACAATTTTTAAAGAGCAAGTTGTAAATTTTATTTATTAAAATAACAAACACCCTGTTGTCTTGCTCATGCTCCAACCCCCACATTTCACTAACCACTATATTGTCCTTTCAAATTCCCACCTTCCATAGCCATACAATTTCCCATTTTTTTTCCTTTTTTTCTTTTTTTTTTACGTCACACTCTTTACACTTTTATCTCAAAATTTTAGTTAATTTTTTAATTAGATTAAAAACATGAGAGTCGTTAAAATCAATTGACCAGGATCTCTACTCACTAACTTCTTAAAAAAAAATTCGATTGAACAAAGGTACAATTAAGTGTACGTTGTGGCCAGTGACGGATTCACATACCCCAGGGGCACGTGCCCCCACATTTTTTTGGAATTTTTTCATTACTATATATGTATGTATGGATTTCATGTAATTACATTAATTAGAATGAAAACAATAAGGCCATCTAGGTCATCTGGTCATGACACACCATAATTTAATAGAGAATGAATGACATGTGGGTGTGGCTCAATACAATATATAAATATACAATTTATTATTAAAACAAATCACTTCCCAAAGGAGATTTTTGATAGTGTTGATAACGAGTCAATAATGCAAATATTTAAATCAATAAAAACTCGTAGATTTCAATTGTAATAGATTTGGATTCTTATATATTAAAAAATTTATTCATGTATTTTATATTTTAGTTATTTTATGCCTCATTAAAAAAATTTGGATCCATCCCTGGTTGTAGCTAAAATTTACCACCCACTTTTTAGAATTTGAGTATATATATCTATGGAGTTGTACGTAGGGCTAGGGAAAGTAGGACTGTAGGAGTAGAGACGTTACACCTAGAGCTGTTGACCTCGCGTGGAATGGTTGGTCTGAAACTGAAAGAACATCAGGTCATGAACTGATTGACGTGGCAAATTGTTGAATCTGTGGGGTCCAATCATGAATGATATTTAGATTGGATAGTAAAGTTGGAGCTGCAAATGTTGCCCACCGACATTAATTGTTATACATCCTATCCAGTAACAATTCAACACACACACACCAGAAAATACAAACAGAACCAACCGTCATTACATTACAGGGCAAAGTCAAGGCTACATACATACATACATTAATTAATCTGCTTTTTAAGGTCGACAGAACAACTGCCCTACCAACCTAACTTTTCCATCACTCGCATTCCAGGTTAGGTTGAAATCTAGGCTTCCCAACGGGTTTTGTCCACCCATTCACATGAGTATCAAAGTAGCCTGTTGGATGTTCGACATGTGGCACTCAAACTTTCAAGAAATTAATCAATAATATTAAGAGTAATTCCTACATAGGTAGAATGAAACAAGTCATTGACAATACTGATTATTTTTCTAAGTACTACTTCATAGCATACTGCTGGAAACCAACATTCAAATATTGCTTTCCAAATAACAATTGAAGAGAGTGGCCAATTCTCGTACATGGAAACAATTTTGAGAACAAGGAGATTTAACAAAAAAAAAAAAAACCAGAGACTGCAAATAAAAGTTCTACAGATCGATTAAACTTTTGCATCACCAGTAAATCAATGAATCACTGGACTGGATGCATATAGGTGCTTCAAGTGTTAATCTTCGTGAATGGTAAACATGAAGAAAAAAGCGAATTTAACTTCCTAAAACAAAATTTCTTGGCTTCATAATTACAGATTACTATTGTGCAACTAGTGAATGAAGGGAAACCCTTCAATAAGCAACTTAGGGACTAGAATGACTTAATGAGAATTCGTAGAAAGTATTAGAAACTTCTCCACAAGAAAAACCTCATAATCTCCACATTGACAAAAACACTGATAACATCACAAAAACTAGTCTCATAATCCATTTATCATTAAGATGAAACTCTTTTAAGGTCAAATTTATTGGACGTTCTTGGAGACAAACATTAGGACAGTATTATGTAGAAAGGCTCTCTAAATCCTATCAACACTAACAGTTTTTTCTCTTACCATTTAACTAAAGCCCCTTCACAACAAAAAGAATAACAATAAGGATCCCTTGTGATCCACCTACCAACAACTCAGATCCTACACTAAAGATAACACAGATGATCAAAACACATCATCAGAATGATCAAAGAAAGTTTCATATCCCAAAAATTCAGATAGCCACTATTTACAAAAATGTTGATGTATATGCAATACAGATATCGAAACAAACCAATTCAGCCTTGCATTTCAATTCCTAGTTCCAAGAATTGCTACAAAAATTCAGAGGGCAAGTTAGTATCAGGCTTCTCACCATCACCCAAGTTCTGCAAAACCTGCGTCGGTAGACTCCCCATCCCGTTGCTCAAACCATCATTAGTCGACCCAAAGAACTGGCAGACGAGACGAGCCAATGTCCCCAGAATCTGCAGCTGGTTTTGGCAAGCATCAGCATGCATCTGCATCATCTGCTTCTCATGCTCTATCTGTATTTCAACTATCCTCTCTCTCCACTCCATCTCTTCTTCCTCCCACTTCTCCTCCATCTTCATCCTCTGTCGCCTCTCCTGGTCCAGCTCTCTCTCCAATCGTATCCGTTTCTCAATCTCCCGTTTCTCCCGCGCCATATGCACTTCTTGCAGCCCCATTTCCTTGTCATAAACCCCCTCTTCTCTCTCCTTCAACTGCTTCATCATCCATGTCTCTCTCTCCTTCCTCTCTGTTTCATTCTCCATTGCACCCACCTCTCTGTTCCACTCTCTCTCCCTCCTGCTTTCCTCTCTCCTCACAATCACATCTCTCAGCTCCAAAACCCTAGCCCCCACTGCTCTCAATCTCTTCCCTTTCAAAACCTTCTTACATTTCTCCGATTCATTGCCACCATCTTCTTCCCCATCGCTCACCCCCAAATCATCCTCCTCCTCCTCCTCTTCCTCCTCATCGATTTCAGCCCCCGCCCCCAATTCATCGTCGCTCTCAATCCCAAACCCTAGAATTTCCGAAACCTTATCCACCCCAAACTTCTTCCCGTGATTGCCGGAATCCGACAATTCGATGTCGCCAAACACCTCCTTGTACTTGAGAAAATTCTCCCAGTGGATCTCGCCGTCGTCCCAATTGAACTCGTTGGTGGAAATTCTGATCTTCTGCTTGACGCCGAGATACTGGTGGCGCATGTTCTGCACTTTGATGGAGACGTCGCGCCATGACCACTTGAAGGGGAAGGTGATTGGGTCGGGGAGATGGTGCAGGGAATTGACGTGGTCGGCGATGGGCTTGAACTTTTTCTCGCGGGTCTTGAGCTTGGCTAGGGCACCGGAATTGAGGAGGTCGGAGTATTTGGATAGCAGAGTTTGCTCTTCCACCTCCGACCACTTCTTGCGCTTCATCTTCTTCGATTCTATTGATCACAATTCTGGGGATTTCGGAGATGAAGTTTCTGAAAGGGACTTTGAGCCGCGGAGTTTCAGACACAAGATTTGCGGCTCAAACAATTCTTACAGAAGTCTCGCTTTCATGGTCTTATCGTCTTGTGTTATCAATTCTGTTCGTAATTTTTACTATTGTAATAATTAATATAATGAATTCTCTCTCTCTCTCTCTCTCTCTCTATATATATATATATATATATATATATATATATATATATATATATATATTTAAGAGTCAATCCACCGAGAAAATAAAGATTAGAAAAGTTTAGTGATTCAGGTTCGAATCATAATCGTCACGATATGTATTTTTTTAAAAGTGGATACTACTTGAGGTAAATAAGGTACAACAAGGCTCGTGGTGTAATTATTATTTGAGTTGGTCTTGTGTGCACTTGGTGTACATGCAATCCGGGTTAATTCAATTTTTAACCCAAATCCACGTGTTGTTAAATTTTGCTTTTTTTTTGTCCTTCAGGTTGTGACATTTTATGTTGTAAATGTGTGACTTTTATGTTATAAATGTGTGACCTTTATGTACAACTATCATGACCTTTATGTACTGTAACTTAGAAAAAAAATGAAGATTTTCAATATAATTTGAACTGTACATCTTTATGTGATATCAATGCGACCTTTATGTTATATTATGTCACCTTTATGTACAAATATTTTGATCTTTATATAATATATAAAGATGCATAAATGTCAGAATATTTGTACATAAATGTGACATAAAAGTCACATTAATATCATATAAAGGTACATAGTACAAATTGTGTTGAAAATCTTCATTTTTTTCCTAAGTTACGGTGCATAAAGGTAGGGATAGTTGTACATAAAGGTCACACATTTATAACATAAAGGTCACACATTTATAACATAAAAGTCAAGATAAAAATTTGAAAAAAAAAAATTAAAAACTCGCGGATCCGGGTCGGATCGACCCGGATTGCACGGATCTTAGATCCGTGCACCTAGTGCACAAGAGTTTTTGTGTTATTATTATTATCTTAAAAACTCTATCTATAGTATTTTATCCAAAATTTTCAATAATTTATTTTCAGATAAAATTTAACAACTTATAAGCATTAAAAGGTCTTACAAAAAATAAAAGAGTATATCTCATGCAAAATGATCTCATATAAAATTTTATTTAAAATACAGTTCATATGAATCATAAAAACGGGTTAATTCATTTAACAATCAATTTGATCTCACATGAGACTATAGCAATCTCATATAAAAAAATTCAAAAATAAAAAATATCCCACTAGATTATAAGATCACATGAAATTGAATAAGTCCAATCAAGCATTCTCTTAATAAAATTAATGTAAATTCAAGATAGAATTAATATATTTTAATTGGAAGTTGTGTATTTTCATATTGTTGTTAAAAATGAAATAGTTATTGTATTTTGACAAATTAAATACATTCACAAATTCATTTACGTTTCTTTAGTTTAAGTTATGTATTGCATCTTCTATGTATGTTCTTTGAAATTAAATTTGGTCTTGACCAAATAACATAGCTTGGCGATCTCCAAATTTGAAATAAACAATAATTTAGAAATACCAAACAATCCCTTTTATAGATACAAATTGAAGATTTCTTCTTTATAAGATAAAATGTAAATTAAAAAATAAATCCTATTTCAAAGTTTATGCCCTCCAAATTCCAATACACCAAGTCAAATTACATTTTTCTGCATCAGTACAGTGTCAAAATTCCTCTATTGCCCCTGCGGTGTGCACCACTGCAAAACAATCCGAATCAGCATCCAGTCAACCACGCAGCCTGTGAATCAATTTATTATAATTCGAAAAATTAATTTATTACAAAAAAATCTGCAGCAACTGTTGAGAAATCCGCGCAAATACTTCATCAATTACGTAATCAAATTCCACCTTCTAAGTTCTAACATGTTTTCATGTTAAAATCTGAATTCATTGGCACCGGATTCAAATCAAAACTTCATCAAAGTTTCTCCACTTTCAGGTGGGTTTTTCTCTTTCTTGCGTTCAACTGTATTTCTACATTTAATCATTAATTGCTTGATTATATGTGGGGGTTTGGATGAGAATCTTAGGTTGAGGAGGAGGCTAGGGAAGTGGGCTATGGCGCCGCCACCGATTTTGGCTCTAGCGCTGCCATCGGAGACGGGTCGGGTTTTAAGTATTCAGTCTCACACTGTTCAGGTATCTCCGCTCAATCTAATTGCAAAGCATTTTTGTAATTTTGTTCTAGGGTTCTTTTAGGGTACAATAGATTGCTGAGAGCTATTGTTCTGTGCATGATTGAGTCACTTTATATGGTTTGATCAGCATAATCACTGTGTTTTAATTTTGCAATTGTTGATTCATGGGTGTTTATTGAATTAGTGAGGATCTTTTGTAAAATGTAATGCATGTGCTCATGCTCTATGTAAGCATTTAATCTTGTTCCTTGCAAAGATTGTCTTGCTCTTCTTTCTTTGTGATGGAGAAGAAAAGCAGTTGAAATGCCTTGTAGTTAATTGATATTTAGTATTAGTAGATATCGTGGCACTGGTTCTTTGAAGAAAAGCAAATGATAAGTAAGTTCCAGATTAGATTGATCTTCGCCCGTTTCGTGTTGTGTTAAGAGCTTCATCTTTACTATTTTTCATTGTTTTTCCTGATGTTTCACCCGAAGTGTTTGATATTGAGCTTCATAGTCGGGCCATCATTAAATTATGTTTTACTGTAGGGATATGTGGGCAACAAATCAGCTGTTTTTCCACTACAGTTACTCGGATTTGATGTCGACCCAATAAATTCAGTACAGTTCTCAAACCACACAGGCAAGCTGCTTATATCACTTCATTCAGTCTAAAAACACAGTGCGAGGTCATCTGTGAATCTGTACATGTTCAGGCATGTTAATGAAGAGAAATATTGGTCCTCTTTTGGCATAACCACACCTAGATGTGTGCAGGATATCCCTCTTTTAAGGGCCAAGTCTTGAATGGGGACCAACTTTGGGATTTGATAGAGGGCCTTGAAGCAAATAATTTGTTGTACTACACACATCTACTTACAGGTATCCTTATAGCAGCTAGTGTAATGCTGCAGTAGAACATTATTTTCTGTAGTTATAAACAGTTCACTCATTCTTTTCAATCGAAGCTTATTTGTTATTCAACTGCACATCAAATTTGTTGATCAAGCGACAGTCTTGTAATTTAGTTGGAAAGTAAAATTGATATCGTCATTGTATCTCATGGCATCATTTGTAGTTGATCATTGGTGCTTATTTACATTTCTTTTTTGAATCTTTAACTTTATCCATGCTAACGATCAACCCCATGTTGTAGGTTACATCGGTTCGGTCTCCTTCTTGAATACAGTTTTAAAAGTTGTTGATAAGCTTAGATCTATCAACCCCGGACTTAAATATGGTAAGTACAGTCGTAGTTGCTAATAGAATTTTGCCATTCATACTATTAACCGTGTCCTTAAATTTTGGTTCCTGATTCTTTTTGAAGTGAGAATGTTTACTTGGTAGTGTCTATAGAAGTATAGATGATGGTAAACATTTCACACGTTGTTTGCCCAATCTGACATGGATTTTCCACCTTGGCCAAGGAAAGGGCATGGGCCTTAATCCATATATGTGAACCAAATTTAAGATGGATGATATCTTATTATATGGCCTCATATAATTTTCCTACGGTATTGCTGTATGTTGTAACTGAACCCTTCTTCTTATCAGTTTGTGATCCAGTGTTAGGAGATGAAGGAAAACTCTATGTCCCTCAGGAATTGGTATCTGTATATCGTGAGAAGGTATTTATCTACTTGAAAGTGAATTTATCTAGTAAAAAATTGGAGTTATTGAATTTATCTGCTCGGTCAGGGTACTAGTTCAAATGCAGATTCAGATAGTTCATCCTGAGAGCTTAACTTTTTGATGCTTTACTGTTGCTTGTTGCTTCAGGGAAGCTTTTAGTTATTTATGCTTAATCTCTTATAAATTTTTTTGATGGTTGTACTGATCAAGTACTATATATTACATTATATTGGTTCTGTGATATGTTTTCTGGTGTTGACTGCTGAAGCTTTGCTCGTAATTAAATGACAACCATAAAGTAATTTTGTAGCCGTGCAGCCGTGCTGTATTTTATTCTTATTTATTATTATTATTATTGTTGTTGTTGTTATCATTATCATTATTATTATTATTATTATTATTATTTTGTCACAGTACATGGGTTCTTAGTAATTTTCTATATTCTTACTTTCTTATTCATAATGGGTAGTGCCCAAATCAGAGAATGTATTAAAAATAAATGTTAACGACAAAATTACAAATGCACTCCCATTTCAGACTTATTTTTTATGGCAAAATTAGTGACTGCTCCTTCTATTCAGGTTGTTCCTGTTGCTTCTATGTTGACACCAAATCAATTTGAAGCTGAACTGTTAACAGATTTCAGGTATTCAACCATCGAACAAGCAGTGAAAATTCACAAAGCTAATCTTGCATATCTAGATCTGTGTGATTATATGTTATGAATCTTATCTCACTTCATATTGAAGTTGGTTGTGAAAAGATGAGGTAACAATTGCTCACACACTTATAAATTTGAAGTTGGAGGAAGGACATGAGTCATTGAGTAATATGACAAACATATGCCTCCTTTCCATTATATTTTGTTTTCATTCCAAGTAATTGGAGAGAACCCCTTTCCTTGCCCTCCACATTGCGAACAACTTGAAGAGTTACTTGTGCACATACCCTTGTTTGATCAACTTCAACCATTATTCCCTCTCCCCTTCCACTCTCATGATTTCATTCATGCTTTCAGTGTGAAACTCCAATAATATTCTGTTGCAGTTATGACAATTTTAGTCTTCACTCTTAATGATAGAGCCACAACCTATTTACATTATCTTACTACGTCTCCTGATGAACTTGAGAAGCAGCTGATCAGCAACATTTCTTTTGTTCCATGTGTGTGTGTGTATCTGTGTGTTTATTTATTTATTTTTTCCTCTGCCTTATTCATCATTTTCCATTGGCCCCCATGGTGTACGATATCTTTCAGGATTGTAACGGAGCAAGATGGTCGTGAAGCGTGCAACATCCTTCATGCAGCAGGACCATCAAAGGTCTTATCTAATTCTTAAATCTAAAAAAACATTTCATTTTTAATTGGTTTTGAAGTCTTATTAAATTAGTTCATCGATTCCTCTTCAACCTTAAGAATCTCAAACTACTATTTATGACCTCTGAAGAGTGAAGACAATGCAAATAAAACCAAATTTTATTTCCTTAAATCATTAATGGATGCATTAATTAGTGAGGTTGCAAAGTTCTACGCATTTATTGTGTCTTAACTATTTAAATACTTGGATCATACCATGTTATTAAAATTATATTTCGTCTACACTATTGAACACTTACATCTTGTTTCAGGTTGTCTTAACGAGCATAAATATTGATGGAAAGCTTCTTCTAATTGGTAGTCATCAGAAAGAGAAGGTATTGGGAACACAAAACTTTGTAAAATTTCCTTTGTAAATGGATGTTACCAATGGAGTAATTTTTGTGCTCAATGATTCTCTTGTGTATTTTAATTGCCTAGTTCTTAGTTGTTAGCTGGTCTGCATCTTCATAAAAGTTTTCTTTGAATTGTTAACTTTATAAAGAAAATTGGCATACAATGTTTATTAAAACTTTTAGCATTCTTATTTGTACTACTTTGACTATGGTAGGGGCAATCTCCTGAGCAGTTCCATATTTCGATTCCCAAAATTCCTGCGTATTTCACGGTAAGCAGTTAAACTTCTGAACATCGCCTTTTTTCTGATATAGTCCATCTGAGACCTCTTAAACTGTTTATCATTGTTCGAGAACAGCATATGCATGTTCTGCTTAAGTTTCCTTGAAATAAATTGAAGTTTCTTTAATGCTTTTAGTTACATGACATTGTTATTCCAGTACACGTGTACAAGTATACATGCTTTTGCTACACGTTTGTACTCTCGGGAATCATTTCCTTGTTTGCATTGAAATTTGAAACATAACTAAATTTAATATATACAGTAATATTCCTATCACAAACAAGACTAAGCATGGTCTCGTAATTCCCACCAACTCATCCCCTCCCATCCGAAAGTTAAAATGAATTATAGCTGCTTCTTGTTGACTCATCTCTTAGCTTGAAATTTCGCATGTGTAGTTCATCTCAATTAGACTGATTTTCTGTTCCATTTCATATGTTTGTCAATGTTCATGCATTTTTTTAGAACTTCCTTTGTTTTCTTAATCTGGTTTCTCGATTCTTTTAGTTAATAGATATGCTGTATGCCAATCAACTGCTACTTTTTTCTTTTCTGTTTTTTATTTAAAGCATACCTGCCAAAAGAGTTAAATAAATAGAAAATACAGGATAAAGTTTTGTAGAGTGCTTCAGTTTCATATTCAACATTAAACAATTATCCTATACTGGCTCACTAAATTTCATACTGTATCTTTTGTCTGCAGGGAACAGGAGATCTTATGACTGCACTTTTGCTTGGATGGGGCAATGTAATGACTGGAAAACCTTAAATTGGGTCCTCGAGCCATCTTTTACATGTTATTATGCATCACTTCATATTCATTTTTCTTGTTATGCAGAAATATCCTGACAACCTCGACAAAGCAGCCGAACTGTCTGTATCAAGCTTGCAGGTATATCTGTTGCTTCATCTCAGCATTGCACATTCTTTAATATCTTTTCCAGATTGTGTGTTGGTGATTCATTTACTTTTAGCACCTTATGGAAATTACATAAACTTCTTGTGATTTATCCAAATTCAATTGCAGTAAGCTACGCTGTAGTTTGTGGTGTATATATCCATTGAAAATTGTGATGTCCAACAAATATCATGAATAAGTACTACCATTTGAGTAACGGATTTAGAATGTTGTGTTGTTGCAGGCGCTTCTAGGTAGAACAATAAACGACTACACAATGGCCGGGCATGATTCCCAATCGAGCAGTTTAGAGATTCGTTTGATCCAAAGTCAAGATGATATCCGAAACCCGGAAATCAAATTCAAGGCTGAGTTATACAACTGATATACTTACTGTGATCTTCCATTAAAATCCCTTCAATACAATACCTACATTACAACATGATCTTGATCTCAGCAGACTTCACATATCATACAGTTATTTAGTTTCTGGCAAAGAGTCGTTAATGGTATGAAATATCTTATGTGGTTTCGCAAATATTTATCCTATTTGCTTTTTAGTTATATTTGTTTAATTAACTGAATGGAGACACGGTACATGAGTTTTCTTTAGGATATCGATCAAATAATCTTCTTGATTGATAAAAAGATGTTGAATTTTTATATCTTATATACATATGAAGCTATTAATCTACTTAATTAATATTACTATTCTATGATTAATTAGAAATTCTATACAAATTTTGAATATATACATTCTCTTAACTATTGAATCGGGTATACTTAATTTATAACACACACATATTTAATAGGTTTCTATATTATTTACATGATTTAAAGAATTAAATGATTTTAAAATTATTTAAATAAATTTCTTTCTCTAGCTTCTCTCTGGAATGCAATTCATATAACCCAATTTTACAACAAACTATTTCATAAAGAGTAACACTTCCGTGCAACTGGTGCACAGAGTTGCACGGAAGACCTTTATGTTATAAATGTAGTATCTTTATATACAAATATTTGTACCTGAACATGCATAAAGGTGTTACATTTATAACATAAAATTACTACATTTATAACATAAATGTGCGGATTGCACGGTGCACCAGTTGCACGGAAGTTTTTGCCTTTCATAAATCCCAATTTCCCAAAAAAATTAATTGTATTTTGGCAAAAAAAATAAAAACCCTGCAAGTTGCGCGAAAATAGAAATGGCTCGGAGGCTGAGTTCCCGCCTACAGTTTCTCTTCGGCATCGGAAAAACCCAACTTCAAATCGGCGTTTCAGCCTCCAAATCGCTATATTTCTCTGATGCCACCTTCAGAAATTCACCGTTTTTTGATTGCTCTTATGCCATGTTTCAAGGTGAGGTAGCCTTTCTTGTTGATATAATTATGTACGCCAGCTGTTTGTCATAAGTACTCAATGAAAACTTTCAATGTGTTTTCTCAAACAAACTAGTTTATAATCAGTTTTACCGATTAAAGGGCCTCGCAATTTTTTTATTTCGTTTCAGTTTCACGTTCGTATGCTCGCAATAGACGCCCAAGTTACGATCTTTTCGGAGGCAAAGTTCCAAAAGCAAAGGACTTCAGAAAGGAGTGGGCAAAACAAATGGAGGATGAAGAGGACCATCTATGGACAGGGAGTGAAGAGGACAGCGACAACGAGATCGACGATCATAGCCAGCTGAAGAAAGAGATAAAGAAGGCCAAGCAACGGGCCAAGGAACGGTCTGATCGCATCGATGCTGATGACAGCGACGAGCTCAACAGTGTGTGGTCCGAAAGTGATGGGGAGAAGTCCCTTTGGACAGGCGACGAAGGAGACGACGAGGATGATGTCCCAACAGAGGCCTTCCCAAATGAGAGGAGTGATCCATACATTGATCAGTTGTTCGAGTTTGAGGAGAAACCCAAGTATCGAACACTGGCACAGGCGATGAAGGAGGACGAGGAGCCAGAGGAGTTATCCCCTGGCAAGCAAGCTCGAAAACAGGCTGTCCAAAATGCCCTCAAGAAACTGAAGAAGGGTCCTGATGGGCGATACGTTAACGTGTGGGAGGTGATGAGTGATTTGGACGTTCTGATTGGAGCGTTTGAGAACATAATCTCGGGGCCCGAGTATGAGGAGCTTAGGCAGGGTGGGCCAAAGAAACTGAACATGGAGTTCTTCAAGGACATTCAAGCAAAGATGAGAGATCCCATCTATAAGTGGTCACCGGAGATGAAGTTTAAACCCAAGAGTAAGTTGGTGTCCAGAAGGAAATGGCAGAAAGCACAGTCCAGAAGAAGGAAGGCACAGAAGAGATGACATTGATGGAGGTATTTTTCTTCATTTTCTTAGTATGTGTGTTTCTTTACTACTGTGGAAGGTGTTGATTATTGGAGGATCATAAAAATTTATATAATTTGTGGGTTTTCTAAATTTCTTTATACATGTAATTGAATCAACTTTAACATTAATTTATGCTAAATTAATTGGCATGATAAATAACAAGATTAAAAAAAAACGAATAGCACAACACAGTGCAACACTGTAAGCTGTTCAAACAAACGAATTAAAAGAAATGAACACCTCCACTGTATATTATTTTACATAATTTTATTATCAACAATATCATGTATAATATATTATTTCTATCAATGCTGCAAGTCTGCAACGTTATGTACGTTGATATAATAAAAAATTAAAAATTAAAAGATTTTGCAACAATAGTCAGAAACGTCGGAAAGATTAAAAAACTCCAACTTTAGTGGTCGCGGCGCCGCTTATAATTAATTAATTAAACTCCGCTTTCTGCCGGAAAACAACAGGACCATTTTCTTTTTCTTTTTTTAAACAAAAAATATTATATTTTTTGTACTATGTGAATGCTATACAAATTATTTCTTGTGTTTCCTTTTTACTCAAAATTAAATTCTCCAAATGTGCGTTGGTGTAACCAAATCATATCTTGTAAATAGTGGGTTTCGTTTGATTACGTGTATAAATGATATTATTGATGTGTATTCACGATAAAAAAAAAAAAAACAAGAATATCAAAATGTAACAAAAAAATCCAGATCACAAATGTAACAAAGTCTGAGGAATCTTGCCAATATATGTAACGAGGAGGATTTAGCATACTTTTGATGTAGAGTATTTGTGTAGGAATTATTAGTTAGGTACTAATTTAATTAACTGTTAGAGCGCAAATATGCTTATACAACGAGGATAACCCATAAGATTTTGTTTACTGTGGAATATGGATTATGATGTAACATCTTCTATTTATTTCTCAAGTTGGTACCTATGCACCAGGTGTATAAACTAACTCGGTAGATTTGGATCTGTGCTTTCTTAATTTTTTAATTTTTTTTTATTCATGTGCGGATCTTTATGTTATATTACATTTATGTAATATTAATATATTAGTGTAGCGTTTATGTTATATTAATATGATATTTGTGTACAAATATCCTAACTTTTATTTTAATTTATCTTACATACATTTATATCAACATAGTCATATATTTATCTTATATATAAAAGTACAACTAACATAACTAAAATGTATTACATGTTTGTCAAAATAATGTTAAGTACAGCTAATCTTACTAAAAATATATGACTAACATAATTAAAATGTATGACTAACATTATTAAATGGTATAATACGCGGGAATGAGTTGAGCGCGAAAATCAAGACACCGATCGGTTTGACCTGAATGCATGGATTTAAGATTCGTATACCAGGTGCACAAGCGTTTTTGTATTCTTTCTTTCCTATTTCAATCTCATATTTAATTAAATTTCTTCAATTTCCAATAGTCAAATTCTCATCAATATTATGAATAGCGAGAGCCGAAACAATTTAGAACCTGTCTAACCACAAGTTGACAGCTTTCAAGAATACTTAAAAGTTTTCAACATGATTATGTAAAGCAAATATATCTTTCCACCTTTGTCCATATCACCTTAATAATATAGGTATATCATATATCTGAATTTGTATTATATATATAACTAATTCCCTTTTTCGACTCCTATATATATAGATACTACATTTGGTGAAATATATATCATCCGTTTCCTTTTCTTTTTACTTTGAAGCACTAGCTAGGCTGCCTGAATCAATATAGGATACATCAAGCAAAACTTGTAAATATTACACCTACTCCATATATAATTAGATCAAACTTCCATGATTAAAAATAAAAACAATTACTATGCCTCAAATACATGCACTTATTTGCTCACGATCTTACAGTAGATAGAAAACACAGATCTCTGAAAACTCTCAGCTTTGCTCTGATAAACCAACTCAATACGCCAATACTAAAACAAGGGAATAATATTATATAGTAAACAAAAACATTTCACATAATAGAACATGCATTAGGGTTATCATCACTGAAGAGATGAGTGATCCCTTCTTCTTCAGTAGCAATATCGGTGATGGGAAGAGCCTGAACCTGAGCCTGAGCCACGTTTCGGACAAAGCCAGCTGGAGCTTTCTTGTCGTAGGCTTGAGATGCATAGGGATACTGAACCAGATTGTATGGAATATAAGGCCAAAATTCAGCTCTTTTTCCTGTCTTCTTCACTCTCTTTAGTACTTTGTTTGCATCCACAAACCCACTCACTGTAACTCGGTGTTGCTTTCTGTTTACTTCCACTGTTCTCACTCCTACATATATATATATATTATTAATCATAAATGAATCATTCATATACTTGGAAGAAAATCAAAGAAAAAAGAAAACCTTTCATGTGTTTAACAGCATTCTTGACTCTTCTCTCACATCCATCACAGTCCAGTTTCACTCTCATCTCCACCGTCTGCATAAGATCATATCAAGAAAATTAAAGATGAAGCTGATAAGCAAAATAAAGACACTCAGTAATAGGTGTTAGTGTACTCACCTGCATTGCCTTCCTTTTGCCTCTTGTGCTGGTCACAGTGCAAAAGTTTGAGAGATAGTCAAGAGCTCCCATTTGATCTTTTTTAATATAATTATAAATGCAGAAAGCAAAGAGGAAGGTTTGTTGATATTTATACCACTAGGATGGTGGTGGGACTATATAATATGGAAAACTCATGCCTTGAGAGATATACTGTATATATCTATCTCCACTAATTAAACTTGTAATCTTTTATTCTGTTTTTCTGATGTAGAATTATTTGATCCTAAAGGGACCAAAATCTTTGGTTAATATGGAATAAGTAATAAAGTTTTATGATGTAAGGAGACAAATTCCATTACTGGTTTCTTCCTTTTAATTTGTATATCTTATAACATGATTCAATTGTTTGTATTTAATATGATATGTGAAATACATAGTGGAATAGAATAATTGTAAGAGAATTTTTGAAATGAAGAAAATTTATGGTTTGATAGATTGAGATATTTGTTTTTTTTTTTAATTTAAATATAGAAAAAGTAAAATAATTCCCAGAAAGTATGGTAATGTGCCCTTGAAATCATGATGAGTAGGTAACAATGCTTTTGGATTTCATGATTTATTTATGGTGATTAATTAATCATAAAAATGATGTAAAAAGTGCTTTAGAGTTTGCTTTCATTTTCATTCGATGGGTTTGACACTAGCTACTTTTTCATTATTCATTGCTGAAATGCTGCAATAATTGATTCTAATATGTATTCATCTTCTCCACACTTAATTATGGGGTTAAATGCATGGTACCCTTGTGTTATAGAAAATTTGCATCGCTCCCCTCCGTGATTTAAAAAATGCAAGGTTTACACTTGGGTTAACGAAAATTCGACGCGTTTTCCCCTTTATCGTTAAACTTAACGAAAGTGTGCCACACGCGCCTGTTGTGCGATTTTTCCTCTTTTTTGATCATTTTTTCAGTGTAAAAAGACAATAATACCCTTCCCTTTTCTTTTGCACTATATATCACTTTGTAGGGCAAAATTCATTTTTTCTTGGGCAACAAAGCAAACAGTCGCCAAAGCAAGGTAAAAAAAAATTTCTACATTTCATTTTTTTATAGCTTGTATAATTTTAATATGCAGATATTTTTTAATTTATTTATAATTTTATTTATTATTTAAATATTGGTTAATATTTGTTTAATTACTCTTTTTATATTGTAATTTTTTACCACCACATTTGGCATCATGTATATACTCCAATTATCAACCAATTTTTGTAGGAAAAATGTCGTCCACATATAGGCCATCAATGTCGAAAAATGAAGATACTTTAGATCTAAGGTATAGTAACAAGAAGTGCCATTGTCGAAAAAATGCCGAAATAAAAGTTGTCGGCCCGTCTAAAGCTACAATGGGCAAACTGTATTGCACATGCCGATTCAATTCATGTGGGTATTTTTCTTGGCTCGAACCAACATCAATTGAGTGGAAAAATATGAAGAGTGAAATGCAAATGCCCGATTTGGAAGAAGTTGACTCTTCTGTTGTCGGAGTTGATAATAATTCGACATTGTTGATTTCCAAATGCAACGATCTTTCACTAAAGATTGAAAAGCTCGACAAAAACCAAGCTACTACTATGAAATTAATTACTTTCATTATTTTAGTTTTTCTTGTCATTGTAATCCTTAAGTAGTACCAGATTATGTGAACAGATTATGTTAAGTACTTGAACCTTTTAGTAAGTAGTTGTAATGACTTGCAACCATTTTGTAGCTATGAATATGTTATATCATTTTGAATATGTTATTAGCCTTGCTATGGATATGCAAACCTGTTATGTTCATGCAATTGTTTTTTCAAGTTTTTTGAATCTGCAAAACAGTTGCAACTGTGGAATACCAAACACTACATCAAGTTTATGCAAAAAATAAAACACAAGTAACTAGATTAAGAAGGTCTTTGCAAAAACATCATTTCCAGTCAACCAATCACCATAGCAAAAAACAAGAACTTACAAATCAGATTGGTTGCAACATTTCTAAATACCTGCTAACCTTTTCTAATGCCAAAATATGTACCCAATCAGACTAGTTAATATGTGCCCAAAATATTTAAATTGCAAGGCTACAACTGATTCTATCAAAATATATACCCAAAAACAACAACATGCCCAAAACATGAGCCCAAAAAACCTTGCAAATTCAAAAGGATTTAGTTTATCTTCTGCACTTTCTTCTACATGTGCCCAAAAAACCTCAACCATCTTCTGCACTTTCTTCTACATGTGCCCAAAAAACCTCAACCATCTTCTGCACTTTCTTAATACATTCCTATTATGATTTGGAGACCTATCAACAAAAATATCATCATCTTCAGGGCCTTCTAGATCCTCTAGCATCCAAGAAAGACATGAAGATGAAGAATCTTGGTCTGATTCAGCCCTGTATGATTCATCAGATGAATCATCATAATCAGTTTCTACCCCATCTCCATCAGCCCTATTCTCAGCAGCTGCACTCCCCTCTGTTAAGCCCTCTCCAACACCCTCATGTCTACCCTCTCCAAATCCCTCAGTTAAACCATCTCTTCCCACTAAATCATCAGCATCACCAGTGCCCTCAATCCCCTGCCCTTCATTATCCACTGTTTTTTCATAACAAATTAAAGGGATGGATTCTTGTGTGGATAACACATTGCCCTCACTATCCACACTCTGAAGAGGACCTGGATTGTCCTCAAAATATAAAGGAATGACTTGCAATCCTTTATATTCCTTGAATAGGATCAACAAATCACTATCAGTCCTTAACACTTTCAAACCCAAGTTAAGTTCAACCCCAGGAGAGCAACTATATACTTCAACATTATTGGCTTTCCCATTTAGAGTTTTTATATATTTCAAGCAAATTATGAAAACAGAACATATCAATTTCTACAGGTGATATATACACCCTCCACCCACCCACATATCTTAACTTGGGCATTTTCCAAAAATTACCACCTACCCATGCATCAAAAACAAATGTATCTGCAAAATCATCCATAATCTGGAAGAAAAAAATAACACAAAACCCACAATTATTAGACTGATACCAATAACAACAACATTCATTAAACTACAAACAATTATCAAGGGGGTACCATTTAACCACTTATTCTCAACTACTGGACAGAATAATAGCATAACAGTCATTTTATCTTCAAAACAATTATGTGTTGATACAATACATACAATCAAGAATAACATCAAATATGGACAAAATATAATCAAATATGCATCAAATACATACAATTCATCAATGTATATAGAACAACCTCACATTGCAGCAAAATAAATTAACAAACAACTTAAACTATCACAAATAATTCTGACTTCTCAACTCAAATAATACCAAGATCAATGATTGACATCAATCCCCATACAAAATCAACAAAAACAACTCAACCAAAATTGTATCCGGAAACAATTAGTGAAGCAATTCAGAATTCACCTATTTATATCCAACATCCAGAATTTCTCGAGTATATATCATCAAATCACCAACCAACAAAATTACTCAGAAAACAAATTAGCAAGAGTTCCGTTTTATATATTTTAAATTACCCAAAATTAGGGTTCCTAATTCTGCAATTACCAAAAAAAAAATCCATTTTACATCTGCAATTACGGCCTACAACTGCTTATCGAACCCAAATATCATAAAATCTACGATTAGGGTTCATAAAATCGAATTAGGGTTCCAAAAAAAAGGGGGGAAATCGATTTTAGCGGGTTTTAAAAAACTTACCTCTCTTCCCGTCGTTTTAGCTTCACATCACTTTCACAAACTGTCGTTCTCGTGTCTTCAATTGTGGAGTGGATTTTTTTACTGGTTGGACCACTCGATTTCTAACTCTCTCTGCCTCTCTCTCGATCGATCACAAGCAAGTGGCTTCTAACTGTGTAAGTGAATAGGTAATAATAAGGGTATAACGGGCAATTCATGAAAAAATCTAACACCGTTAGCAACAGTCTTAAAATAGGGGACGTGTGTCGAATTTTCGTTAACCCAAGTGTAAACCTTGCATTTTTTAAATCATGGGGGGGACCGATGTAGATTTTCTATAACACGAGGGGGTTCCATGCATTTAACCCCTTAATTATGTTATCTGGTGGGCGTTAAATCATTGGCTTCAAAATAAACTTGCACCTTGTTTTTTTATTTGATTATCTACATAAATTGTGTATAATATTGATAACATATAACATATACTTGCGCACAAAAACACACATATATAATGATGAAATGAAACAAATACTTAGAATAGAGAGACGATTATGGATACGTCGTCTTAATGTGCTGACTGTGACCCACATTAATTACAATATAATATGGTTAATTTCAAACTACAATATTAATCTAGCCTTTAACATTAAAATGTGCTCATAATGTATATATCTAACATAATATACATGAAATAAAGAATGTCATAGGAAATCCCAAATGTTATTATGGGTTACTTTGCCTTTTAATTTCTTAGATCTTCTCAGACCTATTATAAACTTGACTTTATTTTAACTAAAACCTGCATGAAATCATGGCTTCAGTTTGTTCTTTTGTTTCTTTCTTCATTTGTTTAGTTTGCTTGGGGGATCAGTCAATCATTTTCCTGTTAAAAGAATGGAAAGAAATAAAGATTGTTTTAATTGAAAAACTAAACTCATTATAGTATATTGATCCCTACAACATTAGGTTGAATCAATAATCAACTTTTACATCTTAATTTCAACAAGAAAATTTAAATAATAGCCTCCAACTTTTCTTAATTAAGCATGATCATAATGACTCTGAAAACGATCACAACTTCTTCAGTTTTTGGCCTCTCAAGCCATTCCAAAATGCAGCACCATTTACGACTTTTTTACCTGGAAGCTGAACCTCCAATACCTGCAGTTTATAACACAATTTATAAAATGATTTTATATATATCACCTAAAATATTGAAATTACTATGTTTTGAATCACAATCAAATATGAGGGCTCACCTCAAGTGCAGTTCCTTCACCACATGGGAATATCAGTGAACCTTTTGCAAAGAAAATGTCATCCACTTCACCGTTCTGAACGATTTCATTATTTTCATGAACTCTGGTTGTGATTATTTTGAGCTCTATGATGCTCTGTTTATCACTTTCTGGATCAATCAACAGAACTTTTGCTCGAGTTCCTGGCCAACCTGCAAATGCACGAACCTGAAAAGTTACATGTAATATATCCATGTCTTGATTCAAATTGAAATGCAAGTAATACCTTGTTGTGGAGGACTGTAGCTTTTTGGTTGAAAGAAAGCCATGATTCTTCAGGAGTTATCTGCATGAACAATTAAAGGCGCGATATCACAAAGTTGCATCATTGAGTGTGCTCGATCTTATATATTTCCTAGTTTCGGAATTAAAAAGTTTTGAACGTGCAATAATAGGGTACATTGATAGCAAATGTTGTGCAATATTAGAACCCCAACATATTTCAGGACAAGAAAAATTAGCTTACTTTTGGAGCCAATGTAGCCTTAGACTCATCTTGTGGAATTGCTTTAGCTTTCGCAGAACCATCAAATATCGACGGAAGTTCACTGATCAGAAGCTTAGATCCTATGTTGATGAGCATTGCAAATTAAAAAAAGATTAGTTAATTATTAGCGTTCAACTCAGATATAATATTGCAATGCTTCTTATAATCAGTTGCTCATGATCATGAACCACTCAAAAGAAATAAAAATGGAACCTATGTCTGAAGATTCAGATTTTTCTGATTGAAACTAGAGTACCTATTTTGCAATTCTTCAAGGGACAACTATACGAGATTGCTGACCAAATATACATATGACTCGACAAGTTCAACATTATAACCAAATATGCATGAGTAACATTTGGATCCACTCATCCATCTTAATCTTAATATTGAACTCATCTAACCGGTTGACAGTTGCAAATGATCGATTTTACCAAAAATAAACCCACAAATATAGGGTCACTGAAAAGAAAATGTGCATGCAAATGAATACAGGCTCGTGCTCCTATAAGTTTCTAGTAAAAGTTTATGCCAAGAATCAGAAAGTATACAGAACATTAAAACACAAAAGACATGTTTACAACTCAAGTCTAGCAAAGCTCTTAAGTGAGCAATTTGTCTGTAGAAATGGGTGCAGTGATGAAAGGAGGAATACGAACCTTGAGCAAACAGCAAGTCAAGTAATTCTGGGGCCTGTACAAAGATCTCTTAGTGCGTAGCCAAGAAAAACTAATTCTATATAACAGTCAACAAGTGCAGGTTAAAGGAATGATAATTTTGTCTGCCAGTTTGACTGCATTTACATACAGTTCAGTATTGGTGGAATTTGCATCACTGGAATGAACTAATTAATTGTCTATTTTTATTCATATTTAAACCTTTATCTACTCTATTTTTTTCAATCTACTTGAAATGGCAGTTTTAGCCCAAACCTATGGGAGCTATACACACAGTGTACCTTTATTTTGTCATCAATTTCCACTTTTTCGTAAGCAATAACAGGACCAGCATCCAGTTGCCGCACTGTGTATGCCAATGAAACTCCTGTTTCTCTCACACCATCCTGTTGAAGTACATTTCTTCATTATGTAGTTTAAGAGAAATAAATCCCGCAAGTGAAATAACAGTTAAAGTTAATATCGACCTGCAAAGCCCTCTGAACAGGCGCTGCTCCACGATACAGAGGAAGCAAACTAGGGTGTATGTTGACAGTCCCTACAAGATTGGAGTGAAATCTGAGACAGCTAGATGTCAGCCTCTGAGATAAAATGTAATCATCATTATCAACATCAATCAACTTAGTTACTCATAACAACATGGTAATGAATTATATAGGTCATAAATAAAATGAATACAGCCTAGATAAGATTCAAGTGTATAAATGGCATGAAAGGCTATCTTTAAGGAAATCTAAGTGTTTTGATTATAAGATTTTAAGCTATAGCATAGGGATCAAAGACAGTGTATAGCCCGGAGAAATCAACATTTTGAACCTAAAAGTTACTGGCTCAGCTAGAAAGTTATAACAACTTGCTGCTTTAAGTCCATACAGTTCCCAAATTATAATATGTTTTGGATTTGGAAGCATTGTACAGAAGAGCTGTTTCATATGCTTCTGTTGTTCACATAATATATTATTCAGGGGAATCAAATGTATAGGCACTACGCAGTGCTTCTTGATGGGACACACTTTTTTACTTATATGACTTGACACACAAAATGACCATTGTAATACCACTATTATGACTTACAAGAACAAGCTTCTAACTAAAATAAAACAGCTTCATTGACAATTCAGAAAGGTCATCAGAAAAATTTATCCCTGTGAATAAATAAAAATCAGGCATTTTAATGTATAGAATCAAGTTCAAAATCTCAGGCTCATACTGACAAGTGGAAAACTTACAGGCATCTCTCATTTGTATTATTTATGCTTCGACATAACACTTAAGTAAAAATCATGGATATTAAATTGGATTAAAAACGGAACAATAACATCACATAGAAGAATAATTCGGGTTTCAAGACTTGAAAAGAATTTATAGAATCTTTAGACTAACCAATGGATGGAATCTTAAGGAATTTTGTAGGTAAGATATTCCCATATGCAGCAGTAATGCACAGTTCAGGCTCCAGAGCCTTAAAGCTGTAAAGAAATGATTCCTGCATGGTGACAACACAAATATATATTTTGTTTCGTCCATAGAAGTAATCAAATATAAGGTTCTTAAATATATTTTCAACTTCCTGCAGTATTGTGGTACTCGATAATTATATTTGCTTTGTCATTGATCTGCAACTGTACAATAAAAATAGAAAAATGCAGTCTAAAATCTACAGTGTACTTAATGTTTTACGAGAAATGCAAAAATAAAAGGATAATTACATAGCATTCGCTGTTTCCTAACATGTCAATTTCTTTCTAGAATGCTTCTGGCTTAGATGTAACTCCAGTAAGTACCTACCTTTATAAAAAAAAGGCTAAGTGGTAGTATCTATGTGCTGCTGATTAATTTTCCAAGGTATTATCCACCTAATTATTATTGATAAGTAACTACAGTATAAAAGTAGAATCATCGTGTAAATAAAAGAATCATGGATCGCATTTGAGCAATGAAAAGTTGCAAAGAGCATTGAAAGGCATCAGAATACGTATAGGATATAGTTTACCTCGCCAGCTTTCATTGGTGTGAAGATGAGATCAGACGGGAAACCTCTGTCTAGAGCATGTTGTGCAACTGGGGAAGGCAACACCTTTCTACCCCTATCTCTTCCAGAAGGTGGTTGGGTGACAATTGCTGCAATCTGGATTATATCAAAATGCATTCAATGAGTATTCTCATCAAATATATCAATAGTTGATTAAGCGAACCATGATCGGTGTACTTTACATGCATTCTCATCGACTACATCTACCAACTCGACTTGGTGCTTGGTTATTTTATCACTCATCTCAACTAATAATGAAGTTAGTTATTTGAGACACTAAAAAGCAATGCAGAACATACTAACATTCCAAAGTATCACAATACCCAATTTGACAAATAGCCAAAATATAATAGTTGGTGAAAAGTACATAGTTTGACTTTATTCAATAGCAATGAGAAGACAGCAGAATGCTAAAAAGGTAGCCTTTCATTCTCCATTCTGATTGCAGAATTCATGTTTATAAGAAGAACTGGGAACACCTTTTTTTTTTTTTTAACAAAAAGACTAATCCATGAGAAAATAAACTGTAATTGCTGGATTTCTGAGAAACATCAACCTTTTCAACTAAATTATATAGTTAAGCCCGAGATATACACACTGAAAAGATAATAAGATTAACCTTTAAGATCAAGAAAAGGAAGAGAAATTGTGAAGACTTTAACAAAAAGTAAAATTAATAGAATGTTTAAGTTATGAGCACCTCAAAGAAGGAATCTGAGGCGGAGGAGGCATTGAAAATGGCATCAAGAACAGAAGCCGATACCTGTATTCAGACAGCATTTGTATCAATTCGTAATTAAGTTCACTTACCGTGCATTGTGTCAGAGAGAGAGAGAGAGAGAGAGAGAGATGTACTTGAGGGGAGCCCATGAAAACGAGACGTTTCTTGTGAGAAGTGAGGATACCAGATGAAGCAGAAGTAGAAGGAGCGGCGGCGCTGAGGCAGCAAAAGCGCCGGAGCATCACCGATGACGATAACATCCTTTACCAGGGATTTCTATAATTTTCACTTTCTATATAGCCCGCTAATAAGGCCTTGTTTGGACTTCTTCTTCTTCTTTTTTTTTTTCTCTCTTTTTTCCCCCTAAAGTGTACCATATAGCACATAAATATATCAATGTAATGCTTATATAAAATCATGTTATCTTTGTACTAACTGAAAGATTTTGTTGTAATTAAAATTTAATAAAGGTGATGGTTTTTATGATAATTAATTAATTATACTTTTGCTTATATTTTCTAGTGTCACATTTTCAGCTTACAACCTCCAATCAACTTTTTAACCATTGTTTTCATCAGAATTTAATTTTAATGGATTGTCATATTTTTGCTTGAATTAGAGAAAAAATAAAATCCCTTATTTTGAAAACTTTCCTTCATTTCATCACTAATTTTTGGGGGAAAAGAACAATAACAAAAAAACGTAATTTCAATCACCTAATCCTAAA
This sequence comes from Scutellaria galericulata, assembly GCA_946896805.1. Lineage (NCBI taxonomy): Eukaryota > Viridiplantae > Streptophyta > Magnoliopsida > Lamiales > Lamiaceae > Scutellaria > Scutellaria galericulata. The sequence continues at coordinate 16,440,718 of OX335794.1, forward strand.
TTTAACATTAAAAAAAAATAAAAAATTCCTTTGTTGCACATAACCTACCAAATTATGTCAATTGTTGTAAAATATACAAACTTGGATGGTTTGAAGGGTTTTTTGAATTTAACTAAACCAAAACCCTTGCGCATATCACATTCCAAGAATCAACTCCAGCTTCAGTAAAATAACAAGTTAAAAAAAGTTACAAGTAAACAAAGTTTAACAAATAGACACAAATCCCCTCGAATCTTCCGAACATAAGATGACATGACCAAACAGAATCACAAAATCCCAGATTCGGCAGAGGTTTTCACATGGTTTATCGAAAGCTGAGAAGAAAATTAATGTTCAGACATAATATGCATCCCGTTCTGTATATTTCATGATTTTCATCCAGAGCACAGACACAAAAAGGACTCATATGCAAACTCAACACCATCATAGGTAGCCTAAATGTAGCATTCTAGCAATCCAATGAAGAAGATAAATGAACACACAAACTGAGCCTCACTTACCTTCACCCAACAACAGAACCATTTATTACACTGAAGTTAAAAACATAACATGCCCGAATAAATATACATCCATTACATTGGTGATATACATATATATCATTACATTGGACTCCAACGGAGAGCAGAGTAAAACCACACCATGTCAAATGGGAAGTGAAGGGCTCCAGCTAGTGCTCCTCCATATAATAAGTTCCAATTTGAGCTGTCCACTTGTGCTAATAAAATTATTGGGAACTAGCAGCCGCATTTTTGCAGGGGTTTGTGCTGTCCATTTTGGCACGGAATCTACTGATGTTTTTAGTTTGATTGAGCTCTCACCAATAGTTGCTAAGAGCTCATATGAAAATCCCCTTTTTTCTAAGGCTGGTGCAATACATACAACATTGACAAAACTTCCAGGGGTCTCTATAGAACGATTAAGGATAAAAAGTATGTTGTGGCTCTTATCTTGAAGAAAAACATGCTTCTGATTATTGTCCAACAAGATGGAGATAACAGAGTTGAAATAGAATTGTTTGGAAGTATGTTGTAGAGCAAAGTGTGCATACAAGCACTTGGATATGCCAACAAAGCCACAACCAGTATGAGGGCATGAACAAGGACCATAAGTGCATGTCTTTTCATGAGCAAGTTTCTTACTGTAACTTAATGTTTCTACGCACCCATACGGCATGTTGCGACATGTAACTCTGACTGATTCAAGAACCTTTTCAATGGCCCTGCAACGGTTGTATCCAATTGGCCAGCAGCAATTGGCACATTTGTTCTTCATTGTGGTGCAGCATGAGGCACATGCTATGTGCCCATTCTCGCACTAAATTTAAACGAAACATGAATATGTATCAGACCAATTTTCACTAACATGGTAATATTGTGAAATTTCCATGCAAAAACCCATAAAGTTTCTGCCAGGTATGATAGTTAATATAGCTCAAGTTCTCATACACAAGCTTTTTTTTAGCATAAAAATATGTCATGGATTATTATTAAGAATATAACAGTGCATAAACTCACATACATTGCCTCTTCCCATAAAGAAAGCCGTACTTGAACTCACAAAAAAAAAGAGGTTCACAGCTCAAGCCTGTGTGTGTGTGTGTGTGTGTGTGTGTGAGAGAGAGAGAGAGAGAGAGAGAGAGAGAGAGATTAGTCTAACAAAACAGACTTTTGGACTATGATTTCACATTGGGAAACTTCACATAGCTTAAAACCCATGTCATACTTTCGACAATCAACAAGTGGAACACCTATCATTTTCACAAATAAAATAGCACCCCACCATGCCATAGAAAAGCTAGCTACTTATCAACTACTCATTAACTAAGTTTCATTACCCATCTAATAAGCCAATTGAAACCTCAATGCAAAACTCCCCCACTTGAGTAACTAAATACCAGTATTTAATCACATCAGGCCCCAAAATTTTAGAAAGTTATGGAGTTATCTCATGCCAAGAAGTTATGCATTAGAAAGTTACTAAAGGCCAGATGTGAAGCCATAAGAGTTGCTTCAAGAAAGAACGTGCATTTAAGGCATTAAAAATACCAACACATGTTCTTCAATCTTCATTTCACTTACCATATAGGTACAACGAAGGGCTAATTAGAAAGGTTAGTGTGAATTAACCCACACATAACCAAAAGCCATATTAACTATCAATAATGAATCCCATATCCCTGGCACAAATGTGCTTCAAAACAGTTGGTATGAGATGCCTCATTACTGAACCAGTAAAATCAGAAGATACAACATCACGAGGTCCAAATACTTGTAGGTGGTATATCTTTTTCAGGATAGAGAATCATGTGAAAGATTTCACATGCAAAGTAATAATGCCACGCCGAATGAGTGAATTTGGAAGAAATGGAAGAAGGTTCTTATGATCTAAGAAAATAAAACAACAATTTGTATGAAGATTGACCCAAAGCAGTGGTTCCAATCACCCACAATTAAATAAGAGTGCCTTACTATCAGCAGACAACAAATAAAACCAAGTTGTCCTAGCTTGTCCATATTTCAGACACTAATTTTAGGGATGGTAATCAAAAGAAAATCACAGAAAAACAGGCTAACTAAAAGATCTCTAGAACTCTACATGAATTGACAAGTTAGACCTGTGTTCTCAGTCTCAGAAAGCATAACAAGTAGAATGAACTGAAGCTGGAAGTAAAATTCCATCTTGCCAGAACGATCTCAAGCTAAATCAATTCATTAAGTATGTTGAGTGACGATTAAATGAACATGTAGTAACATCACTTCCAATAATGATCCTAACCATTTCCTTTGGATTTCAGGTAAGAAACTGTTGTGTCATAAATTCTTTATATTACATAAGAGTAAATATCAATCCAAGTCAATACAAGTAGTTAATACACGTAAGGAGAAAATAATATTTTATCAACATGAGCAGCATCACATATATGCTGACAGATAAAATTTTTTTGGCATGATTTGAGTTTCAGGTACTCACTCAACGCTAAATCAAAAAGATCATTCTAGGGTTCTATATGCTTCCAATTTCAAAACCAAGCAGTCAATTTTTGGCATGATTTAAGCTTCAAGTCCAATTCGGTATGTCAATCTTTCACTATGAGATTATCAAGTAACTATACTAACCTAAAGAAAGGATATGCCATAATTCTGCAAAATTTTATAAAGTACAACCTCCAATTATGCACCTAGTAATTGAACTAATCATTTAGCAAATCTTACCCCTTCGTGCAAAATAAAATTGCCACTTTAGGTTTTGCAAAAGATGAAAGCACGAAAAGAGAACGTTTGTAATAAATTCTAATAGGAGATAAAGCATGCAAACATTCAGAATTTGACCTAAATGACAATTCCTTCAACAGGTTAACGAGAATAATGAACATAAACAGGAAATCGAAGGACCTGATAGACGGGTGAGCAGAGGGCTTCATAGCAAATGGGGCAATCCAGCACATCCGGATCGGTTAGGGTCACGGAAACGGACCCGCTGGGCAGCCCCAACTCACGGCACGCCCCATTCCCATTTGTTGTCGAATCTACTCGTGCTTCAGTGGGTTGTACCTCGTCGCCGCTTCGTTGATTTCGAGGTTCTTCTGGTACTTGTTCCTCTTCGTCCTGTTCCTGTTCAGATTCCGAAGAGGAATCAGACCACGAGGTCTCCGATTCGTTGCTGCTATGATCTTCGGATTCTTCCTGCGCTGCAACAGGCTCCTCCGGCCGTGTTACCTCAGCGGCAGTGGATGGGGTGGCGCGGCCGCCGGAATTGGAGGTGGAAGCCGCCGCCGCGGCGGAGAGAGTCCTTCTGTGGGAGTATACAATGGGATTGGAGAATCTGAGTCGTTTGGGCAAGGATCTATTGCGGTTGGGTCCCTCTTCGTCATCTTCATCTCCGCCCACTGAAAACCTCGCCATTTTTCTTCGCTGCAGTTGAGAAGGCCAAAACTAAAATATTACATCATTTTCTTTTTCTTTTTTTTGGGAAAATGGGGATTGGATTTGGGAATTGGGGCTTCTGAATAGCAAGTTACTCCCTTTGAATTGCTATATTTGCAATATAACCACATGCTTTTTCTATATCAACGTGCGATCAACTTTACTTGATTTTTTATTTTTTTTATCAAAAACTTACGTGCATTCATCCGTCTACAAATTCACACATCAGTCCACGTGTGTCCATATCTATCCGAACTCGTGTGCATCCGTTATTATCTTAATTAGTAGTGTGAGTTATGGGTTGCATCATTTGTTATATAATATTAAATAATTTTAGATTTCTATAATATAATATAATGGTTTGTTATTTTAACATAAAATATATAATATGTTTAGTATTTATATTAATAAAAAAGTTGTATATTTTAATGGCCAATTCATGAAATAAATAATTGTATAGGATATAAGAAATTTGAAATATAAATCATGACAAAAACTTTTGTACACTTGGTGCATGGACCCTAAATCCGTAAACTAGAGTCGACACCTGATCCGTCATGCGTCCGTATGCGTCTTTAGGTCGTGGACAAAATTCGACCAAACATGTTCTCAAGTGCCAGACCTTTATGTTATGTTAATTATACCTTTTAATAGTGTTAGTCATATTTTTTAGTTATGTTAGTTATACATTTTTGTAAGGCTAGCTATACCTTAGCATTTCTTTTAGACACACATTAACATTTCATTTCTTTTAGTTGCAACAGCCATACCTTTTAGTTATGTTAGATATACTTTTTAATTATGTTAATTGTACATTTATATATTATATAAATGTATGACTATGTTGATATAAAAGTCGCACACAAGTTCGCCTAAATGCGATCACAGATGTTATACCTTTATATAGTATTAGATATACATTTATGTTATGTTAGTTATACCTTTTAGATTTTTACATGCACATTAACATATTTTCAAACAACTATTAATACCTTCCATACCTTTTAGTTATATTAGTCATACATTTAGTTATGTTAGTCATACATTTTAATTATGTTAGTTGTACATTTATATATATTACATAAATGTATGTTTATGTTGATATAAATTTATAAATAATATCACATAAATGTATGAGTAATATCACATAAATGTAAATATCTACAATTTGTGCCCAAATTAGGGTTTATTATGCCGAAATTAGGGTTTAGGGTTAAAGTATTACATAAAGGTATGATATTTGTATATAAAGGTATGACTAATATAACATAAAGGTATGACTAACATAGTATGAAGACCAATGATTTTTTTTCTTCTTTTAAGTTAAAGTATTGCACTAAGGGTATGAAATCTGAACATAAGGGTATGACTAATATAATATAAATGTATGACTAACATAACATAAAGGTCAGGATAAAAAAAAAATACGGATCCGGGTCAGATTCGGGCCGACCCAATTCGAGTGCATGGATCTAAGATCCATGCACCAGTTGTACAAGAAATCTACTAAAACCATAACTTAACAAATAAATTAGAATTCGAAATATGATCTATTACTTGGAGCTAACAAAATAACTGTTAGAAATAAAGGCATATATATACATATTTACTTAATGGACTTACAAATATGATAGCGGAAGAGTAATCGATTTCCAAGATTCATCGACTCGATCTACAAGTCTTTTTGATCACGAACTTGAACACAAATCTCTCGATGGCAGAGAATAACTACTACAACTATTCACACATATGCACACCTCATCATCTCAGGAGTCATGTAAAGGTGTAAACGAATAGAGTCGAGCCGAACTTTATATTGTTTGTATAATGTTTGTTTAATTTTAGAATTGTTCGAACTCGGCTCGAGCTCGATAAAAGTTTAAGTGCTTAGTTCAAGCTCGGCTCGTTTAGTATTTTTGAATCTCGATTTTATTTGGGAACTTGTTCGTGAACACGTTTGCTAAATTGTTCACGAACATTTTGTCCGTGAACAATTAATAACTTTGTTCGTGAACAAGTAATAACTTTGTTTATAAACAATTTTGTTCGTGAACATAATAAATAAACTTTGTTAAAAATGATAGTAAACAAATCAAACTCATTAGGTACCATATTTGTGAACATAAATAAACGAATATTTGTTAGACAATAAAACATAACAAAAAACAAAAATGATTGATGTTGTTATTGTTGTTGCTATTATTATTATTATTATTATTATTAAACGAGTTTCTAACGGGCTTATTCGTGAACATGATTAAGCGAACACTAAACGAGCTATTAGCAAACGAGCTTCAAAATTTTGTTCATTTATATTTGTTTAACTAAATAAACGAACATAAATGAGCACTAACCAAGCTTGTTAGTGAGTTGTTCGTCGAACGCTATATTCGTTTACACCCCTAGAGTCATGATGATTCTCTAGGAAAGTTGCGTAGAGAAAGTAGTGATAGAAGTCTAAAGAGAAACCGAAGAGTCTGTCTCCAGTCTGTATTACATGTTCTGTTTGAGATTATGAGAGAATTTGATATATCTCAAATATATTCCTTATATTAGGAGAATTTATAATCCAATTAAGAAACCCTAATAGTTCCATATTAAATATGGATGCTAATGGGCCCAAGATCCTAAACCTGGCCCAATTTTCCAATAATAATAATATCAATTTTGAAAAACTTCCTTATAAACAACGTTGATAGTTGAATCACACAATATATGAATAAATAAATAATGTTATAAAATTTAAAAAAAACAAATCTTTTAAATATTATTTAGATTCTTTGAAACAATTAACTAATTTTCTAGAATAAATTTAACATTTTTCCTAACAACTCGCAAATTAATATAGCTTTCTTTTTACTTAAATATCAAATTAATTATTATTGCTATTATTTTTTTTAAAATTATTTTATATACCTTTCAAGTTTCAACCATTAATATTTCGATTAAATTTTTTATTAATTACACACTACTATTACTATTAAATATTTATATATATATATATATTTAATATTATATGTACATATTTAAATAGATTTTAAATCATATTTACTAGCTTTACATTCTTAATTTAACATTATGAGTTATGACCTTATTATCATAAAAAAAAAAATCATCATTTTGAAGTTATAATTGAGATCATATATGATTTTAAAACATTTTCTATTCGTAGTCTATGGTTTTCCTTTTTTTAAATTTATTTTTAAAAATTAATTTAAGATTTTGTAACTATATATAGTTTTCAAATTTATTATACCTTCTCAATTCTCATGACCAAAAGCCTAATTAAAGATTTTTTTTTAAATCCTACTGTTAAGGGGCTAAGGCCCAATATATATATGTAAAATAAACTAAGGTGCAAAGCCCTTGCCACCCCTGTCATCTCCTCCGATCGCCGCCGTCCTCCTCCTCTCCACAGCCAGCCTCATCGCCGTCCTGTCTTCTCTCCAGCTCAGCCACTTTCTCTCATGTATTGAATATCTTCTCTCTGCTTTGTTTTCCTCTCTCTCTCTCGTGTGTTTCACTTTTCTTTGTTGCAATCCTTTCTTTTTCTTTTTTTAATATTTTATCACCTGTACAAGCTTACAAAGAAATATATTAATTATTTATTTTTATAAATATTTTTTGAAAGGACCATTTTGGGTTTGCAAAATGGTATTTCGGTAATTTCTCCAAACTATACTTTTAAATCATAAAAATCATAGAAGGGTTTCACTTTTACCAGAAAAGATTTCATGCATTTATTACTATACATAACAAGGGTTTATGTTATTCTCTTGTCTTTGACAAATTTACAACAATTTTCTTCAAAATCGCTGTGTATCAAAGCATATGTGTACTCATAGATAATTGTAATTGTTTTTATCATACTGTAGTCTAATAGACTAATACTATGTAACGATTTTAACACTGTTGGCCTTTATTAAAAAAAAAAAAGCTGTTTTTAAAAAAATCCATTCTTAAAAAGTGTTGTGATTCTATAGTTAAGATCTCACCCAACCTTCAAAAAGAAAAGTCCCAAGACCCAACTCATATCTCTCACCAACCATGTTGAATTAACTGGATTGGCCTCCTCATCGCTCGCCGGAAAATCAAAATCCCTATTCTCTCAAACTCTCTTGCACGGTACGCGACGGCAGACCACCACAGCGGCGGCGAAGTATTGCTCACCACCTACAGTTTTTACTCACTTATCTTTTCGATTCGAAAACTCTTTTTACTTTACAAGTTCGAAATAGTGTGGGTTGAAATCAGGAGGATGGCGGTATGAAATTTTCTATTTACATTCGAAAATGTTGCTCCGTTTATTTTTTGCTACTTTTTTTCCTTCTAAACTATCTTTTCATTATCTCAATTTCTAGTATATATTTATTATGGTTAGTGAAAATGTAGACATCCTGAAACAAACATGTTATTGAAAATGAAACCAAACTTGGTAATTCTTTTTTTTTTTTTTCTTTTCTTTTGTGTTGGTTCTTGTTTTTATACATGTTTTGTGATAAATGTTGCTTTTTTCTTAGATTGATGAAATAAAAACCAAAAATATTAACTGTCTTATAAATTTGTGAAGTAGTAATGACTGGTAATCAATCTATAAATTCTCTCAGCAACCCTAGTGGTTCTACAGGAATAACATCTTATTTTAAATGTAGCTTACAATAGTAATTATACGTTCACATGATCAACTATTTAAAGAATGAGCTAGAAGCCAAATAATCGAGGTAGGTATATAAATTTTACCCTCTAGTGAGACTGTGAGATGCTCTTAGGGGCATTGACTAGTTTGTTTCTTTGAAGTATCTCGGTTTAACTTAGCAGCTATATCAACTGCCAAACAAAATTTTCTGCAATGTGAAATCTGTAAACTATAATGATGCCTTGCAACTGGGGAGGTTTATCTTATATTAATCTATTGGTGTTTCTAAATGTTTCCTGAGAAAGAAGGATGAGTTGCAAGATGGCTGCTTTCTGACGTTCTTCATCTTGAATCTCTTTTGCTTAAGAATTTGTATTGGAATATGGAAATGAAATGTATAAATCTATCTATATAAACTTTTCCAAGTAAAAATGTTAAAAAAGTGATCAAGGCATTTGACTTGTACCAAAATATCTATGTATAATCTGATAGCAAGCCAGCCATATAGTCCATTGGAGGATTCAAAATTTTTGCACATAGTTTACTACTCCATTTATCATAGAAAACTGTTGAACACTTATTTAATGTGTCGTAGAAGTCATTCTTTACTGTTATCTTGGCCTATCTACTAATTAAGAATTAATTAGCTTCATACCATAGTTATTTATTCCAGATTATCAGTCAAGAAAATTCCCAAAAAAAAAAGAAAAGGAAAAGAGGTAAAATTGCCATATCATCCAATGACATACCATGTGTTCATCATATTACTAACTTCATGGTATCCTGTTTGATAACTTAGCCTTATGGAATTCAGATTTCTCCTTGATTATATTGAACTCCATTTTAAACAGTGGATTGGTTAATAGAGCCTTTGAATGAAGATTTTCAGACATTTAGTTAAGTTTTTCTATAATATATCTGATTGGCAACTTAGTACAACTCAGGAAACGGACAGAAACATTTCTCTTATGGAGTTTGTTAGCATCAAATAATTGATCTTTCTGATGTTCTAGATTCTCATTTCTTGATTCTTATTTGTGTTGAATTTAATGCGTGGTTGTCCTTTTTGGCTTTGGGTAGATGCATTCTAAGAAAGTAAGGAATCCATTTTTACTTTTAATCCCATTGATAGTTTACTAAGCCATGGATTTTTCCTATGAAAATTTAGCTCCTTTGCTGTATTCCTCTCTTTGGCTGCTTTGACATCTCAAGAACTGAGTTAATTGTGTATTCGTGTTGTCCCTTTATTGTGCGTGTGTGTGTGTATCCTCTTAAAATAATTATAGAGACCCAAGACTACTCTCTTCCTGATTTATATGAACTTCTATTTAGACTTCTGATATTAAAGATTGCTTTTTTCATTTGGGATTCTCAGGCAGAATCTGGTGTGAGGAGCATGGAGAACGGGGAGGGGATGAGGAGGAACCAGACATTAATTTGTGCACCAATAATGGCTGATACAGTGGCTGAAATGTTGGAGTTGACGCACAAGGCTAAGTTAAAGGGAGCTGATGTTGTGGAACTTAGGTTGGATCACATGAAGAGCTTCAACCCTGATGCTGATATCAAAAAGTTAATCAAAGAGTGCCCTTTGCCCACTCTCTTTACTTACAGGTTGGTAATTTGCTGCCTTTGTGAATGTATATGTTTGCAGTTGTAATTTCAATTTGATATGTGTGATAAGGCAATTAAAATGACTTGGGGGTTGGTAACATTATGCCCAAATTGAGAGCAGGACATATATAAGTTCTTTTCCAAGGTGGAGGTGGCTAGTGAAAAGAAATGTGAAGAAGATTTATTAGAAATATGGGTCAATATGCGTTTGACCTCTAAATGAACCTTTAATTTGAGGATTTAATATGTTAACCATTGATGCTACAATATCTTTCTGCTGATATTCATCAGTATGTTATTAAAAAGTTGGACATGAACTGACAACAACTTAGTTTGTTAAGTGTAGATGATCATGATATGGTGACACCAAGCAACTAAAATATTAGTCATGGTAAGTTTATATCACAGCAAGTGGTTTCTAGAAAAACTTGCGAAATAGAATCCCACATTTTGAACATCTTTGGCGTTAGTATGCTCAATTTCCGAAAGTATATGCATGAACTATGAAGGTCTAGTTTTTATAGTCAGCCATTCATTTAGCATATTTTTTAAAACATATTCATGCTTTTCTTCTAGACCTATATGGGAAGGTGGGCAGTATGATGGTGATGAAAACAGTCGTCTCCATGCACTTCAACTGGCCATGGAGCTGGGAGCTGACCACATTGACATTGAGCTCAAGGTAACTTGTGAATTTTAGATTGTTGAAGACCTGGTGTATCTGAAAAGTTCCATGGATGTCACCCGATTGGTGATGCGTGTATAAAACATGAAGCAACTTCTATTGGCATGCGATTTGAAATATTATGTCATTTGATGTTGACCCAAGATTTGAGTTGATTTTTCTGGTCTGGTCCTTGCCTTTCATTTTCTATGTCAGTTCTAATATCATCTTATACTAACTATTCTTCGAAGGCTGCTCATGAGTTCAACAATTTTATCTCTGGAAAGAAGCGTGGAAACTGCAAAGTTATAATTTCGTCACACAATTATGAGTATACTCCTTCTGCTGAGGACCTTGGAAATCTTGTTGCCAGAATACAAGCAGCTGGAGCTGACATAGTTAAATTTGCAACAACTGCACTAGATATCACAGATGTAGCACGAGTCTTTCAAATAACAGTTCATTCTCAAGTAAGTGTCCTAGCTTTATAATAGGTAATGGCCTTTTTCCCGAATTATTCCTTTGTGTATTCCACTTCTCAGAAAGTGTTTTTATGCTTTACTTGAAGACTTCAAGAGGGCTATGATTTATTTTGATGACATCATAACTATGCTTATTGATGTAATTTTAGGGTATCAGATGCGACCTCCAATTTTCCATGACTTGACAAAAAACAAAAAATCGTATTATAACCATGCGTGCGATTTCAGTTGCTGAATTTTTTTAGTTTCCTTGTCTATCCCTCTCGTTGAGATAATAACTCAACCACAGACAGCATACCATATCGTTTTCACTATAGTGTTTCTACACTCCTTTATCTTCTAGAGTTTTATGCTTGTCATTCCTTTTCTGAAGTTGACCTCATTTATAGCTGCAATAAGTTGATTCAGCGTTTACATATGCTCAATCTTTATCATATAATTTGTTATCTTCAGGCACCAATTATTGCAATGGTTATGGGAGAGAGGGGAATCATATCAAGGCTAATATGTCCTAAATTCGGCGGATACCTCACATTTGGCACTCTGGAACAAGGACAGGTGTCCGCTCCTGGGCAACCAACAATAGAGGAGTTGATTAACTTATACAATTTTAGATTGATTGACACTGATACAAAGGTACTCGGGATCATTGGAAAGCCAGTCAGTCACAGCAAATCACCCAAGCTATACAACAAAGCTTTCAAAGAAGTTGGCTTTAATGGAGTGTTTGTACATCTGTTGGTCGATGATATTAAAAAATTCTTTGAGACCTATTCCTCCCCGGACTTTCATGGTTTCAGGTGAAGTCCTCGATTCCATATGGTTAGTTCCAATATGAAGCCAGTATGAAGTTTCCATCTCTCTATTTATATATACCCTTTTCTTCCATTCGTTTTATGTTTCTAAAGGCTTTGTGCCATGTTACCTCAACTTTTGCCTCTACTAGTTGATTTTAATTATTAAAAGTGTAACGAACACTTGACGAGTATTTTACTATTACAGCTGTACCATTCCTCATAAGGAAGAAGCACTTGCTTGTTGTGATGAAGTTGATCCCATCGCAAAGGTAGTTTTTTGCTTCTATCTAGCCTAATTAATGATGTGAATCAATGTTGTAAAGACTCTAATTGTACATTGTTTCATCTGAAACTATTTGCTGGATATTACCAGACAATAGGGGCGGTAAATTGCATCGTTAGACAACCTGATGGAAAGCTGTTTGGTTGTAACACAGACTACATTGGTGCAATTTCTTCAATTGAGATTGGCCTACAAGGTTTCTTTATAGTTTTCTTTTGTCTATCAAATCCCTTTGTGAGATGTGAGGTTATGGAGTCTGATATCCACCCCACCCCCCCTGCAGGTTCTGACAGTGGAGCCAGTGGAATTGGGTCACCCCTGGCTGGTAAGCTATTTGTAGTCATTGGTGCTGGTGGTGCAGGCAAGGCACTCGCTTTTGGTGCTAAAGAAAAGGGTGCAAGAGTCGTGATTGCTAATCGTAGCTATGGTTAGATATTCTCCTCTGTGTCACACCCATGTCGTCTTGTTTCTTCTGAGCATTTTGCAATCAATGTTAACTTATTATAAAGAATTTATTATATGTTACAATTTACATATTTATCATTATTCTTGTTCTTTATGCTTCTCGTTTCTTCTAGATCGAGCTAGAGAACTTGCTAACTCTGTTGGAGGGCGTGCTTTGTCCCTTGCTGAGCTAAGTAGCTTCCATCCAGAGACTGGAATGATACTTGCAAACACAACTTCTATTGGAATGCAACCAAAGATCGACGAGACACCTATTTCTAAGGTTAGTTATATCCTTCCTACGCTTTCAGTCCCATCTATCCTTCATTCCGTACATGTAAAATTAATTCTTCTGCTATATTTAAACTTAAATATAAATGAGAAGATGTGATAAAGGCTTAGTTTGTTGTTGTCATGGAAACTTAAAGCATTTCCGTATTAATGTACTGTTTTCTGAAAACATATAAGAATATCAGCCATTTATCTGGTCTTTCAGGAAGCTTTAAGATATTACGAGCTCGTTTTTGATGCTGTTTACACTCCCAAAATCACTCGACTCTTACACGATGCTCAAGAAATGGGATCCAAAATCGTAACAGGAGTTGAAATGTTCATTGGACAGGCATACAAACAATACGAGGGGTTCACAGGGTTGCCAGGTAATGGAAACTTAACCAAAGCTTCTATTGCTTTAAAGATTGTTTTCATTTAGCTCATCATTCACCATTTGCTACAGCTCCAAAGCAACTATTCAAGGAAATCATGGCAGATTATTGAGGACGAGGCTCGTTAATTGGCTTTCACCCGGTGATTGTTCATAATTTGATCTACTTTCGCCTGATATTTCTTCACAATGGGATCAAATATTTTACCCCGATAAACAAGGATCCGACATTGGATTCGTCGATTCTCAACATGTAGTAATAACTTGGATTTTGGAGTCATGAATGAGTAGAGTATTTTTGTTGTATCATTCCTTATGCTCTTCCATCCCAAGTGGATTGTAATATGACATCAAATAACGTGAGCATTTATTTGCTTTGAATAAATTTTATGGTAACAGTTGATTTTGGACTTGGGGAAAAAGGGGCATGGCATGCATGTCTTGAGCTACACAACATTCGATATGTGTTTGATGCTACATAATTTAAAGTACACATACTTAGGAGAGTTATGTAATAAAGACATTAACTTCATTATATTATATTTTAACACAGTATTGTTCGAGGGTGATAATTCAAATTTAATTTTTTACCAGATTAAAAATATTTGATAACTATTGTTTTTTATCCATTACCACTCTTCCATTTTCAAACCTATAAACCAAGCACAAGATTGTAAATAAGATCATTCTCTAATTAAAAAATAAAAAAAACTAGTGTAATTAATCAGAGGAGAAATGATAAGATCTTATATTAAAAGAACTCTAACATACAGAATATTATATATTTTTGTATTAGTTTTCACCGAAAATTGCATTTGTAATTTTAGCAAAATATTAATTTATGTTGTGATAAGATTATAGGATTTTTAATGATATTTCTGGGAGAAACTAATAATTGAATCATAATTATAAATATATCATGTTAACTCGAACATGGACAGGAAAAAAATACTACTAAATAATAGATGCTATAAATTAGTGTGTAATTTCAATCTTTAGTATTAAGGGTTTGATATCACACTGCCATTTTAGTTTCTTCCAAATCACATTTTTTATTACTACAAGGACTTCATCTTTAATTTCGAATTCTACAAGGTCATGTCGCTAAATAATAGAAACTTAAAACCACGTCGTATCGATTCTGTTCACCGAAAACCCCAATCTTGTTTCTCCTTGACAAGAAATCTTAGCAGAATAAGCAATACACCAAAGACAACGGAGAGATATGGAAACGAGTTGTTTAACGTTCACCGCCGCATCAACGGCTCCAAGACCCGCCGCCGCCGCCGCCTTCCTCCGCAGGAGTTCAAGTTTCCGGCAATCCAACGATAGCGGCCAGCAGTTATTTCGAATTAGCAGTGATAATTATTGTAGCATTAGCCAAAATTCTAGCAGTAGGAAAAGCAAAGGCAGCTTATTTGTGAAAGCTTTCGATCAGAGTTTATCGGGAAACTGGGACGTGTCTAACTATGCAGCTCCTTCATGGCTACCGAGATTCGAAGAGCTTGATACCACCAACATGCTTCTTCGCCAGCGAATTATCTTCTTGGGTACCCAGGTTTTCCCTAGTTCCCATTTTCTTCTCATTAATTTCATGTTTTGAAATGGGTATTGTGCTTGTGTGTTTTTTGTTTGTGTTGTATTCAGTTCCTTTTGTTTGTGTGGTTCTGATTCATCAAATTTTCTTAGCATATTGATGTAACGATCTAATTACCATTATCCACTTGCATAATATTTACATAAGTGTGAATAATGGGTCTTTGAAGAATATATTGATTATTTCAATTCATTTATTGAAGAAAATGGATCAGTGAGAATTTACACACACACACACACACATATACACATACCTATACATATGAGAGTTGTATTTTTTATTAGTCTTATCATGTGAAGAGTAGTAAATCCTGTTTCATCTTCATAATTAGATTGAGATGGACTTTAACTTAAGCTCCCTCGAAAACCAATTGTTGATGTACAGATAGATGACGTGACAGCGGACTTCGTCATAAGCCAGTTATTGTTACTCGATTCGGAAGATCAGAATAAAGACATCAGATTGGTTATTAATTCACCTGGTGGCTCTGTGACTGCTGGTGAGTCTGATTTTCCAACATGTTGAGCTGAAATACCACGTTGAGTGCTTTTAGTTGAAGCCTATACTTCATGAAAATCATGTCTTTGAATTTCTCCATGTAGGAATGGGTATATATGATGCGATGAAATTGTGCAAGGCCGATGTATCCACCGTTTGTATGGGTCTTGCTGCATCCATGGGCGCTTTTCTCCTTGCCTCTGGTAGTAAAGGGAAAAGGTTCTGCATGCCTAATGCAAGAGTGATGATCCATCAGCCTCTTGGAACAGCTGGTGGCAAAGTATGTGTTTATCTTTATCATTTTGGTGCTTTTTGTTGTTTCTAGTTTCCATGTCTTTTGCTCATTAATTGATCCCACAAATTATTTACAAAACTTGCAATTTCTTGATTTTAACATTGATTACCTTAATACAAGTTATGCATATAGTTGTAGATAAATCATCTTTCTATGCATAGATGTATAAGCATGTGAGGCTTCCTGACAGTTCTGTGTACTGAGGTTTGCTTTTTCTGTCAAAAATTTCTGGCTGATATGCACAAAATAGGTAAATATTGATGCATCCTTGTCTGGATTCTGCTTATATAGCTTATCTAATCATTTAGAATATGTCGTTACATATATTTCATTGTGCAAATCTACATTCATTAAGGTTTTATAATCCGACTGCTTCTTTTACTGTCCCCCAAACTCTTCTTTCCCTATTCTTTAATGGAAACAGGTGAAGCCCCATTGGCATCAGAAAATCATTGTGACACTTATGTAACTTGGGTGTGAGAAATCTGACTATTGTATTTCATAGTTCTCTGGTCTAATTGATCTTAACTGCATTTAGAATTCTTTTTTTATATATAATTAAGAGAAATTAAACATTGTTTAGTGTTTCTCATAATTTGTCTGAAGTTTTATCACACTATTTTTCAATTCAAATGAGTTCCTCTTTGATTGCAGACTGCTGCATCTTTTCCCAATCTTCTCTATTTTTTTTCACTTTTAGACACTTTATCCTCCTCTGGGGGATTCTTTTTTTATATGGGAGATATTATCAAGAGAAATTTAGGAAAATCCCAAGTTTCCATTCAGTAATACTTTGTGAAAGTGCTTTGGCTAAGAGAGTTTAAAAGATATCATTTGCAGCTTTTACCTTTGAAATGTTCATAAAAGGAAAGGATTCAATTGGCTAGCAAATAAAGGGAGAACAAGTCTGAATTGAAAATCGAAACAGGAAGCTCTACCCACTTGACTTGGAACACTCTTTTCAAAATTCAAATATCTAGGAAGCGAATTCCATATTTTTTTATGGAAGTTGTTGAAACCCATGACACTCTGATCTTCTTAACACATACAAGAGGCATCCGCTTGGTTACAAGGTCACTGCAATACTAACTTACCTATTAAGAATTGTTGGATGGATTCTGCTTACAACCAACGGAATTTCATTTTTGTTATAAGAAGCTTGGTTATCTCTATGCTGAATAGGGTATTAAAGCTCACAAATGTCATTTTTCCTGTTAATTGTAACCTGAAAAATATGATTTTTATATGTATACCATGATGATGTGCATGGAATCATAGTAATAATATATTTTCACCTTGTGGATATTTAAATGCCTTACTGCACTTTGGATTGCTTTATAGTCCTACTTTTTTGTCCTAATTCACGACTAAAAGAACAAAGCTCAAAATATTATGACATTGGCAGGCCAATTCTTCAATGCATGCTTTATTGTTGTTTATCTTATTTTCTAGGCAACGGAGATGAGCATACGCATCAGAGAAATGGCTTACCACAAAGTCAAGCTGAACAAGATTCTATCACGAGTTACAGGAAAGCCTGAAGACCAGGTTGGCTCTTCCCACCCCTCACCCCACCCCACTCTTGGATCTTACTCATTCTCAGTTTTCCATCCTCTTTGATTTGTCTTTTTCTTAATACCATTCCACAGATTGAGCTGGACACGGATCGTGACAACTTTATGAACGCTTGGGAGGCAAAGGAATACGGGTTGGTTGATGCGGTCATCGATGATGGCAAGCCCGGACTTGTTGCACCAATTGGAGATACTTCTCCCCCACCTAAAACCCGGGTGTGGGATCTCTGGAAAATCGAAGGCAGTAAAAAAGCCAGGAAAAATCTGCCATCAGAGGAAAAGATTTTGCAAAATGGATACGTTGCTCTTGAAGGTAATGACGATAGAGGCACAGGACAAAAAGAGGAAGCACCGACGCCTCAATAAGAGTCAAGCAATTTTCAGTGTCGGAGTCTCCCTCAATATCCGAACCTATGAAAACCAAAACATTGTAAGAGATTTAGCTGATTATCACTTTTTTTTTTTTTGCTCGTCTCTTGTAGTAAGTTGTAGCTGTTTCAGTTTACCCAGTTACAACATGCAAGAGAATTCTGCTATTACAATGTATGGTTAATCGAATCACAATTTGTTAAGTGTAATATGATTTAAAAAAAAAAAAGATATGATCAGATATTGGTGGATGTTATAATATGGAAATCGAGTTAGGCAGTCTGTTTAGAGCTGATTCCATGATCCCAAAACTTATTTATTTCTGCTAAATTGCAGGCTATTCTTATATCGGGTCAAAAATTAAAATTCTCAATTACAAATAGTAAAGACTTTTTCTTCTCACAAATATAAGGAAGACTGATTGTCTTGTGAGACTGTCTCACCAGATTTTTATTGTATTACGAGATTTTTATTGCATTACGTGAGACATGTCAATTCACAATTCAATTACCCACAATCCAAATCCTACAATTCATATATTATTTATGGATAATAGGAATCTGTTTCATGACAACTATCCGTAAAATCATTTCAGTGAGTTTTTATGTAAGGAAATATCTTTGTAGTCACTTTCTACTTTTTGAAAAAAGATGCCCTTTTTTTTAATTGGATTTTGTATGAATACTTGGGAGGAATTAGTTTTTACCTTTACATTACTTTTGATATTTTATTTTATATATTTATACTTGAATCATATATTTCATTAACAGTCTACTCATACAAAATAACTATGCAGAATAATATTATCATTATACGCATCATATATCTCAGGCTAATTTAAATAAATATTGTGAATCTCAATAAACTTTAATAAAGTATGATAAAAGGTGAGAAATTTATCGGAGCTATGTAAATAGTAGATGGCTTATTGAAGAGTAGTCTTGTGGAAATAGTAGAAAAACTATGGAAAGAGCAACTTCACAGGCATGAAATGTGACCTCACCACATTATGACAAATTTTATTGAGAAGGACAATATTCTTTCAAAAGTGCATGTATATTACAACAATAAAATAAACATAATACCAAAAAACAAAAGGTATAGTGTGAAAACAAGAAAGTAAAATGAGAAAGTGTCAAAATATTTAGGCAATGGTGCCTTAAACAAGAGTAACACTTTTGTGCACCAGTTGCACAGAAGTGCACAGACTTTTATGTTATAAATGTAGTATCTTTATATTATAAATGTAATACCATTATGCATGTTTATTTTAAAAGGTACGAATATTTATATATAAAGGTACTACATTTATAACATAAAGGTCTTCCGTGCAATTGATGCACCAGTTGCACAGAAGTTTTTGCCCTTAAACAATGGGGTCCAAAACAACAAAAGATATTTTCTTTTTATGGGAAAAACTCATAACCGACTATTTTCTTAAAGCAACTTATAACCGACTTAAGTAGTGTGGCTTTGTACGCATCATCAAATATCATATTCACCAATTTCCCATTTGTCAAAGTGTAAAATTTTCGAATGTGTTTTATATTACATAGAACAAAATTATGAATTATTTATTAAGTATCAACAAAACATCTTGATTGTGATTAAGGTTATCTATGTCGTTACTGATACCTTATAAATTACACAATCTTATTTTGGACACTTTCAAGATTTAGTCATAAAATGAACTTAATATAACCTAAATTTAAGGAAAAAATAGTTATAAAATATGTTAAATGATTAGTTTGAGGAAGCCAAAAAGAAAAAAAAAAAAAAAAAAAAAAAGTAAGCGATCCAAGTGTAGACCAGTGTCACATTCGGGATTTTTGTAATATGCATCAGACTCGACAGAACTTGGACCTATATTCAAATAAGGATTTGTCCTAATATAGACAAAAGGTCTTGTCCTAAGTTCAAAATCAGACAAACAATTCTCTAAAAATAAATCAAACAAAATAGTGATCAAAGTGTGTATATATCATCGTCCATGTTTTCTCCCAATAAAAGGGGAAAGTTTAAGTCTCCACGATTCTACTTTCTTTTATCACAAAGTATCCATGCCTCTAATCTTTACTTCATGGACAACACAATTCCTCTGATTAAGTTATATAATTCCAAGATTATTCATCAGCTAATCTTAACAAAAATAAAAAATAAAACTAAATGTACAAAAAAAAAAAAAACATTTATGTACGATTTTTCCTCGAAAGTATCTTTTTTTTTTTTCTGGGTTTCATTTCATTTGGTGAATAATTAACCCCTTTTTTTTAATCTTTTTTTTTCTTGGTTTCATTTCATTGGGTGAATAATTAACCTCTTTCTTTTTTTCTATTATTATTATTTTATTATTATTATTATTATTTTTTACTTTAGAGACAACTCAGTTCCCCTGTTTCATATTGTGTTTTACTATAGAAACTTATTTCACAATATATGTGCTCCATATGTTCGATAACATGTGAAATTGGAGATAATTGTAAGATAAATGTTGGACTCACAAAATAAATACTATGAGTCGGTAAAAATATACCATTATTCTAAAATAACAAGATGAAATATGGTTATAGCATTAAATATTGGGAAAAGGTGTATTAATAAATTAGCAAACTAAGTAAGCTTGCAAAATTCTTTAAGTAAATAAATGAATACAACATATGTTATGTGTGACGAGTTGCTTCTTGTTTCTGGGCTTCAACCATAATTTGTTGGGATGACCATAATGCCTTTCAGCCTTTATGCCATTACCAAAAATTTTAAACTATAATCTGTATGCCCCTATATTAATTTCATTTCACTTGCAATTTATAAATTTTTTTTTTTTTACTTTGTACACGTATATACGTATAATTGTATAATAATTCAAAGTAAAAATGTACGTCCGCACAAATAAAAATATATTTAAGGATTAACTGTCAATAAAATCAGTACCTAAATTATAATTTTAACTAAAATTTTCAATATTAGGAATACCACGATCTTGAAAATATTAGTTACATCATTAATTAATTAAGTAGAATATTGGATAAGAGAATATGATTTGAGTTGTCCACGCAAATTAATTCCTTGCTGCGCCTTAGGGTTTCATCATCATCCCTTTTTTCCTCTCCCTTTGGTACAAATGTAAAAGTACCTTCAAAGCAACTTCTTCTATTAAATAAGCTTTTGTACTCTACTCTTCCAAAATTTGTGCTTTTAATTCGCATATTTTTGTTTTATTTTGTGTTTCAATATCTTATTTCATTTTATCGGGGTATATCATATTTCAATATGGCATAATCAACATGTATGCACATTACATCATCGGTAAATTAATAAATGAAATACAAGAGTGGATTACAATAAGAAATATGAGGATTACATCACTCAAATGAAACACAAAAGTGAAACATAATAAGAAATAGAGGATCCATCTTGAATTGCACGCTGAATCTTCTATTAGGTGTTTCCAACATTGCACAATATTTGATCATAAATTTTACATTATTTTAATATAAAAACCATCGTTCATCTACAACAATCTACACTATTATTTGCATTAAAAAAGAATATTTCATATTATTATAAAAAGAATGAAAAGGAAATGAAAATTAATATAAAAAATGAAAAGAAATGAAAAAAAAAAAGAATATTGTTAATTTTAAGTTTGCCGTAAGTAGAGGTGACACTTGAGAATTGTTGACGCAAAGTTTTACGGCATTGCTGGAGAAGAAAAACATCAAATCCAGATGTTATTACAGCACACCATGTGTATTAAATAACATCGCTAGTTAACATGTGATTTATATTAAATGTCATGAAACATAAAATGTAATACCAAATATTGTAATAAAGGATTCGGACCAAGGTAATTGACACATGAAATAGGTCGTTTCAAGGTCTAAACAAATCCTAATTATTTCATTTTTGAATCGATCCAATAATTATTATTATTTCATCGCACATCCCATCACCAGTTTTCTGTTAAATTCAGACACAAAAACAGAAGCACATACGCTACTTAACTTCCATCTCCAAACAATCTTTATGTCCACGTTAAACATGAATTCTTGCTTGCTCAACTATACTCCTCATATATATACAAACCACACATATGAAACCCCTCTCATCTCTCGATCACAAACATGGCCACAACTACTTTGATCTTACAACCTAATTATCTTAGGACACCCAAAAAAGAATCAATAACCAGTCACAGCCTCATGAACCCCAGATCAAGAAACAGGCTCATCTTCATCAAATCACAACAAGATGATGATGAAAGATCAGAGGGACAATCCGTGGACGAAAACATGATCGTCCTGAGAATGAGGATCAAGAAAATGAAGTTGTCGGAGAGTAGTAAAGGGGCGGCGCCGCCTTCCTCCGATTGGAAAGAATGGGAGAGGAAAATATTTGAAAAGTACCATGAAGGTGTTTGTGATTCCATGGAGACTTTGCAGACATATTTGATGAATACGAGGCCGAGTGTGGCTCTGGGAATGCTGGCCTTGATCGCCATGACTGTTCCTTTGTCGAGCTCTGTTGTTATGGCTAATGCTGTTAAGGTGGTTAAAGGGATACTTGCTGGTTGCCATGTCTGTATTGATATTGATTTTTAATTAGGGTTTATAAATATTAATTGTTTGATTGATTCAATTCTGTGTTAGCTTTGATTCATGCACGTGAGTATCTTCAATATTTGAGTAGTCATATACAGGATGCATTGCAATACAAGTTGTTAGAATGAATGAATTCAGGAGATTAATTGTGTAGAGTATTGTTGATTTGTTGTATATATATAAAGTTTGGTTTTTTATTATCCTTGTATGTAGTTGTAGCTAGCCTCTATATATATATTTTTGATCAAGTTTGTATCCCTATAATGTGTACTCTACGTGTTTCTGTAATATTTATCAGTTTTGCGTATTGTAAAGATGCCACTAGATCAAAATTGAATATACATATGTCAAGTTCACCATTAGATAAATTTTCTTGTTTCACAATGTTTTTGACTCATAAACATATATGCTTGAAAAAAAAATGCAAAAATGCTTCTGTAATTATTGGGTGAAATTCTAGACGGTGTATTAAAAATAATAAAATAGTAAAATGTATAAAGTTGCGACAATTTTAATTGAAAATGTAACTGAATTAATTTGATTAAGTTGCCTCATGGCCTATCTTTGGGCTTGATTGCAATGTTGAATTTGTATTACCCTTTACGATAGAATTGGGTTGCCCATTTCAAATGGGCCCAAATATCCATTATAGTAAGAAAATGGGCCCAAATATACATTTTGGATAAGAAAACTCATATTTAGTCATATTTTAATTTGTTTAAAAATCTAAATATTCTTAACTAAAGAAAAGCAAACTCCATCAGATATCACTTCATTTCCGTGCATTTCAGACACAAATCTTAGGGTAAAGTTTCTCCATTGTAGGTGTACTAAATTTCCAATTTCGTACTTCAATTAAAGGTAAAAGTTGTCACGAATTTATTAATGTGAATGTCAAAATATCATAAAATATTAATCAACAAATTAGAGGTGACCATCAGCTCAGGGTTTAGATTGATCGGTCGGGTTGAGATACGATAATAATAGTTTCGATATGAATGTGAACTTAAACCCATTTTCATTTCGTGTCAAAAATCATAATCTAAGCATGAACCGAAATCTTTGTGGGGGCGACACAACCTAATGGCATGAAAACTGAAAAAAATTATTTTTTTTAAGATTTGAAAATGTAACAACATTAAATTCATAAATCTTTCCAAATTAATAACAAAACATGGGTGATCACAAGTTCAAAAAAACACAATTCACAAACTAATAGCCCTCAAATAATTACCATTATTTAATCAAATGAATGTTAATGTATAAATTTAACCTTCAAAACATCATATGGTAGAAAGAAAAAAAAAGTTAAGGTCGACTCACGGATTAACCTGATCCCAAATCCATTTATTTGCATGTCAGATAAATCCGATCCGAATCTAACTTGAATTTGTGAAGGGCCAATCTCAACCATCTATTTCTATATTAGATTCGTGTAGGATTATCATGTTGGTCGGAAATTGCCTATTACAAGCTGATCTAAATGATGTAGCAAAAAGATTATAACATATAAGCTTTAATCCTTGCCCTTGTATTTAATAAACAAGGTTGGAGACTTATCATTGGGATAGGGACAAGGATGAAGATTGTACTGAATAATAAATATTGTTCCTGTCATAACATTTGTACCCATTTTATTGGAGAATCCTCCATCGTATCTCCAATTAGAGATGTTCTTACAAAAACTAATCTCAAATTGTACCTGTTATATTGCACATGAATTTTATACATCTATATGTCATTAAAAACTAGCTCTACTAAACATGTACCAGATAAACCGGATTGGTCATGATATTTTAGGGACTCACGACAAAAAAAAAAAAAAAAGGATGTGGGTTTATATACCAAAAAAGTTCAGTATAAATACAAAACTTAATAAGAAACTTGAAAAACAAAAATATTTTATATAAACAAAATATGTTTGTTGTACATTATATTAACAATTTAACAATTTAAAGATGTACAACAAACATATTTGAAGTTTCCTTATCTTTTCCTTTAAACATTAAAATTTAAGATGAAATAAACTGATTAATAAAAAACCTTTATCGAACACTCTTAATATTATAAACTCAAAAATTAATTATAATATGGTTCAAATTACTTAATTACAAGATCAACCAACATTCCAATTTTTTTCTCACTAAAATATCATACTGCGTAGTAAAGATGCCCAAACGGTTCGGAAAACCGGAACCGGGCCGGTTCGAACCGGCGGTCAACGGTTCCGGGAACCGTTGACCCGGTTTCGGTTTTCAATTTTACAAACCGGCGAACCGACGGTTCGAACCGCCGGTTTTTGTAATTTTTTTTTATGGAGCATGCCACGTGTACGGCTATGTTTGAATCAAATATAGCCATTGAGGATGAACGGCCAGGATTAAATAGTCATTGGAAACCGGCCAAATCGGAACCGAACCGGAACCGCCGGTTCAAACCGGCGGTTTGGATGGATTTTCAATCCAACGGCCGAGATGGTGTGGCCGTTGGAGATTGACGGTTGAGATTTGCCAAACCGCCGGTTCGAACCGAACCGGAACCGGAGCGTAGCAATTTCCTTTTTTTTTTTTAATTTTTGAGATCTATAAATAGGGGTTCAAATTGTGTATTTGCTCACACCAATTCTCTTGCTCTCTCTCTCTCTCTCTCTCTC
This sequence comes from Scutellaria galericulata, assembly GCA_946896805.1. Lineage (NCBI taxonomy): Eukaryota > Viridiplantae > Streptophyta > Magnoliopsida > Lamiales > Lamiaceae > Scutellaria > Scutellaria galericulata. The sequence continues at coordinate 16,465,812 of OX335794.1, forward strand.
TCTCTCTCTCAAGTCTCAAGTCTCAAGTCTCAAGTCTTAATTCTTGCATTCTAACTCACTTTAAATTATTTCAAGTTTAAAATCTCTCAAATTCTTGTTATATTTCGATTTCTAGTTCTTCGTCATCAACTTCTAGTTCTATTTCTACATCTATTCTTTTTATTGTAAATTCATCACGTCTAGAAGAGGTTCTTCTACTTCATCATCTCATAGGAAAGGAAAGAGTCTCATGCCACCTCCACCATCGTACGAAGATGAACTCATTGATCGATGGTGTGACGACCTTGATCCAAATGTCGATTTGGGGGAACAAATCGCTCAAGCCTTAGCCGACGAAGATGAAGAAGAGGTGCATCCGACACAAGAGAGTTTAAATGCCACTCAAACCACTTCAAATAGAGCACCTTCTTCACTTCGAAGTGATATTTTCTCCATTCACTTCAAGAAGGAAGCCGTGCCCAATAGTGATGTCGACTACATAGTAACGTGCAACCATTATGGGAAGCAATACAAGTTCAAGCACGGAGGAGGCTATGGAACGTTCAACAACCACATCACGAAGAAGCATCCAGACAAGATTGGATTAGAGCGCTCTCAAACACAACTATGAGGATTCACCGGGTCTTCACAAGGTATGGATTCTTTAACCTTTAAATTTAGTCAACTAGGACTTAGGAAAGGCACCGCCGATTTTATTGCTTCTAAACATCTACCTTTTTCATTTGCTTCCGATGACCTTTATGAAGATTATGTGAGCACGTATTTACAACCACCCGCTAGAATGATAAGTAGGAACACGGCCACTAGGGATATTGATAAAAGAGTACGTGAAAGAAAATATAAATTAGTATCCGATTTAGCTAACCTTAAACAAAAAATTGCAATATGTTGTGATTGTTGGAAAGATCCTTATAATAAAAATGATTATATGGGTATTACTTGTCATTGGATTGATGATGCATGGGATGTTCAAAAACGTTTAATTGCTTTTATTGATTTTAATAAAAAACATACCGGTTTGCATATTGCACAAAAAGTAATACAAGTGCTAAATGATTATGGTATATTAACAAAAGTATTTGCTATAGCTTTAGATAATACAACTAATAATAAAGCTAGCTTGCCTACAATAATTGATTTTTGTAAACCTTCATTAAATGGTGATCTTTTTCATACTAGATGCATGTGTCATGTTTTTAATTTATGTGTTCAAGATGGATTAAAAACTTTAGAAGAAGAAATAGATAAAATTAGAGATGCAATTAATTTAATTTGTCATACCGTACAAATGCGAAAAAGATGGGGAACGTTTTGTAAAATGAATGGATTAGAAGTAAAAAAATTTGTGAAAGATGTGCCACATAGGTGGAATTCTACTTTTTACATGCTTCAAGATTCGTATAATTATAGAGAACTTTTATGTGCTTTTTTTATGGAATTTGGTGATAATAATGTTATTTTAGTTGCCCATTCTTGGGATTCTTGTATAAACATGATGGGTTTGTTAAAAATTTTTGAAGAAGCTACTAGGGAAGTAAGTGGATGTTATTATCCTACATCTCCTTTAGCTTTAGATCAATATGTTAAAATTGCTTTGGTAATTAACTCTTACAAAGATGATCCTATTTTATGTGATGCAATTATTATGATGAAAGCAAAATGGTTAAAATATTATCATGAGCTACCCCCCCTATATTTATGTGCTAAATTATTAGATCCTAGGATTAGAGAAGATGGATTAGAAGAACTCTTAAATATGTACTATAATGCATTGTTCCCATGTGGTTTGATTAGTGAATATGATTTAGTAGAATATGTGCCTAATTCTAGGGAAGTAGTAAAACGGGCTAAAGATTATTTGTATGATTTATTTAGACAGTATAAAACAATTCATGGTGATTCAAGTAGTAGTGATGATGTAGGAGATCAAAGTGTAGGATCTAGTAGTTATTCTTCTTCTTCATCTAGTTTTGGACCGACTCTTAGTCAATTTTACAACTTTTATGACATAAGAACGCAAAAAAGAGCTAGAGGTATCAACCCATCACAAGAATTAGATTCTTATTTAAGTGCTACTTTTGAATCTATTGTTTTCGAGAACAATTTGGATCTGTTAAAGTGGTGGTCACGGAGGACCACCATATATCCTATACTAACAATTATTGTCAAGGAGATCTTTGCATGTCCCGCCTCCACGGTCTCGGTTGAACATGCCTTTAGCATATTGGGCCACACTTTGAGTGCGAGACGAGCAAACTTGGCCGCCGAGAATGTCCAAAACCTTATGCTCCTTGAGGATTGGGTCAAGGCATCTAAACGTCAACAAAACCTCGATTGCATACACTTTGAGGAAGGTGAACCGGATTTATATGGTTACGACTCAAACACAACATCCTCTGGTGGTAGTGGCATCAACAACCTCGACGATTGAAGAAGGTAAGTTGAGGTAAGAGAACTACGTGAGCTTTGATTCCTTAATTTGATTTGAATTAAGGATACGTAGACAAATTTATTTTAAGTTTGCAATTTCAATTTCAATTCCAAACTTAGAATGAAACTCAAGCTCTTTCAATTCCCCCCCCCCCCCCTCCTTTTGGCTAATGTTGTTTCATATGTTACTTAGTTAAATACTTAGATCTTAGACTTTTATTATATAATTCAAGAATCAAGATAGATAGATAATTGTATTTGTAATTGTAATTCAAGATAGATTTTTTTTTTTGTTTTAGATAGATATGGACTTTTTTTTGTTTTAGATAGATAGATATTGTAATATATAGGAACTTTTGTAATATATTAGATCATAGATTAGATAGAGTTCTAACTTGTAATAATTTTCCAAGTTATAATGATCAACATTTTATTTTGTAATTATAATGTTTGTTCACTTAAATATTTCAATTTCTCATGGTATAAATTATGATATACTTCAAAACAAACATTAAAAATCAAATTTGGAGTTGTGATTTTAAAATTATAAAAAAATCAAAAAAAAAAAAAGGAAAACCACCAAAACCGCCGGTTTGAACCGGCCGAACCGTCCGGTTCCGGTTGAACTGGCGGTTTGGAACCGAAACCGAAACCGCCCATCACACGGTTCGGTTTCGGTTCCACCAATCCGGAACCACCGAACCGACGGTTTGAACCTGCGAATCGTTTGGGCATCTCTACTGCGTAGTGGTTTTAGTTAACGTAAAAGGTTGAATGCACAATTACAGATTTTATTCTATTAATTAGCTTCTTCAAACATTAGTCATGTCTTTTTCTTATGACATGGTGTCATATGTCAATTGACGTAGCATGTTTAACAAATCTGCTAATAATCGTTTTAAGATGAGATGTCAATTCACCCAATTAAATAAAAGATTAATTAAGGGTCAGTTCAAACTGCATATTCAGCTAAATAAAAGAGGACAGACTGCTACTTTGCCTATTTTTATATAATGTTAATAGTATTTATGGAAAATATTTAATATTCTACAATTAGCGTAACGAAGCTTTTACCTCATTAGAGAAATATTATTATAATCTAACAATCCATTTAAGAGTTGGTAAAAAGTTGTGCTCTTCTAGAAGTAATTAAAAAGTTATACTTTAAGCAGTCAATTAATTGGGTTTTATTTATGTAAAAACATCATAATCATCTAAAAATATACAACTAAGCGGTTTGATTTGATTGCAAATACACCAATTAAATTTTTTTAGAACATTGATTTTATATTCAGGATACATATACTAGTTTTAATGCTTCGCATGTTGCATTATTGAAAATGATCAATAGACTATTATCATAGATAGTCTAATTGATAATTATATCAAGTTCACATCTCATTGATTTGTAGCATTTTTATAATACTTGTGACTGAGAAATATCAAATAAGATCGAATATGTATGTCAAATGCATATCAATTATTGATAGTCTTGTCTTGTAGCTGATGGTGGGCCAATTATTATTATTATTATTATTATTATTATTATTATTATTATTAATAACAATGATTTTAGTCTCTCTTTGCTGTGTAAAAGAGTCTGTTTGAATAACTTAAAATATGTTTGTACCTAGGTCTAAAATGATATCAAAGCCATGGAAGTAGTGTAATATTTAGAATACAGTCAAGATCTAACACAAATCTTCATTTATGAATATTTTTGGTATGAAAAATACTGTTAAAAACAGTATGATTGAAGACTACGATATTCCAGAAAATCTGGATTTACTTAATAAATGGACTATTCCTAAAATTGAACCAAAATTGGTTTATAAGATTGGAACATTTGAAAATTTTGGATTTAGACAAACTGTTAAAACTACTGAATCCTCTATTCCTCTACATGATGAAGAGATGGTTATAAGACTTCTTAATAAAAGTGATCTTATTCCTTTTAAATTTCATAAATTCCTACATATAGGATGTGTTCAAATTGCCTTCAGACCTTTAACTCTTGAAGGATTACCTGAAAGTTTCCTTGCCACTCTTAGAGATGGTAGAAATCTAAATTGGAAACAATCCCTTATGGGAATTATTCAATCCAGTCTGGCCCATGGTCCAGTATATTTTGATGTTTATCCTAATCTTTCTTTATCTCTATCTGATGTTAATATTCTTGATGCTTTAACTTTAAATATTAAAACACATGGTTATAACTATATTTCAGGAATAGAAGTTATATGTATCTGTTATAGAATTTATTACAAACCTCTTTCTACTCTTAACCCTATGTGTAAAAGAGTTGATAAAAATTCTAATGAAACTATTCTTATAGAAACAAATTTCAATAAATCTAAAATCACAACTAGGAGAGCTATTAAATGGGAAGAAATTGTTTTTCCTGAAAATTGGATAATTGAACATGTTGTTCCAAGAAATCCCATTATAAATGATAGATTTCAAAATATTATTCAAACGAATGAAGGATCTGTACATATACAGTTTGAAAATCAACAAAAGAAGAATTTCCCTTCTTTATATAGATCTAATTCAAACCACTCTTTTATATCTCCTATTGATTATAACATTGATAATCCACAAATTTCTAGAGCTTCTACTTCTTATTATAGAGAAGATATAAGATCTCAATCCTCTAGAAAAGATGAAGAAAAAGATCGTGTTGATAACATAATAATAAACAAAAATAACATTGTTCATAACATTAAAGAAACTGATACATTATCAGAAATGAACTTTACAATTTGATTTATGGATATAAAACCCAAAATAGATTTTTCTAAAGGATCTAGTGCTAGAGCACATATAAATGAAGAATTTTTTCAATCCAAATGGGATATGTTTAGAGAATGGTATTTTAAAACCTTTTCTAAAAAAGAATTTGACTTCTTTGTCAAAAGTTTTTACGAATTCTGTGAAAATCATAACAAAATTATATATTTTGTTCCTTGGTTCTTTAATACTTTTGTTAAAGAATATATCTCTGTCATAGAAAGAGATTATAAACTTTCTATAGGACAAATACAGAAATCTGTTTTTCCTCCTCAAACAGCTTTTCAAATTGAAAAGAATGATAAACAAATAAATTTTACTGCTTTTTCAAAAATATTTGAAAATGATATGCTTCAAATTACCACTAAGCATATTAACCAACTTCTTGAAAAACAAAATTATACAAACCTTTATTTAACTATCCTTGGAGAAGAGATTATATCTCTTAAAGATAGAGTCGAGAAAATCATTTCTCATATTAATCAGATAAAACCAGATGTTCATATTCAACTTGAAAAATCAACTGATATTGCTTCTATTGCATCCTCTTCCATTCAACCTCCTCCTGATATAAAGAATTTTAAATTTAAAAATTCTATTTCTCAACTAGAAAATTTAATTGAAGAAAAATTTAAAGCTTTTAATATATCTGCTCTTGATAATGAAAAATATGAAGAAATTCTCAATAAAATAAAATGGGCGGATAAACCTACTCTTAATAAATATTATTATCATAGACCAACTCCTATGGATGTTCTTAATGAAGAACAAGAATTTACCATTTCAAACAGTTATAATGGTAAAGAAATTTATGAATGGAATCTTAATGGTAATACCAATACACATATCTATACTCTTGTTCATAGAATTCTTATGTTTAGCACCATATGCAAAAATACTGGTAACACTGATAAAGAGATTGCTAAGTTAATTGTTGCAGGTTTTACTGGTCAATTAAAAGGTTGGTGGGATAATTATCTTAAACCTAACCAAAGAATTGAAATTCTTGGATCTGTTAAATCAGAAAATGGTAATCTTGTTGAGAATGCTGTTTATTCTCTTGTTACTACCTTAATTGAACATTTCACAGGTAGATATACTGATAATAGTGATACTATTAGAACTCTTCTCAGTAATCATAGGTGTAAAACCTTAACTGAATTCAGATGGTATAAAGATACTTTCTTATCCAGAATTTTTGAATTACCAGAATGTAGTTCTGCACATTGGAAAGCTAAGTTTATAGACGGTCTTCCAAGTCTTTTTGCTGAGAGAATTAAGAAAATTCTTAAAAAGGATAATAGTTCTATTAATTATGAAAATTATACTTATGGTAATCTTATTAGCATATGCATTCAAGAAGGATTATCTTTATGTAATGATATAAGGTTAAACCAACAAATAAAGAAGCAAAATCGTCTTGAAAAAAGACAGCTTGGTCAATTTTGTGATCAATTTGGTATGGATATACCTAAAGATAGAAAATATTATTCACAAAAAGATAAAAGTTATGATAATAAACAAAAATCCTATCATAGGAAAAGAAAAAGATATAAAGATCAAGATAGACCTAAAGAAAAAGAAAGAAATTCTTTCAAAAAGAATAAATACAAAAGGAGAGATTCTCCTATTATCTGTAGAAAATGTGGTAAACCAGGTCATTATGCTAACCAATGTTGGGCAAAAGAAAAGATTAAAAATCTTGATATTAATGATGAAACAAAAGAAATTATTTATAATATAATTTTTAATAATAATCCAGAAACTGATAATTCTGAAACAGAATATGATAGTCATACTAATTCAGATAAAGATTCTTTTCTATCAGATGAAGAATGCAATAATTGTAAACAAGGAATGCCTTGTATAAACCACATAAGTGACACTCATTTTGATGAGAAAATTGATGAAAATATATATGAAAAAGATGAAGAGTTTTATAAACTTATGTCTCAATTTAAAGATTTAAATATAAATACTCTTACTAATAATAATATTCTTGAATTTCTTAAAAGAATAAAAGATTCTAATTTAAGAGATCAAATTATTAATCAAATGGAAGATATTCCATCAACTTCTAAAAAAGAAGAAAAGATTATTTCTTCAAACAATGATTACTCTATGGTTGAAGTTAATAGAATTCTTAAAAATAAATATAGTAATCAAAATCCTGTTACTATACAAGATTTACTCATTGAAGTTAATAACCTCAAAAATGATATTAAAATCCTTAAAGATGATAATTATGATTTTCATCATCGTATTTCCAAAATTGAAAAAGGAAAATCAATATCCATTGAAGAACAAATTGAAGAAATACCCTTTGAAAGAAATCATCTTTCTACTATTACCATGATTATATCTCAAAAATGGTATACAAAAATTACTCTTCTCATAGATAACTCATATAAAAAGGAGTTTATAGCCATGATTGATAGTGGTGCTGATTTAAATGTTATACAAGAAGGTCTTATACCTACAAAATATTTTCATAAGACTTCTCATTCTCTTTCACATGCTGGTGGTAAACCACTAAATATAAATTATAAACTTCCTAAAGTTTATATTTGTAAAGATAAGAAATGTATTTCTACTAGTTTTCTTTTGGCTAAAGATATATCTAGTCAATTAATTCTTGGTCTTCCTTTCCAAAATTTGATTTATCCTTTGACTTCTGTCAATACTAAAGACCTTATAGGTACTTTTGAAGGAAAACCTATACAATTTGATTTTATTACAAAACCTATTCACAGAGTTCTTAATGAATTACAAGAACAAATAGATAGAAAAACTTTTCATATAAATTCTTTAAAAGAAGAAATTAATTTTTTATCTATTGATGAAAAGCTCAAAAATCCTAAATTACAGGATAAAATTAAAATCATTCATAATAATTTCTCTATAGAAATTTGCAATGATATTCCTAATGCTTTTTGGGAAAGAAAGAAACATATTGTTTCTCTTCCTTATGAAGATGAGTTTAAAGAGGAAAATATTCCTACTAAGGCAAGACCTTGTCAGATGAACTCTGAATATTTAGAGTTATGTAAAAAAAGAGATTCAATCTCTTCTTGATAAAAAGCTTATTGCTCCTTCCCAATCTCCTTAGTCTTGTACAACCTTCTATGTTAATAAACATTTTGAACAAGAAAGAGGAATACCCAGACTTGTAATAAATTACAAACCTCTTAATAAGGTATTAAAATGGATTAGACATCCTATTCCAAACAAAAAAGATCTCCTTGATAGATTAATTCATGCTCTTATCTTTTGAAAATTTGATTTAAAATCAGGTTTTTGGCAAATTCAAATAAACAAATCTGATAGATATAAGACAGCTTTTAATGTTCCTATTGGACATTATGAATGGAATGTCATGCCTTTTGGCTTAAAAAATGCTCCTTCTAAATTTCAACAAATTATGAATGATATTTTCACTCCATACAGTGATTTCATTATTGTTTATATTGATGATATTCTTGTTTTTTCTAAAGACATAGAAAGTCATTTAAACATTTAGAATTATTTAAGAAAATTGTTATACAAAATGGTCTTGTCATTTCAAAACCAAAAATGTTACTTTTTCAAACAAATATTAGATTTCTTGGACATAACATTGAAAAGGGAAATCTTATCCCTATACAAAGAAGTATTGAATTTGGGTCAAAATTCCCTGATATTATTAATGATAAAACACAGCTCCAAAGATTTTTAGGTAGCTTAAATTATATTTCTCCTTATATTGAAAATCTTAATAAAGAAACTGCTATTCTTTATGATAGACTTAAGAAAAATCCTTTACCTTGGTCTGATAGACATACTGAAGCAGTTAAAAGGATTAAAGAAAAGGTTAAAAATCTCCCTTGTCTTATGCTTGCAAATCCTCAATGGGAAAAAATTATTGAAACAGATGCCTCTGATATTGGCTTTGGAGGAATTCTTAAACAAATTAATCCTCTCACTAAACAAGAATATCTTGTTAGATTTTATTCTGGAAAATGGAATAATGCACAAAAAAATTATTCTACTGTTGCTAAAGAAATTTTAGCCATCGTTAGATGTGTTCTTAAATTCCAAGATGATATATAATCAAAAATTCATCATAAAAACTGATTGCCAATCTGCAAAATTTATGTTCATAAAAGATTTTAAACATGATGTTTCAAAACAAATGTTTGCAAGATGGCAAGCTCATTTAGCTCCCTTTGATTTTACAATAATTTATAAAAAAAGAGAAGATAATAATCTTCCTGATTTTTTAACCCGTGAATATCTAACATGTTTGAATTTTCAGGCATGAGTACACCATGTCGTGGAAACTTTTCCTCTTATAGAGGAAGAGGAGGAAGGGGAAAACCCCCGAATCTTAATTATGGAGGAAGAAGTAATACTTCATATCCTAATGTTGTTATACAACAAGGGAAAAAGAAGCTTATAGCTCAGAACATTGCAAATACTGAAGATTCTCTTCAGACTGAATTTCAAGAGTTTCTTAAACAGAAACAACAGAAAGAGGGACATATCCCAGAAACAAGTTCTCAAAGCTCATATGCTAATATTGCAAAAGATGATGATGATTCACATCTTTATATTGAAAATGAAAAAAGAGAAATTATTCTTCTTATAGAATAAAAAGATTCTCAATGGGCAGAAAATCCATGGAATCTCATGGAAAGGTATTTGAGTCATAACTCAGAACTTATTCATACAAAGAGTGTTGAAATTACTCATTTCTCTTCTGGAAATATCCAGGATAAAGGAAACTATAGTTTCTCAAAAATTGTTATAAAAAAGATCATATCTTTTGAGGAATGGGGAATTTCTCCATTAAATGAAAAAGAGATGTTTTCTCAAAGTCATAATACGACTTTTAAATTCAATTATTATGACTATATAGAAAGTTTTTATAAAACTTTTTATTTTGAGAATAAAAAACAGAAACATACTTGGTTCATAAAAATTTGTGAAAATAATTTCCACAAAACCATTCCTACATGCTTCTTTTCTTGGTGGAGGACTTTTGGACCATCCACAAACATTCTTCCTGAAAAATGGAACAGTCTCATGAATGAATGGGTCAGTGTTTCTCCTATTGTTCAAAACAATTCAAAAAATTATATTGAGGGAAAAACTTCTTGTATGTTCTTTATAGAATTTGGTATTCCTTGGATTTGGAAATGGAAACCAATTTCGGTTATACCGATTACGGAGCTCCTTGCTTATGGAGAATCAGTCTCTGTAAATTCTGGGAAAAGCTCATACGCATCGATCCAGAAAATAAAGAAATCTTTGGTTATGAAACCATTGAAAAAATTGAAGAGATGATCAAGATTTATAGAAAAGATCATGAAAAGAAATTAGAAGAGGATGATTCTAGTCCTTTCAAACTTTTCTCTCAGAAATATGCTGAAATCTATCCCAAAGAAAAGATTATTGAAATCTTTTTAGAACAAATGAGAAAGGATATATCCAAGCAAATAAGAAGTTCAGAATCTGATACTTCTATGAATTCTGATACAAGTTTCAATCAATTCAATGAATTGATGCATGATGCTCAGGATCCTGAAGATAATATTGAGGATCTTACTATTGATGGAGTTTTTGATAAGATAAAGAATTCTCTGAAAGAGAAAAATATTTCTCATTCATAATGATTTTACAGGCTTTTCCTCCATGAATCTCTCAAGAGGACTCGAAGACCGCTTCTATCAAAGTCATAGAAGTACTTGTTCAAGATGCTTTTGTTACTCCAAATGGAGAATCAACAAACAGCATATTATTGATGAAGGAAGAAAAGAATTCCGTCAAGCATTATTGGCATATCCAAAAGAAGAGAAAATTGATCTTGATACTCTTATGACAAGGATTGCCTTGGAAAATTGCATCAAGAAAAAATATAAAAAAGAGTTAAAAATTCTTGATCAAAAATTTCAAAGATGTATGGATAAGTATCCATCTACTGAAAGATGTCTTCAGCAAACCGCCATATTCTTTGACAATATGTTTCAACCATAAAAGCAACCGATGGTCGACAAAAGAAAAGAGATAAGATAAGATTCTCTTTCCACTGTTTATAACTTTTCTTAGTGACATTTTACTGTTACTTATCAGTGACATATCACTATTATGTTTTGAAATCCGGGGTTTCATGTCCGGAATTTCTCTATAAATAGGTTTCTCTTTCATTTCAGAAGGTACGCTTGAGTATTGACTCGCCTTCTCTCTCTCTCTCTAAAAACTCTCTCCCTTTGTAATATTTGAAGTTTATAAAAGCTTTCAACCTTGAAGGTTTATTTGTAAGTTTGTGTGTTTTACTTTTCTGTTTTTATTTTATATTTAACTGTTGTTACTGCCGCCTATATGGTCGGCTAGATTCATTGTGTTAGATCATGACTTGACTATATATTATGCTACTGACATGGTTAAATGAAATTATTTAACACATGGAACAAACATATTTAAGTTGTTTTAAGGTTACGGCTTTTGATTGATGATTTGTTTTATTATTATTATTATTTTTTAATTATTATTATTTTTATTATTATTATTATTATTATTATTATTTTATTTTAATTTTAAAACCAATTATTGGGTTTGTTACCTGTCATGTAAATTGTAATCACTATTCCAAAATATTTTCTATGACTACTTTTTTTACTACAAAATAAACAAATACTAATATGTAGTAATCGAGTTTTCAGTCTAGGATTTGCCTTGTCTAAATTCTTAGAGAGTGTTTGGAATTCTTTTTATTAACTTTTGCTTTAACTTTTAACTTCCAATGATTATTATTGTATTGTTTTGGAGAAATTATTAATGATTTCACTTAAAAATCTATTTTTAACTCCTTTTAATGCATAATTCTTTTCAAACACTTTCTTAAGTACCGGACTTAGACCAATATTAATATAAATAAACATATTTCCTAAGATAATTTTATTTGTTAAATTTGATTAAAATTAGATAAAAATCAAATGGAATAGACGCAAAACAGGTACATTAATTATGAATAAAAAAGAAAACCATCTTACTCGGAAAAAAAAAAACCACGATCCACCTCAAATCCATGTATACCTCAAAAACTTGATCCAACCATTGACATCCTTAATAATTGCTTGTACTTCTTTACTTAATAAAAATTTAGTATTGAATATTCTATTATATATGGCACGTATCATAAACTTAAATATATGAGATATAATTAAAAAATATATATTGAAAACCCTAAGAAAATTTAAGGATCCTAGAAAATTTTAAAAAATTAAAAACCATAAACCCCTTAACCTTAAAAAAAAAAAAAACTAAATCAAAATATTTAAAAACCCAAAAAATAGAAGGAAGAAAAAAAAAAAAGGTATTGTGTCATAAAATATGTTTATCATAACGTCCATCTTACTCACGTTTTTCATAAAATTTTATGACAACTCTATGCAATATGTGGTTCCCTCTCACATAATTTGTTTTGGGCAAAAGGTCATGTGCACCAGGTGCACGGATCTTAGATCCGTGCAATCCGGGTCAATCCAACCCGGCACAGTCATCCACTCGCCAGAACAGTCATTCACGCACCGGCACGCGCTCCCACGCGCCGGGAAGGAGGCGCAACATACTTAGTTTATTTTCTGCATTTTTCTGGAAAATATGTATACATTTTAGTTATAACTTTCATACATTTATGTTATGACTTTCATACCTTTATATACAAACATCCGTACCTTTATGTTTGTAACTTAGAAAAAAAAATTAAGATTTTTAACACAATTTGTATTGTATACCTTTATGTGATATCAATGTGACTTTTATATTATATTATGTCACATTTATGTACAAATATTCTGACCTTTATGTAATATATAAAAGAGCATAAAGGTCAGAATATTTGTACATAAAAGTGACATAATATAACATAAATGTCGCATTGATATCATATAAAGGTATACAGTTCAAATTATGTTGAAAATCTTCATTTTTTTCTAAGTTACAGTACATAAAGGTTATGATAGTTGTACATAAAGGTCACATATTTATAACATAAAGGTCACACATTTACAACATAAAGGTCACAACCTGAAGCAAAAAAAAAAAAAAAATTCAAAACATGCGGATCCGGGTCAAAAACTGGGTCGATCCGGATTGCATGTACACCAAGTGCATACAAGACCAACTCTTTGTCTTGTCAATCATTGTGTGATGACTCATTAATATATTGGGCCAGCACATATAAAAGGTATTTATAGGGAAAAAAAAAAGGCTCTTGTATATATGTTATATACCCATTAAATAGTACTATCAGTATCAAATAAAAACGTGTATTAATCATCATTTTCAAGTAATATACATTTTTTGAGAAATACATATTTAAGTACGTGTGTAAATTAACAAATATTACATGAGATAAAATATTTCAGTATACAACACAAAAACACCCTAAAATAGTACTTTCTTTGATTCAAAATAAATTTCGCTCAAATTAAAGAATATAAAATTAGTAAAATATAGGAGATGAGATTATATAAAGTAAAGATAAAAGAAATTTGAGATAATAAAAGATTGTAAAATCTTATGTGAATAAATACTAAGGAAATTAAATAGATTCGTAAGTCCAGAATTTTAAGAAATATATTATTTAGGCATTGAGATTAAAGGTAAAATTGGAAGAAAAGTAGCAAAATAGTTTAAATGAGGTTTAATTAGAAACAATAATTGACTTCTAATATGATAGTTGTTGTTGGGATATTTCAGTAGTTATATTGATGAGACAAAAACAGTTTGCTTAGGGATGTTAGTACCTAGTTTCCATACTATCTACATGATCTTAAGTTAAAAGATCATGTAATGGTTTTTCAAGTGTTAAGGAAAACCAACCTTAGAAGAAATAAGATTACATCTTCTAAGAGTCAGCAGATTACAAGAAGCAAGCAACAAGCCAAAGACAGCAAGAAGCAGCACCAGGAAGATCACGCAGTGTGAAGAAGATCAAAACTAACTGACATCAAGTAGCCGTTGCATGAACTTCAGCCATGGACCCATACTGACTTGACATGTCACGCCCCATTTTCGTACTTAAATTATCAGAGTTTTCTTAGTGGATGTGTAAGAAGAAAGAGAAATATACGTTCATTTTTAAGAAGAAGATGTGAAACGATAAGAAGCTGTACATATATGAAATATCGGATACAACTCATTTAAAGGGTTTGAAACCTTAAGCAGCGGAAATATACTTTTACAGGATCCATCAACAGAAAATACAATATAATTTTACAAAACGTGAATTAAATGAAACATCATTTGAACATTAAGTTTTCGAAAGCAAAATGAGGATTCTTGATACAGCACAATCCTCTCTATACGTCTTGATTCTCATAATCTCCTGTAATGTGATTACAGGTGGGGGTGAGTGCGTTGAATACACTCGTGGGAGAAAACTCTGGGTCTTATCATTTGTTAAGCAGTTTAAAATAATTAACACATATACCAATTCGGCAATTAGACACAGCACATAGAATGCATTACACATAAAATATCAATAGGTGCAAGTGCAACCCATCTTACCCTACATGTATGAAGAAAGGGGTAAGAGACAGTTGTTATAGAAGAAAGGGGGTAAGAGACAATTGTTATAGAAGAAAAGGGTAAGAGACAGTCATTATAGAAGAAGGGGGTAAGAGACATGAATGTGGACCTTAGTCCTTTCACAGTATGATAGTATAAATACAATATTCACAATATATAATCACAGTACATAGAGTTCAACATATAAGATTCAACAGTTCATATATCAAATAGAGAAAATAATAAACATATAGAGGTTTAGAAATTACCCCCATCTTATTCGGTGGTAACCACATGAGTTGTCAAAGTATCAAATTTTAAAAGTATTGATCCGATTGTAAGCTTTTTCGATTTCTCGTTCGAATAATTACGTTTACGATTCGTTTCGTATTATTTATACCATTTTTTGAAAAATCATACTATTCATCGAGAATATCTTAATTTTTAATATTCATGAAAATATCTTACTATTCATGAAAATATCTTACTTTTACTATTCATCGAAAATATCTCGTTTCTCCGATTCTTCATATTTCGTCGTATACTTTGTGATTTGAGTTACGGGTCTCCGATTGACCTCAAATTCATTTCTATCTTCTCATTTTTCGATTACGAACCTTATGATAAAATTATGATCTATGTTTTTCGATTAAATTATACCACCAATTAATTAAACATGCATTTTATCATTTTTCTGAAACGCACATAATTAAATCAAACAATTATGGGTTTAATTATTTAATTAATCAATTATGTGTCGTTTTTGTCCTAGGCGCTACATCCCATACCCCTTAAAAGAAATTTCGTCATCGAAATTTAGATGTGTAACTAAAAACGGCAAAACTTGATACTTTGCTAAAATCTCGTCCTCTTATTCCCATGTTATTTCTTTCTTTTCATTTCTCGTCAAGGAACTTGCAGGCCTCGATTATTTGGCTAAGCTCGATGTTCAGAACTTTTGTCAATCCTGAGCTACTCCAATTCTTTCTCGAACCTTCCAAACTGGATAACACTTATGCTCCTCATTTTTCCAACCAACACTCATTTTATCATGACAACCCTCATCGACTTAAGTTTCACTTTCTTTCATCATTCTTCTTCCTCTTCAACTCAGAGTATTGATTGTTGTAATAATCATCCCATTTACTTCTTGTTTTCACCATTTTTACTTGCGGAGTAGAGTGAGAAATAGTTGGCGCTGGAGAGTCGTATTTCTCAGTCAAAGAAGTAAGTACGTTTTCGATAAAGACAAAGAAAAGAGATAGAGAGAGTTGAAGAGATGGGGAAAAGGGTGTCGCATCAAATAGGAGGAATCGGCTGCATGCGTAACTCTTGTCCTTCAGGTATTTGAAAGATGATCTCTCTTGCATGGCATTTGATCACCACGTGATTTGTCTCAAGCCAATCCATTCCTAGGATCACATCGAAATCCTTCATCTCCAACGTGTGTAGATCGGTTAGAAGGATTCTATTCTCAAAGGTGATTCTTAAATTCTCTGGCGGTGTTTGAGAAAAACAAATGAGATGGTTACATATAACAACAGATTAGCTGGGAATTTGGTTTCTTGTTTACTTCATCATATCTTGTTGAGTAATGAGCAGAGTCAATACCCGAACCTACAACCTTCATCTGGTGGTGTAAACTCTCTTATTCATTCTTCCAAGATTAACACCACAAACCAAAGATCATCTAAGGTGCATTCTTGACTTCTCTCTTTCCAATTTCTGATAAGAAGATGGAATCTCGTCTTTCCTGATGAGATACTAATATATAGGGTTTCAACGACTACCCTACCGTTCTCATGCTTAATAGGTCATATAGCTTGATAGAAACAAAAGAATGAGTTGTCCTTACATCTAACTAAACAAGAGTAGAGATATCGCATACTTTTAACATACCTGTCATAGTCTCCGACCCCTCAGCAGCCTCCGTGGGAGTGAGAGCATAAGCCCAAGCCCTGTCTACCCTAACCTCGTCTTTGGTGTTGCAGTTGTTGGGTTTCTTAACTTCCAACAGTTAACTGCAATGTGTCTCGGTTCTCCATTTGTAGTATTTCTGAGTTCCTTGTTGGTATGGTCCCATGTGAATTTTTCCACAACTGGTACATGGGTTTCCCGGCTTGAGAGAGGGGAGAAGCGGAGCATTATAGCCCGTGGAAATTTGTTTTGATCAAAGCTTTGACTCGGATCGGTCCACTTCCTCTTTCCAGGTATCTCATCAACCTCTTTGGGCGATAACACGTCCAAGCGCAGACGAGAGAAGATCTCTTAGGCTCTCTCTACGATGTTGACATAGGTCATTGTTCCCTGCTCTGCCAGAATCGAACCGATCTCTGAACGAAGATCCCTCTCAAAACGTCGAGCCTTTTTTATGTCAGTATCAACCAAGTGGATCGCATATCTACTTAGTTGATTAAACCTTCACTCGTATTCTTCCACCGATGTGATCCCTTGACGGAGATGTAAGAACTCCGATTCTTTTCGGTCACAATATGATTGTGGTATGAAGTGTTATGTGACCACTTCTTTAAAGGTCTCACATGTCATAGCTTCCTTCTGATCCGGCAACAAGGTCGTTTCGTATGAATTCCACCAGTGACTAGCCTTTTCTGTGAGCTAAAAAACCGCGCATAAAATCTTTTGTTCTTTCGTACAGGTTAAGTGACCAAATAAACGTTCAAGTGACCTTAGCCACTCCTCAGCATTAGCTACTTTGCCTTTTTCGTTGAACGTCGACGGATTAAAACGCCAAAATTGTTCGAAAATTATGTTTGCATCAGTTCTCACTGGCGGTGATGCAATATGCGTGACCTCGAAATGTTGAGCCAGCCCCCTAAGGACAGTCACCAAATCTTTCATCATTGCATCCACATCTTGTTTCGGTTGATTAGCCATTGGCGGCTGTTCCTTTCGTGGCCGGCCTCTAGACATAATTCTTAAAGCGACAAACGAAAACTAACCCTTATCATCTACCCCATGTAACTCAACAATATATGTAACAACAGATAAATAAATAACATGTACATGGTACAGATCAACATTCATCTTATTAAATTCCGTGATTATAGAGAGAAACGTATAGAGAGTGGTGGTGTTTATCCGTTTTTTTAAAAGATTTTCACGTTTAAACACGTTTGAAAATAAAAACGAGCTTGAGCAGAGCCCTACAAAATGTAAAACTTTGCTCTGGTACCATACTGTCGTGCCCCATTTTCGTACCTAAAATATCAGAGTTTTCTTAGTGGGCGTGCAAGAAGAAATTGAAAGAGACGTTCATTTTTAAGAAGGAGATAAGAGATGATAAGAAGTTGTACATATATGAAATATCGGATACAACTGATTTAAAGGGTTTGAAACCTTAAATATCGGAAAATATACTTTTACAGGATCCATCAACAGAAAATACAATATAACTTTACAAAACGTGAATTAAATTAAATATCATTTGAACATTAAGTTTTCGAAAGCAAAAGGAGGATTCTTGATACGACACAATCCTCTCTATACGTCTTGATTCTCATCATCTCCTATAATGCGATTACATATGGGGGTGAGTGCGTTGAATACACTTGTGGGAAAAAACTCTGGGTCTTATAATTTGTTAAGCAGTTTAAAATAATTAACACATATACGAGTTCGGTAATTAGACACAACATATAAAATGCATTACACATAAAATATCAATAGGTGCGAGTGCAACTCATCTTACCCTACATGCATGAAGAAAGGGGTAAGAGACAGTTGTTATAGAAGAAAGAGGGTAAGAGACAATCATTATAGAAGAAATAGGGTAAGAGGTATGAATGTGGACCTTAGTCCTTTCACAGTATGATAGTATAAATACAATATTCACAACATATAATCACAGTAGATAGAGTTCAACATATAAGATTCAACAGTTCATATATCAAATAGAGAAAACAATAAACACATAGAGGTTTAGAAATTACTTCCACCTTATTCGATGGTAACTGCGTGAGTTGTCAAAGTATCAAATTTTAAGAGTATTGATCCGATTGTAAGCTTTTTCGATTTCTCGTTCGAATAATTACGTTTACAATTCGTTATGTATTATTTATACCATTTTTCGAAAAATCGTACTATTCATCGAGAATATCTTAATTTTGACTATTCATGAAAATATCTTATTTTACTATTCATCGAAATATCTTACTTTTACTATTCATCGAAAATATCTCGTTTTTCTGATTCTTCGTATTTCGTCGTATACTTTGTGATTTGAGCTACAGGTCTCCGATTGACCTCAAATTCGTTTCTATCTTCTCGTTTTTTGATAACGAACCTTATGATTAAATTATGATCTATGTTGTTTGATTAAATTATACCACCGATTAATTAAACATGCATTTTATCATTTTTTTTGAAACGCACATAATTAAATCAAACATTATGGGTTTAATTATTTAATTAATCAATTATGTGTCATTTTTGTCCTAGGCGCTGCATGACAGGTCAGCAAGAATGTTAGAGAGGTCCAGAAGCAAATGGTGGGCGCATTAAATGCACATGTCATGAACAACTCAGAAGCTGTCAGGAACAACTCAGAAGCATTTAATGCGGCCACAGAGAAAGATCTTGGAGATCAAAGCTTGAATTCAAAATGGAGAAGTGTTCCTCTTTAACGGATATTTCCCCAACGGATATACTCTCAAGATCTATAAATAGAAGGTGTGACTGACTGAAGACATTGCTGGACAGAGTCGAGAGGAAACTCAGATATATTCCAAAGCTTCTCAAGCTTATACATGTCCAGCCACTCAACCTTTCAGGAGCAATCTACCATAGCATTGAAGTTTTCAGAGATCAAGACTATTTCGCACCAGTTGAATAAATGTTTTTTTCTTTTAACCATTTGTGTTGTGTGCGCTAGGTTGTTTTAGGTGTACTTAGTTGATAGAATTGTATCCTTGCTAAGTATGTAGTCTAAAAAGTAGGCTACTTGCCCTTTGTGGGATTGTACCCTTTGTGGGTTGTGGCCTTGAACTAAAGTTTGAGATTCTAGTAGGCGTAGCTTGTTAGGAAGAGGTTCCTAAAGCGAGACTTGTAAATCGAACTGACCTAACGAAGTTCCTCCTTGTGAAGGAGTAGAGTGGACGTAGAAGACTTACACCACATTCGAACCACTATAAACCATAAATGTTTATTGCTTTAATTTACTTATTGCATTGCTCTTATCTTATTATATCTATCTTACTGCACATCATAAGCATCCTACATAAAAGATTTTGAAAAGAACATACTTGAAAAGAAAACTGTTTTTCTAAGAGAAACCTTATCGTTGTATATTCCGCTGCAATCTGATAGCGAGTCAGGAACCTGAATCAGTCTTTGGCCAGATTGCTGATTCGAGACAGGTTACTGCATTCCTCAGTGAATCAGAACCTGTTATATAGAAATTTTTTTAATAGTTTCAAAATTCAATAAAGGTTCATTCACCCCTTAAACCTCTGACCACTTGGGACCAACACTTGTTTTGAATTGAAGAAAATATTGTTGAACAAAGTTAATATGTAAGTTATTTTCTTAATTTCAATTAGGGTAAACTAAAAAAATATTGTCTTTTTTTTTGTAAGTTAATCATATAATTTTAAAAATTACAACTTAATCTATGGATGATTTAAATTTTTACAACTCCATGCATCAAATAACTTGACTATGTGATTTTGAACTTGACATTAGCTTTTAAAAAATGAAAATTTAGATTAGAAAATATTAAAAATAAGAGAGAAGGTCATATTTTATTTTCGTGACAAGAAAACAAATATAAAAAAATTGGGTGTTGACGAAATCCATTAAATTCATCTACCTCAACTTCGTCAAATCTCAATTAGATGTTCTAAACTTTTTATCATAAATTAAGAAACACAAAAATATGTTAATAACTATATCCTAATTACTAGCATTACTTTAATATAAGAGGTCAAATCAAATATTCTAAGTTAAATTAATTAAGAAATATTAATAGAAATAAATTAAAAATAAAGTTACATAAACTTCTAAAAACATAAATAATGGAAAACAAAATTTAACCTTGAAAAGGTAATTAACTGAGAGTAGAAGTATTATTAAAAGGGGTGTTTAGGAATATCTTGTAGAATGCTTCATAATTTATCCGACAGCTACATATTAATTATTTATATATTTCACAACAACATGTTAAATAAATATATTTATTTGTATTTTCCTGACCTCACGATGATTTAGCCTTCCTTCTCCGATCTGAACTCTACTTCCTTCCCTATTCCCATTGTAAGTCTCTCTCTCTCTCTCTCTCTCTCTCTGTTTCTCCATTGTTGTGCCTTCTCTTTATAATGTATTTTTAGGTTAAAATCAAAGCAGCCTTTGTGTGCATTGATTTCTCTCTCTATTTCTTTGAATCTGCTGGGAAATACAGTATGTTGTTATATTGTATCTTCTTTTAAGCATATGTTTTGATTGTAATTCATCGCCAGCAATTTGAGTTTCAATTGAATTGTATTTCTAGTTCCCCTTGAAATATACTCGTATAGTTCTTCGTCTATATAATAGAGATCCATCTTCAGAATTGCATCGTGATTGGCGTTTGCAATTTTTTCAATTTTATTTTTTCTGGGGTTTTGGAGAATCTTGGTGAGAATTACTGAGGGAGTTGATTGGGTTGCAAAATGGAGTCACTTTTGATTCAGAATCAAAGCAACGTCAATTCGACGAAAGAAGATCTTATCAACTCTGTTCTTCCAGTGTTGAAACTCATTTGTCTCACTGTATTCGGGCTGGTTCTTTCACGGCCCGGAACTCAGCTTATTCCGAAAGCTACTTTTAAGCTTCTTAGCAATCTTGTTTTCATGCTGTTCTTGCCTTGCTTGATCTTCATTCATCTTGGAGAAACTATAACTCTGAAGAACTTTGTTCTATGGTGGTTCATACCTGTTAATGTTATGCTTAGTACTTTCATCGGTTGTGTGCTGGGTTGGTTAGTTGCAACAATATGTCGCCCCCCTGCAGAATACTTTAGGTTTACAATTATCATGACGGCATTTGGGAACACTGGAAACCTTCCTCTTGCCATTGTTGGATCAGTGTGTCATAGTAAACACAATCCATTTGGTCCAGAATGTCATCAAACTGGGACTGCTTATGTGTCTTTTGCTCAATGGGTCGCGGTGCTTCTTGTTTATACTCTTGTTTACCACATGATGGAGCCTCCAATGGAGTGTTATGAAGTTACTGAAGATGGTACTGAAATTCAGGAACAAGGGCCCTCGAATGATCTCAGTAGGCCACTTCTTGTGGAAGCCGAGTGGCCTGGGATGGAGGATAGAGAAACCGAGCATTGTAAAACCCCATTAATTGCAACAGTTTTCAATAGTTCATCCAACTTATCAGCAAGTTCTATTCCCGGGCCCGATTCCTTGGAGGAAGGAGACGTTAATAGTCGTCCTGGAAGTCCAAGATCCATTATATGTCTAGCAGAGTCTCGGATGATGAGGAGAATAAAATATGTTGCCGAAAAGACCCCTGTTCGTCGCATTCTTCAGCCTGCAACATTAGCTACGCTACTGGCTTTCTTTGTTGGCATGGTTCCTCCGATCAAGTCCGTTGTCTACGGTGATGATGCGCCCCTCTCGTTCATAACCGATAGTTTAGAAATCATGGCTCAGGCAATGGTGCCAAGTGTAATGCTTATTCTTGGAGGAATGCTGGCTGAGGGCCCGTTGGAATCCAAACTTGGACGACGAACCACAATTGGAATCATGATTGCGAGACTTTTGATACTCCCCTTGATTGGTATAGGTGTTGTTTCTTTGGCTGATAAACTGAAGTTTCTGGTCCATGGGGACCAAATGTTCCGGTTTGTGCTTCTATTGCAGTACGCGACACCGAGTGCTATCTTGTTGGGAGCAGTTGCAAGCTTGAGGGGCTATGCAGTTAGTGAAGCTTCAGCTCTCCTCTTTTGGCAACATATCTTCGCAGTCTTATCTCTGTCATTATATGTCATAATATTCTTCAAGATGCTGTTTTCTTATGATTGAGGTCCGTTTCTAACTTCTTGATTCTTGTTCTTGCCAATGTGTTAGCCGTGTGTAGGACCGAATGAGTTGGTATTCAGTTTCTTAGAATGATTAGATATTGAGTATAAAAGCAACAGGATTTCAAATATATCAATTGGGAGCAGGTTTCAATAGAAATATGAACATATATGAGTGCCAACTATTTTTAGCAAGAGATGGTAACACTGTATTTATTGCCCCTTGCTTTTCAAATTGAATATCTGTCTTTTATGATATCTTTTGTGATGAAAGTGAACTTGGATAGAAAAATGTTATCTTTCTTTTTGATGATGTGTGTATGTAGAACAATGTAATCTTCTTTTCTGTTATATACTAAATCTATTATTTATAACATCAGGTCTAATTGATTCTTTTGTTTTGCACCATTTTCGAGTTGTATATTATAAATGCATGCAATGTGTGACATGCTGCCTAGTTTCTTTTACGATTTTGTGTATCACTCAGATAAACGGCAAAAGACACAGAGTCTGTTAATCTCTGCAATCCTACTTGAGTGAACTAAGTAACTGATAGACTACTTTAGGATGTCAACTTATTGATCAAATGTTGTGTTTCGAAGAAGATTTATACGTATCCTTATCATTTCATCGTCGTATTACTTTATTAACTCTTCATCAATGCATGAGAGCATTCATCGACCCTAAGCCACCTACAAACTGATCAATGTTTTCAGCCATGATTATCAGCATTGCACATCATTATAGTTTCAGCATTATGATATTGCCTCAAAACTGCTCCAAGAAAATAATCCTATTTGCCCATTGATTACTTTTCTGGCTTTATAGGCTTTTGAAAAAACGGCACGGTATAGAGTTGGTCCGTACGCAGAAATTGTTCGTGAATCCTTGACCAATACGGACGGAGCCAAGTGTGGGTCTGGATGCTGGTGCTAATCGCCACGAGTATAACACAACGTGAAAACAGGCTTCCATAGACATACATTCATTTAGATCACACAGTGAATGTGAAGAAAATGGTTTTTCTTATCACAAGTGTTTATGTTGATGTAGTTTTTTTGATGCTGATGGGTATGTGAGTATATATGTATAGCTACGTAATGAATTATTCCCGATTGGAGATATATTTTGCCCAGGAACAATAATCTATTCAAATGTAAGTATATCTCTGTTCTAATCTTGTATTTTACTTCACCAGCATATTCAGTTGAGTTTAATATTTAATATGTCCAACAACTTGCAGTGTTTGACAAACACAACAATATTTTTCGGGCTAATAATACAGAATAAATAACCAATAAAATGTCGTGAATTTAGACTAAACTAATTTCAATCTGGATGTTTTGATTGGAATCTTACGTGCTTATCCAATTTCGAGATTTTTGGGTGTAATTTGCTGATTTGGCTAAAATTGTAATCTCACGTGTCAATAGACAAATAATCTGAATGGAACTTAAATATATATATATATATATATATATATATATATATAAAATTATGTAATATTTTGGTTTGAATTAAATAATAACATAATATATGAGGAGAATACGCACCGTGCGCACTCCTTTAAGATTTTTTTTTAATTTTTAATATTTCATACCACTTCACATATGAAATTCTCATCTCACACATACATAGACCTAATCCATCATCAACATATACAATTTGCATTTCATATATCAACATATATTTTCTTCCAAATCAATTCATCAATTAAAGGAAACAATGAATAATATTCAAGTAATCAATTCTCAAAAAATTCTAAATCATAATCAATTAAATTTTTTATATTTTATATTATTATACACATAATTTTCTAATGATAATTTATGTAATTTTTAATATTTTCTATTATTATACATATAATTTTTTCTCAGTCTACCACTTCACATACGGAATTCTCATCTTACACATAACTCCTCATCAATATCTTCACATACTTTCTTGTATAAATCATTAAAGGAAAAAATAATTTCAAAAAACATGAGTTTGTTGTGGTTGTGGCATTAGTGACACATACTTTCTTGTATAAATCATCAAACGAAAAAACAATTTCAAAAGCAAAAGTTTGTCGTGGTTGTAGCATTAATGTAAATGACAGGAGAAATTGTACTATATTCTGGGATGATATAATATTTTCTTATCTTTTTTTTGAAAGCTTTTACATTTAAAAAATTATGGTACTGATTTGTTTTAATTTTTTTTCACATGTGTAGATCCATTATATTTGAAGACACAAAATACAAGTAAATAAAGAGACTTCTTGAAAATTGAGTTGGAGGATATGATTTGTTGATTTTTTAGGATTTGTTGAGTTTGATTAAGTTTGAGAATATGATTTGTCGATTTTAAGGATTTGGTGAGAATTTATTCTCTTTATTACTTAATTCATATTTCAATTTTTATTATTCATTTTGAGGATTTCATTCAATTTTTATTATTCATAATTAAATATTTTTCATTATTTTCTTTAATTGTGGGCTATAATAGGATTTATTGAGGATTGATTGAGAATTTATCATATTTGTTAACCAATTCATATTTTGTAATTTGTAACAAATGACTTTTGATGATAACCAAATTTTCATGTGTAGCATCTGTGAGATGAGAATTTGGAAGAAAATCTATGTTGATATGTGAGATGCAAATTGTATATGTTGATGATGGGTTAGGTCTACGTATGAGATGATAATTTCATATGTAAAGTGATAGCGTGAGAAAAGAAATAATATGAAATATTAAAAATAAAAAAAAAAATCCTAAAGAAGTGCGCACGGTGCATGCCTATCATTCCTCCATAATATATATTCTAACAATTGCACTTTTAGTTAATAAAATACAAAAATAAATAAGATTCTCCTGTATATTATAAAGTAACAAACATTATGTCACAATAAGGATTAATTGTCCTAAATCCTCGTGGATATCCAATGTTTTGCATTTTACCCACCAAAATTTCTTTTCTTGCACATAATTCATCAAATTATATAAATTGTTGAACTTTGCGTTACTAATTCTAACAATTCCAAAATACCCCTAAAACATAAAATTGTTGAACTCTGCATTATCAATTCTAAAATTTCCTAAATACCCTTGAAACATATATTTGATTCGAATTATTTAAACTAAAATTATAAAAATCTTTTTTTAATTTCATATTTATCCGAGTATTTAATTACGTAAAAGATTTAAAACTAAATTATGTTTTCAAATATTAAAATCAAATTTATTGTTTTATATATTTTATTTATTTATTGAATTATTTTTAAAAAAATTATCATTCTTTTTGATAAATTCGTGAATCTTAATTGTAAAAAAAAAAAAAAAAATCTTAATTAAGCACATGTTACTATAAAGTTATATTAACATTACATTAAAAATAAGTTTTTTTTTTTTTTTTTACATTAAAAATAAGTTAATGATGTAGTCTTGAATTTTGTTGGCAGAAATTCTTGACGGCAAATCGTGCCAGTGGGCAGTGTACTGTACTCTTTTCTTTCTTAATATATATATATTCATTTTTTGGAGCAAAAAACTTGAATCCCCACCCCCAAAGATCCCACATCCCAATCCAACAGGAATTATAAAAAATTGTAAATCAGGGATTCCTTAAAGGGAAGACGCTCCCCACAAGCCCAGGAGGAGCCCACCATTGAAGCTGTATGTATCCATTTCTTGGTTGTGGAGAAAGTGGGAGAGAAAAAGCTGACGCACTACGTCTATGTAGAGAGAGAGATTATATAAAATGTAGGTACATGTGACGTGGGTGGGATTGTATTGGCTCTTGATTTGAAGTTTGCTGCGATGAATTTTGAACAGTGGTGGTGACAACACTCTACCTTCAATCCTTCTTCATTCATTTCAAGAAAGGAATGATACAACAAGTTTTCTTAATGGGTTTCTTCCACTCCAGAATATCCCATCACCTTTCTTGTAACCTTTCTTATCTTCTTCTTCTACATTTCCCTCCTTTTCAATATTATTATTATTATACCTTTTTCCATGGATTGCAAATAGTTGCCTTCTTTTTATTTCTATAATGCTTTTCTTCGTTCTTGTATTTAAGTCATTCAGTGAATCGATTCTGTTTATGTTAGTCTGAATAATTTGAAGCTGAAACGAAACATATATCGGTTATGTATATTAATTTTGATGGCGACTTGCTTATTTCCCTGGGTTGAATTTCATCGTTTCTTAGTTAAAATCCATGATGTTTACTTCACACTTGTGGGCCTTCATGATTTGAAAGCATAATATTACTCTGCTTCACCATATTTAGCTTCCTTAATATTATTGTGCCTCTCTTCTTTATACCATGAAAATTTGCCTCCTTAATAACTGCTTCCACTGCACCCCCATGTTATGCTTCCATTTATGTGTGGTTAATCCCTTTATTTTTCCTTCAATTTGTGTCGTTTTTGTTGCTTTTTCACGATTTTATTTAGTTATTTGGGGCTATAAATCCTTGTTGTGCTTTGTGGTTTCTTCAATAGTAATGCTCTCTTTCATTCTATGTTTGCTAAACTAAAGCATTCTTTGCAGGGTGACTTGATTAGGGTCTGCTATATAGCACTTGATAGAAAGCCTAGGTTTTATAAGAGATTGGGCCTAGGCATGTACTTACTCTTTTGAATGATTTTGGTGAAAAGGGGTTATTTAGTTTAGGCAATGGGGGATCATTTTGTGTTTCTTGTGGATCAACTTGTTACTGAATCCACCCTTGAAACTGCTATCCAGAATAGAAACCTGTTGGCCCCTTCCTCTGTTTCTGAGCACGTGACTGTAGCTTTTCTTGTCATAGGATGGATGCCACTGTAGGATCATCACCATCCAAATTGGGAGAGTGTAGGATTTGCCATGATGAGGATGAAGAGTCGAACATGGAGGCGCCCTGTTTTTGTCGTGGGACTTTGAAGGTCGGTCTTGTGAACTATTCTAGCATTTTATGACTCAATTTATTTACATATACTGATTATCTGAATATATTTTGATATATGATCACTTTTGATGACTAGATAAACAGTAAGAATTCTCTGTTCTAATTCAGTACATTACACTTCGCATTCGCATAACTGATTGAATAAGTTCCAAAGAACTAGATAACTTCTTGGAAATTACGATTTTGGTCAAGAATTATGTGTATGTAATTGGAGATGGCCATGATCATTCATGTCTTATTTATGAGTGAGCTTCCTGGTTAATGGGAACCTTCTGAAACTACCAAATGATATATTGTGGAAGTAGTCTTTTTTTTTTTTTTTTTCTTTAAATTCAGTGAATGTAGAGAAAGCAGTTCTATGGTACAGTGATGGTTCATATTTTCTTGCTAGTCTGAATCTAATTCGTCTTTTCATTTTCTGTAGTATGCTCACCAAAAGTGTGTTCAGAGATGGTGCAATGAGAAAGGTGATACTATCTGTGAGATTTGCCATCAGGTATGCTTCTTAAGCCTAATGAGAAAGCTTATCCCGGAATTATAGCGCAGTACAAAGATAGTTGTAATATAAGAATACGAATACGTGTTGCTTACCTTATTGAAGCCATTCTGTTTGATCACTATATATTCAATGTGAGGCTGCAGCTTTTCAAGCCAGGTTATACAGCACCGCCTCCTCTTTTCCATTACAGTGGGGTCCCGATGAACTTCAGGTCTCTTTTCATCCCTTAACCTATAGTTTGATTGAGAAATTCTGTTAAATTTTTCGATTGATTATCTTCCATCTCCCAACAGTATTTAGTGTTGATTGACTAGATCAAATGTAATATGTCAGGGGAAATTGGGAGATATCTAGAAGGGACCTCAATAATCTTCAATTTATATCAATGGAATCTACGCATGGGGACTTTCTGGATTCAGATGTCGATGATTATGCAGTTCCCCCTTCGAGAAGCTTGATATGTTGCCGTGTTATAGCCATGATTGTCTCTCTCTTTTTCTTCATGTTCTGTTTAAAATTCTCTTTCGACTTTAAACAAAGTGATACTCTATTTATCATTTGATATTGTTGTTCTCTATCTGCAGTTTGTTATTCTTGTGGTACTACGTCATACGTTACCGTTCATCATTTATGATGCCGGTCAATACTCAATGTCTTTGGTCATGGTGAGCTTTCGTAAGTTAATACTTCTCTTAGAATAAGCTTCATCAGCACCTAACACCTTTTCTATTGCAGTTAGTGATGTTGAGAACAATTGGGATTCTTTTGCCGATTTGTATTATGGTCAAAGCATTAACAGCCATACAACGTAGGCGAAACCGACAGGTATATAGATGATCAACTCACTTAACCATATTCAATTTATTATTGCTATTAATTTCTTTCAACTTTGTGAAACATGTTTATTGTATCTCCATATTACTTTCTGTAAATATATGGGCTTTTACCAAATTTGATATTTTTAACAAACATAGATAATGCATATGATCTTCTGTTTCAACACTCGTGCGCTCCATGCTAGAACGTCCTAGAGAAGACAAGCATGAAAATCAAGAAAAAGTAAATAAAATAGTCAATAAAGGAATTAATTTTAGCTCCTTTTATGCCTCAAATGCTGATAGTATTTTCCTGATAAGAGCTCTTAAAGTCGAGGTGATGGCTATAATGGTGATTTGTGATTGATGAAGTTTGAACTATATATGGCTGGCCCGATTCCTAATCTTATCGTGAAAATACGCCTATAATTGTCATTGATGAAGATAACATTGTCAAAATTTGGAAGTGAAATTAAGATGAAGATAACATTGTCAAATGCAAATGCTCATTTTGCTTTCCTTTAAGCATCATCTCTCTCGTATATTCATCTCTCTTTTGAATTAGGGATTTTTTTTAGATTGACTGTCACTAAATTAAATAAAATTAATCAAGAAATCAATAGATGCAAATATTTCAGTTAACAGTTCAATCATCCCCCGATATCAATTATTCCTAATTAATGTATTACCCCTCTCTCAGATTATCATGAAATTATCATCCCTAACCTAACACTACGCGTCATTAAACCGAATCATCTCTTAAAATTAATTAAATTAGGATACGTTTGCTAATCAACCTTATTTAATTGAACAACCTAGGATATGCTCGTTAGATTTAATTCATTCAAATGCATTAATCACCAAGACGATAGGATGAACTAGACTCCAAATCAACACGTGTGATTTGATAATTCTAGGATTATGTTACCCTAGAGATGCACGACCTCTAGTTTACCACTTATGAAAATGATTTAAGATTCTAGCAATCAATTATCAAATACTTAACCTAGGTGATCAAACTTAAATCAAGCATTAGTAATTGAAAACATTATACATAGATAACATAATCAATTTCAATCAAATATCGAGAGAGAAATACGAGATTAATTAGAAAATAAATAGATATACGAGTTCAAACATCTCTGTTAACCAGAATAGAAATATTAGCCAGTATGTGGGCGAGTTTTAAACGAGATGGGCTTTCTTCATTTTTAGGCCCAAAAACTCGCTCAGGATTTCATTGGGCCGCAATGGGCTTCACATTAGTAGATTGGACTGGCTTCACACTAGTAGATTGGACTGATATTGGGTTTCCCAGTGTATAGGGCGTTTGGGCCCAAACTGACCCAATTTTGTTCCGGCTTCATTTCTCGGCCCACGAACACATCTCTTGGCTCGAAAATATTCCAAAACTCCTGAAATAATCAAGAAAATAATATATGAAGTAATTGAGGGCCGAAAACACATATAGGTACAAAAACGATGTATTCAATTATCTAAAAGATTATAAACTCACAAATATATCAACAATAAAATGCACCTATTTTCTACCTATCAAAATCGATTTGATGCAACTGATCTTTTTTCTCTCTACACTTACTCTTATTGTGTTAGGATTCGGCCATTTTTCGTGTTGCCACATCAGATGAAGAGAATGCAGTGCCACGACAACAGCAACAGGCGCATGTCATTCACGTCATATGACAGTGCTGTGATATTAGCACGTGATTCCAAGTATTTGATTGCGAAACTGATCTTCATTGTTATCTAGATCCCATGTTCATCGTACACATGGAGCGCATTGTTGAGGAATCCAGATTGAGCAGAATGCTTTGCTCTGATACATATACTGTAATAGGAATCTGGAAAATTTGTAATGATCAAACCAGTGTTTGATCTGTTTTATGTTGGCTTGTAAATATGTTATATCAATGAACAAAGGTTGAATTGAAATCAATAAACAGATCCATTCAACCCCAATGGTATCTATTCAATCCAAGAAACCAGAGTTTCTTACCTGTTTTTTCTTGTGTTGTCAAAAAGTTTACACCTTAAAAAAAACCAAAAAAAAAAGGGATTATCCATACCCAGAATTTCTAATACATCCCAACTTTTTGATACTTTAATTTTAAAAAAATTAAAAAATACTAAAATTTCAATTTTACCCATAAAATTTTTAAAAAAATTTGAAAACTCTCCCCATTCCCCTCTTCTGTCATCTTCTCTCTCTCTCTCCATTTTTCTAACTTTCTTTCTTATTTTTGTAAGAAATAACCATCATTTCACGGGTTAACTAAATATATAAAAATTGTGTAAAAAATCATGCAAAAAAAAAAAAAAAAGCAAAAATGTAGCAAATTTGCAGGCTCTATTTGACCCTGGTAGCCGAACACAACATTTTCATATACAATTTTCATATGATTTTTACATATTTAGCTAACCTGTAAAATGAATTTCATCATATTATTATGTTATTTCTAAAAAAAAGGCTGGAGAGAGAGGAATGGGGACTGGGAAGGGCTTTCAATTTTTTTTTTTTAATTAATTTTCTTAGTTTATCTTATTGGATTTTTCATCATTTATCTTTTACCTTCTATCAGTTATCTTTTACCTTTTAATTTTTAATCCTCTATATTCAAAAACTATCATTTTTTAGTCATCTAACTGCTATAACATGTAATTGTTGTTTTATTTAAATTTAATTTCAACACTAATTTTTTTAATTGAGCGAACACTTTTTTTTTAAATCATAAATTTGTATTCTTCATTTACATGCCTAAATTAATATTAATAAATAAATAAATTATTTTTCATCCCGTTATATGGGTTATAATTTTGTTACTAATTATTAATATTAATAATTTGGGCATCCCAAATTTAAACATATTAATAAAAAAATTTATTTTTTAATTATTAATATTAATTTATTATTCTCTCAATTTAAAAAAAAAATTGGTGTTAAAGAAAAGTACATATTGTAGCAAGTAAGATGACTAAAAAATGGTAATTTTTAAACATAGAATACTAAAAATCAAAAGATGAAAGATAAAGAATGATAAATCTAAACTAAACTTAGAGGATAAATTTTTATTTTTTTTTAATTCTTGAGGGTAAACTGGAATTTATTATTTAATTATTTTAATTAAAATATCAAAAAATTAGAGTGTGGATAGTTCCATCCTAAAGATATAGAGTTAAAATAAAAAAATTTAATTAAAAAAATAATAATAATAATAATAATGATGATGATGATGTTGATGATGATGATGATGATGATAATAATAATAATAATAATAATAATAATAATAATAATTGCAAGGTGTAAAAAAGTCAAATTTTAGTTCTTTTTTTTTTCTTTTAGTCCCGTAAATATATTTAATAATGAATTCAACCACTACTTTAACAAATGAAGATCACATATAAAAATGAGAGACTTATATAAAAGCATCCTTAGTGCTGCGAGCATATTAGTATATCATTAAGGTCAGTCCCACCTAACCAATTATAATTCCATTCGGTTTGGATTATATTCATGTTATTCACTTGTTAAAATTATGTTATTGTACTGTCATTGATTGCTACGTGTTAAATAAATTTATAAATCATTATAGCAAACTTAATTCAATTAAACTCATTATAGCAAACTTATTCAATTATACACAATCTGATCAGATTCCAGATTGTTCCGTATGATGTGCGGTTCAAATTTTTATATATAAATACACACTTATCAGATTACAATTCACAAACATTGTTGATGTACTTATCTGTTTATTTGCATCAATTTTACTATTAAAAAAAAAATTCAACTTGGCATACTTTTTCAGGTTTTGGATATCAAAAAAAACAAAAACAAAAACAAAAAAAAAAAAAAAATTACAGATCGATTTATATAAAAATATAACTCTGAAATTTCTATTTTTACACCCAAAAAAAAAACACACACACACACAAATAATACTCCTTTCAATAAAACAACAACAACAACAACAATAATAATAAATTTATATCACAACTTCTATAAGGTGAGATTAAAGACACCGCACCATCTTACCCCTTCTATAAACCTTAGGGTATGTTTGTTTCGAGTTTATGTAGGATTGGGGAAATCCGGATTTTGAAATTCTGGGATTTGTAAATAAAGATGAATAGTTAAAATCTGTGTTTGTTATGAGATTTTATAGGGTATGCTTATTATTGTAGATGTCAAATCAATGCTGGAAAAGTTAGTAAGTGTAATATTATATTATTAATTGATGTAATGATTAAATAGAGTAGGATTTTGATAGATTTCATAATCCTTGTTTGTTTAAGGATTTACATCAAGGATTTGAGATTTTAAAATCCCAAATCCAAATTTGTGAAACCCGAAACAAACATACCCTTAGGCATTGGCTGATAATGCCACGTGTATATTTGCTTAAATGACCATATTAAGTCTTAGGTTACCATCTAGCCCCACCTAGACCATCTAGCCTCCATCATTTTTTTTTTATTAATGTGATTTTGAATCTTTGAATTTCAATTTTGTTTTGGGTTAATTACATGTTCAATTGTAACATAAACTTTTAATTATAACATAAAAGATACTTAATTTAACACTTATTTTAATTAGGGATATGTTTGAGTTTTCGAACTCCAATTGTTGATACGGAGTCCGAAATGTAAATTAGAGCTCAATCATCATCCAGTCATCAACCAACTTGAAAAAAAAGAAAATGAAAACAAAAAAAAAATTAATTGCTCCATCTCTTCCAGCAACTGCCAGTGCAGTTCGCCGTCGCCTGACTACCCGAGACCTCTACCGTAAAATGCCAAAAAAAATTTCATCTTTTACCGAACTTTACAAAATAAATCTCAATAAATCCCACAAGCGTTAAACCAACAAAAAGCTTATTACTAGCCGTCACCTCTCGCCGGAAAACTCCATTGTAGGCCACTAAACTTTCAAATTCGATTTCTTTCATTTCTCAACAAAAATACACGAAATTTATATCAAAATGACCTTCTACTTAAGACCAAACTTATAACTGATAAACTTGTTCGATTTTGAGTCAAATCGAGCAAAATTCATTTGATTGTCCAAAGCAAATCCCATTTTCTTGATTTCAAGTTTTAGTTTACAGTTTCACAAAATTAACTTAGGGGTTTTTGTCCCCATCATATAAGCTTTCAAAAAATGTTTTTATTTGTAATTTTTATTTAGTTTAGGCTTTTAATTCTTATATTTGTTTTCGAAATTTTGATTTTAATTTTGGGACTTGATTTTGAAAGATGATGATGGTGAGAGAGGGGGGAGGGGAAGGTGGCGGCAATGAGACGAGAGAAGAAAGACGACAACAAGAGGGGAGGAGTCGCAGTGATGATGGTGGGAGAGAAAGAAGATGCAGGGGAAGTGTGGAAGAAGACGTCTCTGTTCACAAAATTTCTCTTTCTTCTTTTTTTTTTTTCTTTTCCATTTCTTTTATTTTCTTTTTAATTTTTAATTTATATTATTAGTATTTTTTTTTCTCTAAATTCTATGTATGTTGATGATTAGGATGGTAATTGAGTTTCAAATTATATTTCGGGCTCCAAATCAGCAATTAAAGCTCGAAAAGCCTAAACGTGTCCCGAATTGAAACAAATATTAAATTGAGTGTTTTTGGTGTTGTAGGAAAAAATTTATGTTGCAATTAAAACTAGACCCTAAGTTCGTGGTTTTTTTATGTAATTAACCTTTTTGTTTTTCTTCTAATACAAAAATGTTTATTTCTAACTTAATTTAAGGAATACCATACAAACCTAGTATAATATTTAAAAGGTCGTTTTATTAAAAGATAATTAAACATGATTAATTACTGAGTTAGTTAATGATGAACCAGTAACTATGGTTTACTTGCGTGGGCATGCATACACTGATACACACATTGACATTTATGATCATGACATTTATTAATATCATTTGTTTTTTCAATGATTCTATTAATCCTTATAGTATGCAATAAACTAATTACAAGATTCATGGGTGTTCGTAGCAACACCTTGAACTTAACAAAGAGTCAGTCTCTTGTACACCCGTCGCACAGTGCGATGGGACCGTACACGATTGTGTCCTGGCGTACGATCGTATCCTGGGGTATGGTCGACCGTGCGCTACAACAAAAAAAATCACATACTTATAACCCTAAATGACATACTTAGAGCTAAAAATCACATACTTGTGTGGCGCACAGTCGACCATGCCTTAGAACACGACCATGCGCCATACCATGCACTACACATGCGCTGTATTGTCGTGCACGGTCGGACTGTGCCCCATAGCACGAGTAAAAATCACATACTTAAAATTGAAAATTACATACTTAAAGTGGATAATGACATACTTGTACACTGTTGTGGCGCATGGTCGACCGTGCGCGATCCCGTCACACTGTGCGACGGCCGTACGCAAGTTTTTGTCCTCAAGAAACTGTCGGTTCTGTTTATTTATTATTTATAATTAATTTTCCGATGTACGATTATCTCTCAGGGGCTTCAACCGTACAATCTATACTAATATAAAGGGAGAAAATTTGATAAAAATTATTAATTTGTCAGTTTTTCTTTTAAAACGTCACGTTAAAGAAAAAATAAATAAAAGAAATAGTACATGTTTTTCTTGATAAACTATCAATAAGTATATTAAATATATAGTGATTTCTTGTCACTTCATGCATACTTTCTCTTTTTTTTTTTCATTTAATTTAGAGAAAATACACGTCTTTCTTGCCACTTCATGCTTTTTTTTTTCTTTTTTTTTTTTCATTTAAACAATTTTATAGTTAAATAAATATTTCCATAGCTATCAAAATCCTTAATTTTTCACAATAAATTCACTTTATGTTAACATCTCCATTTGAAACGTAATAAAACATCAAATTTTATTTTCCTAAAAAAAAAATCAGGATTTATCAAAATCTCCATCTATCATATAGTAATAATATGACAATTGGTGCATCAATACAAGTAAGTGGCAATTAAAAAAAAATGTCTTTGTTTATTCGTAGAATAGTAAATCA
Organism: Scutellaria galericulata; assembly: GCA_946896805.1. Classification (NCBI taxonomy): domain Eukaryota; kingdom Viridiplantae; phylum Streptophyta; class Magnoliopsida; order Lamiales; family Lamiaceae; genus Scutellaria; species Scutellaria galericulata. The sequence goes on from OX335794.1 coordinate 16,501,906, forward strand.
GTCAAATCGAATGGATACTGCTTAAATTTGTTTGACATATTATTAAGTTAAATAAATTATGTTTAAGCTTATTAGATAATTATTCTAGTCAAGTTAAACAAACTTTTATCCAACAGAATGCAAGTCGTGTTTGAATAGTATGATATTTTTACATTTATTTTAATTTTTCTATACCTATCAAACTCGAATTGAAATCTAATTTTAGATTTTATAAAGTATTGTGTAAAAAACATATTCATACTTGTTCTACATATTTACAGAATCAAGCTCTTCTAATAAATGATCTAAAGCTGATTACAGAATAGGTTGGCTTGATTTTCCAACCTACTTAATAGAAAGAAAAGTGAAAACCGTCAACCTGGTCCTGATTTACCTAACTAGCTAGCAAAGTCAATAACCCAGTTAATTATAAACCCTCCAAATATATATATATATATATAAGTGTTATTCCTTTAAACTAAAGTGTGTGTAGAGAAAATGCCTTCCTCATTACCAGGTTATAACATATGCACTGCTATTCTTCCATGCAAGAAAACCAGATCTTGTCTGCCCCTTCAACTCAAAGCTCAAAGCCAAAGAGATAATGAAGGTAATTAATTCCATATTTATTTCATCAAATATATATTATCAATACATATCATATGTATACAAAAGACATCATCAAAACATGTACAGCCTGTATTAATATTATTCGAATTTGAATAAAAACATAGGAAAATGGAGCAAAATAGTGGATGGGAATTTACACCTACTGAGGGTGAGAATAGAAGAAGCAAAAAATAAAGAAGGGCTTGAAAGATGCTTGGTGGCTGAGAATGGATGGAATTATAATCAGAATTTCAAAAGCAGTAGAAATAACAAAACATTTATTAATCAGGTTCTTCAACTTGTGTCTCTGGTTGTTTCCACTTTTGCCCTCACAATTCTCACTTGCAGCCTTTGCCTCTGCATTCTTATTTCTCTTTTGCTTCATTTTAATCAATGAATTTCCACTTCCACCTATTTATCTGTCCTTTCTATATACATCAAAGATTTATATAATTATATTGCTTTAGTTTCTTTTAATTTTTTTCCACGTGTAAATGTTATCTTCATTATAAATTATTGGGCAAAGGTGCAAATACACCACTAATGTGCACTCTTAACTTTTTTTTGAGAGCAAATACAATCCTAACCTTTAAGTTGTGTTGCAAATATGCCCCTAATATTGATATATGATGCAATTTTAATTCTTCTTTTTTATTTGTTACTTTTACATCCTTCTTACATATTTTTTCTTTATATTTTATTAAATAATAAATTGTTTCTGTTGAAACATTTTTAATCTAAATCAATTTCAGATTTATTAATAATTTTTTAATAAGAAATTATATTTATTTTTCTTAAATTAAGGTTTTAGGACTTTATACTAAACTTATTAATTTTGAAAATCAAAATTTCATATGTTATTGTGCTTATAAAGGAAAATTGTTTAGATTTTGCAATAAAATATTATGGTTGTGTTTCATGTATACTATCATTTTTTTTCTATACTATATAAAACTTAAAAAAAACAGTCTTTTTTTTAAGGAAAATGTCATACTTGTTTTTCATTATTATAAAATGTAGATCTATTTAATTCTCAAATTTCTTCCTGTAGTAAAATTCATTAATTAATATAATTTAAAATTAATGTAGAATATTACAATTCAAATGATTAACTATTCACATAAAATCATACATAATAAAAATATATAATAAATTTGCACTAGAAGAATGTGAATAAAATATCAATGGAAAGAAGAATATAGTCAATTTGCTCTCAAATTCAAACGTTGAATGTATATTTGTACTCAAAAAAAGATTAATGGTATATTTGCTCCCAACAACGTTGGGTGTATTTTTGCACATTTGCCCTAAATTATTCAAGTAAAACAGTCTCATTAAATTTTATTGTAATATATTTCACTGATTCCGCGGATTTATTTTTGCTGTAAATAATTATGAAAATTATATGAACACAAAACATTATTTCTTAATTATTATATATGTTTAGCTTGCTTGGTTACAGATAAATTTATAAATGAAATGTACTTTTGATTATCAAACAAATATTTGATAAAGCAGATGATAATGAAAAAATGGTATATTTTATTCATTTTCATGTCAAATTTGATATAGTGATTGAAGATGAGTACTTTATTTGATACACGTAAATATGTATTTCTTGCACTAGTTTGTGACCAAGGTCGGTGATGTCCTTACTAAATGCTAGGTGATATCTAAAGTTTCAAATTGTGACTTAAATTTAAGACAAAAGATTATGAAAGAATAAAACCATTAATTTTTTTTTTTTTTTTTTTGGTTACAACCGATTGATATGAGTCTCAAATCTGAGAATTTAACAAATTTGAAATCGTGGGGCTAAACATGTGGGTTTGTGGATTTTTTTAATCAAGGCAAATTTGAGCATCCAAATGTTGAGTTTGGTTGGTTCTCGTGTTTTTTTGGGCTGATATCCAAATGTTGGATTTGAGAATACAACCCAAACTTTTAAAATTAGGTTGAGGTGATATGAATTAAGATAAATATATTATCATTTGGGCCTGAGCCCATATTGTTTGGTTTTGGTCTTCCTTGGGAAGCCTCAGCTACTGGTCCATGGGCTGGAACGATTCATGCCCAGCCCAACTGATTAGGGCTTTTGTTGTACAGCTAAGAATTCTTTATCAAACAAAAATCCTATTGGGCCTCATGTGGGACCAACACCTTTCACTTCTGATTTTCGATTCCAAAAATAAATTTTGTAGGTTTTGATTTTTCTTTTTTTTTTTTGTGAGGTTAAGAGAGAACCTCTCACTCTCTTGATCACAGGTGGGTTTAATGATAGTTTTTAAAGCTGTATATTATCTAGAGAATCCCTCTACAAAGAAAATATTCTTATATCAGAATATAATTTAATCTAATACAAAACTTAATCTGAACTTATCCAAATTCATGATTAAATAAATAATCAAGAGATAAATTGAACAGTATTTGGACTATATTATACGTTTCAAATGAATTCATAAGGTCATTTTAGATGTCTGAGTCAAAACTTGAGATTCGTCTATGAAGAAAATAAATAAATAAGTATATATATATTTGTTGTTTATGTCGTAGCATTCGTCAACCACAAAACGACATCTAAATTTTGGACGCGGTTTAATGTTGCCGCCCTACGAAATGGAGGCATACATAAATAAATTTGACCTTTAACATAGTTTTTTTCATTTTTCAGAACTTTTTTGGACTCTTTTAGCGGATATGTGAATTTAATAATGGCGTAAATCATTAGTTTGAATAAACTTTCGTGGTACAGCTTTGACGCATAATAATTTTTTTTTTTTGAACCAAAATATTAAACGCATAATAATGACAATCATGAATTTTATATATATATATATATATATATATATATATATATATATATATATATTTTATTTATTTATTTATTTATTTATTTATGTAACTTATTTGGCATAACCCAAAAGTTGAGTAATCCGTCATGCACGACAAGAATACATAAGCAGCTAAATTAATTAATTTGTTAAGGCTGTAAGATTGACTTTATTTCGAAGGATAAGTCAAGGAAAGAGTAATGTTATACACAACATAAATGATTTTCTATTACTAAAATTATATTTCATTCCGTATCTATTATATTCAAAGTGAAGAGTCTTATCTTTTCTGGAAAATTTTGATATTAATCAAATAAATCTAAAACAATGAAATATATGATATATCATTTCGTATTTATTATATTCAGAGTGAAAAGTCTTATCCACACAGTTCAAGAACGAAGAAAATTAAGATGGATTATGTACAGATTACAGAATAAACTGAAAACATATATATAATTTGAATCAATGCCTAAAATATGGAAAGAAAAAAAAAAAAAAAAAAAAAAACGAAAAGAATCAATGCCTAAAATAATTTGATGTGATCAAACATAAATTCATTGATTAGTAGTACAAGTAAGGATTAGCATGTAATATGTTGCCTTAATAGTAGTTTGGTTTGAGTTTTAATATATATATTTTTTTTTATTTTGAATTAATTTTTATGAGGCCGTCTAACTGAAGGAATTTATGAGACTGATGTGCACGATTATGTCTCAGGATATGGTCTGATCGTACGCGACAATTTACATCCACATGTGTTTTTTGGGTTGTCACACACGATCATATCATGGGACACAATCAGATACACTATTGTGGGTTGTCAGACACAGTCATGTTCTGAGACATAGTCTAACCGTGCGCGTTCGTCTCATAAAATGGTCTCATATTAGTTTTTGTGTTTTTGTTTTATTATTATATTCAAAACCTTAAAATATTTTTTATATCCTTACCGGCTACAGCTCTTTCAATTAGAAATATGTTTTGCTTAAACATTCAAATTTCGCTTTAAAATATATTAGTATTTTTACGACTTCTTATGCAAAACCCTTATTATAAAACATACTCGTATTCATTATTATTTTAAACATTTATATTATATATATATATATAATATTAATATGTTTTAGACAAAATCTAATAAACAATTATGTGACCCGCTGAAAATGTGCTGAAATGTGAAAAAAATTGTTATTTGTTTTATATGTATATTTTATTCTCATATAAACCAATTCTTGAATAGTAATAATTCTCGAACCACACGGTCGTACTATGTTAAATCCAAATTAATTAAAAAAACAGCGTAATTGAAGCTCATGACTTTTTCACCAATAAAAATCCAAAAACATCATTCATTTAAAAAACAAAAATCTTAAAAAAGAAAAACACTCGTGCATGAACGCTGCCGTCCACCTCATAATAGTCTCCCAAATTCGAATTTCTCCTCATAAAAAAATGTATCAATAAATTAATTACGCCATGTTTGATTTAGAATTGGAAGTTATTCTCCTAATCCACAGTTTTTGTTTGTCTTATTAAATACAACGTGAGTTTGCTCCTTTCAAAAAAAATTAAAAGAATGATCAGTTTTAAATTAGTACAAATCTTTTTTCTCTAGGACAGTAGTATTGATACATAAATTATTAAATGTTTTGTAAAAGAAATAATTAAATGTTATTTTATATATCAATATGATATAATATAACAATCACACTAGTCTTCTTTTATAATAATTTAATAATACAATTACACTAGTATTTTCTAATATGTATATTTACAATTTCAAAGATGATATATATATTATAAACAATTAATATGTTCTAGATAATCAACATTCATAAATTTGATAATATAATAAACATGTATGTAAGTTTTGGAATCCATGCTTATAATATAATATCAACCGTTCATATTTCTTCCTCGTTTCTGATTGATTCACCACATATATACTCTATTCCTGTAGGGTGTGATGCATTGTAGATAAACATTAAATAATCAAAAGATAATGTTATGAATAATGTTGTAAACGATGTTATTACATTCAAATCAATTCAGCCAAGAAAATATAACAAACAAGGGTGTATAAACCTTGTACGTTGCCTCCTTTGGTAACAGTTTTCAATGTTTTCAAAACTTTTGGGACATCTTTTCTTGCAATATATGTACCTCGGAGATGCAAGCTAACAAACTGGTCTCCCTTATAACAGCATACTTCCCTGAATTTACACACACAAATCATGTGTATATTTATGTGGGGTTTGCGTGATACAAAGTATGTTTGTAAGTCCATATATATGTTTTTGTGTGAATGGTGATTTATGTCACCACAAACCATACATATACATATGTACATGAATTAAATTTATAAATATGCTGACCTTTTTTTTAAAGTGTTGCGAATTTTCATGAATTAAATACATTTTTTAAAAAGTAATATTATACGATCATTTTTAATAACACTTTAACAAAGCGTTATCAGATTTGCATCACTAAACGTCCTATTTCTTCTGGTATATGTATTTATATATGGTTATGTCTGCATGTTATGTCGAGCTAGAGACAATTTTATTAATGATGTTTCGAATAAATGTGTTTTGTTTAAGTTAATTTTGACTACTAGTTTTTCTAAGTATTTTTTATTTAAAATAACTATTAAAATAGTCAGGTCCTTCCCAATTTTAAAACTCAATATGGGCCTAGTAACTTCCTGGAAATTCTTGGAGCAAACAGAAAGAACCTGTGAATTAATTATTTAATACCCCTCATCACTATATAAGTAGTGTTCAACATCTTTGGTTAGAGAAAACCATCTACCTTATTCACCCAAACAACTCCTTAACACAAAGGCTTAACCTAATCAAATTATAAAGAATGGCATCCTATTCCTTATTATTACCAGCTTATAATCTATCCACTCCTGTTTTTCCATGCAAGAAAACTAGATCTTCTAAGCCCCTTCAAGTCAAAGCTCAAATCTACAGAGACAAACATCATCATCATCCTGATCAAGGTAACTACCATTCTAACACGATAACAAATCATCTGTTTCAAATAGTGTTTCATCTCTTACACGCATCTAATATTTGTGTGGGTTGTAACAGGAAGATCATCAAGAGATGTGGTGGAAACAAATCTCCAGCTATTGAGAGTGAGAATAGAAGAAGTGAGAAACAAGGAGAGGCTTGAAAGATGCTGTTTGGCTGAACATGGCTGGAATTATGCACCTTATAATTCTGCACAGAGTTTGAAGAGCAAAAGAGATGAAGAAATGGTTGAGTTTCTTCAACTTGTGGGGATGATGGCTTCCACTTTTGGTTTCACTATTTCCACTTGCACCTTTTCTCTCTGCATTGCCTCTCTTTTGCTTCATTCAAATCTCTTCTAAATTACATTAAACATTCATTTAGTTACTTAATTTCTGATACTATTATTATTTTTTCATTTATTCATGTATATTTCATCTTCAAAGGATGATGTGTCTTACATTTTCTAATTAAGATTTTAGGTGCCAATTGTGTTGATGAGGTTCAATAAGGCCTAGGAATATGTCATCTATTAATTTCAAGATTCATTTTTTTTCTTCTTCTTTTTATTTTATTATTTTTGTTAACACGCATATATATATTCTCAGTCAAATTCTGCTGCCAATTGTGCTCCATTGGTCCATCTTATGTTCCGATTACAATAAATAGTGTATGTATATTGACCTATAATATTATCATTGAACACGGTATTGATGGTAATTTAATATTTAAAGATTAGTTAAATACAATTCATCGTTAATTTCATAAGCCCATCATAATTACACATTTATGCCCTAAGGACTAAAAAAATGAGTACAGTTGCCCCCATACTTTTCTTGTTTTATATTATCAATATATTATTATAAACGAAAAAGTAGCCCACACCACCTTTTTCTTTTCTAATTTCAGAGGTGCAAAACCAATTGAAAATTATATATATATATATATATATATATATATATATATATATATATATATATATATATATATATATTCAACAGAATGAACAGAATTTGAACTGAAAATAAAGAAGAGTGGAGTATTTGCCCAGAATAAGACAAAATGTAAAATAACAAATGCGGACAATTTGTTGTTTGTAACGTTAGAAGAACAATTTATCTAACCATCGAAATCCTTAAGCAATTATATAATATGATCGAGTCCAACGTGAAAGTCGGTCTCTAAATATCACTATTTAAATAAAAAATAATTGATATAATATCAAATTAAAATAAATCCGGCAAAACCAACCAAGTACATTGATGGAATTTTCATGGTTGTTAGACTTGTCATAATAATTAGGGAAGCTAGCATTTTCTTCTTTGTGAATTGTGATCTAACAATTATTTATATAAATTTAAACTTTAAATGTTTCACTTTGTTTATGAACACATTAAAATAAAAGAACTCATGTACACTGTAAGCGACTGTTTACTTTCTCGACCATCATATTTTCACCAAAATGTGTCCAATTTCTTAGAAAATCGCAATATATTTGTCAAAGAGAAGCCTAATTCTCCTGTTATGACAATTCCCAGCAAAATTTTGCATAGAGCAATGCTCTCATCAACCAAAGGCAAAGATAGAGAAATAAACCAAGTCTCTTTGCAATAAAGCATAGTAATAATTTTGAACCTCAATAACAAGTCTGTTAAATCTGATACACTGACATTAAATATACACAGAAACACGTTCACTGCCTACTGTGCTACTTCCTGCAGGACCCCACCAAAAGAAATTCATTTCACATACACACCAAATCCATACCAAACATATTCAAGATCATGCAAAAAAATGACAATTTCTTTGAAAACGTTATCGGAGAAATCACTTTCTTAGAAACGCTACCGTTGCAACGCGTGATCCAACTGATCCTCCAAACATAAACGTTGGATATGTGCGAATATGGTCAATGTACTGGAAAATGGTGTCCCTGTCTTGGTCAACAGCACTATCCTGTTCTTGTGAGGCACCAGTCCTCCGTTGATTGAAAGCCTCCACCTCTTGTATCAATTCATCTTTCGTGCTATTGCATGATGTAATTACCTGAAACGTCCCAATATGAAACAAGATGATTGCAATTCACAAACAATAGAAAGTATATCATAAGTTCACTGAATGAGTCCAACTTGAGACATCAGATTAATATACTTTAAAGACAATTAGAATAGGGTGATATCACGAGCAATAAAAGATAGAAACTACACTCAGAATTACAAAATAAGTAAAACAATGCAAGGAATTTAAGCAAGTACAGATGCTCACCAATAAACCACCGGAAGCCACAAGACCTGATATGGAATCCCAATACATTATCCTGAAACAAAGATATACATTATCAAAAGGTCAAGTGCGTTAATTGGTTGCCATATTCAGACTGGACATTTCTCTATATGCTAGCCACTTGAAGTTTTATGAATTTATTAAGTCAGAAACTCTAGGGTTCTTTTGTGTCCATGAAAAACTAAAGATAGATAGAGAGAAGCATATGCCTGCATGTACAGCCAGTATACAACATATTATATTCACAAGCAAGGGCAAAGGTAATAAAATGCACAGATGATGATAGCCCCAAAATGTAAGATACCAATTTACCTTTTGATAGGACCATCAGGATGCAACCCAATTGCATCCAGTGTTCCCTTATCTGTAACAAGCTGAAACTTCCGATCTAGCTTTGTCTCCAGAACATCATCAACCTGAAAATCAGTTTCAGCAGAAAAAAGGTAAAATGGAATCTAAGACAGCAGGATAACGTGTGGCTAAAAATCTGCATACTTGCAGAAATACTTGAGCGCAGCTTCTACTGAAAGAAATAGTTCTGAGATGGAGCATTTCACTGGGTTGATTGGAGCAGAAGATTCAATATTTAGTATCTAAATTAAGATTGGATCCTCATTTACGCAATGTTGCTTAACCCAAACAAGTCATATTGTATTCCTTTTAAAGTTAGAAGAGTCACAAAACAAGTATAAAATCAAGTAGGACAAAAGTCACATTGCCATATCAGGTGACAGGTGGGATATACACAGAACATTGTGGATCAGAAAAATTTGATGTCTTGTATTTATTAAAAATTAAAATGATGATCAAGATCCTAATAAATGATGGTCTTCCATATCAATAAACAAGATGCAATGTTGTATCACAAATATATCCACAGTATAAAATATAGATGTTAGAAAAGATTAGCAAAAGGCAATTAATCATCTCCCATATTTATTCTGGACAAACTACAAAAGCTTTCCAATATCTTAGCACTACGGCCTAAAAGAAAGCATTAGCCTCAAAGCCGTATAGAGCTTCATTATTGATACTTAACACTTCATTCTCACACGAAAAGAAGAAAAAAAGAACAAAATTTTAGGAATTAATTCAGCATTACGATTTAGAGTCAAAAACTCCCTACTGCTTCTGCCAAAGTAAAGTCACAGTAAAGTTAAATTGAGACAAACATCATTCAAGAGAGAAAGAGTTCACTTCTGACATTGTGATATAACTGTAATAGCCCAAAGAACAAAAAGCATCAAGTAGCACCCGCATTGATAATGCGGCTATAAGAGAACACTAAGTGAAAATAGATATTAGGAAACATACCAGGAATTTAATATTAGGATATCCATCACGAAGAGAAAGGCGTCGAGCTAAGTCAATTGCTCCTTCACTGTAGTCAGTTCCAGTTAGATCTGAGAACCTAATGCCGGAATACCACTAATTAGAAGTCAGATCAAAATTAAGCAAAATCAGAAAGAGATAAATTATAGAACTTTCAAATGTTCACATAAGTGATAGGATGCAGTAAAAGCCAGATCCTACTCATGTGCATTACAGTTAATGTGATAAAGAAAATGAGAAGTGACATTTGTATCTTATAAGCATTATCTCAAGAATTTGGTTTTAGCAGAGGCAACACTAACAGGCATGCAAGTAACCTTTCTGTATAAAATTTATACCAAGTTTTTGCACAATACATTTTTAAGGAGAATACCCATGATCCAAACCTCTGCTTAATATTTTAGAAAAACATCGAAGGGATAAATATCACCTATTTCCATGAAAATAAATGAAGAGAAATATTTTTTTTAACACTGCTAGAGGCAGAAGGGCTTTGGGACAGCAAAATCCCCATAAGGCTTATCATGTAATAAATGATGCCTCAATTGATTGCCAATAAATCAATGTCTTTGGTCGCCATAAAATGCCAACAGGACTAACTAGAGCTCTTTATTCATAACTTTTTCACAATAAGAATGAAAAAGTTCTTTTAATGTCAAGTTGATATATTGCATCCCTGTGTATCCTACCCAATAGTTGCTAGGGCAAGATGCAGATCATCATTGTTTTCTAATGATATGTGTCTTGAAGTTCTTCAAGAATGGTAACTGCTTTAGAAGGCTATATGTTCTCTCTTAAAAGGACTATAAATGAATCGAGTTGAGCAAAATGAACTACTGTTCAAACTTGTCTAAAATATTATCAAGTTTTAAAAAATTATGTTTGAGCTTGTATGATAATTAATAGAGTCGAAGCATGAATGAGCTTTCATCGAGCTGAACACAAGTCGACCTTGAGTGGTTTGATATTTTTACACTATTTTTATCTTTTTTTTTTTTTTTACTTATCAAACTCGAGTTCAAGCTAAGCTTTAGATTTTATCAAACATAAAAGTGTGCAAGCTAGTTAGGTTTGATTTTCAGCCCTACTTAACAGGAATATATCTGGTGTTTTGTGCGCAATAAATTATAAGAGCTGCATATGGAGTAGTGAAGAGGATGGTGGCAAAAGGAAACACAAGCAATTGACACAACCAAGGCAACAAGCCTATTGAACTCATGCAATAGGAACCGGCAAACCATCAATGTTATCTCCCAACAATTTGTTAGGATACAAATTCACATCAAATCGGTATAACTGAAATAACAGTGCACTTTAAAAAAAAATTGCTTCTTAAGATGTAATCAATGTCAGAAAATGCTAAAGCCATCAAGGATAAAAGGTGTGGTCCTAGTGGCTGCTCAATGCATAAAGAAAGTGCATCCAACAAAAAGACTTGCCATCTTAATTTTCAAAAAACATTCCATAACAAAGAACAAGATATATGTGACAGCAATCAAAATATCAGAAGTTCACCATACCCCTGCTTACTGAGCTCCTGAAGAAGCAAACCATTACCAGTCCCAACATCCAGAACATTCCAGCCAGACAAGTCTTTCTCAGGCTGCCCAACCGGCAAACAGTTTGTGCTATCATCATGATTTGGCAAGTGACGATGAGAAATTTCAAGGCATAAGTTTTTGGTCCAGGTGGCGACATTTTCCATCACATCAGGTCCAAACCTACAAAAAAACAAGAAAGGTTGTAGCAAAAAGTACAGCTGTTGATATAGGGTCTCGGTCTCAGATAACCACTTCCACTTCAACAGAACATGAAAAGAAGATGAAATAGTCCAGTGTGATGCAGTTAATCTCTTTCTTTCATCTCAATTGTTTTCTATAGTGATCTGCTTTGTCGGCTGTAATGGGTATCTCATATCTTAACCCTCAGGTTCCCTTGTCACTTAACATAAACTAAGGAATATAAACTGGAGAAGTGGAGTAAAAAATTAAAAAACCACAATTACTAGAGACATTGTACTTGTGTACAAAACTGGATACAAGCTTGCTTAGAATGTAGATTGACACAAGGTCAAGATTAGCTCAAAGAAGAAAGAAGTTCAGTTTTTAATAAGAGCTTCGGATTATTGTACACTATCCCCCCCCCCCCCCCTCCCCAGTGGGCCCTCACCCAAAATACCCAATACTCAGATGTCCCATTCCTTAGCCGGAAAGATATGTGTCAATGCAGTAGGTGGATAGGGTAATCCCAGCATATATTGAAAACTGCAAAACTAATCCTGTTTTACAATCATGAAATAGAAAGTCCAGGAAGTTGTCTGATCTAATACTAAGGATTCTGGAGATCACTCCTTAAGAATAATCTGTTTCAAGGGAGATGAAACAATGATGAAAAACAAACAAGAAAAAACAAAGAAATCAAATGCAACTTGAAGTGGTGACAAACCTTTGCATACTCATGTGGATAGAAAAAGATGAATGATATCAATATCTCCAAATCCCCATGCACCAAATGGATGAGAAAATGACCAAATAGCATAAAAGACAACAAATTAATCATCCAAAAAGGAGAGGTACTTACCAAACTTCACCAGCATGGCCATGCTCTCGGAAATTAGCCAATTCATCAGCATATGCAGAATCCCAATAACTCTGGAAACCGAGCATTGAAGGCACTGCCTCCGCATCTGGCTCCTCTTTGTCAGAACTGCTCAACAAATGGTTGAATTTTTAACATTTCCAAAATCAGAGTCCTAAACCAAAAAAACATAAGACATCTGTACTGCAAATCACAAATGATTCAAGCGACAAGAACTTCTCGTAGAATCTATCAGGGATATCGACAAATAAAAGAAAAACATATACTTCTATATACATTTCCAATTAGCATTCCGCATTATTGGTATATCACAGCCTAGTTGGCAAAAAAAATTCCCCAATCCCATAGAATGGAAACGCCGATGTGCATAATTTCTGACTCATAACCAACAATCAAAAAAAAAAAAACGCATGTGCTAGGTATGAGATTGAAGCCGGCCAAACCAAACCCTCCGATGACAGCGAAGTGTCCATTAATATAAACATATCGAGCAAAAATCTCTAATCAATCGGGAAACTGTAGGCTTAGAATGTTAACTAGAAAAGGGGAGAAAACCTGTAGTCAGACGCGGCACGGTAAGCGGAGGCGGAGAGCGCTTCCGTTGCGTCAGCTTGACGCTGCTCGTCGTCAAGAGTGCTGCCATAATCGCTCTTGATGGACCAGGAGTCAGCGGCGATGGAGCGATCGTCATCGGAGATCAGATCGACGGCGGTCACCTGCCGAGCGGCTTGCGAGACGTCAGAGTCCTCCGGCGGTAACCTGATTCCCGCCATGTCAACAGAATCACAGGGACAAATTAAGAGGGAGAGAGAATGAGAGAGAAACCCTAGTAAGAGCAGTTTGGGGGGTTTGAGGAAGAGAGTAGAGGGTAGCTGACAACAAAACTGCGAAGAAACCAGATCAACTTCAGATTCAGCGTGCCACCACGTCGGATGACAGGGGTAGATTCGGGATTTCGCCCTAGCTTTTATCATTAAATATTTTTGGGTAAAAAAAAATTCTAATTATGTGCAATATTTTATCATCAAAAATTCTAATTTTTGGGTAATATTTTTTTTATCATCAATTTTTTTTTTAATTATGTGGGTTCCAAGTTCGATATAATGAGATTTTTTTTTTTTGAGTTACAACTTACAACTGGTCAATTGGGGTGGTGGACTCGAACCCGAGTCTATATTCGAGTTGAGAGATTATTGTTTTGACTTTTTTTTTGAATAATTTAATATATATTAAAAAAGTGAAAACAATGAGTTAAAAACAAGGGAATATGCAAAATGAACTACTCATAGGTCTACGAGTTTCCTGACGAATAGAGGTCTTGTTAAAATCTCAATACAGAAAAAATCAATAAAAAAAAAAAAAAAAAGATACTTTGGAACCTTTTTAGACAAAAGAGAGATTGTATTATTGTTTCGGATTTGATAATTGTTTGGGCTTAACAGTGTGAATTTCATCTTTTCAATTCTAACTTTCAAGATTTTAAAACTCCTCACAACGAAATGAGGTATCCAATACTCGTGGAGGTTTGGAACCTTAACCATTTGGGCTAGTCTAAAGACTAAAGACTAACATAAACAATATCACTAAATTATACCGATGAGGAATGATCATGATTACTCAAATATGACATTTTCATATTTTCAACGCTCTCCAAAATTTTTGGTAATTTAATATGTTTAATTGCGTATTTTATGCATTGACTTTCAATTTTCCGAAATTGTTTTTGAGGATATAGACAGATTAAATTCACTTATTCAAAATGTAGCTTTCAATTCTTTCAATTTGTTTACATTTCATTTCCATCAAATGAACCGTGTAAAATTTGATTAAATTTTGATTAACCCCAATTTTAATAGCTATGATGAATTCTATTTTGTATATTTTGATTATGATGTTTTCCCTTCATTTTAGATGTCAATTAGTCTTTTATTCTTGATTTTTATGAAGTTTTGTGATTTGTAGGGTAAGATAAGGATTTAATTGATATTGAAGGCATTTTGAATTGATTTGGAAGAAATTTGGTGGAGTCTTTAAAGCTTGCAAATTCTGTGACGATTTTGATTTTAAGTGTGGGCATGCCTAAGCATTCGAGCCTAATTCTCAAAGACCAATTCTCAAAAACTGCAAAAGTTTCAACAATAGGCATGAACACGCTGAACATCCAAAAATTGCAAAAAGGAAAAGACTTGGATAAAATCTGCAGAAGTTGTTTTTTTTAACTTTCGATTATAATTATCTTAGGGGTGGTTATTAGATATAGATATAGGAGGATTCAAACCTCTCTCATCATCTTAACTCTGATTTTACGTTCAAACTTGCAACTTTTATTTTGGGATATCAATTCTCCATGGAAGGCTAGATTCTATTTATATCCAAGAGATAATTAAGACTTGTTATTTTACTGTTGTGAGATCTAATTTAATTTATCGTTCTTTCTTTCTTGTTATTCGTATATCTTTTGTGCATGTTGCTTATTATTATTTTGGTGAATTGTTCAAATAGGATCATTTGTCAATTTGTCAGAATAATATATCGCCAATTAGAATGTTAAATTTGAAGATATATGATCTAGTCTAAATAAACCTACATGTGTGTTTGTTGGCTAGAATTGGGTTTTTCTAAATCTTAATACAATTGGTAAATTAAATTCTAGAATTGGTATCTAGGATTGTTTACTAATTAGGGTAGTAATTAAAGATCGTATCCTAATTATCGAACTTTAAGTAAAGATTAGATCGTTAGGTGGTACCAACGACTATTACCAATTTAATATTGAAGGAAAGATAAAATCATTAGATTTATTATTTGTTGGATTCCACATAGTTATCAATTAACCGATTCGATTTTAATGAGTTCATATAAAGTTTGTTAAATGGTTTAGAAAATATTTATGTTAACGCCAAAAGTTGTTTTTGTTACAAAAATATATTTTTGCCATGTATTTGTATTTTTAAATTATAAAGAAGATCGATGTCGTAATCTTTTGTGGCTCTAAAAATATAAATGATTATAATTTGCTAAAACAAATTCTAATCCATTCTAAATACAAGTATATGAAAATTTAAATGAAACAATCTTTAGGAAAAAATTCAAAAATAATATTTTACAGCTCAATATTATTTAGTTTATTAAAACATTTATAGAAGTATCTATAAACTACTCAAAATATAATAAGTATCTTATAAAAGAGATTTAAAACATTTTATATATGCTTAGTGGTACACTACATAGTTAGCAACTTAGCTGCGTATCCTTTCAAAGATCACCAAATCATTTATTTGTAACGAGCCAGCTACTTATTTTACACATCACTCTAACACGTATATAGAAAAGATTTGAAAGAATATTCTGGACTGCAGTTTTGTTGAATCAATATCAAATAATAGATTGCTAAATCACCTAATCCTGTTCATAATCTTTTTTTTTTTAATTTTTAAGAAATACTCTTGATAATCATTGGAGATAGTATTATCTTTGTCCCAATTTTGTGTTTCGTGTTTTATTTTATGATCAATTTAAGTTGTACTAAATCCTATATAAATTAATTAGTTTGTTTAAAAATATTAATTCATTGATTTATTAATAATATATATAGAATCTATTCCATAAATATATGTCTATCTTCATTATATTCCATAAATATAATTAATTTAATATTAATTCATCTAAATACAATATTAGTTGGGGTGGTGTGTGGTTTACAGGTTTAGTAATTATCTTTAACAAAATATAAATATGTTATGATCACAAATTTAGGATTGAAACTGGTTTTTTTTTCCTTTTTTTTTTTTCCCTACAAAAATGGGGAAGTTCTTTAATCAATAGTCAATACAATCAAAATAATTTATTACATGAGAAATGATCGTATATCTACATATTTTTTTAAACACATTATAATGTGTCAACTATTAATGTACAAACATCACATCTTCCTTGATTAGGTGAAAGACCGTTTCTAATATTGATTGTGTAAGATATTTATTAATATTTTTATAAAATTAATCAATTATTAATGTACAAACATCGTACCTTTTTTGATTAGTTGAAACACCATTTCTAATATAGATTTGTGTTAGACATGTATTCATATTTTTATAAAATTGTTATGATTTTGTGAGAGTGCTTATGATGTCTTTGTATTGTCAAACAATTATCACTGTTTGAGAGAGAGTGTGTAATGTCTTTACACGTTGTTTGCTGTTAAAATCTTAAAATTTTTATATGATAAAGATAAATTCAAAAAATTAGAAAAGTTCAATTAAAGTAGATGAACAGAACCGACATATAACGTTGTGTACTTCTTTTGCTTTAAGTCTCTTCCATATACATATTTCACTAAATTATGAACATGCTATATATATATATATATATATATATATATATATATTAACATCCAATGTATTTCTAGCCAAACAAAAATTTTATTTTATAGCTAACAAACACAATTCAATTAATAAGAAAAAAAATAGAGCAATCAATTAAATTTTTATACAATTATTAGATCCTTTTTCTAATTATATAATCCGACTAAAAAAAAAATCACTAGTTTCTCTTTGCCTAAACTTGAAAGAGCAAACTTGAAAAAATACAAATATATTTAATATATATGTATTATATATATATATTTTTTTCCTGATCAAATTTTCTCATCTGAGATAGACAGGTTCTTCAATTATAGTCTCCAGCAATGGCTTCTTCGATCTGCACATGGACACTCTGTGCTTAAACTCCGGCACCGAGAAATCCTCAATATCATCGAAATTCAACTTCAGCGCCGCCGCGCGTTTCTCAGTACACGGCACGACCTGCAGCATATCGCCCCCGCAGTCCGGCAGGATTCTGACGCCGCCGAGAGTGAACCTCTTGGCGGAGGAATTCGCCGCCAGGAACAGCGCCCCCATGTCCGCCGCCGTCACTACCGAGTTCACTCGGCTCATCGGGAAAAACACGTAGGCATTGCCCATTTCTAGATCTTCATCGGCGTTCAGAGCGGAGAATCTCTTACCGATCTGGAGCGACGTCGTATTGACGATGAAGGAATTGGGAATCTCCAGCATGAGCTCCGCGGCTTTAGTCGGCTCGTGTAGCTGCCGGAGTTCGCCGGAGGGGAAAATGACCTTTGTGCCCCTACTGGATACCTTTCCGGCAGGGCCGAGCAGGGTGCAAGATATGTAATTTCCCATTGGAAGTTTGAAATAAAGGACAAGTTGGTGTTAACGTCTTTGAAGAGAGAAAAGGTGTGTAACAAATGGGTGTGGCTTTGTGTGAGAAATGGTAAATGGGGGAAATATATAAAGGGTTTGGAGGAAAAAAGTCAAATTCAAATGTTTGAGTAAAAAACATGTTCATTGACAGTTGTGCGTGGGGTGGGGTGGGGTAGGGGATTTGCAATATAAAGACTGATTAAAGAAATTAATGGGGATGCGGTGAGAATAATTTTGGTGGAGATTCAATATTAATGTTGGAGGTGGTGAGGGGGCATTTCTACTTTGATTTCCTCTATCAATTAAATATTAATTTTGTTTTCTATTGTTTTTTTTTTTCTATGATTGTATTTATTTTCTATACTTGACATATTTCATTTAGGAAAAATGAAATATGATTTACTCACATCGACTTATTATTATAGTTGGTGTTTTAAAGATTTTATGGAAAATTATTTGGTTGATACAATTTTATTTAATTCTCTCTTTTATGATATATCAACCCTTGTGAGTGGGAAAATAAATATATTTTTCGAAATAGAAGTACAAGATTTAACCTCTTAAGAGACAATTACTGGGTATTGAATGGTGTATCATATATGATATAAATTTGAGCCGAAAAGGAGCGAATGATAAGACTGAAATTGTGTATTTTGTGTTATATTTAGTACAATATACAATATAATCAATGAATTTCACTTCATAAACAATACTTTTATCATATACACCACATGTATGCATACATAACAATAACAACATATTATGCATACATCTAAATTGCATAAATAATGAATCACTTGGGACATATTCATATAGATCGAGGATAACGAATTTGATATCTTTGAATTTAGATACTCTATAATAATTTCAGTTTCTCTGAAAATCGCAACAACCCTTTTGTATTATTTGATTACAAAATAGATTTGCATAAGGTATTAGAAATCATAAATCTTTAATTATTCTCTAAACATATATAAGATGTGAAATCATGTGATAATTTGAGGTACCATTGAAGAATTGCATATTTGGGTTTTTAAAGTCTCAATAACCTTAATATGGACTCATTTATGTATCATTGAAGAATTGTATGTTCGTTTTTTAAGGTCTCAATAACCTTAATATGGACTCATTTATGTATCATTTAATTCCATATAGTTTGTTCTTCTAAACTTGGTATGAGTAATCAAATGATATGCATGTTATGTGAACAACACTAATATTAGTTTCACAAATGAATCAAGATATTAGGAAATTAGAATAATAAAAGAAATACATAATTAGGATTAAAGGGGGATTGAGTCCGCGTCTGGTAAAGTAGCAGCAATTGGAGCAAAGACAGCTGTATTATCGGAAATTGGATGGAAAAAGATTTTTTTTTCTTTTTTCTTTTCCTTTATTTGGTATTCTAATATTTATCTGCTGGGTAGGCGTGTGGGGCCCTTCTCCTCCACGGCTCCACAATTTTGGTGTATGTAATAATTATTTAACATCTGAATTAAATATATATATCTGGTGAGGGTTTGGACAGTTTGGTACTATGATGTGACCTTTGCATCTCATTTATTCGTTTACTTACAAAATAATACAAACCTTTTCTTTAATGAAATAAAATATTTCATTATATATTTAAAATAATTATGTCATATTATGTGTATAAATAATATTATTAATTAATATGTAGTTTGTATTAAAGATAATAAAATGAAATGTCAAAATCTAAAATATAAGTCAGATCGAACTTTTTTTGATATTCACTATTTTTTTTGACATATATATATCTTTTGACTTTTGTTTTTTCAGTTTTTCCTTTTTGACTTTAAATTATAATACCTAATTCATATTTCAGTAGAAAGTATGTTAATCAAGTTACCTTCCGTTGACTTAATTCCATTTCAAATGTGAAGAAATTAATCGCACTTGTTTTGTCACAGGCGTGTAAATAGATTTTCTTAAAATTCTATAAATGATTAGAAATTAAATGATATTCGTAATTTCTGGATGAACCGATCCTTTCAAAATAAGTTCACATTACATAAACTTTTGTTAAAGATCATTCAAATTATCTTGATTTAGGAATTTTCGTTAACTTTAATCATTCTTAGATTTGGGATTTCCTCTAATTTATCATCCAACTTATTTATAATATCTCATAAATTCTCTTATATTATTATAAGATATTTTGAAAATTGATTATAAGATGTTAGATCCTAATTTAATAAAAAATGAGTCGGAGTGTTTGGATATAATATGACAATGAAGCTTATGCAATGTTAATAATCATGATAATAATGTTAATTGAAAGGGTTAATTTAATTTAAAAAATTGTGAAAATCAGTGAGAATCTTTTTTTTAAAAAACTTTATCATCATCGTGTTGGGATATACGAGTTAAAAAAAGTAGTTATCAAATACTTTTAAACATTTGAAATGTTTATAAACATCTACAAGATGTTATGAAAATTTTCACAAAACTTTATATTAGATCTTTTCTAGATATACT
Source organism: Scutellaria galericulata (assembly GCA_946896805.1). NCBI lineage: Eukaryota > Viridiplantae > Streptophyta > Magnoliopsida > Lamiales > Lamiaceae > Scutellaria > Scutellaria galericulata. The sequence continues at coordinate 16,522,264 of OX335794.1, forward strand.
AAATTTATAAGAAAAATCTCCACCACCATCAATAATATAAAATTTATTTTCACAAATCTGATCTCTCTTTTATGATTTATGTATTGAAGGTTGATTTATCTCACAACATTAAATTTATAGGAAATGATATGACAAGAATTCTACTAAAAAATTTATACACCCACCCAATAGTTGTTACCAAATAATATTGGTAAATAATAAAAAAAAAGTAGATGAATTAAAGCTTCATGCATGAAGTGTCACTAAATAAATGGATCTGTTAGATGAAAAAGACTAAAATAGATTGATTATGTCTATTAGAAGTATAAATTAAGAAAAGCGAGAAATCATTAAAAAAAATAAAAATTAGACAACGGCTTCAAAAACAGAAAAAGATTAGAAAAGAAAAGCGAGAAACAAGATAAAAAGCGATGTTGAAGCTTTTGAGTTGTGATCCTCATCCATATAGTTTCTATTTTTCTGTTCATAACTTATAAAAACTTTTCTTATAAATTGATTTGCAATATGAATCATAATTTGAAAATTTAACCATAATCGAAACTAACTAACTTGAAAAGTTTCTTTATATTTCATGTTAAACTTTAATTATGACAAATGCTAACTTAGTTTTACAGTATCGTAATTCTGTAAAATAGCACATTAATTGTTTTTGAAGTAGTTTGAGCTGAACTCTATTAAATTTGAGTTAAGTTTGATTTTTTATGGATGTAGTAATAACTTTAAATAAAATTACTCTTACATCCTGAATCCGAGATGTGCAAAGCCGGGACACATGGCCAACTAGGGGCTGGTTAGAGGTTGAGTAGGGGCTCGGCTCAACACCTGCATACAATTCGAGGGCTCCAAGAAATCTATGTTAAGAAAAGTTCTTCAAGTCCAAAAAATATTCGAAAAATGAAACAAATTCAAATCCATTATCTGATCAAATCAGATTTGATCACGCCAAATCAAAAATCGATATGAGATTTGACTAGCCGGCCAGAATCACCTGATCAAGATTGACGGACAGACTCTTGAGCCATAATCCTTGTGTTTTAATTCGGTTCGTAGATTTGACTGACCAGAATCGTCCGATCAAGATTGATCGGGCAAGCTTCCGAGCTATAATCCTTGTGTTTTAACTCGATTTTCAACTTTATTTCATTCGATTACTATCCGATTTATTTGATTTTTGACTCGATTCGTTGAATACGAATTTACACATCAACAATTATTATCACGATGAACAAGCATACTTGCATATCCTAAAGTTGTTTCTTAGAAATTAAAAAAAGTGGTCAATATATATAGTTTTAAAATATATTTTTTTGGGTGGTGGGGGGAGACGGTATCGTGTGTGGGACGCGTTTGTGAACCGGGCTGGCAGGCAAAGATGATAGTTCATCATCTCATTTATTTTCCACGGCAGCATCTCGTGCTTCCACATTCTTTCGCCTTTCATTCTTCTCAACATTAATAATTGTAATATATCCAAATCAATCATTGCTCAATAACCTCCCATCTTACCACGTTAATTATTATTATTTATTATTTAATCAATAATCATACATATATCAATATATGATCTGTATTGTACTCTATTGTACATCATCATGAAGCTGATTATTATTTTATAACTTTGGCCTACACCTCATTCGATCTTCCTTTGACTACAATCTTTCGCAACCAAACTATGCAGATTATTGAAATCAATTAGGATCCTACATACTTTGCATCTACGCTTCTATTTCATCTATTTTGGAGATGTACCTCAAAATACAATTCCATAAGTTTAAATATGTGATTTACTGAAAAAATAAAACAAAACTTAAAAATAAGCTATTTATATTTTAGTAGGTTTTTTTGCTAACCTAAAAGATCAGTGGATGTGTTTACATCACAATAATGACTTGGGCAATTCCAACACCTTTATATTTTACTTAATCATATTGATGCGATATATCATCTTCCCCTAACGTTCAATACCATTTGAGTTGTTTCATGATGTCTTTACAGTTACACAATTGACCAAATTGATTTTGTTAATCATTAATGACCTAAATGCGAATGCCATTTATCTAAAAGCTCATGTCTTATCATTGCATAATTTTTTCTACAATATATATTCATCAGATTGTTAGAGCTTGATGGAGTTGGACCTTCCGTTGACTCAAGCACAATGTGAGGTCTTGTTGTGAACCTCTAAATTTGTTTGATTTATGATATTTTGAGAGGTAATAGTTTTTATTGAGTTAAATATTTCAAGTCTTTTATGATTAGGAAATCTCTAATCGTTGGAATACCTATCATCTTGATTGAGTTAAGGTGCCAAGTCACGTTATAAATGTTTTTGGTATTGGATTTAAGAAACTGAACTTTGAATGAACGAATGAGACATGCAAAATTCCAATAAAACCATCAATTTAAAACCAGAATTGCAACATATTAAAAGTTTTTGGATGAATTTATCACAAAACCTGATTTGTATGAAATGAAATTGCCAAGACCTAATAGTATGTGATTGTTTTTGCAATTTTCTCATAAATTCCAACAAAACCACAAAAACTTAAAGAGTAAAATAGTAAAATTTAAATCTTAAAGGGCTTAATTGCTAAAAGTGATTCATATTGAACCGAAATTTCCAATATCCAATAATTACATGAAGAGCTTTGCAATTTTATCTTTGCATCCTGTTTGGACCACTTTTTGTTAATTGGTAATCACATCTCAAATTTCCTCCTCAAAATTTGTCAGTTAGTCCTAAATTAATACACAATGTAGGATTTATCGAATTCTTTATGGTTGAGAGTTTGGAATTACTCGATCAATCATCTCATATTATTTTATTTCCTTTCCCAATCACACACATAAACGCAAACAAACTATTTTCATGAAGGGCCTTCACGATTTATAGTGACAGACTAAAATCTGTAGATTAATCACTCATACAGTCACACACCTAGACCCAAACATTATTTTTCTTGTTCAATTGGAAGTTAGTGATCACAGTATAAGCATAAATCAACTTGCAATTAAGTTGATGATATTGCTACATATTCTTGGACCACACTAGATGTTTTTTGATACTTCTATTATCAGAACGTACAATGATGATATAATACTCTATAAACATAATTTACACTATAAAAGTACAGTTATACAACCAAGAACACTCACAAATAAGAAGAAAACACTTTCTAGTTATTACGTACATACATAGTTCACATGGATGAAGTGAGATCAAAAGGTGATTCATGCAAATACCAAATGATTGGTGGTGAGGGTCCTAATAGTTACATTCACAATTCCGAATACCAGGTGATTATTTCTCTTATTTTCGTCATGATTGTGAATTCAACACCTCAGATATAAATATAATGGTCTGAAAATGGAAAAAAAAAAAAAAAACTATCTTTTGCAGAAACAGTTGCTGGTAAATGCAGAGGAGTTGATGCAAGAACTGATACACAAAAATCTTGACACTAAAAACCCTCATTTTGATCCTCAAAGCACATTCCGAATAGCAGATTTCGGGTGCTCAATCGGTCCCAACTCGTTTCTTGCAATCGAAAACATCGTTGCAGCCATTGAGAACCGATACAAATCCAGCCCCTCTAATCAGACCCCTGAATTCCATGTCTTTTTCAATGATCTTATTAGCAATGATTTCAACACTCTCTTTAAGAACATACCTATTTCAAGAAAGTACTATTTTGCAGCAGCCCCAGGTTCTTTTCATGATCATCTATTTCCTAAAGAAACACTTCATTTTGCACACTGTTCAACTGCACTTCACTGGCTATCAAGAATCCCTAAAGGGGTGATAGAAAGGAGTTCTGTAGCATGGAATAAGGGAAGAATTCACTACTCTGGAGCTGGCAAAGATGTCAAAAACGCGTACATGGATCAGTATTGTACGGATATGGACGCGTTCTTGAACGCTAGAGGGCACGAGCTCATGGCTGGAGGGCTAATGGCACTAGTGATCCTTGGTTTTCCGAATGGATATTGTCTTTCATCGGATTCTAGTATTGGAGTGGCCTTCGATATTCTCGGATCCTGCCTCGATGACATGGCCAAGACGGTCAGTATTACAGTCTGTGTTGCAGAAATCGCTATGCGCAAGTTGGACGTTCAGCTCGCGCCTAGCATATGGAGCACCAATGTGCTCTAATATTTTTTTATCTTGTTGAAAAAAAGAAAGGTTTTCAAAATCCTTTTTGTTGACACACATGATATTGAATTAATTTTAGTTAGTTTGTAAAGAATTTAGTCCTGAACAGTTTTTGAAAAAAATATAAAATAATATAACAATAAAATGGTTTATGTGACGACCATGTAGGTTAGCGTAGCTTTGGGTTTTTATTAGATAAGATTGTTTATCGACCGATTTTTTACTATTAATGATATTTTATGATAAATTTGTGTTTTACTACTAATTGCAGGGGAAAATAACAGAAGAAAAGGTGGATTCTTTCAATTTGCCATTCTATTATCCCTCTCCATCAGAAGTGAAGACATTGATAGAGGCAAATGGGCTGTTTTCTATTGTAAGAATAGCTGAGTTGGCTGGTCCTATGAGAGGCAAACCAGATGCTCAAATTCTGACATCTCACTTGAGGGCTGTTATTGGACAACTTTTGGAGGAACATTTTGGAAGTGGAATTCTTGATGAATTGTTTGGGCTTCACTTTGAGAAACTGATGAAGAGTCCAATTTTAGTTGATCATAAGTACTGGAAAGAGACTAATTTCTTTGTATTTCTCAAACGAAAACCCTAGTCCAATCTAGGTTTACTGATATCATACTATTGCTAGGTGAAATATATAAAGGACAACATTCTTAAAAAGAGAATCGATACATGAGAAAGTTTAGTTAGTTTGTACTCTATGATCTCAAATTTCTTTTACTTCTACTGCTAACGTCTGTCTTATTGTTTCATAATATGTACTCATAGTTTCATTTATAAATAGATATTTTCTTTGAAAATTTAAATGCTCTTTGACATGTACAAAATGTAGGTTAAATCAAGGATTAACTAAATGTACTTTTGTTTGATACAAATTATCTCATTATTTTTTGCAACCTGGTGCCGAACAAAAGTAGGGTAAGTTGCAAATTTTTTTTGACATATTTGCAGTCTTTGAATAGAAAATTTAAACACACACTATTCTTATAAAAAAATAATAAAGTAATTGAACATTAAAGTAATAATACATTTAAAAAAGATAATGCATTTGAGCATGTAGTATCTCTTAAAAACACACTACATAGTAAATCTAAAATAATTGTGTTTTATAATTGCTTTTTGAACAAGAACTCTTCATTTAAAAATGCCTTATTTCACAATTCTCTGTATAGTAAACTATACTATAGTGAGAGATTTCCAACACAAAATTAATGTTAAAAAAATTCGACACAAATTCGTATTTAAAAACAAGGGCAGAATAATAGAAAAGAAAAGAATAGTATTTGAATGAATGATTAGTTACACATTCTGGGCTCTTCGCAACCCACCCCATCTCGTCACCCACTCTTCCTTCAATTCTCCCATGGCCGTCGCTCGATGCTCGCTTTCACTTCCGCCTCAACCTCTCTCTACCGCCACCTCTACTCCGCTTTCTCTTCTCTCTCTTTCCCATTCGCCGAAGCTTATTTCTCGCAATTTGTCTTTTTCACCCGCGATCTTCAGAACTTCCCTTCAAGGTAATTCATCTATCCACTTACTTTCATTTTACTTTCTGTGAATTTGTTTTTACTTGAAGCAGTCTCTAGTTCGCTATTGCATTTACGAATTAACGCGCGTGTTCCAAATTTGAATTTGTGAGTTGTGGCCATTTGCTTGTGTTGTTCTGTTTTCGATTGTTTGGCGCAATTAAATTTGCAATTATTTGCTTAAGCTTCTCAATTCTCTTGAATTTCTCTCAATTTCAAGTAGAAATAGTTTCTCGGTGTAACTATGTTTGATTTGGTTGACTAGTGTTTTTATTTTATTTTATTATTCGCGATTGATTGTGTACCTTGTGAGCCAAATAAACTACTATTTGAATATGTCATAGAGGTTCTGCATATGAACGAGTTTTTTCAATTAATTTCCATATTAGATAGGATGACATCATTGGAACTATCTTCGTTCAGGTTTAATGAAGAATTCCAATGGGGAAAGAGGTAATTACAGTAAAATGTACACATTCAAAGTATCCGAGCCAAAGAAACCGTGATTTTTTATCCAACCATTGTATTTCTAACTTATGAAAGTTTAGATTCTGGTTAACAAAATAAATCATTATGTACTTTGATTTTGTAATCTCTGAATTCTGTTTTGTTGATGAATAGTTTGTAGTTCTATAGAAGAGTTTAAATGCTGCTATATGTGACAATTTTGAAAATGAGTCTTACTTTTAGTAATATGGTACACGCCTATGTTAGAATTTAGATATGTGGATTGTATCAATATAAGAGGTGTTTGATCATTTCTTTTATTTTTGAAGATCTCTGGCTGACTTGTGTTCTGTTTCAGTGAAATCCAAGGCACAAGAATCTGAAGCCAGTCCACTTGCAGATGCCTTTACTGGGTTCAGGCAGTTGCTTCTTCCAGTCATAGATCGCAATCCTTATCTTACCGATGGTACAAAGCAGGTATTTCCCTTTCGTTTTGTTTTGAGAAAATCTTCACTGCTTAATGTATGCAAATGTAATCTTGTGAGGGTAGCATATTCTTGGTTTGATTTTTTAGCTTTAGATCTTCCTGCTTTAGTTATATTCCACGTGTCCTCTTTTCTCAAAGTGTGGATTATACTCCTTGTTGGTATAGCCCTTCATCCCTCACATCATCCAGTGTCTATGTTTTGTTGTTGTTTTTTTTTTCTTTCTTCTTTTACAACATGCTAATATGCTTCCAAACTTGAAAACTGTGACTTAAAATACATGTCTTGGGGTGGACCGAGTTGTACAGTCAATAAACTTCCTTTTTGGTGGCTTGTTCTCGTTAGGAAGAGTATTCAAGTGGTTGTTTTTTGTGATGATGCTAGCCCCTATAGTTATGCCTCCAAAAATTAAAAGTTCCATATTTCTTGTTGATGTGAAATAGCAGAGTTCTATATTTCTAAGATGTACACAAGTCAGAAAAACTCATCGGCTGGATCATATTGGGAAACTAGAGCTCCATTTTACCAACACTAAAGATTGTTGGCATAAGCTATACACCTAATTTTATGCTTTTCTTACTCTCTTGTGGTCATACTTATAGATCCAACACTGTTTTGATAGGCGACGTCCACAACTGCTGCTTTGGCAAAGAAATATGGGGCTGAGATAACAGTTGTAGGTATGATCAACACTCTTCATAATTTCCATTTGCAGAACTTTTGATGCCTGATTCTAGAATATAGAACCTAATATTCTTTGCAGTTATCGATGAAAAGGAGAAGGAAAGCTTGACAGAGCATGACACTCAACTAGCTAGCATCCGATGGCATTTATCCGAAGGTAGGTTTCTTCATGACTTATACATGTGATTTCTGAAAAGCACTATTCGAGACAATTCCATGTCCTGGCATATTCATTGTTGAAAGTTAACAGGAGGCTTCCAAGAATTCAAGCTGCTAGAGCGACTTGGAGAAGGAAACAGGCCAACTGCTATAATCGGAGAGGTTGCTGATGAATTGAATATGGATCTCGTCGTTATGAGTATGGAGGCAATCCATTCCAAACATGTCGATGCTAACCTCTTGGCGGAGTTCATCCCCTGTCCCGTGTTACTTCTGCCTCTTTGATCTATATTTTCCATGGGGACTAGTGTTCTGGGGTTCTAAAATGCCAATGGATTGTTGGAAATCATTTTACAGGGGTTTTAATTTGCTTATGAAGCTGGTCATTTTCTGCTGCCCTTTGAATATGTGGAGACTTTAATCCAGAAAGAATAGAGCCTCCCTTGTTTATATTTTCAGAAGCTTTGGATTTTGTACTTCCTTCTTTTGGATAATGAAAACTGTTTAAATCACCTTTTTAGTGGGAGAAGTTTTAATGTAAATATTTCAAATATCTCAATAAATATAGACATATAGTAGAATTCATATGAACAGATAAAAGCTGCTGACATAAGGCCAATATTATGTTTTTGGCCGCCCCATTTTAAACTTAGAAATTATGAATTTTCCAAAAAATTGCCCAAAATGTCGTAAGAATGAATTAAAAGAGGCTTATTCTACCATTTATTTTGACATGAGGTGACACCATTTTGATGAGTTTCCGACCAAATTATTTTTAACAAAAATCATTTTCACAGCAAAAAAAACTTAAAATTGGAAAAAAAATATTATTTAAAAAAATTCATATTATATAATTGGGATTAAAAAAAGAAGAAGCCAAATTACAGTATTATACTTTTCTCCATGATCGTCTGAACCGCGAAAACCAATGTCCGCGTCGGAACCACCACAAGCGCTGAATTTATCAACCGCCGCCCTCCACCGGGACGCCCTCGCCGCCCTGTCTCTGCCTCCTCAGCCGCCACTGTCTCAACCCACTGGTTCTCCTCCCGCTTCCATTCCTCACTCCAAACTCATTCCCCATACCCGCTTCATCGTCGACGGTTTCAAACACGCTGACCCCAATTTCTCCGTCTCTTACTTCCTCTCCCACTTCCACTCCGATCACTACACCGGCCTCTTTCCGCAATGGTCCAAGGGCCTCATTTATTGCTCCGCGACCACCGCTAATCTCCTCCACCAAATCCTTAATATTCCTCAACCGTTCATATTTCCATTGCCTCTCGCCCAACCGATGATAATCGACGGCTCGGAAGTTTGCCTTATCGACGCGAATCACTGCCCCGGTGCCGTTCAGTTTTTGTTCAAAGTCCCCGTGAATTCCGACAGCAGTGCAGGTAATAGTAGTGTTGTTAGGTTCGAGAAGTATGTGCATACTGGTGATTTTAGGTATTGTGATGAGATGAAGAATGAGCAAGTGATTTCTGAGTTTATTGGTGCTGATGCTGTGTTTTTGGATACTACTTATTGCAATCCTAAGTTTGTGTTTCCGAGTCAGGAGGAGTCAATTGATTACATTGTTGGGGTGATTGAAAGGCTTGGGGTTGAGGATGAGGGCCTGCTATCGAAGAATGTGCTGTTTTTAGTGGCTACATATGTTATTGGGAAAGAGAGGATTTTAATGGAGATTTGTCGGAGGTGTAAGAGGAAGATTCATGTGAGTGGGAGGAAGATGGCTGTTTTGAGTGCCTTGGGTTTGGGAGAAACTGGGGTGTTTACACAGGATGAGTTGGAAAGTGATGTTCATGTTGTTGGTTGGAATGTCTTGGGTGAAACTTGGCCATATTTTAGACCGAATTTTGTAAAGATGAAAGAGATTATGAGTGAGAGAGGTTATTCAAAGGTTGTTGGGTTTGTCCCGACTGGGTGGACGTATGAAGTGAAGCAGAATAAGTTTGCCGTGAGAACTAAAGACTCATTCGAGATTCATCTTGTTCCCTATAGTGAACATTCAAACTATGATGAGCTTAGAGAGTATGTGAAGTTTTTGAAGCCAAAACGTGTTATTCCTACAGTTGGTGCTGATGTTGAAAAAATTGATAGCAAGCATGCCAATGCAATGCAGAAGCACTTTGCCGGGTTGGTTGATGAAATGGCTCTTAAGCAAGAATTCTTGATGGGTTTTCATCGCGGTGGGACAAAAACAGTGGATGTACAGAAAGGTTCTCTTCTTGCATTTGACAATAATATCCCAGATCAAGAGGATGAGGTCACTATCTCTGCATCACATTGTTGCAGTGATGTTGAACGAGATACTGACATTAAATCTTCAAGTCAGCAACAGGAACCTGCGTCATGTGATTCAGAAGATAAAGAAGAAAATGATTTGGAGAAATCTGTACAAGAACTGCGGGACTGCTTGCCCAGTTGGGTCACTCTATCTCAGATGTTGGAGTTACTTGGCACTTCAGATGGAAATGTTGTTGAAGCAGTATCTAATTTTTATGAACATGAAACAGAGTTTCATGAACAGGCCCTTCCCAATACATTGGTCTCCTGTGCTCCCAGTGGAGACTCAGAAAACCAAGTGGTATTGCCTTTTGAATCTGATTCTGTCAAGTGCACAAACAAGGTTGAGAATGTTTCTCTCAATCAAAGCTTTAAATTATCTAGTCCTGGGTATAAGAAGAATCGTACTTCTCCAGGTAAAAGGAAGAGAAACCTTGGTAGCAAGGGAACAAAGAGAGCAAAAGCAGATTTGACCCAAAGTTCGAAGCAGTATACCATAACTAAGTTTTTTAACAAAACAAAGCCTGTTGTATCTGAAGATAGTAAAGTTGAAGTTGAAGTTGAAATTAATGAATGTTCTGATGATCAAAAAAGGGTCCCTACTGATGCTACCAAGTTATATAAAGAAGAGGTGAAACAGTTTATTCAGATTGTAAATGGTGATGAATCATTAAGAAGCTATGCTGCAATAATTCTTGAGAAGGCCAAAGGAGATATCAATATGGCTCTGGATTCATATTACAATGATAATGCTCGTACCACCAATGACAATAAAGACAACTATCTAGGCAGCATTAAGTTGAAAGAGCCTGAGAGTACCAGCAGAATCTGCAATGTGGAAGGAGAGGCTGAACTATCTGAGACCAAAAATCTTGAAATCAAGTCTGATATTATTTGCTCTACTTTACCGAAGGACAATCTCTCTGCCAATTATGTATCACTGCCACCTGAAAAATACTCTGCTGTCGAACATGGTTGGTCAACTGGTCTTTGGTCATCTGATTATGAAGCTTATTGTTTGTCATGTTGATATATTATTACTTAAATAACATGTTATAAAGGCTGATAATATTTCCAGCTTGCTGGAGGAAAGGTCAGCTTGCTCCATACATTCATATAGCACGCACTTTGGATGTGGTTGAAGAGGAAAAGGGCAAGCTAAAAGCCACAGCAATGCTATGCAACATGTTTAGGAGGTGTGCTGTACTGCTGACATAATCACTTTTTATTTATGCTGTTATATTATGTTTTATATCAATTTTCGTTGCAAGTTATTACATAAAGCTTTAAGTATCATTTGTTCATACCATCCAGTATTCTTGATTATACAGTTTATTGGCCCTTTCACCTGAGGACGTGCTACCTGCTGTGTATCTGTGCACGAATAAGATTGCTCCTGAGCATGAAAATATGGTAAATTTTAGTTAATCTTGTTTTTCTTCTATTCTTTTTATGATTGTACATTTCTGTTTCGTAAGAGTTGCATCTAAATGCAAAAGCTGAAATTTGCAATATCATGGAGTTAAAACCTTCATATTAGGGTTGTGTTTACTCCCTGTTTGGATGAACATGTATAGCTTAGTTCCATTAACTATCTCATTATGTACTTTAATGGTTCGATCCATATACGATGTAGGAACTCAATATTGGTGGAAGTATTGTCATTGCAGCCCTAGAAGAGGCTTGTGGGACCAACAGATTAAAAATAAAGAATCTTTATAATAGCCTTGGTGATCTCGGTAATATATATGAACATAATATTCAAGAGCTAAGATATTTTCCCCTCATTTGAAACAATTTCTTTTATTCTTGGTAGTCAAATAATATGTACCTAATCAGGTGATGTTGCTCAGCTTTGCCGGCAAACCCAATCACTGCTTGCTCCTCCAGCAGGGCTTACAATTCAGCAAGTGTATTCAGTTCTCCGGAAGATAAGGTATGCATTTTCTAATTGTGGAAATTGATTCATGTGATATGTGATGCTATAATTTTTTGTTGATGACCTTAAAGCAATTGCAGGACAACAAGTGCCTCAAATTACGTCCTAGAATCCCAACTATGGGTCATGAGGAGCACTTATGGGTCATATCTCAAGCTTAGGGCCAGGAAAAGCTCTTTTAGACTAAGTATGGGGACATTTTTACCTGAAGAGTTGGTTAACTGTACAATTTTACCCTAAAAGAATCTATAATACCTGATTTATTATAATTTTCTATTATAATGAAATAATTTGAATGTCAACACTATATAATATCCCAACCTTCTACTTTTATCAAGGGTGAAATTACAAATTTAAAATCCATCAAATTTTATGTAAAATGTTTGAAATGAGGGTAAATTAACGAATTAAGGTAGGCTTGAGTACTATAAAAATAATTAGGTGAAATTGACTATTGGACCAAATCTTTGGTGTTGCATGACCTTTGCTTTAGACTAATGTCTTTGTTTATTTTGGTTTTTATGATGTAAAGTACTGCATCTTACTTTGGTCATACGAACTATTATGTATTGCCATTTTGTTTCCTCTACTCTTTTACACCATTATTTTTTAGTAAATATCTATTATTTTTTATTATGTAGGTTGACAGCCTTTTTCAGGCAATGTTTTAATTGATTAAAATGAAGTAATTATATTTCAGATTAGTTGTTGTCCTCATAATTTTATATATATATATATATATATATATATATATATATATATATATATATATGCTTTAGTACCTTTCTCTCCCAATCATATAATAGATTTTATTTCCCAAGTGCCAAGTGCTTGTACACAAAGAATTTGCTTTGGAACTGCTGTTCCTTCTGGAATTCATAGTTTATCATCTTCTTATTGATACTGTATTTTGGCTACCAATTCAGAAGTTTTCCAGTTAGTTTGATGAAAGAATTGTCAAAATTTTATCTTGCCTTCTGTATTCTTTATGAAAATATATTCCATCTTGACATGGAATTTATCAGTGTACAAACAGGTAGTGGCAGTACAATCAGGAAGAAGAACCTCATTGTGAATCTCATGTGTTCATGTAGAGAGAAGGAGATGAAATTTCTAGTCAGAACTTTGGTATGCTAAAAGTAGCATCTGCTTATTTTTTCTATTTCCAGCCATAATCAATTTTTTGGCATCTAAATTTTGAATGTCTGCATGTTGGTTAATGCACTTGAAATTTTATCTTTGTTCTTTTTACCTTTGGAATTCTTTTAGGTTTTGTTGGATTCAAGTATTTGGAGATATATTTGAAGTCCATTATAACAAAACATTGGCAGTTATTTGGATTGATATCAGATTTGAAATTTATCGCTCTCATTTTGAACTAAGTTTTGAGTGATTGGGTGGGGTGGATTCAAAATCCTTTCTAATATGGATGGATTTGAAATTTCAAATTCTGCAATTAAAACCCCTCAATCCAAACACAAGCCTGTGTGTATTTTCCTGGGTAAATAAAGAGCACACCACTAGCTGTGGAATTTTTTCCAGTGTTGTGAGTTTGGCTGTTAGTTGGCATTACGTTCACTTTACACTATTTTTTTCATGGTATAGCAAGCAGAAGAAAGGAAACTTCGCAAAGGATTTAAAAGCAAAATTTAGGATTATCAACTAAAATAGAAGCGAAGACAGGAAAGGACTAGGTATTAATATTATGCATGACGAGGGAGGATTCCGAGTTCCATTTTTGTTTATCTTTGTTGTTTGTTTTACCTTTTTTTCATTCAGTTTATCATTATAGTGCACACATCATAAGCATTTACGCCTTTATGTAAATTGACTTAGGTTAGGAACTTGAGAATTGGAGCTATGATGAGAACTATTCTTCCTGCTTTAGCTCAGGCCATTGTGATGAATTCAGTCTGTTATGGAGTAGCTGAAAACTTGAAGGATAATGTTCAGGTTTGTTTATTTGGGGTTTTTTTATTATGCCACCATGCACTTGATAAATCAAAGTTTTTGCAATTCCTATTCTGTTCAATGTCCTATTGATGAACTGCCAGTTCAGTGAATGGAATATTGTAGTTTTTTCAACTAAGTTATCTCATTTTCCTTGCTCTTTGGTAGCGTCTGTCAAGTGCTGTAGTTGAAGCATACAACAAACTTCCAGACTTGGTTAGTCTCAACTTCCCTCTTTTGCCTCATTCTTGTTGCTTTTTGATATATCTGTACTCTGTTCTTGTATTCATTATGAATTAGAACCCATGATACAAAGAGAATCTTGATCTATCCATTTGCCATTTTTAATATAATTTTGGATTTATTTCAGTGAAACAATGAGAGACTGAGCAAGTTCACATCTCCGTTAGCTTTCTGGTTTTAAAGGCTGAAACAAACCCATGGAGAACAGATTTGCCTGTCTCTTTTCCTAATAAATTTTTTTTTTTCATGTGATTAATTTCTCCATATCTGAATTTTATACTTTATCTAAAGCATCATTCTTGGTCTGTTTTTTGCTTTTTAAAAGTGATTTCAAATGACAAAGATCCAGAGGAGCAATGCTTGTTTCTCTTGATTTGTTTCTTCCCTCTCTCGTAGAATTCAGGGTGTGGATAGTTCGGTCTGAGCTTGTGTAAATTGTTCTTCTCTTGTTTTTCTTCTCCAAACTTGATTTTTTCCTTTAAATTTCATCAGTTCAGCCAAAAAAAAGTCATCCCAATGTTAAGGCATGTACTTTCTTTTTGTTTCTTAATCAGTGCGTAATTGGCTGTCTTTGGTTGTAAGGCTAGTTCCCACTTTCCAGTAGCTCCTATATTAGTATTGTTCGAACACAAACTCACTGTTGACTGTCTCTTGATAGGAATTACTAAGACAATTGTTTGCCATTGAGATGCTCTATACACGTTATCTTCTTGTTTTCAGGATTTGCTTATCCCTTCGCTGATGGAAAAAGGGATTCAGTTCTCATCATCAGCCATATCAATGGTTCCTGGCATACCAATCAAGCCAATGCTTGCCAAGTAACATGGATACTACTTTTATATTTAATAAAAAAGATTATTTTTAGAGTTTTGTTTGCTTATTTTCTGGAACTTTATTGCAGAATCACTAATGGAGTGCCTGAGGTGCTGAAGATCTTCAAAAACAGGGCATTTACATGTGAATATAAGTAAGTTTCTTTAATTAGTTATCTTAAAAAGGATTGCTTTCGTGGCAATCATGATGTTGATTTGAATCTTGTGCCTTGGGAATCCTGCTTTGCTTGTAGTTTGAGATCAGCACTGTAGACTCAGTTCCAATTCACTTGCGCTTAGCTTTCTAAAGTCATAGTCAGGACTCAATCCATCACACAAGCCTCGTAACCCCTTATGCCCATAATTGCTGCTATTTAGTCTTTTGCCCAGAACTATTGGGAACCAATATTTTCATTAGAAAGTATAGTTTTCTTCATTAAGGAATTTATGCGCTTCTGAGGTTGATTTTGGGGCAAATAGAGTTTGTTTGCATTTGTTATTTGTCAGCTCATATATTTCTGATTTATATTTTGGGTTTCTTAAGAGTTGAGAGGTAGCTATTTTTCCAACTTTTGGCTACAATTGGTTCTTACATTAATTTGATTTAACTTAGTCAGAAATTAGATTTTAAATGAGAGAGGCCAATCTCCCACTGAGTACTTCTTGTAGCCTGAGTACCCAAAGCACACAAAATTCAGTTAATTGCAGTTTATGTGGGAGTTTCTGTGACAATACGATCCATGAAATATAAGATTCTAATATCTACCCCCCCCATCTTGCAATTGTCTTCAAGTTAGCAATGCCTGAACAAATATTTTTCATCTTTTATTTTATTTTTAAAAATTATTGTTATTATCTCCTTGTGTCTTCAAGGTATGATGGCCAACGTGCTCAGATTCATCGATTAGCAGACGGTTCTATACGTGTTTTCTCAAGGAATGGTGATGAAACCACATCGAGGTTTCCTGATTTAATTAACATAATCAAGGACTCTTGTGTACAAGCGGCAGCAACATTTATTTTGGATGCAGAGGTGATTCTTTCACTCTTTCTTCTTCCCTCCCTTTTTTTTTATTTTTAATAATTATCCAAGAATGCTCCTCTGAACTATGTGTGTTATTAGCAATCTGTGTGGCATATGTTTGTTGTTGAACTTCATATATAAAGGTACTAAGCTATACTAATACGTGACATCATGTTATTTTCATTACAGGTCGTTGCAATTGATAGGAAGAACAATCTGAAGCTTATGTCATTTCAAGAACTCTCTTCCAGGGAGAGAGGAAGTAAAGATTCTCTGATTGCTATAGAGAAAATCAAGGTCTTCAATATCATTGTGATCATGTTCATCATGTTCATAATAGAGCATGAAAATACTTTTGGCTTAGATCTGCACACGTCAACTAAATTATAAGTTGTGTTACAATATCAATCTTACCAAATGATAAAAAGGGGGCCATAAATCTGTGAAATTCCTTTCTTTCCTTTAAACGAGCCTCATACAGAGCCACACTCCTTATAATTTTACTGATGAACATATCAAACTAGTTTCTGTTGGTAGCCAACAGAATTAAAATCGTTGATACCTACCTGTTCACCTTGTCAATGGGAAGGTGAATACGTTATATCAGGCCTGCCCTTCTAATTTCTTGAGATTGTGTCCATATTGCTGCTCTCAAAATGAATTATTGTGTGGGCTTCAAATTATTTTTGAGTTCTCAACTATTTGAAAATGTGTCTAGAACCTTTTAAAGTCTTATTTATAACTCAAGTCAGAACATAAACCATCAAATTTGGAGCAGTAAATCAACACATGAAACATTAAGTCCAAAGTAAATTTGGTGCCAAATTGAGCTGCTAAGAAAATGAGATAGACCTTTTAATGTGATAAGTCGAGGGAAGTGTGACTTCGCCACTGGAAAAATTTCACTGACCTGTTCCTGCATTGCATGCTAAAACTTGGAAGCCTGAGTGTGAGTGCATATTACGACAAAATATTTTAGCTTAAAGTAGCTAACTTCTTCTCTTCATGCAGGTTGACATATGCATTTTTGCCTTTGACATCATGTTTGCAAATGGAGAGCAGTAAGTATTACTGCGGATCCTCTGAGAATGTGTTGGTTTTCTGTAACTGCATATGAAACTTTTGCAATTATTCTACTATTATGTAAGATCCACTCTCCCTGCTTCCTCCCCCCTCACCCAAAGCCAAAAAAGAAAAAAAAGTAATCAAATGATATATGATGACTATTACTAGTTTATAAGATATATTCAATTGTCTAAAAGATGTTCAAAACTAATTTTATCTAGTGGTTGCTTGCTTGTGATTTCCCTTTTGTTGTTATTATGTTTGAACTCTTTATTACGGTGTTATGGGACATGTTCCATTTCAAAGCTTCTCAGGCTCTATGATATTTGAATGCAGGTTGTTGGATATATCCTTCCGTTCAAGGCGGAAATGTATGCACCCCTTTTTGCATTTAGATCACCTTATTGACTGCTCTACCTGTGCCATAGTGTCAGCTTGTATTCTGAGTCTGATTTTGCACTCTCTGGATATCATCAGATTTGAAGGATTTATTTGGTGAAGAGAAACCAGGTTACTTTGAGTATGCCAGAGAAATGACTGTAAGTTCTTTGCTTATATTTATGAATGATGTCAATATGTAAGTAATGTTATAATGAAGTCACCCAGCTCTTTTAGGTGGAGCTTGAAGATAGTGATATAAATAATGAAGCTACTATGAATAGGATGAGCAGTTTTCTTGATGATGCCCTCCGCTCCTCGTGTGAAGGAATCATGGTTAAAGCTCTTGATGTTGATTCTGGGTATACTCCATCAAAGCGTTCTGATGCCTGGTTGAAGGTCTTACACGAGTTTGAAACATTTTAGAACTAAGAAATATAAATGTTTTATTCCTTGAGAAAATTAATATTTTCCTTTGGCAGGTCAAAAGAGATTATGTTGAAGGACTTAGTGATTCTTTAGACTTGGTTCCAATAGGTGCTTGGCATGGAAATGGAAGAAAAGCAGGATGGTAATATTACTGTCTTGAGTTTTACTCTGTATATATCACTACCTTTGCCAGAAGTTCAATAGTTTATAAATTCCATGTTATGGTGGTTGTGGTAGCTGTGCTAAAAGACCGTGCTGATTGCTATTTTAGAATTCAGTATTTCTACTAATATGTGCAGTCAGAACCTAGTGTGTCATTTTGAATGTGGTGAAGCTAGTTTCCTTCTTACATGTCTTTGTTTGGATTCTTCAATCTAAATGATTCAATTGCACATGTATAAAACTGACATTTATGATATTCCAGGTTTAGTCCTTTCCTAATGGCTTGCTACAATCCTGATACTGAAGAATTCCAGAGTGTCTGTCGTGTCATGTCTGGATTTTCAGATGCGTTCTACATTGAGGTAAATGATGCTATTTCCTCATTGGTGCCATTATCATCTACATGAGATGAGGAAATTCATGAGACAAGAAATTGCTTCCATTTCTTTTGACATGATATAATTTCTTTGTAGTGTGAATTTTGTTGGTGTATGCTTCTGTGCAGGTCAAAGTAACAGTATTTTACCCCTTTCTGGGATTAAATTTCCTTTAATCTCAGTCAGACTTGTGTAGATTAGGCTACTAATCGAGTTATCATTTATTTATTCATAGTTATTATATGTTTGTTCATCCATATACTATTCGTCCACAATATTATTAACTACTTGTAATTGAATGTGGCAGATGAAAGAGTTCTTCTCAGGGGACAGAGTTCTGTTGAAAAAACCACCATATTATCAAACGGCAGAGGTGGCTGAGATGTGGTTTTCTCCAGAGCTGGTGTGGCAGATAAAGGGTGCAGACTTCACAGTGTCACCTGTTCATCATGCTGCCATTGGTTTAATCCACCCATCACGTGGTATTTCCGTTAGATTTCCCAGATTTATCCGATCAGTATCGGATAGAAAGCCTGAAGAAAGCAGCACAGCTGCAGATATAGCTGATATGTTCAGTTTGCAGAGCAGAAAAATGGATGTAAGCATGAAATAGTTAGGAGATTCTATATTGCTATCTATCTTTTGCACTAGCCTTTTGTATGGTGTCTTAGTTTGCCACCTTATCTTCGTACAGTTGTGAGCATACAGAAATGAAATGATTGATGTGCTCAATACAATTATTTTGTTTTTCTGGAATTATTTAATCATTTATATCTATCTATTGAAAATAAGTGTTTAAAATACTTTGATTAGTGAAATATATATTCTTATGCATTTCCCTCTATAGGAAGCTAATTCTACCCCTCCACAAAATCTAAAACCTTCAGTTAATCTGTTATGGATTCCTCAAATTGGATTTGAGAACTGGAAATGGGACTCAAAATATAGAGTTTTTTCATTAAAATTCTACCTTACATTATTATATAGTAATAAATATTTTCATTATATAGATAGATAGTACATAACATATCTCATATATATATATATATATATATACACACATATTAATTATATGCATACAAATAATTAATGTATAGCATATATTTACATATAAATCCATCTAATGATATCTTAAATATATTGTATATATATTGTTGACGGTATAAAAATTGTATGAGTAATTATAGCCAAACAACCAAATATTTAAGTAATAAGTGAGGTTATAGAGGTCAATCAAATGAAAATAACTTGTATATGGAAGAAAAGAGTAGATGAGTGCAAGAAAAGTAGCTTCTAGAGCTTTTGCTTTGTATTAGATCAAGAACTGCTTGCTCTGCTCGGTTTACTTTGTTGGAAAATAAAGGATAGGTCTGTTACTTTTAATAGAGCTTCTTGAGAGCTTTTTGTTCATAAAGTTGCTAACCCCTTCTATTACATTTTTAGTGATATTTATAGTAGTGGATGATTGGAAGGATTTGCGGTCATAATCACTTGATTTAAGGGAGCAACCATGCTTTATAAGCATGATTTAAGGTTGAAGCAACACATTTTATACTTATTGGTAGAAGTTGGTGGGGATCTTTTGTTGTCTCACCTTTGTGTCAGCCAAGAGGTCGGTTTTTCCACAATATACCAACCTCTCCGGACTTCAATGTGGTGTTTAGATGATCAATTCCAGGGTAATAGTTACCAACCTTGGTGATGTGGCCAATATTCTTTCACGTATTTATTGTTCATTTGGTGGTTTAGACTAGGGTAGCAAAGTCCCGATACTTAATATATTGTGAGTTCGGATACTGTCTAGGAAACACTTCTAAACTTAGTGATCCTGATAGGTATATTTCGGCACAACATATATATACACATTAATATATCTATTACTATTGTAACATCACAAATAGTTTTGTATTTTTTTGATACATCTAATATTATGATCCCGATATAATATAAATAGGTGTTCATATAACAATCAATACTTTTTAATAATTTTATGCCTTAATTATCCCTATTTTGTTCAATTTTTTTGTATCCGTATAAACTTAATATAGTAGAAATTATTAATTTAGAAAAGTTTAGTTTATAAACCAACTATGTGATTTTTTTGATGGATTGTGGTTGAACTTAGAGTAAAACCCATCAAATCAATAGTCAATTAGTAGCGAACCCATTAAGCCTAAGTATTTATCGAACAAGCCCAAAACTAAGAAACTCCCGCCAAATTCCAAAACCGGCTATTTCCGGTTACCAAGCCAGTAGCCAGTCAAGTATATAAATGCTCCCCAAAGCAAAATCACAAGCCCCCAATCTGAAACATATTGGTATTTTCTATTAATTTCGGTTTTGGTGCTCTTCCTCTTCGCACATCGATTCTTGCTTCGTTCATCCTCTTTCAGATAATTTCCGTTAATTTCCTCGAGCAATTTATGCTCGTTTTCTGTTCCATGAAGTTTACAGTGCGTGCGATTTCATTAGAGGTGTACTGTAGCAACTCGAACCGTGTTCAAATTGTATCGTTTTTCCAATGAGTGCGGTGAATATCACGAATGTGGCTGTGTTGGACAATCCGGCGTCGTTTTCATCCCCCTTCCAGTTCGAAATCTCGTACGAATGTGTTACTCCTCTCAAAGACGGTAATTATCTGCATTTTCTTTTGTTCTTTTTCCTGCCGAGGGAGATGTTTATGTTTTAGTTTGTTGTGTTGAGATTATTTAGGGTTAGTTGATTATTGGATATGTGATTGAATTAATGGCTGGGCAGTTTTGGTGTTCTTTAATTCGCGAATTTAATTGACTTTTGTTATAAAAACTTGATGAATTAGCTAACAAAGATATCAGTATATTGATGATGGTAATAATTGAGATGTGCCTTTTAGGAAATGGTGTTCTAGGGTTTGTAATTCACGAACTATTTTAATAGGAATTTCATTGGCATGATTGACAATAGTGAACATTGGTATCGGCTGATTGTTACTGGTAATGGGTTCAGTTTGGAACAATTTCAAGAAGAAGAAATGGTAGGATGAACCTATCAGAAAAGAAGATAGATCTAGATCATATTTGTGAACTGACGTTGGGGCACAGTGAGCACATTGATGATGGTCTGATTGGAGTATTGTCGAGGATTGTTTGCTATTTAGGACCTGGTCATGTTAACTTAGAATAAAACTATTTTTAATTAGGATCTGAATGAGTTTTGAACGTGGTGATGGTGATCCTTTAGTCTTGCTAGACATATTGAGTCATCAAGTCAATTGATTCATCACTTTGGAAATTAAATTATGTATGTTACACTTCAGAATATATTGATTTGGACATTCTTTTCGTAAAACATGGACCGGATTGCTTTTTTGATGGGGACTTCCAAAATAAAAAATATGAAATTTGAAGCTGGAACCATCATGCAATGGATCTTTAGAAGCTAATGAACCCAGTCGAGCAGGTAATAATATCTTATAGGCACACAAGTGTGGCACATGAATGAATCTCACACCCAGATTGTGGTTTTGGAAGCAACTATTAACCTTAAGACTCCTCAGGGAACAATTTGGTTAGGGAGCAAACATATCTTTCCTAGGGGAGAAGAACCTTGGTTTTGAGAGAATAGTAAGCATGACATGCAACTAATTCCTGGAGGCTTACCAGCTCAATAACCCATAATCATCAGGTTACTCTATCAGGAAAAACGCTTATATGTTTAGATGAAAAATGCTGGGGACTAAATGAGAGGATTGCAATTTAACTATGAAGATTCTCATGTAATTTCATCTGATAGTTCTTGAAATCCTTGATTTGTTACTGGTGCAATTTTCTGTTATGAAAGATAAGCATAATGTCCTTCACCTATTGCCTTTTCTCTTACTGTGGGATATCATAATATTAGTAGAGGAAAATCACAAACGATTCACCTTGGGAGAAGAATCAAAGAATGAAAAGAAACAACCTCTTGTATGTACTCTCCAGGGACTGAAGAAAACAGAAATCAATTTCTTGTTGGAAAGTATAGTGTGCCTGTGCAAAAATTTTGCACTTCCAGTTGTTTAGCCATTTCAGTTTCATAAAGATCTTTGGACATTTGCCTTACATGATGTCATGATTATGTCAAGTAGAAGATATGTTTTGTCTATTCAAGTTTTTATTAACATGGTGCTCTGCAGATTTGGAGTGGAAGCTCATTTATGTCGGATCTGCTGAGGATGAAACTTACGATCAACTTTTAGAAAGTGTTCTTGTTGGCCCAGTCAATGTTGGCAATTACCGTTTTGTTTTGCAGGTAAGGACTTGGAACAATACATATCTTGATGTACATTTTCTTTCCAAGGAGCTATATACTTTGCATACTTGTTGAGATTTTACACCTTTCTTTTGGTAATTTGTATCAGGCAGATCCTCCAGATCCTTCCAGAATACGTGAGGAAGACATCATAGGTGTAACAGTGCTTTTGTTGACATGCTCCTACGTGGGTCAAGAATTTGTTCGTGTGGGCTATTATGTCAATAACGACTACGATGATGAGCAGCTCAAAGAGGAGCCTCCTCCAAAGATCATGCTCGATAGGATTCAGAGAAACATATTATGTGATAAACCAAGAGTGACCAAATTTCCCATTAATTTTTACCCAGATGACACTGAGAATGGAGAACAAGCCCCTCCACCCGATGACGCTGCTGAAGCTGATAAGCATGAAGAACAAATACCACCTCCTTCACCTGATCACGTTTCTGATAAAGAAGAGCCTAAAACATGATGAAACTAACATTCTCAGCTCTATGGCTTTCTCTGGTTGGATCTATGTGATGGGCTTTCCATGTATCTGTGTTTGACATTGTTACTTTGGATTTGATCCCGAGAGGTGCTTTGGGTTGTTACATCGGCTCATGTATACCGCTTTGTTCTGTGGCCTTGATTTCTGATGGTGTTATAGGAAACATGTTAACAATTTCTAATTCTTACAAACTCTAAGATGCTCGAGGACTTGTGCTATTATATCAAACCATTTTTAGTTCAATCAACATCCTAGAAATCCTTTTTGCTTTGTGCTAGTTTGAAAAAGTTGCATTTTTGCATTGTGATCATTGTTCTGTATCTGTAGCCACTTTCAAGACAACCCATGTTTGCTAGGAACACTACTGCTTTATGTGGATTTTGGTAGAATGCTTAGTGAGTTCCATTTTGAATCTGCAATTCCATTTCACATCCTGATTCAACTCTAGTTTGCCTCTTGGGCATCCATTATGCTACATGCATTATGCACTAACTTCTAACATCTGTCCCAACATTTAGCTGAATCCTAGTCTTGCTACGAAAAGCAATCAATTTTTCCTTTTCATAGAACCATATCAAGACACCTCATCATATAGAACCAAAACTGAGTGAAGAATTCTGGTGTTCATGGATAATCAACTTTTCTAATTCCTGAATTAAGTTTTATAAAAGAGACTTGTAAATCGTCGACCTTTTGGCCAAATTAGGGAAAATTAAAAAAAAAAAAGGGTAAAAAAATTAACAAACAAGCTATATAAACCAGTCCACTTTCTTTCTCATTGCACTCATATTGTATAAGGGATCCCGAATTTAGACAAAATTGGAAAATATCAAAACACAGAAAAGAGGTTGTCGATTTGTTTATGGCATTGACTCGTAGAACTTGAACTTCTAACTACGAACTGCAGTTCTGTTTTGAAGTCAAAATTGTCTTCTTCTCATTCTTCCGTCTCTTCTCCCGATTCTCTCTCAATGGCTTATCCTCCCCCAGCTTGGTTTCACTCTGTGATTCAGAAAATTGTGCTATAATTGGAACACTTGAAGAGAAAACAGTCATTCATATGCAATGGGAATAGGGAATTCTTTTTTACCTTTCTTGATCTCTTTCTCTGTTTCCATCGTCCTTTTCCTTTGCCCTTCTTATTTGGCTCGGATGCCTTCTGTTCAATTATGGAAAGATGGTCAAATATGAAACTTATCCACCCATTCTTTCGATATGCTCCAATAGGAAGGATAATACCTGTCCAGGAACTGTAGTTGTTGCATGATCTTCAGCAGGAAACTCGCCCTCAATTTTTCCATTTTCATTGAGCATAAGCTTAAGTCTCCCTTCTTTAAGTAATTTCTCAGAGCGAGCATGCCTCTGGGATTATGAGACAAAGTTATCGACACTAAGAGCATGTACAGAGTAGCAAAAGCACAAAATATTCTAGCACTGAGACGAAATCAGAAGAAGTACGGAGACTTAATCCTTTCAGTATGATGCTAAGTTCAGTAGACGTCACAATTAATACTACTGTATGGATACAACAATTTTAATGTATTGCCTAAAGGTAAGCTACATTTAGAGAATGAAACCTGTACTTTACATAAAAGTCTGAATTTAATCATCTTTCATTCAAAGAAAGGCCATATAAGTTAATCACTAATTTCGACACTGATAGCATATTTTCGGAAAAATAAAAAGAATCTGGACACTCTTTGTGGGGTGAAGAAAGAGCAGATTATAAATGTAGTAGGATACATAAGCAAAGAAATTACAAAAGACAAAAGGCTCTCATACGAGTATATTGAGTAACACAGATATATACTTGCCTTGGAGCTTAGATGAGCCTTTATAGTCTCCTCTGACAAACAGACAATTCTGGGGCAAATCCGGCACTTGAAAACTGATTTACGTTTTAAAACATAATCGGCGGAATCAACATCGGTTTTTGCATCCTTTTCAGGACTATGAAGAGCACTGGCAAGAAAACTGTTGGCTCCTTTGCTAGCAAAACTTCCTAAAACATTTGGCATGCCATTTTGAACTGCCACATCTTCATCGCTTGTAGGAAAGCCTGCAAAGATAAATCCTATTTGTAAAAGAAGGATAAATTATATACTAGAATGAGGTAAGCTTTTGATTTAAAATAATCTATAATGAGACATACTTATCCAGATATTTTTACTTGGAGAAGAACTGTCAGGGTATTAAAGGAAAAAATAATGATTTGTGAATATAGAGATACAACTTTGGGAATGTGATATTGAACTAGTCAGCTTCCCTCATCACAGAAATTAAGGATCCAACAACGATCATTCTACCAATATATTCTATGTAAGGCATACCTACATAACACACTTCAAATTTTAAAAAAAATTCCATCCACATGAATTTAAGGATTCAATTCAGAAGAGAAGTAGGACAACTTATCTCCAATTAATTTGCATCGATAGGCAACTTGACAATCAGCCATGACATACTTCAAAAGCTATATGAATTTGTATTTGTTGCAGGAATTCAAACACCTCTGAGGGGAACACATTAAATTCAAAAGGATATTTTAATATTCACCACAAGATAGTCTATATCTTAAGGCAAAGTAATTTATTTTAAGAAAATTGAAGATGCACAAAACTTGAAAAATATGCACCAAAAATTTAAAAACAAAAAAAAGCAATGAGGAGAAAGTTGATTCGGGATATTATTATAAGAATGACCAAGTGACAAGGGGTGAAATTGAAACAATTAGAATACACGGAGACATGAGCTTCAGAGGCCAAAGAGACCTAGTTACTATGAATAAAATACTTGAATGCTAGAGAGAGAAGTTCTGTGTCCAAGAGTTAGGCATTCTCAATTAACTTTTTATATTGCAGAATTGATATTATCATTTGGATATCAGCCTAGCAGCAATACAACCACTAGTAATACAAGCATTAGCATATCTAAGAAGCATTTGATAGGCACAATAGAAATTTCTAGGTGTTTCAGCATTATATAAGTTGGACATTCGAAAGACAAAACTAAAGGATTGAAGAGCTAAAATCTTTAAAAAATGTCACGATCAGAAGATGATTTTAGAAACACCCTTAATCATTCATGTCAAACAGGATGAAATCAATCATCAACAAACCTCTTAAACATATATATACACTTTCATGAAACCAGATTGTTCAGAAATCTTGATCCAAGAGATGTACTAACAAAAATAAAGAAGAACAAATGTAACCTGATGAGTCTAGATTAACTTCGTTTGCTGAACTATCTTCACTCTCATAACCTGAAATGTGAAAATAACAATAAGAATAATTTGCAGGGTTTCCAACTCAAAATTCTACAATGCCACACACATACTAACCACTATTGATAGTAGTGGAGGAGTAATCTAATTAAGCAAATTGATATAAATAACGTCCATAGAAGTACATATCAGAGCAGTTATTCAGTACCATGTTGCTTGATTAGCAACGATCAAATAAAATAAACAATATAAACAAAAAAAATGCTCCCAATGCACAGACCAGAAGAAGAGGAAGCTTCCCCCTTGTTTCTCACATCCAAAACCACATTTTCTTCTTCTATGTCTTCTTCTTCATCATCTTCAACTTCTGTGTCATCGGCAGCCTCAGCCTCCACATCGGAATCCGAAGAAGATGAAGATTCTGAGGGTGCATCTTCATCACCATGTTCAAACCTATAGAATCGCCTCTTTATCATTATTATTGCTCTTTATTCTCAGCTGCAATGAATGCCAAAAGGCACTGAATGTCAAAGTTCACTTCAAAATCAATCAGAGCAATAACCAAAAAAGTAGCATCTCTATCCAAAGCAGTAAAATTTCATCTTTTCCTCAGCTGAAAGTATTTATCCAAAAGTATCAAATGAACAATGTCAATTATACACATTCACTGACTATTATCAGTATCACAAAGTTCATCTTCTACTCAATATCACCTACTTATTTCGATTTAAATTCCACAGTTATCATTTGCAGAATTTACAAATATCGTATATTTTCATCTTTTAAGGAGGCAATAATTTATAATTCACGTAAACATAAAAAATTGCAAGCATAATTATTGAAAATCAAATAGGAACTGAAAATTAATCATAAAATGCTTGCTTGACTCATACGAATCCAAACTACATAAAGACATGCTCGCACATAAATTGCAAAGAATCTCACTAATTTCAACCGAGTGTCCAAATTTTCCCAAAACATATAAAATTACTTCCCAGTAGTTTTGAATACTATAAAACCTATAAATGCACACGATATCCGGAAACGCCAGAGAGAGAGAGAGAGAGAGAGAGAGAGAGAGAGAGAGAGAGAGACCTGGAACAGTAAGAGTATGAACGGCTGCTTGTAATGTCGCGATATGATGAAGAAAGGGGTGAGGGTTTTGGTTTAAAGGAGATGGGATCCAGTGTAGCTGCATACCATTGTAACTGACAGGTGGGGATATTTTATAGGATGTTCATGACTTATTCATTGTTTTGACTTTTGAAGCAATCTTTTATTGGATGAAATTTAGAGTGTACAATTTTTACTGCTCCTGCGTCAATAGGCGAACACTTATTTGTAAATAATATAAAATTGACCCCTTAATTTTATCGTTTGTCCCTTTTGATACTGCACATTAAATAGTAGAATTAACTTTACACCCCCCTTATTTTGATCAAATAGTAATTGTAGCACCTAATTGCAATTGAGAGTTGATTCAACTGAATCAACACTGCAACTTTTTTTTTTTTTTTTTTTGGAATAGGCCAAACATAATTTGAACTTGACTCAAATTTAATCAAGTAGTGTTCGAGCTCAACAATGTTGATTCCGTAGTCCGTAGACCGTAGGCACATCGAATTTATGATATTTTACTATTTTATTCTAATGTATTTATTTTCTATATATATAAACAATTGAGTAGAGTCTTGTCGAGTCTTTCAATTAAGTTACATTAGGTTTTAAAGTATTTATGTATACAATTGAGTCAAATTGAAATTGAATTTTTATCGAATTTGTCATCAAATGAATCTATGTCCAAACATATATACCCACAGTCCCCTCACACATAAATCATTGATACCAACTATCCATTTTGTAGTCAATTCCTATTCCTTATGATTTAATCTTTCCAAACAAGCACCTCCCTAATACTCGTTATGATTTAATCTTTCCAAACAAGCACCTCCCTAATACTCGTTATGATTTATAATAAGTGTATATTGGAGCTTTTGTAATAAAAAAACATAATCTTATGACTAATTAATATACTCTTATATATAGTTTTAAAAAATCTAATTTTCAGAAAAACCAATTATATTTTGTGAGTTGGAATATATGAATTTTTTTTTTGAGATATAATTTGAATGAAAAAACTAAAATCATAATTAATTTACAACAAAAAATTAACCTTAAAATATTTGATTATTATGAATTAGAGAGAGTATATGGTAACAACAACATTATGAAAATCCAAATATACATGTTAATCCATGCATCATGTAAATTGTTTATTTATTTAGTTATAATTGATAGTAGGGATTCGAACTCAAAACATTGCTTAAATTGGAAGATATATCTATCATTAATGAGGTGAAAGTAGTGATGTTCAAACGGTTCAAAAAACCGGTACCGGGCCGGTTCGAACCGGCGGTCAACGGTTCCAAACCGAAACCGGGAACTGTTGGAAACCGGTCATTTACTTCTACTTCTATTCTTTCTATTTTATATTCATTATGTCTAAAAGAGGTTCTTTTACTTCATCCTCTCGTGGGAAGGGAAAGAGTCTCATGCCACCTCCACAATCCTATGAAGATGATCTCATTGATCAATGGTGTGATGACCTTGATGAAAATGTCGATTTGGGAGAACAAATCGCTCAAGCCTTAGCCGAAGAAGATGAAGAAGAGGTGCCGTCGACACAAGAGAGTTTGAATGTCACTCAAACCACCTCAAATAGAGCACCTTCTTCACTTCGAAGTGATATTTTCTCCATTCACTTCAAGAAGGAAGTCATGCCCAATAGTGACGTGCAACCATTGTGGGAAGCAATACGAGTTCAAGCATGGAGGGGGCTATGGAACGTTCACCAACCACGTCACAAAGAAGCATCCCGACAAGATTGGATTAGAGCGCTCTAAAACACAACTACGAGGATTCATCGGGTCTTCACAAGGTATGAATTCTTTAACCTTTAAATTTAGTCAACTAGAACTTAGGAAAGGCACCGCCGATTTTATTGCTTCAAAACATCTACCTTTTTCATTTGCTTCCGATGACCTTTATGAAGATTATGTGAGCACATATTTACAACCACCCACTAGAATGATAAATAGGAACACAGCCACTAGGGATTTTGATAAAAGAGTATGTAAAAGAAAATATAAATTAGTACAAGATTTAGCTAACCTTAAACAAAAAGTTGCAATATGTTGTGATTGTTGGAAAGATCCTTATGCTAAAAATGATTATATGGGCATTACTTGCCATTGGATTGATGATGCATGGGATGTTCAAAAATGTTTAATTGCTTTTATTGATTTTAATAAAAGACATACCGGTTTACATATTTCACAAAAAGTAATACATGTGTTAAATGATTATGGTATATTAACAAAAGTATTTGCTATAATTTTAGATAATGCAACTAATAATAAAGCTAGCTTGCCTACAATAATTGATTTTTGTAAACCTTCATTAAATGGTGATTTTTTTCATACTAGATGCATGTGTCATATTTTTAATTTATGTGTTCAAGATGGATTAAAAACTTTAGAAGAAGAAATAGAAAAAATTAGAGATGCAATTAATTTAATTTGTCATACCGTACAAATGCGAAAAAAATGGGTCGCGTTTTGTAAAATGAATGGATTAGAAGTAAAAAAATTTGTGAAAGATGTGCCACATAGATGGAATTCTACTTTTTACATGCTTCAAGATTCGTATAATTATAGAGAACTTTTATGTGCTTTTTTTATGGAATTTGGTGATAGTAATGTTATGTTATTTGCCCATTCTTGGGATTCTTGTATAAACATGATGTGTATGTTAAAAAATTTTGAAGAAGCCACTAGAGAAATAAGTGGATGTTATTATCTTACATCTCATTTAGCTTTAGATCAATGTGTTAAAATTGTTTTGGTAATTAACTCTTATAAAGATGATCTTATTTTAAGTGATGCAATTATTATGATGAAAACAAAATGGTTAAAATATTATCATGAGCTACCCCTATATTTATGTGCTAAATTATTAGATCCTAGGATTAGAGAAGATGGATTAGAAGAACTCTTAATTATGTACTATAATGCATTGTTCTCATGTGGTTTGATTAGTGAATATGATCTAGTAGAATATGTGTCTAATCCTAGGGAAGTAGTTAAACGAGCTAAAGATTATTTGTATGATTTATTTAGACAATATAAATCAATTCATGGTGATTCAAGTAGTAGTGATGATGTAGGAGATCAAAATGTAGGAACTAATAGTTATTCATCTAGTTTTGGACCGACTCTTAGTCAATTTCACAACTTCTACGACATAAGAACACAAAAAAAAGTTAGAGGTACTAACCCATCACAAGAATTAGATTCTTATTTAAGTGTTACTTTTGAATCTATTGTTTTCGACAATAATTTGGATCTATTAAAGTGGTGGTCACGGAGGACCATGTATCATATACTAACAATTATTATAAAGGAGATTTTTGCATGTCCCGCCTCCACAGTCTCGGTTGAACATGCCTTTAGCGTATCAGGCCACACTTTGAGTGCGAGGTGAGCAAACTTAGCCGCCGAGAATGTCCAAAACCTTATGCTCCTTGAGGATTGGGTCAAAACAGCCAAACGTCAACAAAACCTCGATTGCACATGCTTTGAGGAAGGTGAACCGAATTTGTATGGCTACAACTCAAACACAACATCCTCCGGCGGCAGTGGCATCAACCTCGACGATTGAAGAAGGTAAGTTGAGGTAAGAGAATTACGTGAGTTTTGATTCCTTAATTCGATTTCAATTAAGGATACGTAGACAATTTCATTTTAAGTTTGGAATTTCAATTCCAAACTTAGAATAAAACTCAAGCTCTTTCAATTTTTCCCCCTCTATTATATTAAACTTGTTTCAATAGTTACTTAGTTAGATATTTAGATGTTAGATTTTAGACTTGTATTATATAATTCAAGATAGATACATAATTGTAATTGTAATTCAAGATAGACTTTTATTTCTTTTATATATACATGGACTTTTGTAATTGTAATATATAGGAACTTTTTTAATAGATTAGATCATAAATTAGATAGAGTTCTAACTTGTAATAATTTTCCAAGTTATAATGAAAAAATTTTGTTTACCTTAAAGTCTTCAATTTTTTATATTCCAAAAATCAATTTCTCATGGTTTGGTAATAGTATACTTCAAAACAAACATTAAAATTCATACAAAAATGAGAAAAGTGCAAGTTACAAGTGTAATTGATGTCCAAGGAAGGAATCATAGAAAAATAAGGAAAAATAGAAGTTGAAATACGAGATCGGATGGAAGAATTGGTGGCGCACGGTCTGGTCGTGCCATGCAGCACGACCGTGCGCCATTATACAAAGAGTCTTCGATGGTGGGGCACGACCGTGTCCCACAGCACGACCGTGCCCGGGTGAACAGGAAACCACCGGTTCAAACCAGTCGAACTGTCCGGTTTCGGTTGAACCGGCGGTTTGGAACCGAAACCGGAACCGCCCATGACACGGTTCGATTTCGGTTCCACTAATTCGGAACCGCCGAACCGGCGGTTTGAACCGAAACCGGAACCATTTGAACACCCTTAGGTGAAAGTGAAACATATGAGTACATACATCATGTAATAAAACTTGGACCCGTACAAGCATCATACTATTGTAAAGCATGAATTATACATCATAAATATGATTGTATGTTGTGTCAAAAAATTATGATTGTATGTTCTTGAATATCCATATAAGAAATAATTGCGCAAATCTATCAAAAAAACACCCACAACGTCTAATTATGGATACATGTAACAAATATATCATGCCTCTTTCAAATCTATCAAAAAACACTCGCAACGTCTAATTGTGGATACATGTAATAAATATCACAAAAACTTCTGTGAGACGATCTCATGGATGTTTTTGTGAGATCGGTCCTCTTTACCCACAAACTATATCCATTTTCACTAATTTACATGGGAATTGTGATAGGTACTAATTTACATGGGAATTGTAATGGGTGGGTTATGGATTGTGGGTTGATCTATCTCACGTAACATAATCCATGAGACGGTCTCACATAAGACTCACTCAATATATTATGCCTCTTGTAGAAGGATCAGATCCTCTATTTAATTTTTTGATATTTCATATTGTATTTTATTATTAGTACAAATATATATTTATTTATTATATTATTTATATAAGTAAAATAATGACCCTCTTTTTATTGTGAGCATGTATTAATATGTTCACCTGTCATCACTGATGTATAAAGATTTAATTTCTTTAAATATTATAATTTAAAATTAATAATTGTTTTGGATTTATGACACATAAGATATATTAGTGGTAAGCACGTTAATATGTATTCGTGGTAAATATGGTAACAAACTTGTATACATGTTATTACAAAAATGATAAAATGTTCACCATGAACAACGCTTAATATGCCCACCGATTGACATGACACTTTTAGACGGGAAAGTGACAATCTTATAATTTTTGTCAACTTTCTTACTTTAATATATAGTATAGAAGTGGGCCTTTTTTAATTACTTCAACTTGGGCCTTTCTCCTCTTAAATTGAATAGATGACCTTTTTTTTCATTCCTTCTTTAATTGTCAAGCCCGATTTCTTCATCTTCTTAAGCCCACAAAAATTTCCTCGTCTCGAAATTACTCTAAAATTCTTAAAATAAATAAGAAAACAATATATAAAGTATTTGAAGACACTAAACAAATATATATATATATAGAAAAATGGTGCATTCAATCACATAAAAGAATATAAAATTCTACATTAATCCACGTTAAAATGCATCTATTTTCTACCTATCAAATGGCTCCCCAAACTCAAGTTGCCAATCTTTTATTGTTTATCATATCTAATTCACATACACATATATATGCATAATACTATTTTTATGGTCAACCATAATATATATATATTTTTTCCTATGATTCGACAGACTAGCAAGACGGTCAAACAATGCAAATTTGGTTAAGAAGACAGTGTCGAATAGTATATTGTGTCACTCACGTTAGACCATCTTTATCAACAAACTACCACAACCCAACCTCTTAATAAAAAATTCATTTATCTTTCCTCCACATACACAACCTACAACACAACCCAACCTCTACAATTTTCACATTTTATCAATAACATCAACCCAACCTATAACAATTATTAATTTAATGATTTAATAATTACATATATATATTTTATAATCATTTTTTTATTATTTGAATTATGTATGAAATATATTAAATTATATGATATTCCAAATTCGTAATAAAAAAAATATACGACCAACTTAAAATAAGTTACAATCTCAATAACAAAAATAAAATTACAAGAATTGAAATACAAAATTATTGTTACATAAGTCAAGCTACAAATTGATAAGTAAAAAACAACAATGTAGAAGATGAAAATTGCATATTTAATTATCGGTGCTGAATTTTTGCCATATATGTTCAATCAAGTCGTTTTTTAGAGCGGTGTGAACTTCTCTGTTGCGAAGTTGCTCCCTATTGGTCATATAAGCAGATAGACTTACAATGCGTTCAGTAGAATATTGAAAATTTTGATCGTCGTCTATAGGATCATCGATGAGAAATTCTGTAGGATCATAATAAGTTTGGTACGTCTCTCGCTCATCTTCAACTATCATGTTGTGTATGATGATACAAGCCATCATAATTTTTGCCATCAGATTTTTATCCCAAACAAGACAGGGGCGTCGAAGAAATGCAAAACGAGCTTGTAGAACTCCAAATGCTCGTTCGACATCTTTTCGTACCGCCTCTTGGTGTTGAGCGAACAACTTGTGTTTTCTAATTACTGGACAAGTAATTGACTTAACAAATGCAGCCCATGAAGGATATATTCCATCAGTTAGATAATATGCCATATTGTACTCCCTACCATTCACGACATAACTAACCTTTGGTGCTCGACCTTCCAAAACATCATTAAAAATTGGAGATCGGTGGAGTACGTTAATATCATCGAGTGAACCTGGTATTCCAAAGAAAGCATGTCATATCCATAAGTCGTATGATGCAACAGCTTCCAAAACGATTGTTGGTTTTCCACTTCTCCCTCCATGTTGTCTCGCCCATGCAGTGGGACAATTTTTCCATTCCCAATGCATGCAGTCAATACTGCCTATCATGCTCGGGAATCCACGTTGTTCTCCAATATGGAGTCTTGCCAAATCTTGTTCATTAGGCTTTCTAAGGTGCTCGTCACCGAAGTAAGAAATGACGTCTTCTACGAAATTCATGAGAGATTGCCTTGTCACAGCTGCACTCATTCGCAAGTATTCATCAACAATATCTGTTGATGTCTCATACGCCAACACTCTCATAACTCCAGTACATTTCTGTAATGGGGAAAGACCTTGTCTACCAGTGGCATTAGGCCTCTGTTGAAAATATTTGTCACTGGCAGTAACAGCCTCCACGATACATAGGAATACTGATTTTTGCATGCAAAATCTACATCGGAAGATCTCAGGAGGATACGTCGGGTTGTCAACAAAATAGTCGTTCATCAAACGTTCATGACCAAGCTCGCGTTGCCTTTCACAATACCTTCTTGTAGCTCTAGGAGTAGGATCTTCTTCGTTCAAATTAAGATTGTTTAAGAGCAGATCCTCGACGATGCGATCTACGTGGCGATTCTGATGAGCAACATGGTCTTGTCATTCATCAAATGCAGTAAAGAAAGGATCGAAACTTGAATAGTTATCTAGTGATTGATTTTCATTGTGAGACATTTTGAGAAGTGGAATGAGTAAAACTATTAAATAT
This sequence comes from Scutellaria galericulata, assembly GCA_946896805.1. NCBI lineage: Eukaryota > Viridiplantae > Streptophyta > Magnoliopsida > Lamiales > Lamiaceae > Scutellaria > Scutellaria galericulata. The sequence goes on from OX335794.1 coordinate 16,557,202, forward strand.
GAAAATATTCTTCTGAGATGATAAGAGAATATGAGGAGATATATATACTGTCAGTGAGGAATATGAGGAGATATATCCACTACACGTCTTCTACTGCAAAGTGATAATTCACATGGTGCAAAGTGACAAGTGCATGTGACAAAGTGACAAGTGCATGTGACAAAGTGAATAAATACTAATTAGAATAAAAATTACAATTTGATTTAACAAAAATAACACTAATAAAAAAGATTACAAGACAATATTAAAACACAAGACATCAAATAAAAAAACTTATAAGACAATATTAAAACACAAGACATCAAATAAAAAAACTTACAAGATAATACTAAAACACATGCCATCAAATAAAAAAAACTTACAAGATAATCCTAAAACACTACTTAAACAATGCTAAGAGATGACGTTTCATCTCTTCTTCATCTTGGGATAAGTGATCCTTGGCCAACAAAGCCATCAAAAGAGAATGCTTTATCTTCATTTTCTCTATTTCCACTTTCTCTCTTCCTAGTGTGTTGAGCACTTGAACTTCACTATCTCTAGTGAGTCTTAATGCACGAGGTTCTGTAACACCCTCAGATGAAGACTCTGATGCCTTACATTTTCCTTTCTTCTTTTTCACTTGATCTCTACCTATAGGACGTGAAATAGCTGAACCACCACTGTCTGGAGTTTCAACATTAGTGGGACTGAAATATTCACCATCTTCACTGGTCCTGGTTTTCTTTGTATTGTCACCACTTTCTTCGTTATCATCTTCATCGTAAACACGACTTCTTGAACATTGATCAAATTTTATTTCCCACTTGGGAATTTTACTCATAACTTCATTAAATACATGCAAATCGGTGAACTTACCATCGTATAATTGATGGGCTTCTTTCTCCACATCGTGTTGGCTCATTCCACTTCTGGGCATTTTTATTAAATCGTGTGAAACGACCTTTTAATGATTCTATATTTCTTTCATTTATTTCTTCTGGATCTTCTCTTCGAGCTTCTTCGTACATCTTATGGATTTTTCCCCAAAACGAGCCAGTCCTTTGAAATCTACCTTGTTTTTTATCTTGCTAACGAAGATTCAAGATGACATGAGGGTCACATCTTCTTTCACATTCCAAGTACTTTTGGCCACCCTTTCATTTGTATCCTGAAACAAATTGCGAGAGATATTTTGCGATAGTTGAGCTTGTTCAGAGATAGGAACTTGATTCAGATTTGGAGAAAATTGAGGATTTTCAGAAAATTGAGAGTTTTGATAGTCTTCGGTGTTCAAAAAAGACTGGAAATTTGAAAAAAAATTGGGTTACTTGAATCCATAATAGAAATTAGGAAAAATAATAGAATATGACATAAATTATGAGAGATTATAGAAGATAGCAGACAAAAGAGATGAGATTGTGATTCAAAATGTATCAATATTAGTCTCTATTTATAGAGCAACATGAGAAAATACCCTCAAATACCCAAATATATATCAGATATATTTACAAAAATCAACATCTCAACAGCAAAAATCTAAAAAATTGGCTATAATTTAAAGGATTTAACGAACAATACCCTATTGTTCGTTAAACCCTAAAAATTATAGAGTTTAACGAACAATCGAATAATACCTATTGTTCATTAAACCCTAGAAATTATAGGGATTTAACGAACAATAGGGTATTGTTCGTTAAACCCTAGAAAATAAGGGTTTAACGAACAATAACAATACTTCGTTAAACCCTGTAAATTGTTCGTTAAACCTTGTAAATTATAGGGTTTAACGAACAATAACAATACCCTAGAAAATAAGGGTTTAACGAACAATATCTATTTTGTTCGTTAAACCCTATAATTTACAAGGTTTAACGAACAATTCATCAATTAAAATAAATGATCAAGATCGATTGAGATGCTCTTAACGAATTATATATATTCATTTATATATGCTCTTAACGAACAATTCATCAATTATATATGTAGTGTAGTGTGAAAAGGAGAAAGCTAGCAAATCAACCAAATCTTAAAATTAGACTTTTTTTTTCTTTGTTTTTAAAATAAAAATAAAATACTTAACCCTTTGATTATTAGTTTTTAAATGAAAACGGATCTTTAATTCAAGTAAATTAGAAGAGAGGAAATTAGGAAAAATTATGGTAATTTTTTTTTTATTGATAATTGAGTGTATAAAAAAAATCTCAAAGAAATCACATAAACCAATCACAGCTTGACAAGTGACATAATTTGATAAGGTAGTCTCTTTGAAAATGTGCACAACCTAAAAAATGGGGAGGTCGTTCCGCCGACCGTTCGTGGAAAATGGGCATAATTTTAATTTTTTTCTTTTTAATTTTCCTTTGTCTTTTGCTACAACCGGTCGCATGACATGCCCAATAAACATGGTCTTACAAGGAAATTTCCAAAAAAATAAAAATAAAAAAGGGTTTACACTTGTATAAAATATTAACAATAATACTTTGTTGAAGTTAACAAGAAATTTAAACCCATACGCGGCCACTTGTATATATAGTTGACTTGCTTGGTTAACGTAAAAAATTCCACTCTTGGTTAATAGTCAAATCTGATCACACATATATTATTTTAGTACTAGTAGCATTATTTTATACAATAGCATCATCCATCTTATTATGCATGTATCACTTTTAAAATTATTTAGTTTGATAGGTAATAATATATAAATGAATAATGAATTATGAAATTGTAAAATAAATGATCTCATTTTTAGAGTATATATAATATTGAATGGTTAAAGAATGAGTCTCTTGTGAGACCGTTTCACGAATTTTTATTACATTACGTGAGACGGGTCAACCTACAATCCAATTACCCACAACTCAAACCCTACAATTCATATGTTGTTTGTGGGTGATAGAACTCCGTCTCACATGAGTTTTTATGATGATGAAAATATAGATCATACTAGTAGTGGTGGTGGTTTTCGAAGTGAATGCGATGGCTAGGTTGGACCAAACTCCTTTTTTTTTTTTTCCTTTTTATTCAATTATTATATATAAATATAAATTATTATTATTGTTGTTGTTAATGGACTTGTACATTTTCATTTACTGAATATGTAATTTGTAGGTTTTAACTTTTGTGGTAAATATGTAACTTTTAAACTGGTAAATTCTAATTTTTAATTTATCAATTTTTTTTTCTTTTTTCTAATTCTAACACTTTTTTCAATTTGTTCATTCTCACGACTCTTAGTTAATACTATTTAGTATTAACTAGTATTTTCTTCGGTGCAATATACAAATTATGATATTTATAGTTGTTTTTAAAAATGATGATATTAATGAATTAAAAACTTTATATTTGAGAAATTAGAAAAAAAAAACCTATATATATATATATATATATATATATAAACAATGTCACAAAAATAACCAAAAAAATTTTAAAACTTCTTTATCAACAATATTGATTGATACATAAATATTTTAAAATTTCGAACAAAAAAAGAGTAATTACTGAATGTAATTAATTTTTCAATAAATAATTGGACCATATATTTTTTATTTCATTATTTTCCTGGGATCTATCAGCAGACCTAATTTTTGGATTGTGGTCTTATTATTTATTACATAGTAATAAAATTTTATAGCTTTGACATTATTGTAAGATTTTTGCAATAAATTTTAGCTTTAAAAATAACATTTAGATTTTTAAATTAATTATCAGATTTTTTGAAAATAACTTTTAGATTTCTCAGGAAATTTGTGGATTAATTATATCTTTATTTTCATTTCAATTATTTATTTTAAAATTACCCAAAATTTTATTACTATTAAATTTTTTCTGTTGATTTTATATTTATTTTGACTATAAATATTTTATTGTGACTAATATTTTTACAAAAAACTACCCTTTACAATATTATAATTAAATTTCAAAATTATATCTTAAGGGATTAAAAACTCCATATTCAACAAATTAAGAAAATCAACATAAATAAGAAAATTAAAACAATGTAAATTATAATAATTGAAAAATTAATAAATACAATTTTTTCAAGACTTCTTTATATATACACAACATTGATTGATAAATAAATAAAATTACAAATATAACTAATAAATAAAACAACATACTAATTATTGAATGAATAAAAAATTAAAATTTTATAACTATTTTCAAGATTTATTTTCTTAAAATTTCAAAATACTTTTGAAGTTTCTAATTTTCTATTTTTAAAATTTCAAGGACTTTTAGATTTATTTTTATCGATTTTATTGTAAAAGTTTTTTAAAATTTTATTTGTTGATGTTTAGATATTTACAATAACTTTTCTGATTTTTTATTTTGAAACTTTAAATGCCACCAAATATGATAAAACAAAACATTAATTCTTTTATATATAATTTTGATATTTATCTTCAATTTAATTATATGAAATGGTTATAACTAAAAAAGACTTCTTCAAATTGTTATTGCCATTTTTTTTTTTACTAAAATGTCTTATTAAGAGGATTAACATTTTTAAATATGGGATTTTAAAAGTTGACTTGCTTGGTTTCCACTCTAGTTAATAATCAAATTTGATCGCACATTTACTCTTTTAGTACAAGTAACATTATTTTATACAATAGCATCATCTATCTCATTACGCATAACATCATTTTATACAATAGCATTATCTATCTCATTAATCATTTATCGTTTTTTTAAATTATATAGTTCTACAAGTCATAATATATAAATGAATTATAAAATTGTAAAATAAATGATCTCATTTTTAAAGTGTATACAATATAGGATGGTAACAATGTAGATCATACTAGTAGCAGCGGTTTTCAAAGTGAATGAGATAGCTAAATTGGATCAAACCCCCTTTTCCTTTTTATTCGATTATAATATGTGAATTATTATTGTTGTTATTATCATAAATGGACTTGTAAATTTTCATCTATTGAATATGTAATTTGTAAGTTTTAACTTGTATAGTAAATTTGTAATTTTTAAAGTCGTAAGTTCGAATTTTTAATACATCACATTTATTTTTTTCTAATTCTAACACTTCTTTCAATTTGTTCACTCTCACAACTCTTATTTAGTATTAATATATTTTATATAATCATTTCAGTGATAAAAAAAAAAACATCTGAATCGATGGTTACGATTTAAACTATTAATGCGGAAAATAGCCGAAACCATTTTTATAGGGTTAATCTCGATTTCGATTTGTATATAGCCGGATTTTTGAGGTACCAATTCAACATGTCTAACTAACTCTATCCATCTGTGATCTCATTTGCATTTTGTATACATGAGATATATATAAAGTATAATTAAAATACCAATTAATGTTTCGTGTATCTCAATTATCACAATTATTTAATTACTTAAAGATCCTTATAAATAATAACGTCCTAACACGTCAAGACTGAAAGTTGAATCATCATCAAAACTGGAAGTGCAATTCTATATTTTGTTGAAGAGAGAAATCAATGGAGGTTGAACTGGAAACGCTAGTGCCGAAACAAAGCAGCGAGAGTAAAAGCGTGTATAGGAGGTGGCGCGTGGAGGTAAATCGCGTGAACGGAATCGCTTTGCCGATGATAGTGGTGACGACAGCGCAGTTTCTGTTGCGTATATCGCCAATGTTCATGGTCGGCCATCTCGATCAACTCTCTTTATCCAGCGCCTCCATCGCCACCTCTCTCTGCAATGTCACCGGTTTCAGTGTCGTTGTAAGTTTCTCTTTCTTCATTTTATTATTTTGGAGCATTTCGTGTTCAAAAAGTTTCATAATTTTATCCTTTTTTTCATTTGGACATTTTTACCATTTCTCTTCGTATCATTTATGCCAGTTCATATCATCAAAATTAGGTCGTACTCCTTATTTCATATCATTGATAAAAAAGGAACAAAATAAAAATAAAAGAGATTTTTTTTTTTTTTGGTTATGGGAATTGACTATGGATGAGTTTCCATATTTACTTTCTAGCTTGATTAAAAATTGAAGAGGTGAGGTATGGAGAATTGTAGGTTCCAACATTATAATCAAGAAAATGAATCAGGGAATTACAAGGGATTTTAGACCCTGAGTTTAATAAAATGTTTTAAAATAATCAAAGTGACTAGTAATATACTTTGATACTTGTATTATAATACTATCCTCATCTTGGTTAAGTCATGCAGTTTGGGATGGCAAGTGCTTTGGAAACACTATGTGGGCAAGCATATGGAGCTGAGCAATACAAGAGTGTGGGAGCTTTCACTTGTGTGGCCATTCTATGTCTCTGTCTTGTATGTCTACCACTTTCTCTTCTCTACATCTTGACAGAGAAACTGTTGCTATCAGCTGGCCAAGACCCTTTAATCTCAGCTGAAGCTGGGAAATTCGCTATTCAGCTAATCCCCACGTTGTTTCCCTACGCCATTCTTCAGTGCCTTGTTCGTTATCTGCAAAGCCAGAGTTTGGTCATTCCAATGGTTTGGAGCTCATTAGCATCATTATGCTTGCAGTTGCCCCTCTGTTGGGCTCTTGTATTTAAGTTCAATCTTGGAAATGGTGGGGCTGCATTGTCCATTGGGATATCCTATTGGTTTAACGTTGTTTTGATTTTGATTTATGTTAAGTGTTCCTCATCCTGTCAAAAGACACGCCCCCCACTCTCATCAGATGTGTTTGCAACTATGTGGGACTTCTTTCAGCTTTCTATACCCTCTGCTGCTATGGTTTGGTCAGTTCACTTTCATCTTTCAACTTCTGATATAAGTTTGAATGTTTGCAAAGTGATCTTATAACTTTGTTGTATTGCTTAATTTACAGTTTAGAGTGGTGGTCTTTTGAGCTAATACTATTGCTATCAGGATTGTTGCCAAATCCACAATTAGAGACATCTGTTCTCTCTATATGGTACCCATCCTTATTTGTGATTCTGTAATGATGCCAACTATGAGTGAATTTTCTGAATCTTTACTTTCTATTGCTTGCAGTTTCACGATTTCATATTTGCATTACCACATCCCATATTCTTATGGTGCTGCTGCAAGGTCTGCTGCTTGAACGCGTAAATTTGAATACTTATATGCAGAATATGATCCAATTTTCAACTTTATGATAAAAAACTGAACTTGTTTGTTTGTTTGTTTAAGCACCCTGATCTCGAACGAGCTGGGAGCAGGGAAACCAGAGTCAGCTAGAGTTACTCTCTATGCAGTATTAGCTTTGTCAGTAGCAGAATACCTAATAGCCAGCATTGCTATTGTAACTTGTGGTGGTACATTGGGCTACATGTTTAGTGATGAGAAAGAAGTTGTCAATTATGTCAAAGAAATGGCGCCTTTTCTTGGCATGTCGATTGTCATGGATGGCTTACAGGGTGTTCTTTCAGGTAACCATCTCGAGTCATTTCAAACGCTCTCTTCAAATGAATACACAATCTTAAGTCATTCGCTTCGTTTCTTAGGTGTAGTGAGAGGCACCGGGTGGCAGCATATAGGGGCGTATGTGAATCTCGGGTCGTATATTCTTGTGGGCATCCCAGTGGCTTTAGTTCTTGCATTTGTTGTGCAATTGAAAGGACAAGGACTTTGGAGTGGATTGGTAGCAGGTGCAACTGTTCAATGCATCACATTTTCATTACTAACAGGATTCACGGATTGGGAAAAACAGGTATGAATCATCAGAAAATTTTCTTGCATTGATCATTTGTTTGAGTCATTTTGTCACAAAATCTTGATTGATTTGCATGGATTGGATCTTATAGGCAGTGGAAGCACGACAGAGGGTATTCTCAGGGAGATTTTCAGCTGAAAATGAGTCGATTTGCAAGCATGGAAAATTGAAGGCAATAGTGTGAAGGAAAATGATACATGGAACTGAGAAATTAAGCAGTGAGATGAATGCATTTTAGCCACTCTCGATTTGAAGAAATCAAGTGGAGAAATATTTTGAGAGGAGACGGATAAATACTATCTTTCAAGTCGTGACAAAATTAATAAAAAATGATTCACATGAATTTTGCCATAGGTTTTTCTTTAGAGGAAAAATATACATTGTGCCTTGTATGTGAATTTTTTTTATTAATTTTTTTTGTATTGATTCTTTTTTTAAAATAGAATATCATTATCTGACCTTGTACAGTGCAGAAACATATTCTTTGAACTAGTCTAATACAAACCAAGGTCTAAAATATCGCCGATAGGTGCCGATATATCGGAAAAATGAAGGTTCCGATACGAAATTCTAGTGCTATCAAAATTCGTTGGAATATCGGCGATTTTTGAATATCGGGCAGGCTGTGTACAAATTTGTTAATTTATCTCGATATATCGACGATATATCGGCGATATATCAGTCAGTTTCTCATTTTCTGTATTTTTTTTTTAATATAACATGTTTTACATATTATTTGGTTGTTATATAAATGTATAAATAGTAGCTTGTTCCTTGGGAATTCAGGTTTTGGGAATTCGGGGTTCGAACCATTGCATTTATTTAATTTTTATCCTAAATTTCATTTTAGTTGTCTTGGTTCGAATCTCAACCATTGCATTTATTTAATTTTTATCCTAAATTTCATTTTAGTTGTCTTGATAAAATTTTAATAGCCAATTATTTATTTTTTGGTCCATATTATAAGTTCCAAACCATTATTCTTTATTTAGTTGATTAATTATTCTTATAATTTATTATGATAAATAATTTTTTTTCCATATCTTTAAAATTGAAGATGAATTCATTTAATTTTTTTAAAGTAATTAAATACCAGTTCTTGTTGTAATTTTTTTGAAGATTTTTTTCAAAAGTAATTCATTTAATTTTTTTTAAATTTTTTTAGATTATTTATTTAGTTTATCTCTAAATTTGTTGTAAACATATCTTTTTATTTGAAATTTAAGTTCAATATTATATAAAGTACTAGATATTTTTTTCAATATTTTTTTACAAATTTTTAAATTTTTTTTTCAATATTTTTTACAAATTTTTAAATTTTTTTGCGTAAAAAACCGATATATCCACCAATATCAATATATCCGTCGATATATCCATAAAATCAAGGTACCGATATATCCGTCGATACCGATATTTTAGTCCTTCATACAAACAAATTATGTTCCACTGCTTTCACCAAATCTCTTGTTTGTTTAAGAAAAAACTAATACATTAGTAACATTTCTCTTTAAGATTTAACATGAGTTGGGACCTTACAAAAAAAAAAAGTTTGGAAGCATAAGCAATTAAGCATGATATGGATCCAAACAACCAATATATACAATTATTATTACCTAAAATACAGCAAAATTACTATTATAAAATTTAAATTCATCTTATAATTAATCTTTTGATCTAATTATCTAAAGGGAAGGCACCTAATGAATCTTATGTTATTTCTCAAAGAAAATTGGGGAACAACATAGGCTTATGAGTACTGTGGTATGGCCCACTTTGATTCTTGCATTTGGGGTTGTAATGTGATATTATGGACAAAATTGGGTTTCAGAATTGGAAAATGAGAGTAATATGATGATATTATTGTATATTATAATTAAGTTTCAATAATATTTCAACCTCATTTGGTACCATGTGGTGTAGCAAATAAATTTCAAGTGTTAATAATTTTTTGATATAAAAATTTTGATCGTAAAAAATAATATAGCTCTTTTAAGTTATTTTTTGATATCTACTTCCCATATAATTTATTAATTTTTAATATTTCTTATTTTCATCATTTGTTTGACTACTTTACTAAAAAAAATTTGTGACCTTGAAAAATACTTATGCAAATATATATTCAATAAATTATTCATATTCAGCGTAATAACAATGATATTATTGTATATTACTCCAAAATAAAATTTCTAAATTTAAGATACCATTAAAAAAATTATATAATTTATTTCCACATGCCTTAAAATCAAAAAATTTCTTTTAGAAAAATCATATTGGATGATAAAAATTTTAAAATCTGATAAATCTAAAAACATGAAACAATATAACAACATAAAGTAAAATACTTTATCATTGTTCATATAATGATGAACTTCATGCTACCATAATAATGAAATTTCAGATTTATATTTACTTTTTAATCATGGAGGAAACATTATTTATTCTTACATAAAAAAAATGATATATTTTTTTGCTAATTTTTTGTAAATATATAAAATGATTTAGATTAAGGTACAAATTGTTATTCACAACTTTCTTGAACTTTTAGCATGATATTATTATCATATACATGCAAATCAGGCTAAATTTATCACATATCAAATATGATCATGTTTTTTTTCTCAATTTTCATGTATATACAAAATGATTTTCATACCATGAATATATACATAAATTATGCAAAATCCAATATTTATAATTTATAAATTATAAAATAATAAATATTTGTATTTCAACTTTAGAATGTGAAAATTAGATTAGTATAGTTATATGGAAGATATATTAGACTTGAGTATAATAAATGACATACTTGTCAAAAAAAAATATGTGATTTTTATTATAGTTTTTCAATACTTATTTCGAATATAGTAAATAGAAATAGTAAATTTATGTTGTTCAATTATTTATGCTAAGTAACTTGATTTATATATTTATTGAGGTGATATATATATACATATATATATATATATTAAATATTTGAACAAAACAATATTGCAAAATTACATCTTGTCTTTGAAGACGTCCTCATAATTATAAACATCTTTTTTATTTATTTATGTATGCAAGATTGTCATGTGATCTAAAGAAATTAAATTTTAGTTCCCACAATATTTTTGAATGCATTGATGACCGCGCGTCGTAACGCGATAAAATTAATTAAATTTCTTTCCTAACTTAACCAACTAGTAGCTAGGGCAAGTAAGAGTCGATCTCACGAGGAGTGTAACTATGTCACCTATGTTCAATTCAATTAAATAACAAATTATGGGGGGTTTTTGAGATTAATTAACTATCACTAAAATAAATAAAATAAACCTAAAAAGCAAATTAAACAAAGAATCAATTGATGCAGATATTCCAATTAACAGTTCAATTATCCCTCAATTTCAATTATGTCTTAATCAATGTAACACCCCTCTTTCAGGTTATCATGGAATTATCACCCCTAGTCTAACAACAAGCTCTGTTAAACCAAATCGTCTCTTAAGATTAGTTAAATTAGGATAAGATCTCTAATTAACCCTATTCAATTGAATAACCTAGAACAAGCTCTCTAGATTTAATTTATCAAATGCATTAATCACCAAGACGATAGGATGAACTAGACTCCGAATACACAAGCTCGATTCGATAATCTAGGATTATGCTACCCTAGAGATACACGACCTCTTGTTTACCACTTATGAAAATTAAATCACAACAATTAGGATTCATGATCTAAAATTCTAGCAATTAATTATTAAACACTTAACCTAGGTGATCAGGCTAAATCAAGCATCAATAATTAAAAACACTCTACACAGATAACATAATCAATTCCAATCAAACATCGAGAAGGGGAAACGAGATTAATTAAAATATAAAAAAAATATAGGTTCAAACATCCCTGCTAACCGGAATTGAAAGATTAGTCGAGAATCCACCAAAATAATTGAGAACTCCATAATCAAAATAATCTAGGAAAACAAAATAAATCTCTCTCTCTCTCTAAAACTCCTGCCTACGTGAATAGTGACTTGCCAAGGAAGTCAAATATATACGGCTGCTCTCTCAAGGTTAGCGTGAAAACACTCTGGGCCATTAATTTCCTTCAAGTCATGGGTCTCGGCCCATTTTCTTCTCTCCACTTCAAGTAGATAAGCCCAAGTGGCTGATTTGTTTGTTTTGGGTTTTTTCCCTCTTTCAACCAAAATTTGTCTTCTTTAATTCTTTAAAGCCCCATTGACTTCTCTTTGTCCATGATCATCTCCCTCGACTCCAAAATATTTCAAAATTTCTAAAATAATTAAGAAAATAATATATGGAGTATTTGAAGGTCGAAAACACATATAGGTACAAAAACGGTGCATTCAATTATTTAAAAGATTATAAAATCACAAATATATCCACAATAAAATGCACATATTTTCTATCTATCAATTGATAACGTTGACATCATTAGAAACACGAGTCATAATTGTCAAAATTATGGTTATTGTAACAAAAATCAAAATGATTCTTTATCTTGAAAAGGCAAGCGAAAAATCAATGACTTATAAACTTGTAGTTGACATGTATTTGTAGTGTATTTGTAGATGAATAATAAATCAAGACCACATAACAAAAAAAATAAAAATTCATATATATATAGTACAAAATCATGAATTTTATAAATCTATTTATAATTATATGTATAATAAAAATCACATTTTTGCATGTGGATAAAATTATAGTAAGTCAACTTAAATTCAGATTTTTCCCCCGTTTTTGTTACAAATACCCCTCTCTCTCTCTCTCTATATATATATATATATAGAGTCACACACAACATTATATATATGTGTGTGTGGGGTACAACATTAGAGATAATTTTTGATAATTTTTTTACTTTGATAATTTAGAATTCTTGAATTCCATAGTTATATTATTTTAGTCTATTCAACAAATATTTTTTAATCTTGATTATAATTATAATTAAACATTTATTAGATGAGATCATATTAATATTCATATACCATTATAGATTATAATCTCCAAAATTTTGTCAATATCATAGGTGATATTATTACCATATATATAATTAATATAATTAATTTTTAATTTATAAACTATGAAATAATAAATATTGTCTTTCTACTTTTGGGAGGTGGAAATGGGCGGGAAAATTTTAGCATTTCTATTTTGAGAGGGTAATTGTTATTATATATATATATATATATATATATACACACACACACATTATGTAAAGTACTAGATATATTTTTCAATTTTTTTATAAAGTTTTTATATTTGTTTTTTAAAATGTCCGTTTTTTTAGTTTATCGTTTATCTCTAAATTTTTTGTAAACATATCTTTTTATTTGAAATTTAAGTTCAATATTTGTATTAATGTTACTTATAATATTATGTAAAGTACTAGATATATTTTTCAATTTTTTTCACAAAGTTTTTAAATTTTTTGCGTAAAAAACCGATATTTCCACCAAAATCGATATATTCGTCGATATTTTCATAAAATTAAGGTACCGATATTTCTACCGATACCGATATTTTTGTCCTTGCCTAAAAGCCACCATTCTTCAAACATGGAGTGAAAAAATAAAAAACTAGTAGTACAAAACCTGCAAATTTAATAAAAAATAAAAAACATAAATTTATCAATTCCTCAAATATATGTGTAATCTTGCAAATTAAAAGTTTTATTTTGAGCACTTATAAAAGTAAACAAACCTACCCTCACAATTCTCATTAGAGGGAGATAAAATTCATAATTAAAAAGACATGGAAAAAGAAAAGTAATAAAAGTGAACAGAGGATATGCATCACATGTTTTAATCTTCCTTCCCAAGACAAGATTCTGAGCCTATTGAAATAAAGGACAAATTTGACTGTGCATTCTATTCTTGGAAATGAATGCGTCATAAGCCAACTTATAAACGAAACGTGGCAGACTGGATCTTTCTTTTTTTTTTATTCTTTTATGATCTAATTTTAGATCTACATCACGTTATTTCAAGGATAACAATTGATCTTTGTAAATTAGTGATAATAATTTGAAACAATCAATTAAGAAAATGAAAAATTAAAATTAACGAATTCATAACAAAAACGTTCTTAATTAAAATAAGTGTTGCAGTACAACAAAATTTATTTATTCTCCAAAATTTAAATTATATTCCTAAATTTTTAACATAATTTGCAACCACTTTGTCCAATACAGGTAAGAGTCGTAATACATTTATATTTGAAAATTGAAGGACGCAACTTATCATGTTTTTCGTGGGAAAAATCCAAAAGCAAATATCATTATCAGAAATTGATCGATCAGACAACGAACTATTGTGGCAGCCCGATGATCCTATATATTTCTTCTACCTTTCAACCTCCCAACAACAACAATGGAGGCGGAGCTACCCTTACTGAAGGAATCGAACAGGGAGAGCAGCAAATGGCGGTGGGCGGTGGTTGCAGGGGAGCTCAATCGAGTCAATTTCATCGCATTGCCCATGATTGTGGTGACGTTGTCACAGTACCTTCAAAGAACGTCGCCGATGTTCATGTTGGGACATTTAGGGCAACTCTCTCTCTCCGGTGCTTCAATCGCCACTTCTCTTTCCAATGTCACCGGATTCAGCCTACTGGTAATCTATTTCACTCTCATTTCTTAAAATCCCTAATTTACTCTTCTATGGCTGATTCTCATTTCTTAAGATCCCTAATCTGATATTTCAGTTTGGGATGGTGAGTGCTCTGGAAACCCTGTGTGGGCAAGCGTATGGAGCAGAGCGATATAGGAGGGTTGGAACTTTTACTTATGGCGCTATCTTGTGTCTGTTTATTGTATGCATACCAGTTTCTCTTCTGTGGATCTATGCAGAGAAGTTGCTAATACTCATGGGACAAGATCCTTTGATCTCAGCTGAAGCGGGGAAATACGTGATTCGCCTAATCCCTACGTTGTTTCCTTACGCTATTCTTCAGTCTATTACTCGTTACTTGCAAACTCAAAGTGTTATCATTCCAATGGTGTGGACCTCATTAGCATCTTTGTTCTTCCAGTTGCTCCTCTGTTGGGCTTTTGTATTCAAGTTCAATCTTGGAAGTGGTGGAGCAGCATTGTCCATTGGGATATCATATTGGTTCAATGTTGTTCTGCTTGTGCTTTATGTGAAATTCTCTCCAACTTGTAAGAAAACCCGTGCTTCCTTTTCAAGAGATGTTTTTCTGACTATGAGAGAGTTCTTTCAATTTGCTATCCCCTCTGCTGTAATGGTCTGGTAATTCTACTTTGTTTTCTGCTTTTGGTAGTGTCCCTTTTCACTCAAACATACGTTGCTAACCTTGTTTCAATCGATAATGGCAGTCTAGAGTGGTGGTCATTCGAGCTAGTAATATTGCTTTCAGGATTGTTGCCAAATCCTCAGTTATCAACATCAGTTCTGTCCATATGGTAGGCTAATCTTCTCATAATGATTTGATTGATTCTGTTTATTTAATAAACGATTACTTACTTTTCGTTTGTACAGCTTCACTATGACTTCATTGCATTATCACATCCCTTATTCTTTTGGTGCTGCTGCAAGGTCGGTTCTTGATGTTCTTAGTAATAGACTATTCTCACATTCCCATGAAAAAATATATATGGCATAAAAACTTTATGATTAGAAATGGGGATATCAAGACTTATGCTTTGAAATATTTGATTGCTTTCGTAGCACTTTGGTCTCGAATGAGCTGGGAGCAGGGAAACCAGAGGCGGCCAGGGCCGCGGTCTTTGCAGTTTTGGTTCTATCAGCTGCAGAGTTTCTGATAGCCAGCGTTACAATATTCTATTGTCGATGTATTTTGGGATATGCATTTAGTGGGGAGATGGAAGTTGTCAATGGCGTCAAACAAATGGTTCCTTTTCTTTGCCTCTCCATCATCATGGATAGCTTGCAATCTGTACTGTCAGGTGATTGTCTATTCAATAAGATAGCTAGATGAGTATCCATATCTTCATTACATTCTACTAAATGAACTTACATATAAATTTTTGAATATTTTAGGAGTAGCTAGAGGTAGTGGATGGCAGCATATAGGGGCTTATGTAAATCTGGGGTCTTACTATCTGGTTGGGATCCCAGTTGCATTGCTACTAGGATTTGTTTTGCACTTCAACACTGAGGGCCTTTGGATTGGATTAGTAGCTGGAGCTACTGTGCAATCTTCCTCACTTTCTCTCATTACAGCTTTCACTAATTGGGAGAAACAGGTATTTATTTTTTGAATAGCCCTTTTTTTTCTACTGGGATTTTTAATTGTGAATATTGATAATTTATTGAATTCGTGAACTTTGGTCTGGTAACCTTGTTGTTGTCATGGTTACACAGGCGAGGGAAGCAAGAGATAGAATGTTTTCTCGCAAACTTCCATCTGAAAGCCAGCCTATCTGAAAGAACTGGAAACGAGTGCGAGTAACTAAATTTCGTTCTTTTTTCACCTCTCAAGTGTATTCTGATCGATTTCGTATTTGAAATCTTGATTTCATGATTTCAATTTTACGACAGTTTTGGTTTCATGTTGACATTATTTTGTGAAATTGAGTTGTTTGATAATAAATGTAAGCAAGCTTCAATTTATGACAAAGACGATGACGAATCAAGTTTGAGAAATCTAGCAAATGTGATAATTCTACAGTTAGCCGAAAAAAATGCAATAATTAGGTGGCCAAACTATGATTACCTCAAACAACTTCAATACAAATTATTTCATTTTCCGAGGATATATGTGCTAATGATATGACATAATTAACTCAATAACCAGAAAATCTAAAAAAAAAAAAGGCTTGAAAGCTTATTGATTATAAACAATTCACATATTATTCCAAACATTTTTACCTAAACTTACTTCCAAGGGGCAAATGAAATCCGTATACACTATATAAGATAAGATACAAATCATACAAAGCGAGTTCAGATAATTAATTACAAGCAAACTCCACACCAAAATGGCATGCTTTGTGTGGCATTAAATAGAAACAGACTAGCTAACTCCAAGCATGAAAATATTAGTACGGCGGTGGAGGGTGGGGCCTAGGAGGAGGAGGTGGTGGCGGATCATAGTACGGCGGTGGAGCTCCTGGACAATTGGTGTAGACCAGCGGTGGTGGACCTGGAGGTCCAGGGAGTATGGTGTACGGCGGCCGTGGCCCTGGTGGTAAAGGGACTGGGGTTGGAGAAGGCGGTGGTGGTGGAGAAGCGTAGTAATTCGGTGGTGGAGGCGGAGACGGTGGTGCCGTATCGAACATGAGCGGGCTTCGCGGCGGAGGCGGCGGGTTTCCCCTGAATGCCATATTTTTGTTGGTGATCAAAACTAATAAAAATTTATGATATAGATGAGCATTTAGGATTTAGGACAAAGTTGATATATGTTGGCAGTCCAAGAGGTTTTTTCTAGAGAAATTGCCTATTTGGCTTGAAGCGTGTTAAATCCTTAAAAGTCCCACGTTGACATATAATTATTAAAAACAACAATTTTTTTCTATCCTTTTAACCTTTGTATATAGTACCGTTTTATGATTTGATCTTGTGAGATATAATATTGGTCCACAATTTTAATCTACAAAATTAAAGATTGTTTTATCAAAATATGTTTGAATTATTGTGGAGTTTCGTCTTGAAATGAAATTTATAAAATAATTTCATGAATTTTATAGTGAATATATATATTCCAATTTTGTATCACATCGCTTTGGATGAATGAAACTTCAAAATAATTTCTAATAAGCTAGAGTATGCAAATGCAGCAGCTAGCAATCAAATATTAGTTGATATTATATTTATTTTATATTCCTCCAAATATATATTTAAATTAGTTACAGAGCAAGTTAAATTTTTTTATATGAAATACAAAACTCGAATTAGTGCTAGGCTGCTAGCTATTTGGAATTTCAAATGAAAATATATTGTTTTAACACATAAACTCTAATCAATTTTTATTAATTTACATGTGAATTATGTAATGTGGTTTTGGTCATCGTGTCACGTAACATGATCCGTGAGACGGTCTCCCATAAGACTTACTCTTATTTGAATTAACTAGAGATCATATTGTATACTAACTACCTTCTTAAAATATTAAAATTTAGCTGGTGAATAATTTTTCACCTTTTCTATTTAAAAATTTAGTAACTCTATTCCTCAAATTGGTTAATAATTAGCCGATCAATTTAGAATCTTGAATGGAATTGGATGAAAGAAGCACTGTGAATATATGATTAATTAATTTGGAGGGACAGTAATTAAATAAAAAATATAAAAAAGTACTTTTATTTTATAGTTACTATTATAGTATCTGATTTCTCTACTGTTTAATAACGATTAATATAAGTATTCACCAAATAGGATTCTTACAAGAAATAATACTCAATCCACTCTGAAGATACCCTTGAAGATGTTTGAAAATATATGCCCTAGAATAATGCATGCCACCACCCTCACCATTCAACTTATCATGCTTAATCTAAATTCTAAAGATGAGTTTTTGGTTGAGCTTATTAATTAACATGTTAAAATAACGTATATATTGTTTGGTGAGCTTCACATAAATTATGAAAACTTGCTAGCTAACAAATTTCCAAAATAGGATGTTCGATATTTTATAGTTCTTTCACAAAAAAGTAGAGGTGTTTTCAGTTTAAGGTTTTAACAAATTGTTTTATTTTTAATAATATTGATTATAAAACCTTCACAGACAAGGATAAGCTTTATAATCTTGAATTATCAAACAATTCAATTATTTATAACTAAAAAAATAAGTGGCAACCAGATAAGAAAGCAAATCATAGTTATCTTTAAATTAATCCGTGCTTGAGTCCATCAGGAATCTCAGCTGGGTTACAGGCTCTGCTCATCACCAATCTCACATAGATACGTTATCATCAAGATAGAAAGGGGAACACAAATAGTAAAACCCTAATTAACTAAGATTTGTAGGCCCATTAACCAAATCCGTTTGAACTAAACCCGATCCAACTCAAGTTTTTCAGCTCTGCTTCCCATCTCTATGGACTTCCTTTGGCATCAGAGAAGTTAGGAATATCCACACATCAACCATTCACATATCACTAGATTTGGTTGTACACTTGTTAAACATATCTACATCAGACACTTCTTCTGATATCAAAGTAGATCTGTTGGTCAGATAACAAGCGTAAAAAAACCATCAGCTTCTTATTTTTTTATTTTATGTGTCACTAAATTTTTCCAATAACTATTCTAAGTGCCATCTATTGCTAATCAACATCTAGGAAAATTGTTTTAAAATCTACACTAATATAATCGAAAATTATTTAGGTATAATAAAAGTAGAATAATTATAATAATAAAATCTGAAATGACTTTGAAAATTCTAACAATTAAAAAAAAAAAAAACCTTATTTGCATGAATATAAAACTATAACCCGAATGTAACATGGATGCATGTGTTAATTATTTTATCCAATTAGTTGGAAACACACATACCCCGAAAATGGCAGGAGTAGTGAAGCCCATCTTATCTACCTGTCTAGATGCAACATGAACAAGCTAGAAAGTAAAGAAATATATTCTCTATTATAAATGGCAATTATATATGTTCATAAACATGCATCTAATTAATTAAAGATAATGAAAATTTGGAAGATGGGTTTTGAGTGTGATGACAGAAGAATAGAGAGTACAAAGAGTGAGATGCAAATAGCTTTGAACCATCATCATATGTGCTCTCTATCTTCTGTCAACAACAACCACTCATCCATCCACTCAATACACAAATTAATACTTCCCTTTAACGATCAGGAGGATGAACGAACGCAAATTAATACAAATTAATACTTCCCTTTAACGATCAGGAGGATGAACGAACAAGATTAAATTCTCCACTCAATACTCAAATTAATACTTCTCTTTAACGATCAGGAGGATGAACGAACAAGATTAAATTCTTCAGGGATATTGTAGTCATAGAGAAATCAAGAAACGAATAAGACGACGAGGTGAAGGGCAACGAATAAGACGACAAGGTGAAGGGCAACGAGGTGATGACAGAAGAATAGAGAGCACAAAGATTGATATACAAACTATTTGTATTTCTCATCATCTGTGCTCTCTATCTTCTGTCAGCTCATCACCAGTTATTCCACCCCACCCTATCATCTCATTCAATATGATCATAAATAAAACTCGAAAAAAAGAAAAGGCAACGAGGTGATGACAGAAGAATAGAGAGCACAAAGATTGATATACAAACTTGTATTTCTCATCATCTGTGCTCTCTATCTTCTGTCAGCTGTTATGCCACCCCACCCTATCATCTCATTCAGTATGATCATAAATAAAACTCGAAAAAAAAGAAAAGGCAACAGAGACAGAAGAATAGAGAGCACAAAGATTGATATAAGCTCATCACCAGTTATGTCACCCCACCTTATCATCTCATTCAATACGATCATAAATAAAACTAAAAAAAAAAGAAAAGAAAAAGTCTCTAGCTAGCAGAAATTCAATACGATTATAAATAAAACTCGAAAAAAAGAAAAGAAAAAGTCTCTAGCGCAGAAAATAGGAGGAGGATGAGAAGGGATTGGAGAGTATGATTTCTATCATCTCATTCAATACGATCATAAATAAAACTCGAAAAAATAAAAGAAAAAGTTTCTAAGCTAGCAGAAAATAGGAGGAGGATAGGAGAGGATAGCAAAATATAGGAGGAGGATGAGAAGGGATTGAAGAGTATGAAGTAATTTCTCCAACATCCCTATTTATAGAGAATAGGAGGACTATGAGAAGGGATTGGAGAGTATGATTTTATGATTTGAAAGGTTTCTCCAACACCTCTATTTATAGAGCTACACATTGCTAATTAATTTGAATGCATAAGTAAATTCATCTATCATATGGTTTGATTAAGGGTTTGTTATATTTGAAGGTATAGTTTTGTGGGCATGAGGAATATTTATAATATTTATTTATAAAACTGCGTATATATGCATGGAAGCAGAAAGTAAAAAAAAAATTCCGAGTAAGAATAAGAACCTTACAAAGAATTTTGGTTCGACCAATAAGAATCAACACCGCGTAATTGAGCACATTTGACGAATATATAGTGGTTACATTTGACGAATATATAGCGGTTAATTACACCATGGATGAAAATATCGGAAGATAGATGAAAATATCCGGAAATATCTTCAATATTTCCTATATTTTCATTTTTTCACGTGATCGATAGAAAAATAGGATGCAATCGATATAACTCCGATATTTTTATTTTTCCACATTCGGTAAATAAACGAGAAATTTTGTTAAAATATCGACGAAATATTGATTTCAATATCGGTGACTTCATCCTACAATTTGTAGGAAAATAGGTGAAATATCAAAAAAATATGAACGAAATATCGATTTCAATATCGATGACTTCATGTTACAATTTGAAGGAAAATAGGTGAAACATCGGGGAAATATCGACGAAATATCAATAAATATCGGTATTGATTTCGATATCGGTGGTTTCATGGTACAAATTATATGAAAATCCGTAAAATATCATGGAAATATCGATAAATATCGGTGGAATGTCGGGGAAATATCGATAAATATTGTTAAATATCAGAAAAATATCGATAAATTTATGTACCTATATTTCCACCGCTACCGATATTTCCGTAAAAGTAAAATATTAATATTTCCATCGAAACCGAATTTTTCATTATTGATTACACCATTATATATATATATATAATATTATATACGCTTATGATTTATATACTTTTATTTTCCTTGTACTGTTGTTGATTAATTTTTTACATAGAGGATCATCAAGAAATTAAAGAAGTAGGATTTGATTATTGATTATAAATGAATGTACTGATTACTAGGCTCTAGCATACAATAGCACACGATTATGTATAAATAATGTGAGGAAGGATCTTTTATTTTCCTTGTACTGTTGTTGATTAATTTTTTACATAGAGGATCATCAAGAAATTAAAGAAGTAGGATGCACACGATTATGTATAAATAATGTGAGGAAGGATCTTTTATTTTCCTTGTACTGTTGTTGATTAATTTTTTACATAGAGGATCATCAAGAAATTAAAGAAGTAGGATTTGATTATTGATTATAAATGAATGTACTGATTACTAGGCTCTAGCATACAATAGCACACGATTATGTATAAATAATGTGAGGAAGGACAACAAGCACGGGCAATATTCGGATATTCACATCTTAAATCCGATAAAAAATTTAAATTTAATTATCCATAACCATCACAAACCCGATTTTAGTAATATTCGTGATTAATTACCTAAACTTGCACACTAATTTGTGTTATATATATATATATATATATATATATATATTTTTTTTTTTTTTTTTGTATTTTTCAAATGTATAATATACATATAAATATATATATATAAATTTTAATGTATATAAAAAAAGATATGTATAGGTATAAATATGTACATATTAATATGTAATGTATGGTCGACTTCAAATAGGATAGCTAAAAGGTGTTAGTTGTTGTTGTTGTTATTTATTTAATTAATTTATTTAGGTTCATATTATATAATTCGAACAAGAGAGAAGGGTGGGTGTGTTCTAACTCCAATCTAAGTCTAATTGATTCATATATTTAGGGATTTATGACAATGGAAATGATATCCTATTATTTAGAGAATCTCAAACTCTATTCCGATTTCATTTTTCATTTAAAATTATTTATACTCGTCTTGTTCCAGATTACCACTATCCATCGGATATCTATATCTCTTCACTACCCATTTACTAAATATATAGTCCACAAATTACCAACTAATTTAATGGTAAATGGTTTCATTAATGAAAAGTACATGGTCGATTCCTACATAACATATGTTATATTTCTACATAATACATTTTTTTTTAAATGAGCTTGGGAGGAGTGGAAGGGAGAAGAGGATAATAAAAATTAGAAAATTTGTGTGATTCGAATTCGAACTAGGTCTCCACAATTTGCACCTTTAATACAATGCTCGTGGTCCCTACATAACACATGTTATATATATATATATATATATATATATATATATATATATATATATATATATATATATTGTAATGAGCAACTTATATTCCTACATAACACATGTTATACACATATATTGTATGAGTTTTAATGGATAGATACCCACGAGTAGAGGAAGATTCTCAAACCGTACACATACCCTATTAGGATTCGAACATTAGAATATTTACTTTTACTTGTGAAACTGTCATCCCTACACATATTTTGGTTTTTTTTTCCCCCCAATAACTCAAATATTGTGGGTTATAAGCTAAAATTAATCCATGAATAAGCATATGACATGGGTCAGGTATTACTACATTGGTCTGTCACGTGTCTAGGGTTCAAATGATCTATACATGCAATTATTGCAGAATGGGTGTTAATTTGTCAAATTGATTATTCGAGAAAACAAATAACTACTCCATTCGATGTCAATTGAATAAAGAATCCGTGAAAGCTACCTACTTCATTTTTTACCTATTCTTTACGGCAAGATTTCATGATGCACATTAGTCCATCCTTCTTCCTTCCCTCCCTTTAATTTTATTACTATTACTTTTTCTAACTTTTCATAATCTCTGTGATTTTAGTTATGGGTCCCTAAATTTTTTTTTTTTTAATTGAAACTCTCTAGTCTGTACATTCCATGTATATATATGGACTTATTTTCATTTTTTAAATGTCGTAGATATATAGTTCAGTTTCTATATAAAGTAATATTCTTTCGATTTTTGTATAAGGTTTTTTTTTTTTGAGGTCTCAAATTAAATATACAGTCAACTTTTTCTATAAAATAATATTTATTGACTTATTTAATTACTAATACACTCAGAGTCAATGTGTTATTACAATAAATATAGAGTATAATTAATGCTCATTAAATATGAGCACATGGTTTGAAATTTACTAGATTACTAATACACTCAGATTCAACGTGTGATTACAATAAATATAGAGTATAATTAATGCTCATTAAATATGAGCACATGGTTTGAAATTTACTAGATTAATTATCTATCCAATGATTTTCTTACATCCTTGTGCAAATTAAATCCAGTCAACCTATATGTATGAGATGAAGAAGCATTTATTTAACTCATCTACTAATATAGTTTTATTCAATTTATTATTTTTAGTCTTAGGAACATTAAAGAAAACATTAAGCATCAAATTGTATACTCTAGAATTTAACATTGATCATTAAATAGGTCACGTGCATTAAAAGTGACCCACACATATTGGATTTTGACTTTTTTTTTTAATTTGGGTGGTCATTTGACCAGCTGGCTCCACTTGTGTTGATAAGAGGTTGACATGACGATCAATTTTTATAGCATCAACTAATTTTCATGTCGGCACATAAGCAAACCAGCCATGTCATCCCACTTTTATTTCCCAACTAAAATTCAATTCCAGGACATATAAGATGTCCAAATTCGTGCAAAACCTAAATTGAGAGTTTTAGTACATATACATCAAATATGGACATGTGTGTCTGTGTTTTGATATGAATGAAGGACGGATACTCGTTGATATATTATACTCATTGACTAATATAAATATGAACAATTCAATTTCCAAAAAAAAAAACTCAAATCAGATAGACGCAACTCTATTACCTTTAAATCAAATAACATGTATTTACAAATTGATCATATATATGTAAATTGTGGGTTGTGAATTAACTCATCTAGTCTAGCAGATATTTGAGACAATTGATATTGCAAATGTGGAGAGAAATTGAAATAGGAAATTAAAGTGGGAACAATGGGAATTAAGTGGCCCTGGAAGTATGGAGAAGAATAAAGAGGGGCTATAGAAATTCCTTATCCGTTGCTTTATATATCCCAAACCAAACAGAGCATAATGCAATGCAATAATACTATTCATCATCCACATGTCTTACCCCCATACCTTCACTTTTATTCCACTTGTCCCCTTCTCTCTTTATCATCATCTTCTTCGAATCTGTACCTGATTCATCAACATGCCAATTTGGGCAAGTTCTATTTCACATCACTTGTTTGTACCCTCTACCTATGTTATTTCATACAATTACATCTACTACTCTTTTTAATTATATCAAGTTTCATATCATTTGTATATATGTTGCTTTCTTAATTCACTAAGTTTCTATCTGGATTTGAAACGAATGAATTTTAAGTCCACTCGAATCGAAATGGATACAAATCCACCATATCACTCAAAAATTCATTCAAAATAAAAGTGATTGATTTCAAATTCATATATATCAAAACACTATCGATAAATTTATTATTAAAATTTTCAAATTACTCTTCAAATACGTCCATCCAAATGGACTCTGATATCATTTGTGGGATCTTTGATGTGTGGTAAGTTTGAATAGAAACTAGGGGTGGAAATCGTACGGATCGAATCAGAAATAGGGTGTTTCGGAAAAATTCCAAAAAATTTCGGAAATGAAAAACCAATTCCAATTTCCATCCAAAAAATTTCGGAAATGTGAAATCCAATCCGATTTCGGAAATTTCCGAATTTTTTTCGGAAATTAAAAAATTCAGAAATTCAGAAATTTTCGAAATTAATTAGTTGGTCTATTAACTATATAGCCTTTTCTAATATCCTAAGAAATAATACGACCTCGAATCTGATATTCCAAGCATTTAACATCAATATAATATCTACCAAAGACATGGGAGATTAATTATTCTGCTGATGTACTATAGTATATAAATAGTTATAAAATAAAATTATAGTTATAGTTATAAAATAAAATTATAAATACTATATAAATACTATATTAAATTTTTTTACTTTTTTCACCTTTAGTTTTTAAGTCATATTTTATATTTAATATATACTATAGTATATAGTATAAAATAAAACTATAAAATTTATATGAATAGTATATATTATAAAATTTATATGAATAGTATATAGTATATAATATATAGTATATAGTATAAAATAAAACTATAAAACTACATTATAAACTATTATCATTTTGTAAGTAATTATACTTATTAATTCATATTTATTAAGTTATTTTTCTTTTAGGAAGCTCAAATCAAATGAATATTTGAATCTATATTATGATTTATGATAATGCTTTGTTCGAAATCCTTCGACATTTAAAATACTTGTTTTATAAATTGTATAATTTTCTTTGTCATTATTCCTATTATATAAAATGTTATCATTTTTAATGAAATTTATGATATATTTACCTTTGAAATTAGATATTCACTTTTTATTTTATATAATATATAGTATATAGTGTTCTTATATAGCATATAATATATAGTATATAGTATATAATATATGGTATATAGTATAAAGTATTCTTTTATAGCATATAGTATAAAGTATATAGTATATAGTATATAGTATGTAGTATATAGTATGCAGTATATAATATAGTATAATTCTAAAACTACAGTATAAACTATAGTATATAGTATAAAATAAAACTATAGTATAAACTGTACTATATACATATAGTATATAGTATATATAGCATAAAGTATATAATATATAGTATATAGTATTCTTCCATAGCATATAGTATATAGTATGTAGTATATAATATAATATAATTGAAAAACTACAGTATAAACTATAATATATAGTATATATTATAAAATAATACTAAACAACTACAGTATAAACTATAGTATATAGTATAAAATAAAACTATAGTATAAACTATACTATATATATAGTATATAGTATACAATATAAACTATAGTATATAGATTAAAATAAAACTATACTATATGTAATAAAATATATAATATATAGTATATAGTATTCTTCTATAGCATATAGTATATAGTATATAATATGTAGTATATAATATAATATAATTAAAAAACTACAGTATAAACTATAATATATAGTATATATTATAAAATAATACTAAACAACTACAGATACTACAGTATAAACTCTAGTATATAGTATATATTATAAAATAATTCTAAAAAACTACAGTATAAATTATAGACTATAGTATATAGTATAAAATAAAACTATAGTATAAACTATACTATATACATATATATAGTATATAATATATTTATATACTATCATATAGTATAAAGTATATAAAATATATTATATAGTATATAGTATTATAAAGTATATTATAAATGTATATTTATATTTACACATAGTATAAAGTATATAAAATATATTATATAGTATATAGTATTATAAAGTATACTATAATATGTATATTTATATTTACATATAGTAAATGTATATAAAATATATTATATTATATAATATAATTCAAACATTTTATACTATATACTATTTGCTATAGAAGAATATATAGTATATAGTATTCTTCTATAGCAAATAGTATATACTATATAGTATAAAATGTTTGAATTATTTACAACAATTACTATTGGTTTGATGGTAAGTTTCGTGCTTTGAGTGTGAGAGGTCTCGTGTTCAATTTTCAAATGTCTTTACTAACTCTACATTTTATAATTTCGGAAATAAATCGGATCGGAATTTCGGATCCGATCCGAAATCGGAATTTCCGAAAATTGAATTTCGGAAATATTTCGGATCGGATTTCGGAATTTCGGAAAATTTCAAAACTAATTCCGATTTCCATCCGAAAATTTTTGGAAAAATCGGAATTCGGATTTTCGGATTTCGGATTAAAAATATTCGTTCCAAAATTGGAAAATTTCGGATCGAATTCAGCGGATATCGGAAATTTCGGTTCCAATTTCCACCCATAATAGAAACACAATATCATATCAATCATATTTTATACTAAAGGAAGTATAGCTGTAGATAACGTTATGGGCATTAAAGCATCTGTTCTGTAAGTCTTGAAAGACCATATTCCAATTTGCTATCTATAATCTTATATATGGCCCAACCATATTTAGAATATTACACACCCAGCCATTACTTCCTACTTAATTCACTACTCTATTTTTTGTGATTCATTATTATGGTGGAAATACGTACACTCCAAATTAAAGGAAAATAAAAAGTTGTTCAAGAGCTATTGCGTGTGTTTTATTTTTGAAATTTGAAGTACATGGAAAAATAACAAATTTCAAAGTTTTCTAAAATTTGATTTAGGCACCTGGCCAAGTATATTTTATGTAGGTAGAATTTAGATACTCAATTGATCATGATTTAAGTAGAAAAAAACAATGGAATGCCAAACAATTTAACGATTGAAAAATAGAATGCCTAGGATGGTAAAGTAAGATACAGAAGAAACAAAAATGGGTCTAAAAATGTTTCACACACAGCAATTAATATTTGATAAATATATATATATATATATATATATATATATATTATAGACATTATAATTATAATTCTCTTCAGTTCATCTGTATTTTGAATGCCAGAATATTTTATTATTATAGTGTAAAATTTTGTTTAGAAGTGCGAAATTTTCGATATGGTAAATCTGTATTTTGGTATTTTTCCCGACCCCAGGTGTAATTTAGCAATTTGACGAGGGTGATATATAAAATAAGATATAATAAATGAAGATAGGGTTTTGAATTCATAAAAGCAACACAAGTTGCTATAAAAGGGTTCAAAGCTGGGGTATGGCCTTGTAAGTGGTTGGGAATGATTGGTCATATCTCTTTTGGGAAAGCTAGCTAGAAGCTAGTGGTGAATATTCTGGCATATATGTCTTCATCTACTTTTTTCATTTCTCCCACCATGGATAAATATCTTAGAATTGTGTTTGGATCAAGAGATTTGAAATTCATAATAGTAAATTTATCAACTATGTTTGATTTGAGTATATTTGACAAAATTATTTCATTTTAAAAAATTCATTTCAAATCTGTCAAGTCAAACACAACCTAAAATCAAATGAAGATTACATTTGTAACTTCCAAAGGAGAGGTGTTAAAAAAGCCGAAACAACAAATTCAATCATCTAGAGATGGTTATGTAGTGTATATCGTACGGAAAATTCAAAAACTGCATACACCAAACCAAAAATTTTAGTATGACACATGGCTCATATTGAAAATATCATTATATATACCAAAATGATTAGTATTAATTTAAAAGCACACCAAAAATACAACTATATTGATATGAGAAATATTAATTTTAAGTTATGGCCTTATAAGTGGTTGGGAATGATTAGTCATATCTCTTTTGGGAAAGCTAGCTAGAAGCTAGTGGTGAATCTTCTGACATATATGTCCTCATTTACTTTTTCATCACTTCCATCATGGATAAATATCTTAAAATTGTATTTGAATAGAGAGATTTGAAATTCATAATAGTAAATTTATCAATTATATTTGATTTGAGTATATTTGACGAAATTAATTCATTTTAAAAAATTCATTTCAAATCTGTCAAGCCAAACACAACCTAAAATCAAATGAAGATTCCATTTGTAACTTCCAAAGGAGAGGTGGTAAAAAAAGCCGAAACAACGAATTCAACCATCTAGAGATGGTTATGTAATGTATATCATACCGAAAATTCAAAAGCTGCATACACCAGATCAGAAATTTTGGTATGACACATGACTCATATTGAAAATACCGTTATATATACCGAAATGATTAGTATTAATTTAAAAACACACCGAAAATACAACTATATCGATATGAGAAATATTAATTTTAAATTATTAATTTGGAATATATCTATTTTTTAATTAATATTAATATTTACAGTATTTACTTAATTTTAAATTCATATTGTATCAAAAATTTCAATATTACTTGATATAATTCAGTATTTTTTCCTAACCCACAACCATCCTCTTAAAATTTAAATCCCATAAAGCAATAAATCATAAAACTCTAGATAATATTATATGTTACAATTTTTATTAAATATATGAAAATTTTCATCCCCTAATGTATTTTAAAAAAAATTAAAATTTGGCACATATCTAATTTTTGCAAGTGTTTTGTTTGATCGTCATTTTTTTGATAATGGAGAAATGAAAAACTTTATCCATCCATACAGTAGGTTTCAACCGAATGGAATATAAATCAAAGGATATATTCAAGTGATAAATATCTATAAAACAAAGCGGAACTCGACTGTGCCTTGAAACATTTGAGTGTCATTCTTGATATAGCCTTCTTGAGATAACTTTATTTCGTGTTTAGTCAAAATTCCACTCACTATATATACTTAGAATTAGAATATTCACACTTCCCATTTCCAGAAGAACGAATAATATTTTACATTACTATATAGTTTGTGTTTGGATTTGAAGTAATATTCCTTTTTTGACACAATCTTTCATCTTTGAAGTTGCATAACACATCTCTTCATCTTTGAAGTTGCATTACTTTATGACTTTTGACTTTAATTGATCAGGATAATCATGTTGAATATAACTTTTTGTAAATTTTTTATTATAAAAATTAAATTATCTCATTGCACCATCAGCCGTTATTCCATTATAGTTCAATAGGTGATGTGATGTCAAATGATGTTGGGGGTGTCGATTGAAAAATTAAAATTAGAGTGTGAAAGTTTAAATTGTTATTCTATTACCAAATATGCTTTTTTATATCGTTGTTCCTTAGCTATGATATTTGATAAAAATACATAATTGAATACAAAATTTATTACTATTATTAATTTTCTATATACTTTCAATATAGACTCCAATTACAATTAGTTATATTTAACAATAGTAATCAAACACGAAAATATTACACTATTACAAAGACATTGATGTTGATCATCATCCACTATTGAAATATAAAAAAATCGATATATAATATACATTATTGCAAAATATTGATGTTGATTGCGATATATGGATATGCGATACAATATAGTGTATTGGACAAAATTCATAAAATCTCATGAATAACCGATATCGATATTCCATAAAATTAAGTTTTTTCAATATTTTCAAGTGTTAGATATTTTAAAAAATGTAGATTTCAGAGTGAAAAAAAATGTAGGAAGATTTTTATTTTTTATTTTTTGGAATTGAGAAAAGGTACTGGAACAAAATGTGACAACATGTGAACGTGAACGTGAACATGAATGTTAAATTTGATAATTTCGATCATCTTTTAAATCCTGAATTGATAAATTTATCTTTCATATATGTTATTAGTAATTTACGTATATTTTGGGATCTAAATCAATAAAATCCCTATATAAATTTTCTTTTGAAAGAAAATAAGATTAACAATTATATGTCCCTGAATCCCTCACGAAAATAATAAAAAAGATAACAAATTAGTTAAATCTTTGGGTTTTTAATTTATCATTAGAGATGCACAACAGATTTCTTTTAAAGAATTTGTATCCACTATTTAAAAATATACATTCGATATGGTCAGCAAACCATATGAAAAAGGTAAATCGTACTAACAAGTCTAGTGTAGTAAGACCTCAAGCAGTTAAGCATCCAACTTTACCCATTAAGCGATGTAAAATATAAATACAGAATATAAAATCAATATATATATATATATATATATATATATATATTAACGTATATGTGTCAGAATCTAATTTCCGTGAGTTTTTAAGTTACCTAAAATAATTAATTTATTTGCGCAAATAAAAAAGATATGTATATTAAGTATAAGCTTTCAGATTTTTGTACACAGTACACACACATTAGATATATATGTGTGGACAAAAATATTTACATATATATGTATATAGAATTAGATCCGTACATAAATGTTTGCTTTGGTTCAATGTGCATATGAAAATATAATATCAGGCTTGTCAAGAAAATATAAACCAAAAACCTTTTATATAAAACTAACTATAATTCTCAACTCTACACAGAATGCCATCTGTTATGGTTTATAGTTTGGGCTGGGCCAGATTGGGCTTAATATTATAAATTAAAATTTAATTTGGTATGAGTTTTCGAAGCTTTTATCCAAATTTTAGCAAGGGCATTTCTTTTAGTGCAGTCTCGTAGAAAATATGTATTGCAAGATAACTTTATTTCTTTTTTCCCTACTGAAAACTAATTTCAGCATCGACTCTTTCTTTATTCTTATCCAATATATGTGATTTTATTATGTGAGTTCCACTGCATAGTCAATGACTATGCTGCTTAGAATGATGTGAAGTTTTATTTGCAAGTTAGGTTTCTTGCTTAGTTGCATCGACTCAAGTCACATATATTATAATAGCATAATAACAGATCTTAATCTATGAGTCAAAGTTGCATTTGAAAATTTTTAGATATAGATGTTCAACTTTAACAATAATGGATCATTGGGTTGAAATGAAGTGGGATGCATTCTCGAATGTGACATATGAGATGATCTCATCCGTCGATCGAAAAATTAACTCCATGAGGCTCCACTTGTAAGGAAGAGGCTCCAAGATGTTAAATATCGTGAGTTTAGAAGTGTTTGATTTTTCTAAGCTTATTAATTTATCAGGAGTGTAAATTTAGCAAAATTTTAGCAAAAAAAAAAATTAATTTCATCAAAGTTTGATATTATGCACTTATAAACTTTTTTTTTTTTCAAAAATATTAATATTTATCTTATTTCTAAAATAGCATGGTATATCTTAATTCTAAAATATGAATTACTTATATCTTATATAAAAGATTCAAACTTTTAAAAACTTGCTCTTTAAATAAAATAAAACATCTCATAAAATATAAAATTTATAAAATATCTTGAACAAATGTAGCCAAAAACCTTGGAAGTCTTGCCAATTGCTGGCTTTTGCTTTAAGAAAACCCTAAAATAAATGTACGCAAATAATTATGTCGTTATTAAAATATAGTTATTTTAATAAATTACGATAGCATGGAAAAAGATATTTTCCCGTAAGGTAGTGACCTACATATTTGGATTGTCAAAATCAAGTTCACGTATTAATTTATCTATGTTTAATTTGTATGAGAGCTGAATTTAATTATCATGTGTATTACAAACATATGTATGCAATTACGGCCACCAGCATTTCGCTTCTTGCTTTTTTGACGTGCACTTGAATTTTGTTGCCCTATTGCTTTCACCAAACGGTAGTTGACTGTTTCCCATGGGGCCCTGCTTAAGACTACCCTACAATTGCAAAATAACTTTTTTTGTTTTTGTTTTTGGAGGTTGCAATATTGATTTTCTAAGTACGTTCAATATTCTATTAAAATTTAAGACAGAAGATCTGTTCCAAAGGCTTTTATGGTGCATTTTTGTTGAAGGATGTGACTTGATGAGTCAATATTCAATTCACTAAACCACTTTTATAATTATAGTTTTCAAAGAGAGTTACTAGATTTCAGATTCATCCTCACGTACAATTTATTAATCTATCCAAAGACATTTTGATAAATCCACTAATATGAATTTCAAATCTTGAATCCTCAATGTAAATATAACCTTAGGTTGCCTTGGATCGAAGCATTTATGCTATGATTAATTTACAATTAGATCTCTCCACGTAAAAGCATATTTCATCAAAGATTTTGAAATTTTAAGTAGAGGGTAACCTTAATTATGATGATACTTCATATATATAGCACGTGAAGGAAATTTTGTAATGCAGATATAATGGAATAGAATATATTGTGTGATGGATTTTTATTGCATAACAACCAACTCATTGATGTTTGATGGGCTAATTAACAAAATTTAGAAACACGTAGCTCTTCATCTTGGTTGATTGACTAGTCTCCTTTCTTGCTATAGTGATTTGGGTGTATCTCAGATTCAGTTTCATATATATAACATTATTCAGAATCCCTTTTAAAATGAATAGATCTGAAATCCAACTCCAGAAATATTTCAACAGCTATCAATAAATTTACTAATATTATAGATTTCCAAAGTAATTTCTAATCTTGCATGGAGTTCTATCAACAATTGGAACAGATTTTTCAGTCTTATTATGTACACCATAGAAACTAACTACACACATTGTCCAAGTTCGTTAAAGAATTATGCAAGACAATACAGCAATGAAACAGTACCTCATGAGACATCTGAATTTAACTCTCAAATTCAACCCAATACGAACCGTTGAGACAGAACCAATTAGCGCGGTGGTGGTGGTAGTGATGACGCCGCCATCAGCCGCTCCTGCTCAGTCAGAGAGTGGCGGAAGTGGCAGCGGTGACCGTAGGGGCAGATGTCTCCGGCGAGTACCATACGGCATACCTCAGTTTTGTAGCGTGGGTGCCTAATCACCGGGCGCAATTCCTTGATTCCGTGTGCGAACTGGCAGTTCTCTCCGTATGGACACGCGCCAGTCTCTTGCCATTTGTTGCACAGCTCTGTTTTCACCATCCCTTGGTTGTACACGTCGAATTCCAGAGCTTCTTCTTCCTCTTTTGCCCCTGGTACGTACACTCTCTGCTGCTGGTAGGTGAACATGAACAGAACCCCAACAGTGAAGGTAATGTGAAGCAGAGTTAGTACGCAAGCGGCAAGCATAATGATTTCAAAAAACCTAACTAACATGTATATGTTTAGCATATATTCAAATCGTAATTTGAGCATTTTTGGATGGTTTGATATTGATATGCCCAAGATGATCAAAATTAAGACTTAAGAGAAAAACCTAACTATTAGAATTTGAGGTATTTGATAGCATACAATTCCAGGTTCAATCATGAATAACGCATATCAATCCAATTATCGAGAATAAACAACGAGTTACATACTATAAATAAAATAATTAAAATAGTCATATATGTGACTCAGTAGAATTTTCATGTTTTTTTTGCAGATTTTTGTTGTAGAAACGACAGATCCAGTCATATTGCCAATTTAGAATCTAATGAAAATCCTACTATTTTAAGAACATAAAAATTTCATCAGTAATCCAAACTGTTCACGTTGAATGGTACACTGGATATCGAGTTGACTCACCGATTGTGGACTCGGCTGATTCACTGATTTTTGGAGATTCGTGTCGCGACCAGGGCGATTCATCTTCAAATAACCTTTGGAACGCACCGAAATGCTCTTCGGAAGTGCGACTCTCTCGGTATTCCTCCCCTCGATGCGACTTTGTTCCTTAAGAGGTTGAGGTAAGGCCACATGAACGGGAACCGGAGCGGCGGGCGAGGGAGACGCAATGCTGAGGCGGTTGAACTCGGAGAGGAGTCGTTCACGAGAGAAGAGCAAGGCCACGCGATGAGTTAGATCGGCGTTCGACAGGCGGAGAGATTCGTTCTCGTGGCGGAGAACATCAACCTCCTCGATTGAATCACGAAGCTTCGATAGGCAGAGTATGTAACGATTGTAGAGCTGCTGGTACTCGAGGATGCTGCTAGAATCATGGTGGCGGCGCTCGAAATCGCCGCCGTCCAAAGAGGCGGTGTCGGAGAAGGAATTCACAGGATAGTTATGAAAGAGGGAAGAGTACAAAGAGGCGTTGAAATTAGGGTAATCATTCATCGGAGCAGGGGAGAAAAAATGATTGCTCCGAGAGAAATGCAGCGGCGGCGCGTCTACGGCAGAGGCGGCGGTGTGAACATCGAATGAGGTATTCTCCTTCTGCATCTCACCGGAAGAATTTGAGCAATGCAGGTATCAATAAACCTCAATCGGAGAGAATTATTATGGAGGGAGGCAAACAGAATTGGGATTGATCAATCAAATACAAACAGAGCGGGAGAATATAAGGTGAGAAGAAAGCATCTGATGTGTGCAGGTCCACAAGAAGTTGAGAGTTTGAAACAATCACAACGCGGAATTAAGGTCGTTAGATTGGAGTTTGATGGTGTAGGCCGCAGAGAAGTAAATTGCTTGGAACAGAAGCATTTAAACATTTTGGCGGGGAAAACTTGGTGCTGAAAATGCTTGGCGGGTGGGGTGGGGTAGGGTGGGGAATC
Organism: Scutellaria galericulata; assembly: GCA_946896805.1. Taxonomy (NCBI): domain Eukaryota; kingdom Viridiplantae; phylum Streptophyta; class Magnoliopsida; order Lamiales; family Lamiaceae; genus Scutellaria; species Scutellaria galericulata. The sequence continues at coordinate 16,592,692 of OX335794.1, forward strand.
AAACTGTTGGAGAAGAAGCCCAAGTAGATAGATAATTTGGAGATTTTTATTTATTTTTCCTTAGGGATGTTAAAATTAGTTGGAGTTTCGATTCAAATATTTAATTGTTATAGTCAATGAAAATATAATTTCAATCATGAAATATTACATATATACAATATACTAAATCAATGTTGTCCTAAAATATGTGTATTTATATTAATATATGATTGTCTTGCATTTATATTGAAAAAAAAAAAAAAAAGATTAAAGCAAATGTAGTATTCAAAAGAATTTGCTTGGATCTATGAATTCGTTTTTAACGAGGTGACTTAGGCAATTATATTACACTGGTCTCATGGATGAGAAAATAAACTTTTAAAATTTTTTTTTTTTTCTTATACTAGTATCTTATAATTCCGAAGCATTGTTGGAACTTAACTTAAAATTTCATATTTGTGACTTTATATATAAAACATTATTTTGTACTGATAGTCTCCTTCACATGCTTAAACTAGCAAAATATGTTTTGTGTACTATGTATGATTTTATATAAAGATCATTATCATGATATAGATAAAACGAATTCTAAAATTGTCTTGTTTTAAGCACAATGATATATCTTGACTTGGGGATACATTTTTTTTAGCTCTCAAGTCTGAATATTTTTGACTGAATAGCAACATCTCATATTAACCCACCTAATAGAATCATTATTTGAAACTTGAGATATTCTTTCACATCCATTTTTATATATTTAATTATTTATTTGCAAGAGAAAAAATGCTAGTTGGCGGCTAAATTAACGTGGCATGCACGTATGGTAAGGTGGGGGAAAGTAGCCACATCACAAGATTTATTAGTTGTTAAAATGATAATGATTATAAGTTGGATCAAGAAATGCTTTCCTATCTATTTCAAGCAAACCACTCCTCTAATCATATTATCATAGTTGCTTCTTTACCACAACTCTAACTAATTCTGTTTGGACATCATCAAAATCTTATGTCAACTGCTATATTTGAAGAATATCACTTATATGTTTATATATAAATTCTATATGCATATGTGAAACTAATGTAAATAAAAATTCGACACGATTTTGGAAAGAAAGTTAATAGTGTACATGTCCTCTAATAGTTTTTGTTGTAACTGATAAAGTTTTGTAAAAATAATGGCTAGTAATTAGAAGTTTGACATGATTATTTTAAATAGAATTGATAGGAAGAAATAACAATACCAAGAAAGTATACCTTGTAATAAGTCCCAACTTATACTACATGAATGCTTTTAGAAACTACTACTATGATCAATCCAATTTTTGAACATTTGATTTTTCTTAAATCGAAAGATGATATAAAATATGATATTTAAAATAAAAAAAAAGGATCATCTAACTAAAATGGATGCTTTGGTTTGACAGCATTTTCTTCCCAAAAAGAAACATTCATTTCTTGCTGCTAAGTATAATCATTTGGTCTTAAAAAGTTTTATATGTTGAAATTTTGATTGATGGAAGGGTTTGATTGCAATTTAAGGGAATCATCCACAATGAATATATCATGGGTTTCATTATATTTTCTAGCTATCATCCCCCAATAAACAAATGGCCCATCGTTAGCCCGGTACTTTTAATACCATGTTTCAAATCAAAATAAAAAGTAGCCCAAATATATATATATCAATTTTAATTTGAAGTCCAGTACAAAACTTGGCCTAGTCTCCAGTACTTAAAACTTTTTTGTGTCACTATCTCCATACTTGAGCAGAAATTATATATTTAAAATAAAAAAAAATTGCGTGACAATTATAAGGGAAAATGACAAATGCTAGTGTAAATAAATTTGTTTGATTTTGAATCTTACATTTGATAATCAAAGATGATTATAATTTCATACCTAATTAGCATAGAGGTGGAAGCTAGCAGACTTCCATGAGGCAATGGATAGTGCAAGATCGGGACAAAGCTTCATTATTTAATTTAGGACATGGAACATTTATATATACATATTTTCCCAAGAATTCGATAATCGATATACATACATTTGAAGAAGAAAATTAACTCCAAAACTCACAAAAATCATACGTAAAAGAAATAAAAAAATAAAATATAATTATGAGTGTTTAGTGTAACCCAATTCAAAAGAGGCGACCATGGACTTGTAAATCTCAAAAACGAGCCTGTTTTCGAACTCGGTTCTGGAATAAGGCATGGAAGCGTCTCGAGCTTTGGGGATTCTTCGAGAACCAAAGGAGTTGATGGTGTTTGAGGAGCCGGTGTTCGTGGCTAATCTCAGCATCATGCTCATGTAAGCGCTCTTCAACTTGGACCACAGCTTCAGCGGCGAAGCCAGCTTTATGAGCCGCAGCTTCGGAGCGAGCCGGAGCCGCCATGAGCGCTTCACGCCACCAAATCTGGCTACTTTCATGCTTCTTCGGTTTTTGGGTGAAAGTCTGTTGTACCCTCCTCTTCTCCTGAAACGCCTGCTTAGACTCGAAGTGAATGGGATGATATCCATTGTTGTCTGTGTGTACTGTTTGTGTGGTCACTGTGTGTGTTTGAGAGAGAGAGAGAGAGAGAGAGAGAGAGAGAGATGATTGGAATTGGAGGGAATTTCAGGGGTTTTATAGAATAACGGGGGGAATTCATTGTGGTCAACAAAGCCGGGGGACTGGACAATATTCAATGCTACATGGAGACTTCAAGGAAATATCATGTGATGGTCAAATATATTGAATTTCTTCATTATTAATTTTTTTGGTCAAATATAATATCCTCAAGTTTTACTATTGAAATTTGAGAGCGACTTTTTGGAGTACTATCTATATGTGAGTTCTTGATAAATTAAAACAAAACAAAAACAGCATAAAGTATGTAATTATAATTTTTTTTATTTTGTAATTTCAGTTCTTTTTTCATTCTTTGAGTGCATTACAAAGTTTGCGGTTATTTTTACTATGCCACATAAAATCATTTTAAGATCATTTCTCCAATCAAAATGCTTCAGCACAAATAAAAGTCTTAAATTAATTTTCAATTTTTGATTTGATTCAAGTTCAGTTTGAGCATATATCATATGAAAATTTTCATTTTAATCTGGAAAAGTTAATAAAAATGACCCTAATTAGTTGCAAAGTGATAAACTCATAAATTTCGGGATGCAATAAAAGAAAGAAAAAATAGACTATAGTGTAAGAAATATCATGTATCAGATTTTTTTTATATTTTAACTGTAATTTCAATTTAGAGATAAATTAATTGTAATGAATAGTGATGACTATACAAGAATTAATAGTAGTCAAATTACATTTTGCTCATGAGAGGTGTCTACCTCCATTTTTCTACATATTCTAGTCTTCCAAGTTTTGTTTTCTGACGTATAACATGACTTGGAGCAAACAATTTTTATATATATGATGTTCTAGAAGTAACACATAATTCACAAATTAATTATTGCCACCCCACCAGCTTGAGATGTGTGTGTGTGTATTGAGTACTATATGATATATATTTGCGACTATGTATCGGTGTTCTCTTGTATCATAAGATTTTATTTTAATTTTCTTAAATATCAAACAATTTAACTACTTTTTTTTTCTTTTTACTAATTTGATTACATTAAAAACGCATATAAACCGTGGAGGCACACCACCGTGCCCATAAATCAAACTCATTTTCACAAATTTATTTATAAATTGATTTATCTCACAAAATTAGATACGTAAAACATTATCATTAAAGTTATATTCTTTGATATTTTGGGCTCATTTCTGATTATCTGCACTTGATATGAAATATTAGTATTACAAATAAGAAATAAAAATATACTGTAACTGAGATTTTTGAGATTTTTTTTTATCTCAATAAAAAGCAATTCAACTGTACTTTATATATGTTTTCAGTTTTATAAAATATAAAAGAAAGAGTATTTTGCAATAAAAGGCTTAAAGCATGCAATGTTGAAACCAAATGCATTTTTCACATTGACACATTGTTAATATACTATTGTATTCAAACATTTTCTTCAACTTTTTTCTTGTTTAGAACAAAACGTGCGTACATATAATAATGTAAAATATTTCTCTTTTGACTTAGATTTCCTTAACTAATGACTAATGAGGGCACGTTTGTTTTGAGAGTTGAGTTTGTTAAAATTGTCATGGTGAGCTTTTACTGTTCATCAAAAACAAAAATGATGTTATTTTGGTGTTTAGTATGTAGGTTTTGTATTAGGTTTGAGTTAAATTTGTGTTTCGTTTGAATGATTATAAATTTATCAAAATGGGTTTGAGTTATAAACTTGTGTTTGGTTTAGTGGTTAAAATTGATAAGATTGCAATTGACAATTATACTCTTACACCTATAAACAAATTTTTGTGTTCTCATCCAAACAATTCACTTTTGGAACAAAATTAGAACATAGATAATTTCTCAATATAATACCTCAACTTGTATGTTTGGATTGAGTATTGATGTATTTTTCATTTGGGTTAATTCACCTAAATTATGTTTGGTTGATAGGTTTATATAATGTTTGTTATGAAATAACAAATTTACCCTTCGTCACATTTAATTTGATTTGGATTTTATTAATGTTTTTCCTTTTCCTTTTGTATATTTAATTTTGTTTGCACAATTTGATCCATCATTTTTTGTCAAAACGTTGCCGTTTGGAATCATATTTTGCTAAATAAAATTCCCCCAATTCTTGCATAAAATTTTCGATGTTGCTAACCGTATACTGCAACTTTGTGAAAGTAGAGCTTGTTCTTTCCGATTTGATGGATATTTGTTAACATACTCTCTATCGCTTCGTTTGTTCAATAATCTATATATAATTGAAGAAAGTATTCTAACACCATAGTGATCTCATCCTTCGAAATCTTCTTGAAGACACACATGAAATGGTAATTATATCAAAAATATAAAAAAAAAAATTGCAAACTTGGAATCAAAAATAACACATTGGAAGTGAATGGCCTTAAGATGAGAAAAGGAGAGAGCAGCTCATGAAAATTGGGGTTAGAGTTTTTACCTTGGAGCTCGTCGGAGGAGAAAGGGCGAAGGCTAGGAGTTGTAGAGGATTAATTAAGTGGAATGCATGTATGATGGCAAATTTGTTATTTTGTGGAAGTATATGAGTATTTATGTAATTCTATCTTCAAATTTAGGGTTGAATGCAAAAAACAACATATACTATTGGCTTTTCTTATTTTTCAATCTAGACTATTTTTTTTTTAATCAAATTGCAACCTGAACTATTAAAATTTATTAAATTGCAACTTTTGAACTATTTTTTGGTAAAAACGTGAACACGTAACACACATGCTGACTTTATATAAGGGTCACCTTAAATTAAAAGATTACAAGAATATCCTTATATTGTCAGCATGTGGGTCACACGTTCACGTTTTCGCCGAAAAATGAGTCGAAAGTTGCAATTTGATAAATTTTAAATAATTCAGGTTGCAATTTGATGCCAAAAAAAAAGTTTAGGTTAGAAAATAGAAAAGACCAATAGTTTAGATTTTTTTTTTTATTTAACCCTCAAATTTAAGAACAAAATTGAAAGTACACATATTAAGTGTTGTAGATGGTGTGTTGGGTTTATTTAACCCACCACGTTTAGTGGGTTTATTCAACTCTCAACAACACCCAATTTAACACAATTTCTTACATGGGCCGAAATAAACTTGGGCTCTTAACCTATAATCCAAACATAGGTTAAATGGTTAAGAGTCTTTAACCCATCCTAACCCTCAATCCAAACTAGCCTCAACTCTCCACATTTCAATTAACTTCTAAGTCCAAATGTATTACAAACATAAGAAATAAATGGGAAATTCCATCCTACCTATATGCATATTAACATAATTAACATGATGTATAATGTGCGATAGATGACATGTTTTGGGAAAAATTTAAAAAAAAAAAAAAAAGGCACTAATTATTAATTTTTTCTCAAATTATAGTAGAACACTCATCATATGACTTGATTTAGCATAATACCCAAATGAATAAGGTGAAATTAGCAGTAAAAAATGATTAATATTCACCTTTAGGATTTGAATTTTGAATATCAAAGAATCCTCAACAATAACATTACGGGAGACTTATAATCAATTATGGCGAGATTGTTTTGAATGTGTCCTATTTAGATGAATTCGAAATTCATTCATTAAATGAAACATTTGTGTTTCTAATCACTTAACCCAAACACAATTGATATCATAAAGTGTTATAAATATGATAAAGTCATCAATTTAGTGTCCACTCTATGTGTAGGAGATGTGAACCTATTTGGTTAGGTTGTGCTCCAAATCTAAAGATAATGTCCACTCTAAAGATAGTTTGATGTATAAATTATCCAGATATATTCTGAATATATAAAAATTAAAAATATGTGTAAATGGGCCTAATTGGGATTTTGAGTATTTGGTTAGTTGAGCTCCAAATCGAGTCGAAAAAATAACATAATCAAATTTCTTAATTTGTTCTTACCGAATTGAATTAAACTATACGGAAAATTCAAAATTAGTCCTATAATTCAAAGCTTGTCTAAAACAAATATTTCTAATTTAGGATTTTGAATTCCAGTCTTATATGATTAAAAATATCAAATTTTAAATTTAATTTCCGACGGAACTACAAAAGCCATCGGATTAGCCACGTCACGTAGAGTTTTTTATTTATTTATTCTAGCTATTCATGTGGTCATTTTTATGGTGACGTGGAATTTTAAAAAATCAAATAATAAAAATTCCCAAATTAAATAACGATATCACTAATCGACGAATGCATAGCATTTCCAAGATCAGGTTTCATTGGGCAGTTGTGAATTGTGATCACCCAGGCCATTATCCATCTAATCTACGTAGAAATGCAGTGAGAGTAGATTCAAACAAAACAAAACACAATCCACATCGCATTCGCATCCTTGGCAGAAGAAGACGATATGAAGGAACAGCTGATTTTCCTCAACGGCCTTCACAAGACAGAATCCACATCCGCTCCTCTCTGGAAATGGAAGGGCATCGATTTCCTTACCACGAAGCCGGAAAAGCAATATCCGGTGGCTGAATTCTTCAGCGAAACAGGCCGCAAGGTAGACGATCTCGTTCTCGGTCCCGGCGTCGGCGCGGGGATCGGTTGCGGCGTCGGATTCGGGCTCGGGGTAGCCGGCGGCGCCGGCTTGCTCAGCCCGGCGTGGAACGATCTCAGAGTAGTCTTCGGAATGGGGATCGGATGCGGCGTCGGTGTCGGAGTCGGGTATGGGCAGGGTTATGGCGGCGGGTTCAGCTTAGAATCGCTCAGATCTTATCTGTTAAAGCCCAAATCCAAATCCAAATCCAAATCCAAGAGCGGGTTCGGGTTTAAATCCGATTAGTCTCGCTCCGGAATTTTTGTTGTCACTTTCAAGAGATTTTGTTTGACGTACTGTGTTTTTCTGGAATTTTGATGTTTTATAATTTTATTATTGCTGAACTATGTCATGACTGGGATTTTATATTAATTTAGTGTAAAATAAATTACGACATTGTCACCTAATTTTACATTTTATAACAAATTATTATTTAGTTTATTTATGTTTTATTTTTTTTGCAACGAATTTATTGCATTTCTGTGTTGATGTAATTTGACAAAATGTAGGACCTAAATGGTTTTAATGTTTAGAAAAATTAAGTGGTTAGTAATCAAAAAGAAGGTGTCTCAATATTTTAATTGCATTGATAAATCGAATTAAGCTTTTGAAAATTTAATTTGATATAATTTAAAAGACTACTAATTAATTTTGTGTGTTTTTTAGTCTGTATTTAATTGATATGGAAATTTTGTTTTGGTTCACGGTAGATAAAAAGCTTGAAATAGTGTAATTTTTGGTACAGCGTAAGATTGTTTATTCCTGTTTTTTCCCCAAAAAAACAAGAAAAATGTTTTGGAAAAAGATTGTTTATTCCTACTCCTATGACGTAGTAATATTTTTGTTTGGAATATAATATTTAATTATGAAATTACCAAATAGGGTCTTGGAGACGTTTCACTTTGAGATGAAGCTAAGTTGTGCACGCTTCAAAGGAAAATTTATTAAGAAGTCTCCACTGAAACCGTTTCGCAAGCATTTCCCAACACATGATGGCCAAGTGGCGGAGCCAGGATTTCGATTCAGAGGGCCCACATCAACTTATAAAAAAAAACTATAATTTTAAACTAATCACATAAATTTATCATGATTTTGATAAAGTTAATATATTACTTTATAAAATAATAAAATCCAAAATTAGTAACTTAATTATATCTAACACTTGAATTACAAAATTTTATCTCACTTTCTTCATTTACTCAATGCTTGATAAATTCTATTTATAACTTCATTTAAACTTAAATATTGTTTATCACTATTAGAATACAAAAACTACAAATTTTAAAGAATATTTTGACAATTACCTACCATAATTTTTTTTTTTTTTCCATAACTATAAGTATGGATAAAGAATTTGTAAATAAAATACAAAATCATTCATCAATCTTTTTCATCTAATCACTATATCACATATACAATTTAAGATATAATAAATCTACAATAATAAAGAAAAAATAAACCATAAAAATTATATAAAAATAATATTTTATGTTAAAATTAGATAGAAAGAGATTGAGAGAAAGAAAAAAAAATCTAAAAACAAAGTTGAGGCCCGAGGGATTTATGTTGGGTGGAAGACAAGAAAGAAAGTGTTTGTTATCTTTTTTTTTTTAATTAAAATGGTGAAATTACTAAAATACCCCTACCTATTTTTCAAAATTTCAGGGGGCCCAGGGGCCAAGGTGGCTCCGCCCCTGCATGATGCCATAATCATATTAATCATATATCACAACTTTAAGGCCTGTCAGTCTTCTGTATAATCATATTTATGTTCATAAACTTCATAGCCAAACTAAGGCAATCAAACACACCAATAGTTGGTTAGGTGTGAGACCACAACAGCTGTTGTGAATCTCACCACATAGGATCTAGATCCCAATATTCCCATCCCTCAAAACTCACCAGCACCACCAAGCATTTTGAGTTCTTTCCTTTTCTTATATCATACAACAATAACTAGTATACAGGAAATGTTTATAACATACAGCAAAACACCTATGTACAAATTAGAAGGCACTTGTCATAAAAAGCTCAAGCCCACCAACCGCTTGCAAATGCGGATGCTAGTCGAACATTAGCAGCCCAAACTGTTAATGTGATGCTTCTCATGATTATTCAAATTCAAGAGAGGGGGTGGGGGTGATTAATGCATCATGTTCCGGAGTTTAAAAGGCAAACAACTTCCCAAGGACACTTCGAGTCTCCAACATTGTGAAGAAACTGAAACTTACATACTAACCTCGATACTTGGTGAAGCAGATTCTGGATGGTAGTGCAGTATTTCCTCCCACATCGTTTCTCTAATCATCTCTTCTCCTAAGTCCTCATCAATGTCAAGGTTGATAGGGACCTGAGCTGGAGGATCGCATCGTGGATCATAAAGGGGAGACATGTAAGGGTGTTGAAGAGCTTCAGTTACACTAATCCTCTTCGATGGATCAAAGACGAGCATTTTCTGTAATAGATCAATCGCCATAGGATGGGCATGGGGATAAAGACGGGTAAAGGGGGTTCCGAGGGAATAAGGAAGGGTTTTAATGTATTTTCTGGCCTTTGGGTTGTCAATAAATTCAATATCATCTTCCTTTTGGCTCCCAAGGATGTTGATGATTAGCTTAAGCTGGTTGAGACATTCCGTGCCAGGGAAAATAGGCTTTCTACCAAGAAGTTCTGCAAAGATACAACCAACAGACCATACATCTATTGACTGACCATAGTTGTCGCAGCAGAGAAGGAGCTCTGGGGCCCGATACCAGCGTGTGACCACATACTCGGTCATGAATTGGCCTTTACTGCTGTTTGTGCGTGCAAGCCCAAAATCGCATATTTTGAGATCACAATTAGCATTGATGAGCAGGTTGCCAGGCTTCAGATCACGGTGAAGAATATTTGCCGAGTGTAGATACTTGAGGCCTCGTAATAACTGCAATGACAAATTCAGGATGATGATATAAAAGGTGAGACGACGGCCGGTGATAGGGTTAGGGAATATTCCAATATAAGATGTCACAGTTCTATTTGTGCAAGGTCAATATACCAAAAAGTTTAAAAAATAATAATAATAATAGTCAAATAAAGAAGAATCAAATCACATGTTCATATCATATTCTATTTGCTAGTGCATGAACATTAGAAGAAGGTGAGATTTCTTCTGTGATTCTCAGCCTCAAGGAAGATAATATCAAATAATAATACTGACAAAAGCCTTGGCAACAGCAAAAGAAGATTCATCAGCTCATCCATAAAAGTAAAATAACTACAAGTGGGATGTCAACAGAGCATTACTACAAACTCCACGATAAGAATAGAAGATCTCGTACAAGAATTTTAAGCACACATGTTTTAATAGATAGGGAGGCATTGGAGTTTGGCTAATTATTCAATTAAAGAGAAATTATCACCATTGTCATGAACACGAAGCCCACTCCTATATCACAATCATTGATAGGCAGATGAAATCATGGTGGTGTTACCACTAGTCCCATTAAACTATTTTAAGACATCATGATCGTCCTAGCAACAAAATTTACAAGTAGTGCACGGATCTAACAATCTCATTCTTCAGATACGTCCATTGATGGTCTTAAGATATGAAAGAAAAATTATTAAAACTAAGAAAAATAATTCATACACAAATCTTAGGCCACTAGTTAAGGCAAATACCTGGAAAAGAAAATACTGGCAATGGTCATTTGTAAGTGTCTGAGAAGACTTAATGATCTGATGCAAATCGGTATCCATAAGCTCATAAACCAAGTAGATGTCTTTGAAACTTCCCTTGTGTGTAGGAAGCATGACATCTTTGAGAGCTATAACATTTTCATGCCTAAGATGTCGGAGAAGCTTCAGTTCACGCAAGGTTCTCAGTGCATCAACACGATTTTCAAAGGCATTATGTATCTTCTTGATTGCAACTTTTTCATTACTTTCTCTGTTGACTGAAGAACATACTATGCCATAGGCTCCTCGACCAATGGGCTTGATTGGCACATATTTTGTATCAATCTCAAAAAGTGTCTGCCACATGGAGTAGTAATGCTTTCCTGGAGATCTAACCCCATTCGGAGGTTCAACTGGAGTCGCCATGCTAACAAAGCCATTTAAATGAATAAGTACAAGACAAATAGAAGCACATTAGTACACAAGTATATTACTTTAAATAAACTCTAAGAAATCTCTCATAACAAGTTATCCTGCAAGCAAGTTACTCATGCAAACTTGTGCCCACAGTCTGATCCTGAATTATGCAGATAAATAATGGTATTTAACTCATATTGAACAGGATAGTATTACTCACAATCTTCTCCACCTTTTGTCACGACAAAAAACGTGCACCAATCTATACTATATGACCAAAATTATCAATATAAACTTAATAGTAAAAGAACTATCCACCATTTTCCTGTCTAGCTACTTTATGAATAAAAACAGGCTCTAGCAAATAAATAAAGGGGCAATACGCCAATACTGACTCTTCCCAAGATCACCGGATAACTATTTAAATTTGAAGCTTTTAGTTTTATTAGCTATACAAGAACTGTAGAAAAGCTTTTTATATGCTTCAATTTCAACAGTATTTTTTACCTTGATTCAGACACATGATAAATGCATTAATACAAGAAAAATAACTGTTCACGCAAAGAATTTAGGAATTTACAATCATAGATTTATAAAAATATTTTCCAAGTGAAAAATCAACAAATAAATAATAAACCACATACTTTTTTGCACAGATATTTTCCACAAATATCTTCAAATCGAGCCGCCGACCTCAAAACTTTTCATTCTTCCATCCAATTTCCTCTTTCTTCCGCGAAGGATGATCTCACTGAGAATAGGAGACATGAATCTCAAACATCAACAACAATATTTGCAACATCAAAATTTGCGTATAAATATGAAATTATTTTCCAATAAAGTCTGTTTCTTTCTTTACACAGAAAAGGAAATCTCAACAGAGACTCCACAAGAAATGAGGAGAGGGGCAGAAGAGGAGAGAGAAGAAGAAAGGGGGAGAGGGAAAGGGTTTTGACGAAGGCAGAATGCGTGATTTATTCAAGGAAATGGGGAAAATAACAGAAGAAATAATTTTATGTGAAAAGGAGATAAAAAGTCAAGGGATTTGGAATCTAGTGAGAGAGTGAGAGATGAGGCATGTGGGGTGGAGAAGTAGTCCAACAGTTCGCTCAATCGATCATGCCAACAGATTCAAAAGGATCCAAAAAGATCGAAGCACGCACCAACAACACAAACAAAATTAGTGTGAGATTTGATTACAGTAAATACCGAACCCAAGCACCAAGCATACAACAATTTGCAATTCACAAGCTCAAGTCTTCACCAGTTCACTTCGCCAAAAATTTAAAATATATATATATTCAACGACAATCTAAATATTTTCTCACCATATTAAAAATAAATATAATTTCTTTACCCATTCACAAAAGGTTCACGTTTTTAATCGTGCATTGTGATTTCCTCGAAAGATTTGAACTTGTGCGTAAAACCTTAATCTACATAAACCATTTTCTCTGATCGTTCTGAAAACCTTCTCAGCACAAATTAGTAGTAATTAATTGCAAGCTCGAAACACTCCAAATAGGTGAAATCACCTTCTATTCAATTTCCTTGAAGGATTGCATTCGAGAAATTTAAATAAATATAAATTTAAAAAAAAAAATCTAATAACTGAAATTCATCAAAAGATAATCAATAATAATACACCTTGTGATGGAAATCAAGTGTTTTGCCTTCTTTATTCCAAATACGGCGGCGGCGGCGGCGGCGGCGGCGGCGGCGGCTGCGAACTTGGCTTGTCGGACTCCAAGTGAAACGGAGGAAGAGAGAGGAGGGAGAGAGATTTACCCACCAGCTTTCAAGTTTCCTTAGCTTAGATAAGGTTATTCATATATTCCAAATATTGATGTAATGATCAATTTTAACCTAGCAAATTTTATAATATCAAAATTCATCTAATTCATTAATTTATCCCATTAAAAAATCAATGATATTTATGTTATATTAATTTAAAAATGGTAGATTTTCTCGTGAGGAAAGTAGGTATTGGGATCAATGGACTGTATTTGCCTTCAAATTGTTCCTTTATATATTGATGGGTGAATGAAATCGAGTATAAAATTTGAATAATGACAAAATTGTACGTTTCATCAGATTTGGGACAAAAATCTCTTTCATTTCTTTCTCCTTTCTTATTTGAGGGGAAATAATAATGGTTTGTGGATTGTGATAGATTTTCACTAACTTGTTTAAAACAACAGATAAAAAAAAAATCGTGTAGTTAAGTGTCAAGAATACAAGAAAAAATATGACACGGTTAAATTTCATATGATTTGAATTACAAAATGTGTCATTATAGAATATAAAATCTTAATTTTGAATTTTCTTATTGTTATTAAAATAAAATAAAAAGACAAAGATACCAAATTGATTGCTTCAAAAAAGATGGGGGCTTTGGTTCCTTCTTCACACGCCTTATACAGTTTGTGATAACAACCCAAATTGTACTACCTCTGTCCCAACTTAATTTGTCTACTTTAATCGGGCACGGAGGTTAAGAAAATACAGTTGACTCAAGTGGATGTGCACTTTTGGATGACATTTTTGTAATAATATGCACATCAAATCAAATTCTATGCACTTTTGGATGACATTTTTGTAATAATGTTGAAATATAAGGATATTAATGCTAAAAAAAATTTGTCATTTATGGACTAACAAGTTAAGTTGGGACAAATAAAAATGATAAGTAGACAAGTTAAGATGGGACGAGGGAATAATATTTTCAAGAAACAATTATATAGATCATCTAACTCATATATTGATCATCTTCTACTTTACGATTGATATTATTACTTATTTATGTGGAAAAAATGCATATTTTTTCACATATACTTTTCATATTTTTTGCCGTGCTAAAGTGTTTTCCACAATTTTGTCCTTTCATGTTTTTTACCCCCTTGTATTTGTGTCCCTTTGTTTGTGAATGAGTAAAAGCAAAAGCCTCGAAACAAGGAAAAAAATATAGAATTTGAAACAAGGCAAAGTAGAAAGAAAATATAGCCCAAGTGCCATAAGCATTCATCGTTGCAGAGGTTTCTCATCCCATAAATGACTCGAGAAAAGGAGGCTCTACTACATGTTCTTCCATGCAATGATACAAGGAGACAAATCTGCAACATATATATCTAGCTCTATACGGCCATTTTCATTTCAATCTTCTGGTGAGGCTCATAATTTTTGAGTTCAAAATCAGCTGCAACGAATGAATCGATGTCTGTTTTCTCCGTGTTGATCCTCAGTGTCTGTTTTCACAGTTGAAAGAAAATATCAATTTACAGTATATAATCAGATATTGCATGTTCAAGATCTACTATACTCAACTCGTCATATTGTTAGTTCTTTACATGTACTTATATGATGAATTGCGACGAGTCATGTATAATTATAGAAGTAATCAAGTTGAGTTCGAGTTTCATCAAGCTTGCTATCAAATTGAGGACTCGACTGGGCATGATTATGCCCCTAGCATGCATCACATAGACATGTTAAATGACTAGTGTGTGTGTACTCACAGGGAAAGGTCTTGGGAATTTCTTTAGTTGCTCCTGCAAAGGGTTGATGTGAGTTTTATAAATATGAGCATCCCCAATTACATGGATAAAATCACCTGGAACAATACCTGAAAATAAAGATTGTAAGCAATATTGAAGTATAGTATTTAAATGCTTATTTTCATTTGTTGAAATAAAATCATACCACAAACATGAGCAATCATGCATGTTAGCAGTGCATAGGATGCGATGTTAAATGGAACACCGAGACCCATATCAGCAGAGCGTTGATACATCTGGCAAGATAGCTCACCGTTGGCTACATAAAACTGCAATACATCATGTTAGAAAACTGAGTCGTTTCTTGTTTTCTTGGTATTTTCCATCAATTAATTTATTTGGGATTTTAGTAAATGTGAGGCAAAGCAGATGAGACGAAAAGCATGACACAATGATAGCAACCTGTGCAAACATGTGGCAAGGGGGTAAGGCCATCAACTTCAGATCAGAAGGATTCCAAGCAGATAGGATAATCCGCCTATCATCTGGTTTGTTCTTTATCTTGTCAATGACATCAAGCAACTGATCGAACCCCTGTCCTGTGTAGTCGGCATGCATATTATTGTATCTGTAGAACACGAAACAAGAATACAACTTATGAAAGTGCAATCTATATTTTGCTTTCTTTGATTAAGTTACAATAGCAATGCTAACCTGGCACCAAAATGTCTCCACTGAAAGCCATATACTGGTCCCAAATCTCCCTCTTCCCTGTCTGTTAATCCAATACTGAAAACAAGAAATTGAGACAATCCTTCATCAGATTTTGAGCAAATACAATATGAATAGCTAAACTTGAAGTTTGAAATTGCCTGTCAAGGAATTCTCTGGATGCATTGCCATCCCATATGTGTATCCCTTTTTCTTGTAGAATCTGTATAAAAGGCACTCTATTATTATTAATACATGTTCCGCTTTGATATTTAATTAAAATGTAATCATCCATACATAGATAGGAATGTGATATAGATGTATCATCCACATTGATTTTCAGAAAGAAAACTAGAGTTTGTGCTACTATGTGTTTAATAATTTGATTTACATGGAACTATCACAATTTAAAACAAGAGAAAATATGAAAATACTGGAAAATTTTCATGCAAGGGAAGTACAGAAATAATGAGCATTTGCCATAGCACTTTTATAGGTTAAATTGGTAGGTATAAAACTCTAATCCGATAATAATATTAACCTTACAAATTCTACAACCCTAACTCTTGAGTCTATGGTGATTTTCAACTCAAGGGAAACACACAAGATGGTAAGAATTTACCTTAGCATTTGTCGAACCACTGATAAACCACAAAAGCTCTTCAACAACTCCTCTCCAGAATACCCTCTTTGTATCAAAACCACAGATTATAGACCACCACAAACAGAGGGTGAAAATGTTAGTTGTCGATTTACAGCACATATACAAAATTTTGATAAAATGTATGCACCAATAACAATTAAAAATCAGATATGCACAGGTATTGTCAACCATACAAAAGGTGACTAATAATAACAGCAAATCAACCAATTTAGTTTAATGAGGAAATCCTACGTAAGGATCATTACCTTGGTTGTAAGGAGAGGGAAAGATTTACGCAGGTTAAAGCGCATCTGTGAAATTATCAACAGAAGTATCAGCAAAGCACTGGTAAAGCAGATATAACACAAGAGTAAAAAAAATATCACACCTGGCAACCAAATTTTGAAAGAGTGCCAGTCCCTGTACGGTCATCTTTTCTGTTCCCATTTAAAATAATATCTTGAACCATTCTCAAGTAAAGAAACTCTTCATGCTTCTCAAAAATAATCTTTGGCAAGAAAGTGAAATCTGAGACTTTGAGCCTTTTAGAACGTGACAGATTGCCTTCACAGATCATCTCATGGCCAGAATTCTCAGGTAAGCTAGTGGAAATTTTCAGTCGCACATATGTTGCAAAACAATACTGAACACCATTCTCCTCAATAGGAGAGGATGAGCACCATGGCTGATAATCTGACATATTAATAGGAGGAATAAACGTGTCGCATTCAAAATGACTCTTGATTTCAGTTATGTGGATAGCATCACATTCCACAGCATTAAGGGCTTCCCTGCATCACTATTCATGTTATCTTTTCCCTTTCACTACATATACCAACACAAAAAACGAAAAAACCAAAACAATATTACTCAGAAAAAAGATAGATGCATACCTCAATATCTGGCCACCTCCTATCAGAAAAACTGTCTCTACAGAGACATCATATGGGGGTTCTGCTAATAATTTCAGAGCTAATGGTAAACTACCACACAAAATAACATTCTCAGAAGCAGCAATATCAGAATTGCCCGAACGGGTCAACACAACATTGAGTCGACCAGGCAAAGGTCGAAACTGAGGAGGAATGCTTTCCCAAGTTTTCCTCCCCATCATCACAGCATTTTTCTTTCTGGGATCAGATGTACACATGGTAATATCTTTGAAAAACTTGAGATCACCAGGTAATCTCCAAGGCAATTTACCATCTTTTCCAATACCCATATCTTGAGTTGCAGCTACCACAACTTGGTAGCTCCTTGGTGATATCAATTTACTATTCGTATTTCCATTAGAAACAAACTCAATTGAATCGCCCCCCATTACTATGTATCTTCTGCAGATCCTTTGCAAACCACACGACCCTACGGCTTTGAAAGACGGTAGAAACGAGGGTTGTGATAGTGAACTGAATTTCCTACTAGTCCAATGAGAATAACCTAAACTAACCTGAAAATCAAAACATCAGAAATCAACAAAATCATCTTCACGCTCAATTAGGGATTGATAAACACAACTCGAAAATGACTAGGAGTTACGCATAATCAATAATCAAGACGAATAACTAAGGATCAATGGTATAACAATCAACTGAAAAAATAAAAACAATTAACTAAAAATCAACCAAAAATAAATCGACCAAAAACATCACAAAAGAAAAAAAAAAAATCAATAAAAAAGCAAACAAGTGGAATCGAGCAACGGAGACCTTTCCTTTGTGTAGGGCAAAGCAATCAGCAGCTGCAATGGACGACAGAAAACCATTCTAAACAGTGAATCTCAGACAATCTGCTCTACCGTAATCGCCATCGATGAGCACATACGCATAAATTAATATTTTTAGCACTGCAACTAATCTAGATTTTCACCAAAATCAAATATCGCTTGCAAACGAAGAATATAATAATAATCTAAGAAAAAGGAAAATTTGTATGAAAAAATTCGGCGGGAGCTAGGTCTTGCATTCCCGCCCAAAGCACGTGAATTTGGTACAATTTCAAGATTTTTCGCAACGATGGAAAAAATAATAATAATAATAATAAAAGGCGACTTGCTCGTTTAGGCTCGCTGTTCTCAATTTTTTTCCTTTCTTATTTATAGTTTCTTAACCTAAGAGAGCCTAAGATTTTGTCAAAAAAACCAAGACTAAACGATGTTGTGAATAACTTTCTAATTTATACAATTTTGTTATATTATTACATATTACTATATATTATACATCTGTAAAAAATAAACCGTGCATTGCGGGTGGATTGCTAGTGTGTGTATATATATAAAGAGGATGATTGGCAAAATTTACAGTTTTACCACTTTTCCTTGTAAAAATGTCACATCAACATTTTAGCTAATAAAAGAATTCCAAAAATTAAGGCCTCATTTGGTTTGGGGGTTTAAGTTCGTTTTGAATTATTAACCAACCTAAACCCCATTTGGTTCGAGGGTTTTCTTCTTATTTTATTATTTGGGCCCGGTATTTTGAGTGGGATAAGCCCAGATAAAAGAAAGGTTAATAAACCCACCAATTTGGTGGGTTTGTAAACCCACTTCAATCATCAACAGTAACAACACAATTAAAAGACTCATTTGCACTTACTGTTCAAAATAAAATGACAAATAACCCCCACAAGTTCATCATAATTACTAACCAATATCATCATCATTTTGAATGAAAATGACATGCAGATATCCAAATCATATATATATATATATTAAATTATTTTTTAATCTTTTAAATTACTAAATTATTACTTTTGGGATATTAAATTATATATGTTAAATTATTTTTTAATCTATTAAATTATTTTTTAATCTTTTAATATATATATATATATATAATTAAATTTTGGGAAATTAAATTATATAATTTTGCCATTAAAGAAATTAATATTAAAACTAGTCTTGTTGCATAATTCATTTAATGAGGGGTATTTTGGGCACTTCACATTTTTTTTTTTAACTAACCTACAAACCAAACAAAGGATTATAAGCTAACTCAATATAAAAAATATCTAACCATTCAAATCAAACACAAAATTTATAAATAACCTAACCTAAACCAACATACCAAACACAAAAAAAAAAAAAAAGTGATATTTTGTCTTTGATAAATAGTAAATTATCAGATTTTTAGCCAATATGCTATAAACCCATCCTCCAAACCGAACGAGCCCTAATAGGTTTGTCAAAAAAATTGATCATTTTATTTAGGACTAATGTTTTTTTTTTTTTTTTATTGTTGTTGACCACGACTCATGTTGTTCATTGTTAACCAATAGTTTAATTCCTTTTTTTTTTTGGTCAATTTTAATTACTTAATGTCTAGAACTAGAATTATTCTTATTATTAATTTTAAAGTAAAAGAAACTTTAAGATATTTTTTGTAATTATGAGAAATGTATAAGTAAACATTTCAAAACTTATATTGCTAATTGGTCACTTTTAACTAACTCCAAAAATTACCAAATTATCTATCTTGGTCATGAAAAAAATTCAACAAAAGATAGAAACAAATAGAATGTAAACTTTTAAATTATTAATTCTTTTTTTTTTTGTTAACTTTAATTACTTAATGTCTAGAATTATTCTTATTATGAATTATAAAGTTAGAAATTTTAAGATATTTTTTGTAATTATTAGAAATATTATATATAAATAAATAATTTCAAAACTTATATTATGAGAAATTTTAAGATATTTTTATTTGTAATTATGAGAAATATTGTATATAAAATAAATATTTTCATTAAATATTATTTGCTTAAAATATTAAAACATGATCCTACATTTTTTTTATTAAGATTTTAAAATCTTACTAGAGTAAACATAAAAAAAAGGTTAGATTTGACAATTATACAAAAGAAATAATAAATTCAAGAAAAAATTTGTATGTTTTTGTTTGGATTTCAATTTTCTAACATTATCAGTATATTTATTTAAAATGACACAATTTTTTAAACTTAAAATATCTAAATTTTTATTAATATATATATATATATATATATATATATATTAAAAGCATCATATATTTCTTATTAAAAAATATATCATTATATTATGTTAGAAAAAAATTAAAGTTATTAAATATTATATGACGCAAGGCACGTGTTATTATTAAATATCATAGTTTTTTTTTCTTCATGTCAAAATTGAAATGTTTAAATTGGTGCATTTGAATTTTTTTTAATTGATTTATATATAGCAGTATCAACCACAGTAATAAACTAAAATGTTGGAGATAAAAACAATATGTTCTCTAAGTAAAAATTATGCTTTAAAAATTAAACGATAGGAATAAAATGGGCTTTTTTAACACAATATTGTATTATGAAAATTTTGTTAAAAAAGCAGGGTGTAATCGGTGGGCTTTAAAAAATTTGGTGAAGTCACCATCACCATTCTGGGCAGGATCGGGAAAGAGAGAGACATGTCTATATGATAAAGTATGTATGAAAACAGTTTACAGTTTGTAAAATAAACACAATTTGTAAACAAGATTTTATAAGAACATAAACAAACTTACATTTTTAAAAAAAATAAAGCTAAGGTCAGCTTCGTAGATACAAGCTTTGTAGATACAAGGTTTTGAAAGTAAGGGTTAGGGAATTGAGAAAACAAGGATATAAATCTCAAAATGAGTTATGCCTTTTAACATAAACAACACACCTATTTATAATACAAAGAAAGTAAATTACATGTGAATTTGTCTTTAATTTGTAGAGTGGCCGACAATCTTTTCAAAAGAACGGTTGTCATTTGTTTTCTTTTTGTAGAGGATAATCTTTTGACTAGTCATCCTCCAGTTGTACATCATCTTTCGATGAAAAGTATCCATCAGGTACATGACCCTAACTAATACATCCACTTGTTACTGGGTATTTTGAATTATTATTCTGCAACTTGTCGTTTTGTATTTTCACCATCTTTCTGTAGATCTTCAACACCTTTTGAAATTTGTAATTTGGTTTCCAAAAATTGGGGTGGTCTTCATTCAAACAAGGTTTGTAATCAATCAAGGTTTGTAGCAAAATCTCTCTTCCTTCTTGAACAATTTTTGTCTTGTATGTATAGTACTGGACATAACAAAAACACCTTGAACAATCTGCAATGTGTCTTCGTGCATGCCAAAATCCACTGTCTTGTGAAAGATCCATCTATAAATCAAATGGGTCCTGTCCAAAATGATCATCGTGAGGATCATAGGATGTAGATTCATCTGATTTCACTGAGTTTGACTTTTTATTCTTTTGACTGATAAATTCAAAAAATTGTGATTGTAAATCTGGGTTTTGTGAAAGGGTTTCAAAGAAAGTCTTTTCTGTAGAAGATGAAACTTCTTTGGTTTTGTTTTTGTTGGAAGTAGAAGGGATATGGGTTTTGTCTTTTTTGTATCTAATTTTTTCTCCAGTGGCAAAAAAATGTTTAACTACATTCTTAGAGCATACAGTTTGATCAAACTTTCCCCACCATCTAACTTTGAAATTCCTTACAAGAGAATAAGGAATTGGTTCATTGTAACATTTTTTGTAATCAAATTCACATGCTAAAATCCAAGGAACTCTGAATTCAGCATGAAAAATGAGAGTCTTCTGATAATTTTCTACCGGTGATATTGTAGAGAATACTTCAATGTCTTTCTTTACATCATCTGGGAATGAAGATATTTCAGGACCAAACTTTCTCCACCATTCTAAAAACCAAATGGGGAAGTCCTTGATATCATCCATTTGAAAATATATAAACCAAGAATGAGTTGCAGGTTTAAGGAAAAGAAACCTGAACCATGCAATTTTGTAATCCCAGTAGTTAAAACTTTGAGGGTGAAAAGGTTTTGTAAAAGATTTTTCATATCCAGTCCAATCTTTGAAATAGATAACATTCTTAATAAAACATTTGGAATAATTAATATAACCCTTTCCATCTTCATGATGGACAAAATAAGCAGAGTTTGTATCATAAAGAATATATTCATAAAAATCTCTTGTTTTGAAAATATTGTCTGTTTCCCAAAGAATATCAGGATTGAATTTCCTTTTGGGAAAATCATAAGGATCATCAGGAATTTTTATAAATCTGGTAAGACAAATATTGTCAAACCATGTCTTGTAAACATATTTATGTTCAACATCTCTTTCATTTTTGTTCATCGGGGTTAAAGTTCTCTGATTTTGTGAAGGAGGATTTTGTGTAGCTGTAAGGGTTGTTTTGTATGGAAGTTCTGGGAATCCTTGTAAATGAGAGAATTTGTTAGGTCTTGTAAAATTTGTAGAGATAGACTGGTTTTGTGTTGTTTGAGGGGATTCATTGATTTGTTTGGATTTGGATTTTGAAGAATAATCATTAGCAGTTCTTGTCTTGAAGTTTGTATCAATCTGTAAATAAATCATTTTTCCTGTAAAAACCCTCTTGTCAAAAAATCAGGTAAATAATTGTTTTCTCCTTTAATAAATTCAATATCAAAATCAAAAACACTTAAAATGGCTTGCCATCTTGCAAATATTTATTTTGAAACTATGTTTTGTACATCTTTAGTTAAAACTTCTTTAGCTGATTTATAATCAATTTTTAAAAGAATTTTTTTATTGTATAAATCATCTTGAAATACATAAAACAATAGATAAAATTTCTTTCTTTATAGTAGAATAGTTTTTCTGTGAACCCAACCAGGTTCCTGAATGAAAACGAACTAATTATTCTTTTGAATGCATTTTTTGTTTTAATATGTCTCTATATCCTATATCAGATGCATCCGTTTCTACTATCATAAAAACATCTGGATGTGGAATTCCTAGACACGGAAGGGTTTTAACTTTTTGTTTTATTTCTTTTACTATGTTTGTATGAACATCTGTCCAAGCTGGTGGATTCTTTTGTAATCTTTGGTACAAAGGTTGACAATATTTCCTAAGTTTACAAAAGAAATCTGAGATATAATTAGGACAACCTAAAAAATTTTGTAACTGTGTTTTGTCTTTAATTTGGTCAGAAAATTTATTTATAAATCCTATAGATCTATTAATAGGTTTAATAAGACTTCTATGGATATCATGTCCTAAAAATTTTATAGATGTTTGGAATAATTTCATTTTAGATTCAGATAAAACTAAACCATTTTTCTTTATTATATAGAATAAGGTATCTAAATGTTTAAAGTGTTGTTCTAAATTTGTCGAATAGACTAATATATCATCTATATAAACTATGCAAAAAGAACTATAATTATTAAATATATCATTCATTATTCTCTGGAATTCAGAAGGTGCATTCTTTAAACTAAAAGGCATTCCATTCATAATGACCAAAATGTACTGTAAAAGCAGTTTTGTATCTATCTTTTTCAGATATTTGTATTTGCCAGAATCCTGACTTAAGATCAAATTTTGAAAATATTTTAGCTGAATGTAATCTATTAATAAGATCTCTTTTGTTTGGTATATGATATCTAATCCATTGTAAAACTTTGTTTAAAGGTTTGTAATTAATTACAAGTCTTGAAACACCTCTTTTTAATTCAGCTTGTTTGACTACATAAAAGGCTGTACAACTCCATGGTGATTTAGATTTTCTTATTAATTTCTTTTGTATCAGATCTTCTATTTCTTTTTTACAATGAATTAAAATTTTTTGATTCATTTGTATAGATCTAGCTTTTGTTGGAATATTTCTTTCATTAAAATCTTTTTCATAAGTTAAGTCTACAATATGTTGTTTTCTTTGCCAAAATACATTAGGAATATTACTACATAATTCTTTTGTAAAAATATGATGTCTTGAGATATGTCTCTAACTAAAGTAAAAACATTTTTAAAACAGTAACCATTATGTGTTTTAGATAATTTGTATCTTATATTAAGAAGTATTTTAAAAATACTTTAAAGAAACAAGAGATTTACAAAATGAAATTAATACTTTAAAGAAACAAGTAAATCAAATGCAAAATGAGATTTTACAATTAAGAGGAAAAGATATAGATTTAGATAACAATTATACAGATTTAAGTGATAAGTTAGTATTATATTCTGAATATTTTGATCCACAAATAGATATTACAAATTTAGCAACTACTAGTAAAGATATTAGTTTACCAAAAGAAGATGAATTAGATGATAATAAATTTATAAACTCTATTCAACAAATAAACTTTCAAAAATGGTATATCAAAGTTAAAATTGTTATAGGAAAATTTGATTTAGACCTTATTGCACTTTTTGATTCAGGAGCATATCACAATGTTATTAGAGAATGAATTATACCTTCTAAATATTATGAAAAAACATATGAACAATTATATACAATTAATTCAAAACTTATTAATATAAGATACAAATTATCTAAAACACATATATGTTGTAACGGTTACTATTTTAAAAATGTTTTTATTTTAGTTAGAGACATATCTCAAGACATCATATTTTTACAAAAGAATTATGTAATAATATTCCTAATGCATTTTGACAAAGAAAACAACATATTGTAGACTTACCTTATGAAAAAGATTTTAATGACAGAAATATTTCAACAAAAGCTAGACCTATACAAATGAATCAAGAATTTTTAATTCATTGTCAAAAAGAAATAGAAGATCCGATACAAAAGAAATTAATACGAAAATCTAAATCACCATAGAAATGTTCAACCTTTTATGTAGTCAAACAAGCTGAATTAGAAAGAGGTGTTCCAAAACTTGTTATTAATTACAAACCTTTAAACAAAGTTTTACAATGGATTAGATATCATATACCAAACAAAAGAGATCTTTTTAATAGATTATATTTAGCTAAAATATTTTCAAACTTTGATCTTAAGTCAGGATTCTGGAAAATACAAATATTTGAAAAAGATAGATACAAAATTGCTTTTACAGTACCTTTTGGTCATTGTGAATGGAATGTAATGCTTTTGGTTTAAAGAATGCACCTTCTGAATTCCATAGAATAATGAATGATATATTTAATAATTATAGTTCTTTTTACATAGTTTATATAGGTGATATATTAGTCTATTCGAAAAATTTAGAACTGTTGGTCCCAAGTGGTGTCCGAGGTTCAGAGGGGGTGAATGAATCTTGGTCGATTTTGAAAACTAAATAAAACTTACTGTTCTGCAAGTTACTTGAACTTGCAGCGCCAATCAGTTACTGCTTACAACACTAGTTACTACTTACAGCACTAGGATGCAGTGCTGCACGCTGTAACTTAGAGTTTTATACGCAGTAGAAACAAACGATTTTAAGACACAAGACTGGTTTTCTCAAATATGATCATTTTCAAAATGTTTTATGTTTTATGACAGAGATAGATATAAAAGGTAAAGCGCAGATAAGAAAACAATAAAACACTTATGGCTTATAGTAGTTCGAAGGTGGTGTAATCCTTCTACGTCCACTCTACTGCTACCTCGAGTAGGAACTTTGTTAAGCAAGATTGATTTACAGGACACTCCTAACAATCTATCAACTTACAAAGCTGAACACCTACTAGAGTCCAACGTACACACAGCAACTGTAAACTCTAAAGGCAAACCTACACAGGGTTTCAAACTCCCACATAGGGAAGCTGCTTAAAACTTAGACAACTATACAAACAACAAAAATCTCTCCTATCAACTGTTCGACACCTAAAACAACCTAAGCACACAGCAACAAAGTTAAAAAGTATATAGATGTGTTCTTCAACTGGTGCGATGAAGTGAGCTTTTGAATCCTTCAAAGGATCTTTCAGCTTTAAACTTGTTTCACTTCACAGAGGTTGAGTGACTGAAACTGATAGTAGACTTGAAAGAGTATAGCTTGAATGTTTGAGAGTTTTTGCGTAAATATTTCAGTTCTTAGCTTCAGGGTCGCTCATCCTTTATTTATACTTATAAAGAAGATATCTGTTGAAGGAGATATATCCCACTTTGAATTTAAGTGTACTTGATCAAAGGCATAACTTGCATTTAATGCGTCTTGACTTTTCTTTCTGAAACATTTAATGCGGTGGTTGCGGCTCGCAGCTTTTTGCAGCGCGTCAGTCCACGTGGCATCTTGGCATTGACTCCGTGTCTGCCACTTTGATCTTCTCTGGAACGGCTCTATTTATTCTTGTTTGGATCTTCGTTCCTCGTACTGCATTTACCCTTCCTCGGATTGCAGGATACTTATTCTGCTTGTCATTGGCGTTGTTGACTGTTTGAGTAGTAAGCTTCGCACTGTATCCTAGGTCTGCTTGCAGCTGATTGTCCTTTATAGTGCTGCTGTAACTTAGACCTTCTTGTAGTATTTTCGTACAATACTGTTGTATATTTTCCTGCAGTATTCCTGTAATTTTTTCTTGCAGCGATGTTATATGTCGTTCTTACTTACTTTGCTACAATGCTGTAACCACCTTCTTGCTGTGTTGTTGTATCTACTTTCTTGCAGCAGCTTCGTTCTGAAATCTTCGACACAATATCGTATGCATGTATACCTCCATCTTCCAGCTTCTGAAACTAGACGCAATCCTAGTCTATGTTTTCACTTAAACATTATGAAAAATTTGGGTACTCAAACTTCCTATTACATACTTGATTTGCCTCATCGAAATCTAAACATTGAAATCCCAACAAGAACAACACTTTAAAGATTTAGATACCTTATTCTATATAATAAAGAAAAATGGTTTAGTTTTATCTAAATCTAAAATGAAATTATTCCAAACATCTATAAGATTCTTAGGATATGATATCCATAGAAGTCTTATTAAACCTATTAATAGATCTATAGGATTTACAGATAAATTTCCTGACCAAATTAAAGACAAAACACAGTTATAAAGATTTTTAGGTTGTCTTAATTATATCTCAGATTTCTTTCATGACCTTAGGAAATATTGTCAAACTTTGTACCAAAGATTACAAAAGAATCCACCAGCTTGGACAGATGTTCATACAAACATAGTAAAAGAAATAAAATAAAAGGTTAAAACCCTTCCATGTCTAGGAATTCCACATCCAGATGCTTTTATGATAGTAGAAATTGATGCATCTGATATAGGATATGGAGGCATATTATGATAGTAGAAATTGATGCATCTGATATAGGATATGAAGACATATTAAAACAAAAAATGCATTCAAAAGAACAATTAGTTCATTTTTATTTAAGAACCTGATTGGGTTCACAGAAAAACTATTATACTATAAAGAAAGAAATTTTATCTATTGTTTTATGTATTTCAAAATTTCAAGATGATTTATACAATAAGAAATTTCTTTTAAAAATTGATTGTAAATCAACTAAAGAAGTTTTAACTAAAAATGTACAAAACATAGTTTCAAAATAAATATTTGCAAGATGACAAATCATTTTAAGTGTCTTTGATTTTGATATTGAATTTATTAAAGGAGAAAACAATTATTTACCTGATTATTTGATAAGAGAGTTTTTACAAAGAAAATGATTTATTTACAGATGCATACAAACTTCAAGACAAGAACCGTTAATGATTATTCTTCAAAATCCAAATCCAAATCCAAACAAATCATTCAATCCCCTCAAACACCACAAAACCAGTCTCTCACTACAAATTTTACAAGACCTAATAGATTCTCTCCTTTACAAGGATTCCCAAAACTTCCATATAAACAACCCTTACAACTACACAAAATTCTCCTTCACAAAATCAGAGAACGTTGACCCCGATGAACAAAAAAGAAAGAGATGTTGAACATAAATATGTTTACAAGATATGGTTTGACAATATTTGTCTTACCAAATTTACAAAAATTCCATGATCATTATGATTTTCCAAAAAGAAATTCAATCCTGATATTCTTTGGGAAACAGATAATATTTTCAAAACAAGAGATTTTTATGAATATATTCTTTATGATACAAATTCTACTCATTTTGTCCATCATGAAGATGGAAAATGTTATATTAATTATTCCAAATGTTTTATTGAGAATGTTATCCATTTCAAAGATTGAACTAGATATGAAAGATCTTTTACAAAACATTTTCACCCTCAAAGTTTTAACTACGGGGATTACAAAATGGCATGGTTCGGGTTTCTTTTTCTTAGACCTGCAACTCATTCTTGGTTTATACATTTTCAAATGGAAGATATCAAGGACTTCCCCATTTGATTTTTAGACTGGTGGGGAAAGTTTGGTCCTGAAATATCTACATTCCCAGATGATGTTAAAAAAGGCATTAAAGTATTCTCCACAATATCACCAGCAGAAAATTAGCAGAAGACTCTTCTTTTTCATGCTGAATTCAGAGTTTCTTGGATTTTAACATGAAAATTTGATTACAAAAAATGTTACAATGAACCAATTCCTTATTCTCTTGTAAGGAATTTCAAAGTTAGATGGTGGGGAAGATTTGATTAGACTGTAAGCTCTAAAAATGCTGGAGAAAAAATCAGATACAAAAAAGACAAAACACAAGTCCCTTCTACTTCCAACAAAAACAAAACCAAAGAAGCTTCATCTTCTACAGAAAAGACTTTCTTTGAAACCCTTTCATAAAACCCAGATTTACAATCGCAGTTTTTTGAATTTATCAATCAAAATAATAAAAAGACAAACTCAGTGAAATCAGATGAATCTACATCTTATGATCCTCACGATTATCATTTTGGACAAGACCCATTTGATTTATAGATGGATCTTTCACAAGACAGTGGATTTTGGCATGCACGAAGACACATTGCAGATTGTTCAAGTTGTTTTTGTTATGTCCAGTACATTACAAACAAGACAAAAATTGTTCAAGAATGAAGAGAGATTTTGCTACAAACTTTGATTGATTACAAACCCTGTTTGAATGAAGACCACCCCAATTTTTGGAAACCAAATTACAAATTTCAAAAGGTGTTAAGATCTACAGAAAGATGATGAAAATACAAAACGACAAGTTACAGAATAATAATTCAAAATACCAGTGACAAGTGGATGTATTAGTCAGAACCGAAAGATAATGTACAGCTGGAGGATGATTAGTCAAAAGATTCTCCACTTACTCCACTACAAAAAGAAAACAAATGACAGTCGTTCTTTTGAAAAGATTGTCGGCTACTCTACAAATTGAAGACAAATTCACATGTAATTTACTTTCTTTGTATTATAAATAGGTATGATGTTTGTGTCAGAAGGCAGAACTCATTTTGAGATTTCCATCCTTGTTTTCTCAATTTCCTAAGCCTTTCTTTCAAAACCTTGTATCAACGAAGCTGACCTTAGCTTCATACTTTACAAAACTGTAAGTTTGTTCATATTTTTATAAAATCTTGTATACAAATTGTGTTTATTTTACAAACTACAAACTATTTTCATACATACATTATCATATAGGCATGTCTTCTTTATATAGGCAAAAAGTACCCGACAATTTTTAATTGAAGTCGCAACCTTAATATTTTAATAATATTTAATACTAGTCGCCACCACCGGTGGCGACAAACCTTAATTTAATATATTATTTCATTTTATTCCGATATAGCAGTTTATATTAGTGTATTTTAATTACATAGTAAGTGTTAGTTATATTTGTCGAACAAATATTATTGTTCGGTAATTCACGTTATTTCTAAATTAATCTTAATCATATCATATATATGATCTTAACAATCAATGTATATAAGAGGGAAATAAACATATCAACAACTCTAAATACTACTAATAATAATGGTTAGTTTCACAACGACGTTTTTGTATGTTTCTTTTTCCACTACCTCGAGCTTTAATTGCATCAGGTTCATTATCTGATGCATATTGTATTTGATCATCATTTGGTGGGGTGATATTCAAACTAAAAGTCGGACGATCTGATAATGTATAGCTTGAATGTCTATCACCATAACCTAATTATTTTTTCTCCCTCATGTGATTCTCACATAAAGTAACAAGGCTTTTTAACACATTATTGTAGTGTGGAAATTTTATTATTTAATGGTGTTTTTTACAATTATGATTGTTATTCTCTATGAGAATCACATGAAGGAGAAAAACTAATTAAGTCATGGTGATAAACATTCAAGTTATACATCATCATCAGATCGTCCGACTTTTAGTTTGGATATCAGGATAACAAATGATGATCAAACACAATATGCATCAAATAGTGAACCTAATGTAATTGAGGCTCGAGGTAGAAGAAAAAAATTTAAATACAACTTTTAGATTATTTGAGAAAAAAATTATTAACAAACTATGGTTATTATGGTTAAAAACCTCCTAAATACTACTAAATATGACAATCCGTACAATATACAGGAAAAATACAAGTGATTGTTAAATATTATGTTTTTTTCGTCTCATCATACCGAATTAGAGTTTATGAAAAAATGTAATCAATTAAAAATAATCTCCTGAAGCTAGTTTCTAACTGAAAAACAAAAACAAACGCTTTTATTAATTGGAATTTGGAAACAATGGTGGAGAGGTAATTGAACCCTTTCCCATTTAAATATTCAAATATGTCCCATTTCACATAATTTTAGTCATTTTTACGATGAACCAGAGAATAATGAAGCCAGAAGAATGCAATGTTCTCACTAAATATTACACCTAATGGTTGAGGTACATAATGAACACAAATTACATGTTAGAAGAATAATTGGCAACCAATGTATGTTAAAATCTCTTTAGTATGTATGCATGCATCCAAGAAGATGGATGGATCGTAGGATAATTTAAGACATGATGGTAATGAATGATGATATGCAATTCATGATTCTCCCCTTAATTTGGTAAACTTGGAGAAATTAACCGTCACTAATTTATAAAGGTATGTATATCAACTATAAAATGCAGATAATGAGAAATGACAGAACAAACTAAACAAAATAAAAACTTAATTGATGAGAAAATCAATTAATTGGATCCGATAAGAGAATATCACGCAATACTTCTCTTATTAAAACATAAAAGTCGGGATATAATAAGAAATGAGATAATATATAAACCACTAACATTATTTTAGAATAAGTTAAAATCATATAATATGATTTATAGTTAGGCTTTTTTTTTTTAATCTAAAAATTAATGAGGTACCTTTAAAAACTCAATATGTTGTAGGGGTAGGCGACCTCATTCTCATAGGATGTGTCTGGACTGACATATATCCATTCGGATTTGGGATGGATGAAATCTCAATAAGGTCTTTTTTAAACTATTCTCATTTTAGTGTTTGCAAGTCTTAGCTAAAGACTTACATCAAACAGCTGGTATGCACAATAGAAATCACTTCACTGTACACTATAAAGACATTTCTTTCTTCAAGCAAACAAAAACCAAATAAAACCCATTTCAGGAAACTAAGTTTTTTACAAGATCCCAATCCCATTATTGAATGGTTTCAAATTAAAGGCAAAGAAGTAGCAGAAAGATGACCTGCCAAACTCGACGTAGGCGTTTCTTAGCGTTGGCTTTGCAAGCTTAATTCTCTTCCAAACGAGACCACCAGAATCGTGTTTCTTCACAATTTCCATTACTCAGGTTCCCCAGAATGCACCCGCACCCCACGCCGTCGCCATTATTTTCTCTTTCTAATTTTTTGTCGATGGAGAAAATAAGGGAGGAGAAGATTATCCGGCCTTTAATGGGCTAATTATCGAATTGGACTTTTTATTCAGATTTTGGGCCCAAGTCCATTATGCTTTACAGTGCCTCTTAATGCATGAAATTTTTTAGGATGGATGCCTTAGAACATTGTGTCTTTAGTCCCACCCATTTTTTATTTAAGAAAGATGAAATATCTATAAGATTGCCTATAGTGGTTTTTTTTTAAGTATAATCTTTTTTTTTTTTTTAGGTTTTCTCTGGTATATCGTTGAATAGAAATTTTAGTTAAAAATTTTAGATTGTATATTAATTATAGATTACAAATTTGACAGGATTTCGATGTATATATTAATCTACTAAATTTTCGATTCTGCGTTCTACAATAAAACACATGTAATTCCCAACAATTCGACAAATATAACATAATCCAACTTAACAATGAGTCAAATCTAACAAATATAACATAATTCAACTTAATACTCATGTTATCATTTCCCTTTCCTAACACAAAAAAGGAAAAAGGAAAATCAATATTACTTTGGAAAAAAGATAGATGCATACAAATATCTGGCCACATAACTGATGCATCTAAGTTTTAAAGTTTGCAATCAAAGATTCAAAACGAGGATGAATTTTGTACATAAAATACATAAAAGTCTGAAATCTTAAATTCATTTGTGTTAAGATTTAAAATACAAAACTAAATCATATTTTAAATATTTTATTTTTGTTCTCTGAAAATCTCTCACCACAAAATATGACCACCACCTCACAAAATGTTGGTTATATTCTACTACCCGTTTTATTTTCCAAAATATAATCATTCACATTATGCAGGACATTTTCTCCCTTAGCATTATGATTTAAAATATATTTTATTTTCAAAATATTCTTATAATATATAGAAAAACACTAGTGATGGTTCCTTCTATGCAATGTTGATGGAGTCAGAAGACACACGATACCCAAAGATTATGTTTTTCGCATCTCATCATACTAAATTAGAGTTTATAGAAAATCTAATTAATAAAAAAACACGAAAAATTATCCTAACTAAAAAACAAAAACAAGAGCTTTAATAATTGTAGGAGCATTTCCCATTTAAATTTTATGTATTCCATTTCACGTTATTCTAGTTAAGAACTCGTTAAACTTTTGGGCATGGAAATTCTTAAATAACTTAAGTTATACAATTTTTACAAGGAGCCCTAAACTTTTTACAATGAGACCTAGATTTTTTGAACATAGAAAAATACAATGTTCTCACCAAATATTACTCCTTGGAGCACTTACAATGGTGGAGAAGAAATGAGTTAAAGTTACTTAATTATAACTCACATTCATTGTAGGAGCATGATGTTGATGTTTGCACAATAATTTAGGTGGTTGGGTTCAAGGATGTTAAACAGAAAAAAAATTAGAGACGTGGAGAGTGAAGGCACGCGGACCTGTGCGTACCACTCACTCTCTTTTTTGGCGCGTGGAGTGAGAGAGGAGTGAGAGAAAAGGCTACAGCGCCTATCTGTTTCCTTTTACTTTTTTTTTTAAATATATTTTGGATAATATTTCATCTTTAATGAATCTTTAAATATGAGATATTTAAAGATTAAATATGTATTTGACAATATTTTGGATAATATTTTTTAATGAATCTTTAATTATCTATATATCTCAATTTCTAATATATGAAATTTATGTATTTGTCATTTTATTTTTAAATTTTTGATGAAATAATGATAGTTTATTTTTTTAATTCCTTTTTTAAATATATACTTCATTAAATTTTTAATTTGTTGTACTACTTCTTTAAATTTATAATAAATATTTTATGGTTATAAATTTTCCCAAATGTATAAATTGAGTTTTTAGAACTTCATTGAAATAATAAAAATAGTTCAATTAAATTTAATAATATCAAATTAATATGAGGTAAAAACAAAAATGTGATTTGATTGTAAATAATGTTTAACCAATGATATGGTTGGAAGAATTAAAAAATGTGAGTTATAGTTAATGGAACGATGAGGTGTGAGGGTAGGTGGAGGAGAAAGTGTAACTATAACTCAATTTTTTTTATTGTTGTAAATGCTCTTAGGTGTTACTTCCTCTGTCCCGTTCAAATTTGCACATTTTCCGTTTTCGTCCGTCCCAATTATATTTGCACACTTCCAAAAATGGCAAATAAAATTTACAAAATTGTCATTTACTATTCAACATTAACACTACAAAAACAGATTATTTTTAACCTTCGTGCCCCAAAAACAGTTTTTTCTCAACTTCTGTGTCTGTCCCTACATGCAAATCTAAGTGGGACGGAACCTCAAAAATAATTTTTTCTTAACCTCCGTATCCAAATTTGAACGGGACATAAGGGAGTATTAATTAATCATAATTTGGTAAGTGTGTCAGTCAGATCTCACAGATGTGCAATCAGTGATATTACCAACTCCATGGCCCAAGAAGCAAAATGCTAGATTTGCTCTTTTCCAAGGATAAATGAGAAACACGCCACCAAGCTGACGTGGACAGTGAGCTTAGCTGCCAACTTGTTCGTATTTTAATAACTTGTAAGTTGTATCAAGTGTTAAAAACTCAAAACAAACAATGTTAAATTTAGAATGAAAAAAAAAAAGTCTCACAGCTGTGTCCACTGAAACTTCTCTGTTCCTTTCACCATTTCGAATCAACTTCTTATGCCCTGATATATACATATATATATACAGAGACGGAGCGGGGGATTGGCGGCACCGCTCCTCAAATTTTCCGACCAAACTACTCATATATAGATGGGTAAAAAACACTTAACCATCTGAACTATAGCCCGTTTTGCAGTTTCTTGTAAAACAAATTTTTCGTTGCACTGTCCCTATTAAACTTTGCGAGATTTGCACATTCCAGTAAAATGTCACTTTCTGGCTATTTTTTCCGGCGTACATGAAACGCTGTCGTTATAATTATAGGCAAAACGGAATTTTACTGACTTGGACGTTGTCGTTATAATTATGGGCAAAACGAAATTTTACTGTTAAGTCACACGTAAGTGACACACGTTTACTGGAATGTACGCCGGAAAAAATAGCCATAAAGTAGCATTTTACCGGAATTGACAAATTTTGCAAAGTTTAATAGGGACGGTGCAACAAAAAAAAGTTTTACAGGAAACTGCAAAACGGGCTATAGTTCGGATGGTTAAGTGTTTTTTACCCTATATACATATACAATGTAATTGTAGTTCAAAACAAGGATTTCACCTCCTTCAAATTTCAAACACTTTAATAAATATCCCAAAAAAAATATCTCGCCCACTTGTTAACAAATCCTGACTCCGTCCTTTTATATATATATATATATATATATATATATATATATATATATATATATATTGTATTAGAAAACGAAAGGTTAATTACGTAAGATTCAAGAGTTTTATGTGAATTTTCATTTATAACATTTACTTTGAAACTTAACATCACGATCTGTATCAACTTTAATTTTGTTTCAATTCAATAGATCGTTTGATCATTTATATTAATTATAAAAGGAGAGAAAATAACATTTATCTAGCTAGACGGTGTCATTTAAGTAAAGATGAAAATATCTCAAAATATTACTCATATTTGGATATTGTGGTATGAATATTAAGGGTAATGTTTTTTTTTTTGTATCGTGGATATATTGCGAAACATCTATATCGATATCGCTATCAGTTCCATCGTAGTACGAAATTGGATGAAAATCAGGAAATAAAATCACGATTTTTTTTCCTACGAAATTTATATATATATTTTTGTATATATATAAAATAACATTTTGTTGGTTAAATGGGTACATATGCTTGTATTAATTATGTATATGTTGAGGTAAAACATTGATAGCTAACTTTTAGTTTATGTTAATTTTACAATAATAGTTTTACAATTAATTATGTACAAATTCTCATGTGCACCAGTTGCATGGATATCCATGCAATTGGGTCAACACGACTGAATTTGAGTACTTTTGAATTTTTTTTAATGTGTTATATTTATATTATATTAGTATGACCTTTATGTACAAATATCATAACATTTATATACATCCGTAACTCAAAAAAAAAAAACCATTATTGAGCTCATTTTTTGATCACCATACTTTTATATGATATTACTCATGGTTTTATGTGATATTAGATATACATTTATATCATCATAATCATACATTTATGTAATTTTTTTTATACATTTTAATTATATCAGTCATACATTTATTTATGCATTCATACATTTTAGTTATGTTAGTTGCGTCTTTATATATTACATAAATGTATAAGTAATATCACATAAATATATAAGTAATATCACGTAAAGATATATATGTACAAATTGTGTTGAAATTCTTTTTTTTTTCCCCTAAGTTAAAGTACATAAAGGTAAGAATATTATATATAAAGATCAAACTAATATGATATAAATGTCACACAAATATAACATATATGTAACACATGAAAAAGAAAAAGCCTCAATAGTGGATCAACGGTTGACCCAATTATATGTATCTAGATTCATGCAACCAGTGCATAGGAGATTAACAATTAATTGTGTTATAATCCGTACTATAACCGATAATTGCGTATAGGGATATACAAGACAGTTAATAATTACTATTATGTGTATGTATTAAACTATAAATTAGTGACTATTCAGGCATTATGATATTTCAAATATCTAAGAAATATGACCATATAATATTTTGATTTATGATCTAATACTCATCAATAGTATTAATGCTTAACTTTGTATATGTATACACATCATTGATAGTAATATATTATATAAGTTAACATATATTGTCAGTAATTTATTACTGAGTTATAAAAATTAATGAATGAACATGTAATTAGATTATACCCATTTTATATTTTTAATTAATTTCTTTTATCGAGCAAAAAAATTTCTCAGAAAATGAATCTGTATTATAATAGTGACAATCTATAAATAAATAAATAAATATATATATATATATATATATATATATATAATTAGAGAGTTTGCACTCTTCAATTTGAGCCATATTTGAAAGAAATCGTGTGTTAGACATGTGTGCATTTCAAATAAAGATCCGATGTTTAGTATACTTTGTTTGAAGACGAAAAAGAAAAGAAAAAAGAGCTCCCAAACAAAGAAACTCGAATGGAGAAGAAAGAATTAGAATGGAATGCAAAATTGGATGGGGAGCCGGCTTCACTTTAATGTGGATCTGGGATTTTAGGATTTACATATAAGTTTTTGGTACCCGTGTTTTACATTTCATTTCAATTTAATTGATTTCTTGCTATTTCCCCTATAAATTCTCTTATGAATTTGTATTCAATTTTATTTGTTTCTTGCATATTAAATGTCTTTTTTTAGTCCACACTATGCGCTCTTTAACCACTTAAACCCTTGAGCCAAACATGGCCTATTAGTATTATTAAAACCTCACTCTTCCTCTCTCTCTCTCTCCCCAGTAGATGATGAATCCCCAACCTCCGGCCACCTCTACTCGTACCACCGCCGCCGCCACCTCCTCCTCCACTCGTCCACCCTTTGCCCCCTACAAAATCCGTATAATGTGCAGCTATGGCGGCCGCATAGTCCCCCGCCCCCAGGGCCAATCCCTCTTCTACGCCGGCGGCGAGACCCGCATCGTCGCCGTCGACCGCCGCACAACCGCCGCGTCATTCTCCGCCCTATACACCCACCTCTCTGGCGCCATCTTTCACAATCGCCCCTTCCATCTCAAGTATCAGCTTCCCAACCAAGATCTCGATCCTTTAATCTCTGTTATCACCGACGAGGATCTTGTCTACATGCTTGAGGAGCACGATCGAATTTCTCCCAACGCCCGCATTAGATTATTCCTCTTCCCGGTCGAGCCCGACTTGGTCGACGCGAAATCAGAGTCGTGGTTTTCCGACGCTCTGAAGGGTACCCGGATTTGCAGGAAGGGGCAGCCTGCGGATTCAGAGGCTGGTAAACTCGGGGCTGAGTCATTAGTGTTGGAAACGAGTTCATCTTTCGGCTCAACGAGTTCTTTGTTTTCTTTGTCTAACTCACCGCCTATTGGGATTCCTAATTACGATGAAAAGGATTTGAATTTTGTGGACACAATGAACAGGGTGCCCTCATCAGCCTCTATTGAAAGGTGTGATCATTTTCTCACAGATTATTATACATTTTGTCAAGAATTCTGTTGCATAATCTAGAGCTTTAATGCTTAATTTTTTTTGGTAGAGGATGCTTAATTTCCATGGAAGAGCCCATACTTAGCCTATATAAATTAGTCCACTTGTATTAGAAAACATAGAGTGTATCTAGAGTACTACATGTATCTACAACTTATCTAAAACGATTTAAAGCTATTTTTTGTGTTCTTATAGTGAGCTGACTCAGTATAATTAGGAGTAACATTCAGTTTTTTAAATTAGATCAAGTTGATCACATCTTTGCACCTTTACAAATGTAGCAACGTTCGTGTTAGTATGGTGTTATGTTTAATTTGATATTTAGTCAACTCAACAGTGATTCAGCTTTGGTTACCATAGAGGGTTGTAGTCAAATATGAATTTGTAGTGAACGTTTAATATTCTTGTCACCAAGGTGATGATTGAGTTGATGTTTATGGTTTTCACAGCGAATATAACTTTGGAAGTTTAGCAGCTCCACCAAAAACAGGAATTTTTGAAGGGCCACTGATTCAGGTTGGTCCAGAGTAACTATCAGAAAATCCTAACACACCTTTGTTTATTACGACAAGAAAACAATTCACTAACATTTGTACTTTTTATCTTAATATATCCTTTATGTCAGCATTGTGCGGCTGGTCCAACGTCCATGCCACCTTACTATCCTGTATATCAAGTGCCGATCTCCCAACTTCCACCAAATCAACCATATCCCGTTTATTCTGTCCCTGTTATACAATCTCAGTACCATAATATGTCAATACCATGTAACCCTTTTTATGCTAATGATACTAGTTTTTCAAGCCGACCAGATTTGCTTACCCAACCTATTGCCCACCATAAAGATGTATTTGAAACTCAAATAGTTGAATCAGCCACAAAAGATCATACCAGTATTCTTGATGCACCACAAAGTCAGCTAGTAATGGTGCCTCAAGACCGACATATTAACTCAGAAACTGCAGTTATTACTCAACCTATTGGCCATAAAGAAGTATTTGAAACACCACAGCTAGTTACGGTGACTCCAGACCCACAGATTGAGTCAGAACCGACGGTCTCTTCTATTCAACACAGTGAGTTTGGTGAAGATATTGCATACAACCAAATATACAAAACCCAGCCTTTGCTACCTCTATTGTGTTCTCAGTACCAAACAATGACAAAGGGAACAACAAAGCTTACTGAACCTTCAGTCCATGCTAAAGAGCACGCAGGTTGCATTCTCAATGGTGCTGCTATATAAAAGAAAATATTGTAACATATATTTCTCCTCTCCGTCTCTCTCAAGTTTGTTAACATTCTATTTAAAATTTTCACTTATGGAGGATGGTCAAGATTTTGAGATTATTTGCTAGAGCAGTAACAGACAGGTTTGATTTGATGAGATATGTTCCCACTCAATGGTATACAATTTGTTTGTTTGTTCATTTTTATATATGTGTTCTTCCTTGTCACCTTTTTATGTAATTTTTTTTATAATGTACCAGTCAGCAGAAAAACGTTGTATTTGACAGTGAGAGATTATACCATTTATTTGTTAAATACTGCTGGTTGTAAGCTAAGAAGCTTTTCATTCTCTGGTATATGTATCAGTTGCATTATGTTTAAGTAGATATTAGGTTGAAAATTTGATGAATTGATATCTTAAAAGGAGTTGATAATATGCTGATGGATGTAGGTGACTGGATGGGATAATGATTTTTCTATGAATTTCGATTAGTTTCAGTTAGTTGCACTTTCTAGAGATGTTTTCTAGTTTGAATTTAGTATGGGATTTGTGGTTCACATTTTGTATCTGTCTCTAGTGGTGAATATATAATCCCCATGTTTGGAAAGTTGTCTGAGCAAATAGTTTCCCTAGTTTGATTATGAAATTAAAGAAATATCAATTTTTATAATATAATTTAGTCCGGATTTGTGGTCTCACTTTTTGTGTCTTGTCTCCGGTGGTGAATATAAAATCCCCATATTTGGAGAGGTTTCTGAGCAAATAGTTTCCCTATTTTGATTATTAAAAGCATTGTGGATAGTTGCAAATTTGTCACATTGACGCTTTAATGATTTGACTATCAGAAAATACTTTGCAATTGTATGAGGTTTACATACTTAGCATGGTAACATTTGTGACTTACTGCATATTGTCATTGAACAGAGTGTTTTCACCTAGAAAAAAATAGTGTTCATAAAACCAAACCTGAACAGAAATTCAGCAATGATATGTTATGTGAGACAAGTCAACTTTTAGTGTTTGAAGTTTTATACAGATTATAGATTTCCTTCAATGCTCTTTCCACTGAAGAACTTGGCTAGATTTGGCATCACCTTTCTCTTCCTCCTGACTGTGAAAGATGTCGATTGAGGTGTACCGTGAACCATTGGAGATGCAGATCTTTGCCTTCCTCGTCTTTGTGGGGTCCTTCTATTGCTTTTGGTCATGCGCGCAACATCCGGCTTCAACCTATCAGGTTCCATCATTTGCCTCCACTCTTCAAAGTCGTCATCAATTATTTTCTTGGCATTTGTAGATCCTTCAGTTTGATCAACCTTGTGTTCTTCCCCCACTCTTAGTTCTCTTGTTTCTCTTCTCAAAAGCTCGGATTTAATTTGAATTTCCCTCTCACTTGCTTTCAGGGCTTCCACCCAGGCCTGAGCAGCTTCAACCTTCTTGTCTGCGATTTCCTTGGCTTCAGCTGCATTCCCTCTCAGGTACTCGTATTCAAACTTAGAAATAGTTATGGTTGCGCTTGGCCTAGAAGCTGAAGCTCTATTCCTTACTGTTTTCTCAATCAGGGCTTTAAGATTCTCGAGGGCTATTGCTTCTGATGACTTGGCTGCTTTAAGATCTTGTAGTACTGCTTGTAGTTTTTCCTCAGCCAAATCTATCTCAGTTTCAGCTCTCTCAACTTCTGCTTGGAGGGTCGCGGTTTCTTCGCTGGTTAGTGACCGTTCCATCTCGTGTGTTTCAGCTTCTGATTTGACCTGTTCGAACGTTTGACTGAGATTTGATACGATTGTTTTTGCCTTGTCCTCAGCTTCAGACGCTGCTTCCAGCTTTACTTTAGCTCTCAGAAGCTTCGAATTGAGACTCTGAATAGCCATTTCGGATTTCGCTTCTTTCTTCTTTAACCGAGATGTTTGCTCCACGACGTGCTTGAGCTCATTCCGGACAACATCCATTGAAGCCATGAATTGGAAGCCTTCTTCTTTAACTATGTCCAGTTCCTTCTTCCTAGCCTCCAACTCTTTCATTACCGTCTCTAACAACAACGCAGAACCCGATTTATCTTCTTCCTTACCTCGCTTTAGCTCACTCTGTGTAATATCTATATCCAAATTTACGATAGCCAGTTTGGTTTCCAGATCTTCCGCTCCTTCAATTTCATCGATCATATTCATATTCTCCCTTTTCTTCCTAGCTTCCAGTATTGTAGCTGAGTACATCGCACCCATTTCTTTTCTTTGAGCTTCAATTTCTTCGTACTCTTTAATGGCCTCAATCCGAGCCAACTCAACTAGCACATGCTCTTCATTGATTTCCTCGATCTCCTTATCAAGCGCATCAAGTAAACTCAAGTGAGTCAGTCTTTTTACCAATGACTCATTCATTTCCTTTTCTGCCCTTCTCCTTTCTTCCATAACCGAAGCCATATCCAGCTTAAGCTTACTCAAGTCTCGTTTGATCCATTCCAATTCTCTCATCACTTTTGCACACTCAGAATTTGCAGTGTCCAATTCTGCCTCCTTACTATTACCCATCTTCAGCTTCTCCAACTCCCCCATCTGCGCTTTCGCCCTCGCATTCGACTCTTGAATTCTGAGAGTCAAATCTCTCAGTCTCTTCTTCGCTTCTGATAGCTCGGATTTCGCTTCAGATGTTACTGATTCTGCAAGCTCAATGCTCTCCTTCAATTGGTTTGTATCTCTCTTCGCCTCATGAAGCTCTCGTGTTTTTGTGAATGGTTTCTACATAGTGTATTTTACAAATCAAAGCATGTAATTGAAATGCATATAACGATCATTGAAATGTGAACTACAAAAAGTATACTTACCGATTCCTCAGTATAATTAGCTTGGAATGTCTTGATTGTTTGATTTCCTTTGCCAATTCGCTCTCCGTAGGAGCTAACAGCTGCTTTAACCGAGCCGATTTTCCGATCAGCCAGTTTCTCTCCATCCATCATTTCTCTTTGGAATGTAAGTTAGATTAATTTGTAGATAAATGTTGGTATCAAATAACTGAGAATTTGTAGAAAAACAATATTTATTTGAGTGATCTGCAGGTTTATGGAGCAGTGATGGTGTAATTGAGGAAGGAAGGAAGGATATGTGGTGGCGATTGGCTGTTGTTATTGATTGCATCACCAGCCATTGGAATTTTCTTCTGTGGGCCCCAACTGACCTGATGTTCTCACAGAGAGAGAAAGTGTAGAATATTGATTGAGAATTTCTTTTTTCAGTTTTATATAACTATCCCATCATTTTGATCACCGGTTTCATCTTTAAT
The DNA here is from genome assembly GCA_946896805.1 of Scutellaria galericulata. Lineage (NCBI taxonomy): Eukaryota > Viridiplantae > Streptophyta > Magnoliopsida > Lamiales > Lamiaceae > Scutellaria > Scutellaria galericulata. The sequence goes on from OX335794.1 coordinate 16,634,970, forward strand.
AAGTGTCTTGATTGCAATTAAGTATCACTCTAATCCTGTGATTAAGCTGAAAGCTGGCTGTGTTTACTTTTTTATGCTAAATAATAATCAAATGTCCATGTCTTAATGTATTCAATGATGATGTGTAAATATCATATTTTTTAAAATTTTGTAATTTAAAATAATGATTATGTTAAATTTGTGATACATTAGTGATGAAGTTATTAATGTATGTTCTGTGTTCATGATAGGATATGATGGGTAGAAGAACAGACTTGTTTTTATGCTTAGCAAATTTGTCCAACTTAAACTTTTTCGGTAGTTGAATTTCTTCTTCGTTTATGTTATAGTATTTGGTATGAATCCAATTCACTATAGAAAAAAGAAACACGTGTTAATATTAGTGAGGCAAGCAAAAGACAAGAATTAGAAAAGGTGAATAATGATAAAGACAAAAATGGAGAAACTGAAAGGTGAAAGTATTGGCACGTAAGTAGATCCTCCACCGTTCGGCACAAGAGAAACAGTAGAGCCGACCAACTAAGCTCACAACACCTAATCCTGCCTTTGCCGCCTAAATCTACGACATTATTCTACTTTTTTGGCATCACTCACCACATTCACACCATTTTTTTTTCTTTCTAATTGAGAATTCGAAGTAGAGATTTTTCAGTGTTCAATTAGGAAAGAAAAGTTCCTCAAAAGACTTCGGACTTGTTTGCTAAAATCTTTTAACTATTATCATAAGTATATAATTGTTAATAGAGGTAGGAGCTAGGTGAAATACCTTCAAATACCACAAAATTAAATAATGAAATATATTTTTAATATAAAAGATATTCAAATATCATAAAATCAAATAGTGAAATATATTTTTAACACAAAAGATATTTTTATCACTTTTTTTTTACTACAAATTGGTAAAATTTACAAAATTGTCATTTGATAAAAGAAACAAAAAGCAGCCAACCATGGAGTTTACACAATATGTCAATTTTATAGGATTACACGTATTCCCTATAAAATGAACATATCGTGTAAAGTCCAATAAAAACTGAATTTTTTTTTTATTTTTACCAAAAGTGTAATTTTATCGAATTTCTTAATTTGTGGTAGAAAAGTAACAAAACTATCATTTATCATAAAAAAAAAATTCTTATATAAAATGTGATATTTTAGCCGTCAATGAAACACGACAATTTAAAGTATGAAGAATATACATATGGTTATAGAATAAGATCCAATAGCGCTACTACCATGTCCTAGAATTGCAAAGCATGAAGTTGACATGGATAAAGTAACTTTTTTGCCAAACAATTCAACATCATGTTTAACGTAAAAACAAAAATAAAACATGATAAGAGTTGAGAAAACAAGATGATCATTCCTCTCAAATTAAATTAATCCGTAAAGCCTTGAATTTAGATTTCTTCACCATGTAGAATCTTATTCTACACTTAATTTTTTTTTTTTTTTTACCTTTTATTTGGAACACTATTCTAACCTCAATATTGCTTCTCTCAATGGGTAAAAGATATGTTATGTACACGAGATTAGGGCCGGGCAAAATACCGAAATTTTCGGTATACCGCACATACCGTGTCGAAAATTTCGGTACGGTATCGGTATGGCGAGCAAGAATTTTTCGGTATATTAATATTAATATATTTTGGTAATTTTTCGGTAATTATCGGTATTTTCGGTAATATTCGGTAGTTTCGGTACGGTATGACTGTAAATTTCGGTATACCGAAAAATTCGGTATCAAACGGTATAGGCTATCAATATACCGAAATTTCGGTATATCGAAAATTCGGTATACCGAAAATTTCGGTACGGTATCAGTATGTTTTTTAGCATACCAAAAATTTCGGTACGGTATACGATATGGTATAAAATTTTCGGTATACTGTACCGAACCAGCCCTACACGAGATGTCTTCTCAAAACTTTACGATGTGTTTATACAAGTATGGAAAATGCCCAAGACCTAGTAGGTGACCAAAAAAATTAATTGAGAGCTCTAGGCAAGTAAAAGAATGAGGTTGATTTAAAAGCAGTTGTAAATGAAAATCCAAATTATTAGAAAATTGAGGTTGTTATTATAGATTTTTTTTCTTTTTCGAAAAGTTAAGATAAAAGTCTATATAAATAATCAGTCCTGCTAACCACTTACCGTGGATACATATAGTTCATTTAACCCAACAATTAATTTCACATTATATATTTAAAATAAATAAATGTATATAAATCGCTGATGGACATATTAAAATATATTTACAGTGGGTATGTGAGGATTATTGTATAGATAATTACAATGTCATTATTAATTACAGTAGTTTAAAATCATACAATTTTATAAACTTAAAGACTTTCTAAATGAATTTTTAGAATATTATTATTTTGTTGGTTTTTCAATAAATTGTATTTTCAAAATCTCAAGACTTTTAAACTTAACTTTTATTTTATGAAAAAAATGCTTTTTATATTTTTTTAAATTATAACATACACATATTGACAGACACATGCATATTTATATTTGGGGGTCTTTTACTTCTTGCCCCGGACGATCGACTAAAGTATATTGATTTTTCCCCGGACGGTAGTTCATTGAGAAGAACCTTGAACATTATAAGACATAATAAAAACAAAAATATATCAATTTGTTACTTGAACTTTTACAAACAAATTTTAAATAAATGTCTAAATTCAAATTTTTTTTCACTAATTATACTTAGTGAAGTTTTTTAGATTAATGTCTAAACCCAATTTTTGATATATTTTTGGTACAAATTTATCGAAAAACTAGAACATACACCACCTTCAAATATAAGTCAAAAAAAACATGAGTCATATGTAGGGATGAGAAAAATTACCGAAATACTGCACTTATCGTACAGAAAAAATATCAAAAATTTCGATATGATATGATATCATACCGAATTTTTGGTAGTATGATAATTCCAAAATTTCAGTATTTCGGAATATCCAAAATACCAAATTTTTTAATATTAATTAAAAAAATATTAATTCCACATTAATAAATAAAATAAAATAATATTTTTCATTTCGGTATAACGATATTTTCGATATATCGAAAAACTCTAATATTTTGGTATTAGACGATATAGCTATATGTGATACCGAAATTTTCAGTATGGTAGGTGTATGAATTTTTACATATTGAAATTTTCGATACGGTATACGATATGAGAATTTTGATACCGTATACCAAAATTTTTGATACTGCATTAGTATGATAATTCCAAAAATTTCAGTATTTCGGTATATTCCGAAATACCAAATTTTTTAATATTAACTAAAAAAATATTAATTTCACATTAATAAATCAAATAAAATAATATTTTTTATTTCGATATAACGATATTTTTGGTATATCGAAAATTTTTGGTATTTTGGTATGAGACGATATGGCTATATATGATACCGAAATTTTCAATATGGTAGTTGTATGAATTTTTACATACTGAAATTTTCGATACGGTATACGGTATACGGTATGAGAATTTCGATACGGTATACCGTATCGACCACCCCTAGTCATATGCCAAAATGATCTTCATTTGAAGTCAAATTACAACCTCAAATCGATTTTATGATTCTCGTCGATTCAAGTCCAATTCGAACAAAAATCATTATGAGGGTTTGATCGATTTTTGATAGATTCAGGATGAATCAAACGAGAATTGTGAAATTGATTTAAAATTATAATTTGGCTTTGAAAGATGGTTAGTTTTGTTTGCTATTTATGCATTTTTATTGATTATAATTTGGTTTCGAAAGATGGGAAGTTTTGTGTGCTACTTATGCATTTTCGTTAGTGTTTGGAGGTATATTGTATTTTTAAGTTTTTCAATGACTATTTTTGATTGAATAATACACAAAAATTGAGTTCGATTAACAATAAAAAAAATCATAAAATATGGTTAGAGATCAAATTATTTTTGAATTTGTACCCCTATTAAGAAAGTGATAATAACTTATATACCCCGAGGTATGTACCCCAAAAGGTATATTAGTTTGATAATAGTTGTATACTAATAAAGTATTAGTGGTGTACTCCTGAATGTATACTCACAATTTATTTGTTGCATACTTATAAGGTATTATTTATATAATCAAAATATATGTTTACATTTTACTTATTCAATGAAAGGTATCAGTTGTGTATATTTATAAGATATTAATTGTTTACTCATACAATATTACTTGTATAATTAAAATATATGTTTTTGTGAAAGATATTAATGAAAAATATTAATTGTGTATGTTTTAGTGAAATATATTAATTGTATATTCATAAACATTAGTTGCTTACTCTTAAAAAATTATTTGTATAATTAAAAAATATATTTTAATGGAACAAATAAAGTATTAGTTGCTTACTCATAGAATATTTATTTGTATAACTAAAATATATATTTTAGTGAAAATTGAATTTAGATTTCTTCACCATATAGAATCTTATTCTACACTTAATTTTTTTTTTATTTACCTTTTATTTGGAACACTATTCTAACCTCAATATTGCTTCTCTTAGCCGAACACATAATAGTATGTTCGGCCATTATGACCTAACAAAATTAGTAGAACAAACCTAAAAAATAAAATTGATATTATTTATTTTTAAAAATTTTTAATTAAAAAATATAGGAATTGGAATTTGCTTAGAAATCAGTTGGGTGCCTCTAATCACAACCTTTCATATTACACAGCCCTTCTTGCTGCGGCTAAGGAGGATGCATTAATGTGTTACCATTATCACCTATTAAAATAATCCAAACTGTTTACGAAGCCCTTCTTACTGCACGATTCCAGGTGGATATATATATAGGGAAAAATGGCCTCTGTACCACTTTTATAATAATAAATTGAAAAAATGCCATAAATTATAACAATCTTGTAAAAATGCCACAATTTTTGACCAAGTCCAACATGAATAGTGGATAAAATGAGTTAAGGGAAAACATCGCCAACTACCTATCAAATCGAGGTATTAAAAAATGAATTACACAATATGCAATATAATGAAACATTCGTTAAACCCTAAAAATTAAGGGTTTAACGAAAAAAACATAATTATTCGTTAAACCCTCTAATAAGGAATTTAACGAAGAATTATGTTTTTTTCGTTAAACCCTTAATTTTTAGGGTTTAACGAATGTTTCATTATATTGCATATTGTTTTGTTTTTGAAATAATTTTCGTTAAATTGAAACATAATTTTCGTTATATTATTAACTAATTTTCGTAATTATCAAATAATGTAATGTGAACACTTAAATTATGAAACAATTTGCGAAATATAAAAATTTAATTACACAATATGCAATATAATTAAACATTCGTTAAACCCAAAAAATTAAGGGTTTAACGAAAAAAACATAATTGTTCGTTAAACCCTTTATTTAAAGGGTTTAACGAACAATTAGGGTTATTTTCGTTAAACCCTAGAATTTCTAGGGTTTAACGAAATTTCATTAATTTTGCCGTTTTTTTTTGTTAAATAATTTTCGTTAAATTGAAACATAATTTTCGTTATATTATTAACTAATTTTCGTAATTATCAAATAATGTAATGTGAACACTTAAATTATGAAACAATTTGCGAAATATAAAAATTTAATTACACAATATGCAATATAATTAAACATTCGTTAAACCCAAAAAATTAAGGGTTTAACGAAAAAAACATAATTCTTCGTTAAACCCTTTATTTAAAGGGTTTAACGAACAATTAGGGTTATTTTCGTTAAACCCTAGAATTTCTAGGGTTTAACGAAATTTCATTAATTTTGCCGTTTTTTTTTGTTAAATAATTTTCGTTAAATTGAAACATAATTTTCGTTATATTATTAACTAATTTTCGTAGTTATCAAATAATGTAATGTGAACACTTAAATTATGAAACAATTTGCGAAATATAAAAATTTAATTACACAATATGCAATATAATTAAACATTCGTTAAACCCAAAAAATTAAGGGTTTAACGAAAAAAACATAATTCTTCGTTAAACCCTTTATTTAAAGGGTTTAACGAACAATTAGGGTTATTTTCGTTAAACCCTAGAATTTCTAGGGTTTAACGAAATTTCATTAATTTTGCCGTTTTTTTTTTATTAATAATGTAATATGAACACTTAAATTATGAAACAATTTGCGTTAAATTATTAATGGAGTTTCGTTAAATTATCAAATACAATAATATGATCCTTTCCTTAAACCCTAAAAATTATGGGTTTATCGAATAAACCATAATTTTCGTAAAACCCATAATTTTTAGGGTGTAACGAAAACTATGGTATGTTTCGCTAAACCGACAATTAATTAAATTTATTTAAGCTATTAAATAATTTTCGTTACGTTATTACAAAATATTCGTTAAATTATCAAATTATTTTGTAGAAATTATCAAATAGTTTTCGTTTAATTATGACTTTCGTTTAGGATAAGATATATATATGATTGTCGTTTCGGATTATACTTTATACATGATTTTCGTTTAAGTGTCCAGAAGCACCATTCAATCAATGTAAACAAATTTATGACCTTTAATTTATTTTACTTTAGGGAGTAGACTTTTTTTTTCGTTTAAGATTAAAATAAACCATGCCATTTTCGTTTAGGATTAAAATAAATTTAATCCTTTTCTAATATCATATTCGGATTAAAGTAAAGATGAGTTGTACACATCAAACGTACATTGGTAATCTATAGATCATTTCCCAAATTCGCTTGATGATATATCGGACATTTTCTTCTGGTGTATTCTGCGGATCAGCATACTGAGCAATGTTTCTTCTTCCGCCGCAACGGTTGATCCTCATTTCGGATGGTGTTTTGATTGAGGATGTCGTCCTCAAACGTGTCATATTCGAACGGCGGCATTTCGGTGCATCCTTTCCTTGTGTGACCAGTTTGTCCACAGTGACGACATGTAGGTGGTTTGCGTGAGGTTCCACCTTGCTCACCGGTCGAAGGAATACGCGTTGATTTCGGTCGACCGGCTTGCTTTGGTTTGTCTGGGGGAATACAGAGAGTCTTCTTTGCCTCGTCCGAAATATCCCAATCTTGGGGATCGGGAACAGGTTTTACGTCACCTTCCCACATACCCCTCAGCCATTCTGTCGTATAATACAGCGCAACATAAGACGTGATTGTTTCCTTTGCAAAGCTGCAAGCATAAATATAGGTTAACACTCATGTTATGCATTACACACACAACGTATTATACACTATTGATTGGGATGTTTGTAGTTTAATTATCAAGTTTACCTTATGGTTGCGCATGCATGTGAACATGGAAGCATCTCTTGTTGAAAAATACCACAACAACACTCGCGACGGGCCAGATCTACGAGAAAAATTTTGCTAACATCCGTAACTTTGTACGTAGACCGTGTAAGTGGCTCAACTTGCATTCTTCGTGCAAGCTTGGTGTACGCGACTACTCTTTCATGCATCGCAGCTGTCAGTATGTTTGTTCTTTTTAATGCTGCTGTTCTCCTTTCGTAAAACCATCTTTCCATAACCCGTCGGGCACATTTCAGAAATGAACAAACAGGTAGCTTCCTCGCCCATAGAAGCCGAGCATTCCATGTCTCGGCAGCGTTTGATGTCATGAAATTGAACCTTCGAACAGGACATTTCACGCGAGACCACCGGGTTGTTCCTGTCTTTGCCAATGTTTGAAGAACACCTGCTATACCCGTCTCTTCGATTTTGGACATGTACCTGAGGGGGTTAAATTTGGAATTAATGAAGGTTAACATTTGAATCATACTAACATCTAGCAAATATCATCACGGGTTAGCATTTCAAATTGAAGGAAAAAAGATGTTTAGTGATATAATTACCGTTCGAAGACATGAGATTGATAAGAATACGCTGCCCTATGGAATAGTTCAACTATGCGAGATCCATGTTTTGCCAAATTTTGTCGCAAATGAAAACAACAAAGACCTTGAGTGGCTTCGGGGTACTCCTCTTTAATAGCATTACCGATGCTGACATGTTGATCGGATATAAAAAGCAATTGGCTGGGGCATCCAAATGCGATGCGAATATTTTTCAAAAACCAGGTCCATGACTCATCGTTTTCTACATCTCCTATCCCAATTGCTAAAGGGAAGATTTGATCATTTCCATCCTGTGTCACTGCGACAAAGCCGATTCCTTTATATTGTCCTTTCAAGTGACACCCATCCAGTACTATAACCGGTCGCGAATATCGCCGAAATCCTTGAATGGATGCCCCCAACGCAAAGAAGACATATTTGAATTTCCCGGATTCATATGTCTCAAACGCGGTGACTGTACCGGGATTCGCAGCTTCCAACGCAGATAAATAATGAGGCATCATTGCAAATGATTGTTTGAGATCTCCGTAGGCGATCCTCATGGCATGATATTTCGCATGCAATGCAACATCGTAACTGAGCTTCAAACCGTGTCGTACTTGCATTTCTTCCATGATGGTCCTCGGCTTGAGATTGGAGTTCTCTTTTCGTACTACTTCAGCGAAGTACTCACCGATCAACCGAGATGGAGTCGGCGTTGGCCAGAACGGATCTCTTCGGACGAGCAATCATGTGGGAGAACAGTTCTCGTTATTGTCCATGTACCATATTTCTCCGCGGCTTGCAGCATGAATCCACAACGATAATGTTTGCATTTAATAAACCACCTATGCTTGTCCGATTTAGCGACACAGAATTCCACTTGATTCTCCAAATGGTACAAACCAACTGCCTTCTTCAGTTCATCTTTACTATCAAACTGGGATCCTCTATACAGATCGTGTGCAGACGCATAATCGTCATGACCACAGGCGACCTCGGGCTCGTGGAATGCTGGAATATCAGGAATAAACCAATTTCGGCTTTCAATATATGTCTCAAAATCCTCTAAAGCTCTTTGTTGGTCTACATCTAAAGCTGTTTCATCCTCGTCATCCAATTCGGCTTCATTTTCTGCCTCACCAAAATTTGGAGGCGATCCTCGATCCTCATTATTTGAAAGTAAACACAAACTGCATATTAGTTAAAAAATCCAATTTGCAAGTACTATAAGGATGGTTGCTATTTCAAGTATTCTTACCACTTCGATTATCACGTCTATCAGGTGCCACGAATGCAAGATCATCTGGATATGGTATTTCATTACGTTGTACGTTTTCATATCCCATACTCGTGGTCGGGTGCCTATTCAAGTCGAACATATTGAGAGCAGAAGTGACTGATACGATGTCTACTGGATTATTTGACGATGGAAACGGGTCCCGCTGTGTACCTGAGGATGTCCCAATATCCTGATGACCAACTCCATAATCCGAATAAGGACCCAAATATTCTTGTACTCCAAACGGGATGTTTGGAACATCCAACGAAGGAAAAGAATAATCATGGGAAGTTGAAAAATAATCATGGGTATCTGCACAGTAATCATTCGAGCCAAGTCCTGTGGGAAAGTCTCATCCGAGAGCATTTCTTTGTTGTGATGATGAGGATACTCCAACATCAATCCGTTTATGTGAAACATAAACGATGACAATCTCGTTGCCCATGTACAATAATCGTTGTACATCATGATCATTTCTTATTTTCATTTTTCTGACAATGCCATTAGTGTCGATTAATGCATGGATGACATATCGTGAATAATTCAGATTAGCACCCACAACTGCATGAATTGAGTGGAGTAAATCTTCATATCTTGTTGTTTGAAGGTGAAACAGCTGTTTACTACCATTTTTATACTCTAGCCCTTCCCAATAACCTCCAAACCAAACCAATACGGACATAGAAGTCATCTTTTCGTTTAACCGTAACTGCGACATAAATTTTTAGGGTTTTCATATGAAACCAAAAATAACGTAATATCACTATGTTTTAAAATCAACCTAACGTTCGTAATTATAATGTACATATGCTAAGAGTAATGTTAAATAACAATACATTTCGTTTAATAAATAAGAAATCCGTGTACTACTGAATAGAATGAGTAAAAACTATAGACAAAAGATAACGTGTACAAATGTAAAATTCGATATCAAGTAAGGAGTGCGTTCACCCTAGTGAAATCACTTAATTAGTTTACACAAATAACACCATGACATTAAAGACTGTACCCACTAATCATTTCATTTAGCCTAAAGTAAGTATTCAGCAAACAATACGTTTAATAGTTTCATTTATAATTAATTTAGTAATTGCATTACAAATTGGTTTGCAATGGCATGACAATTCGTTCACAATTTTATTAATTCTAATCGTCCAACCTATTGGTGTTCAACCTATTGGTTAAGGTATTTGACAATTTTGGCATTTAAAAAATAATTTAAAAATGCCTTCTGACAATTCGATTAAAAGTAGTGTAAAGATAATCCTACACGACATGATCTTGTATAATTAATACTAAACGAAAATTGCATATACATAAATAAGTGTAAACGAAAACTGCATAAAGAACAAAGATTGCATAACATAGAAAATATACATTGATGCGAAGATTAAGGAATACACGTTTCATAACATATAATATACCCTTTAAACAGAAATTACAAACACACATTGCATGGCATATAGTATACACTGTAATTAAAATTTTTATTTGTCACTACAGTGCCGAATGAGTACATACCTTATTCGTAAAAATACTACACCCTTTGTCAGTTATTCGTGCACCTCCTTCTTGAACTCATAATACACCTCTTAATATGAACTAAAATATTGAAAAGTGAATGCATGTTAATTTCAGAAGGAGTCGTCTTTAAATAGAGGGGTACATAATTTTATAATTACTCACCCAATCACAACATAAAACGTGAGAATTTTTTTTTCGTTTAGGTGCTCCTCACTGAATCTGACCTACACTTAATCACTGCCACTAATCTATTTATGGTTGAAATATCACTGCCATGAGCAAAGCCACTGTCATTAGCCTATTAAATGTATGTATTATATAATAATTATAAATTTATTTATGTAGAAATATATTATATATTACATTACATTATATATTACATAAATTGATTATATGTAATATTCTGTATTGTATATTGTATAACATACATATATGTTATAAAATATATAGTAGATATATTATAGTGTCGCAGGAACCAATATATACATTATATATCAAAGTTCGTTAAACCCTGAAAGTTAAGGGTTTAACGAAAAAAACCATAATTTTCGTTAAACCCTTAATTTTAAGGGTTTAACGACTTTTTTAAATTTTTTCGTTAAACCCTAAATTTTTAGGGTTTAACGAACAATAATTTGATCCCATTAGTTATATTATTTAATTATTTAAATAATTATCAAGCTCAGTAATAATATATTTTCGTTAAACTCCTATTATTGGTTTAACGAATTTATGAAATACCTTTACTATTTTGTAAATTATTAAATAAATTTTGTATTAAAATTATCAAATATTTTGCGTAATTACCCAACATTTATTTCCGTAATTTATAATATTTTTGTTATATTATTAAATAATTTTCGAAATTGCAAATAGTTTTGTCATATTATCGTGAAATTACAATTAATCATTAAATGCTACTATTATTGCTTTAACGAAAATTAAAAATAAGACCCCAATTTTCGTTAAACCCTAACAATTAGGGTTTAACGCTAATATTGTCCCTAGCTTTAGTTTTCGTTAAACCTCTTAATATGAACTAAAATATTGAAAAGGGAATGCATGTTAATTTCATAAGGATGTAGTCTTTAAATAGAGGGGTACATAATTAGATAATTACTCACCCAATCACAATATAAAACGTGAGTATTTTATTTTCGTTTAGGTGCTCCTCACTGAATCTGACCTACACTTAATCACTGCCACTAACCTATTTATGGTTGAAATATCACTGCCATTGCCACTGCCACTGCCACTAACCTATTAAAGGTATGTATTATATAATAATTATAAATTTATATATGTAGAAATATATTATAAACTAAATTGATTATATACTATATATTGTATTGTATATTGTATTATATATATATATTATAAAATATATAGTAGATATATTATAGTATGTAAATTCACGTAATGTGTGTGTATATATATATATATATATATATATATATATATATAACAAAAGTTAACCTTGGTTAACTTTTATACAAAGTTTAAACCATAAATTGTGGGATTATATATAATATATAGTATATAATGTATAATACATAATATTGACTTGTATAATATTATATATTATATATAGGCATAATATATGAAATATTATCAAATATTATATGATATTATATACTGTATATAAATAGTTAACTGTATATATTACACAATATATAATATATATAATATTTTATTGTACATATATATATTGTATTTTATATTATATGTATTATATTATAAATATAAATATAAATATGAAAAAATACCCCAAAATAACCAAAAGTATAAACCACTTGTACAAATATACCCACAAAACTTTTCCCAAAATACCCAATATATACAATTTTGCTGAAATGTTGCAGAGAATCTTTAAGTGTCGCAGGCTTTAATACATAAAATATATACATTATATATCAAAATCGTTAAACCCTGAAAATTAAGGGTTTAACGAAAAAACAATAATTTTCGTTAAACCCTTAATTTTTAGGGTTTAACGATTTTATGGTATATTTTCGTTAAACCCTAAATTTTTAGGGTTTAACGAATAATAATTTGATCCCAATAGTTATATTATTTAATTAATTAAATAATTAGCAAGCTCAATAATAATATATTTTCGTTAAACTCTTAACATTAATGGTTTAACGAATTTATGAAATACCTATTAAAATTATCAAATATTTTTCGTTGATTCCAAAATTTATTTCCGTAACATAAAATACTTTTGTTATATTTTGAAATAATTTTCTAAATATCAAATCATTTTGTTATATTATCAATTATTACAATTAATCGTTAAACCCTACTATTATTGCTTTAACGAAAATTAAAAATTATACCCTAATTTTCGTTAAAGCAATAATAGTAGGGTTTAACGAAAATATTGTCACTAGCTTTAGTTTTCGTTAAACCCATTTTTTTTAGGGTTTAACGAACATGAAACCCCTATTTTTAATTTAATTCCTACCCTAATTTTTCGTTAACTATAAATTCAATAACATATGAAAATTGGACATACATTATATAATTTTCCTTATATTTGATCATACATTTATAAGGAAAATTAATGGCCCCCACCCACCCCCACAACCACCTATCATACTATTGTACTTCATATGCATAGAACAAAACCAAATAAATGACAAAGAAGAAAGAATCTTGGGGACTTAACGAAAATTTGAAAAAAACTTCTCCTTCTCCCCTACCCCTCTCTCGCGGATCCTCTCCCTCTTGCTTCCATTGTTGTTACAAAAATTTTGTGAAGGAATAGTTCGTGAAGGAAAAGTTCGTGAAATGGCCGAAGAGTATATGGAAGAGGTTAGAATTTATTATTATTGATGTTGTAATATAGAATTTATGTTCAAATACATGTTGGTTTAGTATATGATTGTTGTTTGTTTGTTGAATTTATGAATTGAATATTTTCTATATATGTTGTTATATGGTTTGTGATATATTATTGTTCATTAATATGATATATATGAGGTTTATGATTTATTAATAGGATACGATTTGTCCGATAATGGCCTTATTAAGATATATATGTTTGTTACCGTGGATTGAATGTATTTTATTTAGTTAGATTAGGTGTTGAAATTCATTAAGATATATATGTTTGTGAATGAGGATTGAATTTATTTAATGTAGTTAGATTAGGGGTTGAAATAATATGGATTAAATTGTAAGATTGTTCGTTAAACCCTATCATGTTAAGGTTTAACGAATAATGGGTAGCAATTCGTGAGACATTTAAGTTTAACGAACAATTTACATATTGTTCGTTAAACCCTATAATTATAGGGTTTAACGAACAATATGTAAATTGTTCGTGAAATGCCTATGCTTGACGAACTATCCTACGTAATTAAACCCTTAACGAAACATATGTAATTAAAACTTAACTAACAATTAGTAATTGTTCGTTAAACACTATAATTATAGTGTTTAACGAACAATAGGTATTTGTTCGTGAAATCATAAAAATCAAGGCTTAACGAACAATAGCCTATTGTTCGTTAAACCCTATAATTATAGTGTTTAACGAACAATAGCCTATTGTTCGTTAAGCCTTGATTTTTATGATTTCACGAACAAATACCTATTGTTCGTTACACCCGTCAAAATAATTAAATATATTCATGCATAATTCATTAATTTGTCATAATTTTTTAATTAATTATTTTTTCTGAAGATTATTCATTTTCGGAAAATTGTATATCTTGCATTCAGTTTAATAATTAAGGTCGTATATTCATTTTCGGAAGGCCTAATTAATTATATCTTGCATAATTATATATATTTTTTTGAATTAATTATTCATCCTTTTTTAATTAACAGTTATATGTATCTTGAATTGAAATGATTTTTATTTAAATAGTTTGCTTATTTTGGTGTTTGTAAAATGTATAGTTGCAGTACGTTCGTGAGGCATGTCAGGGTACTGTCGCCTACATCAATGGGTACGTTTGTCTGACGGTACTTGATGAGATCAAGACACGACTTCGAGCACTTGGCCGAGGATGTCTCCGCGACTTCTGGGGGACCTGTTTCGGACATTTTTTGATGTGGAAGACGGAAACAGAGTCGTGCAAGGCATTTTTACACGTCCTCATGTCACGTGAGGTGCATGGGGGGGCCAGACCTGACGACGAGAGGTGGTTTGCTATAGGGCAGGACCGGCGTATTTGTCGGTTCAGGAGGCAAGAGTTTGCCCTAGTGACTGGTCTGAAGTTTGGTGACTCGGCTTTCAACCCGAGTGAGGCTGACACCCCACTCGAAGGGGCAGTATATTGGAGGGTGCACGCCGAGTCGGGTCGGGTGACCGTGTCCGAGCTCCGTGATCGATTCATCTCCGGCGAGTTTGAAAATAGTGTGGAGGATACGGTGAAGATCGCCAAGATCTTGATCCTCCACCTCATATTGCTCGGGGTGGACGCCGGCAAGATAATTGTTGACAAGTACTATTGGATGCTGGTGGAGAATTCAGATATGTGGGAGAGCTATCCATGGGGGAAGATTAGCTTCATCACCCTCCTGAGGTACATGGATAGGTTACCGACCACTATCCCCGACCGACCCAATAGATACCACTACCATTTTTATGGTTTCTCGACAGCCCTGCTGGTATGAACGTACTAAATTACATTCATTGAATCTATTTTTTTATTGTTGTTTGCTAAAAAAAGTTGACAAATATCTCCTTTTCAGATATGGGCTTTTGAGGCGATCCCAGTTACCTCCACATACGCCGGGAAGAGATTGAGCACGCCGTTAGATATGCCCCGGTGTCTGAAGTGGGGTTTGAAGAGATCCGACGAGGATGTTGCAGATTTACTCTCTGGCCAGGTATTTTCATTTTTATTAATTTGTACACATCAAATTGCAATTAAACATCTTTATCAATTCGTTTTTGAGTTTGTATGATTCATTGTAGGTCGAGTGTTATTTGACTCTCACGCCCACAGATGAAGAGGTACTCATGAAATTCTGGGTGGACATCGAGGACGATATCCACCAGGGAGTCCAGGTCGTCCAGCAAAGACGTGGCCGTCGGGCAACCTCGACCGGTCGTAGGGCACCTACCACATCCGCTGCTGATCCTACAGCTGCCGGTCCATCTAGAGCAGGTACGGTGCGAAGAGCCCGAAGACGGGCCCCTACTGATCAGACAGACCCTTCGAGTATGCAGGAAGATACTACTGGAGATGGGAATGACGGTGGGGCACCATCGATGCCAGCATTCGAGGGTGGTCCTAGTGGTCTCGGACAGAGCTCATCTACGAGTGACGACCTCTTCACTCGATTGACGGGATGGATGGGGTCTCGTTTCGAGCAGGAGTACTCTAGTCTACGACAGCGGGTCACTCAGGATCTGGTTTCCCAAATTGCTGAAGTCATGCCTTTTATGATCGAGAAGCAAGTTAATACGTATTGTGGTCGGATGGCCCAGGAACCGTGGCAGCAGTCGTTCCAGACACCAGCTGCCCCTAATAGGCCCTTTCCAGAGTACACGAGCACTCCATGTGACCCAGCAGGCCCTTCGACTGACGTAGATGAGTCAATGTTTGTCCCAAATACCGGTCCTGTCGGTCCTGCAGCATGACGCAGAATTGCATCCGCTTTTGTACGCAGTCCCTGGTGGACATCGAGGACGATATCCACCAGGGAGTCCAGGTCGTCCAGCAAAGACGTGGCCGTCGGGCAACCTCGACCGGTCGTAGGGCACCTACCACATCCGCTGCTGATCCTACAGCTGCCGGTCCATCTAGAGCAGGTACGGTGCGAAGAGCCCGAAGACGGGCCCCTACTGATCAGACAGACCCTTCGAGTATGTAGGAAGATACTACTGGAGATGGGAATGACGGTGGGGCACCATCGATGCCAGCGTTCGAGGGTGGTCCTAGTGGTCTCGGACAGAGCTCATCTACGAGTGACGACCTCTTCACTCGATTGACGGGATGGATGGGGTCTCGTTTCGAGCAGGAGTACTCTAGTCTACGACAACGGGTCACTCAGGATCTGGTTTCCCAAATTGCTGAAGTCATGCCTTTTATGATCGAGAAGCAAGTTAATACGTATTGTGGTCGGATGGCCCAGGAACCGTGGCAGCAGTCGTTCCAGACACCAGCTGCCCCTAATAGGCCCTTTCCAGAGTACACGAGCACTCCATGTGACCCAGCAGGCCCTTCGACTGACGTAGATGAGTCAATGTTTGTCCCAAATACCGGTCCTGTCGGTCCTGCAGCATGACGCAGAATTGCATCCGCTTTTGTACGCAGTCCCTTCTTGCCGAATGAGCCTTCTAGAAGAACTGGATCCCTTGAAGGCGAATTCAAGGCCTACTGCATTAGTGCCGACGAGAAAGTTGAATTGTAAGTATTTATGTTCTTTTAAACCCTTAAGTTACAATTTTTTATTTGATCATTCTTTTTTCCAGGTTTAGTGCATAATACATTGATATTTTTTTTGTTCAACTCGTTACAGACGCAACGTCGGCACAGGTGTTGGTGTTTCACCAAGTTTCTTTCGGGCTATGATTGATCCGAAATCGGAAATGGATTACGAGGTAATAAACTGACATTTTCATTTTCTGAAGAGTTGATTTGGCTAATTGGTTCGTCATGACCGTCATTCCTATCCCAATACAGGCCATTGATGCGTACCTCGGCATACTACAGTCATGTCCAGAAGAAGCCAACGTACAGGTCAAACGCCAAATCGAGGGGAAGATCCAATTGGCGGATACACATCTGCACGTAAGTTCCTATAAATCTTTTATATTATTATCACTATTTACCTGTTCACACTTTAATACATGATTTTTTTAGTGATATATGCAATGATAGCAATGGTCTTACATCTCAGGAAATATGTAAAGAAATTTGGAATGCAAAGCATGAAGGCAAGGATGACGATTGCAAATACTTGCCGGGCTTCAGAGAGGACTTCACCTCGGAGCAGATGGAGCTACTAGTGCCTTATGTGCGAGGCCAACAACCAAAGTGGAATTTTATGAAGCCATGGTGGGAGGACATAGCAGTTGTAAGTATTTAATACTAACTTTTCTATAGATTTTGGTTTGTCGGAACGGTAGTGGGGTTCTAATTGTTTTTTCCAAACAAGCAGGTATGGACGGTAATGAACCTTGACGGTCATTGGTGTGCATGTTCTATAGACCTCGAGAAATCGAGGATCTGCTTGGCTGACAGCTTCAGGCATCGGTACAAAAACGATAATGTCATGTCTAAGCTACGGATGAGACAGACCCTCCCACTTCGCCGCATTCTGCCACGATTGCTGGAGTACTGTGGCTTTTACGAAAAGTCAGTTGCTCAGGGGAGACACGTCCCACAGGGCTTAAATGAGTTCAAGTTGGCCCTATTGAATGTGGTACTGTGCTACAAGCAAGTGGACGACGTTTCATGTGGGCCTTGGTCGTTACTCGCCGTTGAGAGTGGAATGACTCAGGAGTGGCCAAGACAGACACTTAAGGCCGTGAAGGGAATCAAGGGCTTCAGGAAGAGGATTGCATACATTGTTTGGAAAAACTCCACGGCCGGTGACACCGTACCTCATGATTTTTTTGATTATACGACTCCTATATGATGTATGTATTATGACTACTATGTGATGATCGAAAAAATGATCATTATGTTATGGTTTTTAGTAAGGACCTCGGATCAATCAATGTGTTTTGTATTTCAAACACTATTCATATGATCAAATCTATCCCTTCGGTTAAAAAAATTGTGGTTTATTTTCGTTCAACCATTAATGTTAAGAGTTTAACGAAAATATAGTATTATTGTACTTGTTAATTATTTAATTAATTTAATAATATAACTAACGGGATTAAATTAATATTCGTTTTAATAATATATCCAAAATTAATTGATACTTTATCTTATCCTAAACGAATGTCATAATTAAACGAAAACTATTTGATAATTTCTACAAAATAATTTGATAATTTAACGAATATTTTGTAATAACGTAACGAAAATTATTTAATAGCTTAAATAAATTTAATTAATTGTCGGTTTAGCGAAACATACCATAGTTTTCGTTACACCCTAAAAATTATGGGTTTTACGAAAATTATGGTTTATTCGATAAACCCATAATTTTTAGGGTTTAAGGAAAGGATCATATTATTGTATTTGATAATTTAACGAAACTCCATTAATAATTTAACGCAAATTGTTTCATAATTTAAGTGTTCATATTACATTATTAATAAAAAAAAAACGGCAAAATTAATGAAATTTCGTTAAACCCTAGAAATTCTAGGGTTTAACGAAAATAACCCTAATTGTTCGTTAAACTCTTTAAATAAAGGGTTTAACGAAGAATTATGTTTTTTTCGTTAAACCCTTAATTTTTTGGGTTTAACGAATGTTTAATTATATTGCATATTGTGTAATTAAATTTTTATATTTCGCAAATTGTTTCATAATTTAAGTGTTCACATTACATTATTTGATAATTACGAAAATTAGTTAATAATATAACGAAAATTATGTTTCAATTTAACGAAAATTATTTAACAAAAAAAAACGGTAAAATTAATGAAATTTCGTTAAACCCTAGAAATTCTAGGGTTTAACGAAAATAACCCTAATTGTTCGTTAAACCCTTTAAATAAAGGGTTTAACGAAGAATTATGTTTTTTTCGTTAAACCCTTAATTTTTTGGGTTTAACGAATGTTTAATTATATTGCATATTGTGTAATTAAATTTTTATATTTCGCAAATTGTTTCATAATTTAAGTGTTCACATTACATTATTTGATAATTACGAAAATTAGTTAATAATATAACGAAAATTATGTTTCAATTTAACGAAAATTATTTAACAAAAAAAACGGCAAAATTAATGAAATTTCGTTAAACCCTAGAAATTCTAGGGTTTAACGAAAATAACCCTAATTGTTCGTTAAATCCTTTAAATAAAGGGTTTAACGAAGAATTATGTTTTTTTCGTTAAACCCTTAATTTTTTGGGTTTAACGAATGTTTAATTATATTGCATATTGTGTAATTAAATTTTTATATTTCGCAAATTGTTTCATAATTTAAGTGTTCACATTACATTATTTGATAATTACGAAAATTAGTTAATAATATAACGAAAATTATGTTTCAATTTAACGAAAATTATTTAACAAAAAAAACGGCAAAATTAATGAAATTTCGTTAAACCCTAGAAATTCTAGGGTTTAACGAAAATAACCCTAATTGTTCGTTAAACCCTTTATTTAAAGGGTTTAACGAACAATTAGGGTTATTTTCGTTAAACCCTAGAATTTCTAGGGTTTAACGAATGTTTAATTATATTGCATATTGTGTAATTAAATTTTTATATTTCAAAATTGTTTCATAATTTAAGTGTTCATATTACATTATTTGATAATTACGAAAATTAGTTAATAATATAACGAAAATTATGTTTCAATTTAACGAAAATTATTTCAAAAACAAAACAATATGCAATATAATGAAACATTCGTTAAACCCTAAAAATTAAGGGTTTAACGAAAAAAACATAATTCTTCGTTAAATTCCTTATTAGAGGGTTTAACGAATAATTATGTTTTTTTCGTTAAACCCTTAATTTTTAGGGTTTAACGAATGTTTCATTATATTGCATATTGTGTAATTCATTTTTTAATACCTCGATTTGATAGGTAGTTGGCGATGTTTTCCCTTAACTCATTTTATCCACTATTCATGTTGGACTTGGTCAAAAATTGTGGCATTTTTACAAGATTGTTATAATTTGTGGCATTTTTACAAATCACATTATATTTTGTGGCATTTTTTCAATTTGTTATTACAAAAGTGGTACAGAGGCCATTTTTCCCTATATATATATTGTGCTAAAGACAACACGCCTTATTGGTGTGGGCCACCACACCAATACAATAGGTGTGGTGCCCTTAGAAAAGGGTAGCATTTAGCACCCCTCTATATATATATATATTATTATTATAATATTGAATATAAACTTTGTGATCAAGTAAACTTGGTGATTAAGCTAATTTGGTGATCAAAGCTAATGTATCATTTTTTCCTCTATATATACATGTAAATGATATGGAAGAAATACACAATAAATTCTATCATCTCATCTACTTTTCTCTTCTCGTCTCATCTTTTATTTACACATTATTTTCGTTCGTTTTTCGTCTGTTTTTCTTCAAGTTTCGTTTTTCGTCTGTTTTTCTTCAAGTTTCGTTTTTTGTCTGTTTTTCTTCAAGTTTCGTTTTTTGTCTGTTTTTCTTCAAGTTTATTTTATAGTTATCGTAATTATTTACAACATATATATATAGGGTTTAATGCACCAAACCCCCCGTGATATGAAAAATCTACGTCGCTCCCCCGTGTTTTCAAAATGGCAAGGTTAACCCGTGGGTTATCAAAAACTCAGCACACGTTCGATTTTTTAAAATTGGATTTAACACCGTTATATTTTGTCTTGAATTTCTTGTTATACCCTTAAAATAGAATTAAAGTTTAATTAAAAAAAATTCTTAAAAAAAATTTAAAATGTAAGAGGACACCATCTTCTCTGCCAAACTACACCTCTTCTACTTCCAGCCTGCTCGACCGCCGCCACCCATCTTCTTCGACCACCATCTTCTTTTCTGTCTCCATCACCATCTTCACGGCAGACTGTTGCTTCTTCACCACTACCCATCTCCGACGAGCACCATCAGTCCTACAAAGCTGCAACGTCGCCGCCGCTGTTACAGTTAGTTCCGGCGAGCACCACCGATTCAATTCATCTCTCCTTCGCAACTGCCCCGACGCCGCTGCCCAACCACCTCTGCAACCTCCACCAATTCGTCCATCACCGCCTTCTTTTCCACCATCTTCAACTCTGTTCCGGCGACACCACCACTACACCGCCAAGCTCGAGCACCATCTCCACCACCTCCTGCGATTTCACCACGCAACCTCATTCTTCTCAAACCAACCCCTCACCACCGTCATCTTCTCCAGCCGTCTGCCACCGAACACCCAGACACCTCTACCATCACCCCTCTTTTCCTTGCCACCATATCCCCTTCTTGTTTAATTAGATTTTTTGCAATTTTTTTTTATTTTTTTAAAGACATTCACAAGAAAAAATTTCAAATTTTAAAAAGGAATTTGTTAAATTCATTTTTTTTCAAAGATTTATTTTATTGGTTTCAAACTTAATTAAAAAATAAATTCTATGTATACAAAGTTTAAAAGAAATTTTTAATTAAATGAATAATTCCCACAAATTATATATATGATTTTTCTTATTTGATAATTCTCACAAATGTTAGATTTTCTTATTTGATAATTCCCACAAATATTAGATTTTCGAAGAATTGATCAATCTTTGAATTTTAATTTTTAAATAATTTAAATCCTAATTTTTATATTATTTTTTCAAAGATTTATTTTATTGGTTTTAAAATAAATTAAAAATAAATTATATGTATACAAAGTTTAAAAGAAAATTTTAATTAAATGAATAATTCCCACAAATTATATATATGATTTTTCTTATTTGATAATTCTCACAAGTGTTAGATTTTCTTATTTGATAATTCCCACAAATATTAAATTTTCGAAGATTTGATCAATCTTTGAATTTTAATTTTTAAATAATTTAAATCCTAAATTTTTATATTATTTTTTCAAATTTTTATTTTATTGGTTTTAAAATTAATTAAAAAAATAAATTATATGTATACAAAGTTTAAAAGAAAATGCTAATCAAATAAAAAATAGTTTGAGCATAAATTCATTTTAAAAGTAAGATTGTAAAATAATATATATATATATATATATATAGTAATAATAGAAATAATTAAATTAAATAAAGTATAAATTTTGGAGTAAAAGAGAGATTCTATTAAATAAAGTAAAATTCAAAAAATTGAAAAAAAAAGAGAATAAATAAAATAATATTAAATTACATACTTTATTGTGAAAAGAAGTCTGGTGCAATTTATAATCAAAAGGAAGGATAAAATAGTCATTTAACAATTAAAAATTGGTAAAAAACCAACAAATTTCGCACTACAGGCGTGTGCACTGCACTCCTTTTAACTTTCAAGATTTAAGGGAAAACGTGTTGATTTTTTGATAACCCACATGTTAATCTTGCCATTTTAAAAACACGAGGGAGCGACGCAAATTTTCCATATTATAGGGGGAAAATTGGTGAAAATACCCTATATGTATACCCTAATTATGATCTTACCCTTTAATTTTTTGAGTTTTTAAAAACACCTCATATGTTAATGTTTGTTGTTGAAAATACCCACTTACCGGTAATAAAAGGTAAACAACCGGTTACAATCTGACGTGGCAGAAAAATACACATGTGGAATTGACATTTGAGTTTATTTTTAATCCTATATCCATGTCATTTGAGAAATAGGTATTTTTGGCAATAACATACAATCATACGGGGTATTCTCGGAAATATAATAAAAATAAGAATTTATTATTTAAAAAATCAGAATATTATTTAAAAATATCCTTAAAAAAATATGTGTACAAAAAAATAATAATAATAGAAGTTTTGAAAAAATATATTTTAAATTTTAAAATATTATTTAAGTAAATATGAAAATATATTAAAATTAGAAATTTTATTTACAAAAAACATAAATTATATTAAATATCTAAAAATCAACAAATAAAAACAAAAAAAATTAATTTTCTTATTATATAAGATTAAAAATTCTAATTTTATTTTATATGTATAATTTTTTTTACTAATACTTCATTTTTATTTTTAAAAATTTTAGTGATTTTATTAATTATTTTACTTTTAACCATTTAATCGATTTTATTTTTTTAATTTTTTAGATATTTAGAGATAATTTTCCAACAAATATCTAGCATGCTAATTTTTTTTTTGTTGGTTTATAAATATTTTAAATACTATAAAGAAATTAATAACTATGATAATAATCTCCTTGTTATTATGAAAGTTTATGTCATTAATTAATACCGTAAACATAATTTCCTTATTATTATTATTATTATTAAACATAGGTTTTAGTAATTGAAAATAAGTTATGATTTTTAAATAAATATTTCAAATTTTATTTGTTAAATAAGTATAATATTTCGAAGTATTATATTTCAAATTTTATTTGTTATGTTGTTGTTGTTATTAAATATAGATTTTAGTAATATTTGTTATGTTATTATTATTATTATTATTATTATTATTATTATTATTATTATTATTATTAAACATAGATTTTAGTAATTGAAAATAAGTTAAGATTTTCGAAATAAATATTTCGAATTTTATTTTTTTGAACTAAGTATTATAAATTTTATTTTGTAGATTTAAAATTTGAAAATTAATTTTCATAATTTAATAATATGATTATTGTTGCGTTATTTTGAAATATTTTTCTAATTTTTTAAATGAAAATTTCAGATTTTATATATATTATATTAAATAATATTTTTTATTTTATTTTTTACTTTTAAATTTCCAAAAATAATTTTTATAATAATAATAATAATTATTATTATTATAATTATCAATTAATTATTTTTAGTGAAATTTGCTGATTTTTTACTTTTTTTTCGAGTGACATGAGTTAGAAGGAAAAAAATAATGAAAAAGTCAATTCCACATGTGTAATAACCTGCCATGTCAGCATGTCACCTCTTATAGACCATAAAAAAATATTTTTGACAACCAACAGTAACATACAGGATATTCTTAAAAACTTAAAACATTAAATGATAAGATTATAATTAGGGTAAACAAACGTGGTACTTTTACCAATTTTCCCAATTATAGGGGGTTTGATGTAGTTAACCCTGTATATATATTCTCAACAGCCATTCAATTTAACGACAAAAAACTTGTTGAAATTTCTCAAGCTCTCCTCTGACCAATTTCCAAGCTTAACAGATCTCAACCAGAGCTTCACACCAGAAAATGTGGCGTGATTCGCCACAGCTTAGGGTTTAAGTCTGTACGCGGCGTTCGAATTGGGATCGGCAATTCCAAATGGACGTGGAGAGATCGTCACTCTGCAATTGTGTGGTGAATTTCTTGCTGGAAGAGAATTACCTGCTCTCGGCATTCGAGCTTCTCCACGAGCTCCTCGATGACGGCCGAGACAATCAGGCTATTCGCCTGAAAGAGTTCTTCTCCGATCCGACTCATTTTCCTCCCGATCAGATCTCACGCTTCAACTCCCTCCGAGGTTCGCTCTATAATGCGTTTAATTATACCAACACACACTCCGGAAACTTGTGGCGGTTTGGGTGTTTAATTGCTCATTTTGTGCTCTATATCGGTGGGTGCATTTCTCTGTTAGTACTTAGTAAGTGATATCGTAGTACGAGTTGCGGTAATATCAACTTCCAGTTTTAATTGTTTTTTTTTTTTTTTCAATCTTAAATTTAGGCTGGTTTAAGCTTTTTGATTTTAGTTTGTCGATAATGCTCTGTGGCATTGATGCCAAGTTTGGTTTTATTAATAATATTGAACTTTTTTCCCTTATCATTAATCTCAGAAATTGGAACAGAATTTCTGATGCTCTTTCGCTCATAGGTGCATGTAATGAAGTGTTGAAGTTTTCTCTATTTGCTTAAAATTCGAGGTATATCATTGGATGTAACATGCTGTGTTAAGGATAATAATTTGCTTTTAGCTAGAGTTGTACCATGACTCACGATTCAAGTTTAGGATAGTATGCTAATGACAATGCTAAGTATGGGATATCCAAGTATTGCAATCATTGGTTTGAAATACGAGAGGCTTACGATACCATTTTTTTTCAATTTTAGAAGTTTGTTAAGAATTGACATATTGTTTAGCATACCTCTAACTAAAATACCTAATTTTTTTTATCAATTCTTAGAATTGTCCACATTGCATTAAAGAGCGCCATTTTCAGTTTTTCTAGTTCATCTGTTGATGATACTAGTTTGAGGTGCTGATGAATGCTTGAGAAAACAATAGTATTGTTATATTCATATCTGTAAACAGATTCTCCAAAAACCCTCAAGTGATAATGAGTAGAGTATCTGTTATATTGCTTGATCATCCATCAAAGTATTCTGCCAATCTTGATGAAAGAAAATTGTTGGTGATTAGCAGAAAACATGGCTGAATATAAATATTTGTAACCTTAAAAGGCAATTGTCTTCTTATTTCATATCATTCTAGTGACACAACTATGGATAGAGCCTTTCCTACAGGTCCCATTGCCTACTAGGCATCAATGATAACTCCATTTAGATCAGAGTTGGATGAATATGGGATTGGTCTAAGACCTGCTTGGATGTAAGACATCCACAGCCAACAGATGCATTATGCCATCTTATGTGAACATCTATCCCGATACTGAATGATTTATGATATAGCTCAAAATAAGAGAACACTATTTCTGACTCAAAATCTAAAAAGGCAATTAGGGAATATATCCTGCTGCATGGGATGTCACCTCACAGTTTAGCAGCACAATCAGGGGAAGGCAGAAAACAGCCCCTTGCCTTGGTTGCCCAATTAGTTTTATGACTAACGTCATTTATCAGTGCCGAGGCTTTCCTTAATTCCTTATTAGTCAACCTGTGAGGCTGGAAATTTAGAGACTATCTAGCGGATCTGGTCAAGTAGTACAAAATATATGAATTTCTTAAGATTTGATCATGATTGATTGTAAATGAGTCAGTTGACGGGGAAGAGGAGAGATATACAATGAAGCTAGTAACTACTAGTTGAAACCTGACTGCAGTAATATTGAAGCTGTGAAGCAGTAATTTCCCAAGAAATGCCCACACAACTCAATTCTAGAAAGGAGAACAAAGAAGCATTTTCCTGAGGTTGCTGTGACTTTTGAATGTGTAAAACCCTTGTAAACAAATAATAGGCTTTGAATAAATCTTAAATAAGACAAGGTTTGTAATAATGAAAGGAAAAAGTACTCCATAAAATTGACTGCCCATTAACTAATGAAGATACTGCTAGAGTATGTGTTTTGACTTTCGACCGAACATGATGAAAAATATGATCCATATAGTTAACAATAAATAGTTAGATAACAGCTTGGTTTTTGTTGTCATTGTACCCCTAGAGAAGCTTCTGAACAGTTCTTTTTCAGTAGTTAGTTCAGTTAAACATTGCATTACATAAAATTATAGATGATGAATAGCATCTCTCTTTTCATTGTCTTCAGTTTTACTTGTCAACTTATAATGCAATCGATGAAGTTTAACTTGTGCTGAATCTGTTCATCTGTTATATACTTTATTGACTTTGCATTAAGATCTAGATTTCATATTTTGTTAGAGGTTTGTTCGTAGAGAATGTGAATTTATTTTCTTTTTTTTTATTATTGTTTATGCGAACAGTGGCAGATCCACAGAGTCTATTTGAAGAAAAGGAATCACTGGAAGAAAAATTGGCTGTCCGTGAATATGAACTTCGTTTGGCTCAAGAAGACATTGTTAACCTCAAGGCCGAGTTGCTGAAGAAAAGTGACACAAACTTGGATGAACCAAGAGGTGATTACTTTAAAATCATTTACTTGTCTTTGAATTGAAATATACTCTCAAGTGTTATGTTACATTGATGTTGTTATGGAGACATGATAATGATTTTTTTGAGTTTTACTTTTAGGTTCTGGAAAATAGATTCCTACCTCATTCCAGTTTACAAATGTGATACTGACATTCCTTAGGTTTTACCAACAACTATCTTTCTTGTATCTGTAGCATTTATTTATCAATATGCTGCCAATCATGATAAGTTTAATTTTCTTTTGTTGTTATCTCATGATTTTATTTGTTAAATGGATTTTTTGCAGGTCCAAATCTTAATACTACTGAAAATAATGGACCAATTATTCAACCGGAAAAGAGGGATGTATCTTCCTCAGATTTGGGTCCTCTGAAAGACAATGAACGATTGGATATCAACTGTGCAGTGAAGGAGTATTTATTATTAGCCGGATACCGCTTAACTGCAATGACATTTTATGAGGAGGTAGTTCCTTCTGATTGGTGTTATGTGCTCTTTTAATCTCTCATATACACAGTCTAGTCTGTTGATTTTGTAAATTTACTAATGGCTTTACACAACCATGTTTTATCAGGTGAATTCCTGTTTCCAGTTAGCAATGAAATAAGTTTATCATTTTAGCAAGAGAAATGAGATTGATCATTATTTCCAAATCTCCAATAACTAAGGAGTAGCAAAGAGATCACATCCCACTGAACTAATAATTTTGATATTAAGTAAGAGACTTAATACAGAGTCTTAGTTCATAGGGCATGTATTCTCAAAACTGATTTCTAATACCCTGAAGTAGATTACCCAGTACTTATTCATGGGATGTCTGGAGGAATTTTTCCCTTCAAGTCAGTGGCTCAGCATGCTTCACTGTAGTCCACTCTCCTAGTGATCATCAAGATAATCGATTAAGCCACGGAAATGTCCAAGTTTATGTTATAGACAGGGATAATGTATAAAATTATCTCAGATGACTTGTAGTCTTTTGTGTCCTTTTATTTTGCTGTTGCTCTCATGCATGAGTAGAAGCATGTATCTAATCTTAAATGTAATTTACCTTACAACAGGTCACTGACCAGAACTTGGATGTATGGCAAAACTCGTCCGCATGTGTCCCAGATGCACTGCGACATTATTACTACCAATATCTTTCTTCTACTGGAGAGGCCGCTGGGGTACATCTTGAATATCCATAGAATAAGTGACTTTATTATGTGTTTTTTAACATGAAAAAAGTTGAACTAAATAAACAACATAATAGATGTAATTAGTATTCAGTTTCAAATGATTGAATATCACATGCCCATCCTGGTTTCTTGACTTTCTGCTCAAAATCTACCGTATTTACTGGTATGTGACCCTATCTTCTCATATTCCCCCAAAGAAATAACATTTTGGTAACACTTCAGATTGTCAGGACCTGATTTTTTTTTTGGGGGTGGGTGGCTGTTGAATTTGCTCTTTGCTCTCAATATACTAGATTGTCAGTTTTTTTGTTGAGGTGTGAGTCAACAAATCATAATGGATGAAGGGGTGGGGTGGTGGTGGGAGTCAAATTCACCTCTGTTGCTCTTTGTATCCTGGATTTTATGTTCTTTTGTTGAGGCGTGAATGGACATATCTCAATGGATTACCACTTATAGAAAATTATAACATTGGAGTTGGAAAGAGTTCTGTAGGACAGAATCACTTAGATTTGATCCTTTGAGCTGCTTAACGTATCAGCAGTATTTAGTATGTCATGCAGAACGTCTACTTTTAGGATTACTTTTTCTTCTTCTGAACCTCTCATGCTGGTATTTTCGTTATACTGCAGGAGAAAATAGCAATGCTTCGAGAAAATGAGTCTTTGTTGAAAGAAAATGACAGGCTGAAAAGTGATTTACAATCCTTGCTGAAAAGCAAAGAAATGTCAGATGCACAAGTCTTGTCATTGACAAAATCTTTGGAGGTGCTTCAGAAAGACATAAAGGACAAAGAAAATCAGGTAATTCTCTCTCTTTGATGTTCATTTTTGTTCCATCTCTTTATGTATTTATAGGTTTGAATCTCTATCAGGTCCAAGATTTGAAGAAGACTTTGAAAAGTCAAATTAAAGAACTAAATAATTGTAGAGCTGAAATAACTTCACTAAAAACGCTCATTGATGGTGCTCGATCTGGAAAAATTGTTTTGGCAACAGACTCTGCACTTGTTCAATCAATTACACAGAGCCATAGTGATGACATAAAACTTCTCCCAAATGAATCAGAGATGTCTGTAAATGCTGGCCCTATGGAGTCAGTGAAGAGTGAGGAAGGGAATGTGGGGGAAATAGATGTAGCTGAAGAGGCACAAGCTAATGATAAAGAAACATCTGAAGTTGGTGCATTGACTGATGTAATAACTGCTGATACTGAAATGAAGGGGAAACGATATTCTGATGATACAACTAGCATAACTGAGACCGTGCCAGAAGACTTACCGATTTCTTTGGGTGAGAGTGACAACTTTTCCAAGGACAATGGAAAACCTTCCCCAGGGATTGATAGCCTCTGTATAAAGTCAGACAGATTTGATGCTGAATCAAATACTGAAAAGATGGTAAACTCCTTTTCCTCTTCTGAAAACATGCTAATCTTATGTTCTGAGAGATTATTTTACATCAGGCTAACATTGAGAACTCATTTTTACTCGTCAGGGTGTGGGAACTATTCAGATACTATCAAATGCTTTGCCTAAAATTGTACCTTATGTTCTGATCAATCATCGAGAGGTTTGCCAATCAATTTGCAATATGTTATTCCTAAAGCTTTATATACTAGGACTAAAAGGTTACTGGAGCAGTTTGTAATTCTATATTTCTTTCTTGTCATGGTTATTATTGGAGTTCATCCCTTGTAGGAGCTTCTTCCTCTGATCATGTGCGCAATCGAGCGTCATCCTGACAGTGCAACTCGTGATTCTTTGACCCACACATTATTTAATCTAATAAAGCGCCCAGATGAACAGCAGAGACGAATTATAATGGATGTAAGATGCTGAATCAAAGCAACTGTGTTTACAAAGT
Source organism: Scutellaria galericulata (assembly GCA_946896805.1). NCBI lineage: Eukaryota > Viridiplantae > Streptophyta > Magnoliopsida > Lamiales > Lamiaceae > Scutellaria > Scutellaria galericulata. The sequence continues at coordinate 16,665,203 of OX335794.1, forward strand.
CTTACTCTTTGCACTCATGAATTTGTTTGTCATATCAGGCTTGTGTTACTCTGGCCAAGAATGTAGGCGAGTTAAGAACAGAAACAGAATTACTACCCCAGTGTTGGGAACAAGTATAACCTGAAATTATATTCATTTCCTTTTTGCTCCCTTTAATTTAAGGAGTCACTAGTTTAATCCTAAGGCTCTTTGATGCTTGTAGATTAATCACATGTATGAGGAGCGTAGGTTGCTTGTTGCTCAATCATGCGGTGAGCTTGCGGAATTCGTGCGACCGGAGATACGCGATTCCCTCATCCTGTCCATTGTGCAACAGCTCATTGAGGATTCTGCTATAGTTGTCAGGGAGGCTGCAGCTCATAATCTGGCTTTGTTGCTGGCTCTCTTCCCAAATACAGACAAATATTTCAAGGTCAGCCTCACTAAATATGCTTCGAGGCAATCATGGAGAAGATATCTGACTCAGTTTCCTACAATGTAAGCTCTGTGATCTAGGAAATGGAGCATTTCCCCTGGTCATAACATGATGCCTAAAAAGAAAAAAATATATAAAAAAGAGAGGAAACAGAATTTCTTCAACGCTTTTCTCTTGTTTCTGGATAGGTTGAGGAGGTGATGTTTCAATTGGTTTGTGATCCATCTGGTAAAGTTGTTGAAATGACAATAAAAGATTTAGTTCCTGCTCTAATAAATTGGGGAAACAAGTTGGATCATATGCTAAAAGTTTTGCTATCTCACATCTTGGCATCTGCTCAGGTACCGTTCATTGCATAATCTTTCCATCAATTGATGTTATTCTTATTATGCTCATCTGGGATATTGTGTCTTCCAGCGCTGCCCACCTCTTTCAGGGGTTGAAGGTTCCATTGAGTCACATCTTCATGTTTTAGGGGAAAGAGAACGTTGGAACATTGATGTTCTATTGCGGCTGCTTGCTGAACTTCTTTCATATGTGCATCAGAAAGCAATTGAGACTTGTCCTTTCTCTTCAGATTCAGACTCTACAGGAATATCATTTACTCCATCTTTGCTTGAACTATATGCAGGGTAAGAATGTGACTTGGTCTTGTTTAATGTCCTATGCCACTATGGGCTTCGTATGGACTAATTTTTTTGAACAAACCTCAGTTAAGACGTTCTCACAGAGTACATTCTGTGACACCTGGTACAAAAAATTCTAAAATAAAATTTAAAAAATAAATAAAGTAAAACCCTTAAAATTTTAAAAAGCCTAAAAGAATTTAAAAAAAAAACCCTAAGAATACACAAAATAATGAAACCCAAAAGATTAAGTAAAAGCAATAATAAATAAATAAATAAAATTGGGCTCCGTCTACATTCCGTAAGACTATTTCGTACAAGTTTTTGCCATTATTTTATGGTTCTAGAATGTTAAATGTTGGCAGTAGCACTTAGTGGTCTATCATTGATTGGTCAGGGGGCATGTGGAATGGCCTGCCTTTGATTGGTTGCATACTGACTGCTTTCCCAATTTGATTCAATTGTCATTGTCATTGCCTCAGAAGGAAGATACTTTAAGAAGACGCGTAACCAGGGTATTTTGCTTGGTTATTGAATTCGAGTTGCTTTTATATTGCTCTTGTCTGCATCTGTTCCTTCTTTTCTTTTTCTTAAATCTCTTGAAGTTGTGAACAACCAATTGCAGTTTTTGCTTGCGGTAGCTGAACAGTTTGGTGAAACTTACTTGACACATATCATGCTGCCGGTGTTTTTAGTGGCTGTTGGAGATGGTGCTGATCTAAAATTCTTCACATTAAAAGCCCAATCAAAGATTAAAGGTATCTCTTCTTTAAAGAGGCATAATGGATTTCTTCTGACGTTCTTACTTTTTAGTAATGGCTGTGAGTAGTATTAAAAGTTTCATGCTTTCTCCTTACAGGTTTAATGCCCCAATCTGCAACCGATCAGAGGCTTGCTACAATGTGTGTTTTACCACTTCTCCTAGCAGGAATACTAGGACACCCAAGCAAGCATGACGACTTAATAGTGTACTTGAGAAATCTGCTGATTCGAAGTTCTAGACAAGATAGTCAGTCTTTCAAGCATGAGATTATCAATTCAGTTCGATTCTTTTGGTTTGTATTTGCATAAAGCCATTTCAAATTGTTGACCCATTGCATATTCTTCATTTGTTGATACATGGGAGTTTTATGGTGCAGTACGTTCGAAGACAACCGCCGTATTGTATTTAATATTCTATGGGAGATGATTGCGAGTTCTGACGCAAATTTGAAAATATGTGCTGCCAATCTTCTGAAAGTCATTGTGAGGCTGCTTCTTTATTTCCACTTAATTCCTGAAGAAAAGCCATTTTCTCTTCATCTGTTAATACTGCTATGTTGCTCAAAATATATGATATCGTCCTTTGATAGGTATCTTATACTGATGAAAAGGTTGCAGCGACTCATGTTTTACCTGCTCTCGTGACTCTGGGTTCAGACCAAAATCTGAAAGTAAAATATGCAAGTATTGATGCTTTTGGTGCTGTAGCGCAACATTTTAAGAGTGATGTGGTAAAAATTCGTTTTTAAATTATGTTTGCTGACTTAATGGAGCAGTATCTTGCAATTGACTGACTAAAGCTTCTTTCTAGATTGTTGACAAGATACGCATTCAGATGGATGCTTTTCTTGAAGATGGATCACATGAGGCCACCATTGCTGTGATTCGTGCACTTTTGGTAGCTGTGCCACACACAACTGATGGGCTGCGAGATTATATCCTTGTCACTTTTTCTTGGGCATATTTAAGTCTATTTTCCTTTGCAATAATTATAAATATACATTGTCCTCGCTTCCCTGGCATACTGATATGGTTTTCCACTTCAACAATGTTGAAATATAAATATTTATAGTGCTCAATGTGCATGCATGTTATTCTTTAACTTCTTGTACATCTAGTATCCAAGATTTTTCAGTTCACGGCATCACCACCTTCTTCAAGTGATGTAATGCGTCGGAGAGAGAGAGCCGATGCCTTCTGTGAATCAATTCGCGCTCTTGATGCAACAGGTCTGCTACTTAAGATGAACTGCTCAACATGTGATTTACAATGAAAACCACAAGTCGATACTCATGCAATCAAACTTCCACTTTAACGTTGGTTATTTCAAATGGAATTATTGCCATTCTCCCCCCTCTACATCTAAGTAGTTGCTTCTGAAACCTTGTTAAATACTCAAATTTATGCCCTAATCAATCACTATTTATATTTTTTTGTTATGCTTCAAAATCACTATTTGTCATGGCAATCTATATAATTTTGGTTACATTTTATTATTTAGCTCTGGTATCCGCAACTTGTTTTCCTTTCCACTGACTTGTTTTAATTTCCTGGTACATGAATTATCGATCGAGCAGATCTTTCAGCTTCGAGTGTTAAGGATTTCCTGCTCCCTGCTATACAAAATTTGTTGAAAGACCCTGATGCCCTCGACCCAGCTCACAAGGAAGCTCTTGAAATTATATTCAAGGAACGATCAGGTGGGACGTTGGATGCTATTAGTAAGGTGATGGGTGCTCATCTCGGTCTCGCCTCTTCTGTTAGCAGCTTTTTCAGTGAAAGTGGGCTGCTCGGCAAAAAGGAAACTGGAGATCTGGGACATCCAACGCCAGTGCCAACTATCGAAACCTCAAAAATTATTCCACAACCACCAGTCGAAGATACAAGATTTAGACGCATCATGAGGGGTGGTTTCACCGATATGCTTAGGGGGAGAGCCAAGGGTAATGAGGAAGGTAATCCAAACGAATGATAATAGGTAATAGGTACTGCTTTTTTGTTGTAAAATGTTAGGAGGAAGAGAAAATTACTGCACAAGATCAAAAGTATACATAATTACATATACATCCCCTCCCCTCACCCCCAAGGTTTCCCTATCATATTGTATTGCTTGATTGCATTTGTAATTTTTTTTTTTTTTAAATATGTTGATTCCCCCATAAATTTCAAAATTTGGTGGGAAAACTTCAGTGTCTCGAAGTGGGATATTAGGAGGTTAGGCTCAATAAATTTGTTACTTTTTTGAGTTTCTTGGAGTTTGTAGAATTTCTTCAACTTACTCAGTTGCTCGCATCATTAATGTCAGTGGCATCTGGATTCGTTCAATTAGAACTATTTTTCTTCTTTGGTGGCATATTTTTAGACTTTCATTCCTTTAAGTATGTTACGAAGAGAGGAAGGCAACGAATTCATAATCAACCAAACATAGACATTTCAGGATTTCATTACGAAAATAAGAAAAATGGGTTGTATGGAGAAAAATAAACGTTTTTTTTATCTAAACATGAAATGCAACTTGAATACTTGAAAATAAGAAAGTAAAAACTATCATTCAAATACAAAAACTTTCGTTCAAAAAGTTGTGCATATAATTCAAGTTTTAATATATATATATATTTTGGTTTGATATTTAAGTCAAAGGGGAGCATTATGATTTTAATAAAAATTGGCAAAAAAATGTTTTATTATCAATTATAATATGATTTATATATACATAGAATTGAATAAAAATTTAGGCCCCCCCTTAAGAACGAAAAAGAAAATAATAATAATAATGATGATGATGATAATAATAATGATCATCATCATCTACACGGCATTTATTGTGAGAAAAGAAAAGGAGAGAGATATTGCATATTGGAAAATAGGTATTGATAATAACTAAAATACTATGTTTTCTGCTCCTAATAAAAGTTATAGAAGTCAATCCTAATTATATAAAAATATCTACTACAAAAGGAAAATAAGAGTTTAATATAGGTTAAACTTTAAAAAAAATGATAAAATGTCCACCGTAGACAACTCTTAATATGCCCATCGGTGACATGTATTGATCCCATCCCCTCATTATGTGAAAAATGAAATTAATAGACATTTTAGATTTTGAACACATCAAAAATGAAATCAATCAATCGTGACTCATCTTAATATGCCCAGATGAGTAGGGTAACATCGCTGAAACTCTAAAATTTCCTTCCCAGCAAGCCATCTGAGCCCAACTGATACTATCTCCATCAAGCTTATTTGAGTCCAATTCACAATTAAAGTCCAAAATTCAATTTTAAACTCAGTTTTTCAAAGTCCACCAAAGTCCTACCTACATATAAGAATGATGAAATCAATCAATTAAGTATAAATTGACTTAAGACAATTGTAATTAAGATGATAAAATATATACAAATAACGAAACATCAAATACTATATCCAAAAAGGGGGAATCCCAACATATTAAATATTTGCAGTTCCAAAAAAAAAAAAAAAAAATTCGATCCTATTACCATAGTTTGCATTTATTTATTTTTAATTATTTTATCAAATTGAATATAGAAATAATAAATTGGATTAATTTCAATTTGCTATCTGAATTATTTGACTTTTTTCCAATAGATGCCTAAACTCTAAAAAAATTCAGACCGCTATCCATTCTCTTCAAAATTTTCTAATTGCTACCCCAAACTCAATTTTTGACATATTTTCCGATCAAAACTCGCCGGAAAACTTGAAAATGCAATTTGCCTTCAAATATCAGTAAAAAATGCATGATTCATATGCCAAAATGACCATTATTCGAAGCCCAATTATAACCCCAAATCGATTTCATGAATCGAACAAAAAATATTTTAGGGTTTTGAACAAATTTTTGTTCGATTCAAGTTTAAATCAAACAAAAATCGTTAAATTAACTTAGGGTTATAATTTGACTTTGAAAGAGGGTCATATTGACATATGAATCATGCAGTATTGACTAATATTTGAAAGTCAATTGTATTCTGAACTAAAATAAGTGCAATTGTTTAAACTAAAATAGTGATTGGAAATTTTTTTTAGTTTAAACACCTATTGAAAAAAAGTGCAATAGTTCAGATATCAAATTGATATTAACCCTAATAAATTGGAAGGTACATAATTTTCAGGTGGAACGGGACGCTAGAAACATGGAGAAGTACACATCTACTACTACTACTACTACTACTACTACTACTACTAATAATAATAATAATAATAATAATAATAATAATAATAATAATAATAATAATAATAATTATTATTATTATTATTATTATTATTATTATTATTATTATTATTATAACAATAAAAATATGAATAACTTTATATTTCATCCATATTTTGTAATACCTATTCTAACCCCTTTATATAATTTAATTTAATTAAAATATATTATTGTTTCCAAATTCAGTTAAGAGTCTAATTTAATAATCTAGGTTAACCTAATATATTATATATTGATATATATCCTATTAGTCGTTTGAGAACCGAAAATCCTAATCCTAATTAAAGAGGGAATTGTGGCATCCCACGTTTTGAAATCCTCTATATATACACAGTACGTATAACTCTCGTCTTTATTGATCACTTTCTACACAATCAAATTATTTTCTACTTGTTCATAATCAAACCAAGTGATCTCCAAGTCCAAGAATCCATAGTTTCGAATTAATTATGGCCACCCACCCTTCCACAGTGATCATCAAGAAGGAGAAGATGATAGAGGGTCCCAAAGATGAGAAGCCCAACAAATTAGTATCGGACACGAAACAACAGAAACCTGTCCAAGAATGTGGATCAAAGAAAACCAAGAACGTGGTCGGAATCAAAGTGCAGCAGCCATTCGTGGAAGAAGCAGTTTGCTTTGACTTTGGTAATGATTATGGGAATAATCTGTTTCTTGATTTGGAGAAGGAGTTGGATTATGAGAGAAGCCAAGGAATTATGGTTAAAGCAACGAACCATGCAGACGATTATGTATACGAGTTGTCATCTGTGAAAGACATGATCACCTCCTTCCACAAGGAAGCTCTCTAATTCTCATCATCTCATATCATCTTTATTTTCAAGAATCTCATCATTTTGTACTATAATGTTTTTCTCAATGCATTTTCTTTGTAATATATTATATTTTCTTATGTACATGTTGCATAAAATTCGCTCTCGAAGAATATATAATTTCTAATTTAGTATCCTGATAATCAACAACAATTAAATAAAATATAACCTTATATTTCCTTTTGTTGTTTTACTTAATATTAGTATTTAATAACATACTTTTTTTTTTGTACATAATATTAAAGAATAATAAAAAGATAATAAGTTAAAGATAGACATTTTTTCTTGCATGAAAAAACTTGTTTAAAGAAAACTATTTTATATTTTATTTTTCTTTAGTATTCTTTAAAAGTATGTTTGTGCTGGATTTAATGTAATGTTTGCAAATCTAGATTTGGGCTTGAGAAGGATTTTGTGAGTATAAATTTTGAAAATTTTGTGTTTCTTTTGAGATTTTATAGGGTATGATTATAGTTAGGGTTCTTCTATAGTACACCGTTGTATTAATAGACCGGTACTTTCAGCCATCAGATTTTGAATGATTGCATCCTGACCCTTCATTTACTTTTCACATTTTTTACCCGTCTTGAGAAATTACTACAGTAAAAACTAAGAATTCCCCACACAACCAAAAAAGCCAGAGCAATGTAGTCTAAATCTACATTTTTCATTAATTGTATATAATATTAATCTATAACCATAAAACCGCAATCGAATATGTTTGTATTATGCATCTCATTATTATGAATCATTTGAGACCCATATTCGATATGTTTGGGTATTTGTTATGAATCGTCGTTATTAAAATTTCAGATAACCTGCTTTTGAACTGTAATGCTGCATCCACAACCCATGATTGTATCTCTAACAATTTTGGTTGGCTATGATTATTTGAAATACCACAAGATAATCAACCTGTTTGATTCGTTAGTTTCTCTATGAAACTAATGAGTTTGGTCTTCTCTCTTATTTCCATTATTTATTTTTCAAACTCATCTTATTTTATCCCTATTTAACATTAATACTAATTTTCAATTTCTTTTCTTCTCTCTTAGTTTCCATTATTTATTTTTCAAACTCATCTCATTTTATGTCTTTTTTTTTTCCTATTTAACATTAATACTAATTTTCAATTTATTTTCCTCTCTCTTAATTTCCATATTTTATTTTTCAAACTCATCTCATTTTATCTTTTTTTTTATTTAACATTAAAACTAATTTTCAATTTCTTTTCTTCTCTCTTAGTTTCCATTATTATCAATATTATTTGGAAAAATATTTTAGGAGTACTTGGAAAAATATTTTAAGAGTTGTGACAAGAATATTTATAAATCATTCAAATTAATCCAAACATTCTTATCAAAATATAGAAACATAATTCACATCACTTCTTGTCACCTCAATTTCTTTTTTTTCTCTCTTAGTTTCCATTATTTATTTTTCAAACTCATCTCATTTTATCCCCCTTTTTTTTTTTTTCCTATTTAACATTAATACTAATTTTCAATTTCTTTTCTTCTTTGTTAATTTTCATATTTTATTTTTCAAACTCATCTCATTTTATCTTTTTTTTTTCAATAGAATATTTATTAATACTAATTAATAAGAATATTTATTAATATTTTTCTATTAGTTGTGACAAGAATATTTATTAATACTAATTTTCAATTTCTTTTCTCCTCTCTTAATTTTTATATTTTATTTTTCAAACTCATCTCATTTTATCTCTTTTTTTTTTTCTATTTAACATTAAAACTAATTTTCAATTTCTTTTCTTCTCTCTTAGTTTCCATTATTATCAATATTATTTGGAAAAATATTTTAAGAATTGTGACAAGAATATTTATAAATTATTCAAATTAATCCAAACATTCTTATCAAAATATAGAAACATAATTCACATCACTTGTTGTCTTGTCACCTGAAGATAATTTGAATGGTTTATAAGATGATTGAGATTACTCCATAAAGATGGTTAAGATTACTACATAAGATCTAGAAGTATATGAAATTTTTAGACAATTCTAAACTTATGTACAATTAAAAAAATCTTAAAATATTTTTTGCATTATTGATACTTATGTAAAATTAAAAAAATCTTAAAATATTTTTCCAAGTACTATTGATATTAATGGAAATTATGATAATTTCTAAACATATATATATATATATATAACTAAAATATTTTTCCAAGTACTTTTAAAATATTTTTCCAAGTAGTATTGATAATAATGGAAACTAAGAAAGAAAGAAAAAAAAATTGAAAATTTAAACTTATGTATAATTAAAAAAAATTCTTAAAATATTTTTGTAAGTACTATTGATACTTATGTACAATTAAAAAAATCTTAAAATATTTTTCCAAGTCCTATTGATATTGATGGAAACTACGACAATTTCTAATCATATATATAAATTAAAAAACTCTTAAAATATTTTTCCAAGTACTCTTAAAATATTTTTCCAAGTACTCTTAAAATATTTTTCCAAGTACTATTGATAATAATGGAACTACGAGAGAAATAAAAAAAAATTGAAAATTAGTATTAATGTTAAATAGAGGAAAAAAAAGGATAAAATGAGATCAGTTTGAAAAAGATGTGTGCAGATAGAATTTTAGATGAATAAGAAAAAAAGATTTATTTAAAAATTTAATAAAATAAAAAAGAATGTTACACAGTAATTGAAACGTAAGAAAAGAAAGAAAAAGAAAAACAAGGCGTGAATTGACACATAAATAAATAAATAAATATATAGTAATGATAAGGAGCCCACGTTGGGTTTCTTATGGAGCCAATCTGGCTTATGTGGCAAATGTTTTAAATTCCGCGATATTCTACTTAGAATGATATTCTTTTCTATGTAATTTTTTTTTGTTTTTTTACGCGTTTTTTTGTTTTGTTTTTTACCTACGTAATATCTTTTTCTTTTTCTTTTTTTACATAATTTAATTTTGCCTATCATTTTTTCTTATCTTATTTCATTTTTAAATAAACTTTTTTTCTTATTCATCTCAATGTTTTTTCTTATTCTATATCATTCCTTTTAGTTTATCCCATTTTTAGATATTTTTTTTTATTCATGTCAATTTTTTTCTTATTCTATATCATTCCTTAAATTTTTTTTCATATTCATCCCATTTTGTCTTAGTAAATTTTCTTATTTTATATCATTCTTTGAATATATATTTATTCAAATTAGTAAATTGTCAAAAAAAAAATTCTTCTCTTTTAGTTGCCATTAATATCAATAGTACTTTGAAATATTTTTCTTTAATTGTACCTAAGATTAGCAATTGTGTAAAAGTTTCATATACTTATAGATTTTGACGAGTAATCTCAACCATCTATTTTTTGAAATTGTAGATAAATAAACTTTTTTTTCTTATCCATCTCAAATTTTTTTCTTATTCTATATCATTCTTTCTTAGTTTATCCCAGTTTTAGATAAAAAATTTTATTCATGTCAATTTTTTTCTTATTCTATATCATTCATTAATTTTTTTTTTTCAAATTCATCTCATTTTATCTTAGTAAATTTTCTTATTCTATATCATTCTTTGAATATATATTTTTTCAAATCAGTAAATTGTCAATTTTTTTTTCTTCTCTTTTAGTTGCCATTAATATTAATAGTACTTTGGAAATATTTTTCTTTAATTTTACTTAAAATTAGAAATTGTGTAAAAGTTTCATATATACTTATAGATTTTGATAGGTTTATTTATATTTATGCAAGAACAACCGACAAGAATGTTTGGATTCCAATCATTTATAAATATTCTGGTCACCTTCTTATACATTGTGAATATTAGAATTAAAGAATAGATGGTTGAGATTACTCCATAAAAATTCTTATAAGAACTTTTAAACAATTTTTAGACAAGTTCTAGACTTATCTACAATTTCAAAAAATAGATGGTTGAGATTACTCATCAAAATCTACTGGTCACCTTCTTATACATTGTGAATATTATATAGAATTAAAAAATAGATGGTTGAGATTACTCAATAAAAATTCTTATAAGAACTTTTAAACAATTTTTAGAGAAGTTCTAAATTTATCTACAATTTCAAAAAATAGATGGTTGAGATTACTTATCAAAATCTATAAGTATATGAAACTTCTACACAATTTCTAATTTTAGGTACAATTAAAGAAAAATATTTCCAAAGTACTATTGATATTAATGGCAACTAAAAGAGAAGAAATTTTTTTGACAATTTACTAATTTGAAAAAATATATATTCAAAGAATGATATAGAATAAGAAAATTTACTAAGACAAAATGAGATGAATTTGAAAATAAATAAATTAAGGAATGATATAGAATAAGAAAAAAATTGACATGAATAAATTTTTTTTATCTAAAAATGGGATAAACTAAGAAAGAATGATATAGAATAAGAAAAAAAGTTTATTTAAAAATGAAATAAGATAAGAAAGAATGATAGGCTAAATTAAATTATGTAAAAAAAAGAAATTACGTACGTAAAAAATAAAACAAAAAAAGCGCGTAAAAAAAGAAAAAAAATTACATAGAAAAGAATATCACACTAAGTAAAATATTGCGCAACTTAAAACATATGTGTGTTGCACATAAGCCTTATTGGCTCCATAAGAAACCCAACGGTGAGCTCCTTATCATTACTATATATATATATATATATATATTATCGGGGTAAAATAGATTATTAAATCTATTAATACATATTTGATTTCATAATTAGCTTAATATTTTTTCTTATGTCCTATACCGGAAGACATTTAATATTCCATCATCACAATCATTCCATTTTCAAAAATTTGTATTTTAAAATTTTCATTGTATTAATATTACAAATCAAGAAAACAACATATAATAGAAAATGAAATTGTTAATATCTAATATAACCTAATATGATTAAAAATTATTTTGAAAACCGAAATATAAGTTGTATTTGTGATCATAATTAATTACCATCAAACAAATTTGAAAATAATATGTATATTATATTGTTATGTCTATTAATTAATTATTTGTTGGCATGCATTCAAAATTATTGTTGCTTCCATTTTGGTATTGTGATGTTAATTTGGTAATGTATTGTTAGTAATTAATTATACATGAATTCAAAATCATTGCATCGGTTGCATACCATCACCGTTCACAATCGTTGTTGCATCGATTTAAAAATCATTGTTGCATCCTTCTGTGTTGCGTGGTTGATATTTCATCAGATATTGGTTGAATCCTATTTAAGCGAATTGCATATGATTTATGATTTACCACAATCGTTTGATTATAAAGATTAGCCATTTTCAGATTTGGATTTGATTTCAATGGATATTCGTATCTCACCAATATATGACTTAGATTTGGATGCAACAATATATCTCAACAAATGAAATGCATGTAATATTAGGTATTAATAAATTCAAAATGAACCAAAATTTTTGTGATAATTCATTTACAATTATTTCGATTCATACATACAACATAATTGATTTATAATGATTAAATGCAAGAAAAATCAAATGCTAACAAAAAAGGTTTATTGCAACTTATGATATAAAATGAGTGTAGGAAGCCCAACAGTCAAGTCTAGCCAAAAGTAGAAAAGTTACCTTATAGAGAAGTTACCGCAGTAAAAAACACTGGTGTATTAATACAACCATGTATAATAGAATTACCCTTATAGTTAAGATGCCATTTTCGTATTCATATTGGGATTGTAGAAAAAATAGATGTTTGTTGGGATTTGTAGAAAAAATGAATAAAGTAGATGTTTTTTTTTTTTGGATTAAATTTTTTTTAGGAAAAATAGGGTATAGTATTTTACAAATTTTTGTCCAATTTGAAGAGTGACGTGTAATTATTAGTATATATTTTTAGCATTTTAATTTTCCTTGATTTCATTCATCTGTGCTTAATTAATTGATTTTATTTGTAGGCATGAATTTTAGTTGGCTTTGAGCAAAAAATTGGGCTTAAAACTAAATCTTGAACTTTAATTATTGCCTCAAGTATGATTAATGGAGATAATATCAGTTGAAGGAATGTTTAAGAAAAGTTCAATTTCAATTGAACTCTTCTTTTGAATAAACTTGTTATTCTTACAAATTCAATTTTCAGTTTGATTAGATGTAGGAAACATAATTTTAGAGAGAATAAATAATGCAATATTTTCCAATAAGTCTTCTCTCTCGTTTCAAGTATTTATTAACTCATTATTTTATTTCAATGTGAAATATATGTACAAGTGAATTGTAGATAATCCATCAGGTCAGCATCTACAAGATGGGAGGGAAAAAGTATTTTAATTAATGAGTCAGTGACCTAAATTTAAGGGCTAGATATTAGTTAGTAGATCTGATAGTTACGATTATTTATTAAACAGCTAACCACTCATGTAAAACAGAGGCTGCATCATTAATGAGGATGCTTACAATTCCACTTCTGTCTATTTCTATTACCTTTAAAATATTCCATGAATTATACATGCTACAACCTAAAATTTTAATTAATTTTATTAATAGCTAATTTAAAATCATAGCATAGGAAGTGAACCATGAGCCCTTTCTCATCTGCAAAATGCTTCACACCACTTTTGCTTGCCATAATCCAGCTATCAATCCTCAAACTTCCTCCAATTTTATGCCATGGAAACGAGCTATACACAAAGTGTGGATCTCTCTTCAACTGCGGGAAGCTCACCGGAATCGGTTTTCCGTTCTGGGGCGGCGACAGGGCGGCGGAATGCGGCTACTCCGGCCTCGAACTCGTCTGCGAAAATGGCACCGCCATAATACAAGCAAACAAATTAGAATATCGTGTTTTAGATTTAAATCTGAAAACTCAGATTCTCAGAATTGCCAGAAACGATCTGTCTCAAAAACTCTGTTTACAAGAGCTCGCTAACACGACTCTCGATTCTGAGCTTTTCGACTACACTTCTGAAAATGTGAATCTGACTCTTCTTTACGGTTGCCCCGCTGTCGATTTTCCGGTGCCGTACCAATTCGAGTGCCCGTTGGAGGGGATAAAAGAGAAAAATGGGTATGCAGTTGTTGGATCGCAGATTTTGGGGATTTGCCATTCAAGCGTCGTCGTTCCGGTTATCTATACGTCTTTCTTCAATATTAAGGTAGAGGAGATGATCAAAGAAGGATTTGTGGTGAGGTTTAAGGTGGAGAGTGGTGGTTGCAGTGAGTGCGAGGGTTCGGGTGGGAGGTGTGGATACGATGATGCGGGGAACAAGTTTGTTTGCTATTGCTCTGATCAGACGGCGGCGGCGGCGAAAACCTGCGCTGCCGGCGCCGTGGATGATGCCGGAAATTACGGCTCTCGACCATCAACAACGTCGCCACCAGTAGCATCAGGTACGCATGAGCTTTTCTGTTATTTGTCTGCCATTTGTTCGATCAAATTACTGAGTGGTGAAATATAGGAATATAACCAACGTGTTTTCATCTCTCATTGCCATATTCATATGTTGATTTAAAATTAAAAAAAAAAAAAAAATTATATATATATATAATCTAAATAAATAATGAGGTCACTTTCGACATTTTTGAATTAAAACTTGGAAGTTGGGAGATATTCGGTTGAGAAGATTTTCTTCAGAGTTGCAATTGGGTATGGAATAACAGTCCTTATTCATTCATTAGAGCATCCACAACCCCAAATCAAAAAATACAATCCATTTAATCAAAAAGTTGATTCTCTCTCATCCACATCAACATTTCATCAATTTAAATTCACACCCACAATCCATCAAATTTAAATTCAAAATTTTATGGGTCTCATCTCCACTCAATCTTCTCTCTCCTAATTTAAAATAAGATTTAATTTAGATTTTCAATTTTTTATACCACAAATTTTATTTAAATATATTTTAACTAAATAAAATATTATATTAAAATTAAAATTGTGATTTTAAGAAAAAATCAGTACTTGATTATGTAAAAAGACATTAAAGAATGAAGTATTAAATTGCATGTCATCTACATAGGATTGATGCAAGAGAAAAAAGGAAAATAAATGAAAAGTAAAAATAAAGGAAAAGAAAAAAGAAAAAAAAATGGAAAATTAAATGCGATGCAAGAGAAAAAGGGAAAATAAATGAAAAGTAAAAATAAAGGAAAAGGAAAAGAAAAATAAAAAATGAAAATTAAATGCAGTTGGGACCGCCACTCTCCAGACGCGCCTATAAGAAGCGTGTAATACACGCTCCAATCATATCTATTGTTATATGCACACGCCTTTCTCCGGTTTTTTTTTTTTTTTTTTTTCACTTTTGGGCTGGATTGGATCCAAACCCCTCTCTCTCTTCCATGTTGGATTGGATCATTCACCCCACAATGCAATGGATCCATTTAGTTTGGATCCAAATCCAAAAAATTGGATGCATTGTGGTTGCTCTTAGTTTCAAGTTTCAACTTTAATTTTTTTTTTTAGTTTTCTTTTCACAATTTTTTTATTTTTATTTTATAAATTTAGAAGTAGAGATAGAGAATGAATGGAGTCACCAACCTTCTTTTTAATAGAGGATGCTATGTATCAAATCTTCTTATTAATTAAAATTAGAATCCTTATTGTGCATCCTAATCGATACATATATAATAATTTATATTCTGTGCATGATACCTGTTGTGCACAACAAAAATCTTGATACAATTATTCACATCATAAATAATAAGTGATATCCACTAATAAAGGAAAATATAAAATAAATTACTCTTACGTTAATATATAATCTACACTAATAATGTTGTAATCTCGTAGGTCCAATCATGGTGCAAAGTAATCAAGCAAGTGAAATCTAGAACCTAAATACATTTATAAGCAAAAGATCGGATAAAAAAAATAATAAAAGAAGAATGATAAAAAATTAAAATCATAAATGTGCTTTCATGAAAAAGTATATTGTCATGGTGCAAGTAATCAAGCAAGTGAAATCTATAACATCAACACACTTATAAGCAAAAGATAGCATAAAAAACAGTAAAAAGAAGAATGATCCTAAATGTGCTCTCATTAAACAGTGAAGTCTAATTGACTGAGTTTATTATTGACAAGTCCAAATTTCAAGCTTTTCCCTGCTTCTCCAATGGCGGATCAGCCAACATACCTGAACATGCTGGGGTTCTTCTTATCTCTTTCCAAGTACTCTCGTGTTTGCAAACTTTCAATCCTCTTCTTGATTTCTTTAATATCAGGCTTAAACATACTTCTCAAGTGCTCAATAGTCTCTGCAATAAGCTGTTGATAGTCCAAAACTTTACGACATTTCATTATTCGGATAACTGCAGCATCGATGCTGAGACGCCTGTCATTCTCGACAACTTCAACCACCTTTTTCCTCTCATCAATGGGGGGAAGAGGTATCCTTATCCTTCTCATCTTGTTTGTGAACTTGGAGTTGAACTCAAAATAATCGTCCCTTGAAACGGACTTAGTATCTGGCTCCTTGTTCAGTATATTGTACTTAGCACATGAAAGCGAATGAAGCAATCTAACCAAATCTTCGTCCTCCAAATTCAATCCAGTCTTGATATCTGCATAACTCAGCCTATCTTCAGTGTTGAATAGCAGCAAAACTGCAGCTTGGTATGTTGACACAATGAGCTCAATGGTTTTCTCTTCAAACTTTGCATTTACATTGCAAGTTCCCAAAGAATAAATCCAAGTGAGTTTCCTATTGTTTGCGTTGGTTTTGTAGAACTCCTTGAAAGCTGCAACACATTTCAGCATCTCATTAGGAAGAATAAAACCAGAAGATTTATAGGTGGGCCAAAATTCAGTGGTGAGAATGTTGACTGTGAATTCCATCCCAAGATCAACATTAAGGTTCTTGCTAAGATAGTACTGAAACTTGTTCTGATTTTCCTTTGATAGTGTCATGTCATTAAGCATTCCTTCCATCTTTGAAGTGGATTGACAACCACGTAGCTCTTTCAGCTTCATCAAGACAGATCTTTCGTGCCTATAGTCTGCATGTCTATTGAAGAGCAGACGACGAGATAGCTTCTTCCTATAGAACTCAAAACAAAGGTCCTTATCAACTACATAAGTAAGGAGTCTAACCACCTTGTCCAGAGTTTCATCTATGGCTTCATAGCTAAGCTTTTCAGACCCACCACTCTTAAGTATATCATCACAGTACAAAGCTAGAATCTCTGCAATGGAGGCCTCACAAACAGATTCATTGCAGAAGGCCTCAAAAGCCTCCCTGACAGCCCTGTCAAATAGGTGATTGTTCGAGAAACAATCTTTCACTCGTCCCATGTACTTGTCATGAAGCTCAATCATTTTAGCAACTAGTGCTATTTCTGGTGTCCCACCTGTTTTCTTCTCCACCTTAAGACTCATAGCATCCCTAGCCTGCTTGAACAAAGCCCTGCCTTCACTACTAACATGCTGGTTTAATGCAGCAATGATTAGCTTTAGCCCTTCAGAAATTCGTTCAAACAACCTATACATCCTCGAAAGATCGTCCACCCTATCCTCTCTGAGCAATGCCAAGCATCCAGAATCCTCCTTTTCCAACAAAAGCGTGGACATATGTTTCACCAACATCACATCTCTCACCCTCTTCAAAAGCTTCGTCTCACTGCTCGAATGCAGATAGTGAGAAACCCTTATCCTCTCATTCTCCAAGCACTCCTCCACCTTCAACATATAATCAGGACAAGAATCTTCCACAATCCAACCCAAAGCCTTTCCAGAGTAGGACTCCTCAGTCTTGAGAAGCAACATCTCTTCAAATCCGCTTTTGTAACACTCCATTGAATCCCCCTTGATATCAAGAAACACACCCACCACATTCTTGATCAAAGCCCTATCAACCTTCTCCCCTTGGCGTTCTTGTTCGATCAGAGCAAGAACAGCATCTGCAGCCTTGCTTTTGAAATCTTGGAAAACAAGATCATGAAAACGGGCCCGGCCCGCTGGTATCAATTTAGGAAGCTTGTGAAAGCGGATATAAAATCTTTCAAGATAGTAAAAGATATGTGAAAGCCACGTAACCATGAGTTTATGATCAGCCCATCTCTTATCGAACTCCCTGAGCAACCACTCGCCCTGCTTCTCCTTCAAAGATGGTAAGACCTCTGAATTCAAATAACCATCGAAACAATCCTTGTACTTCTGATATAGAATACGAGGATAATCAGAACGAGGCTTGTTGATGCACATGGTGTATACACCAGCGTAAATACTCATGCGCTCTTTCGTGCTTAAATTCTGCACTAAAGACCCATTGGAGATCATCGTCAGTTTTCTGATGCCTTCTTGAATCACAACCCATCTTGGATCTGAATCCAAATTCTCTTCTTGACCTAACCTTTCGTGAGCCATCACACAACACTTTGCACAAGCAATGAAATGAGCTCTCTGTTTTGGGTTTCTTTTATACTTGTAAACTCTCTCTCACTATCCAACTCTATATTCCGGATTTGGAATTCTAAACCCTGGAATTAACTAACTATGAAGCAGCTGAACTGGGGATTCCTTTTTATTTGTTATCCGTAATCCATATCAATGTCTATTTCTGTTTAGAATCTTTTTCTTTGCCCTTTTAGAGTAGAATTACCAGTAACTAGGGATGGATGTGTATTTCAAAATTTATATGCTATTATTATTTTACTTTAAAATAATATAATATCAATTTTTGTGGAGATTTGTATTCCGCCCGTGCTATCTTAACATTTATAAATGGTACGGTCATAATCTTGTTATATTAAATATGTCAATAGAAACACTTGTCGCACCCATCTGAATAACTAACAATGATAATATTTTTGAATAAATTTCATAACAAGACCCAATTTATACATTAGTTCTCAATTTTAGACCTAATTTTTAAAAATTCTCAATATATTTTATAAATTTATTTATATTTCAATATGCATTTATATTTTAGAAAAATTAAGTCAAGTTAGTGCAATTTTCGAACGATCTTCATCAGTTTTTATTAATTTATATAAAAAAATAAAGAAAGAAAGAAAAATATAATAAATTCAATTTATAAAATAAAATTTTTATTAAATTGATTAACATTAAAATTTATTTTCTATACTTTTTATTCATAAAATTAAGAAAATAAAGGAATCTTAATTTTATGAATTTCATTAATTATATGTATATATATAAATTAATACTAGTCGGATGAAGATCGTTTCAAAATTGCACTAACTTGTCTTAATTTATCAAAAATATAAATATATAGTGAAATATAAATAAAGTATAAATAAAAATAAAAAAGGAAAAGAAAATGAAATTTGATCTTAAATTGAGAACTCAATCTAATTTTCAAACCTTAAATTGAGAAAAAAGGTTAAATTGAGCCTCTTATTGAGAAACTTTAAAATTTAGGTCTTGAATTAAGAACTAATCTATAAATTGGGTCTTGTTATGAGATTTATCCTAATATTTTTTCATATAATTTGGTAATTAATATCTTTTGTTGAATTTATTTTCAATAGTAATAAAAGAAACTTAAACAATAGATAGTCTTGTATACATATATTAAGAGATAAAACAAGTTTTTTTTAATAAATTCTACCACCTGATCTCCCTTTTATTTAATGGAAAAGGAAAACAACCATTTTTTTTTATGGATTTCGCTTTCAATCCATATACTTTCATTTATATTTTTCATTATTAATTTTCATCTAATATCTTTAATAATTAGATATTTCTGAATCAACATCTATGCATTTAATTTAATATTTGTAATTAGCTTGACATATTAAATCTAAATTTTTTTTTTACATATCTCTAACTAATATCTATAATTAGCTTAGCAATTTTGATTTAATTATAATTGTTTTTTTTTTCTACTTATCGAGTGTGTGTGTGTGTGCGCGTGGTTTTTTTTGGTTGATAATGTAATGATTTAATCACTTCTGTTTATACATTTTCATTAAATATCTTTAAGTAATCATATGTTGCGATAGTGATCTTAATCAACATATTTAATTTAATATATGTAATTAGCTTAGAATCTTTAGTCAACTTATCAATAATTTTGTTTATATTCATTGAATAGTTTTTTATAATATTAAGTTTTTTTGTCAGTTAGTTTAATGTAAAATTAAAAAAAATTAATTAACTAACATGTGTTTTGCATATTCACTCTATGGATTAAAAGAATTAATTATATATTAACTAATCAAAATTTCTTTATTTAATTAGTTTTATGTAGTTCCAAGATTATTAATTTGTTGAGGATTTAGTGCTAAATGTTTGAACTTTGATGGTTTGTTACCAACTTGTATTTACCCAATTCAGTTCGGATCCTTAATTGGACCATTTTACCCAAACCCAAATCCTGATCAATTATACTAATGTTGGATGACGTGTCGAAAATCGAAAACAGGCACATGTACAGGTTGACAAAATTCCCTGATTGTGGAACTCATGTCTGTATTCCCTTCGCAATTATTAAAATATATAAAAATGAATCACGATGATTTCTTTAGTTCCTATCGTTAGGTGATGTTTGTTTTAACCATATGAAACCTCAAACCCCAATGATTACATAAACCCCAAACCAAGGGTAAATTGCAGGTATTAAATCAAGGGTAAATTACAAAAATCAAGTTAAATTATAATTCATTTTGTATTAAGGTATCTAAATTTTTAGTTTTTATTAAACAACCGTCAATTTTTATTAATAGTACAAAATGACCGCTAGTTAGATGTAATCGATGGTGGAATATTTGCCGATTATTCCTTCACGGTGGTGGAATATTCAATGAATATTCAATGAATATTCCTACATCTTTGACATCTAGCAATCATTTTATACCATTCGCAAAGGTCGGGGGTTATACAGTAACAATCCAAAGTTTGGGTACCTTAGTGCAAAATGATTCATAGTTTGGTTTGATTTTTATAATTAATCCTAAAATCAATACTGAAAAAAATGTATTTGTGTAATATTATATTGTTAATTGATGTAACAGAACATAGAATTACTTCTTATGTTTTATTGTAAAGGAAAAAATTTCAGTGCACCACACCGTGCAATCCACACCTTTATGTTATAAATGTAGTACTTTTATATTAATGTAGTACCTTTATATTATAAATGTAACACTTTTATGCATGTTCATTTTAAAAGGTACAAATATTTGTACATAAAGGTACTACATTGTTATAAATGTAGTACCTTTATATTATAAATGTAACACTTTTATGCATGTAACACTTTTATGCATGTTCATTTTAAAAGGTACAAATATTTGTACATAAAGGTACTACATTGTTATAAATGTAGTACCTTTATATTATAAATGTAACACTTTTATGCATGTTCATTTTAAAAGGTACAAATATTTGTACATAAAGGTACTACATTGTTATAAATGTAGTACCTTTATATTATAAATGTAACACTTTTATGCATGTTCATTTTAAAAGGTACAAATATTTGTACATAAAGGTACTACATTTATAACATAAAGGTCTTTCGTGCAACTCTGTGCACCAGTTGCATGGAAGTGTTACTCTATTGTAAAATAAGGTAATGGTTAAGTAGATATCATTGTTGACGTCAGATTTTGTAGAGCACAAAATCCTAGCCAAACACCAAAAATCTCGATCCGACTTTAATGAATCGGACCGAATAGAATTTAGAAAATCAAATAAAGTAAAAGAAAGACTGTGCCCGGTGCCTACTCGGGCAAATTTTTTAGGCTGGGCAAATTTGAATTTAGAAACAAATAAAGTAAAAGAAAGACTGTATTTAGAAACAAATAAAGTAAAAGAAAGACTGAGCCCGGTGCCTACTCGGGCAAATTTTTAGGCTTACTCTAAATACAAATAAAGTAAAAGAAAGACTGTGCCCGGTGCCTACTCGGGCAAAATTTTTAGGCTTACTCTAAATACAAATAAAGTAAAAGATTTTTAGGCTTACTCTAAATACAAATAAAGTAAAAGAAAGACTGTGCCCGGTGCCTACTCGGGCAAAATTTTTAGGCTTACTCTAAATACAAATAAAGTAAAAGAAAGACTGTGCCCGGTGCCTACTCGGGCAAAATTTTTAGGCTTACTCTAAATACAAATAAAGTAAAAGAAAGACTGTGCCCGGTGCCTACTCGGGCAAAATTTTTAGGCTTACTCGGGCAAATTTTTTAGGCTGGGCAAATTTGAATTTAGAAACAAATAAAGTAAAAGAAAGACTGTGCCCGGATTAGAAAGAAACAAATAAAGTAAAAGAAAGACTGTGCCCGGTGCCTACTCGGGCGAAACAAATAAAGTAAAATTTAGAAAGAAACAAATAAAGTAAAAGAAAGACTGTGCCCGGTGCCTACTCGGGCGAAACAAATAAAGTAAAATTTAGAAAGAAACAAATAAAGTAAAAGAAAGACTGTGCCCGGTGCCTACTCGGGCGAAACAAATAAAGTAAAAGAAAGACTGTGCCCGGTGCCTACTCGGGCAAAATTTTTAGGCTTATTCTGGTCGAAACAAATAAAGTAACGGGCAAAATTTTTAGGCTTATTCTGGTCGAAACAAATAAAGTAAAAGAAAGACTGTGCCCGGTGCCTACTAGGCTTATTCTGGTCGAAACAAATAAAGTAAAAGAAAGACTGTGCCCGGTGCCTACTCGGGCAAAATTTTTAGGCTTATTCTGGTCGGTCTTTTATATAAGAATTGAGAGAAAATAACTCTCTAATTGTTTGAATACAATGATTTTGGATCTAGAATTCGATCATTTGAATGATAATTGAGGCCCTATTTATAGGCTAAAACTAAGATACATTACTTGAACAATAAGAAATAAATCCCTAGGATTTAGGGTCTAAATAAGATAAAATTAGATTTAATCCTATCTAAATCGGATACGATTTGGTGTAGGATTTGTTTCCTTTTTTGTGGACTCCTTCGTGAAATAAACTAAATCTAGCGTGCCCCTCGAATATCTCTAGTCGGACCCTGGCCGGGTCTTTTGTCTTCTTGATCGGGTCAGATTAGTGGGGTATAACAATCATAATCCTTGTTTGTTTGAAATTCAAATAACCTCAAATCTTGACTCAAACACCCCTTTAAGATATCATAACTTTATCAACCAACAACCTATCCTATCAACCTAGACTCAGCGGCTTCATAAATAAAGTGATCTCATGTACAGATAAAAATAGATGAAGAAATAACTTATTATAAGTAGCAATTTTCAATAGTTTAGTTAGGTAGAAAACGCTCAACTATCCATCTCTTTAGAAACAAGAAGTGGGCTTCCTCTCCTTACCCTTTTTTTTTTCCCTTAATTTTACATTTCCTATCTTCTTTACGATATCAAGACTCACTAATTTTCTTGTTATTTTAGCAATCAAGTCTATTTTCTTTATTCAATAGCAAAAATCATCTACTTCCAATATCCATTCTTTTAATGAACTTCCAAAGCCTTACATGCTTTTCCTTCCTTCATCTTCTATGCACCATAACATCCTTACTTCTCCTTCAATCCTCCAATGGATTCAGCTATCCTGAAGAATACTACCACACCTGTGGCAACACCTTCAGCTGTGGCTCTACAATCTCCGAAATTGGGTATCCTTTTCGAGGATCTAAGGACCCTCTCTATTGTGGCCATCCAGGCTACGCCCTCACCTGCCATGATCAAACTAATGTAACCACAATAGATATCAAGAACACGACATACCGTGTGCTGGATATCCACCAAACTACACAAACCATGAGGATTGTTAGAGAGGATGTTATGGGGGGAACATGTCCACAACAAATGGTTAACACAACTTTGGATTACTCGCTCTTTGACTATGCTGATTCTTACACGAATTTCACCTTCTTGTATGGCTGTCCTGCTTTGAGCCTGCCGGGTGTCAGCCTTGTTGCTTGTGGCAACGATGGTGTTTATGTCTTGCCAGGAACTCGGGGCCCTGGAAATTGTAATGCCAGTGTCATAGTTCCAGTGCTTTTAACTGGAAACGAAGGTGGAGGGTCCATGGACACTTCAAGCTTGAATCAAGTTATCCAGAAGGGGTTTCAGATTAGGTGGAAGATTGGTAATAAAAGTTGCCATGATTGTAAAGAGTCGAAGGGTCGGTGTGGTTTTAGTTTTGAAAATGATCTAACAACTTGCTTTTGCCCTTTTCCACCCTTCATTTCTGATACTTGCATAATGGCTAATGAATCCTCACCGGCTAATACACCATCCCCAGGTATGTTTATCTAGCATAATGCTTTCTAATTCGTTGCATTGGAATGTTCGATTTAGTGCTTTAGAACTCGTGTGGTTTGTGTTTACTAACCTGACAGATCAATTGTTTTCACCTGTTTACTACATTAGTTATATGGATCAAGAAATTGTGAAGGATTTAAATCCCATGAATTAGCACTAGGAAGAACATTTGTCTAATTAGTTAGGATTTGAACTTGGATTCCAGAACTTGTATGAATAGCAAAAAATTAGATTTTGGTCTTTGGTTGGACAATTTTGGAATAGGCACCCGGTCTTGATTGCAGTTGAGGCTGTTGAGCGTTCTACCAAATTTAGTTGAGACTTCCTTTTCACAGATCAAACTGTCCCACCTCTTTATTTTTTTCTGGTTTTCTAGTTTTTCATTCTTGTTAGCAGTTTTTTTTTTTTTTTTTCTCTCTCTCACATCGTTTTCACTGAAAGTGTTAAAATACACAGATGAAACAGGGTGTGATACCGAAAAAAAAAAAATCTTTCAGGGTGACTTTATTCAAGAAAATACAACTTCAGATAGTCTTTCATTAAGTTCAACAAGGTCGATATAATGTCAACGCCTGTTTATAGGATTGTTATTTTACCCAACTCTACCAGTAAGATTTTACAATTGTCCGCTCATTTTTCTTATCTTTAACAGAGAAAATATGCAATTTCCAAATAAATTAGGCAACCACACTCAATGCACAACCATTCCAATATAAGCTTCTATTTGTTGGAAAAATAAAACTGCACATTGTGGCATATCTCAGTATGTCATGGTTAAGACAAATTCATCATACAAAAACTAAATTAGTCCATCTTCAAAATGACACTGCCTTGCCCTCTCCTTTCCTCTCAACAATATCAAATCCTACTTCACAAAAGATGAATCCAAAACTCAATCAAAGACTTCTCTCCCCTCATCATCACAATCCTTGTACTACTAATCATCCCAAATTGTCTATGTCAAAATGATGATCAGTATCAAGCCTGCGATGAGCCTTTTCAATGTGGAAGGTTAAGCGAAATAGGCTATCCATTCTGGGGAGGAAACCAGCCCGTTTCCTGTGGCTATCCATCCGGGCTTTGAGCTCACCTGCCAAGGCAATAATGCCCCCCCTTATCAATATTGCATCAATAACGTACAGAGTCCTCTCTATTGATAACACAACAAAAACTCTCAGGGTATCAAGAAATGACCTGTGGAGCACTCTGTGTCCAACATCATTCTTGAACACAACCTTAAATTTCACTCTTTACAGTTACTATTATCCTCAATTAGATCAGGATCTCACTCTATACTATGGCTGTACCATTAATCAGCCATGGCCGGTATTTCTGGCCCCCAACTATCTGATCAATTGCAGTGTGTTCAATCCAAACAGCTTGAACTTCTTTGTGACAAGTGAAGCATCTAGTGTCCTGAGTAGTGCATGCAATACTGGGATTTCTGTTCGGGTGAATCAAAATGCAGCCTGGGAATTGGCAAATCCTACGTTTGCTTCAATACCTTGGTTACAGGCTTCTCTTGAAAGTGGTTTTTCAGTTGAGTGGTCTGCAGATAATCAGAACTGTAATAACTGTCAGCAATCAGGTGGGTATTGTGGGTATAATCAGACATCAACGTTGTTTGCTTGCCACTGCACTAGTGGCACTTTCGAATCCACTTGCTATGTTCGTGAACAGGGAATAGAAACGATACGTATGAATGACTAAGTTTCAATGAATCCTTACTCCTATCATACGTTTAATGAATCCTTTGAAATACTTTGTATGGACTCGGACTTCACAGATAAAGATCCTTTAGTTTCGTGATTTATACTAACTGTTGTACCCCGCTGGATAAACCCGACTAGAATAGATACTCACGTTAAGCCGAAAGCAGTGGAGAGCCGACCACTGGACCGGGCCGGAGGGGTTCGACCCGACCATGGTAGGCGAACCAACCGAAGGATGTCGACGTCAGATATGAACATCTTATCCGACTAGGGTTTGAACCGAACCGACCAGAATCAACTCGATCAGGATAGTTCTGGAATAGAGCTAAATGCCGAGGTTCAGACCACCAGGGGTCCTACATAAGAGGAGCAGACGAGACTTGGTTATTGCAAGTAATATTCAAGAAAGGAAACAAATCAAGATCAAATCATATCCGATTTAGATAGGATCTTACCAGATTTTTGCCTTATCTGTACCCTAAAATCAAGGGATTTAATTCTTACTTTCCAAATTTCATATCCTAGTTCTAGTCTATAAATAGGATTAAAAACTTCACTCAAGGGGTTCCAAAAAAAATCATTGTATTCCAGCGCTTAGAGAGCTCATTTTCTCTAATAAATTCAATATAAAACGTTCTGTACGGCCAAAACTGACCGACCAGAATAAATCTAGCAAATTTGCCCGAGTAGGCACCGAGCCATTCTTTTCTTATTTTATTCGATTCTTAGGCTAGGAGCCATTCTTTTCTTATTTTATTCGATTCTTAGGCTAGGATTTTGTGCCATACAAAATCTGACGTCAACACTAACCATAAACATCGATAGTTAGTGAAAAGTTCCAATCCCCCATATTGAGATCATTTTTGGGACTAGACTTTCAGGTTTGATTGTACTTTGGTTTTACACTTTTACTGCACGTGAAATATTGGAGCACTGATATTTTAGTTAGGGAAAGAGAAAATATTTTGGACAGTGTAGAAACAGCTTCCTTTTAAACTCTGGATGGATCTTTTCTTGCTAAGTTGTGACAGGCAATTTTGGTCACCAGGTTGAGTGCTAGTGAAACTCCCTGGTTTTTTCAGCTTTTCTTTAGCCTCGAAAAAGGAAAATAAATGAGGATATTAATTTCTTCATATCTTGGCCAACTAGAACTAAGTATTATTTAGAAAATCCATCTCATGTGACTGTTCAGGTCAATACACCTACAGAGAGGGTTTTCTTTATTAAATCTTTAACAGGGTCTATAGTTTGACAGTGCCTGTTTATAAGCCGATTATCTTGACTAACTCTCTACTAATTACACATCACCATCCTCCATTCATTTGTCTAATCTTTACAGAGAAAACTTGCAATTTCCCCAATTAGAATAATATAGAACAAGACCGCTACCCCATTTCAACAGAAGCTTCTATTACGTTGGAAAAACTGCACAAAATCCCATGTCGCGTTTAAGACCAGTTCACACCAAATTAAACCCATCCATCACCAAAATGATCTTCACTTTTCTACCATTCTTGTAGCCCCCTCCTCCTCAACACCAAAATGAATCCTAAACTTGATCCAAGATTTCTCCGATTGATCCTTACAGGCCTTGTAGTACTAGGAATCCCAAGTTGCATCTGTCAAAATGACAACCAGTATCAAACCTGCAACGAGCCTTTTCAGTGTGGCAGCTTGCCTGGAATTCAATACCCCTTCTATGGAGGAAGCCGTCCCCTTGCCTGTGGCTACCCTGATTTCGAGCTCACCTGTCAAGCCAATACTCATCCCCTTCTTAACATCTCATCAATATTGTATCGAGTCCTTCAAATCAACAACCCATTACGAACTCTCACGGTCGCGAGAAACGACCTGTGGGACAGCCTCTGTCCAACAACTCTCTCAAACACAACCTTAGACTCCACCCCTTTCGAATTATATTCGCCTGCTAATGATCAGAACATCACGCTGTACTACGGTTGCTCCGGCCAGCTGCCGCCGCCAGTGCAGGCCCCCCCCAATCTGTTCAATTGCAGCGTGACCGGACCAAACAGCTGGAGTTTCATCGTTACAAGGACAGTATCGTTCCCAGTTGATATCACATGTAGCAATCAAATATCTGTTTTGGTGAATGATGCTGCGAGTCAGGCTGCATCAAATCCAGTTCTATTACAGCCTGCTCTTCAACTTGGCTTTTCGATCCAGTATTCAGCGGAGGATGACAACTGCAATGGTTGTCGGGAATCGGGTGGGTTGTGTGGGTATAATCAGAGTACGACGTCGTTTACTTGCCACTGCACTAATGGTACTTCTGCATCCACTTGCAATGCTGGAAACGGAAACGGTACGTACCAATGATTCTTCCCCCTTTTGCTGCTTCATAATTTCCTGGAATCCATTACTTAAATCTCATCTGCTTTGTCGTGTTAAAAAGGAGTATCTCTTTAACATTAGTTCTAGTTTTTGCAATGAAAAAATTGTTCTGATAATGATCGTCTTCATCTGGTGCGTTTGAACTTTCTCGCCGGAGACGGGATATGAGGCAGGGCAGGGTTGAGAAGCATTATCGTCCTGCCCCTCCTTGCCCGCTAATAGATTTTTTTTTAATACTCTAGATAATAAATATAGTATATATTAATAAAGTAAATTTTGTCTAATTAATATTATGTTTTATATATTTAATAGTACAATATTTTTAATAAGTAATATGTATTACTAAAATAATACGAGATATAAAATTGGTTTATAAAATATATAAATAATTAAATCGACCTT
Source organism: Scutellaria galericulata (assembly GCA_946896805.1). NCBI lineage: Eukaryota > Viridiplantae > Streptophyta > Magnoliopsida > Lamiales > Lamiaceae > Scutellaria > Scutellaria galericulata. Next base: position 16,693,728 of record OX335794.1, read on the forward strand.
AAATAACTGAAAAGATATTGTAAATAGGATATTCAGAATAGTATTTCTTATAAATAATAAAATTTTAAATAACTCAAAAAATGCTGAAAATTTCAATTGTAAGGTAGATTTTTGTAATAGTATTTTGTATAAAATTGCATTTAATTATATTATATTTTATTGGGTCGGAACACTCGGGTATATACGGGGTTAGGCATAAAGTACCCACTAAACCTTATTGACATGCTTAATCTATTTATATTTTGAAAGGATCAAAATACATCTTTTTCCGAAATTTTTCATTCTTAAATTAGAATTGAAGACATTTTCGTTTTAAACAAGGAGAACTTTTGAAACGCTTTAATAACCATTGTAACTGCTAGAAACCTAATTCTGTCCTCGTCAAAGTTTGTGGGCTGTTAGTGGACATCCTCGGAGAGCTTTAAATTTGGTCAATCAAGTCATTATTATAATACTGTTTATTTTAATTTTATCTACTCATACATCACAGTCCAAAATCTACATATATATTACACCTATTTTATATTTGTCAAAAAAATGATAATGAACTTCATTTTGAAAGGTGTGTTAATTTTTTTTCCTAATATATCTCATTTAATATTCTTCGAAATTAATAATTTCTTATTATTTTTTCCTTATCTTTTTATCTCATTCTCATATTTGAATTTATAGCCTTCTACACCTCATCATCCATCACAAAACCAATCATCTACGTAAAACTTCACCCAATCCTTGTCTTAACCTCACTACTTTGATAATTAATCTATTTTTTTATTATTCACAAATCACAATCAACAATCACCACTTACAAAACTATATATAGCACACCGTAATAGTATGTTTAATATATTTGAAAATTTCTACAATATATTTATTTAATATTGTGGTTGTTAGAAAAGTGGTAAACATAATTTTTTATTTCAAAGAATAAAGTATATAATAGGGAAATAACATTTAATACATAGAAAATAAACCTTTCCTATCATTTTTAAGTAAAAAAAAAAAAAGTAAAATATATTTGTCGGATTGTGGCAGTCAACGAAAGGCTGCTCTATCAGAAAAACATTCAATTCAGCTTTCGTCAACCTTCATAACAGAAAATGCATCTCACTCCACTGGCTAATTAGCCCACCAATGCCTCTCTCTCCCCTCTCTCTACTCATCCTTCTCACCGCCACGCTCCTCACGGCGGCGCGTTCCCAACCCACCACCACCTACCCAACTGCAACCGCCGCTTCTCATGCGGCGCCATCGTAAATGTCACCTACCCCTTCACTGGCGGCGCCCGCCCCTCTCACTGCGGCCTCCCCGCCTTCGCACTCACTTGCCGGAACAACACCGCCGAGTTGACTCACCGCTCCACCACCTACCGAGTACTCCTACTCGATCAAACTCGGAGGACCCTTATTCTCTCCCGCTCCGATCTCTACAACAACGCCTGCCCTTCTGAATTTCGCAATTCTACCCTCAACTCCACTCTCTTTTCCTATGAAGGTCCCCAGAATGAGGTCCTTACTCTCTTCTATGGCTGCAACACAACCGCCATGACATACAGGCCTCGCAATCTTTTCAGCTGCAATTCTAGTGGTCTCAGTTTTACTGATTCTTATTACTTCATTGGGCCTGTTCCTACTGATCCAAATTTAAGGATTATATATTGTAGTATGAATATTAGCGTCCCTGTTTTGAGGACCGTAGGTGATCAGCTCGCGGATTCACAATTGAATCTTGGGGAAGCGTTAACGCTTGGTTTTAGTGTAGAGTATAGTGTTCCTTATGAGAGATTATGCTCTGAGTGTGTTAGGTTAGGTGGAGAATGTGGGTTTGATTCAATCTTGGATCAACTCGTTTGTGTTTGTGGCGATAGGCCTTGTCCTTTTGCTTTGACACTTCCACCGGTAGGTGATTCGAATGATACCCTGCCTTTTCAAGGTATTTGTGTTCACTAATCTGTTGTTTGTTGGTTATATTAGCATGTTTGATTAATCATGGTAATACTGAACTTTTGAGTATGTTGTAGTGACTCTTACATTCTGAAGAATGTAACGTTATAACTGTTCGATGATTACTATATGCTCTTGAGTAATAGTACCATTGTTTCAGAACTGAGACTCTGTTGATTACTAGTTTTATATTTGTATCATTAAAAGGTTATGTCTTGTTTGTCGTGTTTGCTATCACATTTGTGTTTCGACTTCTAGCTTGAAGGCCCAAACCTTCTCTACAAAGGTTCATATACAGTAGCTTTGCTATTTGATCATTTTGCATTTTGGTTTACCCTTCAAAACTAATCTGATGATATGAACTCTTTTGGGAGCTTTTGAAGAGCATTATGCTGGTGGCAATGGTAATACAAATTATGATAGTTTATGACACTTATCATCCTGTATACTTGTCCTAGTCTTGCTTTGTTTTCATCAGCAGCATTTCTTAGGTAGATGGATGGGATTATATATTTAGATCCTGCAACTAACATTCTGTGATCTCATGTCTACTGCAGGGAATAGAAACAGAGGTTTGCAAATTGGTATGCTATATTTCTGTATTGGTAAATTCTGTTCTCCATATGACAAACTTAGCTTGAAAATCTGAAAGTTTCTCTGTGTCCCAACATCCAGGGCTTTTTATAGGTGGTGCAGTTCTTGCTGGCATTGGCGTTGGATGGCTGATTTTCTACTTTAGGCAACGCAGAAAACAGCGTGTTCAGCGCCCTGGTTCTCAATCTACCCAAACCGAGAGCAAGAAACTCTCGGACCCTCCTTCAAGCATCAAACCCCTCTCCACACCTACTTCGACAAATTTCACTAAAAGTATCCCTTCATATCCTTCTTCAAAATCTGACCTTGCTATGGCCAGCACATACTTTGGGGCGCAGGTGTTCGATTACACTGAACTCGAAGAAGCTACCAACAATTTTGATCCTTCTAGAGAACTAGGTGATGGTGGATTCGGTACAGTCTATTATGGTAAGAAAACAATCCTTGTCTATTTCTGCATTGGAATTTCTTGGATACAGATTCTCAGATAACATACTTCATCTTCCAAACAGGGGAGTTGCCTGATGGCCGTATTGTTGCTGTCAAACGCTTGTACGAGAACAACTTCAAGCGAGTGGAACAGTTCATGAACGAAGTAGAGATCCTGACTCGATTAAGACATGAAAACCTTGTGAAGCTATATGGATGCACATCCAAGAGAAGTCGAGAGCTATTGCTTGTCTATGAATACATATCCAATGGAACAGTAGCAGATCATCTCAATGGAAATCGCTCCAAATCTGGCTTGCTATCATGGCCTATTCGCCTGAATATCGCCATTGAAACAGCCTGTGCTTTGGCTTTTCTCCACAAATCTGATATCATACATCGTGATGTCAAAACCAACAACATTCTCCTCGACAATGACTTCCATGTAAAAGTTGCTGATTTCGGGCTGTCCAGGTTGTTCCCAACCGACGTCACTCATGTCTCAACTGCTCCACAGGGTACACCTGGCTATGTCGACCCTGAGTACTACCAGTGCTACCAGCTAACAGAAAAGAGCGATGTCTATAGCTTTGGAGTCGTTCTGATTGAGCTCATATCATCACTGCCGGCTGTGGATACCAACAGGCATAGACACGATATCAACTTGGCTAACATGGCTGTGAATAAGATCCAAAACCATACACTGCATGAGTTGGTTGATTCAAGCCTTGGCTTCGAGACGAATGGTACTGTGAGAAGGATGGCTACATTGGTTGCGGAATTGGCTTTTCGGTGTTTGCAGCAAGAGAGAGATATGAGGCCTTCAATGGAAGAAGCTTTGGAGGCTTTGAGAGTTATACAGAATGAAGATTTGAATGCTCACAAGGTAGAAATAGTTGATATATTGGTGGATGATGATGCTGAAGGGCTACTGAAAGGCGGCGTTGCTCCGCCTTCACCGGAGTCGGTTACGACTGAGAAATCGGGACGTGACTCAACACCCAATTCTCTCTAATGTTTTGTTTCATACTTATAGATCATATGGTTGTTAGAGATGTGTCATAAAAAAGGTTCGAAGAGTTTCATCTGATTTCATGTATTTGGAATGCTTTTCTAGTCTATGACATGGTTTTGACTGCAAGCTTCAAGGGAATGTGTAAAGTACATGGACGTGTGATTATTTATAGATATTTGAAGTTTTGCTGCTGAGAATTGAGTGTTCTACTTCTGCATAACTATGTGAGCTATAAGCTTATATGGTCTATGGATACACATATTTTATTGATAGTATGAGTCTTTTTGTTTTTTTTTGGATAGAAATATATATATATACACCACACAACCCACAACATGATCCACACAAACCATAAAATGACCATTCAAAGAGAGAGAGGAAAAAAAAGTGAAAGCAGTAGAATCTAAAATATCTAAATTGAGGACTATTTGTGCCAAAATGTCACCTTTTTTTTTTTGGGTAGAAATTGATGTTTCTTAATGTATTGACTAAGAAACAGGTTTACTTACCACAAAAACAAAATTCCGGCCTCAAATTTAATCTATTCTTATATATTTTACCAAAAAAAAAATTTAAAAACAGTTTACCATCTCAACTATATGTGATTTTACACTTTTTCGTAAAAATTTTGAAATGTTGCATTTTGTCGTATAATCTTTAAATTTGATACGTGTCCAAAATCAATGGTTACAATTTTTTTGAAATTTGATACATTTTACGGTATCAGACAAATCCTAGCCGTGCACGTGTCCAAAATCAATGGCTACGATTTGTCTAATACCGTAAAATGTATCAAATTTAAAGTTTATATGGTAAAGTGAAACATATCAATTTTTTTACAAAAAATGTAAAATCACGTATAGTCTAGATGAGAGAATGTTTTATACCTTATTAAAAAATACGAATCATATTGAAGACTATAAGTATATGTTTGAATGTTGTGGAGAAAAGAAAAGGCACAAAACATTGATAATGATATGTAATCTATAAAATTAATTATTCAAAAATATCACAGGATTTAAATGAACTGAAGCATAAATTTAATAGAATAGATTATTGTTCTCTCAAATATAAGTTAGAATTGTTCTGAGTATCGCTCAATGAGTCAATGGTGATGGATGGGCTGCTATTCGTATTAGAGATTAGTAGTGTCTGTTCGAATTCATATGAGAACTAAATTACTCTGATAGGGTAGATTCAAATCCTAGTGTACATAAAATTACTCATTTCTAAGTATAGCATAATCAAGTGACGTAATTTTTGAACTCAGTAATAAATAAATAAATAAATGTTTAAATTATAAAAAAAAAAACAATTTTAATTGCAAAAGCAGATAAAAGTTTGGGCCCAAAGCCCGGATTACAAGACACGTGTGAGAATAATGGCGAAATTGGGTTGAAGCCTCAAAAGACTCACGCACTCATCCCTCCTCACCCGTTCTGAATTATTCCACTCTCTCTTTCATTTCATTCACTCACTTCTATACATCCTTTTCACATTTTCCACAATACTTACACTAAACAAAGAATAATTCCATTTCCATCTCTCCACAACATACCCAAATCTCACTTTTCCCCTCTCTCATTCCAAGTATATATTCTTCCAAACCTCTTACATATTCTTCCCAATTACAGGAAATGGCAACTCTGCAGAAATTCAAATTGTTAGCAACACAGTGCGCCATCGCCGGCAGCCCTACCAGAAGTCCGGCCTCCAGTCCGGTAATCCACCTCCGCCGTAGAAAAACTCTCAGAATGCTGCTCAGCCGCGCCGGAGGCAGCATCGGCAGAAGACTGCCTCCACGGTGCGACGGCGGCGCTCCCGATCGGAGAACGAGCAGCGCCGAGAGGAGCTCGCCGGAGAAGGAAAAGGAGTTGTTAGTTTGCAGAAACAAGCTGAAGGATCTGTTTGTTTCCTCACCGCCTCCGTTAGGAGAGAGAGAATCGGAAAATGTGAGAGAAATGTTGCTGCCGTCTGCCGCCGAATTGACGAGAGGCGGCGGCCGCTCGTTGCGGCCGCTGTCGGCGACGTTTCGGCAGCGGTTGTTGAGAAGAGCTTGGCGACCTGTGCTCGTCGCTATACCTGAGTAATTGAGTATCGATTTTTTTTTTTAACTTTGTAAAATCAGCTTTGGGATTCATGTCATTTTATAATTTTGTTATTATATATGTCGTAGTATTTTAAATTTTGATTATTGAAAGATATTAGATCCAATTGCGGAATTGCAATATTCCATTTTAAAGATTTGTTGTGATTAAAATCTAATTTGATTAAATAATTCTTTTGTTATGTAGTTGCATCTAAGTAGTTTCATTCACATACATTTTCATAAATTTCATAAGAAAATATGTTTTTGGAAGTTTTTTTTTTTTTTTTTTTTTCACTTTGGATTCTGTTTATATGTTGCCATAACAGAAAAATATGGTCAATGTAAATTTAACGAGTCAAATCAGTGGTATGATTGTAAAGTATGGTCTACTTTCCTAAGTAGATTATAGAGTTTCAATTAATCTAATTGAATTTCGCTCACAGAAAGTGGAAAAACTTATGTATAAAAAGGGTTATTCATTGATAATTAGGGGGTGGGTTCTAGAATTAAAATCAGTCAATGGAATTATCAGTAATAAATAAGTTGTATCAATCATCAAACATGTATATAAAAAAAATACCTAGAAATGAAACACATATTTATAATTATCAATCATGTTATCCTATCCATTGTAAATACATTAATATGTGTCATCATTGACATGTTAAATATGCAACATATCTATTAATTTTATTTTTTAAATAATTAAGAGATGATATCATTACACATTGTCGGTAAACATATTAAGAGTTGCACACAATGGTCATTTTATCATTTTTGTTATGACTATATTCTAGAGTACATATTTGAATTATTATGTATGTTTCTCTTTTCTAGGTATTTGTTGATATTTGATAATTGGTTCAACTCATTTCAAATATGTACTCTAGCTAGAACATAATTAAAAATATTTATTTCTTTTCTAGATATTTGTTGATATTTGATGATCGGTTCAACTTATTATTAATGATGATCCTGTTGATGGAATTAAATTTCAGTTTTTTTTTTAATTTCTCAATCGATGAATAATTATTATTATCACTATTATTTATTGATCATATTATTATTATTATTATTATTATTATTATTATTATTATTATTATTATTATTATTATTATTATTATTATTATTATTATTATTGTGTATAATTTTGTTTCACTTTTTATGTAAGAAAATCATTTGGCACCTATTGTAAGTTGGTTGGAAAAACCTTATACATCAACAAAATCTAATCAGTTTAAAAGTTAAACTACAAGTAGATGACAAAAATGAAAGCAAAAGTAGTTAAATAAAAGGTATATGACAAAAATGAAAGCAAAAATAAGTGAGTGATCAAAACGAAAATAAGTGCAAAGTAAGATGACCATTTGTAATATTTATTTTTAATATGATAAGTTGGGACTTATTGTATAATGTGGAGTTTAAAATGAAAAACATAAAATATAAATATATTTTAAATAATACCTGATATAATTATAAACCTAAAAATAACTCAAATGGTCCTTATTGAATAAAATTGATTCTAATGATTAAAAAGAGGATTATTCTTTTTTTTTTTTTTTTTTGAAATCTTAATTGTTTATATACAAATGAATATATATTACAACTCATGCATCTTAGGAGAAAATTTCTAGTTATTATAATAAAGTTAGACCACACAAATGCTTTTGCTATTTTTCTGATCAACAAAAGACAAAAGAGAGGGAGAATATGGTCAAAAGGTATCCTGCTTGTTCCAAAATCTCTAGAATGAAATTCCTTCCTTTAAATTTTTTTTTTTTTTTTTTAATCTATGGGGAAATCAAGATATGATCTTTATATATTAGATTTTTTTCAATTTAGGTAATTTATGTTACAAATATGTTATTTTATTTCAATCCCAACGCCATCATAAATATAAATATTTTCTTCAAATAAAATCAAATGTGGTAACTTTATATGTGACGCATTTATAATTGCTTAGAGAATTGTAATACCTTTTTTTTTCTTTTTAATGTCTTGATTTTATCACACATTTTATTTGGTTACACTTCTCGTCGTAAATATATATGTAATTCTATGCACATTCTTTAAGAATATTGCACATAAGTCCTACAAATACAATGAAATCTATATTAGGGGCACTAAAAATACAGAATCAAACTCTACTTTATGATGAAGTACGCAAGAAACATAAATCCATCCTTTTTTGTCTAAATTTATGTGATTAAATCTCTTGAGAAATTTTAAGATTCAACTTTTCTTTTTTCTTTTTCTTTTTCTATCAGTGGTGGGTCGGACAATTAAAAGTGACATGGCTCATGGCGATAAGCCATATAGAAAGATATTGAAAAAGGACTGTTAAAATAATAATCGGAATTTAAAATAAAATATTAATATTAATATTAATAATCTGAATTAAAGTAGAGTCTCATTTTAGTTTTACTTTTTTAACAAACATTACTGCCCTTTTTCTACATTTTGAGGGTAATGTTTTCTCTATGCCTCACTTTTCCACTCTCCACTACTGCTTTTAAATCTGGCTTGTAATGTAATTACCATTTAGATTTCCTTTTTTTCTTTTGTTTAATTTGATTAATACATATCAATAAATATAACATTCCACACGACCTAGTTCGAGGACAAAATGAGAGGGTTGAAAACTATGCTGAAGAATTAAAGTGTATTATGTTCAAACTTTCCACGATTTCAATTTAAATGATAATAACTTAAAAACCACTTATTACTCCAAATCAATCATAACCCACAAATATTATTTTTGAAGTTATAGAAATACAAACAAAGATGGGTGATAAATTGTCCATATATATATACTTTTTCCATCCCAAAATAAGTGTTAGTTCTTTTTTTATTCAAATCAAGAAAAGCTGATCCACTAAATACAATCATTATATATAAAATTTCAATATCACTTTCTATCTCATCCAATTTAAGGGTAGTAAATGAAAATACTAAAACGACATTTATTTTAAAACGAATGAAATTAATATATACTTTAGTATAAAGTTTATTCAAATTGTTGGTACAAATCTGTAGGACATGGCGGTAAATTAAAGAATTTCCGAGAGAGTGCATTATTGAATAATACAAGCATACAAAGGATTGAAATGCTTTTACTATGCACAAAAGTTTTCGAAATTAGTCCGGATATTCGAACTTTTGCATAATTTTATTAAATAATATTTATTATTATTGTTTTTGTTAATTATTATTATTATTTGGCTGAATAGTTTTCTTCCCACAACTTCGATTTTTGACTTAAAGCGACAAGAATATATAGAGACAAAAAATTTGTGGGTTTTTCATTTTTTAGCAGGAAGAGATGGGCCTAACGATCGAAAACAACTTCTTGTCAAGGCATACATGGAAGTCACGTGTTGATTTCAATAGTATTAGTATATTTCTTTGGAAAATCTATTTGATTGTGTTTGGATTAATTGAGAATTCTAAATACATTATTCAATTTAATATATTTTAAATTCATCTAAATTAGAGTGGATCCGAAATTCACTTAAAATTCCTCAAAAATCAATTTGAATGAAAGTGATAAATTTTAAAATCATATTAATTCAAACATCAACAATGAATTTATTATTGTTAATTTTGAGTCATTCTTCAAATCTTTCAATCCAAACAAAAATTTAGGATATATTAGAAGGCTCCATTATATTTTTTATCAAGTGGATCAATGATGTGTGTGTTTACTAAGATCAATAAAATACTTTTAACCAGCTTACAAATTAATTTGTTTCAAAAAGTTATGTTATATTACCGAGACATTTAAAAAAATTTATACTCATTAATAAATTGAAAAAAAAAGTATATAATAAGTGATAAATCATTGAATCCATGGAAGTTAATAAGTGAAAACAATCATGTTGAATATACGGACTATTTATAATATATATCATCTAGGATATATTTGTATATAATCGTGTATAAATGGGGTAAAAAGGTCCAAAAACGCTTCTCATATGAAGCTTTTTTTCAATATACTATGATGTGGATAAAGTTATTTTGCTCAATAAGTGATGACCAACAACATAAAATTGTTGTAGTTGGAACAATTATGCAACAGAAGAGCACATTTAACATTTATGAAAAATGATTAGGAAACACGAAATGTTTAGGTCATAGTTAAATATCATTTGTTTCAATAATATATTGTTGCTACTTGTTCCCAAAGCTCTTATTATTTTCGGCCCAAACAATCCTCAAACCTAACCCAAATTCGGCCCACAACAACAATTCCAACTTTTCAGTAGAATATGTTTACTTGTTTAGATAAGTGAAAAAAGAGACTAACTAGCTATAATCTAGTTTGCTTAAATAGATTCAAACAAGCTATTCCAATATTCTATACTTGAAAGGGGGAAAAAAGAAGGAAACCTTACTATTCAATAGTATATTAAATAAAAAACAACATAATATAAAAGAAATAAGTACATTTAACTAAAAAGAAACTAACCATATTTAATATTTCTTTTTTTTTTTTTTTTTAAGAAAAACATACATGGCTAAAACATCAAAATCAAATTAATAAATTTCAAATAAAAGAATTAACTTCTTGATATTGCAATAACACTGAGGTACTAGATCTAGACATTTATCGGTGTGCCAACCCGTCTCCCAAAATGGGCCTGGAGAGAGCTGGCCCAATTCAGCCCAATTGACAACAATACGCAGAGTCCAGGCCCAAAAGTCATCGTTGCGAACAATCTTTTCCAAAAGTTGATTTAGTCAGAGTTAAATACTAGTCAGCAATATACGCAAGAGGCTGTACACTCTTCTCTCTCTGCATGAGATATTATCTATATACCAGTCAAGCTTTATTCATATGGATTATACTCTTCTCCCTTCTTCAATCCCTCTGAGAAATGAACCCTAAACTCCATCACAGATTCCTCTCATTCATCCTCATAACCCTCGCAGTTCTCGGATCAATCCCAGCTGGTGTCTGTCAAAACGCAGAGCCGCCGAGCCGCCAAATCTGCAGCGAGCCAATGCACTGCGGCTCGCTCAGCTACATCGGCTATCCATTCTGGGGAGGAAGCCGACCCGATTACTGCGGCTACCCCGGTTTCGAGCTCAACTGCCTTGGCGACGAGCCGCTGCTCAATATCTCGTCAATCATCTACCGAATCGTTGCCATTGATAACTCGACTCAAACTCTCAAAGTCTCTAGAAACGACCTGCGCGACAACCTCTGTCCCAGATTTCTATTCAACACAACCTTAGATTTCAACCTCTTCGATTTTTATCAACCTCCGAACGATCAGAACATCACTCTCTACTATGGCTGTCCTGTCAATCAGACGCAACCATTTCCCCCAAATCAATTTAATTGTAATGTGAACGAAACGACGACGTCGAGCTTCTTCGTGACAGGCGAGGAATCTGAGACGGAAACCGCCATCGGATGCAGCACTAAGATTTCTGTACGGATGAACCAAACTTCTGTGTTGGATCTGGCAAATGCTGCTATTGCGTCGCCAATTCGATTGCAGGATGCTCTTAAAAGTGGTTTTTCGATCCTGTGGAAGGCGGAGAATAGAAACTGCGACGATTGTGTGCGATCTGGTGGATTGTGTGGGTATGATCAGAACTTGCCCTCCTTTGCTTGCCATTGCAATGATGGATCGTATTTATCAATTTGCAATGGTCGCAGAATTGTAAACGGTATCTAATGCATTTGATTCAAATCTTGTATTTATGCCTGGAAAGAGAGGAAGCATTTATTCATATTCTTACAGTTACTGTGTTACTTTCAGGATCTAAAAGGGGGCTTTCTGATAAGCAGAAGCATGTGATTATAGGTAATAAACTCTCTACTCATTATACTATATTTTTCCTCCTTTTTATGCAGTGATAGATGCATCTTTATTGAACTTCAAAGATTGTGTTGGAGTATGAACAATTTAAATAAAATTTGTAAAGCACCGTCTGATTAAACTGTACTATTTATGCCTCTTTTTCAGGGTTGTCACTTGGTATAGCCGGCATAATTATATTATCCATCATCGTCTATTACAGATTACGTAATGAGGGGCAAAAAGGTAATCAGAATGTGGACAGAATCCTGCTCAGCCATGGATCTCTGGCACCAAAAAGATACAGTTACAAGGAAATCAAGAAAATCGCGAAATCCTTCACAGACAAGCTAGGCCAAGGAGGATATGGCATTGTGTACAAAGGAGAGCTACCTAGTGGACAGCTTGTTGCAGTTAAGGTCTTAAAAGAGACAAGTGAAGACTCAGAAGACTTCATCAATGAAGTTGTCAGCATCAGCAGAACCTCCCACGTCAACATTGTCAATCTGTTGGGATTTTGCCACGACAGAGACAAAAGGGCTTTAGTCTATGAGTTTATGCCCAACAAATCTTTAGACAAGTTCATTTACAAGAATGGTTTGGCTGATAATCCAGTATGCTACTTGGAGTGGGACAAGCTGTACAAGATTGCTGTTGGAGTTGCTCGAGGGCTTGAATATCTACACGGAGGTTGCAACACGAGGATTGTTCATTTTGACATCAAGCCTCAGAACATCCTTCTGGATCAAGACTTTTGCCCGAAAATATCTGATTTTGGGCTTGCTAAATTGTTCAAGGCAAAGCAGAGTATAATTTCCATGATTGGGGCAAGAGGAACTATTGGGTACATTGCTCCTGAAGTAGTGTCAAGAAGTTTTGGAGTAGTTTCTCACAAATCCGACGTTTATAGCTATGGAATGATGCTTCTTGAAATGGCTGAAGCAAGAAACATGGTCGGAAGGGAGACGATCAAATCAAGTGAAAACTATTTTCCTGATAAAATTTACGAGTATGTATTGGTGAAAAAGGAAGAATTAGAGGATGGGATGTGTGAAGAGAAAGAAGAAAGTGCAAGGAAAATGTTAATGGTGGGGTTTTGGTGCATTCAGACAGCTCCATCAGAGAGGCCATCAATGAGTAAGGTTGTGGAGATGTTAGAAGGAAGTTTGCAGTCCATACAAATTCCTCCAAAGCCATTTCTATATACTCTTAAGCTGTTAGAACATAAATTTTCTTCTTCATTTCCAGCAAATACAGAGACAGAGACTGGTAATTTCTTAAGGTTAGATATTGACTGACAATTGTCTTTCTCTTACAGATTAAAGATGAGAGAAATATTGAGGAAAATTACTCTTCAGATTGTATGATTTTTCAGAAATTGATCATGTATATATAGGGTTTTTTTTTTTTTTTTTTTTTGACATTGTGTATATAAAGGGTTAATTGTTGTAAAATACCACGGCTTTTACTTGGAATATCATTTTAATCAAATTTTGAATAATTGGAAAACATATATAATCTTAGATACATTATGTAATTCCAATCACCAAACAGTTTCTCTGGATTTGTTATTGTTATTGTTATTAATATTAAGCACAGTGCATGCACAATAATGGTTGCACATAGGTACAATCTGCACAATTCGTACATATTAAATACTTTTTAGTATTATTTTTGTAATTTTAAATTAATCTGCAAATTAATATGTGAAACTAGTTTGAACTATGTTGGTTTTTTTTCCTAGTGTGATATATATGACCTAACTATTGATCTATGGAATATTTTTTTCATTTTTTTTTTATTATTTGACTTACTAATATAGTAATATTTAATTAATTCAGATAAATGAATCGTCAAGTTGTCTCATGGATGAAGTAAATAGTGAAAATACACCTCTGCTTTTAGGAGCAATATCATCGACTGTTCATGGAAATGACAAATCTTTCCAAATCACAATTGCAAAATGATTTTGCATTAATATGTTATCATTTATTTAATATAATTATTTTGTATGTTATTGACTTCTATATATATTTATCTTCATATTTCATTTTTACAAAATTGAAGGTATGATGTACTTAATATAAAGTTTAAATAATAGTGTAAGTTTTCCATGATTTTATAAATGATGTATGTATAGTGTCTTCATATTGTACGTACGTATGGTATTATAAAAATAAAATAAAAAATTAGTTGAAAATTTTATATTTACTAGCTACTACATTAGATGATTCTATATTTATTATAATTACACTAGCATAGGACATGCACATTTAATAAACTATATCATTTATTTTTGAAGAGATATGAAGATCATTTTTGTATATAGTACACATGTCTTAATGCAATATTAAGAAGTAATGGTGGAGAGAATGGATGCGTTGAAACAAGTGTTGTATTGTATTGTAATAACTCTTGAGCTGCATTTAGGGGCAGGCACAGAGAGAGTCTGCTGGGATTTTGATCAGCACTGAGTTGACTCGCATTCTTGGCACCACCCAACTCGATTATCTGTTCGTATTCTGTAATGGAGAGAATTTTGTTCCAAGAAAGGGGAGATGGAAAACTTAATATTAACAAGTGATTCATTAACAATATCATTACCTTTTCTGATAACACGATATGCACAATATAGAGACTATATAAACATCATTCATTTTCATAATCTTTTGTGTAATTGATAAAACAAAGATAAATAAATATAAGTCGATAACATATGAATAATTAAATGGATGTATGGAGTCTGATAGGCACGTGCAAGACATTGGCACACCTCCTGCACACTGAGATGTTGTTACGTTGCTCGATGGAAATCTGATAAGGCGTGGATGCGCATTATGCAAATTAATCTTTGTAAGTCTTTTCATTTCTTTTTCTCATAAAAATTTCATCCAAAACTTCAATTTTTATGACCAAACAATCTCCAAAGTCGCTCTAGCTTTTGTTAATCATTTTGTGATTAATCCATTGAATACCTTGCTGAGTCTCATAAGCTATCTTGTCCATAGAAGTTTCCTCTATCGTTGTCATTGGATAAAGAGAGATATTTCAACAGAACGGCAGGTATTGACTTAGATTAATCCACCCGAATTTTCCTCTATCTTTTCTAAGGTATTGACTTAGGTTTGCTTCAATTTGGCCAAAAAGCTTTATCACTCTGTATAAGTCTTTATAATCAAGATCATCATATCATACATTGTCTTTCATTCGAAAGCACAACTTGTATTCACGCGCATTCTAATTGCCCAAGCTCGGCTTCTTCCTCTCAATCTTTGTCAATCCCATGTCGCGTTTAAGACCAGTTCATCACACCAAATTAAACCCATCCATCACCAAAATGATCTTCACTTTTCTACCATTCTTGTAGCCCCCTCCTCCTCAACACCAAAATGAATCCTAAACTTGATCCAAGATTTCTCCGATTGATCCTTACAGGCCTTGTAGTACTAGGAATCCCAAGTTGCATCTGTCAAAATGACAACCAGTATCAAACCTGTAACGAGCCTTTTCGGTGTGGCAACTTGTCTGGAATTGAATACCCCTTCTATGGAGGAAGCCGTCCCCCTGCCTGTGGCTACCCTGGCTTCGAGCTCACCTGTCAAGCCAATAATCATCCCCTTCTTAACATCTCAACAATATCCTATCGAGTCCTTGGAATTAACAACTCATCACGAACTC
The DNA here is from genome assembly GCA_946896805.1 of Scutellaria galericulata. NCBI lineage: Eukaryota > Viridiplantae > Streptophyta > Magnoliopsida > Lamiales > Lamiaceae > Scutellaria > Scutellaria galericulata. Next base: position 16,709,286 of record OX335794.1, read on the forward strand.
TCACGGTCGCGAGAAACGACCTGTGGGACAACCTCTGTCCGACAACTCTCTCAAACACAACCTTAGACTCCACCCCTTTCAAATTATATTCGCCTGCTAATGATCAGAACATCACGCTGTACTACGGTTGCTCAGGCCAGCTGCCGCCGTCAATGCAGGGGTTACCCAATCAGTTCGATTGCAACGTGAACGGACCAAACAGCTTGAGTTTCATCATTACAAGGACAGCACCGTTCCCGACAGTTGATATCACATGTAGCGATCAAATATCTGTTTTGGTGAATGAAACTGCGAGTCAGGCTGCATCAAATCAAGTTCTATTACTGGCTGCTCTTCAACTTGGCTTTTCAATCCAGTATTCAGCGGAGGATGACAAGTGCAATGATTGTCGGGAATCGGGTGGGTTGTGTGAGTATATTCAGAGTACGACGTCGTTTACTTGCCACTGCACTGATGGTACTTCTGCATCCACTTGCAATGCTGGAAACGGAAACGGTATGCAGAGCAGTAGTTTTGACCTAAAAAGTATGTAAAAAATTTTCTTCCATTATCTAACCATTAACGTTTTTCTTCCAGGATCTAAGAAGTATGTAATAATAGGTAAACACTCTGCTCTGATCAGTATAGTTAATGTTGCCTGCTCATCTATAGTGGTGGAATTGTGTAACCTATATCCTCCTAATTCTATGCAGGAGTGTCACTTGGTATAGCTGCTCTAATTATACCATCTATCATCGTCGTCGTCATCATCATCAAGAAAGGCAGAATGCAAAAACAGAGCCAGGAAAGTAATCAGAAAGTCAACAAATATCTACTCAACCATGGATCCCTTGCTCCAAAGAGATATAGCTACAATGAGATCAAGAAAATAACGAAAACCTTTGCATATGAGCTAGGCCAAGGAGGATATGGCATTGTATACAAAGGAGAGTTACCTGATGGTCAGCTTGTTGCAGTGAAAGTCTTAAGTGACACTAGTGATAGTGCAGAAGACTTCATTAATGAAGTTACTAGCATCAGCAAAACCTCCCATATCAACATTGTCAATCTGTTGGGATTCTGCTACAACACAAAGCAAAGAGCTTTAGTCTATGAGTTCATGCCCAACAAATCTTTAGACAAGTTCATTTACAAGTGTGGTTCAGTGGATCCAGAATGTTCCTTAAAGTGGGAGAACCTATATGAGATTGCTATTGGCATTGCCCGAGGACTTGAATATCTGCACAGAGGTTGCAACACAAGGATTGTTCATTTCGACATCAAGCCTCAGAACATTCTTTTGGATGAAGACTTTTGCCCAAAAATATCTGATTTTGGGCTTGCTAAATTGTTCAAGAAGAAGCAAAGTAAAATATCTATGCTTGGGGTGAGAGGGACAATCGGGTATATTGCTCCTGAAGTATTCTCCAGAAATTTTGGAGTAGTTTCTCACAAGTCCGATGTCTATAGCTATGGAATGATGCTTCTTGAAATGGCTGAAGCAGGAAAAATTGTTGGAATTGAAGCGATCCAATCAAGTGAGGATTATTTTCCTGATAAAATTTACAATTATGTGTTGCTCAAAAACATAAGTCTGGTTGATATCATCAGTGATGAGAAAGAAGAAACAGTAAGGAAAATGATATTGGTGGGGCTTTGGTGCATTCAGACAGCCCCATCAGATAGGCCATCAATGACTAAAGTTGTCGAGATGTTAGAAGGGAGTCTGCCGTCTATACAGGTTCCACCAAAGCCATTCCTTTCTTCTACTAGGCCTTCAATACAGCAGTTTTCCTCTTCATCGTCTATATATGTGGAGAAAGAAAGTTCCAGGGAAGGTTAGCTACTGACAGATAATTTATGCAAGAAATAAACACAGATATGCCATCAATTGTAATCAAATTGTATTATTACATCAAATGTTGCATGATTTGTATTAGAACTTTCTTTTAGATGAAGATTTCTGCCCAGAAAACCCCTCTGTTTCTGGCTTTGCTACTATGGGGAGAGAGAGAGAGAGAGAGAGAGAGAGCATAAACATATTAGCACTGTAAGGGGTTATAGGGACTATCGGTTACACACACACACAGAAATGATAGCCTGATAGGAACTATACGTTATACAGCTCTTATATTCTTCTCCACAAATTTGGAGAAATCAGGTACCTGTAGCTTTGGAGTGAAGGTTTTGGAAACAGCTTGAGCATGAGATTTTATTGAGATTTGGGAAACCAATCCAGGGAAAATTGTTCATTATACAAACTTTAATGAGAATATCTTATTTTGCAAAGCAATAAACTTCTAGATGAAGAGGAAGAAGACAGTTTTCAGTAGGATTTTGGACCTCTTGGTGCATTGGGAACATCCCATCAGAGATGCACCAATGATTAAAGTTTGAGATGTCATGCTTCACCAAAGTATAATTTTCTAATTTTTAGTTAATTAAATGAAAGTACAACCTTTTGTAAGTCATCAAGTCTCACTTATACCCCCTTCATTGGCTCATCAAATTCATCATTTAAAGTTTCTTATAACCAATCACAAGTTTGTTAAAAGGGCATTATAGAAATCTCAATTAAAAATAACATTGACTTTTTAAACAAGACTTATTTTGGGACAAAAAAATTCTTTGAAACATGACTCTTGTTTTGGGATGGAGTTAGCACGAAGGACTAATAGAAATCTACTCGCGCATGCACCAGATAGACAAGTTATATTAAAACCAATTCAGTTACAATACTTACCAGCTGCTATATTGCACTTGTCTCTACGTCTAGGTGTATAGTAATAGTTCTTCTAAGCTTCCTGCATTTCTGTCGGCTAAAAGTGCAGCAACCAAAGTGTTGTCACCAGTTCCAAAGTGGAGATACCGAGGATATCATGATTTACTCAGTATCCTGAATCAATCCCAGAAGCAAAATCACTGGTTCTTAGAGATAGTGATTTAAAGAAAGATCATTTGACAATGGACAGATAGGTTGGGTGGTATGTTCTTAATCATAAAACATGACCCAGGACCACCTTGTTTGCCGCCATCTTCAAGTGGATGGGAGTAATGACCAAAAAAAAAGGCTGGCATTAGCAGTGATAACAATGACAATTTGACATAAAAGAAAACAATGCAATCAGAAGAACTGCTAATAAATTAAAAAATGAAAGGTCATAAACTTAGTGATGTGACAATTCGAGTTTAATGAAATTATTAGAATAAGTACCTGATATTAAGTTTCAGAATGGAATCCAGAAAAATACCATTTCCAAACCTATATGTAAAGTTGTACATTAGAATAATGGTACCTCCCGCTCAAAACTGTCACCTATATAATTTGTTTAGAGCACGCATACAAATAAGAACATACCCTTCTCAACATGTTGCATATCTTTCCGATTCAGCAATATGCCATCTTACTTCAAAGAAACTTCATATGATTCACAATACTATATATGCGTTGAGTAGGCTCTCAGTTGAGTAGGATATCAGATTCTGTAATTAATTCTTCTTTTCTGAAAGCTCAGCCTGCAAATTTGAGCCTCAACTGAATTATAAATGAACCAAAAGCACTGAGATCCATCATCCACAATTCAGAAGATGAAAAGATCATGAGCTGATGCTTTGAATTTAAGCAATTGATCAGAGAGAACTCAACACATCCCTCTGTCATGAATTACTCATTCCTGACAGATTTCTCAAAAGATTATTGATTATTCATAATGTTGAAAATGAAAGGAGAAAGTATGGGTTACCAATTACCAGTTTCCTTTTCAGATCACAGATTGACTGCTCTCTTTGATGGGCGAAGAACTTCATTGACTATTGACGAGAAAAGGAAAATCCAAAGTATTGAAAACACACATCAGCCCAAACAAACCAAAAGATGGTCTGAAATAGAGATGAACTGAAATATACTTACCCCAAGTCTTTGGATTTCCAGTGACCTAGATAATGCCTCTCTTTTACTCAGCAAATTTAATGCTGGTGACTTTGGGCGTTTAAAGTTCTTTCCACGATAAACTATAATGGCATGCCCTTCTTTAAGTTTAAATAGGGAAACCAGGATCCCGCCACTCTCTGCCTCAACTAATTTTGCTGTATGCATGACCTGTGAAAAGTTTTTCTGCATTGTAATTACTTTAACTACTTCTCTGTGCTTCCAGTGTTGATGCATTGCTTCTATGACACCATCATAAATCCCACGCCTTCCTGAAACCATAATATGTTATATATAAGCAAACATGAGAACTGGACTTGGGACCATCAAAACAACAAAGGACAATAGTGTTCTCACTTTGGTGCAAGTATGAAGTTAGGCAATATTTAGGTTATTCCACCAACAATCTAGATTGGAAAGTTGAGAGTTTGATAAAGAAAAGATAAGGGGAGGTCACTTCATAGGAAAGCTGCCCTTTTCCCTTACAGAGAGAGCTCTTCAACTTTCTAATGAAGAGTGCTTTTCTGTATAATTTTTTATGTAGTTCAGTGAAGATGTGATAGAGATTTCACTAACTTTAAACTTTTAAGGTAAACATTCCTGAAGTAATTTCTGTTCTAGTAAATGTTTTTACCATCTAGGAGCAAAAACACAAAGCTTGTTTGGTTGTTTGAGTAATAACGGTATTTTGCGTATGTTTGCTATAGGCCCATTTTTAAGTATGATGATGTTTTTTTACTGTTCATCAACCACAGTTTCATGTCTTGAGGCTTCCAATCAAGCGAACAAAAGTTTCTAGAGTAAATACTAAATAGAGCTCCCACACTAAATGGAAACCTGCTTCAAGACAGATTGTCAATCATAAAAAGGATTCAAGGACAGACAACAACAGAGACTTCAACAAAACGAAATATTCAACACAGACATAATGCAAGTAAGAAGTGCTTTACTTCTTACCAAGCACTAAGCTGCTCTGAATCCTTAATCCCATCTCTCGCAAGCATACTCTTTCCTCGTCAGATATAATTTCCAGATCTGAATCTTTCTCAGATAATTTTGACGCATATTTCAGTTTCCCCAGTACCTTCGCTGATTTTTCTATCTTCCTCCTAAGCTGTAAAGTAACAGCTAATGTAGAATCCCTTTTTACTAGCAAAATTCAATGTAAAACATATAGTAAAAATCTTACGACAAAAAGCTTTCGTCCTTGATCTCTGAGTTCCTTCTCTAGTCTTTCCTTTTCTGCTTCCAGTTGAATGTCGGCCTCAGTCTTCCCTTTCTTCAGGATCCCGATTTCTGAGTTAATGCTATGAAATTCTGATAAAGTGCCCACAGTGCCAGAGTTGTATAAACCATCATGAGTGATAAAAAAGCTTTCACTTGATTTTAGTCTTGCAGCTTCTTCCTGAGCTTGGCATCTTGAGAGCTCCATTTCTCGTTCAGACACTACTTTTTTAACATCAGGGGGGAGGAAGTCCTTGCCTCTATAGAGTAGTATCAAGAACTTATTGCGCAGCAAAATAACTCCTCCAGTTAGACGCTGCATCAGGAACAATATCATTATGGATGTGCATGCTTTTGATTCATTCGAAACATGAATGTTTATAATCCATTTCAACTTAGGCTACATTAGCTTCACCTCTCATCTAAAAAAATTAAAAAGGACGGGAATTCATTGACAGGATGTTGATTAAGTGATTTCAATTCTGAGTCTGCAGTTACATGAACTCATTGATAGAGAATGCAAATTTCAATCACACTTGCCTTGAGCTCATAAGCCATTTGCTCATTGTCTGTGTTTGGAACCCCCCATTTCAAAGCAATCTTTGCTATATGGCATTTTTCCCACAATTTTAGGATAGCTGCAGCCAATCCTTGGAGATTTCTGTTTCTACCTTCAAGAAACTCAAACAAATTTCTATCTGAATTAGTAGCAAGCCATTTCCAAATCTAGTTTTTAACAGAATGTATATGCTATTGAAAGCAACCAAATTTTCCACACTAAAATATGGAACTTCAATAACACCATATGTATGAACCTGCAAACAAACCCTGAACCCTAATCTAATAATGGATTTAATTCAGAGTGATGTCCAAAGAGAACAGAAGAAAGAAATACCAAGAACAAAATGAGTCGGTAGAGGGCGAGCAAGCTTCCTCAAATATGTAAGCTCGGCGTCTGTCAGCTTTGATCTATTAGAGGGCGGAGAAAGCCTAAAAGGTATCTTAAATCCAGGAACGAGTTCCGGAAGCAAGTCTCCATCAACAGGCAAAGGCTTTTGCATCCACCAATCAGCAAAGCGAGGGCCTAGCCCATTCAGTAACCTATCCGCTTCTCTTTCATAAAGTGATGGCATTTGCAAACTTTCCCATTTACCATCTTTCTCATGGATCATTTTGTCTAGACTACCTCCACCAGAACTTACTCGAGTAAAGTTTTTGGTATTTTGGTAATTCATAGCCAGGGAAGAATTTCCTTTATCACTGGCAGAGTTGAGATATATATCCCGAAAATGTTTTGAACCTGACCCATAATTGCACCCTCTATAAACAGCAAGGAAGTCTTTATTCCTCCAAACAACAAGCCCTCCAGTCTTTATCTGCTTAGTAATATAGTAACATATTATACACACAACCAACATTTTACAATAGAACAAGCAGGAACAGAGAGAAAAATAATTTCACGGAGTAAAATCTTCCATGTTCATTAGACCAGAAAGTGAAATGACAGCATATAAGGGACTTCCAGAGTGGATTTTACTAAAATGATAAGACAGTAGGCATGCTTATATAGACAATTCCTTGTCTATATAATAACTCAACAATTACTGTTGAGATGTGTGGTATATGCTATATAGACAATTCCTAGTCTTGAAATGATAGAAAAGTTCATCCTAATGAAAGCATGGTTCTTAAAGCATCCAAGTATACATTTACATGACAGTGGTAATGAAGAGCAAATAAATCCCTAACCTCAACAATCTCTTGAGCTCTATTCATATTTCGGCACAAGGGAAGGTCAAATTTAATCAAAGCAAGCTCATTATATCTCCACATGAAATGAACTTGATCAACAACAGATTGAGTCACCCCAGCCTTCATAACCTTTATCCATTTCTTGATCAATGCAGCCTCATTTCTCAACCTTTCCAGCAAAACTCCATCAAGGCTCGATTCAGCAGCCGTTGCTACCTTCTCCTTCATTCCCCTCCTAATTACAATTTTCTCATCCCTCTCCCATGGCAATTTCTTCAATTTCACCTCTTTCTTTACCTTTGACAAAGGAATATCAAATTCATCACTTCCCAAACTCTCCTCAGTCGCCTCACCTTTTTCCTCAACTGCAACTTCACTTTCACAATCCCCATTTCCCCAGAGGTCTCCTGGTGCAAATTTGAACTTATGATTTTCAGGGTTTTTCGCAATTTCTTCGAAATTCTGCATTTCCTGGAGACTCTCAATGCCTTTCAGGACTTTCTTCATTGCTAATCTGCCTCTTCCACCTCCCACTTTTCCAGTTAAATCCATATCAGGATTTTCCCCATCTTCGCCAGAATTGAAACCTCTTTTAGATCGTGGCTTCATAGATTCCATTTCATTGGGCTTAACACGGAGAGGTTCATTCATCCATGGAGCAGTGGGAGCTTTAATTCCTGAACGAGAATGACGAACTGGTTCCGAAGATTGCGGGTAGGATTCTTTACTTTCATACTCCATGCTTCCCGCTTCCTTTTTCGTGCTGTTACTGCCATTAGTGAGAGAACTAGAAAAGGTGATGAAAGTGTATTTAGAATAAGTAGGGGAGGGGAAAGGAGGTTGAATTTTGGTGGGATTGTATGGGAAAGAGGTGATGGCGTTTGAGAAATGGGAGAGGAATGCAGAAGCAGACATGATGGTTGACGGGAATTGTAGCTGTAAAGTGGTGGCGCCGCCGCAAGTACGGTGGGAATTGGGGGGGTCGGGGTGGGGGGTCGTTTGAGGCGGATAACTGATTTCTGGTTTCTGTGCTATACTTCAACAGTTCGATTCAATAAATCATTATTCTCAGATAAAAATCAGAAAACAGATGAAATACAAAAATATTGTTAAATAGTTAAAAAGATAATATACAAATTTATTTTTTTAATAATACAATATGGTCAAAGGTATTTTTATCAGAAAAGCGATACTTTGAAAAATGACCTCTATTTTTATAAAATAGATAATGTTATACCTCATCAAATTTACCCGAGCCGCGAGCATGTTACGACGAGCCGGGCAGTCCACCGAGTTGAGAGGAACCGACCCGATCAGACAGGGAAGTCGTGTCCCCCGTAAAGCCAGATGTAGTCGGCTGACCTGACCAGGAAGGTAGGATGACCCGACCAGAAGATCCGCGTAAGGAGGGCGGCCGAGTTAGTTTATTTCAAGAAAGAATCTTCAAGAAATGAAACAAATCAACATAAATCATATCTCATTTAGATAGATTCTAATCTGGATTTTCCTTATCTAGACCCCAAAATCGGGGGATTTAAGTCTTATTCTCCAAGTTTCATATCTTAGAATTAGTCTATAAATAGGGCTAAAAACCTCGAGGGTCCGAAACTACTGTATTCAGGCGATTAGAGGCGATTAGAGAGTTATTTTCTCTCAATTCATATAATAAAGACGTTCTGGCCGGTCACTGACCGACCAGAATAAGCCTAGCAAATTTGCCCGAGTAGGCACCGAGCCATTTTTTCCAGCCTAGCAAATTTGCCCGAGTAGGCACCGGGCCATTTTTTCCTTATTTTATTCGACTCTTGCATTTCTTATTCGGTTCGATTTCTTTGAGCCGGATCATTATTTCTTTGGTGTTAGGCTGCCTAGCAAATTTGCCCGAATAGACACCGGGCCATTTTTTCCTTATTTTATTCAACTCTTGCATTTCTTATTTGGTTCGATTTCTTTGAGTCGGATCATTATTTCTTTGGTGTTAGGCTAGGATTTTGTGCTCTACAAAATCTGACGTCAACAGATAATACCCTCTATTTTCTTTTCCCTCGTTCTCTTTTCCTTTTTTCAAAATTTGAAGATATTATTTATAAAATTCAAGTATCCAAGAAAATTTTATGAGTGATTCTAGTTTTAAAATTGGTAGTCTCGTCAAAATTTTGCACATTCCATTCACATCAACATCCAAAATTCAATTTTTCACACTATTTAAAATTGTGGTGTTCAATGCAGCAAGTAGTCCTCAGGTCGATAATACACGACATGCAACTAAATGTATATTGGAGATTCACTGATCACACTAATCTACATCACAACATCAATATGACAAATTTCACCCTACATATGATGATATTACCATCACACCTTAGGATGTTGTCATGTGTGCATTTTGTATTTAAAATGATAGAAAAATATACACTTATGACATCAAAAGTGCACACATAACAACATTCTAAGATGTGATGGTATTTACCATCACATGTAGGGTGGAATTTGCCCATCAATATATTGTCCGAAATTGAATTTTGAATGTTCACGTGAGCAAACACATGCAAAATTTCAGCTAAACAACATCAGCCTAGACTAGAATTGCATGCAAACTTTTGATTTGTATAGTAATGAAATTGTCATGACCCACAATAGTCAGAGGATCAGCTTTACAATTTTCTCGTACAATTTCAACAAAATCACTTAATTCAGAACTAAAATTTTAAAAGTAATGGGACGTAATTACAAACACTGATTTAGATATGATTAAAATTGTCAAGATTCAATAGCTATCGGACCATTTTCATAATTTTCTCAAGATACTCCTATATGCTTACCTAACTTGAGCCCAAACTCAACTTGGGTCAACCCTATATAGCCTAATTTCAGTTTAGCCCACATACAATAGAAAATCAGTTTCGAAACAGCGTACCAAAGGATGAAGTTATGGTATTGACATCGACCCAAATCTAGATACGTATTCATCTTTATATCGATTACACGAAATATATGTACATAGGTATGGTACGTATTCCTCTACATTTCTGTCTTCTAAATTTTAGAAGTACCACACAACAGAGGAAAGTATGTGGGGCCCATCTTTCCCATTTTCACTCACTCCCACTTAAATGTCATTTTCACTCCAAAATTTACAAGTCATAAATATTTGTAAACGACCATGGTGACTCCTTGCAAAAAGCAACTTTCTAACATGTTTGGTGTAGAGTCTGGGAATGATTGAAACAGAGTACATTTCAAGAAAATGTCATAAAATTCAAGAATTTGCCTACCCTACCCAACATCTCTCTTGTACAACAATCCCAGGATAGGAAAAACCAATGAGTAAATCGATATAATGTACATCTAAAGAGCACAAACAGGATAGGTAAAACCCATTGCACAAGAAAAAAGACAGGAGAGAACCCATCTTACACAATGTACACTACATCTTCTTGGCATCATCTTCCGCTGGATCACGAAGAGTCCCAAACATCCAGTCCATCCATATAGTGTAGTGGCCATAATTGTGGCGATATGTGGTGTGATGAATGGTGTGGTATCCAGCACCCATAACCGGCCACAGTTTCCCATGTATGCAGTCGTGGATGTTTGCAGTCCAAATGGCCTCTATGAACAGAAGGACTATATGTGTGGTGAAATGCATTGGCATGAGGAAGAGAGCTACGACATGGGGCACCGCCTGAAGTATACCATCCAGTGGGTGGAATGCCAGACCTAATCAAAAAGGAAACAATCCAAGTCGTTTACAGGGTCATAATTATCAACATAATGCCAAATGCAAGTTTGCATAATATAACATAATTCTTTTTAAGTGTAATTCATTCACAGAAGTAACGGAAAACTCTCAATAATAATGTGGTGATATTCATTTCAGCCGGAAGAACAGAGTCATGAAATCCCAACCCAGCACCAAAGTGAACATATCTTTTATTTGTGGGAATAAATAACCCTGTAAAAACAATTCGAACATGCGGGGTATTGGACACACAGCAGACTATAATTTCCATATGAGAAGTACAAGAATAATCATAAACATACAAAACTAAAACGAGGGCCCCTGTAGGCGGCATTGTATAATTATTAACACTGTATTTTGACAGGTGGAGAAAAGGTGCAAAATCGAAAAGTTTGAGATGGATAATCCATAGGTGTTGAAGGCATGTGTAGGCATCCTAACGGATAATGAACTCATTGTAGGCAGAAAAGTAGAAGAAAGCCCGTTGCAAAATAAAATATTTGAGATGGAATAGATATTGTTCGTTATTTCCCAATATAGACCTTGTAAGGAAAAGAGAAAAGTTCAGAAAATCTGAGCTTGTTTCAAGTGAACTTAACTACTTAAGCCATAACCAGTTTGTTGTTCATGCAATTTGATAGTACCAAGAAACATATTAATATAAGCATCATACAATGCATAATGTCATCTTTTTAGTAGTAGAGGCCATGTTACCTTACAAAACTAAAAGTTTGAATCCAGTCAAGATTTTTTAACCTTTTTCTTTTTGGAACAGAAAGTTCACTTAAAAGCCCGAATTCTAGTGTAATGTGCACGGACGAAATATATATGTGTGTTGTGTCATTAGATTGTCTTCAGTAAATGCACTCCACTATTTGAAACATTTGAGCATTGACTATTCAGTAAAACTACACAAGTATAGGAGAGAAGAATAAGAAGTTACCAGCAAATGGGGAAAGTGTATTTTGCTTGTTATAGATGTGATGTGTGGCATGAAGATACTTATAGAGAGGTTTTATGTCATGTAACTCTCTATGCATCCAGTATATCCCAAACTCCACAATCACCAGATAGACAATCAGATAGCAGAGATAGGAAGCCCAACCCACGTCACTTATCCTTGAAAAGCATTTAGTCCATCCATGTTCAATCATGTATTCAGAAAAGGTCGGAAGAGCACAGTACCATGGCATAGCTTTCATGGCAACTCCTATCTGCAAAAGCATAGCTTTTCTTGACGGAATTGCCTCTGTAACCAACCAATTATCAGTATAACATATTACACTAACCTGGTCAACTGAGATTCATATACTTCACTTACTGAAATTTAAACCAAAGGAAAACACCACAGTGTAGAATTCGACAAAATAACTTCAGCTGGCACCCATATCCGAATCCATAAATAGAATAAAACATTAATAACAAGATTATAGTCTAACAACTAACGACCCTTAAGAGTGTAGCCTACTCAGCTTAGTAACATATGCAAGGCGAAATCCACCCACCATGGCTTCAATGACAAAAATATCATGAAATCCCATAAATTCATATCAGATGCAAAATAATTTATTTATGACTCTTCTCCAGTCCTCCAATTGATTTCAACTTTTGAATTCTCAAAGGTTGTGTTTGGATTGAAGGATTTGAGTAGGACTTGAAATCATAGAAGCAAATTTATCACTATCATTTTGAACTAATTTTTGAGGATTTTTGGTGGATTTTGAATGCATTCTAATTCGGGTGGATTTGAATTACATTCATTTCAAATATTGTATTTCCGATCACTCAATCCAAACACATCCTAAGGTATTGAAACATCATGAAGATAATGAGTTCAAAGAACAACTCCTGAGATGGATAGTCTACTTTTAGTTTATGCAACAGCTAAATCTCTGTAGAAGGTTTTCAAGAAGGCCAAAAACTCAAACCAGATCACTATCTTAAGAAAACATTCGACCTAACTAATAATGTAATTGAGTTCCAACAACAGAGTAAATTTAGCAAAAGGCTATATCAAACATCAAACATGTGGGAACAAAAAATCCACAGAACCACAATTCATTGTGGAAGTTGGAAACCGACATAATTAATCTATCTAATCCCATTTCCATAATTGGGAAATTTCAAGAAATCAAAAATATTCACATAAACCCAAGGTCAACATCTAATCAGATCGCAAAAATAAAATTGACCCTTTCAAAGCAAACGAAAACAGGAAATTGACCTTTAGGCACATAGACGCTGCGCTTCAAGTAATAGATATAAAAACACCATAAGATCCCGGAGAGCAGATAGAGCAAGGTTCCACCAATGTAGTTTCGAAGCCAACCTCTGAAGAAGTGAGGGAGGGGGGCCGACCACTTCTCCGGCAACACGGAACCTAGAACAATGTCGTTGTACCACGATGTTTCTTCCACGAATAGCTTCAAGTAATCGTCCATCGCGGCGGCGACTCGGCCGACGGCGGAGGTTTCTATGGCCGTATGTTGGAGAGAGAGAGAGAGAGAGAGAGAGAGAGGATTTGTGGGGAAAGGACAGTCGAGTGGGAATATATTGGAGGGGGAAAACACAGTGTCGTGTGCGAAAGCTGTTTTTTTTTCTTTTTCTTTTTCTTGAAGATGAACAACGAGAAGTTCACTTCTAATACTCAGATTTATTGTGTTAAATAGGCAAGCGCTTTTGATGGAGTTAGATTTTTATTTTATTTTTATAACACAAATCAAGAATTTCGTTTATGTTTTAACTATTTTAATCATAACAACTCGATATTATTATTATTATTATTATGATAACAATTCGATATTATTATTATTATTATTATTATTATTATTATTATTATTATTATTATTATTATTATTATATAAATGAAATATGGCTTTTAATAAAATTAGATTTTTTTTCTTATAAATGTTTTATAATGGCTCCTCATGTGTTCTATTTACTCAATTTTTAGATGTTTAAAAAAAAATAAGATTTTACTCTTCAAAATAATAATAATAATAATAATAATAATAATAATAATAATAATAATAGCAGCTAGAGTGACGCTCCTGTGCAGATCTGTGCACAACAAATATTATTATATTATATGAAGTAATACTGTTATATTATATGAGTAATACTATTAAAACTATATATAATATAGCAATATCACGCATATAATATAACAGTATTACTTCATATAATATGATAATATTGTTGTGCACAGATTTGGATCCGTGCACCTTGTGCACAAAAGTTTTTGCCATAATAATAATAATAATAATAAGATTTAGAATACGAACCCTGTAGTATATATATTACTAATATATGGAATAATACTCTAAAATACCACAATTTATATAATGAATTACTTTTATGTCATAAAAAATAATTTTATTACTCTTCTACCACAATTCAGAAAATTTGACAAAATTATCTTTCCAAAAAAAAAAAAAAAGGGAAATAGTCAGTTTGATACTCAACAAACATATTTAATAAATCCCACATTCTGCATATTATATAAAGTTGGGTTAATTGATATAATTATAAAGCAACTTGAAATATGTCTTTCTTACTTAACATTTTGCAACATAAATTTTTATTTCTCCTATTACACCAAAAATTCACGTGTTTTTCACTCTGTAATATAGGGATCATTTTTTCGAGCAAAATAAAAAATTGTTTTTTTTGTTTTTCTTAAATTGAGCTCAAATTAAATGAAAATTAAAAAAAAATCAATTAACAACTTTTATTTGATTTGAGATGTATGATGAGTGTTTTGGTGTAGTTTCCACGTATTTTGATTTAAAATAAAAAATAAAATAAAAAGATCTGGTCATCAAATTGAATTTTGGCCAATAAAGTGATTAAATTGCAAAATGAAAAAAAAATCTATGAACTTAGAGATACAATCCAAGAAAAAAAAAAGTGTAAAATGAAAAAATAATATTCTCCAAATTGTTTTCTAATTTTGACCACTTTATAATAAAAATAAATCTGGCTCATAGAAAACAAGATGAAAACTTTATGATAATTGATAGGCTGGAAAAGACGTGGTGGACATGGTGGGCAATGGCTCTTAACTTTCTCATCAAAAAAGAAAAGAAAAAAACTTATCTTACCGATTTTGAAATGTCACATCCCCTCTATTTAATTATAGCAATTAGTTGATCAAATTATTTAAACTAAGTGTGATACTTATTATCCCCTTTATTTATAGCAATTACTTGATCAAATTAATTAAACTAAGTGTGATAATTATTATCACTCTTACAACATAATTGGTACGGTGGAAGGAAATTAGATGGTAATGGAATGGTATAAAAATGTTTAATCATACGATTGGTATATCAAAGAAATAGAAAATGAATGAAATAATCATTATGATTATTTTTATAATCAATAACTACAAATAAAATATTAAAACAGTTTTTACTTAACCAAATATCGATTTTAATTTAATATTTTTGTTCCATTTATCACTCAAATGTAAATTATTTAGTATATTTAATTAATTAAAATGATGTATAGAAAATTAATCATTGCACTAATAATAAGGTATATTATATTTAAATATTATATTTTTAATTTTATTATTAGTTTATTAATTTTTTATTATTTCCATATTCTTACGGTAGTTAATTATATTATAAATTCATGATAATTTTTATTAATTATTATATATGATTTTATGTTTTTAAAATAATATTTTATAATATCTAAAAAAAATTAATTAGTTATAATTTATTTATATATTTTTATATATACTATTATTTATCCTAATATTCATTTATCTTATTTGTATATATTAAAAAAATAGATAAATCTTATACTAGACTATTATTATTTGTATTATTAATATTATACTCATATTATCTTTATGTTTTAAAGATTCTTACATTCATTTATTATTTTTACACTATTTATGTATTTAATTTTATTGTTTATTTGATTTTTTATTTTTTATTAATTGTATATTTTATATTATTTATTAATAATTTAATAATATTACACAATTTAATTTATATAATAATTTAACTCTGGGAAGTTAAAAAAAATAAAATAAATAATGATAAATTTGTCAAAATTAATAAATATAGTTCATTTCCTCGTAGGTAGGAAAAAATATATAATATCGTAGGGATAGGAAGAAATGATCAATTCTACATCCATGATAATAAACTATTCAAACAAGATAGTTACCGCTGCTCACCGGATTTGATCTTATTTGGTATTGATTTGTCTAACTTACTTAATTTAGGTTTAATCAGGATTAATCGGTAAAAATTTTCAATTACAATATATCGAGACTAAAAAAATATTTTTAAGCATAGTGAAAGTAGAAATGTTTTACAGAATTTGAGGATTAAAAATCAAGTTTCCATAACATCGAAAATATAAAAAGTGGTTTTTTGAAATTGGGAAAGATCATATCATGTAATCCTATAATCCTATGAAAAAATACATATTGTGTGAACAACACTGACTTTTCATATTTTTTTGAAGGGTAATTTTGCCATATTTTTTGTATTATGGTTGAAAGGTAACAAAATTATCATTTATGATAAAAAAAAATAATTCATTATATGAATTGTGGTATTTTAACCACAAGAACCTATATAAATATTGGTATTCTTGCTAGTTGAACCCTTTTTTATTTTTAAGTTTGTCTACAAGTATTTTATATCCATGTTTTCTTTTAAGTCTGGCTACTCTCTTCGTAAAATACATAACTAATTCGTATATTTTAAGAGACTAGCTAGTGTAGTCAGCATTTTATTCGGCATTTTATATATATAGTGCATTATGTTTATCATATTACATTCATTAATGAATAATTTTATTCAATAAATTAAATTAATATTTCCAAAATTAACTATTAAATGTTTAAACATTAAAGACCTGCCAAACAAAGACCATTAACAAAACCACAATTTAATCATAATAAATATCTGTAATTTTAAGAAGTCTCACAAAATTAAAATTATAGGAGGATCTCAATAGAGTTCTACACTTATACTCCAATTTTAAATGTCACGTTCCATATATTTGGAATGTAGCATTTGATAAATATTAGTAGTTTGTTTCTCTCCTTAAAATCTGCTCAGATCTTAAATCTGTGGGCTATCACGTGAGCTGAGCTATCTTCACATGTTTGATACCAAACTCATTCATTGTAGTGCAAACCATCACTAAGACTAAGGAGTATTATTTTGACTACACGAGTTTCTATTTTTTTATTTGCTATAATAATTGGATGATTCTTGCATCTTTCATTGTAAAAGAGATATCTCAATTGTGTTGCTCATTGTTTCTTTAATTAATGGAACTTCAAGTTTCTTATTAAAATAATAATAAATACTTATAGAGACTATTGTTACTATTTTCCAACTTTTTTTCCAAGAAACTTACATGAGGCATACGTGCAATCCAAACTCATTTTTATAATTTAATATATATTTTGTAGATCTTGAGTCGATTATCTCATGAAATTACATTTGTAAGACAATTTCACAAGAATATTCTTATTAACCTTTCTTATCACATTAAAAAGAAATAAACAAAATTAATTTACGCTCATCAAATAATTAGTTAAATAGTAAAAAAATACCATAGAAAACAATGGACAAAGTCAAAATAAAAAATGAAAAAAAATCAAGGATCAAACCCTAAAATAGAGGGAGCAACCTTCAACAAAGGCCCAATTGTATTAGGCAGAAATTTCCTAGCAAAAAGGTGACACAGATTCGTGGTATTTCCATTGTAAACACACTCATATCCAACTCGGATATGATTAAGCAATTCAAATTTGACATCAACCCACCCAAACTTCCTAGGATGGGGCCCACCTCGTGACCAATCAACCCATGTAACAGTCCTATTTGAGTTCATTTCCGGATAAAGAATGTTCACCAAGGTTGGCAAATAGTGCTCATCATTGTAGCATGGTGGCTGGCAAAACTCACGAAATATTGAATAGTATTTCTCGTCGGAGACTATTTTGGCGGCGAGGTAGCGGTGGATCTCGAACCACTGCGACCCCTTGCGCCATTGCTCGATTGTGATCGTCGGAAACATGCCGGGGTTGTAGCGGCCCCGCCCCGGTTTCCGAGGATCGTCGAAGGAGCTCATGAAGCTCTGGTTTGTTCCCATGAGGTGATTGTAAACCGTGCTGAAGTTGTACACTGGAATGCATGAATCTGAGAGAAGTACAAATCTTTGATTTGATGGGTCCAGAAGTGCATTTGCTAAGAGCCTTCTTTCTGCGTCGATCATTGAAATTGTACCCCAATACACTGGCTGTGTGTGTCCCAAGAAAACATCAGCATGTGTGCAGAAATTATTACTTGGTGATCATTAAAATCATAGTATAGGTTATTTAAGTTTTGTGATTTGTAGAATTGCCAAATAAAATAATGTATCTTCATTGGTACTTGGTAGGGGAGATATTTTGGGGGAATCCAAAAAAAGATTGTACGTGGTAAATGTATCAAAACTGCATTCATAGTCCATGGGAGAATGAAACTTTGGTTGAAGATAAATAATTAAGGGTGTTTGGACTGGACTTGATGCATCAAGATTTTGGATTAGTTTACTCCATTTTATGTTTGGACATGGATTTGAAAATTCCTATATTCTTAATATATTTTTCTACAATTCCCAACAAACAACCTTTGTTTTTTCTATAGTTCCTATTGTGAAAATGACATTTTAACTTTAATCTTCCCTATAAAATCCAAAACAAACATAAGATTTCCAAAAACTCAAATTCAAATTTACAAAAGTCACTTTAATTAAATCCAAAATAAATGTAAATATATTTAAACCCATGATTTTTTTATACCAGTCTAACTATACCATCAATATATACATGAAATATATTTAAACCCCTAAAATGTACATTTTTTTGGTCCGACCCAATCGATTCATCCAAACCAGAACCATAAACACAAAAAAACTAGTTGGGAAAAAAAAAAATTCCCTTAAAAAAAAAAACTTAAGTTGACTAGAAGACAAAATTTATTTTCACGCGTGGCTAAACTAATTTAAGTTTTACTTACAACTTTAATTTAAGTATTAGTATAAAATTAGCGAATCAATTATAATTTTTTCTAATGAAGTAGAGGGAGTGAATTAAAGAAAGGAAATAAACACCTAGAAAACTTGTGTGATTCGGTTCAAATTCTGGTCATCACAATCTACATTTTTATAAATGATCAAGCTACGAGGTTTGTGGTGCAAATCAATTATAACTAACCTGGCTAGGAATTGTTCTGGCGTAGAAAGCAGAATCCAGTGGCGCAGACTCATTGTAAGAAGGATGAGGATGCACATAAATGGAGTAAAACCCTTGATGCCCTTTGAAGAACTTCTCCCACAGCGGAGCCAGCGGCAACGGCCCCGGTGTCAAGAACATGAAGGCCACTTTGTTCTTTCCCCGCGCCATTGAAACCCTCGATGCTCTCACCATCAACTCACCATCACTCATATTGTGCATCACCTCCACCATCGACTCATTCAGTGGCGGAGACGGGGCGGAGATGGAGAACGGGAGAGAAGGGATGGTGAAGGAGAAGTTTCTGAAGTATAAAGTGGATACAACGCCAAGAGATATTCCAATGATCACAAGAAAAAATGGAAACAAACGGTTGTAGAGGCCCACCATGGCTGCTAATTCGACAAGTACGATGTGTGTTGTTGGCTAAGGTTGCAATTTATTTTCTATGGTTGAAGACAAGAATATAGGCGTGGAACGTACGTTTGGGGGATTGGGAGAATGCATGCATGTGTGCCATTTAACTTTGCTTCATGAGGATTGTTGTGTAGAAATTAAAAGTCAACTAAAAAGGTTGAAGTGGAGAATTATGTATAGGGTTAATTTGGCTCGTCAAATACAACGTGCCTTGCAATTGGGGTTTGGCCAAACACATATTAATTTCATGCACAATGTAATGGAGAATTCGAACTGAATTATCTTATATATTGGGGAATATTTGGTTTTAGTTTTATATCGAGTCATTTTATGGAGAATGTTGTTCTAAAGAATGTGTTTTGATGATGATTTTAGAAACTAGATTGGATCTTATATTACATTTGATGTTACATCTCATGTTTCATAACATTTAATATACGGCATATGTTAAATGATTATGTTATCAAATACACGTGACATGTGGTGATTATTTTGGAATATAAGATGTAACACAAAGTGTAATATCTTCATATCATGTCTTTACAAACATGCACGAACAAAATAAAAATGTATATGGAAGATTTGTTGGAAGATAGATATATATATATATACACACACATATGTACTAAGTGAGGAAGTGAATAAATTAAGCTGTGACTATCAATTTGTAGTTCATGATATTCCATTAATAAACAATATCATGTTCATGACTGATGAATTATAGTTTAGTTGTCAATTTTGTGGGGCTTTTATTTTGTAGGTATGTGCTGTTTTCTAATTTTCATATATATAAGGTAAAATTTTGTTCTACTACAAAAGTTTTAGGTTAATGAAAGTCAAATGAGCCGAATTAATTATGAAATTAATACTGGCAAAAGTTGGGGAAGAAGTTGCCATTAACACACTCTAAATTGGTTGGCCCAACTTTATTTTATTTGATTTCTTTAAGAATGGCCCAATTCGTGTATTTTTGCCTTGTGCTAATTTGAGTTCACTTTTACTTTAAAGACTCTTCACACTCAAAAATCAAATCTTCTCAATCAAGAATTTGACTGTTTAAATTTAAATAATATACAAAATTTAATTATGTAGTTTTAATTAAAAAATAATAATGAATTATGTAGTTGCTAATTAATTTAAGAGTTGTTAAAAACTTAATTTCATGGAAAATTAATTAGATACCTTATATAAAAATAAAGCTACATTTTATATATATACTAATAAAATAAAAGATGGAATTGAAATATGGTACGAAATAAAATATTCATGAATGGTGAGTAATGATCAAGAAAGAGATTTTAAAAGCTAAAACGCGGTTTAAAAGTTTACTTCTTTTAAAAGTTTTGTGTAACAAGCAACTGAAAGTCGTCACATACTAGAATTTTCCCATGTTTATATCTTGTCTTATGGTTAATCATTTTTTTCTATATTATAAGTAATGGATCACATGCTTATTTTTAGATTTAATATGACCTACATATCCTTTTCCAATCTGTATTTTTTTTAAATTAATTTTTTTTTCCAATCACAACTTGACTATATGTAATTTTCAATTTTGTAACCTGTTACAACAAATTCAGACAAAAAAGGTTCACACATGATTTGCATATGTTAAGTTGGAGGACATTTTTGTCATTTTCTTTTTTAAGACATAAAAAAATTTAGTGTTTTAGTTAGTTTCAATGACGAAGAAATACAAGAATATTTTGGACGTGTGAGCCGTGTGATTGATTTTAGAAAATGAAGAACGAATTAGGATTAATGTTGACTTAGGGGATGAGTCAGTTAATAAAATGAAAATGTACATTTCATTTAATTTAATTTAATGTTAAAAGAGTGTTTTTTTATTTCCAATTTTTGGAGAACCACTTTTATATTTTCTATGTTATGGAAACTTGATTTTTAATCCTCAAATTCTGTAAAACATTTCTACTCTCACTAAGCTTAAACCTGTTTTTTTAATCCCAACATATTGTAATTGATAAAAGTTTTACCGGTTAAGCCCAAATTAAGTTAGACGAATCAGATTAATTTGGATCAAATGCGATAGCTATCATGTTTGAATATATTTTTCCATTTAAAAAAAATTATTGGTTGCAGATAAGGATCAAAAATAATTTTAGCAAATATAAGAAATTTAAACGTGTTTCTAAAAAAAACTTGGAGACTAATTAATATAGAAGAGTAAAACTATATTATTGTTTCTTAGTTCAAAATAAAATAAAATTGTCTAAGATAAATAAATAATATAAAACATTTGGCCCCACAAATGACTCCCTAATGATGTGAAATCATCAAAAAGCAAAAAATAAAAATGGCTGGTAGATAGAGTTTTTAAAGCTTCTGGTTGTAGTCTTCTAGACTTAAAGAGTGAGTAATTATCATATTTATGATATTTTGATTTAGTTGCTGTAAATAGAGGGGGATGTGACATCCAAAATTGGTAAGATATAATTTTTCTTTTCTTTTTTGATGAAAAGTTAAGAGCCAACTAAGACTCGATTGGTTCGTAGGTTGGGTTTGTTTAAGTTGATTGAGTTTTTCAGACTTTTACTGTTCATCGAAAACAAAATAACATTTTTTTTATGATTGATACGTAGGTTTGTAAAGATGGGTTTGAGTTAAATTGGTGATTGGTATGCATGGTTAGGGTGTTTGCAAATATAAGTTTAATTGTAATTGAGTGATTGGTATGTTGGTTTAAACTGATTAAATTAGTTAAAAGACTGTTTTGCCCCTGCACCAAAAAATAATAAAATAATTAATTATGTACAGTGAGGGCAGTTTGGTAATTGAACACTGGTTACTATTCATACAACATTAAACCCACCAAAATTGGTGGGTTTAGAAAAGGGGAAATAACCCACCATAAACCCGAGCCGGCCCAATTTTTCGGGCCGTAAACCTTCATACCAATCACGAGTTTAGGTTGGTTTATAATTCGAAACCAACCTAAACCCACCAACCATTAACTTTGCTCACCATGTCCACCACGCCTTTTCCAGCCTATCAATTATCATATCTTTCGTATTGTTTTAATTCTATGAACCTGATTTATTTTTATTTTTAACAGCAGTGTTAGTTAAAAATAAAAAAACAATTTGAAGAACCGTCTTTTTTTTTTTTTTCTTTTTACATTCTAATTTTTTTTTTCTTGGATTGTAGCTCAAAGTTAATTCATAGGTTTTTTTTTTTTTCATTTTGCAATTTAAGACCATTTATCACTTTATCAATCAAAATTGATTTTGATGTCTTGATTTTTTTAACCAAAACAAATGAAAACTACAACAAATGAAAACTACACCAAACATTCATCATCTCAAATCAAATGAAAGTTAATAATCAAGTTTTGTAATTTTTATTTGATTTGAGCTCCATTTGAGCAAGAATCAAATAACTTTTTTTATTTTATTTTACTCAAAAAAAAAAAAAAGATTAGAAAATAGGTCTAGATTAAAGAGTGTAAAACACGTGAATTTTTTCGTGTAATCCGAGAAACTAAAGTTTAAGTTGTAAATTTTAGTTTAAAAAAAAAAGACATATTTCAAGTTAATTAACCCAATTTTAAATTATTATGCAGAATGTGGGATTTATATAATATATATTTATTCAGTATCTAAATGGCTTTGACTCATATCCATATGATATTACTCGGTGAGTATATATGAATATCATATTATTTATTTTTCAATTGATTCATCGACGTATAATCTATTTAAAAGGACCTCACTTTTGACACTTATTAATTTTTTTTAAATTATATATATATTATAGGTGGCAGTTTCACTACTGCCAATTGCCTATTTATTGAAAAAATATCGGAAGATATAAAGTCGTTTCTTTTTTTCTTTTTAATGACAATGTATGAGGAGTAATATTCATATTGTTTGTCGTCAAAAAGCAATCATATTGTTTAAGGTAAAATATATAATAAACTTATCATGCGGTATCCTATCTCCAATATATTTTTAAGTTTAAAAAATCATGTCAAAATCATTTTACAAGTACAATTTATAAATATATTTAGCTCAAGGATAATATCACTAAGTTGTACTAGTTTCATACTTACAAATTCAATAGGTACTGAAGCACTGAAAAGTCAAAATACATGTCTTTTATAATAAGTGCTCACATGATTCAAGTAGACAACAAATGCCAAATTGTACCACGTCCTATCTAATTATTAATATTTTGAAATTTCAAATTGAGGCACACTCAAATTGCTTTCCAAAATAAAAGCCAGAACTAAAATTTAACATATATTATTTTAGCTTGAGTAAAATTACATGGTTGAGTCCCTAATTACGTAGAGAAAAAAATCATTATTAATGAGATGAGAAAAGATTATAAAATCAAATGAATGAACATGATGAAACCAATTAAGTACAAACATTACATGCTTGATATCACTTAAAAATATAAATGTTTCTCAATACAAAAGTTACTAATTACACACGATAAATTAACCAAATCAAATATTATTTACTAAGTTAAGGAATTTCTCAAGGTGAGAGTCATAACTAGCAAAAAAAAAAAAAAAAAAATCCAAAATTCAAAAAAAATAAAAAAGAATATATACAAACAAGATGACAAGAAAGTGTAGGCACTCACCACAACCGAAATAAATAAAAGATCAACACTTGAGCATATGAATAGAAGCAGCAAGCAAATTATACCTGTAATTCACCAACCCTTCTTCAACCATGTTGCTCCACCAAAAATCAAAATAAAAAAATTCATATACTAAACTTAATTTTATTTCCTTATCAAATCCCGAATCATGCTATACTGTAAATCGACATTGGTCCAAGTCAAAGTTGTTTTTTCTTTTAAAAAAAAAGAAAAAAAGAAAATGATTAATCAAGGTGAGTTAACTAATCACTTTTTCCTGCTCTTATCCTTTCCACCGGAAAACATGGAGCCGAAGCCAAACAGACTCACCGAAGGAACGTTCAAAACCGGATTGAATTTAACCCCACTGTTATACGAACCATAGCTGCTCTTCTTCAATGGCGGCTTCTGATGATTACCAGACGAAGACTGCTTTAGGGAGCTGTTTGGCAGCGAGTATTTATGAGAATTCTGTTTCTGATTATTCGAAATCGATGAGCGCTTTGCGCTGGAATTCGAGCCTGTCGAATTGCTTCGCGATAGAAGCGGCAATGGGCACAGAGTCCTCGCGTAACCGCTGCCACAGTTCAAGCTCGTGCTGCGCTTAAACCGCCAAAACGACGTCGCCTTGCAATTCTGCTTTTCGTCTGTGGTTTTGGGGATTCCCTGCGGCGGCGGCGGCGGCGGTGGTGGTCGAGGAAGTGGAGGCGGCGGCGGCGGCGGAGCAAGTTTTCTCTTGATCTCGATTGGAAGGATTTTGCCGTCGAAGAAAAGCTCATCGGCGGAGGAGGATTCCTGATCGAAGCTCTCGCGGAAGACGCAGAAGTCGAAGTCGGCGTTGGAGGAGGAGGAAGAGGATCGGATGTAGTGCTCGACGGGAACGGCGTCGTTTTGGGGAAAATCGTTGGAGAAGGAGATGCGAGGGCTCATTGCCACGCTCGGACTTTCGGGGAAAACTTCGACCGCCATTGATGGAACTGATCGGAGCTAATTCTGTTGCAGAATTGGGGAAACAACCAACACAATGATGAAAATTCAAACTCAAAAGAACTAATAAAAATTGAAGGTTGAAAATGCTATAAATAATGGGAATTGAAAAGACAACCGTCAAAGTGGGCTCGTTTGCATGGAAGATTGAATATTGATTAATATTTTGGGGAAAACGAAGTGATTTTTATTGAATGTTTATGAAGAGATGAGGTGTGGCTTTCAATATAAGGGACTTTTTTAGAGAAAACTTTAAACTCAAGACTAATAATATTAACTGCAATCAGATTTTTCAGATCATAGATGGTTCAGACTCAACCTATTTGGAGATATTCGTGCAAATGTTGTTACTTTTTGGATGTGTGTTTTGATATTTTCAAACCTTCATGTGTACAAGTTAATACATGTTTTTTAGTAGGAGGTGAATTCAAATACACAATCTCTAACTTGACAATTAATTTGAAAATACTATTTATATTGGTTTCACATCCCATATTATAAAAGTAATTCTTCAATACAAACACTACGATTCTGAAATTCTTAGTAAGAAAATTATTTGTGTTGTTTAGATTACCCTATATTTGAAATCCATCATTTGTGTTTAGAATTAGTTTTTGTGTGATTTCAAATTCTTACATTTCTAATTGGAATGAGACTAATGTAGCTCAAAATGTTGATATACATATATATGTATAGTAAAACTATGAATAATTTTATGTCTCATTCATTTTTCAAAATATCTATTTAATCCTCCCTCTTATAATTTAATTTAATTAAAATTTATTAGTTTCCAAATTCAATAGAACCCTTATTTAAAAATCTAACCACGAAATAAAATTAATTAGCTTCCATGTACAATATACACTTTTGATCAGGTATTCACATCATTAAAATGCACATCATATGCACTTCTTTTATAAGAAAAATTAAAAATAATTGATACACATAAATGAAAATGTGATAAATATCAAAGAAGTGTATTTTTTCTGATCAAAATTATATTCATATATATATACAAAATAAGGCAAGAAATGGAATATTGGGAGGAGCAAATGAAAGAAACAGTCCCAAAAATAAAAGGGAGGTTGAGGTGGACAAAGTAAAGAGGAAGAGATGTTCTCTGGTTAGTGCAGAAAATGGGACACAATGAAGACACACATGTGCTTCAAACAATTACCTAAATTATTATGTGGCACCCTTTGGTATATACTTATCTGGCAAACTACCCTACTTTCACTATTCATTTAACACATTATCATTAAAAATTTTATAAAACCATCTCATCAATATCTATAATTTCTGTGTGACCAGCTCCACTACTCACAATCTAAATTTATTTTTATATCTATATTTTTTCTGAGTTACAATGACATGTGTGGGATAGTTTTACAACACTCCTAAACAAAGATTATTATCTCTCATATGTGTTATTTATGTGTGCATCCTAAACTTGATAATTCTCGAAAACTACAAAATGAATACTACTAAATTATAACATGACATTATCTCATTTACATTAGTACAACTTGGCATTCCACCATCATTAGTTTATCCACAATAGATACCAATTTATTATTCTATTTCTACTAATATTTTATCTTCCATTTTAATATATCCTCAATATATACCAATTTAGGTATTTTATTTTACATCTTATTTTATGTTGAAGTTTCCATCTACCAGACCACCAGTCACCTTTCGATATTACCCACTTTGACGGCAACTGCTTTTGTGTCCTTTAAAAAAAAAAAATTTATCTTATAGAGTTTAATTTGTTGATTTTAATTGATGAAGTGTATTTGGCATGAGACCAAATTAAAAGAAAAAAAAAACATATCTAAGTTCAGATTCAATGTTAACAATCATACAACATGATTAATTAAATGATTAACATTTCTAGCTAGAAATCTTTTGTGAAGCCCTCAATTATGGTCGTGGAGATTTTAAGTATGTGTCATGTCCCAATATAAATAAAATATGATATTAAAATACATTACATTATACAAGATGTTACTAGAAATTTCATCCAAAATTATTGTGGATGCTCATGTATTCCTCTTCATTTGGACAACATGCACAATAAACTTAGATATAATCTATTGTGGAACAAATTCGAAATCTACTATCAAACGAGGATACATAATAAGATGTTTTTTTTTTCTTAGGATGCTCATAAGATTTCTAGTTTAATAAGTAAGATAATCTAGTTTTTTTTTTTTTTTTTCTTTTTGAGATACAACTAAATTAATTGGTTGGCCCATTTAGATTAAAAGATGGATCCTATATCTATCGCTTAGATAGGGCCCAAAACTCATCATATTTGTACTCCCATTGTGGTGGTCAATAATTAATTCTGTCGTATATAGCATTCAAGTAAATAGCATTAAGCTTTTTATCATTAAAAACTAGAGAATAAAATTTAAATATCTATATGAAGGAGCTCTCCACCATATATATGTACCACATTCAATGCATCGTGTACAAGGATTTATTCCATGCTACATTCACCAATTTTATTAGATATGATATCATTCAATTTTTTATTAGGGTTTCTTGTATTTAGACAACATAGTTCTAACCCTTCACTTTAAAAGTTATCTTTTGGGACCTATGTTCCAACTTGCCATGTGATCAAACACTCGTGGCTCACAATAGCATGCTTTTGTACCATGATCTACTCCTATGTCCCCTATCTCTTTTTGGTAATGGTGGATTGAGATGATTTATGAACTACTTCTAATATGATTGGAAAAAAAAAAAAAAAAATCCATTAAAATCGACTTGGGAGCTTAATTGAAGCTGGGCAAGTTCCATTCATAAGCTCAAGAGTAACTTGAATATGAGTTAGTGAGTAGAGAACAAATATCATCATCTTTACTTGATTCAAACTACGATTTTATTAGCCTGTTTGATTTTAATTGTATATAATTTAAATACGTTCAACTAGATTCATGCACTGACGGATCCACATACCCCCAGGTGGGGGCACGTGCCCCCACAAATTTTTGAAAATTTTTCTGCAATATATACTTTTATTCTTCTATAATATATATTTGATAGATAGTATTGGTAGTATATCATACGTATATATTGCGGCCATTGCAGAAATATATTCTTCTTATATAATATATACTTGATACTTATATCATATAGTATCATGTTCAATCACATATATATTGCTGGCCATGATAGTATTATTTTATATCATATTTATTCTTTATAATTGATAGTATATATTGCTACAGTTGAAAGGGTATTTTTTGCAATGAATATTATAAAGAATCGTCTACGCAACCGGATGAGAGATCAATTGATGAATGATAGTTTGATTGTATATATTAAAAAAAGGGTTTTTGATAGTGTTGATAATTAGTCAATAATGCAAATATTTCAGTCAATGAAAACTCGTAGGTTTCAATCGTTATGTATTAAAAAAAATTTCCACGTATTTTATATTTTAATTATTTTGTGCCCCGCCATTAAAAAAATCTGGATCCGTCCCTAGATTCATGAGTCAATTTTGAGCCCACCAGAATTGGATGTCGAGTAATTATAGTCGAACCAATTTAAGCTTGTCAATTGGATATATCAATCAACTCCGAGAAAGTAAGGACAAAGAGGACTCGAACCAATATTTTCATAAATTAATTATTGTCGAATTAGATTTTATTAGCGATTGGTAATTAATTTTATTATTAAGTTCAATTGTTGTAAAGTAATTAACTATATTTTTTCATTAAAATAATAATAACAATACTGATATGTTCTAAATAATTACAGTTGACTAAAGCTGCAATTTTGAAAGTAAATAATCAATTTAACGAGGACTAAATTCTAAGCTATTTGATGTATAATGTACGATAATAAATAAAATACTATTTTTAAACTTATCTCAAAATAAAAAATAAGAAACTAAACTGGTCAAATAAAATTGGCTGATTTTGACCTATTTAATTTGGTTTTGACCGTTTATTTGGATTTTTGGTTCGTTGACTGTTTGACCAATTAGCTTGTTCTTAATTGAACCAGTCAAATTTTTATCCAAATTTAAGAAATTTTGACATCACATATATAATATGTGAAAATGAAAATGAAATATTACATCTCAAAGAATTAAAAGTTTTTGTGTTACTCTTTCCTATCCCCAATTTTAAAAATGAAAATTAATAATTGAAGTGTGGAAAGGGAGAGGGGCTTTACAAATGCAAATACGTATCTCAAAACTTTGTTGATAAAAGGATAAAAAGCTAAAAAAAATAAATATTATTATTAAAGTGGGTGGTCGATATATGTGATAATATTTCTTATCGACAATATGCTATGCTTATGGCCAACAATAATTTTTTCCATCAATTAATTAAACAATTTATTTGAATTCTGTAATAAAAATTCCATTTAATTTTTCTTAACCAAAATTGTCATTAAATTTGTTGTTAACTTTTCTGAATTTATCAAACAAAGTTGTGAATGACTTAAAGGTGCATGAATCATCATGCAAGTTCATCACTACTGGAATTGGTTAATTGTATATTTGTTGTATCAATTTACAAGCTTGTTAAAATTTATTGTTCGTTTTGAAAACAAGTCCATACGAATTTATTTTGAAATTCCCAAAAAAGATCTCATACCAATGCAGATATTCATTACTAATCTTTCTACACATTTATGTAATATTTGAGAAATTGTACTCCAAGTTCCAGAAACAAGCATCATGTCAATTGTACTACTATGTTGACTTGATTAAATAAATAGTTTCTACGTATTCTCTCCAAAATTCCACAGCACCCATATATATATACACATTTCACAAGGATTAAACAACTTAATGTATCATAAATTACTATTAAAATATGACTATTTTGGAAAAACAAAATTATTCAGCTAGATATTATTAATTTTGCATTTCACCTACAATGTTCACCATTCTGTCTGCATTATCCATATTGCCAATATATTAGTGTAAAGATATAGAAGAATTATAAAAAAAAAAAAAAAAAAAAAGTCGTTTCATCAAGATTAACAATTGTTAAAGCCCAATAACTTTCATTAACCTAAAGCCCAATCCTTTTATAAAAAAAAGACTGGAGAGCAATAGATCAGCTTATGCCCAAGGAATATTCATTGAACTAAAGCCCACTCCTTTTTTAAATAAAAAGGCCAGAGACTAAAAAGTCGACAGTAAACGACAAAAATGTCGGTTCTTGGAGAGAACTGCGATTGGCTGCAACCAAGCCCATACCGTTAACATACACCTCCTCCATATTGCCAGTTCGGACACTTGCTTCCTCGTAACCCCGAAATAAATTCTCAAATATCAAGAAACAATTTTTTTAAATAAAATTCCCCCCCTCTCTCTCAATTGAGCTTTTGATGACTTGATCTCCACCTCAATAGTCCTTTCTCAATGTTCACCATTCTTGATTTTTGAACAGCTTCTTAATTACATCTAACTACTTCATTTTCATTTTTATTATATAAATATTTATTTGAAAGCATGAATCCTAACTGGGAGCTGAAGAATTGTTGTCAGCATAAACAAGTTGTGTTTCTTGCTACCATTGGTGTCTTCACTGTTGTTATTCTTGCTGTAAGTCTTTGCTCCTTTGCATTTCCTACTTTTTTTGCTGTAGATTCAGATTGTAAGTTATTATTATTATTATTATTATTATTTTTTGGGCAAATGCAAATAGCCATTTCGATTGGTTGCTCAGTTGGAGAAGCAATTAATACTGGGTAGAAGGAATTTGGGAACTGTTTTAGTAAAATCATTGCAATGATGGTTTACATAGTCTACTTTGAAATTCATACTTGTGATATAGCTTAATTTCAGTATATCATACTAGCCTTCTTGATTTCAATACTTTTCCTAAATAATTCATGCTGTCTTACATGTATATAATGAGCTCAAATTAAAATTGAACAAGATAATGATTAAAGCTTTGTCTCTGATAAAGCTGTAGTGAAATCATGTCTTGTTTATTTCAAGCTAGCTCACAACGTTTAGAGGCCCCCATATTTTGTTGAATGAATGCTGGTTTCCTAAGCTTTAAGTAATATTCCACAAGGGGATTTACTAGTTTTGGTCTTATCATGTTAAGTGTAATGTTCATCAGTTGAATAAAAACATAAACATCTTTCTGCTTTTAATGAGCCATTCATGAGATTGGCCATTGGGTTATCATTTTTGTCTTATTTTTCCTTTGGTGATAATGACAGTTATGGAGGACCTTTCTACTGACACCATTTAAGCTCATCACCGTATTTCTTCATGAAGCAAGCCACGCAATTGCGTGTAAGCTTACATGTGGCGATGTAAGAAACTATTTTCTTGATATTTCTTAAGCACTTTGATTTGGGGCTTCATTTAATATGTTGGAAGTTCAAGTTGTGATGTCTCCAACTGTTCAATTTCTAAACTATATTAAGGTTCCTGCAATCTGTGACTTTATAGTGTCTTGGATTAGATTCCTCCGAATTTTGATGTATTTCAACTAGGGCATCTGATCTCCTATATTACATGTAGGTCGAAGGCATCCAAGTTCATGCTAATGAAGGTGGCATGACGCAAACACGTGGTGGTGTGTATTGGTTGATCTTGCCAGCTGGATGTAATACTCTTTTCTTTCTTTTTTTCGTTTAATGTTTTAGTTTCTTTCTAAATTGATGCCCTCTATATGTTGTCTGTAAGCTGAGTGAATGATTTCATAATATAGTCTTCCTCAAGCAACTAATGTTAATTGTCTGATTTTGCCATATATAATACTTGTTCGTTTAGCATCGTTTCTTTGCTTCCTATTGTAGATCTTGGTTCATCATTTTGGGGTATGGCTCTCATACTTGCATCAACAAATATTCTCACGTCTAGGATTGCTGCCGGTTGTCTTATTCTTTCCCTTCTTATTGTGCTCTTCATTGCAAAAAATGTAAGAATATTAGAAAATAGTCCATGGATTTTAGTGTTCATTTCATATGATCCATTCATAAAGTTTAACTTGAGAAGCTCAGTAATAATTTATTCCATTCATTAAATGCTGACAGTGGATGCTGCGAGGGCTTTGTATCGGTAAGTTATCCAATGAGTCTTACACTTGACATGCAATATTTTAACAATTCAAGATATTCATTCCTGGGATAATGTTCTTACCAGGGTTTATCGTTTTTCTCGCTGTTGTCTGGATTCTTCAAGAAACGACTACAGTTCGTATCCTTCACTACATTATTCTCTTCATTGGTATAGGCTTATCCTTGTAATACTACTTCTGTACATTCAATTGGATGTCACTAGGTTCGTTTATGTTGCTTATGTATTTTATTTTGTATGGCAGGTGTAATGAACAGTTTGTTTTCCGTTTACGGTACATCCTCTCTTTCATCATAAGTAAACAAAGTCACTAAATAGAAGAACAAGGCAATGATTGTATCTTATGATGCAGATATATATGATGATTTGATATCTCGAAGGGTTCACACAAGTGATGCTGAGAAATTTGCAGAACTTTGCCCCTGTTGTACTGGAGTCGGCTGGGGAGTCATTTGGTACGTAAATATGAAGGAGTTTAAAGTTGTATCATTCATAATTGATGTGATGAGAAACGACTTAGTAATCTTATAAGATAAAGTTCATGGTTATATTATTTAAGTTTTGATCACCAAATTACTTGTAAAATGAGTTGGAAACATGAAAGTATTCCAGGACATTTTATCTAGAAATTATATTTGCAAGTATAGAGCCCTGACATGATTTGATTTGGAATTTGCTCAACTACATTTATGTTCCAACATCCTCATATGCATCTAAAGTGTTTTTCTACTTGTTGAGGATTTAAGATTTACTGGTTCTTATCTTCTTTCAGGGGAATAATATCCTTAATATTTCTTTGTGGAGCGTTATATCTTGGACTCGTTATCTTGTCCTAAGGTACTTTACCTGGCACTACTCTTGTTATCTGAGGATAGGATTCCTATAATTGTTATCATTACTTTGTCATCTGTCTGAGTCCATCCGAATGACTTCATTTAAATCGTCTTAGGTTGCCTTTCCAGATAATTGTTGCAGTTAATGAGAAATGAGCAAAAGGGGTGGTGAGGTTTCTAAGTAGCTAAAACTCACTAATTGGAGATGGCGTAGCTCTTACGACTATATAATGTTCTCTTTGACCCTAGGCTAAACAAGATTCTCAAAATCCATAAATTGCTTCAAAACAAGCCCAACTCATAGGATCTCGTTCATGTTAGTTGGAATTTGGAATAATTGCACGCAGATAATGCTGGAAACTGGAAACTTCACCAGCAGCAAAGGAATGACAACTTGTTCCTTAGATGTGTCATAGGAACTAGACAGAGATGTGCTACTCGGACAACATGCTGTTGCTATATTTTGCTGCTGTTGTTGTTAGACTTTTTCAGTTTGTGATTTTTCCTTGTTACTTTCCATGATCTGCTTTATCGACAACTTTCTTCTATATTTTGTCTTCAGGATTCAATTGAGGGCTTGGTTTAGGTTTGCGCTCTATATTGAGAAGAGACAGCATCATTTTTGCTTCCATTATTCATCTCATTTGTTCACTTGTGTACACTAAATCATTAGTCAAATTCATTTTTTACAACAGGAAAACAACCTTTGGCATGGCTATTTGCACCTGTTAAAAGGCCACACATCTTTTTTTTTTATTCCTTTTTTTCCTTTTATTACATTCAAATTGTGAGATGACCAACAATGGTCTAACAGAGGCGTGTTTAGTATATTTGGGGGGCATATAACTCAATCCATGAACCAATTCTAGGGTTTAATTAACTGTAAATGATAAAATTTACAACAGACTAAGGTCACTTCAGTTGTCTAATATCAGACATATAGTGAAGTACTTATATCTTAGAAGCATCTAAAAATAGATGTCAGGATGCAATTTCAATAAACATCACGTGTACAAATCATACCATTTAAGGTTGAGAAAACATTTGTTTGAAATTGGTGTACAAAAAAGAAACTAGAAACTGACTGCATACCACCTCGGATCTACCTTTTATACATCGCATATAGGAGAACTGCTGGAGATCTGCAAACTTAGTGGAGAAGATCTAGTAGAGATCGAGCAAGGATGATCCAAATGAATGCTCGGAAGATGTTCATGGCTCAATCTGTTCTTGTTATCTCAGTGATCCAATGCGAATATAAATAAGCATCCAAGCAGAACATTCTTACCAAGAAACAAATCTGATTCAGTCAAAATGCTCGAGTGTTTGTGTTGATAACTGGTTACACTCCGTCTAGCATGTCAATAGGCAACTCCTGCAAAATTAATGATGTGGAATAAACAGTCATATGTCCAAATCATCATCGGGGTCCTCGTCTGAATCAGGCATCTCGTCATCTGAATCACGAAAATAGATGATCTCTCCCCTGCTGGAGTCCTCTTTTTCAACAGAAGTGTGTGGCATATCAGCTTTGGCCTCACTGAGAGATTTCCGACCATCATAGATTTGAAATGTTTTTCCATTATCTGGAGAGAAAAGTTGAAGGTCAGGCATAAAGCTTGGAAGAAGAATGGATAGGACTAGAGTCACCCCTGTTTTACAATGGTGAGATCTGATATACAAAAAGCAAAACTGCAAACAAAGGCATTTACGAATTCAAAATGCATCCATACCCTGGTGCTCAAATGGAAGAACTACATTCGCCCTATCATTTCGCTCCTTTTCAGATAACTGTAAATTGAACTGGACCTGGCAAGAAAAAATGATTTCTCATGAAAATGTACAATTCAATTTTCTACTTAAAGATGCATATGCTTATAACGTTTATGCATTGGCATCTGCATTTATATAATGTATGATGGAATTGTATCGTGAGTTCTCAAGTAGAGTAAAACTTTCAACCTACCTTAGGCACAAGACTATGAGCAGTTATCTCATCTGCTGAAGAAACAGGGGTGAATTTGATGGCTGAATTCTCAATATGGATCTCTTCAAACTGATAGTAAAGATCGATCAAATAAGATATCATGCTTGTTAGAGAGTGCAACCGCTAAAATATTGAGATAAAAACATATAGGCATATTACTATATTTAGCTATGCTTGTGGTTGCCAAACGCAAGGGAGGGAGGAATACCATCATTCTAACACGCCCATTTCTACGTTTAACATGCACACAGAACTTTCCTCTCCTTAACTTATGCTCCATTAAAGAAAGGTTCTCAGAGTTTCCTCTCTGTCCATCCATCGGTTGAACCATTTGTTCTATAGTAGCCTTCATGGAGGACATATATTCAAGGGCAGCAGTAGCCCTAGTCTCATGCAGATCCGAATGTAATAGCCAGAACAAGCTAGAGACTTGGTCTGCAATATTCAGAATAATTAAAAAGAAAGAAATAAGGAAAGAACTAAGAAAGTATCCATGTTGGATTTGGGAATAACCTAAGGGAAATTCAAAAGGCCATTAATAACAGAAATTTATTCTAACTGCCTTGCAAGAGGGTGGACTTCAGAATCTACAGTATATGTTAAAAGACTAATTCACTTAGTGCCTTTCTTTCCTTTGTGTTAAGCTCAATTCGTTGGCCATAGTAAGATAACATTTCAAAATTTCAAGCTTGTTTAGTTATCTGGGAACTGATAAACAGAAACTTCTATATTAAGGACAACTGAAAAAAGTCCCACAGACCACCAATAAAGTTGTACATGTCAATGCAACTAAATGATGCCACCCACAAGAAGTTGTGAGGAAATAGTAAACCCTCAAAATATACTGAAAGCCAACTCTCACACACTGAATGCCAGCTAAGGCTAATAACATGCATACACAAGCCTCATTGCGGTGATAAATCATTCTTACTCTCATAAATTTGGTGTAGCTTGAGTTACAGAGTTCAATTAAACTGTTCAAAGTATGTTTTTTAGCTTAAAAGTATCTGGCGTTGGCGTGATGACAGTGTTATGCTCACTACATCACTTGCATCACATCAAATATTCTTATTTGTGTGGTAATTTAGTGACATAATAAGAATGATAATGCTTCATATTTCCATTTTTTCAAATGAAATGGCATAGAACCTAACAAAAACGTCAATATCAACTGCAAAAGCTAAGGTCTCAAGTCTTAATGACAATATTATGGACAATGCAATTAGAATACACAGCTTGATAATGTTTAACAGATATTATCACATTATTACAGATAGAAGACAATGCTCTCTGTCTATCAATATGCTCCAATTCAACAATTAACTTGACACGCAGAATGTAAAGCAACTGAGGTAACTCACTAATTACCAGTATAAACATTATATGTCTTAGTAATTATATAAAAATTGACATACCATGACTCCTAAGGTTGCTTAAAAGTGAAGCAACTGATGAGACAGACGTGTGTCTCAGCATCTCACTAACCTGGAAATAGAATTGCAAGTAAACACAATAGGTTAGTGGACAAATACTCTGTTGATTAATGAAACTTTACATTCACAAAATGAGACAACCCTCTCTTATGACTTTAGTGCACTTCAAGCTTAAACCTCAAGATTCCAAAATTCTTGATTATATAAAATACACTAACAAGTAACAACAAAGCTGCCCCACTATTTGTATGGAAAATTTTATTATTCATTTATATGTATAAAATTGGTTGACTAAGAAATATTAAAAGAAAATAAATTTAATAGACGATGACTACATATACTATACAGCTAGAACCATGACATTATTCTGTATTGTTGACACACAGCAAAAGATTGGAGTATAATGTATGTATACTTTCTACAGTAGCATGATGTTAGCAATACACAACTCAGAATTCCCATCGACGACAAAATTGTAAAAGAAATTACAACATGGAAAACCAAATTACCGAGTCTATGGCAACCACAAACCGTCCCTTTCCATCTCCAGAAAGCTCTGCAATACAAAAGATGATACAATGCACTATCATAATCTAACCAGTACTCACATATTAGGAAACAGCAAAGTACTAGCTATATAGTATTACCTTTTCCAAGTTCAAGAATTAATGCCAATAACTTATCCAAATCTTTAACATTTTTACATAGATTAACTGTTACTGAAGATCCAAGAGAGGAATTCGCAATGCTCCCACAATCCATGAGCTTGCCTTTCCAACCCAACGGATCCGTATAACAATCCAAAACCCTAAACCTGATTGAGTTTCCAAATCCCCAAAACCGTGGCATCACAATCAGAACCAAAATTTCATCAAAGAACCAATATCTTAGGCTAAAAATAAGAAAAATGGAAAGAATTCAAAATTCCAAACCAGGTACTTGAAGAAACAATGTCGTGTCCTTTGCTCTTCAACAATTTTTCATAGTACAACGGACTCCGAGACAACGCAACTAAGACAATACCACTGCCGAATCAGGGTAGACAATTGCACAATTGTAAGATGAGAAGAAACTACCAAATTAAAATAAACATTGAAATTAAATGAGCTTCAGAGTATGTTTATCCTTTCGGATTGACCTAGATTGAGATTTTTTGCAGAAAACGAACGACGAAAGCTGAGAGAGGATATGATCAAAAACGAAGGAGCCTAATGGACAGGTGATTGTGTCGTTGATAGTTAGAGCGGGGGCGTGCTCCCCTTCTAAACCGCCGTCTCGCAGCGTTCGACAAACCCATTCCGCCATGTTCCGCCGCCGCTGAGGTGGCCGGAGAATCTGGTCTTGGCTGGAACCTTAAACCCTGGTAGGCTGGTACTGGGTTTCGATGCTTTTTAATCACTATTGACTACTCGCTATTTGAATTTTTTATTTTTTTATAAGGAAAATACTGTAATGTAAATAAATAATAAAATGAAGAATAACTATTTAAATTATTTATTTAAGTTTCATGAGTCATGTCTCAATCTCTATATTGAGGATTTCATTTTTAAAATAAAAAAATATTTGAGTTTTTTTTTTTTGTAAGGAAATATTTGAGTATTGTTAATTTATTGGAGTAATTACATTAAACCCTCTAAATTACAATTTTGTAGTTTAACTATCAAATTATTTTTTGTTTGTACATAACCAACTAAATTGTAAACTATTCCAAATTATTCTAATAAAGACTCATATACTTTATTCCAGATTAAAATTATATAATATTTAAAATTTTACTATCTCAAATAAAAAAAATATTATAAAAGGATAGTTTGAAAATTTTGAGGGTCGAAAAAGCTTATTGCAACAATTTACATATTTGTTGGGTATTGGGTAACAAAGAAATTTTGATGGATACAGTTCAAGACTTGAATAATTTAGAGAGTTTAGGTAGTTGTTCCTAAATATTATTTATCAGGAGAGTTATTAAATTGTTAAACAAATGTTCATTCTATTAATATATAAATTATATTCAATATTTAACCTTTATTTTAATAAGTTAAGGAGAGTGGAATAGAAGGAGATAATGAAAATTAGAAAGTTACCTGATCCAACCTCAAATCCAGAATATTACTATCTTTATAAATATAGAGTATCATTTAAGTTACAAGGCAGAAGGTTCAATATTCAAGTAGTGAACATGCATAAATTGAGTTAAACGATTTGTTTGTAAATTGAGTTAAACGATTCACGAGCAAAATGAACAATGGAATTACTAGAAAATGAGTGGAGATAAAAAAAATTCAAATATTGTACATGAAGTCTAATCTCTGATTAATATTAGTGGCTTAAATCATAGGTAGAACTGATTGTTCGATGAAACTTTTTTTTTTCAATCGTAATACTTATCAGGTCTTGTGCGAGATCGTCTTAAGGATCTCGTTTCGTGAAACGGGATGGATCGAATTGAATATAATAAATTATGTAATATTTTTGTATGTATTAGGTAATATTTTTCTATATAATACAAAAATATTATTTGATATATAGAAAAATATTACCTAATATACACAAAAACATTACATGTTGTATGAGAGAGAAGAGCATCTAGACAACTTAGAATCCACGGTTTTTGAGTGACCGACCTAACCTAATTTAGGTCATATATCCTATAATATAAAATTATTATTTAATATAAAGAAAAACACTATATAATACACATAAAAATATTATATATTATTTTATAATTCAACTCAACTCTAAACATATCATATAATATAATATAACTAAGTATTACTTAATCCTAATATACAGAAAAATATTATTTAGTACATATTAGAGTACCCGAACAGTCTCACGAATTT
Organism: Scutellaria galericulata; assembly: GCA_946896805.1. Lineage (NCBI taxonomy): Eukaryota > Viridiplantae > Streptophyta > Magnoliopsida > Lamiales > Lamiaceae > Scutellaria > Scutellaria galericulata. The sequence goes on from OX335794.1 coordinate 16,748,360, forward strand.
CTCATCCAAGACTTTGCCAATTAAAAAGGCTTTGAATTTGAAAAATCAACCCATTTAACGTGAATCCGTATTCAACCACGCACACGCCTCGTATCACACACAATAACGAAAAATTAATTTTCAATATAAAAGGTGACAAATAATGTTACGCACACTCCTCTTATTACCATTCAATTTAATAATTCCGCTACATTACATTAAAATATTCAGTAAAGTCAACTTATAGTATTTCATGCCCATTGACTTTGCTTAAAGTAAAATTAATGGCCTTTTTTTTCTTCTAGAAATCTTCCGTTGACAATTAGATAACCAAAGAATTGGCATCCTTCATACTAGCCCCCTTCCCGTCCCACATATTTGGAAGAGATTTTGCCTTCATTTCTTTTGTTATTATTGAATATTTAACTGTTTGGGATATGAAATATGATAATTAATATTTGCTCAGAAAAAGAAATATATATATATATATATATATATATTGAGAAGTTATATCGAGTTTGATGAGTTTTTAGGGTTACAATCCATTTTTACTATAATTAATCTTCTAATTCATTGTATCTAATTACATTGCAGGCTCATGAGAAGTTAATAGATCTCTTGATTTAGTGTGCCCCAGACAATTATAGTCAATTTGACAAATTGAATGAATAAATTTATGTTCTCTTATTTTCCATTTCAATTACTTCTCCATAAGTAAACCCTAATTCTTAACATAACTTTTAATTTGTGTTCTCTCTTTTCGAATGTTGGTGTTTTAGTCTCCATAAGTGAAATGATTGTCTCCAAATGTGTTGAATGTTTTTGTCTACGAATAGGGGTTTTTATTGGGCCTTTTAAGAAATGTTTAGATAGTGGAGCTTGTATCCTTTTGCCTTCCTTGGACTAGGGATGGCAACGGGGCCGGGGCGGGGCGGGTAGTTGACTACCCAGACCCGTCCCGTGCACAGACCCGTGGACCCGTCCCCGCCCCACCCCGCGCCCCGTATGGGGCGGGTCTGCCCCGTCCCGCCCCGCATTGTTCTTATATTTTTTTTCTAAATATAATTTTAAGCAAACATAATTAATATTATTGATCATGATATAATAATTATATAATTAATATATATATATATACACACACATATAAATGTAGAGTATATCATATATAATATATTGATATATACCTATTTGAGTTTGTAAATATATGTAGAGTATATCATTAAATTTTTTCTAATTATATTTCATATAAATACATGATATTTTGGTATATACATACATTATTCTTATATAAAGATTTTGAATTTTGATACATATGTAGATTTGCACATGTTTAAATTTTATACTCATTATGAATTTATTATTAAGCATATATTTGTATACTTATAACTTATTTTCAAGACCAAAATAATAATATAATAAATAGTAAACCCTAGGCGGGTCGGGTCGGGGCGGGGCTTATGTGATACCCGGACCCACCCCGCCCCATGTCTAGCACGGGACGGGTTTTACCCGCCCCAAATATAACGGGTCAGGTTGGGTACCGCAGGTCGGGTCGAAATTGACATCCCTACCTTGGACACCATTTAAAACCTTAAATACTTGACTTTGACTGTATAATATTTTTGTTTGAATTGTTAATGTTTCAATTCGAGAAGGAAAAAAGAAACAAGTTTGTCTTACCAATTGTCACTTCTTGACTGGGATTATACTTCTTGTCTCTACCTAATAATCAAACTTTTAGACCAGGCCTAAAATGAGTTTTCTAACATTAATCTTTCTCTTATTTTCTTCTATTTGTTGGTTTTTTCTTTCTCAAAATCATACATGATTAATGTTGTTGTTTTCATGTGACTCTAGCTTTACTCGGTACAATTTACGTATATTATTGATATTTTACCTAATTTTGGGGGGAAAATGCATCCATGCCCCTATCAATTTTGGAGACTAAAAATATTCAAAACAATGTTTAATTTAACGGACCTTCTTTTCCTAACCTATCATTTAACGATTTTCAATTGACATTACTAAATGGAAGCATAGGTTCTGTGGGCTGAGTCATGAATTAGTTGACCCAACCATGACTAATTCTAACCTTCTAGACTCCATAGCATTTATTAAATGAGTAAATCCATAAATTGGCACACACTATATGTGGATTCTGTGATAGAATAGGTACAGCTACCACCCATAGTTTATTCATAAAAAATTTCGATCATTCATAACTTAAATTCATATTTACGTAACAATTTTTATTTTATTTATTGTTAATTTTCTCAACTCAAAATTTGGATTTTACCACACACATGTATGTGCCCATGACCCGACCCATTTGGCACGAACCACTCTACACGAGTCACACGACCCATGCGGCACGAAGCGCACGAGCTGCACGATTCATGTGACACAAGCCACATGATCTATGCGATACGAATCATACATACATACGCCTGCACAAGGTCAACCTCCATTTTAGTAAGAATGTATTTGTCGAATATCCACTTTCTTTTTATACTAAAAAATGTTATGAGTTGGCTAATTCAATTTTTTTTAAAATTTTATTTTGCTATTTCTAGTCATTATCACACATCAGTTAAAATAAATCAAGTTATTATGTTCTTTCAATGAGTGTAAGAGTAGAGATAGGAAGGAAGCCCTTCTAGAAACCATTAAAAAAAAAAAAAGCATATATTTTGTTGATAAAAGAAAACTCACCGACAATATCCAAAAACATGTAGTAGATAAATTCCATCTCCATTTAATAGTGCAAGAAAAGAGCATATTTAGGTTTTATAGAATATGGCACGGGATCTATTATGCCGATAGAAGCAGCATCGATCCCGTTATGGGAAGTTACTTTCAGCTGCCTTTTTCTGCACTAAAGTCGCATGAGCAAACCAAGCATCCGATACCGCCTAAACCACGCTTTTGCATTGTTTTTTATTCTAAATTGACTAAGCAGCTAAGCCCTTATCTCATTCACGATAACACGACTTTAATTTCATCGACGTTAACCTTTGCACGTCATCTCACATGCCCCTCACGTTAAATTTTTCTATAATTGCAGATTATTGTAATCCTATCTTGCTAAGTTTCGACCAATCTATGCTTTTCCTTGTTTCCAAACAAAGTAATTTTATTTTATTTTATTGAGTTACAATTAGAAATAGAAACTCAATTAATCCAAATTTTAGCTAAATTACGAAATATATTTACTGTCGTGTTTCATACCTAAACGATGTTAGTTCTCTTTCAATAAGTATAAAGATTTTAAGAAATGGAGTCAAAATTATGGGTTATTAAGTATGAAATAAATATTTAAGTAATAATAATAATAATGTATAATAAATATTTTCTGAAAAAACAAGTATATATGGAATATAATTTATGACACCTTGGTATTATAAATGTGGATGAGGCTTTCATACCAACATTAATTATTATGGCTGCTAACCTACTAATTTATTTATAATAATCAATAATATAAGCGAGAATAAAAAATATAGCTATAAGAATTAAATACAATTATCCGTTTACAGTCCATTTCTCATGTTGAGCTGGCCATCTTTTCAAAAGGAAAAAAAATCTAGCCATTATATCGAATTTCCATATTTATAAGATATTGTTACAGAAATTTCACATCTGTAAGTAATATGGGCTTCATTTTGACTTCTTCTTCTTCTTTTTTTTTTTTTTTTTGTGAGAATATCATCATTTTTTGAATTGTTTTTTTAAATGGCAAATAGAGTCACTATTTATAGTCCAATTATGAGGGTTAGTAGCACGGCAATTGGGGGAATTAGGTTTAGGAAAGCAATTAATCATAATAAATTATCCTAATAAAATATTAAACGAGAGATTGTACTTTATAAACAAAAATATTAAAAAAAGACACATATAATAAATATAATTTATTACGTGTCGAATGAATCTATTCGAAATATTGTTTAGAAAAATCCTCCTTTTGTACTCGGAACCGAATTAAGAATTTCGAAGTTGATCCACTAGGATGGCCCCCACCAAATGCTGACATCGCCTTGAGATGTAAACCCAAAAACCGCCAAACGCCGTTACTTCTATTTTTGTCAACTCGCTGACGATATACGCCACCGTCCCACCGTTTGCCAATTCTAACGGTAACGGCAAATCAGCATTTCATTCTTCCGTCAACTTTCCCTCTTAATCGTTGCCTTCAAAAACCCAACTCCGCTCCTTTTCTCAGATGGACTCAATTGTTTTCACACTTCTTCTTCTTCCTCGAATTCCTCTTCCTTTCTCTCTCTACACCTCCGCATTTCGTTCATGGGGGCTGACACTCTCGGAATTGTGAAACTCAAGTGCTCTGTTAAGAATTATGACTGGGGTAAGGTCGGGGAAGAATCGGCGGTGGCGCGGCTGCACGCGAAGAACAGCGGGGAGGAGGTGGACGCCGTTGAGCCATACGCTGAGTTATGGATGGGGACTCACGAGTCAGGGCCGTCCTTTGTCGTTACGCGGGTGGAGTTTGATGGTGGAGTGAGAAATGGTGGTTCGGAGATGGATGATGGTTGTAAGCGTAAGTTGGTGAGTTTGAAGGATTGGATTGAGAGAAATCCCAGTGTCCTTGGGGATAAGGCGTTGAAAAAGTGGGGTCCTACTCTCCCATTTCTGTTCAAGGTAACTTTTCAAAATTGCCTTTGCCTTTGTTTGCCTCTATTTTTTAGGATTTTGTTTATGAATTTCAACTGCTTATTGCATTATTGAGGAATTTGATTTTTATCTGCTGAATGATAAGGAGATTGATGAGTTTATTTATGACTTCTCTGCCTTTGATTTTGGAAAAATTGGAAGTGATTAATGAAGAACTGAAATCATTGCCAAATTTTAGGTACTTTCAGTGGCAAAGGCACTGTCAATTCAGGCTCATCCTGATAAGGATTTGGCTGCAATTTTGCACAAGCAGCAACCAGACGTGTACAAGGATGGTAATCACAAACCAGAGATGGCTTTGGCGCTCACCGAGTTCGAGGCTCTGTGTGGATTTGTTAGTTTTGAGGTAGTTTAATCACCATATCTCTTGAGGTTATTTCATTAAATTTTCATGTCTTTCATTTGGAACTCGGATTCGTTGAAAATGAGTGAAGAATGTGATTGTGCTATATATTTGGTCTTGAGTGTTCTAATGTTTTAGAGGCTCGCTGCTTATATACTCTCTTTTGAAGCTTGTCTGTTGTTGTAGGACAGGGAATTCACTCCATACCTCTTCGTATAATTGGCCTAAAAGCCATTAGTTAAATGAATTAAGTTGCTATTTCTAATCTACAATTTACTTTTTGTTCGGATCATGTTTTGAATTTAAATTTTTTGATTCCATGGAAGGCTTCTTGAGGAGGACTTGTCTGGAAGTGTGAGAGTCCCTATGTATGAGTTGTTTATAATTACGCAGTGTTTAATGCACGGTGAAACAATGGGATAACTAAGCACTCAATCTAGTTGATTTTTCTCCATGTTCACCATTTTATTTTATTTTGGTTACGTATTAGACTCCGTCTTTCATGTGATGGATTCCATTTTGGATCAGCTCAACCTAAGTGTTTCGTCAGCCATGATATCAGTTAAAATAACCTATTTAAGAGTTTGTATCGGCATTCTTCTTGTGCTTCTCATGCGGTGACCTTGATGATGTTTTTCTTGCATAATATGACGATAGAAAATAAAAATGTGTCTGTGAGAGAGAGAGAGAGTGCTGGATTCTTTTTTTAATTCCACTGATAGGTAATACCTGAATTTGCCAGCAATTTTCTGGATTTATAGCTAGTATTCAAGGAAGTTTTCTGCACCTAAGAATTTATAACATTCAATGATCTGTATCATTTATAGTTGAGAATATTAGTTTCCAGAACAGAGTCCACTGGTAGCCCTTTTAGTTCCGTAATAGGATATAAGTCTTACTGGATTTTAGTTGCCTAAGGTGGGGATCACGATTTTTGACTCTCAACTTGTATGGAAGCATCTACATAAATTGAAACATAACAAATAACAATTGTACAATAGAACAGAGTTTTGTACTTCGGATGATTGAGGCTAGCTTAATATGAAAGTTTGAATTTCATTGTAATTTCATAAGTTCAATGCATCACATGTTTCTCTCTTTCTTTTAGGAACTTAAGGCTGTTGTTCACACTGTACCTGAGATCATTGAGGTGGTTGGTAGTTCATGTGCGGATCGAGTATTAAGCATGATAGAAGAAGACGGGGAGAAGAAAATGAAAGAGGCCTTGCAATCCCTATTTACTGGTCTCATGTTAGCTAACAAGGATGTGATATCTGAAATAATTTCAAAGTTGACAAGTCGATTGAATTTGAAACGTGAGGTATGTGTGAATTATATATTTTATTCTAAACAATCTCTCGAGCAGCCTATGCCACATCACATGCTATTTCTCTTTAAAAAGTTTTGAATTCATTTCTTTAATTGATTCAGTTGACATGGACTTATTGCTTTAACTGAGGCATGGAACTTTAATACAAACTTGAGTTGATAATTCTACGTATGTTGAGCCAGTGTGTATATTTTAGTTCCACACCCCCGAATCCCTGGAATTGCATTTATCAACAGATTAGTTTCTGATAGGTGAGAGAGCTAACGGATAAGGAGGAGCTGGTTTTGCGGCTTGAGAAGCAATACCCAGGAGATGTTGGAGTTATAGCAGCCTTTTTGTTTAACTACGTGAAGCTGAATCCAGGTGAAGCTCTATATTTGAGCGCAAATGAACCCCATGCTTATTTACATGGTGAATGCGTAGAATGCATGGCAACATCAGACAACGTTGTTCGTGCTGGCCTCACACCAAAAAACCGGGATGTCCAAACTCTCTGTTCAATGCTCACATACAAACAGGTAATCTTTTAGGAACTGTATCAATTTGGAAACACTACTCTTACATGCATCAAACTCGATTTTTTCTTGCAGAGTTTCCCTGAAATCCTTCCTGGTGTGCCTTCAAATCCTTATACCATCAAATATCTCCCACCTTTTGAGGAATTTGAGGTCGACCGATGTCATCTCCCTGAAGAAGCATCTACTGTTTTTCCTGCCGTTCCTGGTCCTTCTGTTTTTGTGATCGTTGCAGGAGACGGGACTGTGCATTTTGGTGGCTCTTTGGAGGTGGTTTCCGAAGGTAATGTGCTGTTCGTACCTGCAAATGCTGAGATCAAAATAGAAACGATTTCGGGTTTGATTGTGTATAGAGCAGGAGTGAACAGCCGGTTTTTGGAGGAACCAGATGCATTTGAGACAAAACTAGCACACTAGTAAATGGGACTCTTTTCTTGGTATCCTTGTATGCCTGTATTTTGCTTCTCTTTAGGTAATATAGGGTTCAGATGTACATCCATCACATATAGAATACACACAAATCCAGGTGCCTAATGACTTGCCATTTGCTTGCTTTCTATTAGTCTGGCAAGGTTCTTTAAACAAAGAAGGTATCACCTCAGTTGGATAAAATCTTTGTTGTTGTTGTTTGAAATCTTGTTTTTACACCAATAAATATCAGCGTCTCTCTTGATTATACGAAATTCTTACGTTTGTTAATATATTATATTTTTTGTAATTTTTATTAAATAATATCTCAAATACAGATATTTTGTGCGAAGAATATTGATTTAATTATTTTAAGCTGCTTTATGACTAAAGCATCCATATGATTAAATACATTACAAGCTGTAAGTTGAATCAAAATGTTTTAACTAAATAATACTATACAAGTAAACATTTTTATAATTCATTCATTTCTCTTGCTCAGCTCCGCATTTTATCAATTTCCATAATTACATTAAACATGTTAGCCAACAAAATTTCATCATAGCTTTTAACTAATAGCTTCTAATTAGATACTTAAAAAAACGGGATATTATATACTATTTGAAACTTAAATACTAAAAACCATACAACGCTAAACCAATTTCAGCCTATTCATGCACCTTTTAATCTTAAAGATTAGCGTGTATCAAAAATTGAACACCCCCCCCCCCCCCAAGATAAAAAGAGACAATCAAACTCCTTAAGCACATTTCAATTCATCAAATATGGTGGATCAACATTTAAATGGCGATCACTATACTTTCAGCAAAATAGCACTAAAACCTAATGTCAACAGATAAACATTCAAATCGACGATACATTCAACAAATGCTTTTTCACAAAACGCAACTCACTGGAATCTATCATGGGGCTAATTGTTGAATTTCCATAAACAAAAGGAAAAAACAAAACAGAGATTATAACATAAAAATAGTTCATTCAACACTTTCCACAAATGCAAAAAACATCTACCAGACCATCCATATTTCTCTTAGTCAAAACTTCAAACAGCTCATTGTACTTTTTCATTAAATAGAGAACTAAAAGTAAATCTAGGGCATAAGTAGGATTTCAAGCCTCAGTTGTGGGAAATTCGAAGACAACATCTTTCCCTGAAAGCTTCCTATACACCCCAGCAAATGTCTCCAGCTTGTTCTCAGTGTCGTTCTTTGCCTTAGGATCAAGGAAAACCTGCAGTTTTACGGGGAAAAAAAAAAAAAAGAGCCGATTACAGAATCTGTACTGATATACATGTAGTAAAAACACATAAAGTTCGTAAAATAAGTAACCTTCATGATCTTTGATCCATCGAGCCTGAATCTGACACGTTTTCCGACAATCTCAGCAGGGTATACAACATCCTCAAGCATAGCTTCATGCACTGCAGTAAGTGTGCGGGTTCGAGGTCTTTGGGCAGCAGAGCCCTTCTTTGGTGGGCGCACAATCCTTCTGGTCGCAATCAGAACAACTTCCTGCATGGTCACATTAAGTATAAACTGAGCAAACATCTTCTGACAAGCATAAACAATGAAATTCTAACCAAAAGTGCGATAAACAGTGACCACCATGTTAACAGAAATAAGTACACAGTTTTAGACAAGCTCCAATGCATGAAAAATGAAACCAATTGCACTTCTAACAAAACTCTTATTCAGATCATACTATATATTTCTGAGTGAGTGAGAGAGAGAGGCAGGTCTTAAGAAACTAAATCAATGTGTAATATAAACATCAAACAACAGTCCACAGTTTCACCTTTCCACTGAACTTCTTCTCAAGCTCTCTCACCAGCCTTGGATGAATCTTGCGGAAAGCTTTCCTCAATCTGTAAGGAACATGGATCACAACAGCCTTCTTGCCGCCAGAAATATCAATTTGCCTGAAGTAAATTAGAATGCTGATTAGTATCACGCTCAGATAGCAGAGTAAAACCAAGATAATTTAACACTCACGTTGCAGAGTTGATATAGAGGTCCTTCAACTCGCTCTTGATCTCTTGATTGGTATTTTCCAAATCAAATAAAGCCTGTAAGACACATCAAAAGCACACAATTCAGTACAACATCCATTGCCAACAATTTAATCATTGCTGCATAAAAACATGTCTAGTAGCAATGACTTGATAAAGACCTGGGCAACATTCTCCTCAAATTCAGTAGGCTCAGCATCCTTGTCCTTGTGAATCTTCTGTGCGGCCGTATACATCTTGAAACTCTGAAAAAGAGGTGTACAATTAATGAATAACTTTAGCAATATCTAAATAATAGGAAACATGGAGCCATATAATACTAAAACTCAATTCACTTCCAGAAGAAAATCAGCACTTTAATAATGATAAAGTATGAAAGTTTTATTTTCCATCACTTATAAGCTGTTTCTATAAACAATTAAAAAAATCTCACTACCAATTACTATTAAAATGGATGATACTGATGGGCAGCAAATTCAAAACCCCTACTTTTCATGCTCAAAAAACAATTCTATCCCCTAGGCTTTATGTAGTGAAATTTCCTATACAATTTTCTGTGGTGGAAACTAGTTAACCTACACCCAAATTGAACCAAGCTTTCATCTTACAACCTACTTAATTCGCCACATTACAAACATCATAGAAACTAGCTCTCAGCTAAATTTCATGATCTAGAACAACTAAATAGATAAACTTTGACACGAAGAACATACGAGAGCAGAATAAGATCCTATTAAAGCCCAATAACAGTAATACAACATTCGTCAATCAAGATCCCCATGTCAAACCAATAATGTTTGGCAATCAAATCAGTATTCACAACAATGCGTAAAGCATCAACCTACTTGATAAAGCAACACAAATCATACTTGAAAACATACAATAGAGCTGAAATGCAAAAGAAAACACCGTTCAACAAGATTCTCAAAATCAGGTATGTTTAGATATTCGCGAAAAATTGAAGCAAGAGTAGAATATCTGAGTGTTTACCTTGGTGGAGCAAAGCGACGGAGACTGGGAAAACCCTAGCTTCGGCGCCGGCAGCCTCTCACTGATTACAGAGATGACAAAGAGTGAAAGATAGATGGCGCAAATAAGGTTTTATAAGACCAAAACCCTAGTACTACTAATGGGCTCGGATCTGGTGTGCTTTAACCCATCTGGACCGTAATAACTAATGTCAATATATATTTTTTAATATAATTATACATCAATAACAATAATATAATATTATTATACTTAATATGATTATTTTGTTTTCAAACATGGCTTCTTTTTTTTGGGTAGATAAATACTAGTAAATTCTGTTCTATAAATAAAATAATCCAGTCTTAATAACTCCTAATGATTTAATTTACATGTATTTAACTATGCATTATAAATAACTTGTATTTATATATATATATATTTTAAACCTTTATGGGCTAAAAGAAAGTATTTTGCATTTATTGGCCCAGTCAGGTCCAGAATTTTTCGTAGCCCATCTAAAAGCCCACCAAAGTCGTCTACTTCTTCTTTCCTTTTCTTTTTCTGTTTTTTTTTTTCTTTAATAAATAGATTGAAATTCAACTCTGGTTTAAGGCAATTCTACTCCATCCTCAATTGTTTTTGCTCTTTGTCTCCAATCCACATTTACTGGGAAATTGATTTCATGGATCAAACCTGTTTCATATCTTCACTGTGTTTAAATTGAAGGAGAAAGAAAAAAAGTCAGACAGAAAAATGATGTCCCCAAATCAAATCCAGGAAAATCGCAGCCCTTCTCGTTCCACTACTATCAGGTTAGTCTATTACTACTCGTATATGTTGGTGCATATTTGTTAATTTTAAGGTAATTAATCAACGAATTCTTCATTTGAGCTGCTGCATTTTCTTAAATTTGTTCATGGGATTTCATCAAAGTAGCTTTATATGACCTTATTGAAATTACACAGTTTTCAGTTCGCATTATTGTTTTAACAGAAGAAGTTTCTAAGTGTGTGAATTTCTGAGAATTTTATTTTCTGAAATAGAAAAGTTGATTAGCAAAGTTTTTTTCTTGAGGGACAGCAAGCTGGTTATTTTAATAAAGGGGAATGGTTGTTAAGTTGGGCTTCTATTAGGTAATCTAAAACAGCATATTTCCGCGGTGAGTACATGAAATGTCATAGACTGTTTTTTGTGGAGCGTGGAATGGCAAAGTGAGTGTTCTTGAGTGTGGGTTTGGCTTGCATGGAGTAGAGAAGGGTTGACAACAATGTTGGTTCAGTCTTTATGTTTCTTCCTCTAGTGAAAGAGCACTAATTTTGGAAATACGTTACTAGTCTTCGAGATATTTGTCATGTTCTAGTGTTATTGTCAATAATGGTGCTAGGTTACATAGATTAGTAGTCTTGACTTAGTTAAAATATTTTTGAAATGGTATCTGAGTTGAGATTCCGTGTTTCTTATTTTGTTGATCTGATATATTGCTTGAATGTAGGCAAACTCCCTTGCAGGTCATCCATATTTTTGGTAACCTCATGAGAATTTGGTCAGTCTACTCTGTGTACCGCTATTTGTCTGAAACAGGGGCTTCAGTTGCTTTGTTTATCTTCAGCTGTCTTGTTCCATCATCCGTTCTGTTTTTACTTTTGCAAAAACCTTGGAAGGGCAGGCCTCTTTCTAATACTCAGGTCATCATGGAGTTTCTTTCATCTTCTTAATCTTTTTCCTTGCTTCAATGAATTTAAATCTGATGTAAACATCTTTGCTTACATGGTTTAGCATTCTTTATTTTATAGGTAGTGCCTTCTGTGATAAATGGTGGTATCACTGCACTATACTTCATCTTGTGGGGAAAGGGGCTTAGATCTTGCGGTCCTCTCAGGTGAACTTCAAACTAAGATTTATATACAGAACTTGAATTTGATATTCTGCTTCTAGCGTTTCAAAAGAAGATTACATGAGCGACTGGATGAATGGAAAATTATTCTGCTTCGACCTTATTCTTGGTTCTTTATTCACCTGACTTGTCTATTGCTTCATGAAACAAATGCTTGCTGTGTCAGGGTCTTATTGGCCGAGTATTCTGGTGCTGTTCTTGGAGTGTTATCTGCAGTTTTGTATGGGAGGAGAGGCAGTGTTTGGAAAAAGGTATCGTTTCAACTGATATTTACAATTTTTACCTGCTTGAGTTAGTAGATGGTGCAAATTTTAGTTTGTGTCTTGAACTCTTCATGCACGTTTACTTGTTAGAATTTCATGCTAGGTTATCACTTTTCATTTGTGTCGATCTGAATTAAGGTGTGAGGTACTGAGATTTCCTTGTGGATGCTTATCAAATGTCATTTTGAAATTTGAATTACTTGCTTGACTAACTTAGGTAGTGTAGCTAAAATATCAAATGAATGACACCAGCAGATTCTAATTGTTGCTATGTTATGTGAGGGACAACTTGTTCTTTTGTATAACCTTATAAATATGTATAAAATTGTCTTAATAAAAAATAAAAGAATGGCACAAGCAGACTGTAATTGTTACTATAGCTCAACAATTTTGGAGAAAGTGTACTAGCTTTTCACAATTGGAAAACATGTTTGCTTGATCTGTTTTCCCTTAGCCTGCTATTTTAACTAGTTAGACGTTTTTTATACTTTATCAGGTCGGTGGCCTTTTTGCAATGCTAGCATCATTCTACTTTTTGTCTCAAGGATGGGCCATGGCCACACAATCTCCACTTAATATCCTTTGAAATTAAGCTACTATTAATTGTAAGAATATCTCAAGCTACCAAAAGTGAGTGGTGATTAGGTCTCCTCTTCAGACATGTTCCAGCAGAACATTTTGTCTCGGTTATTGATGTACTTAACTGAAAAATACCATTTAGCGATAATCAAGATGCAGAGGTCCAGTCAGAAGAAGTTTTAGGAATTAAAGAAATGCTGATGCCCATCTTTGCTGGAATTTTATCAGCATTAAGGAGAGTAATTGCAAGACGTGTCTCACTTAAGGTATTGACAGTCTTTTGCTATATACTCCATATGCATCCAGTTTGTAATATCTCTGCCAAGCCTATGTCCTGAAGAATGAAAGAAAACTCAAGTTGATCTCAGAACCTTTTCATCTTATGATTCCAGAATCAACTTAAAAGGCGGCTGAATGCCATAACTATTGCTTCTGCTACCTGTTTTCTGTTCCCTGTTGCCATGTGGGACATGATCATTGTGAGTTTTGACTCCCTGGATTTCTTCTAGCACAATGTTAATATATGTCTTGTTATTCTCTTCTGTTGTTCTTATCATATGCTTTTGCCATGTGACATGACCATCCTTGGTCTACTCAGACGTGATTTTCCATTTTTGTGTTGAACTTGTCAGGGATCTGCCAATGTAGAATTGCCATTTTCTGCATGGGCTTTTTCAAGTTTTGTTCTGTTTGGAATCATCTTGATATTTTATGTGGACAGTATAGCAGAAGAAAGGTACTTCCTCTGGCCTTTTCTGAAATTTATACCATTTTGTGCACAAAATGTAAACTTATTCTGTCATTTTGTGTTTGTGATCTGGTTTATCAACACCAATGCATAACAGACTCGTCGTGATAATTACTTTCTATCAAAAGTTAGCTTATTCTCTAAATTAGTCTGGCACAAATTCTTGGAAGATCAGCTTCTTGGGGCTCGGCCACCAAAAGTTTTGTTGTGATTTACCTAGTCCCCCAGCATACACTGGGAGATTGATTTTTTCAGCTGCACACGAAAGCTGACCTGAACCCATCTAATTAAGAAGGAAAAAAAGGAAACTGTAGCTGCACAGACTCCCCCCTCCCCAACCCTCAACACACACCCACCACCACCACCAACCCCCCAAAAAGATCAGTCCCATCTCTCTCTCTCTCTCCCCCCCCCCCCCCTCCCTCTCTCTCTGTCTCATGGAGATTGTTGTCTATCAGTATCAGTGAGTCCTTAAATTTCTGTTGTTTTTTTATCTACTTCGTGAAACAAGCTACATATAGATTCTGCTGTTATTTATATCTTTAGCATGTCTCATTAAACAAGACATCTGCATTGATGAGTTGCATATTAAATCGTGTGTATTAATTTACAGATTGCACATGGTGTTCTCATCTCCAAGACATTTAATGGTTGCCGGAGGATGCATTATTGTTATGGAGATTGTGTACAAAATGGACTTTTCTCTTGCTGGTTTTCTACTTTGTGCAGCCATTTTGGGATTCGGTATGACCAAGAGCTCTGGTTTTAACTTTTTACTTTTCATGTAGACACATCTTGGGTTATGATTCAAGTTTGGATAAAAAACGGCCTACTTCCCAGTTTCCTTTTTGAATGATCCACTATCTTCATGTTCTGATGATACTGTCTTTAGTGATACATTTAGGTGTTAGTCTTTTATTAAAGTGAAATCCGAATTAATCTTCCAATGGATGTTATTGATAGTTGCTCATTCAAGAGCATATGTTTATGCTGATTAAATTTGCATATTTGACATCTCATTCTGTTAGTAGAGTTGTAAAACGATCTGGTGTAAATTGTTTGTAGAGTATTAAGAGGATCCATGTTTTTTAGACTCTTTACTCATTATTTCTTATTATCTGTATCAAATTTGCTTTCTCCTTTTCCTTTGGTTGATGTAGTAGTTTCAGCCCATGGTTACCACGATCTCCATGAAAACCTTTAAATGGTGTCTCAGTATCAAGGATCATGCATTTTTATTTGCAGGGATACATGAAGCTACTTCTTTAGACCGTACCAGGAAAGATTCTTTTCAAAATTCTGAATTATCAGATGGAGTTTTTGAGGACCGAATTCAGATGTCAGCACTTCCAACTTAAAGTAAGGACAACTCTACTGAATTCTGTATCTTTTACGTAAATGATCACAGCATATGATGCATGTACACATACCTGTAATTTTCTTCTTTTGCTAGGTGGGATAAGTGAGATTTTGCTTATAACAGTAGACTCTTAATATGAGAATTACTTCTAGCTTTATAGTCACAATCATGAAATTGAACCCATATCATCTAGCTTTATAATTATAGTGAACTTACTAGGAAGACAACTTTATATCAATAAAAACCGAGTGTATTCTTGCAGGACCGTTAGTGTGTATTAGTTCTAGGTCTCAAGACTCTTTAACTGAACAATTTAATGAACTGAGACTCCTATGTAGTGAAGGCAAAGGAAATGAAGTTTCTTAATTTTCTTTTTTATACTTATCATCTCTGACATGGCATGTTGTAAACATTAATCAGCACCAAATCTGATGTGGACAAATGCTGGGGCGCCGTTCCAGGTGATTGGGAGTGGCCGCAAGATATTTTCACCAACTTGCAATAACCAAAAATTCGCGGTATCTACTCTAAAATGTACGATCAGGATCCGATTATTGGGACCTTGGAAAATCTTTCAGCTGATCCAGTAGGGATGGAACCATAAATATTCTTGGAAGCATGTTAGGTTTATAATGTTACTGTACATATCATGCCCACCTCAATTTGTTGGTCTTTTCAATTTCACAGGCTTAATTTTTTCCTACAAGAAACTGTAAAGACCAATCCTGAGGCTGCAAATTT
The DNA here is from genome assembly GCA_946896805.1 of Scutellaria galericulata. Lineage (NCBI taxonomy): Eukaryota > Viridiplantae > Streptophyta > Magnoliopsida > Lamiales > Lamiaceae > Scutellaria > Scutellaria galericulata. Next base: position 16,764,204 of record OX335794.1, read on the forward strand.
CCGATGTTGGGCAATTTCATGATTTCTCCCATATTCTATGTTAAAATTATTGGCCTACATTGATTTTTGTTGTTTCAGTTGTACGGATTGCATACCGGATCAGCTCCTTTTACATTGTCCATTTGATTCTGAATATTTATTTCATGGGGCCTTAACATTTGTATCCACTTTTCTTAAGGAAACATGACTTTTGCCCATAGAACATAGGACTTTTATGCACTTTGATCCATAAAAAAACTGAAATACTCTCTAGGTTGTGTTTAGATTGAGTGATTAAAAAGCAAGATTTAAAATATATGTATTTTAAATCCACTCAAATCAAAGTATATTCTAAATCCATTAAAATGCTTCAAAATTAGTTTCAAATCAAAGTGACAGATGTTGAATTCATATCAAGGCTAATTGCTTAATTTGTGCCTAATACACATGTAGTTAAATTTTCTTGACAAATGTCAAGGCTAATTGTTTAATAATGTAATGAAAAGTTGACAAGCTGAATTTATCAGAAAATGAAAAGCCTTTCTCCTGCAAACAGCTGGAAATGTAACCCAATCGGTGAATCAAATAAATGAAGATTGTTGCTTCATCAATGAATTCCATGCCCTGTTTTCTCTCTACTTGTGGTTATAGCTTTTGTAATGAAATGAGTCAGAATTCCAACGGGACAGAACAGCAGGCACAGAGAAACTGAATGTCGAGTTTCTACGTTCTCTTGCAGTCCATCAAGATAAACCTGCCTGCCTCAATATAGAACAAGTGAAAGATCAGAGAGAGAGAGAGAGAGAGAGAGAGAGATGGGATGAGAGAGATACCTAGCAGCAAAAAGATCCACAGCTAACAAATGAATCCAAGCAGAAGCCAATGTCATTTCACTGGAGAACATCTTAGCTATACCTGGTAGCTGAAACATACATACTTTCATGAGTTATAAAACATTATCAGTGTTTTTCTTGAAAGTTTCAGTACCATTGTTAGTTCTGGCAACAGGATTTGATAACTAAGAAAAGAGCAAAGATCTCAAGCAAGAACATCAGAGAGAGAGAGAGACCTCAGGCAACCAGTATTTACTTGCGAACATCATGTGAATTGTATCAGGCGTCCATGATAAATAAAGTAGATATGCATACAAGATCCCAAGCAAAACATACGGCGTGCTGCTTGCAACTAATTTCTTGGTCTGCATAACATACAACACAAAACAAACTCAGACATGTATATTGACACTTTACAACATAAAGCCTCAAAATTCTAATCCCATTATGGTCTAAGCAGATCTTCAAGCCTCAGTAAGCCCATCAACCATTTGAATCAAGAATCCACTGATCATATTGGAGAAGGATATGTGAATAACAAATGCATCACAAATGAAGAACATCAAGAGATTAATCACAGACTGTTTTAGACAACGAGAACACTTACGAACTCCGCCTGAGGCGCCACAACCATGAAGGTGTAAAACGGAAGAACAGCTATCGTTCCCCATGTAAAAGCATTAGCAGCAATTTGAGAACTTGGAAGCCCTGAGAATTACCAAAAAATCCATATCCACTTCTTGATTGAGAAAACCATATTTGCAAACTCTTAGGACACTCAAAACAAAGTTTCATACTGAAAATCAATAAACAAACTAGGGGAAATTAGTGAAATAGAGGTAGAGAACATTACATGAAGCAGATATCACTGAGCTTTTTCTGTACAAAGTATTTCTTCTAGGCTTTGGCTTACTGATGATTCTTGATCCTTCTAGAAAATTCAAGCTAATAAATCGATTAGCATCCTTTCCTACCACTTGTTGGCCAAAACATCCAGGTTTTGTTGTTTTGTAAGAAGCTATACGTCTTTGATTAGGTAATCTTGCAAGAGAATCAATCTACAATAAGCAGCCATCAAAGTGTAAGAATCTAAAGAGACAACAAAACCCATGAATAGAAACATTGAATTCAATTCTCTGCTCACATCACTATGCTCAAAATTTTCAACTTACATTGATTGTTCAAAACATTCTATGAAATTGAAAGATTTAGGAGGTGATGTGATTACAGATTACTAACCAAGTTGGCGGTTGAATGAAGAAATTGTATCCATTCTACTTTAAAACTAAAGGCAGTTATGTCTAGATACTAAACAGGTGGGGTATAGTGTTAGAAAAACACAATCAAGATTGAATTTTTTTTTTTTTTTTCAATCTTTTGAATTACAGAGACAAACACAATCAAGAATCACGGTTGGAATTTCTAAATGTAAAATTAAAAACAAAACCCCAAATGATGAAATCAAACAGGGCAATTTCAAAGGGATCATCAATTCAGTTAATGCAAACATATCAATGCAAGAATTCAAGAATTCTACAAAACCCACAAAAAATATAAAGCGAAAGAAAAACCCAGATTAGAACCCAAACCAAACACACACCAAATGAGAGGAGAGAAGCCATAACCATAACTATAAAAACATACCCTGAGAGAGACAGAGAGTTGGTTGCTGAAGAAGCAAGAAGACAATGCCATGTTTGGACAACAAAGAAAAGGGGAAAACAGAAAAACCCACCAAAATGAAAATATCAAAAGGCCACAAATATATGAAGAAGAGGAAAGGAAAAGTAAGAGGCTCCCATTTGAAGACACCAAAGGCAAAGGAGACTGTAATGGTATTGGTGCTGAAATGGAGATGCCCACTATAGGAATCAATTACTGTTCAAATATTTATCTCAAATTGGTAAAATATGAAAGAGATTGAGTAGTAATAAATGTTAGCAAAATCCAAGGAGACAATGTTATTGGATAGAAAAGCTGTCCCTTGGGTGACTAATTATCCTAAAATGCCTTTCCACATGTCTCGGTCCTATCTGGTCAAGCCATGAGTTGTATTACACGTGCGCACATGCCATGCCACTGCCCTTATTAGGGTTAAATGCAAAAAAAAAATCTAAACTATCGACTTTTTTCAATTTGCAACCTAATCTTTTTTTTTTCCGATTGCAACCTAGTCTTCTGTAATTTTTCCGATTGCAACTTCCGTGCACTTTTTTGGCATTTTTCCGGCGAAAATATCATCAGGTGACTAGCACATTTATCATTTCAAGAGTAAAATCGTATTTTACATTATATATCTCACAAATAAAAAATAAAAATGATTTTTCCCTAAATAAAAAATTAGGGTCTTAGTGGTTACCGCGTGAGTAGCTAGGACAGAATGTCTGACAACTCAACACCTCAAGCTTAGTCCACAAAAGCCTACAAATTTACGGTGTTTCTTAGGTCCTAAATACAATATAATTAAAGCTGTAAAAGGTTCCGGCGGAAGAACGCTCGTTAAAGACACGACGGATCGAAAGTACGGCGTTACGTGTTCCGGGGCTCGCGGGTACCCGGCGTCGGGCGAAAGCCAACCCGACAGCTCGCGCATCACCCGGCAGCTGCCGGGTTTCCTCAGCCACCCGGTCCCCGTCGCCCGCGCACGCTGGACCCCCGGCGCTCGCACCCGCACGCACTCGGCACCCGGCGCACACCCGGCACCCGGCACCCGGCGCACACCCGGCACCCGGCGCACACCCGGCACTCGGCACGCACCCGACGCGCACCCGACGCACACCCGACGCACATCCCGACGCACACCCGACGCCCGACCCGACGCACAACCCGGCGCGCACCCGACGCCCGACCCGACGCACATCCCGACGCGCACCCGACGCACATCCCGGCGCGCACCCGACGCCCGACCCGACGCACAACCCGGCGCGCACCCATCACCCGACACACCACCACCAGCACCACTGCTGGCCGGCGGCGGCGGCGGCGCTCCGGCGGCGGTGCTCCGGCGGCACTCCGGCGGCGGCGGAAAATAAAAACGTAAAGGAAAAGAAAAGAAAGAGAACTTACGTGTTCGCGTCGCGAGCGTCGCTCGGGTCGTCGGCTTTGAAAACGTATAAGTTTTGAAAGTTATGAGCCCCTATTTATAGATTTTGGAATTTACCTTTTTACCGTTGAAAAGTTACTATTTACCAAAAATATCTTAATTTACCTTTCATTAAAATATTATTTTTATTTTTACCTTTTATCAAAATTTTACCGTTTCCTTCGTTAGTTGAACTACGGGTCTCCGATTAACCGCTAGTTTGTTTCTGTTTTCTCGTATTTCCGATACGAATCTCTTGGTAAAATCATATTCTAGGTTCCATGTCACGAAAAATATATCCATCTAAATCTAAAACTGGCGTTAGCCAAGTATCTGAAACGCATGTACTAAATTAAGCAGTCAAAACATACGCACATAATTATTAAGTCGGGGTTCAAATACTTAATTATTCAATTATGCTCATTTTGATCCGGGGTGCTACACTTTCGCCGGAAAAATGCCAAAAAAGTGCACGGAGGTTGCAATCGGAAAAATTACAGAAAACTAGGTTACAATCGGAAAAAAAAAAAAAAAAGATTAGGTTGCAAATTGAAAAAAGTCGATAGTTTGGGTTGTTTTTTGCATTTAACCCCCCTTATTAAGACCATCTCCAGTCGTTCACACTACACTACAACAAAATTCACACTACATTAAATTAATCTTCAATCGTCAACGTTATATTCTGCACTACATTTACTATTCTTATTTTTATTGATTTAAAATTTATACCAATTTATGTATTTAAAATTTTGTGATTTATGTATTTTAATGTATTATGTTTATTTTATTTAGGCTAAAAAAATACTTTTATATTATACACATGTAGTAAATAATATTTTTTTCATAAACAATAATATTGCTTCATGAAATGATGAAATGCAAATTCTATTAAAAATAAATTGTGAAATTAAAATTGTATTAAAAAAATCAAAAAATAAAAATAAAAATATAGTGTGGTGCAATAGTGTCCACTACATGTGGTGGTATACTATTCAAATATATAGTGTAGGGGGAAATGTAGTGCATGGTTGGAGTTACATTTCACACTACATGTAGAGATAGTGTGAAATGTAGTGTGTGATTGGAGATGCTCTCAAGGATTTTGTTTGGTGAGACACTCGAGTTCAAAGCAGGTCATATGTTAATTATTTCTTTTTTTATTAATAAAATTATAAATTCATTGCTAATATGATGATTAATTCGAAATATAATATATAACCTGAAATGAAATAAAATATCACCTCAGAAGACTCGGGCCCAAATGAAATCTTTGCAACAATCCATTTTCTTTTTTGATGTAAATTCATGTTAATATATTTACATATATTAATATGTGTTGTTTAAATTAAAGAGGATTTTATCAGATTTATTTTTAGGTGCAGCGTTTTAAAGACCAAGATTAATGGTACTTACCATATTATAAAAAGAAAATAATGATATAATTATAATCTTCTAACTTTTTATGGGAAAATCATAATATTCTAATTATGTTATTTAGGAAAAAAAATTAAATTTTTTATTTAATACTTTTTTTTCCAGAATCTACTATTATGATTTTAACATCTTAATCATTGACACATTAAAACAGAGTCGTATAAATAATCATAAAATATTACGTATTGAAAACTATTATTATCATAATAATTAATATTCAATAAAAATATAAAATATGACTGATGTGTATGGAGGAGTCCGATCCATGGCCAATTGTGGTGGAATTTGTTCCAAATTAATGTAAATATTAACTTTGAGCTTGATACTTTTGCATTCTTGATTTTTATTTCATTAGATATCATTTACTAGGGGACCTTTAATTACATGCGAAGTAATAATATTATCTTCTCATACGTGTGCATTGATAAATATAATAGAAATTCGAATTAAATATAAGGGGTTAGAATTCGATACAAGCATATAATCAATGAGATGTGCATTATCTTTTTCTACTTTTCTTATAAGTTTTTTTTTTTTTTTTTTTTTTTGTGTTTTATCATAGATGATTGGGTTGAAATTATAGTTTAAGAAATATATTTATGGATTTTCCAACAACTTCATACCATATCTATTTCTTTTGGTTGGCAATAATTGTTGTTTTGAAGGTTAAACCATATTGCGAATTAATTTAAATTATAATCCGTGCTATTTCAAAACATCTATCCCAAAAGAAAATCTCTTACTTGGTTCAACCATATTGTAATTACCTGGTTCAATCATATTGCAAATTAATTTAAATTACAATTCAGTGTTATTTCAAAACCTCTATCCCAAAAGAGAATCTCTTACTAGGTTAAACCATATTGCAAATTAATTTAAATTATAATTCAGTGTGATTTCAAAACCTCTATTTCAAAGAAAATCGCTTACTTTCCAATTTGTGATGTTTTAAATCAATTGAAAAAAGTCTCACTCTATTTTAAAAGGAGAAAATCAATTCTCCACATTAAAACTTGAGTGAGAGTTGAAACATATTGAGTTCTATATTTGTTATATTATATTTATTGTATTTTAATATATAATTGGATATACATATGCATATATTTATAAACTTATCTGTATCTAATATTGTCTTATGAACCTAACATTTAGAACTGTCAAAATAAATTAGATCGATAAAAAAAATTAAAAAGAAATTTAATGGATTGATAATAAATTGGGTTGAGTTGAGATTTTGAATAAAATCCATTCATAATTCATTCCATCCCATTATATACTGGGTCATTGTGGATTTTGGGTCGACGTGCACAGCTCTAATAAAATTGTATTTAATGCTAAATATTCTAATTTATAAAATAAATGTGACCTAATTTGACGAAAAAAGGCAAAACAGAAGTGGAAGGTGGGACAGGTGTCAGAAGAAGAAGAAGGGAGGAAAGTAATTAGGTTTCACTTTTTGAGAGACACCAAGATTAATGTCGTTTCTTGTAGAGGTACGTGTCGTTCTAACAACATCACACGCACACAAAGTGCTTTCATCTTTCTCTAATTGTGAGAGATGGGTACTTTGAAGTTTGAACTGAACTACATACACGTGTCTAATTGTGATTGGTGCAACTGAATATGTCATCATTCGTTGAGATTAAGGACTAAAATATCGGTATCGATGGATATATCGGTACCTTGATTTTACGAATATATTGATATCGGTGGATATATCAGTTTTTACGTAAAAAAAAATTGAAAAATTTGTAAAAAAAATTGAAAAAAATATCTAGTATTTTATATAATATTATAAGTAACATTAATACATATATTGAACTTAAATTTCAAATAAAAAGATATGTTTACAACAAATTTAGAGATAAACTAAATAAATAATCTAAAAAAATCTAAACAAAATTAAATGAATTACTTTAAAGAATTACTTTTAAAAAAATCTTCAAAAAAATTACAATAAGAACTAGTATTTAATTACTTTAAAAAAATTAAATGAATTCATCTTCAATTTTAAAGATATGGAAAAAAAATTATTTATCATAATAAATTATAAGAATAATTAATCAACTAAATAAAGAATAATGGTTTGGAACTTATAATATGGACAAAAAATAAAGAATTGGCTATTAAAATTTTATCAAGACAACTAAAATGAAATGTAGGATAATAATGGTTTGGAACTTATAATATGGACCAAAAAATAAAGAATTGACTATTAAAATTTTATCAAGACAACTAGACAACTAAAATGAAATGTAGGATAAAAATTAAATAAATGCAATGGTTGAGATTCAAACCTCAAATTCCCAAAACTTGAATTCCCAAGGAAACAAGCTACTATTTAAACATTTATATAACAATCAAATAATATGTAAAACTTGTAAAATTTAAAAAAAAAATACAGAAAATGAGAAACTGATCGCCGATAAATTGTCGATATATCGAGATAAAATGACAAATTTGTACACAGCCTTCCCGATATTCAAATATCGCCGATATTCCAACAAATTTTGATAACACTAGAATTTTGTATCGGTACCTTGATTTTTCCGATATATCGGCGAATATCGGCGATATTTTAGTCCTTGGTTGAGAGCAAGCTGGCATTGTGTGAGTTTCTAATGCAAAAATCAAGAATATTCATAATACATTTGAAACACTCTTGCATATTCAAGTTTCTGAGTACAGCACTTGTTACAACTTACAAGACCAAATAGCAGATTGAAATACTTGGTTCGTGACATCATTGACTACTAGCAGCGACGGACGCACAGCGGGCCCAGGGGCACTGGCACCTGATATTTAAAAAAAAACTAGAGGCATTTTCGTTTTTTACATATTTTATTAAAAAAAAATTATGTAGGTTATGTAGGCAGGTAGCGGTCTTCGACTCTTCCTCAATCCTCGGCAATCTGTTTCAAATTTATTTTCAACTCCATCTTCACCCCTAATTTCCCCTCTTTCTCCCACACACAAAAAACCCTAATTTCATTTTTCTCAATTGCTTCCAGCGGCGGAGGCACAGCGGGTCCGGGGGCACTGGGCCCCCTGAAATTTTCAAAAAAAAACTAGGGGCATTTTTGTCTTTTTACATATTTTATTAAAAAAAATTATGTAGGCAGGCAGCGTTCTTCGACTCTTCCTCAATCCTCAGCAGTCTGTTTCAAATTTATTTTCACCTCCATCTTCACCCCTAATTTTCCCTATTTCTCTCACACAAAAACCATAATTTTATTTTTCTCAATTGCTTCTCCATAAAATTTCAAGGTATAGTGTTCTTTTTATATGTTATTGTTTGCTTTATCTTTTTTTTCATTATTATTGTTGATTTATTATGCTTTAAGTTATCTTATGCTCAACCGATATGCTCCATAAATGAAAACGAGATTATAATTGACAATAAGATGATGTTTTTGGTTTAGAATGATTTATTTTGTTTGTGTTATTTTATATCTCAATAGTCAAATTAAGATGAAAACGTTGAAAATGATAACTGTTGTGATTTAAAGTCTTTCTTTCAAATTTATTATTGAAGTAGGCGGTCCTGTGTTCTTAAAAGTAATTAATTCACTATATTTTTAATCTTTTTAAGAGAAGATATCATAGTTAGTGATAGTTTTAGTTGTATAATCATGCCTAGCTATCTATATGAAACTTCCTTAAATGGTAGATAAAATTTAATTGAGCTATATTAAAAAATATATATGCAATTACTAAATATTCCGAAATTCATTACTATAGTTTGGTTTATTATTTTCAGCGTTGGTGGAAACTAATCAAAGTGGGGAGCTATACCAACATGTAAATTAATATTATAAATATTAATACTATATCTTTACATTATGTTAAGAATATTAATTAATTAGCACAAACAAGTTACTATTCATTGTAGGCTCAAAACAACAAATCTTTAAATTCTCATCTGTTCTGAATTCAAAGTCTTCACATGCATTGAACAGCACTACATTTTCTAGATACATCAATTATGTGTCTGAAATATCTGAATTTCGCCATCTTGTTTATTTTCTTGCTCTCTCATGCATTTACCACTTTGATTTTTGCTCACAAGGAATCTCAACTGTACAAGGTTAATATTTGATCATTTTCTTTCAAGGGTAGAGTTTAATTTTGTTGATATTTGATCATAGGTTTTACCAAGTTTTTGATTTTTTAACGAATTTCTAATATTTAACTTATTTTTATAGATAATGGAAAGATACTTCGGAAAAATGCAACCTACTATGAAGACATCATCATCTTCTGTCAATGCACCTCTTGTTCAACCTCAACTATCATCGAGTCAAGATAAGAATAATAAAGTTTATGTGGAAAATCTACCGAGTGATCTAGGACTACGACCCATCATAGTGAGCTATCCACCTAAATTAACTGAACAGGTTCGTAGAGCTTACTTACTAAAAGGTCCATGTCAACCACGTGAGCATGATTTTCCTCAAACGATAGATGGAAATCGAAAACGTAAATTTGTTGCATCTTGGTTTGATGAATTGGTTGGAGTATAGCATAACAAAAGATGCGGTATTTTGTTTATATTGTTATCTTTTCTCTACGGGACGTAGTGAAAGATGACATGATATTTTTATGTCTGAGGGGTTTAATATTTGGCGTAAGAAAGAAAGATTGAGAGATCATATTGGAGATTATAATAGTTATCATAATAAATGTAGATTAGCTTGTCAAGATTTGATGAATCAAGGTCAGCACATTGAATTATCTTTTTCTAAGATATCAGAGCGGTTAAAGATTGAATATCGTTGTAGGTTGAATGCATCAATTATTTGCTTGTGTTATCTCATTATGCAAGGATTGACTTTTCGAGGAAATGATGAATCCGAAAAATCATTGAATCAAGGAAATTTTATTGAGCTTTTGAAAGTTATTGCTCATGTAATGAAGAAATCAACAATGTTGTGTTGCGTAATGCTCCTGAAAATCTCAAGCTTACATCTTCGAATATTCAAAAAGATATTATAAGTGCATCTGCAATTGAGACTACTAATGTCATCATTAAAGATCTTGAAAATGATTTTTTCTCTATTTTAGTTGATGAGTGTCGAGATGTGTCCATCAAAGAGAAAATTGGAGTGGTTATCCGTTATGTGGATAAGAATGGATGTATTATTGAACGTTTTCTTGGTCTTGTGCATGTTAGTGACACAATTGCAGCTTCACTTAAGAAAAGTATCGAATCATTGTTCTCTACTCATGGCTTGAGTATTTCTAATTTGAGGGATCAGAGTTATGATGGAGCTAGCAATATGAGAGGTGAAATTCATAGTCTAAAAAGTTTACTCCTCAAGAAGAATTTGGTTGCTTACTATGTTCATTATTTTGCTCATCAACTCCAACTGACATGTTGTCGTTGCTAAAAAAATATACAAGTATTGGTTTTTTTTTTCAATACTGTGACACGTGTATGTAATGTTGTTGGAGGTTCTTGCAAGCACATTGATATGCTTCGAGAGAAGCAAATGAAAAAAGTCATTGAAGGCATTGCAAATGATGAAGTCAAAACCGAGAGAGGATTGAATCAAGAAATGACATTAAAGCGGCCGGAAGATACTCGTTGGAGTTCTCATTATGGTACTCTCATTAACTTGATGCATTTATTTTCATCTATTGTTGATGTTCTTGAGTATGTTGGAGAGAATGGCAATGATGATTCACAAAGGGCCGATGTAATTGATTTGCTAGATATCGTGACTTAATTTAAGTTTATATTTGATTTACATCTCATGAGAAAATTTTTGGGAATCACACATGAACTATCACAAGTTCTCCAAAGAAATGATCAAGATATTGTTAATGCGATGAATCTTGTTAAAGTATCCAAAGCTCGTTTGCAAGCATTGAGAAAAGATGGTTGGGAGGCTTTATTGACTGAAGTTTCAGAAATTTGTAGCAAAAATGAGATAGTTTTATTAAACATGGAAGATATATATGCACCTCGAGGAAGATCAAGGCGTAGAATTGAAAGGTTCACTAATCTTCACCATTACAGAGTTGAGTTGTTTTATTCTGTGATTGACATGCAAGCTCAAGAGCTAAATCATCGTTTTGATGAAGTGAACACTGAATTGCTTCTATGTATGACATGTTTTGATCCTAGAGACTCATTTGCTGCATTTACAAAAGCAAACAGCTTCATCTTGCAAAATTTTATCCATCTGAATTTTCTGCAGTTGCTTTATATGAACTTGAGAGTCAACTTGAGAACTTTGTCTTTTATGTGCGCTTGGATAAAAGCTTCTCTGAAGTAAATGGAATAGGCGGACTTGCTCAGAAGATGGTCTCTACAAGAAAGCACATTGTTTTTCCATTGATTTATTTGTTGATTAAGCTCTCGTTGATATTATCGGTCGTCACTGCCACAGTAGAAAGAGCTTTTTCGGCAATGAAGATCATTAAGAGTTCTCTTCGCAATCGAATGAGTGATACACTATTGAATGATTGTTTAGTGGCATACATTGAAAAAGATGTATGTAGAAATGTTAGTAATGAAGCTATTATGCAACGATTTCAGAATATGAAAAATAGAAGAGAAATGTTGTAATACATTGATTTTATCGAGATTGCGATATATATATATATATATATATGTTTTTTTTTCTAATATTATTGTATCTTTATATTAATTGACTTGGGCCCCCTGAGTCGAAATCCTGGGTCCGTCACTGACTACTAGGTCAAACTCAACAAACCAAATCCATGGTAATCCATAGAGACAACTCCCTACAATAGTTGATTAAGTTCTAGTATTTTGTAAACAATATCTAATCTCCCTAACACGTTTTGTTGTGTCGTACTTGCCGACCCGACCAAACAAACTTGATCCAGCGAATGACATCCGAGACGCCAAGTAACGGACTTACCCTGTTATCCACGATTGAGGGTTGTCTCGTCGGTAAAATAACTGATCAAGTTAGAACAAATGTTCACGTAACCGATTAGGACATGAAACTAGTCTATCTGTTCATGAGGTTTGCCATTGAGGGTGCCCTGGTGAGAGTATATCTCGTCGTCCTCACGACGAATGAGATATTCTCAACAACTATCCGAAATTTAGGGGATATCAATCTGATCAAATTTGATTAGATTAGATTGATATCTCCTAAATCAAGCAAATCAAGGATAAGTAGATTTATTGTCTCTAATCCCCACAATAAATAGGAATCATTTTTTGGATTAAATGTTGGAAAAATTGTGCTCAAAGTTCTCATCTATCAAACAATATACCTATCTTATTTGACCGACCACATTTTTCTGATTAAAATTAACTCTACTTTTTTTTTTTTTTTATCGAGCACAAGTTTTAGAGTCATAATTAAATCTTTCTTCGATTATTCTACGTAATTATGTAACTCGTTTGCTTATTCAAAATTGTCGTCAACACGTTTAAATTAAAGCCACCAAGTGACAAAATTCCTTATAAATTGTCGACATTCTAATAAGATGAATTTGGGTGAATTAAAACTGAATTGCTAAAATATCATAGAAAGAAGTTTACAGATAATGAATAAATACTGATTACATACATAATAATTTGGGATAGATCATTGACATATCCTAAAGAGCCCCACAATGAGCTAATTATTAGACTTGGCAATTCGGGGCCACTCGGCCCAATCCAACCCATTGGACCAGACACTAAAGTTGGGTCAGACCGGACCATTCATTAATCGGGCCCATAAAATTGGAGCCCAGTCCAACCACATTCGGGCCAAGAGGCCAAATTGGCTTAAATTCCTAATTTTTTTAAAATTAAAAAATTATTAAATAATTAAATTCTTAAACCAATTTGCATATAAAATAACTTTATATAAGATAATTTAACACGTACAATTTAAATTATAGTATTCTATTTATCTAATTGAAAATAAATTATTTAATATAATCAAATTATTAGTGGGGGCAAAGTCTAAAATTTTTTACTTTTTTTTTCGTTCATTAAAAACTATTTCAATTCGAAAAATTCTAATTATTTGAAATCCTAATTTAAGTTAGTTAATAATGGATGGAAAAGAGAATAAATAAGGAAAAATAAAAAAAAATAAATGAAAACATGTGATGAGAACAAGAATAGAATCACATGTGGAATTTGCAAGTTGCACATAAAAAATATAATAAAAAATAATTTAATGGGTCATCGGGCCGACCCAAGCCCGACAGGCAAATTTGGCCCAAGTCCATCCAACCCATCGAGCCACCTGGGCCGGGCCAAAAGGTATTGGCACATTTCGGACCATTATTTTTAGAGCCCAATCCAGCTATATTTTCGGGCCAATCGGAGCAGCCGATCATGCTGTCCCAAATTACCGGCTCTACTAATTATCACAGCATAAGGGAAATTCACAAAGGCCAAAGCAAGGTATTGGTGGATGAAGACGCCCTTACATGAACAATTTATCATAGAAGGAAAAAAATTTCGAAATTTGATCCACGTAAATAAAGTGAACTGTATAAAAAGTAGGGTTGTGAATAGGTCTCCATGCTTACTGAAATCTGAATTGAAAAAATTTTGAATAAAAAATATCCGTTAATTTTTTAACTTTGTCCTAACAGAGCTGAACCAAATATATATATATATATATATATATATATATATTTTTTTTTTTTTTTTTTTTTTAATTTTTGGTATCATTTTGGAAAATTTTCATTAATTATTTGAATCAAGAATTGAATTGGATGGAACTGGAGAATCGATTTTAAAAAATTATATATATATATATATATCATTCATTTTTTTATATCTTTGATATAACTACATTTAAATTTAATTAGGTATTTCGATCCACATATTTAGTAAGCTAATAAATTATGATGCTACAAATAATTTAAATTTTCAATTTTTAATAATTAATGATTATCAATAATAATTAAATGTACTCTAGTGGTCCTTGTCAAGAAAACATAGATCTTTTATATTAGAGAAGTAATTAACTATATAATCAAATTATAATTTTTCATCAAACTTCAAATAAGTCATGAAGTATTTGATTTTTAATTAAATTGTTTATAAAACTTTGTTGGTGCATGTCAAATTAGGTTTTAGTTTATTTATTTATTTATAATTCCGTGCATTTCATTTAATATGATTTTGTTTTCTTTTTAGTTTTTAGAGTTTTAAACTCTACAAATCTTCATCTTTAAATTGTTCCAGACCAATAGACTTAATACCCGATTTGAATCAAACCAAACTTTGGGTTGGTTTCACAGATTTTTTATTTTTTATTTTGGTTTGATTCAAAAAAATTAGTTTTTAAATTCCCTGATGTTTGGTTCAATTCCAAAGACGTTCAAATCTCCGAATGGACCCAAACTGTATACACTTCTAATAAGATCGTGTTGTTTTTATAAGAGTAGTACTTTTATGCACCGGATGCACATATGCACTCGGGTCGGGTCTGGGCACGGGTTGACCCCGATCTGAGTATTTTTACTTTTTTCTTGGCTCTAACCTCTATGTTATGTTAGTCATACATTTATATTATATTAGTCATATATTTATATTATATTAGTCATACCTTTATGTCCAGATATTATACATTTATTTAATATTTTTAACTCTAAAAAACCCTAATTTCACTACAATTTGTACATGTTTACCTTTATATGATATTACTTATATTTTTATATCAACATAATCATAGTTTTATATAATATATATAAAGGTACAATTAACATAACTAAAAAGTATATCTAACATAACTAAAATGTATGATTATTATAACTAAAATAAATGAAAGGTTAATATGTCTGTTTAAAAAAAATGTTAACGTACAGCTAGTTTTACAAAAGGTATGACTAACACTACAAAAAAATATAGTTAACGTAACGTCAGACACCTGAGAGCATGTTTGGACGGATTTTGTCCGCGACCTGGTGGCGCCCACAGTCTGTGGACGCGTGGCGGACCGGGTCGACTCGAGTGCTAGATCCGTGCACCAGGTGCACAAAATTTTTTGTCATTTTAAAATGTTTGAATAAAATTGTAATTAAGGTAAACAATGTGAATTTTTTTTAGCAATATAAAATAGATAAATTTCCTTTCAGGATAACTGCTTATTGAGAAAATTGAGTAAATTCGTCTCACTGGTATTGTTTTTTTACACGGAGCGTCACCTAGTCTATTTACCCTCATTATTAAATGAAAATAATTATCTATAGCCGAAATTTTTGAATGAGTTTTATCTAACCAATAAAAATCCTCATAAAATCATTAGAGAATGTTTCACAAAATAAATTGATAGTTATATTTGAAGAAAATGAATAAAAAATTAGTTAAGTAAATTTCCAAATTGCCCTCCACGTGTCCTACCTGCCAAATTTGGGCCTTCATATATCCGAAGATTAGCTTTTAATGCCGGATTGTTTCTTGGGAAATTATCCCTATTGCCATTTATTTCTCTCCAGAAAAGCAAACCGCATTTCTTTTTCGAATTTGATGAAAATCTTCGTTCGAAATTTACATGTTCGTTTGAAGATCTGGAGAGATGGATTGCTGTGAAGATTCAATGGAAATGTGTCGGGTTGTTTGCCCAAAGCCCCGTCGAGTCGCTCCATTGGAATTTCGTAGAGGGTACATTTTTCCCCTCGAATTTATGGATGCTTAGACATTGCTATTTTCAATCTGTTTATGCGTTAATTTTTTGATGTATTCCGTTTTTAATGATATAGTAATGGTGCTGAGTCGAAAGCTGGTGCGGAATTGCTTGGCCTAATCCTTCGTAAGGTAGGTTTTATTTGTAATTTATTGATTGTTTAAATCAATGTAGGTTAAGTACATTATTGAACGTTGCATTGCGATCGTGTTCAATGAGTCTCGTTTGTAATTATGTGTTCTAGTTGATTTCTTATTCAATTTTATGTTTGCGGATTAAAATCCTGCCATGTATTACTGCATATTGTTGGTAATTTAATATTTATTTATTTATATATATGACTCCGAGTCCATGAATTTAAGATGCTAATTGATGATTAACTGTTTGCTAATCGATGATTAACTGGTTAGATTCTGAAAGGTTTTGCTATTCAACTTCTTAAAATGCTATAGTGAAACTTGTTTGATTTAGAAGTTTGCTTTTGTTTGATTTAGAAGTTTGCTTTTGTTGGTTTGGTTTAAGTGGCGATCTTAGTTATGAATTTTTGATTAATAACATTTTTGTTAGGAGTTACTAATAACCTTTTGTGTTAAGTGTCAACTGTTAACCCTTGGATACCATATGTTCATCATGCTAATAATTACAGGTGCATTTATTAGTAACATCTTGTCAACATGAATCGGAGTTCACTGTAAAGATTAAGATTACAGGAACATTCCGAAGTGTCTGTTAACTGGAGTAGATATAGCTGCAAGCATTTAGGTTGAGGTGCTTTTCAATTGGTTGCTGATTTTCATTTGTTATTTCTGAAAGAAGCCGAAACAGTAGCAGCATAGTTGTTAGAGGCACACCTGAGGCGCAGAGGTGGTCTCTGTTCAAGTCTACGCCTTTCAGCGCCTCCAGTGCCCTTTTTCGTATTTCTGAGGTGTGCCTCTTGTTCACAGGCTACCTTCCAACTACGAACACGTTTTTAAGAATTTTAAAGACGTATTTCATGAGGGAAACATCAAAACGGTCAAAAATTCATTTTGAGTGGGAAAATACATGGAAATACAATACAAGCATTTGCACAAAATAACTTCTAACAGGAGTAAATATTATCTATGCCGAAGATCGCCTCTGCTGCAAACCCGCATATTTTACTTCCATTTATTTATTTATTTGTGTTGATTTGTTCTTTTTTTATATTTAATATGGTTCCAACAATTTAATGTCTTAAATTTGCAAACTACACACACATTTCATTTTTTAGATTCTTTTTTTTACACTTTTTTGGATTTTTGCGCCTGTGTGCCACTATCAACCTTGCACCTAGCTCCCCCCCCTAACATCTATGGTGGCAGATAGTTTTGAGGGTGGATGTGTATTATTTATTTCAACAAGATTGAATGCACCCTGCAAGCACTAATAATTTGTTTCAAAACTAGAGTTTCATCTTGAAATTCAGTTCTCTTTTGTGAAATATGAGTTATATAAAATACAGAGATTTCCTTGGGTAGTGAATGCAGAAAGGTCATGTCAGAATATCAGATTGAGTTTTTTGTTTAAGTTAATAGTTAGATTATAACTGAACGAATGCTTCACTTCTACCAAATGTAGTCCTGCTATTAGCTGTGTAATTTTCTTGTACACTGTATCTTTACAGGATGAGTTTAAAGCAGACCGATGTGCAACTCTATCATCATCGCCCCCATTTGTCTTTGGATCTCCGCCATGCAGAACCCCAAATCCTGTAGTACAAGATGCACATTTTGGGGTTGAAAAGCTAAGCTTTACATGTGAAGCCCCTACAAATACATCTTCTCAGCTATCGTTTCATGTAAGAGAACAGTCGAGGGAGAAACAAGCAGCTGTAAGAGTGGAAGGTTTTGCCTGCTGCCATTGCCATCTCACAGAAACTATTAACTGTATATAAAGAGGAATTGTCTATCTATCGGACAAGGGAGAAAAAGGTAAATAGAAACTTATAACCATGAGGCGCTGAAATTTGTGTAGGAGAATGTTGTAAAGGAAAATCCAATTGGTTATGTGCGTAGACAAACTCGAAGAACAACCCTTTTTTCGTTGTAGCTGAGCAAAGGATGGGAAGTTGGAACCTTCTGCTGCATTGTCTTAGTCGAGTGAAAGGTAATCTCTCTTGACAAAGAAGACTGTAAAAATGTTACATGTAAATATAGTGTTGTAGTTGTCAAGCTTCTTCAAACATATATGTTGAAATCAACTTTGCAAATTTTACTCTCACTCTTTCTTGAGATCATTTGTATAATTCATTTTGGATTATAGTGCCCAGTACTATCACCTCTTGCTTTATATGATTTTAAAGTTTGCATTATACTATAATGATAATGGAACTGAGCCTTGTTATGAGGCCAAAGAGACTGATTTTCCTAAAAGAAAATATGTAGTGCAATTTGTGTAGGTAAAAAAAAAAAATCAGGAATTTAATTTTGTGATCCTTTAATGCACTCTATTTCAAAATCAAAATCTGAGAAGATGCCTTGGTATCTTTGTTGTTTTAATACTATACTTTTTACAATTCAATCTAAAAATATGTCTAGTTTTATTTTTGCTTTAATCTAAATCTCAGATCTTACATAACGATCTAGAACCTTACAATCTAAATAACGGTATAATTTTGCTCTCACCTCAATTCTATTCTGATTTTATCTCTAATTTTTTATTTCTCTTTACATATAGTTCAACCAATTCTCAAATCTGTTTCTGGGTGCTACCCATGGAATTTGCAAGAAAATTGGTCCGTCTTTATTTAATTCTTTATGATTAGGATAATGTTAACATACAAGTTGACATACATAATTATTACCAGAAGTATTAAACAAATCACAATTTGGAGTGAATTTAGCAAATGTTGAAGAATTTCATGGCCTTTCCTGTGGTCTGGGGAAAGGTTGTTTGGTGATTTTCCTCCCAATTTTCGGAGGCCGCCCACATGTTTATTATGCCTTCTTTCATTCATTCCTCAATATTTTAATCTCTCCATTATGGTTAAAAAAATTATCAAAATCAATTTTCCTATTTGTCAGTGGTCAGATTAAAATTAACTATAAATCCAAAAATTCTAACCTTATTTAGTTATATTAATATAATTTATGATAAAAATTAAATAATAATAATAAGAAACTTGACCGATCATATCAATAATAAGATTTTTTTGATATATGCACCGCACGACTTAAAAATTTATGAGTGACACTTGTGTGCTCCCGACCCGCTCTGACCCGCACACACATATATATATTTCTTTTTTTCGCGCATATATTGTTGAAGTATTACAAATTTGTTTTATAGGTATTATAAATATGAACTAAAGGTATTTGATACTGAATAGTATATATGTGATACCTTTATATTTGTGAGGTGCGCACGCGGCGGGTGTGGGCGCATGGGCGAGCGGCGTTAGCGCGCGGTGTGGGAGCGCAACATGGGCGCGCGCGGTTTTGAGATATCACACAGTTGTTCTATAGGTATTACACATATGTGATACCTGAAGAGTATATGTGTGATACCTTTAAATTTGTGAGGTGCGCGCGGCAGGTGTGGGCGGTGTGGGTGTGCGGTTTTGAGGTATCACACATTTATTCTATAGGTATTACAAACATGAAATAAAGGTATTTAATACTTTAAAAATATATGTGTGATATCTTTAGAACAAATGTGTAATACCAATATGTGCGCGCGTGGATACACGACAAGGACACGTGGACGTGCGTGGGAGCGGCCCACGCGTGGGGCATATGATTTTTGTCAAAATTTATTTGAGAGTTGAAACTGAAAACCCATAAATGACTAAATTGAGTTTCTTGTTTCTTGCACCAGCAAGAAATTGAATAGATTACATTACACCATAAAAAATGATAAATTAACATGATATCAACACAAAAAATACTAGTGATCTGAAATTAAATTAACCACATGAATCCATCAGAATATTACGAAGAAACATTTTAGGTATTTAGTTAAAAGGTCCAATTACAATTTTCCAAATCTTGACAAGAAAAAAATAGAAATTGGAAAAGTCAGTAAGGGAAGAAGTCCGAGGTTATGGGATAAGAACAAGGGAGGGTTTTGGTGGGCCATGGGTGGTAATAAAGGCGCCCACAGAGCCAGTTATAGAAACCAGGAAACCAGAAATGTATGGCCTGTTTTGGGTAAGTGGTTTTAGTGTTCCATAAAAGAAGGAGAGGGTGGGACCCAGGATTGTGGCTCCAAGAAATGTGGCGATTCGACCGCACTCTGACACTCCTTGTGATTGCCACGCGCCAACCCATATTATGCATGGCGCCGCACCCCTATGCCGCTTCACGTGTTCCCTCTATTATTCCTCCACTCAAAACCCCCTCCTATATTCCTCCCTTTTTCTCTAAATATTATCCTAAAATATATAAATAATATATATATATATATATATATATATATAAAATTATGTGAATATAATAATTATATTGTCTACGACCCAATATGTATAACCCCTTAATGTATCAAATTATATAAAAGTTTAGTATAAAAAATAAAAAGATAGGGGCAATGTCAAAAAGGTCATCTTAATTTTTCTTAATTTTAATTTGTGATAAAAACGTCGTATATGAAATGAAATATTTTTATTTTCTAAAGTGGTCATTATTTTAAACGGGAATGAGTAAATTGAAATTTGATTTTACATACATTCATAAAAGTGTGATTACATACCTATTACGACGAACGCTATATTTGATCATTCCTTTAATTTTAAAATTACTATTTTTTCTATAAATCTAATTTGTTTCAGTTTATTTATCACTTTTGAATAATATGATTATTCTATACACATTTTTTATACTTCTTAAATGTTTTGTTTAATCTTTTTGAAGTAATCTTAAATAACATTATTTTGAAACGGGCATTGCATTTTAAGGAATATACTTAACGTAGGACCTAGGGAACCTCCAAAAGGCTTCATATTCTCCCTTCTCAACCATTTCTTCTATATTGCTTAGCATACTATTTTTCTTTGAATTTTGTAATGAGTGTGTTGATATTAAACATAAATTATTCAATATTTCAAAATATAAACATATAATAAAACCAACTAAAATAGCACATAAGGTGAACCAAAAAAAAAAAGGAAAAGGGAAGGAACAATCATTTTGTGCTGTTTTTGTAATATAATACTCCCTCCGTCCCACCTTATTTTGCCTACTTTCCACTTTTACTTGTCCCAACTTATTTTGCCTACTTTCCTAATTAAAGTAAAAAAAACATAAACTTACACATCCAACTAACAGTCAACTGTATTTTCTTAGGATCCGTGCCGGTCAAAGTAGGCAAAATAAGCCGGGACGGAGGTAGTACATAATTAAGATTATAAAATTTCAACTGCACACAATAAAGTAATAAACCATTTGTACAAGTAGAGATACATGTGTAATAACAATAGCGCATTCAAATGTATACATTAGTGAGTATTGCTAATTCAAATTAGAATAATTAAAAAATATATAAATGTAAGGTGTGAATGATAAATATCGATATGGATAAGACATCAGACTTGCGTATTCAGTACAGTACTACAGTCTGTTTCCTACGAACCAAAGAGATAAACTCTTAAATTGACGAACAGCAAACAAAATAGCACATCATTAATTTTCTCAATGTTGTGTTTGGATAAGCATAAAATATAGAGGGGAAGGTATAAATTTCGATTTTTCTGATTAAAAAAATAATAAGAAAACGACAAAAGAAGATTGCAGGGGTGGGCTTATCTAGGGTTGTTTAGATCAGATGGAAAGAATAGAGGGAGAGTAGCCCAATGTACCACCTTTCATATAATAAATAACAATTATATCATAAAATATAATAAATTTACAAAAATATCATAAAATATAATAAAGTTATTAAAATACTACAACTTTTGACCGATTTTCATGTGAACAGTGTTTGATGGGATTGATTCAGTTAATTCATGTCAGCGATTCACTTTACTTTAATTTTATTTCTCTTTAATTGTTAAACGAAAAATTGCCGTAAAACTTATGAATTGTGAAATGAAAACTTGCCGTAGCATTTATGAATTGTTAAACGAAAAATTGTCATAGAACTTATGAATTGTTAAACGAAAATTTACATAGCACTTAT
Source organism: Scutellaria galericulata (assembly GCA_946896805.1). NCBI lineage: Eukaryota > Viridiplantae > Streptophyta > Magnoliopsida > Lamiales > Lamiaceae > Scutellaria > Scutellaria galericulata. The sequence goes on from OX335794.1 coordinate 16,786,286, forward strand.
GAATTGTTAAACGAATTTTTAATAATGACATTGTTAAACGAAATTGTAATATAGGCATTGTTAAACGAATTTATTAAATGAAAATTGTGTTTTTTATGAATTGTTAAACGAAATATATACGGTTTGATTTATGAATTGTTAAACGAAATTTTTGATTTAATTGGGTTGCTTTTGAATTGTTAAATAGTGTTTGTTTCGTTGAATTGTTAAACGAAAATTGTGTTTTTTTATGAATTGTTAAACGAAATATATACGGTTTGAGTTATGAATTGTTAAACGAAATTTTTGGTTTAAATGATATATATACGGTTAGACTTTTGTTAAACGAAACTTTTTTGTACATATTTCGTTTAACAATTTCGTTTAACAATTCATATTTATGTATGATATTATTTAGTTGACTTTAAAAAAAAACATTGAAGGTTTTAAATCACATGAATTCGTTTAACAATTCATATTTATGTATGATATTATTTTGTTGGTGTTAAAAAAAATTGAAGGTTTTAAATCACATGAATTCATTTAACAATTCATATTTATGTATTTAAAAAAAATTGAATGTTTTAAATCACATGAATTCGTTTAACAATTCATATTTATGTATGAATTCACATGAATCAAATGAAATTGAAGGTTTTAAACCATATATATTTCATTTAAACCAAAAATTTCATTTAACAATTCATAACTCAAACCGTATATATTTCGTTTAACAATTCATAAAAAAACACAATTTTCGTTTAACAATTCAACGAAACAAACACAATTTAACAATTCAAAAGTCAAACCCAATTAAACCAAAAATTTCGTTTAACAATTTATAAATCAAACCGTATATATTTCGTTTAACAATTCATAAAAAAAAAAACAATTTTTGTTTAACAAATTCGTTTAACAATGCCTATATTACAAATTCGTTTAACAATTCATAAGTGTTACGTCAAATTTTCGTTTAATAATTCATAAGTTCTATAGCAATTTTTCGTTTAACAATTCGTAAGTGCTACTATAATTTTTCGTTTATCAATTTAAGGGAAATAAAATTAAAGTAAAGTAAATCGTTGGCATGAATTAACTGAATCAATCTTATCAAACACTGTTCACATTGAGACTGGTCAAAAATTGTGATATTCTGATAACTTTATTATATTTTATAGTATTTGGGTAAGTTTACCATATTTTGTGGTATAATTGTTATTTGTTATATCAAAAGTGGTATAGTGGGCTATTTCGTCAAGAAAATAAATGTAGGCAGGCAGCACGGGTCTGACCCGAACCCGTCGAGACCCGGTGGCAACCACTGGGCGGTGCCCCCCACGCGCTGCTGATGAGAGTGGGGAAATGCGTGTCCTTAGTTTGACATTTAACAGCTAATATAGTATTCAGACAGGACAGCCGCCCCTCCAATTCCATGAATGTGGAAACCTGCAGCACCACCATCCCGCCTTTCCTACCAAACATAAACAGCATGCGACCCTAGTTTATATCCATCCCCCCCCCCCCCCTCTCTCTATATTTATACTCCTCTCATCTTCATAACTCCCCATTGATTTCTCTCTTTCTGTCGGAAAACTGTAGGAATAATGCGGATGAGCTGTAATGGATGTCGAGTTCTGAGAAAAGGCTGCAGCGATAACTGCAGCATAAAGCCCTGTTTGGAGTGGATCAAATGCCCACACTCTCAGGCCAACGCCACTGTCTTCCTCGCCAAGTTCTACGGCCGCGCCGGCCTTATGAACCTCATCAACGCCGGTCCCCCTCATCTCCGCCCTGGTTCGTACCTTTTCCGATCATCTTACAAATATATGTGTGTGTTTGGTTTTTCTGATGTGAATTTTTATTTGCAGCAATATTTAGGTCTCTATTGTACGAGGCATGTGGAAGGATTGTGAATCCGATATACGGATCGGTGGGGCTGTTGTGGTCGGGAAGCTGGCAGCTCTGCCACGGCGCGGTGGAGGCGGTGCTGATGGGGGCTCCGATCACGCAGATAACGACTGACGCCGCCGAGACTAAGAACGGGCCGCCTCTTAAGGCGTATGATATTAGGCATGTGAACAAGGAGGAGAATCTATCCGGGTCGAATGATCTGCGTCGGGTCAGGAACCGGTGTCGTTTTAAGAGGTCGGGTCCGAAGTCGAAGCGGGCTCGGGTTTCGGTTGAGGAGTCGGCTCGCGAGGAGGTTAACGAGTCGCCGAGTCATGAGTCTTCGCTGAGCCACCAGTCCGAGGCGGCTGAGCCGATTTCGGAGAGGGATCAAAGCCGGGAGTGCGAGAGCTTGGGTTCGGCTGGGAACGCGGAGCCGGATCATGAGGTGGAGCCGGCTTCGGATTCTGTGAGAGAGGATGAGCGCCGAGCCGATGATGGAGAAATTGAGCTGGATTTGAGTCTGGGGTTCGAGCCGTTTAGACGCTGCGTGAAGAAGCCGAGAGATTTGCGAGGTGTTGGCTCTGATGGGGACGACGTCGTATTCTGTAAAATGGAGTTAGGGTTTGATTATTCGGCTTCGTGAATTGACGGCTCAATTCAAATCACTGTTTCATTTTGTTTTTTTTCAATTTCTAGGTTTAGATTTAGTGTTCGTTTTGGTGTTGTAATTTGTAAGTTATACAGGCGAAAGATAGATGCCTTTTTGTTCTTTGAGGAGACTTTAATTCTGACATTTGATTATTATGTGTTAACAAAATAAATTATGGGGAAAAATATTTAATGAAAGATAGATTGCAGTAGATTTTGACGTGGTCAAATGTTGAAATAGACTTGGTCAACTAATTTTCCAAATCCAGTGCAAAGTTTTTTTGCCATTTATAACCTAGCAATCTACGTGGCAACAAGTCATAAAGGTGACATAATAACATAGTTTAGGAGCAACGTAATAGATAGAGGAAGCGTGAGCGTGCAATAACATAATTTAATCCCATATATATGCAATAATCTAAGTTTGCTTTTATTAGACAATTGGTGAGAGATTTCATCAACTTATAATACATTTGTTGAAATTAATGATGTTATCATAAATTTCCAACACTACACCAATGGATCCTCTTCATTGAAGATTTAATATCATTAATTTGCTAACAAACCTATTGGCTGCCTAGACGCTTAAGAGATTTTCATCTAATGAAAAGCAACACAATAAATCTAGTCAACGATGATTGGCTAATTAAGAATTGTGTAAAAGATCGTATTTTATTATATTATAACTTCATCATTATCGATCTTAAATATATTTATGTGCATATCGGTGTATAATGATTATGAATAATCAGTTACTACTGGACGTATAGACAAACTTGTGTTGCATGGGATCATATGTAACTATTGGCAAAGAAATTAAATCGGTATAATTGGAAATAAAGAATTCCTGTATTTTTAGAATGGGTTGAGGGTGTAGGCATTATTGGGAGAGAAGAAGCACTAAATTGAGGTTTATGAGGCACAATGCTACGAGCTTTCGAAATACAATGGGACATTTGTAAAGTTGATTGGTACAAGTCTTACGAGGAATTTGATTGGGTGATACAATGCCAAACATTGGTCTTTAGTATGAATTCACAATATCTATCCATACAAATTATCCAATAGGTTTTGGAACGAATTTCATGAAAATTTAGAAATGATTTTGAATAAAAATTTATTACTAAAAACTCAACTTCAAAAAGTACAAGTTAATCCCAACTTTTATAAATTACAACTTTTTTCTTTTGATTTAATTTACTAAAACGATGTTCATTCGATGGGGCTAAGTCCATTTGACACGCACTTCAATTCCAACCACATAACACGCAGCAAATGAAAAGTACATGAACAATAAATCAACTCTAGTATATTAGAGAGGCCCATCATGTTTCTTCTTTTAATTTAATTATGCTTACATAGTTGGATTATAATTATAGGGCAGCCCACGTGAATTCCATGCGTTACTAAATCTCAGTCAACTTTAATTTATGACTTTTTCTATGTACTCTACATATTGAATGCATCGAGTACAATGTTTGTACAACTACAACCAAATTATTTCTAATAATTACTTTGGGGTTGATATAATAATTAGTATCCAATTGCCCATCTTCTTCAGTCAAATATCTCTGTTTAAGTATTGAGTTTTTTATGTTAGAATTGATTTTATCAGAACATGATTGAGCCCAAAACTTTATTGCTTTCACAAAATATTGATTACCACATACTTTAGAAAGTGATTCTAATTTGGGTCGTTTCATGTATGGCTCATAAAACCAAATATTATTTGAGCTCAATTTGATAAGTATAATTAATAAAAATTGCGTAGCCCCGTTACTAACCATCTCTATTTATAAACATTTTTTTTTGTCAAATTATTAAATTTTGTTCTTTTTTAGTCAAGAAAAATGATTTTTGCCAATTATACCTTTCTAAAATTTGATGTGTAATATGATGGTACGAACTACATGAATGATGGTATGGGGGTGTAATATAGTGGTACAAGCTACATTATTAAAAGGTGTGCTGAAGTCACAATACCCTTTTCTAAGGGCACCACACCCTATCAGCATGCATATGTGGCAAAGTTAGTTAGACTGTTATGAAATAAGTTAGCACTTCAGCTAACATGTAGTAGGAACTATAAAAACATGTAATCACCTCATTTTGTAAAGTGAATTCAGATTTAATAGAATTCAATTTTATAGCTTTACATTTCTCTACCATGGCTAATCCTCTGATCTTAGCTATGATTTAGAGCTTAACAGAAAATAAACAATTAAAAAGTTATGTTTCGATTTTGTAGCAACTTTTTTGGTGGTGTTTTAGTAATTATTTTTCAGTATGAAAGTACTCATGGAGGATTTTGTATAAGATACACATACTATGAAGAAGAGATACATTATCTCAAACAAATTCTTAGTGTATCCACATGAATTGTGTTAGGCAGGACATTGAAGTCGAGAATGAAGTATTTTATAATTATTAGAAGCATTATATAGAATATGTATGGTTTGAATATGTCACTATTTCTATTGTTCATTTGTTGTTTCATGTTTTTGTGAATTTCTATTTGAAAAATAATTGTATAGAACGCAGGGAAATGGGGGAGAATTGGGTTTTAGAAGATGGCTCCATTGTGGGCCTCTACTTCATTATTTTTCTTGGGCTAGCTTTAGTCTATCTACCATATGCTATTGGGCCTTATTCAGTTCTTATGCTTCCCCTTATTCAGAAATGTAAAGAAAATAAGATGATGATGATGTTTTAGTGGTTGTAATACTTATGTGTGTTAGTCTTGGCTCACTTCATAGGATTTTGAAGTTATCTTTTAATTCTTTAGGCTACATTTCTGATATAGTAATTTGAAATTCAGAATTTAAAATGAATGTATTTTAGATTCACTTAAATTGGAGTAGATTTGAAATCCGCTCATATTTCTATTTTGGTTATCTAATTATCAAAATTTTCTGATTTTCATCCGATTTTGCTTGAAATTTTGACTTTTGCCTATGTGGTTGTTGGAATTGTTGATGTTGTTTTTATAATTCTAGCACTCATGTAGGTAAAAATGATGTTTTGAGTAGAATTAGACCAAAATTGGAAAGAAAAAAAAAAGTGGTAATTAAAAGATAAAAATGAAATGCTTAAAAATTATGGTAAAAAAGTGGACTTTAAGGCATAAGTTACATAATCAAAATTGAGATTTTCCCTTATTAATTTGTTGCAATTTTCTTACTATGTTTAAGTTATTGCATGCAGAATGTTATATAAGCTTCACTCAATTCATTCCCACTTATTTTATTTATCTTATTGAACCAATAGGCACACAATTCTTGCTTATGTTTACTTGCAAAAATCAAATAAATTTTTACAAATTCACACGTAGAGGTTGTGAATATTGGTTGACCTGTTTCATGGTCTCATAATTAAGAGTGGTAGTCTTTACAATCATTGAATCTGCTTCTGATTTTAGGGCATCCAACTTGTGGGACAGACATAGGGTTCCACTAGAAATACGACAAGATTTAGATGGTTGAAAATGAGGAAACTGAGTGTTTTTACAGTTCCAAAAAAAAAAAATTAAGATAAGATATATGTGCATAATCTCGTAGAGATTCTTTCTAAGTAGGATCTATAAATAATAATGCTTTCTCCATCAATCTATAAATATGTTTTTGAGAGTGACTTAAAGCTTTTCCACACTACCAAACTTATCTTGTCCTTTCTTGCTGGTAAAAGGAAAATATCAATAAGTACATTAGTTTAAGGGTCCCGTGTCAAAACTACCACAATTTATAGTTAAAGTCAAAGGTACCTCCATGTCAAGTCAAAAATAACGGCGCACCCACTATCATACACAATTTTCGTGTAAGCTTGTGTTTCATAGGATTGCACGAAAATTGATCAGTTTTCGTGTTAAAAAAAAAATTATTTAGGGTTACACGAAAATTGTGTATGTTGGTGAGTCAGCCATTAATTTTGACCGACAAAATCCATGCAGCCATCACTTCACATCTGGTGACATGTGACTTTTCTAACTTTAAAGTACAAAAATTGTGGTATTTAGTGATAAATCTTTATATTTTGTGGTAAAAAAGAAAGAAAATTATATTTAATGGTATTAAAGATAAAATATAAAACATTTGTGGTACAGAGACATTTCCCCCTAGTTTGAGTGTCCATTATGCATGCATGCTTTGTATGCAATAATTACACTTACTCCATAGATATATGCTTCTTCAATTTGATCATAATGCAGTGTAGAATTTGATGTTTGAGATATATAGCCAAATTGAATTTCACTTCATAGTGGTGGTGCAAGTTGGCCACCTTTTTGCATTACTGTGAAACCCACCGAGCCCAATGTACCACCATTGATTTCCATCCGTATAAACAAGATCTCTCTTCCACCATCTATTAGTACTTGTCCTTTTTGCATGGAAACAGGGCACATCACTTACTTTCTCTGCTAACTACAGTGATCTTATTCCTACTTGCAAACATGAGTCCTGAAAAGACAGCTTCCAAGGCTCTAAATTATGTTTCCAATTTCTTATCTGTAACGTGCAAATTCTTGCAGAAGAATCGAGTCAAACATCAAATAACAGCTTCCAAGGCTCTAAATTATGTTTCCAATTTCTTATCTGTAATGTGCAAATTCTTGCAGAAGAATCGAGTCAAACATCAAATATATCGGATAAAAAATAAGCGAAATAAAGCAAGAAGTTGAACATAATATGAGCTCAGAAGTCTGCCTGGTTAATTGGGGTTAATTGGTTTTGGCCGGTTGAATTCATTTTATTGACCGGTCAAATCAAAGAATAATTATATATGGCTTTAATATCATGAATTTCAAATATGTTTCTCATAAATTGAAGTCCTATTTATAGACGAATCAAATATTATATAATTCTGGAAAGTACATAAATTGATTTGTATTAAGTTCCGAATATCTTAAACTTGAATAAGTCAAACTTCTTGAAGCCCTCCAATTGTGCTGAGGAGGTGGGGTGTCAAGCCGAGATCTGTCGGCTCGTTAGGTCTGGCTCGCCTCAGATTTGGCTCTCCATCCACCGTTGGACTCTGGCCGGGTCGGCCCCTGGCCAGCTCCCTGATTGACCACGTGTCACACCTTAGGTTTCGGGATGTAACATTATCCACTACTAATTGTGCATATATTATATGAATTATTGCACGAAAAAATTGAAATTTATAGTAGTAAATTTATTGATGATGTTTGGATTTAATATAAATGTGAAATCTATTATTTTTAATAAAATTTAATTTAAACAGATTTAAAATTCATTTTGTATTTCAAATCATCTAATCCAAACATGCAGCTTGAAATTATGCAAAATGGCAGAGCAGTGGACTACACCTGGTGGCTGATATTAAGTGGCAACTCGTATCATAGCCAGCAATAATGATGGTACATTTTATCCCATACCATACATGTCCTTATCTTCTAAATATGCCCAAAATTTTCCAATCTTGTAAATGCTAGCTACACCTATATATTGAAATAGATACACATGGAATTTATTTAATTGCTTACATATCTATAGTGGATAGCATGTCCTGTACATTTATGCACCAAGTGTAGTATGGATAAAACATCTCTCAAAACTTGGTTCGTTGATTTTAATCATTCTTGCACATTATGTGTACAATATTAATGTTATCAATACATATATAATATCGTAATTAGAAAACGATCTAACTTTCAATCACTCCACTTTTTTCTGTATTTATTTTTTCAACCTACGTTATTTTTCTCAAGACTTTCATCCCCTGTCAATCAAAGCTGGGATGAGATGTCAATGTATTTCTAAAATTTTAAGAGGTTTTTTTTATTGGATCAACCCAAAATTTTGACCTGTATTAGTTAGAGATGAACATGGATCTCGAAGATAACTGAACTGTAGAGAAATCCAAATCGAAACACTTCCAAACAAATAAAAAATTATTGACGGTTTGGAATTGAAACACCTCCAAACAAATAAAAAATTATTGACTGTTTGACTTTATTCAGACCGAACCTTATCAAGCCAGAGAATCGAATTTAGAATTGATTTAAAGAAAGTAATTGTACACAAATTTATATGGATTGTTTAATCCATTTTTTTATATTGTTATGTTTGATTAGATACAAAATTGATTTAATTTTAGATAAAGAATTGTTGACTGTTTGGCTTTATCCGAATCGAATTTAGAACAGATTTCAAGAAAGTAATTGTATATGAATTTATATGGATCATTTAATCCATTTTTTTTATTATTATATTGAATTAGATACAAATTTGATTGAATTTTATTATTATTTAGTATTATTATAATTCTAAGAATTCATAGAAGAGGATTCAATTAAATAATAGAGTAAAATATTAATAATGAATAATTTTAGGAGGACATAAAATCATATTAATTACAATAGATATTAATCAAATAATTAGTTTTTAACTTATATAAAATAATGCATAGTATATTTATATTCAAGTTTATATCTACCATGAAATTTTACTATAAAACGTATATTTATTTACCTTTTAAAAGACTAGATTTCTGATGACCACTTATGAGGTGTAGAGCGAGAAGTTCTCAGTGAATAAAACTTGAAGAAAAACTTGAATGTAATTTATTATTTTCAAGAAAAGCCCTACTTTAGTAAGTTTTCAAATTTATTTTATTTTGACTTATTTTAAGATTTAAATTAAATCACGTTGTACGATATATTTATTTATTTATCGTATTTTGTTTCAATGAATTTTTTTTTAATTATAAAATTATGAATCTTCAAATTCAAACTGATCACCTCTGTAATATATATTCGAAAGGAATCGAATTGAATTGACGGAGCAAATTCGGAAATTCTCTAAGAGCATCTTCCACTCTGATACCATTTTTTCACCAAATCCCATTTTTTGTGGTGAAAAACTGGGTTTATCTTCCACCAGTAGCACACAATTTCCTTATTTCATCATTTTTTATGAAAAAATATTGTATTTGATCTCCCACCTATTTCATCAAATAATAAAATACTAATATTTCACCATTTCACCATTTATAAAGATATAATTTGGTTTGGTCTCTCATGGTATTTCACCAAATATATCACAAAATTATAAATTTAATGTTAATCATAATTTTGGTCTATTTTATTTCCAAAATATTGATTATAGATATGATTTTAAATAATAATTTTCTTAACTATATAATTTCAATAATTATGATAAATTTCAAAAAACTATTTCAACATGAAAGAAAATCAACTTAAATTATAATACATATAATAAAATCACACATAAACAATAATTTCATAAATTATTGCATAAAACATTACAATATAAATTACTCATAAAAACATTACAACATGATAGCGTTACAATATGAAAGAAAATTAACTCAAATAAATAACGTTAGAACATATATTAATCTAAAATCATAACGATATGGCATCCTTGCTCTGATATTTATCTTTTAGTTTATTATGTTACTCAAATGTATTATGTTTTTGTTCATTTATGATAGTAAATGTATTTATCGTTTTAACATATAATTTATTTTGGCTAAATATATTTATATTTGTTGATTTATTTATTATTAATAAATGTATTTATTTATTGAAAAACGAATTCATTAACCAACATTAATATATTTACAAAAAATATGTTGAAATTAGTTAATATAATCATTTTATATGCTAATTAAAAAATGGTGGTGATTACACCAAATCCTATATTTGATAGAAAAAATAGGATTTGGTGAAAATTATGTTAAAATGATGGTAAGGTGGGAGATTAAAATTCCTTCACGAAAAAATTTGGTGAAAATATAGGATTTGAGATTTTGGTGATATAGGGTTTGACCAAGATGAAAGATTAAACTCAAATCATCATAATTTTAGGTATAATGATGATTTGATGATTTAACTTAGAAGGTTAAAAACACCTAAATTATGTGTAAAATATAGAATTTGTGTAATGATGGGAGATGCTCTAATCCCCGAATTCTCTAATATTGATATATGCAATAATGCAAGATCAGGGCAAAGCCATGATGAATAGATTAAAGAAAAATAAAAATTTATCTCCAACACGTTTCAAATATCGAAAAGTTAATTGATACCCAAATTTTGTCTGATATGATTGATTTGAAGTGCCGAAAGAAAGAGTACTATTAAATTCCTGATCAGTGAAATCTCACATATGATCTCTATGCACTAACTTGTATGAAAAACAAAAGGTGGTGATATTGATGGTAGTGGAGGAGAGATATATGACAATTTGAAAAAAAAAAAAAAAAAAAGGGGGAAAACGTTAACACACACACTGACACACACACACACACATATATATATATATATATATATATATATATATATATATATAAAATGCATTGACTAAAATATTAAATATAAAATCAGTAAGTAAATCATATATGGGTGTGAGGTGGGAAAAAGCATTTTTAATGATTAATTAGTTGATTAGTAATTCTTGGATCATATGTAACCTTGTTTCTGTGAGAAAATGGCTTTGTGTGACAAATTTAGATCGAAGGATTTAAAATGTATAATAATATATATTTGTTGGTGACCATATATGGATTAATATAAATTTCAAATCATATCTATTTTGAATTATTTTTTGAACAAATTGAATGAATTTTTAGTGTTTGAAATAGATTAATTTCAAACTATATATTTGATCATTTAATTCAAATTAGATTGAGAATCACATATTTTGATATTTTTAATCATTCGAAGGGTTTTAAATCTCTTTTTTTTTTTTAGGTCAGATTTAAATTTATATTTGTAATTGTAGGGTTGTCTTAAGTTTTTCTATATTATTGATCTATTATTATATAAAAGTTAATAATTAAAAATATATTTTCTGAATTATTATAGATCATCAAATGTTATGATGATTGTAGTAAATTTTTATTTTTTTTATGAAAAAACACATTACATATAAATTGACTTTTTTTTATCCTTTAAAGCATGTGCAGCGGGCAATACTCTTTATATTTTATTATTAATGTTGCACGAGGGTCTTAAATTATGAAGCAATATTCTTGCACTTAATTTTATTGTATTAATATAATGTATATTATTATGGTAAGATTGCCGACGATGAAATTGATCTGTTTATAAACAATTATATTTAAATATCTAGAATTAATAAGTATTATTGTTTGGTACTATAAAGTTTAAATGATAATGGTTGATAATGTCAAACACTTTAAACTAAGGGTGAAATCTTTGGTGGTGGGGAAAGTGGTTAAGGTAAATATGATGACTAATCATGCATCATTTAAGCGTGCTTCTTTAATCAAATACCATATCATTAGTGATCCATCTTAAGTGAATTTTTAAGTTACAAGTTGAACTTTGTGGGTCTTTTTTATTAGATTGATGATAAATTTGGTGAATAGGATCTCCTAATATTGATTGTTACATTAATTTCATATATATCACCGATATTATACTACATGTATAGTGATAAATATAGGGAAATTGTAAATTAGTACATTATTTTTAAGTCATTCATAAATAAATCAATCTCTAACATTAAGAAGCTAATTTTTAAATTTGAACGACTTTAGGAAAAAAAACTCAAACTCACGAATTTCAAGTTTAATCGTATGAGATTTGAGTTTTTTTTTTTTTTTTTTGAAGTGATTTTGCCTTAAGTTTGTCATTTCAAGTTTTTTATTCTAAAATTGTCAAAATAGAAAGTTAGTGTCTCAATGTGGGACCCCAAAAAGTTAATGTCCTTCCTTTATAAACGATCTAAAGATAGTGTCGTAAATTTGAAATTTTCTTGATAAATAAGGACTTAAAATCTAATCTAAATTAATATTTTATATTTAATTGAAGAAATTAATCGTTAAGAAATAGTTTGTCAAATTCAATGAACAAGGTAGAACGTGTTTTTATGCCTAATAAAAGATTTAAAGTTCAATTTAAGCTCAAACTCAAATGGTAAAAAAAGATAAGATAAATATAAAACAAAAACGTTCCAAGAGACATTTTGTGGTAAATTTTTAGGAAAGAATAGATGAATTTATTTGGACGGAAGGAATATAAATATACTATCAATAAAAGTGAGGGATAATTTTTATATCCAAATACCGTAAGTTTTATTATATATTTCATATGCAATTCTTAAAAAAATATTGATTCAATCTGCAAACCTTTTAGTTTGGCAAAAATGAATTATATGTTCTTATTTTATTGTTATAAAACAATAACACAATAGCATACATATTTACTGACTTTAAAAAGTAATATAAAATGAATAATAAAAAAGTCAAAAACCACGAAAACAATAAAAATCGACAAATCTAAATTTTAGAAAACAAATAGTATAAATTTCCCACTCTAATTAGGAAAGGAAAGTGGGTTAATATTAAAATTGTCATCTACTTTTAAGCACTATCTCCGACTTGTATATAATATCCATGAAATCGTTTTACAATTCGTTTTGGGTTAATATTATGACTCTATATACTTATATATATATATATATATATATATATATATATATATATATATAACATTTTAAAAGGTAAATGTCTAATCATTCTCTTTGGGATGATTTCTTTTATGTGGATGTGGGCACAAAAAGTCCTATGCTCGTGGCGGCAGTATATATAATTTATTTTAATGTATTTAGGATGATTTCAATTTTAATCTTATTATATATAAGATAATTTTCATTTTTTGATAATTTAATTTTTCGTTTTTCAATTTCGTCATTTATATTTTAATTTTTCAAATTTCAATTCAATTTTAATTGAAATTTTAAAATTGTTGATGTGGTCATTGGAATTTGATTGTCATGTCAGAAATTCCGACGACCATGTTAGTGATTTTAAAAATTCCAACTAAAATTGAACTGAAATTGAAAAAAAAAAAAATCAAAATTGAAAAATAAATATTTAGTTGTAAAAAAAATAAAAGTATCTTACATACAAATTAAAATTGAAATTAACTCATCTATTTATTTTAAGTGAAACCCTAAATTCGATTAATCCATTTAATTTGGACAAAATCATGTGCGCACATCTTTCTAAGTGGTTTTAAGTATATTTTATTTTTTCGAAATGATAATAGTTGTATTTTCCTACTGCAATTCATTATTTTCTAAACATTTTGAAAAATGAAAAATACATAAAAATTCTTGTCTCGACACTCAGTAGTTTAAAGTTTAATTAATTTCTCTGAGATATTATTGTTGAATTTTAGGTCAGTCAACCACTTAAAATATCATTTTTTTCAAGCTCTTAAGCACTTATTAGAAGAATATATTTTAGTATATCTCAAAAGTAATTTATTATTATTTCCGTTCTGCGCCTAAACAATCGCACCAGACCAGACAAATAATTATTCCAACTGTGACATTAATATTAAACTAATCGAATTCTTTAAAACAACTATGTTGGAAGTGACCGACGGCTTGTTTTCCAGATATTCTCCTAGCTTTTCATCACTTATTTAAGTTTTAAAATCTGTATTTAGTATTTTAATTCTTTTCTATCAAATTATAAAATCTATTAGAATCTATAATCAAGAAGCGGGTTGGGTTGCTTTTGACAGCTTCTCAATTAAATTTTAAAAAAAAATTGTTGGAAAATATGTGGTTAGGTGTATTGAAAAGATGCACAATTACGGGGTTAAGTCGAGACAAGAGCCAGACTCTTTCTTCATAAGAAGATATTGTCCCGTATCCAAATGACAAGTAGCTCTTTCTTCGTAAGACGATATTGTCCCGTATCCAAATGACAAATAATTTCTACGTTGAAAGAATTCTAAATGAATTTTGGAATGAAGAAATGAAATGAGGGGGCCTTAAATGAATTTCGAAATAAAGAAATGAAATGAGGGGGTCTCCCATTTATAGGAGTAAGAAGATGTGTCCTTGATTTTCGAAATGAAGAAATACCACATCTTTCACACCCAATGGTCACACTACTTGGTTACACCCCTTCACCACAACCTTGGTCCGAACCCAACCCGGCCCGGACCAAACCCGAGTGCAACGGTGCCATGTGCGGTTCGGATGATGCGTGTGTGCTTAGCCAACTAGGTCCAAAAAATGACATTAGGTTTCACCATAAGGGAACACACATGATTATCTCTTATACATGTGTTCCTATTAATAAACTGAAACTTTTTCCACCAATTTTCCAATGTGGGACAACATCCACATTTTTCCATTTTCCTTCACAAGAAGGATACAAGTTGCCAACTTTGTGTATTAATTTTTCATTCACCCGAAATTGGAAATTCGAATATAAATACACTACATTCATCTATACGGAACGTAAATTCCGATTTAGCAAATTATTTTCATTTATTTAAAATTGGTCAAAACCAACCTTCTCTTCCAATTTCCAACAAATTTCAAACACAATCTACTTATTTTGCAAACACAATCTACTTTTGTTAGTAATTGATTTCTTCATAATCATTAAATTTAATCACTTTCTCAACCATACAATTTTTTGCAAACACCCTGAATTCAATCAATATCAGATTTTTCTTCAAAATAAGTCATAATCGCAGGATTAGAAACTTCTTTTTTTCTTTCATAATAAACTAGTATTTTATTCATTTATTTGAAAAGAAATCAAATACTAATACCTCAATATATATGTTGATCAATAAAAAGATGCTTTGAATCCTTTTGACTTTTGGCGTGATCATTAGTCACTTGATCAAACCAATAAAAATTATGATTATAATGTTGATAAAAAAACATAGTTATTATAATAATGACAATAATAATAGTTTAATGACTGAGGAAGTCTCTCTGAATTTCCTTTAATCAATAAATTATTTTCTAATATAGCAACAAGTCATTGTAATATATAGTAAGATTTGTTCTATTCACTTAAAATGGCTGGGAGCGCCAAACAAGAGAGTGGATATATATATATATATATATATATATATATATATATATATACATATAAAGTATATACCAAAATTAACCGAATATGATATTTATTTTCTTTTTAACATCAACAATCATATCATAACTTATTGAAAACTAAGATTAAACCGTACTTACAATAGGTTGCATTCAATAATTAGTCATTCATATTTAAGGAATTCAAGGAAAAGAGAGAAACATGTATTTTTCTATTTTTGGTTCGATTTTGTTCAAAATGTCAATTTTTGCAAATATAGATATTAAAATTGAAAAATTCACGTCAACAATTTCATCATTCATATAAATAAAATCGAAACTCCTCCTTTCTACTCAAAAAATACAATACCTTTGGTAGGTCAAATATAAATGCACTTACCTTTCAATTTACACACTTTCGTTGTAGCATTAATTTAACTTTTTGCGAAGTTTTAGTTTCCTTTATTTCTTATTAACTACATATGGAGCTCGAAAACTTTGTGTCGTAGCTATTGCTCAAAGGACATTCTGAAGTTCGAAGACCATCTTTATAAGTTGTTTTATGTAATTTTTCATTTTTCTTACAATCAAGTGGTAATCGACATTGTTTGATTTTTTTAGTTGTTTTATGTAATCTACAATCAAGTAGTAATTGACCTTACTTGGTGTACTATGAAATAAAAACAAACATGTATCTCAAGAATGCCATATTTGAATGAATTTTTTTAGGAAATTATATTTATGCATATATATTCACTTTAATTTGTTACTCCCTCCGTCCCGGCTCAACTTGCCTACGTTGACCGGGCACGGATGTTAAGAAAATGCAGTTGACTCAACTGGATATACTCATTTTTTGCTTTTAAGACTTTATTTAGAGTTTGAATTAGTGCTTTTTGCTCACTTTTTTTTGTCATTTATGGGCTGATAAGTTCAGTTGGGACAAAGCGAAATGACAAGTACGCAAGTTCAGGTGGGACGGAGGGAGTATTATTTTGTCGGAGTGTACCCACTACCCATATCTCTAAGAATACCATTAACATACAAAATTGCAGTTCTGTACCAATTTTGATTCTCAGATTTAATTGTCACTAATTATCAAATAACAATTTCCAACTTGCGTACCAATAAAATTAAACATGCTATGCTTCAAACCCTAATATGGACATAGAGACATTTTCATACATGGAAGATGCCTTTTGTCGCGGATTCAATTAAAAATAATTACATGGACGATATTATTTATTACCAGGTCATCGTTCTATCTTGTCGATATTATCTTATATTTATATTTTACGTACATTAGTCACACCTTAATTGCACTTATCAATTATTTATTTAGGCCTTGTTCTTACACTTAATTTGTTTTGACTTATCAAGTTCGGTGTATGGAACAGATTGACAAATCAAAAAACACATATACTTATACATAGTTAATTAATGAAGTGAAATTTTATAGTACTTAGCAACCAATTTGGTGATAATACAATGGGCTTTGATTTATATATATTGAAGATCTGGTTTAGTGCTTCTGTTTGTTTCTGTCTTCCACTTTGTCTTAACCTCTTTCAAGATTGATCACTTCCTTAGTGATAAGTTTTTCAATTTCTCAGTGCTGGATTTGTTGTTATTAAACTCATTTTTTTAATTTTTATTTCAACCGACGATGATCAAACATTTATAAATGATTGTCCTTGGGTGTTCTTCATCAGCCAAGAATCATTCATACATGTCTCTTTTGTCCATGGGTACAAGAGCCCAAAACTTATTGTAAGCTCTATTTGGTTTTATTTTTTATGTTCTTCAGAAGAAAATATTTTGGGAGAATGCCATGATTTTGTGATTTGATTAGAGAATTTGGAGAAAATGTGGATATGCTTTTGTGTAGTGATGTGAAAGTGTAATATACTTAATTTTGGAGTAAGTCTTATGTAAGCACGTTCAAACGGTTCAAAAACCGAAATCGGACTGGTTCGAACCGACGGTCAATGGTTCGGGGAACCGTTGACCCAGTTTCGGTTCCACGATATATGAAACCAGCAAACCGTCGGTTTTCGTAATTTTTTTTTTCTCTGGAGTTGAGTACTGCGGCACCCGAATTGGATAACCAAAACGCTGGGTTCTGCATCTCAATACCGCGATACCCATATTTCAGTACCACGGTACTCAACTCCAAAGAAAAAAAAAAAAAAAGGAACCGCCGGTTTGAACCGGCCGAACCGTCTGGTTCCGGTTGAACTGGCGGTTTGGAACCGAAACCGGAACCGCCCATCTCACGGTTCGGTTTCTGTTCCACCAATCCAGAACCGAACTGGAACCGGAACCGGCGAACCGTTTGAACATCTCTAGTCTTATGTGAAACTATCTCACAAATCTAATTACGTGAGATGGATCAATTCATAACCCATACTTCACAATTCATATATGAATTTGTGAAAATAAGTTTTGATTATAAAAAATAACGATTAGTCATCTCATATAAAATTTTATATTAATTTTGGCTCATATGTCTCTTTTGTTACTATTTACAAATTAGACACTTTAACTTCAACTGCAGATGTACAATCAATTTTTTTAAATTATTACTATAGTTATATATTTCGTTATATAGAGGAAATAATGTTATATCATGCGAAAACAAAGTATTTTTAATTTCTCAAACATATCCAGACTCGATTTTCATTTTGAAAAAATAACCAAATTACATTTCTTGAAAAATACCCCTAAAGAAACAAAGTATTTCTTGGAAATGGAAACAAATTAATTAATATGGTCTCTGTTTTTGATTGAGGAAATTGGTTGGTGCCCTAATTCTATTATGAATGCGTCAAGCCATGACCATTTTTTATCGTAAGTGAAAGCATTTATCATTAATCAGTCTTTATTAGGATCAAATTAATTTAATGTTTCTAATTCAAGGTGGAAAAAAAATAGAGTAAAAGAAAGGAAAAATCTAAAAAATAAAATAAAATAAGAGAGTGGTGGATAATACAGAATCTCGACAAGTGTAGGCAAGATGATGGTATGGCCAAGATTTAGATTTTTAAAAAAATAATTCATTTATATTGGTGAAAATTATAAATAAATATGTGCATAGTTGCCTTATTACTCAAACTGA
Source organism: Scutellaria galericulata (assembly GCA_946896805.1). Classification (NCBI taxonomy): domain Eukaryota; kingdom Viridiplantae; phylum Streptophyta; class Magnoliopsida; order Lamiales; family Lamiaceae; genus Scutellaria; species Scutellaria galericulata. The sequence goes on from OX335794.1 coordinate 16,804,778, forward strand.
AAGACAAGTTCAATGGAATTGTTTAAGATATGGAGTTGGGGAAACGAAGAATCAAATAATGAATAAACATGAATACAAAAGCATATCAAGGTTAAAGCAGGAACCCTTTTTAACCCATCACTTTGTCTTATTAAATTTTATTTTAATGGTATCTGTGGGTATTTTGGCCTTATCCATAATCATGACAACTCAATCATTAATACCTTTAAGAAATACATAAAATAATTTATTTATTTAATCACTTTTTTTTTTTTTTCATATTTAATTACTTGACAATGGGCCACGATCCCCTTAATATCTCATTCCCGCTAAATATGAAGGGTTGAGACAATTGGACAAGTCTTGGGTGGGTGAATTAGGGGTTGGGTATCTCATCGGAATTCTATAGTATAAAATTTTAAGTTTATAATTTACATTTTTGAGAAAATGTTATACATATTAATGTTTAATGTTATATCTAATTTTGGTTTGAGATGAAGAGTATTTTGGTGTAGAGTTCATATATTTTAACTAAAATTTGGATTAAACATGCATCATTTATTTTGCATTAAACCCTAAAAGTCACCAAATTATAACACGATTATCTTTTCATCTCAATAATAATAATAATAATAATAATAAGCAAGCCCAAAAACGCCAACACCATATAAAATATTAATATTCAAGTGCTGTCATTTTATTATGGACTAGTACAGCATTGTTAATTCGATCATCCCCTCCAAAAATTAAAAAGAAAAACCATCGCTCTTGAACCCTTATCAACCTCATCATGACTCTCTCTCTCTCTAGAATACAAAATTTATTCGAAAATTCTGTCACTCACGTTATCAATTCAAGGGTTTCAAACGGATTTGAACTCCATACTTAGGTTTCATTGTGAGAACAACAACAGGGGCATGACGGTAATTTTCTGAAATAGTGAAGCTGAATTTTGATATGAGCATTGCTAATATGATCTTGGCTTCCATCAGGGCAAACCCTTGCCCTACACAATTCCTTGGGCCAGCTGCAAAAGGGATGAAATGTCGGCCCGACCTGAATGCCTTAGACTTAAATCGATCCGGATTAAACTCATTAACATCATTTCCCCAAATCTCTTTGTCGTGGTGAATCGCCAACACTGGGATCCATATCGAAAGACCCTTTGGAATAAACAGATCGCCGAGTTGTATATCTTCAAATGCCATTCGAGGAAGAAGTGAAGCCGGTGGATATAATCTGAGTGACTCGTTGATCACCATGCTCAACTGCAATGCACGAAAGACACGATTATTTTATGTTAAATCAAACCATTTATAGGCCATACATATCTATTTGTATGTTCTCTAGCATATCTTCATAAGTGACAAAGCACAATAGATAAGTAGTGTACAATATTAAAAGTTAATAGGATATATTATTAAAATGAAACACCAGATTCAAAATTCAAGTATATATTATTTGTATGGCACTTTGAATATTGGCCTCACCTAAAATTTAAACTATTGATAAACAAAAAAGAATTTAATTATTAATATTTCGGGGGGCCGAGGCACTACTAAAAGTTAGTGTTTGTCACTATTAACATTTGGTGCTAAATATGAGAAGGCAAATATTTATATGTAAGAGAGGATTGAATTTGCAGCATTAAATTGGTCATTGACTCATTGTAAAATAATGCTAAATATCAACGAGTATTAAATCTTGAAAGAAAGAATTTTTTAATGTTGTTCAATTTGGCGTGCAATTAAATACTTATGAAAGCATTTGACCTGATACAAAGACTAAAGTGGAAAAATCAGGAAAAAAATTAGTTAGATGTAATTTAATCGTTGTCACATTGATCACTCCAAATCCTAAAAACATTAATCAACGAAAGTGAACGATGATTCAATTTAGGTCCATTTTATGTTATATATTTTATTAAAAAAATAAAATAAATGGGTTAATTTCAATTTTGGTCAAAGTATTTAAGACACTTCTCTTTTTTCTACAACCAAATATCCGTTCTTTAATATTGATCCTCTATATTTTTACTTTTACCAATTTCAGTTCAATTTTAGTCGAAATTTTCAAAATCACGGGTGTGGCCGCTAGAAATTCTGATGTGATAGCCAAATTGCGAACAATTTTGAAAATTTCAACTAAAATTGGATTGAAATTGAAAAGGTTTAAATCATAAATGAGGAGTAAAGAAAAACCAATAATAAATTTTCAAAAAAAGGGAAAATGTGAGAAGCAAAATTGAAAAAAAAAAATGTTACCAAAGTAAGCTTAGAGAGGTGTTCAGCAGAAGGTGGAGCGCCATTGCAGACCTCTTGAACCTCAGCTCTAACTTTTTCTTGCCAAGATGGATTGCTGGCAAGCAGCATCACAGTCCACGTCAGCAAAAGCGCAGTCGTTTCATGGCCCGCGAAGAAGAAGGTCTTGCATTCATCCATTATGACCTGTAAATTCAAGCTGAATCCATTGCCTGATCTCTTCTTCTGCATTTCATTCAACAACATTCCCAGTAGATCGTTTCCGTACGAGCTGCTTCGCCCGATTTCGACGCAGTCCTTTCGACTCTGTATGATCTCCATCAACAGCCTCTCCACATCCGTTTTCAGAGACTTTATCTCCCTGTTGTACTTGCTTGGCAAGAATCTGTCAAATTATAAAATGCTCATTGTTAAATGGTTCTGAGTAATATATGCTCATCTTATAGTTAAATAGATGGAGCCCATATCAATTTTTTAAATTTTCCTTTCGTTACTAAATCGAAAATCAAATACCTGCTACCAGGGAAGCACAATTGCCTGGTTGATCTGGCACAAAGGTGTTGAAGAACAGTTAAAAGATGGAAAATCTGCTTTCCCTTTTCGTAATTACTATCGAATTCAGTTCTGGAAATGATATCAGCAGTCAAACGGGTCATGTATTCTCCAATCTCAATCTCTGTTCCCCCATTCTCCACCGCTTTTTCCACTGTCTCCAACATCACCTTCGTGCATTCCACCATATACCCTGCATAGCTCTTTAACCCAAAAAAAAAAACCAATTAAAAAAAAATATATATCAAGAATGATAGTGCAAGTCTTATGTATACATACCTTAAGCTTGTCTCCCATAAAGGCAGGGGCGACGATGTGGCGCTGGTGGTACCAATCGTCGCCATTGGCCATCAAGAGGCCTCGTCCGATGAAATGCTTGGAGCCCTGTTGCTGCAGCCATGATTTCCCGGAAAGGGTGCTGTATTTGGAGAGGAGGTCTTTGATGAGGCCAGTTTCGGTCAAACACATCCGGGGCTCGACCCCGTTCCAGTAAATGAAGCGTTTGCCGTAGGATTTGGACCAGGCGAGGAAATGGGGGAGGAGGCGGGGGACGAGGTCGTGGTGGATGGAATCCATGTCGGAGGCGGTGGATTTGGCGACGAGGGCAGCCATGTCCAAGATGTTTCCCACAAGGAACCGAGGTTGCGGGCCACGCACACCTTGCTTCTCCATTATATTTCTTATGCGTCTTGGAGTTAACAAGTAACATGATACTGTTTCGTACCCGATTTTCGCCATCAAACACACGCATATAACTAGTATACACATCATCAACGCCATTGCTGGAACTGGAAGTTGGTTTCGTGGCTGTGAATGCTGGGGAGACTCCATTTTTATACTACTCTGCTTTTTTCTATTCTAAATGTTTTTCCTTTTTAAAAGTCTCTATTGCAGCTATCTCATTATATTTTGGTCTTCCATTTCATTATTTATATATAGTAGGTGTTGATTAATGATATCATTTATCTAGATTATGTATTGGGGTGATATTTAACTAAAAGTAATATAATAAAATGTGTTACTAATTGTAAGAGCGGATTGCAAGTTTGCAACGGATATCATGAGTAAGGTGGAACAATTTCGTTTGAGAAATGAATTAAAATACCTAAAGTAGTTATTGTTTATAGTATGACTGTTTTTTCCATAGAAAATAAGTGCGTGGTTAATTTAATAATATTGAAATATTTATGACCAAAAAAAACTGGTCTGGCTAATTTAGGCCAAGTCTAGTCTGTGTGCCAACCATGAAGGTTGGATTTCCTAAATCAGTGACCAACTTTAATAGACAGCAATACCAATTGCATTTAAGGAAATACAAACTTTTTAATTTTTTTCTATATACTATATTTTCATTGTCATTTTCAAAAGAAAATTAAAGAGCATTTGAAATCCAATATTGTAATCCATAATAGGATTTGATTTAACACTTCAAAAAGAGAACGTGGCCTGGCTTATGTGTTTGGGCAAAGGGTTGTTATAATTGGCACCACTATTTGAGGTTAACCCTCATTTTTACTTGTAATTGGGAACATAAATCTCTCTCTCTCTCTCTCTCTCTCTCTCTCTCTCACATCTTCTGATTTATGAAATACAATATTGGTAATCAAAATGACATGTGTTGGACTTTTATTTAATTAGTTGACTCATCATTAATATATATATATATATATATATATATATATATATATGTGGGGTTGGAAATTGGATTATGAATTTGGTAATATTATAGAAATACATTACATGAATCAAATGTTATTGCCAAAAATTTGAATGGTATTTTTGGTAAGACAAATGATTGAGTTAGACTGTTGTTTGGCAGCCGACTCTGATTTATCACAATAATATTGAGGCTTTGTTATAAAGATTCCAGGCCAAAGTTAGTTATGCCTATATTTTATATACTAGTATAAGTCTCGTGCGATGCACAAACATATAAATTTTACAATTTATATATTTAGATACGAAAATGTAGAACACAAAAATAATAAATTTTTTGGAGGAATTCTGGTATAATTTATTACTTGTGTGATGTACGACCATTAAATTGAAATATTTCGATTTGATGTGAAAACTTTAATTTATGAAAAAAAATCAAGTTCTCGATCATATTTCAATCTCATTTTGCATTTGTGTGAAGTATGAACAAATATATTTAAAGTGTCAATGAATTTTTGATATAAAAATGTTAATTATGAAAAACAATATACTTCTTCAAAGTTATTTCAATTTAATCTACTATTCATATAAATTATGAATTTTAAATATTTCTTATTTTCATCATACATTATCTGACTACTTTATTACTAATTGTTTTTATCACGGTTAGTTTGGAAAAAACTTATACAGATATATGCTAATAGCTTATTCATTATAATGAGTGTAAAATGATGATATTATTAAATAGTATAATCAATTTTCAATAATATTTCAACCTCATTCGGTACCTATATGATGAGCAAATAAGTTTCAAGTGTTAGTAATTTTTTGATATAAAAATGGTGGTCATAAAAAACAATATAGTTCTTTTATGTTATTTCTATATAATCTACTACTCATATAATTTACCAATTTAGAATATTTTTTATTTTCATCATACGTTGTTTGGCTACTTTACTATTTGTTTTTGTCACAATTGACCTGGAAAAAAAACTTATGCAAATATATGTTCAATAACTAATTCATAATGAGTGTAAAAACAATGATATTATTGTATATATATATATATATTTTTTTTTTTTTCAAATGTTCTAAAATTAAAATTTATCTCTTAGAAAAATCATATTTGATTATAAACATTTCAAAATCTAATAAATCTAAAATCATGAAACTATATAACAACAGAAAGTAAAATATTGTATCATTGTTCATATAATTAGAAACTTCATGCTACCATTATATTGAAATTTCAAATTTACAATTGTTTTTCAATCATGGATGAAACATTATTTATTCTTACATTAAAAGAGATATATTTTTTGCTAATTTTTTCGTGGATATATATAATGATTTAAATTTAGGTGCAAATTGTTATTCACAATTTTTATGAACGTTTAGCATGATATTAGAACATTATTTACACAATCATGATTGTTGGTCCCAAGTGGTGTTCGAGGTTCAGAGGAGGGGTGAATAAACCTTGGTCGATTTTGAAAATCTGATTAAAACTTACTGTTCTGCAAGTCACTTGAGCTTGCAGCACCAGTCAGTTACTGCTTACAGCACTAGGATGCAGTGCTACACGCTGTAACTTAGAGTTTTATACGTAACGAAAAAAAAAGGTTTTAAGACACAAGACTGGTTTTATCAAATATGATCTTTTTCAAAACGTTTTATGTTTTATGACAGAGATAAATATAAAAGATAAAGCGCAGATAAGAAAATAATAAAACACTTATGGCTTATAGTGGTTCGAAGGTGGTGTAATCCTTCTACGTTCACTCTACTGCTACCTCGAGCAGAAACTTTGTTAAGCAATATTGATTTATAGAACACTCCTAACAATCTATCAACTTACAAAGCTAAACACCTACTAGAATCCAACGTACACATAGCGACTGCGAATTCTAAATGCAAATCCACACAGGATTTCAAACTCCCACATATGGAAGCTGCCTAAAGCTTAGACAACTATACAAACAACAAGAATTTTTCCTATCAACTGTTCAACACCTAAAAACAACCTAAGCACACAGCAACAAGGTTAAAAAATATATAGATTTGTTCTTCAACTGGTGCGGTGAAGTGAGCTTCTGAATCCTTCAAAGTATCTTTCAACTTTGAACTTGCTTCACTTCACTGAGGTTGAGTGACTGAAACTGAGAGTAGACTTGAAAAAGTATAACTTGAATACTTGAGAGTTTTTGCGCAAAATGTTTCAGTTTTTGGCTTCAGGGTCGTTCATCCTCTATTTATACTTGTAGAGAAGATATCCATTGAATGAGATATATCTCATTTTGAATTTAAGCGTTCTTGACCAAAGCCATGACTTACATTTAATGCGTCTTGACTTTTCTTTCGGGAGCATTTAATGCGGTGGTTGCGGCTCGCAGCTTTCTGCAGCGCGTCAGTCCACGTGGCGTCTTGGCGTTGGCTCCATGTCTGTCACTTTGATCTTCTCCGGAACGACTCTATTTATTCTTGCTTGGATCTTCGTTCCTTGTACTACATTTACTCTTCCTCGAATTGCAGGATACTTATTCTATTTATCATTTGCGTTGTTGACTATTTGAGTAGTAAGCTTCGTGCTATATCCTAGGTCTGCTTGCAACTGATTGTCCTTTACAGTGCTGCTGTAACTTAGACCTTCTTACAATATCTTCGTACAACTGCTGTATCTTTTCCTACAGTGTTCCTGTATCTTTTTCTTGCAGCGATACTGCATGCCGTTCTTACTTTTTGCTGTAATACTGTAACCAATGACGGAAAAATCGCGATATTTCGGTGCTCGCCAAAATCAAGCGGTCGACACAGATATCAGCTGACATAAGTTTCCATCAGAATATTGCCGATATTTCCGAAAAAATCGCCGAAATATCGTTGTCGGTTGAGCTGTGTTCAGTTTTGTCAAAAAGTCATGATTTATAAAAATCGCCGAAAAATCAAGAAAAATCGAGAAAAATACTGGTCTTTCACCCAGTCAGACTCAAACCTCTTTGTGGCCTTTCACTCAACTGCTGCCCACTTAAATTAGTAGAGAGGGGGGAAGGAGAGTGGTGCGCAGGATAAGGAGGAGGGGGGTGCATAGGGTAAGGAGGGTAGTAGTCCATGGGGTGGAGGGGTTGGGGTTGGGGGTGGGGGTAGGGGTGGGTGGGGTCTCTTCTCCTGGGGGTGGTGCTGAAAGAAATCCCCATTTTTGGTCGACAACTATTGGGGGAAAGCAGAGATGGAGATGGTGGGTTTCTCTTTCTCTTGCACAAAGTCCAACAAATGTAAATCAAATTTCATGTTTTTTCATTCGAAAATTTGTGTCTTTCTCAATGTATGCGTTAAATAATCATATTCCAGGTGTCGCCTACATATCACACACAATTTGTACATATTTATTTTATTATTAATTTAATTTAAATATTTATTCATTGAGATTTTATAGTGTGTCTATTAATTTATTACTATAAATTACCTCTATTTAATTAATTTTTTCAAAATAAATATCTTATTTTTTAAAATTAGTATTATATATATATATATATACTCATAATATTACCTTTCGAATATATAAAATTATGAACACATGTCATATATTAAATGATGTTGATACACAACATGAGAAAGTATTATAGAATTTCATAAATTTGAGACTTAATCAAATATTTTATTTTATTATTATATACCTTAGTACAACAATTCAATAAACATATCTTTTTATTTGAAATTTAAGTTCAATATATATATTAATGTTACTTATAATATTATGTAAAGTACTAGATATATTTTTCAATTTTTTTTACAAAGTTTTTAAATTTTTTGCGTAAAAAACTGATATTTCCACCGAAAATGATATATCCGTCGATATATCCGTAAAATCAAGGGATCGATATATCTACCGATACCGATATTTTTGTCTTTGGCTGTAACTGCTTTCTTGCAGCAGCTTCGTTCTGAAATCTTCGACACAGCATTATATGCATGTGTACCTCCATCTTTCATCTTCTATAACTAGACTCAATCCTAGTTTATGTTTTCACTTAAACATTGTGACAAAAATGGGTACTCAAACTTTCTATTACATACTTGGTTTATCTCATCAAAATCTAAATACTGAAATCCCAACAATGATAAATTTATAACATATTAAATATGATCATTTTTTTTCTCTCTGAATTTTCATGTATATACAAAATGATTTTCATACCACAAAATGATTTATGGATATACATAAATTGTGCAAAATCGATTGTTTATAATTTATAAATTATAAAATAATAAATATTTGTATTTCTAGTTTAGAAAAGTGGAAATAAGATTAGTTGGTTTTATATAGATGACAATGAAATTTCATAATTAAAAATTCAAAGTATTTAAAAGATTTATGGAAAAAAAAAATCATTGACATATTATCACTCTTATAAATAGCACTGACTTTCTATTCTTTAAGATTAATATTGAAAATTTATTTATATAATCCGGCAAATGGACATAAAAAGTGAGTTTTATTAAATTTATATAAGTATAAATGATGTAAATTTATATAATTTTTTTATAAATGATATTTTCACATACTTAACTTGTAGATTTTAATACAAAATATATAAGTTCATAAGTTTTATACTTCCTATTTGGGATAATTGCGCGAAATCCCCTTGTGGTTTGGGAAATCGGCGTGAAACCCCTCTGTGCTTTCAAAAATGCACGAAACCCCCTTATGGTTTTCTAAATGTAGCCCAAAATCACCAACTCCGTTAAGGTTAACAGAAGTGTTATGCACGCGCTCTTCATGCATTTTTTTTGTGTTTTTTGCTATAAAATGACATATTTTCTCATTTTTGATTATATTAAAAGACTAATTCTCTTGTGGGGGGTTTCTTGCAATTGCAAGCACTTTCTTCAAGCTTGTTTTCTACATTAACATCTATGTATTATTTGTTTTTTTTTCAATTAATTTTTTTACAATGTTAATTTTTTATTTAGTTATTTATTTTATTTTTATTAATACTAATAGTTGGTATGTATGTTTTTTTTTACTTTTGTTTTCTTCCATTCATTTTTTTTCAACGTTAATTTTTATTTACTTATTTATTTTATTGTTATTAATGACGCAATTGCTACATATGTTTCTTTATTTGCTTTTGGTTTTTTCAGTTCATTTTTTACAATGTTCATTTTTTATTTTATTATTATTAATGTCGACTATTGATGAGGAGGATGTGGAAATATTTAATAATATATTATTTTCACATCAAATTAACCCTAAAATGTAATTAACGAAACTCTAAATATAATTAATTTACTATCTTGCTTCAAAAAAATATTCGATGTCCATATAAAAAAAATAAAAAATCCATTGAATTTCTCGGAGAAATATAGATGATTAACGTCGTGAACAATGAGGAATTTTGTTATTGAGGTACATTTTTTTTAGAATGAGAACCAGAAACTAGTACAAGCCTACAAGGTATGTTCCAAGTTTTTCGATATAATCTTTTTTATCTTTTGTTTGTAGTTACAAATTGGTATGTTATAAGTTTTCTTGCATAATTTTTATTATTATTATTTTTTTATTTATGATAAATTGGTATGTTAATTGTTTCTTGGTATGGTTAATTTTATTTGTTATACCTAACAATTATTAAATAATGAGTTTCTTATTTATTTATTTATTTATTTTATATTTTCCTTAATATCGTGTCTTATTTATTTAATATAACCTTCATAAATAGTTGGGTTAATAATAATAATAAATAACTAAATAAAAAAATTTAACATTTTGAAAAAATGAATTGAAAAAAAAAGTAAAGAAAGAAATATACGTATCAATTGTTGCAAAACAATAAAATTAATAAAAAAATAAAATAAAAAAAAGAAAAATCATTAATAAAAATAATATAAATAACTAAATAAAAATCAATATTCAAAAAAAAATTGAAATAAACAAAGATAAAAAAGAAACATACCAACTGATAGTATTAAAAACAATAAAATAAATAACTATATATAAAATTAACATTATAAAAAAATTAATTGAAAAAAAAACAAATAATACATAATTGTTAATGTAAAAAATCAGATTGAAGGAAGTGTTTGCAATTGCAAGAAACCCCATAAGAGAATTAATCTTTTAATATAGTAAAAAAAAGGTATATATATCATTTTATAGCAAAAAAGTAAAAAAAAAATAACACCAAAAAACACATGAAGACCGCGTGCATAGCACTTCCGTTAACCTTAACGGAGTTGGGGATTTCGGACTACATTTAAAAAACCATAAGGGGGTTTCGTGCATTTTTGAAAGCACAGGGGGGTTTCACACCGATTTCCCAAACCACAAGGGTATTTCGCACAATTATCCCCTTCCTATTTATAATATTAATTGTATGCAATATTGTATCGTATTATATTATATATATATATATATATATTCTTTTATTATACTCAAGATACATACATTAAAAATCTTTATACAATAAATAATCTTTATGATTTTAAAAAATAATTAATATAGTATAGATAAGGTAAATGCTTCAAAGTTATCATTGTTTTATTATTATATTATTTTTATTAGGTTATACAATAATATTCTACTTTATATATTTAAATTATGTAAACATTGTGTCATATTATTAGTATTGTTACATGGAAGATATATTAAATTGGAGTATTATAAATGACACATTTGTCAAATAAAAATTATGTGATTTTTATTATAGTTTTTCAACATATTTGGAATATAGTTATAGAAGTAGATAATTTATGTTATGTTATTTATGCTAAATAACTTGATTATTATATATTTATTGAGGTGATATATATATATATATATATATATATATATATATATATATAGAACAAAACAATATTGCATAATTACCTTTTGGTCTTTGAAAACGTTCTCATAACTATAAACATCATTTTTTATATATGTATGAAATAATGTTATGTGATCTAACAAAACAAAATTTTAGTGCCCACAAAATTACGGAAGGTATTGATACCATTGACAACATTAAAAACATGAGTCATATTCGTCAAAATAATTGTTATTGTAACGAAAAACAAAATGATCATTTATCTTGAAAAGACGAAATGAAGTCAATGATGTTCAAACTTGTAGTTGACATGTATCTATAGATGAATAATAATTAAGACCCATTTAAAAAAAATCATATATATATATATATATATATATATCAAAATTATGAATTTTATAAATCTATTTATAATTACATATATAATAAAAATTATAAAATTATTTGAATCACTTTTTTTATACATTGATGAAATTATAGTAAGTCAACTTAGATTTGATTTTTTTTTTCCTTTTGTTATAAATCTCCTTTTATATATATATATATATATATATATATATATATATATATATATATATATATATAGACAAAATTGGGGGTTACAATATTAGCGATAATTTTTTATATATTATTTTTTACTTTGATGGTTGAAAATTCACTTGAAATGAAAGTATTATTTTAATGTATTCAACATATATATCTTTAATCGTTATTATAGCAATAATTAAGCATTTATTAGATGCGATCATATTAACATTCATATACCATTTATAGATTATAATTTTTAAAATTTTATCAATATATTATTACCATATATATAATCATGTTTATTACAATAATTTTTTTAATTATAAATTATGAAATAACAAATATTGCATTTCCACTTTTAGGAGGTGGAAATGGGTGGAAAAATATTATCATTTCTATTTTGAGGGGGTAATTGTTATTATATATATATATATATATATATATATATAGATATAGATTTCAATAAAAATTCAGATAAATTTAATAACAATACCCAATCTATAGTTTATCTCTCAATTCTATATCCAATTTTTAAAGTGTCTCAATAAGAGGCTCAATTTAACATTTTTTTTTCTCAATTTTAGGTTTGAAATTTAAATTGAGTTCTTAATTCAAGACAAAACTCCATTTTCTTTTTCTTTTTTATTTTTAATTATATTTATAAATTTATTTATATTTTAATATTTATTTACAGTTTAGATAGATTAAGACAAGTTAATGCAATTTTGGAACGATCTTTATCTGACTTGTATATTTTTTTATATAAAAAAGAAAGAAAGAAAGAAATAAAAATATAATTAATTCAATTCATAAAATATAATTTGTATTAAATTGATTAATATTAAAATTGGGTTTCTGTATTTTTATTCATAAAATTAAGAAAATAAAAAGAATTTTCATTTTATGAATTACATAAATTTATTTATATATATTAATAAAAGTCGAATGAAAATCGTTTCAAAATTATACTAACTTGTTATAATTTATTTTAAATATAATTACATATTGAAATATTAATAAATCTATGAATATAAATAAAATAAAAAAGAAAAACAATGGAATTTTGTCTTGAATTGAAAATTCAATCTAAATTTCAAGCCTTAAATTGAGTCTATTATTAAGAAACTTTAAAATTCGGGTCTAGAATTGAGAGAAATCTATAAATTAGGTTTTGTTATAAAATTTATCCTAAAAATTCATTTAAATGATTAGGTTCATGCATGTTAAAGCAAACAAAGTAAATATATTATAATTATATGTATCATATCATCTAGATCTCTTATTTCAAATCTATGGGTATAATCTTGGCAAGATTAGGACATAGTAGTAGTATAAAGATTGAACTTATTTTATAAGATATTCAGCATCCGAAATGCTTTTGAAAATTATGTATTTGTAATTTTATTTTAAAAAAAAATTGAATGGTCGGTTAGAAAAATAAAAAATAAAAATCCTAATGTAATAAAATTCGTCGGACAGTTTAAATATTTTATTACAAAAAGAAAAGTGTGATATTTATGAGATCTAAAGAGAATCAAAAGTACAAATGTCAAAATCCTACAGCAATAGAGAAACAATTATGAAACCCTGAAATCATTCTCCCAAATCTTGAATGATAATTACTTCACGCTTTTAGAAAGGCGAAGAAAGAAAGTGCTTTTACTTTTGACCCATGTGCTGAGTTCAAATGCTCAGCACCTTGTGCTTGACATTTTTTTTTCTTTCTCTCTCTCTTTACATTCGGTTAATACACGATTTATTATTTATTATGTTAATATTTACAATTTGTAATAATATAATAAAGTTGCATAAAGAAACATATTATTCATAACATCTTTTATTAATTTAATTTAACATATAACATATACAAATAATTTTTCATATTACTCATGTACATTGCACGAATTGTCATTTAATTTTAATAATTTTAATTATTAATTTTATTTGTTGATTTATATTTTCGTCAAATTAAAATTATTATATACAATAATATTTCCTTCAATCATAATAATTAATCTTTCCTTTTATATTTTTTATAATTTGTATATTTCACTCTTATACTTGAATCATCATATATAATTTTCTTACGTTATTTCTTCATTTTTCTCTGCAAAATTATTTGTTCAATTTACGTTTAGTATAGAAAGAAAATTTAGTGAGATCTCCTTAGATGAAGATATGAGACGATAAGATGTGAATGAACTTTTTTTTTTTTACCTTTGAAATGTTTAGCAAATCTTGTATTCTTTTATTTTTTTTATTGTTTTTTTTTCTTTAGACAATAAGATCTGGAAGAATTTTTCTACTTTTGAATGTTTAGCAAATCCTGTATTTTTTTCAATTTTAAATAGATTTGAAAAATAATTATATTTACGGTTTTTTCTTTTTTTCTTCATTTTTTTTTCATTCTCTATGCATCTCTCTTTTGTTGAGAAATCACTATAATTTTCTCTATTTTTTTTAATTTTACATAGATTTGAAAAATTAATGTATCACTCTCTTCATCCATTAGCTTTATATAGATTATAAAATAACTTTTAGAGTAAGATTGATTTTATTTTATTTTTATTAAAAAATAGTTTATCAAGTAAGATTTATTTTTTTATACGTGATAATTTTAGGTTGGAAAATGGCAATCTTGAAATTTTTGTCGATTTTCTTACTTTAACATATAGTATAGATGTATCATATGATTATTTATTGCATCAATTGATTTTCTCTTAATTATCTATATGTGTATTATAATATAACATATCAATAATAAAAAAACATAAATGTATATTGAAAAAATAAAATAAAAATGAAAACAAGGTACGATGGTGTTGTGCTTTTTACCCCCAACAAATCCCTCTTTACCACCTATTTTATTTAGTTTTTTTTGTGGAGGAGCACTCTTGTACTCCTGGGGCCCCCAACCCGACCCGACTCGCGCATATATCCATGTCCTCAATTTTTTTTATAGGTATTACAGATTTGTCCTATAGGTATTACAAACATGAATTAAAGGTATTGATACTTGAAGAGTATATGTGTGATACCTTTAGACCTGTTAGGTAGGCGCGCGGTGTGGGCGTGCGGGCGCACGGTGTGGGAGGTATTACAGATTTATTATATAGGTATTTCGAACATAAACTAAAGGTATTTGATACTTGAAGAAAATATGTGTGATACCTTTAGACTTGACGGTGTGGGCGCATGGCATGCGCGCGCGGTGTGGGCGCACAACATGGACGCACAGTTTTGAGGTATCACACATTTATTCTATAGGTATTATACATATGTGATACCTAAAAAGTATATGTGTGATACCAATATATACGCACGCGTGGACGCACGGCAAGGGCGCGTGGGAGACGGGTCGGGTTGGGGGCACTTGGGGCATAGAATTGTTTTTCATTTTTGTGTGTGTTATTTCTAACGTTCTACTTCTATATATCTTAATGCATATATAAATTATAAATTTATAATGAACACATATATAATGCAAATAAAAATTAAAGAAGTATGATAAAATATCTTTCTTTTTTTATTTTACAACTAGGGTCTAGGAATGATAATTTCCAAATTCGCTGTCTGAACGCATCTTAAAAGAAATGATAATTGATTCCACCATTTTACTCAAAATTGAATCATCATACAACCATTTAGGCGGCCAATTATAACGGGTTTTTAAACCATATATACTTTTTTTTTTAACTTACAATTGCAATGAGACTCAAACAGTCAAACCTAATAACTTATTCAAAATAAGATATGTACCTATCTTTAGACTTAACCTATGATTATATATTGTATCAATTGGAGCCACAAAGCACTATCATTTTTTCATGTCAAATGTAGATTAGAAAACTGAAATGCTAAGCAATACTGATTATCTTTTACTAAAAAGACAATCTAAAACCAACAACCTCCACATCACAGAAATCATATAATGATATAATATACATAGTTTTTGCGGGCACACAAAGATATATTCTATTTTATTTTATTTTATTAAACTACATATATTACTCAATCATTAAAAAAACCCCAAATTATAATTTATAATTCAAAATTTGGCACACATATATTGAATTCTTAATATTAATATTTCGATATATCAACGGATCTATTTACCGATCTAATTGTGAATAACCTTCAACTCTTTCTCCTTTTCTTCTTGACTTTTCATGAACAATTAACTTAGCAGCAACAAATGATGAAAATTTCAAGAAGTAAGCCCCCCATTGATTATGGCATTTATAAACGAAGCTCCTTTAATTTTGCATATATACCTAAAGTCCATAAAGTCTTGAAGAAAGACCATATTAGCGTGCTCAAATCAAAGGATTATCTTTCATGAGAACGACCAAAAGCCCAACATTTCTAACCATGCCTTCATCACTTTATTCAATAAAAAATATATATATATATATATATATATATATATATATATATTATCTCGGATATATAGTTAGATGACAGAAGAGATGGTTAAAGATGACATGAAAACTAGCTAGTAGAATAAACATTGCCTCTTAATTTTTGAGGTATAACATTTGTATGATATCCAAATCGGCCCAAATTGTTATCCATAAATTAGTCAGATATAAATTTGAAATTAATTAAATTATAAAAAGAAGAAAAAGAAAATTAGTATAATTATTAAATTAAATTTTGATTGAATTAACAACTTTAGTTAAATAATTGCTTGATTATTAGTAGCATATAGTGACTATATAACTATATATATTAATGTCTCTATAAATTGTTAATATTTGCACCTCACAAAATCTATTAATTAAAAGTGTTGTTAAAACTAAAAAGTTGAAATGAGTCAAAGCCAAAATAGGTAAAAGCATGGGTCCAAGAGCAACTTTGTCATCAAATGCGGAAAGGACATAAATTTTTCTTGATCATATGATAATGATTAGACCAACACATCAAAAGTGGAGGGATAACAATGTGCAACACATATCAAGTTGAATTTATAGATGGTAATTTTAAAATCAACGGATTTTATGCTGCATTTTAAATAAAGTTAAATCGGAAAATTAGTCACTTTATATAACATCATAATAATTCATTTTGATTTTAATAAAAAAAAAAATCCTAAATAAAGGTGATTCAAAATTCTTATAGATTACCAAAGAAAGCAAAACATAGGATACATGTATGATTTGCACGGTTTGATAATAACATACCGAGGGGATCTGTTTAAATCAATGATTTTATTTTGATGTGAAATTTATATGGTTATATTTTTATGCTCAAGTTATATTCCATACTTTTAAATAAAATTAATTAGGAAAAAATGACTTTTATAGAAAGGATGTATTAATTAGGGGAAATGGGTGGGAATTCTTCATTTTGGCGGTTTTTCTTTTATTATTACTATCATCATATTCCATCGCTGTCAAAAATTTAATATAAATATTTAATTTAAATCACAATATTTAAAGGGTTTGGATTTTTATATATCAATGGTGTGCATTTTAAGGCATGCTTGTGGTGGTGGGGAACATTTTTATTTATTTATACATTATATAAGGAAAATGGGTATCGAGGCAAATATAGTTTTGAAATTGGATCGAATTCAGCTAGGAATATGGGCCAGCTTGTACTTAATTTTGAAACTTAATTATAAAGGCCCAATAAGAAGTCCAGGCCTACTACTCAAATGTACTGATCTAAACAAGCGGCCCAATGGACTGAGCAAGATGTAAATAATAAGTGACAGTAGACTCACATATATATTATACAAGAATAATTATTTTTTTACATTATCATACACATTCTCATAATTGTATTCGTGGACAAACATTTTCCTTTGAATTTCCCTTAATAATAAAATGAAGAAATAGAATTTGTGTCAGCATTATTCTTTTTTAAATAAAAGTACATTTCTCTTTGCTAGAAATTTCGAGTTTTTGCTTTTCTTTAATAGTTGTGTGTGAGTAATTCTGTGAAATTTTATTTTCTTATTTCATATTATATTTTGAAATTTTTTATCTCCTTAAAACCAAACTCAAAACTAATACCAGGGCCGGACCTTATATAAGGCGAATGAGTCGATTCAGGCCCGGCAAAAATACGAACGTTTTGGGACCCAAAAATATTTATAAATTTGTATGTGTTTATTTTTTTATTTTTACAAAGTTCCTTTTTTTAATTTATTTTATCTTTCTTTTAATTTTAAAATAATTCATAATTTATTAATTCAGTTTTAATAATAATTTATATTTTTTGTATTATATGCAATCTTTTGTATTGATTCATGTATGTTTTAATTTTTTAAATCAATTTTTTTTTTTACTTTAAGTTTTTATTTCGATTTATATTTCTAAATCAAGTTGGATTTAAGTAACTCATTTAATCTATCCTTTTATTTTAAAATAATTTAGAATTTATTAATTAAGTCTTAACTATAATTTATTAATTATTATTCAAATTTTGATCTATGTATGCTTTTATTTTTAAAAATAATTTATGATTTGTTATTTTAAGTTTTTATTTTAATTTATATTTCTAAATTAAATTGGATTGAAATAATTATTTTAAACTTTTGTTTTTGGGATAATATTAATATTTTAAATAGTATAAGTGTTTCAAAAAAAATTATTTTTACATTCAATTTGTATTTCTTTAGAATAATATAAATATTTTAAACATTATAAATACTTCGAATTTTTATATTTTACATAGTTTGTATTTTGTTTAGGATAATATACATATTTTAAATACTTCTTTTTTTTTTATATATTTTGCATTCAATTATACAATACATATTGGGGGGCCTATTTTAAAATTTGGACTCAAATCAAAATATTGGTAGGTCCGTCCCTAACTAATATATACATGAATGAATGTACAAATCAAAGATAAATAATACTTAATAAAACACTATTAATTAATGTAGCATCTATAAGATCCCGTGTGATATACTCATATACATAACTTCTCAAAATAAATATCGTTCCAAATAGTTAATTAAGGGAAACGATTTGAATAGGGGTGACAACTCATGTTTTTATATTGTATTTTTAATCGACACGATAACAATACCAGTACGAAAATATGAACATGAAAATGGCATGACTAAATATCCTTGTATCACACGACAATCACATCACAAACACAATAAGAATTAAAAATACTACTATATGAGAATTATTATTGGAGAATCGTCTTAACATAATACGATAACGACTTGACACGATAAGCTTTCAAGACTATTATATTATTTTTGTGTCAGGTACCTTGTCACTTCTAAAGTTGTCTCAATTTATATGTTTTATATCAGTAAGTTCCGAGTTTTCATAATGATTAAAAAATTATTAGTAAAATTAACAAATTTAGTTAATTTTTTGTTACCATATATACTCATATTTAATGAGTTATATATTGATCCATTCTTTAATATATTATTTAATGCGTTATATTTGTTACATTTACAAGTTTAAAATATATAATTGAATAAAAGTTTATTAGTAAATGATCAGTTAAGTAAATATTATTATATAAAGAGCGAATTATATATTTGAGATATTAAAAAAAGGAAAATAAGCTTATATACAGGGAAGGGAGAGGGCATATAGGTGGAGCTAAAGTTTCACAAGTAAATATGAATTAATGTTATTTTTCAAGATCGGTAAATTATGGACCTTTCATTCATTTGTATCTGCATGTGGTCAAAGACTCAAATTTAAGATAGGAATATAGTATATCTTTATATAATATTTGCCCATATAGTTTTTTTTTTCTTTTCTGCGATCTTATTTCTCTCATGTTTGTGCTCTAAACTATATTTCCCAATTTTCCTTTCAAAATTAATTTAGTTTTAAATTTTTGAATTTTAATCTTGACAAGTTGTTTTAATGAACTCGAATCTTTGAAAAATACACAATTGTGTTTCGAAATGCAATAATAAGTTAATTTAAAAAAAACAAAGGATGAAATTGTAATGTTTGAAACAATACTTTTTTTTTCCTAAATTAAAAATATTATGATTATATTGTGATTCTGGAAAATGTGTTGATTTTATTTATTTTTGCCATTAAATCTTTTTTTACTCCTATACTTTCAATATATTTTTTAAAATAAGAAAAGTATGGGTTCAAAAAATGCGCAAATGGAACCAAGATGCCAGTAAAAAAATGAAAAATTCAAAATACTCAGAAAAGAAAAAAGGAAAAAAAAAAGGAGAAGAAGCAATTAAATTGGACAAAATATGTGTTTCCTTTAATGATCGATACATATCTATACCCGAGATACTCGATTGTTTTTCCCAAATTAAAATCGATAGCAGTAAATTAAATTTCCCTGGTCGTGTGGTCGTGCAACCTACTAGTAAATGCATGCATAACTTTTTGCAGATACATTTCCAATCCTACCCTCCCCCCTCCAAGAAAAATAAAATTAATTAAAAAAAAGTGGAAAAATCTAATTAATACCATGGCTGCATGCATTCTTGATCACATATCAAGAATATTAATTATATACTAAATGTATATATATTAATATTAATATGAAATATATATTATTATAATAGCATATATATATTGTATGAATCAGAGCTTGACAATTTCTGGAATATGCACTGGATACCTATGAATGCAATCCTGCCAGGGCCCATCGGACGGCGTTTTGATGGTCCGGTTACACTTCCAGACGGCGCTGTTACACTTAAATCCACTCCCAAACGCTATCTGCCACACTCTGTTTCCCTTCTTCATCCTCCCTTTCGCTTCTATGTAGCTCATCTCGTACCACAGCGAAGACGACGACGTATTGCCAAACCGGTGCAGCGTCATCCTCGACGCTTCCACGTGCTCCGCCGACAGCTGCAGATTCTTCTGCAGCTCGTCGATCACTGCCCTGCCTCCGGCGTGGATGCAGAAGTGCTCGAACGCCTGCTTGAAGTCCGGAATGTACGGCTTCCACTTCGGGTTGAAGATTTTCCGGCCGATCAAGGTGAACAGGAAGAGCAGCTGCTCCGACGCCGGCAGAACCAGAGGCCCGATCGTCGTGATGTTCGACTTCAGAGCCTCGCCGGCGATGACCATCAGGTCCTTTGAGAGGTTGATTCCGACCTTCCCCTGGGGGTCCTCCTGCTCGTAGACGCAGCGGTAGGCCTTGTCGTCGGCGCCCTTGTGGGTCCGGACGACGTGGACGAGTTTGTACTTGGCGCGGCGGCTGTCGCGGCGTTTGTTGGAGAGGAGGATGGCGGCGCCGCCCATGCGGAAGAGACAGTTGGGGAGGAGCATCGCGCGCTCCGATCCTTGGTAGTAGTTTGGAGTGATGATCTCTGTGCTTATTACCAGCGCGCAGGAATTAGGATGAACTTGTAACAAATCTCGAGCTAAATCAATGGAGATTAGTCCGGCGCTGCATCCCATGCCGGAGAGATTGTAGCTTTTAACATTACTTCTTAATTTGTACTTGTTCACCACCATGGCTGAGAGCGAAGGAGTCGGAGAAAAGAGGCTGCAATTGACGATGAGAATGTCGATATCCTTGGGCCCGATTCCAGTTTTGTCCATGAGAGCATCAATGGTGGAGAAGATGACGACCTCGGCCTCGCCTCTGGCGGCCTCCATGGTCGGCGTGGGGGGGATGTAATGAATCGCGGGAGGCAAGCACGTTTCTTCGCCCAATCCGGATCTTTCTAGAATGCGCATTTGGAAATCCACGCTTTTAGGGTTATCTTTCAGATTCAGTCTAGAATGTTCCATGAACGTCGAGAAGGGGACGCGACACGTCACGGGGGGCTTGTAGCAGGAGTAATCGACGAGGTAGATTGATCGGGGCTTGGACATGAAATAGACGGTGGCGATGAAGATGATGAGGAAGGAGGAGCAGAGGGCCTGTGCGGCGTCCACGTGGAGGGAGCTCCAGATTTGGTGGACCTCGTCGGGGCTGAGGCGGAGGAGTTGGAGGAGGATTCCGATCATGACAGGGATGAGGAGTAAGGTCAAGATGTGGTTCACCAGGTATTGGTACCCTAGTTTCACGTACTTGAGCTTCACCGACCTCAACAAGTTTGCTAGCTGCATTGGCGGCATTTTCGCTTTTCCGGCGGCGGCGCTGGTGGTGGTGGTGGAGGGAGAAGAGTGAGTGAAGAGGATTTAAAGAGTGAAATGGGAAGAGTGAGCAATGAATGAAGGCAGGTAAGATGATTTAATGAGCAACTTTCATGTCACACACCGCCTTCTTAGCTGGCCACCCTCTCTAACCTTCCTCTTTTTTTTTTTTTTTTCTTTTTTTTTTTAACTTAACTAATAATACACCTTTTTTTTCCCCTTTAAGTAAAATTAAAACTATTGTTATTGTTTATGTTAATTAATAATTAATGCAGGCTTTGTTCATAAAAAAAGTTCTGGTTTTGATTTTATTCATAGTAGCTTTAAGGCAAGGGGATAAGAAAAGAGGAAATGAGACACTATTTTACATAGAGAATGTATGTCTGATTTTATAATTATTACTATAGTAACTGGAATTTTAATTGAAAAAAGAAAAGAAAAGGGAAGTAAAATATTGCATATGTCATATACAGCCTGGCTGCTTTAATACATTTAACCTTGGGTACTTGTTTAGAAACATTCGGTATAATATTAAATAAAAAACAGTGATAGTAAACCCCACCATATATAGCGATGAATATGTATCCAAATGTTAGAACTATTATAAAGTCAGAAGTCAAAACCAGTGATTGCATACTTGTGTTTCTAATTTAGGTGGTACTCTATTTTATAAAGGTGCAGACTCTGATAATTAACTTTGAATTTGGATTAGATAAATTTTCATTTTTATTTTTATTGTCTCTTTCCCTTTGATTAGTTCATTAAAATAAATTGTTTTTCTAATTACATTGACTCCTTTTATCTTCATATCTTACACGCCGGCCTAATGTACTCTACTCACCATATGCTTTTCTTTCTCAATTTTCTAATCTCGTATTTTATTTAATTAGTTTATATATAATAATATTATTATAAATATTACGTACACTAGTAGATTTAATCTTTAAAATTAATACAATAAGATATGATGGACGCAAGGATGAAAATATCGGTTTCGGTGAATATATCGGTACCTTAATTTTACGGAAATATCGATGGATATATCGATTTCGACGGAAATATCGGACATTTTTAAAAAAATATGAAAATTTTGTATGTGTAGTAATGTACAAAATATTATAACTAACATTAATACATATATTGAACTTAAAATTACAAATAAAATGATATATTTACAATAAATATAAAGATACACTAATATTATATTCATCATAATCCTTTTATTAAATTTCAAAATAATTAATTAAACTTAATTAAATTATGAGAGGAACCTAAATGCTAGAGTACTAATTTATTTTAAATAATTTAACTAAATTTATATAAAGTAATTGTTTGCTCCACTTATAAACAAAAATATAGATATATAAAAAGAGAAAGATAAATAACTCAATTTTAATAGATATCCTTCAAATACACTATAAAAAAATTTATAATAAAAAAAAAATTCAATTAAACTAAATTCATAATGAAAGGAAAAAAAAAAAAAAGAAATCAGCATCATTTTAGGAAGGAGAAAAAGGGGGAAAAAAAAGAAAAAAAATGTAAGCGCGTGCAATTGCATCACAATAGTATCACGATATATCAAGATATATCGCGATATTTTCACCGAAATCAATATATTAACGATATATCGCGATATATCACGATATTTTGACCGAAATAAATTTACAGCCCATTATTATTTCAGTGCCTCATTTTCGCGAAATTTTTTTTTCCTTGGATGGACGTGAATCAGGTTCTTACAATACATAGTCTAGGGTTCGACGGCTTGAAGTGGAATGATTATTTTGTTGTGATTAAAAGAATTTGTGACTATAATTAATTAATATTAAGTAATTGTATCTATCTTGAGGGCTTGAAGTAGAATGATTATTCTATTGTGATTAAAATAATTTATGACTGAAAATAAAAAATTAATTAATCGTATCTATCCAAATTCATTGTTAGCTTCTTCTTTTTTTCCACTATCTATATTTATGATATAAAGAAATGATTGATCATAGTCTCAACTTTGTCACGTTAATCATGATAAAATTAAAGGAAATGCAAAGTCTCATTAATTTCAAGAGCTTATTCTTAATTTCATTTGAACTTGAACAAATTAAAATTTTATAACTTCTATATATGTAGATATCTAGAAGTTTGATGAAATCAATAAATGATCTCATCAAGTCGCAATCTATGATGCACTTGTAAACCTATATGATATCTCAAGGCATTCACGAGTCTTCCAAATTAATTTCATCTACTATTTGCATTAATTCTTTCCACGCACACACACACAATTATCAATCAGTCCCCAATTTATCAAATTCCCTGTCACATGTATAATTATACTTTATAATTTTTTTAATAACAAAAAAACTTACATTCGTTACCCATACTAAATAAATTTTGCACTTGTGCAATAATATGATATAGAAAGGATAAATCGTACTAGACAAATCAAGTTCGATCAAATAATATATTAATTCATATGATATGCATTTAAAAAACAGAAGTACATAAATTATGATATGAACATCAAACTTCCCATGCCTAGTACACTACTATTCCATACGTGTTAGATAGGTATTATACCCTATAAATGTGTCAAGAATATTGAATCAAATATCAAAATTTTTGTATTAAATTTAAAAAAAAAAAGTACGTGTAAATAAAATAGGGATGGTTTGACGGTTGGGGTGGGTGGTTGTTGGTTAAGTTGTGACTTGTGACTAATTAATAGTTTGTATAAAGTGTGGGTCCATTTTGCTTTGCCTTATTTCTTGCACTTTTATTCGGCAAATAATAGAAATCTTACACGTATATAATTCCCATTTACTCGCTGCTTTGTTTAAAACTAGTAGTACATCCGCGCGATACGCGGTTTATTATGTATTATAACAATATATATGATTTGTAATAATATAATGAAGTTGTTATATTAAAAGGTTATCTATGACATCTTATTATTTCGAAATTTGTAAAAATCAATATTTTTTATTGATAACATCAATATTCAACAATTAAATATGAAAATAAAATTGAACATAATATAATAATAGTTCTGTGTTTGTGGGTTTTAATTTCTGAATAATTAAGAAGTGATTAATTATACTTACTAATATGTTTTGTTCATATTTTTGTTCCTTTGTATCTTATAATTATTTTTAGAATTTATAAATAATTTTCTGCATTGTTTTTAGATGGATTTGTTCAAAAAGCATTATATTTATTCAAAAAAAAATTAGTTTATATTTATACATTTAGGTTTCAAATTAATTTTAAATTTTAAAACAATATTTCTTAGATTTTTTAAACCATTTTTGAGATTTTTTTGGAACATATTATAATTTTTTAAAACAATTTTTAGATTAATTATATCTATTTATTTGAAATAATTTTGAATAAATTTTATCAAATATTTTTATTATTTTTATTTAAAATTTTTTATTCAATTTATTGATTTTTATATCTTACACAATTAATATTACATATATATTTGAATTAATTTTTAAATTTTATTTGTTGATTTAAGATTGTTTGTATTAATAAAATCTGAAATTATTGTTATTAATTTCAGATTTTATTATTATTTTAATATTTTTATAATAGGTTCAAACTTTTAAACATTTTACAACCCTTCATAAAATGAAATTTAGATTTTAAAACTATTTTCCACATTTATATATTAAAATTATAAACTAATTTTCAAAATTTTAATTTTTGACAATGTTTAAATTTCATTATTTTCAAAATTTAATTATATCATTAAAACATAATCATATCATTTAAGATAGCTTCTTTTGTTTCATATCTACTCCTATATATAAATTATAAGATAGTTTATTGTGTAAGATTTATGTGAAGTTTATTCTATAAGATACTTAAAAGTTATTTAGTTTTTTTTTTCTATTGGTTGATAGTTTGGGAGGGAAAATGGCAAATTTGTAAAATTTGTCAACTTCTTTCATTTTATATATAGTATAGATAAATATCACAAAAATAATTAAACAATAGTGTCGGGATACTTTTGTGAGACAGATCTTTATTATCAACAAACAAAATTCATTTTCAAAAATACATATCTGAACTTAGATATGGGCACAATCCGATTCTTTTCCAAAACCGTGGTTTTCGGTTTCCGTTTTGGAACCAACGGCTCCACGGTTCTAACCACCGGTTCCACCCCAACTTCATTTTTTTTTTGAATTTAAGCCGTAGATTTCAAACGGTAGAACGATCTAAGACCTTGGTTTGAAAAATCTGAGAATTGTTGGTTCTAATCGAACTACGAAGCCATTGATCGTTGTAACCGAACCATGTAAAACTCGATTTTGATTCGGTTTGAAAACCGAAACTGAGTCAACTGTTAAATTGAACCGTTGACCACGGTTTGGAACCGAAAGCGTGCTCACGTCTCTATGAACTGTGAAACATGGATTGTGGGTTTATCTATCTCACATAACTTGATTCGTTAGACAATCTCACATAAAATTTACTCAAATAATATTGCTGATATATGTGTTATCATATATATTGATAATATTATAATTAAAATAAAAACGAAATATCTTGCTGATAAAAGAGACGTATGCCACCATAACGAACTCTATACATCAGCATTTAAGGGTAAAAGCCTAATTACCTAATTAGATGTGCTTACCTATTTTATTAAAGTCGTAAATTGGTGATTTCATGTTATCTCTATCTAATATATACATAATAAGTAAATGTGTAACACATCTCAATCAAAAAAAATCAACAATTTATAAATTATTTTTCATTTTCAATTTGTTACATATCATATATCCATCAATGTCTAATTTTGTAGTAATAATATGGTCCCTCTAAGTTATTATATAAATCATGTGATGTGCTTGAATATTAATAATTTAACTTGTGTTAATATTAAAATAATATACAATTAAATACAATAAAAAAATTAAGAATCATGTGCGATACATTAAATAATTCGACAACTAAAATTTATAAGTATACTAGCACATAAATTCAGAAATCAGCTGAATTGGCAACTATTTAAATTTATTTGTCACTATCTTTTCTGATTTGGGATGCAAAATTGCTGATAACCAACAGGACGTAATTTTAATTAGTTGAGTGTCCAAAAATAGAATAATAGCACATGCTAATTGAATGGAAGTGATCATCGTACTTTCTGTGCTTGTCTTTCTTTCTAAAATTAATAATGTTGGAATATCTCATCTCTCTCTATAAGAAAATTTTGCTCGTGTGAAATTAATTTGAAATGTGCACCTAACTCATGCATGTATAGCATTAGCAGTAATCAAATCAAATGATTTAACATTTGGTTTGGGAAAATTTTCATTTTTAATCGAGTTAATTAGAAGTTGTTCGAAAAGAGTTCTGCTAAGTTTAAAATATCAAACTTAGTCTTATAACTTCAAAAATTGTTCAATTTCATTCGTTTTTCACCTGTTTTGTAAATCGACCGTAAGATACTACCACGTGGTTAAAAAAAAAAAAAAAAAATTCGAGTTGTTAAGATGGTTATTTAAGGAAAATATATGGTCCATTTCTTACAAAATCTTGTTGAAGATATACGCTGATTATACAAAATCTAGTGCAGAAAGAAGTTTCAAGATTGAATTTATTTGATCAATTATGCCACCAGAAAAATTGAATGGATATTTAGCTGTGTCATCAATTTAGAATGAATAATTGAACTTGATCATTCAAATTTAATAAATACTGTTGTTGTCACAATTGTGAGGGCGATATATATAATAACTATTTCGAACCTCTTGGCATAGTATTTTAATTGTGGTTTAAATGTTTTTGATATTGAAAATTGTTAATATATATATATAAAATCCATGTTGAATCCATTTTATCTTGGACGGCTATGAATTGGATATTATTGTCAATTTGGGTTCTTTTCTGTAATGAAACACAATTCTAATTACACTTATTAATTTACATACTTTTGTCTTACGTGTATGATCGATGTAAAATGTGTGAACAACTGAACTCTCTTAATTAATGTTAGTGTTGTTGACGTCGATTTACGGCTGGTTCGTAATCTCAGTCAAACACTCGAATTAATCGTTCTTTTAGCCCAACCTAATTAGTCGAGTTAAAAGAGCTAGGTCAAATGAGAGAGGAAGTTCAAGAAAATGTAGAACACTTGACTTTTTTCCTTCCAAAAATCGATCCCCTTCCAAATGTTTGAAGGGTCTTATTTATAGACCCTTCACCTGGACAGCATTCCCCGAGTTAGGGGATCTTGTCCCTATAGGGCCAGGGCTAGATGCTCCCTGTCCCATACTATTACAAACCGAGCCGAGCTCTTTTTATATTCTAATTTTTAGACATATTTCTAGGTATGGAGATTCTATCAACCGCTATCCGAGCTGAAAATCAGGTCGGTTGGGTCAGGTCGGCTTTGCCTCTGATGGGATGCGGAAGGTCGGTCGTTCTGGCCGAGCCGGTCAAAGAAGGTCGGTTTTTGCTCACGTCGGCGTTTAGGAAGACTTGATTCGAGCTCTCCCTCCATTTTGAGTTCTAGGAAGCTGGTTTCATAGAAGTATCAACAGGCCGGTTAGGGGGTTCTTGGACGGCCATTTTCTGCTCGGCTCGGTCATGTCATCCCTCCAATTCGTCCGAAACATAGGTCGGCGAAATAACCGAGCCGGACTGGAAGACCGGTCACGGCTGCGGAACGGTCATACCGGTTCGAGCGGGGTCAGGCCGGGCCGAACAGGGTGACCGGACTGGACTATCAGGTGATGGGGCCGGTCCTCCTCGGTGCATTGGGTCAGGTGGTCTTTAGTTCGGGTCCGAACTCGATCCATGCGTGGGCGGCCTAATATTGAGGGCCCAACATTAGCCCCTCGGACCCGAGCAGAACAACGGAGGCTCGGGTTCGATCAATGGGCCCTAGTTTGTGCGGACACGTCCCGTGGTGATCTGAGACACGTGTGTCGCCACGTGGCGCATCTGGGTCCCACCACCTGTCCTTAATCCGATGGCTGGAAGGCGAACGGTTTCTTTCCTCAACCTATAAATAGTGGTCCCCTCCGCCATTTGTGCTCCATTCTTCTCTCCGCGCTCTTAACTCTCGCAACTTTCTCTCTGAATTCCGAGCTAAATCGCCCGAGCTGATTCCACCGCCCTCTCCATCCTTAGGTAATTATGTCTGCTGTAACCATTTCTTCATCTTCTGAAAATGACCAAGGTTCATCTGGGCGGCTTGAACGACCAGCCTTTACTCCGAGCCCTAGCCCCAGCTCCTCTCCGTCCCCTGGCGACTCCTCGGGGTCTGCTTCGGAGGAGCGGCCTCTTCCAGATCTGGCGGATGGCGACGACCAAAGCGAGCCGAGCACTTCGGGCCGAGGCGATATTCCTATGGGGATTCCGATCATCACTTTGGGCGAAGAGGATTTGAGGCCGTTCCGTCCTTCAGTCGGTAAAGACGAGCTGTCTAAGTGGCGGGCGCGGTTCAAGATTCCGAGCTCGGTGACATTCGAGGAGCCGGTCAATCTTGCCCGACCAGATCAGCCCCCTCCTGGTCATGTTGCCGTGTCCCTCCGAGCTCTCGAGGGCGGGTTGAGGTTTCCGCTGGCACCGGCCATAACCTCGTATCTGCTCCATTGGGGGGTGGCCCCGGCCCAGATTCATCCAAACGGTTGGGCGTCCATCATTGGGCTGCTCAGTCTGTTTTGGGAGTTCGGCTTTGGAACGCCGAGCCCCGCGGACATGGAGTGGATCTTTATGCTGAAACAAGCGCCGGGCTCGCCTCTACCGATATATTATACATCGGTTCGGTCTCGGCGTCCGCAATTGGTCGTCGTCGCCCCGTCCTCCGTGAAGGAGTGGAAGACGAAGTGGTTCTGGGTGGGCGGAGATTGGCAGAGCCCTTTTGAGGTGGACGGCCAACTCACTCGGGTCGCCTGCCCGGTCATTTTTAAAGAGGCTCAACAAGGTGAGCTTTGTTCCGAACCGAACTCATTTTGCATTTTTCTGATCGTTGATTTCTTTTTATTTATTTCAGTTCGGCATCCTCGGGAGAGCCAGACATTCGGGCTCATCTCTCGCCAGCTCGCCTACCTACGGGACCAGGTATCCGATGAGGATAGGAATTTCAAACGGTTGGTGGCGCAGCGTCGTTTGGAACAGGTCGGACTTACCGTCCCATTCTGTCCCGTACCGAGCCCCCGAGCAGGTATGTTTTGATCAGCTGAGCTCGTTTTCCTTGTGTATTATTTTTGGTAACTTTGTTTTTCTTGGCAGTCAGCAACCTCCCCGCTCTCGGCTTGATGGCGGACCCAGCGAGCCGTTTTGAGGCAATGGGTGCTGCTCGGAAGAGGAAGCAGCCGCCGCCTACCCGACCTGAGCGGGCTGACCGGGCACCGACCCCCCGGGCTGAACAGCCACCGCGTCAAAGGATTCGGATCAGCCGATCCGGGTCATCTCGTGACCAGGAGGAGCCCCGCCGCGCTCCTTCCGACCGATCTGGGGCCGATGTTAGACCGGCGGTCTCCACCAGCCCGCCAGCTCGCCATGCTCCGCCGGCCACTGACACTCCTGCCGGGCCCTCGCGTGTCTCCTCCATCCTTGGCAACGATCCGGAGAGGGTGGAGGTGACTCGCCGCTATGAGGGGAGGAGGCCTCCTTTCCAGCTCGCCTTTGCCCGGGCACGGGAGCCGTTCACCGGCCAGGAGCTCCCGCCTCATGTGGCAGCCGCCCAGATCAACCTTCCCAAATCCTGGACCCAGGATTTGGAAGAGCACGTTCAGAGGATGACCAACCCGGTCGACCTCCAGTGCAGCGCCGCGGTGTTGGCTGCCCAGGCCAGCGTCCTCCAGTGGCAGTCTTATGCTGTCGCTGTCGAGACAGAAGAGCGGTTCCGGGTTTGCCGGACCGAACTGGGTAATTCTAGGGCCGAGGTGGACCGGCTGAAGGCCCAACTGGAGGCCGCCACTGCTAAACAGGAGGGCCTGACCAAAGATGTCCAGAGCGCCCGGGCAGAGGTCGATCGGAAGAGGGACGAGCTGGGTCGGACCCGGGCTGAACGGGACGAGGCCCGGAAGACAATCACTTCCGCCCAAGCGAAGGCCGTCCGTCTTGGGAGGGAATTGGAGGCCGCCAGGAAGGCTACGTCGGCCTCGGCTTTTGGGGCTTATCTCCGGGCCTTCTTCCGGTCGGCGGAGTACAAGGCCAGGAGCTCGGTGGGGTACCTCTTCGCCTTCATGGACATCCTTGAGAAGGTGAAGGCGGATGAGGGGAACATCGCCCCCCTTCAGGACGCCCTGGCCACGTACCTCGCCCAGAACCCTCTTCCGCCGGACTTCCTGGACGTTCTAAGGGAGAGGCTGGAGGTAGGCTATATATATTTATACCTTTTTTTCTCAAGTATTTTTACCTCGGCTCAGTTCTGACCATTTTTATTTCAGGCGGCTCTTCCTGCTGATCGCCATGATGTCCTCCAGCCCGGGCCGGAGATAGACATGCCCTCCGAGGCCGGTCTCGAGGATGAGGAGGAGGCCGCCGTGGAAGCAGATGGGGATGGGGTTCCTCAGGCCGCTGGCGAATCATCCGACCCTCCGCTCCCCTCATCTGAGGTCGGTCCGGAAGCTAGCGAGCTCCAGGCGGACGAGGTGGTGAATGTGGTGGATTGACCGCCCTCATTTTTTTTGTTTTTAGATTTCTTTTTGTTTAATTCCGAGCAGGATTTGTTAATATCATCCCTGCTCGGGGCCCGAGCAGAGTTTGCTCCACCATCTCTGCTCGGGTCATACACTATTTTGTAAGAGGTTCCGGCCTCCAAACCGGTTTTCTTCTTGAATTAATATATATTTTGTTCACTTTCAATATTCGTGCATTATTTCAGTTTGTGTATGCTTTGTGCTCGGATGTCTTTTAGCTCGGCCATTATGTCTGATTTCCTTGAACTTATTTTCCACCAAGTAATTTTAGATCGCCCTTTTCAGCCCATGTCTTTTAGGTCGGTTCGGCCCACATAAGTCGGATCATTTGGTCGGCTCGGACTGTCCAGTCCTCCCCTTTTTTTTTTTTTTTTTTAACGAGTCAAGGGGGTCAAAGCTCTATCTTTACCGAGACAAGCTCGGGGGGGTCGGAGCCCCATCGTTGCCGAGACAAGCTCGGGGGGTCGAAGCCCCATCCTTGCCGAGACAAGCTCGGGGGGTCGGAGCCCCATCGTTGCCGAGACAAGCTCGGGGGGCCCCATCCTTGCCGAGACAAGCTCGGGGGGTCGAAGCCCCATCGTTGCCGAGACAAGCTCGGGGGGTCGGAGCCCCATCGTTGCCGAGACAATTCAAGATAGATATTTTTCATTTCACTGAAGTTTCTTGTACAAAAAGCACCTATTACAATTATCCTATAATTATCCTAGCTAACGAAAGTAACGTTTGAGGAGCTCGGCGTTCCATGGCTTGTCGAGCACCCTTCCGGCCAGGCTTTCCAGTTCATATGCCCCTCGGCTCAGTATCCGAGCTATTTTGTAGGGTCCTTCCCAGTTCGGTCCTAGGCACCCCGCGTTTGTCTCTCTGGTGTTGAGGACGACCTTGCGGAGGACCAGGTCGCCGACCTCAAACTTTCGGGCTCGGACTTTGGAGTTGTAATACCTCGCACTGCGCTGTTTGTACACCGCATTTCTGAGCTCCGATTCCAGCCTCTTTTCTTCTACGAGATCGAGGCAGGCCAGCATGGCGACCTCGTTTCCCTCCTCGTCCCGCTGTGTAGCTCTCCAGGTCGGTATTCCGACCTCTACTGGAATGACTGCTTCTGCCCCGAAGGCTAGGGAGAAAGGGGTTTCTCCAGTGGCCGACCTGGCTGTAGTTCGGTAGGACCACAGTACTCCGGGGAGTTCGTCCGCCCACGCACCTTTGAGCTCATCCAGCCTGGCCTTCAGGGTGTGCTTGATTATCTTATTGATGGCTTCTACCTGGCCATTGCCTTTGGGGTGGTATGGCGTGGAGAGCAACTTTTGTATCCCCAGGTTGGAGCAGAATTGTGCGAACTCCTCGCTATCGAATTGCCTCCCATTGTCGGTTACCAGGGACTGGGGGAGCCCGAACCGGCAAATGATTGACTTCCATACGAAGTCTGTGATTTTGGCCGAGGTGATTTTTGCAAGGGGTTCGGCCTCTGCCCACTTCGTAAAGTAGTCCACTGCGACTATAGCATGCTTTACACCTCCACGTCCCGTCGGCATGGGCCCAATTAGGTCTATGCCCCATTTTGCGAATGGCCATGGTGTGAGCACCATGTTCAGCTCTTCTGGCGGGGCCCTAGTGAATGGAGCATATCTTTGGCATTTGTCACATTTTCTGGCGAATTCTATTGCCTCTTTTTTTAAGCTCGGCCAGAAATAGCCCATCCTGATTATCTTGAAGGCCAGGGCCTGTCCTCCTGTATGATTTCCACAAATCCCCTCGTGAACCTCCCTTAGTGCATATTCGGCCTCTCGTTCGCTCAGGCACCTCAGCAAAGGTAAGGAAAAACCTCTTTTGTATAGAATGCCGTCCTTCAACGTGTACCTGGCCGCCCTGATTCTCAATCTCCGAGCCTCCACTGGGTCATCTGGCCTTGTATCTTCTTGCAAGTATTTGATGATCGGGCTCATCCATGTGTCCTCCAGGTCGATCGTGCATATTGTTTGGCTCTCCAGGGCCGAGCTTTCCATAAGGCCAACATTAACCGACCCGATATCCTGGGCACCCTCGCTTGTGGATAGTTTGGCGAGCGCGTCGGCCTGGGCATTTTGTATCCTAGGAACCTGTTCGGCCCGGGTGCTTCGGAAGCCGGCCAGGGTGACTTCCACGGCCTGGAGATATGCGGCCATTCTTTCGTCCCGGGCCTCGTACTCGCCCGAAATTTGGTTGACCATCAGTAGGGAGTCACTGAAAATCTCGAGGTCATCGACGCCGAACTGCTTGGCCATCTCGAGTCCGGCCAGCAGGGCTTCATATTCGGCCTCGTTATTGGTGGCCTTGAATTTGAATCGGAGGGCCGAGCAGAAATGCTTGCCTGACGGGCTGATGAGGACGATTCCGGCCCCGGCTGCGGTGACGGTGGACGAGCCGTCCACGTACATTTTCCATGGCTTTTCCTGGCTTTCCTCCTGGATGGGCGTAGTGGGGGTGAACTCAACGATGAAATCGGCCAATGCTTGCCCCTTTATGGCCGTCCTGGGGGAGTATTGCACGTCGTACTGCCCTAGCTCCACTGCCCACTTGAGAAGCCTTCCTGAAGCGTCAGGTCGGCCTAGGACCCGTCTCAATGGGAAATTGGTCAAGACCTCAATCCGATGGGCCAGGAAGTACGGTCGGAGCTTCCTGGCCGAGGTGACCAGAGCATAAGCCAACTTCTCCATTGGCGGGTATCTCAACTCTGCATCGTGGAGGGAATGGCTAACATAGTATATGGGCTGCTGGGAGCTCTTCTCCGTTCGTGTCAGGACGGCGCTTATCGCATAGCTGGACACGGCCAGGTAGAGTTGTAGCTTCTCTCCCTGGAGGGGCTTGGCGAGGACAGGTGCGGTCATAAGGGACTTTTTCAATTCTTCTAGGGCCGCCCCACATTCCGAGGTCCATTCAAATTTTTTGTCCTTCCTGATGAGATCGAAAAACGGCCGACATTTGTCGGTTGACTTTGAAATGAATCTATTGAGGGCGGCCACCTTGCCTGTCAGGCACTGGATGTCCTTGACCCGCCTTGGTGGTGTCAGGTCGATGATGGCCTTGATTTTCTCAGGGTTGGCCTCAATTCCCCTCTGGCTAACCATATACCCGAGGAACTTGCCCGATCCGACCCCAAACGTGCACTTCTTCGGGTTGAGCTTCATTCGATACCTCCTCAAGATGCCGAACATTTCGGCCAGGTCGGCAACGTGGTCCTCCTTTCTTTTTGATTTGACCAACATGTCGTCCACATAGACCTCCATTGTTTTACCGATCTGGGCGGCGAACATCTTGTTAACCAACCGTTGGTATGTGGCTCCGGCGTTTTTCAGTCCAAACGGCATCGCCTTGTAGCAATATTGAGCTCGATCCGTCACGAAGGTGGTGTGCACCCGGTCTTGCTCGGCCATTGGGATTTGATGGTATCCTGAGTATGCGTCCATGAAGCTCATCAGCTCGTGGCCGGCCGTGGTGTCCACGAGCTGGTCAATGTTGGGGAGTGGGAAACAATCCTTCGGGCATGCTTTGTTGAGGTCGGTGAAGTCGATGCATATTCTCCACGACCCACTCGATTTTTTCACCAAGACCGGGTTGGCCACCCATTTCGCGTATTGGGTCTCCTCGATGAAACCATTGGCCAGGAGCTTCTGGACTTCCATCTCCAGGCCCTCGTACCTGTCAGGGCTGAGCCGCCTCCTTTTCTGGACTACGGGTTTTGCGGATGGGCTGAGGTGGAGGTGATGACAGGCGTCTTCAGGTCGGATGCCCTCCATGTCCTCGTGGGTCCAGGCGAACACGTCTGTATTGGAGCCGAGGAATTGGATGAGCTCGGCTCGGATCGGTTCCTCAAGTGTCCGCCCTATGTTAAAGGTCACGTCTGGACGACTCGGATCCGGGCTGATGAGGTCGAGCTCCTCCACCGGCGAGGCCCGGACCTCGTGTTCCCCTCGTGGGTCTAAGGTCTCCAATTCCTGGAAGGGTTGTTCCTGGTCGTTTTGGGCAAG
The DNA here is from genome assembly GCA_946896805.1 of Scutellaria galericulata. NCBI lineage: Eukaryota > Viridiplantae > Streptophyta > Magnoliopsida > Lamiales > Lamiaceae > Scutellaria > Scutellaria galericulata. The sequence continues at coordinate 16,840,293 of OX335794.1, forward strand.
CTCATCGCTTTGGGATTGGCTGGCCTCTCCAACCTGGTTGATCTCCCTCGGTCTAAGCCCGGCCTCGCACTCTCTTGCGGCGAGCTGGTTGCCCTCGATGACAAATATTTTCTCCCCAACGGGAAATTTGATGGTCTGGTGATAGATGGACACTACGGCCTTGAGTTTGGCCAGGAGGGGTCGGCCCCATATGGCGTTGTACGTTGAATGTGCATCTACCACCCTGAATTCCGTCAGGGTATATACTTTCTCTCCTTCCATCTCGAAGGCCACCTTCAGCAGGCACTTGCCTAGTACCTTTGTGGTCTGCCCTCCGAACCCTACCGCGACCTCCGACGTGGGCTCGAGGTCGGCTTCTCTGAGCCCCATCCTCCTGTACGTGTTGAGATATAACACGTTGGCGTAGCTTCCCGTATCCACCAGGACCCTATGTACCCTGATGTCCTGGATGTCCAGGACAGCGATCAGTGGGTCTTCGTGGGGGTGCACCAGGCCCTCCGCCTCCATACTATAGAAAGTGATAGCGTGCCCCTCCGCGGTACGTTTGGGCGGGTCGCACCTTTGGTAGGCATTTCTGGCCTCCCGAATGTATCGCCGCCGGGCTCACTTGGATCGCCGATCATCCTCGAAGTTGTGATTGATCAGTGTGTTGATCTCCCTTATCGGAGGGTTTCCGATGGGGGGAGGGGGTAACCGCTGTGCTGGTGGAGCTACTTGCTCCTTGGGGGGGCCGGGTCTCTTCACGAATTGGTCGAGGTGCCCCCTCTCAATAAGCTTCATGAGCTCGGCCAATAAGTGTCGGCATGCGTCAGTACCGTGGCCGGAAGCTCGGTGGTACTCACAGTATTTTTTGGAGTTGGTCCAGCTCGGGGATGGCCTCTGAGGGCGCGGTTCCGGCAACAAATTTTGGTCCTGTATGGCGGCCAGGATCTGTCGAGGAGATACCGTTAGGATGGTTCTCACTCGCTCGGCTGAGTCGGGCTGCTTGGGCCGGTCTCGGCTTGGTTCGGTCGCCTGGTATGGCCTGAAATTGCCGGGCGGCCGGAAGCTTGGCTGGCGCCTAGAACCTTCCTTCTCCTTCTCCCTCCTCTCTGGGTGTTCCCTTGCCCCTTGTTCCTCCTGGATGGCTTCCTCGGCGTCCACATACATTTCTGTCTGTCGGAGGAACTCGTGGTAGGTTTTTGGTTTGAATTCCCGAACTGACCACCACACCTTTGAATTGACCCGGAGACCTGCCATGGCGGTCATGAGTTTGGTCTCATCATGGACATATTCCATGCCGAGGATTAGCTTGTTGAACCGCTCGAGGTAAGCTTTTAGGGACTCGCCCTTGTTTTGTTTGAAATTCAACAATTTTTCCTTCGGCGTCCTCCTTTTCTTCGACCCCATGAATTGTGTGAGGAAGAGCTCCGACAACTCCTTCCATCCGCTAATGGAGTAGTTCGGCAGATTGCTGAACCAACTTTTAGCCAGGTCTCCCAATGTCAAGGGGAATGCCTGGCACATGAACAATTCATCGGCCTTTTGGAGGCGCATCCAGGACACGTAGTTGTCTAGATGGTATGCGGGGTCGGTCTCTCCGTTGTAGGTGCCGATCGGTGGTATTTTAAATTTGGTCGGCAGATCGGCATCACTTATCCTTTTGGAAAACGGGGTCGGTCCGGCCCAATCATCAACGGAATTCTGATTGTCGTCCTCACCTTCGTTTTCTTGGGCCTCTAGTTCGGCGAGCCTTCTTCTCAGGCATCGAGCCTCGTCCTCCTTCCTGGTTCGTTGCCGAGTGGATTCACTTCTCTCGGCGGGCTCATCATGATAGTCGAGCCGCTTGGCCAACCTCGATGCCTCCTTCGCCTGTTCAGACCCGAGCTTGGTGAAGACGCTTCCCACTTTCCTTTGTCCTTGTGGGGCTGCGGTCCTCGGGCGCTTCCTTAGCCGGCTCGGCCAATCCAGGTCGGCCGATATGTCCGTGGATGACTCATCGTCGACTTCGAGTTCGGCTCGGGATTTCTCCGAGGCCCTCTGGTCGGCTCGGTAATTCACGGCTTCCTCGCGGGGGGTCCCTTCCTGTAACTCTGCCTGGCCACGCTGTCGAGCCTGGTTGAGCTGTTCCGTCAGCTGGTGGATCGCGGCTTGTATCATCTCGGGGGAGAGGGTCGTGGTGCCGCCCTCCATGACCATTTGGTAGGTCATGTCCCCCCTGTTGATGTGCCCCCTATTAGGTTTCTATTTTCGTTACCCGTGCTCCTTCCTCCCTTAGAGTTTTCGCTTCCTGTCATTAATTGATAGCTGAGTAGAGCTGAATGTAACCCCCTCCTTCTAGCGCCAAAATGTTGACGTCGATTTACGGCTGGTTCGTAATCTCAGTCAAACACTCGAATTAATCGTTCTTTTAGCCCAACCTAATTAGTCGAGTTAAAAGAGCTAGGTCAAATGAGAGAGGAAGTTCAAGAAAATGTAGAACACTTGACTTTTTTCCTTCCAAAAATCGATCCCCTTCCAAATGTTTGAAGGGTCTTATTTATAGACCCTTCACCTGGACAGCATTCCCCGAGTTAGGGGATCTTGTCCCTATAGGGCCAGGGCTAGATGCTCCCTGTCCCATACTATTACAAACCGAGCCGAGCTCTTTTTATATTCTAATTTTTAGACATATTCCTAGGTATGGAGATTCTATCAACCGCTATCCGAGCTGAAAATCAGGTCGGTTGGGTCAGGTCGGCTTTGCCTCTGATGGGATGCGGAAGGTCGGTCGTTCTGGCCGAGCCGGTCAAAGAAGGTCGGTTTTTGCTCACGTCGGCGTTTAGGAAGACTTGATTCGAGCTCTCCCTCCATTTTGAGTTCTAGGAAGCTGGTTTCATAGAAGTATCAACAGGCCGGTTAGGGGGTTCCTGGACGGCCATTTTCTGCTCGGCTCGGTCATGTCATCCCTCCAATTCGTCCGAAACATAGGTCGGTGAAATAACCGAGCCGGACTGGAAGACCGGTCACGGCTGCGGAACGGTCATACCGGTTCGAGCGGGGTCAGGCCGGGCCGAACAGGGTGACCGGACTGGACTATCAGGTGATGGGGCCGGTCCTCCTCGGTGCATTGGGTCAGGTGGTCTTTAGTTCGGGTCCGAACTCGATCCATGCGTGGGCGGCCTAATATTGAGGGCCCAACAAGTGCTAAATATGAATAAGTTGTGCATGCATGTGGATTTACCTAAAAAGTGAATAAGGGGAGGTCATTCTTGCCCAAAAACTAAATATATATATGGCCAATATTTTAATAATATTTATTTACTATATATGCATCATGTAATTATATAGGAAGAAATAAATTAAAAGAGTACTATTTGTGAATTTTTAAAAAAATGCTAAATAGATTTAAGCTATTTAACAAGAAAGAATAACAATATGAATTTGATATGCGCATAAAAAGCAATTATCTATAGCTGTAGGATAGTTAACCTTGGTCCAACAACATATTAATTGTGCAAGTGCTTCAACTTAAAAATAATAATAATAATAAAAGACAAACAAACACAACATTATTCAATTAAACCAAATTAAATTTAACTAAAACTTGTAATTGCAAGTTGTACGCCTCTCCCAAACATAACATGTGTGGGTCTTAAATGGAGTTGAATCATAATTTGATCATTAACAAAAAAATAATTCATCATTATTGAACTATTTTTAACAAAAGCCTATGTATACTTACTTTCTTAACAAGTACCTACGACCTACCTACATGCACATATAGAACAACAATCTATTTACAAGTTGCAATTAAGTGGAAGGAAACCATATATATAAATAATAAATATATATATACACACACACACACACTAATTTTCACAAAAAAATAAGAAGAGTTTTATAATTGGGACATAAAAAAAAAGTATATATTTACAGGAGAGGTATGTTTTGAGTTGTCATTTTTCTTTCATTTATATATGTATAATATTTGAGTAGTTGGTGGTGATAGGAACATTTTGAATATAGTAATTTAGTATGTATGATAATCAATAGGTGGTGAAGTCCATTAAAATTGTATTATTATATGTGAAAGTAATTAAATTTAGTTGATAATGGTGACACTAGTGATAATATATAAGTAATAGGTTAGGTTATGTGTATATTGTCTAGCTATTGCTAGTAGAAAGAGTTAAAATATTTGGTAAGAAAAGATTGGAGATTAAATGCGTATATACGTATTTTAAATAAACATGGATCAAACAAATGACTTTCATGACACATGCAAATAGTGCATTGGGACTAAACATGCCCTTATATCTTCAAAATTGAAGCATAACATTAAATTAATTCCAACAAATTAAATTTGGACAGATGTTCCATCCCAAACACAAATAAATAAATAAATAAATTAAACATATCTTTTATTATCCTCCTAATATTCCAAATCACTATTTAAAACATCTAAAATAAGTTAATTAAGCATATATACCATTAAATTATCCGAAAAACTACTTATATTAAGTTATTAACCAACCACCATTCTTTTTTTTTATTCCCTCTTAGGGTTTGGCACATGCACAGTTAGCAATGCTTAATTACCCTGTTTTTATTACTATACACTTAATAAGTTATTAATTATTTTCCTCTGCCTTGTAAGATTTCACAGTATCTAAATAATTATAACCAATATGATATAATTTCTTATCTTGTATGGGTTAATTGAGTTTAATCCGTACTAGTCCATTTGACAAGCACACATTTAGTTTGAATTGATTTGATTTGAATGAGTGCTTATAAAAAATTCCAATTTAAAAATTCACTAAAACTTCAAAAATAGTTTAATGTGAAGGTGATGATGACCAATTTCAAATATTTCGATCATATAATAAACTCCAAAGATTTTCGAATTATTTGATTTTAAATGCAATCTAATTTGTGTATCAATTGGATTATTTCTCGATTTATGCACATCATCCAGTTATAGATCAGAGTCTAGAGACAATGATAATTTTATTTGCATAGTTTTAGTTAAATTTGATGTGCTTGAAGGGTCATCCTATGTCACACTTAGATTACTTATGCTATTTAATAAAGCAATCCCAGTTGATTTGAGTTCAATATATGGAGTTATAAGGGTCAAATTAATAAATTGCTTGTGGAGAAACCCCGATGCAAACCTCAACCTATTATTGAATTTTTGGTAACTTGCAGAAATTAAATATTTTTATATGTAATGATCTTCTCAAGTAAATGAATATTATATACAAGTCGTATAATTCAATCCTAGACCACAATGATTGATCATAAAATTCTTGCTTCACTTCAAGTGACTTAAAAAATGTAAACCATGTTTTATATTTTGACGTTTGTTTCATCTAGTACAAAATGACCTAAATTATCGATAATTTTGTTTGAATACACCATGAATAGAAAATTTAAATTCCCAAAATCGAAACATTAGAGAGAACAAGAATAGTATGCTATCGTTCATTTAATCATTTACATGCGATTATTGATACAATCAATTATGTGAAGGGGATGTGATATTTTATCATATTCTGACGTGTGAGAGATAGAATGATGAAGAACAATACACATCAGCTATTTCAAATTAATTATGTGAAGTATATTTTAATAAATATATATGTTTAGGAAGCCTGCATGACTGCCCTATCTTTCAACCTCCAACCACTTAAATGTGTTATCAATAGAAGTGATGATTGACATACCCCTTTTGCTTGTCAAAAAATTCACTACTTTTTTCAAGAAACCTCGTTTAATAATTATAAGTTCTATCAATACAAAAGGGGCTATTTTTATTTTATTTTTGAATTGAGAAAGTGATTTATCTTGTTCCCTATCCACTAACTGCAATTTTATGTATAATCAATTCTTGCAAAACCTACTTTACATAACCAGATCGATCTTATAAACCTACCTTGGCAATAATATATTCTAGCCTTTGTTCTCTGACATCAAATAATGGGGATATGGTAATAATTTAGAACTGGAAACATAATACAGCAAATATAGAAGAGAGGATAAATTAATCATTAAATTAGAGGGCCCAAAATGTCTATAAACATAATTACATAGTAGAGCTAGAATTATTATATATGTTAATTGCTGGTGTCAGATAAATAAATGTTGATTGCTTTTTCATAATTTCAGTGAACTTTCTGGTTATATGATACGATGCAAATTCAATTCAATAGTACAGACAGTCAATTATTAAGTACAAAATGGTACGATTAATGAACTCCTATGCATATTTAATGCCACAAGAAGATAATTGTAATGGATCTTGATGGGCTAGCTGTAATGGACATTTAAACGCCACATTTACTGTAACATATTAAACTTGCATACATGATTTATAGTAATTTAAATGGTCTGTTTTTAACAAATTGAAGTCAATTGAAAAAATAAAAAAATAATGCACTTAAAAATGTAGCTTAACGGAAGTATCTCTCAATCTAAGCAATGTCTTTATTTCGAGTACCTTTACCTCAAAAAAAAAAAAAAAAAAAAAAAAAAAAGAAAGGGACATAACATTATATTCAATCTTGATCATCAATTATATTTTAATGTTTCTTCACAAAAATAGAGGAGCTCGGATTGAATTTAAATTGCGAAAAACTTAAACAAGTGAAGCTCAAGATTATTATTACTTCATATGTCCCAAAAGAAATTGTCTCAAAATAAGTGTTATGATAGGATTTTATAGACATTTATCAAAATTTACCAAAACTGGTCTCATTCGCTATTTTCAAATTAAATGAAATACCTTGAAAATCTATAATAATTGTACTTAAATAAAAATATAGATCAATCTTTTTATCAGTTTCCTTAATTTGTGAACAAAAAACCTAAAATAACATTTATTTTGGGACAAATGTGTATTCAACTCTCTGTTCAATTTAATTACAGCCCTACATCAAAGGTTTCGTATTTCAATTAGTATGTATTCTTGTATGTATATATACACCAATATGCCAGCATCAAGATTAAATTATAATCATGAACATTTGTTGTTTGGACATTCCAAAGCAATTACCTATCACAAAGCAAGCATTTATACAATAGTGTTGGTCCAAATTGAGAAAAGGGACTGGGTTCGTCCAATCAATCCTCAATTTCCAAAACATCCCTATAAATGTCTGTCCATTTAGCTTCGTAAAAAACCACAAATGTGAGCATTTCCTAATTCCAGTACATGCATCATCACCAACACATTTATATATGAATTTAATGGGATCTGATAATCAAACTAATCAAGAAAACGACTAAACTCAGAAAGCAGAAGAAATTGATGACTCAAGTACAATGTGAGTTGACAAGCGCCCACTCATGCACATGGTACACTGTAAATCAACAACTCACCGGAACAAATTCAGCACGTCAAATTCTTGGACCATCACCCTGTTTAATGAAGCTCAATGTACTTCCATAGTGCCCCCATATGCACGGAAAAAGGGCTCTGGTTAGACCTGCTTTTGACAAAAGGAGTCATAATTCTTTATCATTAGCACATTATTATCAAACGAAAACAAGACTGACTTTGGATCGATCTGTGGTTTGGCTTTGTAATACTTCCCATGCTGACATTTCACCATTTGAAATGTCCACTCAAGAAACACAGGAATGGAATAACATGCAATAGTAAGGAAAACTGCATTCCATAAGGATAAAGAGAAAGCAAAATTTGAAAGGCAGTTTATGATCAAAAAAATTGACGCAGGGTGATGTGATGTATGAGGTTCAAAAAGTAGAATTGGAATATGAGGTCCATCAAATTAAGATCTTCAGTAATGGTATACAAGTACAGCTCTAATGTGTTAAAGGGCCCAGAGACATAAGTTCAAATCCGTTCCAACTTTCTCAAGAGATCAAAATATGTTCTACAAAGTAAAATCTGGCCCTAAAGAAAATCAAAGGCTTTTCTTTTTAATATCCACTTGAGTGAGAGTCTTAGGTAGTGACCACTGTTTTTTATTCGTATAAATCAAAATCAATATGAACTGCGTGAAACAGAAACTCATAATCGCAGCTTCATGGAGGAAAGGATATCTATCTGGTGGGGCAATAGTAATGTAGACAATATGTAGGAATAGAGTGCAAATAAATGCAAATGACTTTAGAATGGACGGAACAGGATCGGTCACTTCGGCGTCCTTTCTACCATTTGGCGAGTAGTAGAGTAGGACGAAAAGGCCATACAGAACGGCATATGGAAGTTCCAATTTGTCACGCCTTAAGAGAGGAAACATGGAGAGCAAAGCATAATATATCAACCACCGGAAAACAAATGGTTCTTCCATGGCCAAGAAGCTTGCTGGAAGAAGCGGAAGCAGGATGGATTTCTCATGTACTGTGAAATAGAACCACAAAATGGAGAGGATCAATTCATGATCAAAAGCATGGGAGGAAACGACAGGATCCAGTATTGCTAGTTATGCATACCTTGGAATGAGAATAGGTAAAATGAGAAAGAACAGTTCAGCAATCCATGCAGAAAACCACATTTAGTTGGTGACCACACAAGCTGAATCATGGAAGGAAGAAAAGTGGAAACGGTCGCAGCAAGACTAAGAAGTTTCAGTGATTGTGTGGTGAACAATCTCTTCCATTTTATGATGACTGAAGTCGTGCACCAAAAATTTGCCACATAATCCTCATATATACCTCTCTCAAATGGCGCTAAGCGAGAAAGAACCTGTTCCAAGCATCGAATTATGTGAGCCACCTGAAGTGCAAAGATATGCTGAATCTAAAATGCATAATTCTTCTGATACAAGTACATTAATAAACATAACACGATCTCTTAGCTAACTTAGGATATCATCCTAAGATAACAATGTAGTCGTAGAAGTTTCACATATTGCATCCCTAATAATCATGGATGCAAGAGGCCCTACAATGGGCACAATGGCAACTTGCAGCTTGCAATTTTGATTTTATTCCCAGCCTGGGCTATTGCCTTGAAGTACATTTCCTGTACAACTCAATTCCAGAAACAATATATAATTCAAAGAGCTCTTGTAAAGGTCATTATCGGTTTATTTACTGTGTTCTCATTCTCTTGATCCCAAAGACCATGGCACAAAAAAAACTTTCCTCAGGCTCAACTGATGGTCCTTAATGGGAGCCTTCCTTTAGCACATTAGTAAAACCAGTACTTCCCTCTTCAGCACATGTTAACATGGTAAGACAAAGGATCGGATTTAATCCATATCAAACTAACAGGGGTGTCTGGACATTGCATAATAAGATTGAAGGAACTAAAATGAAGATGGGTGGATACACCATGTGCACAATCAACTGCAATATTGAAGCTCAAATATTTTCATGAAAATTACAAAACGAGAATGTTGAATCTTTTCCCAAAATAAATAAGTAAAATAAAATGTAATAATGACGATAGTTAAGGCATATTCTGTCACTTTGAATGAAGCAGTAGCAGACATTTTGTTCATAGGAATTATGATACTGGATAATTTGAACCATATTTCGCAATAACAATAAACGGACTCAATTTTGGCACATCCAAGTCCTTTGATAACACCTTCCATCTAAAAAGCAAACAATTGATCATAGTACATACGTGATATATTTCAAATGTAACTCACATTTTGGGAAAAACAAAATTGTCTCCTGCATGCAAGTTGCTAAGAATGCCAATGCAAAAACGTATTCTGAGAAATGCAATCAGCATGAGAATGATCGCTATCAATTGAATGCAAGTAGTATATATCCCAATAAAATTTAAGAAATGGAGTTAACTCTATGTTCAGCAGCAAAGCTTTACTGAACTAAAGAAAAGGAAAAGGACAACACATATATAAAAATAAAAAAACAAAAAAAAACAGCATTGTACCTCCAAAGGCGCATCCAATGAATACAAATATGGAGACCAAACTAGAGCAAAGGTCCCCAACACCACTAAACCTAGTTTTAAGACCTCCATTATTGGATTCCTGCGCCTCAGGCACTTGCCTAAAAGATAGCCAAAAAAGGCAGGTGCATAATATGCACTCATCTGTAAGTCAAAAAATAATAATAATAATAATTAAGATTATGAAGCCCAAAACATACAACATTCTAAAATGACTTGCGTAGCGATAGAACATATCGAACTTCTCTTTGACAGAGACATTATACTCCAGGTAATTCAATCTCCAGATTTGAAATAATTTAAATTTAATGGTATTTACATGAAAACTGCCAGTAATCAACTCCAGATGCAGTGACATTTGAGATATCAAAGATAAATGGAAACCGGCTCTACTATTGCTCTGCAATGCAGATACAGATTACCTGCTCTGTCAGTGATCTTGTTACCTCATTAATTCAAATCATTTTTTTACAAGTTACACAGCTAATCTAGGGAACACATTCTCCTTTCAGTGTGAAAAGACAATAATTGCATTTTCAGCGCTCAAAATGAACATATGCGACTGGTGTTTCTCTTTAACCATAAGTAGAAAAGCACCTGTTTGTGGTTGAGAGCAAGGCAAAACATCATGGAGCCCAGAAGGTCTCTATTTGATAAAATTGCAGCAACAGCAGCAGTGCTTAGCCCCAAACTAATACAATTATACTAGCCAAAAAAAAAAAAGGACATCAAAATGAAGGAAGTCCAAGAGAGGGGGGGGGGGGGGGTAGTGCTTATGCCATAAGTGAGACAAATAACAATTTGTGTGCATTGTATACCTGAAAATGGCCATGATCAATCAAAATGAGACATGGGTTCAACAAAATCATCACAGTATGCCACACCATGTTGCCTTTTTCCTGATTGGGTTTCCCAGAGTAATGCACGGTTACAAAATAAAGCACTGCAGGAAAGAATATCATTAAATCAGACATCAGAACTGTCCACCTCATCAACAGCTTCCTACATAGAAACATCACAAAAATGAGAATCAATCAGGTCGATAATTCTTTTGAGATCCCAAAAAAAGAAGTAAAATGTTCTCAAATTTCAAATCCAATACAATAGTTTTTTCCTAATATCATTCATAGAGCAATTCTTTTGAGGAGCACATGGATAGTCTCGCAGCAATTTCAATTGTTTTAGGTAAGAGTACATAAAACAAGTATTTGAAGGCCAAACACAAAATGAAAACAAATTAAAATAAACTTCACACTTTAGCTCGTATCAGTCTCTATTTCAGGTAGGGGTGAGAAATGAAAACGCAGTTTTTTAGAGTTTAATTCAATGATCCAGAGAGCTACTAAGTTCAGACACTTCACGCACAATCTACACATTAACAGTACGATAATCAATGGTTTTAGTCTTCACAATAGAAACATAAATCACATACCAAGACATATAGAGATACCAAACACAACATTTAAATCATAAGCATACCCAAGGTAGGACTCATATCCACGAGATGTCATAAGTGAAACCGACGCAGGATCAAAGAATTTCAACAAAATTCCATGGAAAAAACTCTGATATGCAGTTAGAGGGGGGTAATCGAGGCCCCAATATCGGAGATCATTCACGGTGCTGTTGCGATACCATTCCTTCACCGGAAGATTGACGGTGATCTCCATCCAATGGCGCTGCGCCTCGTAATCCCCGAACATCGGCGGCTTGTGGGAGCCGGAATAGGGGTGGAGCGAGACGGCGAGACGAATTAAAATGGCGAAGAGGCTTATGCAGAGGAACCATGACTTGGTGCTTCTCGAGGTGATGAATGACCATATTCTGTCGTCTGAATCGGATTCGGTTTCGGGTATGGTTTTGGAAGGGTTGAGTGGATCGCTCATATTCTTCTTCTTCTTGATCTCCATTGGAGAAGGGGCTTTTGTGGTTTGAGTATTTTAGTGTAGAAAATATGCAGGGAATTCCCCCCACCCTACAGACTACACTGGTCTTTCGTTTAGGCTGTGTTTGGATAGAAATAATTCTAATTATTTTTTCGCTCCTTCTTTGCAAATTCCGATAATTTATCGTATATTATTAATCATCGATATGCATCATTCAAACATTTTATATTAAAATAACTAAATTACATCTATTTTTTTCTCCGTGTGTTTTGATATTTTTACTATAATTTTATCTTATAAAATTTCAAAACAATTTCTTTCAAAATTCATGTACACTCTGATCCAAACATACCCTTAACATTTTCATACTTCTTAATGTAGGAAATACACCCTTGATTTTCGTCAAAGAGAAATATATACAGTTGACTAGTAATGTATTAAAATACATAAATATTTAAATCAAATTGGTGCATGGATCTAGAATCCATGTAATTCGAATCGACTCAATTTGAGATTATTATTCATGCAAGATTTGACCCGAAACTATTTTCCGTACGTGTTCACACACTTCCACACACATGATTCGACCAGAAACCACTTTTTCGTACATGTTCATACACTTCCACACACATGACTCGATCAGAAACCACTTTCCGCACGTGTTCAGGTGCTTCCACACACCCTCACGCACTTAGGTGTCTGCGTCTAACTCTTTTTTTTCACGTGTTTGCGTTCTGACAAATATATCATATCTTTTAATTATGTTAGTCATATATTTTAGTTATGTTACTGAAACTTTTATATTATGTTAGTTGTACATTTTCATTATTTTACACCGACATGTAATACCTTTTTTAAACATTTATGCGAACTTTTATGTTGATATAAAAGTATAAATAATATTACATAAAATTATGATTATGTTGACATAAATATATAAATAATATCACATAAAAATATGGATAATATCACAAGGTATATATGTACAAATTGTATTGATTTTTTTTTTTTTTTTTTGTTAAAGTATCACATAAAGATTATGATATTTTTACATAAAAATTATACTAATATAATTTAAAGGTCTTATAAATATAAGATAAAGATCAGCTCATGAATAAAAAGAAAAAAAGAAATTATATAGAATACAAATACGGATCGACCTAGTTGCACCGTGCAGCTGGTGCACATAAGTGCTACTCATTAAAATATAATCCAATTCGATATAAATTGGATTATTGGACTCGAGAATGAGATAATTACTTATACACCATTGGTATAGATATGTGTTGCACTCAACTCGAAATATTTCATTGTTAAATTATTAGATTGTTTTTATCTATTATATTATATACACCAATTTAATTAGTAATATATAATTTATTTATTTTAATTATCGAAGTATTGCATACATCTTTATAAACATTTTAATAGTTTAATTAATTATTTCATTCGAGGACTGTTGTTACAGGATTGCCAAGCCTCTTCATTTGTAACTCTAAAACAACTATATAGTAAATGGTGACAAAAAATTCAATTCATTCGTAAAAACTAGAGAATCGCCCATGCGTTGTACGGGATTAATTTATAATTTTCATATATTTTATAATTTTTCGATAAATTTGAGTTTGTATAATTCATCATCATAGAAGGACATTAAGTTCGGTTTGGTAATAATAAACTCCATGCATATGGTTTCCAACATGAAAAAAATCATTATATAAAAATATATAGAACAAAGCCATATGAGGTTGAGAGAGATAGATAATTTGCCAACTATCCCTTTTTTAATAATAGAATTTAATTTGGTGTGAATTTTCTTTGTTATTTTTTTACCTTAGTTCCAAAAGCCTCGAAAGATGTTTACATAGTTTTTATTTTACCCTTTTTTCTAGAAAATTTTGTTTCAATTTCAATTTTGGTGAAATTTTAGTAAAAAAAAATTTTATTACACCAAATAACTATAATAGAATTTTAGAATAAATTACACCAATTTTTAATGGAAAAATGTATTGTGTACCCAAATAATATTATAATTTGCACTTATAATTGTAACGTGTATAATACAATCAAAAAAATTCATGATTACAATCAAAATCAATCTAATGTCATGAATTGATACTAATATTGTCAAAATTAAGATGACATGCCAATCTATTCACTCGAACCTACCTCGTAAAAGTTCATTTTTGTATTAGTAACAATGTATTCAATTATTTTAAATTACTTATGTTATTATACAATATAACATATATATGATAATTATTATACTAGACAACATTTGTATGATAGTTAATTTCTATATTTGTAGTAAATATGCCATTTTGTTTGAAATTTTTAGTTGAATATATGTATTAATGTTAGTTATAATATTGTGTACAATACCATATTCAAATTCCCAATTTTTAATAAAGTTTCCGTCATTTTTTGATAATTTCCGTAAAACTAAGATGCCGAAATTTCTACCGAAACCGAAATTTTCATCCTTGTATATATCATATATTCATCAGTTGAACACAATGATCGAGAGTGGAAGCCTTAGATCACACCGCTCGACCAGGTTGTTGCTGCTCGAGGTAATTTTGCATCTTTCTTTGCAATGTAAATTCTAGCCATTTGAAGAGAGTCTATTCAATTTTGCAATGTCATTTTCTGTTAATGTGTTTCTGTAGATTTTTTGCAATCATTTGTTTTATGGTTCGAATTTATATTATAAACTTCTACAAAATTGTGGAGATCTTGTGGCTGAATTTGAGAATATCCAAACTTCAGTTGAAATTTGAACCATTTGGAAGGTTTTATGGTTCCAAATTTGGAAATTTTCGATGTTTCGCACTGATGTTGAAGGATTTTTGGGAAATGAGTACTGGTGTTGGAAGGATTTTAGGGTTCCATATTTGGGCCTTTTTATTTACATTTGGAGTTGCTATATATTTGATTGCAATAATTATATACTTGCATTTTATGTATGTATTATGCTATTATGATTAATTTTATAGGATTTTTTAATATAGCTATCAAAAGAAGTTCCTAATTTTATAAAAAAATAAAAATTAAAAGTTGCAATGGTAAATTCTATTTGAAAAAGAAATCCAACAAGTCACTGCCATTGGAACCAGCGAAATGAATAATCTTAACTTGAAATTATATAATATTTTAAATATTTATATTAATAAGAATCTAAATATTTTAACCTCTAATTCATGTGTTTTTAAATAATTGTGCTCGATAATTTTAGAAAATTTAAATTTTGTACCAATAATTTAAATAATTATATTGAGGAATATCTATGTTCTAATTTTGTCCAAAGGTGAATTGTTTGGACGAGCGACGAGGACACAACAATTTGTTTATAGGTGTAAGGGTATAATTGTCAATTGCGATATTATCAATTTTAACCACTAAACCAAACAAAAGTTTATAACTCAAACTCACTTTGATAAACTCATAATCATTCAAATCAAACACATAATTTAACTCAAATCTAATACAAAACCTACATAACAAACACCCAAATAATATTATTTTTATCTTTGATAAACAGTAAAAGTCCACTACACTTAACAATCTTAACAAACCCAACATTCGAACCAAACGTACCCTTAAGAATATAATTATTTAATTTAGTGTTAAATGCAAAAACCAACCTATTGTATAGTTTTGTTTCACTTTGCAACTTTTTTTTTTCTTTCCAATTACAACTCGAAATTCTGAAATTTATCAAAATGCATCATAAATCAATTTATCGACAAATTTTCTTGTAGGATGGAGGTAACATGACTCACACACATTCTTTTTAACGATAAAGTTATCATTTAATTTATATATTTAGAATCGAAAAAAGAAAAAAGAAAATAAGAGAGTGAAATTTGATCCCAAATTCAGTCATAAATGAAATACAAATATTTTGCTAATTTTTAAAAAAATTTACAACCTTCAATTTTGTCGTCATCGGTTGTCTTTGCCATTATGGTCTAATGCAATAAGAACAAACTTTATGGACGAATCAAAACTTTAGGAGAAGGTATTACTCGTATCAAAACTATTGGATAAGTAAGTTTTGATGAAATAAAACACCACAATCAATTCACTGAAATGAGAACGATGAAATTACTCTTCGATTCGCAGTGTTTATAGACCAATAAAACTTATTAACTATTAATGTTTTAATAAGGATAATAATTTTTTTTATTCTTAAATCCTATTTTGAAGCTTTTAGTTTCTCAAATTCGATCCATGACTGCAAATTTAACAATTGGAAAGTACCTGGGAATTAGCAGAATCTTTATCTTCGACTTAGGGCTGAAATTAGGGCTAAAATTTCCTTCTTCTTTTTTTTTTTGAATTTTAAATACATGAATTAACTTACAATTTTATCACTTTGTGGGCAAAATTGCTAGAAAATTAATTTAAGATGCATTTTGATAAATTTCAAAAGGTGTGCCTGGAATTGAAAAAAAAGAAGTTTGTAAAGATAAATTAAATAATAATATTATCTTAAAGAATGCAAATGATTCACATGATCTCTACTTCATCTGAAAAATTACATGAAAATTGATTTAAAATGCATTTTGATAAATTTCTAAACTTTAAATAATAATCGAATAATAAACAAATTTAGACTTCAAAGTAAAAAAAAAACTTTAATTTTATTTTAGTATTGGGTCCTTCTATAGTACACCGTTATATTAATACACCGGTGTTTTCAGCCATTAGATCTTGATTGACTGCATCCTGACCCTTCATTTACTTTTTACTTTTTTTACCTGTCTTGAGAAGTTACAGTAAAAACTAAGAATTCCCCCCAACAACCAAAAGAGCTTGGACAATGTAGTCTAAATCTACCTTCTTCATTAATCGTATATAGCGCAACCATAAAACCGCAATCGAACATCTTTGTATTATGCATCTCGTTATTACGAATCATTTGAGATCCATATTCAATATGTTTGTGGAATCTCATCATTAAAATTTCACATAACCTGTTTCTGTATTGCATCCACTTCATACCATGATTGTATCTCTATTGTCTATCATTATTTGAATTACCACAAAGTAATCAACTCATTTGATTGTTTGTTTTGTGTACTAATCATTCAACAACCATTGCATCAACCATTAACAAATATTATTGTTACATACATTGATTTCGATTTGATTTCCATTGATTTCGATTGATACATACATACATACATAATTGATTTACAATGATTAAATGCAAGCAAAATCAAGGATTAACAAATATTATTGTTACATACATTGATTTCGATTTGATTTCCATTGAGTTCGATTGATACATACATATATGATTGATTTACAATGATTAAATGCAAGCAAAATCAAGGATTAACAAATATTATTGTTACATACATTGATGTCGATTTGATTTCCATTGATTTCGATTGATACATACATACATGATTGATTTACAATGATTAAATGCAAGCAAAATCAAGGATTAACAAATATTATTGTTACATACGTTGATTTCGATTTGATTTCCATTAATTTCGATTGATACATACATACATGATTGATTTACAATGATTAAATGCAAGCAAAATCAAGGATTAACAAATATTATTGTTACATACGTTGATTTCGATTTGATTTCCATTGATTTCGATTGATACATACATACATGATTGATTTACAATGATTAAATGCAAGCAAAATCAAGGATTAACAAATATTAATGTTATATACATTGATTTCGATTTGATTTCCATTGATTTCGATTGATACATACATACATGATTAATTTACAATGATTAAATGCAAGCAAAATCAAATGCAAACAAAATAGGGTCTATGTCAACTTAAGATGTCAAATGAGTGTTGGAAGGTCCAAAACCATTGCATCCCAGCCCAATTCACAAAAATTATCTTACACAGAAGTTACCACAATAAAAAAAACCAATATATTAATACAACGGTATATAATAGAATTACCCTTTAATATTTGACCATTAATTAATCCAATACATGTATCCAACACGACATAAGTGGGTAGATTCCATTATCCAACTACTATTCCAAACTTTAATTTTTCTCCCAAACACTACTAAAAAATCAACAGAAAGCACCTTCCCCACCCAGACACACGTGTTCATTACTTATTGGCTGTGTCAATGCGGTCAGTAACCGTGCTGTTACCTAATACTGCAACCCTCCACCCTATATATATACACGCACTAGCTTCCATTGTCACTCTGATTCCTGCTGTTGATATTTTCTTCTTCACCTTTTCTATTAATTTATACATCACAGGCGGCGACCTGATATCGGAGACGCCTTTTCCGACGAGAGTACGGACGTTGAGAAGCGACACCTAAGATGAAGATTTTCGTTAAGACTCTGAAGGGCTCTCACTTCGAGATCGAAGTTAAACCCGAAGACACCGTATGAATTTTCTCATTCTTTACGCACCTTTTGAGTATATGCAATTCGTTATTTAATTGCGTGGTATTTGTTGATTTTGGATAACTTTGCGTATTGTGTGACTGGAGAGTGACTAGGGTTTTCTAATTCTCATGGTTTTTTTTTTTTTTTTTTTGTTGTTGTTGATTGGGATTTCTTTTCTTAATTGTCAATATAATTGAAAGTTTTTTTTGTTGTTGTTGTTGTTGCTCTATTAGGGCTAGTGCATTTGTATATAATCTAAACAGCATTAGCTTAAAGCTAACCAGTAATAGAACGTGTGGCGAGGGATGTGAGGCAAGAAGTGCAAGCATTTTTAAGAAAATCAGAATGTGTTATGTGTAGCTCTGTGCCCTAGTCATAGTTGTAGGGCTGAAGTATATTCATGAACTACAATTAATATATTCTAGATGATCTTTAAAACGAGCTCTTATAGTTTCTCCAATTCCATACGTGAGCAGTGAGTTGTATACTTTTGTTAATTTTGTTTCAGATGATCTTCTTAGAGGAATTATTATTGAGTATAGATTGCTTCTGCTCTGTTGAACCAATGATTTTTGATCTTTCATGGTACCTATAGACTCATTGGCTCTATTCAACGCACTCATTCTCACTCTATTTCTAATTGAATACTATTAGTCTATGACTTTTTCCTTTCATTAATGTCCATGAGATAAGGCTCATTATTTATCTTGATAATTCAGGTGGCAAATGTGAAGAAAAACATCGAAACAGTTCAGGGATCTGATATCTACCCATCTGCTCAACAGATGCTTATCCATCAAGGGAAAGTCCTTAAGGATGAGACAACTTTGGAGCAGAATGAAGTTGTTGAGAAAAGTTTTGTTGTGATTATGTTGTCCAAGGTAATACATTGTCATGTCATCTGGAGAAGCTACTTCTCCTGCCCATTTACTTGTGTTTCACCCCATCTTTATTGAAGACTATTTTAGGAATGATTTTTCACCTCAACTATGTATTAGGATATGCCTCACAGTAACTGAGATGATACGACCTAAAGAAAAGTAGTATTAGGTTCCTACTTCCTACTGACTTTGTTATTCCTTTTGCTTGTGTCTGCCCCCTGCATATGCTTATACAGCACTAAGGAAGATGCATTGTAATCCAGCATATTTTAATGTACTGTTTGATTATGTCTGCATTGGGCAATATTTTTGTAGAATAAGGGCTCTTCAAGTGCACCTGCACCTGCACCTTCTGCCCCATCTAGTAGGGTGAGTCAATCCAACTCTCTCCTTTTTGCAGTTTGCAATGTGTTTGTGGTTTTTCGCTGAGGTGTGGCTAACATTTTTCATGTATTTTGTTCAATCTTGATTTGTTTTGGTAATTTCAGTGCTTAATTAATATTTTATGATTGGAGTTTTATTGATTTAAAGATGGATTAACTATCAATATGGGGCCTCAAAGAAAAAACTATCAATTCGGGACTTGAAAGATAACAGTTTTCAATTAAAGACTCACAGAACTAAGGCCATTTTTGGCATCTTCTATTCTTAGTCTGACATCCTTCATTGTTAGATCTTATAAAGATAACAAAGCTTATGTACTCAAAGACTGGGAATATCCTTGATGATCACACAGAAGCTAAAACTTAATGTAAATGTGAATGTTTTTTTGTGTGCTTGCAAAAGTCTATTTCAAAATTGGGTGCAATATAAGAGTTTGTCCTTCAAGAATTATTTTGTTTGTTGCTTTGGATGTGATGAATTTTGATTGGTATGGCTGTCTTCTATATAGGCCCAACCTGCGAGTGATACGCCTCCACCAGCACAGCCAGTGACAGCAGCTTCAACTCCTGCATCAACTATTGCGCCGTAAGCTGATCTCAGTCCTCTAGTTTTTGGATATGTGCAATGGTTCTTTTCTTAATTTTCATTTCTTGAACTTGCAGTCGAGAATCAGCTCCTGAATCTACTCCAGTTTCTGCTCCTACCCCTGCCTCGTCAGTACATTTGATGTGTTTATTTCTTGTGATTTAGACAGGACTATCGCTTTCTATGACTGTTTCCATTGCTCTTGGTGTTCATGTATCTATTTTTGTTCAACCAGCTCAACAAATATCTACGGACAAGCAGCATCAAGTCTTGTTGCAGGAAGTAACTTGGAGGCCACCGTTCAACAGATTCTAGATATGGGTGGAGGAAGCTGGGATCAAGATACAGTTGTTCGTGCTCTCCGGGCTGCATATAATAATCCGGAGCGAGCTGTTGAATACCTGTATTCTGTGAGTCTCCTCCCGACATCTTTGATATATTTGCTTAATTTTGTGATGGTCTTTGTTGTATTTACATTTACCAAGATGTATTACCTAGTGGCTAGTACTGCATGGTGTGGAAAGGAGTTCATGTTTGCCTTCTTATCAGCCTACATAATCAATTGAGTTATCTTGATAATTTGAAGAATTTAATTTCAGGGCATTCCAGAGCAAGCAGAAGCTGTTGCTCCTGTGGCTCAACCTCCAGCTGGTGGGCAGCCTGTGGTGCTTCCGACCCAGGATACACAGCCAGCTGTACCTTCCAGTGGACCGAATGCTAATCCTTTAGATCTTTTCCCACAGGTCGAAATTGTCTGAGATATGGATCACTTCCTGTAAAAAATAAGATATATATTTTATTTTTCTTGTGGAAAAAAACAATTTACTATTTTAATTTCTCTCTCTGGAGCCAGGGACTGCCAGCTGTGGGCTCTAATGCAGGTGCCGGCACCTTGGATTTCCTTCGCAATAGTCAACAGGTCCTAATCATGGGTTTTCTATTCGTAAACATAGTTGTTAACTTTTATTCTTGTGGAATTTATTCATTGTAATAAAAAATTTCTTCAGTTTCAAGCCCTGAGAGCTGTAGTGCAAGCCAACCCTCAAATCTTGCAGGTACATATTTGATTAAATACTCTCTTTTTTTGTTTTTTTGGGTGGTTTCTGGGTGTTCATACCAATGTTTCTTTGTGATTGCATCATTCTTGGTATCTGCAGCCTATGCTTCAAGAGCTGGGGAAACAAAATCCACAATTAGTACGATTGATTCAAGAACATCAAGCTGACTTCCTACGCCTAATCAATGAACCTGTTGAGGAGGGGGAGGGGTGAGAAGTTGGATGTTCAATATTTCATTCTGTTGGCTCATCCATTTCTGTCTGAATATCTTCTGACCAACTTAGTATGACTGTATAATGTCTCTAGGAACATATTAGGGCAACTTGCTGAAGCAATGCCCCACACTGTGAACGTTACACCAGAAGAGAGTGAAGCAATTGAACGCGTAAGTTTTCCTTCTTCCCTATGGCTCTCTTGGTTTTAAAATCATGTATATAGTCTGTATTAATATCACCTCTTAGTTGCTGCGCTTGGTCAACATTAATTCTTCTCTCCCGACGTGATATCTGCTATCTTGTTAATATGATATGGACCTTTTAGCCTGGCAATATGTATGGCTTCCTCTCCCAAAGAAATACACCATGTAGTTTTGTTCATTTTCTGTCAAATCCTAGTAAACTCTTACAGGCCATAAAGATATAGCATATATCTTTATAAACGAAAATAGAGACTTAGTTCAAAAAAAATTGAGGCTACAGGTACCGAAAATATACAATTATCATTTAACTAGCTAGAACTACAATGTGAGTTTTAGCCAATTTCGCTGGTGTTTTGACTTGTAGCTTGAAGCAATGGGTTTTGATCGAGCTCTGGTGTTGGAGGTATATTTCGCATGCAACAAGAACGAGGAGCTTGCTGCCAACTATTTATTAGATCATATGCACGAATTTGACGATTGAAATTTCTTCATCCGAGCGACCTGCAAGTTAAATTGTGTTGGGTTCTTCTAATGTACAATGAATAATTTTTATTGTCATGTGAGATGGTTATTATATATTTTTCACAGTGGCTGTCCTTGACATTTTTCATGTGGATAAGATATAGTTTTTGAATTACTCATCTTTCTCGAAAAAAACTTTGTTGCCTATATTGGCTTTTGATTTTGCAATTAAGTTTATGATGGCTGTCGATGATTGGAGTCATTATTATATGTTTCCATCAGTGTTTCATTCATCAAACTGCTCCATCTATATTCCAACAATCATCAAATGTGGTTTGATGTTGGTGCAGAATGAGTTTCACTTTTGTTAGTTCCTTTTTTTTGACAAGGCACAAATTTAAGAGGAATTTCTGCATGTTTCAATGCAACTTTAAATCCAATTCAAGAAAAGAACTGTGGGTAAAACTCCAACTCCTTAACTATTGAATCGATATCAACTTTGTTCATGACCAATTTCTGAAGCTTTATTTGTTTTTATGGTTGCTTTTGTAATTGTAGATTCAACCTTGGCAACAGCAAATTAGAAGATAATTAAAAGATAAAGATGAGGAAATAAAAGATGAGCCGCCTTCACCCAGCATCTTGAAGATTTGGCAAGACAAACAATGAAAGTAAGATTGGCTAATCAAGATTGAAATCCCTTCAATTTAACAGAGGACTTCAATGGACATATCAGTACGGTTAGAGAACAATGCATATTAAAATGAAAAGTTAAGTGCAATATAAGACGAGTACATATCCCATAATAACATCCATCATCTCCTTGAACGACATAGCAATAGAACATAACATCATGACTGTTCACAAAGTTGCATGATAAGAAACTCTCAGATTGCAAGAATAATGATCAGGCCATATGCAATGCTGGATGGATCCACTAGGAACATTAGGCGCCATACAATGACGTGTTTTCTCTCATTCACTTCATGTTTTCTTCAGGCAGAAGTGGATATAATCCAAGCATCATGTTGGGAATGAACTCAAAGGCTCATAGGCCCCTTTGCTTCCTCTTGAAGCATGTATTCTTTCTTCATTTGTTCCAATACAGAATCATTTGTGCTATAAAGAACAGGGTACGAGGTCAAATATTTCAGCTATAAAGTGTAATCAACTTGAATCAAGAGAAAAATAGAAGCAAATGGCAGTGATTTGTAATAATTCAAGAGTATAAAACCTACATTAGTCAGAGTTAACATTGACATCTAGTTGGTGTATCTTGAGATTATAATTGGCCACAAGCTGGAAGTATACCCTACCAGTTTCCAAAGTTCACTCACCATGACATTTGCAACTATTCAAAGTTCTAACATCCGAGTAAACTTGAGCATTAAAAATTTATATGTCTGCGTCTTCCATATTTCTTGATGCTACAACAAAAACTAACCTGAAATTAATCTTACCAAGTATGGTCGGCTATACCTTAAAACTAAACTGAAATTAAGTAATATCTATCTATTATTTGTTACTAGTGGGAAAATTATGACTTCAAACCTGAGATATAAAATCAAAATGAGTAAAACTAGCAACACAATGATTGCCAAATTGAATAATTGCCATTTGAAAAAGAAGATAACCCATGCTAGCATTTCATATTTTCCTCTCTTTCTTCACCCATTCACCAATAACTTAATTCTAAGTCTGTTTTGTGTGTGTTTTACCTTTTTATTTTCCTTTTGGAAAGAGGGGGCAGTTTATTCTTTAGAATAAGAAGTTCACGTAGATTCATAAATCAATAGCTGTATGTGGATCCAAACAATTGGCTAAGATATTTTCAAAAACTTATAGACTTCAGTTAAGCCCTTGCTTAAGTTATTGCTAATATTAATTGTGGAGACATCAACCTGTGTTTGTTGCCAATGTAAAATAATTATTATACCATGACGGAGGTCTTAAAGTAAAAAGGTAAGCCCTTCCAAACTGCATAATACTTGAAAACCATGTGACTGAAACCCTTGGTGCATATTTTCTTAACCCAACATTTTGACGATCACACGGTGCAGCCAATCACCTTGTTAGCCTTTTAGAACAATAAGAGATCACCCAAACTATTAGTGGCTGTAAATTCATATATATATATGTGTGTGTGTGTGTGTGTGTGTGGAGGGAGGGAGAGGGATCGAGCATTGGCTGGCTGGCTTATAATGAAGGTAACAACTAACAAGCACTAGAAAACCCCATCTGCCAACCCAAACAGAGCGAATTCCACAAATAACAAATAGCAAAGAAAAGATGTAGAGGCATATGACGCTCCAAAAATCTGAAGAAAATAACATAAAGAATAAAAAATAAAAATAAAAATCAAACTTACAATTGATGGAGGCATTCATTCAATTCCTGAGCTTGTTTGCGACATTTCCAAACAACGGATAGCGTTCTGCCTAAAGCACATTCAGCATATTTGGACGTGTATTGATCACATTCTTTAAGTGCTTTATGCTTCATTTTACTGCGCAAAGCTGAGGTTTTGATAAATTATAATTTGAAACTTACAAAAAATTCACAAATAAAAAATGCAAAGTTACGCAAGTTTCTGAGATCAACATGTTTCTTCAAAAATTGTCCTAGACCAACTAAACAATATTTTGATAATTAACTTCAGAGTAGATAAACTATGCGGTGTGCAAAAGGGTATATGCAAGATTCTCAATAGTGGATAAACTGCTAATCCATAAGACAAACTTAAATACAAATGCACATAACAAACAGCACAAAGAAAAAGTGTCACAACAAGTGATATGGGGAGATAATCCTTTCTAATTCCATGATTCTTAATTATCATTGCCAAAAAAACCAGTACAGGTTAGTGTAGAACTGCAGCTTTGGCCACTGGAAAGAAGCATGATGTACCACTTCAAACACAGATTATCATACTCTAAGAAAACAACCTAAATTAACATACAACCATGCAATTCAGAATCACACAATAGCATAAGGTATCAAAATATCCGAGGTTGGCAATCTCTACCATGCCAAAAACTGCATCAAATAGTATAATTGCAAAGAGAAATATAATTCTTGAATGATATGATTTAGGCAACATCAATAAATATCAAAATATGGATCAAATAAAGGGACAAAGGCTTTTGCTTTTCTGTCCTAGGAACTCAAGGTTCCAAATAGGATGCCTTTCAGGCATAATGAAACTCCACAGCCTCATAATCATTTGAAAAGCTTATCATCACATTTTGAATAAGAACATTTCCTTGATCCCTTTTTGCAATATGAAATCTATTATATCCCTTCAACCAAATTCAACTATACTTGTAATTTGCAATCTAGAGTTTCATATGCTAAAGTACCTATGGAAAGTCACACAAGTTCACATCTTTCACCATCAAATTCTTGAATACTAGTAGTATATCAAATGAAAAATAAATGCAGAAAAATCGGATACCCCTTGCTAAAATAAACCTCAGTAAATTGCAACACATTCATTTCCAATGAAAAAAAAATTCATTATTTTCTTTTCACTGCAATTTCAAGACTGAAACGCAGGGCTTGAAAATTCAGTCTTGAAAATGGGGAGAAAAAAAGTAAGACCAAAGAAAACGATTTGATCCATAAAAGGGTAATCCACAGCTGCAAATGAAAAGCTTGATGGTGCAATCAGAAGGGCATCAAATGTGTAACGTAATCTAGGCAGAAAAAAACAGCAAGAACAGGGTTTAATGGGGTTTTGAATATTTTGGGATTTAAATAAAAAAAACTCAAAGAAAATCACCTTCCTCAACCTTCTTCTTGACGTGATTTTGTCTGGCCTCTTGAACGTACCCCATTTAGCGATTCAAAGTCCAAACTCAACGCCTCAGCAAATGTGTTCGCCGCTGGGTTTTTGCCTACGCACTATTACATATGTCTCCATTTTATTTTACCATTTTCCCCAAGTTTTTTTTTTTTTCCTTTTCTCCTTTTTGCCCTTTATTACTTAAAGATTTTGTTTTGTTTTTTTTTTGTTTTTTAAGGAAGACTCAAACCTAAAATCTTGATCAAGTTAAAATACTTCATTTAAAGCCTTCTTATAATAATAATTAATATTTTTTGACCAAAATTATTATTATTTTACAAAAACACTAAAACTGCTGATTTATTTTGCTTATAATCTTTTAAAAGAATTAGGTTGTTTTTTAATCGAAGAATTTGAATAAGATTTGATATTTATATATATCCAAATTTTTTTTTTTATTTAAGAAAATATAAGATTGATAAACCATCAAATATATTGCAGTTTATTTACCGAATCAAATTATTCTTTAAATGTTTTACAAACGGTTCACCGCAGATGCAAATTTATTCCCAAAAAGATATTATCATAAATTTGAAATGATTTTATAAATACTTTGGAAAACTCCACTTTAATTATCTAATTCTTTCTTTATCATATTGATGATAGTACAAAAACACAAGAAAGAATTATTTGTGGGAAAATTATTAGTGCTCCAAAAATTCCAATTCTAAAAGTTGCATTTTTCGTCTCAGATTCGCACTATCACCTTCAACTTTCTGAAGCCACTGCATATAAAGCTCTCTTTTTTTAACTATAATAAAGTGCTTTTTCACTAGAGCACCATTGTTGCAGACTTGCAGCCTTATTTCTCTACTACCATGGCCTCCAACGCCGCCGTCATTGCATGGTATCCGCCTGCTCTCTCTCTCTCTCTCTCTGTTTGTGTTCTTACTCTGCTTTTTCAGGGGTTCGGGGGAAGACGGGCAACTAGGAATAGGAAACAACGAAGAGAAAGAATGGGTTTGCACCATTACTGCTCTGTCATCGGAAAAAGTTAGCTCCGTCGTCGCCGGCAGCCGTAATTCCCTCGCCATTTGTCAAGACGGCAAGGTTTCTTTAAACCCCTACTCTATTTTACAACTTTTCTTTTTTCATAGGGTTTGGGTAATTACTCTAGTTATAATTTGGGGTTTCATTGTGTTTGATGTAATTTTAAAAAAAAATTTAGTTGTTTACTTGGGGTTGGAATCAAAGAGGGACTTTAGGGCACCCACCGGAGACCAAGACTGAGAATGTTCCTAGTCAAGTTAAGGCTCTAGCCAATGTTAAAATCGTTCAGGTATTTGTGTTTGCTGGTTTTCAATCAAGATTTGGATCATATAGTGGTGAAGTATAAACTTTGGTATTGAGATGTTAATGGTTTGGTTTGATCTCAGGCTGCTATTGGTGGTTGGCATTGCTTGGCTGTCGATGATCAAGGCCGGGCCTATGCCTGGGGTATAACCTACTTTGTTTTCTGAACACTTCTTTTACTTTAGTTTGTAAAATGAATGGTGTTATTCTTATATTGATCTGTAACAATAGATGATTGGTTAATGGAGATCCTGAACTTGATTGTTAGTCCTCAGCTTGATTCTAAATTCAATGCAATTATGTAAGGGTTTCTTTATGCTTCTAGAGGTTGAGATTTCTATTGTGCTGCAGGTGGTAATGAGTATGGGCAGTGTGGTGAAGAACCTGAGCGTAAAGATGATACAGGCAGACCTCTTAGAAGAGATATTGTGATTCCACAGAGATGTGTGCCAAAACTTTCAGTTCGTCAGGTGATTTAACTCCACATATCTAAGTCATGAAGATATATTTTTATGCATCTTGAAACGTAGTTACCCTTGGATTACGGTCTACTTAATAAGTTTGGTGAAAGTTTAGGGCTGGTACCGATATACAGAGTTCTGTATTTTATTTTCAGCATAACCAAAACTCATTCTAGAAATTCAGTGGTGGATGGAAACTGTTTTAGCTCCTGAAGTTGAAGGTGTTCTTGTTTTTTAAACTAATTTTCTTAGATGGAATCGGTAATGGTTGTATTTCCAATAACTTTTCAGTAGCTGTTTCTTGTTTTGTCT
The DNA here is from genome assembly GCA_946896805.1 of Scutellaria galericulata. Classification (NCBI taxonomy): domain Eukaryota; kingdom Viridiplantae; phylum Streptophyta; class Magnoliopsida; order Lamiales; family Lamiaceae; genus Scutellaria; species Scutellaria galericulata. The sequence continues at coordinate 16,868,135 of OX335794.1, forward strand.
ATCAATTGCAAAGCATTAGGGGTTAGAACTTTGCATCATCAACCTGAAATTAACATCGTTCATACTTTTCTCCACCCCTTTTGATTTCATCATTACTTGCAGTTGGCATCATCCGACTAACCAACTTTTAGATTCATTGTTAACATGTCTACCTTTTTACACCACAGGTAGCTGCCGGTGGGACACACTCAGTAGTTCTGACACGAGAAGGACATGTATGGACATGGGGCCAGCCATGGCCTCCTGGAGACATGTATGTTCTTGTGTATTGAAGTCTGTAATTTTATTTTTAGTTTTGATCTGTGTTATCCTTCCATTTGGAGGATTCATTAGTTCACAATCAATCACTTTTTAGTCGCTTTCACCAGTTGCTTAGATGATTTTTTATTTTAATGTATACATTCCTTATTTCATATGTAGTTTCTTTACTTAATTTCTACAAATTTGCTTATCTTGTTTGTAGAAAACAAATTTCCACCCCAGTACGAGTGCAAGGTCTTGATAGTGTAAGGATGATTGCTGTTGGAGCATTTCACAACTTGGCCCTTCTGAATGATGGCACTGTAATGGCATGGGGCAATAATGAGTATGGCCAGCTTGGAACGGGTGATACCCAACCTAGATCACAACCTATTGCCGTCCACGGACTCTCTGATCTTAATTTGGTTTGTATTTCCCTCCTTGATATATCTTCTAGAAGCATTGTCTTACTATTCGCATAGTATCTAGTGAGCATATTAATTTTTCTGCCAAGATATTGGCTTTACTCTGAGCAAATTCATCCATCTCCTTCCAACATTATTTCTTTCTTTAGATGACAGTGCATCATGATTTTAATTGCAATTATTTTGCAACAATTTTCCATATATCTGGCCCCATATTAAGGCCAAGTTGTTTGTTGTATATTTGCAACGACTTGTGTAGGCATCTATAGGTTGTTGTGAAGAAACGTAAAACATATAAAGTTTCATAACCTGAATTATTAGAGCGACTCATAAAATGATAAGAATTAATTGAAAAGTATTTTAATAGTACCAGAGATACTATACAAAGGATAAAATGCATGAATAACGCATCGGAAAAAATAACTGCCAGACTTTCTAAACAGAAAGAGAAAACCAAAAAGTCCTTCACTAGCTGCTAATAATAATGGCTCAATAAGACGATGAAGCGTTTGCAGGTGTCAAAGTCCAATGCTTAATTGGTTAGTATTCACAGATTCAGAATGATTGATCTTTGTCTGTTCTGTCATGTTATAGCCAAGCAGAAAACAAACCAAAAATATATTTGATCTATTAATTGACTGTTTCCTAAGAAAAGAAAAGGAATAGAATAGGACTTTTATCTGGTTTTAATCAGCCTTGGAAATAAGATGCTCCATATTTGCAGGTTGATATTGCTGCAGGAGGATGGCATTCTACTGCATTGACTGATGATGGAGAAGTAAGATTTCCATTTTTCATCTACTTTACATTTACTCAATGGATCATCAACTTATGACTTTTATATTTAAAGAACAATAGTTACCACATCATTTATCATGAGTTCCAAAGCTATGTCTGAATGACAAGTGAAATGTCCACGTTAACTTCATTTCAATGTTTCAGTGAATTCTGTTTACCTGATACCTAAATTATTTTTGAGGCCGTCTGGGGATTGTAGTACTTTCTGAAAATTTTCTGCGGTATGGAAAGTCTAAAGTTCAGAAGTATGTTAATTCAGGTTATAAAATTGTATCATGTTAAAGAGAATGAATTGTGTTTCAAAATTTCTACAATTGTTTACTGCAGAAATAATCACATATGGGGGTGAATTACAGCTTTCTCACCTCCTTGATCCAACTATTTGTGTCAGGTTTAGGAGAATGACTCATGTTTTCAGAGTTCCTAATATTAAATAGAGGATACATCAGCATGTTTTAAGTGAATCACAACCTTGCCACCCTATCACTTGTCGCCTAGCAGATCAGTTTTATTGCTTTATTAGAACCCCTGAAAACGAACACTGTGACTTATTAGGTAAAATACTTCTAGAAAACATCACCCTCAAATATTACATCCCATACAAGTATCCCTTTTGTTTCTTGTTCTGCCGGAATTCACATTTTTTCTTTGTATTGGGGAAGAGATCTTTTAATGCAATGTGTCGATTGACTTTGGATTTTCTTGATATTTGATGCAGTTATCTATGAATTTCTTATCTTATCTTCCTTGTAGGTGTATGGCTGGGGCAGAGGAGAGCATGGGAGGCTTGGGTTTGGAGATGACAAGAGCAGCAAAATGGTTCCTCAAAGGGTTCAACTTCTTGTAGGCGAGGAAATCGTTCAGGTTGACCATAAATCACAATTCTTACAGAATTGTTGATTACTCCGTTTCTCAATATGCATCCCCTCTAATTCTTGCTCCCGAGTTCTGCATGGAACTATTTAGAAACTGAGGAAACGGGCCTCGGATAACAGCTTTCATTATCATTTCCATATATTTTCTTTCATCCTCTCTTTTCCCTTTTCTGTTTTGTTTATGACACATTTGTTTATGCAGGTTTCTTGTGGAGGCACTCACTCAGTTGCACTAACAAAGGATGGCCGCATGTACTCGGTGAGCGCTTCGAAGCTTACACTCGATGCGCATAGATAGCGTAATTGGATGTTCCTATGATAATATGTTTAGAATTAGTGTCTTCTTTGCTGATGATACCCATTGAAATTTTCTATATATATTTAGACACATCAACTATTTCTGTTAATGGCAGTTTGGACGAGGCGACCATGGGCGATTAGGGTATGGAAGAAAGGCAACTACGGGGCATCCAGCAGAAGTACCCATAAACATGCCACCACCCAAGGATGTGAGCACTGAAGGCCGTTGGTGCGCTACTCTTGTTGCTTGTGGTGGCCGCCATACATTGGCAATTGTAGAATGGCGAGATCATGAACCAGAGCAGCTTGTCGCGGACTTGTAAGCATGGTAATGGATCTACCCCTTTAGATGATTTCTCACTTTTATGAGGAGAAGAAATAGCAATATGTGCTCCCAAAACTGTTGAGGTAAAATATACATGTTCTGAAATGGGTACTTGCAAACTGCTGAATCTTGGAAGAATGGAATAAACATTGCTCCTCTTGCACATGAAAATTTTATGGTTCCTTTCTTTTCACCAATTTGTGTGTGAAGATATAAAGAAGATGGATAAATATAAAGATAGTAGGTCACTACTTTGAAAAAAGACTTGAGTACTATAAAATTATGTTAGTAGACCGCTATAAGATACAAGGAATAAAATGAATAAATAACCTCAACTTTGATATTTTTTAACTTTACAATCTACTCTTTTTTTCCCTTTTCTGGTTGTACCCAAAGTTACAATCTAAGCCCCTCTTTCCGGATTATATTTTCAACCAAAATCGAATTTGATGTCTTGAACTTTTGATTTTATATCTTTACATTCAAAATACATAAAACCTACTACAAAATGCTCATATCAAACCAAACAAAACTCTAAGGGTATGTTTGGACTGGGCCGGAGGTGGATTTTGCAAGTTTGGATTTGAGATTTGAGTGGATTTTGAAAATCTTGTGTTTGTTTTGAGATTTTATAGAGTATGATTGTAGTTAAGATGTCATCATTACATCGAGAATGGTAGAAAAAGTGAATTTTTTTTTTTTTGGAATTGTAGAAAAAGTAAATTTTTTTATTGGAAGTTTAAAAAAAAAAAAAGGATATAGATAGAATTTGCAAATCCACCCGCATCCCACAACAAACAAGGATTGGGATTTTGCCCATCCCAAATCCGGATGGGCACATCCGGATCCAAACATACCCTAAATCAATTTTCTTATTTCCATTCAATTCAAGCTCAATCTCACTTTGTGCAAAAATTGCACTTTGATTTTGATTATGGATGAAAAATTGATTAGAAAATAGACTTAGGTTGTAAAGTGAAAAACCAATGAATTTTAGGGTGCAATTAGAGTCGAAAAGAGTAAGATTACAAAATGCAAAGATCTTCATACTTGAAGTTGTTTTAAACTTTTAAATTTTAATCCTGTCTATATGTTGTGATATTCATAATTGATTACTCAAAACTCTAAAGGGAAAGGCCTGTCATGACCATCTATGCACACACCATTCCAATAGAAAGTAGCCTTGTTTCTTGCCATTGTAAGCAGTAAATCCAATTTTCAAGTTCAAATTCAATGATAACATCCATTTATAGCAATAATGAATATTATGATCAATTATTAGAAAAAAAAAAAAAAAAACATGTCAAACATATATTGAATGTAAGGTGTTAGGCCTGATAATAAGCAGGTCCATAGCTGGTGCGAAAGAAGCCAGCATGCAGAAGCAGAAGGTAGAGCAGCTGGCTCACTCCCGACATACAGATGAAGGCTTCCAACGTTTGCTGTATAATCACATGCTTCGTTTCGTTAACTTAACATTAATAATCGTCCATACAAAATAAGAGACATATGATCTTACCAAGCGTTTACCCCTGTGTCCTCCCATTGTAATCTGCTTGCACACGAGCCTGTGTCACGTAACACACAAGATTTAGCTCATATATACAGCATCACATGTTACAAGTTTCGAAAAGCGAAAACATAACTAGATCCCAATAGTTGGTACATTTCATCTCAAATAAAAAAATAAAAAGATACTAACCCAAAAGCAAGAGCAGTGAGTGCCCAAGAAATAAAGGCACAAGTAGTAGCACTAGAGAGGCTGAGATTGTTCCAAACACGAAGATGAATGTAGCCTAACAACACTGAGCACACACCAACCACTCCTCCTATCAATGCATATATCAACACGAATATCGTCGATGGATTTCCACCCAAATCTACAATTTCAATTTCAAAATGGAGTGATCAAACTTTCTATTCACTCCAACAATAAAATTAATTAACCATTCATTTTCTCAACAAAAAAAAAAAGAATAAATAAATAGAGAGAGAGGGAATATACGGGGATGATCCTGGTGGCCATCGATGTATTTGTTGAGAGACCAAGCAGCAAGGCTGAGTAGAATAAGGTATACAACTGAGTTAACCAGGAGCAGAGGTCCCATTAGCCTTCTTCCTCCTCTTCCATCCCCCATTCTCTCTCTCTCTCTCTAGATGTCCTTCACTAATATCTCTTCCTACTTTTTATAATCTCACTCTGTAATCATCTATATTTATTTCACACCCCAACTCTACATGATACATAAAACCCAGCTTTTGCAACTAAACTTCTTTCTCAAAAAAGGTAGTCAAATTTATTAATTCTAAAAAGAATTCCAACTTTTCAAACAAAAGTAAATAATACATACATATATATATAGAACCCGCTAGAAACGATCAATGCTTTTATTACAATATTACAAAGTAGTAAAACTTTATATTGAAATAAAAAAACAGATATATATCTAGTTTTGAATGTATTTCTTTAGACGTAAGATTTAGATGGAGATGAGAATGATGGTAGTACGTGGTTACTTGTGGAAGACTCAACCCTTACAGGTGTTGGTTCACTGGTCACTTTCTCTCTCTACTTTTCACTATTTATATAAATAATCTAATTATTCCTCTTTTTTCATTTGTCTAAATATTATTTCCTCTTTTTTCAATCTACATTTTTGGGATATCTTTACCAAATCAGGAGACATGGGACTTTTTTGGTTTTAGGACAAGGATGATGCATTCTGCAAATATTTGATTTTGTTTTACTTCTTTTTATAATATTCAAAAGTCAAAAACAATTTCTAATATGAATTTTTAAGTTCAAGATTCTGGTGATATCGTGAATGGATTATATCATATTTTATCAAGTGGGATCACACTCATTTTATTTTATCTTATTAAAATCAAAATGTGTCCCTTTTTGTACATCCCAAGCTTCTAAAATGGACTTCATCTTATGGTCTTCCAAAATTCATAAAATGTTCTTATATAAGTGTGTCATCTAAAAGTAATACTTACATAAATCTATAATTCAATTCTTGCTCAAAGTAGTCACTTGAAATGAATTAATTTGCACATTTATGTTATTTTTCTTTATAATGATGGAGTAGAATTAGTTTGGGTATTAAATTGTATGTGAGAGTTTAAGACAAAAATGTCTCCATCTCTTCATTTTATGTTGGAGGAAAATTCTCAATGGCCCAACAATTTTATTGAATAGATTTGAAGTTGGTTATATATAAAATTTGACATATGTATAGGTTTGGAAACATGGACATACATAGGTATGAAAATGAAATTATATGTGTGTGTATTTCCAGTTATTTTTTTAAGATGTATCCACTTAATTAATAGTAGTATAGTATGAGTTGCTAATGGTAAGACTCATTTTAGATATTTAGTAGTTATTACTGAAATGATATGAAAGGTAATATATATTTAATATGAATAATTATATTAACTTGTCAAAATTGACCATGATGAATAAATTTCTATTTATTTAATCTACTTTCTAATTACAATTGAAAAAATCAAGAAAAATTTAATAAATTCTCTGAATCATTAAAAAAATATTGTCTTACTTATATATGCTTCATCACATATCCTATATTATCTTGAGACTAAATCCATTAGTAGCACGATTTGATCAATTGGGAAACAATTAAAATGATGACTCACTAGTGACATAATCAAACTATATTTGAGGATAAAATAAAAGTACAACTTATAAATTCGAGATATTATTTAATTAATGGAAAATGTAAATTTAGAAAATAAGAAATAATAAAAATAAACGCGATATAAGGTTGTCGACTGGTGAAACTAATGAAAAATGAAGAAAAAAAAAACAATTATCTGATGAACAAAGATTGAATTCTGCCTATAATTAATTGACAAAATTAAATTTTCATGCGTAACCAATTCTGTGAGGGACGGATGCATATGCATGCATGTGTGCCACCTTGCACTATTTAAGATGACTTGTTTTTCAATTAAAAAAAGATTTTTTTTTAAATGTGTGTGTGTATATATATAGATATATAGATAGATATATGTGTGTGTATAGAAAACTATATAGAATCCCGTGAATGTCTATCTATCTACACATATTCGATTCGTTTTCAACCCATAACTATAATGAATTGTATTTTCTATCCACTTTCTATTTTGGTCTTTTAGATGAAAATGAGTAAACACAGAGTATTTTTTATTATATAATGGATGAAAACATATTTCGTTAGGTAAAGTGGCAATAACAAGTATTTGCCCAACTAAAATTTGCTAAATATCGCATTGTTTCATGAAAGTGTACTGGGTTCAGGTTTGAAATAACTGCATGTTATCTATATAATTTAGTGAGACAAAAACTGATTTTGCAAAAACTCTGCATGATACAAATTAATTCGATATAAAATATTATTATTATTATTATTAATTTTTTTAATTATTATTTTGATAACCCAAGTATCCAAACTGTCTTAACTATGAACCACAATGTAGAAAGACATTATGGTATAATTTATAAAACATTATTACTTTGAACCATACTATACTCCTAGAACACATCAAAACATAGATAAAATTCTCCAAAGCATTATTGGAAAAATCACATCTTAAAACAATTAATGTTCTTCATGCTGCTTTCAACATAAAAGCCACAAAGAAGTTGGAAACAGACTAGACTGAAAGGAGAGCTAATACAAGACTATGATAACATCATTATATGGGAGAGGATTATTACACAGTAAATACTAACTATACGTATACATTCTACGCTGGAATATTGCTCGACTGACTCCTAACTATCTCCATTATATCAGCTCGAGTGGAGGTTCAATAACGAAAAGTAAACAGATTAATAACAAGATGAAGAGGGAGAAATATAATAGTGATTTGCAAGGATCTGGGAAACCTTGAACGAGCGTGATTCTTTCTTGTCGGCCACCTGCTTGTGAAGACGCATCCTTCACTTGTATGCTCGGACATGTGACGAGTCCATATGCAATACCAGTAAAAGTCGCGCCAAAGTGGGCCCTACAAACACCAGAGTTGGTGAGGATCTCCAATGAAAAAAATCATAGTTCAAATACATTCGTTGTTTAATCATTCTATATGAGTACTATCTAAAGATGTATTGACTCAAAACCATGTTGGAAAGTGATACTACTATAATTAACTGAAGTTTGCATTAAAGTGAACTTCATAGGCTCACTTACCAGTCGTCGATTGGACCATAATTGCTAAGAACACAGATCAGAGCTATTGTGATAATGGCAAGCCGAAACAATCTTTCATAGGTAGTCTTCACGATTACATCTTTGTTTTGAACTTGGTAAATTAGCCAGGCTCCAATTATGGCAAATACAGGTCCCTGAAGGAGAATCGGGTTAAATATGCAGCCAGCTGGTACTTCCATAAATGTAAGAAACACGTATCAAAAGTGAAATTCAGTAACCAAAAACTATTGTCTCACTGATCAACTCAACCACGATAGGGTATGCACATATTGTATGTATCATATATGCATGCAAGTCTATAAGTGTGAATGTATTGATTTCCCACATATATGTGCAACAAGGTAATTTTTGTATGCAAAACTTATCGAGCATATAAGACTAAAAGATCAGTTACTTGATGATCACTCCCATCTAAAAGAAAATTAGAAGATGATTTTCAGTTGATAAAGCAAAAATTAAACTTAAAAGAAAGATAAACTAATGATAATGTTCAAAATGATGTTAAGTAATACTTAAATATGTAGCTTACCGTCCCACCAACAGTTGGCTCTGTTGTGTGTAGAAAGCTGATGAAGTTTGCAGAAATGCCACCAAGCACATATATTAATAGAAAAGTGAACGAGCCATATTCTTGAGATACTTCAAGCCCAAAAGAGAAAAGGCCCCAGCTCCCAATTGCTACGTGAAGGATTCCCCAATGCTGATATGAACAATAATTCAGTAATAAAGATTTGATATAACAAAAAGGATCACTTGGGGTCAGAGCAAATCACAGAGTTTCTAAGGAAGAGCAAAATATATTGTTTATTTGATGGAATAGACATGCTCCTTCAATATCAATCATTTAAATCTTTCTATGTGAGAATTGCCTTCATAAAACATTTAATTTTTTGGATTCGGAGATCCCTGCATCTAAACTACAAATTTACTCGAGAGAAAGTCTATGATCATTTTCACATGGTATGTTTGTTAAATAGAGGTAAACTAATAACAATATTGAAGCACGAACCAAGCCATCAATCTTGTACCAGAAACATCGGTGTCACTAGCCTCCACCACTCTCCAGTTAGAATCAAATTATTTATCTTCGCTCCATAAACCATTGGGAGTGAAAATAGCTCCAGATTAGAGCCCTTTACTGGAGCAGCCATCTCAAAGAGAAAAACTGCTATATTTATAGAAGCCAATACACTACTGCAAAAATCAAACACAAACAAACAAATTGTATGAGCCATGGGCAAGTATCTTGACAAACAGCACATCATCTAAAAAGGGCTACATACATTAAGTAGAAATCAGAGGCTTTGTCATTGGATTTCCCTGTACCCTCAGCATTCTCAGGGTTTAATTCCATGAAGATTTTCAATGATCTCTCCCTTGGACTTCCCCGTTCCTTCTTCTCGAAAGTGTTTGCTAATGCCTGTATATCTTTATCAATATAGTTTTCTGACTCTACATCTGAAACAAACGAGACAGAGAGGGAAAAAGAAAATCTAGTTAAATAAAATAGCTCTATCTCTGCGGAATTTAGTTATCAAGGGTATGCAATAATCGTAAATCGTTACCACCTTTAACTTTGTCAAGATAATTCCCCAGAGATCTGAGACCATTTTCTGCTTTGAATTCATCAATTTCAGCAACTGATTCTGTCATCTCATTCAAAGTTTTTGAAGAAGGCTTCTTCACATCATCATGGAGTTTTCCAAGATAAGAATTCAAAGAATTCAGATGCTGCACTGTAGATCTCATTGCTTTTGTAACTATGCAATATTTTTCCTTTTGTGAACTCCTGTAAATGGAGGGAGACTTTAGGCCCTTTTGTTTTCTGAGAAGCATGGATGCTTCAAGCATGATCTCAGTAATGTTTCTTTTTATCGGTAGGGCAATGGAATCGTATGATGCATGCTCTCTCTTGCCTACAGTTCCAGATTGAGAAAACGATTTGATACAAGATGAAGGGGCTAAAATCACAAATAAGTTTGTCTTGGTTTTGTCTGATACCTTTTGCAGTTAAGAGATTATTATCTGTGCAGAACAAACAATGGCTCCCAGCAACTGTCGCCATGAATACCTATATCAACACCAGTATGAAGCACAAAGTTGTGAAAGCTGCATATCGACTACCTAAATACATTACAGATACTTAATAAGCAGCTGTTCAAAATCACATGCAAGTTTTTTCAGGTAAACACATGAAGAATAGAACTATAGAAGGAATGATATGAACACAAGAACTAGATTTAATGTTTTCAAAGAATTTAATGTTTTCAAAGAACGCAATAGATACACACAGAATAACAGCAAACATCACTTATTCAAATATTCATCATCACACAAAGTTGAACACACAAAAAAAAAAAAAAAATCAGACCAAATTTGGTTCAGGCATTTCAACAAACAACTTATCGTCATTACAGACAATCCCTGACCGACTGGCCCAGAAACCACAGACAATATATTAATACAAAATTTCCTCGTACCTTAATTAGTTCACTGAAAGAGAAACGTGTCTCTAAGATAATAGAAGAAGATTTGATAATGCTGAAGACGAAGTGGGCTGCTTCGAATTGTACTTTCAAAATCATTAATGCAAGTCGCCAAGCACTTGAACTCTGAGGCCTGAGGGAACAGACAGTTGTCCTTTCCAAGAATCCAAACAGCGAATTGTACCTTATCATTGTTTGTCCAATCATATTTAGCCACGAGTGTGTAGCGGAAGTATAACCACTGCATTTCCTCCTACGTGATTTTGTTGGGCTTCCTAAAGTTAAAAACTGTATAATTGACTGGGCCATAGTCGAATTTGGTCCTGAAAAATTATTAATGCATTATTTAATTTTTATTCGTTCATAATGTTATTTTCAATAGGATTTTTTCCTAGTAGATAATGGTTGGATTATTTAGATTAAGAAATTTAATGTTTTCCTACAATTATAAATGTAAAATTTATATTTTCCTTATTGAATTTTATCAATGTAATTAGAAACTTAATATTTTTGTTTTTTGAAGAAAGTATTTCTTTAATTTCAATGTATAAATTGTACAGTTGATTTTAAATTTTAATTGATTTCTATCACAACACACAAGAAAGAATAATTTTAGAAGCTAAAAGATGTTATCTTTCAAATTTGGGTAAAATATATTTTAATGAAAATTTTGATTCCAATATTATGAAGTAATTGTTGAATTATGGTAGTTACATATCAGTTGTGACTAAGACATGATACTCATTTTTACCATTCGAACCAGAGATTGTATTCTTTGTACTTCTCTACATCATGGGACATCTTGCCCAATCTACATCACAAAAGACATCGATATTAATGATCAGTTCTAATATCATGTTAAACTAGTTGTAGACCCGTGCAATGCACGGGCTGCATGTTGTTGGATTTTTTCTTCATGTTATTTCATTGATTAAATTGTAATTTTAAAGTATTTTATTTTATTGAATACTCTATATTACCGAATTCTAATATTTGCATGTTATATTTGTTCTTGAAACCTCATTTTTGCTAATAAGTTTAAAGGTCCTTTTGTGAGTTTGTAAAATATTAGTAGCCTCAAACATCTTTTTATTTCTTTGTTGTAGATTTTTTGAAGTGTTTTGTTTGTACTTAATGTAATCTCTCTTTATTTTTGAAATTAAGTTGTTTTTGTTCTATTAGCATCATGAAAATTCATTTTTTTCCCTAAATCCTTTTATGTTGAAATGAAATTGTATGTAGAAGTCAATCAGTAATTATGACAAAGAGACAAATATGTATCAATCATTTAAAACTTCAAGATACAGATTTCGATTACAACTCACGACGACAGAAAATATATCAATTAAGTGGTGCTTCAATACATCTAATATTTATCTCCTTAAGTTCTTAAATCAAAATTAAAATGTGTTTGTCGTGACTTCTCAATAATTGAAATCCACCAAATTCATTCAACATCACATGATAAAAAACAGAGTTGACTGATGTACCTCAACTAAATCAAAAGGATGGTAGTAATGTTGATGACAACAAATTAACCAAGTGCATAATGTATCTACAATTATGATAACTCTAATTGCTTTACTACGATTATAGCTCTCTACGGTAGCAAAATGGCTACTTTGTGTTATTCTGTACGTATTATGGAAGATTGGAAGTGGAGAGGCCCATGGAAATGATGGTGGCGGGAGTGGGAGTGGGAGGCAAGGAAATAATTACCCTTAAAAAATGATAATTACTCTTTCAACTTTGTAACGATAAATAATAACTTTGCATTAACTATAAGTCATTTTAATTGTTTTTATTTCTTTAATTGAGAAATAATGACCTTTGAATTAAATATTTCTTTAATTGTAAAATATTCATTTTTCATAAAATATATATTAAATATATTACACATGACAATTTATGAGAGCTCCACTTGTCATCACTTTGAGAGTCCACTTGTCTTTCAAAGAGAGTGTCACTTGTCAACACTTGAGAAAGCCAAACCCTCCTTTTATAAGTATAGAATGTAGAAGTCAATCAGTAATTATGACAAAGAGACAAATATGTATCAATCATTTAAAACTTCAAGATACAAATTTCGATTACAACTCACGACGACATAAAATATATCAATTAAATGGTGCTTCAATACATCTAATATTTATCTCCTTAAGTTCCTAAATCAAAATTAAAATGTGTTTGTTGTGACTTCTCAATAATTGAAATCCACCAAATTCATTCAACATCACATGAGAAAAAACAGAGTTGACTGATGTACCTCAACTAAATCAAAAGGATGGTAGTATTGTTGATGACAACAAATTAACCAAGTGCATAATGTATTTACAATTATGATAACTCTAATTGCTTTACTACGATTATAGCTCTCTACGGTAGCAAAATGGCCACTTTATGTTACTCTGTACGTATTATGGAAGATTGGAAGTGGAGAGGCCCATGGAAATGGTGGTGATGGGAGTGGGAGTGGGAGTGGGAGGCAAGCAAATAATTACCCTTAAAAAGTGGTAATTACTCTTTCAACTTTGTAACGATAAATAATAACTTTGCATTAACTATAAGTCATTTTAATTGTTTTTATTTCTTTAATTGAGAAATAATGACTTTTGCATTAAATATTTCTTTAATTGTAAAATATTCCTTTTTCATAAAATATATATTAAATATATTACACATGACAATTTATGAGAGCTCTACTTCTCATCACTCTGAGAGTCCGCTTATCTTTCAAAGAGAGTGCCACTTGTCAACACTTGAGAAAACCAAACCCTTATTTTATAAGTATAGATTTGCTAGAGTTGAAGAATAAGGTACGAATATAATAAATGATGAAAGTTATTGGTTGAATTTTATTTACAAATAGGAGTATATAACTATATATACACACTAAAGTCTAATGCCTAGTAATATAAAATAATATATAGAAATGATTTTATAAGAAATAAAATCATATAGTTAGTTAAGTAATTTGAAGGCAATAAAATAGCTTGATATTCTCGGATGATTTTGCATGATTTTCTTCTTAGTGTGTAAAAAGTGACATTTTTAAAGGAAGTTAAAGTCCAAAATACATTGATCTTTTTTCCAAATAAGTGAGAGAATAAGAGAAATAACATACAAGCTCGCTCTTCCACCAGTCAGGGACGGATCCATATATCCCCGGCGGCACGTGCCCCCACAATTTTTTGGAATTTTTTCTGTAATATATATTTTTATTCTTCTATAATATATACTTGATAGTATTTGATTAGACATGTATATTAATATCACACGTATATATTGCTGGTCATTGCAGAAATATATTCTTATTATATAATATATACTTGATACTTATATCATATAGTATCATATCCAATCACATATATATTGTTGGCCATGATAGTATCATTTTATATCATATTTATCTATACTATATATAAAATGAAAGAAGTTGGCAAATTTTACAAATTTGTCATTTTCCCTCCCAAACTATCAACCAATAAAAAATAAAAAATAAAAAAACTAAATAACTTTTAAGTATCTTATAGAATAAGCTTTACATATATCTTACACAATAAGCTAAAAATTATTTCAAATAAATAGATATAATTAATCTAAAAATTGTTTTAAAAAACTATAATATGTTCCAAAAAAGCTGAAAAATGGTTTCAAAAATCTAAGATATATTGTTTTAAAATTTAAAATTAATTTGAAACCTAAATTTATAAATATAAACTAAATTTTTTTGGAATAAATATAATGTTTTTTTAAAAAATCCATCTAAAAACAATGCAGAAAAATAATTATAAGATATAAAGGAACAAAAATATGAACAAACATATTAGTTAGTATAATTAATCATTTTTTAATTATTTAGAAATTAAAACTCACAAACATAAAGCTATTATTATATTATGTTCAATTTTGTTTTCATATTTAATTGTTGAATATTGATGTTATCAATAAAAAAATATGAATTTTTACAAATTTCGAAATAATAAGATGTCATAAATAATCTTTTAATATAACAATTTCATTATATTATTGCAAATCGTATATATATTGTCATAATACATAATAAACCGCGCATCGCGCGGGAGTACTACTAGTTCTTCTATAATTGATAGTATATATTGCTACAGTTGAAATGATATTTTATGCAATGAATATCATAAAGAATCGTTTACGCAATTGGATGAGAGATCAATGGATGAATGATAGTTTGATTGTATATATTGAAAAAGAGGTTTTTGATAGTGTTGATAATAAGTCAATAATATAAATATTTCAGTCAATGAAAACTCGTAGGTTTCAATTGTAATAGACTTGGATTGTTATGTATTAAAAAAAAATTTCACGTATTTTATATTTTAATTATTTTGTGCCCCCATTAAAAAAGTTTGGATCCGTTCCTGCCACCAGTAACAAAACTACATTCCGTTTTATATATCTTATCACTAAAGGAAAAAAAATGGACTCTATAAATAAGAAAACTCCAACTCAACAACATTTTGATCAGAAACGTAATGTTATTCTTCATGTTGTCCAAATCTTAGTTCATCTGATTGACAAACACAACAACAAATCTATCCAATCGAGCTCATCTGTCTAAGCAATATGGGAGGATTTCAACTATGCCATCGCTAAAGTTCACTATCTTTTGATTTGAGGACAAGTTCGCAATGGGGGACTGAGAAGCAATGTTAGGAAACAGTTATGAATACACTTGACATTTTAGAACATAACTTAATAAAGAGAATCATGCTTCTATGAGTTAGAGATAGGTGAATCTTTCATACAATTTATTAGTTTTTGTTAGATTAATTAGTTAAGATAGTTGAATACATTTGTCGTTTTATGCTTCTCTTTCAACAAATAGTTAGTTAGTTAGGGTTAGGCAAAGGCTATGTAGCAGAACTTCAACTTCTTTACTCAACCGTCAATAACGATTTTTGAATCATATTTGCAACCATTTTCTTTCCTTTTCTCTTACATCCACACACATTCCACAAGTTGTACACTGAACTCATTTATTTGAGCAAAAATCTGTATGGGAGGATTTCGAGTACATAATCACGTAATTTCTTTATCTTTTGACTTTACGACAAGTCCACAAGAAAGGACTGATGAGCAATGTTAGGAAATAATTGTAAATACACGTGGTATTTTATAACATGACGTAATAAAGAGAATCACACTTTAGTTTAGATATGTGAGTATTTTATACGATTCATTACTTTCTGTTATATTAGTTAAGATAATTGAATACATTTGTCGGTTTATGCTTCTCTTCGAGCGAATTAATAGTTAGTTAGTTAGGGTTAGGGCTAAAATAATGTAATGAAACTTCGACTTCAATACCCAACGATCAATAATGATTTTTTAAATAATATCTACAGTTACTTTCTTTCTTTTTCACTTGGATTCACACGCATACCATACTGTCACTAGGGGTGATCAAACAATAGAAAAACCGCAACACACCACACCAAATTGATTGAAATCGCACCACACTAAACCACCTTTCTTTTTTATATATATATATATATATATATATATATATATATATATATATATATTATAAACTTGCGATTTTATATTTTATATTTTGAGTTATATTGTTAGTGTATTGTATATTTAATTTGTTTTTGTGTCTGTATTTTAATGTGTGCAATGGTCATGAGCTCTCTCACAATTTTTTTTTTGTCCTTTTTATTAATATTAAACTAATGAAATGTATTCTTAGTTTTAGGTTAAATCATTTTTAATATATATGATTTAGAAGTGTTTGATACTAATTATTAAAAGTCAAATAATCTATTCATAATTAAATAGCCTCGTGTGAGCATTTGAAATCATATTTTATTAAGTTAATAATTATTATTCAATTACTAGTTTACTTCTAAACTTTTTATTTAGTTTATTATATAATATAAATTTAAAGATATCTATTTAAAATTTCAATAAAACTATATATATATATAAGGATGAAAATTTCGGTTTCGGTAAAAGTTTCGGTACCTTGATTTTACAGAAATATCGATTTCGGTGGAAATTTCGGACATTTTTTAAAAAAATATGGAAACTTTGTAAAAAAAATTAAAAAATATATCTAGCAATTTACAGGATATTATAGCTAACATTAATACATATTTGTAAACTATTTTATCCCCAATTGTAAACTATTTGTAATATTCTTAATTCCTAAATCCTAGTAAATATTTGTAATATTTATCTTTAAAAAAGAGCAATAATTTCTCATGCCACAATTAATAAAAATTTGACTTAAAAAGGTTCCAAATCCATATCCTCACCGTAAATATCATCCACTTTAAAAACAAACACACCCAATTGTAATAATTATGCAATAAATTCATAAATAAAAAAAAAGAAAAAAAATTAATAATTAAAAATTAAAAAAATCACCGAAATCGAAATTTCTCCGAAATTTTGACGAAAAAAAAAGTTGCGTATTATTATTTCGGTAGCTGAATTTGAGCGAAATTTTCATCCATGCATATATATATATATATATTTAAAAAATACTTAATATATCATAAGATATTAAAACTATTGTTGATATAAAATAATATTAAGTTCAAAATCACAAAATCCACACCAAACTGTATAAAACCGCACATTCAATTATTGTACGAAGACTGCATTTTTGACTTTATTTATAAAACCAAACTGCAAGTAACAATGTAATTTGAAATTAAGCCCCAAAACTGCACCATTATCACCCTTACGTCACAATTAGAAGATGAAACTTAGTCAGTCGTTTATGAAAACAATTAAAAGTGTTCCGATAAATATTACGATGTCCAGACTTCGATATTGCCAAACATGATCTTAATACTATTTTTATCAATTAAATAATTAGGTTTGTTTAGAAAATATTTGAAATGTTTGTCAAAAAAAGAAAATATTTGAAATGCTTAGTTGAAATAATAGGTAATTTCAGTGCCAAAAAAGGAGAAAATATTTCCATTATCATCACCCCCATTAACATCCTCGAAAGAAAAGTCAAAATTCGTTGTCTTGAAGGCGGGAAAAGGGATCAGAAGGAAAAAAGATGTGCAAATTTCATTTGCCGCTCCATTCTCCATGTCTGAAATCTGGATCCGAGCATTTAATTCGATTTGCCAAAATAAGCCAACGTTTTGCGCCGACATTTATCGGGACTCTGAAACCCTGGAGTATAAAGCTCCAGATTTCAGAGACGAAAAGCACAACAACAAAGTATAGAAGTTGACGCCGTCCTGAAAATCCGGGCTCTTCAGAAATCACCGATTGCAATGGCTGTTGAACCTTCTGCAGTGAGCTCTGATGCTGCTTCACCTGTAAAATGCGATAAACCACCTCGAACTGGGAAATTTTGCCATCAGGTATTCTAATTTATACCAACAAAACCCCTATTCGTTTTTTTGTTGATACTTCGTTGAATTCTCAATCAGGCATGGTTTTGATCAAGACGTGAATTTTCCTGTACATTTTTGTATGTGATTTTGTGTGGGGACTGCTGGGGCAGAAAGCCCCAACAGAGCTAGGATCTCTCTCTCTCTCTCTCTCGGTTGGCTTGTAAATGGGGAGGGGAAGAGGAATATTCCCATCTCCTTTGGCCCCTTTAATCGGGAAATCATTGCTCTATTTGGGGTAAAGCACCATGAGTAGCGTGATTTCTGCCCCCATATCTAAGCCATCTGTGTGCGTGTGCGTGCTGTGTGCGTGCGTGATCGCTATGACTTCAAATACGATCTAGGGTGGTCCTTGTTTATGAGAATGTTAATTACTGTTTTACTGTATAGATCAATTTACCTAAATTTGGTTTCCTTTTTTTTTTTTTTTCCCTCACATATCAATTCAATGTTTTTCAGTGTCGACAAAACAGAGAAAATGTAGCGACATGCAAGAATCAGGAGGACAATAGACCATGCTCTATTAAGCTGTGCAATAAATGCCTCTTGAACAGGTTATAATGGTGTTTCCTTTACTATATAAACTGTTGTTTTCAATTATTTTAGTTTCTTACTCTTTTAATATTTTGCAAGCTAGGTATGGAGAAAATGCAGAAGAAGTCCTTGCTCTCGAGGATTGGATTTGCCCAAAGTGCAGGGGCATTTGCAACTGCAGCGTTTGCAGGTGAGTTTTCTAATGTAATTCTCAACTATCTTTCAGTATTTTCTTGTTAATCTTATAATAATTGTGCATTATTCAGGAAGAGAAGTGGTCATCAACCCACTGGTATACTTATCAAGACAGCAAAGGCAAATGGATTTTCTTCTGCTTCGGAGATGCTGCTCAATAGCACAAAGTGTGCAAATCATGAAAATGTTGGTGCACTTAACTGCATTATGTAGTGCTTCATGTTTTACTATGTTTACTATTGCTCCAAAAGTAATAGTAGCTAATTATGCACGAATAAAGTTCATTAGTATTGAAGCTCACTGTCTTGTTACCCTGTCAGACAGGGCAAGAAAATTCTTTTGCTGGAAATGTAGATGCAAATTTACCAGCTGAAAATGGTGATGGCTCTAATCTCCAAACTGAGAAGTTTCATTTGCCTGAGGGAACAGAGATGACCACTGTGTCTAAAATAGACATATGTGTGGAAGACGTGGGCAATGCCTTGCAGTTCTTGGAGTTCTGTTATGTGTTTGGAAAGGTAAGTGGTTTTTTTTTTTTTTTTTGGATAATATGGTAATTGCTTATTTTCCCCTTGTTTAACTTAGAATGAAAACATTGTATTCTGTATGTTTTAAACTCAGATACACTCAAGGTTGAAGATATTGATATTTTGATTTTACGGAAATGTTGATATTGGTATTGGTAAAAAAATTGAAAAAAATAGTTCTAGTTTACTTGCTCTTACTGTTTAACCATGAACTGATTATCAAATCTGTTGTAGTTTCCTCTATTTTTGACGTTCTGTTCACAGTAATTACTACTTCCATCAATGTGATCATTTAATGCACCTTAACCATTATCATCTTCCTCATCTTTTACCTTCTTCTCTCCCTCCCCCCTTAATGAGCAACAGATTCTAGACATGAAAGAAGGGGAAGCCGAGTGTGTTCTACAAGACTTATTACATGGGGGAACTGCATGCCTCCGGAAATTTTCTCTGCCTGTTAAGTTTCATAAGCGCATCCTATCAATGATAGAAACTGAACGAAAAGAAAAGTAAGACTTTTTACGGGTATATTGGTAATTTAATTTCTCCTCTACTGGGACTAACTTTTTATCATTTTTGTGTAGATGTGCAGCACTGAGTACATCATGCGGAAAAAACTCATGGTTTCACTCGCTTAAGAAATGCTTGTCTGAATCGCAGGACATTCTGAAAATATCAGGGGTGGATTTAGAGAATGTGGCTGATTATGAGACTCTAAGTGCTTCAGAAAGGCTTAGGGTCGTAAATCTTCTATGTGATGAAGTTCTTGGAACGGTGTAAGTATCTTATTCATTTAAAAGCTCTACATGCCATTCTTTTTCTTTGTTTTGTCACTTAGATTTTTCTGTGTTCCTTTTCCTTCTCGTGCACAGACAGGTAAGAAATTGGTTGGACCAACAACATACACAATTTCTTGAAAATGTCAAGGAAGCCAAACGGAGAATTTCTGAAGTAAAAGGCAAGGTAATAAACATTCTAATTGTTTCCAGTTTTGGAACTAGGGTTAAATCCAATATTTCCTCTCTTCTGAAATTTATATTTTACCGTGTAGGAAAAAGAGAAAACGAATGATGACACTGCCAGAGAAATTGTTGATGGGGATGATGCTGATTGTTCAATTCCTGAGCGGGAAGCAGTTGTGTCCCGTAGCAAATCTGAGGCAGCAGAAGCTCATGCACAGCTGCTCGAGTCAGAGGACGTGCTTTTGAAGAGTGAGTTGTGATATATTCCAGAGTTCTTCATAATTTCACGAATACTTGAATGTGATCATAGGGGTCTCATTAGTTCTTCGATGTTGTTAATAATGTTTCTACACACCTGTTAACTATCCTGTTAAACCTGAGTTGAATTTCTGCATAGGCATCAGAAATTGTGTGATTTTCTAATATGATTTGGCGTTCAAATTTTTAGGTAAGCAGACATGTAATGCTTTGAGAATACAGCCCATCTTCACTGATCCTAGAGGTCATGTGTTCTGGCAATTAAACCATGATGCGAAATCTGATGTGTTGCACCAAGGTAAGTGAGGCTATGCACAAGTTTTCTTCTTTTGCCTGCACTTGTGCATAAGTAATTTTGTTTCCTCTCTAAACTATAGTTGTTGGAAATGGGGACGACACTATTACATCAGATGAGAAATGGTTTGCTCTCGACGCTCAAGGGAAAGAAGCAATTGAGAAGCATGTGAGCTCCTTGAGGTACGTCACTTCCTCCCATGGTTTAGAATTTAGCAACTTATTTTATTTAGCACGTGTTCAGAGCAAATTGTACAGAAAGCGATTTTGAATTTGTTACGGTATCCCACATCGGTTCCACATGAAAGTGTGGAAGGGTATATAAGAGGGAGTCAACCATTTACCTTTGACCATGGTTTTGGGTTAAGTTGGGGCTCCCTAGCTTATATTCCTAACAATATGGTCCAACCTGCCGGATTCGGGTGGGTTGCGGAAAGGTGCTACTCAATGGTGGGCCCATGGGTTGCCACCCCGGATGTGGGCCTTGTTATGTGAGTTGCCACCCGGAGTGTGCCGTCTGTGGACGTCCGGTTTGAAGGGGGATGGATTGTTACGGTATCTCATATCGGTTCCACATGAAAGTGTGGAAGGGTATATAAGAGGGAGTCAACATTTTACCTTTGACTATGGTTTTGGATTAAATTAGGGCTCCCTAGCTTATATTCCTAAAAAGGGGTTACCCGATGGTGGGCCAGGGGTTGCCACCCGGGAAGTGGGCCTTGTTATGTGGGTTGCCAGTGTGCCGTCCATGGATGTCCGGTTTGAAGTGGGATGGATTGTTACGGTATCCCACATCGGTTCCACATGAAAGTGTGGAAGGGTATATAAGAGGGAGTCAATTCTTTACCTTTGACTATGGTTTTGGGTTAAGTTAGAGCTCCCTAACTTATATTCCTAACAATTTGAACTATTGTTGTACAGCTAATGTGTGCAGATTTGTAGCTGTTTTTGACCTTACTATTACCCTGAATTACAGGAGGAGAAGAAGGTGAGTATCATCGCCTTTTTCTTATTTAAGTCGAGCCTTGGATGGAGTCTGCTCAAGCACTTTGCGAACAACCTACTGATCAGATGATGATGCTATTGGGAGTTGGCTGCTAACATGGTTAATTGGTATACAAACAGACATAAAAAAACATTCTTTTCTTTAGGCACATTGATGTTGTTGTATACTTGTATTGTAGAATATCCTGGGAAAGGAGGTTGTTTGTAGAAACAGTTATTTATGCACTCGACTATTATTTAACAGTCGATCAAACAAATACAACAGTTCAAATATTTTCTATGTATGTGAAATCTCTTTGTATTTAAATTAAAAATTTTAAATTGGAGGCAATTCAAAGCTATTTGCACATGTTTGGCATCACATTCTTTAATGTGCACATATTTTCTTATTGTTACCCAAGGGAAAGGACATATGTTACCCAAATATCAGAACACTGTTTTACCTTAATAGTTTTTAAAATATCAGAATTTGCTTGTCTGTAATTTCACCTTCTAAAAATAAAGTCCGGTGATGTGCAATTGTTGTTCAAGCCTTGATACATAAAATTCCCAAATTGGATCTTCCTCCACCCTAACTTACCCAAAAATCTGCACAAGAAAATGAAATAGGAAGCATGTTTTTCTGTCCCTCTTGATATTTTTGTTTCTTAAAAATTAATTATATATCATTTGGTATTTCTTTCTTTGTACTTCCTTCAACTTGAGATCTGTCTATAAAGGTTTATGATTAGCAACTCCCCCACAATACCATTGATGGTCCATGTTGCATACTTGATTGGTATTTGGGTGAACAAAATGGGTATAAATCTATCCCAATTTGTCATATTTCCATATGGATTTGGAAAAGACCACTTCATCTTGATTCTTGAAACCACTGCGCGTGCACGTGATGTGCATTTGCCGGAATTTTTCAAAACATTATGTTCAGGTTGCAACTGGAAAAACTCGTATACTAAATTAAGCAGAAATTAACCCTAAAAAATACTCAGCAAATTGTAGATTAGACCAAACTTTTGGGACAAGAACTCTTCCCTTCCCTACATATACTAAATGTGTAGTTACAAGCAGAGGTTTAAGCAGTTTCTTTGTATTAAAAAAAAGGGAAACCTAGGTAGAAATAATCTACCTTTTGCTCCTGCTATACATATACTTAAATAACAAAATATGCTGTACAATAGGCTTGCAAAAATGTAGAAAATCCCTATATCAAATTTTCTATCCCCAATAGAAAGATTTGCAGAAATTCAATCATTCCATGCTTACAATGTTTTACAATGTTGTGTTGGAAATTAGCTTCACCTCGTATAAATCTTTGCCACCCTCCTCTGCATTCATGGAATATAAGTATAAATCCTTAGTTTTCTGAATATGCACAATATATAAACCAGGTTTACAAATTACAACTACCAATTTCAGCTGTGATCCCTGGTCCAAAAAACGAAGTGAATTTCGCCTGCAAATGGTTAAATCAAAAACAAGTGGGGTTAGAACACATACAGGCATTTGGAGTACTTTGGGATGTTATAAGATCACGAACATGGAGAAACGTGGGGGATAGAAGAAAATACGTAACATATTGGACTAGATTGGTAATAATTAAATTTCACCTGTCTTTGTTGGAAATCTGACAACTTCAGTGCTTTTGCCTCAAATACCAGTACCAATGAGTATCTTTTGTCCTCAGTAACCTCAATAAAAGGAATAATTCATAAGATTAGGCAGAGAAAGATCATCAAACTGGAAAACTAATAATAACTTGGTTTATATATTGATGTTGTAGAGCAACTAGATAAGAATTATAGTCGTGAGGTGATCATAATGGCAAGCAAGACTCAGGATCATACTTCTTCCCGTATGCTTTGTAGAATAGGAGCACTTCTTCGAGGAATACCTCCACCCTATGACAATATTAGAACACAGATTTCATATCAGTTATTTTTTATGAGATCAAATGACAATTTTTAATACTTGCTGTGAAAAAAAGGAAGAAACTCATATACCTGGCCATATTGGAAAATTCTCTTTAATGCTTCCTCAAGATGCTGCTCGTCTCCATAACGGTATCTTATAACATCACTTCTGACCTAACAAATAAGATGAAACGTCATTTCTAAGCAAAGAGGAGGCAGGGGAAACCAGATAGTCATCCATGATTTTAATACACAAGATTGTTGCGAGGAACATCTTTCATGGTGACACTAAAATGAGTGTACCTGCTTAAGAATTGGAGTTGCACAATTTTCTCTCAGAGCCAGAGCATCTGAATACGTCAAGCAAGGTACAGGCTTGAGTTCGGCATACTAGACACCGATATAAAGATAAAACGATTATATGTTAGGAAAAGATATAGTAAGACATTTCATTCGGATGACTATAAATGTGCACACGATATAGTAAGACATTTCATTCACATGGAAACATTTACAGTAAAATGATGAATGATGTTAGATGAGCATTTCGAGTAAGAAGATAATAACCTTGAGAGCCATGCCAATTATTGCTAGAGGAAAGCCGTATGTTAGCATCAATGCTGACCATTCAGATCCTGGAAGGATATTGAAGTAACCCCCGAAACCATACCTGTATCGAGACAAGTGAAATTGGTAATCTCAGCTAAGCTCAACAGTCCAATCAGAGGTTAAGAAAACAAAAAAAGTCAAGATCCAGAATCTAGCTGTTGATGATATCCATGACACCTCATTCTCTTGAGTTCAAGAGACATCATTTCGCCATTTTCACACACGATGACAACTATGAGCTTCATTCCATATAGTGGTTTTTGGAATACAGACAATCTAAACAAGGTTTTCCTCTCAGTAAACAATCTTAACAAAGTCAACTCCACTTCTCACATTGGGCCAACATAAAGTAGAAATTTTCTCTTTATTTAGATGCTAATCTCTTTTGATGGAAATCCTAAAATGGAAATAGGAAAAAGAGGAGAAAAGGTTGAATCTGAAGTTCTGAACAGTCATTGCATGTCTTAGTTGTAAGTTGGTGTTTGTGTTTGACTTTCATTAGGTCTTCTATTGTCTATCATACACAAATGAAACAGAGAAAAAATATGCTAGTATGAAACCATAAATTCTGGATCATTTAGAACGCTTTCTCACACAGTTTTACGAGCTTCTTCTTTTTCCTTTGAATTATCAACACAAATATGTTTCAAAATGTCACGACCAAACACAGAAAATACAAAAGCAAAGAGACCTGAATTATTTGTAAACAAGATTCATGAATAAGAAAAGGCAACTACTTACGAGAGAAGAGTAACACCAACACTTAATCCGATGGTCCCAAAAGAAACCTAGATAGAAGAAGTCAAATGTTAGTGATAGTGAAGAAAACCTGTTTAACCTATTGAGGTTTCACCAAATTAGAGAAATTTATTGGGAAAGAAAGAAGCAACTAGAGCTGAATTAGTTTTATAAATATATTCGTAATATGTAACTTAACAAGTGATAAGCCTGCCCATAATGAGTTAATCTTAATGCCACATTTCATGGATCTTTCATGCATAACTTCTACATCAAGAATGCATTGGCATATTTAAGAATATGTGTGTGCTCGTGTCCGTACATTGAAGCTATAAAAGGAGACAATAGGGCCACAGTGAGCATGCCTTCATTGTTCATTTAAAAATCGGGACGTTCCTGAAAGGCCTCTCAAATAATCACCAAGATTCAGAATCTGCTTCTCATTTAACCACTAAGAAAATAAACCAAGCATAATTGAGTAAAGAAAGTAAGAAACAAGAGAATCAGAAATCTCTAGTTTCCATTCTGAATCAGTCTCTCTTTCAACATATAAATGCAAGTTTTAACTTGCATATGATCTATGAGCATTGTTTTGCAACAACTCATGTATAATTATCCAGCAATGCAAGTAACATAAGCAATTCGTTAATTTCTCTAAAACTTGGAATAGTTCAATCAATGCCAAAAGAAATGCAACACAAAAAAGTAAAACAGAGTATTCAATCCAATATGTTGAGCAGTGGTAAGCTGATTCTTTGTTCTTTTATGCAATTATATGAATCTTATTAACAACAAAAACAGTAAATAATTTAAATCAATGGAAACTCTAGGGTTTCACAGTTTGATCATGAGCTCTCCACAATTGAGAATGGCTATATAGCAAACAGATAAAAATAAAAGAATCCCACAAAAAAGTGGAGAACATACGAAATGATAAAAGAAAATTTCTTACTTTGGTCACAGAAAACTCGTCATCTGGGACAACAGACTTGTCAGCACCACCGGTGGCGATGGACGACGGCTGAGTCGACTCGGCAGCTTCGGCGACGACGACTCTGAGTCTAGGGTTACGATATTTAATATGGGTTTTAGACAGAAATGGAGCGTGATAGTTTCCGGCAAAGATTGCAGATAAATTAGGTCCAAGAGTGGCTGAAGGCAGTCGATTTAGAGAGAGAAAACAGGTACAACCAGAAGCGGTGAAGGGCGGAGAGCAGAGAATGGTTCCTCCGACCATAGCCGCGGCGGAAGTCAGTGGCATGTCGTGGGTGAAGTGAGAGGTGGATGAGGAGAAGAGAGATGAGAGAGTGAGGCTGACAGTTGGGAGATTGGAGAATAACTATGGCCACTCAACCGCCAAAATCTTCTCTCATGACGTGGCACTCTCTTCTCTTCTCTTCTCTTCTCTACTATTTGTCTGAAATAATACCCATTTTATGGAGTGGTAATAACAAGTACAAGATGTAAAATAATAGGCCCGCTATCCACACCCTCTACCCTTCTAAACACACCCCCATTTTTTAATATTTTAATTAAAAAATTCAAAAAATTTCAAAATTTCAAAATTTCAAAATTATCCTTATGAATTTAAAAAAAATTGAAATGCTCCATTTCCTTCTCTCCTCCCCGACTGCTTCTCCCTTTTTATTTTCCTTAAATTTCTCAAACTTTTATCTTCAATTTGTAAGGGACAACGTATGAAAAATCATTTTATAAGTTAACAAAATATATAATAATCGCGTGAAATCGTATAAAAAATAATGAAAAAATGAATCAGATTTGAGGCCTCCTTCAACCCTAGTTAGTCGAACACAAAGAGGTATGTTCGACCACCAGACATCGAACACACAATAACAATAACATATTCAACACCTAGTGGTCGAACAGGACTTCAGATTTGATCCATTTTTTTACACGATCTCTACATGATTTTCACAAGATTTTTACATATTTAGTTGACCAAATAAATGATTTATCAGTATATTATGGTGTTATTTCTCAAAACATAAAGAAAAATAAATCTGAGTCTCGTTCGATCCTGGTTGGTCGAACACACAGAGGTGTGTTCGGCCACCAGACATCGAACACACTATGTTCGATGTCTTGTGGCCGAACACACCTCTGTGTGTTCGACCAACCATGATCGAACGTGGCTCAGATTTGATTCATTTTTTTCGTTCTTTTTACACGGTTTCTACATGAGTTTCACATGATTTTTACATATTTAGTTGACCCAATAAATGATTTTCATTATATTATGATGTTATTTCTCAAAACTAAAAAAAATTAGAAAAATGCAAAGAGAGGGGACGGGAGGGAAAGGGATTTGATTTTTTTTATTCCAAGGGTATAATTGGAATTTAATTTAATTTTCATTTTTTAATTAAAATATTAAAAAGATGGGATGTGTTTAGAAGGTTGGCGGTGTGATAGCCGGGCCCAAAATAATACCCATTTTATGGGTTTTATGTTCGGTCTGGGGTGTTTTTGGTTAATAGAACTTCTTGCAAGAAGCCCGACTTAATGATACAAGTTAAATGCAAGAAGCCCAACTGATGGCCCATTAATGATACTGGGCAGAGGTCCACTGGGCTTCATAATATGTGAATTTTATTGCAACTAATAATAAATTTGCTATAAGAGCATCACATAAATTCAATTATAACAGAGAAATTACTTTGGATGATTCAAATAATAAGTACAGCCATTTTATAACAGAGAGAGAGTAATTCAGTAACAAAATTAATTATGTATGTAGGTGAAAATGGAGAATGAGATAAATGTGTATATATAATGGGAAAAGATTCATTGATTGTAGGAAACATTGATATGATAAAGAAAGGTAGGTGATGAGGTGGAATTATTAATACTATTATTATTTTTCTTAATTATTTTTGATTTGCATTTGTGTCTTTGCCACAAACTCTTCAATGGTAGACATCCTCTTCCTTGGCTGTTGCACCTCAACCTCACTTTCTTTCTCTCTCTTCCTTTCCTCTTCCTCTCTTCCTTCTCTTTTATTTCTCTCTCTTCCACCTACATTATTAACATTTAACATAAAAACTCAGGTGAGACGGTCTCACGAATAGTTACCGTGAGACGGAACCCATCACCTACAAACAACATGTGAATTGTAGGGTTTAAGTTGTGGGTGATTGGGTTGTGAATTGTCCGTCTCACGCAATACAATAAAAATTCGTGAAACAATCTTACTCATCATTTAATTGTATAGTATCTATCAAAACATACATGTACTGACGACATAAAATATATATGGACTACAAAGTTATGATAATTAGACTTGTATATTCAAATATTACTGTTTATTCATGATTCAGACTAGAACCATATTAGCCATTTCAAAGGAAACTTGTAAGAAGAGAAGTGGAGCAAGATTGGATTGATTACCAAGTTATTGTATACATGTGTATTTGTACATATATAGGACGACATAAAGAGCGTGACCATATGGAGGTGCACATGATTGGCACGTGGTATGATGGCTATCTAACATATATCAAATCTCACTTGTCTCCTCTTTTTATAACTTTTTCTCCAAATTCTTTGGGTTGAGAGATGTTTAGGTGTGAATGCTAACCATAAGCTAGCTAGGGATTTCTCTAAGAATTTCCACGTATTATAACTTCTTGATGATTAGCCTCATAAGAAGTAATTTTCAAGAAATTTAGTGGTGTTTATTC
Source organism: Scutellaria galericulata (assembly GCA_946896805.1). Classification (NCBI taxonomy): domain Eukaryota; kingdom Viridiplantae; phylum Streptophyta; class Magnoliopsida; order Lamiales; family Lamiaceae; genus Scutellaria; species Scutellaria galericulata. Next base: position 16,896,939 of record OX335794.1, read on the forward strand.
CCACAAATTAAATTAGTCGATCTCAGCTAAAAATATTAGTCGAATTTAGATATTTATTGTGAATTCATTAAAAAAAACTCTCAACATGTGACAAAACACGTCTTTTAACTGAACATGTATAAACTTATGAACAACCAACATCAACCGATTTCACACATAGTAAATATAACATGTACCGATAAAATAAAATACGATAATGAAAAAACCACGAATTACTATATTTTAATCTGTCACTTGTTAGTTACCTCTGTTTCAGATTTATGTTTTCCATTGGAAACAGATAAATCGACAGCTTCTTCCTCATCATGCTTCTTTAATCTATTTTCAATTAAAAGAGTTGGAGCCGAAACTGAAGAAGTATCGGAACTCAAATCAGCTGGTGTAATTTGAATTCCGATATCTCTAGTCGAGCTCTTTTTTTTCTCTGCATTGACACGAAAACTACGTTAAAACACTAATGATTATTATTACATACATAGGCCAAATATAAGGAAATTAAATTTATTACACATACCTTGGACTTTGATTTCATGTTCAATAGCTGGAGATTTTGGCTGAAACTGAGAAGGATAAATGAGTGGAGCAGACATGGTGATTCTGCTCGTAAAACTTCGAAACGACCTTCCACTTAGCGTTTTGGCTGATAAACACTCCAATGGAACTTCCCCTGATAATGGATTGCAGATATATTTTTCTGCTTCATTCCATTTTGAATTCAGTGTATATCCATCTGATGATACATATTCCCATGAATACACTGTTTTGGCTTGTAATGCTGCATCAAAATTCATATTAAAAAATATAGAAAAAAGAAGAAAATTATGTCATTGAGAAATGGATTAATCTTACCTTTCAGGGCTGTGGTGAATGAATATGTTGAAGGGTCAATTTCATCTGCATAAATAAAATGTTAGAATTTGTGATGAATTATTTATAGTGATTTTGGGGTGTATAATGTGTTGGTTACCTTTAAGGGAGTATCCAGGAGATGAAACAGTGCTTGAAATATTCGTTAAATTTGATCGAAAAGATTTTTCATCTTCTCGAAAGCTCTTCAAATTCGATGCGGAAAATCTTCTTGAATTCGTGTTTTCGCGCCCGATTTTGGCCTTGAGACTCCATTCTTTGAGGTTGAAATCGGGTTCTTCGCGTCGTTTTAAATCGAAAGAAGATTGCTCCGTTATTATGGATGGCATCTCTGATTAATTTATGTGGAATTTTGTAAGTTTGGATTTTCGATCAAGACTATAGCGTGTTGCTCTCAATTTATAGTAGTGGAAAAAAGGAAAAAAATTAAATTAAAAAAGAAAAAGAAAAAAATATGGTTGAGAGCTGGTTGTCAAAATAAATTTGAATTGAGGCCAAACAATTCAAACTTAATATACTGTATATTCTTTTTTGATGAGCTTTTTTCTGCAAACATCGTTTTAGCAAATGGGCCATGGTGGCATTGGCATCTACTGCAGGGAATCACAGGAGAAATCTAAGCTTTAATTCCCTTTTCTTTTTTGAATTATTTTTTTTGGATTTTTATGAATTGTATTTGTATTATTCATGTAGTACTCATTACAACCCTAAACAACTAGTACTATTAATTTAGTGGGTGATGAGGATATATTCGAATTTTAAGTTGATAGTAATATTTGAAACTAATACAAATTAAGTGATTGTAATTTTTTTCTCTAATGCCACACATAAGTAGAAATAGAACCCTTTGTAAATATATATATATATATATATATAAATAAATTTTTTTTTTTTCTGAAATATCTAAATCACAAGGTGTCTATAAGATCTTTGAGATAGGCGAAACCCCTAATTAAGTCAGACAGGTCAAAGTACGGCCACTTTATTATCTGCAATAATATATGTTAAAATATCATATGTTATATATCTAAGTATTACTTATAGATTACAAGTTAAAATATATCTTCCTATATGTTAAAGTATCCGCTTATCCGTTAAATTATCATTTCATATATGTTAAATTAAAATGTCGTTTGTTATGTGTTGAAGTATTAATTACAATGTTATAAGATATTAGTTTTTATTTTACAATTTAATTAGTAAAATATAAGATAATTACATTTTAATTGATATTCCAAAAATATCTCAAAAATATTACGTGCACGCCCAAAACACACACGTAAAGACTTAAGGTTGACTTTTTTTCACCTCTATCGTTAATATTTATGTTTTAATAATGCTGTATTATTTGATTTAATTGTTAACTAGTTTGTTTGAAAGGCTTAATTAGTAGGTGAGTGATATGTTATTAGTCTTATTCTGTACTATCATCATATGCATTTTTGATGGCATAGTTTTAGTATTTTTTGGATCACGTCGTTTTTCATGATAGCAACACAACATATATACATGCATCTTCTACTTATTAATCTAAAAAATAGTTTTAATATTTTGGTCACTTGTTGAGTTAAATTAATGAGATGATTGAAAAAACAATGTTTTAGAAGGAATTAGTTATCAGTCCCATTGTAGATGTCAAATAATTCATCTTTTCTTGGAAATAGTGTTTCGTTTCATAATTAATGTTACCAATACTTGTAATGAGTGCATTAATGACACATTTACTAGGCATATGTACATCTTTATTCCGGAGAAATATAAATGTAAACAAAAATATCTAATCTGTGACACTACATCTATATCTTGAATTTACATACATACATACACACACGTTCGATTATGTTTATTGGATAACAAATATTTAATCATATATAGAGAGAGATCTCACCAAATTCATTATGTCCAAATTTCATCAAACTAATAATGGGAAAAAAATGTCTTATAATTAGTTCATATTTGAGGTAATCAAATCCAACTCATGGTCTTGTTGGTAATGTCTTATATATTTCCGATTTACTGATTTGACTTGGGGTAAGTTGAAGCACAAGTTGGAATTTATAATACACACTTAGCAAGAACATATGATATTTCAACCACCACATGTTATCATATAGGTTTGAATCACAATCCTTCAAATTATACCTTAGCTATAACCATGGGGATTACCAAACAACATATTTATTACATTATTAATGACAGAGTTTAGAGAAAAGATGAGAAGCATGAGCACATTAATTATCTTGTGTATATATAGTAAGGAAGAAGATATTGCAATACAAGTTGGTGATAAGTACTTATCAGTGTAGGGTTATTTTCAACTTTGGGTTTGATAGGGAAATGATGTATGGACTGTGTAGGACATGCATGCATGCATGCAGACACTCATCATCATCATCATGACAAGAAGAAAGTGCTGTTCAGTTGTGCATGTGCATGCGCATGTCCATGCACTACAAAAACAATACTATCAGAATTTATCTCACGTAACAAAATATCCATGTTTGAACTATGTGATTAATGAATCACTAAAATGTTAGTGAAGTAAATTTTGTGTTTCTATTAATGGCTGAAATTTCATCTATACTATAAAATTAAAATCGAATTATTTAAAAATTAGAGATAGATAATGTACGTAGTTAATCTCGATCACTAAATATTTATCAGTACTATTTAAGGATGAACCTTATCTGTCATAAAATAACTTTAATGTTGTACAAAATTGTTGTAGTGATTGTAGGGGGTGAGTAAGCTAGGTCATGATGATAATCATTTCATGGCATAACATAATGCATGAAGAAAGTGATGATGATGATGATGATGAGGAGAAGACAAGAATGTTTAGGTATGCATGTGCAAGTCTACGGTTGGGATAGGACATAACTTCATCATTACCATCATGCATCATTCCACCTTATGATAATGCTTTTGTTTCTCCATTCGAAAAAAATTGAATTTGGTACTATAGTTTCTAACTTTTATAGTGGGGTATCTATATTTTTATTTCTACATTAGAACTCCATGATTGTGTCCCATACTTTTTATTTATAGAACAATTAATTTGGTCCTTGATTATTCTTAGTGGTCGGTTACATTATTTTGTATCAAATGAATATAAAAGGACTCAATTTTACAAAAATGTAGGGACATGAGTAATACAAATAGGAAGTGTAAGGATTTAATTCATATGAATGAGAATATTTGGACCTAATACATACATATGAAGAGTATTACTCTTTGTGAGACAGTTTCACAAATTTAAAATTTCGTGAGATGAGTCAAATCACAATTCACATATTAATTTGATTTGTAGATGGTGGAATTTTGTATAATCTAATTATATTCATGAGACTGTCTTGTGTGAGTTTCTACAATGAATGATAGTGTGTGAAATTAATTTGAATAAATTTGAAAGAAATTTGAGGCCAAGTTGTTTGTTGTCTCTTTGGTGCATTACAAATATGTTCAAAGTTCATTTTTATATCCATATCCATTTATATCTCTTTTGTCTTATTTTTCAGCCTATGTATTGCTGTGGGTATGAGATAAAGAGTAGATTTTGAACATGAGGATGCCATAATGAGTTAGGATTACAATTTTAAATATAACAGAATTTTTGAGATATTATTTGAGTACGTGTAGTAAAATAATGACCAAAGTCGAGGTAAGAATTACATTCCTTTCCTGTAGCTATTGTCTAGGCAAGACATATTTTTTGTAATATTAGAAATATAAATGACAAGAACTTTGAACCTTAATTGATATTCTAGAACTCTCATTTTCAAGATAAATAAAAAGAGAAGTGTTCCACGATATATATATTTCAATTTAGATAAGATTTGAAGTTCGAATTTTCTCTCAATTGAAATAAAAAAATAAAAAAAAAAGGTTTAAGTCAATTCAAATGGATCATTTTGATGCTCCATGATCGAGGGGAAAAATCAACTTATTATAAAATAAAATAAAAATTCTGAATTTCTTATTTGTATAAAGGTATATTAATATGGGCCGAGATGAGCCCAATATCTCCACCTTGATCGCTAACGTTTGTGGGCCTCAACAAACTTCAAGCCCATAATCTATACTTGGGCCCAATAACATGGACCCATTTCTTTTTCAATTTCACAAAGTTTATCAAATTAGTCCCATTAAGTGGTTATTTTCATCATTAATTTTGGTTTGGTTAAAAAAAAAAAGTTAAATATTTTTAAAATCTATTATTAACTTTCAATATTGAATTGTTTTTTATTCATGATCTGTTGCAATAAACTGAAAATTCGTGCTCAACTTGCGCGCGCACACACATACAAAACACGCCTATATATATATATATATATATATATATATATATATATATATATATATATATATATATATATATATATATATATATGTTTAACCCAATAATATTATCATTCATCCCTAACTGATTTTGAGAACTTAAATTTAAATATAATCGACACATCAATTGGAAACATAGATATTGCTAACACTGACAAACTCTAAACAATTGTATGCATCCAATTGAAGTTAGAGAATCTCCTTTAAATACAGTTCTGCAAAAGCTAATCTGTTTCGTTTTCTAAAAGGGTTTTTAAAAGTTCTAAAAGGTTTTCTTAAAGGATTTTATAAAAAAATGGTTTGATGTAGACAAGATAATTTTATACATACTTTTATTCGATTTTTAAAATTCTTGAAAAGGCAGCTGCAGCTTTTAAATTTGTACCATACTTTTGTTGTATCTGATAACAAAAGTTTCAAAAAAAAAATTTCAGATTACTTATTATTCAAAATAAATCGAAAACTATATATTTATGCTGTATCATTTTAAGTAAAAGAGGTGAGGTTTTTGAAGGATAGCAGTAACTAAATTAAAAAAGGAAAGGATTATATTTAATCAAGTGAATTTTAGACAAAGATCGTACTTGGGCTTAAATATTTTAAGTTATATTTAGAGAATTTCATTGGATAAAATTTTTAGTCTTTACAAATATAGCCACTCATATATGTCTTAATGTCTATCTACACAAACAGAAGATAGATATGAGACCCAATATAATCTATGTAACAATTAGAAAATATATGATATAAACTATACCTACTAGATTTAATTTAATATGTTTTATTCGATTTAACTGCCCTAAAATCGTCAATCACAATGGACCGACCCGAAATCCTACCTGGCAAGTCAATTCATTCTCATCCATCCCAATTCCCACCTAGAGATTTGCTTGCCCGCTTTTTCTGAAAGGAAAAAAAAAAAAACTTCGTATTTAATTTGTTTTATTATTTTTATCATTATTAAATAAAAAATTACATAAATAAAATAATATACTCACTTTGTTTCAAAATAATTATCGTTCGGTGGTTTTTATCATAACTTAAGAAACATAAAAATTGACACATATACCAATAGATAATCAAGGAATTTAGGATTCAAAATTGAAAATAGAATTAAATTAATTTCATAAAAAGTGTCATATTTGTTGGCCCCCTGCTTAGTCGACCCGGCCCACTAGCCGGCTTGGTGGCTGAACCGACTAGAAGGGCAAGCCGAACTAGCGGAGCTCACCCTAGGTAGGTTCGATCCGACCCGACCAAGGGGATCCGGACAGGACCAACCCACTGAGTACCAACCCGACCAAGTGAGATGGTCCGGCACGGCCTGCCCGGCCAGGAGCCGACCCGACCAGAAGTCAATCCGACCAGGGTTCGGTCCGACAAAGGCCAACCCGGCCAGAGCCAGATCAACATAGGTGGGTTTGGTTTAGAGTTCGAAAGTGTTGTTCAGAAGCATTTTTGGAGATTAAATAGAGGGCCAGAAAATGAGGCCATCCTAGCTAGACGAGCAGAAATGAGTTAGTTTATTTCAAGAAAGAATCTTCAAGAAATGAAACAAATCAAAATCAAATCATATCCGATTTAGATAGATTTTAACCCAATTTTTTCCTTATCTAGACCCAAAATCGGGGATTTATATCTTAGTTACCAAGTTCCATATCTTTCAGTTTAGCCTATTAACCCTCATTTAAAAGGGTTCGGAAATCATCGGATTGAAGCATTTAGAGAGCTTTTTTTATTCTCAATTCTTATATAAAAAATGTTTTGTCCAGCAAAAACTGACCGACCAGAACAAACCGAACAAATTTGCCCGAGTAGGCACCGGACACGGTGCTTTCTTATTTTATTCGATTTTCATACTCTTTATTTGGTTCAATTTCTTTGAGCCGAATTGATATTTTGGGTGCAATTTTCATACTCTATTCGATTCAATTTCTTTGAGCCGGATCGATATTTTGGATGTTTGGCTAGGATTTTGTGCTCTACAAAATCTGACGTCAACAATATAAAATCCCTAAATTTTAGCTATGGAATATTATTAATAGAAATAATTTGATAATAAAATTATATAAAATTTTAAAATGATACTTATTTAAAATTTAAACTTCAAAATGAAACTTATTTTGAAAGTGAGAAAGTACAACATAGTAGGCTATAAAAAAAAAGGTTGAGATTAAATAATATTCAGATTTTGGATTCTTCTTTGCCGATTCTGCAAAATGTACATTAAATAAAAGATAGATACGCAGCCAATCCTGATGCTCTTTTTTGTATGACATTGGATTAAACCAAATGGAACACTGTAAGAGAATAGACCAAACCTGAGTCACCTGACAAATATTGGCCCAATAAAAAAATATTCACACTTTTAGTAACTTCCGATGATTTCCAACAATGAATATGATATGAATCACTCTTTTCTTGTCGTAAAACTCAACAAGAAAAATGAATCATATAACCAAGCTGTCAAAACATATTTATAATTGTTGAGACAACCCAAGTTGCAGCATCTTCAGCATGTCTACTGCTTCTTTGTGGGTGCTTAATCCAGCTTCTGAGCTCTCGAATGGTGCCCGATTTTCAGAGTCATCCCGAGATGGCAATCGTGTTCTTGATTCGTCGAGATGGATTGGTGGGCTAAACAACAGTCGAAATAATAGGATGAATTGGAGCTCTTCAAACACGTATTTAAGGCAGTCCTGCTTGGCGAATCCAAAATTGAACAATCAAAGCAGAGTTCGTGCAATAGCAAACGTGGCAGCTGGAGAGATTGCTTTGTCATCTGAGCAAAGGGTTTATGATGTGGTCTTGAAGCAGGCAGGCTTAGTTAAGAGGGAACTGAAATCCAGCCAAGGCATGGAGGTTAAGACACAGATCATTGTTCCAGAATCTGTTAGTGTGTTGGCTGAAGCTTATGATCGTTGTGGAGAAGTATGTGCAGAATATGCTAAGACATTTTACCTAGGTAACGTCTCATTTTACCTAGCTTGTATATATATATTCCATGTATTCACAAGAACAACTCTTGATCATACTATGGTTCTTACCAGGAACCATGCTGATGACACCAGAGAGGCGACGAGCTATCTGGGCAATATATGGTAAGACGAGAAACCTTTCAAAAATAAAAAGAATCATTGGAAAGTAGAGCAATAAGAGTAACAATGGTGTTTGGTTAAACAGTTTGGTGTCGGAGAACGGACGAGCTGGTAGATGGACCAAACGCGTCGCATATTACTCCCACAGCCTTGGACAGATGGGAAGACAGGTTGGAAGATATATTTAAAGGTCGTCCTTTCGACATGCTTGACGCTGCCTTATCACATACTATTTCCACTTTTCATCTGCACATCCAGGTTTTAATCGGTATCTTATTTCTTCTTAGAAACTGCCAATGTCTGTAGCTGATACCTAAGAACTCTGTTTTGGTTTGTATTTGGTTGGGCAGCCATTTAGGGACATGATAGAGGGAATGAGGATGGATCTGTGGAAATCGAGATACGAAAACTTCAATGAACTGTATCTATATTGTTACTATGTAGCAGGAACTGTAGGGTTGATGAGTATACCAGTAATGGGCATAGATCCTGAATCTAAGGCTACCACAGAGACCGTCTATAATGCTGGGTTGGCATTAGGGCTTGCTAACCAGATGACCAATATACTCAGGGACGTCGGAGAAGAGTAAGTCGGTCATTTCATCGTTTAAGAACATTCACTATCTATATGGAGACACCTTGTATCACATGATGCGTATGCATGTAATGGAGAATGACCCTATACGATTGTTGTCCTCCAGTGCACAACGAGGGAGGATCTACCTACCTCAAGATGAGTTGGCACAAGCAGGGCTATCAGACAACGACATATTTGCCGGGAAAGTGACAGATAAATGGAGAAATTTCATGAAGAAGCAAATTAAGAGGACTAGGGACTTGTTTGATGATGCAGAGAAAGGTGTGGCAGAGCTCAGCTCTGCTAGTAGATGGCCTGTGAGTATTTTCTGACATACAATCATTTTTCTAATCCTTTCAGACAGAACTTATAAGCAACCAGTGGTATAAATGATCATGTGTGAACGATACAATCGATATGATACCATGTTTGTGTAGGAAACTTACCTTTAATTCTGCTACGACAATCTGATGCCGACTCTGTTGCAGGTGTGGGCATCGTTGCTATTATATCGCCAAATACTTGACGAGATTGAAGCGAACGACTACAACAATTTCACAAGAAGGGCATATGTTAACAAACCAAAGAAGATACTAGCTTTGCCTATTGCATATGCAAAGTCTCTTGTTCCCCCATTATCAAGAAACTCACCTTCTCTTTTTGTAACCAAGACATGAGTACAAGTGTACAACATTAACAAACTTATACTGAAATAGCTCATGCAGCTAGATATATTTTGCATGTAAATGAAGCAATTTTCACCAAAGGAAGTTAGCTGATCGAGAAACAAATCTTTTGTTTCTCGTCACCGTAAGAATATATATTTCATCCTCAAGATAGGAATTTCAAATCCATACAAGTAACCACTAGAAATGCAGAGTATTCATTGTTACCTTAGTTCACAAGTAAATACTAACTATTCTTAAATGATACTTGAAGATATAAGTAATAATATACACCACCTACAGTACAAGAGGGTTACATTAAATTCAACCCTATTTAACATAAGCAATTTAACGCGGTAATAATCATAATATCAATTAACAGAAGATAACCTTAATAGATGCAACAATGTTTTATAAAAAGTACTTTTCAAACCAAAAGATGCAAGAAGTTCATTACTGATCAATAGGTAAATCCAAATAAAGAAGGTACAGATTTTCTACCTCTTTGTTGAGCTGCAAGTGTGTAACAATTGGAAAGTGAGAGTTATGTTTGAAACAAAAATCAGCAATTATCAATTTAGGTCCCAATTCTGAATTTATTGAAAAGTAACCAGAAACAAACACAAGCATCATTATCATCTAACACAGCACGAGACCATAAGTCATTGCCTCCGACTAAGAGTATACTAAACCTGCAGCATCCTAGTCTTTATCACTCTCACTCCAAAAGTTATATTGCACTGGTGCTCATTGATTATGAGGATGAAATGAACAACACAGCCAGATAATCTTTCAAAGCAATTAGCTATACAGACCTACAAACAGTTTCAACGTCCATTATAGAAGCAATGAAGACTATATAATAGGTGTGGAGACATATGCAAGATTCTTTGTGAACTAGAGCCAAGTTTCCATCATCTAATGAAGTCAACATTAAATGAATGAGAATAGATAAAGATTTCATGCTTTCTAGCAAAGTGAATTCCGCTCACAGCGATTTCATACAGCAACAGTGGTAAATAATAAATACATCGTCCTTTCTGTTTTAGCCGGTCACACTTAAATTGTACAGCTCACTGTAAACATTAATTTGAAAAATGCTGATGATAAACAGTAGTGGAAAATTTTGAAAAAAGAAATTATGAACCTAAAACATATTGATCAAGGATCAGAGCCATATTGGAACACAAACTTTGTCAAGATTTACGAATGTGGCAAATTCAAGAAATCCTCCTCCAACCAATTATCCCCCAAATCCTGTATAAAAAAACAAAAAACATGTCAGAGTTACTCAGGACATAAGATGATGTTCACTAATTGGATGGTAACATAAAACTTTCCCATGTATATGGACACAACCAGAAACTAACTTAAGCAGTTAGGAGTGGTACGTGGCGGAAACTAGAATCCCACTATGGATAACATAAAAATAAATGGACAACTTGGCTATCAAAAGAAGATATGACAATACCCAAGAAGTTTGATGATGTATATAGTCCAAACAACTACATGTCAGGTTTTAGCAGATTCCACAGCGTTGCGCTTTCGTTTGTTAGATTTTGAAAAGCAGCATATCTGTGCCCAAGATTTCTTTTGCTTGACCGGCTGCGACCTGACTTCTTTCTGGGTAGCAAGATCAGCAATGTATTGGACAATAGCCTGAAAAAAAAAAATTCGGAAGCAAAATCAAAAGAAGGAAAAAATGGGAGGTGGTTATAGACAAAACAGCAGGAGCACTAAATTAGATCACCTGTGGCCCTTTCTCAATTACATCTCTCGGGGGCATTTCCAGAGGATTTCCCTCGACATTCAATTTACGGAGCCGAGTTAGCATTCTAAAGGAGTCTGGGAGGGCTCTTATCTGGTTATTGCTCATATCCAACTCCTCCAACATTTCAAGGTTTCCGATGGACCGTGGCAGAAATCGCAAATCGGCAAAATTGTTGCTTATGTTCATCTTTACAAGCGTTGTAGCAAAGCACAAGCTCTCAGGGACAGATTCAAGCTCATTGAAACTGATATTGAGCTCCCTTAAGTTTGACAAGGATGCCATAGTGGTAGGCAATTGTTTAATGTTATTGTAACGTACTGAAAGAACCTCCAAAGATCCGATCCGCCCTACTGCTTCAGGTAGTGCCTTAAGCCGGTTATAATCCACACGAAGCTCCTTGAGTGAAGCACACCGACTGATTGTATGAGGGATTTCCTCAATGTCATTAGTTTCAAGGTTCAACTTCTTGAGACTAACAAGAGATCCTATGGTCTCTGGCAGCGATGGGAGTCCATTAGAGCTCAAATCAAGCTCTTGAAGATGAACTAACCTATCAATGGTAGGAGGTAACGACCTTAATTGATTTCCTCTCAGATCAAGCTGGTGCAAGTTAAGCAAATCCCCAATGGCCACTGGCAATTCACTGAGCTTGTTTCCATGTAAATCCAATATCTGTAATGAGGAAAGTCCTCCTATAGCCTCTGGCAACACTGCAATCCTGTTTTCTGATAAATCCAAAGTCATCAAACTCGAGAGCTTTCCTATTGAATCAGGAAGCCAATCAACTTGGTCTGATAATTTGCCTTGGAGATTAAGCTTTTGTGTTCCCTTCTTTGCTGATACTTCAATGAGACTTGCAAACTTTATCAAACTCAGTTTATCACCATCTTGCCCTGCAACAAATCAATTGATCCATTATAGGAAACAAAAGAATCCATAACACATATCCGAAATAACAACTAAGAACTGATATTAAACTCACCTGAAGCAGCAACTGGTTTAAGAGTGGGATCTACAATCTGTGGCTTAGTTGAAATGTCTACGGATCGCATACCCAACCCGTATCCATCCACAAGATAAGCCGACTTTGCATTCTTCATATACGTGTCATCCTTCGAAAACAAGGCCTTTGAAGCCTTTACATTCTCCCTCTCATTGTAGAAACTGGAAGATGCTGATGACGTGGTAGTAGCTGTGGTGTTGACCGTGGGACTCAAACTGCTCGATGAGCTGTAGGAGGCTTTAACAGGTTCCGAGTACTGCGAATCGGAAGAACCAGGCAAGCATTTGGTTGCTCTCTGAATCAAATCATCAAACACCGTGTGAACCTCTTCGAGATCCAACAGTTTCAGAGCCTCCTTCTTCTGCTCCTGGCTCTGGAAATGGATCATACTCCTCTGCATCTCTTGCAAAATCTTGAAGAGCTCTTCCGGTACATCTCTACCCTTGCTCTGCTTCGCAATCCCCTCAAGTCTCAACTGATCTTCCCTCTCTACATTCCGGATCAAAGTCTTCGCAGCTTCAACCTCATCGATCCCGGGCCGGGCCGGCAACGTCCGGTGAAGTCTCATTATTTCTTCGACGACATCGTCCGTTGTCATCCATGACGACTCCATCACCACTTCGCTTTCCAACTCCTTTCCCTAAAATTTCTCAAAGATAACAAAAATCAACACTACAACAATACAAACACGGCGGAATTACCAAAGAAAACGATGGATTCATCAAGCTTTGTATACATCACAAGGATAACTAAACAACGGTCTAATTTCGCTGTCTCAGCCAAACCTACAAGCGAAAACGAAAGAACCAAAACAACTGAATTTTCCTTGGTTTCAACATCAAGTTTTCATCGTCGTAAAAAATAAATTCAACAACTACTGCGGTAAAACATTAAAACGCGCCGCCGCTTACTCCCAAATTGAATTCCAATGCAACGGCTCGCAAAAACCAAAAAAGGCAACAAAATTGAAGAAAAAAAAAACTGCACAATGCAACAACCAAAAAATTAAAACAAAAAATGCACTTACAGAACTCAAACAAAATAACGCATTAAATCCGAGCAAGTTTCATGGTGGAAGATCTCGAGAACTCCCGAATATATACAGCAATTGCTATTTTGCAGCAAAGAAGAGAAAGAAAAAAAAAAAAAAAAAAGGGAGAAAATATTGGTGGATAATTGATAGATTAATTAAAATAGGTTAATGTGGCATAAAAGGACGGAGATATGGTTTATGAATAGATCTACTCAGCCCATTTCTTGTCTTGATTTATAGCCTTATTATTGCAATTTTCTGTTTCCGGAAATGGCCTTGAGAGCGTAGGCCAGCTGCACATACTCGCTGGCATCCTTATTCCACTCTCACATCATTTAAACTAAACTAAACTCACTCACACAATATTTATTATCTACTCTTACTAAATTAACTTATTAATATTTATGTAACCCTTTTTTTTTTTTTAATGTAAGTTACAGTTGGAAATAGTGAGATTCAAATTTGAAATATTAATCAAGTTAAAAGATTATGTATCTATATTCAAGATAAACTCTTGGATTAATTACAAGTAAATCTATAATCAGTAGACTACTAACATTTTTTAAAATACATTTATTTACTATAGTATGTATGTTTATTATGAAATGTTTCCATCCATGTAAGAATATAAATATGAAGATAATCTTTTAAAGTAGATAATATTTTCAATAGTTACTGTTTTTTTTTTTTTATGTAGAGATGACAGAATAATCCTAACGATAAATTCATCACATCCTATCTCACAACTCTATCCTATTATCACTCTAATTTTTTTAGAACGGATAAAAGTAAAATTAATCATGCGAATTAGGCTTAAATTTGCAAGCAATCACTTTATAATATAGACAATAGATTTATCAGTATAACATGTTTTGTGAAATAAAAGAAATGAGTTTGACCAAAGTAAATAATATAATATAATATGAATGTTAATTAAGATATGGAACAGTTATACTCGTAGCCAAGCAAATAATAAACACACATCAAATTTATATTGTTTGAAAGAAATATTAGCGATGTTGACTTACGTGCATTAATAAGGACATTGTAATAGAAAATGAAAAAATAATTTAAAACTATTGTAGTGTAGTGATTAAAATATTTTTGAGGTTATTAAGAATTAATATAGTTTGATACAAACTCATATGATACCATTGGCCTTTTTATTTTTTAATCAAATATTTCTTTAATGGTCTTCAACATAAGTTACTTGGTCCATATCAATAGGAATTTAGGACGACTTTCACTAACATATGTTGCATTATAATATTTATCTTTTATTTCGTATGATAATATGATTGGACTTCATCCTTTAATGGTTTATTATAATAAAATTACGAAATATTTCAAATATTTGAAAATATCTCTTATTATATGCAAAGTTAAATATCTGCACTCGAGTTGAAATTGATGTCACTATAATTAGATATTAATTAATATGGAGTTGTATTGTTAAAGAGAAGTACAACGTAGCTTAATGAAGTTGAAGCTAACTTTCGAAATTGGTAAACGAAACTAGTCCATGATTGTTAGTGATAATGACAAAAAAATTATGATGCTCGATATTTTTTATCCAAAATAATAAAATAATAATAATAATAATAATAATAATAATAATAATAATAATAATAATAATAATAATAATAATAATAATAATAATAATAAGAAAGTAAATAAAGGACCAACTTTTTTGATCATATTTCATGTAAACTTTCTGTAGTTGCAAACACCGGGACATAGTTTCTTCAAAGTTCTTAAAAATGCAGAATGCTTTAAAATAGCTTTTACAAATGTATATTAAATCTTATAAATGCAAGAGTTTTGGTGCTTTTATTGATTTAATTTGGTAAGATAGGTCAATCCGTTTTATTTATCTAAATATTTTAACAATTTATTTTTTAAAAATAAAATAAAATATTTTACAAAAATTAATAACATTTTAGAAGATATAAGAACTTATACGATCATTCAAATAATTTTAGCCAAACATTCTCAAATTGAGATTATTTTTTATTGAGATAAGAAAAGTAATTCACGTTAATTCAGAGCAATCCACCAAAAGCAGGCTGTGTCATTGAGCAAAGTTTGAGAAAAGTAGAGTTTTACGTGTGAAAAGTCTTCAACTGAAAACGAAATAGAATAATAAATTAATAAAAGATACTAATCAGCTTTATTAAATCATCCAAAAACTCCAGAGGTTTTTTTTTTTTTTCCCTTTTAAATGTATGATATATATTATTGCAAGTCACCATCTTGTCATTGCAATTTTATTGATGCCACAATTAGAAAATTTTACTTATTGTATTATTTTACATATGTATTGGTTGTACATAAATAGTGAATATAACGTTAAATACATAATTGGTATGTTTCATCGTTATGTATGGTATATACAAAACTTTAGTCATGAATTTGTAATTTGTATCTCTAAATAAATACTAGATTTTGAAGATATTTTTGTTTAAAAATATTAAACATTACAGAGTGTTTCTAAACATTACGTATGTTGTATGGTAGGTGACAACATCTCACTAATTTTTATTTTTAGTGGATTTAAAAACCCTATTATACTCCAGTTATACTTATTCCATTCCTACCCCTACAAACATTAAATAATTATTCCTCGATTTAGTTAACCAGAATTAAATCTTGTACTTTGAAATAATCATCCTATTTTTGGACAGTGACAGTATATAAAATAGGAAATTAATAGTATTCCTTTATTAATATATAGGGCAATAAAGATACTAGATACTAATTTTGAAATCGAGCTTACAAGTTTACTTAAATTTGAGTTGATTTACTTTAAGTTACTTGTGATTAAAAAAAATTACTAAATTAATTTTAGAATTTTTTTGACAACTTAGACCCTTCTTTTATACCGAATACACTAACTCAATATCATCAAAAATTTAAGTTGTACTATTCTATCACAGGTAGAAATAAAACATGTAATTTCATTAAAATCAGCTCTTACATCTAAATTCCGATTACACCATTGTTAATGTACTATCATATAAAGAAGGTATAATAATGGGCTAAAATGAGTTGTGTTAAATGTGTTCATTTGAAGCTCTAAACACTGTTTTTGAGCTGGGTATTATTCAAGTTCAAACAGTGGTATGCTCAATTCATCGCAATCAATATATGCTCCCTACTTACTGTACATAATTGGACCTATCAACATTTATTAAAGTCAAGTTATTTATTTTTGCTATCAAGTTCAATATCACGCAAAATTAAATGTAAAATAAAAATTTCAGAATATTAATGCAAGATAGTAAGAATGTAGTAGGCCATTAATTTTGAACATGAGAAATCTCCCTACCATCTACAACGTTGTATGTTTGATATGTGATGATGGAATGAAATTATCGTACAGAAATAATTTTGTAAACAATTCTCATGCTAAAAGTTTAAAACAAAATAATACATTCTTAAAAACAGATTCAAAGAAAAGAAAGACCTTACCTTATTTTTAAATAACAATTTTTTTTTAATAAACAAGATTATCTATAGTAATAAGTACAAAGCTCCATCACGTTATTTTATCTACTTAAAAATGTAATTTTAACAAAGTAGCAATTCCTCTAAATTAATTCTCTTGAGGAAAAATATCATCTATCATTTAATTACAACAATTTTATTCATCTATTCATCATTGAAACATCTTGGTGTGATAACATCTTGGTGTGATAACTATCATATATCTAATATAACTATTAATTTCATATCATAAAAGTTTAAAAAATGATTTTTCCTTATCTATAAATTAAGATGTAAGTGGAGAGTAAATAAGGAGGAGAAGAAGGGGTGAAAAGGCAAAATCAATAATAAAAAGGGGGGGCAAATGCAAATAATGAAATGGGAAAGACAATAAATGAAAGGAAGGTGACATAACACGTGTACATACAACCGCAAACAGCTGGCACTGCACACTCACGCCATAACCGTTTCTTCTTTTATTTGCAGTTGGATGGATTGCCCTCTCCCCTCTCCACCATCCATTTACTTCATTACTACTTTTTTTTTTCTTTTTTCTTTTTGTTTTTTCTCCTAACAAAATATCAATTTTATTTATTTCTCTTTTTTCCTTTTCTAAATTGTTTTGCTACCATTTTCTTGTCCTCACGTCACCTGCCGCCTCCTTGGCTTCCCCACTATTTCACGGAGATTTATACTCATAAGATCCAATTAATTAAAATATTTCAATAATTTAAAGTTAAAGAGTATAAATTTGCAACAATTAATTAAATGATAAAGAAATTGAACTATGTTTTTGATTGATTATGAAAGAAACTAAGGAACCGACTTTTCTACAACGGATAAACATTATGCTTACGAATTTATTTTTATTTTCAATAAAATTAGATTACGAAAAAAGCTCCAATTATTTTTTTTCAAATTTCCGGGGTCCAATGCCTCTCTTAGCCTAAATATGGGTCCAACTCCAATCCTATCATCGTAGTTTGAAAAATCAATAATTAGTGTTTTTTTTAATTATGACTCATATCACACATTAAATGGATTATAAGATAATAACACGTATGGGTAGAGTGGAGAAACCCACTTTCATTCTCTCCGATCCATTCATTCTATATAGTGTACATATATGGAAAATAGTGTGTGTATATATATATATATTTACTACATTCTATCATCTAATCGGTGTTTTTATAATTGGATCGGTGATCGTACTGGTTTGACTACCGATTCAAGGTTCAACCGGTCAGATCGGTTCAATCGATGGTTTGACCAGTTAAATGAAATTGAAAAGAATATTCAAAGAAAATACATTTATCCAAAATTAAGGAAAACTTATAAGTTATCTCCCATTGAAAAAAAATCCAAATAAACTAGTATATAGGGGATTGTGTACAAGTTTGTCCCATATTGGTTAACAAACTAGTATGAGGGTGAAGCTATGCACCATCTATACTATATATTAAAGTAAGAAAATTGGCAAAAATTACAAGATTGTCATTTTTCCGCCTAAAAGTGTCATGTCAATAAAAATAAAATTAAAAATAGTAAATTCTTTAATAAGAAAAAAAAAAGATCAATCTTACTCTAAAAACTACTCTATAATCTATATAATGCTAAGAGACGAAGAGAGGGATATTGATTTCTCAAATCTATGTAAAACTAAAAAGTGAAGAAAAAATATAGTGATTTCTCAACAAAAGAGAGATGCATATAGAATGGAAAAAAAAAAAAACCAAAAAACACAAGATATACAAAGAATGAAGAAAATAAACAAGAAAAAACCATAAATATAATTATTTTTTAAATCTATATAAAACTAAAAAAAATGAACAAGATTTGCAAAACATTCAAAAGTAGAAAAATTCTTTCAGATCTTATTGTCTAAAGAAAAAAAAAACAATAAAAAATTGTAAATATAATGATTTCTCAAATCTATATAAAACTAAAAAAATGAAAAAATATAAGATTTGTTAAACATTCAAAGGTAAAAAACTTCTTTCAGATCTTACTGTCTTATATCTTCATCTAAGGAGATCCCACAAAATTGTCTTTTTACACTAAACACAAATTGAACAAATAATTTTGTGAGATAAATGAAGAAATGACGTAGGAAAACATATATGATGATTCAAGTATGAGAGTGGAATATACAAATTATAAAAAATATAAAAGGAAGTATTAATATTATGATTGAAGGAAATAATATTGTATATAATAATTTTAATTTGACGAAAATATAAATCAACAAATAAAATAAAAATGTTTAAAAATAAAATTAACAATTAAAATTATTAAAGTTATATGACAATTCGTGCAACGCACATGAGTAATATAAAAAATCATTTGTATATGGTACATGTTTAAATTAAAATAATAAAAAATGTTATGAATAACCTATTAATTTATGCAACTTCATTATATTATTACAAATTGCATAATATTAACATAATAAATAATAAATTGCGCATCGCGTGGGTGGATTGCTAGTAAATAATATAACGCGGAATGAATTTATCCTACATTGGTTAGTTACTAAAATGACAATGAAATCATTCACTATAAATAATAAGTATATGCTAGTTGTGATGAGTTTATCCCACGTTGGTTAATTATGAAAATTGTATTGAAATTATTATTATAAATGTTGATAATGTCTAGTAGTGTACTTTACTCTCTACTATCATTAAGGTAAAAAAAAAAAACATTTTGAACCGGTTTTTTTGATCGGTTTTGACCGATCCAATCAGTTCTTGATCAGTTTTGACTGATTTAATCGTGAAAACAGTTTTATATGAATCTTCGGATCGGATTAATGATCGGTTCCCGATTTAACCGGTTGGACCAGCCCGTCGGGTCCGATTATGACAACAGTGCATCTAATTTAACAGCCAGATAGAATATAGTTTGATTAACGTGTTATTTAATTTTCAATTAGGTTGAAAGGAGTTTATTATGTATATTTTAATCATGTTCAGGTGCGTTAATGGATGTGTACACTATGCGTTGCTATCCCAATTGAATTTATCAGTAAACTTAAATTTATAATTTTGAAAATTTTAAGATGTTTAAGTTTATCTTAAACCGAGGTTTAATATAATCTCGATGTAATATGCCATAAGTCAAAGCTGTACCTAATATACTCTTGAAGAGCGTTTGTTAATTTGTACGTCATTATAGTACTGGTCCCTAAAAAACAAATCCTAAATTTTTTATTGAAAATAATGAAGAATTATTTGTAATGGTCAAAAGAAAATGAGGGTGGGCCAGCCTAGCCCAAGTTATAAATATTTATATTAGCTGATCAATTATGACCATGTTTTTTAATATGAGACTGTAAAGTCACATACTTAGTGTCCAGTCACATTAATCAAAGTCTCCAATAATAAATAAATAATAATAATAACAACAGTAACTATTATTCTCCATCAATAAAATGCAGTGTCACAAAAATAACTATTGATTTATTTAACTAACAGTCCAAGCTCGAGTAGCTCTCAATCTCGAATTTAAGGACCATAATAGTTTATTTACTTACAACTTCAACCAAATTTAAATTTGTAATTTTTAAGCTTGTTTATAAGGAATCAAGTTATTTTATAAATATTATTGAGATATGAAGTTGAGTCAATTCGGACTCGAGCTTCGACTCAGCTGATTAATGAAGACACCATTGACAGTTCAGGTGGGTGAGGGTGAAGGAAACAACAAAGTAAGGTTGTCCAGGATTGAGTGTGTTGTGATAGCATTAACAGTTCACGGATCAAATAATAATGTAATAACCTTTCTCATTCACACAATGTGGGGTATATATAAATTATAATGTAATGTCATCTAAATTTAAAATATGAAGGTGTATAGAATAATCCAAAAGGTTTTAAATATAACCACCATCCCAGTATATATATATATATATATATAGAGAGAGAGAGAGAGAGATGGTCAATTTAATATTCACAAAATTATAGATCAGTCTAAATATTGCTATAAGAATAATTTGAAGCAAGTCTACTACATATTCAAGATAATATCATCAAATCTAAGACTTATGAAGGTCCTAATGTAAAAACCAATTTGAATCCTCTATTGCATTCTATATTTCATCGTGCCATCTATCTTCGTCAATATACGCTACATCTACTGTAACGGCATCATCAATACGATAAAATGAAGTATGAGATTAAAAAAAAGCACCTAATTACTATTTATATACACACCAAATGTGGTGTCAATGAATGGCAAAAAATCATGATCTTGCCTCACCACATTTAATTCCTTTCTAAAGCTGAAATCGCTTCAACTCGTCGTGTTTGTGCTGGTTTTCAAACACAAATTCATAGCACGATTAGTGAAACACGAAACATATGTACCTCAAGTAAAATAATCTAGCATCATGTTAGTCTCCTAGATATTTGAGAATGAATTATAACCATCAATCCCATAATTTCGACACACTGTTAGTTGGTTATCCTCCCACCATCTCTTCGCTTCTCTATCGTTGAATTTCTTCCGACTGTAAGTACAATAGCAGAGCGATGAATAGCTTGGCGAGGAAAGTTGTAAAGTGACGTATATAACAAGGAAAAAATACCTGAATCTGACTCGTCTGAGCCCCGTTTTTCCATCTGGCAATGAAGTGAATGTGATGAACACACCAGGTTGATATTGTTCCATCCATTCAACCTTAGAACATTTCCTTCCTGTTGACTCTGTTCTTGATTTGCTCGACAAGACAATTGGAGAAGTACACATGTTGTCAACATTGCTGTCTTGGAGACAAGCAACGGTAAGAACAGGATGTATCCTCGTTTGAGCAAATCTAGAATCAGTTATGTCTTCGGTTTCTTGTCTGCTACAAGCCTTCTCCGAAATTTTGTAAAGCTGAATCCAAAACCAAACACTCATAGTTTAAGTTTACTACTATTATACACTTATACATACATCTTGCATGGATATGGTTCTAATTTATTGTTTGTTACCTTTGATGTTAATGTTTGTATTATTTGATTAGCCTCTCTACACTTGGCGGCTTCCTCTCTAGCCAACGACAAAGCTTCCTCTGTTTTCTGTTGATTTTCTTGAATCATTTCTTTCCTCGTTTGGCATAGCTTCTCAAGACTATCAGCCTGCAAACAGCAAATAAATCTTAGTACACCAAATAAAAGTCGAGTAACTGCATTTGAGTCTTGTAATATATACCTGAGCCTTAAGCTTTGAAATTTCTTCAGAGAGGTACTTTCCTAATTCATTAAATCCTGAAAATTCGGAAGATAACTTGTTTCCTAAAGCAGGAATTCTCCCAACCATTGGATCACTATAATTACTCTTAAAAACGTGTGGGCACGACACGTGCCCCCATCTAGGCAACGCCTCATTTTCAGGCTGAGGCTTCTGTCCTTGAATGTTGAAATCCTTCCTTTCAGAGCTTCGATCGCCATCATAAGAATACATTCCATCTATTGCATTTGGTAATGGTCTTGGCGTATTGGCTTTTGTCTTGTGAGCATTTTGTAGCTGATGAAAGCATCCATTACACACTCGGAAAAGCTTGTTCTCGTTGGGGGCAAGAGATGCAGACATGGATCTTTTACTACAGCAAGAACGACAGAATAAACGGCCACAATTGTAACAATTGTGCTTCTTCCTTGTGAAACAAAAAGCATTGCCACATCCTTTGCAAGAAAGCTGATCATCACTGGATAAAGATTTGTGTGCACATATTGCAGCTGTGGAACTCGACCCACACGTAATTTTTTCGACCTTTCTGCCCTTGAGAGCATCGACTAGACTCGGAGAGTTTCTATCTTTAGTATCACCGAGACCCAACTGCCCGTTTTCACCTTTCCCCCAAGTATAAACATTCCCCTTCAACGTCAAGACAGCAATGTGGAAAGATCCGGATGAAATATCCACGACAAACTCATCGACTAGCCTCCCTTTAACAGCCACAATCGACTTGTCCCGGGCTTGTGGGGCCCCCAGCTGGCCATGCACCGCGCTTCCAATTGTATAAACTCTACCGGTGCTGGTTAAGCCTGCAGTTAGAGTGTCTCCACATGATACTTGAACAAAATCATGATCAAACAGATCAAGAACGTAAGTAGGCAAGAGTTTCCGTTCTTGATCATGATGTCCTAGCCTTCCTTTGTCCGAATCACCCCAAGTAAATAGCTTTCCACCCGTGTTACTGAACTCGAAGATTGCAGCCGTGTGCCACGGCCCACATGCCACAGTCTTGGCCCGTAAACATCTGATTGATTCAACTTGTTTAGGCTGTGAGTAGCTTCGAAGATCTCCATGGCCAAGTGCCCCGAACGTTCCATCTCCATACGTAAATAACCGGCCACATTTGGACACAATAGCCGTGTGCCATTCTCCACAAGCAACACTAGATATAGTCACACCACCCAACACACCAGAAAGCCTATGTGGCAACCAATGAGTACTACTACCCTTGCTATACTCACTTTGATTGTCGCCCCACGTGTACACCTCACCGGAAAGTGTCAATGCACACGTCTGATATTCGCCACAACTGATGTCGCTCACGTGGACCCCACTAAGCGAGTCGACGATTTTGGGACAGAGTGTGTCCATGTCCACTTTATGGCCAAGTCTTCCCCTCTTGGCCTCACCCCAGCTGAATACCTCACCCTGCTTCGTCACTAGACCGGCATGCTTCCTTCCAAGAGATATAGTCCGTACGTCTAGCATCGTTGTCGAGTCAAGAAGTTTAGGTATCAATGCATTTAACTGTGTTTCACCACCTCCTTCTCCCCAAATATACAAGTCTTTCAAGATATGCATTTCCGCTCTGTTGAGTGTATCGTCCTTGTGGATTAACGGAGAACTTGGAGAACAAAGATTCACCATATTTCGCGTACTTGAACAACTTGATGCTGAATAGAAGCTATCGGATGAGCATGAGAATGATTGTGTGGGGCTCCCAGATAAACTGTGCACCTTTCAAGAAACATATCAAAGAGCAGAGTCAAGATATCACATTGCAATAAATATAAGTATTTTTCGAAAGGCGAAAGGTGGTTAAGAACCTCGGATGATCGGGTTTTACTATCAGAAAGGCCTAAAATCTGCTTCCTTCTCATAAAAGCAGCAGGGCTGCTAATGCAACTTTGAGCCCCTCTTTGTTTCTTCAAAGAGCCCACTATCCCCTTGCAGTAATTCCGGGATATTATTGCTCGTAAACCTATGAACCAAGACTCTGCTTGCACTTTGTCCTTACAGATCTGCAATGAGAAATGTGAAAAGAATATTAAGCTACGATTTCTGTACATTTACATAGCCAAATACGACGCAGTTTTTGGCTTACCAACTCAAGAGAGCATTTGCCGTTTCCATAGATGAGGGATAGGCACTGGCTTTCCTTCTCGAGTTGTAGTTGTTTCTATAATTCAACAAATTTCCGTAAATATTTACCACGAAACAAAGACTTGTATAGAATTCTGTCTCGTTACGTACACTGTTTTGGCCTTGGATGATGTCTGTAACTGTGCTTAATCTGAGTTTTTTCTCCTCCTGGCCAGAATACCAGATCAAAAACTTCTCATCCTGAAAGCAAAAGTCAGGTTTAAGCACATGTGTCCATGGTCTTGAATCAGTTAAGTAAAGAACCAAAGACTAAAAGTTACCATAGATAACTTGAAAGGGCAAAATTTAGGTTTCCCTCTTTTGCCATACTTCAAAACATGAGCACCTTTCTTCAATGCAACAATTGCCTGTGAATCCAATGAGTAAGAAATAAGAATACATATTGTTTTTTTCGCTTAAATTAACCGAAATTGAAACTAAAAGCTTTTCCCAAGTATTTTCTTCCATGAAATTCAAGATCCAAGCATAAGGCCAGTTTCTTCATGTCACAAAAATGCGCATAGTTTGGATAGCAAAGTGGAATTTACACTATCACAAAATTTAGCAACTAATTCTCACATCTCTAATAAATACAGAGAAAAATCCCAATACAATCTCAGCCTTTCATCTATGAAATTCTATTCAACTAATTAGCATAATACTACATCAAACAATGTAAGTTTTCACCCAAATATAGGCAATGACATTAACAAAAGTAGTAATGAGAAGTATGATGAAGATGTGGCAATGTAAAAGAATGTAAGAGCTCGTAATACTTCATTACAGTGCAAAAAAGAAGCAACAAAATAAAAGAGATTAATGTGAATTTTACAAAGTGAAAGGACCTGTTCGAGTGCTCTGTCAGAAGCGGAGGATGCAGCAGATGGCAAAGATTCTTGTCCCATTTTCTTGCAAAATAAGAATGGTGCAAGTAAAAAAGAATTTCTAGTGTGTGAAGTGGGAAATGCAGGAGATGCTCTCTCTTTTGTTTTATCAGTTTGCATGGAACACAAAACACAGAGAGAGAAAGAATTGGTTTGGTTTGGTTAGGTTAGGTTAGGTTTGTCAAGACATAGATTGATTGATTTGTCAGCTTATTACTGAAACTACAGTCGCACGTGTTCACCATTACACTTTTTTTCTTTACACTATCTAATCATGCCTCCACCTTTCATTTCCCTCTCTTTTTTTTCTTTCGTACAATTAATTTTTTTTTAAATCAAATTTATTGAAAACTCAAGTAAATCTCTGTACAACTGAAGTCAACTGATTTAAAAATCACACCTGAAATCTTGAACTATAAAGAAAAGGCACATGAAGCCTAATAATAAGTCACTGCCACGCTTTAGAAAAAAAATAAAAAAATTGAACTACTCTCAAATACAACAAAATCAAAAGGTGAAATATTTTTTTTTAGCACAAAGTATAAATATGTTTTTATTTTATTTTATAATTATAAATCAGAAGAAACGGCAAAATTGTCCTTTTGTTAAAAGTAAAAAAAACAGAAAACAACAAATTATTAAAGTTTAAACGGAAGATCTATTTTATAGGGTTATACGATATGATCATATCGCGTGATCCATGAATACTATAGAGTTATATGATATTGACATATAATGTAATCCTATGAAAAAAAACATATTGTGTAAATCCAACAAAAAGTTTGACTTCTTTTATTAGAAAGACTTTTTTTCTTTCATTTTTCTAATTTATGGTAGAAAAATAACAAAGCTATCATTTGTGATAAAAATAAAAAAATAAATAAAAGTCTGTCATATGAAAATGAAATGCAGCATTTTAGTCGGCATACACGATAGGAAAAAGTCGCCTTTCTATGTGAGAAAAAAAAAATTAATTGCTGGAGCTTTTGCTAAATAATTCAGAGTGTAATAATCAATCATGAAGATTTATTGTAGAATATATTGGCTGATTTCTTTTGTCCCCTCCAAAAATCCAAGATGTGATGAGTGTAAATCATGCATGGATTTTGGGTATTATTTAAGGGGTGTTTCAAAAAATTCTGACAGCTTTTAATCACTTATTTAAGCTGAAAAAGTAACCCCAAACTGCTTTTGATAGCTTAAATAAATTATCAGAATTTTTTGAAAACACCCCATTAGCCTTAATATCACTCATCTTTTCTTTTCTATGCTTTTATTTCGGTATGTGCCTATTTCAGCCTCTTTCCATGTAAATATGGAATTTATTCAACTTTACATTAAATCCTCTTATTTGTATAAATCTTTATTTATTATCCACTAAATGTTTTCTGGCAGTTTACTGACACAAGTTCTTTAATTTCAAAAAAAAAAAAAAACTAACACATTAACCTATATGTTATTACAATTTATCTTTTCTAACTCCTAAATCTTCCTCCTCACAATTTTTTTTTAACTCAAAATATTAAAATTAGAATTGTGTTTTTAAAAATATTCCATTTTATATGAATACTATAATTAAAATTATAAAACAAGTATTAATATAAATTTCATAATACATATTTTAGTTGAAATATAAAATTCAAATTCTAAAAACATCAAAAAAAAATTCTAAATTTCAGGATTAAAATTTATTTTATTTGCAAAAATTCCCGATAATTACTAAGAACCTTAATATTGGAAATTCAAGATATCTCACTAATTTAGTGTTTTGAAAATTGGTATAATTTAAACAACGAACCTTAATATTAGAAATTCTAGATATCTCCCTAATTCACTACAAGAAAAATAAGTATTTGTGATAAGATTTTTTGCGACAACAAAAGTAGTCGTAAAAAGTCTAGTTATTACGACAACAAATTGTTCCAAAAAATGTTAATATAAATTGATAATACAGTGTCACAATAAATAATGATTTTTTTTTTTTTTGCGACAACATTGTTGTCGCAAATACATTAGCGACAACAATGTTGTCACAAAAAAACTGTTTGCGAGAATAATAATTTAGCGACAACATGTTTCGCAAATCATTTTTGCGATAATTATCAATGTTTTTGCGACAACATTTTTTTGTCGCGAATATTCATTTTCCTTAAAGTGAATTGTAGAGGTTGGAATCATATATCTTAAGTTTTTCCCTCCTTATTTTCGATATCAACACAATATATAACAAGTTGAAATATATACCCATTTACTTATCTAAACTCCTGATTCTAATTTTTTAAAATAAAAAGTCTTACTTAAACTGACAATGGTATCTTAAAACAATACATATTAATTAGAGAAAATATTAAATATGATATAAAATGAAGGATTTATATGATGTAATATTTTGAGATGTTTGACATCCCACAACACAGTGTTTCTAAAACGCATTGGTAAGGATTAATTTGGTCTGTTGTTGCAGCCATGCTGTGCACATGGACACAAATCTCCTGTCTACTCAATATATATGTAACACAGTTTAATTTGTAAATGCTTCTCTATCTATTTATATACTCACCCTAAAATATATTTTATATTAAAAGAACTATTATTGGATTAGGGATTTAAGTTTAAGGGAAAAAAAAAGTTGTATAGTCATATAACTTTGCATTTTTAGAATTAAGCCTATATTTTTTTTTTTCTATAAGGGTGGTAATTTTAGAAACAGACTGTAATTTAAGAGTATTTTTTTATAATTAGTCATATTCTTGCAAAAAAATAGCCTATATTTTTATGGCCTATATAAAAAAATAATATATTAAATTAAATGACCCTTTTTTGTACACACGTCCTTAAAGACATTGCTACCTATTTAGGTTCATTCATTTAAATTTCCAAATTCAGTGTCCACTGATATAGCTACATAATATGTAGGAAGCATGTGCAAAAGCACATTCCAAGTCTCCAAAATAGTATATAACTATAAATTTTATAATTTTTTTTAGACCTATGAAATGAATATTAGATTCATATATATAAATTTATAATACAGCCATTTCAAGTACAATAAATAGAGTCACGTAGTACTCCATTTTTATTTTAACATAAAAAAATTTCCACTCAATTTTCACTGCAATATTATGAATTATTATCACAACAAATATAGATCAATCAACCTCGAAATACATGTATAATCAAGATTTGTTGATTAATTGAACTCTTTTGAACAAAATTTATAACTCCATCACAATATGTGCACTAGAATCAATCCATGAATGCTTGATATGAGACAAATTCAATTTACTTGATATATCTTTTTCTGAAAATATAAGTGAAAATTTAGGACCCTATATATTTTGAAAACATTGAATCCCCATGGGTTCTAAATTTTCCCATTTACTTTCTATTATGTTTGAATTAGAAATAAGTACAAAACCCAAATTTTTATAAGGATAAAAATAAATGTATAAGTACTCATCCAAACAAAATCAGAAATACATACACCTATATTTACAAAGAAAAAATATAGGGATACATCCAAAAAATAATAGTAATAAATATACAGCTGGCCGAATATGTCTCTCTTTATCCCCAAAATTATAATTTTTTTAATGAAAAAAACTATAACGTTTTTGATTTCATGCAGGATTGGGGTTAAATAGATTATAAAAAGAATAAGAAAAAAAAAAAAAACTACTCTTTACGAAAAGGTGTGTTGTGTATAGCTAAAAAGGCAATAGGAAGGACAACAAGAAATACCTACTTAATTAGGCTTAGAAGAAGTAGCCTATGGACTTGACCCATGGATCAGACCACTGTAGGGTTTAATTAATTTGAGCTAATTATTATTATTTTTTTTTTTAGAAAATTTGTAAGTACATCCGCAACAATAAATTTTAGAATGCTAATAATATTAATAGAAAAAGTTAAGAAAAAAAGAAAATAACATTTTTTATTGTACTAGATCCCAACGCACATGCCGCTCACTCTTTATCTATCTTCTAAGAATGTCTTATAGTCAAATATTGACAATCTACAAGAACATACCATCCATATTTTATTTAAAAACACATTTGAAATTAATGTTTTAAGAACATCTGTAATGGCTCATTTAAGATATGTTTTTAAATAAAATATTTATATTTTTATAATAAAATATGTATATTTTTATAATAAAATATGTAAAAGATGTTTTGTAGGTGTTAGAAATAATATTTTGCATATGAGTTTTTAGAGGAGAGGGAATGGCCAAAACTTGTGCATTTGAGAATTGAGACCCAATTGAATATAAAATATTATATCTTTTTTCTGTACTATTTTAATATATTCTTAGTATCTATTGTTGCAAATACCCTAAGAGATAACCGGTTTAATTTTTGAACTAATTAATTAATTAGATTGAGTTGGGTAGTTCAAGTGTCCAACTTAGGTTTTTTTTTTTAATAATAAGTTTAAGCAAGGTAAGAAAAAATAATATGGCAACGTTAGTCATTCAAGATAAAATTGGATGGAAGTGATGACAAATTAAAGATGTGGAAAATAAGTATGTTATTCAACTTAACAAAAGTGTATTGTAATGAAATGAAATATCTCTATATGCTTTAATTTGCAGTCAAAGACAAAGAAGAAAAATCAAGAATTTGATCCAAAAAACTCCTACCTAACTTATTGACTAAGAATGAGAGTTATGAGATGATGGTTGTGACATTACATAACCCATCCTTTGAATTATGAACCTATCAGCCTTTGTGTGCACCAAACATTATGTCTTTTTGTCTTCAAGATTTCATGCCCACATGCTCTTAAGGTTCCTACCTAGAGCAATTTTGGTAATGTATGATCATAAATTCTTGTACTTAGTTCTTCTCTTAAACTTTTTATCTATAACAAATATCCTTTTAAGTTTTGTGACTTCTTTTCTTTTTAACTAAAGCTTTATTTCTTGCACCAAAAAGTAAAATGAAGACGATAGTAACAAGAATGTTGAGGGGTTTCTTTTAGCTTTGTTCTTTTATTTGGTTTTTTATTGTCCCAACTTTTTTGAGTTGATTTCTCGTCTTTGGAGTGGTTGGTTTTATTTTTAGTGGAGTTTCTTTTTCCAAATCTACTTAGTTTTTTAATATATTTTTGTGTTTGGATTTTAGCTACGAGACAGACATTTTATTTAAGATAGATCTATAATTTTTTAATATTAACAATTATCGATATTCAATTAAAGTGGATTTAAAGAATTGAGGATAGTTTTAGGATTAACATTAAAGTAAATTCTCAAAATTTGAGTTTCAAATAGCTTTTCCTCATTTTCTATTAGTAATGTGGCAATCACTATATTAAGAAACATTTGCTCTTTATGTTTTTTTCTCTCCGATCTTTAGAAATATATAGTCATGGTAATCTCTTGTAAAAATAAATTTATTTGACTATTAATATTTACATTTATAAGTTGGTTGTTGTGTCATAAATGACATTAGAGAATTTAAAATCATAGTAGTTTCTTAAATAAATTAAATATCAAAATAAGCTCATAATGTACTCATATTAATAATATTAACCAATAGATAATGAGAATAGTATCATACTATCATGGAATCTCATTGATACGTTAGGCATCATGTGATGTGGCTTAGGCGCATGAGGATATAGTAGGTATAAAATTTATTAAAAATGACATTTGCAAAAGTTAAAAATTCCCCCCAAATCATACTTAAAACACCATGCCCGATCCTTTCAGTTTTGAGTGACACTTCTGTGCACAAGGTGCACAAATCCAAATCTGTGCATAACAATACTGTTATATTATATGAGTAATACTGTTAAAATTATATATAATATAACAATATTACTCATATAATATAACAATATTGTTTTATATAATATAATAGTATTGTTGTGCACAAATTTGGATCCTTGCACCTTGTGCACAAAAGTTTTTGCCTTTAATTTTTGTATTATTACAATATTTTTGTTGTGTAATAACAGAGAAAGATATCGAAATATTTGCTCTTTCTTTTATAGTTAGGTATTCTATCTTATCCACATCGTTTCAATAATAAATTCATTTTTGTCAATTATTAATTTGTCAATTGACAATGATTTAGTATCGAGGCTTGGATCGAAAGATCATGTATAATTGACATAACACAACGAAAGAATTTAGGATATGTACTCAATTATAGAAGATTTACGATTTAATTGTATTTCAATAATATTGAGGTTGATTGGATCACTCATTTATACATTTGTCATTCTTATTTTTTGTTTAATTATTAGATAATTCTAATCGAGCCTATATGTAAGGGGGAATTTCTTATATTCATACGTTTTTATAAGCAAGGTAAAAAGACGGAGATTGTTATAGTTGATTTTGTCAACTCATTGTTTTAATTCTGCCTTTTTTTTAATTTTTGAACAATTTATTTTAGATAATTTTCGACAAAACTCTAAAACGTTGCTTATATGAAATTGAAAGAAGTATTAATCTAAATACCACTTGTGTTTTCAATACTGCTCAAATGATTATCAAGTTAAATAGGCTTCAGGCTAATTGATTGGGCTTAAATTAGGTGGCTAAATTGCAAATCTAACAGTAATTTTATTGGGCTTGGACCAAACCCGTTACTGTCATATTTCAAGTCTAACAAACTATATTACATAATACCTATTGCTGTCCAAAAAATATTTAAATCTAAAATCTTTTTAATGAAAAACCACATTTCATTTTAAGTTCTTAAGCTGCATTTGCTAGTCAAAATTTAAAAAGATTTTTCATTCATGAAAATTTATCTATAAAGCTGATTTGGTAAGTTCTTCACTTCTATTCAAAAATGAATATTTCAAAAAGAAGACTATTCAAATCCAGTTCCCAAATGTATGTTCATAAAAAAAAAAAAAAGGACAAATTCTTTATAAAAATATAAAGAAATCCTAAACTTTTTAAATAAAACTTATTCGGACAAAATTCTTTCATTTGAATAACTTTAATTATGAAATTATTGTTACTTACCAACTAAAGGCTTCAAAATCTTATTTTATCCAAATATTTTATAAAAATGAATAACGATGGCCCTTTATGAGCTCAACATGATATAGACATGCTAAACTATAGATGGATTTGATTTAAGATTTAAATGTCGGTGTCAGTATCGAGTTTGGCTCGAATAAACCACTAAACGAAACATGTCGATTTCAGGTTAGTCTGTCCACTAGAAAAACACAACACATTGAACCTAGATTTAAGAAAAAGCAAAGGCAACGGAGTACAACATACTTCAAACATTTGATTTCGCTAAATGCTTAATTTTATTTCAATTACATTATCTAAACCCAATCTGCACCATATCAAACTTTCTACTTTCTTAAAAATCTTGAACTCACCTGTGCACAATGATAAAAATTTCGCAAAATTTCTTCCAAAACAGAAATTTCCCTAAAAGTATAATTTCCCAAAATAAAGGTATTAATATTTCCGTGGAAACTGAAATTTACATCTTTCATGCATACTGGTCAAAGGAGGCAGAGCTTGGCCCATAAAATAAGGGTCCTAAATCAACACACCTGCAAATAGCACAAAAGAAATACTATTTTGATCAAGAACCATACAACATGATAATATGTGGTCTTCAAATCAATTTTTGTTTGACAAAAAAGTATTCGATTATAATCCTGTCAACTAAAAAACATCCACATATATATATATTTTTTTGAGATGAAACACCCATTCTACTATCAGTATCACTCAATTGAACGAAACCAAATTAGCACAAAAGTAACAAATTCCACATGCTTTTCAATCATTTTTCCAGTCAACAAAATCACAGCTTGAGAAAAGATTGTTATAGACATCCTCTACGTAATTCAATGATGAAAATAATTGAACAACAACTTGCAATGCCCAGAAAATATAGTCTGAAATATAATTAACCAAAAAAACAGAGACACAACAAAACCCTAATATCAACTCACCAACTCAAATAGTTCTCTCTCATCCACCAAGCTCTGCACGAGTTGGAATCACAGGGACAAGATAATTCCCAAATGGCGAATCGAAAACCCTAAAATTGCCAGTGGAACCGTCTTTCTGTGCCTCCGCAACTGCGTAATTCCTCGCCTGCAGAATCCTTGGATTGAGAATGCTAGTATGAGTCTCAAGAACCACAGATTTCCTCAAAGGGGGATCTCTATCTCTATATTCCGATGATGGAACGCCAGGTGTGCAGTGAGATGAAGTCGAAGAAGGTGCAGATTCGACCTTCGTCCTCTTCGGTGGAGGCTTGAATTTCATAGAATTAGGGATTTTGATAATAATGGGATTCATTTCTCCAACAATTTAAATGTAAATAATAATATCCATAAAATATGATCTGAAACTCCACACGTTTTTGTTTTGCCAGATTTATAATGGAGATTATTAAGGAAAATTTCATTTTTAGCCCTCAATTATGGTATTAATATCATGTTATATTTTTTAGTTAATGTTGACCGATCAACCCGATCCCAACACTTGATTGGATCGGATTCATCCGTTTCATGAAATATAACCCACGATTTTAAGAAATTAAATTGGTTAAGACTTATTATAAATAAATAAAAGTTTGCACTAAATTTCCTGTCACGAGATCTTCAATAAAACAACATATTATCATAAATGGATAAACAAAAAAACTCTTCATAGAATGAGGCTAGTATGAAAAAAGAAAACTACAAAACTATATAAGATAAACAAGTGTAAAAAAATCACTTTTCTATTCTCCCATGATTGATAGATCAGAGAAAGAGGAAGAAGAAAAAGGTTCCTAAGGCATGTGTTTTTAATCTGAGCTAAGAGAAATAATTGAATTGCTCATAAATTTAAATTTGCTTCTATGTATAAATAAATATATGAGGGAAAAAACATAACTTTCCATTTTTACGATATTAAACAAAGCATATGTTAATTGTGAACAAGATATTGTATCCATTATAAAATAAATATCTTGCAATCAAGATTTTTAAGGAGGTAGAGTTTTACGTGAAACGGGGTTAACCCACAACCCATATTTCACAATTCATATGTAAATTTGTTAAAATTGATTTGGGTTGTGGGTAATAAAATCCGTTTCACAAAATTTTTTCAAAAGACGTCTTACATGAGTTTTTGTAGAATTTTAAATTATGAACAAACTTCATAATTTGCAAAATCTCAAAAAGGATTTTAATATTTCACAAAGATCCATTAATTATTATTATTATTTTGGTATTTTTGATAAGCCCAAAATGTAAAAAAAAAAAAAAAAAAAAAAAAAGTCTTTTGTTTTTCCAAAATTATAAAAGCAATGAAGGTAATATTAGCAGCAAAGTAAAAGTGTAAAACCCAGATCGATCGCAGGCTTCATTTTCATCGTCCCCAAACCGCCATCAACCGACCCAACACACACTGTACTGATCTCGTTCCAATTTCTCCATTTCAATTCACCTGAAAACTTAATTTCTTTTCACCAAAAAGTTGCAGCTATCGCCTTTGTTAGCCCATCGCTATCACCCTCCAAACAAGAAACTTCACCATTACAACCTAATCCCACATCCCAAATGTAAAAAAAAAAGAAGAAAAATCCGGAGATCTTTCATCGAACAGATAGAGTGCAAGAAATGATAGGGGCCTTCCAGTTAGGACTATTAGCTGCCTGCGTAGTTCTGTTTGTGCCGATGGGTATGGCTGGTTGGCATTTGAGCCGTAACAAGATGCTATTTTTCAGCTGCGCCCTCTTCATTACCCTTGCTGTGGGTGTCCATTTGATGCCGTATTTCCCTTCAATTTCTGTTTTTCTCTCGAGAACCGAGGTAATTTCAGCCCCGACTTCTTTGTATCGTGATTCCTGTGTTCTTTTCCTGCATAGTATCATGTATAGTGATGTTAGAGATTGTGATGATATTGATGGCCCTTTTGATAATAATGAAACTGATTGTAAGAAGTCATGGGAGTGGATCAAATCGGGCCAGGTTGAAGAATGTGAGTTTCAGAAATTGAAGAGATCCGATGCATCGGATTTGTTGAATGGATCATGGGTGGTGGTTGCTGGGGACTCGCAGTCGAGGTTAATGGCTGTTTCTTTGTTAGAGTTAGTTATGGGATCGGAGGGCGTAGAGAGCATAAAAGGAAATTTGTTCAAGAGGCATAGTGATTATTCGATAATGGTGGAAGAAATCGGGATGAAGTTGGATTTTGTTTGGGCTCCATATGCTACGAATTTGACTGATTTGATGTTGAGGTTGAAGCAAAGTAAGAATCTCCCAGATGTTATGATGATGGGGGTAGGGTTGTGGGATATGCTCCATGTGAACAATGCCACTGAGTTTGGTGTTTCTTTACGGGTTTTGAGGGATCATGTATTGGCTCTTTTACCGGTATCTTCGAATTTGGACGTTGGTGGTGGAGTGGTGAGCGAGTCTAAATCTAGCCATTTTTTGCATTTATTTTGGGTTGGAATGCCTACGTTAATAACATCAATGTTAAACACTGATGAGAAGAGGGAGAAGATGACCCCTGCAGTGTACAATTCTTATGATAATGAGCTTATTGGAAGCAAGATCTTGCGTAAATATGGTGGGCCTCTTTTCAACCTTGATATGCGGTTGTTGAGTGGCTTGTGTGGCCCTCATTGTACAGCTGATGGAATGCATTACGATGGTGCTGTCTATGAGTCTGCTGTTCAAATAATGTTGAATGCGTTGCTTATCGAATCCAATCAGAAACCCCAGGGATGAAACTTTGTTTTCTGTTAGACCTATAGGGATCACGATTATTTGCTTTATTGTTGAGGTTGGCTTAATCTTGCATACGTCAGTTTTGTCTCTCTCGAAGGGCTTCTCTTATTGACCTTAGTGACATTAACCGAGTCTTGACATCAATTCAGTTATTAAGGTTTATCATCACAGTTTAGGTGGAGGTGGTTCTTTTATTCGCTTTTTAATGTGCTAGACTGATACCCACACAAGTGAAACTATCATCTCTCACATCCAATTTTGATGTGAAGAGATACAGAGTGTTGTAATTGTTTCCTAAATACATGCTTTCCATCCTGAAAAGGTTAATCAAGATTTATTTTCCAATTTATGCGATCTTTCATCGTTGCATATGCATCTTGAAATTTTTTCTTTTCCTATGATTTCATCTAATCATGTTTATATTTCTTGATATCTTCTGTTCTGATTCTTGCTGATTGTGATTTTAGCATTTTCTGGAGATATTAAATATTTCTTTGATATTGTGATTTATTCTTGTGGAGTATATATAGATTTTTAATGACTTGTGAATGCTAATTTAATGACATTTTATTGCATATATTTTACTTGTTTTGAATGTTCAACATATCTTGTAGAGATATAAGACATTCTTGTGCAGTTTATCTATTTTCTTGCATAAATATTGTGAGTTTCAGGCACATTATATTCAAAATTTTACGATGCTTGTGCTATTCAGGGTGCATTTCATGCCATGCTCCTGTCAACCTTATGAAATGATGACGTTACTATTTATTCGTGATGTGATGTTCCTTCCTTAAATGGAATGAGCTATTTGATATGATTAGAAATTTAGAACTTTAAGATGCCTGTTGATTATAAGCTCTATAGAATTTGACCTTCTCTGGCTTTCTTTATCATGACTAGGAGTGGCCTTGGGCCTTTCAAGGCTTTCTATAGGTATTTTGTGCTATATAATGCATATATATGGCACATGTATAAGTGTTTATTACAAAATCACAATCAGCCTAATTAGTACTGAAAGTTCCGCCAAGCTATAGCAATAGTGGTCTGAGATTAGTTTATGCATAAACTTTTAACAAATAATGATATTCATTTTACACTGATAATGTACACCAAGGACATCATTTCTTTCTTTTAATGTCATAGGTACCATATATTTAACTTGTGCTCTTAAAGTATGGACCTTTTACAGTAATACAACGCTTAAGCACTAGGCGGCCCACTGATGTGAAAAACAGGAAGAGGTTGGTTTTGGTACTATAGTTGGGAGCTATATTTCGGGTTATTGTTTATATCTGGTAGACTTTGTATTAAGAGGCAGATTCTTAAAATTCAACTTAGTTTTCTATCTGAATAAGTACCTCAGGTAAGTTCATTGTCAAGCACCTAAACTAGTGCTTATTTGGCTCATTATAGTGTTCAAGATCGGAGAAGAATACATAGCATTACTTATACGAATTTTTCTTGTGTGTCGTGTCGTTCACTAAAGTATGTGCACCATTAGGATTGAGCAATGGGTTAAATGTGTTTTTCCATGCATGTGTTGAGTTAACAGAAGAGAGGACTCCAAAATCAGACCCCCTCGCATGAAATTTTGATGCTTTCGAGATTATTGTTAGAAATAAGTTTCTCAAATCCATGCATCAGGGATCACTATGTAAGGTTATTTAATCTGATGATTATGTCCTTTTGTACTCAGTATAGGATGTTCTGTATGTTACCAAAGGAAACTGAAATGCAGTTGATGCATTATGGATCAAACTAGGATGGTAATACAACTTATGCACTGAACAAGTGTTGACTGTGTCTCTTCTCTATGTTTCATTGAAACACTCTTTTTCTGAGTATTGCATGGTTGAAAATGAATGGAAGTGTTTGCATTACATGATGATCACCCCTTTGTTTTTCATGACGTATGTTCATGTTTCGAGTGTAGAAAAGAATTCCGTATCAATATATGCAGTTTGTGTTCTTTTGGTAGTTTTAAAGCTCATCGTTGGGAGATTTTATTCTATTTTTGTGAAAATATACAGCGCCCCGTTTGTGTTTACTTACTGGTTTGATGTGTGGAACTTGTATATGGAGATATTTCCAGGGATTTTGCAATGAATTTTGCATTGCTGACTTGGAACTTTGTAGCATTCTAAATATCTGCTGCTGCATAAGTTAATTGTCTTGTGGAGTGTCTCCATTACTGATTTTGCAGGTCTTTGTGATCAACAACACTTTTTCCAAATATAGCAACTGGGTAAGCATGTAGAGCTTATTTTTGAATTGTAATCTACTACTATGGATTTCTTTTTTGGAAATGGAGTTACATCTCTTATTCCGATAATGTGTTTGGTCGTTAAAGTAAGAGACGAAACACAATCGTTAAATACTGGATTCGATTTGATCTCAAGTTTTGTTGGATCCATTCAAAATCAATCAACAATCGATAAAAACTAGTGAAAAATAGTTTGAAGTGGCTGCAGTGGGATCTCTCCTAAAACAAGATGATTATATATTAAGAAGTTTAACACATTCTTACAAAATTATAGTCATATAAATCTTGTAGTTCGAATATCCAAAATGATTTCAGATAAGATATTTTGTTGGTACTGTTGTTCACATGCGATTACGTATGGTGTCGGCATTAATATTTTCCTTTTCTTTTGTTTATATAATAATAATTTTTGTTTATTTACCAAAACAAAAGGTGGGAGCTGGTCAACTTGGAAGGCACCACTAATAATCTGACAAGTGGAACAAATCTGGTAGCGCGTAAAGGTCACATACCCAGAGTGGCGCGTAGAAGTTAGAAGTAGGTAAAAAGAGGGAAAAAGGTATGTGTTGTGGGGCCATCTCAAGGTACCACGTGTCTTTACCTCTCTTTGAATCTCAGCCGCAACATCCCATGGCTTCCCGACACTTCTGTTAAATCTATTTATTTAATTAATATAAATTCTTTTTACCATGCTGACGTGTCACCTTTTGCCTTCTTCTCTCTCTGTTTCTTTCCCTTTTCTCTACCTCCAACTCCATAACCACAACTCCTCCAATACAATCTGTTTTTCTTCCCTTTTTTCAATTTTTTTTAGCTGAATAAAATCTGGGGTATTGCACTTCTACTCTCCTTTCACACTCTTGCAATGTTTCTTGGTATTGCTCTGCATTTTAATTTTGGATTGAGATAAAGATTGAAGCTTCGATGCGCTTCTGCAGATAATTAACTTCTTTTTTTTTTTTTTTAGATTTTTACCATTCTTCCTTGAAATCCCTTTTCCGGAGCTGTCCCCTATTCTTCTCCAGTTAATAATTTGGAATTTTTTATCCAATTTTAATCATAATCAAGATTTTTGTTAAGTTTAGTGTAGATTTAAAGCTTTGATTTTGTTCCAAGTTAGGAAAGATGTTTTGTTTAATTCAGGGATCAAGAAGTGTGTCCCTAAATAATTGAGTCATATGTGATTTAAATTATGAGAGCCATTGAATTAATTTCCCAGAAAAGATTTGATGTTCAGAAATTAGCTCCATTCAGCTACGAAGCTATTTGAATTTCTGAAAGAAGATGGTTTCTGCAGCTATGGCAGTAGAGGTAAGCCCATAATTAGATTCTACACTGGATTGTGCATGAGCTTTTATTAATGGAGTATGTGATTTTATCCTTTTTCCCCCTCTTATTTCTCTATTAATTTAAACAGCAGCAAGATCAACACTCTGAGATAATAGTAATTCTGACTGTTAATTATGGCATTTTCAGTTCATCCAGATGATAGCTTGTTGTTACCCAAATTTGGTCCTGTAGAATCTTCTAGGCAGCAATAATTTAGTTAATTTTGGTTTGTCAACAGTTTTAGGATTATTTTTCTCTCATGGGATTTGCTTGGAATCTCTTGGCCATGTATTGTTCGAATCGAAAATATAGTTGGATTCTATTTATGCTACTAGTGAACTTCAGACTACATGTTGTTATCCACTATATATATGCACACAACCTCTACCTGCCTATTGTAGTCCACCAAGTATGATATCTAGGATGGTAGTATGGTGTCTCATTTGTTAATTTGAGACCACGCCATATGCGGGATTCTGGCTAACATGGATAATTTGTGTTGTAAGAAGTCTATAAATTGTATTTTTGCAAATATCGCACGATCATGTGTATGGTTGCTAGTTGGAACCTTGGGGATTACCTCCAAGCTATTGCTAGATGTTTTGGTTGACAATGGACATTGTGGTAAAAAGGACTTAATGTGTTACATATGTATGAGCAATGTGCTTTCTTTTCGACATTTTCTGTTGTCTGCTATAGGAACATGGAAGTCCTACAAGTGATAAAATCTTGTTAAGAGGTAACACTACAGATGAAGGTGTTGATTCGAATGAGCAGTTTAATAGTGGGGATGACATTGCTTTGAAGGTTTATATCCTCTCTATTGTTAAGTTTACATGTATGTATACATCCAAATGTCCTCTTATCATATTTTGATTGGGATAGGTGAGAAAACCGTATACTATTACTAAACAAAGGGAAAGATGGACAGACGAAGAGCATCAAAGGTTTCTTGAGGCGTTGAAACTTTATGGTCGGGCATGGAAGAAAATTGAAGGTGCCTTATTGAGATGTACTCATGTTGTATGAGAGTTTCTTGTAGTAGAAGACACATTCTAAGGAAATTGTGTTGTTTCTTTGTCCAGAGCATGTAGGGACGAAAACGGCAGTACAAATACGAAGCCATGCACAGAAGTTTTTCTCCAAGGTTAATCGTTCTTAGCCAGTTTTGTTATCTGTCATTGTATATACATTGCTGGTGAGGTGATTCTATATTTATATCTGGATAAACCGTGGTGTTTAGGTTGTTCGAGAATCTAATAATGGAGACGCCACAGATGCAAAAGCCATTGAAATTCCGCCTCCTAGGCCTAAGAGGAAACCGATGCACCCTTATCCTCGGAAGCTGGTTTCTCCGGCTAAAACTGGGATCTTGATACCTGAGAAATTATCAAGATCAATTTCTGATGATTTATCCATTTCGGAACAGCTGAATCAATCTCCTGTATCTGTGTTATCTGCGAACAGTTCAGATGCGTCTGCTCAAGCTGAATCATGTACGCCCAATGGTAGCCCGCCACCTGTCTCAGAAGAACCTAAGCTGATGTCAGATGACATGAGATCTCAACCTGGAAATCTAGATGGAAATCCTAATCCTGGCGAAGAAGTTCCTCTGGTTAGTTAAGCAGTGTAGGTAATGAACTATGTTTGATCTGATTCATACGAGACTAACCTGTGTTTATCTGTACTAAACAGAAACTGGAGCTTTTGTGTCAAAACGACGATCTTGATGGAGAAGATGAATCAGCTGTGCAGTGCTTGAAGCTCTTTGGTAAGACATTATTAGTGAAAGATCGTTTTGGAACATCTTATTCTAGCCTAGGGACATGCAAGCTCGACTGTTGTGATATAACCGAGCCTGCAAATCCTTGTGAAGATGCTAGTTGTGCAGTTCCTTTGCCATGGTTGACACTGAGCAGTGGAACATCACTTTCGACTCAAGAAGTGCATACGACAGCTCAACCATGTGAGAAGAAAGAAAAGGTGGATGACAATGAACAAAACGATGTCTCTTCTAGTGGCTCGAATACTGATTTAGGAAGCTTAACATCAAACAGAGAGAGAAGATGCAATGTTGATAGGAGAGAGAAAAGGAGAACATCAGCAAACTCTGAAGAATGTAGAAATGGTTTTGTGCCGTTTAAAAGACGCTCAACGGAGCAGAATTCTGCCGTTTTTTCAATAGGGACTGCTGAGGAGTCGGAGAAACAGGGGAGCCGCATCTGCTTGTAGACGACATAGAATTTTCCGCTATTTTTTTCCTTTTCGTCGTCACAGGCGAGTAGGTTGAAGTAGATGGGAGCAGGGCTGTGATCCTGTAACTTGTTGTAGCTCTATCCACCCTTCATTTTTCTCTTGAATGCCTTTTTGTACTAAAATGAAGACATTGTGGAAGATTTTGAGTTGTCATTTGTGTGAAAGTGTCTTTAAGTTTCAGAAAAGCTTCATTTTCTACTAAAATGGATGTTTGCCTTTTAGGGGTGTTAGAATTACTCGATGTTGACATCATGTGCTCTCTTTTTTTTACAAGAATCCTAAAAATTTAAAAAAACTAAATCATGCAACTGGAACTTGATGGATTAGGTTAAATTACTTCATCCAAATTAATAGTTGAATTTTGATACATCAAATCTCTTGGGGAAAAACAAATCTTGATCCATCAAATAATTAGATATAAGCTTATCTCATCGGAGTGGACCACTTGTAAACAATTGCGTCATCCACTTATATTTCCATTCAAAGTTGCTGCC
This sequence comes from Scutellaria galericulata, assembly GCA_946896805.1. Classification (NCBI taxonomy): domain Eukaryota; kingdom Viridiplantae; phylum Streptophyta; class Magnoliopsida; order Lamiales; family Lamiaceae; genus Scutellaria; species Scutellaria galericulata. The sequence goes on from OX335794.1 coordinate 16,939,093, forward strand.
TACGTAAGTTATATTAACCATTGAGTGCATGCACATCATTTTGGTGAAAATAAAAGTATAAGAATTCAATTTTTTCAAATGAAAATATAGGGATTCATTCAAGAAAAAAAATGCAAGTGTGAAACATCAACGAAAAAAAGTACAGAAATTTAAAAAAAAATAAATTACAATAATACAATGACCCAGATACTTTCCCCCTCTTTCTTTAACTTCTGTTTCATGGTTAACACATACCTAAGGCAGCCACTAAGGTTGAGGATGCATTAAAAGATATAATCATTTTTTAAAAATCAGATATTTATCAGTTAAATTAGTCAATCAATGCAAACATTAAAAAAAAAAGGATCTATTGATTGAACCAGTTAAAATGAGAGTACCAATAATCTAATTTGACAAAATGTTCATGATCAGACACAGTTGGTAAAATGCCATTAAATAAAAATTCTTGATAATTGATGGAAGAAATATGATTTAGGCATCCATACTATCAACTTAGAGATGAGGAGAGAGAAAAAAGAAATGCAAAGAAGGACAATGTTATAAAGTAGTGAAAATTCCAAATACAAAAATAGTAGTGTATCACACAAATCTAATTTCTAACATCACAATCCTCGGAAGCACCAAACTGAGATAGATTACACAACCTACTCTTCACCATCCCACCAAATTAATCACTTACCAAAATCCCTGATTTCTTGACAGAAAACAACACTTGAACAACATGTTCCTCTCTCTCTCTCTCTGGGTTTACAACAATCGCTTATCCTGGGATCCCAACTTAACCGTATTTTGAATATATTCAAAATACGCATCCAAGGAAAGCACAATGAATTGTTCAACCTGTGTCAAAACGAACCTTGAGAGATGACATTCACAAATGTGGCACACAGCATTGGCCACTCGATAAACTGTTTCGTGGTCAATTCTTCATGTGTTATCAATTCATTCTGCTAAGTCGCGTACTATTTAACATCCTTAGCTAGTCAATAAATCAAAATCTAATCAAAATATCCAAAAAATTTACCGCAAAGAAAACTCAAAACATGTGGGAGGACTCGTCTTTCATTCCTAGATCACTTGCGATTAACCTGCAGTTTGCTCATTCCAACATTCACCTTTTCAACGCTAGACTCACTCTTGACCTCATCCTGTGTCTGATTGCCAGTATTAAGCCATGGGTGCTGCAGACACTGCTCGGCAGTTGGCCGCTTTTCTGGCTCAAAATTGAGTATGGGACAAAGAAAATTTGAAAATTCATGAGCATCAACATCAGATAGTTTGTACTTATCAACAAGTAATCGATCGAGAGTCCCATATTTCAGCCTTCTAATCCTTTTCAAGTCGCCATATCTATCAAAGTAATCTTTAGAGCGAGCACCACCTGTGGCAACCTTTTGTTCAAGCATTAACGATGACAGTCAGAAACTATTGCATATAGCTTGAGTGATATAGAGGCATAATATACACATGTTTACCTTCTTTGGAATCTTTCCAAGGAGCTCCATCATCAAAGCAAGGTGATCCTGAAAAGGAAACCTGTCATATGAGAAATCAACAGATACTACTTCGAGCAAACTAATTATGTAAACTAAAAACGAAAATAACACAAGGATTTAAAGTTGCTCATCAGCTACTTTTAGAAACATATAACTGCTATACCTGGAACTGCAAGTATATGAGGTGCTTACTAAGGGCCACTACTCATTTTGGTCATCAGAAGGTAAAAGTAGCTATAAATCAATCACCAATATAAAATCTCAAGCGACCAAAAATGTAACCACAAACTTTACATATTAAGTTTTAAAGCATTTCTGTAAAGATTAAGTTATGAATTAAAAGTCGCTCATAGTAACTTGTAATTTTTTATTTTTTTCAGAAGATATCTTATTTGTTGAGGAGAAACTAATCCAATTCGATATGAAACTTATCAGAGTTGTTTTCCTAGCAGCCTACAATGCATAATGAAACCAAGTGTTTAATACCTCATCCTCACTGAAACCTTGTCCGGTCTTGGGAGCGAACATCATCTCACCAGTTGCAAGTTCAAAGGCAGTACAAGCAAACGACCACATATCAGTAGGAAAAGAATAACCAGACTGAAGTATAACTTCTGGAGCTCTATATTGTCTTGTTTGAATTTCATCAGCAATTGGCCGGTCAGCCCAACATGCATTTCCAAAATCCACAACCTTACATCTCAAGTCTATCCCGTCCAAGCATCTAGCAGGCTTTGGAGGCGCACCCACCTCTCCCATAGACGCCCGCCTTTCTGATATTCTTGCAACTGCTCTTCTTGCCCTTTGTTTTAGTCTTTTCTCAATACTATTTATGGTTACTCCACCATTTGGGTTCCCCTCAGGCCTTTCAAGAATAGGAGTAACTCCTGACCTAATTGGATCCTTTGAAGGATTAATGGTGGAAAGTAGAAGAATGTTCTCCGGTTTTAGGTCAGTATGTATAATTCCTAATTCACGATGCAAGTAATCCAGAGCAGTCAAGATGCATTTGCATATCTCCTTTACTCTGGCCATTTCAAGACCTTTATACCGGTTATACTTGATCAGACGTAGTAAACTGTCACCAAGAAATTCCAAGACCATGCACAAATGCTGTCCATTAGGGCCTGTATGCTTAAAGTGGTCTACTAAGCGCACAACAGACTTAGTGTTTGAGGTATCACCAGCAGCAATGGCAGAGAGAATTTCAATTTCATGAAGTGCTGCCTGAGCAAATTGTGGTGCACTTTTTTGAATCTTCAAGGCAACATATTTCTATGAGACCAATCAAACCACAAACAAGAAAATGTTAGAAAACACCAATAGCAACTACCTGGGAGAGTATTGAGTTCTAAAATGTCACGCATTCTCCAAAAGTGGAACAAAACGAAATACTCCCAAGAGTAAGTACACTACTCAATATTTACAAGCATACAACAGCGATAACACTCTTCATGCTGAAAGAAAGCTGTTCACGTGTAACACGTATCTTGGAACAACAAAAACAACATGCCTCAGTGCTTTAATTATGCTATCATATTAATTGATCAGACAGGACCACAATATGACTATTATAAAATTATTCACTTCAAGCATGCAAAGATGGTAACAACAACGCCTCTCTTCACCTGAATTAAAGTTAACGAACGAAATGACCATAATTACAATTGATGTTTTAAACTTTGACGCATTGCCTTTCTGGATGTATTTATGAGTCAGCCGAATCATCAGATTATACTAGACAAGTTAGAACACTAAATCTTCTCTATTTCCCCCCTTCTTTTGCTGTTTTTCCATGAATTAAGAGTTCAACACTTTAGTGTCCACACAAACTTTTAGAGAAGCAAGGTAGCTACTAGAATCAATGCCAAATTTTGAATCAATTCATGGAAACGACAAAATTACAAATGAAATGTGGAAGGACTAAATATCGATCCAGCCACGATCTTCAAATTCATAAAGCTAACTAAAATTAAACATATGGAGCACGTGACGGTGCACCTATAGCATAAAGCTCGATACCATTCAAACAAAAATAACACAGGAATTTAAGCAAAATCATCTACAAATCTAAATCAGAAAAAACAAAACAACATAAAGTCTACAGCAACACAAAATAAAAAACGAGAACGAGAAACTCTTACGGATGATTGAGTATCGTAAGCGAGCCAAACAGTAGAGAACTGACCCCAACCTAGTTTCTTCTGCGCGATGTATCGACCGCCAGCGAACGAATCGCCGATTCTAACGGCATGGTACCCTCCTTTTCTGTACGAATCGAATCCTTCATCCTCTTCCTCCGATCCTGATGACGACGAGGAGCAACCAGACATGATGATCGCAATCCGCAGAAAGTTGAGTTGCAATTCACAAATCGACGATCTGTTAACTTAGAATTCAAAATCACGGTAGGCGATCCTTGTGGAAATCCCAATCTCTCCTGATTTTTGTTGATTAATTATATTTTTCCGAATATATTGCGGGGCGTTGGAGGAGGTGTTGAGATTGGGAGGAAAAGCTGCAATGGTGGAGATGATGGATCAAATTCATTATTTATTATAAAATGTTAGTTAATATATTTACTATTTTTGATTTGGGACTGAGTGTGGTGATATGTGTCTTTCAACACTCAACTCTCTCCACTTTTTCCTCTTCTTTCTTTCTCTTATTCCTTTCTTTCTCTCTCCTTTAACATTTTTTTTTTTTCTTTTTTCGAGTAAGTTTGCAAATTTTAAAATATGCATGCAATTTTGAAAATATTAACCGTTACACATTCCAATTTTTGAGTCCGCAGTTAAAATACCACATTTCATATAAAAGAATATTTTTTTTAATAAATAGTAATTTTGGTTCTTTTTTAATATAATTCAGAAAAATTGACAAAATTGTCCTTCTGGTAAAAATAAAAAAAATGATCATTTTTCTATCGGAGTTTACATAATATGAAAAAAATGTAATAACCATATAAAAAACCAATTTTTGTTATTTTTATTAGAAGGACAATTGTTCATTTTCATGATAGAAATGTAACAAAACTATCATTTATGATAGAAAAATAAATCCCCATATAAAACATGTTACCATAAGATATTATACCTTCACTATTTTGGGTTAACATGCAATCTATATTTTACCGAAAAGTTATTAATTTCACATAATATGTGTTTTTCTATGTTAACTTGCTAACTATTAACAAGAGATACGATGAGAAATAAGTTTCAAGAAAATGTTAAATGAAGTATTTATAAAAGAATGTAAAAGCAGTTGGTTTAATTTAGTTGGTATTTGCAAGATGGAGAAAGTTGGGAGTTGTTGCATCCAAGCTCTTTTTTATACGCTTTCAACAGATTATGCTTTGATTGCACGCCAAAGCATAATAATATAAATAAAATGGAACTGGCCAATAAAATATTTTTATTTACTATATTTATTTATTTATATTTTCTTTTACAGTTCTCTCTTTTTATTTATTTATGTTTTGGCATTTATAATTGGAATTTAGAACTAGGTCTGCGTTGTTCCTTTTTTTTTTTTTCCTCTAAACATTTGAGAGATTAACTAATTCTGCATGATCTTGATTTTATTATATTAAAGCTATATAACTAGAACTTTAGGTTGTGTTTTATTTATGACTTTTTGAGATTGCCATTTTAAATCGAGTGTGTATAAATATGTGTCACAGTCAGATATTGGAGATGCCAGTTTTCTTTTTCAAATATTTAAGAGGTTGAATTTTGTTTTGACACAATTGGTAAAGAAAATATATTGATTTAGTCATGTAATAAGATTTTAACTAAAGACATTTTGTATATGGAATTCAGTAATGCTTTCTTGGATTCATATCCTTTTATTGTAATTCAGTATATGTATTTTATTTTATTTATTTATCTAAATCAAACGATAATTGTATGGCTTTGATCTACAATTTGGATGCCACGTTTATTTAGTAAATTCTACAAAAAAATCACTCATTAGTTCATAATTCAACATTTCTTTATATAAAATGAACAAAATTATCTCTATGTATTTTTCTAATTATGAACTTGTCTCGTGAAATTAGATTTTAAGATCGATGTTTTAATCAATTTAAATTTGAGACATTGTTTAAATTAAGGTACGTGTATAAGAGGAGTTTGAACTCAAATGTGCATAAAAATGCTAACAATTTACACCAAAACAAAATTATGATATGTTTGGACAATTTAATTCTTGTGTAAAACAAATATATAAATTTAGAAAGATATAGAGACACAATTTTTCTCATAGAGGGAAAATTATTACCTAACAACACAACAAGGTTATATATATAAATTCAATGATGGAGTAATATGCTTACGTCTCTGTTTCACCAAAGCTATTTTTAAGTACACAACTTCGAACCTACCACGGCAAGTTGGCAACTTCAGTTTTTGACTAAGCTTACTTATAATATATATATATATATATATATATATATATATATATATATATATATATATATAATATCTATAACTTCTTACAATTTTTAGATTGTTTTGGAGCATATAAAATTTCTTGTTTATTTTATGTTAAAGAGTTGATAAAATATTGTAACTAAACTTATAAAATGTTAGCAAGAACAAAATATACTTTAATGATAAATTAAACGAGTTTGACAACATAAAATTGTATGTCATTTATAAAAAAATAAAATCTTATTTTTTACAATTTAATCAATTACTTGTAAGTTGTAAGGGGGTTATAAACTGTTAAACATCTTATAAGATATTTTAAAAACTCAACGAAACATAACCTCATTTATAAAGCAGCATCTAATTCATATGAAAATTGAAAGTTGCAATAACTCAACCTCAAGTCATTTTTAGTCAATTTAGTTAGAGGTAAGTCAGAAATCGGTTAATAAAAGAATAAGATTAAAAATTTAAAAGTAATTATTTTAACAAAAATGGTGGATAAAGTAGATATTGTATTATTCTTTATTGTGATCACATTCTAAGTATGCCATACTCTAAAAAGGATAGTTACAAAAACCACCCAAAAATGTCCTAATTACAAACAAAAAAAAAAAAAAAAGCCCTCTTTCAAGCCTATCAAATGCTATCCACCATTTTTTTTTTCTTTTTCAACTCAAAAATTGCACCTGTGAAGACAGGTAAATCTAAGAAAAATCTTTAGATCAAATGTCAAGAATAATTATGGAAAGTTGTCCTAGTTCTAACTACTCAAGACTAAAACTAATAACATACAAAGATATCAGCTTCAATGCTACTTAATATCCTCAATACTTACCTAAATTTCCCATGTAAATGTGGTCTCAAACCATGTCCATCTTGTTTCAAATGCAAACAAGGTTCACACCATCCAACGGCTAGGATCAGATCTCACAATACAAGCCGTCCGAGTACTACTCATCAGAGCTCGTCTACGATCACAAAAAAAAAAAATCGATCTTTCTCTCAAGCATTACTCAATACCCCCTTCAAAAGATCCAACCCTTCAGCCGAAATACTCCTCCTCTTATGAGTCCTTGGGATTTCAATACGGGGTGGTGGGTCCGGTGAGAAACAGATCACGACCACCGTCAGATTATCACACGTGTTGCGCTTGAGTGCTTCACGGACGAGATCTCTTGAGCACCTCTCAGGATCATTGTGTGACATGAGATCTTTTCTCACAATTGTTACTGCGCATTGGCTACTCATGACATCCCATAGGCCATCACACCCGATTATCAAGAACTCGTCTTCTTCTGCTAAGACAATCTCTTCTATATCGGGTTCTGAACTCAAGGGGTACTGTGAACCCTTAGGACCCTTCATATGCCAATCTCCGAGAGCACGTGCCACCGAGAGTTGGCCATTCAGATAGCCATCATAGATCACACCACCCAACTTTTCTATTCTAAGCCTTTCTGATGTGCAGTTGGGCTTGTGATCTTTGGACAATTCTATTGCTCTTCCTCGTTTTCCTAGCACTGCTCGAGAATCCCCCGCATTGGCAATTATCATGGTCCTGTCGTGTAGTATAGCAGAAGAAACAGAAAACAACTTCAATGTCCAAACAACTTCCTAATTCTAGAGAATCATATTTAGAAGTTTACTTTAGCGCACAACTTTGGTCATAAATAGTTCGGTTTCTTACCTTCCCAACATCAGAGCAATTAGAGCAGTGGTTCCGGATGAACGATCAAGATTCTTGGCATCAGCCAGAGTATGATCTGTTCTCAAAAAAGCATTCTTCAAAGCTCTCTTCACCCCATCAGGGAAATGGGAATCTTCGGTTATAAACTTAAGAATATTCTTTCTAGTGAAAGATGCAGCATCTTTACCACCATGACCATCAAAAACCTAAAAGAAAGTTAACCTAATCACTCAAGGAAGCAGTCTTATGAAATGTATAACATAGCCTCTCAGAAGAACATATCTAAGAATATTTCATGTCTTATACATAAGAAAAGATTATTTATATCTAAGATAAACACCATGCTTGAGAATCAGAAGAACATACAAAGGATTAAAGTGGAAATATTTCCTGAGAATTACATCTCCATAAGAATCAGAGTATAAGCTCGAGTTACCCACCCCATAAAAAGCTGCAGGAGTTGGGAAACCGTTAGATGTACCAAGATGTTCACAAAGATCATCGATACAAATGAACTCGTCCTCCATGTATTGCTTCGGACCTATCTCAGAGCAGCTTCCTGACCGAAACTTAGGTTGAAATCCAGAATCCTTGCCTGATGATTTTACACCAATTTCGGTAGCACATTTCTACACATTCAAACAAAGTAATCACGTAAAGCTAATGATCAATCATATGAATCAAAACACACTATGCCCCATTTTTTCCATTGCAAACATAATACCAAAAAAATGCATCCAACTACCCATACATTCTAATCTTAAATCTTCTAGATCAATTAAAAAAAATCTTAACTAACAGGAAGTTGGGGGTCATTAAAACCCAATTCATATCAATATATCATGAAATCCCAAATCAATTCTTTTCTCAAATTTCAAGAATGGAAGATAAATAGGAAAAAAAACTTTGTCTGAAAAGAAGGAAGTGCTGACCAATGAAAAAGGATCGACCAAAGTAGCATGGCTGATGCAATGGCGCATCAAAGGGGGGCGAGCAGCTTTTGCTTGGGTGGAATCATCGCATTCTTCATGAGTTTTGTTTTCAAAGGTTGAAACTTTTTCTTGTTCTTTGCAAAACCCATTTTCCAATTTACCCTGATACGCTGTCGCCTCAGTGCCTGGACCCATTTTATTTTTTTGTCTTTTAGTGTTTTTCCTGATTAAAATTCAAGAACCCATTCTGGCTGGAAAATTAAGAATCAAGGAACCAAACCAACAACGAAGAAATTTAGGAAGACGAAAAAAGGCAGGAGTTTGAAAAGAAGAGGCAAAGAACGGTAGTAGGATGGTGGTTTAGGGGTGTGTGGATTTGAGGTTTCAAGGGCACTTTTTCAGGAGGAGTAAGAGAGAGACTTTCTTACACTCCATCACTCCAACAATGCAACCCTTTCCCAACCAATAATTTATATGACATGTCACAAAATGTTCCAAAATAACCCCTCCCAAACATAGCATGTGAGCTAAAATTACATAATTACACACGTCCTTTTTTATTTTTCCCCCTTTTCAAAAGCATTATGATCGGTGTGTATTTTTTGTAAATAAACTTGTACACTAGATGATTTGGGATGGATTAGCTTTCTACATTTCATTCATTTCAAAATAATTGTTGTTTAACAGTTTCACAATGAAAAAATCATTTGATACATAATATACAAATTGATCATATCACCGAGCATATAGTATAATACAATCACTTTGATATAATTTTCAAAAGTTTACTTTTTATATGTTTAATTTTATGCAAAATTATGAAGTGTTGAAGAACTACTTACTTCCCTTAAAGTGGTTAAGTAATCATGATGCTACTTTAAAACAATGTCACAATAACATGTCATTTTAATTTTGTGTTACCGATATATTTTAAGGTAAAAATATATGTTATCAAACTGTTCATAAATGTTTTGAAAAGTTTCCAAACTTTAAAAATATTTGATTGTTTTACCCATATGTTTCAAGCATGATTGACTATTATTATGAGCATTTCTCATTGATTATACGATTCTAATTCTTGAAATCCCATGCTTTTCCAACCCCACCATCGTCGATGCTATATATGTGTAGTTATATTGAAATATCAAATAAAATATTAAATGGAATAAGATATTCAAATATGGATTGAGTTTTCTGCTTTATATGTTAACTTTGTAACTTGATAGCTCAAAACAGCTAATATATTAACATGGTAAGAAAGCTTTCAACTTCGATAAACAGTGAAGTATATGTCTCTTCGTTTACATGATTGTGTGCAAATACATTCTTGTATTGATCCATTTGTGCTAGCATCTTGATCAAGACATTATAGGGGACAAGCTTATGATAAAATGCTTGCTCAATTGTAATGGGATGATGATCTCACAAGGCCCATGTAATATGATCACTTGCAGTCTTCTACTTCGCCTCTTGCTAATACAATGTCATGTTATATGCTCTGATAGTTGTAGACTTGTAGTCAATGTATAAAATTGTCCTCGTTTAGGACAAAATCCACATGAAAACGGTGGACCAGCCCGTGAGGGCAAGAGCTGCAACTAGGTAAGTCCAAAGAAACAGAACCGCACACTCTTCTTGTGCCACATCAAACAGTTGTGTCATTGTACCTACATTGTCATTTTGGACGATATATAATGTTTCATCGTTAAATTGAAGTAGTTCTAAGCATGATCAACAAAGTTAAGGAAGCGTACCTAAATTCATGGCAGGTGGAAGAGTGAACTGAATCATGAGAATGAAGCGGTAGAGTGGATCAGAAGGAAGGTAGCCTAAGTGTGAAGCTGTACGGACAACACCAATCCCGATTACAGGAAGTATTATGTATCTCACACAGATCACTGCTATTATCATTATCAGCTTCAATCTTGGCCTACGTAGCCCTACATCCAACGAGCTAATGAGCATTTGCTTTTGTTCGATTCTGGTTCAAATTGAGTTTACTTTACTACATATATTGATGTAATAAAAACATACCTTCTATTAAGTTACCCCCTAGTATGAGGGTGGTGCAAGGAATGGTTCCATCCCTACAAAATCATAAAAAAAAATTGTTCAAAGATAAGTATCAAATAGTTTGATAAGATCAAACAAGGCTTAGTTCACCTATATACCCGAGTAATTGAATAGTGTCGTTGATCACTCTGAGAGGAGCGTCTTCGCCAATAATAAGGCTTCGAAGCCATGAAATTGCTCCAAATAAGAGTCCCAAAATCTGGAATCGATACCATTGTCTTGTGTTAATGATAAATAGGAAGAAGGATTATTGAAATGAGGAAGAAGCAATTACTTACAGCAGCAACAACTGGAGGTGCCAAAAGCTCCTCTCCAAGTTGGTGCATAATTCCCATTATCTGTTCCCACATTGTTGCATTTTGCTTCAACTCTATCTCCTACGTGCGATCAGAACTCAAACTTCAAAGAGATTATTACATGATCATGCAAATGCACAAACTAAAGACAGAGTCGACTCACTGTTTCTTCGTGTTCAGTGTCTTCGACATGTGAAGGTGCATCGGAATGCTCTGCCTCATCAAGAAGACGAGACGTCTCATTTGCTTCCAAGTCCTTATTAGGCTGATTCTTTGACGACTCTGCAAGAAACGCTCTGTATTTCAGGCCAGCACTTCGTATTAGGTGATAACCATAAGTCCATATGTAGAAGGAACCAAGCTGTTGTTTCAAAACCCCACCAAACATTTCATTATTAGGACATAAAATATGTCATTACGAAGAAAGGAGTAGAAGGATTGGATCAATACCGCCATAGAGAAAGAAACATAGGAAAGCCCAACAGTGGAGCAAATGTCCTTGTCACCAAATGGACTCCCATTCTCCTTGCAGATTGCAGGGATGATTATCAACAATATGTTTCCCAAGTTTCCTATTCAATTGCCATCGTACATGTTATTAGACACTCATAGAACACACACATATACACGCACATTTAGATGAGAAATTACCAGCAGAACACATAGCAATGATGATATATTGTATATATGGTTCTGGTCTAAGTATTTTAACTGATATCCATCCAAATGTGCCTCCTACTAGAAATGTTATCCCAATGTTAACAGGCATGAACCACCTAATTATCCAAGAACAAGGATTAGATTTGAAACATGCACCAAATAATGGTCATCATCAGATAGATAGATAGATTGTACCATGAAATGATGTCTTGGAGGGTGACTGTCTTAGCCAGACTGGAAAAGACTAGTGATGGAGTGAATGCTACAAACACAATCTGCATTGCACCACTTTGAACACTAGTTTTTAAAACTATACGAAAGAATTATAAGCAAGTAAAGTTACGTACTTTGTTCATAAACCTTCTAGCATCAGGAGGGAAAATGTCGAGATATTCAGAGGCCATGAAAGCTCCGAGGAGGCTTATCATGAGGACCTGCAATATGGGCATGGATGCCACTTCCAACAGAGGCATGAACCCCATTTTCATTTTCTCTTCACTTTGTATAACTACTGCTTATATAGTTTCTGTAACAAAACAAGAGAATTGGAACGCATTACTGTGGAGTTTCATAAATGAAGATGAATGAAACTGTATGATCAGATGACAATCAAAGATACTTGTAACATGACTGATTACTAATATTCAACTTAAAATTAACAAATGTGTTTGATTTAATGAGTTTGACTTACTGCCAAGAACCTCATAATCACATAGAAAAAAGCATAAATAAATATCACACTTGATTGGTATCTCCAATTTAATCTGAATCTTGTTCTAAACGAATAAACCACATTCTTTTTCAATGAACAGAAAGATGGGAAGTGAAGCAAAAGGTAAAGCACTCATAATGGCTAACACCAATGCTTATTTATGAACCACTAGCATATCACGTGCCCCTAAAAAAAGACTAGAGAGAGAGATGAATATACGCACACCGAACATGCATGAGTGTTTTGGAATTTATCGAAGAAGAAGAAGCAAGACTTTTGTTGATGACGAATTATGAAAGGGAAGAATGGTTGTATGTGAAGACTAGGGAGAGAAGAGATATCGAGATCGAGATCAGAGAGAGTATGAATTACAGAAGAAATTGGAAAAAATGTAGTTTGGAATAGAGAAAGGAAGAAGAAGAAGAAGAATTGATGCGATGCATATATTTGTCGAAATGCTTCACAGAAAGTGGCGGAGTACTATTCGGATCTATCATAATTTTCTCTCCTGTCTACCTTTTATTCCCTTCTATTTCCATTAGCTAATCTACCATATTTAATATAGTTATTTCTTTTTCTATCATTCTAAATACTTTTTTTTTTTTTTAACCACAAAATCCACTAAAATGACACTTTCACATTTTTCCACCATCACAATTTCCATCAATCATTTCTCCCCTTTTACACTCATGAGTGCACAGGGTATTTTTGACTAACTCACCAAAATTATGGTAGAGGAACAATAAAGTTATATTGTATGGTAGAAAAGTATATTTAAGGATATTTCACCCATTAATTATAATATGTTTTCTTAATTTTATTGAAAAATTAAGAATACCTATTTTAAATGCCTTTGACTAAACTTATAAGCCATCTTATAACGAGTTAGGATCTTCTATTATATTTAACTAATATAGGACCTGTGTGTAATACACGGAATTTTACAAAAAATTAAAGTAAAATTAGAAAATTTTAAAATATTATTTATACAATAAAATTAAATTTATGATTTGTACAATAAATATCGCAACATTAAATATAACATAATATGATTAAATAATTATCTAATTGTCGAAATATGTTGCAGTTGTAGAGGATCATAAATAATTTTTTTTATTTATTATATTGAAAATAATATATATTGATATGCCTATTATATCTTCAACCCACCAATCATTATTTTTAATTTGCTTTTTATTGTTAGCATCTATAACAACCCTCAGTTTTTCTTTTCAATTAAACTAAAAAAAATTGAAAGTCAAAATTTCACAAATTAGTTTTATAGTTTATTTTAAAACACAAATTAAAAAAAGAATAATTCAATTTTTCTTTAATTAATAAGTTTAAATGAAAAGTTTGAACAATCATTTTCAATAAACTCATCTTTACTTTAGTATTTTTCTTTTATATTTATTTGTACTTTTTCTTCAAAATTTTAAATTTAACTAATTTCAAATATGCAAATAATTCCTATATTGTAGCCTAACATATTTATTTAGATAAATATTGTCAACATTTCTAAATTATTTAGTAATTTTCTTTGTAACATAAAATTTAAAGTCATTAATTAATCATATTTAATGTTAAAATAATGTGAGCTTGACATGTGGCATAAGTGGTCTTACTATTATATATATATATAAGGATAATGATGTTACATTTCATGTTTTATGACATTTAATATAAATCACGTAGTAATTAGTTATGTCATTTGATACACGTAAATTATGATGATTAATTTGGAATATGAAATTCAACATAGAGTGTAATAGAAGATCTCACCTCTTCTATTTTATAAGAGAAGCTTATAAAACTTCTTATAAGTGTGTGTAAGATTACTAAACTATATAAGATTTTATTTCCTAAAAAAAAAAAAAAGGTTAGGCGCTTATTAGTTGTTTTTCAAAAATTAATGGAACTCGTCTTATTTCTTAAATAAGATTCTATTTTACAAATTCTTCAAATTACAATTATCATTACTAACATTTTATAAATTCAATCATTTGTTTTATTCATATATATATATATATATAGCTTACTTTTAAAATAAGATCAAATATGTTATAGACTCTTAAAATTGATCTTATAATTAGACTTAAAGAAATTATAATAAATTTTAAAATAAATTTACTCAAATATTCATATTAATGAGTTCTAAGTTACGTACAAGCCTATATATCAAGCAACTCATTTGTAGATTACAAAAATTTATATTAGACAGTCTTACGGATATTTTTCGTGAGATGGAGCCCTATTACCCATCAATCAATTCAATTTTCATAAATTCATCTAAAATGTGGGTTGTGGATTGATCCGTCTCACGAATTACGATCTCAGAAGAGACCAACTATTCGTAGATTGAATTTGTTTATATATAGTTTGTTGTATGATGAAATATTTTACTAATTTTTTATTTCTGAAACAGGACAAACAATTTCTTAAAAAATAAAAAAAGATGTGGTAAGTGATATTGGAAGCCCAATAATTGTAGTGTGGGAAATCACGATTAGCTGATGGCGTTTGGCATTCATTGTCTGCCCAACTCCAATATCTATCACTTCTCAGTTTTCACACATACCTATAATTTTGTGCATGAGATAGTAATTACAACATGATATATACTATATATTAGAATAATTTTAAAATATAAAATAAAACATTATTGATAGATTAGTTCAAACTATAAATAATACTAATATTTATAGTTGCTATGATTTATGGGTTATGAACAGGCACGGTAATTAGCGGGATCAGTTTTTAAGATTAGTGTTAAGTTTTCGTTTGTTCATTAATTTCAATGAATATAAACAAACAATGATGTTCATTTAGTGTTTTTAAAATTTTGGTTTATTACTCAATTATTATATATTAATTATATATATCTACTAATTATTCAAAATCCATATCGAAAAACATATTTATTTTAATTTTAATATCTTTTAATATAATTTACTTGTATTTAAATTTGTTATACTATTCATTTACTTACGTATTCATGAACATGAAACATTTCCAACTTTTCTTTATGATCAATTAATGAACATGTTCATGAAATGTTTGTAAATATTCACCAACATATTCAATTATCAAATAAAGGAACATAAACAGTCATTTAAAAATAAATGAATGAAGATGCATGAGCAATCTGTATTCGTATTAATGGCCATAATGCCAACGAAGTTAACCTCAAGTTGGTTGAGTATGTCAATCAATTTGATTTTAAAAGTTTGGTAAGATCTAATAAAACAGTGACAAAGTTGGAAAAAAAATCATTAAATCTTCTGGGTAATAAAAATGAACGATAAATAAACTAAAAGAAATTCTATTCCGATTAGAGGGATAGTTATGACATCACGTATAATAATCTGCACAAGTGAAATGAAAAATGTGATGGATATATTTGCATCTTGAAGAATCAATTTTAGACAACTTATTTCAAATTCATTACAAAAAAACATATATAGCTGAAATCTTAATTAATGACTAGTAAGATGAATGAGTTGTCGTTTGGTATTAGGACAAGATCCACATGTAAACAGTGGACCAACATGTAAGAGCAAGAGCTGCAACTAAGTATGTCCAAAGAAACAGAACAGAACACTCTTCTTGTGCCACTTCAAACAGTTGTGTCATTGTGCCTAAATTCATGGCTGGTGGAAGAGTGAACTGAATCATCAGAATGAAATGGTACAATGGGTCTGATGGCAGGTACCCTAAGTGCGATGATGTACGAACAACTGCTATCCCGATTATTGGAAGCATTACGTATCTCACACAGATCACGGATATTATGATTGCCGGTTTCAAGCTAGCCTTGCGTAGACCTGCATTTGTTGGTGCAACCATCATCTATTTTTGGTCTTGTGGTTGATTCCAAATGGGATAGAATAATGTACCTTGTGTTAAGTTGCCTCCTAGGATGATGGTGATGCAAGGGATGGTTCCGTCCCTACAAAAAACGCGTCAAATTTGAGTGAGTATCGAGTAATTTGGTTGGCGAGGGGATGTATGTATGTTGGTGAACTGGGTAGGTAATACCCAAGTAATTGAATAGTATCGTTGATCACTCTGAGTGGCGCGTTTTCACCGATGATTAGATGTCGTAGCCATTTCACTGCTCCGAATATGAGCCCAAAAATCTGGAATCGATATGGTTAATAGAATCGTTTTCAATCCATACAGGAATTTCCAGGATTGTTATTCTTAAATTAGTCAGATATAAGCTTAAATTTGAATTATTAAAAAAATAAAAGAAAATATTATTTTTTGCCCCGTTCAAGGACTCATGTCCAAAACGAGTTCTATATGATTCAAGAAATCAAATTTAGTCCTGCAATCTAAAAAACCGTCAAATTTCAATCCTTTTTTTGAACTCCGGTTGTGTTTTTTGTGTCTGAAACCGAATTCCAATGGAAAAATAACCGAAATTTGTCATTTTTTTCCAATTGCAGAACAATAATTGATTTTTTAATCATACAAGACACTATCAAACACGGGTGCAGAGACAAGGCGAAAAATGATATTTTCCCTGAAAAAAAACGATGAACAAAGAACTCACAGCAGCAACCACGGGAGGTGCCAATAGCTCCTCTCCTAGCTTATGAATAACTCCCAATATCTGATCACACTTTCTTGCATTTTGCCTCAACTACATGTAATCAAATTCATTCTTCTCAAAGGTTACTCAATTTTGTCCATGATCATATTTAGTATCTCACTCTGGATAGAAACTAAGACAAATAAACTCACTGTATGCTGGTGTTTGGTGTCCTCAACAGAGGAGGACTGCTCTGCTTCACTAAGAAGAAGAGACTTCTCATTTGTCTCTATATCATTATTAGCCTCCTTTGTCGTCTCCTCGGCTGCAATAAACGCTCTATACTTCACGCCAGCTGTTCGTATCAAGTGGTAAGAATAAGTCCATATGTAGAGTGCACCAAGCTGTTCAAGAAACGCGAAATTAGAACAAGAAAGTTGTGATTGGGAAGAGAGGAAGCCCAAGGATTGGATCAGTACCGCCATAGAGAAGGAAACATAGGAAAGCCCGAGAGACGAGCAGATATCCTTGTCGCCAAACGGACTCCCATTCTCCTTGCAGATTGCAGGGATAATTATCAACAAAATGTTTCCCAGGTTTCCTAACCAATCGTCACCGTACATGTTATTAGATACTCATAGAACGTACACACACAAACGCGCTGCGTTTGGATGAGAAATTACCAGCAGAACACATAGCAATGATGAGATACTGTATGTGTGGTTCAGGTCGGAGAATCTTAACCGCTATCCATCCTAATATGGATCCTATTACGAATGTTATCGCTATGTTGACTGGCATGAACCACCTAATCCAAGAACCAGGATTAGATCAATCCATCATTTGGTTTCGAATGATACTGTAAGAGAAATGGAAGACATACCATGAGATGATGTCTTGAAGGGTGACTGTCTTAGCCAGACTGGAAAAGACTAGTGATGGAGTGAAAGCTACAAACACAATCTGCATTGCACAGTTTTAAAACTAGAAGAAACAATTGAATTTGGCTATATATGAATTAGTATTAATGCTTACTTTGTTCATGAACCTTCTAGCATCAGGGGGAAGAAGACTGAGATAATCAGTGGCCATGAAAGCACCAAGAAGGCTTATAATGAGGACCTGCAATATGGGCATGGATGCCACTTTGAACAGAGATAGGAACCCCATTTTTCTCTGCTTGATTAAAGTGTTTCTGTAAGAAAACAAGAAAATAAGAAGGCTACAACTATGTGACAGAAGAAATGAATCAAGATTTAAGGTACATGGTGTGTGTTTATGTGTTTTTGTAATGCTTCTTCACATGGACACTTGAATGAATTGAAAGAGAAAATTGGCTCATCGGGGATTAAGAGTTACTTTCATTTTTAGTTATTTATGGTATAAAAACTGCTTTTTTAACCATAATTTAACTTTTGTTCATTTCTAATCACATTTGGAACATTTTTTACTTTTCTTGTTTGTATCGCATATCAAGGATTGTTATTTGTCATATCAAATCTAACTACATTATTACATTATTTAATTGATTTAAGACAAAGCTTATCTACAAAAACATGTTTTACTTGTACGAAAGAGTATTGAGTTGAAGATTGAGATGAGTAATTTTCTGGGTTTTTCTTCTTTTTGGACAAACATTATTTTATTTATTAAAAATAAGCAAATTGTCGGTATACGACCATTATTTTGTTAATGACCATTAAATATAACCAAACCTGATCTTCAGAATCTTCAGACGTACATCTCCACATGTATTCTTCACACCACTATATGTATGTAAGATACAAATTTTGTAATAATAATGGAAAGAAATATTGAAGAAACTTCTCTACTAGAGAAAATAATATTACTAACTCTGGTTTAAAATTTACAGCACTCTCTTTGCTACGAGCTGGTTTCCTGCAATTCGTTCAAGACAATTTAATCAGTAACTTTCAAAGTATTACTATGCCATGACATGTCCTCCATCAATCATAATATAAATAATTTATTATTTCAGCACATACATGATTAGATCTTTTATTTTAATTTATATTTCATTTTTTATTTCAACATTATTATCTCAGATTATAAGCAACAAATGACATTACTAAATAACATATAATATGTGTGAAATGAAACATCTAATACAACATAGGGTTCTTACTACTCACTAAGGCAATGTTTGGATGGAGATTCACGTGTCAAAATTTGAGATTTCATAATACCAAATCCTTGTTATCAAGATTTTAAATTGATATTATAAAATCAACTCACATACTATCTTATTTTACAAAAAAAAAAATATATATATATATATATAACCCCATTAATATACAAATTTCAATACACATCTAAATTCTACTATTACAATCATTCAACCATTATTATTACATCAACTAACAATATAATATTACACGTACACATTTTTTTCAATATTAATTTGACATCTACAATAATAATCATGTTCTATAAAATCTCATAACAAACATAAATTTTAACTATTCATCTATATTTACAAAACCCACTATTTTAAATCAAAATTTCCAATTATACACAATCTCCTTCCAAACATTGCCCAACCTAGTGGGAATAATTGATATCACATTAAATAGTCCACATTGTATAGGAAAGGAAGGTAAATAAATGTTAGGGCATGTGAATCATGTGACGTGAGACATAGGATTGAGCAGAAAAAAGTTGTCACTTCATTATTGGAAAATGCCAGTTTATATTCGCCCCACCTTGATAATGAAAAAAAGAGAAATTCGAATTTGGTCCTATAATACATACACATATAAAGTGTCACTATTCTAAACTGAAAACTTTGTCCTAATAAATGAATACAATATATTTTCTTGTATGAGAAAAAGCCTAAATTGAAGCCAGAGGTCCATCGTTGGATGCGTGTCCAACTACTCATATCACTTCTCGAATCCAATTATTAAAATATTATATGGGACCATTTTTCATGATTATAAATTATTATTCTCCATCAACAAATCTAGTCTGAGAAGGCGAATAAGTATAAAACAGTGAAATTAATAAGACATTACATGAAAAGAAAGCAATTGAAACAAAATTAACAATTAACAAGAAGAGAAAAAAGAGAAAAGAAATAAAAACTTAAAAGAATGCTGAGACTATAGAGAAAGCGAATTGAGGTTACCATAAAGAAACCCATGGAATGTAAAAAAATAAAATTGATGTTATCTAAAACAATAATAATAAAAAAAGATCATAGTTTATTCTGATAATAACAAGAGGTCATAATCATGTAATAGTTCCTGAGTTATACTATAAATTAGAATCGAAAGCAATTCAATTGAATTGTAGTTATTATACAATTGAGGAAGAGTAATGAGGCAATGGGGCCTAGAGAGAGAGAGAGAGAGATTAAACTAAAAGAAAAAATAGAAATACTTACGATTTTTTTGTCGAAACCCTAGAGAGAGAGAGAGAGAGGCAAAGTGGGATTCGGATCTGTATGCAAATTATAAATAATCTTCTATGTGCGTGTGTTGGTGTACATGATTTGCGTAAATATAAGTATATACTGGGTGTGTTCTAGAGTTTTTCCATAAATTAAGTTAAAAATTGGACATCTTCACACATATCAAATGATAGCATCACTTAACATATAATGTGTAAGAATATAATAAAATACGAAATAAAATATCAAATACAATAATTGACAAGATTATTCCCACCTACAAAACATATAAAAATTTCACGACATTAGTGTTGTTGCGTAGCTTACGTGATTTCCGCTTCCTCATCAATCTACCATTTTTTTTATGGCAAAAACTTTTGTGCACAAGGTGCATGGATCCAAATATGTGCACAACAATACTGTTATATTATATGAAGTAATATTGTTATATTATATGAGTGATACTGTTATAATATGAAGTAATACGGTTATATTATATGAGTGATACTGTTATATTATATGAAGTAATACTGTTATATTATATGAGTGATACTGTTATATTTAACAGTATCACTCATATAATATAGCAGTATTGTTGCACCTTGTGCACAGGAGTGTCACTCTTTTTTTATTCAACTAAACTAATAGTGTTTTCGAGCATTGCACATAATTTATAGATTATTTACATAATAAATTAAAAAAATTATATACAAAATATGAATGGTTAAAAGTGACCAATTAACATTACTGTTTAAAAAAAAAAAAAAAAAAGTATACCAAAATTCAGCAAACAATGCATTTTTTTTTTTTTTAATCTACTAATGTAGTTGTGAATTTCAGTTCAAGTAAGTCCATTCGAGCCCCTAATTTTAGTTAAAAAAAATCTATTTTAAAATAATGAAGCTGGTCGTATTTTGAAGTATTAGGAAAAAAAACAAATAATTGATGTGACTTATCATGTATTAATAAAGATAATTGTGTAATTAAAATGATGTAATTTAATGAAGCTTGTCAAATTATTGTTTTAGTAAGGAGATGGGATTCCTTACTTAAAAAAACAACATATAATTCCTAACATCTTATATGTTTTGGAAAAAAAAAAAAATTATTTTCGTAAATTTATAAGCTCAATCAAAACACTCTTTAAATATAATTAGAGGTGGGAATAGGCTAAAGTTAAATTGGGTCTTTTGTTGGTCGGTCTAGACTTGAAGTATTAATATTAGACCTTAGTCTGGCTTAGGAATGTTAAACGAGCTAGCCCTAGTGGTTTCGAGTTAACCCTATTGGATTTCGGGTTGAACGGGCTTCGAATATTGGGACCTAACTCTAACGGGTTATTATCTGGCTATTAATAAAGTAATATATTTATATTTTAAATATAATTTTTGAGTTAAAAAATTTACATAACATTTAAAATTCACATATAAAATTAAATGTTATAAATTGCAAAAACATCATTAAGTTAGATTACCATTAAGAGTTTATATTTGCTGCAATTTATAAATGAAACCATTAAAAAATAACTATAAATTACAACAAAATATGAGCAAACTTGTTATTTGTACGCATTTATTGACTAAGTATTTGATATTATATAGTATATGAGTGTTATATTGTTATTATTTAATTTATTTCATATAGTTAACTTTTATAAATCATATTTGAAGACATTAGATGTAGAATAATACACATATAATTGGACATTTGTATTATATTTTATATACTTAAAACTAAAAAAATTAAAAAAATACGGGCAAGCGGGCCAACCGATTAATCAGCGGGCCGACCTTAATGGGTTTTGGGCTAAACGAGCTTCGGGTTAAATGGGTAAATTTAAACGAGTTAGAAATATTCGGCTCTAACCCTATTTTTTTCAGTTTAAACGGGTTGGCCCGTTAGGCCATGACTCATTTAACATCCCTAGGACTTTGACCTATTGTATATGAAAGACTTTTTCTTAAAGGCCTAAAACCTATTAAAAGCCTACAAAATTATCTAATATGAAATCTTTTTTTTTTTTTTTTCCAAAACTAAACTTCCATTTAAACTTAGAAAATTACACGAAAAACATGAAAATAATATAAAATATAAAAAATAAAGTAGACTATATATATATATATATATATATTGTATATATACACACAACTATAAAAGATATCAATATATGTTTTATATAAATATTAGAAAAGGCCGGCCTATTAAGCATATTAAATTTTCTTAAAGCCAAACCTAGCCTATATTCATAAATAGACTTGATAAAAAGTCTTAACCTAATTCATTTACTAAAGAGGTTGGCCGAATTAAACCAATAATAAATTGGATCATGGACCCATGCCGAGTAGTTTGGACTATTCTCCCTCTAAATATACCGCTTTGTTTTGAACAAAAAAGTCTCATTAGAAATGCCAAAATCACTCTCATTTGAAATAAAACTTAAATTTTCTTTTCCTTTTAACCAAAGTTGATCTCCATCTCCCCAACTTGTTGCTCTGATTTTTGACCACAAACTACGAAACCTCAACGGCTCAACCTATATAGCTCAAAAGGTGTATTTTATATAATAGAAATGAATATCGATGAAGATACTAATAATTTACAACTGTATTGATTTTTTCAGCTAATGATTTAACTTTAAATATTATTTTCTACATGTCCCTTATTAATTTTTGTTTTGACGATTTTCATACTTGATTTTAACGAGGAGAAAATTATAATTAGTTCCTCCATCACTCTAAAAAAAAAAAAGAGAGAAAAATCCAAATCAGAGACATCGACCCTTGATTCATCAAATGTTAACTTTTACTAGGGTTGAGCAATTGGTCGATTCGACCGAAACTGAACCAAACCAGAAAAACTGAAAATCGAAGCTTGTATTTTTCTAGGATCAAACCGAACTAATTTACACACAAAAATTCAAACCGAACAGAGTCGCTTGGTTCACTTTCCTCTTATTTTTAGTGCACTTTGACATTTTGATCTAAAAACGAGCCGAACCAAATCTTGTTTTTCGATTTCGGTTCGATTTTGTTCACCCCTATTTTTTACTAACTCAATTTCAGATTTACATTTAGTTAATTTATAAATAACAACACAATCCCTTTAAATTTTTACCATACCAATATTGATTATAAAGTTGGATTCATCAATATTATAATCAAAATAATACTCTAGAAGTCATGAGCACATGTTTTCTATTATCGTGGTGTATTATCTTCATTCAACAGACAGCTTCAATAATGCTGGACATCTCTCATATCAATAGGCACAGTATCAGGTTCGCCAAATCACATCTTAGAAATGATATCTATATTATGACTATAAAAAAAGACATAAAGTATTAATATATTTAAATGAAAATTATGATAAATACATTTAGGTCCTCAACATATATATTATGATGAGTCTGAGCTTTGCTTTTTTTTTTTTTTTTTTACCTTTTTTATAAGTGGATTTACTTTTCTACTTATGGTTATAAAATAATTTCTTTTATCAATTTTATACCAAAAGCACTATTCACTTTCTCAAAAAAACTCTTACACAAAAAAAAATCAGTCAATTTTAGGGCAAAATCATTATTTATTAAGGGAAATTAGGCTTTCAATCCTATCAAATGAGTAGAAAATTATTTATTATAATTATGAGTACTACAGTAAATCACCTTATGAAAATGGGTAATGATAGATATTTTCACCATTATGATCAAGTCTTATACTTCACGAACTACAATTTTTTCTTTTTTTTCCAAATATATTCTGAACTCTTTCCGCGAGTCCAAAAGTCTTGATAGCAAGTAGCAATCCATCAAACTTCAAAGCAATAAGTAGTGTTTGGACCCACATTCAGAGTTCTATAACACAGATTTTAAGGTGGGCTTTTCACTTTAATGCCTGTCTTTTTAAAGGGAACTCACTAGTTGTCTAGTACCATCACTGAGTATATGCACTAAATTGTGGTTTTTTTGTATGATTAGATCACAATTTTTTTTTTTTTTTAATTTTTACAATTAACCTAAATTGTTTGCACTACATATACGTGGATCATTATTATCCAAAAAAAGTATCCCAAAATACTCTTCCAAGAATTAAGTTTTGATTATGCCATAGAAATCAGTACTCCAAAATTAGATTGAAAAAATTTAGGTCCTTTATGTACACAAATTTCTAACAATACCATATAAGATGAAGCACGAAATGTTTATTTCTCTTCTGTTCAAACAATTCAAAAATAAAAATATATATGCCAACTGAAATACTATAGATGTAAAAGGATAATCAATCAATGGTGCAAAAACATCATCAAAATCAAGAGTATTAGCAAAACGTAGATGTCCAAAGAGGACAACAATAGACAGACACACACACAGCTATACTCATAAAACGGCGAAACATGATGAATCACAGAACAAAAACACACGACATTCTCTATTCTATGACTGATATATACGTGGATGATACTATTTGCAACACAATATCCATCTTCGCGTGCAGTCTTGGACGTTTCCAAGTTTAAAAGATCAGCACTACTCTCCAAGTTCGATAGAAAGTCTGCTATTCAGCTTATCAGCTGAAACTAAAAAAATTCAGTTTGTAAAAGACATATCAGAAGTGAAGAACTATACACTTATCCATCCATGTTGTAGTCATCTTGTTGCAAATAAGGATTGTAGTTCCCTGGAACTTCTATCTTTCCAATGAACTGGTCCATTCCTGCATTTATCAATGTCAAGTGGTCAATGTGCATCTCAGTACAAGTATATGAGAAACGTCAAGGTGTGGTCCATACACATGCATTCGTTGTAACTTCAAAAAACTATGTAGGTATTCTGGATTTTAAAAAAATGTCACATTTTTCTTCGCAGCTCACCAATTGGGTCTCATTTATTTTTTTACAGGCATGTTATTCCAGTGTAACTTGATATTTTCAATTATTTGTAGCTGTAAACAAAGAATAGCAGTCAGTTCTTAGACCATCTTTCGTTTTCTTTCTCCATCACCTGAATAATAGTTGTGCTCATTCATTGGTTGCTCTATAAGATTATTCTTCTTCTAGTATATACAGAAAGCTTAAAGAGTATCAACTTGCCGCAATTTACTCTTTAGATTAATTCAAATCAGCAAATAATGGTTTATCATAAGATTAGAGAGACAGAGGTTCAAAAGGCTAAATCTTTATCCTTCAGTTTCTCATAAGCAGAGAAGGTTTACCGGGATGTCCAAACCTACCTTTTATTTTACTAACTTGCATGATCAATGCAATGAAATCCATGCATATGTTGAAAAGCTATCTAGAGGTCTTAATTGTGGGTTGTTAAGTAATAGCCAATTGCTACATTTGGTTTACAATATGAAGGAATATCATAAGATTGAAAAATAGCAAAGGTCATGATTTATTGGTGTTTCCCAGTTCCCTTGTCAGAGGCTAAAGCAGAATAAACTCCTGAGATGTAAAATATATAAAGGAATCACCTAAAAGTCATCACGTCTCCATCTTCAGAAGAATGTTTATCGACCAGCATAAAAAATTTAATAACATATTAATTGGAGGAAATGACTTCAAATTCGATAGCTTAAGGTTGAGCTGGTCCTCAGCCAAAATTGTCTTAAGGTATATCCAGCTAATGTTATAAACACCAGTTTTCTCAGTTTGAAAGCCTTGGTTATTAGACCCACAACAGACCACAACTTTTGGTGTTGTGTGATTTACCTCCAAATAACGGGCAGGAAGTTTAATTTTTTTTTATTTTTCTATTCTTAATTTTCCCATTCATAGCAAACTGATGAGAGGACGCGAATGAATAGAGGTCTACTTACTACAGAACATATAAGGAAATGGTTATTTAGGAAAAGAACACATACTTGGATTAGGTAACATACTTCCATAGAAGGGTATTTGCCCAAAATTACCACCAAACTTTGAGCTGCCTTCGGGAGGCAACATAGGTTCAGGTTTACTAGTGCGGGGATCTACCGAATGAATTGCAGAACTAGCCTGAGCATTCTGAAAACAGAGATCTTCGGCCCTTGAAGTTAAGATGTGCTGAGGTTGAAACTCTTCAGGCTTTGTTTTCTTCTCATTGGGCGACTCTACCTCCGTCTCCACTTCTGACTCAGCATTGTTTGCTGGTGCAGACTGTTGCTTCCTCTTCGACCGTGCACGCCTATTCTGAAACCAATTATAGACGTTTGTTTCAGAAATCTGGCCATGTTGGGACAACTCAGAGGTTATTTCTTTGATCTTCTGTTTGCTAGGTGTCCCAATCCCTTGATCGAATATGCGCTCCAAAATCTGAAGCTGCATTGGTGTTGGGGTCCACCGCTGTCTGCCGGTGATTTTATGGGCACCAGATGTTAACAAGGGGTCACAATATAGATTTCCCAACCTCACACCTGATTCAGGAAAACAATTTCATTAACATAGAAAACACAATGAAGAGTCTATTATCAAGAGGAGACATATCTGGATTGCTTAATTAGTAAGTCACTATTTGAAAAGGAAGAAGACTATACAAGAGAGCAACTATAAAAATCAGAGATGAATTTAACAAGATTGGTATAACAAATAAAAGTCTTTTGCCATCATAATCTATTTAAAAATATTGCATTTTACAGCATAATATATTTAACATGACTGCATGCATATCGATTGATAAGTGAAACACTAAGAGTTCTAAATGTGACCATACATTCATTCTCAGAACTAAGCAACATTGGAAGCTGAGGTGGAGGCTGTAGAAGGGGAGAAAATACATTCAAATAATCAACGGACCTCATGTGAGGTTATGGACTGCAGAAGGGGTTGCAGCCATGGAAAGAAAGACCATTAATTGTCGAATTTAACAGGAATTCTAAAGTTCTTTTGAGCTTAGAATCTTCATTTTGCTGAATCACTTCTCATAATTTGGGTTCTCAAATCCATGTAATTTTCTGCAGTCCTGTTTATGCAACATGTAATATAAACACTACTGCTAAATTTGTAGTATAGGTCGACACTATCTATAGCATGAGTTTTTTGCAACCCCTTTCAGATTTTAGGATAAAAATAATCACTAACCACTTCTTACACAGAACCTTCAGTTTGCAAATGTACTTTTATTTTTACTTAAACTGATCGAAAATTTCAACACCTCTCGCACTACCTCTGCAAAGCAGATGACAATTTTCTAAATTAATAAAACTAGCCTCTCAAGAAAGCTAAAATCGAATAATCCCAAGCATCCCAAACATAAAATGATGGAGACCGAGGTATATTCTCCATCCGGCACAAAAGTTTCCATATTCTATGGAATGGAAAGGCCATCTTTCCTTTGATCTTATCCATCATTTGATAGTCTATTCAATATGTTTAAACCTAGAAATTGACTCCAAAATATGTAAATGTAAACCCAAGAAATATAATCATCACATAAAAGTTAGGTAGGCTAGCCTAGCTATCGCACACAGATGGAACATCAGCAATATAAACAGAGAAAAAATGGTACTTCAAAACTCTCTGAAGAGCAGTTACTTTCAATCATAAAGTCTCTAAATTGAAAGCACAAAGATGGAAAATAATAATTAATAAATCAAGTAGCAGCCGGATAAATTCTACAGGTTTGACCAATTAATGCATAAACCTAATCATGCTGCATATAATAAACAACTAAAACCTATCACAAGAAGAAAAGGAAAACATATTCTTTAATTTTTTAGTGGAACAAAATCAAAGTAGCACTAACAGTTCAATCTCTGGAAACCAATAATAGCAAAAAAAAGAGTAAAGCAGAAAATCCTCATTTAAACCCTCAAAATTCTCACACACTTTCCCCTTTGAATTCCAACTCAAATACTAAAACGGTGATCAATCGCAATGAAAATAATCCAAAACCACCATAATTTCGCAATTAAAAAACAACAACATTCATCAATAAATGTGCAAGTAATAACCGATTCCATTACCAGCGAGATCGTGCTGGGAAGTGAGGGATTTATGCAACTCAACAAGCTGCTCACAAATGGTGGCGTAAACAGCAATCTGCTTGCGGAGAACCTCCATCTGCTCGTCCGTCATCACCTTCACATACATTCCTCCGCCGCCGCCGCCGCCGCCGCTGGGCTCCTCCGCCTGTTGCGGCGGCTGCTTTTCCCACTCCATTATCACTTCCCCTCCGCAGCGAGCAAGCCTCGAAATTAGTTGGTGAAGAAAAGACGAGGAAAAAGGTAACGACAAAGCAAAGCAAAAAAAGAGAAATGTATGTGAAAATGAAAATTGTATGTGAAACTGTTTATATAATAATCGGAAAACGACAAAGAGTAGACATGTGCAGTAGAGTAGAATTTGTCAACTTTTTTCTACGATTTTTTTCTATCCCGAAATTAGCGCTGCTTTTGTTCCAATTACAATCAAACTTCGGTGCTCGTCTGCGTCAAACTTTCTTTTCTTTTGCAGAATATATACATACATATTATTGTATCTATATGTATATGTGTGTGCATTTATTTTTTAAAATTTTGGGATCATAAATTATATTTGGAATATATTATAATAAGATTCCTTACATCAATATTCAATCATACTCTCGTACATTTTTTTGTTTTGGGATCCTAAATTATATTTGGAAAATATTGTGGTAATCCCATGAAAATCTTGCCTGTTTGGTATTAATTTGAATTATATATTAAAATGGAAAGTATATTATACTCTCCTCTTAAATAATTATATCCTTCGATGTCAGGTTGTAATAGGAGTCTTAATTGAACACATAATACTTAAATTAAATACTTATATATATATATATTTAATTACTTGGGTAACCTTAAATAAAGTTATCATATGAATTATGATGAGAATATGTTTGTTCAAATATTAAATTTCAGAAATAACTCATCTTTAAAGTGTAATAATAACGAGTTGTAGATAAACTATTAGGTTGTGTAGATTGGTCCAATAACAGTAAAGCGATCTAACTGAAAAAAAAAAAATCTAGACTTTTTTAAAATTTACATATAACACTGTACAATAATTATCAATATATTTTCCCCAAATTTACAGTAAAGTAAAAAAATTAATCTGTTTGACTAGTCTTGTGTAAGATCAAATTAGTATTTTTTTTTTCTTCACAACTCGTCAATCAGATGAAGAAACTCAGTTTATCCACATGCATTAAAATAACTTACAATACAAAACTAACAATGAATTGTGCTATCTAATGAACAACCTTCCTATAAGTACATATCTTCAACAATTTCTTCAATCAGATCACTAGTAATTTGGGTTTCAAGATCCTTGCTCAGAGCATTGATTTCATCATCCATCAATCTTGACCACGAATGGGACTTCAAATCTCGAGCGAGCATGATATCAAGAACGTAATACGATCTATCTGTTGGAGGAGGGTGCACATAAACTCGAACAATTTCCCAAACATGATAAAGTAATTCCCTTCCACGAAGAGGCTTGTGAACAGACCGAGTAGTGTTTTCCGACCTACACATGTTCTCGGGTCGTCTAAGTATAGTTGGCAGTGCTTCGTTTAACAGATCGAATACCATCCTGTGGTTTATTCTAGATCCCTGATCTTTTGTAGAGCTTTTATCAACCTTGTTGCTGCTTTCAACTTCTTCAAAGACCTGGTTGCTGATTGGTTTACAAAGTGGGTCCCGTTTTGAGAGCGAGCGATTGCATGAACCCTCGTAATGGCCAGAAGCTACAAGCAAATCTCTAATATAGGCTTCAGCTGGGTCATCTATCTCTGCTTCAACAACTTCATGGGGCTGCTCTTCAATTATAGGCTCCTCTAGACCAGTGCATTCCAGTTGGTTTAACTGTCTCCGCAAATCTGTGGAGAATCGAAGGTAATCCATCATGATCTCACATTTGAATAACTTGCATTTATATGGTGTTATGAAACATGGATTACAAAGATTTTCAGGAATATATGCTAGTGCTAAAGTCCAGAGCCTTGATTATATCAGTTAACGAAATGTATGACTTCACTTACCGTTCAAGTTTGAGTTTATTTGGATGAAAACATCAGGCATTTCACTGTCCTCCAGTTGGTTGAAACCTGGCGATATCGGGCTTGAACAAACTGCTGCTCTCCAGAATTCATCACCAACACTACTGCAAACAGATGCAGGACTCGGTGGCACTTCTGTAGAATTCTCCTACAATAAGAAGAGATGCATGCAAAATTGTTTAGAACACATAGTCATAAGACACCCTCTTTTTTTCAAGAAGTAAAAATTAAGTTCAGTTATATAAGATCCTCACATGTGTTTCATAGGAACTCATTACTACTGTTGGTCCACTTGCAACATCTTTGAAGAGGTCGTCTCTGTCATAATGCAATCCATCTACTGACTGAACTCTCCTACGAAACAGCCTCCCTCTAAGTGTTAAATTGTATCCAAATTTCGAAACCTTTTCCCTTATGTTGAACTTATCCTTCTTCTGTTTTTTGACATTCATCGAAACATTCTCAACAACTTCATGCTTCATCCTTATCTGGGCCCCAGTCAATATATGACGATCCTCCAGAAGGAGCTTCCCAAAAGAATTTCCTGATACTGGAGCAGACAATGATCGAACAAGGCTCCCAGGAGATAATTCCCTGTAGTGCATTCTACCATCACCGTGATCCTGCCTGAAAGAACTACTTTGGTTTTCTACATCATTCATAAAGCTTTCGCAGCTGCCCATTTTGTTTTCAGTCCATACATCTCTCAATAGTCCAGCTTTGCTCTTCTCGTAGTCTAATACAGATGATTTCTGTCTTTTATGGGAAATTTTTGAAACTTCTTGATGTGTTTCACCTTTCAGAACATTATTCAATCTCTCTGTCAAAAATCTCCGAGTATCTCTGTTACTGAATTCAGGAGAACCTGTTCCATTTAACTGAATATCACTTCTGTAAGATCTTGTAGATTCGGAGCGAAGTAAATTCATCCCAATATCCCTTGTGACACTGTCTCTCACTTGCTGTGCAATACGCTGAGCTATTTGTCTTGGTTCTGATGGCTTTTCACGGTAAGGGGTCTCGATTCCCCCTCCTCGAACCGTTGTACTTTTTTTAGAACTTTTACCTTGCAGTTCAGACTTCAGCCTTTCCTTCACCTCTTCAAGAAAATCTAAAATACTACCCCTCTCGTCAAAAGTGCTAGGAGTGCTATTCCACGAATCTTCACTGATACCCATCCTGTCAGGACCAGGCCTTAAAATCACTATCTTGGTAGGAGAAGAGACAGCATTCAATTTCTGATCAGAATTCATGAATTGAGAGGGCTGAATGTCTGTTCTTGACCTTGTACTTGAATAGAGGTATTCCTTCACCCCATCTGACAAAGAGTCCTTTTTCTTCACCCAATTATGCGAAGTAAGCATTTCATGTGATTGCACAGAGAGATCCTTAGTTGCCATCAGATTATCACCAATTCTTACTCTCCTAGAATCAGCATAAAGAGATTTTGTTTCTTTATTCGGTTCATCTAATCCTATTAACTGGTTTGGAGCATCATTGTCAAACTGTACCACCTTAGAACATTCCTTAAACCGTGCTGCTTGCCAAGCCTCAAATTCTTTCTTAAACTTCTGCAGTTGCTCTTCTTGAGGATGTTCTCGGGGTTTAGGCTTCCTCAACTTCATGTGGCTACTGCAACGGTCAGAATAGCTATCAACATTGTCGTCAAAGGAACCTAGGTCCCATTGTGGTGAGGAAGTCACCATATAGGGATCATGACCAACTGAGCCTTTTTTTGATTGTTCCTTGTCCATCAACTTTTCCACGAGTTTTTCATTCTTTTTTCCAACCATAATTGGAGCTTGTCCCAGATCAACAGGTAACGTATCAACTCCCATTAGACGAGCCACTATGCTGGGTGCATTATGTCTGGTGTTTGATCTTTTAGAAATCTCTTCACTAATCAACTTCTTCATTGGAGCCTCAATGGAATAACAGTTCTTTTCAGATGACTCCTTTATAGAACGACAAGAATACTGGAAAAAAAAAAAAGACAATACAATGTTATGCCAGAAAATGAGAACCTTCCGAACATTATTTAGATTGTACCACTCATGTGAACAAAAACTTATCAGTGGAGACTTGAATGAATTATCAGCAATCAAAAATTACTCAGTGTAATAAGACAGAGAGATAGCTTTTGGATCATCAGAGAGCAAGAGAATGGAATGAACACTCATACACACCAACAGTAAGAGACCAGCCAGACCACTTTCCATAAAACGATCGACCATCTCTTAGACAAATCGTTCACAGATGAAATTGTTGTATAAAAAACTGAGCATATCATGGACAACTACTGCAGGGATGACTTCAAGCCATGAACTTAAAAGGTAATCCCAGAACTAAAGAGGGGAGCCAAAACCCAATCATTTCACACCAGACCGGAGCACCATATAGATGCTTAAAAGAGAATGTCCACATTCTTTAGTCTTTTTATTGTCTAATACAATACAAAATCAACATAGAATTCCACAACCAAAACTAATGGAAATTATGTAAAAACCAAAACAAGGCAATGATCATTACCAGCTTACTACCTCTCCCTGCATATAGGCCATAGGATGTCTCCACTGGTAGCTCAAAACTGTTTCTAGGAGTCTCGAGGTCTGAAAATTAAAAATAAAAAAAAAGCAAGCAGCATTAGTTCTACTGTTCTGGTTAATTTGAAGATAAGAAGATACAATGACAACCAATTTTTTTATTTTTTATTTCCTTCAAAATTGTCACTCAATAGTGATTTTCATATCATGAGAATAAAGTCACAAATCATAATTGCATAACATTCATGAGCATTTTTATAGGAAAATTTGCACCACCAGAATCTAATTATTATAGAAATTTACTTGAAGATTCCATAGGTGTATTTGCTGATTACTTGGACACTTACCACCAACATGTCTTGTACTTGTAACAACTTTCTTGGCCATGAGGTCTCCATTATTGTCAAAGTGCTGGAAAAACCTCCCCATTCAAGAAGAACTATCCCGTTATACACAAATATGCTCAAAAGATAATCTTCGTATTATTCCATTAGGGTAATGCTCTGTCTTGACCTATAGCAGGAACCAAAACCAAGCTAGACCAATCCTGCAAAATCATGAACATGGACTTTACAATATGGAACAACAAAATACATCAAAATGAACCATTCTTGCAAATGACACATGATGTTAGGCTCTTGCAGCAATAAGGAGGAAAATAGAAGCCAACAAAAAACCAGATTGATCAAAGATTTTTGATATAACTATTTAATATTTCTCACCAATTTTCCGCATGAAGGAGAAATGAATTATAAAAACAACTTTCTAAATGCAATTTCAGGAACCAAATCGTTGTATTTCAGGACATCACATACATTAACTAAGAAAAAGTAAATTTTCCTCCTCTGTGCATGACTCATGAAGGAAGAAGTCTCTGGAAAAATAATTTTAGTTTTGCAAAGGCAAACAACATATTAATCTCTCAAAGAACACACACAAAAGAGAAAACTAGAAAAAGAAAAAACAAAACAAAAGCATTCTAAAGAGACTTACATACGAGATTCATAGCAACAAAATTAAACTGACATATCATCATCAGAGTAATTAGCACAATGATGCAGAATTTGACGATCGACAAACTCGTCACATTAGATAACGGATAAAACAGTACAACATCAGGTTGATAAAATGAACAAAACACTCTCCAAATCCAAAAAAAAAAAAAACACTCTGATCCAAACAAAACATTGGCAACAAAAAACCAAATCAAACAGGGCGAAAATCACATTTCAAAATCACAAAAATTAACCAAAGATTACGGAATATCTATGGAGAGCTCACATGCTTCACCACCATCAGAAGTCAGCGATTATTCAAACTTCAACCACCAGTTATTGGAAAAGGAAATTGGAAAGAATAGAAAGAGAGAGAATCGCAGGAGACCGGGTTTTGGGAGCTACAAATTGTGTGGAGTGAGAAGAGGAAGACGCAGTATGAGATGGAATGAAGTAGAGATAATAATAATGAAGGAAGAAAGGTAATGCTTTTAGCATGACAATCCATTGCTGGAAATCACACCGCCAGCAACCCAAAAGCCTCTTTCTCTCTTCCCGTATTCTATTTCCTTCATTATTTTGACTGGACAGTTATTACTTAATCAGATGCAGGAAGGACTACCGTACTTGCGGTGGGTTTTTTTATAAATAAATGAATTTTGAGATTATATTTTAGAGCATACATGGCCCAATATTGATATTATTCCAGCATCGAGGGTCACTTGGATTCTTCATGATATTTTTGTTTTATATTTGCTTAATGTTTTTTCTTTTCTTTAAATAACTATTGTATTTCGTCAAATAATAATAATAATAATAATAATAACTATTGTATTAAGAAAGACTATTTTTGAGTGAAACTAACTTATATATGCAGTTAACGCGGTTAGTACATATCAACATAATCAACTCAATTTTTTGAATTTTCGTTTTACCTAAAAAAATATTTCCTTTAACTAAAAGTAGTATCATTGACTTTGGAAAATATTATTTATTGAAATTCAAAGTATTACCTTTAACATTACTTAGTATTTCATTTACGACTAATTAATAGTATTACTTCTAATTTAAAAGTATCACTCTTTTTTAAAATAATATAAAAATAGTAGTTTATTGACTGTGCAAAGTAATACATTTAATTTATAAAAAATTATAGTCTCAAAAATGACTATCTCCATTAGAATTTATTTTGCCAAAAGAGTATATCTCAGTCTTATAATTATTACACATGAAATATATCGAACTTGATACATGTTTACATGTGAATATATGTGTTTGTATATCGGACGAGTGTATAAGCATTCTTGACTCGATTTGATATTTAAGTTCTTTAAGGAATAAATAAAATATTAACTATGTATAGAGTTTTTAAAAAAAAAATATATATATATATATATTTGTATTTTCATAACTAATTTCAATTTTTTATTTTCAATTGATAGATTTTATTTTTCTAAAAATATTTTAGAGAGATTAATGTATAGAGCTTTGAGTACAAGCAAGAAGCATATGATAAACGGCTAGTAGTGATTTCAGACGAAAAGTCAAAAGCCGTAGACAGCAAGATGATGGTCAAGATGACGGCTGGCGTAGGGTGCTGCGGAGCACATGATTCCAGCTTTGGTTTTTTATAGTACTCTTTGTCAGCGTACCAAAAGACGTTCCGTCTGACGTGTACAGCGCGTACGACACTCTGAACTCACTGTCCAATTACCGTTTTACCCTAATAACAACATTAGTATTTGGAGTAGGTTTTACCAGAAAATATAATGGATATATTTTTCAATCAAAAAAAAAAAAAAAACTCAAATAATCTTTTATGGATTGTGGGAGCAAATATTGTGGAAACTGAGTATCATGTTTTTATGGATCATATTGTATAATCTTTTATGAATCATATCGTATAATCTATGTTTTTTTTATTAAGTTACATGACATGTTTTATTATTATTTTGAAATCGTGTAACCCCTGTATAGATCATGTTATGTAAATAAAGTATGAAAACTAACATATAATATAAAAACATCATTTTATAATTAAGGATTTTGATAGGTTAAAGTTAATAGATTCGTGCATATTGAATTTTTAGTTAACTAATTATTCCAATTTTACCTTTCTATATATTTATTTATTTTTTGCACGTAATTTGCAAACTATAAATAAAGCAAAAAAGAAGTAACAGCTCAGAAACAGTTGGTCATATATAGTACGCACACACTTTCCATTTGGCTCTTATTTCTCAAACCGTCTTAAAGATATTTTGGACCTTTTATTAATGAGTAGCGTTAGTTTATTAATTTTAATAAATCTTCTTTATTCTTTTACTAAATAAATTATGTGCATGTGAGACCCACGCGACAGAGTATTTTTAACCAAAAAAGCAGATCGTGATTAGGAAATTCTGTTTGTTATCTTGTGGGATTTGGAATAATCCAGAGGCACCTTCCTAGCAGTCATTAAAATCATTTAAAAAAATAAATCAAATGAAGATAAATGGTGTTAGTAGAATCCCACAACTCTCAAAATAATTACATAATTAGATTGAGTAGACATTTATCAGATCGTCTCAGCTCATTTAATTTTATTACGAGACTTATCAATTCACAAAATAAATTTTGATTTTGAATTGTGATTAGTGGAGCTTTATCTAATGGATTTACATATGTTATTATAAATTGGAATTGGCTCTCCTACTCCTATTGTGAATAATGACTTCATAATTCTTGTCAACATATAATTCCAATTCTGATTAAAAAAAAATGTATATATTGTGTAACAACAACATTTAAAATCATGTTAAACAATTACTTAAATCAAATATTCTAAGAAAAAGATAAAATATCAACTACTATAAGGTAGCACATTTTGATGAAATGACTCCATCATATGAATTTGAATGACACAATTACATATTGGGAATTTTCAATAAATGTACTGTAACTTGCTCTTCGTACCACTAACCTTACAACTTTGTATAATCACCTTTTATCTTTTAATTATTTTTAAATAAATATTACGTGAGATTGTCTTACAAGTCTAGTTACATGAGATGTGTCTATTCATAACTCATACTTTACAATTTATATGAATTTGTGAAAATGAATTTTGTTTGTGGATAATGAGAATTCGTCTTACTGTAACTATTCGTGAGCCGGTTTCATATAAATATTTTTGTTTTTCTGAATTCCAGTGATTTTAATTTATTTGAAAAATCCATTTACATAAAGATATAAAGCAGACTCTTTTCCCAAAATAATATTTATAGGAATAAAATCTTTATGCATTAGTGATGAGTATATTAAGACATAGGCAAAAACTCTTGTACATAAGGTGCACAGATCTAAATCTGTGCATAACAATACTATTATATTATATGAAGTAATACTGTTATATTATATGAGTGATACTATTATATTATATATAGTTTTAACAGTATTACTTATATAATATAACAATATTACTTTATATAATATAACAGTATTGTTGTGCACAGATTTGGATCCGTGCACCTTTTGCACAGGAGTGTCACTCTAAGACATAATATAGTGGGTAGATGAATACAATTTCTATTTTAGTATGCTAATCTTGTTAAAGCAATTTCCAAAGGCAACTCTAAAGCTTCAACATTAAGGAGACAAAAAACATTAAAGAAAGAAAAATAAAATAAAATGAAGAGTAGACATATAGGAGAAGTATGCATATGATAATAGTGTGGGAATTTGTGTATTCAGTTATGATTAGGGAATGAATAAGAAATTGGAGGTCGCGGAAAGCTTTCACAAAATGGAACCGACGTGTGGTAGTCATCATGAAATTTAATCCACTTTCATTGATTGCCAAAATCAACAAATATAGGACTATAATAATTAACAAAATAAAATGATTGATTGTCAAAATCAACTATAATATATAGGGCTATGATAATTAATAAGATTAAAATTGATTATTGTCTTATCTTTTTTTGCAATTAAAGACTGATTTTTTTTGTGTGTGTTTTTCCTTAATTAATTCTTGTTTAAAGAAAAACTTAAAATTTGAATTCTAAATTAAATAATATATGAATTGTTTACCAATAAATAAATAAATTTGCATCCTACATATTTGAATATTCAATAGTGATACAACTAGATAGTTTTATCAAACTTTGCACACTCTTTTTATAAAAAATCCATTTATTTAACATGAATCATTATATTCTTAGTATCATTTACATCTTTAAACAATACTTTTTTGGTTTGAAGATGCATTGAATACAAGGAGTTAAAAAGGGCAATTTGGAGAGTAATAATCACCAAAGAGGAGACATGTAGGCTCTAAGCAAAGGATTCAATTGAATATATACCAAAGAATTGTGTTAGAAATAAATAAAAAGAGAATAACAAAAGCATATAGATATTGTATTATCTTAATATAATATAGCTTTTGTGGGGCTAAGAAAATTAGGTTGTAAAAGCAAGAAAGCAAATGAAATGATGTGATGAAGTTGCATGTGCCCTCTGTGATGCAATGTGCATGTAAATTGTAAGCTAATAGCTTTTGTCATCAAAAAGACAAAAGACAACCCTTAAAGCTTGAGTTTTTAATGAGCTTGATGAGTGAACCCATTGATTTTTCTTGGATATTTTGGACCACCATATGTGTGAGGGCCCATTAATGTCTGCATAAATATTTAATTATCAAATCAATGACTTATTAAAGCTCTATAACTTAAGTTTGTAGGTTAAAAATTCACAATTCTAGTTGGATTTGGATTGTATGTCTCATAATCCCAAATCTCATTCATGTTTCACTATAACTATAACAATTAATTGAAACTGTAACATCAAATGATCCATCTCATTTGGACATATGTATCGTATGCTCTCAAATATGTTTATAATCCTAGATTTATAACATAAATGGTTAATCATCACATCATTTGAAAAATTCTAATTTGGAAAGTAACTCTGGAAAATCTTTAACTAGACAATCTAAATTTAACTTAGTTGAGTGTGAGTTTAAGTTCTACATTATTTATGAGTCTTATCATGGCGAAAATATTTTAGAGTACTTTTTTCTAAGTAATACAATTATTTAGATTTTTAGTTAAATTACGTCAAATTTTAACTACTTATGTAAATAAAACAAATTCAGCAAAGTGGAGCTCAACCTAAAAAACTCCAAAATTTTCAACAAAGTCAAGTTTTAGTCTACAATATATCAACTTGACAGTTGACTCTACTAATCTACACAGAGCAACAGCTAATTTAAATAAATAAAATTAAAAAGGCTGATAATTAAAGTTTCGTTTGTGGGAATCATATATCATTTAACTTTTTTTGAAGTGAAAACATAAAATATCTTCATTGAGTTACCAAGAATGTAATTTATCTACATAAGTTTTTTTTTTTTTTTAATCTTTCTAAAAATGTCTACACATAAAGCCACACAAAAAGGTCATGAGATTGCTAAGACATGCTAGTGATAGTATTGTTAGTTGGACTAATTAGAGAGATAGATTAGAAGCCCAAATATGAGGCCCAATATAATGCCATGTACATTTATTTCACTGCAATCATCTCTCTTTCTCCCTCTCTCGATTAGAAGCCCAAATATGAGGCCCAATATAAGTCGTATGTTTATTTTAAAAATCCATTTATTATTGAAACAATTAGAAAAATATGATAAGTACCTAATTTTGTGGAATAGTTAACTCTAAACGACTGAAATCTTATCTTATGAAAATCTGTATATATAATTATAACATTCGGTTATGTTTTTTTTTTTTGAAAAAAGACATTCAAAATCTGATTTAATACGACACTAATTTTATTTGAGAATTCAAAAGTATTTCAAAAGTTATATTGGTTTCATTTTTTTAAGAATGGTTAAGAATTTAATAAAACTCTTATCTTAATAATAAGATGATGATTCTTAGTTTTGTACAACAACTTATAAACTCAGCACAAAAACTTGCGTGAAACGGTCTTACCGATAATTTCCGTGAGATGGATTCTTTTTATTCATAAACTAAACTCATTTTCACTGATTTACATGTGAATTGTGAAGGGTGGGTTGTGGGTTGACCCGTCTCACGTAACATGATCTGTGATACGGTCTTACAAAAGACTCACTCTAAACTCTGATATCTTTTTTTTTTTAGGAAATAACTAAATTTTGATTTTAGAAATATTATCCAACACTTTTTAGAAATTCATAAACTTCTAACTAAAATGTTATAAAATATCTTCTTCAATTTATAAGTTCAGCCAAACAAAGAAATATTACCTTTCATGAACAATATTCACACATTTTTAATACAATGAATGAATATAAATGCATAAAGATACTAAACATGATACTGGATTTATTTCACTTTAGTTTACAAAGGTCACCAGATTGGTTTAAAAGGAAAATAAATAAATAAAAAACATCGGATTCTTTTATTTCACATTCAAAATCTAAACCTAAAAGCATTAATAAGAGCTTTCTTTTTTTTAATAACCAAACAGTTATTTTGATGCTTTAACACGTGATTCATTCACATCAAATTATTCTATTCTATGATTAAGACTTGCCCTGATCTAAAGCAAAGTGGGTTTGGTCAAATAAACTTTTATACTAATGTTTGAACACTTTTTATTTAAGGGTTAATATTATTTAATTTCCTATCTATTCTATTCGTGTCAATTATCCACCCAATAATGTAGCTGAAATGTGGACTCTTAATTATGAATATCTAAGCAAATCTATTTTCTTAGTCAATTAATTAATTTTGCTAAAAAGGTTTACAATACTTTCATGGCTCATAGAAGCACATTAATTTAGAGCACCATATGAATCAAATTGGGTTGCTTTGTACCAATGCAAAAAAACACTCAATATCATTATAACCATACAGTCATAAGCAGTGACGATTCAGGATTTCAATCTAAGTGGGCCTGAGTCGATTAATAAAAAAAATACAATAATTTTAAATTAAAAATATAAATTTATCAAAATTTGATAGAGTTAATATATTATTTTATAAAATTACAATAACATCCAAATTAGTAACTTAATTACAACCCAATATAACAACATCAACGTAGAAGAAAAAAATTAAACTAACACATTACAACATATTTCTTATATTTTTCGTGTCTTGAAATTGGTGTATGATATTTTCATTGCTAACAAAATATACATTGAAATTAGATGAAGAATGAAA
Source organism: Scutellaria galericulata (assembly GCA_946896805.1). NCBI lineage: Eukaryota > Viridiplantae > Streptophyta > Magnoliopsida > Lamiales > Lamiaceae > Scutellaria > Scutellaria galericulata. The sequence goes on from OX335794.1 coordinate 16,980,056, forward strand.
AGAGAGAGAGATCAATAATATAAAAGAGATCCTTGAAATTAGATTTGTGTAAACTCTGTGAAAGAAAAGGAAAAAAAAATGAAGAAGAACACATATCTACTTTTCTAATTTATTTTTAATACTGAAATGCTCACACAATATCAATTGAAAAACCTTATCAAACTCAAAGAAATTATCTTAAATCACTGAATTTTTTGATAAAGTAAAATGAAACCCTCAATACTCAATAATATATTGTTGGCAACAAACGGGATAAATAAATTGATGAAATCTAACAATAAAAAACAAAACAAATTTCAGTTAAATAAAATAAAATAATAAGATAAATTTTGTGCTTAAATTAATTTATAAAGGGGGATTGAACAAGAAAATATTTAACTAATGATAAAAATATCCACATACAAATACAAATAAAAGTTAAGAAGAAATAGATGAATGGATGAGAATGTGAAACTAAATCATGAAAATTAATATTTATTTATTTATTTTTAATGAAAACATAAAATTACTAAAATATCCCTATATTTTTTGAAAAATTTTAGACCCCTTAGAGCATCTCCAACCCTTGGACTCAAATCTTATTTTTGCCACCAAATTTGCCACCAAAGTTGCCACCATCTCCAACCCTTCAAACTCAAATTGGAATATTCTCTTACAATATTTTTAATTTTTTTTTGAATTTTCTTTAATATCAAATATTTGTGTATTAATTTCATAAAAAAAATTAACTTAATTGATTTCAATTATAAATAAATATTTATAAACTATAAATCTTATTAAAAAATACCAAACTTATATTATAAAATTCATCACAAATACATATTAATATACTAAAGAAAAAATCTAGTCATACAACACAATGCAAATAAATTACATAATGACAGAAAAATATGGAGTTTAAATGCATTTCGTTTATGTTTTTGTTCTAGTAAATTTAGCATGACGTGTAATATTAGTTTAAATTTAACATGTAATGCTTATGTGTTTTAATTGTAATTTGCATTAAATATTGTATGATATTCCAATTATATTTCTATTAATAATTCGTACTTATATTTAATAATTACACTATTTTTAAAAAATATTCGATCAAGATATCTCAAAGTTCGTAATACACATGTACATAGTAAAATATTATATAGTATAAGTGTATTAATATCAAATGAGTGAAAATTATTATAAAACAAAATCAAAAAAAAAAAAAAAAAACATTTGAGTTGTGTTGTTCATGGTGGCTGAATTGAGTCCAATTTTAAGACTGGGTTGGAGATGGAAAAACTCAAAATTTGAGTTTGAGTTTGAGGCATGCGTTGGAGATGGCCTTAGCCCCTACATGGGTCCATCACTAGTTATAAGTATTGCATCTAATAAGTATTAAATGTAGTTTTTCAAAAAATTAAATTAAATGTAGTATCTCTCTCTGCTGGATATTTTCATTATATTTTTATAACCATATTCCAAATTTATGTTGGAGACTTGGACTACTTTGGGGATAATAAATCGATGAATACTAGTTGTAGTTTGTAAAAGAAAAAAATGAAGTTAAGAACCAGCCATTTGAAGTTTGAACTACTCAATGTCGTGATCCGTGCAATGACATTAATGCCCCTGTGAAAGATAAAACGTGGCGTTATTAAGTTTGTCGTGTGGTAGACAGTTGGTAGGGACAAAATAAGGAATAGAATCACACCGTCAAATTCAAACAAACTCCTCTCTCTCGCAATCTTCGGATCAACGTTGTCAGCCTCCACGTGTCACCATCATGTAAAGAAACCGACCGCCCTTTACTTCCTCCACCTGTCTATAGATATCCAATCCAAACTACTCTGAAGAAAATAAGAATAAAATAGAAATTAACTAATAATCAACCGTTTGCCATATTTTATAATCAAATTCATTCACTTTCTACTCTTGTTTCTCTCTCTTCACTCCACTTTCTTCATTCCCATTTCTCAATGACTCTTTTCTACACGCATAGTTTTCAGTGAACTCATTTTGTCTACAGTTTCTGAACTACCAAAGTTGTATCGTTTTGTCCTTTGATCTTTCGGCAGATGTCTGTTTTCGTGAAGAAACTTGTCGAAAAGGCTTCTTTGAAGAAGGTAAACTCTCTCTCTCTCTCTCTCTCTGGGTATTTGGTGATGATAATCAGGTGTAAAGTGGTCTAGATTGATTATTTGGGAGTTTTCTAGTTAAAACTGAGTTCTGAATTCCTTAACACTGTTTTTTCGACGTCATTTATAGTAAGGATCTCATGTTTATGATGGGTTTATGACATGATTTGTGAGAAATAATCAAATTTTATGACAAATGGGGTAGAAGATTCTCGTAATTAGGAAATATTGATATAGAAATTGAAGCCATATTTTGCATTCAAGCTCTAATTAATAAGATCAATTGTCTGTGAAAGAGTTTATTGAGTTGGGTTTAGAACTTCAAACCGATGAAGTGTACTTGCTTGAGTTTGTTCTGAAAATATACAACTGTTGAGAAGAATTTATGCCTTGAGTCAACCAACTTTCTTAATATTGCACATTAATTCTTGAAGAATTTACAAGAAAGTACAACAGATTATGAATTTTCATCTCGTTTTCTGTCACTTTTTTTTTTTTTTTCTCGTTTTCTGTTACTTATTCACCAGAAGATAGATTAAATTGATTCTTAATTTAAGAAGAGAATATAATTGTAATGAAGTTGATAGAATTGGTGAACATTGAAATATCAGACATCCAATGTTTTTCTTTTTGACCTATGTGGCAGCAGTTGCCCTTGTGGTGGGGCAAAGTCCAAACGTATCACACCAGCTGTTGACTGGTTCAAGACTTGAGTAGCACATTTGTAATAGATGTTTGTTATAGCCCAATAATTCCACCGTACCTATGTGATATGTGAGTAATACCACAATACCACAATACCACATGATGTGTGGCATGTGTCCCACTCTGAAAAAATCAACGGACAATGTTTTTTGAAAATTTTAAAATGTGACACATGACACACATCCAGTGGATTGGGGTAATACCCATGTGGGTAGGGTGGACAAAGCCCGATTAAGGTGTCAAGAAAGCTAGCACTCTGTCCTACATCTTCTAAGTTGAACTTTAAAACCATGTCAAAACGTGCAACTTGTTAAGGGCTTGCAATTTGTTCTTCATGGCTGGGTGTGTTTCCAGGAGTTTGATTCGATATTGAGTTCCCATATTAGTGACTGGTTAAATTTTCTGTTTAACTATACATTGTTGTTGCAGCATCCATGGCTTTCAGATAGCTTGAAACCCGATGACGTTAACCCCCGATTGGTTTTTCATTATGGGATCCCATCAGGTGCTATTCTGCTGGCATATGATTCTATTCAACAAATTCTTGCTATTTCAACTAAGTAAGTGTCCTTGATCAAATAATTGTTGAAGTTCTTGTAAAGAAATTCCCTGAATATACCACCATGATGTTAAGTTATGGCCCTCTTAATCATTTTATGTGATGAAAGGGATTAAGCAATTAGTTTCAGATTGTTGTTTTTAACTCGTTAAAGTTTGAAACAAACTATTCTATATCCTTTCAGAGATGGACAAATCAAATTGTTTGGTAAAGATGGCTCACAAGCTATACTAGAATCACCTGAGTCAATACCGAGCAAATTTTTGCTGGTAAGCGTCTCGTAGATCTCCCTTTTGCATTACAAATGTGTACTTCAAAAAGAAGTATTGAGTATGTACTGAATATTTACTCTGTTTACAACTCACGCCGAGTAATAGTTTTTGTTGACAGTTTATTGAGAACCTTGGTACTCTTCTACACGTAAATGTTAACAACCATATTGAGGTAAGCTACTTGACAGTTATATACTTCTATTGTCATTTTCTATAGTTTATATCGCTATTTTAGTACTAATATTCTTAAAATTATCATTGAAGGTATGGAATCTAGACAAGAAGTGTCTATCTGCTATCCATCATGTCGAGAAGGAAATCACATCATTTTCGGCCATGCGCAGTGGAGCTTACCTGTAATGCACCAAAAATTTTTATGTGAATAAATTTACGTGTATATGCAACTATAGAATTTTAAAGATTATATTATCTGTATTGGCAGGTATGTTGGAGATTCTGTTGGCGATGTATCCATCTTAAAGCTACATCACGAGCCATGTCATATTGAACAGATGAAATATCGTATTCCTCTTTCAGCCACTCATGGTAGGACCTAATCTTGTTGTATTGAGCTATTCAAATTTCTGAATTTCTCTCAAATTTTATTTGTTACAATCATAGATGTACAGGGCATAAAATTCTACACAACTACCAACCTATTTTTCACATATTTTGAAGTAGTATATCTAAATGCATACAGGCAAGACAAATGAAGTTGGAAGTGATATTACACCAAAATATATATTGCCTCAACCAAAAGTTGAAGCCAAAAGGTAGTAAATCGGCATGTAATGATCTCTTTTGTCTTCTGATTTTTATTTAATTATTATTTATATGGACTATGATCTTGTATGTTCTGCAGGGTCCTTATTATCTACTCCAACGGCGTGATCGTATTGTGGGGAATCTGGGAAAGCAGAGTCATATTCACAAGTTCTGGTGGGCCCACTTTGCAATCTACTAATCAAGAATTGAAGAAAGTAACGGCAGCATGCTGGGCTTGCTCTACTGGAACTAAAGTTGTTGTTGGATATAGCAACGGAGATTTAATCCTCTGGAGTGTCCCATGTCCTTCAGATTCAAATATAGATCAAATTAGTCCCATTTGTAAGCTGAATCTTGGTTACAAAGCAGAGAGAATTCCAATATCGAAGATAAAATGGGCTGATGTGGATGGAAAATCTAGCCGATTATACGTCTTAGGCAGCTCTGACTCTAATTACACAAACTTGGCACAGGTATTAACCATAGACATGGATTTTTGCTTTAAAGATTTGCCAATTGTCACTAACTAACTAATGCGACGTCAAATGTGGCAGGTAGTTCTACTGAATGAACATACTGAAACTCGGACTATTAAACTGGGGCTCCATCCACCTGAGTCACTGGTTGACTTGGAGATTACTACAAGCACTGAACAGAACAAGCATAGACGCGATTCTCTGCTTTTGCTTGGGAGGTCAAGTCATGTCTACACCTATGATGATTCTTTGATTGAAAGATACCTAGCACAGAGCCAAAGTAAATCATCGCCTTCACTGCCAAAGGAGATTACAATAAAGTTACCTTATGGTGATTCAAGCATCACAGTAGTGAGATTCATAACAAGTAATCCACATATGCCATGTTATGCAGAAGAGGTAGACAACACTACAATCATGTACACTGACGAGACTTTGGTTGACTTGACCATGGTTAACGTTGAGTTTTTTTAAATTCTTGTTTTAGGACTTTAATATGCTGGTGAAAAACAGTTTGCCACTTTTTCCGTTTGAAAAAAGTGTCAAAGATGGAAGCAACTCAAACTCAACGAGTCTTGCGCCATTTTCAAAGGCTAAGAACCTGTTTATAACAGGGCATAGTTCTGGGGCTATTAACTTCTGGGATGCATCTTGCCCACTTTTGCTTCTGGTAGCTTCTATAACTCAACAGGTAACTCGAGAGTCGAGAGTCTATACCATTAAGTAATTTTATTGTTGGACACGTAAAAAGAAGTCATCTTTTAATGCCAGTGCTTGTATTGTTAAACCATGGCTTCATAGTCATATATTGTTCTGATTTGTTTGTGCAGAGTGACAATGATTTTTCTTTAAGTGGCATACCACTGACAGCCTTGCACTTCATCTATGACTCACACGTTCTCGTTTCTGGAGATCAAAGTGGAATGGTACAAAAATGTTCTTTTGATACATGTTCATGGGATTCCATGAGTGCACAGATGTTCACTTATTGTGTTTTATGCAGGTTCGAATTTACACGTTGAAATCAGAGATATTTGCCCCGCAAAGCAATTTCTTGTCCTTCCAAGGTACAAAGGATGCATTTTTGTATACCAAATCTGATTTCATTCATGCCATTCCAAAAGTAATGGTAATAATTTCTGGTAATTAAAATAATTCTCAACTTTGGTATCGTGGTTGCCAGGTGGTTCAAAGAAGGGAAGCAACCATATTGTTCGTAGAATCAAAGTTATGAAGGCCAATGGTGCAGTACTCTCCATAAGCACAACTGAAAATCTAAAACAACTTGCTATTGGCTCTGAACAAGGATATGTAAGATTTTTCTTTCTTGTTTGGCTTTACATGTTAGAAATTTTTACTATCTTCTGAAGTCAATCATAGACGATGAAGTGGTCTACAGGTAACTAAAATTCAATTTCGAAACACAGGTGTATTTAATCGATCCAGAGGGCCCCACTGTCTTGTATCAAACACAAATTGCCAGTGAATTCAGCACAGGGATTATCTCAATGCATTTCGAAACATGCAGTTTCCATGGCTTTGAGAAAAATGTAATAATTGTCGCAACAAAAGATTCATCAGTTTTGGCACTAGAGAAGGACACTGGAAACACACTAAGCCCTGGTGTGGTCCGTCCGAATAACCCGAAGAGAGCTTTATTTACGCGGATTTTGGGTAAGTCCCATTTTCTTTTAACCCTTCTTTCTGTAATTACATGGAGGATTGAACTAAATAATTTCAACTTCTTAAGTGTTCTAATCACTTTCCTTATTGTATTCACAGATAGCTCGGATCAATCGTGTCTGTTGCTTTGCACTGAGAAGTCTGTTTACACATTTTCCCTATCGCATTTAGTGCAGGTACGAGATAACCTTGCTGCTATCGTGTAGTCGCCATAACATATGCAAGAAAGGCTGCCAACTCATTTCTTGTATTCCGTTATTACAATTCTTGATTCTCAGGGTGTTAAGAAAGTGGTCTACAAAAAGAAATTCAGTTCATCTTGTTTCTGGGCATCAACTTTCGGCTCTCTGGATGTTGGTCTCGTGCTTCTTTTCACCAGTGGAAAAATTGAGATCAGGTCATATTTCTATGCTGACTGTACCTTGTTGATTATCCACACTAATCTGATACGTATGTTTATAGTTTTCTTGATTTAAACCTTCAGGTCCTTGCCAGAATTATCCCTTGTGAAAGAAAGCTCAATAAGAAACCTCACATTTTCATCTTTCAGACCATTCTCAGTATCCGACATTATAGTTTCATCATCCCATGATGGTGAACTCATTATTGTAAGTTCTAAATTCTACCTAATTAACTTGGACACTTTGTTAACAAGATTCTCTTAACACTTTCTCTATAATCAGGTCAACCGCGACCAGGAATTACTCTTTGTCTCGACTTTGCTCCACGAGGAGGGTTACAGGTAACAAGTGCAAGAAGAGGATCTAATTTCCTTATTTTTTGTAAAAAAAAAGAAATTGATTTGAATTTATTCTATCCAGATTTCTGGTCCCTGTATCTGAAGTTTTTAACAAAGACACGGTAAATGCTCGAGGGCTTATCTCTTCACCCAAGGCTAAAGAGAAGAAGAAGGTTTATTACGAGACTTTCACGAATAGTGAGGATTGCATATACTTTCCTGCATTTTCATTTAGTTTTCTTCAACAGGGTATATTTGGCTCTATGATTAAAGACAACAAGGGTACAAAGTCGAAGAACGGGCTTGAATTGGAATCAGAAGATAGTAGACTAAGTATCGAAGAATTATCCACCATATTTTCAACAGTTAACTTTCCAACCGATACTGAAACTGAGGAAAAAAAGAACGTTCTTGATGATGACGATGTGGACTTGGATATAGGTATCTCTTTTCTACCGAGTTTTCTTTTTAATTTATTTTGTAAAATATCTCAGCATATTTTCTTTATCGTTGCTTATGGCGCGAAGATGACATTGAAATCGAAGATCCCAAAGAGAAACCTAGAGGAGGAGGAAATCCGGTGATAGCAGGATTGAATCGACACAACATTACAAATAAATTTCAAGCAATAAAAGGTATATAAGTCCTTGGCCTATTTCCTATGATTAAATTCATAAATGTATTAATTTCCTTTTTTGCTCATTTGACAGGCAAGTTGTTAAACGCAAAGGTGAAGACGGATCATAAAGTAGCAGTAAAGACGGAGGAGACACAGGACGAGAAAACGGGTTCTGTTGATCAAATAAAGAAGAAATATGGGTTTGCTTCTTCTAGTGTAAGTTGATGCATATATGCACTAATATTGCAGTATTGCATAACTGCAATGACTAAAAATTGGGTGGACACGAATGCAGGAATCATCGGGTGCTGCAAATGTGGCAAACACGAAGCTGAGTGAAAATTTGAAGAAGTTGCAGGGCATCAGCTTGAAGACGACTGAGATGCAGGATACAGCGCGTTCGTTTTCTTCAATGGCGAAGGAGGTGTTGCGATTCGCTGAAAACGACAAATCTGCCAATTGAGACATTTACAGTAAGTTGATCAACTTCTTACAGGACATGTTTTTCTTCGCAAGTGTGTAATTAGTTAAGGTTTGTTATTGATTGTGCATAAGCATGCATGTCTTTGTATATATATTGATATTATTTCTCTACGAGACCTCACTTGCATCATTACTCCTCTTCTTGATTCTTAGGAAAAATGATACATACATATATATATATATATATATTTATTTAACAAATTTCTTCTTTCATTTTATTTATTTTATAATTAATGACCGTTCCAGAAACTCACTACTGATGTGTTTGAAACTAGTCATGTGTCAACAAGTAGTGAGATTAGGGGATTAGGAAAAACGATAATAATTTACAATTGACCAAATAATTACGTATTGAAAATAATAATAATAAATTATGGAAATGGGAACGAAGAAGACCATTGAAGCATATTTCTCTCTTTTTCACACTAGGTTCAGACGTTGAAGGGTCTAATTTTCAAGACATAAATGGTCGGAGAAAACCAAGTAATATTAAATAGAGGATAATTACAAATTGAAGAACTATAAACAATTAATGTTACGAATTCAAAAAAAGAAAAAAGAAAAAAAAAGGGCAATTAATATTACATATCTAGTCGACCAAACCCAACTTTTGTTCCCATCTCAAAGACTTTTCTGACCCAAATTCTAATTTTAAAGAATGAATGTTTCCTTTTCTCGTTTTTATTTTTATTTTAATATCTTGATACAAGAAATTTGAAAAAGTACCTTTATTTAAAAAAGTATCATTCAAAGATAAAAGTGTGATTGAATATGAAAAAAGTTGCCATTAGTGGTATTAGACAAGGATTTGTACGACTAATTTATTACATTAGTGTCAATATGACTAATTAATTATATTCGTCGCTAGTCTAAATTTATTAGGCACCAAACATTAAATTATTGACATTCTGATCATTAACTTTGACATTAACTGTTTAACCAAGTTAATTAAATATCTATAAATACTAATTACTACTCCCTCCGTTCCAAATTATTTGTCGTTTTAGCTCTTGAGATTTGTCTCAAATTATTTGACGTTTTAGGAATTCAAGACATATTTTCCCAAATTCTTCCAAATTTACCCCTATTTATTATTCCTTACTAAATGCTCTATTATTTCAAAGTAAACATTGGAAATATGTATTACATTAATAAGGAGTATTAAATCAAATTGTGGGACTAGACATTCTAAAAGACAAATAATGAGTACTATAAAAAATCATATCCAAACATTTATGCAATACATAATGGAGCATATGAATATGAAAAGAGAAGAAAATCAATAAAAAATCTTTGTTTAATTTTTTGTTTTGGCTCCCAAATTTTGAGTTCTGGTTTTTGTTCTTTGTTTACAGTGTTGTTTTGGCTCCCAAATTATGATCTCTATTTTTAGTTCTTTGTTTAAATTTTATATTGGCTCCAACCTGTTTTTTTATTTGGATAAAGAAGATTAGTCTTGAATATATGTTGAAATGTTTCAGACTCTTTGTAATCTTAATAATCTGAATTAAAGACTGCAATCAATTGATTAAAGACTCTTCGTAATATTAAGAATCTTCAGTCTTGATAAGATAGTAATCTTAATAATCTTCAGTCTTGATACCGTAATCTTTAAGGGAGTATTAATTACAGTTGTGGTTAAGGTAGTCAACCAACATATTAAATACAATACACAATTATTAGATTTAAATAGGGATAAATCGGTCTTTTTGTTGGTTTCCTTAATTTGCGTGAAAATTGTTAAAACAATAAATAATTTGGGACGGAGGGAATATTTTATTTGTTTAAATGATTATTATATATTTTGTTCGGTCGTGTTTTTGACTTGACCGTTGGAAAGAAATTGTTGGGACCATCTTATCACCCTTTCTTTCTTTCTTAATGAATATTCACCTTCACTTTACGACATGAGTACACATATTAATAGCAAAGAAAATCACTTCATTATTCTGTGACAACTTAAATTATTATTTACTAATTTGCAGATATGTTTAATATAAGTTGAATATGCACAGAACATTCACTTTCAAAGCTTAATTTCCGCTATTATATATGCACAGCTTATATCATATATAGCACATGTAATATGTTGAATTCTTGATGTTTATCTATGAAGGAGAATAAGTATTATATTTAGTATATATTACTTAATCTACTTTCCATATAATAATAATAATAATAATAATAATAATAATAATTATTATTATATGTTTACCATAAACATCAAGTCCAATCCACTAATTATTCTGGTTGAGAACAACCTTCCTCAATTTGTCATACTTGAAGAAAATTGGAAGGCAATTACATTGACTTATATTTAACATTTCCAATAGGGTTTGTCTTGAGTCGGATAATAGTTGGAACTCCCTATCTTTTATATAAGTAACAACATATGTAGCAGTGCAACATTTAAAAAATAATAAGATTTAATCACACATGTTACACAACTCCATGAAAAAATTTGCTTTCCCTTACTTTAAAGTTACAACTTTAATCTATTTTCTAATATAATGGTAAGAATGACGATTCCCCTTTATTAAAAAAACCTCATTGTATAAGATATGTAGGCCCACTGGATTCGGGTTTCTTCAAATTGGACTCGAACCACCCTAGAAACGGTGACGTCGGTGGGTCTTATAGATCCGGGACCTTCAACTCTACTGCTTGCTTTGCAAACTTGGACAGGACTTCCCCAAGTCTGCTTTTCTCTGGTGTCAAAAACATCCACATCAGAGCCAAACCAGAATTTGGATTAATGGTTCAACCACTACAAAAAAAAAAAGAGTTTTAGTGGCAACCGTTTTTGTCACTATTTGCAGAAATGTCGTCACTATAATTTATAGTGACAACATAGTGACGACATTTCTGCATATAGTGACAGAAACTGTTCCACTAAAACTCATTTTTTTTGTAGTGAACTAACCGTCGATCTGATTTTCATTTGTGTATACACTACAAACGCTGTTTGTTATATAAAATCTAATAATCTTTAATGTTGACGACGTAATGTAATGAAATATAATTTAAATGTAAAATATATTTTGCTTTTAATATCTATATTAATAAATATGTTAATATTGCAACTTTAAAATTATGTTTTTTTAAATAATTGTTTTTGATAAAATCAGAAATTTTGAATGCAAACAATTTTGAAACTCAATATTTTAAATTTGATATAATTATATATGCAATGTAAATAATAGATTATGAATTTTAAAATAGATATGAATTTGATATAACATGCATTAAAAATGAAATTTAAATGAAATTACGAATATAATTAATTTATAAATGTAACACAATACAATATAAAATAATAAAATCTGAATAATAAAATAATAAATATAACATCAATATTCAACAATTAAATTTGAAAATAAATTTGAACACAATATATAATGATAATAATAATAGTTTTTTGTGTTTGTTAGTTTTAATTTCTGAATAATTAAGAAGTGATTTATTATACTTACTAATATGTTTTGTTTATATTTTTCTTCTTTATATTTTAGAATTATTTTTAGAATTTGTAAATAATTTTGTACATTGGTTTTAGATGAATTTGTTAAAAAAAAAAATTAAATTTATTCCAAAATTTAGTTTATATTTAAAATATTTAGCTTCCAAATAATTTTTATATTTTAAAATAATAATTTTTAGATTTTTGAAACCATGTTTCAGATTATTTTAGAACAAATTCTAGTTTTTTAAAACAACTTTTAGATTAATTATATCTCTTTATTTGAAATAATTTCGAATAAATTACCAAATATTTTTATTAAGCTATTTTTTATTCAATTTATTGATATTTATATTTTTCAAAATTAATATTACATATATATTTTAATTAATTTTTAAATTTTAATTGTTGATTTTAAATTGTGAAACCTTGTTATTATTATTATTTTGATATTTTTATAATAGTTTTCAAACTTTTAAACATTTTATAACACCTCGTAAAATTAATTTTCGATTTTAAAACTATTTTCCACATTTATATATTAAAATTTTAAACTAATTTTCCAAATTTTTGATTTTTGACATAATGTTTAAATTTCATTATTTTCAAATTTTGATCACATCATTAAAATATAACCATATCCTTAAAGTATATGATTACCAAACTGAATATGTATGAAATTATGTTGGTGTATGGTGCTAAACTTCTCCACAATTTATAGATGTGGACAAATCTTATTTAGTATTTTTCTTACTTTTTTTATTTCCTAAATAATGTATTGAGTAAATTTAAAATTAGGATGCAAGGAAGTGAATTCTATTGGAATAAAGCCCACAATTGAATTTTTAAATATTACAAAAGTAGGGCCCACGATTGAATTTTTAAATATTATTATCATAACATTTTCTTGTAAATGACAAAAAAAAAAAAAAACATGATTACATATAAAATATTTTTTTTTAGAGCCTACAAAAAAATCAAAAAGGAAAACTGGCAAATCAATAAAATTTGCCAACTTCTTTCATTTTATATATAGAGTAGATTATGAAGCTCCATTTTTAAACCGTCAATTTCTTTTCTTTCTACAATAAATTTACATAGTGCAACATTTACAAATCAAATTTCTTGCATGACAACTCTAATGTGGTTGCAGTTTGACGGAAATCAATGATTTAATTAAATTGACAAGTCTTCCATTTACACGGCGGCGCAGGCCGGCATACATAGCCGCAAAGAATATTGCAATCAGCCTCATACACACGACACGAGTTGAAAAGTTAAAAGAAAACCAAAAAATATATTGGCGCGTAAAAATAATAATAGAAAAAGTAAAAAAGTACAAAACATGATTTGCCAATTGCCATAGCCCATAAGCATCGAAGCAACATAGACATTTCCAAGTAATTGATTTCTAAAGTCCAACAGGAAAGCACCTCCACAGCCTTTTCATTATCATTTCCTTCTTCGCTTTCTATATATATACAAAAATCTTCAATATTTTCTCTCTCTCCTCATTCCCTTCTACTATTCTAAATTCTTGGACCCAAATTTTGCTTGTATTTTAGCTTTTTATAGATTGAAGCAAATCTTTAATGGGGAATTGCTTTGGATTGGTTGCTGCTGATCCTAACCCCAGCTCCATCAATACCGATTCTACCCCAGGTAATGCTTCTCACTTCACTTTCAGCTTTAGTGCTCGTTTCTTTTTCTGGGCTGTTGGAGAATTTGTTGGGGTTCTTGAATTTTGGCTCGAAAGGGGAAAAAGGTGGAATCTTGATTACTTTCTTGGTGGCCTTTCCTTTTTGGGGAACTCGTCTTTTATCTCTCTTCACATGTTAGATTCTGGTTTTAGAAATTGCCTTTTATCTCTCTTCACATGTTAGATTCTGGTTCTGGTTTTAGAAATTGCCTTTTATCTCTCTTCACATGTTAGATTCTGGTTTTAGAAATTGCCATGTTTGATTATGAGTATATAGCACTATTGGTAGAGTGAGTGGAAGCTATTTAAGTTGAATTAACAATTTGTGTATGTAATAAAGGTACATCGCTTAATTACAGCAATGTGGGAGGTCTTTCTGCTACGAGCAGTAGTGCTGGCCTTGGCCAGTTTTCAAGAGCTATAAGTGAAGATGGTTGTTTGAATAATGGAGAAATATTGCCCACTCCTGATATTAAAATTTACAGTTTTTCTGATTTGAAGAATGCCACAAGGAATTTCAAGAATGATATGGTGTTGGGAGTGGGAGGTTTTGGGACCGTGTATAAGGGATGGGTGGATGAGAAGACGCTCGGTCCATCGTTTAAATCAGGTACTGGAATGATGGTTGCCATCAAAAAATTGAACCCGCAAAGCGAACAAGGGTTCAGTGAATGGCAGGTAATATTAGTAGTTGAAAATATATGTTTGAGTCTTTTGCATAGTTACAATGCATTAGTGGTAATCTTGTTTTCCATCGGTGGACTTTGTAGTCGAGAAAGGATTAGCACTTTGTTTTAGCCGTGCGTTGATTTAAAACAATAAACTAGGCTGTTTTGCTCTGATTAATCAGAGATATTCATCTAGGCTCGTTGAAGCTAACATTGAGAAGATCATGACTGGTGCCTCTTGTGCAATCCTTTTGTTATATCATTGGGTACTCACTTTTGTATGTTTTTTTTTCTTGATTTGAAAATGCAGGCAGAAGTGGAGTTTTTGGGAAAGCTATCACATCCTAACTTGGTAAAGCTCTTGGGATACTGTTGGGAAGAAAAAGAGCTATTACTCGTGTACGAGTTTATGCAGAAGGGGAGCCTGGAAAACCATTTGTTTAGAAGTAAGAAAGTGTTTAATAAACTAAGAGAATGAAATATATTCAGAGGAAAAACATTCATTATTCCAAATCTGGCTTTTTGGGATATGCAGGAAATGCTGCCACTGAACCTTTATCATGGGATATACGACTTAAGATAGCCATAGGAGCAGCACGAGGCCTCGCATTTTTGCACACTTCTGAGAAGCAAGTCATTTATAGAGACTTCAAGGCATCCAATATTCTCCTTGACGGGGTATGATTCTTTTGCTATTATACTCCTATAGTTGAGTTTATAACTGATTATTGGTGATTTAGTTCAAAATATTTATAGAAATTATATTGCAAAGAACCTGAAACTGTTTTTGCACACTTCTGAGAAGCAAGTCATTTATAGAGACTTCAAGGCATCCAATATTCTCCTTGACGGGGTATGATTCTTTAGCTATTATACTCCTATAGTTGAGTTTATAACTGATTATTGGTGATTTAGTTCAAAATATTTATAGAAATTATATTGCAAAGAACCTGAAACTGTAAATGGTGAAGTAAACTTGAGCATGAAATACCAGAAATTTGAGTAAAGAAGTACCAAAATTACTATTGCATTTATACACTAGACATTTCATACTTGTGCCATTTTTTCTTGTCTTTGTAGAATTACCATGCAAAAATATCTGATTTTGGCTTAGCCAAGCTGGGGCCCTCAGAGGGGAATTCTCATGTAACAACTCGAATCATGGGAACACAGGGTTATGCTGCTCCTGAGTACATTGCAACAGGTGAGTGAGTTCCTACTATGTTGCAGGTGATGTGTGTTCTTCAGTTCTTTAATTCACTTTGTAATATCACCAATATCGAGTCAGATTTTTGACAGTGAAAATCGAGAATCTGATGATAATCTAGCATTGAACTCTTGCTTATTTTTAACAGGGCATCTATATGTGAAGAGTGATGTGTATGGCTTTGGCGTGGTGCTGCTCGAGTTGTTGACCGGATTGAGAGCCCTCGACACAAAACGTCCTAATGGCCAGCAAAACTTGGTTGATTGGGTGAAACCCATTATTTCCCAAAAACGGAAACTGAAAACGATCATGGATGCTCGAATGGTGGGGCAGTATTCATCCAAGGCGGCGCTACAAGCGGCTCAGCTTACTCTTAGATGCTTGGAAAGAGAACCAAGAAAACGACCACCAATGAGCGAAGTAGTCGAGGTGTTGGAGCAGATTGCATCTATTGGGAAACCAAAGGATTTGAAGTGTAAACCTACACAAAGACCTCCAGCAGGAAGATGACCAAGTAATTAGGTGCTTGTACCCTTCTTTCATAATTGTTTAATATCAATTATTTTTTAGTAGATTCTTGATTCTTAATAGGTGCCCCTATATGTTTATAGTTGTATCAATGTATCATAATCTTCTGTATTTGTTCGTAAAGAGTAATAGAATCACTGTCTTTTGGGCTCATATACATATTTAATCTGTCTAGTACATAAGCACAAGTGACCACTGAAATTACAGGCAACAAGGCAACAATAAATAGAAAACCAGGTGGCTCAATGCCTAGGTTGATGCAGACGAGGGCGATCACAGAAAGCACGACCATTGTGCTTGACGAATTTAGCTATGATCAAACTCACACTCCCCCACATAATCGAAGACAACACATTCCAAGGGTCGTGTCCAACTGCAAAACACATCAAGCCATGCTTTAAGTTGAAGATTCTGAATATGATTGAATGATTTGTTGTTCGAAAAGATGATCGTCCCATTTTACCTCGTCCCAGTGATATAATAGCGTAGAAGAGCGCAGTCATAATGAGCGATAAAGCCAGTGGAAAGGACTGCACAAATGAAACACTATGACATAATTGTTGCATAAATAAGCACTGCATAGATGAAGGAAAGGTGGTCACTCACAGCTACAGCCTCAAGACCACTTTTCTTGGTTGTAGGAGTCATGTTCTTGGAAACAGACACAATAAAGTGTCCTTGAAATAAATCGATTGCATCCTTGAGGAAAGACAATGAATAGAAAGTTATCAAGAAACGGGTTTCAAAACCACCAAGATCAGAGGGATGGACGAGCATGCAAACCTGCTTTGTACCATCACAGAAGTTGTTTGAGTAGTAACGTACGAGACCAGTCCAGCCATCTTCTATAATTCCTCGAACCGTCCTCCGCCCACATCTGATATATTAAACAACATTTCAAACTAAGAACAGATTCTTACACATTTTGTATGAAATAGTGAAGGCTATTAAGAGTACCTGACAAAATCTCTTTTCATAGCAGGAGTACCAGTATACTGGATGCTAATATCATCCCCATGATTAGCCCACACTAAAATTCAGGAGTTTAAATCAATGGAAAAAGAATGAGAAGAAGTTGAAAAAGGTAGAAAAGCATATAGACTAACAAGTCTTAAAGCTTTCATCCAAATTGGGATGTCTAGTAATAGTTTCCTCAGCATTGAAAACACCAAGCCTTCGAAGTTGAGTTTCCAACATTTTACGAGCAATCATGCTCTGCAAATAATCGAAGAAACAATAATAATTAAAAAATTTACATAAGAAATTATTCAAGAACATTAAAAAAAAACCTGGGTGACATTAGTACGGTCCAAGCAGTCAACGCAGTTGGTTCTCACGATTCCGATCTGCCTCTCAACTTTCTCCCCCTTCTCATTTATAAAAAAGTACCTGCATATCTCAATATAGTGCTAAATAGTTAATTTGTGTTTTCACTTCTATTGTATTAATTTATAGTGTTTTATCATTGAAGTTCATAAGTTAAGTTCAGAAATATTAATATGGTGAGCAACATTACTTGTTTTTGTAGAGAAACGCCTCGATTTGATGATAAAGAATGGAAAGCCATCCGATGGATAAATCTCCACATATTTTATGAAAATCGAAGTGCAAGTATCTGCGAAATGTTGCAAAGTTAAAATTCGAAATGAAATAATATAACATTGTTAAGGAACTCTGTATACCCACCTGACATCATCACCGGCAATATGCTTTATTTCAGTGCCAAACTTTTCACATAAACGTCCCTCATCTCCATGCTGTGTTTACACATTTACAAGAACAACCATATACATACAAAACAATTGTGAAGAAATTTCTGACTATATACGATGGAGATTTTGGTACCTTGTTGACAAGGTTTACGACTAAAACATTCCCATATTTCTTTCTTAGATCCAAGAAGTGTCTCTCTATTACTTGAGGCTGCACAAATGTCAAAATGCGTTTATCTAACTCATATGTTGTAATCCAGTTTAATTACAAAGATCAGATAAAATACTCACCACTTCCTTAACTTTAAAAATCTCGAACTTTGGCTTATATTTCAAATCAACAATCTGATCCCAAAGTAATGGAATTGATCCTCGAACCTACAACAACAAAAATGTAATCTTCATCTGTCCACAAGATCCAAATTATTCAAGAAACATTTGTTCGTAGTGTATCATTACCTGAACTGATGACGCAGTAGAGCCGTTCAACTGTACAATTTGTTCAGTTTCCACAAAGTTGGCCACGTAACCATCAGAATCAGCTCCTCTTCTCCACATTCGAGTGCCTTAACAAACATTCAAAATGAGAACCCACTGGAATAACAACATATATAGATCCATCAAATTCATGAAAATTTAAACAAATGCCAGTACCAATCCTTCAACCAAGTGTAAATAACGGCTTAATTACCAGTTCTTCTATTGCATCTTCTTGCAATTAGTGTCACATCAATAACAGCTTTTCCAATAGTAAATCGTAAGCTCTGGAAACCTGATGACTAGTTAAGGTTTAACTAAATTGATTATGTTTGAAAGAATTGAACACATCAGGTGCAGGAAATGAAGCACATTCAAAAGGATATTTCCTTGCATAACAGGAAGTATGAATGGATCAAGCTGCACAACTAAAATAGCATATCAGCAACTAAAAACTTTGAAGGCAGTTTTCTTAAGAGAAGATGTGATTCATAGCTACAAAACTGACCTTGTTATCTATTATCGTCTCCAACATATAGTTATTCCAAATAAATCGAGGGTCTGCCTGTAGAAAAGTTTATAGACTATAATAAAGCATTGGAGCCCAATACTTATGCGCCAGGGGATATCTTAACTAAGCCAACTGGCCTAGTAGTTTCTCTTCTCTAGATGGAGTACTGATCGGATCTATCTTATGCGCCAGGGGATATCTTAACTAAGCCAACTTCTATTAAATGATAATTAAGCCATTTTAACTGGCTTACTGAAAGAAAAAAAAAGTCAAACTTACTTGTCTCCAAAGAGGAAGCATTTTTGATTCATCACCCAAATCATGAAGTCTTTGAATGCTGCAAATAAGGGGAAAATGAGGGGATAGGTATGTTCTAAGTTCTCAGTACTGAATCAATAAAAAGAAGTAGTGAGTGTAGGAGAAAAACATCACCTCAATGTTATATTGACATCATAAGAGAAATAAAGACCTGGAGTCCTCTCTGCAAAATTCAGCAAGTGAGTAAACTCACTCTCCATCTTTTTCTGCCCAACACAGATGCAACATCATATATATCAAAACTTTCATATATCAGAAAATTTCAAAAACTAGTAGGTAAATGACATATATACCTGTTCTTCCGGGGCATTGTTGAGAGAATGATCACAAGGAAGAATCTTCATCGAAATGATTTTGAAGATGGGGTAACCCAGAAAACGTCCAACGCATGCACGTTCAGCAATCACTAACAAATATGACCCTAAAAACATCAAAAAAAAAAAAATCGAAAAATTATGAATTTATGAATCAGGTCAAGCAGTAGTGATTGAGTTGGGAAATTGGGCACACCAGATATCACAATTTCATAAAATTAGGGTTAAAAAGGAGCTAGAAACATGCCTGCGAGAAGCTTGAGAATTCCAACAACACCGAAAATGGTCCGAATTTTGGGAGCACGAAGAGGAGTGAAACGTGGGACGTGATCTGGACAAGGATCGGAAGAGAATTGCATTCAGAGAATAATAATTAGGAGATTGATGATTAGTGGGTGGATGTGAAATACCAGTAAGATTCATGGAACCATGGGAGCGATTGATGAGCAAAAAGGGAGCGGAGGAGCCGTCGCTGGCCTCCACCATATACTGATCGGGAAATTCCCACAGCCGCATTCTGTTGTACAGCTTCTGTGCGGGATCTGCTTTCTCCATCATTATTTCTCAATTCTGAATATTTTCTTTGCCATTCGCACTTTCTTAACCAAACTAACAGAAATTGCCGCTATATTCCAATTTAACCCCCATAATATTTCACGTGCAAAATTAGTGATTTTTTTTCATGTGCAATTGAGGGTACTTTAACTCTTTCTTGCACATTTAAAAGCGTCAAACATTTGCACATTTGAACTCTTTGCATATTTGTGCATTTAATAAAAATAAGGAAGAGAAATATAACAAGTTGTATTAAGAAAAGTGTTTACGTACAAATGTTGCACATCCAACTAAAAATTACAACAATAAGACAAATTTCTTTTGAATAAAATACAAAAAAGTTGTCACTGATCTCTTAACTAGAATCCGGTGGCAAATTGTTTAAATCCGGAAGCCCGTTATTCTGATCTTCCTCCGCTGCTCCCCCTCCTTCTTCAACACCACCAAGGTCGGCAAACTCTTCCTCTGCTCTGAACGTTGGTGGTGGACGTGCCCCTTTCCATCCTCTATCGGGATGTGATCGCATGTGCCCAAATAAAGCTTTGGGTGTGAGAAACACTCTCCCACACAAACTGCACCTCATGTGGTTAACATCGCCACTTGCACCATCCTGTTGAACCCTCTTCTTTGCTGCTGGACTTCCACCAATTCTTAAGGCCCCTAGACCAGCAGCACTGCCCGAACCATTGCCTCCAACGGGTACAGCCTGAGCCCCCTGAAACCCAACCTCACCACCACTTCCACTTGGCCCCACGCTAGAGCCCGAATGAGGCTGCTGCTGCTGTCTGTACGGACTGAATGCCGATTGGCCAGACACTCCAAACAACGGTTGTTGTGGCGGTGGCCTTGTGTACGGAATGAATGCCCATTGGCCAGGAACTCCAAACAACAACGGTGGATGTGGCGACCTAATGTAAGGAGTGAATGCGGATTTGCCTTCGACTCCCATCACTGGTGGGTTGCCTCGGAGAGGGCTCTCCTCAGTGGATGGTGGGTTCGACGAAGAAGTTCCTTCATTGCCGTTTGTCATGGTTGGTTATGTATGTGAATATATACCGATATGAGTGAGTATGCAAACAAAGATAGAATACCAAGAGTTGGTGAGGATTGGAAGAAATGGCGGAAAATTTATAAAGGATGAAAGGTAGCATCGATTCATTTCGGAGAGACACCAAAATGTTTTTTGAAGGATCACCATTTTTAGATTCTTCCATGAAGCGTTGCTTATTATTGTTTTTTTAAGGCGGGAGATGGGTTTGTGTTCAAGCATCTCTTCCATGCATGCAACGGAAACAGTGCGGTTATGTTCTTTTAAAAAAAAAAATATTGAGTATGAATTGAATTCGGCATTTGCACAAATTTTAAATAAAAATGCAGAAATATTTGTAAATTAAATAATATTTAAACCAACTAAAATATTCTTTTGGATTACATAAACAAATGAAAATATTTTAAAGATGAAATTGAAAGAACCATATATACTGAAGATAATTATTTATTTATTATTATTATTTTATTTTTTAGGGGGCAGGCAAGAAATGGATATATATTCAACGAAATGAGATTTTCTCATAAAATATAAGAAATATATATTATTTTGACAAATTAAAGTTATTTAGACGATGAAGTGTTTTTTAGATGAATCATTTCGACCCCATGCAAACATTATTAATTATCTGGCCGTTGGTAGGAAAATGCGCTTATATTTTGTGTGGTTTCAATTATATATTTATTTAGTTATTAAGAAAAACTAACTTATATTTTGTGTGGTTTCAATTATATATTTACTTAGTTATTAAGAAAAACTAATGTTCACCCTGCATAAGTGATTTCAATATTTCGTACAATATTTCCAACACAATATATTTAGAACCAGGTTTTGATCAGTTCCAAACTATTCTTTGACTTTTTTAATATTTTTTGTAATTGTGCACGGCTTTTGAGTTTTATTATATATTAGCATCCATTTTACGAATTAAGATTTTAGAGAAAAACATGTAAGGGGGGATTTGCACATTGACCGTGTTGACTCGCCAATTATCTAATTCATAATAATAATATAGGGCTCTCATATTAGGAATAAAGATTTGTGAAACACTCTGTCTCATATATACAAATTTTCGTGTTATTCCATTGCAATCTATACTTTTTCCAAAAATAAAAAATAAAAAATATCAAAACGAACACTAGTTTATTGTCTATCAAATAATGAATAATTTTGTTTGTAGTTTATTTTTTCAACTAAATGTATAACAGTACAAATTTTACACATCATATATAGTATCGAACATACATTTTTTAAGAAGTCACCAACAAAAATAAACTCTAATTTAAGTTAATTAGAATCATGAGGAGGTGGCTGCTTGTTCAAATCAGGAATGCCATGCTCCTCACCCTCCTCTTCCTCCATCGCTTCTCCTCCTCCTGCCTCCGCCTCTTCACGGAGACCCGCAAACTCCTCCTCGGCTCTGAACGTCGGTGGTGGATGTGCCCCCTTCCACCCTCTATCCGGATGTGTTCGCATGTGCCCAAATAATGCTTTAGGCGTGCGGAACACCCTCCCACACACCGTGCACCTCACCTGATTATCAGGAAGTGCCAAGGGTTGATCACCACCAGCGCCGCCCGCACCAATCCTCAAAGCCCCCGGAGCAGCCACACCCCCGGAGCCACTCCCTCCAGCCTGGGCCCCTTGGAACCCGACCCCACTTTCCAAACCGACTCCTTCATTACTACTCGTCCCAATGCCAGAGCCCAAAGGCGAACACCTAGGCTGCCCTGGCCTTACGTAGGGACTGAACGCAGACTGACCAGGAACTCCCAGTGGTTGTTGTGGTGGCCTTGTGTAGGGACTGAACGCAGACCGACCAGGAACTCCCATTGGTTGTTGTTGTGGCCTTGCATAAGGAGTGAACGCTGATTGGCCAGGAATACCCATTACGGGTGGAGTCTGCAATGGAGGTATCAACTCACCAGGCCGGTTGCCACGGCCTTGAGAGCCTCGCCCCCGGCGACTGACCACCTCAGTGGGTCGTGGGTTCGAAGAAGATGCTTCGTTGCCGTTGGCCATGGTTAGTTATGTATGTATGTAAATATAGGTGAACAATATCACAGTATGAATATGGAAGACTAGAGATAGAATGCGAAGAGTCAGTGAGGATGAATGCATCGGAAAAAATGGTGCCAAATTTATAGACGGTGAACGGTGGCATTGATTCATTACATGCCATTTCAGAGAGACTTCATGTTTTTGAAGGATCACCATTTTTGAGATTATTATTCGAAATGTTGGGTTTTATTTGTTGTTAGGCGGGAAATATGTTCTGCGTTCAAATTTGTGTTCCATGCAACCGAACCGCTGTTCAATCTTGTTGTTATCTGATTTTTTTTTTTAAAATCAAATAATAGATTAAATATAGTATTAATTTATAATATAATAATATTTTAAAAAAGACATAAGAATAATTCACGTGCAACCGTGTTAATTGTTTAGATATTAAGTGAAGATTTTTAGTACAAACTTTGCACGTGCTAGTATCGAACATACATACATTATTCCAAAAAAAAAAAAAAAAGTCACTTACATTATTCGTTAACCCCCCCCCCCCAAAGGTATCGAACATACATTATTCAAATAATTTGCAAATTCAAATGAAAATTTGCGAACTCACCAAGAAATTAAATTACAAAGTCCGTAGAGTAAAGTACTAAAGTTTATGTGTGATTCGTTAGTTAATCAAAATCAGATAAGAACAAGATTGAACCTACAAATATTTAGATTTGAGTTGAATATTTAAAATAAACTTCTAATCTTTATTTCACAAACTCAATATAAAATATAAAATAAAGAAACATTTTCTTTTTATTTTCCGATATTCAAATATGTAATTGGAACTATCATACAATGATATTAGAAATATAGATTTAAAGTTAGAACTTAAATTAACAAACCACTAATTAATATATATTTCATTTATAAAATTTAAAACAAGAACATACATAGATGATTTTTAAAAATATTAATCATCTAACAAGTTCTAAATTAATTATCAATAACATTATTATTATAACTCAAAAAAAAAAACAATATTATTTTCTCAAATAACTATTATTACTCTAAATGAATATTAATTGGGTGGAAAGACAGATATTACGTATTTATTTAAGATAAGTCTAATGAGCGAGTATAGAGAGGAAAGTCAACTTTTCATATTTAAAATATATATATATATATATAATTATGATAATAAAAATTAAATTTAAATTAAAAACTTAAACAAATCATCAATTATTCTATCAATAAAAAATTAAAAACAGAAAAGTACATAGATAAAACTGAGTATTAATTTGATGTAGAGATCATAAAATTAAAGAGTATACACCAAAGTTAATATGGATAAATAAAATCGGGTCAACCATTCAATATGTCAGTATTGATCACATAAGAATTTATAAGACTCCATCTCACGTAAAACTTTATGTGAGACGGTGTTATATGAGTTTTTGTGAAAATTGAATGTGCTCAAATCGAACTCTGGTGCATGGGGAAAGGCTTTTACCATTGGACCAACTTCCTTATTGAAACTATATTTTACCAAAACATATCTATGTAAATAATAATAATAATAATAATAATAATAATAATAATAATAGACCTTTAGAAATTCATATTTTTTTACAAATTTGAATGGGAACTCCAACCACAATGTCCATTCGTTCCATAAAGATAATGAAAGGAGCTGCGAGACCAACTTGTCTTGATGTTGACTGTTGTGTGAAATCGCAAGTGTACGATATCGTGACAAGTAGTAAAATGATAAATCAAGAATCGTTCCCACATGGACTAATTAAACTAGACAAGTACCAAAATAGGGTAAGAATTAATCTATTTAGACAATCAATTAATGAGAATTTTCACTAATAAACTAATTAAAGCACTTCAAACAAACACGCAGGAAATAAGAAAGTAGGTTTGATCAAATATGAAGAAAACCTAGGGCTTCTGACTTCACCATATAACCATTCTTATGCAAATTGATTCAATCAATTGATTCTAATTAATTTACCTTGTTGGCAATCAAGTTCCCTAATGCAATTGCTAGTCTTCTTTCTCAAGCACCAACAAATATACCCTAGTAAGATAATTCTTATCTCTCGATCTCAAATCTATCAGACTAGGATTCATTAAACTCTCAAGAACTCTATGGTAATTGCACAAAACTTGTAAATATCTCTATCTTACAGCGTTTTATGGTATTCTAATTTAATGGCAGAAATAGTTATCATCTCTCGATCTCAAGCCAGATCCCTAAATCATGCAAGAATTGGCCAGATAATTGCAAGTATTAATAACAAATTAGAACACTCAACAATCGTAAAATAATCGAGAATCAATTATCAAGAAATCAAATATGCATATTCATGGCTAGGCTACATCATAAACCCTAGATATGGAAATTAGTTCATGACTAGAGTAAAAGAGAACAAAAGGACAATAAATTCCATATCCAAAAGTAATCCAGTAAAAATGAGAAGAAAAACTCAAGATGATATGCGTTATCCTCTTTTTGTCTTCCTCTGTTCTATGTTGTGCGCCCCTCTAGGTCTAAGATAATATATATATATATATATATATATATATATATATATATATAAATATCATATTCTTTCCTAATATAAGGAGTTTGAATTAAAAGAATCCCTAAATTAGAATAATATCCGCGCTATGCAGGACGCGTCTTCAGAATTTCAGGACACGTCTCGCATTTCTCTTGATAGCTGCTAGTTGCTTCTTCAGTATTTTGAGTGTAACTTGAGCAAACGGACTCCAAATCACTTGATTCTTTCACCATTAAATCCATAACTCAGAGCTCTACAACTTTTAAGTCATCATGACACTAAAATCTGATTGAATCTCATTCGAATTATGCCTCCAAGATCAGCAGCCCGCGCCAAGATATCATATTTGAACTCATTCTGTCTTCTCTAGCTCAAATCACCTCCAAGCCTTCCAAACTCTAAAACCCACTAAAACACACAAAAGTAAATGTAAATGATCATCCAACAACAGAAAACAAGTAAAAATCCAAGTAAAAAGCGATAGATAAAATGGTACAAAACCAACTTATCACTGATCACATGCGAGACAACTTGTGTTGGTGTTAGTGAGTTGTTAGAGACTTAACTTATCTCCATACTTAATTGCAAGAACAACTTGACTTGATACTAGTCAGCTGCAGATCAATTAGTTGTTTCGATGCTTATCTGCAAGCAAAGATCAACTTGTCTTGATGTTAATAAGCGGTGAGACCACTTGTCTCGACGCTCAACTTATTTCGATGTTTAGTTGTAAGACCAATTTGTATCGATGCTTATGAGCTCCGAGCCACTTGTCTCAGTAATCAATTTTTTTTATGCTAATTACATGACACAAGTTGTCTAGTGATGATGTAAAAAATTGTGTATCATTTTTTTTTCTTTTTCAAAATTAGTATTAAAACGTCAATTTTTACGAAAAAATGATAGTTTATCGCAGTTTTATTTATTCTTACAATGAAGCCTTGAAGTACTTTATATTCACATAGAGGAATTTGTTGGCAATATCTTCTATATTGAATTTTGGGGTGTTTGCAAAAATCTATGATACCTATAACCAGTATTTCAGATCATGAGAATTAATTTTGGAGTGTTTGTATAATGGATCGATGTACTTTTAGGTGTATATATATTTTTTGTAAATACCAAATATTGCAACACCAACTTTTTGTCATTGTAATTTCTTATTCCAAACACTACCAATCCACTTTTTCTTTTAATTTTTTTCCACAATCACCAAATTATCTTTTGGCAAACGACCCCATTATGTTGTTCTGTTGAGGCCTTCATTTTTTATTTTTTAACTCAGACTGAATCCTCAAAATACCTCAATGTCAACAACAACAAATGTTAGAAGGATTTAAGAGAACAAAAACATTTTTTTAACTTTTTGGTTCAAAAAAAAAAAATAGTTTTAATAGAACAAAACATAAAATCACTATCGAGAAATTAATTATTTAATATGTTTGATAATGCAAATACCAAACATTTATACCATAGACACTTCAGCGTTCATGTAAAATCAAAACGTAATAATGATCAGTAACTTAAAAGAAAGCACAGTTAAACAATTAATTCTTTTGTGTTCTTTACTAATGAGGATATCGTCTTGATTTTGTCATTTTGGTAAAATTCATTAATTCCGCAATTTATATATTTCCACATTGCATATACACTTGATCCTCATGTTTAAGAGTATTTGAATGTCAAATTTCATATTATTTACTGCACACTCAGTATTACCTGATCTTATTTAACATCATATTTTCATATCATTAAATATAACATAATATTAAGAAATGGTCTCAAAATTTGAAAAATAAAAAAAGAAAGGAAAAATAAGTCAAAAGTGGGGAAGAGCGCCTAAGAGGCTCTCGCTCATAACCTTGTTATTATTGTTACCATCTTAAAGTGCAAACTCAAATGCAACAATTATTATTTTAAACAAAAGAACCAAAATCAGACAACTTCAACCAATGATTTTTAAACACCATTTGAATGTAACGTTCTCATTTGCCACGTGGCACGTGCCCACTTAGGTGACCGTTGTACCCTCACACACTCGATCACACAGAAAGTCTTGCCTTCCTCAGATCCAACGGCCACTCTTCACTAGCCGTTATATTTTAAAAGAAAAACCAAAAATGGGAATAAAAACAGCTCACTGTTTTTTTCTCTGCACAAATACCCTTCACTTTCCCCCTCATTACACCATTACTCAACTTTCTCCATTCTCCTTTCTCTCTTCATGCCGGATTTATAGTGAGTGGTGGAAGAAGCTAGAGAGAGAGAGAGAGAGAGAGAGAGAGAGCCATATCTGGAAGTTCAATTCTGGCTTGTTGATTTTATTCTCTTCAGATAAATCAAGAAACTGGAAAAAATGGTTATATCTGATGAAAATAATCTTGTTCAGATTAGACCCACTAATGTGCAAGGTAACTGTTTGAGAGAATGTCGCTTTGAATATAGCTGCAAGATGCCAAGACAGCTTTGCAGATAAAATTGTACTAAATAAGGTTTTTTTTTTTTTTTTGAAATTTGAAGGAGGGAGGAAGTTTGGAGCTGAGATCAAACCCAACAGAAGAGCACTAAGTGTGATTAACCACAATTTTCAGTGTGCTGTTAACAAGAGGGGCTTTTCAGAGTACTAATCTTAGCTCCCAAGTTCAAATTTTTTGTCTCTTTATCTTTTTGGGGCAGAAAGTAATTGGTTGTCACAATTTTTGAATCTCAGGTCAAATGGGATTTGTGATAAAAATGCTCAAATGCCAGCACATAGGCCAATCACAAGGTTAGATTAATTATGGATTAAAGATATATCATCCTCCATTTCAAACTGTTTTCCTGTAAACTAATCAAATCTTGCTATCTTCGAATTCTTCCATAAGGTGGAGCTTTCTTTCTCAATTTTCTGATGTGAATTTCTTGATTTTTTAAGGAAATATGCCGCCCAAATGGCGGACTCACAGCATCCATGCCCAGAGGTAAAATAGGCTTATAGATCTCTTCTTCTATGTTCTTGTTTGAACCCTTAGTTGATTCTGAAGTTTTTAACAAGAACGCATAGGAGAATGTATTCAATTTTAATTAAAGCATGAAGTAATGTAGATAAATTTTCAATTCTTGATTGGATTTTCTGAGTAATATCTATCCTAGATTGTAGAATTGATTTATTTTTTTGAACTTTTAATTTTACTAGGAAGCTAAGAAAGCAAAGACATCAAGCAACGAGTTCACTGTATGGGAAGATATTTCTTTAACAGATGAAGAGGATGATGGGGCAATTAAAGACCATCCTGTGCCCATGTCTTTGGAACATTCAGAGTTCGAAATGTCTGAAAAGAACCAAATGGTAAGAGCGCCCCTTTACCTCTTCCTTGTATCTAAATATGGTCTTAGGAAAATGTTGGTTACATGTGTAACTTAAAAATTAAATCTTGTAGAAGGAGGTCGAAATGGAGGACATATTTGAAGAGACTATTGTGGACATAGACGGCGGTGATGCTAAGGATCCACTCGCCGTTGTTGATTACGTCGAAGATCTATATACTTACTACAAGAAAATGGAGGTAAGTTGAGAAATCACGATTATTGTCCTTCTTTTGGTATAATTAGCTCACGTTCATGATTGTAGATTGTGTATTTCAAAATTTTGACTTTAGTAGAAATTTCATGTGTTGAATTGGCTCAAAAGGCAGAAATAATTAAACACTGAAGATTGTCTTTGAAAATAAGGACAATGAAGTCAATGTATAATTTGAATTTGAACTCATATTCAAAAAGTTAGACTGATTAAAGAATGTAGGACACTTTTAGCATCTAGGTTATCCTGATTTTATTAAATTCCCCTCCATTATATGTAAGGCTATGAGTATAAGCAAATACAATTATCTGGTATATTATATAGGACAATATTTGATCTAATTGAGCTGTCATCTTATCATTCATTTAATGCTAAGGATTGAATGTGGGAGTTCCCTAATGAGCTCTAAATGCTCCCTATTTCATTCATTTGATCACTGCTGTTCGTTGCAGAGTTCCAGCTGTGTCTCACCTGGATATATGTCTCAGCAGTTTGACATCAATGAAAGAATGAGGGCCATTCTTATTGACTGGCTTGTAGAGGTAATCAACAAGTTTATGATCAAATTCCATTGTAAAAGATAAACCTTTCAGATTTATGGAGCTTATCTAATATGTCATAATCAATCAACAGGTACACCACAAATTTGATCTCAGGGATGAGACGTTGTTTCTAACAGTAAATCTTATCGATCGATTCTTAGAAAAGCAATCTGTGGTGAGAAAAAAGCTGCAGCTTGTTGGTTTGGTGGCCATGCTTTTGGCTTGCAAATATGAAGAAGTTTCTGTCCCTGTGGTGGATGATTTGGTCTTTATTTCAGACAAAGCTTATTCGAGGAAAGAAGTGCTTGAAATGGTATCCATCTATTGTAATAGCAACAACAATTCATCCAATTTTGTGCATTTCTTTTCTTTCTCAAAATCTAACACTTGTTTTCCTTGTCTTCCATAGGAGAAGTTAATGCTCAACACTTTGCAGTTCAACATGTCAGTTCCAACTCCTTATGTTTTCATGAAAAGATACCTAAAGGCTGCTCAATCCGATAGAAAGGTTCGTTTTTTTATAAACACTCACTGTGTTTATGAAGAAAGATCCATTTACATATACCTAAAAGCTATATGGCTCCATTGAAACAGCTTGAGCTACTATCTTTCTTCTTGATGGAGCTTTGTCTAGTGGAATACGAAATGCTTAAGTATCCACCCTCGTTTCTTGCGGCCACTGCTATATACACTGCTCAATCGACACTCTATGGGGTCGGGCAATGGAGCAAGACTTGCGAGTGGCACACGGGCTATTCAGAAGATCAGCTATTGTATGTTGTTATGGTTTATCCTTTCTTCCAATACTGATGATTCAAATTGCCAGTTGAGAGATTGTATTAACGAGACTTGTGTTTGTTTGTTTTGTCCCTCAGGGAATGCACAAGACTGATCGTGGGGTTTCACGAGAAGGCGGGCTCGGGGAAACTGACCGGGGTCCACAGAAAGTACAACACATCCAAGTTTGGATATGCAGCAAGATGTGAAGCAGCACATTTTCTTGTACAAACAACACCACCACAATAAAGCAGGAACATGTACAGTTTTACTAACTTTATGTGATTTCTGTAAAACTAAAATTGGGGGGGGGGGGGGGGGAGGAAATGCATTAGTTGTTCTTGAGAGAGAAGAGAGGTTAGGATTAATTATTACAGAGAAAATAAGCAGTAATGCTAGCAACTTTGTGTTGCCCCCATGGGATTTAATTATAATTATTCATTCTGATTTCAAGAAAGGCAGAATTCATCTCTGGTTAGATTCTGCTCTTTCTCATTGATTCACTTACATGTATTTTGATTATTAATAAAAGATACAATTTCTATGTATGCATTTTGTGTTTTTTTATTTTTATTTATTTATGAGATAAAGTAACTATTTATGATCATAACAATTATCATATATATATATATATATATATATATATATATATATATATATATATATTGTGAGATAAAAATGATTGTCCTCAATTAATAATGACATTGTTGTCTTGTATTTTATATAAAATGTTATGCATATTTAAGTCCATCTCTCTCCTACTAAGTACTAACTAACCACTTGTCTTAATTTGAATTTGAACTTGCTTATAAACAAAGTAAATGATCACAAGTAAGCAGCCAGCAAAGACTTTGACCAGTGGAATGGCCCAAGAACAATGGCTTTCAATTTACATCCTTCACCAACCCCCTGCCCTTTCTTGGAGTGTATTTAGCTAATCTTATTCAAAAGAATAATAAATTATTGCATCCTAATTTTAAGTTTTTATAATATTTGAATATATATTCCACCAAATCATCTATTATTTCAAATGATATTTCATGATTATTTTTAACTTACCACCATGTCACACATTAAATAAACGAAATGTTCATATACCCACAGTAGATTAATATGTCTATCGATAATGTATAATAATTTTATGTTTTTAAATTAATGTGAAATTAAAAGATATATTAATATGTTCATTATGGTAGGTTAGTCGGACTGATTAAATATTATAATATCATTAATTTAGTAATCTATATCTATATATATAAAATAACAATTACCCCCTAAAAATAGAAATGTCAAAAAATTTCCCGCTCATTTTCACTTTCTAATATTAGAAATATCATTAATTATTAATTAGTTAATTTTATATGATATTAGTTGAATTTATTGTAAATTTCCAAAAATATTGATTTTGTATATGAATATACATGGTATATAAACCTTATTATAATAGATGAAGTAAAATATATACATGGTATGTGTAAATCGTAATATATGAAGTAAAAAATATATATGGTATGTAAATCATAATATATGAAGTAAAATTAAAAATTCAATTTTTTAATATACATAGATAATTAAATGACAACTTCAATGGTGTAATATATTTGAAATTCAAAGAATAATTTAATTAGACCAATGAAATAATACATTCCACAATACTAATTTGAAGAATAATAATAATTAAAATATTGTGCGTAGTTAATGAAAAATGAATTAAAAATAAAATAATCATTATTTAATCTTAATTGATTTAATCTAAATTATAATATATTAAATCAACTAAACAAATCCATGCTGACATATAAACTCCATGCATCTGCTGAATTATGTGTAAACAGACGCTTTCTCAACTACAAGACCAGATTGAATTTTACAAGTCTCAATACTTAAAATTTCATAAAAGTATGTAGCGTATTTTATGTTATGCCAATAAATATTGAATTTGCTATCACCATAACACAAATAATCAAATTTAAATTATGTAGTTTATTATTTCTCTATTAATTTATCAGATATGAATATTTTTTGTACATTTCTTTTTACAATCTAATGGTCATCATGATTAGATAGATATCTGTATATAACTTGATTTATATTTTAACATTACGTTTGTTTAGATATATATTCCAAATATGTATATATTTTAAATATATATGACTAATCTTGATTTAAGTATATTATTTTTATAATTAACATAAAATACAATAAATTTAAAATCTTATAAATCTTTAAGAATATAATGCATCAAGTGATATAATCCTTTAAAATGATAAATCTTTGCATAGTTAATCTATATTTTTCAATATTTGTCAAAATTAATATATGATTATTGAAATTGGGTGTTTTTATGTAACACATTATGTACTACAAAGAATTCTCGAAATCAAAATCTTCAAAATATGGAAAAACGATTTCCAATTTTAATTCATTAAGAAATTTAAAGTATCTTATAGAATCATACATAATTGTATTTTTTATATCTTTAAAATGTATTAACACTTTGTTGATAATCGATAAAGGTAAACAAATATGTTTGGTAATCAAATGATATACGATTTTGGTATAATTAATTATGTAGTAATTATGGTAATACTTACCATATGATAACAATTATCTTCTTAAAAGTGGAAATGAAACTATTTTATTGTTCATGTCAACCGTCTAAAAGTATAAATGCAATAATTTATTATTTTTAATAAGAATTATAAATTAAAAATGATCTAAATATTTGATCAATCTCAAATATAAAATTCGCAAAAATTTGATCGAAATATTTTTATATGTTTTTTAACTTTACTTTATCAAGTTATTTATCAAGTTATCCGAATACATCAACAAGGATAACGTCAAAGTTTACCCAATGATGATAATTACACAATGTATCAAATATTATTTTTGTTTTAAAATTACCAAAAAATTTAGTTAAAGTTGTAATTAAAGTAAATATCGTAATTTTTGCACCAATTAACCCTATAATATATGATGTTCTTTCTAAACAAAAAGTACTAATTTAAAATTTATCTTAAAAACTTTTTTGTATTGACTTTTTTTAACTTATCTTTAACACCTTTTCGTTTTAAATAATGTACAAAATTCAAGAAAATTGATCTATACTTTTTGTTTAAAAAACTTTTGTAATTGAGAAATTTTGATTTTTATGGGATCTAAACAAATTAATAATATTTTTTTAAAGTATGTTAAATTTAAATTTTTTATTTTTGAATAATATACAATAATATCTCCATTTTATATACTCATTATAAATATCTTATTGAACATATATTTGCATAATTTTTTTCCAGACCAATTGTGACAAATACAATTGATAAAACTAGCTTAGCTAACTTACCCACCTTGGGCACATGTGATCACCGTTGATGCCAAAAATCTAACACAACTATTAATTTTATATCTCAAATTTTAAAGGAATGAAATATTTACACAACAGTAGTGGGTATTATGATATGTTCATGGTGGGCATGTATGTGAACATTATATTTTTATAAAGTAGTTTGACAATGTATGATAAATATAAGAAATATTTAAAATTCGTAAATCACATATGCAATAAATTAAATTGAAATAACTCTAAATAATTATATTGTTTTATCATGAACATTTTTTTGTTCAGAAAATTACAACACTTATAAATTTATATGCCCATGCATTATAATTTATATGGGTACCAATTGACATTAAATTTTTTCTTAAATTAACATTTTACATCACTTTGGAAATATTTAAATTTTATGATCACGCATCACATGGTTAACAAATGAGATTGAAATTACTCTAAAATAATTTATTATTTTTATATTCAACATTTTCACATTAAAATGGTAAAATTTATATATGTTCGTGCATCACACATAACCTATACTAGTTATCAATATATATAAATTAGTAAATTTCCTTAAAATCTTAGGAAGAAAATTCCTTAAATACAAGATTGGATTCAATTGAGATCAATTTGGGCCACCAACCCCTCTCACCTATATATATATATATATATATATATATTATATACACACTTGACACTCAGATCTCCCACTACACCTCTGCCAACTTTCTCTCTCTTGTAAGAAAAACGCCCTAAATAAAAATGTCGATGTCCGCCGCCGCCGTCGCCACCCCTCTTCCGCGCCTGAAAGCCACCACCGTTCAAATCACGGCCTTCCCGGCAACCCACTTCCGGCCCACCACATCCGCCAACAGACCCATCTCCATCACCTGCTCATCCACCACCACCACCGTCCAATCCCCAGCATCCGCTTCCTCCGCCACCGATCGCGTCTTCAACTTCGCGGCGGGGCCCGCCACCCTCCCGGAGAACGTCCTCCTCAAGGCCCAATCGGAGCTCTACAACTGGAACAACTCCGGCATGTCCGTCATGGAGATGAGCCACCGCGGCAAGGAATTCCTCTCTATCATCCAGAAAGCCGAATCAGATCTCCGCACCCTCCTCAACATCCCCTCCGAATACACCGTCCTCTTCCTCCAGGGCGGCGCCACCACCCAATTCGCCGCCATCCCCCTCAACCTCTGCAAACCCGACGACGCCGTCGACTACGTCGTCACCGGATCCTGGGGCGACAAGGCCTTCAAAGAAGCCGCCAAATACTGCAAACCCAAATCGATTTGGAGCGGAAAATCTGAGAAATACACCAACATCCCCAGCTTTGACGCTCTGCAGCAAACACCGCACGCCAGGTATTTGCATATATGCGCCAATGAAACCATCCACGGAGTTGAATTCAAGAACTACCCCAAACCCACCAGCGACAACACCGTTCTCGTCGCCGATATGTCCTCCAATTTCTGCTCGAAGCCGGTGGACGTTTCCAAATTCGGGATGATCTACGCCGGAGCTCAGAAGAACGTGGGCCCGTCCGGGGTCACCATCGCCATCATCAGGTCAGATCTGATCGGAAACGCTCAGCCAATCACCCCCGTGATGCTGGATTACAAGATCCACGCAGACAACAACTCACTGTACAACACGCCGCCGTGCTACGGGATCTACATGTGTGGGCTCGTGTTTGATGACCTGATAGCGCAGGGGGGGCTGAGCGAGGTGGAGAAGAAGAACGAGAAGAAAGCAGGAATGTTGTACGACGCGATTGATGGGAGCAGAGGGTTCTACAGGTGCCCAGTGGAGAAGAGCGTGAGGTCGCTGATGAACGTGCCGTTCACGCTGGCGAAGGCGGAGCTGGAGGCGGAGTTCGTGAAGGAGGCGGCCAAGGAGAAGATGGTGCAGCTCAAGGGCCATAGATCTGTCGGTGGAATGAGAGCTTCCATCTACAATGCTATGCCCTTGGCTGGTGTTGAGAAGTTGGTGGCTTTCATGAAGGATTTTCAGGCAAGGCATGATGTTTGATTGATTGATCAGATTTTGTAAGAATTGTTTTCGTTTTGCAAATGTTTTCATTTTGTTTTGTTTTCTGTTTAGTGAAATTCGGCTGTGTAATTAACCAAGTATGGTTGATTGAGGTTTAAGAGGATTACAAGGATTTGGTATTGTTCTAAAATAAAGATTTGAATGTAGAAGCATTTGTTTTTTTTTTTTTTTTTATGTTTATTTGTTGGCATTATTCCTCCTTCATATTGTAAAAAAGGTCAAAGCTTTTCTTAAAGGGGAAAATAAAGTATGATAAAGGGAGCAATGTTGATTAAAATTGGCCTGTACAAGGAAACAATGTGTTTCTCAAAATTTAGGATAACATGGTAGTGGTATATAGTGCCAAAAAAAAAAAAAAACACTTAATAACTTCACATTAACTCTTAATAATCATTATTTTATAGTGGAAAGCCATAACCTATACTTTTTTGAACTTTTAACTATAAATTCTATAACTTATAAATAAAATATTCGATTTCTATAACTTTTTAGTGCTCCTTGAACTAAAACTTTCAGAATTATCTCATTTCTGTAAAGCCAATATTACAATAAAATTGGAAATGTATCATCTTTAACAGGGAGAAGAAAAAAAATAGTACAAGTGGACCAAACCTAATTTTACAGCATGATGAAGCCTCATTCCTCAAAATGGATAAAACAATATAGGGTCCAGGCAGTAGAAATACACAACTATTTCAAGAGGAATGGGCGATTGAAATAATAAAGATGAACATCAGCAGCAGCGGCATGATAGAACATCGAAGCATGTATAAGGTCTCGACCTGTGCTCGAGTTCTTCTGCTGTTGGTAGTGCTTCCATCCTGTACATGCTGCTTCTTGCACAACAGAACAGGTATAAATTCCGACATACTCCTTGATTGAATGGATACACCCTCTCAGGAATCCCCCTGCAAAATCCACAGAATATGTCTACTGAATACCTAGACCAAGGCTTAATGTATGCATGAGGTGCAGCGCGTTTTTAAGAAATTAATACTAATACTTGTGTAATAATTTTAATAACAAAAAAGAAATTGGGCAACAATATACTGCAAACATAATTTGCCTCTACGTTTTCAAGCTGCATACAGTTAAACAGCCTTCCACATTATAACCCTTGAAACTAAAATGTTAAAGCAATGAACAAACTAGGAAATAGAGAGCAAATAACTGCTTGGGATAAAAATATAAGAAAGATGAAATTAACAACCAACCTTAAATACACAATTCGCCGCCGTCTAACAAGTTCGTAAGTCGTTTGATTAGTCATAATAAGGTAGCTGTTCCATAAGAAAATTATAATTATATAGGGAAAGGCAATGTTCCACTTCTTAACTAATTGAATTTTAGGATATAGAAAGACACGAGAGGATATACATGCAATGATATTAAACATACCTATGGAAAAGGAGAAGCAGCAGCAGAAAGATAAGAGAAATTGACAAAGCACCCAAGAGCAATATCAATATTATATCTGCCCACCTGAAGGAAATCCAATTCAGATTTTCTTTTAGCATTCAAATGATATTGGAAGCTTAATTGTGGCAAGCTAAAAAGCAGAAACAGAATGCCATGCCAAAGAGTAGTCAGACATAGATATTGATATAGCGGGCATATGTTCAACCCTGGCAATGAGTAATTGGTCTCCTGTAAAGAGAAAAATGAAATGGAGATGCTACCTCATAAATAACAAGTTAGCATGTAACATACCATGCCTTCAATATGTGAGATTTGAGGTATCCAATGTACAATATGCTAGTCCAAATGCACAAGGCTGTTTCTTCACATATGTACCACCTGGTGTACCATAAACAAATCAACTTAATAACTAGTATGCATACTCAAATAACATAAAAACTGGTATAAAATGAACCAAACATGTCTAAATTACATTCTCAGAATACATTTCAAAAAATGCTACAATGTGAAGAAAACAATAAAGAATGGTGCACTAAAACTCATTATATATATGGAGTTTCACCAGGAATAATCAACAATTAATAAAAAAAATCCATCAAATACATGAAGATCACCCAGGATAGACAGACAGAAAAGGCAAGACCTAGGAAGCTACGCTTCACTTGTTCTGTAAGAAGAACGATTACGATCAGGGATTTCTGACCTTCCACTTTTTCAAATTATCCTTACAGGCTTTATGAGAAAAGGCCAGCCTATCCATCTGTTCTTCATTTATTAAAAATTCTGACGTAATCAGCAACCAGTGGTAATATGCAGCCATTTACCATCAATATTTGGGACATTCATAGTGTAAAGAAGTATAGCTTCCTATACTTATTATCAAGTTTGATCAATTTTACAATGATAGAAGAGTCAAAATCTGTGACCACTTTATTAAAATTACAACAGAGTCAGACCTACTTGCCCCATTGATTTGAGCTTCAGATCAGCATTTGAAGTGCTGCAACAATTTAATTATTGAACGCATTGCACTTTACGTATGAAATTAAAGACCAGAAATACCAATGACTTGGAAACAGAAAGACATCACTCAAAATACAGCATCTGATGCATGAACAAAGGCTCTAACTTTTGCATACAGTATAGGGTAAGTAAACACAGACATGCAATTAATCATCATCATCGTCAGATATTTTTCTCTCATCATTTGAAGCACATTTATACACATAAAATAAGAAATTTGAGGGCTACATCTTGAACAATGCTAAAACCCAAGACGAATGATAACTTACACTCATTTATTCGAAATTTAATTCCTCTACCTACTCAGGTAGCAAATTAACAAAGGCCTCCCCTACAACTAACTAACTGCATTGAAATTAGAAAACTGCACAAGACAAATATACCAAAACCCACCCACCAAAAGAAATATTAATAAAAGAAAGAAGAAGAATGCTACAGCAATTTTTACTGATCAAAAGTGATATGGAAAAATCTTCCTGATAAGTATCCATCACTTGCTCATGCCTTTCATCAGTGAGTGAATAACTCAAAATAAGTCTGCTTCTGTAACTATAAAATATTTATAGAAACAGAACTCTTATTTTGGGATGGAGGGGGTACTTTTCAAGACAATGTCTCAAATGAAACATGTATGAAGCAATGGTCAGAACAATTAATCAGGAATTTTCAATTGAAAGGAGGAAAAAAAAAGATAATGACACTCACCAAAAACGACAATGGTTTCCCTGGCCTATGCATGTCCCAAGCCAAACACAATGATGATCAAACTGAAGAACACATTTGTCACAGTCATGGCAATGTTTTGCTCGTGGAGGCTACAAAAGATCCAATAATGCTAAGATCAGAGAAGTTGAAAAGACTTGGAACATTATTGTTATCTTAAGATCATGCAAGAAAAATGAGGAATAAGATTTCTGTGGCTCAGCACATATCAGAGCACAAAGCTTGATAAGCATAAACTACAAAGGCAAAAAAAAAAAAATATTTCCACCCTCCAGCCTAACCATTCTATTTAGTGAAAAGCTTGTTCCAAACTGAAACTTCAATTACACCACCACAAATTGATTTTCAACAAATATGACCACATCCACACTCTTAGAAGAAGTGAAAGTAACAAAGACTTCCAAAAGACCAACATAATTACAAATTAACTCACACTTTCTACAAGACTAAAAAACTGGTACTATGGAAAAGGCAAGTAGTATTGAATCATTGCCAAAAGATCTTGATATTGTATAATCTAAACATTAGTATACAGAAAGAAAAAGGAAGAGAAAAGGTTCTACCTGAATGACATTGCAGTAGGGGCAGGTCAAATTTCTGGAAACAATCAATAGATGAGAGAATCAGCCAGACAACATTTGGTGATTTCATAAAGAAAAACAAATGAGATGCATGTTCTCCTTCGTCTCAAAGACAAGAAGGGCATAGATAGATAAAATATACTCAGGGTGCCCATGTTGATAAGTTCAGTGTACCCACAAATCAGCTGTTCATGTATAATCAGTACTAATTCATTAACCAAGCACCAATTTTCTGGTTGACCAAAGCACCTCCGTGACCATAATGGCGAAATATTAAAGTCATTCCATCAAAATATTCATTTCTTCAAGATCATTTTAAAATAAGCCAGATTTATGTTTTGGTATCCTAACTCTAAAAGGGGAAAGCAGTCATTAAGTCCTTTCAAATTCCAAAAAGGAGAGCCATTCAGGCGATAGTGACGAGCTTAAGTTATCCATTTGACCATTGAACTGATTCAGTCATATCAAGTGAAATAGAACATTAATTTACTACCAGTGTAGAATATTCATAACATATACTTACCTAGTAGATGGCCCTGCAGGATACAAATCCAATACTAGCTTTGTCCAAGCGGTGGCATTTCCTCTGTGATAGTTCCTTCCATCCATGGTGATTACAACACTGCCATTTTTGCTTGATGCTGGTTGTCTTTGCTTGAACATTATAACAAGACATAGCCACAGACATAACACTTGATCAATTGCACACTTGGGTTAACATTAATACCATACCTAAATATTTGTAAGCTATGAGCATATGAATGGCTAATTGCCTTTAGTGTTAATTTTAGAAAGGAATCAGACAAGAACCTGCTTACTTTGAGGCCAATAAGGTCCTTCTAGCTGGAGCATCTCTTTCATCAATAGCCTTTTGTGCATCAAGTACGTAGCTAGATTTTCAAAGAAAGAAACAGAAGCCTTACCCAGACAGTAAATGAATAAAAGATTATTCTCAAAAGAAGTTCTAAGTAGAATTATTTGGAGCCTCCCGTAGCTTGTGAATATAATTACCCAGGAGATGTTCCAGCAGTAACAAAATATTGAACCAGTGTAGCAACAAATAATGATACATATGTAGCAGTGTACCTGTGTTAAGAAAGAAAGCAATGATGTCACTAGTATCATGATATATATGAACGGGATACAAACAAGGGCTGAAAACGGTTACAAGTAATCTAAGTCGAACAAAATTGAGCCAATTAATCATTTTCCTAATTGGAACTCCAATTTCAATAGCTTCAATTTCTCTCCAACTGCGCCATCATACAACACAAAAATCCAAAGTATTTAATCAAACTTTGCTTTCTATAGTGAGATACCAAGTTATATCACATATTACCACAAAGATCATCTTCCATTACACATATTAACCACAAAGTCCCCAACACACGAAATATTACAAGAATGTATCCTTTGGTCTCAAATACATTAATTAGCTATCTCCCAAATCTTCTCTCAGTTAACGCTACGTGAATGTACTAGGTTGGTCCAATTTAACCAACCCAAATATCCTACATGGATCCAAAATTCCAAATTCATCATTTTGAAACATGATTCCCAGGAAAGGCCAACTCTTGGGATGATTCCCTTAAAGAGACACCAAAAACAACAAAAAGTATCGTTTGGACTCCACGTAATACAACCTGACAAAAAGTCAGATTTTAGCAATATGAAAAGGCGGATCAGTCATGTTATGAATAGTTAAATATTATCCGCGCCACAAAGTTACACAAATCCCTAGCCCAAATGGGCTTTTGATCATAATATCCTTGTCCTATTTATGCTAAATTCACGGTTTTTACTTTAACAAAACAGCCGTGGAGTATGAGAAATTTGAGTCTCTCACAGAATCCTACAACAGACATAAACTGCTAACTACTACAAGAACATCCACGTTCTAACCCTCAGAAACCCAGCATTTCCAATTTGAGAATGTTAGCTTTTATCACAGCCTAATTACATTTGCAACAATCAATCAACCACAAAATTGACCCGAAAGACGATAATCCCCAACATTCACCCAAAAACCTCCGCAATTAAACGCACAGAAATAAGTCAAAAAACAATCAAAGTAAAATGTACATTACCACGGCTCCTGTTTGGTCTTCTCAATCAAATCATGGTCAAACAGAAATAAAACCCCCGCAAACACAAGATGTAGTATCACCAACGCTACTTTCAACGACAAAGCAGATCTTCGGGCTAAAACAGATTCAGAACCAAATATATATAAAAAAATTCTGGAAGTTTCAACAAATCAATCAGAAAATTAAGAAGTTGAATTATAATGACCTGGATCAGAAAGGCAGGGGAAGAAGCGGGAACAACGGTCGGCGGCGCGGTCCCATGATTGCCGGAGGTAGCTGCCGCATGATACGCCCATTGTTTTCTTCTCATACGCTCATAACCTCAGCAAGGTTGTACCCTGTACTCGTTTAGTTGTACTTGTACATAAGCTGCGAGCGAAGGATGCAGCGAGATAGAGAGAGAGAAACGGCGGCGTTTGAAGTTAAAGAGAAATCGATGCTGACATTGACATCTAAAATTAACACTTGTTTCTTCTTATCTCTCACCTCTTTCTTTTTCTTTAATGGTGTCCCATTTTTTTTTATATTTAACTTCACTTGTTTTTATTTATAATAATTAACTTTTAAAATTTAAATTTCACTAGATACTATATAAATATTTAAGTCTATTATCGTGTAAATGTTGACTCCCTGGAGATAAATTTGGATTATTTTATTTTATTTTTTATATTAAAATTGGGTGTGTTATTTGGGTTATTGCTTTTCACTTCATTTACAAGAGCTTGATGATGTCGATGGCTGCCAGCTTCTCCACTGTATCATCCTCTTCTCTTCCACGCCATCGAAGCCATATTCTCTCTCCTCAACCTCCTCTGTTCCCCATACCTCCGATGAAGGTTCGTACTTTCTCTTTCATGACGGTTCTTTTGGCAGAATGGAGTTGTTGTTTAACCTTTTGCCATTGTAGAAGGGAGTTTGGGGACAGAGATTTCTGATGCTTAAAGTGAGCTGCGAGTTGGAGGGGGGTAAAGGTACCGTTCAATCCGAGTCTGAGACGACGTCGTTGTCATCTGCCTTTTTGGGATCGTCTTCTTCTTCCGCCGTCATTGGTGAAGATGATAGAAGCATTTCAGCATACAGGTGGTGTGCAGTTCTTGGAGGCATTGGGTTTTTGGAGACTGCGTATTTGACTTATTTGAAACTCACTGAATCGAACGCACTGTGCGCCATGGGAGAGGGATCTTGCAACACCATCCTCGCCAGTGACTTCTCCTCCGTTTTTGGTAGTCAACCCAAATTTGTTTGAGAAATGTGCTAAATTTTTTATTTTTTTCTGATTCGTACTTTTGATGTTTTTCGTTACTTCACTGTGAATATCTTTTAATTGCAAGGAGTTCCTCTTCCGTTATGCGGTATGCTTGCATATGGATTAGTTGCAGTTCTTGGCCTGCAACTACAACTGGGTCACAAAAAAATGGCATTTGACGTCCAGAAAACTATTGGTGAAATGATCTTGATTGGAACAACTACCTCCATGGCAGTTGCTAATGCATACTTTTTATACATACTGAGCGCTGAATTTATTGGAGAATCATGTTTCTATTGTTTGGCATCAGCAGCATTAATATTCAGCTTGTTCTTCATCACATTAAAGGTTCTTCCCAGTTAGCTTTCTCTTGTGTTTATTTAGTACTTCATCATATAGCACTGATGAGAAGTTTTCTGGGTACAATTTGCAGAATTTTGGATTAGACCATATTCAAAGAAAATTGGGTTCACAATTATGCATAGCCAGCTTGGTTATTGCATTGAGTACATCATATAATGCTGTTCAACTGGTCCCCTCAAGGTAACCTAGTAATTTTGTGATACAGAACAGCCTTAAGCCATGTTTTTGTTTGATGAACTGATGTGAGCTAAATGATTACAAATGTGCCATGTCAACTAGTACAATAACCAATATACTGTTTCATCAGTTTAATGTCTTTTAATGTATGGAAACTTATAATGTGAAAAAAAGTAAAAAGAAAAAGAAATAAATAAAAAGTTAGACATTGAATAATGTATATGTCAAGATCTGAAGATCGTCATCCTTGTACTTTCATCATCACAGGAAAAGTGTAAAAAAGGCAGAATGAGTCTGACGACCTACCACGGTCTGTTTATGTGATCAAACAAAATTGTCCTGAATTGTTTGGTTTTCACATATGCATCAATAATCAAGCATGTTTATTACTTGAACTCAGTAGAGTGACATCTTCACATAGTGAACTGTGAATCTTGCTAGGCCAATGTATTATGAGTTTGGTAAAATAAAATAATGCACTGGCTCAAATACATACAAAAATGTATGTTGTGCATGCTATGTAAATCTTCAAATATTGCATAGCACCAGTAAATTCTACTCTCAGAATATTGACTTATTAAACATAGTGTTAGAATGGGATTGATTAGTAACTGATATAAATCTCAATGGCTGTTATAAAGGGATCGACTATTGTGTGCTACAAACAGTTCAAATTCTAAGTTCTGCGAAAGCTGTATGTCTTGTAGGAAAAAATGTGCAGTGAGGTGTTGTCCGAGGAAAGAGTGCTAGTGGAAATTTGAACTTTGTGAATTTTGACCTGATGGCTACTGATCATGACATCAGTCTGAACTTCTGATGGATCCTTTTGGTTCATGTGCAGATTGATTCTTAATATATATAATGCTTAGACTTTGATCGGAAAAGCTGTGACCTTAAACTCACAGATGAAACATCCTGTGATTTCTGTATTGAGTTATTTCTCGTAAATTGTACAGCCTGGCTGCAACAGAACTTCCATATGTTGAAACCGAGATAACAGGAGAGTCCAGTCCGTTGGCCCTTTCTCTTGCAAGGCAATTACGCTCTATTGGAGCAAAACTATATGGAGCTTTTTGGTGTTCACATTGTGTGCATCAGAAACAGGTATCTACGTTTATCTCAGTGTTATTTGAGTTGGATGGTGTGCTCGTTCACTATTTTGATTAATTTCAACTTCTAATAGTCTAAATCGAAAATATAAAATGCGGATGACCAGAGATATTGATCAAAGAACATTCTAGATTACTAAAATAATTCCAGGGGAAATCTAGTGGTCAGAAGCATTTTTCCAGTTCACGAAGAATCAGCTGATTTCAATATTCTAGGGCAATTTAGTAGTTACAGATTTCTGTTTCCTTGCAGGGTATATGTCGTTTTTTTGTTTCATCCATGGACAGATG
Organism: Scutellaria galericulata; assembly: GCA_946896805.1. NCBI lineage: Eukaryota > Viridiplantae > Streptophyta > Magnoliopsida > Lamiales > Lamiaceae > Scutellaria > Scutellaria galericulata. Next base: position 17,024,831 of record OX335794.1, read on the forward strand.
ATTAACAGTTTATCTCACTTGCTTACAATTGATCAATAAAGAAAACACCTTCTATGCCAGTGCAATTCCATAGGACTGTTCTTAAAGTGCATCTCTAATAGCTGTCCTTAAGATGAAATTTTAATTATGGGGTGGTTCTTTTTCTTCCATATACTACCAGTGCTCAAAAGAAGTATCTGAGTACAGGCATAATTATTTTTCTGGGTTTGGAAACATGATTAGGAATAGTAAGATTGAAAAACCTAGGTTTATTGTTTTTTAAACTTCTTCAATATATGCTTGCAGAAGCTTACGCTCTATTTGTTCAAGGATTATAATATGGCAAAAAATAAAAAATAAAAAAGGATGAAGGAACATAAATCCAAGACCAACAAAGTCCCAAGCTTGGTTTTAAGATTCACTTAAATTTTATTTAATATCTGATGCCAAAAATATTTCAAAGAAAGATGGAGTTCCTGAACTATATAGTTTTTTCATTCATTGTTTTCTATTGCTATTGAAACAGATGTTTGGGCGTGAAGCAGCAAAACTGTTGGATTATGTAGAGTGCTATCCTGATGGGATAAAGGCTGGAACTAAAATGGCTGAAGCTTGTTATGATATTAAGCTTGAAGCTTTCCCAAGCTGGTTAATAAATGGTCAGGTATGATTAATTCTCCTTCAGAACTTACGATGACCATTACATTTTCTTGGTTTTTGTGTTTGCATTGATTCACTTAAGGTATCATCGTCCTTATCATCTCTCTGACAGTTTGAATCTCTAAAACTTCTATCATCTACCCCTCCAGCTGGCTTTTAATCTTTGTTGGATTATAAACCTCTTTCTCATTAAAATGAAAAGATGACCATGCTCTTTATTATCGTTTATGATCACACTTGGCTTTGCTTGAAAACAGTATTATCTTTACGTAGTTTTTTCCTTCTGCTTTTTTCTCTAAGATGACTGCTATTGCAGGTTTTGAGCGGAGAGAAGCAGTTCCCAGAACTTGCTCGGTTATCTGGGATCAAACTCGAAGATTTGAGCCAAAACAAGTAATATGCACCTACCTCTCCCCCTTTTTCCTTAACTTTTCCTATCATATTAGCATCATATGTTGTGCTTGGTAGCTGACAAAGTCCATGTCTTTCTCTTTTCATTCAGCCTAAGCATAAATTGATCTATAAATTTCAACAACACTGCTGCTTAAGGAAACCTTGACAACTCATTATCGTTGATCAGTAATGGTCGGAAAAAGTGAATAAAAATTGTTGAAGCACTTGTAGGATGGATTCTCTTGTAGAAATCGGCTTCATGAAAATCAGTTTTACATTTCCTTTTGCATGGGCAGCTAAGTTGCGGTGCAGACTATAATCCAATGTTACTATAGCATTTTTGTATCGGGATCCTCTATTCCAGAGTTGTATTTCGTCCCCCCCCCCCCCCCTATTGGCCGTTCAATTACCATTTAACATTCTGACTTCTGGTGATCTAAAAAAATATTAGATTCTTAAAATGTATGTTGTGCTACACAGATGTAATAGATGAAAATACAGTTTCAAGACAAAGGTCCTCGTCGTCCTAGGTTCTATATTTCGTTTCAATTTCATAATTTATTTTACTGGTATAGCCATATAGGTTATATATGTATATAGTGATGATGTCATATTTCATTTTACCAACATGCTACGTAAAATGATGACGACATGGGAGCTCTTATGTAGGGGTGAAAATCGGTCGGATCGGATCGGAAATAGGGTGTTTCGGAAAAATTCCAAAAATTTTCGGAAATGAAAAACCAATTCCAATTTCCATCCGAAAATTTTTGGAATTGTAAAATCCAATCCGATTTCGGAATTTTCGGAATTCCGAAATTTTAAAAAAAACATTAAAAATTTGTAAGTAATTATACTTATTAATTCATATTTATTAAGTTATTTTTCTTTTAAGAAGCTCAAATCAAATGAATATTTGAATCTATATTATGATTTATGATAATGCTTTGTTCGAAATCCTTCGATATTTAAAATACTTGTTTTATAATTTATATAATTTTGTTTGTCATTATTCCTATTCTATAAAATGTTATCATTTTTAATGAAATTTATGATATATTTACCTTTGAAAATAGATATTCACTTTTTATTTTATATAATATATAGTATATAGTATTCTTATATAGCATATAATATATAGTATATAATATATGGTATATAGTATATAGTATTCTTCTATAGTATATAGTATGTATTATATAGTATGTAGTATATATTATGCAGTATATAATATAGTATAATTAAAAAAATACAGTATAAACTATAGTATATAGTATAAAATAAAACTATAGTATAAACTGTACTATATACATATAGTATATAGCATAAAGTATATAATATTATTCTATAGCATATAGTATATAGTATAATTAAAAAACTATACTATAAACTATAATATATAGTATAAAATATAGTATATATTATAAAATAATACTAAAAACTACAGTATAAACTATACTATATACATATAGTATATAATATATTTATATACTATAATATAGTATAAAGTATATAAAATATATTATATAGTATATAGTATTATAAAGTATACTATAATATGTATATTTATACTTACACATAGTATAAAGTATATAAAATATATTATATAGTATATACTATTATAAAGTATACTATAATATGTATATTTATATTTACATATAGTCTCTACTCACTCTACATTTTATAATTTCGGATTGGAAATCGGAATTTCGGATCGGAAATCGGAATTTTCGAAAATTGAATTTCCGATCCGATTTCAGAATTTCTGAAACTTTTAAAACTAATTCTGATTTCCATCCGAAAATTTTCGGAAAAATCGGAAATTGGAATTTCGGATTTCAGATTAAAAAAATTCGTTCCAAAATCGGAAAATTTCGGATCGGATTCGGCGGATATCGGATATTCCGTTCCAATTTCCACCCCTACTTTTATGGAATAAAACACAATATTGTTCGATATGCAAAAAAGAATCAAAATTGCAGAAAACAAGCTTAAAATCAGGTATATAATTCTAAATTAATACATGAGACATCCAAACCATGTTTCACAACACGAAACACCCAACTTACATATCATAACCTGAATATAACACAACAGAAAAGAGAACCCTTAAAAAACTAGAATCAACAAAGATCAACAAAGATCAACACTGTGATATTGAGAGAAAACATACATACATGCATGGAAACAAGGTGATAGAAATGAAGTTACTTAGAAGGTGGTGGAGCTGAAAGGAAACCAGGAATAGAAGGTAAGTAAGGGATGAGGCCAGTTGGGAACGAAGGCAATGGAGGAATCGACATTTTTGGAATCATCGGAAAAGATGGTTGAGTTGGGAACGTCGGAATTATAGACGGCACTGGTGGAAACCCCGACGGAATCGTCGGCAAACCCGGCACAGTCTGTAAAAGATGACGACCAGTAGCATCACATTTTTCAGTAGTGCTAATTGTGATCACAACCACAATCATAATGAAAGTAATGAAGTTAATGCTCTTAGCCATGGTTTTAAGATTGAAATGGAACTAATTTTGCTAATTAACCTGATGATGAAATGGGATTTGTTTATGGGTATTTATAGAGTGTAGAGCCAACTCATGTATGCATTGGTGACCTAACTTGTAACAATGCCGGTGAAATAAGGTTGAGTATGGGCGTGACTTGGTATATAATGCGATATAATATTATATATATATATATATATATATATATATATATATATATATATATAAATGTATTTTGACTATGGTGTATTGATCCGAACCCTCACTTATTGTTTATTTTTACTTTGATGGATGTTTTGTGTAAGGAAAAATAAATAAAAATTAGTTGAATTAAACATCCATATAGATTTGAATTCATGGGACGAAACATTAGTAAATTTATTTATTCATATTTTTATTGTACTAGTACAATTGTTTGTGATGTATATCATATATACATATACACACACATATATATATATATATACATATATTATATCTATTGATTATAACAATAAAATAAGGTACAAGATGAACTATAAATTGTAAGAGAGAATCTAAATTGCTTTGCGAAGATGTGAAACAATATACTTATTAGGGTTAGTTACGTTAAAATTCACGGGTCAGTTATTATTTATTACATGAATTTTTAACCTAACATCAGAATTCACTAACTTTTCTTTTGTTTTAATTCAATACACGAATGAACTTTTCCAATTCAAATTGTTGAGATGAATTTGGGCTATAGAACATCAAGTACTACAGAAATAAAGAAAATGATATAAATTCCCAATTCACCAGCCAAATTGTATGTCATCAGCTTATGAATTCCTCTTTATTCATTATTCCGTAACATAAAGCTTCACTTTTTTATTGAGAGCATAAATAATGGATATATAATGCATCAAACTTCATTAGAAGATGGTGCAACGGAGGGGGAAGCAGCTGGTGGAGCCGATGAATGTGGTGGCGGCGTTAGGTATGGGAACGGTGGGAAATATGAAAATGGTGGGAACGTAGGAAATGGTGGAAAAACGGGCTTGAACGAATCTGTATGTGACTGATCTTGAGTTATAGATGACTCTTCAAAATGACGAGTAGAAGCATCACATTTTGCAATATTACTTGTGATGATGGCCATCATAGCCAAAATCATAAGGCATGTACTAAAAATGTTTTTAGCCATGATCAAATATGATATGTAATTAAGCTTCAAGAATTTTGGTTTAGTTAATGGATTTTGAGAGTTGGAATGGAAGAGAAGTTTGAGTGATGGAAATTAAATGGAGTTTAAGGGTATTTTTATAGGAGAAGAGTTGAATACATTGATCGATCTATGAATATTTGCTTAGCTAAATTAGGTATAATTAATTGTTTGAAAATTGTAATTACAGGTGTTGATGTTATTTCTATTGTTAGTTATCTTTCGATAAGTAAATTATTAAAACTTTGTTATAAAAATGGTATTTTATTGTATTGTACTTTTTTTGCAAAAATTAAACTAAGTTTAACCCTTGGTATTATAAGGGTTGGTGTGAACTACCTCCTCTTATCACTACATTTGTCCACAAAAATTGTTCTCTGATTTTCATTTTGATTAAGAAATATATTTAATATATATACTCAGAAAATCGTACTATACACTTATTTAATATTATTGTTTAAAAAATCGGTAAATATAAATTGTTGATTACAAAGAATATTGAGTAAGTACTTAATACCAACCAAGTACTCACTCTTACCATTAACACCAACATTTAATTCCAAAGAATATTAAGTAAGGCTATATTAAGAAAAAAACTTTTAATGCATATTTAGAAAGAAATGAAAAATGAAAAAGTTAGGTGGACTATTTTTGTGAGATAGTGCCATAGTGGTACTGTGGTACTGTGGTAGTATTAAAAATTCAAATGGTGGAAATAAGTAAAACAGAAAATTCACCTTGCATTTAGTTCACATTTAATATATATTACTAATTTAAAATTATCTTACATAAATTGATATGACTATATATTTTATTCTCACATTGACACACATACTGAAATCAATTAGTTAATATATATTTTGTTAGTATGCACATTTTATATACTAAATAAAACTATTTATTTAATTGAATGATATTAAGTAATATAATTCAAATTTTAGAGAACGCTTAAATCATTAATCATGCATCATGAATTGATTCTAATATATAAATTGTTTAACCGCTTAATTATAGTTCTTCCGCAAGTGTTTAGTATTAAATAAAATCTTATTTCATCAAAATAAGATGTTATGAATTAATAAACTATTTTTTTAAAAAAATAACTTGTTTTATTTCTAAAATTACGTAACGAAAATTGCAATTTTCTGTAATTAAATTATATTTATTGATCAATATATATTAAAAAAAGGATAAAATATAAATTGTAATAGAGAATCTAAACTGCAATAATTGATGATGTAAAACCATATATATATGATTATTATTAGAGTAACAAGTATATATTGGAAAACATCATTACATGTACTTTTCACCAAGTCTATAGTAGAGAAGAGGGATGGATACATATATAAATGTTGATTAACTAGAGAACATAAAGAAAATGATATAAAGTCCCATTTCACCGGCCAAATTGTATCTCATCAGCTATGGATTCGATCCTCTTTATTCATTATTCCACAACTCAAAGCTTCATCAACTATTCAGTAACCTGTTTACAGAAAGGTTTTAAAACGCAAAATTTGATAGAAGTTCATTCACCCTTCTGAGCCTCTAACCACTTGGGACCAACGGTCTGTTGATCTAAGTTAATTAAATAAATGTTTTAATTTGGATTTCTAAATTTCTTTGGCTTTCTGCTGGTTATTCCATTAGTTAGATTTTGATTCTTTTTTTTTTTTTTTTATCTATGTGGAAAATATCAAATTAATTAATTTGATCCCAATAGTTAGATCTTGTTTCAAAATTGATACTCATTGTCACATAAATAGTCCCCAAAGTTTAACAATTTCATCAAATTTTCATCCATGCACACTGGGGATTTTGAGTCAATCTATCCTAAATCGATCAAAATTAAAAATTTAGTGTCCTTATTTGAAAATCCCATAAGTTAGTATCCTAAAATACAAGTTTTCATTATAGAAGGGTTGCATCAATTTATCTATGTGCATCTTTTGATATATTAGTTGCAATTTATATATGTGTCAAAGGGCAAAATATTACAATTGTGTTTTATTTAGTATTTTTATATATGATCAATATATGTCAAATATTATATATTTATTTATGTATTGAATATAAATCAAACTTCAAGTACATGATAAAATCGAGATTGTAATAGAGAATATTATAAACTGCAACAGAAGATGTAAAATGATAAATATTTATTATTAGAATAGAAAATATGGTGTTACAAAACATTACATGCATGTTATTTCACCAATATATATATATATATATAAAAGCTACTAGAAAACATAGACTCCATCAGCTAATTAGTTGTACATCAGCTACAAGCTTATAAAGATTCCTCGTGGTTCATTATTCCATAATGTCACATATGAGTATACAAGTTTTATTACGATAAGTCAGTAATGCGTAATAAATCAAACTTAGGTGGAAGACGGCGCAGCGGCGGGAGAACTAGAAGGTGGTGCCGACGTAGGTGGTGGCGGGACAAGAAACGGCGAGAAGAATGGTGGGAAATAGTAAGTTGGAGGTGGACGGGGAAGTGGCGGGAAATTGAATGGTGGGAAAGTAAATGTGGCTTGAGTCGTCGATGATTCTAAAAGCTGACGAGAAGCAGCGTCGCATTTTCCAATATTGCTTGTGATGATGGCCATCATAGCAAGAATCATAATACATGTATTGTAAATGCTTCTAGCCATGATGAGATGTGGTATGTAATGCTTTAAGATAGAAGAGATGTTTTGGTGATGAAAAAGAAATACAAGTTTATGGTATTTATAGGGACAATTGAGTTGAAATTGTGTATGTTTTTTTCTTGGCTATAGCCTATATTAATAGTTGCAATTAATTATTTTAATATGAATAGTTTAGGTGCTAGTGTTAGTATTAATTGTATGCTATGTTGTATTTAACAAATTTGGTAAGAAATTTATACGGCCTAAAATGATATTGAGTCGTTTCACATTTAATTTATAATTAAATTCATTTGAATTTTATTCTTTTGTATTGTATGGGGGTAGTACTGTACTACTAACTAACTTCCTCTATTATTAAAAAATTTATATGCCCCCTTATTCTTTTTAATTAACAAAAATATCCTTATAAAATAGAAAAGTCATGTCGCCTCATTTTTTAAATTAAATCCTATTTATAAATATTCTTCACACAAGTTTAGGTTTAATAATGTTAAATTATGAATTTAATAGTAGATATGATCATATAAACTGAGAATCATCTCATGAGTTTATATATCTAGCTACCTACTATCATGTATAAATGTGTTAATATACTGAAGTCAAATAACTAATATAATATTTACGGGTATGTATATGTATATTCCATGCATGAATATTTTATTTTACTTAATACAAATATTTATATTACTGAACGACATTCACTGATTTATTTAATACAAATATTTATATTACTGCAGAATTTAAAGAATACTTATCTATCAATTATTCTTAAATTAATTTTAACATGTAAATTAATCACGGTCAGAAACTACAATTTTAAAGAACTTGACTAATAATTCTAGAGTGACACTCCTGTGCACAAGGTGCAACAATACTGTTATATTATATGAAGTGATATTGTTATATTAACAGTATTACTTCATATTAACAGTATCACTCATATAATATAACAGTATTACTTCATATAATATAACAGTATTGTTGTGCACAGATTTGGATCTGTGCACCTTGTGCACAAAAGTTTTTGCCATAATTCTATTAGTACAATTTTTTATAAATATTTACATGTTTTTAAACTAAAAGGGATTTTATACTTTACCCAAAAAAAAAAAAGTAACCGTACATATTGGCAATCTTTCGGAAAAAGAAATGGTGTCACGTATGGCAGAATTATATTAAATTCGCGATTATTTTACTAAATTTGATAGGTTATGTAAAATTACAACTTTGTGAATATTTATGGATTTTTTATTTAAATAAGTTACTTCCATAAAAATAATAAAGTATGCCTGGTGTCTAAATTTTTTTTTGTCTAAATTCATTTTAAAGCAATGTACAGTTAGTAAGTAATAATCCACTCAAAATTAATTTTACTGATGTAGTTTCAAATTTGTACTTTCAACAATTTATGATGATTTAATTGTTTATGCTTTTTCTAAGTTGAATTGTTTTAGCCATGCACACCTCAACATTTAGTCAAATATTTAATTATGTCCTGGAAATTTTTAAAATACAAAATTTATCTAAATCTAGAGGTGCTCAAACAGCTCTAACCAGTTCGGAAAACCGTGGAGGGCTAAACCGAAAACGAACCATGAAGATTCTGGTTTCGGTTCCGGTTTGTAAACAGCCAATTCCAGTTCGAACCGCCGGTTTGGACGGTTTGTTTTCTTTTTTTTTTTTTCTTTTTTTTTTCTTTTTTTTTTCTTTTTTTTTTCTTTTTTTTTATAATTTTTAAAAAATTAAATTTGCATATAAATATTACAATTATTCATATATTATAAAATAACAATGTTTTTTTTAGTAAATAATTTGATATAAATTAAAAAATAGAACTTACATTTACAGGTTATAACAATACTACATTACAACTTATAAGTTACAATTTAAAAAATTAGAAATTACAATTTAAATACAACCAAATACAAACCATAAATCTAAAAAAATTACAACTTATAATACAAATTAATAGTAATAATCAATATAACTTGAAATTAAAGAGTAAAATAACATAAATACATAATATTATTTATATAAAATATAAATTTAAAAAAAATAGATAAACTGGCAGTTTAACCGCCGGTTCGAACCGCCGGTTTACGGTTCGAAATATGACCGAATCGAAATCGAACCGTCGAACCACGATTCGCGGTTTCGGTTTGAAACCGAAACCGGATCGGTTCGATTTCAATTCGATTCCGGCTTTGTGAACCGGATGAATACTTCTATCTAAATCCCTTCACCCACCTAATAGATGTACGTGTGTGTGACTGTGTGTTTGGACATACTATCTACTAATAAAAATATTTACTCTATTTGATGTTATTAACTAATATGAAAAAACTACAAAATCGTTAATCACAAATTAATTTTTAAATATATAGTTAATATATTAATATATGAAACGTATTAGTAAAAGATTAGTTTAATTGGGCCTTTTTTATTCTATTGGAACAATTTTTTATATACTTTTCATCTATATTCAAAATAATATGTTTTAACAAGTAATAGTATTACTTTCCAGTATGTCAATTTTTATTGGATCGGATCGCCTAGTTTCACAGGACAATTGGAATTATGTGAATTTGACAATCTAATTTTAGATACCTTGTATAGTTGAAATTATGTTTCCTATTTATTAATTAAGTTTGATTGTTATTGAAGAGCTTTTTTTTTCTTTTTTTTTTCCTTTCCATACAAAAATTTCATACTACTTTTTACCAAAACAAATTAAAAACCAAATGGTTGCAATGTTTGAGACGTTAATGATGTTTAGCCGTTTAGGGCATGTTTGGTACATGGGTTTAGGTTGATTTGGGATTATTAACCAACCTTAACCCATGTTTGGTATATAGGTTTGAGGCCCGGGTTTAAATAGGGTTTTACTATTTAAGTGGGTTTAGATTGTTTTATTCTTGAGTTTATAAACCCACCATCTTTGGTGGGTTTGAACTAATCCCAATAGTAAAAACTGATTTAAATTACATAATTGCCCCACCCTCAAATGAAAAAAACAATACAACTTTTTAATAAAAAATACAAAGTGATATAATTTATAAACCCTATTTTTTCCACTAAACTTAAATAATTAATTAAAATTGTTTAGTGAAATTGTTAAAAAAAATTATATATAAATTATTTACTAAATTATTAAATTTTGGGATATTAAATTATATATATAATTATTTTTTAATCTTTTAAACTATCAAATTATTAAATTTTGGGATATTAAATTATATATATATATTAAACTATTAAATTTTGGGATATTAAATTATATATATATTAAATTATTTTTTAATCATTATTTTCTAAAATTTTAAAGTGAGGGGTAAAATTGTCTTTTTATATTTTTTTATCAACCTTAACCATCAAAGAAAACACAAAATTTAAATTAAAACCATTTTTGCAAATCCATAATCATTCAAACCAAACATAAAATTTAACTCAAACCTATCCCAAAACCTATATACCAAACACCCAAAAAGTGTTATTTTATCTTCGATGAACAGTAAAAGCCCGAAAAGCCCAACCAACCCAAACAATCCCAACCCGCATACCAAACAAATAGGTATAATATTGACTCTTGAATAATAATAATAGGAAAACAAGTCGACGTACAGACCTATTTGTTTAGCAGTGTCTGGATTTATTTTGTCTGGTCATTTTCTTTCTACATATGGATATTATATAGCTACTACTCAACTCATGATAATTAATTGATTCTCTCTCTCTCTCTCGCAATCTTCTTTCTCTAGAAACATATATAGACATGTTTATATTTTACCCAAAAATTTATACACGTACCTCCGAAAATATTAGTTGTATATTCATAAGGTATTACATGTAATTTTATCTGTTTTAATGAAATGTATTAGTCGTATATTTATAAGGTATTAATTGTTTACTTATAAGATATTATTCTTATAACTGAAAACATATATTTTAATGAAAGATATTAGTTGTATATTCATAAGGTATTACTTATATAATTGAAATGTATGTTTTAAAGAAGATATTATTTACTATATGTAAAGGTATTAATCGTATTACTTAAAGATATTAGGCTCTGGATAGAGGATGTTGTGTACTCCGGGGACACACCAGCCCTTCACTATTTTTTAAGTTTTCTAGGAATATCTCATGAAAATCTCAACTTATTTTTATATTTAACTTTTAAAATAATTAATTTTTATAAGTGATTATAATTCTATTGATATCATGAGGTCTTTAGAACTGACTCCAAAAGTAAAACAATGCCTGCTTAGTCGACCCAATTAATTTGATAATATGGTACTAATATTGAAACTTGACCCATCCTTAACATAAATTGTAGTTTATCTTTATGAATTGTAAATTGGATTTTTTTTTCATGTTTATTATTTATGTTAAATCGTAGATCATATATAGAACAAAGATTAAAATTCTATATGTTCATGTCAAATTTTGTAGAGCACAAAATCCTAATCAAACACCAAAAATATCGATCCAGTTCAAATAAATCGAACCGTATAAAGAGTATGAAAATGGAATAAAGTAAGAAAACACTACGCCCGGTGCCTACTCAGGTAAATTAATTTGTTCGACTCGTTCTGGTCGGTCAAAAATTTGTTCGGCTTGTTCTGGTCGGTCAAAAATTTATTCGGCTGAAAATCGAATAAAGTAAAAAAACACTGCGCCCGATGCCTACTCGGGCAAATTTGTTCGACTCGTTCTGGTCGGTCAAATTTTTTTTCGGCTCATTCTGGTCGGTCAAAATTTTGTTTGGTTCGCTCTGGTCGGTCAATTTTGGTCGGACAGAACTTTCTTTATATATGAACTGAGAGAAAAATCTCGAATTTACTTGAATACAATGATTTCGGAACCAGAATTCCCCCTCTTTCGACTGATAATTAAGGCCCTATTTATAGACTTGGCCCAAGATACATTACTTGAAAAGTATGAAATAAATCCCTTGAGTTTATGGTCTAGATAAGGAAAAATCAGGTTAAAATCTATCTAAATCGGATATGATTTGATCTTGATTTGTTTCCTTACTTGAAGACTCCTTGAAATAAACTAAGTCTTTCATGTTCTTCTTGTGATGATGGCCTCAATTTCTGGTCTTCTACTTGTAATAAAACTTTTGGACCACACCGACTATAGTATCTGAATTTGGATCAATCGCGAGTCCACCCTAGCAGTCGAAATGGGCTAGCCTAGGACTAGGCTCGGCCCTGGCCGGCTCGGGTCAGGTCGGCCCTACTCTGGCCTTCTGGCCGATTCTGGCCTTCCGGCCAGTTCAGTCTCCAATCGGGTCAGTTTTGGCCTTCTGGGCGGTTCTAGTCTCCACCCGATCCGGTTCTGGCCTTCTGGTCGGTTCTAGTCTCCACCTGGGCCGAACCCAAGGCCGGGTCGGTTTGGTAGGGACCCAACAGTATATTATATAGGAAAAAAATGATCGTAATTTGAAATAAAGATTGAATTTGAGTTTAAATATATATTTTGTATCCTTTTAAGTTTTACTTCATTGGACTTTTCATATCTATATTTGACCTTTTGTTTGTTAGTCCTTTATGTTTAAAAATAATCATTTTTTTGATCTCCTACCTATTACTACAGATAAAAATCTTTTTATTTTTTGGTAAAAACATTTTTCACCATCCAAGTTCGATTAAATTATCAAATGGACCCAAAAATTTGTGAAAATTACAATCAATCTCTTTAACTATGAAAAAACTAAAAAAAAATCCATAAAATGTTTCGACCGATTTCTATGAATAATTTGATTTGAAATAACTCATTTTTATCGATATCATACTATATTATCATATGTTAAGTTTTAAAGTGATTATATGATAATTTGATCTCCGAAGGGGTTAATTTCATGAGGAAAAAAAAAACGTTTGCCTGTTGTAGTAGGTAAATGGACCTAAAAAAATGATTTTTTTTTTTTAAATATAGAGTACTAAAAAACATAATGTGATAGATAGAGAATGAACAATCCAATAAGTTAAACTTGGAGGATGAAAATACATTTTTTTCTCTTTTTTTTTTGTTTTATTTTTTTCAATGGTCAAACTTAGAGGATGAATAAAGTTTTGCTGAAATTTTTTATGCTATATTGTAGAAAAATGAAAATTAAATAGATTCATAAAAACATAAGATTCGTCAATGATGAATTTCAAATTACTGGAATGTACTGATGGTATGTTTTTGCCAGAAATTAAGTTTTTTTTAGATCAAAACTTTGAGAGTGAAAACTTGATAATGAGGCATATTAAATATATTGAAAATGATTGGTGTTTGTAATATCAAATTGTGGATAATGTGTGATTCACGACGTAGATATTTTTTATGAAAACATATTGTTAGTATTAAGTTTGAATTTCATCATTTTTCAGTAAGTTCGATCAATATAATATTCATCAATATTTTTATGAATTTAATTAAAGTTCCGATATTTTTCACATTGGTCAGTGTAGATGTATTTAGTTTTGGGAGCTATATCAATATTTTGGGCCATCATCCTGAGATATACATACTGATTGCAATGGTTTTCAGAGCTTTGCGCTCTTAGTTTTTTTTTTTTTTTTTTTTTTTTTTGTGGGGGGGTTATTTCTTGTTTTAAAGGGATAAACAATATCAGAAAAAGTCCAAAAGCAAAACCATTCAAAATGCAAATTGATGTAAAACAGAGAATTTGATCAATTGCAAATGTGTAGATGTAAAATGATAATTTATCAAAGTGCACAAATATTGCAATAGGCTTTACATATTATAAATAACAAAAAACCCCATTTCACTACCCACCACATATGCGCTGTTTTTTTTTGAGATATATATGAGCTTGTGATATTTGTGCATTTATTATTCTATCACATAAAATATAACTAGATATATGTCTCATTATTCTACACAAATAATAGATAACTATTATGCCATCAAAGTTATTCAGGAGTTGGTGCAATAGGCCGAGGAATACAAGGGTTTTTTGGGGTGCCAATGGTATGTGGAGGTGCATTTTTAGGAGAGGGTGTGAAGTACGGAAATGGTGGAAAGTTCGGAAATGGTGGGAAAAGCGGATATGGGTAAAAAAAGTCTTTCTGTGAATCTCGAGATGTTGATGAATCTAAGAGATGGCGGGCAGCAGCATCGACGTTGCTTGTGATGATGGCGACCATAACGAAAATCGTAATGCATGTAGTATAAATGCCTCTAGCCATGATCATATATGATATGTGTTACTTCAATGATCGATATAGATTTTCAATTGTAATGGAGGTAGAATGATCAAGATAATATATAAATTTAAGTCATGGATAAAATAACATGGAGTTTGAGGGTGTTTATATAGCTAGGTTGAGTTGAATGGCAAGTTAACATGTATGCATGCATTGATGTTTGATGTACATTTTCTTGACTATATTATTTGCAATTATGTTTGGAAATGTGAATGTGAGTGTTAATGTTGTTATAAGTTTACTTTTGGTGAGAACTATTTACAACATCGTTAATGATATTGAGTCATCTCTTATGCTTTATTAACACCACATTTTATGTGGTATATAAAATTGTTTATTCTATTAAATGCTATTGAAAAAATACTTCAAACTTTAAAGAACAGTTATTAAATCTCTGAAAATTAAATTTGAGTGGGATTTTTTCTTGCAAAAAAATTAAATAGAAGAGGTGAAACCATCATCCATGCCAAAGTCCTTGACTTGGAGATAATGATGTTAAGAGTATTGACTCTTCAGTCATAGAAATGTTTGGATTTATTTTCATTAATTTGTCAATTGTCATTTTCATTCTTGTATGAGAAACGTAGGAAGCTCTAATTCGGCATATCTAGTTCTCAACCTACCACCTCCAATTTCTTTCTCTACGAAGAAAGACATGTTTATTTTTAGGATTATTATCATTTTTCAATCAGTACTATACACGTTTTTTCATTTTGAAACTTGAAAAGAAAATTCCCGACCATAACATATATTGTACGTTTTATTCAATTTTGCAACTTCCGTCAACGGACTCTGGCTGAAAGTGCACATGCATAATTAAAGAATATTTTTGTCATTTTTTCTTTAACTAACTGTTTCACGCTGAAATAGACATTTATCCTAACTTGTTCCTCATTCCTAAAATTAACCACAAATCCAAATCATTTATATTTTTTTTTCCATTTAAAACTAATTGCAATACCAAATATTCTCATGTTTTAAAAGAGAAAATGACAAAATTATCTTACAGTTGTGCATGTGCAAACCACGTGTGTCTTTTTTGATCGAAATTTGCTGTCGAATGTTGTAAAATTGAAAACAAAGCGTATAATAAAACTTGTGATCGGAGAAAAAAAAAAATTGTAGGTTCCAATGTGAAAAAATGTGTATAGTAAATGTTTGTTATGATATTAATCCTTGTTATATGTTATTTAAAAACTATATCCCAAAAATCCATATTTTACCCGAACAAGTTTATATCCTACTATACATACCCCTCTAGTTATAAATTTATAACAAATAAAATACGTCATCTATATATAGTAATTAGTTTTTACTAATTAATTACCACAAAACTATATTGGCAATATGTTTATAATTAGTTAAAATGTTTTCATAAGTATATATAACATTTTATTTTCACAACAAATTACATTTTCACGTCCAACAAAATTTTCGATCTCACTAATCAATACACATTCCCCAATAATTGTTTTTTTAACATATAAATAATTTATACGGATCTGTTTCACAAATATAATTCAGTGAAATGAAATGAAACTCCACTCCCCCTACATCTTAAAACTCGTTATTTTAATATGGATTATGGT
Source organism: Scutellaria galericulata (assembly GCA_946896805.1). Classification (NCBI taxonomy): domain Eukaryota; kingdom Viridiplantae; phylum Streptophyta; class Magnoliopsida; order Lamiales; family Lamiaceae; genus Scutellaria; species Scutellaria galericulata. The sequence goes on from OX335794.1 coordinate 17,041,025, forward strand.
TTGTTGATTGATTAATCTCTCAAAATTAGATTTGTTAGTCGTTGTTAGAATGACATGAAATAGCTCTAAACATTAAGGATCTCAATTATTTACATATAATACCGATTCTATTAGCCTTTCAACTCATGGATAAAGACAGATTAATTCACGCATGAAAATAAACAAAATTAAACTTAATTGAAAAACACCAACATTTGTTTTACATATATGATGAGGATGTGCATAAGTTTAATTTTAATTTCTTTTTTGATGTGATAAGAGGAAGAGGCTTATATTGAAAGTTGTAACGAAAGCAAAATCAAAAACATCATACCAATGTTGAGACTAGCTCTACATAAAGCTAAATTAATTTGATTTTACATCAATATTTTTAGTTCTTTAAATAATATTTAGAATTTCTTTTAAATATATCAATTACTTCTCCAAAAATTTTAATATGATATTCACGTCTATTTAAATAATATTTAAATTTCATTTCAAAATCTTTCGATTTACAAAAAATTATAAGTTTTAAAATAATATTTTAAATATATCAAATACTTCTCCAAAAATTTTAATATGATATTCACGTGTATTTAAATAATATTTAAATTTCATTTCAAAATCTTTTGATTTACAAAAAATTATAAGTTTTATTTGTCTGTTGATCTAAGTTTATTAAATAAATGTTCTAATTTGGATTTCTAAATTTCTTTGGCTTTCTGCTGGTTATTTCATTAGTTAGATTTTGATTCTTTTTTTCATATATATCTATGTGGAAAATATCAAATAAATTAATTTGATCCCAATAGTTAGATCTTGTTTCAAAATTGATACTCATTGTTTACCGGTCACAAAAATAGTCCCCAAAGTTTAACATTTTCATCAAATTTTCATCCATGCACACTGGGGATTTTGAGTCAATCTATCCTAAATCGATCAAAATTAAAAATTTAGTGTCCTTATTTGAAAATCCCATAAGTTAGTATCCTAAAATACAAGTTTTCATTATAGAAGGGTTGCATCAATTTATCTATGTGCATCTTTTGATATATTAGTTGCAATTTATATATGTGTCAAAGGGCAAAATATTACAATTGTGTTTTATTTAGTATTTTTATATATGATCAATATATGTCAAATATTATATATTTATTTATGTATTGAATATAAATCAAACTTCAAGTACATGATAAAATCGAGATTGTAATAGAGAATATTATAAACTGCAACAGAAGATGTAAAATGATAAATATTTATTATTAGAATAGAAAATATGGTGTTACAAAACATTACATGCATGTTATTTCACCAATATATATATATATATATATATATATATATATATATAAAAGCTACTAGAAAACATAGACTCCATCAGCTAATTAGTTGTACATCAGCTACAAGCTTATAAAGATTCCTCGTGGTTCATTATTCCATAATGTCACATATGAGTATACAAGTTTTATTACGATAAGTCAGTAATGCGTAATAAATCAAACTTAGGTGGAAGACGGCGCAGCGGCGGGAGAACTAGAAGGTGGTGCCGACGTAGGTGGTGGCGGGACAAGAAACGGCGAGAAGAATGGTGGGAAATAGTAAGTTGGAGGTGGACGGGGAAGTGGCGGGAAATTGAATGGTGGGAAAGTAAATGTGGCTTGAGTCGTCGATGATTCTAAAAGCTGACGAGAAGCAGCGTCGCATTTTCCAATATTGCTTGTGATGATGGCCATCATAGCAAGAATCATAATACATGTATTGTAAATGCTTCTAGCCATGATGAGATGTGGTATGTAATGCTTTAAGATAGAAGAGATGTTTTGGTGATGAAAAAGAAATACAAGTTTATGGTATTTATAGGGACAATTGAGTTGAAATTGTGTATGTTTTTTTCTTGGCTATAGCCTATATTAATAGTTGCAATTAATTATTTTAATATGAATAGTTTAGGTGCTAGTGTTAGTATTAATTGTATGCTATGTTGTATTTAACAAATTTGGTAAGAAATTTATACGGCCTAAAATGATATTGAGTCGTTTCACATTTAATTTATAATTAAATTCATTTGAATTTTATTCTTTTGTATTGTATGGGGGTAGTACTGTACTACTAACTAACCTCCTCTATTATTAAAAATTGTATATGCCCCCTTATTCTTTTTAATTAACAAAAATATCTTTATAAAATAGAAAAGTCATTTCGCCTCCTTTTTTAAAATTAAATCCTATTTATAAATATTCTTCAAACAAGTTTAAGTTTAATAGTGTTAAATTATGAATTTAATAGTAGATATGATCATATAAACTGAGAATCATCTCATGAGAAGTCAAATAACTAATATAACATTTACGGGTATATATGTATATGTATATTCCATGCATGAATATTTTATTTTACTTAATACAGATATTTTATATTACTGAACGACATTGACTGATTAATATACTGCAGAATTTAAAGAATACTTATCTATCAATTATTCTTAAATTAATTTTAACAAATAAATTAATCAATGTCCGAAACTACAATTTTAAAGAACTTGACTAATAATTCTATTAGTACATTTTTTTATAAATAGTTACATGTTTTTAAACTAAAAGGGATTTTATAATTTAACCAACAAAAAAAAAAAAGTAACCGTACATATTGGCAATCTTTCGGAAAAAGAAATGGTGTCACGGATGGCAGAATCATATTAAATTCGTGATTATTTTACTAAATTTGAAAGGTTATGTAAAATTACAATTTTGTGAATATTTATGGATTTTTTTAAAATAAGTTTCTTCCATAAAAATAATAAAGTATGCCTGGAGTCTAAATTTTTTTTGTCTAAATTCTTTTTAATGCAATGTACTTAGTAAGTAATAATCCACTCAAAATTAATTTTACTGATGTAGTTTCAAATTTGTACTTTCAACAATTTATGATGATTTAATTGTTTATGCTTTTTCTAAGTTGAATTGTTTTAGCCATGCGCACCCTAAACATTTAGTTAAATATTTAATTATGTCCTGAAAATTTTTAAAATACAAAATTTATCTAAATCTAGAGGTGCTCAAATGGTTCGAATTGCCGGTTCAATAACCGTGGAGGGCCAAACCGGAACCGAATCGTGGGAATTCCGATTTCGGTTCCGATTTGTAAACAGTCGGTTCCGGTTCGAACCGCCGGTTTGGACAGTTTGTTTCCTTTCTTTTTTTTAAAAATAAATTAAAAAAATTTATAATTTTTTAAATTTTTTAAAAATTAAATTTGCATATAAATTAAAAAATAGAACTTACATTTACAAGTTACAACAATACTACATTACAACTTATAAGTTACAATTTAAAAAATTAGAAATTACAATTTAAATACAACCAAATACAAACCATAAACCTAAAAAAAATTACAACTTATAATACAAATTAATAGTAATAATCAATACAACTTAAAATTAAAGTTCGCAGTTTCAGTTTGGAACCGAAACCGGGTCAACGGTTTTCCAGTTCGATTCCGATTTTCTAAATCAGATGAACACCTCTGTCTAAATCCATTCACTTACCTTATTTCACGTTTTATTTATTAAAAATAGGGATTTATCAATCCAATAGATAAAAATTAATATGAGATGTGAAAGATAAAAGTTATTTATCTCATTCTCTTTCTTTTATTGCATGTATAGCGTCAATAGAAAATGACAAAAACTTTTGTGCACCTGGTGCACGGATCCTAAATCCGTGTACTCGGGTTGACTCGGCCCGTCACGCGCCAACAGGTTGCGAACAAAATTCGCTCAAACATGCTCCCAGGTGTCGGACATTTATGTTATGTTAACTATACTTTTTAGTAGTGTTGGTCATAATTTTTAGTTATGTTTAGTTATACATTTTGTAAGGTTAGTTGTACCTTAACTTTTTTTTTTAACAAACATATTAACTTTTCATTCATTTTAGCTATAACAATCATATCTTTTAGTTATGTTAGATATACATTTTAGTTATGTTAGTTGTACTTTTATATATTATATAAAGGTATAACTATGTTGATATAAATGTATAAGTAATATCAAATAAAGGTAAACATGTACAAATTATGGCGAAATTAGGTTTTTTTAGAGTTAAAAGTATTAAATAAATGTATGATATCTGAACATAAGGGTATGACTAATATTACATAAATGTATGATTAATCTTTTTATATATATATATATATATATATAAGTAAGACCACATATGCCACATATCAACCATAAAAATTTTCATATTAATTTTATTTCAATTTAAATTAAATCTATAATAAATAGAATTTTAAAGCTAATTAATGTAGTTATTTAATGATATCAATTTAATTATGCTGATAATATGCATTAGTAAATAATAGATAAAATTTTAATTAAATTGTTAAAATAACACATGTTAGACTTCAAATATAGAAATCATATATATATTTTAAATTTGTTTAATTTAAAATATTAAGAGAAAAACATTTTTTTAAGTAAAAATAAAATAAAGGTGAGCTAATTGAAAATGATTATTGATATTTATTACTAATAAAAGTAAATAGATTTTGTGAATATGTGTTTTAAAATAAATATGAAATTTATTTGAGAAATTTTGATTTTCTGTTTTTATCATTTAATTGGAAAGAAATTCGGTGTTATTCTAATTTTAAAATCCACAAATAAACTTTAAAAAAAAGATTTCAATATGTATAAAATATAATTTATTCTTAAATATATTTAGAAATCTTTATTTCAATAATTAAATAATATAATCAAAATTACACTATATTTAGTATTAACTTAGATGATAGTTAATTAATATTTTTTCCAATAAAATTAATATTTAATTTTAATAAATTCAATTTATTTAAACCCGTGTGATACACGTGCATTATGTTAGTATAATATAATTATATGACTAACATAACATATAGGTTAGGAAAAATAAAAGTAAAAATGCACAGATCCGGGTCAACCCGTGCCCGGACCCGATTCGAGTGCATGTGTGCATCAAGTGCATAAGAGTGCTGCCCATAGAAAATTTATGGGATCTTAGTGATTGCCTTAGAATGATGAATCAATTATCAAAATTTATGGGATTTTAGTGATTCGGCTCAAAAAGATGAATCAATTATCAATGTGTTGTATGAAAAATAAATTTTAAGTTGAAAAAATTAAAATTAGGATATAATACTCTAGATTGTTATAAATTAGGATATAAAACTTTAAATTGTTGTAAAGTTATTTGTTAATGTTGAATTTTTCAACATATGATTATTTTTCCTTTTTCTTATTATTAAATCAATTATCTTATTTGTTGGATAACTAGGAGAGATTTAAGGGATATTGTTACTAAAAGATCTTCTATTCTATTTAGGAGATTTGGTTCTTTTTATCACGTGATTTGCAGGTTGAAGCAAGGAAAGAAGATTTGACTTATTCATCAACTTATTCCTAGTTTATAGGAAAGGGTTGCTAAGTCATCTCTTTATTTGAAAGGTGGAAACATGTTCATGAGAAAGAAAGTGAGAGAACGTGGAGTGTGAGAGAGATATGGAGATCATGGAAGAAGGATCAAGAAGTGGACTTCATAGAGATCAAGATAAAAGCATGAATTAGAAGATCATGGAAGATGGAAGAAGTGGACTTCATGGAAGGAGTGGAGATCAAGGAAGAAGTGGAGATCATGGAGCATGCACCTACATGAGACATGGAAGGCTCCTGACGTCTATAAATAGAGAACTCCATTCCAGAGGAAAGATCACGAAGACAAGAGAGCATAAAAGCAAGTAGAGTGATATTTCGAGTCATACAGTTAGTCAGTGTTGTCTTCTTTGTTGATCACATTACACATAACATCTCTGTCTCTTTTCTTTAAAGGCTTAGAGTTTTCATACTCAAGTCTTCTTTTCATAGACAGAGGGTTTTTGAGTGGTCATTGAGTTGTACATGTCAATAGGGTCCTTAGATACGTTTAGGACGTGTTGGTTTGTCGAAGAGTTTCTTCTCCAAAAGAACTCTCCGTGTTTTACAAGATTCTCTCCAAAGGATCTTTATTTGTCTTTGTACTCATCGAATACATCAATAAGACATCTTTGCCCTGAAGGCGTTCCACGAGTATCATTATATACTCGTGGATATTTCTTGTTTTGTTTATCTGTTTTAATTATTTCCGCTGTGTTATCCGTAGTGTTGTCAACATCATAGACAACATTACGTCTCTGATACTTTTACAGTTTGTATCTTCGTGTGCAGGAGCATCCGGACACTTTCATTATTGATATTGTCCTACATACTATCCATATATATTACACAATATATAATCAACTTTGATTACAATATATATATATATATATATATATATATATATCCATACAATAATGATTTTATATCTCATTCTGCGTATTGTTTGAATATTTGATTTTAAATTATTGTTTGTATATAGCATGTAATTTATTAATCGTTATGACAATATTAGTACATACATATCCATACAATAATGATTTTAAATCTCATTCTGATTATTGTTTAAATATTTGATTTTAAATTATTGTTTGAATATAACATGTAATTTATTGATCGTTATGATAGATAGTAATTAATTTGTAAAGATATCAATATTATTCTATATACTATCCATATATATTACACAATATCAACAATATATATTATATATGTATAATCAACTTTGATTACAATAGTAAAAATATATCGATATCCATATATTATAATGCGAGTAGATTCACTAAATTATTCATTTCAATAATCAATTTGAGAACATCGAATATCCAAAATATTTGGACAAACCAACATGATTGCGAATGGGGTGAGTATCAAAAAATTATGCAATGAAGTAGAGTATTTAAAATATTAATATTTTGTATATTGCGGTGATCATCAAACCAACAATTTATTTTACCAGCAATTTATTTTATCATAAAGATATGCAATGAAGTTGAGTATCAAAAAATTATGAGTATCTAAAATATTAATATCTCGGTGATCATCAAACCAACAATCCAACAATTTATTTTACCATAGATTATCCCGTATATTGCGATGATCATCAAACCAACAATGCATTTCAAACCAACAATCCAGCAATTTATTTTACCATAGATTATCTGTTATACTGCGATGATCATCAAACCAGCAATGCAATGAAGTTGAGTATCAAAAAATTATGCAATGAAGTGGAGTATCCAAAATATTAATATCTCATATGTTGCAGTGATCATCAAACCAACAATCCAACAATTTATTTTACCATAGATTATCTCATACTGCGATGATCATCAAACCAATGCATATGCAATGGAGTTGAGTATCAAAATTATGCAATGAAGTGGAGTATCCAAAATATTAATATTTCAAATCAACAATCCAACAATTTATTTTACCATAAATTATCTTGTATATTGTTTTATCATAGGTTTTTTTTATCATACATAGATTATCTCGTATATTGGGATGATCATCAAACAACAATTAGTTTTACCATAGATTTTTTTGATCATACAATTTCTTTGTTTAATATCAATTAAATTCTTTGATTACAAAGAAATTTAGTATCTTTTATAAAAATAACATCAATTTTTTTTTCAAGTTTGGGACATATTAATTAATTAATATGTCAAATTAAATTATTTTATTCTTATATAAATTTACGTATAAAAAAAAACTTCAGTAAAACAAACTAAAAAATATACCTGATTTAAAATTTATCGATATTTTCTTAAGAATATCAATATTGGTCATTATGAAATATTGAAATTATCGATAATTATTGAAATTCTAGAATATCTATATCTATAAAATGTAAATATGATATGAACATATTTATGAACTTATTTCTTGTATACTTAGTTTATTACACAAATAAAATTTAACTTTTTAGAATATATCCTTACTTTATTGCATAAATAAAATCTGACTTTTTAGAATATTAGAATTTATCAATATTTTTTCGAAAATTTCAATATTGGTGAGTATGAATATTTATTAATTATTGATGTTAGAATTATCGGGATGTATTGAAATATTTTAAGATTTTGTAAATATTTATAGAAAATTATAAATATTCATTATTTTGAATTAAAATTTGTCGATATTTTCTCTAAATTTTCAATTTTCGTAATTATGAAGCATCACACGAACGGATAACTAGTAGAGTTAAAAAGCAGTTATTTTATCTTGTGGAGTGAACTCACCTAAATGTATATTTTAAGTATAACATCTCATTTTTAATAGTTTCATTTCAATTTTTTTTAGATCTTCTCATTCCACTTTTAATTTGAGTTACAAATTATAGAACTGTAATTCAGTAATTGTAACATATTCAAACATTGAAGATCCATGTTAACAGTATGTTTTGAATTTTGAATCTTCTCTTCTTTTCTTTTTTTTTTTAATATTTCTAGTAAAAATATTTCAATGGTGAGGAAAAAAAAATTAGAAAACACAAATTCACATAATTCCATACTTAAAATAAGTAGAATTATTTGACACAATGTTCTTTGAATATATTTATAATATATCATTAGAAAGCTTTCTAATTAATTTTTTAATATGAAAATGATTTTATTCCAAAATTAAAAGTTTTCAAAAGTTTAGATGAGGAACCTAAGCACAGGCTCTTAGGAAGAGTTTGAATGTAACAGGTAGTAGATAATCCCCTAAAAATATATTAAATTACTTCAACATTCTTACAATTAATATTTAATAAGAATATAATAGGTATTAATAAAAACGGACGAAACTATTCGTACTCTTACAGCAGTAATAATAGTTACAACATATCAGCTCAAACTTCAAACCCATAATAACGATGGATAATTTTAGCACACTTAGTAGTAGGAAGAATAGTTTGTTTTTCACCTTTTGGGAACAGAACAAACAAAACTAAATGAGATGAAGATAAATGAATTGGCAATCTAAATAGTCCATCAAAAAAAATGATGGAGTACTATACTTAAAGCATTGTCTATGCTTCCATCAACTAGCAAGTTAAATAAAGGTTATTGGCAACAGATCATCAACTTCTAACACGAAATTACAGCCACAGTTAAGTCTTCAAAATTGTATCGGTCTATAACAACTATCAGCATTCGTCGGAGCTCCATCCATAGACTTGAATTCGCATTTCTGTCTAGGTCGAATAACTATATGGTATGCCCCTGGGCCACTGTTAATAGGAAAATTCTTTGCAATGTCAAAGTTGCTGCCAAGTGATGGATTGAATCTGTTGTCACATATTTAGGAGCATAGAATCATGTATCATCTTCTCAAACTGATGCACACTGGGGAGAAAACTTAGTATGATGAATTAATGATCCATTACTAGAACATGTTGAACATGTAAAACCTACAAAAAAACAAGGTCACCAAGAACCTTATTATCATGGGTATCTACATGTGAATCTCAGTTTTTTACAGAAAGAATATGCAGCTTTCATAACTCTAATGATATAATACTACTTTCACAGTTTCTCTATAACATCATGAGTTTGGAAAGCAATATCCTTTCTGATACCAATTTCCAGTTCTAGGGTGCATGTAGAAGTCTACTTTTTATATCCACAAATTAATCACGGAAGTGCTGGAGAAGGACAATGCCATTTAATTTCATTACACCACATGATTTTTTCTTTTGTAGTCTTTCTCAAAAAGACGCATTTTTGGCACATGATTCGATTATGTATATGCCGATGACAGTCAGCATATTTAAAATATAACAAAGATAAAACTGAATAGAGCAGAATCAGATTTTTCTTTCTGATCTAGAATAAGAGGAGTATGCATGCAACACAGATTCAGTAAAATTTAAGGCCACAAGAAGACTAACATTTCATGTACAACTTAAGCATCTTCTCTTCCATGCAGCTTGGATAATGTTGCATGTCTTTCTGTAAAGAGAAGAATGTCACTACTATTGGGACATTGGGATCGATGTCTGGTCAAGTTAAGTTAAAATTGTCTCAGGAGTTGAACGCCCACATTTCTAATGGCTAATTAGTTACTGATATATGAATTCCTTCCTGCCAATCACTTGATGCATCAATAAAGTATGGAAACTAAAGATAACACCTCTGCTATAGAGCATCTTGTTGCCCACTGCTTTCTCCCGCCAATATTTCTGCACCTAGATACAATTTATAAGAAAATTAGAATACACACTGAGAAGTGACAAGAAACCAATAAGCATGGGAAGAAGAAGAAAAGATAAACAGTATGTATCTAATGATACCAGTTTGTTATTCAACAAGGAACATAAGATGTTTTCTATATAAAACAATTTAAAAAAGATAAGGACTTTCAGGAGAAGAAAAGCAGATCAGCTTCATCTGTCCTCGGAACATGAGAAAATTTTGTATATGACAACATTACAGCTTTACTGGTCAAATCATTTGATAGAATGGCAAGACAATCTGGAAAGTTGTGAAGGCCTGCTCCTCAAATAAGATTTCTTATGACATACTAGTTGACATCAAATCATGTAACTTTCAGTTCCCCATTATTGAAACTAGTCTCTGGCCATCCATTTTCCATACTACTATTTAATAAGTATACTTTTCTATCATGTTATGGACACAAATGCTCAAATACTAAAGGGAAAATTAGGCATTGTCACAAATTATAGACTTCATTGGTACAGCAAAAGATTTTCAGCATTCACAATTAACTGGTCATGAAGAAGCCTTACATAATGTGTGGGCAGTAAGCTCCTCCCACCACTCAACATGGTGCCAAAAAGGGAGAAAATTTAGAGCAATGCGAAAAAGGAAATAGAAAATTATACCATGCACCACTCCAGCTGACAGCAAATGATCCATATTGTCAATTCGGCGTTGTATGGACTTCAAAACTGTATTTAATGCTTTAACCCTTTTTCTAACACCAGAAATCCTTGCCGTGTGCTGCATAATGAAGGGAGATGGAGCATCCTCTAACAACTTATCAAGCTCTGGAAACATAGAGAAGCTATATAATACCAAATGACATAACTAAATATTGATAAGGTGCAATTTCAACTTTTTTAAGGAAAATATTAAGTTGTTTGCTCAACAGAGTATATTGGCCAATAACTAAAACAATTTTACCCATGATAGGTAGAGTAGATGAGATATGGCAACAACTACAACCGTTAAATAGTTGCCTCCTAAAGCATGTTTGTGAATTCAATTTTACAATGACTAAGCTCATTTTACGGCGACCATACATTGCTTCCTATAAACAACAGTTTTATCATTGCCTGGTAGCTGAGTAATTTGAATAGATTAGAAAGCTAAAGACAAATACCACTTGCTAAGGCTTTCCAATATAATTTCAAGCACCTAATAATAAAGGAACATACAAACATTCTCATCCTAAAGTTAAAAAGGATTCCACTTGACGATTTGAAGAAAGAAAATGCAAACTTATTCAAAGTATCAAGTTTGGATGAGCAAAATAAACTCAAGTACAAGTTAGGAAGGTCATCAAACAACTAAATCAAACCAGACACGGTGCGAGTAGAGTAACACACAGCTCAGTCAACCCACCCAACTGAATTAGGGCAAACCAAACTGCAATTCCCCCACCAGATTGAATTCTCTTTTTCATTGCATCATATTTTTACAGATCCTCACCACAAATTTCATGTGTAATCTAAACTCATATTTTCCTTCTTTCGATCAATGTAACCCTGCATCTATGTCTCTACCACCGCGCACAGTATGCTAAATTTTATCAGTAGCTTAGTACAGAAAATAAATTAAGAGATACAAGAGATAGGGAAGAAACATCGGAAAGTAGTTTATCTACCTCCGGTGAGACGGTCGAGGGCGAAAGCAAGTTGGTCTTGGCTGCGAGTAGTGGCCTCGGCTCTAGATTCGAAAGCTGACATTACAGATGAAATCAAAGAAGACAAACCCTCCGCCATCGATGAGTTTGAGGTACTATTAGTATTTGCATCGTCAATTTTGTCGCATTTGTCACCGCCATCGCTGTCGGAGACTGGGGGGTTTCCGGCGGTAGAATCTTGCTGATGGTCGTTGGGGTTTCCGTCCGCCATGATTGCGAATCGCAAGTTAGGAATTTTAATTTATGGTCCTTGAGGTGCTTATTTGAATTATCTTAGGTTAGAAAAACTATGGTTTTTTTTTATTTTAAGGTTAGAAAGAGTGTGTTGGAATTTATTTGATTATCAATTTATTTCGATTTGATTAAGTTAACACAAATTTGAGAACAAGTTCAAATTTTATTTTGATTAAATAATTAAAAAAAAAAAAAGTAGAAGCTCGATATAAAATTTAGGGGAAATTTGGATGAGCGACATTTGTGTGCCCCTGGAGCTAGGATCCGTGCCCCCGACACGACCTGACCCGATCTGTGCATAAATATATATTTATTTATTTTTTTCGCACATAAATGTATATGTATATTTTTTTTTCGCACATAAATCCATGTCCTCGGATTTTTTTTTAGGTATTACAGATTTATCTTATATGTATTGCAAACATGAACTAAAAGTATTGATACTTGAAGAGTATATATGTGATACATTTAGATCTGTTAGGTGCGCGCGGGGTGTGGGCGCGTGGCGTGAGAGGTATTACAGATTTGTCCTACTAAGTATTACAAACATGAACTAAAGGTATGTGATACCTAAAAAGTATATGTGTAATACTTTTAGACCTGTTAGGTGCGCGCGGTGTGGCACATGGTTTTTGAGATATCACAAATTTGTCCTATAATGTATTACAAATAATGTATACCTTGAGAATACATGTGTGATACCTGGTTTTTGAGGTATCATAGATTTGTCTTGTAGGTATTACAAATAAGGTGATACCTAAAGAATACATGTGTGATACCTGAAGAGTATATGTGTAATACCTAAAAAATAAATTAGGATTGCGTGCGCGCGGGGCACGTGGGCCGGGTCGGGTTGGGGGCACGGGCCATACAATTTTTTGCCAATTTGGATAAATGCAAATTTGAAGTCTTCAACTTGCAAAGATAATCGAATAATAACATTCTTTTTGAATATCATACATGGTGGCATGTGTTATCGCGAACAATATGTATGGTTGTTTGTGATCATGAACGACAATACTCGTGATTATTGATTATGAATGACATTTTTTAATTAAAATCAGTGTTTTAGGGGTTTTTTTTTCTTTTTTCGAAGAACTATGTTAATGTGGTATTTTTTAGTTTAGGTTTCAAATTTATTTGTCAACCAAAAAAAAAAACTCTTGTTTTATGAAAATCTTGTATGAAATCAGTTATAAGATATGTGAGATAATTTCACAAGAATCATACTTAATTTGGGATTAATTTATATAGAATTCAAGTATTTTTTGTCAAATTCAACTATAACTTGAATTTTTTATCACAATAATATTGTTGACGAGTGTTTCCTCTTTTTTTAATTAATTCTATCATTGACGAAAATTTCCAAGGATAAGTTTAGTAAAGTTGATGTTACTTATATAACAATTGTGTTTTTTTTATTTTCGTGTAACGTATGTAAATAAACTTACATACAACTAAAAATAATCAAAAGATCATAATTACAGAGAGCAAAAATCAATAAATAATACAAAAAGCAAACAAAAAATATGTAATCATGCTCCATTTGACATAAGGATGCAATTTTTATTAGTTTCCTTTTTCGTAATTGTTATTATTTTATTTTCATATTAATAAGTTATGTACTTATGTAGCGGCTTATATCACGCCAAAATTACTAAAACACAATTTAACCTCGACAATCAGTAATTTACAAAAATTTAAGTTGGGAATTTTGTGATGACAGAATAAAAAAAAAAAAATGGTAATACGTGAACAATGTTGTTTTAAATACAAGTTCATGTTCTTTTAGTTGACCTTATTATTATAACTTTGTCTCCTATGAAAGAGTGGTTAGTTGGTTCTTAGGTTGGTAGTTGGTGTTCTTTTTCAAGATCCAATAATGTCATAGAGTTGGGTTAGGTCGAAATAGAGATATCACTTCTTGCATTCATGTCTAAAATAATTGACATCTAGAAAAATATTGGTTGAAAGTGGTTACGAAGAAATTATAGTATAGTGTAAGTAAAAAATAGAATAATATAAAAACAACATTTCAATGTATGTTTAATACACTATAATGTTTTATTTATGTTATGGGATTTTTTCAACCATGATTAAGAAATCCACCTCTAAAATACAAAGTTAAAATGATTAAAATTACACTCTTTTGCAATATTAGAGTTTCATCAAGTTTAGATAAAGAAGGAAAATAAATAGAAAGATTAAAGAGAATGTGATTCTCATCATCTTACTAATTAGTTAAAAAAAAATATTTTAAAAAGATCTAGTAGTAATTATAAACATCCAAAAGGTGTCTTTAAATTTCATAGTCATCGAATGTGATGTTTTATTTCTTACTAAAGTGTTCATAAACATCCAAAAAAATGTCTTTAATATTCATAGTCATAGTATGTGATGTTTTTAATGTAATTAAACTATTCATATTCAAAAGGTTTTGGGGAAGACGTCAAAGAAAGTTAACACAATTAACTAAGACCTGATTTATTTTCTTTAATAAGAAGTATTGCTTTTAACTTGAAAAGGTATTATTTACTATAATAACTTTAGATTTTGGAAATATTGCTTATCATTTATTTTAAAATTATTCTTAGAGTAATTTTCCTTTTTACTTTGAAAAGTATAATATTAACTTGAAAATTGAAAATTTATTGATCTTATTGATTATAAAAAAATTACAATTATTATCTCATATAAAACGGTGTTATAAGAAACCTAACTCTTTTTAAAAGTGTCTATTAAATAAAATTTTATATTAAAATAATAAGGACCAAATTTTATATACACACACACAAATTTTCGATACTGTCGTGTCACTGTCACCCCCATGAGTGTTGGGATCCTATAGATTTTAGGGTTAAATGCAAAAAACAACCCCAACTATCGACTTTTTTCAATTTGCAACCTAATCTTTTTTTTTTCCGATTGCAACCTAATCTTTTTTTTTTTTTTGCGATTGCAACCTAATCTATTTTTTTTTCCGATTGCAACTTAATCTTCTGTAATTTATCCAGTTGCAACCTCCCTTCACTTTTTTAGCATTTTTCCGGTGAAAATATCATCACGTGACTAGCACACTTATCATTTAAAGGGTAAAATCGTCTTTTTACATTATGTATTTAACAAAATAAACTATAAAAATGATTTTGCCCTAAATAAAAAATTAGGGCATTTATCTCTCTTCACTTTCCTTAAATGATAAAATCACCCTTAAATGAATGTTATACCTTAAGTTGTGAGTGTACAAGTCACGTGATGATATTTTCACCGGAAAAATGCTCAAAAAATGGATGGAAGTTGCAATCGGAAAAAAAAAAAAAAGATTAGGTTGCAAATTGAAAAAAGTCGATAGTTGGGGTTGTTTTTTGCATTTACCCTAGATTTTATTTTATTGTTTAAAATATCTTTTAGCATTGACTGCATTGTATATTAATGATAATTCCACTAAACTATCCTAAATAATAATTTTTTTTCTAAACCAATCCAGGATTTCAACTTGGTTTTATTATAGTGGAGATATTTGTCCACTTTTTAGATGTTCTTCACATATTTAGTACAATTTATCATGTTATTTATTTTACAACTCATATCTTTATTTAATTACTCAAATTCAATTTTAAATTTAATTAATTCAGAGATAATATTTTGACTCATTGAAATTGTTACTATATAAATGTTGAATGTGTTTGAATGACCCGATTTTTAGATTTAAATAACTAATTAAACAACATAAGTCTTTTTTAGATTCCTAGTTTTCAACATAATTTATAATCATTTGATTTCTCATTCTACATGCGCTCCCATTTTCTCACACTGTTTTGAAAAGAATTTTATTTTCTTTTAATTATAAAATATTATATGTACATATATATTTATCTACCATGATTTTCAGTATAATGTTAGTATAAGAGATATTTCTATGCTGCAATAAGCGTTGTTAAATAAAATAAAGCAACGAATATTTAATTTAGTATTATAATTTATAAGAGATATGCGGCAATTTGCCAGCTAAGCCTTCCTCAAATATCAACAAATTAATTAACAAGCTGAGTAGGATTACTATATAATCGCTACCACGTCTTGTTAATTACAAGTCAACTAAGCTAACACATGTCTAATGATTTAGTTCAAGTGATTGACATATATTTTTATTTTTGGTATATAATTTAATTCTTTTTAAACACTTTTATTTCAATGTGAATCATTTAACATGTCGTTATTGTGTGACACAAATACAACGTAATTATTAATTTCAAATTATAAAATTTAAAGGAATATTATCTTTATACTTTAGCCATCAACATATTAAAACATATATGTTCATGGTGGAGACGTGATCATTATTTCATGACCCACTTATCATTACATATTGTAGGTTAATAAGTATTTTATTTCATTACATTAAAAACTATATGAATTCTAAAAGTATTAAAAATATCTATAAACCTTAACATATATCATGCAAATAAAAAAATTGTGTCAACTTACAAGAATACCATGTATTTTTACAAGATATCTATATATATCTTCTTGTTTAGATATTAAGTTACCTTACAAGAACTAAAATTTAACACTTAAATAAAATCTCAAAATTAAAAAAAAAAATACTTATGAACCTTAAATTTAAATCACACAAATAGAATTATTGTTAGCCATTCATTGTAAATGCAATTCTATACTTATATAAAAGTAAGGAAGTTGGTAATATTTATAATTTTGCCATTTTCCCTCATAAAAATATCACATCAATTTTATTTTTATTTTGCATTTTAATTGTTTTTTTATATAGTAAATTTATTAAGATTCTTACTTCATAATCCGCAATGATAATTATTGAAAAATCATTATGTAAGATGATTTTGGATTTTATAAAAAAATTAAGATTATTATAAACTCATGTTATGAAAATTCTTACTTCATCTTACAAATCATTTTGGGGTTTGAGTTTTATAAATATTAATAACATGTTTTTTTGTAAGATGATTCATATACCATGACCATCAAATGTAATACTCCCTCCGTTCTGGGATAATTTGCACACTTTCCTTTTCGGGGTGTTCCAGGATAATTTGCACACCCCCGAAAAGGAAATTAATTTTTACCAAATTATCCCTATAACTTAACATACTTACCAATTTGTTGTTGACTTTTCAACTCAAAAAACAAAAAAAATAATATTTTCTTATTCCACATGTCGGGATGAGTGTGCAAATTATCCCAGGACGGAGGGAGTAGGTTTTACCATAAATGAATTAATTGTATTAGGAATTGTAATATTGTATAGATTTTTCAATTTATATAATTGGTCCATTTGATTTAATATTATAATTATTTTATTAGTTCATATATATTTTATTGGTCTTAATTAAATTATTTTTTATTGAATATAATTTCATAAATCCCAATAACAGATATTATTCAAAAATAAACTTAATAACAAATATCAATTTATTTAGGGATATCCAATATCATATTTAATATAAATAAATAAATGTAACATTGTTAAAGAAATTAATATATATATATATATGTGTGTGTGTGTGTGTGTGGGGGGATATGAAATTATATGTCATTCTAAATATTATTTAGATTAATATTTGTATATTTAAATATGTAATACCATCAACATTGTACGGAAAATTTCAATATCCTTTACCGATATATTTTAATGATGAAAATATTATTAAGTATTCAATTATAAAATACATGATTTGACCATCTGTCATTTTCAATGTTAGACAATATTAAAAATGTCATTTTTTTAATTCAATTTATTTTACAACGAAGGTTGAAAACACATGATTGACATTGTTTGCATCAAGTTCTTAAGTAAAATTTTCATTTTTTGTGTATTGTTTCTAATATATATATATATATATATATATATATATATATATATCTTTAATTTAAGTAATTGGGTTTAATTTAAAATTCATAATTGATACTTTTATTGTTATTAATTACAAATTGCCCAATTGGATATATATAATAAACGAGATTAATTATTATGAATTAGATTGAAATTTAACATATATATATATATATATAGTTAAGTAAATTCATATTTTTTTAATTGTTAAATGTTTTATATTTTCAAAATACTTATAATTAGTTAAACTGTATTGTCAAATAGTTAATATTTACTACATATTATATAACAAACCATGCAACGCACGGGGACAACTATTGATTATTTTTAAATATCCATTCATCTATATACTTATGATGATTTACAATTGTTATTATATTAATTAGAATTTAAAAATCGTATGAAAATCTCAAAATATTAGGGAATGTTTGAATTAACATTTGCTATCCCCTTTTTCGAACTTCAAAATCTGAAATCCAATTATTTTGAAACTCAAGTTCAAATTTCACATTCATCAAATTTCTACCATACAAAAAATGCATACACTAGTTATTAGTTATTACCAACAACATTTTTTTACAGTAAATATTATAATTATTAATATCTTTTAGGATTAATTTAACATATCAAAAAACATATATTCTAATACCACTTAAAACAAGTGTATGACTTATGTGAGATCTTATATAAGACGAACTTTATATGAATTAGTAAAAACGGATTAATTAATTCAACACGATCAAGATCAGTTTAAAGTAAAACCATGTAAATTTCGTCTTACAAACTTATATAAAAGGGTGACATATAAGTTTTCGCATTTAAACAATCATATCATTTTTTTTTTCACCAAATTTTCAGGATTAAACAATTTTAAACTAAAAAAAACAAATTTAAACTTAGTATTTTCAGACCCACCTAATTTAAACCAATTTCAATCATACTAAACGTGGGTTGTGGCCTTGTGGGCCTAATCCACGTGACTCGGAGTATTACAAACTGCCCCACTCCCCACGCCAACCTTGTCTCCTTTTTCACACATTTTATCTTTTTACTATTTATAATCTAATAAAATTATTTTACAATAAATTGATTAAATGATATCATAAATATTTAAAAATCAGATAAAAAAGTTGTTTAAATAATTAATTATTTATGGTAAAATATCAAATCTGGATTTTGCCAACGCGAGTCAAAACATAGCTTATATCCCATTTTCTTCTCTCTACAGCAGCTGTCTGTCTACTTCTCTTCTCTCTCTCACGCTGCTTTTGCCGCCGACGTATATTCCTTCCTTCCTTCTCTCTCTTCTATGCACACCGTATTCTCCGCCATTTTCCTTTCCTGCTCAATTTGAACTTTGAGCCAAGCCCTAATTCCGTACAGCAGCAGCTATGGCGGATGAGCCGGTGATGTACCTGCATGGAGATTTGGAGCTGCAAATCTTCGAGGCCCGTAGCCTTCCCAACACGGACCTCTTTTCCGAGCGCATCCGCCTCTGCTTCAGTGGCTGCGACGTCTGCCGCCCCACCGGAGACGGCGACAGCGACGGGAATGTCAGTGATGCCGGTGGAATCAGCCGCAGCCGGAGCAACAGTGATAGGAAGCTCCACCACCACCGGAACATCATTACCAGTGACCCTTACGTCACGATCTCCGTTCCTCAGTCAACTCTGGCGCGCACGCGCGTGATCTCCAACTCCCAAAACCCCAAATGGGACGAGCGGTTTTACATCCCCTTAGCCCACCCTATGGCCTTTTTGGATATCCGAGTTAAGGATAATGATGTCTTTGGGGCCGACACCATGGGTAAAGTGTTGATTCCTGCTGAGAAAGTCGCCTCCGGCGAGGAAATTTCCGGCTGGTTCCCGCTCATTGGCTCCTCCGGAAGTCCGCCGAAGCCCGACACTGCGCTGCGGCTTAAGTTGAAATTCATACCCTGTGACAAAAATCCACTGTACAAACACGGCATCGCGGGTGACCCGTTGCACAGAGGGGTTAGGAACACTTACTTTCCTCTTAGGAAAGGGAGCTCAGTTACTCTGTATCAGGATGCGCACGTTAACAAAGATGACAATATTCCCAAAATTGAGTTAGATAACGGCGTAATTCGTGAACATACACAGTGTTGGGAGGATATATGTCATGCAATTGCAGAGGCGCACCATTTGATTTACATTGTGGGGTGGTCTGTTTTCCATAAGATTAAGCTGGTTAGGGAGCCGACTAGACCTTTGCCGCGAGGAGGGGATCTCACGCTTGGGGAATTATTGAAGTATAAATCTCAGGAAGGTGTTCGTGTTCTGCTATTGGCTTGGGATGATAAGACTTCTCATGATAAATTCTTCATTAACACGGTATGGTATCTTATTAATTCTTGTTTATTACATCTACTGTTTTCAATGAAATTGAGAATTTAGATTGTGTATAGAGGAGGATGTTACTTTTGCAGATTGAGGGGCTGAGGTGTGGGGAGGAACTTTTGGGATCTTGAAGTATATATAAAAAATATGGGCACTGAATTAAAGTACTTTATTTGTTGTACTTTTTTTCTAAAAATAGAAAGTAAGCCAAGAAATTAATCTTATTTGATCACATATAATGTTCTTTAAAATATTTGATTTGAATAACAGCACTGTGTGGTTTATTAATTCATATTTTTAATGAATTGGCATTAAAATTAAAATCTCCAATGACATGGCATCTGCTACCACAGAATGTTGGAATAATCAAATTCTAGATATCGCTAGTGTTTGTTTGCTGGAAATGATAACTCGAAATGAACTGGTTAGAGCATGTCTATGACTCGACCATCATTCATGTTCGAACCTTAGCTGCAACCTTTTCTTTTTATTCGTCAATTGACCTTATATGCCTTGACAACCATTCACATGGGAGCTGGGACTTAAGACTAAGAATTTCTATGTATAATGAAATTAAATAATATCATTACCATCCAAATGTTTAATTGTATCACTGGTGACTCCTGACCTTCCAAGTTTTGGAATGTTGTGATGGGAATTGTTGGTGTACCTTTTAGATTCTAACTTCCATGGCTTGTGGTAACACACAGTTGATTTTTCAAACAGAAAATTAGAGCGCATATTTGCTTTGGCATTCAATATGTGTTTAATACTGCCATGCTTTTTGGCCAGATATTGGAAGACATGACCTTTTTTCACTGTTATGGATTTCCTGGAGATTAATTGTACATTAGACACATGTTGTTTCCATGGCATAGAATGGTATTTCTGCATCAGTTTTTTTTTTTTTCCCTTTTATTTTATGGATATATGTGGTTTAGCTTGGGCAGTAAGGTTTATTTAATTTGTATAGTATTACATTTTTTTTTCTTATTGGTGTTCCAATAGTAATTTTTTAGTCCTTTATACAAAGAGATTGATGCTTGGCACTTCCTTTTGATCCTCGAAATGCTAATGAGATCATGATGAGCTCAAATCAGTAATGTAGTATAGTTTATTCGATCATGATTCACTTAGAAATTCTTGCTATGCAGTATATGATCTGGCAATCAGATATTTGTGTATCTTGGTTCCTTTTAATAACAATTCCATATTTCTATTCTCTTTGGAAAGTGCTTTTACTAGTGGTAGCCACAGCAACTTTATCCATGTGGATTTCTGATTAATGGTTTGGTTGCACTGGATGCAGGCAGGTGTGATGGGGACACATGATGAAGAGACAAGGAAGTTCTTTCGGCATTCATCTGTAATTTGCGTTCTGTCACCACGTTATGGAAGCAGTAAACTTAGCTTTTTGAAACAACAGGTAGAGTTTTGTAGAGTTGTATCTTTTCTGTGTAATATATACTGCCTACCTTGAGTGATTTTGAGTAAAACTAATCTCCTGAAGTTGTCTAGCTTCATCTTCCTGTAAGCTTTGAATCTTTGTTGATTTAATCCTGCAATCTTGTGCTTCCAGGTTGTTGGAAACTTATTTACGCACCATCAGAAATGTGTTCTTGTTGATACTCAAGCCTATGGCAATAATCGAAAAATTACTGCCTTTGTAGGAGGTATTGATCTGTGTGATGGTCGTTATGATACACCTGAACATCGACTATGCCGTGATCTTGATACTGTTTTTAAGGATGATTTCCATCAGCCTACATTTCCAGTGAGTGGTTTATGCTTTAGTTACTTTATTTTTTGCTCAACATGGTTTATCTGTCATTTCCACTCTCTCAAGTGGTTGTGCAATCCTAGGAAGTCATTGATAGTTAAATCATGTCATGATTATGCAACTACTTTTTCCTCATTTAAGAGCTGATCCGTGCTCAACATCCTCGATCATTTTGAAATAAATTGAACATTTCTAGTTGTCTGTTGGAGTTTCTCCTTAACATGAAACAATACCTTATCTTGGTTTTGCTCTCCAACCAGTTTTTTTTTGGTCGCTTAATATTAACTCCATTCCCTGGGTGTATGGCCAGTTATTTGTCTTATGTTTTTCAATTATATATTTCTATCTGATTTCCTCTTTGTAAATGACTAATCTTAAGTACAGAATCATAATGTTCATCTATTTTAGTTGGTTCTAAAGCATTGAAGAACCCAACCAAAAGTTGTCTATAATCTGCTTGGTTTACCTGGTGTCGGAGAGGTAAACAAGATGGCTCAACTATCCAAATCCTTCACCTAGGTGATGGGTATGACCATCAAGTTAATATTGTCAAGAATGGAAGGAAAGATACCATCCTTCATTGGTTTATTAGTGAAAACAAAGTGAACATCAAATGTTTTTACTGATTTGATTAATCGTATATTGCACTAACAAACTCAAAATAAAAGGAAAGAGGCGAAATTTCTCATGCTCATCCCACATAATTAGAATTAAGAATAAAGAAAGCAAAAGGAGCCTAGAAGATTTTTGTCGATCAGACCTTGAAATAGCTGACCTATTTGAATAGTGGATTACTAAATGAAATTATGAAAATGTGTTAGTATGAAGTCAATAATAATCATTTTGGCTAGAATCCAGGTAATAGCAAGACAAGAAAAGAAGAACAATATGGCTAGACAGCCTCTAAAGAAAGAGAAAAAAAAAAAAAAAGGAAGTGGGTTCTCATTTCTACCAAACAAATGAAGGGGCCCGCAGCCCTTCGCTCGAATCTCTACCTTGATCCTCTCTGTTAGTTCTAGCTTAATAGTTCTACCATACAATTTGGTAATCATCAATCAGTTGCAGGCTAATAGTTTAAGTATCAGGAAACATGGAAAAAGGTTACTATGTAAGTCTCAAACACAGGAAAGCAAGTATATGGAAAGAAGACGATCTTAAGCTACCGATCATATAAGGCACAAATTACATTTGTTTAACCTATGAGATCACTACTGTAGAGGCTATTTACTTAGTGTGTGTATATATCTTATGATATTTCAGTCTTGTTATCTTGTAACGCTTACTGGTGAGTTTTAAGCGACTTTTCTCATGCTTTTTCTCATTAATTACCTATTTTAGGTAGGAACAAAAGCTCCGAGGCAGCCATGGCATGATATGCACTGCAAAATTGATGGGCCTGCTGCATATGATGTTCTTATAAACTTTGCCCAACGTTGGCGGAAAACAACCAAGTGGAGGGAATTTAGTGTACTTAAGAAAAAGATGACTCATTGGCATGATGATTCTATGATAAAAATTGAGCGAATTTCATGGATATTAAGCCCTGCCATTCCTGTATTAAAGGATGGAACTTACAGTGGTCCTCCAGAAGATGATCCTAAGCTATTCGTGTCCAAGGAAGAGCACCCAGAAAATTGGCATGTGCAGGTTACTAGTCCCTAGCTTGGAAGAGTGCATATCTTATGATAACCTTGGGGTGTTTGTGTTTAATCTTGTTTTACTTTTTTAGGTCTTCCGTTCCATTGATTCAGGGTCTGTTAGAGGCTTTCCCAAATACTTTGATGAAGCTCAGGCGCAGGTTACAGATGAGAATAGTCTTCATGCCTTCAGTATATTTCTTTGATGTTCATCATGGGTGGGTACTTTTATACTTAAATGTTTCCGTTGTTTTATTGCAGAACCTTGTCTGCTCCAAGGATTTAGTGATAGACGGAAGTATACAAACAGCATACATTCAGGCAATAAGATCTGCTCAGCATTATATCTACATTGAAAATCAATACTTTCTAGGCTCTTCATATGCTTGGCCGTCATACAAAGATGCAGGTAAAGATCACAGTTTCCTGATTGTCTTTTCATGAAGTTTCTAACTACTGTTTGGCACCCCAAAAAAAAAAAAAAAACAAAAGAAAGCAAGAAAGAAAGAAAGAAAGAAAGAAAGCATAATAGGTGAAATTCAACCTTTGTTCAACTATGCAGTGGTTTAGATGCTACTTAATCTTGAGTAAATTTGACTCAATTGAGTGATCTTCTGTAAATTTGAATGGACGCGTTAAATTACATGCTTTTTTTAATACTAGATTTAAATGAGTCTGACTGCTTATTCTCATAATAATATGATGAATAATGTTTTCTTCCTCTTCGTCATGACCAATATGTGCTTGTTACCAAACATGTCAGTGATATGTTCCCTCTAATGTGACAAAATGGCAGGGGCTGATCATCTAATTCCTATGGAGTTGGCAACAAAAATTGCTAGTAAAATTAGAGCCAATGAGAGATTTTCAGTATATGTCATCATACCAATGTGGCCTGAGGGAAATCCCAAAGACAATGTTGTGCAAGAAATTCTATTTTGGCAGGTAATCTGAGTGGAATTCTCTTGATGTGATTTGCAGTTTGTTTATAAAAAAATTGCACCTTGCTGCATATGGCAGGTCAAAAAATATCTATACTACAATTAGAGCGTGTCAAACAATATGCATCAATTTTCCAATCATGACAAAGAACCTATTATTGCTGTTGCATTTTAAAATCTAAGAGAAGTAAAAAGGGAGAAAATGGATGCTTTTAGAAGAAATAAATGTTATTAGATTGAGAACTTAATGTTTCATTCATTCGATAGGGACCTTTGTAATAGATAATGATAGAAATTAAACTATTCCAGGTTAATCTAGTGAGGGCTTGTTTACTTTACTCGTAAGGCCAGATTTCTCAAAATAATCCAGGCTTGTCCAATGTTTAAATGATGATGAATTAGAGGATAAGCTAAGTATTAACCTGAAATTATGTTGACAAAATGCAGGATATGTTGACAACCCCGAACCCCCCCCCCCCCCCCCCCGATAAAAACAAATCCTGCTGGATGAGAAAGTCCTTTACTTTAACTTGTAAAATTACAACATCTTCCATCTGTCAGTGATTTTTTCAGGCCGAAAAATCTTCTCCCATTCTTCCTCCCCAGTAAACATATATATTTTCAGACACAATGGTTCTCTCGTTTCTACTTCCTAATATACAGTTGCGGTGTTATGTCTTATTCTACTAACTCAAAACAAACATACTCAAACAACATTCATTTTCTTTCTCTTTAATTTGTTTTCCTTGTTTTGTTTAATTTTTGGCTGAAATGTGTTGCCAGTGAAGAAATCTCTGAAAAATCCTCCATCTTTCAGGACTAAATATCCTTTTGAAGTGGGCTTTGCTAACAGCCTGCAAATCTTAGCCTTTTAGTTTTGGATTATTTCTAGATTCTGTTGTGATCCTAAACCTTCTTTTTCAGAAATCTTTACGTTGAATCTGAATTATTTGCTCCGGCTCTTAATTATTGTTTAATCTCTATTATCTTCATCAATAGACCCATTTATTTAAACTAGTTATTCCCTCCATTGCCAAATAAGAGTCATGTTTCACCAAAGTAAGTATAGCTTCTATTTTTGAGAATGCACAACCTTTTGTAAGGCATGAAGTTGCACTTGTACCCCCCCCCCCCCCTCCCCCTCTTTATTTATTAACCTCATCATTCAACTTCTTTTTTAAGAGCCATTATTCAAAGTTCGTTACAACTAACCGTAAGTTAGTTACAAGGGTATTTTAGGTTTTTTGACATTTGAAAAAGTTCTTTTGAAAATGACTCTTTTTTAGGGGACTGAGGAGTAGTTCTTTGTTGTAATTTTCATTTCAGTTAATTAATTAATATTTAAAGAAGGTTAGGAGTGTTGGAGAGTCTTTGAACCCCTTGGTTTATTAATCTGTCTGCAATGAAGTCAATGGCAGTTACTAGTTTCAATTTACTTCATATCTCCACAATAATTTCTAAAACTGACCAATCCACTTTTTCTTTTATCCGGAAAGCAAACGAGTCTTGTCAGGCTCGCGACAGATATCTATTGTCAATAAATTGAACTATGAGCCAGTTCCATTGCTTTTGTTGTTTATCCTCTAGTTTATTAGGTGGCATCTCGTCGATCTATATGTGATGAATAATAATGTAATCAACTGAATATTTGCAAGTCCATGATGCTTCCTCAAAAATTGCCTTTTTTTGGGTTTTGTATCCTGTCTTAGTTTGTGAACATCAACTGTTTGATCATCACATGAGACAAACCTTCTCATTTCATTTTTCAGCAACATATACTTGATTGGGAGTAATATAATTTATTTGGTGGCATGTGATGGAAAACTTGATAAAATTACGTATGAATGAATATTAATGGATATGCTTTGACATCCCCTTTTGTGTGTAGGGCCAAACGATGCAGACGATGTATCAATTTATTGCTAACGAGATCAAATCAATGAAATTGAATTCACACCCACTAGACTACTTAAATTTCTACTGTCTTGGCAACCGGGAACAAATTCCAAATACAGCTGCTCAGGTCTCTGGGGATGCAGCTGAGAAGGTATTTGTCCTATTATAAGACTTATGCTTTCTTGTGTTTAGAATAATATGTTATGTGTATCCAGTATCCATATAATCAGGAGAAGATACATGATTTCTCAAATAGAGACAAAATTAGAGAGCAAATTATTGATGTGCTTGAGATGCATGGATAAGGGAAATCATATGAAAGAACAAAGAGAGTTCCATGGGAGTGCAATAATATAAGGTTTTGCCTGGCAAGAAAAGAAAGTAGTTCAACTGGGAAAAATTAATCCTACTGGTTTGATAAAGGTAATGCAGTTTGTTAAAAATATACCACTGTAAAAAAGGTCTTTGGGAATTCAAAAGGTTTAGGCTGGATATAGTGATCCACTAAATTTCTGTCTCTTTCCCCTGAAAGGCTCTTCTGCATAGGTCGTGGCAGGAGAATGAAAAAGGAACAAATCGGAAGTGTTGTTAACCAACTGGTGATTAGGAACTCAATACATACATACGTATTTATGCATAAAAAGCCATTTATTGGCCAACGGGTGATCTATGTTCCTTTACTCTGCCACAATCTCCTTGGGCTTGGCCTTATTGTTGAAATTTTCTCAAACACACTTTCAGTGCATAAAAAAGCTATTTATCGGCCAATTGTGATCTAAGATCCTTTACTCTGCCAAAATCTCCTTGGGCTTGTTTATACTTATTTAAGAGATCAATGAGTGGATCCTTTTTTCCACTCTCATATCCAAATGAAAATAATTCTTGTTTTGTTGAATTATATTCAGCATGTTGTTCCTGCTTGGGGATTGTAATTCATCGAATATATCACATGCATTATTGGACTGAAATGATTATTGCAGCACTCAAATGTTTATTCTCTTTTTTACCTTTTGCCTAGTAAATCTCCTGATTTAGCATTTCCACTCAGATTTCAGAATCGCAAAAGTTTCGGCGCTTCATGATTTATGTGCATGCCAAAGGAATGATAGTGGATGATGAGTATGTAATAATAGGATCAGCTAATATAAATCAAAGATCAATGGCTGGTACAAAAGATACAGAGATAGCAATGGGTGCATATCAGCCGCATCATACTTGGACAAGGAAGCAGCGATATCCACATGGCCAGGTTTGTTCACATTTATAGGTTTTCTTGTTCCTATTAGCGATTTAACATGGTGTTCAGAGTAGTCATTGCCTTTTTTTTTCTCTAATTTTCATGCTCTTGAATGGTTATTGTTTGTACTGGCTTCTTCATATATGTTTCATGTTTAGATATCAAAGTGTTTGTTGTCATCGAAACTCGTGTTAAGATCTTTAGCCTTGCAGTTCCAACTGTATTTTTTGGATCTGGTGATTTACGGCATGAGTGTAAAACGAAATAATTGTAAAAAATTGTTAAATTTGTCAACTTTGTTTTGCAATCACCAGTTAGATTGGTAGCCTTGATTTGAATAAAGCCATGCTCTATTCATGTATTTCAAAATGTAGATACTGGACAATGTTGGTTTTACTTATAGCTTTCACATGAATCATAGCAAGTATAGTTGTGCAACTGAAATGTTGGACATGGATGATTTTTGAGATGTACATGAGCTATGTGGTTGTGAAGCATTTGTTATACTGGCAAATCTTAAAATTGATGGAATTGTACAGATAAGAGAACTGCTTCATGGAAGTTGGAGGAAATTTCTCACTTTATACTTGCGAAGCCTTTTTTAAACTTGTTTTCCAGAAATTGTCAATTCCACCAAATTGAACAGTGACAATACATTTTCAACTAAGTACCATGCATATGAGTGCCCTTGTAAAACAAACATTGTTTGTATAATTATCAATGGGTATCTGACCAAAACATTTTTTGACATGAAGTAAGCTTTGTGATTCAAGAAGGAAATTTGAGCCAAAGTCTTCACTGGAAGAAAGTCCAGTGAACAAATACTAAGCAGTGTTACTTTAAGTACATAACGAGTGAGATTTAGGCCTTGAGGAAGAGTCTTGCCTTGTAATCATATTTTGATTCTTGGCTCCTTTCCACCCTCACTTCTAAATTATCGTTCTCACTTGTTTCCACAGGTGTACGGATATAGAATGTCCCTCTGGGCTGAACACCTGGGAACGGTTGAAAGTTGTTTCAATGAGCCAGATACACTGGAGTGTGTAAAAAGAGTGAATGAGGTTGCTGAAGATAATTGGAGGAGATATACAAACGATGATTTCACAGAATTGAAAGGTCATCTCCTCAAGTATCCAGTGGAAGTCGATGTTGATGGCAAAGTAAGTCCCATGCCAGGACATGAGAACTTCCCGGACACTGGTGGCAGAGTTCTCGGGGCTCATTCTCCGACTATACCCGATGTTTTGACGACATGATATCAGCCCACCATGTGAAGTATTGGACCTGGTATTTGAGCGCTCTTGTATTTATATAAATTGATTGTTGTGTTGGTTTTTTCTGAATTTTCTCTTAACTCAGGGGATAAATATTGGATTTGGCTTTGGGTGATTGTGTGTGTACATCTGGACTGGAGAGTAGCAAACAAAGAAAGTGGTGTGATTGTGCTGTTTGTTCTTCATTCCTGGAAAAGTGAATACTGGGGAGTAGCAAACAAAGAAAGTGATGTGATTGAAGCCTGTGATTGTGCTGTTTGTTCTTCATTCCTGAAAAAGTAAAGCTTTCATATTGAGTGATGTTTTGAGTGCTAAGTTGACGATTTTAGTCTCTCTTTTGTAAATGAGATTCTTATTTCGGAAAATAAGTATTATTTGAGAATATTAAAATTAAAAGAATAGTAGTATAGTATGAATGACTTAAAACTCCACAATCAATCATGATTCCATGAACACCCCTACTTGTAAAGTAAATTTTAAGAACAACCCTCTATTTTGTTTGACATATATATGAAACTTACTTTTATTTTAATCTTTTAATTACCAAATATATGAAAATTCAAAGAAGTCTTGTATATGCAAATTTAAGAAATAAAATAATAGAACCACTCAAGTGGTATTTTATTTTTATAAAGGTGTAGATTGTGTAACAAATAGGGTTCACGCAAGTTCACTAAAAAACTGAAATTATAGATCTCTAAAGCAAGAGTTTTGCTGTGTACAGTAAGAGAAGTCAACCACCATTATCAAGTTGGGGTAATATTTATGCTTACGTTTGTCAAGCATGATTACATTTTTAATTAGGTTTGTTTTCATGTTTTTTAATGTATTATTATAAGAAAGTTAGTTTATGGTTCATATCCTACTTGGTATCCTCAAGACATGGTTCAAGGAGGTCGGATAAAGTATTCAAAATATCTTGTGATAGTAGGTAGTAACTCTATCAAACTATCAGTAATTTTGTATATTAATCACCATTATTTTTTTTGACATATATATATATAAACTATGTGACACTTAAGCCATCAAATTATATTTTCTGTATTTTTCATCTGATTTTGGCACGTGATTTGTAATGTAATCTATTTTCAAGGTTTTTTTGTCTTAACATTTGAGTCGTTGCATATTCCCGCTAAGTAGTCTTTTTGAATACGATTCAAATGTTTTTACAAAAAAGACTTGAAAATATGTATGTCACATGCAAGTGAAGTGTCGAAATACAGTGAAGGTCGGAAAATTAATTTGTGACATCGATATATATAAGCTATACAAATTTGATGCTTAAGTCATCAAATTAATTTTTCTGCATTTTTCATCTAATTTTGACACGTGACTTGTAACATAGCCTATTTTTAAGACTTTTTTTGTCCTAACATTTGAGTTGTTGCATACGACTCAAATGTTTGGACAAAAAAAACTTAAAAATATGTATGCCACGTGCAAGCGACATGTCGAAATCCAGATGGTTGGAAAATTAATTTAGTGGTTTAAATATTAAATCCATACAGTTTATATATATTGATGTCATAAATAAAAAAAATAAAAATTCAATAAATTATGTACAAAACCACTAATAATTTGATGAGATTGCTGCAATTTCTACTAGTAAAGCAAAAGTTGAATTGAGTCAAAAGTATCTCATTCTTACTCAAATCAAGCCAAATAAATGGATATATTTTTAATTTTTATATATAATTTATCCACATGCATCAAGTTATCCAATGAAATAATAGAGAGAGAGAGAGAAGAAAAAGGTAGTAGAATATAGAGAATCTTTGGTAGAGGGAGAAAGTAGTAGTAGATTTGGTAGAGGCCATTTAGATATGTGTTGTAGTACGGAGTCTCGTGTGTGACAACACAATGCACTCTTTTCACTCTACTATTCTCCGTACACTCTTTTTTCATTACTCTACACTCTACCCCAATATTTCTACATTGTTCCTAAACTCAGTCTATTACTTACAACTCTTGGCCCTTGTTTGTTTGCTTCATCCTTTTAGTTCCCATTCCACCTTTTAATCCAATGTTTGGTGAGCTTACAAAATGACTTCAGACTTGGATGTTTGAGTTTAAATCTCAAGTTCTCAGTCCAACAATTATACTGTTTGGTCAAACACATTTATATTCAAATGATTATAATTTAAAAATGAGCAAAATATTGATGACTTATTCAAGTGTAACTCTTCAACCAAAATATAAGATTACACAACCCTTGTAGACAATGTAATTTCATTCAATCCCATCAATATAAGGAAGTATATATATATATATATATATATATATATATATATATATATATATATATATATATAACCAACTCCAAAAGTTGGAAATTAAGACACATAATGTAGCCATCGTGCTTTTAAGGTTCTAGTGTCGGAAAGTCTCTCCTATGCACTATAATACAATCTAATAAAGCATTTTCATAATTATCATAATTTAGAATTGAGTTTTTGCACATTAACAATAACTAATGACAAATCAAGTTGTATATTTAACATTGAATGGTATCTGAATCTTTTGAACCACCTCTTCAAATGACTTACTATCATTTTTCTAGTTATTTAATATACAGTCAATCCATAATATTGATTTACTAAAATTAATTTTTCTTCCACAATTTAAATGACAAATCTAAAATAACTCTTACACATATATATATGTATAGTGCAAGATTATTGACTGGTGTGATGAATATGTTATTTATATCGTATCAATAAGGGTACAATTATCATTTTGTTATATTTGTTGTAAAAAACAAAGATAATCACAATTTTGGTCCTATATGTTTCAATTTTTTCCAATTTCAGTTAAGTTTTCCAATTTTGATCATGTATGTTTTAGTTTTTTCCAATTTCAATTCAATTTTGATCGGATGCCTGCCGGAAAATGTCACGTGACATCGGCGATTTTGGGAATTCCGATCAAAATTGGACTGAAATTGAAAAAAATTGAAACATATAGGACCAAAATTGAAAAATTGGACTGAAATTGGTAAAAGTTGAAACATACATAACCAAATTTGAAAAGCGTATACTTGGTTGTTAAAAAATGAAAAAGACCCTGCATACAGGATAAAAAATGAAATTAATCCTAAAAAAAATCATCCATCGTGATAAAATAATAATTTATTATTCTAATTATGATAGAAAAAGATTACATTTCTAAATTATAATCCACAAAATAAAATTTAACTTGTGAAAACAAGTTTAAGTTATAAATATTGAGTTTATGTCCGTATGTACAAGTTGAAATATTAAAAAAAAGAAAAAAGGATAAGTTATAAATATTGAGTTTCTGTCTCGTATGTACAAGTTGAAATATTAAAAAAGAAAAAAAAGATAGAAAAGAAGAAAAATACAGAGTGAGTGAGATAGTCGTAAAGCCCAAATACCCAAAGAAATTCTCCCATGTCCCCATTCAACTGTTCCTCCAAATGTGGACATCTTCTTCTACCTGTTCATCCTCCTCCCCCATCGCCACCTCCTCCTACGCCGCCGCTACTCGGCCGAAGACAATGGAAGAGGTTTGGAAGGACATAACCCTCGCCGCCGATCTCCACCACCACCCTTCCACCCGCGGCGTCATTCTCCAGGACTTCTTCTCCAGAGATCCGCCCCGCCCTTCTGTCTCCTCCTCCGCCTTCCCCGCCACTCCGCCGCCGCTCCCCCCCACCATGCTCACCCTCAGCTCCGGCCCCGATCACTTTAACTCCTTGCTCCATCACCACCAGATTCATCCCATTCCACCGCACGCCAACATCGCCGTCGTCCCCGACGATAATGCCGCCGCCGGCAAGAAGAGGCTCCCAGACTTCGACAGAATCTCCGGCGACCGCCGCCATAAGCGTATGATCAAGAACAGAGAGTCTGCTGCTCGCTCGAGAGCTAGAAAGCAGGAAAGCATCTCTCTCTCTGTTTTTTTTGTTGTTTTTGTGCTTTAACTTGGTTTTAGATTCTCTCCCCCCCCCCCCCCTTTGGTTTTTTAGCTGAATAATCTGAAGAAGATATTTTGCCATTGAAATGAACTTCTTCGAGCTCTTCAGTTGGTAAATTATTGCATAAATAATCATGTCTTTGTGCAAAATCATTTTCTTGAAATTCAATTAAAATTCCAAAGAAATTTCCTTTAGTACTGCTAAAATCATAATATATTGAAATGAATAAAACAGGCTTATACGAATGAGCTGGAGCTGGAAGTAGCCCATTTGCTGGAAGAGAATGCCAGGCTCAAGAAACAGCAAGAACAGGTGTGTGTGAAAATAATCAAATATTGCATATAGAATAGAAGAATTCTTGGCCATCATTCATTTTCTGGGAAACCCGTTTTTACAGAGAAAGTAACTTTACTTTTCAAATATAAAAACTTTCTGGGATTTTATTTTTCTGTATTTGCCATTATCAAGAAAGATGATAGAAAGAGAAATTAGACTACGGAAAAAAAACCCATCATTTATTTTTGTCCAAAATTGCAGCTGAAAATGGCATATTTAGTTAGAAAATTGGGGTACCCAGTTTAGGATACTCATGTTTTCTTGTTTTTGGCACAATAATGTGAAAAAAGAAATTGGGCATATTTTAGGCAAATATAGAGTTAAACATTCTATCCTGCTTTGTTGCTAAAGAGGGAAATTCAAAGAAAGAAACAATAATAATAATAATAATAATAATAATAATAATAATAGAGTGATTAATTTTTGTCAGTTGTATAGAGCTGCTGCTGCTGAACATCGCAAAAACAAGCCTCTCCATAGAACTTCAACTGCTCCATTTTGACCCAAAGCAACAAGTCTATTTTCATGGAAATTTCTTTACTAGTTAATATCTTTTTTTAGGACATATGAGTCCTTAGTAGTCTTAAAAATCTTTTTTTGGGACATATGAGTCCTTTGTAGTCTTAAAAATCTTATTTTGATGGTGCTCTTTTGGCTGTGTAAGCACAACCAGGGGAGGAGAGAGAGAGAGAGAATATAATTGTACAAGGAGAGAGGGAGAGATGGAGAGAGAGAGAGAGCGACACTATGGTTTCTTGTTTTTATTGCCTTATCTTCTCTATCATTTCTTTCTTTTTTCTGCCAATTTTTCTTTAGCCTGATAATAGCATTGATGTTGATTTGATGTTTTGTGGACTTCTTTATCTTTTATTATCACTCTGGTTTCTGAGTATTAAGTCTTGATTTCATGTCAAATCACCTTATTTGGCTCTTTTCTATTTGGATTTTGATTAACTCGTTTCAACTTTGAAATATAATACTTATATACATCCCATATGATACCCGAAATTTATCAAATAAATATTTTTAAGAAATAAAAAAAATAAGTAAAAACTATATGATTTGAAGAATAATTTTGATTAATATAAAAAATAATACACGTCTTTATGATAATCAAAATTAATAATAATTTAACATTTTATTAATATTTTTTAAGATCTTTTTTAACGGAAGTTTGTAATACATATACTTTAATTATATGTTATATTAAAATTAAATGAGAATCGAAATTCATATAATAATAAGTTTAAAAAAAACATATTTAGAATTTGTTTCAAAATTTTAATTATATCTTTATTTAAAAAAATTGTATTTTTTTGTCTATTATAACATAAAGAAAGTTAGTTAATATTAATTATATATTGATTGAAAATAAAAAAATTGATAAATTATTTATTTAGCATTAATTGATATCAAATAAACTTAAACATAATTTAAGTAAGATTCTAGTGTGAGGAGATAAATCAAATGAACAAGAGATTGACACATAAATGATTATTGTTTTGGTAAAGACGAAAGACTTGTATCCATCCAATCTCAAATTTATGCAAATTAGAGTACATTCGAAATCCTTCCAAGTTATTAAAAAATTAACTCGAATTGGAAGTCATGAGTTTTAAATCCATATAGATCCAAACATCATCAATAATTTTGTTGTTGAGAATTTCAAGTTATTTCACAAATCTTCTATTCAAGCACAACTTTATATTTTTTGGTGAATTCTACATTTATTATCCTCGAGATTTGTTTAAATTAATAAATACACTTCTAAGTTTGTGGAAATTACGACCAAATTATTAGCTATTAAATTACTACGGTAATTTATTCACTCATTTTCTGACGATATGATATTATATTATCATAATTTGAATTCTAAATGAACCATAAGTTAAAAATTATAATTGAAAGGATGTAAACATGATCTTCACAAATCTTGAAGAATTATATGGTAAATGTAGTTCACTCTATATTTTTTTAGTTGAAACCATTTTACTATTTTTTAAGTTTGCATAAAAGGAACATATATTTTAAATTAGACTAATAACGGCCCAAATCTATATTTTACGTGCTGCAATTTTTGTATCAATCTCTTTTACTAATTTAATATAATTTTGGTTGATTTATATGAATGATCAAAATCAACAATTGAAACTTAGAAGATAATAAATATAAATATATTTATATATTTATGATCTCAAGGACTCACTAATAAAATCTAGGCATAATTTTGTAATTGGTGCATATAGTAGAATACACAGGCATGATTGTGTTAGTGGTGCGAATAATTGGTGCATAAGTGGTGCGTATAGTAGGGTACACTTTTTAGAAATAAAGATAAGATAGTATCCATTCCACAAGTGGATTTGAATTATAAGATTGAATTTCAAATTCATTTAATTCGTAGTTGATTCAAAATCCATTGCTCTAGACATGGATTATTTGGATGGAGGGATTTGTAAAAGGATTAGAAATTCCTAACCGTAAATCGATTAGTGGTGTTTGGACAAGTGCGGATTTGAAATTATCATTTTCATTTTAATCTAATTTTTAAATAATATGAATGTATTTTAAATTCATTCATTTTGAATTTTAAATGAAACCTTAAAGGATCTAAAGCATAAGAGTTTGGTAAATTTAAGAATGTTCTATTTTTTTTTCTTAAAAAAATGTATGCGTTTTATTTTTTAGCAAAATAAAGTGTTTGACCAAACGTTGTCGGTCATATATATGGTAGAGTTTGACATGTATAGCCAGGATCGAACAAACCTGTATAATTAATAAAAAAAAATCTAAAAATGAATAAAAATAGGGAAGTTATATATTATTGCTTACGGTTTTGAACTATTGATTTCCCCTTTTACTCTACTAGTTTCATTTAATATGTGGGTCATACATATATTACAATGAGACATAAAAGTTACACGTCAACAAGTAGTGAAAATAAAAAAATTTAAGAGGTTAGTCTTATAGTGTGAAAAATATAAACAGGATGTGTAATTATTATGTTTAAATTAATTTTTAGATCTGTTAAAAAATTAATGAGAGATCATATCAGTTGCTAATTGGACCATGAAATCACGTTCTCAACCTAGATGTTTTTTTTAACCTTTTCCTTGATATGGTATTGTTAAAATTCATCATGATTTTTAAAAATGGATTTGTGAACCTTCTTTGTTATACATTTGTTGGTTAACATTTACAAATCCTGAAAAATGGACCAAAGAGATAACAAATTAATCAAATGACAACCAAATTGATAATTTCTAGTTTTAAAGAGTTTATTAAATTGTGCTTTTACAAAGCATCTTTTAAAAAATAATAATATCAAGGACTCATTAAAAAAAAAAAAAAAAAAGATTAGAAATCTATTTTTAAGACGATTTTCATTTTGAAATTGTTTGAAAAGGGACCCTTAAACATCAAATGATCAGTGGGACAGTGTCATGGTTTAGATAATATTCCTTAAATAAAATACACAAAAAATATATATATATATATATTAAATACTGTTTTTATCTTTTGTTCAAGGAATCAAGTTGAGGGGACACTGGCCTCGTTGATGACGCATGTCTTCTTTTGTGTTAAACTGCGCCCAAATATCTATTTTTCTCTCTTTATTGCAAATATTCAATATTTCACTCCACTATTTTGGAAACTTATACAACTTCCCCCTCTTACCATGACACACTGGCCCACCAAATATCTATTTTTCTTTCTCTTTATTGCATATATTCAATATTTCACCCCACTATTTTGGAAACTTGTACAACTTCCCCCTCTTACCATGACACACTTGAGTTGAGCACGACTATTACGTCTTTGAGCATGGCCCCACTATTATTGAGTACTCCCTCCGTCCCACCTTATTTTGCCTACTTTTCACTTTTGCTTGTCCCAACTTATTTTGCCTACTTTCCTAATTAAAGTGAAAAAAACATAAACTTAAACATCCAACCAACAGTCAACTGTATTTTCTTAGAATCCGTGCCAGTCAAAGTAGGCAAAATAAGCCGGGACGGAGGTAGTATTAATTAAATATAAATTTTTTTATGAAATCTGTCACATATATAATTTTTTGGGTTAGATTGAGGGTGTTTGGGTGAGATTATAGGCTACTCAAAAAGTGTTTGTCTAAATTTTAAGAGTAAGATCTTATTTTTTGGAGCTTATAAGATGTAAGAAGTTTATAAACTCTTTTTTGAAATATAAGAGAATCCCAATTTATTTCTAAAATAAGATCTTATTTTCTAAAACACCTTCAAATTTGATTATTCAAATTACATAAATGTCATTATTAACATTTTATAAACTCCACCATCTTATTTATCCAAACACTTCATCAACTTATTACTAATTAAATTAAACATCTTATAAAATATAAGAGCTTATAAGCTCTAAAAATAAGTTTAGCCAAACACCCTCTCAATCTATCATCCACCGAATATGCAATTACATTAGATTCA
This sequence comes from Scutellaria galericulata, assembly GCA_946896805.1. Taxonomy (NCBI): domain Eukaryota; kingdom Viridiplantae; phylum Streptophyta; class Magnoliopsida; order Lamiales; family Lamiaceae; genus Scutellaria; species Scutellaria galericulata. Next base: position 17,078,792 of record OX335794.1, read on the forward strand.
TTTTCAAACTACATTCAAGTTAAAAGAGATATGCAATGGAATAGTATGAGCCGACTAGTTTTGCAATTAAATTTTCTATTATACTTCATGTTACATCTTCTATTCTTAATTAATCACCTCATCAAATGTATAGAAGATTCGGACTCATGCTCACATGCCCACCATAAGCATATCTTAACATGTTCGTCATGATGTGTAAATTCAAAATATATAATGCGAAATTAATAGTTAGGTTAGATTTGAGACATAACTAGTTAGTATATTAATGTGTCAACGATGGATAGGTTAGTAGGATTGATGTTAACATTATGTTTGAGATTATGTAAAATTTGTTATTTGATTATCAATATTTTCAACTTGTTTTCAATTCGACAATAAAATAATAAACAAAGTAATGATCAGAGTAAATAAGTTCTAACAAATTTATAATAGATGTTGGAATTGGATAATTATTTTATATCTTTTATTTTTTATTTTTTTAATGATTTGGATGAAGTGGAGGGAAGAAAATAAAATGTTCAAAATTTACGTGATTCAAGTTTGAATTCACTATCACAATCTTCATTTTTATAAAGATAGATACCATTTAAACTACAAGTACTTGTAGTTGTGTCTTTTCTCTCCTTTAATTTCTAAAGAATGGTTCCACTATACTTATTTTGGATTAATATTTTAAAATAATATTATATATTATAAAGATGCAACATTAATAGTTAGGTTATTTTAAAATATTAAATAAAATATGTGACAATATAGAAAAATATTACTGGATTGGTCCCCATTGAACAGAAAGTTGGGAAATTATTGCAACCTAACGGACAACCTACTGTTTGATAGAACTTAATATATTATAAATGCACAAAATCCACTTACACAATTCAACCTACTACAATTCTTAAAAAAAAAAAAATAATAAAAAGAAAATCGATCTACTAACAACTTTTTCAATACGCAACCCCATCTATCATTAATTTTATTACTCAACTCTGAAAGTGATAGAAGCTACTATTTTTTCCATTTTAAGAATACATTATGTTTCCAAATAGTGATTCATAAATTAGTATGGACCGACTAAATTGATTTATAAGGATTAAGTACTGAACAAAAAAAAAAAAGAAAAAAAAAAGATCCACTATGTAAAAAGCACGATAAAAAAATGATTAGGATCTATTGTAGGATGGTTGTTGTGCCCTAATCAATGTCATTTAAGAGTTCTTTTTTTCTTTAAAAAAAACTTGAAAAACTTGATTGAAACCAAACTAAAGAAAAAGAAAAACGTTGGCATGTTTTGCCTTTACATCACTCTTTTTTTTTTTCCTCTTTTTTATTAATACTCTTTATTATATCAAGAAAAATTATGGTATTTTCATCCTAAATGTGACACGATTAGTCATGGCAAAACCTTTGTAATGAATAGGTTTTGAAAGCACGAGGCAAAGTGTATATATTTTTAGGGGTATGATAATAATGGTTAATTCTATAAAAGAAATGATTTTTGCAAAATTTGTAATTAAATCACAATATTATAGTTATGCACTTTCAAAGCATAAGACAACCTTCATTTATTTATTATTTTATTATTATTATTATGATGATGATGATGATGATGATCTGGAGAGCTTGGGTTGACATCATTTGCCACATCTGATGCTACATTGATCACTACAAAATGGATCATGTTGAATCGGTTGAGTGTTTAATTTTTTTTAATTCTTAATAAATTAGGTTTCAAAAAATTACAAATATTTTAATTTGCACTAAAAAACCTCCACATTATGGAGAAACACCATTCAGATTAAATTAAAACATTTAAACATTTTTCTCCAATCTGTGGTTTTTTATTTAAATAAAACTATATATTTTAAATATTTCTCCAATCAAGTAAAGGACCAAAAGTTTGACCAAGTACTCATAAGAAATCCCGTTCACCTTAGGCACGTTGTGAGGCCTGCAGAAAAGTGATCCCTCTAACCCAAAACATGTTAACCACACACAACTAAAACTTGACTCATATATAAATATATATACCTGCAAATTTGAATCACTGCATTTCACCTGAGATCACACCAAAATGGGCCGGAAAAGGGACAATCTCTGGTGGGGATCCATCCGGGGAAAGCTCTTCCGATCATCCTCGTCTTCTCATCATCATCAGGATAGCAATCCCCCCATTGTTCTCCATACCAACAATGCAAGTTCCAGACAAGAACTCAACAGCAGCTCACATGAAGAGAATGCTGGCTCGGATTTCCTGTCCAGGGAAGAAATGGCCGCCATCACAATTCAAGCAAGCTTTAGGAGTCATCTTGTATGTATTCTTCTCATGATGTTTTCCTGCACAATGTTTATTTCATTACAATATCTGTCAATCAATTATATACGCATATTGATGCATGTAATAAATGTGTGTATAGGCGAGACGGGCTTACAGAGCGCTGAGAAGCTTGGTGAAGCTGCAGGCACTGGTACGTGGGGTCATCGCGAGAAGACAGGCTCGAATAGCTCTGGATTGCATGCATGCACTTGCTCGCCTTCAGATCACTGTTAGAGCTCGTCAACTGCTGCTCAACAATTGACTAATCAATAATCACTGATATAGATATCTTCTTCTTCTTCTTCTTCAACATAGTTATGCTATGAATCAAGAATTTATACATACATGTACTCTGTTGGAAAAGTTTTTTTTGCATATATTTTGGTCAAAAATGAGTTGCGATACAAGCTGATTTCTGAGTTTGATACTGTACAACTTCTATAGATCTATTGACAGAGTAGATGACTGTATTGGTTATGGTTGTTGAAAGATTAAGATCAGAGATATTGAGAGAGAACAAATCAGATCAAGTTTACTATATCTGTAGAACGTTGGTGCAACTAGATTTCGAACTGAACTGTGATTTGATTCATCAGATTGAGGTAGGCCATCAGCACCAGCTGGTGGAACACTTGCGTAGTTTACAGTTTTAGGTCTGAAAGCATTTGAATCATCCAGGTCATAACCTGCATTCAGCCAGAAAAATGTAAAATCATTAGCTCAGTAGTTTGGTAAGCTTAGTAGGCAAATGTAAAATGACCTGGATCCTTTAACAAAACTTACAATCAAACTCCTTCCAACCTAGAACAAGTCTTTCTCGATCAAACACAATGCGGTAGCCAGTCATAAAATTCTCTGCAGGGAGGGGGGTTGGGGGGTGGGGGGAGATCACAACTAATAAGTGTAAAAAACAGGAATAACCTTTAAACATTTACGGGAGAAAGCAGAGAAAAAAATCAGGGAAAACCTACGTCCGATTATATTCAGTTCTTGACTTTTAACAACAGCCAGGCAGTAAATAAATTCGTGCTGCAAATTACAATCAGAACATCATTTGAGTTACAGAGGGAAAAGGGGTCATGGGACAAACCAAGTAAAGTAAGCTGCATTTATTTAGATTACCGGAGTGGAGATAACAATTACTGGATCATTGACAACCAGCTGACCTTCCCCATCCATAATCAGGCTAATACCAGGAATCCAACTGGTAGTCGTGTTGGAGCTATTTTCATCAACAGAGACAAAGAAAGAAATATTAGAACATGCTTGGAAGGAATTTCGGAAGAAACCATATTTTGGCTTTGACCTCATTATATAACAGTACTCAAAAGGCATTCTTGGATCCGGTAGACGCCGTGTATCCCGTATAAGAGAATGGAACTGCAGAAAATTAATAATTTGTAAGAATGATCATCTGGGTGGATATGTGATCATAACCAAGGGCTTACACTGTTTGAAAGCATTGTATAGAAAGGGTCAACAAGATATGTAAAGGAAGTGCCAGAATCAAAAAGTGCAGTGAATTCGGAGTCGAGGACTGTAGTTCCCACCCGAACTTGAGTCACATTAACATTATATATTGGGCTGCAAGGTAATATGGATGGAGACAACAAATGATACATTAGCCGCCCACTACCAAGTATATAAGCTACTCACAAAATACAATGTAAAATATAAATTAATAAAAGGCATGCACTCACTTCAGTGAGTTCATATTGAATGGGGTCTCTTCCTGGTCAAGGCTACCCTTATCTCCAAAGTTAATTGTTCCCGTCCCATCTTGTCCAAAACACATGGAGAAAGAGTTTGCTATATAACCTTCCCTGAACAAGGTACTAGGAACTGATACTTTATCAAAACCTAGTCCAAATAAACCATTTGGGGCTGCAATATCTAAGAAGGAACCAGTTTGGACCTGTCCACATCTGCCATTTCAAGGAAGAAATGATGAGGGATGTATTGAAGTATAACCAAGTAGTTGAATTGATAAGACTCGGATTCTTGGGTTGAAAGCCTAATTAATAAAATTCTACTAGATAATGGAACTTTAAAAAACAAATGTTGCAGATATAGAATTTTAACAAATTCCATATTTTAAAGTGTTGTACTTCACATAATCTCATGAAGTTAAACTGATAACAAACAACAGACATTGAGTGCAAATGGCATCAAAAATTCAGTGCAGTTATAATGATGATAGTTCACAACCGTCAGTGAATTAAGATAAAGCAATGCTATTAATGACGAGGAAATGTTTCATTGCACAGTCTTGGTCTTTTAATCATACTGACACAGCTAGAGACAACAACTACATTGTTTGTCTATATAAAGAAAATAAGTAATGAAATGAACAATCAAATTCTCAAAGCCAGTGCATCAGTAAGTATAAGTAGAGCTTATATTGACTAACCCAAATGTAATATATGCCTGTGTAAGTTCCTGATCATCATCTGAGGTCTGTAAGTGTAGGATATCCTCCAAAAGAATTCCAGAGGTTGAAGTCTCTGAGGAGACATATGACACATAGTAAGGGCAACTACTAGAAGTACCATTGCAGCTTTCACGATGGGTACATAGGTCATTGTTGCAAGTGACATTTTTGCTAGAAGATGACCCATCTGGATCATATATGCTAAGCTGAAAATCCTGTCATGGCGAAGAAAACAGTTGCATATTATAACTAAATACAACAACAAACAAGACTAGCCTATCAACTGGTTGGTTCCTTAATTAGCTGATGTTTTGTACACTAACAGCAGTAAATTTAGCCGTTTTTAAGAAAGGCAAAACACAAATAACGGGCATGATCATAACCATTCAGAGAAAATAGCTGAATAAAGAAGAGCAGAAAACATACGGAGCTATAAGGTGAATCATCCATCGATGCACATTCCTTACAATGACATGGAACCCAAAACAAGTCACTCCCAGTATCAAGCGCCACCAGAAACTTCATCCCAGGAGTGCCCACCGTCACCGTTGTGTAGTGCAAACTACAGCAATCTCCATGTACAAATTATATAACTAATGGCACCCACTTCAGAACAGCAAAACCCAATCAAATAGATGAATACTTCAACAATTTAATCAAGAACAAACTAAATTTCAGTATCTAAACCATATAATAAAGCTCATGGAATCGGATTTTCGACAAAATAAAATCTATTGTACACATCACATTCAAACTAAGGCGTTGGTGTGGGTAATTCCGGTTGCAACTTCCAATTCCAACGCTTTACTTCCTCGGTATCAAACAGTTATTAATGAAATCTAATTAGCTTCAAGAGGTATAGTTTTGATTAAATAGTTGTCTTACAATCCCAAAGAGCTGATACGAAAAGTGGCATTGCCGTCGGAGAAAGTGAGAGCACCATCGAAACTTGACAACACCCGCCCACGGATCGCGATATCATGGCTCACCAGAAGTGCGTAGTACTCAGAACTGCCCTTTTCCGGCCAACTGTGAACCGGAAAACCGGCCCCGCTCCGGCGAGACCACTCCTTGACCTGCTCGGAAAACCGGTGGTGCATTTCCATAGTGAAAATCCGAGCGCCGCAGAGTGAAAATATCCATAGCAGACAGATTGAGACCAAGAAAATGAATTGGGAAGACATTAATGAGAAGAAATTTGGGGATGTTTCGTATATTGCAGAGAGGGAAATCAGTGACCGCGAAAGAGGTTGGTAGTATTTTGCAATATATATTTTTGGGATGGACTAAGAGTACCCATTGAATTATAAGAGGATCCCATTTTAAAAAATAAAAAAATAAATTCTGAATTTACCTTTAGAAGTAGAATAATTAATTTCGTTCGATCGTGTTCGGTCGTATTGGCTGAACGGGCTTTTACGGGTTCAGTTGAATGGAACTACTCGGATTTAATCGTTTTTTTACCTTTTTTCCTACAATTTTCACACGATTTTTGCACATTTTAAAAATCCGTAGAATGTTTGTCATTATGTTGGCATTATGTATGACCTAAACGACTTAAAACAAAAATTAGAAAAATCCGAAAAAAACGTTTAAAAATCGAAAAATGGTAAATTGACTTTTTTGCCCCTCAAACGATCCCGGATGGCCAAAATCCATCGTTCATCAGTACCTGTGTTTGATTTCTCGCACAGGTATTGGATTTTTCCCGACAAAACGTATGAAAATCCACCGTGTCAGCAGAGTTATTCGGCCATGTTGGCCGAACATGTTGAAGGTCGTTCGGCCGTCTCGACCGAACGGAACTAGAGTTTCTAACCTAAGGGTAAAATCGGAAATTTTTAATTTTTTTTTAAATGGGGTGCCCTTAGAAATCATATGGGTGCCTTTGGACTCTCCCTATATTTTTAGGTGTGTATGGCACACCACACACTCACTTTTCTGAGAGCACTACATTCTATTGGTGTGGGACCCACATACTAATAGAATGTGGTACCCTTAGAAAATGGTGTGGTGTCTTTAGCACACTCCATTTTTTTTTTAAAGGGTATAAGTAAAGTTTTATAAATTTTTTTAGTTAGAATTATAAATAAAAAATTAATGAGTTTAGAATTTATAATAATAATGATTTCAAAGAGAATGTGAATTTATGATTTTCAAAGGGATGAACTATCCACACCCCATAAATTCCAACCACACCCTAATATATTTCAATTTCCTTTTATTTTCTAATTATACCCTTAGACTTACTTTTCAATTATTTTGACTACTTCCAAGCTTTTTTTGTTAATTCCAATCCATGTTCCTTTTCACATTTTTCCACTCCAAATATTGATCGGATCCGAATCTTTAAAAAAAATTGATTTTCTTCCGGAATAAGTATATTGGCCGGAATACTTTCCTCGTGCCAATAATGTCTAACAAACAGTGGTTTGGAATATTTAACAATGCCACGTACAAAATTCCTTCGGAAAATTGAATCTAAATAGATTAAAATTGATCGCCCGAAAATGGTATCAGAGTCTAGGTTTATTAAGAACTTTTAAGTTATATTTATTATTTTTATGTAATTAACCATTGGTGAGGAGAATTTCTCCAAGAGAAATATGGATATGGACATGTGTCCAAGATGTATACCTTACAGGACATATCATCAAATTTTGACGATGTATGCTCAAGAGCATCAAGACAGGATAACATATTGGAATAACCAATATGTTGAACGAGAAAATGCAGGAGCCGATAGGGAAGCCTTGAGGCAATGCGACAAACAAGCAGCATATCATCTGAGTTTCCTCTCGATTAGCCAGATGTTATATATTGATCTGATGAACCATCAAGAAGAAGCCCATCAAAACCATGGTATCTGATGGAGAACCTGATTGGAACGAGATACTTCCGGACACATCTAAGCTCTCTCAGAATTTTAGAGAAATCCAGAAGACGGTGTAGAATTATGGCAACTACCATAAACATCTACCAACACAAGTTCATCAGATCCAAAACCAGATGGAGATGATGATGAAATATCAGAAGGAGACTTTTGAAATCCTTCATGATATTCAAAGAAGAGTCAAGAATTTGGAGGATAAACCAAATCCTTTCGGAGGAAAAAGACGTATAGATTTCAGGACAGTACCCTATTTACATCAAAAAGGAAAACCTACCGAAGTCATACGACAAATGACCCAGGATGAAAAGCTCATTTCTATCATCAAAGGAAAATCCATCACAAATTAAAAGGTGATGGATATAGAAAATATTAATCTTGAAGATCTACATGAACTTGTCGAGTACTTCGCAGGATTAGGAATTGTAGATCTAAAGATGAACACAGGAGATGGTTCAGCTTTGATTACGCGTGATCAACACCAAAGACCACCTCCACAACAACCAGTGGATCCCAACGTTGTAGAAAGCTCAGGTTCACATCATATGAATGAACCAATGCCGCACGCTGGAGATTTTACTACAAGAGGATATCCTATTGTTTCAAGAACTCGACAACGTTCCAGAAGGCCAAATCTTTTTAATACGTCTTATGGAAAGTCACAGCTAGATCCGATACATCCATATGGATTGATGTTAAATCTGGATATCCCAAATTTTAAAAATCGAGAAGTCCTTATCGATGATTGGATATCGACGATGAGGATTGCAGTAGGAACCCTCGATCTTACAAATGAACGATTCATTTTACTTCTTGAAATGAGTCTTGAAGGATCTGTAAAGATCTCATGGAATATGACAACACAAAAAATGAGAAACAACGTTACTGTTGGTGAGTCATTGAAAGGAATTGTCGATAATGTGGTAAAATTATTCAAAGTCCATTTTATCGGCATAGGCTATTTTGAGGGATTGGAAGAAGAAAAAAAAGATACAAACAAGCCCTCTACTGCCTCGAGTTACATGATATTTGTCATATTGACGAATACATCAAGTTATTCACTGAGTACCGATGAAAGTCCAAGGTGGATGATAAAGAAGTTTCTAAACTTTTCTTTGCAAAAATACCAAGGGACCCTGGAGAGAAATGCTCATCAGGGAGTACAAGAGTGCAGACGATTTAGATACTGTGGCCAGAAGAATGTCTTTCTTAAAGACTAAGTTAGCTGAATGGTGCCACCAAGCAGCACTCTACAAGAACTACAAGAGACTCTGAGAAATCAATAAAATGGTTCCCCTATGTTGCGAAGATAATGACATCCCAACAGTTATGGGAGGTCAACCACAGAGGCATAAAATAAGGAAACAAATAAGTCATCCTTATAGTCGTGGAAGCAACAACAACATAAGGAGTCATAAGTCTTCATGGAGACCTAAAAGGATGTGGTCAAAACAAAAGACCCGAAGTTACAAATCAAAACAAAGACCAACACATAGCAGGAGTAGAGTCTCTTCATCAGGTTCAAACCAAGGAGGTACCAGCAGAACTATGGGAAGATGAACTTTCAGACGAGCTCATATCCGAGCCAATAAAAGTTTTAAAGATTGTAATTGTTGGACATGCGGAGCAAGAGGGCATATATAAACGGATTGTCCGGAGAACCAGAAAAGTGGTCTAAGATAGTTTGAAGCAACACCAGAATTCAAAGAAGCTATTTATTATCAAGATCTCATACAGGTGTATCAATTTAAGGATCTTCCCTCAGATGAAAGCATCTATGAAGAAGAAATCTATTCGAATGATGGAAGTGAGTTCACATCAGAATCAAAGTGAAGAAGAAATTCTTCAGACGACAAAAGAGGATATGTCAGGTTTCTTCTCTCACATAACAATCTCTCATAAACCTCTTAGGAGGATTATAAAGGAAAATCCAAAGCTTCAAATTTATAATGGTTTTACCATCAGAGCTATGGAAAAGGTTTTGGATAAGTTTGGGTTTCGTAACAGAAAACACCAAATTATTCATAGAATTACTACTAGAGAATTTGTCATCCCAATGAAATTCATTAGTAACTTGATCGAGATGCAGCTGATCCCTTACCGAGAAGTTTAGGAGATCAAAAGCAAAGTTAAAGAGAAGTTGCAAATACACTCTCATGGATTCACATTGGAGCCATAAGGGTTGTTATTAAAGTAACATTCAAAGAATGAATTGATTCGCCACTCAATCTTGCTATTTTTTATAAGCGAATCTCGAATCTAGAATCTCAAGGATTCATGCCTTGGGGCGGTCACATGAAACTTATATACAAGGAAATTGGCATTCAATATCTATCCTAGAATTGCATACAATTTAGGAAATCGAGACTTCAACAAAGTTCTAACCCTTCATCAAGATTTCAAAAAAGAAGATTTGATGAAAGAAGGGAATAGACCTTACTCGATCACTTACAAGATTTCATATGCTCTCTTAAATACACATCATTCAGATGTATTCTTGAGAAAGGAATTTATTGAAATCCCAAGAATCTTTGAGGATTTTGTCAGGGTGGTTCTACCAGATATTATCGAGTCTCCAACTATAAAAGAGATTGACATAAAAATTCAAGATAGACCTATCTTCAATAAAAGTCGAAGTCTCAAAATTTAGTTTGGGAGAATATCTTTCCAACAAGACAACATGATAAATAACAGTCATTGGGAAGAAAGAAGACCTAGTACAGTTCAGCGAATACCAGAGGTGTTCAAAACACATGGAGAGCTGAAATGTCTAGAAAGATGGAGAGAAATTGAAATAATATTCGACATCACCTAAAAGAATAACATTTTTCCTTGTAATGTTCTATATTATCTCCAACAACCGATAGTTGGAAGATTTCAAGAAAGCCTAAAGATGGGTGAAATTGAACTGACTATCACGGGAGTTGTAGGAAAAATCCCAGAGCGTTTGATACTGGGGATTGACTTTCTTGAGGATCACAAGCCTTGGGAAAGATTACAAGACGAAATGGAGTTTACAGTGGCTGAGAAAAGATATAGAATCAGATGACCACTAGTCCATTCTCCATATACATTTCTATCGGAATGTTATATAGTGGGTACAAGGTTGAGTATTTTGCAGCCTATGTTGACTCAGGAGCAAGGATTTACACAAGAAAATGAGACAAAAAGACTTATTTTCACAACATTATGTGATCATATAAGATTATTGTCCAGAGACTGCGGGAAGCATTCTATAGAAGAATGTCTATTAATTTTCGCAGCAAGCGTGGTGATGAAGTCAAACTTCGACATCCAAAAATGACAGATAAAAGAAGATTTGGTGATACATTATTATCATTTCGACAATATGGATCGAAGCAGAAAGATCTAAAGAGATGAGATAATAATCTGTATTAATTTAGAATACAAGGAGAAAAACGAGTTCCTCCAGAAGCTATTGCAAAATTGCGAAAGATCCTATTGGAGACCACACAGAGTGATGTCACCATGGAGGAACAAATATCACTCGAGACTTCAAGAAAAGATCTAGAAGAATTACAATGAAAATCCTTTGGCATGGTGGGATAAGAACGAGCTCAAGACATCCTTGAAGGTTAAACCAGGAAAGGAACATGAGTTCGTGAAACTCAAACCAATCCTTATGAATCAGATTGATCATGAGGATATGCAAAAGATACTTAAGGAACATCTGAACCTTAATTTAGAATCTAGATTACTTAAGGACATGAGTTGTCAATGCTGAAGAATCTCAGGGAACATCTCAGGGAAAACCTGAAGAATCTAGAACGAGAATTTGAGACGTTATGTCTCAATGCTGAAGTTGCCGGACGACTTCAACGAGTTGGTCAGGAATCCATTTCTGGTCTAATATAAGCATGCCAAAACGCTCAGGGATAATTTTTCCAAGTGTTGCACAAGCCTCTCCTCCAGGCTGCATCTCTCACGGTGCAAAAAGAAGCGATTCGAGAACGGGACTCTAACCTAGAGGTTATGAATTCAAATACCATAATCACGAGTGTTACAGGTGATGCATTCCTCGAGGATGTACAAACTATAATTAACGAAGGTTGAAGCTCCGGTGTCACAACCTAAGTCTTCAAGTCAACCCATCACCTCTAGGGTTAAAGAGGGAGAATTGAATCTTAGACCACAGACAAGCAAAACTAAGATTCAAACTAATGAGATTAAAATTTCTCCTATGTAGGTTTATCAGAGGCAATGGGAGAAGTTAGTAACAAGAAAGGGAATCAACCCAGAAAAAATAGTGGTTGATATCTCAGAAAAATACCCAAGAGTTTGGATGAAACCAGGAAGTCATCCAAACGAAGTTCAAGAATGGTATAATTTTAGAGCGTTAGCTTCAATTCATACCGTATCACCCAAATTCCTAGAAATTTCGAAGCTACCGAAATGGATTGGGGAAACGGCATTTGTCCAGAGGCGATATTTTAGAGCTTTATTTTATCAATGCAGCCCCAGAACCAGTGAAGAAAGACTTCAATAAAGCTTTTCATTTCATCAAATTAAGGAGACCGGATGGAAATGCCTTAAAAAATATAAAGGCAACTTCACCGGAAGATATTTCTTTACTGGTAGGAGTGATTTCAAAAGATGAAGCTTCTACACGACGAGCATGGGGACTTTGGGTTTGTCTGACATAAATGGACAAAGTCAAATATCCATTCAAGTTTTTCTAGAATTCAGCAAGTGGATCTTTCCTACTGAATTCCATGACTGGATCAACTACAGGATTTGCAGAGGAACTTTTTGAAACAAAAAGAAGACATTTCTGAGAAAACAAGATTCCGGTAAACAAAGAAATCTACCGGAAATTCTGTAACATGGCGCATGTCGGCCGATGGATCAATCGGATTTGTCAAGCATGCCCTGATCAGAAAGAGCCTGAATTTGGGAAAGGATTTCGACCCAAACCCGACCGACAGGAACAAGGGTTTGAAAGAGATAGGGTCCAACACAAAAGAAATGTTATCCGCGGGGACCACGCAAACTTATTTTTTAAGAGAAAGATACCCCGACAAACAAATATGGGGTGAGTCACGAGAAAAGACAAAGGATTCCTCGACAACTATCACATGGGCTGAGTCACGGGAAATAAAGAGGAAGATCACTAACTAGCTGAAAGGGACTCCCCAACAACTTCACATGGGAGCACTAAAGGAGTAGGCCCGCTGGTGTTACACAGGATTTGAAATCCGCACTTCAAGTCCGGATTCATGCCTATATATATCAGGAGTTGAAGGAAGTTGAGGATATCGAACATTTCCCTTAGTTTTCTTAAGAATAAAATCTTTGTAATATTTTGAGTGTTTTTAGTTTATGTGTTTATGAGTGCAGGCCGCATCTCATATGCGAGGTTAAACAAGTATTCTCCTTCCAACAGGATATTACTTATGTAATAAATATTTCTTTCAAGTTCTTAATAAAATAAAGGTTTTTGCTTCAGTATGTGTTCTTAGTATTGTTGATTCATCCCTTAGAATGAGTACTTTATACACCTGGTATAAGAAATGAACCAAAGTTGTGCTATACAGTTGTTGAAGGAGTTGGATAACTTGCAGATCATCTTCCTCGAGGGTTAAAGTTGAACAGTGAAGAGTTATTCGTAAAATGGTCTAGGGGTAGTAATTTTCCAACTAGTGGTTTTGCAAACCATCTCACCTGATACTGTTACGGTCAAAGAAATGTACGAATTTTAAGAGATTAATTAATTTTACGGAAGCATGTTGGGCCTGATATTGATCAGTTTTTGTTTTAACCGAATATAATCACTATTCGGAGTGGGAGAATGAATTTAATTTAAAAGATTAAATATCTTTGGAATTGGGGAAAAAGATAAAACTAATGATTATTGATTTGGAGTTTTGTTAAGTTGTATTCTTGGAATTTGGAAAATAATGGGGCGAGGATAGAAATGGTTGGGGTGTGGATAGTTCATCCATTTTCAAAAGTATATGGGCTGAATTTATAATTTACAAAACTATAGGGGCAGTATTACGAAATTCACATCTTCGTCGCCGAGAATAAAGTTGGAGACCTCTCGAGAAGTTTCATCGTGTTCAATCGTGGAACAATTAAAACTTCCTCTCAGGATTTTCCCAAAAATTTTCAGCCTAGATTTGCAGAATTTCAGCTGTGATTTCTCATTACTACTCGGCGAAGAAGATGCAGCACCAAGCTGACACCACCGCGCCATCCTATTACCAACAATACTACCAGGACTCCGGCGCCGGCGTCACCACTGATATTCCGCCGTTCAATCCCGTTCCCGCCGCCCCGTACGCCTCCGCGCCTCCTGAAACGATTTCGCCGTCTGATTATTCAAATATTCCCTCCAATTATCCCTCTTTCCCTCCAAATCCCGATCATGTCCCTAACCCTCCCCAGTACTCTTTCCCTCACCTCCAGGAAACTTCTCAATATCATCATTTATACAATCACAATCAGGCCCCTTACGATTATGGCCAGGGAAACAGTAACCCTAATCCCGATCCTACATATGATCCCTCGTACTCGAGTTCGTATCCGTATGGATCTTCAGGTTTGCCTTATCATGCCAATTCATATGAAAGCAATCTGAATTATGAAGGGGATCAAAGGCTTTATAATGATGGGGTTTACAAATATAATGGTGGTCCAGTGGAGTCTTCTTATGGTGGGAAAGGAGGTGGCCGATCGTCGGATTCTGGAAGTGGCGGTGGGGTGATGTTCGATGATTACGGGAGGCCGATTCATGTTGCTGGAGGAAAAGAGCAGAGTGGGCATGGAAATTCTTTGCCTAAGATTGTCAAGGCGGTTCCAAAGGCAGAGGATTCTAAGGATGTTAAGAGTGGCGTTCAGAAGTTTCGTGTCAAGTTGTTGTCTGAAGGGTTTGGTCAGACTGATATGGATGTTCTTTGTCAGGTTCGTGTTGTTTGTTAATTCTTCTTTTTGCTTGATTTGGTGAAATTTGATCTAAAACTGTTTGCTGATTTTTGCACTTGTTCAAAATATTTATATAGATCTGTACTTTTCCAATATGTATTTACCGATTACAACATTTGAGTTGAAAGTGGTTGCATTGACTAGTTGTTTCTAATTTAGTTCTGCCGTTAATAATAAGAAATTTGAGTACAACATGGAGATTATTCCTCATGGCTTGTTGAAATGTGTTCTAATGTTTAACAATGATTTATGGAGCTGCCTTCATAAAATGAGTGTTGTGGTAATTCCACTGACTTACTTCGGTTTTAAATTGGTTTTAGATTGGCCTGGATGGGATACGCATTTTGGATCCAGCAACTAGTCGGACATTGAAAATATATCCGCTTGACACGGTTACTAGATGGGAGGTAAGTTTGTAAATGCTGCATATGAGAGTTCAGTGCATTTCAAATTTTGTCTCTGAGAGATTTTTATGTTGTTTATTCTCTTTTCTTTCCAGGTTTTGGATTCATATATCTTTGCATTTTGGGCCGAAACCAGTGTTGATCCTGAACCAAGACGGATTAGGCTGAAATCAAATAGCTATACGACAAACCATATTCTGGATATGGTGACAGCTGCAAGCATACAGGTTGGGAGATTTCCTGCATTATAGTATTTCTCTTATTAATAGTCCTACTGGTTTATTAAGCATGCTTACAAATTACAACATGTCTTAGTCTATTAATATCATACTATTAATGGAAGACAGATCAATTTCTCTATTATGTTTTTGATGTTGAACATAGACACACCTATGTATTTTTCTTAACTTGTAGATACGTATGTTTTGAAACAGTTATGATGTAGTATACTACCATAATGAATAATTGATAAGTTAATAATTTCTACATAATAACATGTTACCTAATTTGACGTTGTTGTTGCTGTATCTTTGCCTCATGCGAACAGTCCAAGGAGATAGGTCCAAGCAGTAACCCTTCAGATCTAGTTAAGGGAACTGAAGAATCTCTAGAAAAGAAGAAAGGGTTTATTGATTGGAAAAACTTTATAAAGCCTGTCAATGAGGAGAAAGATCACTGGGTTAGTTTAACATTTGTCTGGATTCTCTTTTTTTCCATTTTTCATAGCATTACATTTTGATTGATCCTTGTGTCTTACTGTTTTATATCTCACATATAGGTTCCAGATGAAGCAGTAACCAAGTGTAAAGCCTGTGGAACAGATTTTAATGCTTTTAATCGAAAGGTTAGCATTTGTTTTAATGGTCGATGCATTTGTAATGAACTAATGAAGAACTTTTGGTGATTGTCAAACTGCAATTTTTTTCTATAAGAGTATTGAAACTAGAATTCATGGAAAATGAAACTAAAAAAAAAAACAGAAATGACTTCAGAGTTCACTCTTAGATTTTTAGAATTTCGTAATAATGGGTGGTGAATTGCAGTACAGAATCCAGTATATATGTGTACATATAAGCTCGTGGCTTTTTTAATTGACTTCGGAACAGGTCCCAATAGCATTCCTAAATTTCATTTATTTCTGATAGAAATCTATTGCCTTTGAAGGAAGAAAAGATATATGACTTTACCCCTAAATAAGAGAGTATGTTCCTGATTTTTTTTAATTTTAGAATTTCGGGGAGCCAAAGAACTACACTTAAGACTTAAAGCACTAAAGTATTAAGATGCAAAGGTAATCTTTAATGAATCTACTTCTTCACCCTGTACAAATGGTTTGCACTAATTTTTGTGAGATTTTTATTTCCGAAGTATTCCCTTACATTTACTTTGTTAATGCTCTTAATGTCTGCAAAGTGGAAATTGGTACTCTTTCTTACTGGATAGTCTTGTACTTTTGTTTGCATGTCATTAGCATCACTGCCGAAACTGTGGGGATATTTTCTGTGACAAGTGCACACAAGGGCGAATTGCTCTCACTGCTGATGAACATGCTCAACCAGTTCGAGTTTGTGACCGATGCATGGTATGTGCTGTTGTATACCAACAACCCGAATTTGGTTTTTTTTTTTGCAGAACTTGAATATAGATGTTCTTTTGTTTAAGCAGTGAAATGCTACATGATGCTGTCTACAATATTCCACTATTTCTTCACATGGTATTCTTTTGTAACCTCAGGATGAAAATGGAAAGTGGGGGGGGGGGGGGGGGTGGCTTTAGTTAAAATTTTCAAAGTCCAACTTTCTTGCTTTATCAAATCTATGTTCCCAACAAGGTCAATGGTTTTCTGCACATAGAAAATCTCATGAAACATAAGAATGATGCATCTTAGATTTTTGGTTCTCCTATAAGAAGGTTATTAAGTATTTAGAACCTTTTCTTGTGTCTAGATGAATCGAGTTGATTTGAGTAATTCCCACTATTTCAATATGTTATGTTAATGTCAAAGTTACATAATTTGATATATGGCCTAAATTTTATTGCCTTTTTTATTCTATTGTCCTGATGTCATTTTCTTCTTTTCTTTTTTCAGGCAGAAGCAACTCAACGACTTAGCAATAAGGTTGCACCTGGTAGAGTTGCTGGGTTGCAAAGCCATGAAGATCTTGCAAGAAAACTTCAGGTAATATGTCATTAATTTTGTTTCCGCTAGATATGTTACATTCCTAAGTGGAACTCTTAATTTCATATAAAGTTATATATTTCTTATACATGGCTTGAGATCACATACCTAACCCGTAAAGTGATTCAGAAAGAAAGGTCTTCAGAGACAAGATTTGCTAAGCCATGTCATCATAAATGCAAATATTAGTGAGCGTTTTATTTGATGCCGGGTGCATGAACTAGTATTTTGGCAAATATGTAATTCCTCCTCCTTACTGAGTCCTGCAAATATTGTCGTTTTCAGTATGACTGAGCTCCTGTGTTTTTTGAGTTTTATCCTTCTGTGAATCATTATGTCAAGGGGGGCGGAGCGAGAAGCCATTTCAGTGGGTTTCATTCTTTCTTCTAGTTTAACACTAAATCTATATTCATATTCCTTTTCTTTTTTTTACTTTGGAAAGTACAGACACCTTGGTTGAATGGTAAAGTGGGTTGAGATGCTCATGAGTTTACCATTGAGCTACATGATTCACAAGACTCATGTATTCTTGTATTTTAAGCATGTGATTACTAAAGTAAAAGTCATCACATCACAATAATAGTTATATGATTTTGAGAATTTAATGCATTCTGCTGTAGTTTGACTCATAGAATTGTATGCAATTATAAAATGATAATATCAAGGTTTCTGATTTGTCATTTATTTAATATCAGGAGGAGATGGACAAAAAACGCAAGACAGGTAATTATGCACAATAAAGAATTCATTCCTTAATGCTTCACATATCAAGATTCTTGTATTATTCTGGTCTAATTTTGTATATCAGCTAACACTAAGTTGTTTTTGTAGGAGTGAAACCCGAAGCCTCTAGCACACGAATGAGAGAAGTTGCCTGTCCAACTTGCACTGTTCATTTGCAGGTTTTGTTCTTTTGTTCTGCTATAGCAGCTCTTTTTACTTATAACCTTAGTAGTAGTGTCTTATTGATGGAATCAATGCTCAGAAAAACCGTTATTGAACTTTATGTCCTGTGTTCAGGTCCAGGTTCCGGCTTCTGGTTCTGAAACCATAGAATGCAGTGTTTGCCAGCATCAGTTCCTTGTGAATGCTCATTGATATGCATTGTCATATGCTTGATTGGACCACATTCTTGCAATACCGATCATATAGGTGACTGAGTTCGTCTGTAACTCAGAAATTTATTTACGAACTGCAATATGCATGTATAGCAATTCGTGTTATATACCAGTTGGCAGTGGGAAGGCAAATTGGTTGTAAATTAAAGTTCAGTCACATTTCCATCCCCGTGTGTATCTAGTTATTACTCTGGATGATGAGTAAATGTTATCAGGTGAAGGTTTTTGATGCTACTACATACTCCATTCAAGGTTATTGATCACCTGTATTTTGTGGCTTTCACTTGTTCTGTATATTCAGATGACCTTTTATTGCACTATCACATCATAAAGGTTCTTGATTGAAAACTTTCCAGTTGCCATAGAAGTGTTCACATTTCATGTGCTCAAAACATCTGCCGTTCAAATCTTTTAGTTGGATCCTTCCTATGTTACCTCTGAAGATCAATACAAACTATCTGAAGCCTGAGTCAAGATCCTCAGATCTTGTTTGAGCTTGATTAGGCAAAAGAATGACACACAAGTTTAAATATGTAAAAAGACCAAGCAAGCACTCAGATTAAAGCTGCTCGGGTTTTGCGTTGTGTATATTATTTTTGTAGATGATATGTCATCACTTGGTTTCAAACTAGCCCAAAATTTCAACCTCATTCAAGCTCAGATCCAAAATTCGGATTTAAGCTAAATATGTCCTAAAGCAAGATATTATTACACCGAGGACTAAACCAGAACTTCCATACTGAAAGCCAGTTGTTTAAATAAAAGAAACTGTACAAAAAACTAGCATAAATACATTATTCAATCGAAATCCATCCAAATCCTTCTTCTAATCCTATAACTTAACCTTTGCTAATTCCGCATCATAACTACAAAGGTAAAAGGGCTACCTCAACTTTCCTGCCAACACTACAAAGAAACCTGGCATGCTATGCACATAAGAAGTAAGAACCCTCTTAAAATCAACGAAGTTTGTTTTGAGCAACAGCCTGGCACAGCTCATCCTCGTAGAACAGAACTCGATTGGAAGCCAAGGATTTGCATATTGGCTTCTGAATAACTGACGGCACCAAACACTTGGAAGAAAATGTCGACTCTTGGAAGAGAACAGCTGCAACTTGCCTCATCTCAGTGAACTTTAATCGAGAAGGGGGACGGGGTCCATGTTTAGGTGCCTTTGGTGTATGGGGACTAGCTGCAAACACCCCTTTTCCACCTCTCTTGCTGCAAATGGTTATTGGATAAGGCATATAATTTATAACATTAAACCTCATTATGGGACTTGAGAGTTGAGATGCTTACTTCATAAAAGGCCAGTGTTCAGTAGGGAGTGGAGTCATTGTGTTCAGCATCTCTTGTCTCGTTCTATCTGGAGTGGTGTAATTAAAGTGCAACTGCCTTGCTATAACAACCTTTTCCCATCAAATAAATGTTAGAAGAGTTAGCTCACATCATCTTTCTACCCAAAAATTATAATGGAATGGAGTATTGGAGTATAAAACTTACTGCCTTCCTGATTTTCTGGGAGACATGGAAAACTGCTCTAAGCTGATCATGGTGAAGGTGGCAAAGAATTTTGACCTAGCAATACAACATGAATCAATCGAATATGAGATATCCTTTTCCCCCTAGTTGTGTTCGACTTCTGATAAACTTCACTTTCATAATCCCAAAACAGAAAGAAACGATGTCAAGAGAAATGCTAGAAATCAGTAAAAATATCTTCTACTGTGATTGAAAAGAAAAAAAAAATGTTCCTCTAAAGATCATAGCAACAGATAATTTCTATTTCATCAATCCTTAAACCATAACAATGCCCTTTCAAACATATAACTGATCAGGTAATCAGATTGGAAGAAATCACTTAACTCAGAATTATAATGTTTAGACCCCAAAACATTGTTCTGGACTACTTCTGGCAACCTATAATTAAGCTTAGAAAAACTAAGTGCAACTGTCTAATAAGAGAACAAATCATTTCTGGTTTAAACCTGCTAAGAAGTAAGCGCAGCGGCCCTAGAAAATTGAATATAAGCCTAATAGAAGTATATCACGCATCTAACAATTAACAGCACATAGAGATACTTCAATAACATAATTAAAATAAGGCGGAAAATGCTCAATACCAGCAAATCAATGGGCAGAGATTCAAGCCGTGACTCAGACTTGCATTCTTCAGCTCTAGGAGTCTTTGGGGTGCTCCCTAAATTAATCGGACTGAACATATCAGATGGTCCAAGCATAGGAGCAAGTGGACACCTTACAGGTGATAGAAGGGTAGGGCTTTTATCAGTGTTTTTGTGCTGATGACTCTCTGAACTTTCACCTCCATTCTGCTTTTCATTAAAAACCGCTATTCTTTTCTTCCCAAGATCTGTACAAGACTTTGAACACGATGCCTTGCTGTCTCGAAGCTGAGCAAGTGCACCGGGTTTCAAATACTTACTTTTTGCATCCCTTGACCTCTTTTTCTGCCTAATATTTCTCGATTGCCTCTCTTTTGAAGATATTTTCCCCATTATGCTCCAAATTAATTCTTTTTCTTAAATTTCCGTTGGTAACAACTCTTAGTATATTATTACCTGAAACGAAACGGAACGAAATATACCACAAAAACATCACAGAAAGTTCATCATAAATCAAATGTAAACAGATAACAATATCAATCATACAACAAAATCCGAGCAGGTTAATAACCAAAATTGTGGAAATCCGAAGACCAAATGTGCAATTATTCACCATCAAGCCCTAACATTCTTATCATCAAAACTTTCACTCTGCCTTAATTAAATGCACGTTAATAAGTGAAAGGCAGCCCTAAAACGTGGAACAATCAATTCAATTGACCTTGATACACACGAAGAATAAAACCTCGACACTCAAAAAAACGCAGCTAAAACCAACACAGAAGAGTGAGAACCCAAACTCAACAAAATCGATCTCGAAAAACAATATAAAAAAACAAGATCACAAACCTGGAAATCATCAAGGCGCCAGCAAAACCCCAAAAATAATGCCCCTTCGAAAAAAATAGAAAAACAAAAAACCTCGCCGCAGAGAGAGAAAGAGGGAGGGAGAGGCGAAAGAGGAGGGAAATGAAAAGGGCAAAGGTAGAGGTGGCTAGGGTTTTGTTAGTGCAGAAGTGGGAATTTGAAAAACATTTGGATACTGAATTTGCCCGCCATTTTTTGAGAGCAACAGTTACCTAAATTGAATACAATAACCGCAGGTAATAGCAGCCCCCCCGAAGTGGCCACACGTCGCTTTCTGATTGGATAATGACGTGCTTGGGGCCCCTGCCAGAGAATCCTATGTATTGCAGTCTCAGGCATAGATTTCGGGGGGAACAGATTTGCAATGGGACCCACTCCCTTTCTTTCTATTTTTAATTGTTGACTAATTGTAGATTACTGGTGTGACTAGGATGGTGATATTAAAAATTAATATAGTACTAACAGTTGATTTGGATCGATTTACAATTAATTTCTGGTAATAATTTTTGTTTTAATTGTTAGATTAGATTGGCGATGGGATTAAACATCCTACCAATTTAATGAAGATTGGTCATATTTTTTATATTTATTTTTTATTATGTAATGTATAATAGAATATTATGTTAATTACTGCTCTTTTTTTTAGACTAGGGTGATATTCATTTGTTGATGATAAGAATAGTAGCAAGTCGCAATCATCTTGCATTATGAAACAAATAAAGTTGAGTGTCATATCAAATTTTGTGCTAGAGCATCATAAAAAGTAGTTTATGGTGAAGTATAATTGTATAAGTAATCTTATGAGTTTGTCTCTAATAAAGCAGAGTTAGATTTAATGATCGTGATTATTGTCTTAGCATGCTTCTTGAGATTGAAGAAACTAAACTTGAAGAGATCCAATATGTGGAATTTCAAGCATAAATCAAAGATAGTATAATTTAAATAAAATATATGTAATATTCAAATTGGATGTCTACTCAAGATCTTCAAGAAAAGCAAGTGGTCGACCTTACTTGACATTAAATAGAGCATGAACATAAAAATGCCACACATGTTATGAGGTTGTTATTGTAATCTCAAATAATCATAGCAAACTAATAAAGCTAGGTTATTTTTGTCTAAACTTAGTGTGACTTGTGCAACTATGGATTTGGGATTAGGAGGATTTTGTAAATATAAGTTTTAAAAATCTTGTATTTGTTTTTGGGATTTAGGGTAGAATCATGGTTAAAAGTCATTTTCATATTGGGAATTGTAAAAAAAAAATAGATATTGTTAGTTGAGATTTGTAAAAAAAATTGATGTTTTTATTGAGAATTGTAGACAGGGTAAGAGAAGTGGGTTAGAATTATAGTAGGATTTTACAAATCACTGTCCAAATATAAATTAAATTGAACTCATTCAAAATTCGAATGAGTCAAATCCAGTCAAACATAGCTTAGTGTTCTTACAAAAACAGCAGTTGAAGATGACAATACGTGTGGTTTATGTATAATCAACAATTGTCATCGAAGTTAGGCTAAGCAGTGCTATAAGATATTAAGGATCATATTCATCATAAGTACAAATCCTTTGAACAATATATAAGCCATGATTTTAGGGCAAGTATAGGCAAATCAATGAATTTGCATTAAATAATTTCTAAACTAATATTTTGACCAAAATCTATTTTTCAATTCCCTGTGTCGCTGCTTTCCAAAAATTCAACTCATTGGAAATTACAAAACATTGAAATAATTTCAAATAACTCAAGAGTTTGTAAACACCTCTACAAGCATATTTTTTCCATCTACTTACTATTAAAATATTTGCATAGAACATGCAAAGTAATATATATATATATATATATATACACACATGTGTGTGAGCATTGTGTAATAGCTAAACATGCTGTGAATAATATATGATGAATCGAGAAATACAAATAAACTAGACATAATAATTCGGAAAAAAAAACAAAAACAAAAAACTTAAGTAAAGCATAGTGCTCAACTTCTGCAGTCTAAGTTTGGGTTGGGCCTTCACATTTCTTTATGTATTATAATTTTTATAAGAGAGATTATGACCCATTTTAAGGTTGGCCCAGTAACCCCTCTTCTAACATTTAATTTGTTTTTCTCTAGCCTTTTGGTTTTCATACTGTCTATTTCAATTCTATAAAATGAGCGATGATATATTTTGAAAAAGTTTTGAAAATCAATATTTTATATATGCGCCATATATTACACATCATTTCACTTTAGAAATTATTCATTGAGTAGTGTGGAATACCCCTTTTTATATCTATATCTATCAAATTTAAAAGAAAACATCTCATTCTATAAAATGAAACAACGTGGTTTTATTAGAACTCAAAATTCTGAATTTTTAAGTAATGATTGGAAAAAGATTAAAAAACATTTTCTGGCTGACTTCCAAATAACGAATTCTATTATATATGTTTATTTTAATGTGACCCATTTCTAAAATTAAGTCACTTAATATACTTGGGGTTCAATTACTATTTCACTATAGCTAAACTTTATGGCGCATGAATCCAAATGAATTTTGCTATAAATAATAATTTAAAGTATAAATAATAGCAGGTAATAATTAACTTAACTTTAAGTTTAGAGAAATAATGAGAATTTTGTCAACAAAATGAACACTACAACGATTTTAAGCATTCAACATAATCATGTGTAAAATGACTTTTGTCACGCACCAAACTATATGTCCACATCATAGAAAAGTTCATATTTTAATATGTCCTACGCGAAAGAATGTGAAATGATCTTTTTTTCACCTACTAGTCTGTATAGCAAGCAAATAAACTTGTTTGTTTTGTCATTATACTTTTTGTCGCTTTTTTTTTTTTTTATTTGAGTTTTTTTTCCCTCGAATATTGAATAATAAATTTACCATATGTCTTTATATTCAAATATTTTTGTTACGTATTAAAATATATGTACATGAATGATATTGATTAGAATTTCTTATTGTCTCTCAATATAAGGAAAATGCCAAAATCAGATAAAGATTGCTTATATAAACGTCATTTGCATGGAAACAGAACCTCCCCATTAATAAAATGATCAATTTAGTAAATTTCGTTTAATCTCGTCCACTTATTTTATCAACGAACCATAGCATGTCATATTATCTATTTTCTCGAATGCTGAACAATTATTTAATTTGAGCGCTGATCATTTTTTTTATTCTCTTTCCCACCGTAGCATTAGAAGAGATTTATAGATTAGTTTCTAAAATATTGTATTTTAACTTAAAAACAACAATTAATTTAAGCACTAATTCATTCCTTTCTATGCTTTTTTCACCATCAATAATTATTCCAAATCTTCTCAAAATCAATCTACCTATTCCTAAATTTTCCTGATATTAATTTATAAATACAATAAAACTTCTATAAATTAATTAAATTGTGGATAACATTACAATCATGGAATGTGATTAATGCGTCTTCCATAGAGAGGTTAAAACTTGAAAGATAAATGTTTTTAAAATTTAGATCGATTCATATAAAGTAAAAGTATAAATAATTATACAAAATTTTTTGATAACATAATTGTATTCTAATTTTTAGCGGAAGAGCTAAGGAGAAACGAAGTAGGTAGAAATCCTTATGATCTGCCAAAAATATTATTTTAATTATAAGTAATTTTCCGTGAAGTTAATGCTTAATTCAAATTATATGTAAAAAAAATATAATTCAAATGGAGCGTTTCTCAAGTTTTGTACCAATTTGATGAAGGGATGATATGGCGCACTACGGTTCGTTGATGAAATAAGCAAACAAGATTAAACGAAATTTACTAAATTGACCATTTTAGTAATGGTCCTCGTTTGCATGCAACATATTGGACATTAATCATCCATTAAATATAATTTAAGTTATTTGATGTCCAGAGAAATTTTGAATTCCAATGTATGCTCTAAATGATATGTCTTCAATATATATATATATATATATTTATAAATAACACGATTATATAAAAACAGATTTCAACTACCAACCAGTATTTATTTTTGAAGAACTTGAGATATTTCTTGATTATCTCAAATCATATCATAACGGAAAATAACAGTGACAGGTAAATAGCATTTTAAAAAATAATCTGAATAACTTACTAGTTGGAGGGAGGATCTAATACACATATCAAACAACTAACTTTTGTTCTTTTCAAAAGCAACTAATTAATTATTAAGAAATATATTACTATTAAGTAACTTGTCAAAAAAATAAAAAACAAAAAACTTATTTCCATGTTCGCGAGGATTCACAAATATAGTAGGTTCTTAATAACTTCAATCGACATGATAACCTCAACACCCAGTAGAATTGGTTTCTTAATATCATTTGTGTAAGACTTATCCAACTATTTTATATGCCAAAAAATCAATCCCACATGTATTTGTAGAGTTGTCAAAACGAGTTGACGGGATGGAATGGTCCATAACCTACAATATAATGGGGTTGTATGATTTTTTTTTTTTTTTTTTTTTACGGACCTAAAATCCCAACCCAACCCAATACACTAGTGCGCCGCAAATAGATGCGTCGATCAACCAAATTTTTTATTTTTACATATTATTCTTTTTTAAATTTTTTCAAAAAAAAAAAAAAAAGTATATATATAACATATATATAAATTTACTAAGATATATAACCATTCAATTATATATAATATATGAAACAATAATTTTTAATAGTCTTTTCATTAAAATTCTTCATTCTTATATATAAATGACTCATGTCAGTATTTTTATAAATCAATACTTGCACTACCTAAAAAATTTCATTATTATTATTATTATTTATTTTTATCTATATTTTCAATTTAAAAAGTATAAAAAAGATAGAGACCAGCCAACTCACTGATTCATGGGCCAACCCATCAAAACAACCCACCATGGGTAAAAACCTACTTAGGTCCACTTTTTCACGGATCTATAATCACTCAACTCAACCCTCAAGTTTTGTGGGGGCATGGTTGACCGGCCCAACGAACCTCCGTTTTGACTAACTAATATAGGCAGAAACGTGATAAAATATAATATTACGATCCGTTGATTTGGAGAATTAACAATAATTTTAGAAATCTCTTTTTTATTTCATAATTCAATTCAACTCCCTAAAATAATAAACATAATTCATATTTATGCTAATATTAACCTAGAATCTTAAAAGATAAACATAAATCAACATAAAAATATTAATAACAATAAAATCTATTTAAATATGTATTAAATATATCTCATCTTCATTCTCATCACCAACTCCATATATATTTATGTGTAGTTTAAAATTTAAAAGTGATAATTTTTAAAAATAAATATTTGTATCGCGACAATAGTGGATACATTAAACTGCACCCCATTAGGTAATTTTAAAATTTTGTTAATATAACAACAACAATAGTAGTAGTAATAATAATAATAATCTATACTATATATAAAATGAAAGAAGTTGACAAATTTTACAAATTTACAATTTTCCCTCCCAAACTATCAATCAATAGAAAAAAAGGAAAAAAATACTAAATAACTTTTAAGTATCTTATAGAATAAGTTTCAAATATATCTTACATAATAAGCTATCTTATAATTTGTATATAAAAGTAGAGATGAAACAAAAGAAGTTATCTTAAACGATATGATTATATTTTAATAATATGATTAAATTTTGAAAATAACGAAATTTAAAAATTGTTAAAAATTAAAAATTTTGAAATTTAGTTTATAATTTTAATATATAAATGTGGCAAATAATTTTAAAATCTAAATTTCATTTTACTGTTAAAACTTTGAAAACTATTAAAAAATATTAAAATAATAATTAAATATGAAATTAATAATAATAGTAATAATAATAATAATAAGAAGGAGGAGGAGGTTTGTGAGACTAAGTTGAGTTTTACAATCTAAAATCAACAAATAAAATTTATAAATAAATTCAAATATATATGTAATATTTATTGTGTAAGACATAAAAATCAATAAATTGAATAATTTTTAATAAAAATATTTGGTAATTTATTCAAAATTATTTCAAATAAATAGATATAATTAATCTAAAAATTGTTTTAAAAAACAAAAATACGTTCTAAATTTTTTTAAAGAAAATATTGTTTTAAAATGTAAAATTAATTTGAAACCTAAATTTTTTAAATATAAACTAAATTTTGGAATAAATATAATTTTTTTTAAGCAAATCCATTTAAAAACAATGTAGAAAATTATTGACAAATTCTCAAAATTATTCTAAGATACAAAGGAACAAAAATATAAACAAAACATATTAGTAAGTATAATTAATCACTTCTTAATTATTCAGAAATTAGAACTCACAAACACAAAACTATTATTATTATTATACTATGTTCAATTTTATTTTCAAATTTAATTGTTGAATATTGATGTTTTAAAAAAACACGAATTCTTACAAGTTTCGAAATAATAAGATATCATGAATAATCTTTTAATATAACAACTTCATTATATTGTAAATCGTATATATTTTCATAATAATTAATAAATAATAAATCGCGCATCGCGAAAGTAATACTAGTAATAATAATAATAGTCAACACTTAATTTGTAGGGAAAAAAACAGGAATACAGGGGGTAGGTGACGTGGCGGGGTATATTCTGGTGTAGTCACGGAGTCAAACACCAAACTGTGTCCCGACAAGCCACACCGAAGCCGTGAGCCGTGACTATCTGCGACTGTGAGAGAGAGATAGAGAGACACACGCACTCTCTCTCTTCTCGCGCACACACACATGTATACGTATGTATTTATTATTGAGTAAAGGCCTCTGCTGTATATTGTTTGTACATATTTGTACTCAATTTTAGTAAATAGAGTGTTGTCTCTTCCTCCATCTGACACTGCACAACATTCTGGTTGCATACAATGCGGTAAAGCTTCTGCTTTCGTTGGACCATCTATTTGGAATTATCGATTCGCAATGCTACATCCCAACTCCTGGAACTCCCGCTTTCTCTTTCACATTCATCAACTTCTCACTGCCTAATTGTTTCCATTTTGTGATCTATCAAAAAATTGCGGTCGATTTGTTGAATCTTTGAAGGTGGGTTTATCGATTTTCCTTTACTTGCTTATTTAGTTTTCGATTTGGTCGTTTTGATTAAAGGGATTAGTCAAACAGTCTTTTATTTTCTGCAGCCTTTTTTTTGTTCGACCTTTTCTCTTTGTCGGAGAAAAGAAGGCAAGGTAATGGGTAATGGGATTTAATATTTACTTCTTTGGTGTTTTGGGAGATGG
Source organism: Scutellaria galericulata (assembly GCA_946896805.1). Lineage (NCBI taxonomy): Eukaryota > Viridiplantae > Streptophyta > Magnoliopsida > Lamiales > Lamiaceae > Scutellaria > Scutellaria galericulata. Next base: position 17,107,351 of record OX335794.1, read on the forward strand.
GTTTCTTTAATTATTGGAAAATTCCTCCTTTTTTAGTGTGTGATTTTGGTGGTCACATTGTGTTGTGAAATGTGAAAAATGAGGAATTTGGTAGTGAATTTAGCTGAAATATTCATAATTCATCAAAATTGTGATACTTTGAGATCAAGTTCAGATGATGAGATTCTTTTTTTTTTAATGATTTTTCAGTGATCTTCTGATCTGGGATATATGCATATGATTCTTGGCCTAGGCTTAAATTTTGAGGTGAAGTTATGTAGATGAGAGTAATTATGATAATTCAGTGATTTGCCGATCTGGGATGTCTGCATATTTGTTGGGCTCATTGATTTAAGGTTGATTTCTTTGAGGAGGTGTGAGAATGTCGACATGGGCGCATTTTGGGGAAATTGCGAATGTGGCCCAACTGGCCGGATTGGATGCAGTGAGTCTGATCAGAATGATAGTGAAGGCTGCAAACACGGCCCGAATGCACAAGCAGAATTGCAGGCAGTTTGCGCGCCATCTGAAGCTGATCGGGAATTTGTTGGAGTCCCTCAAGATTTCGGAGCTCAAAAGGTATCCAGAAACTCGGGAGCCATTGGAACACCTTGAGGATGCATTGAGGAGGTCTTATATTTTGGTTAACAGTTGCCAAGATCGGAGCTATTTCTATCTCCTCGCCATGGGATGGAACATTGTTTACCAGTTCAGAAAGGCTCAGAGTGAGATTGATCAATATCTGAAGATCATACCGCTCATTACCCTTGTTGATAATGCTCGTGTTCGGGTATCAATCCCCCTTATCTCTTATTGCCAATTACTTATTTTATTAACCTATTAATGTTGTCACTAACTGTGGAGATCTAAATGGATGTGAAGTTTGGTGTAAGTGGAGAGAACTTGAGTGGATATAATTGTGAGCACTTAGAGGACTTATGTCATGAAACCTTGAATGACAATTCTTGAAATTTTCTAATTGATTTCACTGTTTTGATACTCTTTTTCCTGGTTTTATTTTTTGCTGATATTTGCCCTTTACCAAACTTTAACCTTGACTGAAAATCCACCTGTGGTTAAGATGTCAATCTGAGAATGGAGTCCTTGAGTGTTTGTTGAGATAGTTTCTAAGTCACCCAATTATTGGAAATTTTAACGTGAAACGAACTTCAGGAAAATGCATTTAAATTAATGAAGAAATTCACAGTTAATTGGTAGTCAATCATTAGGAGTAGAGTAGTAGTCAACTATAAAGAAAGACATAACCTACTTTAATAAAAAAATAATGAAAAATGCTTTTAATATAACCATATTATTGTTGCGGTCAATGCAACTATTCCTTCATGTTGTGCATTTTGCATGAGTTGTAGAATTTAAGGGAATAATATCACCAATTTGATTATGGAGATGATTGAATTCGTTGTTTTGTTGAAGTGGTATGTGTATTCACTTTTGTATACTGTCAGGAACGAGTTGAGATGATCGAAAGGGACCAGCATGAGTATACACTGGATGATGAAGATAGGAGGGTGCAAACCGTCATTCTCAAACGTGAGCCGTCACAACATGATACCATTGTTTTGAAGAAATCCCTTTCTTCTTCCTACCCAAACATGCCCATTAAGGAGGCCATAAAAAGGGAAAACCAAAAGCTTCAATTAGAACTGCAACATTCACAATCGAACTTGGATGTTAGCCAGTGTGAAGTTATTCAGCATCTTCTAGAAGTTACAGAAGCCGTTGCGGAAACTTCTTTGCCAGAAAAAAGTTCGTCAGTGAAAGAGTCAAAGGTGGAGAAGGTTCGTGCAGATGCCAACAGTGAAATGGAACTCTATGATAAACATTACTCTCAGAAGAGTGGAAAACAGGCACCTTCAAGGTTGCTTTTCTATTTATTCTGTTTTTCAGTCTTTAATTCCCGTTCCATTATGGATATGTACTGCAATATTGATTGCTTATATCTACTTTAAAGTTTCACCACTTTTACAGGAACACATCTTCAGTTTCTTCTACACATGATTTGCTCTCATCTAAAGGCTCACAGGACGAATGGCACTCGGATTTACTTGGCTGCTGTTCAGAACCTTTGCTTTGTATGTTACATCTGTTTGGTTGCTCTTTTGCATCGCAGATTCATAAGTTTTTCTTGTTATTTTCGAGTCTTATTAGATGATTTTCTTGGATTTTGATTTATAAGAAATAATTAAGGGAGAAAGGCTGACATAAAGATATAACGTGAATTGAACATGGGCATATATACACGGACGGATAAATTAACTAAAGGGCTAATGTACTTACTTTATTCTTTCATACCATTGTGTTAAAATGGCCTGCTATTATTTTAGTGACTTCAATGAAATCAGATTTACCACAATAATGAATTACTTCAATTATCGTCTATCAATTATTTCATTCTCTGGTGGGAAGTGGCTTTCTGGTCTTTTCTGATTCAACTGCTTTATGAAATTGGTGGTGAAAAGTTAAATCATTGCAGTGATCATGCATTGTTATCATATATATTTCTCAGTTACTTTATACATTTTGCAGGTATTAAAACCTTGTTTTTCCCTTGTGGCACATTATCCAGAGTTGCTTCAGTGGCCACTAATAGACACGTCTGTAAGTTGCTTGTATCGATATTCAAATAATTCTGTATAAACTCCTCCTTTTCTGCATGGTTTTAACACAATGTTAACTACACAAATCAAGTTTGTGTCACTATTTTCAACAATTAAAATTTCTTACAAGTACAAATAATGCTTGTGATGTACAGCCCCTGGAGAGGCTTGTAATGATTTGATGGCTTATTCTTTGATATTATCCTGCTGCTGCCACACTTGTTGCATCAGAAGAAAACTTCGGAAAATACTTAACATCAAGGTAACCACTTCTACATATAGATCTTACATTCTTTGTCTGAATCGGACTTAATTTAGTCATAGGGATTTTTCTCACTATCTTCTGTGCATTTGTGACTTTAAAGGGAGGCTTGTTTGACGATTTTCTCTCCCACCTGATGTGCTGCTGTTGTGCCCTCGTCCAAGAATGGAAAGAAATCGAGCTACGTGAAGGTATCAATCTCTACTCTACTATTACTTCATCAACGTTGATTACATCGATTATAATGTCAAACACTACAGGTCCTCAAAAGACAATAACAAGCGCACCGGCTATACAATACATAGAATACTAGAAACGAGAGAATGCATGAACATGGCTGCATTGTTCGGACCGTATGGTTGTATACATTAGAACCTGTGTATAGGTGAACAAGTTGCAGACAAATTGTAGCTATTTTGCAGATGGGATTTCTGTATGTGCCTCTTTTCGTCATTTTGTACATTAACTTGTATTTGATATTCTTTCAGTTAACACAGAATTTGTAGTTAAGGTTTATTGTTTAGATTTAGATTTGGTTCTATATGTACTTGCAAGAATTTCTGATGTGTGATTGTCAATATCTTATAAGATGATGTAGCTTTATAAACCCCTCAGAAAGTTATGAAAAACTTGTTACAATTTGGGTTGCAAAATCGTCATTTTTTTAATACTTCAAATTTTATTTATCCAATAAATATTTAATAAGCTTAATAAAACACCCTGTAATTCAATTGTCGATAAACTGAGATTTCAATATGCCAACGGAGTTAATAAGTTTTACCTCTTTTGTAACTTTGAATTTTATCTTCATCTATCAAGTGGTTGGCAATACTCATCTCAAAAATTTTACAAACTTTTTACATTCTATAAAATATTTTAAGAAAATTTTAAGAGTTTATATAAGATTTTAATTTTATCTTATTTAAAAATATGGATTTGAATAAATAAGATAATAAAGTCTATAAAATATTAGTAAAAACAGTTGTGTAATAAAATGATATGAAGAATTTTGTCAAAACAAGAATTTAAGATCCTGCTATAAAAATGAATTATAAGTTCCTAACTATTTTGTATAAAATAACATTTTATTTCTAAAATTCTAGAAAACAACCACGAAGAGTTTATAAGTTTAACCAATAATCAGTCACCTCCTACTAATTGTTGTTATTAACTACAAAATCATGTTCTGATGCTAACAATTAATTAATTAATAACGATCCTTAATTACATCCTTTTTTATTTTATTTTATAACTTTTATTGAGTTCTTTTTCCTCACTGTATCTGTATCCTGGTAATTTGTTAAGTGCTGTCAAGAGAGAGAGAGAGAGAGAGAGAGGAGAGAGAGAGATGATCGCTGACGGAGTTGAAGACGAAGAAAAATGGCTAGCCGCCGGGATCACCGGCCTGCAACAGAACGCCTTCTACATGCATCGCGCTCTCGTACTCCCCCCCCCCCCCTTTACTTTTGTGTAATTTCCGCGATTCAGTTAAACCCTAGTTTCTGGATTGAAATTGGGTTTAAAATTGCAGGATTCGAACAATTTGAAGGATGCTCTCAAGTACTCCGCTCAGATGCTTTCGGAGCTCCGCACTTCGAGGCTCTCCCCTCACAAATACTACGAGCTTTGTGTGTAACTAAAGCCTGACTATTCCTATGTTACTTAATTTTGCTACTTTTTTGCTTAATTATGTATTGATTTGAGTTTGGTGTTCAGATATGAGGGCATTTGATGAACTGAGGAAATTGGAAATATTCTTCAAGGAGGAGACTGGTCGTGGTTGTTCAATTGTTGAGCTCTATGAGCTTGTGCAGCATGCTGGCAACATCTTGCCAAGACTGTAAGAGATCATCTGTTTGTCGTTTTTGTGTGTGTGTATATATATATATATATATAATTTTTTTTTTCATTTGTCTAAAACGTTTCCTTTCTGTTTTAATTGCTGGGTTTGGACTAGATGCTGATATAAGGACTTAAAATTTTATTGTTTATAGGACTTTCATGTAATTGATAATGCTCTCTTTGATTTCTTCATTTCCTTTTCTCTTTTTATTCTTAAGGTCCTCATGAATGGCAAATGCATATATTTAAGATCATAGATTTATCAACTACCACTTGAATGATTGTTTCATGTTGATAAATTGTTCTAAATATGTCATAGTTTATGCATGAGGCTCCAGCACCCCATGTTCGGAACGCTGGATCTTGTTGCCTCAAGATCAAATGGAGCATTTGGCATTTCAAGACTTGCCTTTTAAAGATAGTTTGTCTAACATGATGTTGTTGGTGATACCTTTTTCATCTTCTTTTGTTAGATATTTGCTCTGTACTGTGGGTTCTGTCTACATAAAATCAAAAGAAGCTCCAGCAAAGGATGTCCTTAAAGATCTAGTAGAAATGTGCCGTGGAATCCAGCATCCTCTGCGTGGGCTCTTTTTAAGGAGTTACCTATCTCAAGTCAGTAGGGATAAATTGCCGGACATTGGATCTGAATATGAGGGGTAAGCATATATGTTTTATACGTGCTTCTCTGTGAATTTAGCATCAAGGACTATCCATAAAAGACCCATTATCATTTCTGAGAAGCTATAAGATAACAGTCCCAACAATTAACATAGCATAGGTCCTTAGGACATGGTCTATTTTGACTATGACCTTGCGCCAGTTTTACGTGTTGGCTCTTATAGTCTTGTCAACTTCTATCACATGCGTGGTCTTTCTTTTTAAATTCTAGTTAAAACTTAAAATAAGTTCCATGGATATACGTTAACCTTAGGGTTACAGAATGCAGCAGTTTATTTTATGGTAATTCCATTATAATATATATTTCACTAGAAATTGTGGTTATTAACATGAAGGTCCGTCTTTAGTTATGTTGCAAGCAGTGTCTTGCAGTTTAGGTTCTTTACTTGATTTTGTTGGTCTGGAGTCGAATAAATGTTAGCTGACACCTTAGCTCTGTTATTGTTATTTATCAGTTTGTAAGTAGAGTATGTATATGTGCGCAATTGATGGCTAATTCCTAATTGTTGAGATTCATTAGAGTACAATTTTAGGAGGCTAGAATTGAATAAGTTCATACCAGGGAGTAAGTCTTGATTGTGGGGCTTAAATTGACCTTATGTACTTCCAAACATATGAGAAATAAGATGCGTGTATTCTTACACCACTTGGCATATATTTTTGAACATGGACTTTAAGTATAGGGAACTGTTTCCCTATGTTAGTATGTTATCTCTCACTCAAATGGGCATCTGTTTCTCTTAAATAGTAATTCTATTGTTTGTGCATGCTTGGAACTCTGGGTGGATTTGGTTTGCTAAAAAAATGTTCCTTGACTCCGACAGGGATGCTGATACTGTCATGGATGCTGTTGAATTTGTGCTCCAAAATTTCACGGAAATGAACAAACTTTGGGTTAGAATGCAACATCAGGTGAGATGTGAAATGACAAAATTTAGAAGCTATTCTCATTGGTTGATGCTTTGGTTTCCCCCTCATGAATATGAATATAAACCATGACGACAGATTAATGTCAAATCCTGACTTTTTTTTTTTAATATATATTTGGAATTAATATTTAGTTGAATTATGGCTTGCAATTTGGCTTAACTTATTTGCAGGGACCAACTCGAGAAAAGGAGAAGAGGGAAAAAGAAAGGACTGAGCTACGTGATCTTGTAAGCATCCTCAACTAATTTGAAATTTCTTAATATCAGTGGTTGAGTGTACTGACCAAAATCTTGTTTTTTTTATCTTATTTTGGTTAGGTTGGTAAGAATCTTCATGTACTCAGCCAGATTGAGGGTGTTGACCTTGAAATGTACAAAGAAATTGTGCTTCCCAGAGTGTTAGAGCAAGTAATGGTTGACTTAGGCTAGATTATTTAGTACTGTTTTTTGTACTTATAATCTGATGTTATGCATCTCTGGCTTCAGGTCGTCAATTGCAAGGATGAGCTTGCCCAATATTACTTGATGGATTGCATAATTCAAGTCTTCCCTGATGAATTCCACTTGCAGACTCTCGAAACCTTATTGAACGCCTGCCCTCAACTTCAGGTAGTTACATTTCATGTTCTTAGATGGACTGATCCTCAAAAGCTGTATGTTTTATTCTTTCTCTGTCTAATGGTGTTGTGTGGTTGTCTTACGTGTCACTATCATGCCAAACTTCTCATCACTCCCCATGCTTTTCCACAGCCTTCCGTTGATGTAAAAACAGTGCTTTCTCAGCTAATGGAAAGACTCTCAAATTACGCTGCTTCTGGTGCAGAAGTAAGTAATGCGTAACTTCACAAGAACGGGGTTGAAATATTGTGCCTCATGAATTTTATGCTCCAGGTCTTACCCGAATTTTTTCAAGTGGAAGCTTTTGCAAAACTGAACAACTCCATAGGCAAGGTAAATCTATCTAATTCCCATCTGAAATTCAAAGATATTAAGAATTTGTTGATGATGATTTGAAGTGGAATAATTTAATAATTCTTGCTTAGGTACTGTTGTTGTGTTTCAAGTTGAATGGCCATAAATAGTGGTAGCTCCATTTTCAAGTTTAAACACACGATCTGATATACCTTATTAATATTATTATGTTTGCATCATCTATAGATGCTTTGTGTTATCTTAGATTCACTAAGGAACAGGTATGTAGGAGTTTCATCTCTATCATTAAGCCTACCCTTCAAGTAGTGAGCATGATCGACACCCATGATGCAGACATTAAGTTTCCTTGGGCTTGATTTGATATTTCCGCTTGCATGTTGAGTTTGTGTTCATATCTCATGACTTGGGTGGCCAGTGTAAGAGATTTTGTGATTTTACTTGAACATCTATTGGGTACTTGGCTATGCTGTATGCAATCTGATTATTTTAAGGTTGTTATGCTTTTTATAGTACTAGTGACGTCATCGCGACAGTTACATCCACTTTAGAAAAGTTGGCTGGTGGCTGTAAATGGATCTATATTCCACTAAGTTGGGCCTCTAATGTTTCCATTTTAATGTTATTGTTTATTTCTCTTCCCAATTAACTGAAGTCTGTTATAAGTGCAGGTGATAGAAGCACAAGATAATATGCCTATTGCTGGTGTAGTAACGTTGTATGCATCTCTCTTGACATTTACCCTACAAGTACATCCTGATCGGCTTGATTACATTGACCAAATTCTGGTATGTTTCTTATAGCATGTTATCACCTAACATTTTTTTATGACATTGCCGTTTTTCACTTGCCTCTTTTCAATGACATGATCTGGTATGAATCTGATTGGCATAAAATGCAGTGCTTTGTGCAATATTCTCGTGTGGATTTATTGTGAGAGGAATCAAGTGTGTCATTGCATTTCTCTGATTCGTCTTTAAAATCATGTGCTGCTCTCGATAAAACTCATGAAGGAACCACTTCTCAGTGTACCTCTTTTACCCTGCAAAGGAAATGAAAGCAATAAAAGCAGACAGTTCAATAGTACTATCAACTAGCAGCCAATTTCTCGTTAGTCTAGATTCATGAAGAAGTCTGTCAAAAACTGGTTCTGAAATACTTAAAGTATATCCAATGATATATGTAGAAAGATCAGAAACTGCTAAATTTTTATTGACCAATTCTTTTTCTCTATAAAGAATAATTTGGCCTTTTCACACACCTTTTTGCTTACTTTATAATTCTCCTATCAAATACCAGAAAATCGATATATTAAACTTGGTAAGGAACTCTTTTATTTTCTTTTACATATAAGTACCTATTTCTCTAAGCATATATCTTCATTTTCTGCAGGGAGCATGTGTGAAAAAACTTTCAGGAAGAGAAAAGCTTGATGATAGCAAAGCAACAAAACAAATTGTTGCACTTTTAAGTGCTCCCCTTGAGAAATATAAAGATATAGACACTGCACTGAAGCTATCGAATTATCCCCGTGTCATGGACTATCTAAATGATGGAACTCATAAGGAGATGGCCAATGTTATCGTGCAAACTATAATGAAAAACAAGACTTGCATCTCAACTGCTGAGAAGGTGTGTATTTCAAGAATTTACTTTGTTTGGTTGAAGGTATGCTCCTTTGACGTGTGATTATTGTTCTTGTAGGTGGATGCTTTATTTGAGCTGATAAAGGGGCTTATTAAAGATCTAGATGGAGATGTTTATGATGAGGTGGTGTGGATATGCTCTCTATCAATTTATAAGTGGTTTAGCTGACCTTTTCTTTTTAATTTATAAACTTATTTTCACTTCTAATTAGGTTCAGATATGATTTATTGTAGTTACTTACATTCATTATTTGCTCTGAGATGCTCTGTTCCCCTTGTATTCTCAGACTGATGAGGACTTTATTGAGGAGCAGAATTCTGTTGCACGTCTTATACAAATGCTGCACAATGATGATCCAGAAGAGATGTTGAAGGTAGTCATAATGTTATTCTTCAAAATTTTCATAGGTGCTCCAAATTTATTTTTTTCATCCCCCCTTTCTCTCCCATGACATTCTTTGCTTTGTTACTGGCTTTTCCACAACATAGGCAACTCAAATATGTATTGTGTGATCTGGTATATGTTTCTATGTATATGCCTTGTTTGACTGGTCAACCTATGTATGTCTAATGAGGACTGGCATGACCTGAACTTTTAAGACCGACAAAAATCATTTGATACCAGTCAACCTTAAGCATATGTGTGTGTTTACTTTTCCAGCCTAAGCTATCATGCACACAACAATATCATTCTGCATGTAATAAAACATTGTCGTAATGTGAGATAAGACATCATGTGGTTGAGCACCTAATATTTTTGTATGATATTGAGTTTATAAAAATGAACTCTTTGCCAGCAAATTGACTTGATTTAATTCCATATAGCGGAATGAATTTCTTGTCAAATTACCTGTTTGAAATATTTGCCAGTGTTCCATTCTCATTTGGTTACTTGATTTTTTCTGTTCGCGCTATTGCAATTATTTTTTTAAAGTTTTGTATTGACCCAGTATTTTCATTTTTCTTCCACATCTCCAGCAGGAAATCATCCTGCTTTATATATTTTTTGTTAGAGTTGACTTGGCCAGAATTTGTATGGCAATCTTTTAATTCTTTCCATTTTGTGTTTATGCTTCCATATCATGATAGTCATATGCTTGTTGTGTTTCAGATCATACATACCGTGAGGAAGCATATTGTGACTGGTGGGCGAAAGAGGCTTCCTTTTACTATCCCTCCACTTATATTTAGTTCTCTAAAGGTATATCAACCTTTTAGCTATTCTAATTGTTTCCTTTTTTTTGTGCTTGATCATTCTTGACATAAAGATTAGAAGCTGTTCGGCTTTCGGATGTTATCATGGCTTCACATGATCTAGGATCAGGGTAACCATTTGTGGCTGTGGCTGATTGTAAGCATCACACAAAATTTATTCTAGATATAACAGTTTTTCAACTCAACTTTCTGGATGTAGTTTGTTATGGTTTCCTGAGAGCGCTCCATGTACTCCCACATATTTATTTATTCACTGATATTGTAGTTCTTATAAAACACTGTTGTGACTATGAATGCAATAAGTCCATTTCTGAGGCATCAGAGGAGCATTATTGAAACTTTCTTTTTGTGATGTGCCTATGCTTAATTTGGTTATGTCGAATTATGTCTTGTGGATCCATTGGAGACACGTGTAACGCTTTGTCAGTTGATGTGGCCCCTTTTCTTTATTGAGAGAGAACATTCATGGGTGGAAAGGGGAGTGGGGATTTGGTCACCACTAAAAACAGTGCACATTCTGGAAAACCTATAGGATGATTTGTTTATTAGAACAAGAGTGGATAACAAACATTCTGGGTCTGTTTGGTATCAACTCTTCAGGATTTGTTTTTAATTGGGGGTGTAGCTTGTGAGAGAGGTGAAAGCAGCAGCCGTAGTTATGGAACTCCATTTATTACGTATTGATTTTAAAAGATGTAATGGGACTCCATGCCCAAGTCAAAGGGGATATAATTCTGAAATTCTTTATATTTAAGGAGTTGTGTTTGCACTACTTCATGTCTTCTTTTGTGCAGCTGGTACGGCGGCTTGAGGGTCAGGATGAAAGTGTATCTGGTGATGAAGCATCAACAACGCCTAAGAAGATCTTTCAGATAGTGTCACAGGTATTAATTATTTTACCTCGCAGCATTCTACTGATTCTCTGTTGGTTTTTGGCTGCTATCTTTGCCACTGATCAAGCTGTTTGGAAGTTGGAGATATCTTTGCACGCCGTTTCTGATATTGGATTTGTAACTTGTTTTTAGTGCATGTTTTTCAGAAATTTTCTATAATCTACCCTGTAGATAATTTTAAAAAATTCCAATATTGTTCTCTGTTATAGATGCATTCAGCTCTTGCTCTTACTTCAAATGCAGATGGCCTGATAGAGATCTTCTCTGTGCTCATTAGAAAATTCTGAGTCTGATCATAGTTGGTGATAATGTTACGGCATTTTTTTTTGTAGACCATTGAAGCCTTGTCAAGTATTCCAGTACCTGAACTGGCTTTAGGGTTGTATCTGCAATGTGCTGAGGTACCATCTTTCTTAACCTGGATTAGGTGGAGTATTGTATTTCTTCTGACCCGTGTTGCTTATTTTGGTGATTTCCAGGCTGCAAATGACTGTGACCTGGAACCTGTAGCATACGAATTTTTCACCCAAGCTTATATTTTATATGAAGAAGAAATTACGGTGACCTTTTAGTTTCTCATATTCTTTTGACTATGAGCAGTAAATTTGTTAGTCAGCCTCATTGCGAACCAAAGTACCAAAGCATTCTTATTGTTTTGCCTTTGCCTGAATTATTTCTGTAGGATTCAAAAACTCAGGTGATTTCGATACACCTAATAATAGGGACACTTCAGAGGATGCATGTCTTCGGGGTTGAAAATAGAGATGCACTGACGCACAAGGCCACAGGGGTAAGTTATTTTGAGCTTATATAGTCATACTATAGCAATCATATTTTAATCCCAAATAAATATGGGATAACACTGTATTGAGTTGTTATATTTAATCTTTAGGGGTGATTGCATGAACTACCTTTGAGGTTTAACATATCCATTAAAAAACCTTTAAAGTTGGTAAATTACATATTCCTCATTTGACATTTGTTTTTATTTTATGAATTTCACCCATTGAGTGTGATGACCTCAAGGGGCGTTTCCTCAACATGGTATGTGTAATTTCAAAACGCAATAGGTTTCTTTTATATAAATAGGCTACACCTCAAGAGGGTTTCTTTCTTTCATTTTTTTTTTTTTCATTTTGTGATTTGCCCTAATCATTATATTTAGCAGACCTTAATCGTACTGTAAAATGAACTTATCTTCAGTTCATCTTTCCTTGTTCTGTATATAGTATTCTGCAAAGCTGTTGAAGAAGCCTGACCAGTGTAGAGCTGTTTATGCTTGCTCTCATCTTTTCTGGCTTGATGACCATGATAGTATCAGAGATGGAGAAAGGTACTCTGTGACAACATATTGGCATTTGTAGGATTACATAGCTCTAGCATACTCACCAAATCTATTTCGAAGAAATATGATAAATTAATTTTATCATTTCAAATTTCTTTTAGCATGTTCAATTGTTTCTTTCTCAATCTTATGTGATTGCACAATGTTTCATTAGGGTCTTGCTATGCTTAAAGCGTGCCCTAAGAATTGCAAACGCTGTTCAACAAATGGCCAATGCAACCAGAGGCAGTAGTGGATCAGTTTTACTCTTTATAGAGATACTGAACAAGTAACAAACACGACTCATTTGGCCTATTTCCTGCTATTTTCCCCTATATTTATAAACATTCATTACTTTATTCATTTTGTTACTGTTAGGTATCTCTACTTCTATGAGAAAGGGGTCTCCCAAATCACTGTTGAATCGATCCAGGACCTGATTGAATTGATCAGAAACGAGATGCAAGGTGAAAATTCACCATCAGATCCAGCAGCAGATGCTTTTCTTGCAAGCACGCTACGGTATATACAGTTCCAGAAAGACAAAGGTGGTGCTGTGGGTGATAAATACAAGCTCATTATGGTGTAATTTCCTCAGAGTTGTTCAGAACTAGAATTTTCTCAAACCAAGCATCGGTTTTGATTTGGAGTTCGTTTAACACTGAGCCAAATGCATCAGCCTTTGCCTTCTGGCCAATGAAGTGCTGCCTTCACAGGTTTTAAACTTCTTTGGAGCATTGGGTACAGTGATTGTGGATAGTAGTAGTGAAAGTCTTGAACCAATACTCTTGACCAGTGGACATCGATTATGTCTCAATTGTTGAAAGATTGTGTTTTGAATAAGAAATGGTACATAATTTGTCTGTAATTTCCTTACTAGCAGTTGTGCTTAGATGTTGAGGCATGTGAGAAGAGAGGCTGAACAATCCCTTTTTTTAAACTTTTGATTTGCAAATGTATGCGCTTTTTGTATTCATTATTGAATTTATGTTTCTTTCTTCGGCAGACCTTAATGAGCCATGGCCATGGATACTCTTTTTACTCTCTCTCTCTCTCTCTCTCATGAAATTTCATTAGCCTGATGAGAAAGGACTGGTAAGAACGTAATTCATGTTACTAATCATTGATTGCAATCTTGTTTAGCTAAAACGTCCTCTTTATAGTTCATTATTGTTACTATTTGTCCTTTTTTTTTTTTTTTTTTTCTTGTGTGGTCTTTTTTAGATTTTTCTAGATTTAATTATATAAGGGTGTTTGATATAATGAGTGTGTTATCAAAATTAGTTTATGCCCAAGACAATCTAACTTGAATTTCGGTTATGCTTTATCCGAGAGTTCAAGTTGCAAAATAATGTTTTATTCTGTATTTGCTTTAAAATTATTACTATGTATATACTTGGTGATAAAATTACTGTGTATAATTTAGGATTAGTTTTATGAAAAATAATGAACTACGTGAACTTAAAAAAAAAAAGTAGAGATTTGAATCGATAAAATCCACAAAAAGAAAAAAGTAATAGTAGTAATGTAACTAATGTTTAGTGATAAATTTTAAAGAAGATGGGTTTATAATACCCAAGTAAGAAGATCGTTTATTTTCTCCACAAGATACACGACACATTTCCCAATACAACAAATTACTTCCAACACCATATCAAAGGAGCAAATAACAAATTGGAAAATCATTCAATCAATCTTCAAAAAGGAGAGGATTTAATTGATAACATAGCGTTACAATTGTCACCCCCACGTACATTTTACCTCACCAAAAAAATTCAATAAAAATAAAACCAACCCCCCACCCACTCCACTGCAAAGTAAAGAAGTTGCTCATATTATCAAATTTTTTCTTTATATATATATATATATATATATATATATATATATATATATATATATATATTATATAATATTATTTATTATAATATCTGGTAATTGGGCCACTACAAATGTTAGCACATGGCATATTTTTGGGTCCAAGTCCTGGCCATAGAGTCATATTTGGACTTGTCTGTTTTATACATATGGGCTATTTCTGGAACAAGAGGATCATCTGGGTTTGGATCTGTTAGCAGCGAACATATCGACAGTAGTACCTGAAATTCCAAATTTACCCCCACATCAAAATTATACACTAACTCATCTCAAACATATTTATTTTCAGCTTTTGGTGTCATTTTGCTTCACAATAATAGTACTATTTATTTTAGTAAATAAAAGATACTATTATTAGGAATTAAATTGATAATGAGCATAAAAGAAAAAAAAAACCTTGGATATGGTGAGAGCTGGACTCCACTGATCTTTCAGGATATCCAAACATATATTCCCATTGTTGTTTATGTTTGGATGAAATACTTTTGTCCTGAAGGCCACCTGCATCAATATTTTTTCTTCTCTTTATTATAAACCCTAATAATTCTAAAATAAAAACTATGAATACACATATTTTCTTGATTTGAGTCCAACAATTAAGTTCTTATGAAGCCAATCTGGTGATGCACCATCCATATCAAAACTCAAGTTCTTGCAAGTTATCACTTCAAGTTAACTAACTTCATAAAGATCCCATTGTTGGATGAGAGAGAGAGAGAGAGAGAGAACCTTGGGAGGCTTAAAAGGATAATCAGGAGGGAAATGGATGGTAACTTGGAAAACACCACCAGCATAGGGGCTATCATTTGGTCCTATTATGGTTGCTTGCCAATGGAACATATCTTGAGCCACTGGACCTGTATTGTCAATCATTCAATTCTATTTAATTTTAACATTAGAAACATTTTACACACACTACTATATATTATTGCTAAATTAACAACATTTTATGATATATATTCCTATATTATTTGATTTGATAAGAAATCTTGATATTATAAATTGTACCTGCACTGCATGAAGTAGGAGGATCTCTCTGCAACTCTCTCAGCTCCTTGAGTATTCTTCTCGACGCCATTTTTGATCAGTTGACAGAACAAGCTTTTCTTTTTCCTTATTTTCTTGTAGGGGAGCTAGTTCTTAATTACTAAGAATGAATTGTAGCAGTGAAAAAAGGGAGGAAAAATAAAACAATTAAATCTCTGGATATCCCAACTTGTGCTAGAAACAATCTTTATATAGAAGATGAGAGATAATGGTTTATGGGACAAATTCCATTGAGAAAGTTAGGGGACCCTTCTAAATTTTTTTCTCTTAATAGGGACCATTTGACTTTAAAGATTAACTGCATCTATCCCATCTTTTAATAGTGTAAATAATGGAAAAGACTTTGTAAGACTTTGTTTTAAGTGATAATCACTGGAGTAGAATAATTTGATTACTAAATATTTGAGGAATTTATTCCTTTGATTTTTTCTTGCACTTTTTTATAATTCAAATCTTTTACAAATAGCCAATAGAGACATCATCTTTTGAGCTCGAAAAGGTAAGTACCATCTCACTTAACATATGCACAACATAAGCAACAAATTGACTCTTTCTTCCGTGAAAAAAGAACCTTGTAATGAGAGAATAAAAGGAAGAATGAAAATGAAACATGCTAGGAAAGATGTTCAAGTTAAACTCATCCTCAAGTAGTAGATTCTTGAAAAGTACACATTTTGTGTGAAGAGGGGAATTGCCAACCACCTTTCACACTCTGATTCTCATTCAAATTCAAACATATAATAGGCTACCCATACTTATCCAACAAAAGAAGTGGAGTTGAAGCACAATACTACTAAAAGGAATCTAATCCTTCAACTTGTAAAGCTGACACAGCTTTATTCCTATGTGACAAGGAGAAGATGATGCCAAATGAAACGTTTAAACTTAGTATGCAGAACGCGTGATAATTAGGCTAGCAATTTAAGAAATACGAAGAGAACAAAAATCAACATTCAAGTGGGTGTGGCTGAGCTCCACCACTTTGAGTGGTGAGCATGTCACACAATCGCATCAATGAGTTGGCACAAGATATGGTCATAGCTGTATGAGAATCCAACTGAATAATTACAAACACACGTATATGGAAGAGTATGTATATAAAAGGTAAATTTAAGTCAAAGACGGAATGTAAGAACCCTTAACTAATTCATAAGATTCATAACATATCTTGGTCTGATTTAATAAACGAAAAGAAAAAAAAAAAAGACAAATGGCCTAAAGTTGACTTGAACTTTGATATCAAAAGGACGATACAGAGTTAAGCCACCACGGAGATTGCTAGTGGTTTGATCAAAGGCATGCAAGGGAAGTCCTACTTCTTTTGAGGCAAAAGGAATGGAAAAGGACATAACAGGGGAGGAGCAGAATAGTGACCGACTGGTGGACATATCTCGTTACACCTAATGCAGATCACAATATAGAACAAGCCTTTTGACCCTTTCCCTTCTTTTTCTTTTGTTTTGGTGGTTGGAGCACAACTTTAATGGCAGCATCAAAAACTGCTTTAACATTCTGTGGGAAACAAAAAAAAAAATCAAGAATCTCAGAACAAAGCTCCAAACACATCATAAAAGTTCTGCTGTGAGAGACCTCAGAGGGG
The DNA here is from genome assembly GCA_946896805.1 of Scutellaria galericulata. Taxonomy (NCBI): domain Eukaryota; kingdom Viridiplantae; phylum Streptophyta; class Magnoliopsida; order Lamiales; family Lamiaceae; genus Scutellaria; species Scutellaria galericulata. The sequence continues at coordinate 17,124,192 of OX335794.1, forward strand.
GGATGGGGGGGGGGGGGGTGGAGAGAGAGATCCAAAAAGAAACCTGTTGTGTTTTTGCACTACATTCAATGTAAGAAGGCGAGCCAATCAACTTCCTCAGTTCCTCCCCCTGGATGTTTGAAGGAGGATAAGATAATGTTCAGGAATTGGAGAAATATCACCAGTCTCCTCACATAACATAGAAAAAAGGTAGGCTCATACCTGTGCTGCAGTGATTGGTGCAGCACCTGGATGGTCAACGAAGAACTGCTTGTCATCCCGAAGATCTGAATCCATACAAATAAATCACCAATTAAAAACATTATTTGAACAAATCATTTCCAGGAATAATAAGCGCGTGCATATGTGTTGATTTTATACATTGTAGTGATAATCCTGATAATGAATCTATATCAATTATCCAAGGAATTTATCCACTAATATCCATAATTTCAACTTAACATGGCACAGACAACCTATTGGAACAGAAATTATTCAAGAATTTGAAACAAGAGACCAATCCATGGGTGTTTTGCATAAACATCAATAAACAAACTATAACGTGATGGACAGATACAATAATTTTATATTTGAGAAATAACACAGAAATGATCATTCGAAAGATAAGACTGAAATCTGGACGCAACATAAAACACCAATAAAGACAAGATTAATCAAAATAGTTGCATACATGCCATCAATTTCATAAGGGTTTTTTTTATTATTAGAGACACTTCCAAGAGAGGCAAAGCATATGAATTAATGCAATTTGAGCTTATAAGGGCCAAAAGCAGCTATAACTCGACCACCATCAAGCTTGATCAGGTTACACCTCATCAGTAAAACCATGCTTACATATATAATATTGATAAAAAGGATAAGACCAAAGATGTTGCTAAACCACATTTAGTTATTACTGCTATCGAGTAAATCTTTAATTCGAGCACAAATAAATAGGATACAATGTGGAGGCAAAACAATTGATGGAGACAATTTATTTCCATTGGTTATAGAACGGAGCTTAGAATTGACTTGATGGTGTCAGTCTATCAATGTCCTTAAAATACCCAAGTCTATGTGTTAGCAATTTGAAAGATTAATCACAGATCTCACCTAGTTTTGTGCCAACAAGAACGATAGGGAAGATTAATCACAGATCTCACCTAGTTTTGTGCCAACAAGAACGATAGGGACACCAGGGGCATAATGCTTCAATTCGGGAATCCACTGGAAAAAGAGTGAAAGAAAAAATATTTCATAACACAAAGAAATCTTGCCAGAAAAGTAGAACATTAGAAAGTAAACAGTCTGATAAAATTAAAGAACAATCAAATCCTTGCCTTCTTGGAAACATTTTCATAGCTGGCCTTGCTAATGAGAGAAAATGCCAAAATGAAAACATCAGCTCCACGATAACTTAAAGGTCTTAATCTATTGTAGTCCTCCTGTCCTGTTTGATAAAATGACAAACATAGGTTTCATAAAATTATAAGAGTAATTCAGAAGACAAAAATGTACCTAAACCATAGATAACTATGCCAGCACATATATTAACAGATATGAAGTGTAGGTGTTCCGTGAAGAATATTTGTAGTAATTACCGGCAGTATCCCACAGGCCTAGGTTAACAGTAGCACCATTAACGACAACATTTGCACTGAAATTATCAAATACAGTAGGCACATAATCCTGTTCCAACCCAAACATAAAGAAAAATGTTAAATATAAAGAATTGGGTTTCAAAGAGCAAGCCAGAACAGCAACATAACATCGCAGTAACACATTCAGAGCATGATCACAGAATACATGGGAGAAAGAGTATTGGTAGCTAAATATTAAATAAGCCATCTTGATTATAGAATTTCTAACAACCTCCAGATAAAATTTGACATTTAGAAAAACATGCCCTAGTAACACATTGTCATGTATTAATTGCCTTTAATAACACAATATTACGTATTAATTGACTTTAGTAACACAATTATGTACTAATTGCCTTATTTTGACTGCTATCCATCCAAGATAAAGCACAGGCAAGACTTTCATATAATAATTTAAACCAAACTTGGAAGAAATGCGTGATACGGACAGAATGCTTTACAACTTACAAGTTCCACATCCTTTTCATAGAAAAATAAATAAAATGACGAAATAACAAATTTCTGCATGAGCAAATGATTCAACATCTAATCCTCAGCAGAAAGGTAAATCGAACCAGTCAATCTTCATATCTATGAATAAAAAATGGCATATTCAACGGGTCTCCAAGATATTGTTACAAATCTTATTCTTTAATACGAAATTGCCATAGAAAGCGAAATCTTCAATAAATCAATGACATCAGATAGCCTTATTATTAATCCCTCACTTTTCCAACTGTCACGCATTACAAAAGAATTCCCCATCGAAGCGAAATAACATCCAAAACCAATAATTAGTTAATAACAGAGGGGAAAAAGGTGCCTTTATACGTCTATTTCTTTCCTTTCATTATATTTTCCCGAGAATCTAACCAACCATCCAAATATAGGCCTATTTCCCCACACATTCAAGATACAACAGGCAATTGTTTTTAAAAAAATGGTCATTGCTCAAAAACAAATACATATACATGAAATAAGGATAAAGATTACAATAACAAGAAAGAAAATTGGTGGAAGAGAAGAGGGTAACCGTGGGGAAGGTATTGCTGGTGTAGGAAATCAAGAGACAGGTCTTCCCAACGGCACCATCGCCAACGGTGACGCACTTAATGAATCTCGAAGCACTCATTGTTCGAAACGGAAAATTCCCCCCTTGTAATAATCCCTTATTCTCAGACTCTCTCTTTCCCTCCCTCCCTCAGCGTTGGACTCTGTTAGTCAGATCTTCTCTTGAAGACCTGATTGATGCAATGCGCAATAGTCCACACACTTAATCAGGCAGAAATGAACATCGCACAATCAGGAAAAGAAAAAAGAGAAAACATGCAATGGTTTTAGACCCCTCAACTCCGGTAGCGAAAAATCAAACCCTAACCACAGAATTAGAGAAAAATAAAGCAAATGTATGTATGGGGGAGGGGTGGGGAGAAGAGAAAATGGGGGATCGAGATCTAGAGAGAGAAATGGAGGAAGAAAGAAAGAAATAGTAAGGAGAGGGATTTGTGAGCGTAGGTACCAGTGTTGGTAGTGCGTGTGTGCGTGAGAGAGACAGTAATGGGTGGGCAGTAACACCTTTATTTAGCCGGGAAATGCTGCCATTGAACCGTTCCTCTCTCTCTCCCACATATTACTCGCTCTACAAATTCCTCATTATCATATCATTCACTAATTATTACAATAATTTACTTTTTAAAGAAATATTAAAGTGATACCATCCATTTTGGGCCTTTTCTATTTTTGGATATCTATTCTAGTGGGCCTCTAAACTAAGATTCATCAATTGATTTCATGCCCCTTTTTTAATTTAAATCAATAAAATAAAATAAAGCCTTCCACGCTTTTCTTCTTTAAACAGAAGTCAAGCACTTTTCTATTTCAAAAAATAAAATAAAAAATCAATTGGGATTTTGGAACTTCTAAAAGATTTCATTTGGTAGCTACCTAAATGGAAATTTAAACAAATATATTTTAACGATATTAAAATGAAATTTTCTAAGAAGCACTGAATAGGAAATCCATTTAAATAGACTTCCATCTCAAATGTGTGTCCTAACAAACACTATTTTAATCGGAATTCACAATTTGGTTTCATAGAAAAGCTCAATGAGCTTCTTGAGCCCTTCGAAATTTGAATTCTCTTTTATTTCTTCAACACATCTAAAATTTATCATCTTAATTACTAAATAGACCCCAAAGTTAACCCCACGTTACATTTTATGTTCAGATATTCATAATGTTAAATAGGTATAGATATAGATTTTAGCAGGTCCTCTTATTTGTTGAAGTTTATTGATGCCCAAACAGTTGTTACTATATCATCAAACAGAGCTGTTTGTGAGGTTTGTACAACAAGTATTGAACAAGTCTGGATAATGGTACATGAAACACCTTATGGTATCCTCAAGAATCGAACGGAAAATTACATACATGACGGCTAAAGCCAATAGAGCTCAAATGAAAGCTTAACTAAGACTTGCTAAATGCGCGCAGCGTATCATCAAGCACCTGTCTATCATATTCACCAGTGAAAACACAATTGCCCAGTGGACCTTTCAAAAGGATGAGCCGTAGTAGACCGTCTGCTACCTTTTTATCCACCTGCATTCCAAACTAATGTTAGACTAAAGACCAGATGATGATGATGATGATGATGATGAGAGAGAGAGAGAGAGAGATGGTGTTTGTATTTGTGTTAGTACTGTCTTACCGCCATGACAGACTTGAACATTTCCACTGTCATGGTTTCTGGGGGTGTTGTAGGTAATTTCGCCTGTTGCAAAATCTTGTACACCCGTTGTACTAATGAATCATCGATCCAGCCTAGCCGGTAGGACATGTCAACAGCCATTACCTGAAATTATATGCATGAAGCATCATTAGGCACAAAAGTATACATGGGATAAGAAGAAAATCCATCTTGGTCCAGAGAGTGACATACTGTGCCAGCAGCAACAGCTTCACCATGTAGCCACTGCCCATATCCAAAACTAGTCTCAATTGCCTGCATTCGCCCATGGAAAGAACATTAGGTACATGATTTTTTATATAGAGTTCATATTTCAGAGGTATCACTGTCACCAGGTAAAGCAGATATAGATAGTGACACTATAAAATAGAGTATGTGATGTTCCGATCAGTTGAGACATCAAAGAATATCATACACTAAGAGACCCCTATGCATGGTCAAGGCATATTTCCCTTTAAGGAGCATGTGTATATCGAGAAATTGGTACTCACATGACCGAAAGTGTGGCCCAAGTTTAATGTTGCCCTCAATCCACTCTCCTTCTCATCTAAGGACACAACCTCAGCCTTATTTTCACATGAGCGCTTGATTGCATAAGTGAATGCACTTGGGTCCCTATAAAGGAGCAAACACTAGGTGATTACAAGTTAATTTCAACAAGAATAGAATGGAATAAAAGAAGAGGCCAGCACAATAAATACCTGCAGATTGAAAAGAGGAATATATTTCCTTTAGGTTTTAGATTATTTTAAATGTGCTAATGCTATGACCTCATCATAACACATCTCAGATTACTTTTAACAGGTTTCTCATGCACAACATGTTACCAATTTAGTTTATAGTTTAAGAAGTAGACCGGCAAAAGAATGAGGAGAATGACATCAAATAGCACCATGTTAGGCTATCCAGGAATATAGGGAAACAAATTTAAATACATAATTTTACCTTGCCAGGAGTGCAGGCATATTCTTTTCCTGCCACTCAAAAAATTCAGCATCTCTAATAAGTCCATACTTAATGACTTCTGCAAGCCCTGATGCTAATTCTCGATCCGGCAATGTGTTCAACGTATCAGTGTCTATGAGGACACATTGTGGTTGGTAAAATGCTCCAATTAAGTTTTTTCCAAGTCGGTGGTTTATTCCAGTTTTACCCCCAACAGAAGAATCTACCTACACAAGAACATGAATAAAATTGATAAAAGTGTCAAATACCATCTACAAACCAAAATGCATCAATTAAGATGCCAATTAGTCATTCTAGCTCATACCTGTGCCATAACAGTAGTTGGAATCTGAATGAAATTCACTCCCCGCAGAAAAGAAGCTGCGGCATATCCACACATGTCGCCAATGACTCCACCACCAAGGGCAACAAATGTACATCGGCGGTCCAGTCTCGACTCAATCGCTTTGTCAAAGACTTTCATCAGAGTTTCCTGTAAATGCATCAAACATTTCCTTGCTCACCCAACTCAGATTTATTTAACTATTGTAAGATAGTAATGGCCAACAAAGCGTAAAATACCCACCATGTCCTTAAATTTCTCTCCGTCGGGCAAAATTACACTCTCAACCTTGACATTAGGGTTTCCTTCTGTTAAGGCCCAAATAGTTTTATCAAGATACAATGGCGCAATTGTTGTGTTGGTGACCACAAGGACTTGCTTGCCATGTACATGCCTATAATAGAAAAGCAACTTTGAAAATCATCAAAAAAGTAGATGAGGAACAGAAGGCCAAAGTCAAAAGTCAAATTATCTTTACACATGATGAAAGGAATTAGAAAAGACAGAAGGTAAATAACAAAATTTGGAATAAAACAGAGAAGAAAACCAACAAACATTAACATTATATAGTTTACTGTGTGAGTACTATAACACAAATCAATCATTTTAATATTTCTGCTTTATGTATATTGTGACAAAAGGAGTTGGATTACCAGTGTTAAAAATGCAAATCAAGTTACCAATTATGAATCACAAAATCAGGTAGCAATGAAACTTATATAATGTTCAAGTAACTTAATTACAAACATAGCTAGACATATAGCCAAAACTACAGACTGGCAACCAGTATTTCTCTAAAAGCACCCACAAGCAACATGCATTCTTGAAACTATGAATCATGCATAACTGTATCCGAATTCTCACAGCTTAGGCAAACACCCAAACCACAAAGGTGGAACTAAATGGCACTTTAGAATGTACCACACCCCCATGATCCTGCACACAGAATTTTAGCCATAATACTAACTCAAACCAGCAGCAGTTTGAAAATTATGGAACTCAGCTAATTATTCTGTTCTCTAGATATGAAAACACCATCCACATCATGGATAACCGTGGTAAAGGATTAGAACTGCAAACATTAAGTAAGGATTGACACAAGAAATTATTTTTTCCTCAAATATGATCCACACAAGCTAATCTGCCTCTCGAATTATTCAAAGTTCACAGCTTGGGAAATGATTTCTAGTTCATTGGCAATATTCACATCACTTGCAAGTTAATCAACTAATAAATGCCACGGCTCCATTCCTGTTGTATAATTTCAGAAGCATAATATCGAAGGGACCAATAAACAAACTCATTACAGAGCAGTTCCAAATACAAGTTGCAAACAGATAAAACAACAGCAAACAAATGTATGCAAATGACAAAATTAACTACCTTTGGAGCAGCTCCGGTTGATTTAACAGGCCGGAGCCGATGTAGATTGGGTAGCTCCGATTACCCAAATCGACCTCTACAATTGTAGAAACAGCAGGAGAAGACGAAGTGGACTGATCCATCACAGGAGCAGCAGGCGTCGCCGAAGACCTCAGCGATAAATTACGCTTACTAGCATCAAACCATACACGAGAACGCGAATAATTGAAGGAAGCGGAGGCAGGGAAACGCAGAAGAGGTTGAAGTGAGGTGACCTGCTTGTGGGAGGAGGAGGAAAGGGAAATGGTGCGATTGGGGCAGAAAGAGGAAGAAGCAGCTGCCATTAGTGGCGGAGGCGCGCGGCGGCGGAGAGAATTAGCGGTGTCGGCTCAATCCGGCGTCGATTGCTAATTTGGTGGATGAATTTCAACTTAGCGTCGTGATTCTTTACTTGTTTGTGAATTGAACTGAAATTGGTAGTTAGGTATTTGGGTTTGGTGGCGAGTGGTAGGTGAATCCAGAGAGAGAGAGAGAGAGTCTGTGTTAATGTACGTGCGTGTCTTTTGCCATTTCTTTTTTTTCTTTTTCTTTTTTTAATTTTTTTTTCATGGAAAATATAAAATAACGTGGTAGGTGGGGATCTCGTTTTTCTTGCATTATTTTTTTCTTTGTATCACCGATTTCTTTTTTCGAATTAGTGTTGTATACTTTCAAACTTGTCGAGCCGATAATATATAATATATATTTTATATAATTTTCTCAATTTCATTTTTAAAATATTATTTTAAGTAATTATATCCAACCATTAATTTAAAAAGTCGAAATTTCATGTGTTACTTATAAATAAAATTATTGGAACTTTGGAATAATTTATCATTTCTGTGTTTGTTTACATTTATAATATCGATTTTTTATTGGAACTTTTTTTTTTCATTTGTGTAGTTTATAATCTATTTGATTAATTTAAAAATAAATATTATCCGCATTTGTTTATATCTTATTTATAGTATGATGTAGTTTGTTTGATTCTCAACCATTAATTATTTGAATATTTAATATAATTAACTAATTATGTTGTATAATATAATACATTTTTACAATAAAAATATATAAAATTTGCACATTTGTTCAATATATTAGGGGTAGAAAATGTAATTACATCAAAGTATAGGTCGGTAATGACAAATAAAAAGAAATGAAGAAAAAATAGAGCAAATTATACCCAAAAAAAAAGAGCAAATAGCCATATATACCCCACACATATAAATAATTTCTCTTTCTAATCCTTAATATAAGGGTTTAACCTTTTCTACCCCTTTTTGACCAATCTGACTGAATAGTGTGTATGAACAATGAAATAATGAGACATGTGCATGTATTTGTTAGGCTACACATATGTAGAGTGATGAGAAATTTGCATGCCCTTGCATGGGTCAGAAATGAAGAGAGGTTACACGAAAATTTCCATAAAATGTTTAGTTCATGAAAATTTAATTATAATGCTACACGAAGATTTTCATAATGCTATATTTTAATTTCAAATGTTAGAAGAAATAAATTTAGTAAATGGAATTTTGTTAAACTGAAAGCTCCGCAAAAATTAATTGTAAGTGCTGCACGAAAATTAATTTTAAATGCTACACAAAAATTATTTATTAATTGTAAGTGCTGCACGAAAATTATTTTAAAATGGTATATGAAAAATATTTTAAACTGCTACCCAAAAATTATTTTTAAATGTTACATGAAGATTTCCATAATTTCATTGGAAGGCCTATTGTTCTAATGTTCGTGCACCTTAATGTTTAATTTTTAAATGCTACCATAAATGTTCGTGCACCCTATTGTTCTAATGTTCGTGCATCTCTGTGATGTTTAACTTAAGGTGGGGTTGTTGGGCCCGTTAATTACGGGCCCACAAAATTCATTTCATAATTAATCTTCGTGTACCAATGACAAAACATTAATGTTCGTGCACCTTTAAATTCATAATTTAGCCTATTGTTCGTGCACCTTTAAATTCCAGTTTCATATTTTATTTCAATTAATTTTCGTGTAACGTTGAGTTTAATGTTTAATGTTCGTGAAACATTAATGTTTAATGTTCGTGTAAGGTTTACACTTCAAATAATTTCGTTCAACCCTACTTCTATATTAATGGATGTCATTGATGTGAAAGCAGGTAGTTACGAGAATTAATATTTGGCAAACAAGTTGGCAGATTATTAGGGTATTTTGGGATCAATTCTTATATTTTGGACTATTATAGACACTATTTTAACATGAAGGGTATTAAAGTATTTTATTATATAATTAGGGATGGTTTGGGCCGGGACCCAAAAAAATCCCCAATTTCGAAGAGACAAACCTCCAATTTCTTTGCTTCATGAATTTCTCTCCTTCGCAAAGCAAAATACACGCCTCAATACAGTCTACTCAGCTGTGAAAGTTGCGGAAAATGCAGTAATTTTGATCTCTACCACTTCTTCGAAGGTAAATGACAATGTAGTTGTGTAACTGTGTGCTTCTGTATCTGCGAGTTTGTTGTGTGTTCTATGATTCTCATATTAGCGTGTTTTTTTATTTGTAATTCATAGGATGGAGTACTTTTTATGATTGAATTATCATTTCGGATTTTTCGGAAGAAAGTTTTTCTGTTTAGAATTCAGTGAATTATTCTGATGTTCTTATATGGATGATGTTGGTAGTAACGATTTGGCTGTGTGCAGCTTGATCGTTAAATTACCAGTCAAAAAGTTTGATCTTGATTGTTAAATGTTCAATATATAGACATGAAAGAAAACATCAGGGGAAATTCAGGAGCTTGGAATGCTACGATGGCCCTATTTAGTTTCATATTCTGTACTGGGATGTTCTTCTATATCGGGATATTGTGTATTATCTTGTCTCTCGTATTTGTTTCTTATTTGGTTTGATGGTGAACTGGTAGATGGCCAGTCGCACAACTCGTTCAAGGAAAGCTCAATCGGTGCAGCAATCTGAGAATCAATCGCGTGCTAAGTGGACAGCTTCGTTGACTAAGGCATTGGTAGACTTGATGGTAGATGAGATTCACAAGGGAAATAAATCGAACAAATCTTTTAGCAAGAAAGGGTGGAAATTCATTTGTGATAACTTCCGCATTCAAACAGGGTATTGGTGGGATAATGAGCAACTAAAGAGTCGATATGTTGCTTTAAGAAAGCAGTATATTAATTTAACTTTGCTACTCGAGCGACCTGATTTCACGTGGGATGAGACCACAGGTGCGATCATGGCTTCGGACGAAGCATGGGATACATACATCAAGGTAAAATTTTATATTTCTTTTGTTGATCTTTGCACATCACACCTGACTAGTAGCCTCCTTTATATTTTCCATATTTCATCAGCTTGATCATAGTTTAATTAATGTTATAAATGAATTACATATCATACTAGGATGGATTGCATTTTACCATTTAACACATCACCATACAAACTTTCTCTGTTTAACACTTTACTACCTGGAAAACATGAAGTGTTTCACAATTAAAAAGGGCCTTTGAAATCTCATGTGTGATGCATATGATAAAATCTTGGCAGACCAATCCACTGATGGCGACCATTAGGTAGTAAATTGTGAAAAACGTAAAATCTTTGTGAAGTAATGAGCCAAATCTCACATAGTTTGGATGGCCAAGTGTAATAAACCCATTATTCTATGTACCATGAAACTAACTGAAGAGACTTTCTAGTAATTTAAATGATATTCTCTGATAAAAAACATGCTAATCAGGAACATCCCGATGCTGAGATGTTGAGGAGTACAGGCAGCCCAATATATAATCAGCTGAAAACAATATTTTCAGAACCAGCAACATATGGGAAACAAAATGGATCAACTGAGGACAATGAAGGAATTTCTGCTTCATTTCCTTCTCCAGAGCATCCAAATGTAAAACAGGAGGAACTATCGCCATCAGAGTCAGAGAAATATGTGGATCTGGCAAGTCGCAAGAGGGGCCGGAGAGGAATTGAAGATGCTATTGCTCGAGGGATACTGGAGATGGCTGCTGCTACAAAGTTAAAAGCAGAAGCTATAAAAAAGTTCAATGGCAATTTCTCTATAACGGATTGTGTCAAGGCATTGGACGAATTGCAAGGTGTCGATGACCAAGTTTATTTAGCTGCTTTGGATCTATTCAACAACCGTAATGCAAGAGAGACATTCTTAACTCTCAAAGTCGACAAGCGTTTGATCTGGTTGCAAAGGAAGTGTTTGATCTGTAGTCTTCCTTAGACTTGGCAGGTTCTCTTTAAACTCACTTGGGTGATTTTGCGTTGTACATATGCTAGACTGCATATACATTTATGCTGAAATCAATGGAGATTGTTATTCTTTACAGCAAGTAAAATCATAATGGGGTTCAATGCATTTGAAATTTATTTAAAGATTAAGGTAGAAGATGTGGAACCGATGGTATTATATTTTTCATGATTTTCTTTTGTTTATTTTATTAAACTTTAGCTTCAACCATCCTGCAAGTAATTTACAGTATTGCATGAAAAAATGAAAATTATGTTAATTACTTGTATGATATAGTTGAGTTGACAAATTAATATGACATGATAACAAAAATTGCATTTGATTGAATAAATCTGAACCAATTATGAAGAATAAATATGCATTAATATAGTTCATGAAATACTAAATTCTTCTTTTGGTCGAAAAATCTACTTTCATCACTGAATTTTGAAATATGTAGACTCGACTGATCAACATTTCTCAATCCGAATCATCTGTTACATCTGATACTTCATCTTCTATTCCATCAATTTTAATACACACCACATGTTGATTAATAATGTTATTTATACATGTGTCATGTGACACACACATACTTAAACAGGGAAAAAAAACTTGCAATAAGTGATTTGTATTTGAAACAAATTTCTACACAGAAATGGCAATCATAAGCAAACCTTGCATAGTATATTACAAGTCTACAACCAAACTAATGTACCCTGAATCTCATAAATAGCTATCTAAGAAATGTAAATAAATGTGATCTTCAAGGATTAAAAAACAAAACAAAAGTACAATCAAGTAAAAACCATTAGGGACTGATTCTAAAGCAGAAACCTAACCATCAAACTTTGATCACCTAAGTTCTACAACAAGCAAGAGTAATTACACAGGCTAAATATCATTTTAGCACTAGATTAGTCTTTCATTACCGACAAAATGTAGGCACATTGCATTCCAGAAACATCCGGACGCCTCTAGAAGTTGAGCGGAGGGGGGCGGAGATGGATGCCTTCATACATGGAGTTGAATCAAAACACTCTACATGTATCTCTTTCAGCCCATACAACCTTGACATAGTCAACATATTATTCAAGGTAATATCATTTTCACGTTGTGCAGATCTTCAGTGCTTTTGGCCTGGTTGTGCACCGATTCAAATGCTTGAGTGCACACATTGGCAAAACCAGTCATTGCCTGAAAAACATGGGGCAATCCCATTTGTAGGTTGTTCATTGTCATTGCCCTCGTTACACTGATTGACTTTTCGTACTTGGCCTTTTCATCCTCCGCCTTGGATTTCAAAGCCTCAACCTTTGCTCTTTTCTCTCTCACAGGGTCCTTGCTTGTATCACTCGAGGCTTCTGTCATTGAATATGGGCCGTGCTTGCTCTCCAACGATCTAAGCTCCCCGGCTTTCTTCTCAAGCTCCTTAAATACCGATTCTGACCTCCTCTTTTGCTTCTGTTCCTCTGCTTGTTGCACTACAATTGCATGGATCACTGTTAGGAAGCTCTTGATTCCCTCCGATGCCACCTTGTCAGGAGCATTATTAATCGCAAGTTGCCATTCTTCACAGAATGAGTAAATGGCAGAGTCTTGCTTCGTTTTGTGGACTGGGTTGTTACCTACTTGAAAGAGGCTAAGACGGAGCCAACCAGTTAATGATATGACATAATCACGCTGAGCTTTGATAAGGTTACAGAAAGAGGTGTGCCATTGCTGAGCTTCAAGCTCAAGTTGAAGCGTTGATTGTCGATGGATTTCAGAGGTAGGCTCCATAGATGGAATGCAGTTGAGGTACTTGAGCTGCTGTACTATGTGTGTTTGGACCTGGTGGAATTCATACATGCTTCTCCACATGCTCATTAACCTGAAACACCATAAATGCTTATACAAGTCATTATACTCAGACAAATTGTTCAACCTTGCAAGAAAAGATCACTTATGCAATGTGAAACCTGTGAATGATTCAAGCAACACTGTGAATAACAGCATTGGAAATATGAGAACAAGCAAAGAGTAGCAATCAAACGTTTTACAATGCAGAGGACTTACCCCTCGACAAGGCGAAGAAGTTGTGGATAAAGCTGGGATTCCCTCAACTTAATAATCTCTGAAGAGGTAGTCTCAATTGCTTGCAGAGCAACCATCATCTGTGATTCCAATTTCTCGACTTCTTTTTTGGCCTTCTCAGTCTTCAAATAATCAGCACTTTTCATCTCTAGCTTCCTGAGAACTGCTGCTTTCTTGTCATGCTCTAATTTCAGATACTCAGCATTCTACAACGTCCAAATACAGAACAGTTCACTTAGATCTGGTACACATGAGTCTCCAAAGCCAATTTTACCACGATAGAAGTTATCATTTCCTAATTTTCAAACAGTCAGCATTTTCTTGGACATGAAAAAAGAGCATGCCATAGAAAAAAGGTTTTGCACAAATGAGCATAATAGGTATAATAACATTGCTAAAATGTCCAAAGATGAAAGGTTTCATTCTATGCTGACAATCAACTGCATCACTTAGAATCCAGGCAAACAACCTATTTTCTAATAGGTAGGAAGAGATTCAGCATTGGAGCGTAATCAGTTACCTTAACCTCCTGATAGAGTTTCTTTTCCCACGCATATAACCTCTCAACCGTCGAACAATGAGTGGCATTGCCATCAGCAGAAAGGCTACCAACATTTCCAATTGGATCCTCACAGAACTTTCCAAATGCATTCCATTTTGCACTGCCTGAACCCCAAGTCCACAACAGTGGGGTCGAACTCTTTCCATAACCAAAATCCCTACCTGCAGACATACAAATTTCAGAGTACAAGAAACAATAATTCTTTGTCATTCAGCAAAGGCATTTCAGATACATGGCAATTGGCAATCCTTGCAATATACACTGAGACATGGTCAACATTCAAACTTATAATGTGATAATAGAGTTTTATCAATTGCATCAGCTCTTACTCTATAAGTTGCAAGATATACTTTTTTTCAACTTTTTTTAAGAATAACTTGAAATTGTTAACAATTACCAGAGGATGCTTGGCGATTGAGATTACAAATGGGGACTTCCAACAGCGCCGAGAGGGGGCCACCAGCATTGGCCGCCTTGAGGAAGTAGTCATCCAATTCTTGTATGATCTCAACCAGATCTTTACCCTTGGTGGACACCACCACCGCAAGCTCACTGCTGGTCGTGGTGGCAGTGGCGGTGACAATAGAAGATTGGGCAGCAACGTTGTCCGCCGCAGCCTTGGTGATAGGGGTGGTGGGCACCTCAGAAGGAGTGGTGGTGGTCTCCTCCCACTCCTCCTCATCCACCGACCGCCCAGAGGACGGCATGAAAGGGTCCCAGAAATCCCAGGTGGACGCAGACGGCACCGGCGGCGGAGGGGGCGGCGGAGGTGGGCGGATAGCGGAGGAGGGGGTTGTAGAGGAAGTGGTCCAGGAAATGGGGCTCAAGGGGGGCGGTGGGTTGGGCAATGGAGGGGGCGGAGAAGGGTTGGGCGGGGGGAGGTGGTGATGGTGGAGGCTGGTCTCGACGGTGGCGAACTGGAGAAGGGTGGAGCCGGTGTTCCGGAGAGACCTTACATACATGCTGTGGGCGGCGGAGAAGGCGTGCCTAGCCTTAACAAACTGTTTCATATACCTCTTTCGAGCTTTGCATCTTGAAACCATCTCTTCTCTATCTAACCTTGAGTACCAACAACCCATTTTCTCTCTCTACTGTGTGTGTCTATGTGAAGAGAGAGAGGGGAAAGAAAAATTAATGCAACTTTACTTTAATTGGAATTCGCAAAGCATTCAAATTTTTTTGTTTCTCTCTTACTTACACCAATCATCTTATCATCAGGATTAAACCACATTAAAAAAAAAAAAAAAAAACAGAAACAAATCGCTGTGGTTTATAACTTATTTCTCAAGTACGAGTGCCCTCCATTGGGCTCTGAACACAGACAGAGATCAGAAGCTACTTCGATTTAGAGAGAGAGAAAAAAAGAGAGGAGAGAAATGTTCCAGTTGAAGTCAAACAGCTGGTGCAAAATCAACGCGGAACATCACCTGCGAAAAAAGCGTTGATATTATTTCTCAGATTTATGAATTCAATCAATTAATTCACCTGCAATCACTCTCCAACCAAAAGAGAAAATGGAGAAAAAGTAAAAAAATAAAAGAAGGAAAGAAGAAGAAGACCTGGTGCAACTGCATTTCATCCCCATTTTAGAGAGAGAGAGAGAGAGAGAGAGAGCGGAGGAAGGAAGACGACAGTATATAATATATGAAAGAAGGTATTGGAGAGAGTGCCTTCATTTTTATTTACCAACTATATACTCTCTCTATCTTTCCTTTTTCGCTTATTATTGCAAAAAGGGGGAAAATCACATTTTTCAAATATCTGATTATTGCTAACTTTTTGAATTTTGAGAAAAAATTATTTTACAATTTTATCATTCTATTACAATTCAAATCATAATTATATATTTTGAAGATCATTACAATTTTCACATATTATTACAATTTGATTTTACCATGCTATTTTATCTGATATATAATCTTGGATAATTGGATAACACAATTGTGCTTTTAGCAATAAGTTAAATGTGTGATTTTCTAAATTCGAAAAGTCAAGATTGATGTGTAGTTTTTGAAATAATGATAATTATTTTTTACTCAGTTTAAGAAATCATGATTAAATTGGAATTTTGAAAAATGATAAGTTTATTATTGCAATTAAATCTATTTTGCTGATAAAGAACCCTCATTTTGTATTTATTACTAACACAATCCTTTTTGTTTATCTACACAGTACACATACAGCTTCAAACTTTGATGCAAATATTTTTTTCTGTTATCTTAATCACATTTCTAAAAAAATGCTGTTCATGAGCATATATATCTATATATATGTATGTATATACATACACATTCAACTTCAAATTTTGTTGGAATAATAAGAAACTTAATAAAAAAAATTAAATTCAGTCAGATTTAATGAGATATTGAAGTTAATTCTCACAAAATTGAAAAAAATAGAGCAAACGAGATGAAAAACTAACTAATAAATATCCAGTAATACCACATAATACTTAAAATTGAAAATAAAAATATATATGATTAATTAATGAATCAATTCATTTTCAATATTAAGTCAAAACAAATCTACATCAGAATTTATTTGATGAGATTTCACTACATATATATTATCTGTATATAAAACGGTCTCATAAAAATGTATCTTTCAATAAAAAGATGGTCATTGCCAACTTGACAATAATGTTTCTCAGGAAAGGGAAATAAATAAATAAAATTGGGTGGAAATTTCTATTAAATAATGGTCATTTACTAAATTCTTAGAGAATAATTTTGAAAAGTGAAATTCCAACGGGCCAGATATATTTTTATGGTAATAAATTCAAAATGGATGAGAGATCCAAGGGTCGTTATCTCACTCTTTTTCAGGGCCAAAATGTAACATAAAACTGTAAAAGGTAAAAAGAAATTTGTAAAAAGAGCATAGTGAATAACAATAATTACTGCAATCCAATACTATTTGTAATCTTGTGAGGACAGATTTAATGGCACATCTAAACCCATTAATTTTTCATGCTCTCAACGGGCAAATGCTTTTTAATTTGTTTTTTTGTCCTTCTTGGGATTAATGGCTAATTAATCATACTAATTTTTAAAATTTGACTATAAATTTTGTCTTATGGCAAACAAAGGTAAATAAGAGTAAATCTTGTTGATGGTTCAATTGGTTGAGCATAGAAATAACCTCCATTAGTCTGCTCATGGTCAGATTTGATTTAACTATATCGAACCAATAAATAAAATCAGATCAAATAAAATGACACTTGAAACAATATTGACTTGATTTTTCTACCAATCAACATGCATGTATATTCCAAATTTTTTTGGATTAAACCCATCGAACAAACTGTAACATGTAAACATAAAAAGTTAAAAAAAACAAAAGGATACCAAATGTTAAAATCCTGAATATCTGCACTCGTTTCATCTTCTTTTTCCTCTTCCCATACCCATTTCTGGAATGCCATATTTCAAAATTTTAATTCATTTATCCCAAGATTTACCTTTCAACTCTCTCTCTCTCTCTCTCAATTAATCTTTTAACTTGTGGATTTCTCAAAGAAAAAAAAAAAAAAAAAGCTCTTTAGCCGTAATATATTTTCTAGTTTTTATTTTATAATAATAACCTATTCCGCATAATAAGCTATGTTAGGGACGGTCCTACACTTGGGCCAAGGGGGGCACTGGCCCCCTGAAATTTTGAAAAAATGCTAAGGGTATTTATGTAATTCCACATTTTTTGTTTAAAAAATAAAAAAAATTGTTATGTAATGACATAAATCCAGCAGATTGTTTTTTATATGTGCAAATTTATTCTTTTTTTTTTTTCTTTTTGAAGCCAACATATAAATATCCTCTCTTTTTTTTTTTTTTTCTCAATTCCTTCTCCATCTAAATTTAAGGTAAAATGTTGTGTTTATATTTTTTTTTATTGTTGATTTATTGTTAGCAATAAAGATATTATTATGCATCAATTTTAAAATATAAAAATTAAAAGAAAAATGTTGTAATTCATGTGTTAAGTTATTTATTTTTTTATATTGATGTTGTGAAATAGAGATAGAATTAAGCTACTAATTTAGAATGTCATTACTTTATATTGTAATATATTGTTTTTATCAAAGTTGTGACAAATTTATGTTGTTAATTTAGAATTATTATATTTTTTTAGATTGTGTTTTATGTGAGAACTATCTCACGAATATAATTACGTAAGACACGCCTCACAATTCACATATATATTTTTGAAAATGAGTTTTTTTTTTGTGGGTAATAAAAATTCGTCTCACTGTAACTATCCATAAGACCGTCTTGTATATATATATTTTTATTAGTTGACTTGGACCCCTGAGTAAAAATTTTGGGTCCATCACTGGCTATGTATATAATAATTCATGTAATACTTATCAAAAAAATTAACACATGGGAAACATCACAATTTGGCATGGTCACATCGTATCGCATAACTTAAAATAACCACCCCCGCCCCCAAATTAAATTCAATTATATAATATGGAACCCAAAAAAAAAAAAAAAAAAAAACGTACATGTTACAAATAAGTGGAAGCCGATTCTTTTATTAAAAAAAAAATCATTAACTTTTGATATTCTTTTAACTTCATTTTCAACGATAACAAAATAATGTGGTACGATTTAGGTCGATTTAAATGGTAGTATTGATCTAATTTGATTTAAATTGTAGCACTAATCTAAATGGTGTGGTCTAGTTCTCGGTGCAAACTAAGTTGAATGGTGATGTTGATCTAAATGAAAATTGTGGATTCTATTGGTGCTACTTAAGCTTTAATGATACGAGTTGATGTATTTGAACGAATCCAACTATATTTGTAGGATAGGATAATACGACTTGATATGAACTGATGTAGGTGGTATACTTAAGAATGATTACAAAATCCAAAACTAACTAAAAAAGAATTAAAAAAATTAAGGTTTTTTTTTTTTGTTAGCTAGAAATGATAATGACTATTGAAACAATTGCTTATATATTATATATAAATATATTAAAAACTTGCATGATGTGGAAAACAAATCGACATTTTTATCATATTTATATATAATTACATATATACATCCTAAAAGATAATATATTAATATAAATAATGAATTTATTTTACAGGGTTAAAACATTTATGACTTCGGAAACATATATAAATAATCGTGCTAATAACTTTTGGAATTCACACACACACACATATACCTTACATATCTTTTACTTGCATAATTTAATACATGTATATAAATCTTTGGTATATATGTGACAAATCTTATTTACAAAAGTCTAAAATAAACATACCCTTTTGACAAATACTTGTTCTTAAATCCATCAATACTATTGTTGTGATTTCACCACATTATAGATTAAACATTGATTTTTAGCATCACCAAAATAGATTATTTATTTCATAATCATCATATAGGCTATGTATTTCGGTAACGTAGAGTAAATTCAGTTTACCTTTCTTCATATGATTTGTTATCTTCCTTTTGCAGTAAAATTAATCAAGTATTATGTTTTTTTTGTTGTTGAATTTTTAATACGACCATTTGATTTTGAAAAATATAAAATTTCAATATTTGTAATTTGGTTTACAAATGGAGACGACAAACAAGTGCTAGCATGCCATGCAAATATCAATCATTATTATTCATAAAAAAATGGCAATATTACTAAAATTTATATACTATTTATTAAATAAAGATTTCCATATAAGGTTAGCGAGGAGATAAAATGACATATTGTGATATGAAGTTTAATTAATTAGTTCAAGGTTCTTATTATTATTTTTTATTTATTAATTTATATTTTTGTTTAATTCAAAGCTGTACAGACATTATAATAAAAACACACACACACGAGAGAGATGAGACAATGAGGTGGCAAAGCTTATGTATATATATGTTGTTCTAGGGAATCGTGAAATCGCACTCTCTGACAAATAATATTCCAGATCCACTCTCTCTCTCTCTCTCATATATATATATATTCTGACTAAATTACCCTTGACAAGAATATACTGTACATATTGGTGTATCGTGCAATCCATGTTAGGTGTAAATTGTCATCAATAGTTTGCATGCGTTTATTATTTATGGAGGATAGTATTCTTTTGTTTTTAGATGATAAATTAATTAATTATCATCATATCCATCTAAAACCTTCAATAGGTTTTAAATAATATTAAATCAAAGTTCTTGAAAACTATTAGATTAATACCCGATTATTTTTAATAAAGATCTTGAATATGAACTGTTATATATATTGTATTAAAATTATTTTCCTTGAGGTAGATGAAGGCTGATAAATGATTGATCATGATAATATTAATTAATCAGATAATATTTATTTTTCCATGAAAAAGTTGTGAGGAGGGATGATGATTTAGATCAGATTTCTGGGAAGATGATACAGAATTGATAGATGAATTTATCTTTAAAAAATTAAAATAGAATGATTACAATAATTAATGTAGTTTTAACTTTCTACGAACACCTAAAGTGCATCTGTGAATGCATTGGGCTACACTACACACACCTCACTCTACTAAACAAATCATATTTAAAATAAATAACAAATATATTAAAAGACACAGGTACCCCTAGTATTTACTAATTATTAGATTTCATGTCATATAGTTGAAATGATAAAATTGTAATAATGTGGGGGTGTGTTTAAAAATTTGGTAGTATTGAATTATTTTAAATTTGAGTATGTTTAGTAATATAGGTGGGGTGTGTATAGCCCCCACTCCTTTTGAATTCATCTCAATTTCTTCATTTATTTGTAATTTGTTATATTTATATTATTTCTTTAAATTTTATATTTATTCATATAACTTGACATTTTTATTTAGTTTTGAGAATTTTATCCTTTTACAGCTATAATAAATTTTTTTTACACGACATGCTATGAAAACTGAAAAAGATGACGCGTGTCAATGCATGCAGGTAAAAAAGTTATATTTTTTTTAATTTACTTGGCATGAGAAAAAGTTTCCAAATGACAAATTCTGCCATTTATGTGCAAGTTTGTATAAAGAAAAGGGATGTGCTAAAGGCACGATGTGGGGTCCATACATTAACAGGATGCGGTGTCTTTAGCACACCCCGAACAAATCGCCCTCTTACTTAGAAAAGAGGGGTGCCTTTAGCTTTAGCACACCCTGAAGAAAATCTTCAACAGCAGCAAAATCCACATAAAAAAAATGCAGAGAAAAAAACAATGATGGGACTTTCTTTTATTGATAAGAAATAAGAGCCATAAATGGCAAAATGATAGTGAAATAACAAATAGACTGTTTCCTTCCCCTTCACAGGAATCAAGAAACTCAGGAGAACAAGTTCATCTCCAATCTCTAAATCATCTTAAAACATTAAAATTAGGAATAACTAAATTAGCTTAATTAAGTTATAAATTATAGATTCTAGTGTCAGGCTCTTGGGCTTAAAGAAAGAGTGATATCTTGAAAAACTTTGAGCCTCTTATCCACCACCTTCTTCTGAGCCATCTTCTCATGGTCACCACCTCCCAAAACTGCTGCAATTATTGCATCCTCAAAATCCTTACTATCTGGCAACAAATCTGCCCACCTTTTCTCAGGCGATATCGACTGTTTCCTCACCTTGTTTTCTGGCTCAATGCATGGCATTTTCTGCTCCACATTTCCTGATCTGGTCCTCTTCAAGTTTGAGTCCTTGGCAAACTTGGATGAATAGAATGGCTGAGCTCCAATGTTGAGTGAATTGAACATGCCCTTTTGTGGGTTTGCTGTTGTGATGTTTGAATTTGCATTCTCATCACCAAAGACATCATCTTGAAGAAGAAGCTTATTAGAAGAAGAAGAAGTGTGATTGCTTTCCTTGCAAGGCTGAGGCTGCCAAATGGCAGAAGATCCCAAGAATGCATCAAAGAGTTTTCTTTGCTCCACATGATCACCAACTCCTCTGTTCATTCTTTCTGATTCAAGATCTCTCAGCATTTGCTGGGCTCTCTCATAGGCCTTGAGATGAGAATCCACACCTCTTGGCCCATCTGAGACTGCTGGTTTCACTCTCCGAAGGGTCTCTTTCGCCTCGATTATTCGGCCCTGTTTCATTAGGCATATCCCAAGATTGCACATCTTGTTGTTGTCTGGGGCAAGCAAAAGGGCTCTCCTGTATGCTTCTTCTGCTTCTATGTAGTTGTTCTGCTGCATCAAGGCCCACCCTAAGTTCCCCTGCACCATCATTCATGTCAATTTCACTTCATTGACTAAGTAGAGTGTTTGTTTGTGAGTTTTTTTACCAGTAATCTAGTGGCTTCTTGCTCAACTGAGACCTGGAACTTCTTCCCCTGTGATCTTGCAGTCTTGGTGCGCTTCCCATTGAAGGCCATCCCTTGTTGAATCAGAAACAATTTGTGTCTCAATAATGATATCTGGTCATCTAATCTTCCACATCTCTGCAAATTACAAGAAAAAGACAATCTTTATCAAGCTTCATGGATTCAATTGATAGATACAAACAGTGAGTTAGAAGAAATGAAGTGGGACCTTGTAAAGGTCTAACAAAATGTTGTCAAGGGATTCTTGGGCTTGATCGGAGCAACGGCTACGCAACGATTTGATGGCTTCGATGGCCTCATCAGCCCTGTTTTGCTGCTTCATCACTATGGCCATGTCTTTGAGAGCACTATCCACTCTGTCTCCAGCATTAATGGCTGCCCAGAACAAGGGTATTGCCCTCTCTGGATCCTTATCCACTAGCTGAATTAGACACAAACATGATTCAATCAGGAAAGCCCTTGAACATATGATTAAAACAGCAATATGATTAAAAGAGAACTGACTTGAACATTTTTGGCGCGGACATAAGGGGTGTCACCAACAGGGACCTTGTGGGTGACGTGGAAGGTCTCGGAGCGTGTTCGGGACACGCCGCCAAGAGGCTTAGCCGGAGACGATGGAGCCGATTTCGTGGGTCGGAAACCGGGTGGCGCATTCCACATTTCTTTCATCATCTTTAATGTAATTTTGTTTAGATGATCAAAAGAGTGTGGAATGGGATAGTGGGACTGTGGAAATGGAAACTGACGTTGAGAGAGAGAGAGAGAGAGAGAGAGAGAGAGAGAGAGAGAGAGAGAGAGAGAGAGGAGACAAGAGGGGAGAAGAAGGGAAGGGAGGGTGCGCTTTAGACAGTGACTGAGGAGATTTTTGAAAATTCGACCGTTGGAGTTTACCGTTTCACAACTAGCCGTTGTGCTATGTTTTTTTTTCCCCAACGGGGATGAAGGATTATTTGCGTCTGTTCCATTATTTTTTAATATTTCCTGTTCTGTCTGTAATTACATATTTATATTTTACTACACATTTTTTAATGTTATAGATCCGGAAATCTACTTCAAAATTAAAATCAATTCTTTCTTAAACAAATTTTAAAATTAATTCCACGATCTAACTATATTAAATGCAAAACAAAACAAAAAACTGTATTAACTTTATGAAATCATTCTTAGAAAATCCTTTATTATTATTATATTAATTTTTTTTTTACATGCTAAGCAAATAAAATCTCCATTTATACACTTTTACAAATTTGTCTGAGTACGATTAAAATGATAAAATCTCTATATAGTTGACTGGTTTGAAGAATTGCTAGTTTGGTACTTAATTTTTCACTACTTAAATGAGGCAAACTTCTCATCAGTTAAAATTTAAATTTAAATTTAAAATGCACACATATATATTGCATTTGCAACCAGAATTTATGTCGTCATGTGGGTCCTCTAGATCCCAGGCCTAGTATAATAATCATCGTTGAGTTTACACATAATCATACCCTCCCATGTGGGTGTATGTACAATACAACCAATAGTGAATACTACATTTATTGTAATCTATCAAGTGTATGAAAGAACAGTAAAAGGGCACCTTTGAGTTTCTACAGTACAAATCTTTTAAAGGCTTATCCCATCTTCTCACATTTGTCTTCACTTACATAAATAATAACTAAAACAGAAAATGGCATTCATGATGATGAACACAACTTTCATAAAGATGCACTTTCCAAATGTTACCAGAGTGTCTTGTTGTTAGAAACACTAACATAGCTGGATTTATATGATTAACACATGAATGCTGATTATCCTTCATTATATTTAGTAAGCTCCACGATACATCTGCTAAAACGGCTGCAGAGCCTAAACGATACATCAGTTGTAAATATACACATGCACAAACGATAGATAAAACACAAGTAAGCAAACCTAGTACAACAAACATGAGCTATTAAAAACACTAGTAAGGAAATCTTAAAGTGCTCTAAAACTGTCTGCCTTGTCAAGTCTTAGAGTGCCTGAACTCGAAGATTCTCCCTTAGCGTCTGGAGAAGCAGCTGGATGGGGTGCTGCCTTTTTCAATGAAGTTGGCAAACCAGAAATTTCCTGTAGATAATGAAGAGAATCTATTCAGTAAATGAGAAACCTCTTTATTGTTTTTGTTATACAGCTTTAGCTTATGTGATCAAGGTATCGAGAAATCTATATATGAATTTAAATACAGCTATTATGCTAATATGGTCATTTATTAGCCAATGTGAAAGGGCAGAAACCATCAAACACTATCCACACGTAACAAACAGTTAAATCCAGAGACATGAATCCCATTCATAGAATGGCAATTCGAGCTTGTTAGATTATCCATGGGTTTCCTGACATTTTCTATAACAAAAAAAAAAAAAAGTTTTTTCTTCTCATCAGGTTATATGGAGATCAGTTGGAGCAAAATGCACTTGAAATATTGAGCAAACTATGATCTATACCTGTATACTACGGAAAAGTACTATGCTTTTTCAGCTCTTGGATTTCTGTTTTTGTATGGCTTTACTAACTGCTTAATAAACTACCTAAGTAGGTCTAATATTCCTAGTAGCTGGTTTTCTAACAAACCCTTCAGTATATTTATAAAATATAATGTATTAATTCTTCAA
The DNA here is from genome assembly GCA_946896805.1 of Scutellaria galericulata. Taxonomy (NCBI): domain Eukaryota; kingdom Viridiplantae; phylum Streptophyta; class Magnoliopsida; order Lamiales; family Lamiaceae; genus Scutellaria; species Scutellaria galericulata. Next base: position 17,149,076 of record OX335794.1, read on the forward strand.
TAACTGGACTACCTAATTAGATCAAAATGCATAGAGGCATTCACATGCAGCGAGAGGCTGGCATGTGCAAAGAAAAGGCAGCTCAACTCTTTAAAATTAAAAGTGTGAATAGATATCAAAGGAATCAGAAGAAAAGATTAACTTTCTTGCACTGTCAGTCCCTCATGATCCACATGGGGAAAAAAGGCAAAAGAATAAAGAAAAAAGGGAAAGGAGAAAACGCAAAAAAATGAAACCAATCCACCTTTTGTTCAAGGAAATGAAATCAAACATAATATTTTGGATCAATTGAACATTTTACTACAGCTATAGGAAGATTCTTTGCATCCTAATTTTGTTTCCCAAATGGCTCATTTCAGGTCAAAGTTGAGGTATAAAATAGTCTTTGTTCAAAATGTCCACTTCTTTTTCATCTTCTATTCCAAACTTCAAAGACAAACGACGGTTTCCATAAAAACAGTACGGTTTCTTGCTGACTTCTAATCCCCAATATTCCAGAATAATTTTCAAACTTATAATAATAATAGTAGTTGTAATAATAATAAAAGAAAGAACGGGGAATAGAGAAAATAAGATTCAGTTGCATAGAGCACCTTCATCAAATGCAATCTTAAGTCGCATGGCCGAGCCTGATTTCCGAGACATGCAAGAGCAAATTTTGAATATTGAAACAGGACATCTGCAGCAGCTTGCTTCTTTTCTTCAATCTAAAACATGGTCATGATGGAATAAGACACAAAATAAAGAACTTTCATATATAAAAGAAGCCCAAAAGCTAAAACATGTAATACTTTAGAACAGACTTTAAACTGATTGTAATTTAAAGGTTCACATTTTTTTTCTTCTGATTTTTAAGAGTCAAGTTCTTGCAAACATAGCACTCATTCGAAATCTCAAATTTGTAGCATAAAATTGGTAAACAAAATGATTACACACATTATCCTCTTGGTTTATAGTAAAACCTTTTTAAGTAGGCAGAAAACATAATCTACAGATGCTCAAGCTATTAAGCATCTTCAGGAGATAGTTGAAACCATTCAGGATCAAGGATAACTAAGTGTTATATTTTTTTCTGAGTCTTTCTCTACTATCACATTCAGTTCCGCAGTTTCTCCATCAGGCTGTATTTAATGAATTTCAACATCTATTATGACTGTTTTACAAATTAAATTTAGCATAGTCTCCACTTCTGGAAGTACAAATTAGGTCTTTATAGTTAGATTATTATTCTCAACGCAACCAGCTAAATATACTGTCTCAGAGCTGTAGACATTTAGTTAGGATTGTTTGATACTATATGATACTGCACAGGATTCCTCAAAAAGAACTATGTTACTAGATATCTGATTCCAGCGTACTTTCTCTTCTTAATTATAAGTAATAGATCATAATCAACCCATCCAACTTGGTCTATAATACAAAAGACTTTAGGCAATTTTATCAAAAACCTTGAAGAGGAAAATAATTTAGAGACTTGGACAGTCGGACCATAACAGCAATATAGTACGATAAAGTTCAAGATGATGCAACATGCATGCTCTTCAAGAAACTATCTTTATCATGATAAATCATTTCACCTGTGTCTCAAACATATACCTTCCACCAACAAATATGAGCCTTACAGACAAGCTGTTGCAACAAGAACATTATTACTACCATGTCATATGCATCGTATGGCATAGCAAGTTTCCGACTTAAGCAGTATAATATGGTCAAGTAATGCCCTCATAGTGATGGGATAGCCTGGCCTACCAATTCCATTGACTTAAAAATCTTCAACACGGGTTTTTCTTAACTCAGAACAAACTAAGGCTAAATGATCATGCCAGTAAGATTCCAAATTCCCCTAATTCCAAATTGAGTTCGAAATTGAACTAGAGATCTCATCTCCCTAATCCCAAATTTAAACTTCCAAACACAGCATCAGGGAAATAACGTCAAAAAATGCGATTCAACAATTAATCATCCATCATCCAGCAAACCACAACAAGCCACAAAATACTTCGAACTTAACCAAACAAAAATCTATACAATTGTTAACTCGGAGGAGGAATTTCAACCCTAATTTTCACTAATTGATATAACTTCCAAACATAGGTACAAAATAGTACAAATTACCTCGTAGTCTTTCATTGCCGAAACTCTGAACCTGAATATCGTTTTCCCCAACGATTATGTTCCAAGCGACATCGACTCTATAGCTAAATATCTTCAAGTTTTATAAATTAATTTTCTTATGATCTATAGACTATACATAACAAATTGGTATAGTGAAAATAATTTTTTTAGCATACACAGCACAAATGGCCCATTAGCTCAGTTGGTTAGAGCGTCGTGCTAATAACGCGAAGGTCGCAGGTTCGAGACCTGCATGGGCCACAGTTTTTCTTGAGCCGGCCTTTTTCCTTTTCTTGGGCCGGCCTTTTAACTTTTCTTATGTCAAAATGTAGCAGTTTATTTTTTTGAGTCGTTTGACAAATTATACGAGCATGTATGCTATGGACTATTGGGCCGGCCTTTTTAATTTTCTTATGTCAAAATGTAGCAGTTTTATTATTTATTTATTGAGTCGTTTGATAAATTATATGAGCACGTATGGTATGGACAATTTTGTTGTTTGATACTTGAGGGACTTATATATATATATATATATATATATATATATATATATATATATATATATATATATACACACACAGTAGTTTTTTTATTTATTATTGAGTTGTTTGATAAATTATATGAGCATATATGCAATGGAATCAACTATGCAATGCAAGAGAGCCTTATGCAGAGGGAAACATTGCAAACAATGATATTTACACTATTACATAATTTATATGAACATTTCAATTGGTATTTTATCCAATGCTTTTCCATCCCTTGCTCAACCTAGTGGTGCTCATCCAGTTCGAAAAACCGGAATCGAACTGGGATCAACGGTTTGGAAAATCGTTGACCCAGTTTCGGTTCGAAATCGAAATCATGAACTGTGGTTCAATGGTTCGATTTCGTTTTGTGCCATTTTCGAACCGGTAAACCACTGATTCCAACCGGAGGTTCGCCTATTTTTTTTAATTAAATGATGATGCCACGTGTACGACCCTGATCAACTAACCGTTGGTGTGATCAACGGCCGAGAAGAAGTAGCCGTTGGCGAACCGGCGGTTCGAATTTTGAATTCAATCAACGATCAAGATTAAATGACTGTTGATGATGGACGGCCAAGATTGCCCGAACTGCCGGTTTAACCGAAACGGAACCGGCAGTTTGAACCGGCCTGAAATGTTTTTATTTTTATTTTACATTTTGGTTGAAATATATAAATATCCCTTATCTTCTTTGTGAATTGCACACCAATTTTTTGCCAATTTTAAATCAATCTCTCTCTCTCTCAACTCACACTTTGATTCTTTCATCAAATTTTCAATTCAGCATTACTTATTATATTTAGTCTTCTACTGATATTCTATATCATTTTCTTCTACACTTCTTCTTCTTATAGTTCTATTTTTTTTTCTTCTTCAATTGAATCAATTCTATTTCCATTCTCTTCCAAAAAAAAAAAATTGCTAAAAGAGGTATTTCTTCTTCCGCCAGTTCATCTCGTGGAAAAGGAAAAAGTCTTATACCACCACCACGATCTTTGCAAGATGATGATGATGATATCATTGATTCTTATTCTTAATGGAGTTAAAATGATTTGTAAGTCACTTTAGGCCTAATACCACCGTTGCCTTTGCCGAAGAAGAGAAGGTACACATGAGAGCACCACAAGAGAGCGACAATATGACATGCACCACTAGAACATTTTCTACTCTTCGAAGTGATATTTTCTCTGTTCATTTTAAGGAGAAAGTATCGAATATCAATGTTCATTATAATGTCACGTGTAACCATTGTGGAAAAATCTACAAATTCAAGTATGAAGGGGGCTATGAGACATTCAACAATCATATATTGAAGAAGCATCCCGACAAGATTGGTAATGATCGATCTCAAACACAAATTTAGGGATATCTGAATTCTCTTATTTTTATATTTAGTTGAACCATAGGAGAGGTGTAGTCAAATTAATTGCCGAAAAACATCTTCCATTTCAATTTTCTTGTGGTAATAGTTTTAAAAAATATAGTAACACTTACTTACAATCTAGTAGTAGAAAAATATCTAAAAACACCGTAACACGGGATATATAAAAAATAGTATGAGAAAATTAGAATGAAATTTAAGCTCTTTCAATTATTTTTTTCAAGTTTCAATTTATTTTATACAAAGATGAAAAAATTGTAATTTTTTAGCATCAAGTCTTTAATATTTGTCGTACTTGTAGTATGATTCATGATTGTAATATATTGAGTTGTAATATTTTTTTAATTCATAATTGTAATTTTCACTCATTTTAATCTTGTAGACTCAAGTTGTATTATGTTTTATTGTAATTTTTTGATTGATTGTATTTTATTAATTATAAATTAATTTTACTTAGTTAAGAGTCTTAAGACTTTTTACAAATCTATAATTATGAAACATTAATTTAATAATGAAATATATATATATATATATATATATATATATATATATATATATATATATATATATATATATTTAAGTGCACGGGGCACAACCGACCGTGTGCAAAACACAAACATTCTATACGCGAAGCACGGTCGTGTCCTAGAGCATGGTCCGTGCCCGATAATTTAAAAGAAAAAAAAAAATTGCCCGAACTGTCGGTACTGGTTCAACCGGCGGTTCCGAACTGGAATAGAGAGCCCCACGGTTTGGTTCCGGTTCCACCTTGGCCGATTCAGAACCGAAACCGGCAGTTCCAACCGGTTGATCACTACTAGCACAACCACACCACAATGAATTTCCAATAAATGCTCATCGCCACGAGCTTTCTCGTTTTCGTCTACTCAAAACTTCCCCATAAAAGTTCATCATCGATTACTTGGACCGTTTTCCCAACTGTTCAGCTAAAGCAGCTTTAGCACCAGCCTTGGTAAGAGTAGTAGGCTTAATCACACTTTTGGGATTAAGGGCCTGTCTGATCTTGAACACAGCCCATGCTGTTCCTACGGCATGCCCTGCTGCGTCCAGTCCCTCGCTTGCTGCCTTACCCGCCTCTTCACCATACCTTCAAAGGAAGAATCAGAATCGACAATATTCAGATTCAGCTCCACTTTCATACCACTTAGTTGAGATGATCAAGATTATGTATCACTGAGATTACCTGTGTGTGACGAGGCCAGTCGTCACGGTGGAAGATGTTTCCATCACATTCTTCCCTGCTACTTCAACAGCATCACATATTTTACCTGTTATCAATGAATATAGGTCAACAATCTTGGGTGTTTCCAGAGTTTCAAAAATCTGATCATAGATCTTCAGTGTGTCATTCAGTCTAATGGCTATCTATACAGCTATAGTTCCTGCAGCATCCATTCTTGATTTTGAAAATTTCAAGGTGGATAGCTATTTAGTCCCTTTTAATAGTGTTAAAGTATTACTTCCATTGGAACCAATATCTTTCTCTCTCATCTTTATAGGAAAAAGGGACTATGGAATGATCAACAACTAACTACCAAACTGAACATGTAACTAAAATAGTAAATCCAGGTTGATGATATAACATCTACTAGTGATTGACACAAAATGTCTTCATCTTTCTCTCTCACACATTCCTAGACAAAAGAGGGACCATTGAAAGATCAACTACTAACTACCAAACTGAACATGATATAACTAATGAACATCATAATAGTGATACCAAAACAGCAGAAAGTATAGAGACAAGGACACTGTAAGACATACCAAATCCATCGAGAGAAGCAAGCACAATCTCCCCTGGCAAGAGACCAAAGAACTTCTTTCCTACTTTGGAGTTTGCAACCCGAGCTGTAAAGAATCCCGACACCTTAATCACTCCCGAAAGTACCCCTGTCGCTACTTTCTCCGTCATCTTCGTCACCTTCTTCACCCTACACATCAACACCAAGCACATTCATCACAGGCATATGCTCAAAACTAATCTTGCAAGAATCAGCATTGTGTATGAAAGAACAAACCTTTTGATCCTCTTCAACGTACTAGGATCGATTTCGCTTTTATTGCCAGGTGCCATCCTCTGCCTCAGGACCTCATCTCCCCACTTCAATCGCTCCATAGTTACATCTCCACACCACAATATACCCTTGACCAGCTGCCCCGACCCTTTAGCTATCAGCTTCGCCGCCGTTCCACTGTACTCCTCCACGTTGGGCGCCAGGGTGGTCCAATACGCCGCACACTGCCCTTCCACTAACTTCTTCTTCTTCTCGTCCGTGTTCAGTTCCTTTACAGTTATCTCACCTATGGCGGCTCTGGCCACCGCCGTGGCGGCGACCCCCTCCACCTTCTGCACCGTGAAATTACTGTAGGTCTCGAGAATCGCGTCCAGTTCCTTCAGCAATCCTTCCTGCCCCCTGGACACTATTGTTAATCCGTAGCTCAGCACATCGTTTTCTTCTTTCTCTATTTTGTTCTTCTTTTTCTTATCCTTCTTCTTCTTTTTCTTATCGTCCTCGTCGCTGGAGGACGAATCCTCGGCTTCGTGTGGGGCACGAAAGGAGAAGAAGTAATGGCAGGAGTCGAGCTTGACGGCGGCGAGGTCTTTGGTTAACGGCCACTGGATTTCGTCGGAGACCGCGGCGAGGGCGGCGACGGTGTTGTCACCCTGGCGGAGGCAGAGGATCTGGAGATCTCCGGTGGCCAGCTCGACGGAGTACTGCTTGTCGATGAGGTGGAGGATTGCGCCGGGGATTGTGATGAGTGAGTCCTCAGAGGAATCCGGAGGCGCAGATGGCGCATATTCTTCGGGAATTTGGTCATTGGAGTCGGGAAAGAGGTTTACCAACAGATCATTCATTTCGACGGTGGGATAGAGGGAAGAAGAGGAGTTGAGAGGAGGAGCAGTTGCTGGGTACGGGTCGATTTGGGGGTACATTGGGGTCCGATTAGGGTTAGGATCCTGAGACGCCATTGTTACGCAGATTAGAGCTCTGTGTTTTTGGTTTCCGGCTATCACCGTGATCTACTGTGTCTTGAAGAAGCAGAGAAAATAAAAAATAAAAAATAAGAAATTATTAATTAGAACGCGTGGAAAGGGCAGTTTGGGAAATAAAGAAATCTCCCGCGTAAAGACCCTTGACTTCATATTTATTTATGAATTTCCCTACGCAGTTTTCAGTCGTGCTGCTTATAAGAGCTGAGATTGACGATTACACCCTCGCCCTGTACCTCATTTCCTCGTCTTCATTTCAACTAATATTTAAATTATTCAGCTCTTTACACTTTTATTTTCAAATCTAATTGATCATATTTCTTTGAGAAAACAATACATATTTCAAGCGCATCGATCATTCAATTCAGACACACCTACGACCCTTTGGTCTTTTATTTCTCTGAATTTTCTCAAGCATTGGCAATTGAAAGAAGTCTCAGTAGAATGTTAAGACGAATGTTCGGATCTCCATGGGACCAAGCTCGACAACGAGACTTATGTCCAAATGGCTGCCTCTAATTGGTGCCGACTTGGTCCCAGCTTCACCTTCGACCCTCCAAGTCTTCCTCTTCACCTCGGACTTGTCTTGAATTGTCGATAAGCTTGTTTCCCTAAACGTCCTTATCTGAAAAACGAAGGAAAAGGAAAACCCAATAGGCAGTTTGCAGAATATACGTACAGTTCGTGCAATGTCTTGTACTCGTAGAATAGACATACCATTTTTCCAGCAAACATCTTGTTGAGTTCAACTCTGGCAAGTTTTGAATATTCAGGATCTTCACCAGCCTATAGGATTTTAGGAAGGTCCACATAGTCAGATTAAAGATAATGAAAAACGAGAAAAATAGCACAAGATTGACGAGCTTCTTCACCTCATATAGATTTGCCAAACGAATGAGTACACTTCCATCAACCAACTCCTAGATTACAGAATCAACAGAGATCAGTGGGAAGAAATCGTGTATATCAAATGATGGGAGTATAAGCGATCTCACCTGAAGAGTAATTAAAGCTACATTTAAAGGCAAACTATAGTTCGATTCCATGGTTGTCGCCTTTGTTAAACAAGAAGATTTCCACTTCTCGGAGTCCTGCAATGGTTTAATCATGAGTAATCCGATAATAGGGGTTGGATATATACAATATTTTTGCACTTTCCACCAAAATTTACCTCATGTGTAAAGGCTAAAAGAAGAGGTGAATATATTTCTTGGCCAGTTGTTCGTCTCCAACGTGATCCAGCTCCAAGTTCATTGACGCTTATGTAATATTTCCCTCGAACCTAAGATAGGTGAGAGGATAAATAATTTCTAGTAGTCAACAATGGATTTTAAGAATGAATGAAGATAATAACAATAATCTATATAATAATAATAATCATACCGTGAGTCCTTCACATGTATTATTCTTGATGCATACAGTCTCGTCAAGGGGTTCACCTACACCTCTGGAATCGTCTTTGATAATACGCCTGATTAAATAGCATTGATTAGACATGTTTTGTAAAGGAAACATTACAATAAACTCAAAAACAAGGAAATGACTTTGAAATGTTTTCTTACCTGTGTAGCATCAGTTCGATTTCTCCATCACTGATGCTGGATCCTCCAGTGGCACGATCAACGAGGACAGAGAATTCAGTCTTCTTATCCTCCATGAAAATTCCAAGATTGATCTGAAAGCAACAAATAATCCAGAGCAAATTCATGTTTTCTTCTCAAAATTTGAAGCCAGCCATGAGTGCCACCAAGCCTCTTTGTATATGTTAAAAATTGTGGTCTCACTGTGATTAGATGTGGCTTAAAGAATGTTAAAATTTACAGACACGTGATGATCAAATGCAGACTAGAGTTATATAACATCGTCAAGTGCAAAGCAAGTAGCATACTAGAGTTATTATTGGCACCCATTGAATCACTATTCAGGGGACCAATCAGGAAACTTCCAATTTCGATCAAACAATTCCGGTTTTTAGCACAAAAAGCAGTTGAATTTTTCAAAGAGTCTAAATATGATATCAAATATTTAATTTCCAGCAACTAAATTTTGATGAGTAAATGTTAAGAAAGTTACTGGATAGTAGTTTCCGGCAACAGGTTGAGTAACTGTGAGAGGCCAGTCAGCTCTGTAATCTCGAACCTGAAATTATGGAGGATAATGATATCACAAAATTCAAATAAAGGAAACAGATTGACAAGACATCTGTCAAATAATAAAAGTAGACTTGGAACACAAATATGTAATAAGACCATATTAACTCTTCGTTATTAGCCTTGATTTAGTTTACTGTCTTGCTTATTTGGAGGCCTTGCTAAAAGGGAGAAACAATCTTTTCATTTGACACTCAAAAGGAGGACTCTAATTGCTGACTTTTTATTTATATATTCATGTGCCGAATTGCTCTTTGAATTACAATAACTAATAAGAGTCCAAGACAGACAAACCAAGAATGTCATAATCTCAACATCTTTTCGTGTTACAAGAAACTTATATCAGACAAACAATGGAAACGTACCCGCTTTATAAAGTCTCTTCCATTAGAATCAGTATGGAACACTTCATCAGTGACCATATTAGCTGTTAACCTTGTGATAACCTCTTTGCCAATACTATCGTCCGTGGGAATTGGACCAATCTTTGGATTAACAGAAAAATGGCAAATAAAACATGTGATCAAAAAAGGGGGAAAAAGCAAAATGACATATTGTATATTCTAGAGGTGTGTTCTTTGAGGTGCAAGAGGGAGAACAAAATACACATGGGCAAAAAGAGTTAACAAAATCACTAACCGTGAATTCAACTTCAGCATGGTCCTTGTCTTTGTAAACTCTAATTATCTGAAAAAACGGAGAATGAGTGACAGAACCAGTGTACAAAATGATGAAAGATAGATCAAACACAGAACCTGGTAGATCCATGAACTGAATTGCTGATGAACTTCATCAACTAGTGGTCCTCGGATGATCTTCATGGGAACCTGTAAGCAGCAAGCCAAAAGAAGAAATCAGGTATCTATAGTGGTTAGAGATTTCAAGCCATAGAAAATTTGAATAGAAGATTGACCACTCAGATAGGTGAGTGAAAACGCCTAGCATTAGTACGAGACAGAGGTCACTCACTGATCTAGAGACCACTGTAGGAGTCGATCCAGTAGGTCGGAAAATATATGCACCAGAAGCCTATGAGGTTTGTTATTGTTCAATGAGTAACAATCACTGCATTCATTGAAATGAACACAATATTAAAAACCAAAATAAAATACCTGAGGGTTGGCATCTCCTTGGCTTGAAGCATACCAAAGATAGCTTTGTTGTATTGGTAAATCAATCTGGTATGAACACATTAGATTAGGAGCCTCTTGGATGGAGAAAATTGGAGACGGGAAAAAGTTACACAAAGATTTTACCAAGTGCAGTATGTAAGGTTTACCGTGGACAAAGTTGAAGAGAACAAATCAATTAATTCTTATGATAATCTAAGGACATTTAAGCTTAATTTCTTGAAAGGTGAATTTCGGCGTTTAGAATATAACTGAACCCTCTTAAAAATATGGCTGCAAATGCATCAATGTACAAGCAAATAAACATTTGTAGTTAACATGCTAAAAATTTGTAAACAGCTACAAAGATATGACTCTTTTTAGGCACTAATGTAGAGTTGTATAGAGCAAATATGGAACTCTACAGAGGCAGGAACTCTTCCAATCCACGACAATATTGACCAGAGTAAATCAAAACAAAATCTTCCTGGTGCATCTCATCAGAGAATTTGACAAATATTTACTAGAGTTTCTACTCTTTATAATAATAAAAATAAGAACCAGCTGGCCTTCAGATTTATATCTACGTGACAGACCATCACTGCAATTTAGATCATTGCTTGACATCTGGCTTAATAATAATGCCGACACAAAATTAACAGCCATCTAAACAGAAAGAGATATTACCCCTGTTTTAGAATTAATCATGCGTTTAAGTTGCCCAGATGAAGATGAAAATGACATTTTCAAGTTTCCAGGTCCAATTAATGTAGTTTCTTTCTGTGGAAGATCGGTTGTAGACACAAAACCACTTCTCTCTCCTGCATCATGAAAATACAAATATAACCCAGTTCTCAAGCTTCTGAAGAAGAAATTATTATTAATCAAAAGAATATATCCATAAATCAAAGTAGAAGTAAAATAACATTACTGAGCAAACATCTTTTTTTTTTTTTTTGAATAAATTACAGAGTATAACCTAGTGGCTATTTGGGAGTAAATTTTTTATAATACCTTTTTGAGATTTTTCAGAAATGAAATAAGTATTCCACCCCAAAGGTGGCACAGATGCTGGAAAGACAAGCCAATATGTGGCAGCATTTTCATCTGGAGTTCCAAGATATGCCTCCACATAGAACTTTCTCAACTTTTTTGTCACGGTATCCACTTCTATATACTGAGACTTGACTACATTCCCCACGGAATCTTTCACGACAAGATTGTGATCACTAACCTGTAGTATAAGTCTATTAGTTCAACTCAAAAATAAGATACAAAATTTCATAACACCGTTGTGATTGGGGAAAAGTCCAGAATTAGGAACCTAAAAAGTGTATCCTAAATAGCACATCCTGATGATTTTTGAGATTGATTGAATATAACTGAATACCAAAAAAAAAAAAAAAAAATTCAAGAATACAGATCCACAAGGTCAAGTTAATTATGAATTCAAACTAAACTATGTGTAGACAATTTTGCTATGCCTATACTTCATATTCAGTAGTGGCTTGATGGTCTTGCATGACATAAGTATCAAGTTGAAAAGTACTTCAGATAATAAACAAATATGTTGGATATCAAGAATATAAAAAAATAAAGAGATTGGAAAGAAGAAAAGTGTTATAACTCACAGGAACCCTGATATAATCAGTGCGGTTCCATCCAAGTGGATTGTATGCCACAATAACCTGAAAAGAAAGCCATAAACTATCAAAAACACATTTTCTAGAGTTGTATTAGCTGAAGAGGTGCGCAAAAAGCAGAAATAAGCTATTACCAAACTCTTCCCTTTGGATATATCTTCTTCAGTTGGTGGACAGTAACTTATGTTCAATAACTGACACTGTTCACAAATCAAAAGGTGAAAGAGAAGAAAAGACAGCATTTAGATGAGGATGATAGTTGCTATTACAACATAAATACTTTCTGCATGAAAAAAACCATAAGAAACCTGGCCAAATGATGTCACTGTAGATGCAGCACAGTTGCCATTCGACTTTGAATCAACCAGACATGACAAAGCTGAATCTATGACAGCCTCTGACTGCATAATCAGACATTTTCAACAGCATTTATGAGGTCTGAATTTTGTTTGTAAAAGATGAGAAAAAAATGAAAGACAGTATAACGTGATTATGGAGCAGAATTACACAAAATCGCACCTCTGTGGCTCCAATAGCCAACCGTTTTGCATAGTCATTCGTGGTATGCTGTTTAGCCGTACCCGTAACAGCATCATGGTGCTGCGCAATTCCTAGAGAATCGCCTAGGCTATCAGTATTATTACCAGTTGATCTTCCCACCAGAAATTCAAGTTGACGAGCTGCCTATGAATTCAAAAAGTAAATGCACTTTCAGTATTTTTTCTAAGATATTGATCATCCAAGACACCAACATAAGATGACAAAAGTTCAAAAATATTGTTATGTTCTGTTAATATATCTCACAGGAATTCCAGCACCCGACTAAAACTACTGCATGAGATTACCAGATAATATCCACTCAGCAATCGGATATATCTTTTAAGGGCTGGGCGACTTGTATAAAAGCCAGTCCAATAAGCATTAGCACTGTCCGCATAACTATCAAATAAAATGGAAATACTTATGTTGGCATCATATATCAAATTAAATTGAAAACTTGCGATAACTGAAATGAAAATAAGGTAGTTTAGTGCTCACGGGAAATAATCATCTAGTTTCAGAGGCCAAGCTTCACCGGCAGCATGTTTTGCATCTGTATATATGGATGGTGTTGAATATAATGCATTAACCTGACCATCCTGTTTCAGTAACCCAAAGAAATGCTTATATAAATCAAAATTACTATAAAAGAGAACGATTGTTTTCCTCCTATATGCTTTTCTTAATTCCAACTCAAATGATAAATACCTTGTTAACATAATGAATAAGCTTGTCCATCTGCTTGAACCAAGATTCAGCATATTGATATTGGAAGTCATCGCCCATTGTCCACATAATATGATTAGTTCTTGTAACATTTGCCTGTGTATCAAAGCCAAATGAACTACTGTGCATGAACTCTCCAATCACGTGCTTTTTAGTGTTCTTCTTTATGGTTTTTTTTTTGGGTTTGGGGAGGGGGGGGGGTTGTGAAAATTAAAGTACTAGTTTTTACCTGAGTCATAGCAGCAGCAATAAAATCATTTACACGTTTCTCAACATTAAAGTCAAATAGGAGAGGATTGTCCTGCAGTTAAGCAATCCGATAATTTTTAAGCAAGGAGTTAATAGAGAGCATAGCTACAACTTCAGGAGTCTTAATTATCGAACCTGGACAGGCTCGAAGTCATCATCTACTTCAAAATGAAACCCATCGGGTGGGCTATAGTGAACCGGAAATGCATTGGCAAAAATCTGCAAGAAACAAGACCTCAAAGGTGACAAACCGAAGCGATAAGCAAACAAACTTTTGAGGGTCCTTACCTGAGAAGAGGAACCAAATGTTCTAGAACCCTGCCATATGACTTCAAGAGATTTATCTTCCTTGCGTTTTGCTCTATCTTGGTAATCAACCCGTGCAAAATGAATAGAGTCAAATCCTAGCTACATAATCCATAAAAATTATATTACTAAACAAAAGATTATTTCAAAATGAATAGGAAAGTCTTAAAAGTATCATAATACATTATGCCTTGGAGACTAATGTTAGTTCAGTAATTAAACTTCAACCACTGATATATTTGAATACCTCGGCCCCTAGTAGGTAAGCTTGCACTGCAGAGTGCCCAAATGGATCGATCTGCCATCCAGCACGAGGAGTCTTGTTAAATTGACTCTTTAACATTTGATGACCTAGAGTTGTTTGGTCGATCATGTCAATATAATGAGTAGTTGCTTCATCATGCATGCACCATCCACCATTTCTGCAAAGACAAGTTGTTGGAAATCATCGCTCAAAACCTCTATAAGTGAGTTCATAATTTTAGGCTATTAGCAATCATCATACACGAATTCCAACCGGTCAGCATCGACCAGTTTTTTCACAACTTCTTGAGTTTCTGGACTTTGCTCTTCCCACCATCTACTGAAAAATGCCTTTTTGGATTCCCCAAATGGAGACGAGTTAATAGCATCATCAAGACGTTTAAAACACAAGTGATTGCAACTATTACTATGTCTAAATATAAATAGGTATCTGATAAACAGTAATGCAAATTCAAAAAAGATAAATATGACCAAACCCTACTAAATAACATGGAAGATTTCATGGTGTGAAGAATAATGAAAAACAGCAGAGCTTGAAATAAGACAGTAACACCAGATAACCTACCAAACAAATCTCCTTGTACATGCATTCATGATTCAACAAAAATTGTATATGAATTAACTACTAGAACAGCTGAAAAATGCCATAGAAATACTAGTCATTCAAATTGATTGATGCCACAGGAGAAATTTACTTTAGTCAACAGTTAAATTAGAAAAGAACTCGTAACTTGACCATGTCTTAAGATGGAAACTGCCTAGATGGTACTCATTATAGTCTCACAATTTTGAAAAAGTTTAATGCGCAAGTAAAATTTTCTACATACAATCAGCAGATATGAGCAAGTAAAAACTTTTCAATAGGCATAGCCACTTCATTACATTCAACATACTGCAACAGATAGAGGAATCCTTGGTTGAACATTACCATGATTCATGCAACACAACAAAATTCATATGTTCATCCACATTCTGACAAAAAAAAAAAAAAAAAAAAGTAACACAAGCATGAAGAAGTTTCAGCTACCATTTCAGCAAATATAAACTTCCTATTCGGGTCACGGAGCAACGCACCAACAACCGAATCCAGAACGTTTTCCACACATGCACCCTGCATTAACAAGTATCAAACAAACACAACCCAAAAATGCAAAAAACAATCATAAACAAATATATATATATATATATATATATACACAAACTCAAACACTCCAGTAATCAACCTGAATCGAGTTATTTGATCCAACATAGTACTGATCAATTGTCTTAAGCCACCCCACATCATCATGCGAGTGAGCAACCAAATGAACATTCAATTTCCCATCAACAATGCCACTCCCAGTATTGTAATTGATGTACCCTTCAACACCCACCACTTCATATGTATACAAAACTGCTGCAAAGCACAAAAAAGCTAAAAAAGATGGTACGGAGCTTCCCATCTCCAAAGTCAATTAAGAGTCTTCTTTCAAGGGTTGTAATGGGACATAAAAATAGCCCAAGAAAAGGGCCCCAGAAGCAGTAGGACGCATGTGGGCAAAAAAAGGGCAAAAAAAGGAATAAGCTTTCATTGGTTTCTTCTTTGGAGTTTAGGAGCCGGCCTAAATCTAAGAAAGCTTTGATATCAAAAATAAAATAGCGAAAAGTCTATTTTGTGTTACGAATGAAAATAGTAATCAAATCTATTTTTGTAAACTAATGGAGTATGATTTTTTCTAGAGTTGTTTTTATAAATTTTGAGGTTTCATTTTGTATTTTAAAATACCCAACGTATATTGATGTAAAAATGACTTCGTTAATTTACACCTAATATGAATTAAAAAAAAAAAAAGATAAAACATCAAATTGAAGTAGAGATCTAATTCCGTTGTTTGAAGGACATATATTAGAGGATAATATTTGTTGCAGATGCTTTTCTCGTACCCACGACGGAGACATCAACTAACGGAAAAGTTGGAAAAAAACAAAAGATCACACTAATATAGTTTTCTTCACCGTCGAACAATACATATATATGTGAATAGTTAAATATTAAATTGTAGAGATAATTATGTAATTTAATATCGTATAATTTTTATCTACTTGATTATCTAATTATTTGAATACTTTGATTTTTAAGACAAATGTTATTCACAAATTTTATTATAAAATGTCTTAAAGAAAACCATAGTATAATTCATAAATAAAATGCAAAATTGATTTAGAATATCTCAATATGAATAATTAATATTGTCACATAATAATACATTTTTGCAATAAGAATATAATAATTTATTCTTGAAGAATGTGAATAAAATTTTCATGGAAAGAAAAATTATACCAATTTACACCTAAATTTGGCGTTAATATTTGCACCCTGAAAAAGAGATTAATAGCATATTTACACATTTAACCTTCATTTTATTAATTATGTGCATAGAAATAAGAATAATTTCGACAATTTAAGAACTTTATGTTTCTAAAGTGTACATTGATTTTTGTAACATGTTTCCATGGCAGTTAAAAGCAGCAGTAATTCCCATCCAAAAAAGCTCACAAATCAGTAGCAACAGATGAAGCTAGAGAAGAATAAAGTTCTGAACAAAGATTAAAAAGGGCATGCCACATTTCCATCCAGATTGACATAAAACGCAACAACAAATGATAAACCAAATTCATTAGGTTATGCTAGACCAGTTTATAACATGTGATACTAATCCATCATAACATGAGATTCTTCATCGCACATTCCACCGTAACCCGAAAACTCTTCAAACTGTTCGCATTAGAGATCATTGACCTGCACAAGAGTTCTCGTTGAGAAAATGGAAATTCAACATTGGATGAATGGAAAAGTAGTAATACATATCGTTACAATTGCTGGTAATAACTTATCAAATTACAATGCAGTTATGGCAATGATTAAAATACCAAGAGATGTGAAGAGGTTGAAGTTACACCTGATGGTGGATATTTGACAGAAGGCATGTTCACTTCTTTTCCTCTTCTTTGTTTTCCTTATCGTCTTCCTCGTTCTGCTGAAACCATGGTTAGTTTAAATGAATGAGAGAGGGGGGGCTACAAGAACGAAAGGTAAACCAATATTTGATTTCATTAGAGCAAGTATGGCCAAAACAAACAGGCGTAATATGATTAACTATAGAATTCAATTTTGTTTCCACTGATGGGAACAAATTGAGCAGTAGGGCTAAATAGTCCATATTCAATCAACTCATGTTGCACAGAGCTTAGCAAATAAAAGATAAACTTTAGCACCTCTCTTTGATAGTTGTTCTGGTTTCTATAGTACTAAACAAGGAAACATATAACGAATCTCTCCAACATTGTGACTAACCATACTTTCCAATAACAACTGTACCCCAAAGGAAGTCATGATTAGAAGAGAGGGAACACACACAAGAAAAAAAAAAAAAGTTAAAGAAGTACATAATTATGCAGAAAGAACTAATATACAAAGTAAAATAATATGAAGTAGCAAGAATATCTGAAAATGTTTGCAACAAAGATTCAATTTTTTGTAGGCTATCTATCAGGCTATGAACTTAAGCAATCAATACCACATTTACTGACTAGGAAGTGAGTGTACTTTAAATTATCACTCCATTCCATGATTTTTATCATCTCATCCTCAATCTAATGACACAGCTTGTGTTAAGTCACTCTCATATATAAACTGAACTTGAGAAACTAAGAACTACAATAAAAGTACTCAGAGAAAGAGAGAAAAAATCAGACACACGCACACACAGAGGGTATTGAGATGAAATGAAAGAATCAAATAACATCTTTATTGAAATTATATTTAGTCTATGATTCAATTTCTTCAACCAAAAATCATTCAGTAAACTCACCTCAGATTGATTCTGCATGGAGGCAAGTAAATCTTTGACATGGGGGTCATTTGGATCAACTCCCGGAAGCTGTAAAAGAAAACCAACCATGAAATAAAACAAAAAGCAGGTGCAATTAATATGTACTATAACGAACTATGATAGTATAGCTAGAAAAGCAAGGTTGTATCAGTATAGTAGACTTACTGAAGCAAGGATGGAGGACATGAATGATTGATCTGCAAACAACTTATTCACATCTTGGTTTGATTGATCTGCTGCACTCTCTTGCACAGACAATTGAAGGGCTACAAGAAAAAACAAATTTTTATAATAAAAATAAGCCATACCACCAAAATCCTGTGCATAAAAATGAAGTAAATTTTGGCAAGAGATTATAATGCACAGAGACATGTGTAATTAAAGCAGAGACCCTGCAAAAGTAGTTTATAAGCAAAGTTCTGTAGCACATTTTGCCTTTTTATGATGAACACCAGAACCATAATGGCAATTGAAACAAAGAAGGAAACTCCAATGAAAACAACACATCAGAATTACAAACATTGCTCTGTAGGTACTCTTTGTTATGCAACAGCTCTCACCGAATCTCAATATATAAATTATTAAATATAAATAATCATCTAATACGAATCTGCAAATCAAGATTCAATTCCAGAGACTAAGAACCCACCAACATCAATAAAACTTCTGTTAGTTAAAGTTGGCGATATAAGATTTATAACATGACCTTAAAACTTCAGATTCAACACAATGTTTCAGATGTATCAGACAATCATCAGTTTAAGCAGTAACTTTCCAGATTGATGGAAGTAAACATTCATAACAAACTGATATCTCAAACTTCACCAACAAATAATAAATCATTCTGGGACATATTTACCAACATGCCTTCCATAGTAGACCCAAAAACTGAAACCAAACAAAGGCCATGGAAGCTAAAATTGACCTTAACATAGTCAGTGTGTAACTGCACAGCTCACAACTTCAGACAATAAAGATAATGATCGTATTATGTGTTTTTCCCTGTTTCTGATATATGACTTCAAAATAATGCTTTACAGCAACCCCAATATATTGATAAGAAACAAAAGCTTTATTCGCTAATAATAGGATAATTACAAGTCATGGATTACTAAATCCACAGCATACACAAGTATTGTGTGCATTAGACTTGAAATTTAATGAAGCAACTCCAGAGTAAGATGAAAAGGCCAACTTATTCATCCACATAATTGATTGTTCTTTTCCCACAGAAACAATAGAAGAAAGGAAAGAGAAATCCTCCTAACAAAGTTGTACACTCTAAACACGTCAGCTAACTAGATACTTCCTATGTTCCAAATTTCATGCTCCTATATTCTTCTCAGGCATTGATAAGTAGTCTTCAGGATAGGGAATCAGATTCAGCAAATAATGAGCACACTGAATAGCAACAATAGACAAGTTAATACAAAATATTGCACTTATAAATATTAGTTCTCACCAAGTTGCAAATCATGATCATCAGCAGACGCATCAGACATGTCAGTGTCCCGCACAGCAACTGTGGAGGAAGAATCATCCATGGACATAGCTAGTGCTTGCTGTAACAACGCATTCTCATCATCCTGTAAGAGATGCATCATTTATTTATCAATATGTTATCATGAACAAGAAGTCACTGGACATGAAATCAGAAGTTTCAGATTGTTCCTCAGAAAATGAAAACACTAAATACAAAAAAGAATGGAGTATTTTGGTGCAAAGGGAATATAAAACATGTAGGCTAGCTGGATGAACTTGATATTCTGTTATTAAAAGGTTATACTTGACACAAACCTTGTACTCAAATGTTCGTATATGAATTCTTCAAAGAATAAAGCAAGAATACATGATGAAATCCAAGCGTAGATGCAATTAGTCATGTAAACAACTGGATTAACACTAGAGCTTAATCTCATTTTATAACAATCATATAATTTATACAAACAGCAGAGATGCAAAACAAGAGTTCAACCAAGAGGAGAGTCCAACCGTTAGATCAGTTGTTTTTTTTTCAGGTTCCGAAGTTCCAGGGTTCACATTCTCAGTCATTGTCACATCCTGTGAAGTGGACTGCTGTTCCCCTTTGTCCTGTTTCGTAGCTTCTTCTGCAGCCTTCTTTGCAGCTGCTTCTTGTCTGGCCCTCTCCTCTTCCATTGACACTCGAAGTGCAAGAGCTAGTTCAGGATCCAAGTTTGGATCCACACCAAATTCATACCCACCTGCAGCTGCAGCTGCGGCAAAACCACTCCCACCTTCTCCATCACCAGTAAATATTGGGGTACTGTAGAAGAGATAATATCAGAAATTGTAAAATAAGAGGTTCAATTTCAATTGAACAGAAATTGCAGATTAAATTAGCAAAAAACCTGATAAGCACATCTGAAAGGGCACTTGGACCAGCAGGAACATGGACAATATGACTGGTATCATTGTTATTTACAGAAGCAAGTAAGGCCTCAAGCTTCTCAGTCTTCTCTTCATCTTCTTCACCAAAGTTTACAATATCAAGAGCCACACTATTCTTTTTCAATTTTCTTCCAATCAACTCTAATACTTTCTTGTCATATCTGACAGGACTAAAAACACAGGGAAAAGGCATACAATAAATCAGAAAATTATAGAAAAACAATCATGATACCAAAGCACATTTGCTAGTGATTTGTACCTTCCCACAAACACAATTATCCGTTGTTGCTGCTTCTTATTTTGGCGATGCTTGAGGGCCAACTGTGCGACTTGGATCCCAGCTGCCAAGTTCATCTCCCCACCTATTTCTAAACCTATACACGAGTAAGATAATGTTAGCCTGCATAAAACAGTAAATACATTCTACATAATCACAAAAGGATAGACCATGACTTACTAGAAACAACTAACAGTCACTTCATACACGACATACTAAAAACAACTCACAACTCATGGACCATTGATAGCATCAAAACTTACTAAATATTTTCACAAGCATAAGTTACGGATATCTGGTTTATGTTTCTCTTTTCATCCCAAAGCCAAATCACATGAACATTCTAAGTATTTTAAATCAACAAAAAGGTTTCATCTTTGGCATAATATAGACAAATCTTAGTTTGTAATTGAAATTTTCCATTAAGCACAAACAAATAAAACTAAGATACTTAATACATTATGACAAGGAAGTTCAAAAGCTAACCGTGCATGCAGGCCAAGATCTTGCCAAGATCACTAGTCGGGGTGACCAATACACGAACCCCTCTCCCAGCCATTGTCAACACACCCACTGTATTCTCTGGATTCGACTACATAAAATGACAGCATAATTAAACAAAACAACAATCCTAACCAACAGTCCTCCAAATGAATAAGAATTAAACAGGCAGGGAGAGAAAGGGTACTTCAATCAGCGTCATAAACACAGGATATTCAAGATATCAAAAATAGGAAGAAAATTAGAAGAAAAATACTTGAGTTTTAGCTCCACAAATCAGGCTAACGGCGTCGGATTGGGCTTGGAATCGACTGGGCGAGTAGTCACCGTTCCGCATCCACTCAGAATTGTCGATGCAGATCATCGTTGCCTAATTCAGCAACGCCAAAAATCGAACAGTAAGAGAACAATCCAAAAATAGATGAACCCTAATTTCCAACGCAAAAATAAGAATGAAATGAGCGGCAAACCTCGAGCACCATGATTGCAGCAAAATTGTAATCAGACAAGGGACAAGATTAACCCAGAGCCAAATAAATGAGAAGCAGAATTACGTATCGCTTTCTTTTGTGCAGAGATTTGGGATTTCTTGGAGAGGGGTATAAAGTCAAGTATGCAAGGGTTCTTACTTCCCTTTCGGTTTTTTGCATTTTGCCCCTTTTAATTTTAAAGAAGTTGCAACTAAGCCTGTCAACTTTTTTTCTATTTTTTTTCACCCTTCTATTTGGCATAATATGAGAAGTGTCTTTTCTCTTTTTTCCTTTCTTTTTTTGTTGAGTATATTACTTTTCTTTCTTTCTTTTTTTTTTTTTTTTTTTATAAATTTCATAACATGACTCAATTTATAGTTTAGTTCCTAATTCAAAACCCAATTTTTAAAGTTTTTCAATAAGGGGCTCAATTTAACTTTTAGTTTCTCAATTTAATACTTGAAATTTAGATTGAGTTCTCAATTGAAAACAAAATTTCATTTTTTTTATAATAATAGATTTATTAATATTTTCAATATGTCTTTATATTTAAAATAAATTATAACAAGTTAGTGCAATTTTGAAACGATTTGCATTCAACTTGTATTAATTTATATATATATATATATATATATATATATATAAATAAAAAATTAATTAATGCAATTCATAAAATTTAAGATTCCTTTTATTTTCTTAATTTTATAAAAGTACAGAAACCCAATTTTAATACTAATCAATTTAATATAAATTATTCTGAATTAAATTAATTTATTTAAAATATAATTACATATCAAAATATAAATAAATTTATAAATATAATTTAAAAAATGGAATTTTATTGAGAACTCAATCTAAATTTCAAGCCTTAAATTGAGCCTCTTATTAAAATAATTTAAAAATTAGATTTAGAATTGAGAAATAAATTATTAATTAGATCTTGTTATGAAATTTATCCCTTTTTTTTAGAGTTGGTCTTGTGTGCACTTGGTGTATATGCAATCCGGGTCGACCCAGTTTTTGACCCGAATCCGCGTGTTTTTAAATTTTGCTTTTTTTTTTTGGCTTCAGGTTGTGACATTTATGTTGTAAATGTGTGACATTTATGTACAACTATCATGACATTTATATACTGTAACTTAGAAAAAAATGAAGATTTTCAATATAATTTGAACTGTATACCTTTATGTGATATCAATGCGACATTTATGTTATATTATGTCACTTTTGTGTACAAATATTATGACCTTTATATAATATATAAAGGTTAGAATATTTGTACATAAATGTGACATAATATAACATAAAAGTCACATTAATATCACATAAAGGTATATAGAACATAGTACAAACTGTGTTGAAAATCTTCATTTTTTTCCTAAGTTACTGTGCATAAAGGTAGGGATAGTTGTACATAAAGGTCACACATTTATAACATAAAGTTAAGACAAACATCTGTAAAAAAAAAATAATAATAAAAAAAAACTCGCGGATCCGGATCGAATCGACCCGAATTGCATGGATCTTAGATCCGTGCACCTGATGCACATGAGTTTTTGTTTTTTTTTAATAGAAAAATGTACCTTTTTTAGAAATACGAATTTATTTAGTTGTGTTTCCTAGAGACAATAAGTTTCGATGGAGAATTTTTTACCCCACCTTTTTTGTTTTTCATATATTTGTAGATATCTTTATAGAGTATAATGTATAATTTTGTAGATGTGTTTTATAGAGTATTATATTTAATCAGTCATATTATTTTATACTTGTTGGGCCCTCAATATTAGGCCGCCCACGCATGGATCGAGTTCGGCCCCGAACTAAAGACCACCTGACCCAATGCACCGAGGAGGACCGGCCCCGTCACCTGATAGCCCAGTCCAGTCACCCAGTTCGGCCCGGCCTGACCCCGCTCGAACTGATATGACCGTTCCGCAGCCGGGACCGGTCTTCCAGCCCGGCTCGGTTATTTCGCCGACCTATGTTTCGGGCGAATTGGAGGGATGACATGGCCGAGCCGAGCAGAAAATGGCCGTCCAGGAACCCCCTAACCGACCTGTTGATACTTCAATGAAACCATCTTCCTAGGACTCAAAATGGAGGGAGAGCTCGAATCAAGTCTTCCTAAAGGCCGACGTGAGCAAAAGCCGACCTGCTTTGACCAGCTCGGCCAGAACGACCGACCTTCCGCATCCCATCAGAGGCAAAGCCGACCTGACCTAACCGACCTGATTTTCAGCTCGGATAGCGGTTGGTAGAATCTCCATACCTAGGAATATGTCTAAAAATTAGAGTATAAAAAGAGCTCGGCTCGGTTTATAATAGTATGGGACAGGGAGCATCTAGCCCTGGCCCTATAGGGACAAAATCCCCTAACTCGGGGAATGCTGTCCAGGTGAAGGGTCTATAAATAAGACCCTTCAGACATTTGTAAAGGGATCGATTTTTGGGGAGGAAAAAAGACAAGTGTTTTACATTTTCTTGAACTTCCTCTCTCATTTGACCTAGCTCTTTTAACTCGGCTAATTAGGTTGGGCTAAAAGAACGATTAATTCGAGTGTTTGACTGAGATTACGAACCAGCCGTAAATCGACGTCAACATTTTGGCGCTAGAAGGAGGGGGGCACATTCAGCTCTACTCAGCTATCAATTAATGACAGGAAGCGAAAACTCCAAGGGAGGAAGGAGCACGGGTAACGAAAATAGAAACCTAACAGGGGGCACATCAACAGGGGGGGACATGACCTACCAAATGGTCATGGAGGGCGGCACCACGACCCTCTCCCCCGAGATGATACAAGCCGCGATCCACCAGCTGACGGAACAGCTCAACCAGGCTCGACAGCGTGGCCAGGCAGAGTTACAGGAAGGGACCCCCCGCGAGGAAGCCGTGAATTGCCGAGCCGACCAGAGGGCCTCGGAGAAATCCCGGGCCGAACTCGAAGTCGACGATGAGTCATCCACGGACATATCGGCCGACCTGGATTGGCCGAGCCGGCTAAGGAAGCGCCCGAGGACCGCAGCCCCACAAGGACAAAGGAAAGTGGGAAGCGTCTTCACCAAGCTCGGGTCTGAACAGGCGAAGGAGGCATCGAGGTTGGCCAAGCGGCTCGACTATCATGATGAGCCAGCCGAGAGAAGTGAATCCACTCGGCAACGAACCAGGAAGGAGGACGAGGCTCGACGCCTGAGAAGAAGGCTCGCCGAACTAGAGGCCCAAGAAAACGAAGGTGAGGACGACAATCAGAATTCCGTAGATGATTGGGCCGGACCGACCCCGTTTTCCAAGAGGATAAGTGATGCCGATCTGCCGACCAAATTTAAAATACCACCGATCGGCACCTACAACGGAGAGACCGACCCCGCATACCATCTAGACAACTACGTGTCCTGGATGCGCCTCCAAAAGGCCGATGAAATGTTCATGTGCCAGGCATTCCCCTTGACATTGGGAGACCTGGCTAAAAGTTGGTTCAGCAATCTGCCGAACTACTCCATTAGCGGATGGAAGGAGTTGTCGGAGCTCTTCCTCACACAATTCATGGGGTCGAAGAAAAGGAGGACGCCGAAGGAAAAATTGTTGAATTTCAAACAAAACAAGGGCGAGTCCCTAAAAGCTTACCTCGAGCGGTTCAACAAGCTAATCCTCGGCATGGAATATGTCCATGATGAGACCAAACTCATGACCGCCATGGCAGGTCTCCGGGTCAATTCAAAGGTGTGGTGGTCAGTCCGGGAATTCAAACCAAAAACCTACCACGAGTTCCTCCGACAGACAGAAATGTATGTGGACGCCGAGGAGGCCATCCAGGAGGAACAAGGGGCAAGGGAACACCCAGAGAGGAGGGAGAAGGAGAAGGAAGGTTCGAGGCGCCAGCCAATCTTCCGGCCGCCCGGCAATTTCAGGCCATACCAGGCGACCGAACCAAGCCGAGACCGGCCCAAGCAGCCCGACTCAGCCGAGCGAGTGAGAACCATCCTAACGGTATCTCCTCGACAGATCCTGGCCGCCATACAGGACCAAAATTTGTTGCCGGAACCGCGCCCTCAGAGGCCATCCCCGAGCTGGACCAACTCCAAAAAATACTGTGAGTACCACCGAGCTTCCGGCCACGGTACTGACGCATGCCGACACTTATTGGCCGAGCTCATGAAGCTCATTGAGAGGGGGCACCTCGACCAATTCGTGAAGAGACCCGGCCCCCCCAAGGAGCAAGTAGCTCCGCCAGCACAGCGGTTACCCCCTCCCCCCATCGGAAACCCTCCGATAAGGGAGATCAACACACTGATCAATCACAACTCCGAGGATGACCGGCGATCCAAGCGAGCCCGGCGGCGATACATTCGGGAGGCCAGAAATGCCTACCAAAGGTGCGACCCGCCCAAACGTACCACGGAGGGGCACGCTATCACTTTCTATAGCATGGAGGCGGAGGGCCTGGTGCACCCCCACGAAGACCCACTGATCGCTGTCCTGGACATCCAGGACATCAGGGTACATAGGGTCCTGGTGGATACGGGAAGCTACGCCAACGTGTTATATCTCAACACGTACAGGAGGATGGGGCTCAGAGAAGCCGACCTCGAGCCCACGTCGGAGGTCGCGGTAGGGTTCGGAGGGCAGACCACAAAGGTACTGGGCAAGTGCCTGCTGAAGGTGGCCTTCGAGATGGAAGGAGAGAAAGTATATACCCTGACAGAATTCAGGGTGGTAGATGCACATTCAACGTACAACGCCATATGGGGCCGACCCCTCCTGGCCAAACTCAAGGCCGTAGTGTCCATCTACCACCAGGCCATCAAATTTCCCGTTGGGGAGAAAATATTTGTCATCGAGGGCAACCAGCTCGCCGCAAGAGAGTGCGAGGCCGGGCTTAGACCGAGGGAGATCAACCAGGTTGGAGAGGCCAGCCAATCCCAACGCGATGAGCTTGCCCAAAACGACCAGGAACAACCCTTCCAGGAATTGGAGACCTTAGACCCACGAGGGGAACACGAGGTCCGGGCCTCGCCGGTGGAGGAGCTCGACCTCATCAGCCCGGATCCGAGTCGCCCAGACGTGACCTTCAACATAGGGCGGACACTTGAGGAACCGATCCGAGCCGAGCTCATCCAATTCCTCGGCTCCAATTCAGACGTGTTCGCCTGGACCCACGAGGACATGGAGGGCATCCGACCTGAAGACGCCTGTCATCACCTCCACCTCAGCCCATCCGCGAAACCCGTAGTCCAGAAAAGGAGGCGGCTCAGCCCTGATAGGTACGAGGGCCTGGAGATGGAAGTCCAGAAGCTCCTGGCCAATGGTTTCATCGAGGAGACCCAATACGCGAAATGGGTGGCCAACCCGGTCTTGGTAAAAAAATCGAGTGGGTCGTGGAGAATGTGCATCGACTTCACCGACCTCAACAAAGCATGCCCGAAGGATTGTTTCCCACTCCCCAACATTGACCAACTCGTGGACACCACGGCCGGCCACGAGCTGATGAGCTTCATGGACGCATACTCAGGATACCATCAAATCCCAATGGCCGAGCAAGACCGGGTGCACACCACCTTCGTGACGGATCGAGCTCAATATTGCTACAAGGCGATGCCGTTTGGACTAAAAAACGCCGGAGCCACATACCAACGGTTGGTTAACAAGATGTTCGCCGCCCAGATCGGTAAAACAATGGAGGTCTATGTGGACGACATGTTGGTCAAATCAAAAAGAAAGGAGGACCACGTTGCCGACCTGGCCGAAATGTTCGGCATCTTAAGGAGGTATCGAATGAAGCTCAACCCGAAGAAGTGCACGTTTGGGGTCGGATCGGGCAAGTTCCTCGGGTATATGGTTAGCCAGAGGGGAATTGAGGCCAACCCTGAGAAAATCAAGGCCATCATCGACCTGACACCACCAAGGCGGGTCAAGGACATCCAGTGCCTGACAGGCAAGGTGGCCGCCCTCAATAGATTCATCTCAAAGTCAACCGACAAATGTCGGCCGTTTTTCGATCTCACCAAGAAGGACAAAAAATTTGAATGGACCTCGGAATGTGGGGCGGCCCTAGAAGAATTGAAAAAGTCCCTTATGACCGCACCTGTCCTCGCCAAGCCCCTCCAGGGAGAGAAGCTACAACTATACCTGGCCGTGTCCAGCTATGCGATAAGCGCCGTCCTGACACGAACGGAGAGGAGCTCCCAGCAGCCCATATACTATGTTAGCCATTCCCTCCACGATGCAGAGTTGAGATACCCGCCAATGGAGAAGTTGGCTTACGCTCTGGTCACCTCGGCCAGGAAGCTCCGACCGTACTTCCTGGCCCATCGGATTGAGGTCTTGACCAATTTCCCATTGAGACAGGTCCTAGGCCGACCTGACGCTTCAGGAAGGCTTCTCAAGTGGGCAGTGGAGCTAGGGCAGTACGACGTGCAATACTCCCCCAGGACGGCCATAAAGGGGCAAGCATTGGCCGACTTCATCGTTGAGTTCACCCCCACTACGCCCATCCAGGAGGAAAGCCAGGAAAAGCCATGGAAAATGTACGTGGACGGCTCGTCCACCGTCACCGCAGCCGGGGCCGGAATCGTCCTCATCAGCCCGTCAGGCAAGCATTTCTGCTCGGCCCTCCGATTCAAATTCAAGGCCACCAATAACGAGGCCGAATATGAAGCCCTGCTGGCCGGACTCGAGATGGCCAAGCAGTTCGGCGTCGATGACCTCGAGATTTTCAGCGACTCCCTACTGATGGTCAACCAAATTTCGGGCGAGTACGAGGCCCGGGACGAAAGAATGGCCGCATATCTCCAGGCCGTGGAAGTCACCCTGGCCGGCTTCCGAAGCACCCGGGCCGAACAGGTTCCTAGGTTACAAAACGCCCAGGCCGACGCGCTCGCCAAACTATCCACAAGCGAGGGTGCCCAGGATATCGGGTCGGTTAATGTTGGCCTTATGGAAAGCTCGGCCCTGGAGAGCCAAACAATATGCACGATCGACCTGGAGGACACATGGATGAGCCCGATCATCAAATACTTGCAAAAAGATACAAGACCAGATGACCCAGTGGAGGCTCGGAGATTGAGAATCAGGGCGGCCAGGTACACGTTGAAGGATGGCATTCTGTACAAAAGAGGTTTTTCCTTACCTTTGCTGAGGTGCCTGAGCGAGCGAGAGGCCGAATATGCACTAAGGGAGGTTCACGAGGGAATTTGCGGAAATCATACAGGAGGACAGGCCCTGGCCTTCAAGATAATCAGGATGGGCTATTTCTGGCCGGGCTTAAAAAAAGAGGCAATAGAATTCGCCAGAAAATGTGACAAATGCCAAAGATATGCTCCATTCACTAGGGCCCCGCCAGAAGAGCTGAACATGGTGCTCACACCATGGCCATTCGCAAAATGGGGTATAGACCTAATTGGGCCCATGCCGACGGGACGTGGAGGTGTAAAGCATGCTATAGTCGCAGTGGACTACTTTACAAAGTGGGCAGAGGCCGAACCCCTTGCAAAAATCACCTCGGCCAAAATCACAGACTTCGTATGGAAGTCAATCATTTGCCGGTTCGGGCTCCCCCAGTCCCTGGTAACCGACAATGGGAGGCAATTCGATAGCGAGGAGTTCGCACAATTCTGCTCCAACCTGGGGATACAAAAGTTGCTCTCCACGCCATACCATCCCAAAGGCAATGGCCAGGTAGAAGCCATCAATAAGATAATCAAGCACACCCTGAAGGCCAGGCTGGATGAGCTCAAAGGTGCGTGGGCGGACGAACTCCCCGGGGTACTGTGGTCCTACCGAACTACAGCCAGGTCGGCCACTGGAGAAACCCCTTTCTCCCTAGCCTTCGGGGCAGAAGCAGTCATCCCAGTAGAGGTCGGAATACCGACCTGGAGAGCTACACAGCGGGACGAGGAGGGAAACGAGGTCGCCATGCTGGCCTGCCTCGATCTCGTGGAAGAAAAGAGGCTGGAATCGGAGCTCAGAAATGCGGTGTACAAACAGCGCAGTGCGAGGTATTACAACTCCAAAGTCCGAGCCCGAAAGTTTGAGGTCGGCGACCTGGTCCTCCGCAAGGTCGTCCTCAACACCAGAGAGACAAACGCGGGGTGCCTAGGACCGAACTGGGAAGGACCCTACAAAATAGCTCGGATACTGAGCCGAGGGGCATATGAACTGGAAAGCTTGGCCGGAAGGGTGCTCGACAAGCCATGGAACGCCGAGCTCCTCAAACGTTACTTTCGTTAGCTAGGATAATTATAGGATAATTGTAATAGGTGCTTTTTGTACAAGAAACTTCAGTGAAATGAAAAATATCTATCTTGAATTGTCTCGGCAACGATGGGGCTCCGACCCCCCGAGCTTGTCTCGGCAAAGGATGGGGCTTCGACCCCCCGAGCTTGTCTCGGTAAAGGATGGGGCTCCGACCCCCCGAGCTTGTCTCGGCAACGATGGGGCTCCGACCCCCCGAGCTTGTCTCGGTAAAGGATGGGGCTTCGACCCCCCGAGCTTGTCTCGGCAACGATGGGGCTCCGACCCCCCGAGCTTGTCTCGGCCAAAGATGGGGCTCCGACCCCCCGAGCTTGTCTCGGCAAACGATGGGGCTCCGACCCCCCGAGCTTGTCTCGGCAAAGGATGGGGCTTCGACCCCCCGAGCTTGTCTCGGTAAAGGATGGGGCTCCGACCCCCCGAGCTTGTCTCGGCAACGATGGGGCTCCGACCCCCCGAGCTTGTCTCGGTAAAGGATGGGGCTTCGACCCCCCGAGCTTGTCTCGGCAACGATGGGGCTCCGACCCCCCGAGCTTGTCTCGGCCAAAGATGGGGCTCCGACCCCCCGAGCTTGTCTCGGCAAACGATGGGGCTCCGACCCCCCGAGCTTGTCTCGGTAAAGGATGGGGCTTCGACCCCCCGAGCTTGTCTCGGCAACGATGGGGCTCCGACCCCCCGAGCTTGTCTCGGCCAAAGATGGGGCTCCGACCCCCCGAGCTTGTCTCGGCAAACGATGGGGCTCCGACCCCCGAGCTTGTCTCGGTAAAGGATGGGGCTTCGACCCCCCGAGCTTGTCTCGGCGACGATGGGGCTCCGACCCCCCGAGCTTGTCTCGGCAACGATGGGGCTCCGACCCCCCGAGCTTGTCTCGGTAAAGATAGAGCTCTGACCCCCTTGACTCGTTAAAAAAAAAAAAAAAAAAAAAAAAAAAAAAAGGGGAGGACTGGACAGTCCGAGCCGACCATTTCCGACCATTTGGTCCGACTTATGTGGGCCGAGCCGATCTAAAAGACATGGGCTGAAAAGGGCGATCTAAAATTACTTGGTGGAAAATAAGTTCAAGAAAATCAGACATGATGGCCGAGCTAAAAGGCATCCGAGCACAAAGCATACACAAACTGAAATAATGCACGAATATTGAAGGTGAACAAAATATATATTAATTCAAGAAGAAAACCGGTTTGGAGGCCGGAACCTCTTACAAAATAGTTTATGACCCGAGCAGAGATGGTGGAGCAAACTCTGCTCGGGCCCCGAGCAGGGATGATATTAACAAATCCTGCTCGGAATGAAACAAAAAGAAATCTAAAAACAAAAAAAAAAGAGGGCGGTCAATCCACCACATTCACCACCTCGTCCGCCTGGAGCTCGCCAGCTTCCGGACCGACCTCAGAGGAGGGGAGCGGAGGGTCGGATGATTCGCCAGCGGCCTGAAGAACCCCCTCCCCATCTGCTTCCACGGCGGCCTCCTCCTCATCCTCGAGACCGGCCTCGGAGGGCATGTCTATCTCCGGCCCGGGCTGGAGGACATCATGGCGATCAGCAGGAAGAGCCGCCTGAAATAAAAATGGTCAGAACCGAGCCGAGGTAAAAACACTTGAGAAAAAAAGGTATAAATATATATAGCCTACCTCCAGCCTCTCCCTCAGAACGTCCAGGAAGTCCGGCGGAAGAGGGTTCTGGGCGAGGTACGTGGCCAGGGCGCCCTGAAGGGGGGCGATGTTCCCCTCATCCGCCTTCACCTTCTCAAGGATGTCCATGAAGGCGAAGAGGTACCCCACCGAGCTCCTGGCCTTGTACTCCGCCGACCGGAAGAAGGCCCGAAGATAAGCCCCAAAAGCCGAGGCCGAGCTAGCCTTCCTGGCGGCCTCCAATTCCCTCCCAAGACGGACGGCCTCCGCTTGGGCGGAAGTGATTGTCTTCCGGGCCTCGTCCCGTTCAGCCCGGGTCCGACCCAGCTCGTCCCTCTTCCGATCGACCTCTGCCCGGGCGCTCTGGACATCCTTGGCCAGGCCCTCCTGTTTAGCGGTGGCGGCCTCCAGTTGGGCCTTCAGCCGGTCCACCTCGGCCCTAGACTTATTCAGCTCGGTCCGGCAAACCCGGAACCGTTCTTCCGTCTCGACAGCGACAGCATAAGACTGCCACTGGAGGACGCTGGCCTGGGCAGCCAACACCGTGGCGCTGCACTGGAGGTCGACCGGGTTGGTCATCCTCTGAACGTGCTCTTCCAAATCCTGGGTCCAGGATTTGGGAAGGTTGATCTGGGCGGCTGCCACATGAGGCGGGAGCTCCTGGCCGGTGAACGGCTCCCGTGCCCGGGCAAAGGCGAGCTGGAAAGGAGGCCTCCTCCCCTCATAGCGGCGAGTCACCTCCACCCTCTCCGGATCGTCGCCAAGGATGGAGGAGACACGCGAGGGCCCGGCAGGAGTGTCAGTGGCCGGCGGAGCACGGCGAGCTGGCGGGCTGGTGGAGACCGCCGGTCTAACATCGGCCCCAGATCGGTCGGAAGGAGCGCGGCGGGGCTCCTCCTGGTCACGAGATGACCCGGATCGGCTGATCCGAATCCTCTGACGCGGTGGCTGTTCAGCCCGGGGGGTCGGTGCCCGGTCAGCCCGCTCAGGTCGGGTAGGCGGCGGCTGCTTCCTCTTCCGAGCAGCACCCATTGCCTCAAAGCGGCTCGCTGGGTCCGTCATCAATCCAAGAGCGGGGAGGTTGCTGACTGCCAAGAAAAACAAAGTTACCAAAAATAATACACAAGGAAAACAAGCTCAGCTGATCAAAAAATACCTGCTCGGGGGCTCGGTACGGGACAAAATGGGACGGTAAGTCCGACCTGTTCCAAACGACGCTGGGCCACCAACCGTTTGAAATTCCGGTCCTCCTCGGATACCTGGTCCCGTAGGTAGGCGAGCTGGCGAGAGATGAGCCCGGATGTCTGGCTCTCCCGAGGATGCCGAACTGAAATGAATAAAAAGAAATCAACGATCAGAAAAATGGAAAATGAGTTCGGTTCGGAACAAAGCTCACCTTGTTGAGCCTCTTTGAAAATGACCGGGCAGGCGACCCGAGTGAGTTGACCGTCCACCTCAAAAGGGCTCTGCCAATCTCCGCCCACCCAGAACCACTTCGTCTTCCACTCCTTCACGGAGGACGGGGCGGCGACGACCAATTGCGGACGCCGAGACCGAACCGATGTATAATATATCGGTAGAGGAGAGCCCGGTGCTTGTTTGAGCACAAAGATCCACTCCATGTCCGCGGGGCTCGGCGTTCCAAAGCCGAACTCCCAAAACAGACTGAGCAGCCCTATGATGGACGCCCAACCGTTTGGATGAATCTGGGCCGGGGCCACCCCCCAATGGAGTAGGTACGAGGTTATGGCCGGAGCCAGCGGAAACCTCAACCCGCCCTCGAGAGCTCGGAGGGACACGGCAACATGACCAGGAGGGGGCTGATCTGGTCGGGCAAGATTGACCGGCTCCTCGAATGTCACCGAGCTCGGAATCTTGAACCGCGCCCGCCACTTAGACAGCTCGTCTTTACCGACTGAAGGACGGAACGGCCTCAAATCCTCCTCGCCCACAGTGATGATCGGAATCCCCATAGGGATATCGCCTCGGCCCGAAGTGCTCGGCTCGCTTTGGTCGTCGCCATCTGCCAGATCCGGAAGAGGCCGCTCCTCCGAAGCAGACCCCGGGGAGTCGCCAGGGGACGAAGAGGAGCTGGGGCTAGGGCTCGGAGTAAAGGCCGGTCGTTCAAGCCGCCCAGATGAACCTTGGTCATTTTCAGAGGATGAAGAAATGGTTACAGCAGACATAATTACCTAAGGATGGAGAGGGCGGTGAAATAAGCTCGGTCGATTTAGCTCGGAATTCAGAGAGAAAGTTGCGAGAGTTGAGAGCGCGGAGAGAAGAGTGGAGCACAAATGGCGGAGGGGACCACTATTTATAGGTTGAGGAATGAAACCGTTCGCCTTCCAGCCATCGGATTAAGGACAGGTGGTGGGACCCAGATGCGCCACGTAGCGACACACGTGTCTCAGGTCACCACGGGACGTGTCCGCACAAACTAGGGCCCGCCAGATCGAACCCGAGCCTCCGTTGTTCTGCTCGGGTCCGAGGGGCTAATGTTGGGCCCTCAATATTAGGCCGCCCACGCATGGATCGAGTTCGGCCCCGAACTAAAGACCACCTGACCCAATGCACCGAGGAGGACCGGCCCCGTCACCTGATAGCCCAGTCCAGTCACCCAGTTCGGCCCGGCCTGACCCCGCTCGAACTGATATGACCGTTCCGCAGCCGGGACCGGTCTTCCAGCCCGGCTCGGTTATTTCGCCGACCTATGTTTCGGGCGAATTGGAGGGATGACATGGCCGAGCCGAGCAGAAAATGGCCGTCCAGGAACCCCCTAACCGACCTGTTGATACTTCAATGAAACCATCTTCCTAGGACTCAAAATGGAGGGAGAGCTCGAATCAAGTCTTCCTAAAGGCCGACGTGAGCAAAAGCCGACCTGCTTTGACCAGCTCGGCCAGAACGACCGACCTTCCGCATCCCATCAGAGGCAAAGCCGACCTGACCTAACCGACCTGATTTTCAGCTCGGATAGCGGTTGGTAGAATCTCCATACCTAGGAATATGTCTAAAAATTAGAGTATAAAAAGAGCTCGGCTCGGTTTATAATAGTATGGGACAGGGAGCATCTAGCCCTGGCCCTATAGGGACAAAATCCCCTAACTCGGGGAATGCTGTCCAGGTGAAGGGTCTATAAATAAGACCCTTCAGACATTTGTAAAGGGATCGATTTTTGGGGAGGAAAAAAGACAAGTGTTTTACATTTTCTTGAACTTCCTCTCTCATTTGACCTAGCTCTTTTAACTCGGCTAATTAGGTTGGGCTAAAAGAACGATTAATTCGAGTGTTTGACTGAGATTACGAACCAGCCGTAAATCGACGTCAACAATACTCATAGTCGAGTATTTTATATTTTTTAAATGAAATAATGGTTGAAGAATATAAGTTTATTTTCCTTAAGAAGTATATGCTCTAGTCATTCATGTATTTAAATTGAGGTAATAATCAAAAGTTGTTTGAACTTCCAAACTAAATCTTTGGCCTTTGGTAGATGTTTTTGAGAAAATACAAATAGTTTTTTTATCTTTTTTTCAATAGATTGCGAACAAATTTAGTTCCTACTTTTATGGAAATTAAATCAAATATAGCTTTCAAATTCTCATCAAATTGTTTATGCAACAATAAAATCTCAAAATCTTTTTTTTTTCCTGTAATATTTCCTTTTCAAGAGAACAATCCCATCACAAACTATGCATAATTAGCATGACATGTTACAGAACAGAGCTCTTAGCTATACTAGTATTTAGTCGACAAATTAACCTTCAACCTATTGTCTTTTCTACTGCAAATGATATTTTCACGATTAATTTCATCCATGAAATCGTCGTTTTCCTAGAATAAATTACAATCCACACCAGAAAATCATGTATATCTAGTTTTGTTGTTCTTCTGAAAGAAGTATACGATGATCCTTTACATGATCACTCGTTTCAATCTCCGCATCGTATCTTTCATCTTGTTGATCATGACAAATCGGATCTTGGAGCTTATTATCGAACAAAGTCCCATCTTCATTTTGTTGGGGTTGCTTCAACGATACGTCTTGATTGGATAAATTCTCAACGTCTTTTTCTCCCTCGTCTACCTTTGATCCCAACGAGGATGTCTCATTGAGCACAGTGACAGCCGGTCCGTGTCTAGTCCTCACCTTCCTCCTCCATCCATGAAGCGATTGCCTCACATTTTCAGATACTATGGTTTTCTTGAACTTCGATCCCATCTACAACAAGAAGGCTAGCTCGTAAAACGGGCAAAAATGTCATTCTACACATTGAAAGATATAGAGACTGCAAGCTGCAAGTTTCTCAAGTTACCTGAGCTACAATTACATAAAGTGGGAAAGTGATAAAGCTACACCAGAACTGTGAGACAACACTGCAAGAAAAAAGGCAGTTTCATTTATAACTATCTGTAGAACAAAAAGTTTATTTTTTTAGTCAAAATTTGATGTTTCTACCCTTCTAGTCTGTACCATCAAAATTTAAGTCGTACCACTCTATCCCATACCAAGGGATATAATTGACCAAGAATATTTATTCTGAGAACAATAGCAAGAAATGGTGTGTACCCGAATGTCAAACGAATCACTAAGATGGTTTTGTCTTCGGTATAACACGAAGGTCCCTTTATCTCCCACTGGAAAAAACAACAGAGATATTCGAAAAGAACAAAAAAAAAACCACGTTCTAATGAATCAGAATTGAATGCATACAAATCAACAAAGTCTCACCATCGACCATATATATGTAGCCATCTCAAATGCGTTCTGCAAAACACAACACCGAAAATGAGGATTCATAGATTCTAATCTGACATGAAGAACTCACAAGAAAGCTAAATTCAGTGACCTGAAACGATATGAACTGAATCAAGCGTAGAAGAAGCCTGGGCTTGCCAAACCAGAAGAGCTCGTCCCTCAGATTGAACCTCTGAAATTCTGTCCATTGGCTCGAATCCATGATTTCAACGGCCAGCTTTACAACTATGCGATGCAGTTTTGTACCAACCACGAGGATCAACTGCTCGAGCATTATTAGCAAACGGATAAAGAAAGAAGACGCGGAGTATGTGAAAGAGGTGGAAATGAAGTTACAACTTACAATGGCGGGGAGGAAAGAAATCCAGAAGTATATATTAGTTCCATGAAAGCCTAGAACAATGCAGGTAATCGCGAATATCCAAAGTGGAACACTGCAAAAGATAAGTTAAACAGATCCATTATACAAAAGACCTGCAAAAGATTAACCTTGGGACAAACAAAAGAGAATCATCTCCAGTTTTGTATGATCAGTAATAATTGGCAAAGCATGAGATACTGCATTATAAACTGGATAATGAATCTTTAAGATATATTAGCATCCAAAAAATGTTTAAGTTACCTAATGCCAACAATATCTCGAAACTCTTCCTCCATACTCCGAAGCATGTAATTATGGAAGTCGTAAGTGAAAGGTAATTGATGGGTCTGCAAATACAAAGAAACGAGAAAGTTATGCATTCCATTTTTACCAATAGGCAGTAACTCAATTCACATACTCATATAACTATATCCATAAACACAATGTGTATCTTTATCTTCGATGGACTGTTTTTTATCATGACCAAAACTCAAATAACAGGTCTATTTCTCCTGTACAGTAGTAAGCATGCTTTCAACATCACCGATCCATGCAAATATAAATGGTAATGTTATCTTTTTCTGAAAAAACAACAAAATGGTTGAAGTTTAGGGATACTGAAAGAACGTTACGAAGGTTCAAATGAGTAAGTACTTTAGAAGACAACTTACAGTAATGAACCCCAACCGCAGAGCCATGTAGTCAGCTTGGCTGATCGAACTCCAGAATTGGCGAGTGAAACAAAGCTGAATAACAGAAACATACACATGAGAATGATGAACCTGAATTTAATGCCAAAGAATTTGAAATAGAATTTGAACAAAGAGGTACTTATAGCTCCCAAATGGATCTTGGAATAACTAGGCCAAAGTCTATGTTAAAGTTTGCTATTAACTGAATCCTTTTCCCGACACTTAAGGATATCTAGAGAAGATATTATTGATCTTAGACTGATATTAAGAGAATTATCATTACCGGTTGTTCAGATTCTTAACTGAAATATTAGAAATAGCTTTAATAAACAGTGTTTGGACAGACCTATGAGAATCTAGAGGGGTATACCAGCCAAACAAGAAGTCGGTGCTGACTCCATGGGTGAGAGGTATGATGGGATACAAAACTCGATAGGCGCCTTATCTGCAAACCATCCGTTCCAACATCTTCTGAAGCTATATCAAATTTTGCAAGAATTTTTTTATCAATTTCAATAACCTGTAATGTAAGGATAAAATTTCAGCAGAAGTAATAGGAATATATATGGATTACCAGGAGAAGCATCAGCCATAAGCAAGCCTCGAAGAGCCAATGTCTTGGCATTGTTTTCCCATGTCCTCCAGCTATAGATCTGCATTCAGGCAAGCAAGTCTTCAGCAAAGCAACTTACCATGGCATCACAAGAGGTGATTCTCGAAGATTATATATTGACCTTGATCATGGCTAGCGCAATAGCTAGAAAACTATATGAAACATGGGTAACACCCAGAACAAACAAGAACCGATGAAGCTGCTCAAGGCTCTCGTATGAAGCAAATGGTTCGCGATCCTGGGAGAAAGAGGTAGATGTTCAACATTCATGGAAGAAATTCGAATAACAGTAGCAGTAGTTGTAGTTGGCCTTTTTTATATTTATCAACATAGCATTATATGAAAGCCCAAGTATGAAGCCAATATTCAACTTCTAAAATGCTATGAATTCAGTGCATTCAATCAAAGAACGTGATGTACATATCTCTCAATACAGAAGCAGGATAAGTTTGTGATAAAATACACTAAGCCCAAAATTTAATACCACATACTGCAGGTGAACAACTCTAAAAATAGGAACAAGGGCTTATGATTGTGGATTCATAATGAGTACTATACGAAATTAGAAATGAAAAAACAACCATTTGTTATAATGCATTATAAGTGATGGCAGAGTAATCGGGCAAAGAGTACCTGAGGACAAAAATCATGATTGAAGTCCTCCAACAAGAATCGTGAAGTCGAGGAATTCAAATGATGAGACCCTAAAACAACAGCATGGCTTTCAAAAGCTTGATGCCTCACATCATGAGGAGGAGCACATGGATAGAAGCGGCTACTCAATGCTGATGACTTCACACAAATCTTTGCCACAAAAACAATCCAATGACCCATCAACAATGACAGGAGCCCAAATACCATCAGCTCTGTTTTAGCCCAAAAAAAAAAAAATTTAAATAAAACCAAATTTCCAAAAATTTCCAAATTAAACTAAATATCAAGAAAACCCCATCAAAGCAACCACACCTCGGCTTACCTTCCTTGATCTTTTCCAGTGCAGCAAGAAGATGCTTCCTTCTAGTCCTATCCAACCACTATACACAACACCCAAAAAAAAAAAAAATCATCTAAACATCCAAGATAATAAAACATGTATACATAAAAGAGTAAGAAAACTAAAAATCAAGAAATAACCTTGCCAAATTTCTTCAAAGCTCCATGGAGCAAAAAGCCAATGGAAACCAAAAGGGCGATTACAGTGCCAACAGCCCAGGTGGGTGTTTCAGCCAACGATCGCCCTTCCTTGCTACCCATTGCACAGGGAGGAATCAAGAATAATAAAATATGTAATCTTTTTCAACCAAATGCAAAAGGGGTTTCAAAAATGGGGGGAAAAGACAAAAAAAGAAAAGGGTTTTGAAGAAATGGGAGATTGGAAGAAGCCATTTATGTAGTCATAATTGATTCATTCGTATGTCGATTTGGTATGGCAGTTGAGACCATGTTGCATTGAGCATTAAAAATAGGCTGCATGGGGTGTTATATTACAGCCAAGCACAACGGTCCCATTATGGTTTGATCAATGAAGCTGTCCCCATCTCTCATGTCAAAGATTACATTTTTTTAATACTAATTTAAAGA
Source organism: Scutellaria galericulata (assembly GCA_946896805.1). Taxonomy (NCBI): domain Eukaryota; kingdom Viridiplantae; phylum Streptophyta; class Magnoliopsida; order Lamiales; family Lamiaceae; genus Scutellaria; species Scutellaria galericulata. The sequence goes on from OX335794.1 coordinate 17,188,516, forward strand.
TACTATAGAGAAAAAAAATCGTGAATATGAATTTGAAGCATAAAAAAATGAGATAAAATCAGATTTGGTGATAAATATTGCATAAATATTGGCAATAGAGATGGGATGAATAGAGAGTTTTAACAGCAACCAACTCTTGGTGACTTTTGTGTAATAATTGAAACATAAATGATCTACGAAGCTATCTTTCCTTGGAAAATTATTGCCTATATTATCTTTGACCAGGTCGGCGGTAGGCTCAGCACATGCCGGCAACAAAATATTTTAATATTTGAACAAAAATAATGTTGACTCATATAAATTATTTTATTGAAAAATTATATTTAGTATCTATTAGAGTGATAATCAACATATCTTTTAGAATATTACTCATGCTCGAGATCTGTTAGTATATGTTTATGTTCATTTATCAGTCTTACTGAATATGAATGAATAAGAAATTTTCTTCCCGAAGTATTTATTTATTATTCATTCATTATTTATTAATTAAATATGTATCTAATTATTATTTAATTTTATTTATTTATTTTGGTTTTAATGTCATTATTATATTATCCATTTATATTCAGTTAAGTGTTCATTTACATGTATTTTTAGTTTTTACATAAACATTTTCAATTTTTTCGTTATGAAATTATTAATGATCACGTCGTTAATATTTTTGAACATATTCGAATATTAAATAAACTAATATAAACATTCTCCTATAATAAATAAACATATATGAACAATCCTAATTTGTTCGAGCTCGACTCATTACCATCCTATTGCCAACTTGTTGGCTGGTGAGTGGTGAAGATGCATTGGCCTAGTCCACTGGACCAATGATTGTTGGCCCAAACTGATCTACCATAAATTAAATAAATCTTTATAAATGAGTTGGGTTGATTGTGAAATTATTGATCGGATTTGAGTTTGGGATACAGGTAGACTATACCCCCCTTAAATATGATGGAATCCAACAAATAAAATAGAAGGAAATGAGGTGAAAATTGATTGATTATAAAAGATTGTACGATCATTTAATTTTTATTTTTCTAAATTAGGAATTTTTCTTGTGGAAGGGATGGATATAACACAATGGGCTGATTTTAGGCTTGGCCCATCTTATTTTGGTACCAATATTAAGTATCGCTTATTCATGTTCGTTGGACCAACCAATAAGGACCCAATAAAATAGAGACTAGAAAAGTCAAAACAAGATTTCTAATTTGAGAATGGCGAATCCAGCAAATAAAAGAAAAAATAAGATAAATATTAAGCCAAAACGAGTCATTTATATCGTATTTCTGTAAAGATCAAAATTGTCATTTGAGTAAAATGATCACTTCTTTTAAAAAAGAATATATATATATATATATATATATATATATATATATATATATATCTTCAAATAATTTATTTATGATGTAAACAAATTAAAAAGGCACAGTCTTCAAGAAATTTTATTTTATTCTGTAATCAGAAAAAAAGTGAATGGAAATTAATTAATTAGTATTTGGAATCTGTCACCAACTTCAATAGTGCTAATTAAAACACGTATATGCTAACTCCAAAAAAATTCCAAAAGTTAGACTCATATTCCCATTAGGGGAATATTCTTGTGGGCCTAAATCTATTACAATATTTTAATTTTTTATTCTGAGGTAGATTCCTCGAAATTAATTGTGATTTTGAAATGATATATGAAACACATACACACACTTGATATAGCACGGGTAACTCACTATTCATAAATATTGGAAAACATTTTAATTGAAAATTGTAATATCTATCATTTATTTTTATAATAGTGTATGCAAGTGTATCATATGTTTGTTTGTTTGTTTTTTTTTTTTTAAGTTTTCTGAAAAAAAGAATGTATATGGTTGGGAACTAAGCGCAGATTCAAAAGCTTGAACGAAAAGCATACATATAAAAAAATGTATACATCTATAATGGGAAGGCCATTATGTTTGTTCTAATGGAAAGCACGTAGGATAAATAAAGAATTTTTTTTTAATAGGCCTAAAAATAACGTAAAATATGTCATTCTTTTTAAAATAATTTTTGTTTAATATTATTTCATGTAAATTAAGAAATACTTAGTAAAATAGTCATGTCTATAAAATGACTATATTGTCAAAATTTTAATAGACATAATCAATATATAAAATTAAATAAAAGTTATTACAAAAAAAAAAAAAAAAGATAGGGGCAAAGTTGAAAATCATTAACTCTTAATGGTAATAAAAAAATGGTAGATAAATTGAAACGAAATTATTTTTGTAAAGCAACAATTATTTTGAAATCTGAAATCGATGTAGTTGTATAAATACTGCATCATCTTAAAATTATTATAATTAAATTTTGTTTCATATTAACCAATGTTACGTGAATATTAATAACTTAATAATTGCTAAAATTAGATGTAAATTACATTCTATAAATATTAACTATAAAACAAACTATTTTATGATTTTCTTAACACCAAATTACCAGTAATCTGAAATAAATGCTACTTTAGTTTTTCAAACCAACACATATGTCATACATACTCAAGGTTAATTAATTAGAAATTAATGATACTTTTTTTTTCTTCAAATTAATAATCGTCGAATATGTCCAATATTATATTATTATTGTACAATCGATATAATAAGATGGAATACTCATATATTTGATTAATTGTGACTATAATTAGACCCACATCAAATTACAGTTGGGCAAGGGATTTGGAACTTATAAAATATCGAGATATGCACATAAAATCAGGCTAACCTATAAGTGAATGTTAAATTATTTATTTAAATCTAAAATCTCAAATCAACATGTATATAATATTCAATGCGATAAATTTACAACTTCAAATCACCACATAACTCTTATATTTTCACAAAAAAAGAAAAAACCTAAAGATTCCAGTATATAATATTCTAAAGAAATACCTGCATGCAGGACTTATTTATGTGTCGTATTCCAATAAAGTGTATCTAAATTTGAAATGAAGATAACTTAAAGAAGTTCTAAATGTCGGTGCAGTTGAGTTATAATCTTTAAATTTAATACATAACTATTTTATTTGCAAAAAAAAAAATATATACATTTAATTTCCAGACCGGTTAACAACCCGTCGAACCGTGAGAACCTTAAATTCAAACGGGCCGACCCACCAGACCGTGAACTATTTAACATTAATAAAAGCTTATACAGTAAAAACTCCATACAGTCATATCGTTGGGACCGGGAAAAAATATTACTATACGGAGTTATTCTTATATAGAGTTTTACAAAAAAAAATAATTTTTTCGTATAAAAAATAATATAAATATAAAAATAACATATACATTGTATATTATCTATCTCACAAGTTCATGTAACTAATTTAATAGTTTTGACTAAGAAATTTAAATACATACACTTGAGTTAAATCAAATTAAGGCACTACACTACCACAATGAAATGGATATTGATGTCTTCCTTAATCATCCGGATGAGCGACAAATTACTTATGTCTTAACCGATGAAGAAATTATCGTGGGAATCAGGCAAGAAGACGAAGGAGATAATCCGGAAGATGATAGTGCTGAAATACCACAAGTTTCGTGTCATGAAGCTTTAGTTATGTTAGATAAGTTGGAATCATTTTGGCTTCAACAAGAGGGATCACATGCAAGCGAGCTATTGAGCACTCGCAAATTGAAGGATCAAGTATCGATTTATAAAATTAAGTCGATGTCACAATCGACTATAGATAAATATTTTAAGTCATCTTAAAAATGTTATTGATTTTGATAAACAAAAATATAATTAATAAATATTTTTATAATATATTAATCATTTATTCCTATATAGAGGTATAAATCCTTAAGACGGGACTTGAAAAATATATGACTTATGACAATGTGGAGTTTATTCTTATATATAACTAGTCCCAAGTTGGGACTTGAACTTTTTATTATTATAGGGAGTTTATTCCTATATAGAGTATTACTATAGAGAGTTTTTACTGTATGAGATTATTTCATATTAGACCTTATATGAGATAGAGTTTTATATTTTCTTATTTAAAATTAATATTGACCATGTTAAATGAATTGATACACTTTTACTGATCTACATAAACTCCGTCTTACATGAGATCTTATATGAAACCTACTCAACACATTTCTATTTTCTACTTTGCAAAATGAAAATGAAAATAAATGATTAAACCGTAGGATAGTTTATTGAATAAATTTGTTATCTTTATCTCTTGTTCCACTACATTCCTTCATTTCTTCCATAACTGCTCTCATCTTCTTATCTCCATTGTTTTCTTGTCTGAATAATGCCAAATTAATTATACCATTTTGTCCCTACGCTTAACAGACACGTAATGGATGCAAATGCATGTGAGTCAATTTGAGTTTCATTAATCTACTACTCTATGTATATCTATCTATCTATATATGTGTGTGAGAGAGATAAACACTATACCCAAGCTAGCATATATAACAACGTACAATGGTGCATCGGATATAAATTCATTATTAATTTGCAAATATACATGTGAATACACGTGAATATGTGCTAATTAAGAATAAATTTACAATTGGTGCACCATTAGTATAACATTGAAATTACCTCTATATATATATATATATTTGTGATCATATGAACTCATATGAGACGCCTTTATATATAAGTATAGTTAACTCACACTAATATGTGAACTGTGAGTTGATTCATTTCACAAAATTAGATTTATGAAACAATCTCATCAAAACAAATTAATTATGTTAAAAATTCACATCATAAGTGGGATCTAATTCATCTCTCACTAATTCCCATGAAAGGCACAGTCATACTCCTATATTAAATATGAGATGCATTGTCTCACCAACTCTACAAGTATTAAGGAAACACCAACATATTAGACAGCCAAACTGCATCTCCATCAGATTAACTTCATCTCTTACACCTTCCAACTAATATCATGGATTTAGTCAAGAAAAGGTATGTGTATATATATTATATACATACAGTAGATGCATACATACATATACATATATATATATATATATATATATATATATATATATATATATAGATAGATAGAGAGATCTGATTTGGGTTGTGATTTGTAGCTCAGAGGCAGAAGTTATCACTGTTGATGTCCATGCAACTAAAAATCTACTCAATCAAGGCCACTGCTATCTTGATGTCAGGTAAAAATTACAATTAATTAATTAAATTCATGAAATTTATTTTTAAGCAAAAACATAAATACCCATTTATAAATCCATCTTAAATCATGAAACTATATATATTGATGGCATTAATTAAAATAGGACTGAAGAAGAATTCAAGAATGGTCACCTGGAGAATGCCTTGAACGTTCCCTACATGTTTATTACTCCAGAAGGTGTGGAAATATGCAATTTATTTTAGTATATTTCACATAAAATAATAGTCGATTTGGTATTTAACATATGTAATATATACGTTTTGAATATTTATTTGGGTTGTGGGCATTTAGGCAGGGTGAAGAATCCTAAGTTCTTGGATCAAGTTTTGGCCGTTTGTGGCAAGGAAGACAATCTTGTTGTGGTAATTTGTGTATTTTATTAATTCTTTTAATCTCTGATCGTTTATTTTATTTGATACCACAACGTTGTTTAATATATATGCTTGTAAACATGAATTTGTTAGAAAATGCTTTTCAAATTTCAGGGTTGTCAAAGTGGGGTTAGGTCTGTTTATGCAACAAAAGATCTTCTTGATGCTGTAAGTTTAATCCATTTTTTCTTTTTAATTTAATTTCACCAACAAATACCTTGCACACATACGTATATATATATATGTATATATAATCAATATATATCAACTCAGTTATACTATCAAACGTTTGATCAATTGCTTTATCATCAAAATAGTCCATTTAATTTAATTTAATTAAAATTTTTTTTTTGAAACATGTCATTAAATGGCTTATGAATTGCAGGAATTCAAACACGTACGCAACATGGGAGGAGGATACATTGCTTGGATTGGGAACGGATTTGAGGTTAAGAAGCCAAATACTTCAGAGACCTAATTGCAAATTAAATTAATACTGCATCTCTTTTATTACACCAATAATTTGGTCTCTGCTGTAATAAATTACAAACTCTGTGAGGGCTTTGCTACTTGGTTTTTATTCTATAATGTGTATTTTATCATATCCTATCATCGTAAAAGATGAGCATCTACATCAATCTTTATCTTTATATATATAATAAGCACTAATAATTATATGATATCACTTTTTACGCACACATGTTTGCACATGATTGGCTGCACGAAGCCTGTTAGCGTGTCCACGTGGCATCTTGACTGCAGCCTCGTTTAACTGGCCCAACTCGAGTTCTAAATGGGCCTTCAAATCTTGGATTGGCTTGTGAAGTTCATTGAATCTGGACGTGCCATGGAGGAGCCTGTAACTCAATAATATTCTATAGCATAGGACATCGATGCCAAGAGTTTCCTTGCCTATCTTTTTAGCTGCTTCTTCCAGAATCTGCAATAATCACTTGTAAAAAAACCTCAACAACATTAATATATGTATATGATAAGAAAAGTTTTGGTCTCATAACTTTAATCAATTATGTTAACCGTCTCATAATTGTTGTATTTTTCAATTTAATTTCATAATTTGAAAATTTTCTCGATTTGGGTCTAATTGTGATCGGGAAATTCAAAATTAATCAAAAATTGTCACGTGAATTGTACTGTATGTGATCTTAATATGGGTTCAGTGACCTAAAAATGATGTGGTGATGTGTCGCTTTTCCATTAGTTGGATGTTTAAAAAAAATTCTGAAATGAAAATATAAGAAACACGACATTAATTATAAGTCATATAATCAGAAACCAAATTTAAAAAAAAATTATGGGAAAACTTTTTTTTTTTTTTTTTACCATGATGTGTCTTAGAATTAATGATATGTAATTACATTTTCATTTTAGAAACGCCCAATTAATGGAAAAAAGTCACGTATCAGCAGCACGTTCTTTATAGATCGCCGAAAATCTCGAATTTATATCACGTGCAACTCAAGTGACATTTTCCATGCTAGCAGATTTGTTGTGTAAGTAGTCAAAGTTATAGAACGAAAAATGAATTTAACCTTAACGAAAAAAAAGCTTACCCAATAATCAATGACACTTGACCACAAGAAGCACAGAAATAGCTTCCATCCAATTGGCTCGAACAAACCCCCACATTGCCACGTTGGAGAGCACAGTCAACGTGGCAAGAAAAGCCACACCAGATTGATGAGGTGTGCATTCCAACCAAAGACTTGGGTCCTTATTCTCATCAAATTTATGACAAATGTTTTTTTCCATGGAACTTTGATCCTTCGAGTCTGAACTTGCTCTCTTCAAAGCTTCATTCTTCATGCTTCTTGCAACTGCTTCTGCATATGCAATACAAGTGATCATTACATAAGCATTGGCATATGTAGCAACGGTTAGTGTTGTAATTAATGTGCTTAGCATGTTTGAAAATATATTGTTAAATGCATATGGAATAGTACGTGCAAAGTTTGAGCAACAGAGTTCAGAAGTTGATTTGATATTCATTTTGAGAAATATATGTTTTGTTCACTCGTTTCTAGGACATAGTATAAATTCATAATTAACCATATATTTCCTAAAATCATAGCCTTTGAAATATAATTGAGAATAGGTTCTTCTTGAAATAATTGTTTTAAAACCAATTTTCAGAAAATAAGTAAACAAACACATTCTTGAACTCAATAAGCAAAATATTAATGCTCTTTTTTTTTTCCAATAAAAAATCCAAAAGTGTTTTTTTTTTTCTCTCTAGGAAACAAATGAAAAGACCAATATTGCTCATATGTTACCATTAAATTGGAAGGAAAGTAAATATCGAAATTATAAAGTTTTAGATTCGTCAGATCTTGATGGACATCAAGAGATCTAAGGTTAAAAATAAAATAAAGAAGTCCACAAAAATATTGAAATTCAGTTTCCTTTAAAATTCTTATATGTTGTTTTAGCAATTTTCAACGATAAATTGAATTGCATCCTATATACATAAATTAACCACATAAAAAGCAACTTCACAACTTCATTCAAACACTTTCAATCATTCAATATTTGTCTGCTTATCGCACATGAGAATAAATGCCACATTAAATTATTAATCAATCCAAATTACGTATATTGTCATCAATCATACAAATAACATACCTACAATTTTAAGTAGATCTAAATCAAAAACTTATAATTTTAGGCAAGAAATGAACATATGATTTATCAAAGTCAAGAACTTCAGTGATCTGTTACCTTCAATTAGCAAGATGGATTGAAAATAGGACACTATGATTTCTTCAATGCTTGAGAAGAGAACCAAATTTGAAGCAATTCAAAACAAAGAGAAAAGACAATAGGCGCGGCGTAGTAGGTTGAAACGAAATTATACTGTAAACCTCAGGCGTTACACTCCTCTTATATAAATTAATTTTTATTTATATTTAGGAGATTGTCACATATAAGTAATGTAACAGCTATTTTTTTTTATCATATTTCTTACTTTTTTGTAAATTAATTATTAGCATAATCCGAATACCACAGAGCGTAATTTTTTTTTCTATAAAAGGTCAAATGCAATTAGACGGGAAAAAATTATTAATATATATATATATATATATATATATATATGAAAAAAAAAAAAAGCAAATGGATATATGGTGAATAGAGGGAAATGAAATATTAGAATAATAGCCATATATTGTCTAGAAAATCAAAAAAATAATTAATAAGCAATTGTAGTGATGACATGGTGTTAATGTATGAAAGTTATTACAAGGATGCCCTTGGGTAAATATTAATTTCCAATCAATTTATTATGCAATTCCTATATTATATTATTTGATAAAATAGTTAGAGCCAATATCTCATTAGGTTTGACTTTGTTGGAGTCCCCAGCTACCTGTATCTCTACAAAGGGACTGCAAACTTGTTTTGCTTAAAGTTGCAACTGTATATCCTCAGGTAGATATAGTGTTCATCCCAACATATATATCATAAAAATGAAATTAGTAATTTCTATATAAAAACATTTCAAAGAATAAGATGAATAAGTTGCATACCTCCACAGAATTCCAATTGAAATTTTTAGAAAATAATGAAGATGATGTGCGTTTTCTGGACACTTCTTGCACATATTTCATCTCATTATGATACCTGAATTCAATTAATTAGAAATAAAAGGGACAAATAAAAGATAGGAAACATGAAACAAAAAGAAATATTGTTGCTAGGTGTACATTCAATTATTTCCATTACCCAATACACATAACCTAAAAAGGAATTATATTAATTAACTTTGTTTTTCACTCTAATTTTTTCACTTGTCAATCTAAGGGTAAAATATGTCAATTCATATTATTCTTTCGAAATCTGGTCGTCGTTTATATGGATGCTTGGAGTAGTATATATAGCAGAAGTATTATGTGACATGAATAAATGTTCTTCATTTGCAATATTTTTTCCATGCATCCTAATTATACACGATTATATATATAAATATATATTAATATTTATTTAAAAATATTTACCAACGTGAATTTTCATTTTTTATTGTAGGTTGGATATTTTATTAGGATTTTATCACGTGTACAACATGTAAATATTTGGAAGAGTAAATTTTGGGTAATATTTTGCAAACTTCATGGATTTTGCTAGTTTTTTTAATTAGCTTCCATTTGGAATATTTGATATGATATTTGGATAGTGAAGAGTAAATAAAATTATGTAAATATTACAAAGTGTGAATTAAAAAAAAAAAGAACAAATAAAAGGTACACCCTAAATATTTAGACCGTATGAAGATCTTTAAACATATGAAAGAAAAAGGTTTTTAATATTCCATGACATTGAAGGATGTAGAAGAATTATGCCTTACATTTTGGGACGTGGGCTTTTCAATTTTGTATGGGCTAATATAGAAAAGTATGGCCTGAGCCCATAAACAAACCAAAAGCCCAAAATCTGTTTTCCTGAAAGCACAGAGAAAAGCACGGGTAGTGCACATAATTTACAAAGCTAATCCATGCTTACATTGAGATTTTGAAAAATCCTATACTTCTAGGCTGTGTTTACTTTGCTAGTAGGGATTGTGCTGTATTGATAAATCATGGGATATGGATAAAGTTGAAACAACAATCCATCATTTACTTTATAGGATTAATTATTGGATCTAAAATTTCTTTTTTAAATTTGCATTAATTTTAATAAGTGAAGAAAATAAAATTAGTAAAAGGTCCTAGTCCCTACTCCTAGACACCCATCATCTCTGTCCTTCCTCTTTTTTTTTTTTTTTTCTCTTTCCTCAGGAATTTTTCGTGTTTCTCTGTAACTTCATTTTCCATTCAACATGGGTGTTCTTCAAACCATTAAAATAAGCACTAATTTTTATTTGTTGTTGTTCTACTACTATTAAGAAAAAGAAAGAAGAAGAACCCAGTAGCCCTAAATTTGCAGAGTTCATCTTCTTCATTTTTTAAAGACTTTTCAACTCCAAAAATGAAATTAAAAAAAAAAAAAAGAAGGGTTTATTCTGCTATGCGAACCCAATGGAAATTCAACGAAATTAGACAAAAGCTTATAACACCGATTGGAGCATACGACATGACGAAAAAGAGGAGCATAAAACACGGCTTCCACATCTTAGAACAATGGTGGGGTGGGCGACAGCAGGAGGCCGACTAGCTATGCTTGCCTGCGGAAGACGACTTATAGGGGTTGTTTGGATTGAGGGTTAGGTGTGTTAAGGCCTTAACCAACTTAAAATTGTGTTTGGATCACAAGTTAAGGGCCGGGTTTAGTTTTCATCCATATTTCTGTTGGGTTAAAAAATGTGTTATTGAGTGATGAATAAACCCACCAAAATTGGTAGGTTAATTTAACTCTTCATATCATGTACAGTAAAATAATTTGAATTCACTATATTGCCCATGATTTCCCTTGTAAAATGATGTCAATACCCTTCATTTTGCCAAAATATCATATTTGCCATTAAAGTTACTCTTTTATTCAAGAACCTTATGCTCTACAAACCCCATGTTTGTTTCTAGTGAAGAACGGCTCCATTGACATTTATTTTAATATTTTATTTTTAATAATTATTTAATAATTTATTTTTAAAAATAGAGCATAAATACAAAAAATATGAGTGGGGTGTAATTGACATTTTGCATGTAATTTAAATCAACCTATGAACCAAACAAAAGTTAGATAAATAAATTCATGCCAAAATTCAGAAAACACACATCCAAACATACAATTTAATTTAAACTAACAACCCAACATTCAAATCAAACAACAAAATAACATCAAATCACCATTTTATGAACAGTGTTAACCCACCCTACCATATTAAATTTAACTAACCTACCCATCAAACCAAACGAGCCTTAGTAGAGGTGGTTTAGATAGAGGAATGATGAGCAACTGTGTTTTTCTTCAAAAAATGATAGACCCACAGATATTTGCAGAAACAGGAGTTAAGAAAATGAATCACTCCTCATAAATAAGGGCAAGAGTGACAATTAACACTCATTATCCAATGGATAAGTTTTTATAACATGGATAAGGGCGGGATAAGTTATCACCCAAATAATCCAAAAATGGAAATTTATCCCGAGCCCTTGAGATATCCGTTTTTTTATCATTTAAAGTAAACATGGGATGTAAGAAATAATCCCATGTAATCCTGCCTAATCCAACAAAGTCTTTTGTCTATACTTCTACTATATTTTGTCTGTTTTCTACTAATCACAGCAATAACATTTATTTTTTCTACAATTTCAACCACAACTTCTATTTTTTCTCACAAAATAATATAACGTCGTCTACTTTTTCTACCATTTCCAACGTGGAAATAATAAGTAAACTATATTTCTAGCCTATAAAATTCAAAAAACATCAAACACAAGATTTTCAAAATACAAACTATAAAATCCTTCTAAATCCTAAATCTGATGTTGCAAATCTATCTTAAATATGTTCAGAATTGAAGGCTGGGCTAGTTGAAATAATATTGTGGCAACAAATGAGTAAAAATATAGCGAAAATCTTATGTTAGAACAATGTACAACGTTTACTCCTCAAAATTCAGATCACAAAATGCAAAAGCTTAAAATAGAAAAGAGTCATTGCCTACATCTAAATATGATATTTGAGTCAAAATCAGACCAATCACTATTGTAGACAAAGTTGAATTTTTAGAATAAGATTCTAATATTAATCCTACAAAGTTAATATAAAATAAATGAAAATTTGAAATATTTATAATATTCAAGATATTAATATTATTGTTAAAAGAAAAATGCAATTAAGTTTAAAATTTGAAACATTTGCGAACTTAATATTATTCAATGGACACAAATATGAAGCAATTCAAAAACAAACTATTAAATAAACAATGGTAGTTTTAGGTTTTGGAAACAGAATTAAACGATATATCTCAAGCGTTACACTTATTTAATACAGAGTTGTCTTGCACTCTTGATATTTTATAAATTCATAAATGAATTTCTAATCTAGAACAAATACTACAAATTCGATACAAATCAAATTTATGAATTCCTATTCATATTTTGGAGATTTCACAAGCAATCAATGTAATAACTATTTTTTTTTATTGGATTTCTTAATTATTGCAAACAAATTCTTTGCATATTCAAAATACTATAAAGAGGAAATTTTTTTTTTTTTGGATTAAAAGTCAAATTCATGAGCTGGGAAAATATATATATATATATATATATATATATATATATATATATGTGTGTGTGTGTGTGTGTGTGTAAAATTTGGGAAAGGTGAATGTAAAAAACGAAATATTCACCATAAAGGGAAATGAAAAATATGGTGTTAATGTAGGAAAATCACAAGCATCTCCTTGGGGTAAAAAATATTTTTTAGTGACAGAGCATGTATGTGTTCATAAGAAAATGAAGAAAATAAATGTCTGTTTTTTGAGGCGACAGGTATTCCCGTACGAGTTATGACTAAAGATACGGAATCTTCTTCGATTTGTCCACAAACTTAAGAACATGGTTAGAAAAACAAAAATCGTCCCATAATTCTTTGTTTTTTTTCACAAGAATACAAGGTTGTGTTAAAATTGAGAGATTTGAGATGCAAGATTTAACATGAATGAATTACAAGTTCATTCAAATTAAAATGAATTTAAAATCCACTCATATTACTTAAATATTAATTTAAAATAAAAATAATAAACTTTAAATTTATATCAATCCAAACGCCATGAAATTCCGGACAACCTAATATTTAACGTTATATATGAGGGAACCAAATTCCCGGACCATATTATGGTGGAATTCAAAATGCAGCCCACCTATGGAATCGAATTTACAATTTACCCACTTTTTGCTTCTACTATTTATTTATCTCTACCCAATTTAATAATAATAATTTAATTGTAAAAGTTTGGTTTTATAGTAGACGCTACACGTGGACGATACCTATTTTCCCATTGAAAATAAATGAATTGATCCAGAAAAGGGTACTAGTACTACTCTTTACAGCTTACATGAGTTCGATAGTTTATGATAATTGATAAGTGGGGCAGAGATTTAAGCATCTTTTAATCATATTTGTGTATACAGTGTACATACCAATTATAACCAGAAATTTGGAATTTATAACATCCAATAGATTCTCACATCCTTAACATTTTGTTATGAAAATTCTTTGGACCAATCTTAATTGTTTGAAAATTATTTTACATCACTAGTCAGTATTAATTAATTTAGTTATTTTATAGAATCGTTATATTGAAAACATTTTTATGTTTTAGATAATTTAGGTTAAAATCAGCATTAACGAGTAAAATTTATAAGTTGCAGCAAATTCGAAAAAAAAAATGTATAAGTGTAAGAGTATTATTGTTTCCAAAACTTTGAAATAAATAAAAAAAAAAACTTCAATAAACTAGCACAAATAACTTAAGTGAGAATGTCGCATGGATCACTTTTTGTAAGATAAATTTTCATCTTATTTATTACATCTTATTATTAAATTAGAACTATCATCTATATTCAAATTTATACATAAATTATGTCCTCACTAATGTCTTATAAAACAATTATCTCTTTTGTCGAAATTGAGAAAAAAGATCTTGAGATAACATAAAGTAGAAATTGACGACTCAAAAAATCTAAGCAACTGTTGGAAATATCTCGAAAGCCCATCATCATTTGTGCAAGACCATTAATTAAATTAATAATGAAATGTTATAAGTCAAAAAATAATTATGAAAAGTTGATGGTTGTCTCAGTCATGCATATCTAATTCTTTTGTCACTACAAACGTTACCAACATAAGATGAAAAGGTAAATCTTATATCATCAATTAGATTTTAATTTAGTGACACCTTGTCTAAAAGATCATTATATTTTTAGTGAATCGACATTTAAATAAATAAATATATATACATATATATTTTAGTGAACACCTAAAAAAACATTTGAAAGTCACTTTATCGAATGTATATAGAAATATATATTTACGATGTTTTTTTAACTCCAAACACAGGATAATACTTTCGATCGCTATTAGCTCATTGTCAAACTAATTAATTATGAGAAAAAATAATCTTAATATTCATCATGTTTATTATTAAATTATGAGAGGGAAAAGATTGATTGCTTAGTGGTAGTTTATATATAGATTTGCATATCTTGCACCCAATGCATTGAGAAAATCCTAAATACAATTGTTTGACACAAGTGCATCATTAAATTAAGAAACAAAAAAGAAAAAAGAAAAAAAACTAGAATTTTCGACAATGTTATAATCAGACTGTTGAATAGTACACAAATGGGATAGAAACAATTTTGTTCCAAACACACAACAAGCATACAATTTTATCTGAACAATTTTAAAATACCCTAATTATCCCAACTCATCATAAGATGATATAATTTGAATGTTAATATTTACAATAGGTGACACTATATTCATTAAGAGCATAAAATATTATAATTTTTAAATTTACTTAAACATTATTAAACATACAATAATTTAAATGAGATAACATAAACGAATTAGAACAAATTCGAATTTTTTTTTTACAATAATTTGAATATTTTAAAAATCACTAGAACAAAATTCTGCATTTAAAACTCTACGACTTTTGTCCATATAGCATGTATAGAACCTAAATGTTTCTATTCATGAAATAAAATATTAATATAACGTGACATTCATTTAAAATGGTTGGTCTACTTTATTAATAATCTTCCCAACTATTTTTCCCTATTAAAGTAGCACATTCATTTCTTTGTTTTATCATTTTTCGTTTTGTTTAATTTTTCTACGTAAGAGCTCAGCGAGTAGTACGTACGATTCTTACAATCCTTATCACAATTGGTGTTGTACTACCCTTGAAGCGAGATGTACTACAATCCACATCACAACCAAAAATTGGACACTAGCACTAAATGAGCGCGTTCTAGTGGATTCTCCAGTTGCCAAATTCGCCAACCACGACCCATCTGCCAATATCACCCCCTGAACCGACCCGGATCCATCATCCGATTTTGATGATTTTTGGCTACAAAATAGCAAAGATTAGTAAGCATTGTGGATATTACAGTAGATGGACTATGCAATGTTTTGAATTGTTCTCCATGAACAATTATGCAAATCTATCCATTGTGAGTATATATTAATGTGTGTACGATTAATTTGTCACGACTTCTATATAATTATTAATTTCAAATCAATAGAGTTTTAAGAAGATAAAAATCTTTACACATAAACAGTGAGAGTATTATTTTTAATAAAATAATAGATTATGTCCAGTAGAATTACTTGAATATAACTTAAATCATAAATTCGAAACAAAATCATAAGAAAAAAATTGAGACTAGACAATGTCTAGACGGATTATTAGCGCCAACTTGAGGAAAAAAAAAAAAGAAGATAGTAGAGTATTTTGGCGTCTAAATGAACTAATACTATCCTAACATATAAATTCTATATGTAATATGTGTTACATTTAGATAAAAACCAATTATTATTATTTTTGTTTTTCAAAATACAGTAGATATGTTCTCTATCTATTGTGGTTAGATTAATGTGTCCATCGCACTAATGTTCATAAATTTAACACGATCAACAATTTCAAAATATTAACCGTGGACATATTAAAACATAATCATAGTTTTTATGAATAAGAATATGGGATGGAATTTCTTTTCTAAGATAAAAGACTGCATTAAAGAGCTGTACCTTGAGTGGGAGGGGCAGAAGGTGATCACATAATCGGCGGCGGTACAAGTGAAGGTACTAGTGGCATCATCGTACGCGTAACTGTAAGACTTGGGACACGCAGTCTTGAACACCTGCGAGTACGACGACGGCCTGCACGTCGCCGGCGACCCGTAGTCCCCCTTGCAACAGTACTCCGGCGTGTTGAACGCGTCGCACGCGCTTCTGCACGCGCCGCCGCCCTCCACTCTCAGCTCGGCGGGGCACCTCTGGTTCAGGTCCTCCACGCACCCCGTGGACGCGCACTGACCCGATCCCCCGCTCACGTCGACCATCACCGGCAAGTTGTACCCGTCGACGAGGCTGACGTCATAGAAGTCCATGGAGCCCGACCCGAGTGTGAATTCGACCAGAGTGGCGGCGGTGGCTCCGGCTCCGTTGCACTCCATTTGGCCGGAGCCGCAATCGCCGGTGGAGCATGTGCCCTGACCCGAACCGTCGAATGAGCATCCGGTTCTGGCCCAGAACCGGCCCGACCACCCGGTTGGGGCAGTGAATGCCCGAGAACCGCCTCCGGGCAGCTCGAACCCGGTGCTGCCCAGCGTCGGGCTGCCCAGTATCGCCGGCCAAATTGTGTGGGAACACTTGTTTACGAAGGTGAATTTTGCAGCTGAAACTCCTGATTAAGAACAGAAATAAAAAATCTTGAATATATATACACAATTAATACATATATGTGTGTGTGTTAATTGTAATGTACCTTTGCCATGGAAAATTTGAAGTAGCAAAATGGTGAGAAGAATGGCCATGAATGATCACCCTCTGCTTCTCAACAGCCGGTAATTAATTTCGTGTGTAATTGTATTTGTCAGGAATTGGGCGGTGGCGGAGGAGTAGTTGAGGAAGAATGTGCAGAGGATGGAAGTGATGAGTCAGTCGGGACTGCGAAAGGAATGATTCATCTATCATCTTATTTATAGGTGAACTGAATTTTTATGATTTTTATTTTTCTAAAAGATAATGTAAAGTCGAGTAATTATATATTCCAAACATATTTAACTATGCTGAGTTCGTATAAAGAGTTTGGACCGTGACAAAAGTTTTAATAAAAAATAAACACTATTCCGCATAATTAGAAAATTTTACTATTAGTAGATCAAACACAATGTAATTTTGTATATTTTATATTGATTACTCCAATATTTGTTGTATAAGGTTGTTTCACAAACACTAAGAAATCATTTAATAGCTATAATATTTTTCAAGATGTTATATTAGTTAACATTTAGTAGACATAATTAATGTAAAAACTAAATAAAATTTAGTAAAGGAAAGGATAGGGATAAAGTTTAAATTTTTTTAATTAAACTTGTCTGTACATACATGTTTATATACATATATAGTGGATGTATAGAAGTTTTTGTTTATATATAGAGACCCAAAAAAATTGAATCCATTTATGCTTCTTGTTTTAAGCAATTACTTGCCAACTTATTTAATATATATATATATATATATATATATAGAGAGAGAGAGAGAGAGAGAGAGAGAGAGAGAGAGAGAGAGAGAGAGTCTAGATTGGAGTTTGAAATGTGACCCAAAGTGAGTTCAAATCAGCCCAACAATGTTCCCTGACCCAACAAGTTTGAGGTAGATGGCAAACTCAATTACAACTCATTTAAAAATTAAAATCAACCCAAAATATTGTTAAATAAAGTTCTAACCAAAAAACATTAAAAAAGAGCCAGAAATATTAGAGATCATTAATTTGCCATCATCAACCGACGCTCAAATACTTAATTTATTAAGGTGCCATTCATAATTCTATATTTTTTCTCCTTCAAAAAAATAAAATGTTTTTCATTAGCCTTTTTTAGAACTTTTCTATTTATGTGGGGCTGAGATGATAGCCTACTAGTTATTATTGCATGACATAAGCACCTTTTAATTGGTATAAAGTAATGGAAATCTAACTTCATATGCATGGAGTCTTACATAAGATTGGAAAACGTGGCACAATATGCTTTCTGAGTTTGTTTTTTCATTCTTGACAGATGCTTAACATGCAATTCCATTAGGTTTGGATCAATGTTGACAATGGCCGGATTCAAGATATGTATGTATTCGGGGGATCCAATTCATAAAAAAAATACAACAATTCAAAAATAAGAGAACAAATTTGTAGCAATTAATTTGATGAAGAACAAATTGAGAGAGGAGGAGAATGAAAAAAAAAAAAAAAAGGGCAAATTTTTTGATTGATTATGAGAGAAAAACAAAAAAACCAACTCTTTTACAGGGAAAACTCTGAGTTCACAATCTCTTTTTCTTATAAAAATAGCTGATTTTTTCTGTAAATTTCCAAGGGCACTGACTTTGAGTTCACAATATTTTTTCTTATAAAAATGTGAAATTATAAAAATAGCAGAATTTTTTACCAATTTTCAGGGCCAGTGCCCCCTTGGCCATACTTGGATGAGTTGGATCCTTTTTTTTTTTTTTTTTTGTTGAGTTTGGGAGAATAGAAGCAACGGATAATAAAAATTAGAAAACTTGCATGATCCGTGTATATTCTGGTAATCACAATCTACATGTGAGATACCATTTGAGTTACAAAACTTGTGGTTACTTAGATCCATCCCAGAATGTTAACCAATTTTTTCTTCTTTCTTTTTTAATTTGTGTCTTTTTTTTTAAACAAAAACTTATGATAGAACTTAATAAAAATATGTTTCTACTAGAGTGCTAAGTGCCAATTATTTGCACCGTGGAGTATTTGTACTGTAAAGTTCATAATCCAATACTCATAATCTATCCTTAAATCTGAAACAATGAAGTATTTGTAAAATATACTCAAAACTTTTATAATATATATATATATATATATATATATAGTCGTGTATTCTAGATTTTGTGCTCCTCATATGAATCCATACATTATAAAGAGCTTATGAAATTTCTATGTTTATGTCATGTCAAGAACCTATTGAGTGGACAATAATTAAGGATCGATGGACAAGGATTATTGGTAGGCATGATGCTATTGTCATTTGATGAAAACACATACCAAAATTGTTTCTTTATGCAAACACCAACAATACTAATTCTTGCTTAACAGTAATTGATTTGTATACTTTAGTTCTTATTTTACATCAGCTCAAGTATATATGGTTTATTGATGTGTGTGTGTTTTTTTTCTTCCTTTTCTTGTTGCAAATATGTGAATCCTGAATGGAGCCAATTCTCTCATATACAAGCAAGGTTGTACTATTAATTAACACACTTGTGTTAGAAAGGATACACACACACACACACACACATATATATATATATATATATATATATATATAATTTCATGAGACAAAACCTTATACAATTTAAATTAATTTCTATTTTATCGGTAGTTAATTGTAGATTAATCCATTTCACATAATTAGATTTATGAGATAATCTCAATATTCTAAACAATCATTTATGCAGTTATTTGTTTGCTTGGCTAATTAAGCATGAGATGAGATCTGTGATTATTTATTTTCAAATTTCAAAATAATTATTATTTAATTATAAAAAATATTGATAAAATTTACTACACATTTTTTTTTTTTTTTTTTTTTAGCGAGAAACAATTTTTTTCAAACTTGTTGGATCCTTATTAAATGTTTTGTAACTTTTGTTCTATATATAATGAAAATTGATTCAAATGGGGCAATAAACAGCTATTGATTATATATATATATACTCAAAGCCCATCCATCTGGAAGGCCCAAATAATAATATCCAAGAAGAATAGAGATTAATCCAATCCAAGCCCGAATAAGGCACGCGAAGATTGTATAAGGCGAATACAAACCCTAGAGATCCTCCTCCTTCGCCTGTGTGAGCTTCTCTCTCTCCGTCTAGAGTTTTCTCGCCTCCTTTTCAGAAGCAAACATGGTGTGCATTCTCTTTGATTCGCTGTTTTTCTTCTCAATTAGTTTTTCCGTTGATTTGATGGTGATTGCTGCTTGTAAATAGGTTCTCTCAAACGACGTCGATCTGCTCAACCCACCGGCGGAGCTTGAGAAGAGGAAGCACAAGCTTAAACGCCTCGTTCAATCCCCAAACTCATTCTTTATGGTGCTCTATTTCTTTCCTTTTATTGTTATTACTGTTTTTTATTTGATTTCCTTTTTGTTTGTTTGATTTATCATTTTTTGTTTTTGATTGTAGGATGTCAAGTGTCAGGGTTGCTTTAACATGTAAGTTTTACATTGTTTTTCTTATCCTTTTTTCTTTCAACTGAATATTTGGATTTATATTAAGTGAATAAAATGATGGAAATAATATTCTTTTATTTATTTGTGTCTATGATGGTTCAATTTATGCAGAACAATTCTTGTTGAATACTGCAATAGCTTTCTTGTTTTACTTGAATAATTGGATGATTGAGAAGTGATTAAAATTGAAGAAAGATCTGTGGTTTTGTTGAGTTGTGTGTTCTTTTTCTTATGTCTGTGTGTTTATGTTCAGAACCACCGTGTTCAGCCATTCTCAGACGGTTGTTGTGTGCGGAAACTGCCAAACGGTGCTCTGCCAACCCACTGGCGGACGTGCCAGACTCACCGAGGGATGCTCCTTCAGGCGAAAGGGTGATTAATGTTCTTTGTTATATGCTCTGTTTCGCGTTCTTGAGATGGTGAACATGATAGTCAATTGCTGATGAAATCCTGATCAAGGATGTAAGATGGGATTTTGGTTCTAATGTTAGACGTTTTTAATTGTTTAATGCCTCTTTATATTTGTCGGACCTGTTGAGTGACCGTGATGTTATGTTATATTATATGATAATGGATCTGTTTTGAAGGTTTGTTTCTTATGTTCTAGCCATCATTGCTGGCTTTAGTTTTTTTGGCTATAATTGTGGTTTACTAAGGATGTGCTGTTTTTACAGTTGTTGTTTGATGTATTTGGACATAGATGATTAAGATGATAATCCTTGAATGCCAATGTGGTATAAACTCGAAGTTTGTTTACCTACCATGTGGTTTCAGTAATAACTTACACCATGTATGTTGACTTGCATGAAGTGGTTTGTTTGGTGTCTTATGTTGTTCCTATGTTGCATCGAACTATTATTTGCAATGAGGAAGCCGTTTAAGGTAAAATATGATTAGCCCATGTTCGTAGTCGACCCAACGCAGAGTCATCTACTTACCTGAGAACCACCCGATTAGCTGAGACAATATGGTGCTCCCCTACATATTCTGCTATATACCATAGGTTTACCACATCTCGAACTTCATCTTTCTAAAATTTGTATTTGGATGAAGGAAAGGCTTATTGAGACACATGTTATGAAGACATGAAATCAAAATTGATGGAATGAATCATGTTTACTGGCTGAGCATTATCAATCATGCTTGTGAATGTTTTATCAGGAAGCCATTGATTTCATAGAGCTTTTGCATGCTTTGAATGTGGTTTGCTGTTGTTTGTCGTTTGATTCTAAGACTTAAGAGTGATTATTTGGATTAGAATAGATTGGAAGCATTTTTTTTGGGTGATCAAACACTATGTACCAACCCCACATATAGAAATAAGGACCTTTCCTGTCCACGTGGAATAGTGTATCCACAGCATCCCGTTTGAAATAATATGTTGCACAAAATATCTAAATACATTTTTGCTGATGCAAATTTCAGACGGAAACCCATATTTTTAAGATTTGATTATCATGTATCATAATATAATATTGTTATAGAAATATAATGAGTAGCAAATGAAATGAGACAGGTAGGCTTCACATAGATAGATGAACATTACTATATTAAAAATATTAATAATAGTTATCATGTGAGCTGAGCACCGACCTAAAATGACTTAACCGACAGAGAAGCAGAAGCTGCTCCATTTTCAATACTCCCTATTTACCCCAAACTATTCATCTCAGCTCTGTTTTTCCAATCATCTTCTAATCCAAAATCACAAAAGCACAGCTTTTGTGGATTTTGCAAATTTAACAACTTACAAAAACATGATTTTTCAACACTTTTTGGAATTTAGCAATATATGTATCAACTTTACTTCACTTCGCATTCCGAATCATTGGCAATTATCGACGGAAAAAATATAGATGTATCTGTTTATGTGGTTGTTATGCTCTCAATCAAGTAAAATAAAAGAAAAAAAATTAATGAAATGTGAATAGAACAATGTTGTTCTACTCTATTCTATTTACCTATCACAAGTTTCTTCTTTTTTATTTTTATTTTTAATTAAAAAGTTGTTTGATCAATAAGTAGTAGGTTGTCCACCTATAACGTCCAATACCATATCACAACAAAAAATTGAAAATGTTAGTTCCTCCAGTTCAAAGATTAAGTATCTTGTTTTTATAACTATGAGATAATTTTCCACAACATAATCAGCAATAAATAGTGTAGTAATGTCACATATTTAACATAGTCCCGCTGTTCCATTCTTCAACATCAAAATTAACAAATGACTAATTAAAGCCCCTTCCCAACGCAACAAGATTATTTTTCAGGGTAAACTAAACTAGCAGAAAAAATTGATCAACATTCAAGAAATAGTAGTCCTCAATCTCACTCTGGATGTTTACTTATTAATTTTCCACATATATCCTGAATTTTACATCAAAATAAATGTCAGATTGACTGAAGACATCTCATTCTTACTTCAAATCAAATTCAAATCAAAACAAGTAAATGATTGATATTTTTTCCCCCTAAATATATACATATTCTCTAATAAATCCAATGATTAATCAATGGAATCTAATCCTTCACGGCAAAGTAAACGGAGCCTTCATATCATACATTCGACATGAGTATGGGCTTATCCAGAAACCGGGCCGGGCCAAATCCTTAGTGCATGAATATGGATTGGATGGTTGTAGGGCCCGATTACAACATCAACATGGCTGCTGCTAACAACAAGATAAAGACAACGAAGAAGAAAGAGAGAGACTTGCTTCTCAATCCACCGCCATTAGATACCAATAGAGCACTGCTCGATTTCTGACTGCATTAATATTATGTCAACAAACAGCTTTAATCACATGATAAAATATTCTATGTAATGAAAATATTATAATTAGATAGTAAAATTAAATTAATAATCACCTGGAGGAAGGTGCAGGGCAAAAAGTGATGGTATAATCAGGTGAAGCACAGGTAAACGTGGAGGTACCATCATCGTAAGCGTAGCTATAAGCTCTAGGGCAGGCGCTTTTGAACACCTCCGAATACGACGTCGGTTTGCAAGTATCCGGCGTCCCATACTCGCCACTGCAACAGTACTTCGGATCTCCGAACGCCTCGCATGCGCTTCTGCACGCCACGCCGCCGCCGCCGATGGTGCTGCCGCTAACGGCGCTGACCACCTTCAGCTCCGACGGGCAGGCGGCGTTCAGGTCCGCCACGCACCCCGTGATCGTGCAGTTCCCTCCGCCACCCTGCGGCGCAACCACCATGGGCACGTTGTAGCCGTCGACCAGGCTCACGTCGTAAAAGTCCAGCCCGCCGGCGCCGTTCAGCGTGAATTCCGCTAAAGTGGCCGGCGGCGCGGCTCCGCGGCCGCCGCACTCGATGCTGCCGGAGCCGCAGTCGGCGGTGAGGCAGATGAATTTGCCGGTGGTTGGGTCCTGTGAGCAGAGGGTTCGGGCCCACATGCGGCCCGACCAGGAGGCGGGGACTGGAAAGGGGAATGAGTCGCCGGAGCTGAGAGGGAATCCGGTGGTGGAGAGCTGGGCGGTGCCGGCGTTTGAGAGAATCCCCGGCCAGACAGTGTATCCGCAGTGGTTCACGAATGTAAATGTCGCCGGAGATACCAGTTTAATGAGAGAGGAAAAGAGAAGAAGCAGAGTGTGGAGATAATGGGGTTTAGCCGCCATTGTTGTTGCAGGTTAAAGATTTAATAAAGGAAAAATGGGAGCAGAAAAAGTGGGAAAGAAAGAAGTATGAATGGGATTATGGGAGGAATGTGGTGAGGTTTAAATACAAAATGTAAACCGACGTTGGCACTGACACCTCCCGCCACCCCAGGAGAGAGAGAGAGAGAGAGAGAGTGGGCGGGAAGGAAAGAAATGTAATTGGGTTAGCAGAAGGGACAAATGGGCTCAGCTGGTGGGACAGAACAATGGAGGCCCAATGACGTTTGCTACAGAAGAAAGTGAGGAACCAAGTTGACTAAGGTTCATTGAATTTCACACTGGAAATTAAACAAACTATTTTCCTATATGTTTCTTATTTTTAAATAATCTTAATATTTCCGGACTATATATATATATTTTTTTTAATGAGAATTGGAATCCTTCTTCTCAAAGTTTCTTAGCCATTTAATGTTACTTTACTTTAGAATCTTATATCTAATTTATGTTTGGATTTATTTTGAATTGAAGATGTTGAAAAAAATAATTGTTTGCCAGAAAACTAAATATAATCTATACTTTTGAAGTTTGTTCATTAAAATGATAATAGTGAAAGGTTGGAAATTGGTTTATTCAAATTTGAGAACTAATAGATGACTATATACCTCTACATATTTTTTCGTTTTCATGCTACTATTAGTATGATTTACAACCCGTTGTTTTTTTTTTTTGCATCGATTTTAATTGATTGATTTATGATTTTGTATAAGCAATGTTGGAATATTTATAAAAGAGAATGCCAACTACTTCTGCAGATAAAGATAGTAGATATCAAATATTTTCCTTTTACCACGTTCAAATCGGTGAAAAATACAAATTGAAAATTCTATCCCAAAAGTTAATCAGCCAAGACTCGATAAACCAAAGTTAATCCCAAAGGTCAAATCGGTGAAAAATAAAATGGGCAGCACTTATGTGCCCCGGGGGCATGTGCCCCCAACATTATTATTATTATTTTTCTTTTTTCTCTTCTCACTTCTCGCTGTTCCTTCATTTTTTCTTTTTTTTTTTCCTTTTTTTTTTTTTTTTGGTTTCTTCCCCTTTAATTCATTTTTTTTTTCTCTCTTCCTTCTCAATTTCTTCATTAATTGTTACAAAGTGATACCTAAAGAGTATACAAAGTAATACCTAAATAGTATATACGTGATATTTTTCATTGAATGAACAATTAATACATTAAGAGTAAATATGTAATACCTTAGGGTCCTTCTATAATACACCGGTGTTTTCAGCCATTAGATCTTGATTGATTGCATCCTAACCCTTCATTTACTTTTTACTTTTTTTACCTGTCTTGAGAAATTACTGCAGTGTAAACTAAGAATTCCCCCCAACAACCAAAAGAGCTTGGACAATGTAGTCTAAATCTACCTTCTTCATTAATCGTATATAACATTAATCTGCAACCATAAAACCGCAATCGAACATCTTTGTATTATGCATCTCGTTATTACGAATCATTTGAGATCCATATTCAATATGTTTGGATATTTGTCATGGAATCTCATCATTAAAATTTCACTCTTCTGTATTGCATTCACCTCATACCATGATTGTATCTCTATTGTCTATCATTATTTAAATTACCACAAAGTAATCAACCCATTTGATTGTTTGTTTTGTGTACTAATCATTCGACAACCATTGCATCAACCATTAACAAATATTATTGTTACATACATTGATTTCGATTTGATTTCCATTGATTTTGATTGATACATACATACATGATTGATTTACAATGATTAAATGCAAGCAAAATCAAGGATTAACAAATATTATTGTTACATACATTGATTTCGATTGATACATACATGATTGATTTACAATGATTAAATGCAAGCAAAATCAAGGATTAACAAATATTATTGTTACATACATTGATTTCGATTTGATTTCCATTGATTTCGATTGATACATACATACATAATTAATTTACAATGATTAAATGCAAGCAAAATCAAATGCAAACAAAATAGGGCCTATGTCAACTTAGGATGTCAAATGAGTGTTGGAAGGTCCAAAACCATTGCAGCCCAACCCAACTCAGAAAAATTACTTTACACAGAAGTTACCGCAGTAAAAAAAACCGGTGTATTAATACAACGGTGTATAGTAGAATTACCCAATACCTTATACTATAAATATTAGTAATACCTTATACTATAAACATTAATACCTTAAATGTAAATATATAATACCTTCAAGGTAAATATGTAATACTTTAAATGTGCATATCTAATACCTTATACTATAAACATTAATATCTTAAAGGTAAATATGTAATACCTTAAAGGTGCATATCTAATATATTATATTATAAGCATTAATACCTCAAAGGTAAGCATGTAATACCTTAAAAGGTGTATATGTAATACCTTATCTATAAGCATTAATACCTTAAAAGTAATATGTAATACCTAAGAGTATACAATTGATACCTTAAGAATTGTCTTATACTATAAGCACTAATACCTTAAAAGTAAATATGTAAATAAGAAAAATAAAAACAAGAAAATAGAGAAGAAGAAGAATGTACAAAACAAATTAGAAGAATAACAAATTGATAAGAAAAAAAATTAAGAAGTAGAGAAAAAGAAAAAAAAAAGGAAAAAAAAGAAGAAAGCAACACTATTTCTGCAATAATACCTTAAGAGTAAATATGTGATACCTTAAAAGTAAACAACTGATACTTTAAGAGCATACAACTAATACATTTACTGAAAAATCTTAAGATTTCAAATGTTTCATCATCTTCTTCCTCAAATTTTTTGCAAATCACGATTTCATCATATTTTTCGTCAAATTTTCTACAAATCATGATTTCATATTGTTTGAAATAATTTATTTCAATGTTTTAAAATTATTCATAAATAAAAAAGGGGAAAAAACCTCACAAATGATTTCATGGCAATTTGAAGAAGAATAAGAAGAAGATAGACAAGAAGAATAATAACAAATCAATAAGAAAAGAGATTAAGAAGAAGAAGGAGAAAGAAAAAAAAAAAAGAGGGTAAAAAGAAGAAAACAATACTATTTCTGCATAATACCTAAATAGTAGATGTGTGATACCTGAAGAGTAAATGTGTGATACTTGAAGACTAAATGTGTGATACCTGAAGAGTATATATAATCAGTTTGTGCGCGGCCACACCATAATAGGACGTGTGGGCTTGCATGGGAGCGTCCACGCGCCAGGTCAGGTTGGGGGCATAGAATTTTTTGTCAAATACAAATTGAATTCTGGAATGGATTTTGACTTTAATTTGAGCCAAATGACCATTGATAAACCAAGGTGTACAATTACCAAATGAACCCATGTAAAAATTAGCGACCAAAATACCAGGATTTTATAACAACCCGATAGATAAAATGAAATAGATTTATTTGTTTATATAGTTTTTCTGTTTCTTCTGGATTTTTCTACTCAAACAATAATTCCGGATATTTATAGCATGCCTGAAAATTTTGAATTAATATTTAACATTGATTTACATACACATCTAAATCGTATTAGAAAAGAAGTTAGATCTTTAATAGATACTCACTAAATAAGTGTTCTTTTGGAGTTCGTCATATAAGAAACATGAAATTGGACAAATACACACTTTACTAATCAAGGAATTTAGAATGCAAAATTGGAAAAAAAAAAAAAAATCAAATTAATACCATAAAAAGTATCATATAAAATCTTCAAATTTTAGTTAAGGAATATCAATAGAGATAATTTGGGTATAAAATTGCATAAAAATATAAAACTAACACTTAATTTGAAACATAGTTTAGATTCCATGACATTAATTTTAGGGTTAAATGCAAAAAACAACTCAAACTATTGATTTTTTTATCAGATTGCAACCTAAACTTTTAAAATTTATCAAATTGCAACTTTTGAATAATTTTTTGGCAAAAGCATGAACACTTGACACACGCTAACTTCATATAACGATCACATTTAATTAAAAAATTACAAAAATACCCTTATGTTTTCGGTGTGCCAGTTATGTGTTCTCGTTTTCATCGAAAAATGGTTCAAAAGTTGCAATTTGGTAAATTTTAATAGTTTAGGTTGCAATCTAATAAAAAAAAAGTTTTGGTTGCAAAATGAAAAAAGTCAATATTTTAGGCTGTTTTTTGCCTTTATTTAAAAGGGAGAGTATAATTCATATAGATTAGAATAAATTAGTTAAGTCCCATAAAAGTTTACTAGTCGAATAACCAACTTTCCAACACTCTTATCACCAGAAAAGTAATATGTTTCTTCTGTTTAAGATGATGCAGAAAGTAGGCAAATCAGATCTCACAGCATCATCTTTCCACAATGTGGCATCCATAATCCTATTTTCATACTATTGACTAAAAAACTACCTATAAAGCAAGTCATTGCCAGATATAAACAAAATACCAAACAATTTAATGGGAAACGCAAGACAAAAAGGTTACTGCTCTGTTTGAGAATTCCTTCAAAGTTATAGTGCAAAAATGGGTGATTATCAGTCATACTTCCCAGCAGTATCCAATGTTCATTCTATTCCCATTATACAACAAAGGAAGAGTGCATATTCATAATCTCGAATATTACCTAAAGAACCACACATCCATCCACATTCAACGATGACAACAATAATAACTACACAGTTAAGATAAGGAAACCCAATGCAACATCCATCCATGTAAAGTAACTAGCAAAGATTAGATCTCTCACATTACAAAATACATAGAACCGAGCTGTAGACAAATTATTTACGGATAATTACTTAAAAAGACACAAACTTTAAGTCAAAATTTCAGTTGCAACATATACCTTGTACTGTTGTACAAATAAAAGTTTATGTTGAAATTGAAAGTTGACCAAAAACTCAAGAATTTTTATTTAACTAACCCAATCCTTCATGATTCATCATAGTGCAGTCTGGCCATTGTGAATATCTTGAGGCAAAATCATTGGCAAGGTTTAGCAAGTAGATCATAGAACACTAAGCCATCAAACATATTTTTAGATTACTTCAATTGATATCATCTTATTTTTCAGGTTGAGGGAGAACAGTTGGTGCAAGCTACACCATCAAAAGGCAAACGAAAGAAGCATTATTTATAGTCCTATAGTAAGTATCTAGCACAAAAATGAACATAGATAATCCTTATTGTGGAATAAGAAACGTTGAAAGTCCTCACATACACACAAGGGTAGATGACCATTAACTAAAAGCTAGTAGGTCTTGAATCCAAAAACTAGCAAGGCCAAAGTCGTGTTTTCACTTGAAAACAACACAACTTAAACAATAAGTTTCATCTCATATTCCAAACAAACTACTATCCTAAAGGCCACAATTTAAAAAGGAAAAAAGGTAGGGTTTGCCCTCGATGTAAGACCAACTAGTACAATAACAATAATGACAACCAATTCTAAGATGAGTAGGCATCTCTTCTTAGCATAGCATTGCATTGCAATTGCATCAACTAAGTAGCTAATAGTTGCAGTTTCAAATAAATAGACAACAGAACCCCCTCTTAGTTCCTCACTTCATCAAGCATAGCATGATCAAGAAGCATAATAACAATTCAAGAAGAATGTTAGCTACATTCATCAAAACCAACACAAATTCTGCAAGAATAAGATGAAGCTCGAGTAACCGAACCACCATATTATACACTTGTGTGCCAATCAACCATAGAAAATATCACTTCACAAAATTAGTGGATCGCATGACAGAATGACTCTAGCCAAAACCATTGCAAAGTAATTCAACAACCATTCTATAGGTATAAACCCGCCAGGCATAACAAAAGACATAATAACAGCATAATAAGCCGGTCCATAAGCAAAACCATGAACAGAACCAAAAGAGAGTGAGAGAAAGAGTCAACTCATCAAATTATTCGCGAGGTGCTTCTTTGCAGTCCCTGGCAAAGTGTCCAGACTCCCCACAGTTGTAACACTTGCCTCCACCACCAGCACCACCGCCGCTAAACCTTCCACCAAAACCACCACCTCCACCTCCACGGCTGTAACCGCCGCCGCCTCCACCACGCGAACAATCCCTTGCCAAATGGCCTGGTTCACCACAAGTAAAACAAGCCCCACCACCACCGCCGCCGCCGCCGCCACCGCCACCAGCGCGACCTCCACTAGGACACTCCCTCGCCAAATGTCCAAATCCGCCGCAGTTATAACAACCTCCGCCGCTTCCCCCACCGCCAACGCCGCCGCCGCCGTTGTTGCAATCCCTAGCCATATGCCCATACTCTCCACAATTAAAACACTCGCCACTACCACCACCGCCGCCGCCACCTCCTCCGCCACTCCGATAACCATACCCATTACCGTCATTCCTCCGATCGCCGTATCCATACCCTCCCCCGCGACTGTTGCTGTTATTCCCCCTCCGAGAAGTGGTATCAACGGGGCCGCCGCCAGGGGCGGTGACATCAGAAGCCTTGGTCTTGTCACCATCTAAGATGATGGTGAACTCAACCACCTGGCCCTCGCGCAAGGTGCGATAGCCGTCGGATTTGATGGCAGTTTGATGGACGAACAGATCTTCGCCACCTTCCTCCGTCTGGATGAAGCCGTACCCTTTCTGATCATTGAATTTGGTGACAACACCCTTGGATCGAACCGCCTTTTCCTCCGCCATTGATTGAAGAAGATCGCAAAGAAACCCTAGAAAACCCTCGATACTAATAGCCTTTTTTTTGTATCTATAGACGGAGAGTTCTGGTGTGTAGTGTGTGTTATATATTTATAAAGCCTCGGATGCCCTAAAATTCTGCGTTTCGGCGCGTTTAGGGCTCTTAATAAAATTATTATTATTTTCTTCAAAACAGAAAAATTATTATCATTATATATCTATTTAATTATTCAATTGATACTTTCTTAATAAAAAAAATTAATAATTCAATTCATGCTATGCTACCTCAATTATTCATCAAATGCAGTATTTATGGGATGTTTTTGAAATAATTTATATATTTTTTAATAAATATCTGCTATATAAATTTTTCTCAGATAATAATTTGTCAAATTTTTTGAATATATTGTGTAATCTTATAATTTTGGTATAAAAATAAAGATCTGCAATATTTGTAAAATCTTGAAAAGATTATGTTATTATAATTTCCTTTATTTGGATTTGAGTCAAATAGTCATGAATTTAAAAACAAAAATTATCAAAATGTTGGGTTGATTATGAGTACGATTTCTGATTAACATTTTAATATAGAATTAAATTTCATGATAAAGATACAATTAATTAGATGAAGTTAGATATAGATCAAAATTTACTTCTAAACTCACTAATACCAAAATTTCGAAAAATCATATCATGAGATCCTACATCGATAACACTATTAAAATAATCAATATCATCTTTAAGAAAATGATCTTGACCCGTATTCAAACAAAAGTTAGTAATATAGGACCCATATATAAATGTATTCCCTTCAACATATTCTTTT
This sequence comes from Scutellaria galericulata, assembly GCA_946896805.1. Taxonomy (NCBI): domain Eukaryota; kingdom Viridiplantae; phylum Streptophyta; class Magnoliopsida; order Lamiales; family Lamiaceae; genus Scutellaria; species Scutellaria galericulata. The sequence continues at coordinate 17,220,179 of OX335794.1, forward strand.
AAAATACTTTTAATGTTGGAACTAGATATTTAACAACATGAAAGAAAAAAAGTTTATGCTCTAAAGATATAGGCTTAGTATATTCTTGGGTTAAAGATATTTCAGAAATTTGCATGAATTACCCCTAGTGGGAATCGCACAAAAATATTCATGATGTAATGTTAAGTCCATTTTTATTTTATTTTTGAAGGAAAAAACGAAGATTTTGTTAGTTATGATTTTCGAGAAAAAGAAGACAAATTCATTCTTTTTTCAAAATAAAAATGATAATAAAATAACAAACTGCGTCCGAGTCAAGTGGAGAGATTCGACCATCGCCTGGTAAAAGACTAGATGAGATTTTAATGTCCCATTTTTTGGTATCTAATTTCTGTATTTTTCATTGGTGAAAAAAAAAATCCATATTTTTCTCACATGAATTTTTATTGAATTTATTTGTAAGTGGTATATAAGTAAACTATTTAAGTGAGAGGATATATATATATAAAAAAAAAGGTAGGATTTGGTTTTGTTTCTGCTCTTCCGTAAAATAAAATGCTAATTTCTAAAAAAAAAAAAACTTCTATTTTATTTTTTCATATCACCCATCGCACATATATTACTAATTAACATTATTAATAAATAAGTGACATTTGTTAATAATATTGAAATATAAAATGGAAGATCATTTGTAAGTGAGGCCGAATCAAACTAAAAATGTGTTGTTCTAATATTCGATCAATATAATATACAATAAATTAATATACATAACACAGTAAATATTTCGGGTGAAAAATTGCATGCCATCCAAGTATTCACTCAATGTTAAGTGTTTGGAAATGACTTACCTTCCTTTATTATAAACCGTGTTATGATAAACTTGAAATAAAAGATATAACATTATTTGGCGAGATCAAAGCAGACAAAGGTAACATACGATTGAAAATGATGGGTAATTCGTTTCACTATAAACTTTTCGTAATATCCGCGAATAGGGAAAGAGATGAAGATACAAAGAAAAAAGTTACCTATCTACATCAGCACAGAGAAAAGCATGATGGTGAGCTGATATTTGTACAACAATATTATGCAAGAATTAGTAGACTTCCACATTCCATTGTTCTCCCTTCTTCAACTGCCTTTTGTAGTCTAACCAGTCGATACCTGAACGATAACGAGAAGGTGATGAGAATAAGCGACGAATATATATATATATATATAGAGAGAAAAAAATGTGGTGATGATGTGGCATAATAATGTACCATCTCTGGCAGCCAATGAGAGCATGATGTCATCAATTCCCTTTTCCATCCCTTTGAGCCCACACATGTAGACGTATGTGTTGTCTTTCTTGAGAAGCTGCCATAGCTCTTCTGCGTATTCAGCCATTCGGGTTTGGATGTACATTTTCTCCCCCTTTGCGTTCGTTTGCTCTCTGCTCACTGCAAAGTCCAGCCTGAAGTTTTCCGGCTTTTTCTCCTTCATTTTCTCGAATTCCTACACATACAATGTCATCAACTCTAACTCAACTTCATGCTGTTTCAAGTTAAATTTCTGTTTTCATAACTTAAGATGTCAAATGGGAATGAATGAATTGGTTTTACGTACCTCTTTGTAGAGCAATGAGCTGCTTGTGGGAACACCCAAGAACAGCCATGCTAATCCATTGAACTGCAATATCAGAAAAAGGGTGGTCCTCATTAATATGTTTTAGATGACTAAATATCTCATCAACACACTCAAGATTTCATTTTAATTTTGTAGCTTTGGGTTTACCTTGTAGTCGTCATACTTCTCGAAGAACATCTTCCACAAGAATGAGCGGAAAGGAGCAATCCCAGTACCAGTTGCAAGCTACATTGTAGTCCAGTTACAACAACGTGAAATCAGTTTTAAATCTTTGTATAGTTCAAGAAAACACATCTTTTCAAGTGTAACTAACATACCATTATTACGGTAGCATTAGGATCTTTTGGCATGAGCATCTCTTTCCCAACAGGTCCAGTGATTTTCACTTCAGAGCCAGGTTTCAAGTCACCTAAACTCAGACGATTTCAAGTCATTTTCTAAGTCGTTCTTTACCAAATCAAGAAAGCTAGACCGTATGAAACTTTGCTCGTGGCAACATAATATTACTTACACAAAAAGTTTGAGCAAACTCCCTTAACTATCTCCCCTTGATCATTGGTGTAGACCAGCCTTTTAACACACAAAGAGACCTGCACAAAGCAAGTAAACAATAACTAGTTTGAATCTCACAAGATTAAAGGTCAAATTTTTCGTTATCTACGCCAAATAAGGCTTACGGTCTTAGAGTCGCCAAAGTCACCAAGAGCACTACTTGCAATGGAGTACAACCTCAGCTTGTGAGGCTTCCCATTCTTGTCTACACCATCTGCAATAACCCCAATAGACTGCCCTTCTCTGTAGGGCACTTCCCCTGCTCAACATACTCAACTAATAATCTCAATCCAATAGGATCTAACTATAGAATCACACCATTTAGAGCCCAATTTAGCAACAATTCAAGAAAAGTGAAACAATGATCATTTAGTTGGAGATATTATACCCTCAGTGCTGAAGACCATGTGCCAGGTTTCACCAGGTGCATCGTCCCCCGTGATCTTGGTGTTCAAGAGGCATCTACCAACATATGGCTCCTTAGGCTTGAACTTGTTGACTACTACCCCTTCATCCTGTTTCTTGGAGATCTTTTCCACCTTGGCTGGGGCCTCTGTGGTCACCTGAGCTCTAATGGGACCAACCTTGGAACCCGTAGACGACACATTTCTGTAGTACAATGGCACCTGCATAGAAAAGGCCCAGATCACAGGTTGTAAATTTCAAGAAAATAAAGACCCATGTTCTGATATTCAAGTTTGTAGCATGGAGTGATTAGATAATGTATAGGGAGAAACCCATGTTGTGAAATGTGATATCTTGATCTAAATGCATCAATTACCATGAAATGAAGTGAAACAATTTGATTTTTCATTTCTTGGGATATAATTATATAAACATCATACTTATTTAGATTTCAGGAAATCCCATGTTGGGAAATGCAATTATCTTGATTAAATGTACCAGCTAGAATCAATATACAGAGAACACAATTTTCAAGATTTGGAAAAGCAATTGCTTCAAGTATAGAGAGTACAATAGATGTAAAGACATGAGTATTGATCATACCTTGTAAAAATTGATTCTTTCTGGAGAAATAATGGAGGTTCTAGCTGGAAGAGAAGATGATTTGGTGGAAGGAAGAGAGACTGCAGCACTCACAGCAGCAGCCATGTTTGATTCAAGAGAGAGAGAGAGAGAGAGAAGAGAGAGATGCAAGTGTTGAAAATAAGTAGTAGGCAGAGAGAGAAATTGGTGAAGAAGAAGAAGAGAGAGAGAGAGAAGATTATGTATTGGGTGGAGGAGATTGGAAAGCCAATGCAGTGGCACTAGAAAGGATAAGAAATATGAAAAATGTATGACTCTCATATTTCAGACATTTCTAACTAAGATTTAAGACACAGAATCATCACCATATTTGATTTGATATTTTTATTTATATTTTCTTTTTATCTAAAGACCAAACTACAACCATCATTGTCTTGCCAATTATGAATATCCCCCAATGAGTAAATTAGACCAGTGAACCGCGTGCACCATGAGATTTTTTTAAAAGAAACTAGAGATTCTTAGCTAAATATCAAATAAATTGAATTGTTTTTGTTTGAGGAAATTTAAACTTTGTCTTAAAATTCGATAAGTAGATAGATCAAGTAAAAGATATGAAAAGAGTCAAATTAATCAAGCTAAATTTTACATTTTACTTGGTCAATTATTTGTTCAAGTTTGATTAATTGATAATTAAACATATCCAAAATTTGTGGCACGAAGTATTATTGTTGCATATGGGACTATTGAGATCAACAATCAATTAAGTTCATAATTTGAGAAAATCATGTACACTAACCTGCAATTTCAAGCCACTGTAATAACAATCTTTCTTAGATAATAAAACAGGAAAATAATTTTATCTTTCCCTTTTTTTTTTTTTGGAGTTGATGTTCATTTATCTTTCAGATACTTTTTTTACACTAATTTTTAAAGAAAAATGAGCAAACAACAACATACAAATCCGAAGAGAGAGCCAGCTTATTCGAGCTAACTCTATGGGCCAATGACCCAAATTTACCCATTATAAAATAACTAGTAGTTGTCCCCGTGCATTGCATGATTTGTTATATAATATGTAGTAAATATCAACTATTTTATAATGCAATTTAACTAATTATAAACATTTTGAAAATATAAAGTATTTAACAATTAAAAAAATATGAATTCACTTAACTATATAATATATATATTAAATAGAAAAATGGATTTGGTAGGCTGTAAAATTATTACCCAAAATAAAATGGGTCGACCCGACTAACATTTATTTGTCCGATAGATTAGGCCGAGCGGCCCGAATTGTATAGATCCATCTTGGTCATTGGGCCTCCTTATATTTTTCTGACCCATTCAATTAATACCCCAAAAATTAGGGCTAGAATCGACAGTCAATTGCTGGGAATAATTTGAAGAAGGGGAAGAATCTGAAGAAGGTATGTTATCTGTTTACTTATTCAATTTCCGGCGCTTGAAACGACGCCGTCGCGGCGTGATGCCTCTCCCCTTTCTGTTATTTAAGAAAAATGGTGAACTAGAGTTGTGTTTCTGCACTTTTCCTCCATTTCTAGTGTTTGGAGGGTGCAATTTGTAAGTGTTGTTGATAGGGGATTGAGGATGAGATTAAACAAAGTTCCTTTCAATTGTTTTGTTTTGGTAGATTTTGGAGAATCCCTAATTTCTGGTTCCTGTGCATTTTTATGGTTTTCTACTTTTGGTGCTTTGTCATTTCTTTCCATGTTTATACTACTTTAGTGAGTCTCATTGTCTTCGTTTGCTCATCCATACATTTTTTTGTTGTCGATCAGCTTGCTCTCAAGTAGCTAGCAGCTTTTTTCTGGATGATATTACCTTGAAAGGAGATCCAGTACACTTGTTGTGGATACAATGAAAGCTGTTTCCAGCAAGACTCGCCATTTATTATCTGTAGCATCATCACCATCTTCAGCTCAGTTCATCTCCCCTCTTCAACACCAGAAGGTCATCCCAAGTGGAGCAGATGCTTCTACTGAAACTTCAGATACACTAAGAGAACCTCCTAGGAAAAGCAAATATATTTCTCATGAGTCCGCCATCAACTTCATTAGACGTGAGAACAATCCGGAACACGCTCTGGAAATCTTTGATAAAGTATCAGCCCAAAAGGGTTTCGAGCATAACAACGCCACTTATGCTATAATTCTTCATAAGCTTGCTCTATGCAAGAGATATCAGTCTCTTGAAGCTGTTCTTCATCGGATGACCTATGAGACCTGCAGATTCGATGAAGGTATATTCCTTAATCTCATGAGGCATTTCTCGAAAGCATCCATGCACGACAGGGTGCTTGAGATGTTTAACTCTATTCTACCGATGGTTCGTTCAAAGCCCTCCCCAAAAGCCATAAGCACGTGTCTTAATCTTCTGGTTGATGCGAATAAAACTGATTTGGCGAGGAATTTCCTTCTGAGTATCCGAAAGGACTTCCACTTGGAGCCGAATACGTGCATCTTCAACATTTTGGTCAAATATCATTGTAAGAATGGAGACTTTGAATCTGCTTTTGAAGTAATGAAAGAGATGATGAAATCTACAGTATCTTTCCCAGACTTGGTAACCTACTCTACTGTGATAGATGGTCTTTGTATACATGGAAGACTAGAAGATGCTATTGATCTGTTCGAGGAAATGGTCTCTAAGCATCAGATAGTGCCTGATGCCTTGACTTACAATGCTTTAATCAGTGGGTTTTCCCGTGGAGGGAAAATTGATCAAGCCAGGAAGATAATGGAATTTATGAAGAAGAATGGATGCGATCCCAATCTCTTCAATTACTCATCCTTAATGAATGGGCTCTGTAGGGATGGAAGAGTTGAGGAAGCCAAGAAAGTTTTGGATGAGATGAAATCTTCTGGGATGAAACCTGATACTGTTACTTACACTACTTTGATTAATTGGTTGTGTAGGGCTAGCAAAACTGATGAAGCTATTGAGCTGCTTAAGGAGATGAAAGTACAAGAATGCAGAGCAGATGAGGTGACATTTAATGTAATTCTTGGTGGATTGTGCAGGGAGTACAGATATTATGAGGCTCTTAACATGCTTGAGAGACTGCCTGTTGACGGTGTTTATCTTAACAAGGCTAGTTATAGGATTGTCTTGAACTCGTTGTGCAAAGAAGGTGAACTGGAGAAGGCAGTAGATTTGTTGACCCTGATGTTGTATAGGGGTTTCGTGCCCCATGTTGGCACGTCGAATGATTTACTAGTTAGTCTATGTAAGGCCGGGAAGGCGAATGATGCTGCTAAGTTATTGTTTGGTTTGGTTGAGATAAGATTTAAGCCAGAGCCTGCTACATGGAGTGTGCTAATTGATTCGATCTGTAGAGAGAGAAAGCTATTGCCTGCATTTGAACTACTTGATAAGCTACTTGTGAAAGACTCCTGATTACCATATGATGTTACATTGGAATTATAGCATTCAGGGTACAACTAAACTATGAAGACTTTCAAAGAGACCACAAAAACACAAGGTCCATCAATTCTACTATGTAAATAAATTATTAATCTGAAAAGAGATTCAAACTTTTTAGTGAAATCCCAAAGAAAAAAATGGTATTAGTCTAAGCTCATGTAAAGAACTAACAGATGAAGTGTACACAAGTTAAGTAATCCTCCTACAGCTGCTGAAAAAATTCTAGTTTAGTTAATAATGTTCCTTAGAACCTCTACATTGATACCTCTCCAATGTAGTTTTCGTCTCCATCAACAGTTTCTTCACCTCTTCATCTTGCATCAATGAGGGCTGATTCGATGCCCATTCCAACATAGCCATAACCTCTGCTTCAGCTAGATGTGCACTGTGTGGCACATTCTGAGCAATATAACATAGCAGAATCAGAGCAGAGCTTTGCACAATCTGCTCTCCCACGTACACTAGAACGACTAGCTGTTTCACCCCTCCCTCTTCTAGGATCGCCTTGGACCGATTCAGTGATAGAAAGTTATCAGGATAGGCATATTTTGCAAGTGCAACACAAGCTTCTTTACACACCTCGCCTTCTTGTGTTTCTTCCAGTGACTTCACTAGTGGGCTTATCATCCTTGTCTCTGATACTGCATTGATTGTTCTTGCTAAATTTCCGATTGTTTTGATGCAGGGTACCAGCAATTCAGGATGTGCAGCTTCATTGATGATCCTATACAATTGATCAAGAATTGCTCTGCTAGCTGGTGTATTGAGCTTGAACCCTGATCGTGTTCGAAGGTCAGCGTCTCTTTCTGTGATCTCCATCAATGTCAAGGCACAATAATACTGAACTACTTTCGGCCCATTTTCTAAGACTGCTGCGAAGCATAACAATGTCCTCGATTTCATCATGCTGTAATGTGTGTTTGAATCCACTTTCACAAAGTTCCAGAGTGTTACAGCTGCCATTTCCATTGTGGAGATTGTCTTCTCATTCCCGAGATCGCTAACATCATCATCATTCTGAGCTTCTGAGTTGAGATGGCTAACGAGGAGGGCTACAATATCTCGGGGCCTGAAATGGTGTCCGAATATGTGGCCATTTGACGTGAGCTCGGATAGAGCCCATGCCACCATAGGCTGTAACTTGGTCGGACCTTCTTCGAGGATTCTTGCTAATACAGAGCAAACCCCAGCATCAATCAAGTGTTCAACATTCCTGCTATCTTTCCCTAGCGTTGCTATCACACTCACCACGTTCTTCTGTGCTTCGAGTTTCCCTTCATTTAGTACTCTCAAAAGGGGTTGAAGCCCTCCTTCTTCAATGATCAGCTTTCTGTAGAGCTCATCGTCACGCACCCAGTTGACGAGCGAGGTCGTTGCATCACACTGTTCGTCATCGGAACACATGTAAAGTATGGCGATAGGCTCCCATATACGATAAAGGAATGGCTCGTCGGATGCAATGGGGGGCAAAAGCAGGTACTCGTCTCCCCTGAGTAGCCATGAAACATTCCTAATGCAATTCGAAAGCTGCAAAGATATTTTCTGGAAGTCAATGAGGTCAATGCTTGTGAACAAGAGTTTTCGGCGTCGGCATTTCAGACCCAATGTCACTGCCTTGACTAAGACATCCTCGGTCTGATGGGTTATCAAACGAGCAGGACGGTCGTAGAGAAGGTGGCTTGCACGCGCCGCCTGGTGGAGGACTCCAACGAGCTTTTGGACTCTGGATTTGAGTTCCAAACACTGTGTTTTGTATGCGGTGGCGTTGTCCAAGGCCCTTATCAGGCTGTATGCTAGCTGGATGGACTTCTCGAAACTGTAGCCTTTGGACGTGGAGTTGAAGACGGTGGTGTCCATGGTGGTGGTGGTGGAGATGGAGGGGGAAAACGCCAAACGACGGAGCTCCTCTTTTTTCATGGTGGCTTCAACTAACCTTTCCCAATTGTCATATACACTTCTTGCCATAATTCTCTGATTGTTTCCTGCAAAAAAATGAATGAAAAAGAACGAAGCAGAGTGATGTAAAGAGCTGATAAGGAAGTCAATTGTGTATATATTATATAAGTCTTTCTCTACTTTTTACTTCTTTCTTTGGAATTTTCAAAGCTGCTTCTCGGAAGAATGTTAGTCATTTCTAATTTTCAATTATTGCTTCTCGTCTCATTAATACTGTGAATTACATCGAGTGTCAGTATCTAACGTATATACTACTTTTGTGTGTATTTAGATGATAATTGTTACCTCGATGTAATTCACCAGATGCGATATGAACTATACATGTTGGTGACTGAAGTTTAGCATAGTTATGTAAATGATTAAAATGAGGGAAGCAATCTTACAACAAATGTCTTTGAATAATGTCTTGAAAGAAATGAAGTTTAGCGTCATTTTTACTATAAAAGTTGTCGACTTTGCTACCTATCGATTAATCAGGTGCAATTTTAGCTAATTTGTCATGATCAATGATTAAATGGATTATGTTTCTTGAGTCATATATATTTTATCAATTATAATTTCATACATTTACAAGGTTGAGTTTAAATTTGGTTATTTCTGAATTTATAAAATAACATTTTTGTGTCTTATGTCAACACACAAGTCAATTAATTTTAAGGGTTAATTTCAATTTTGATCTATATGTAAGGTTCTTTCCATTTTTAGACAATCAAGTATACGTTTTTCAATTTTAGTACTATGTATTTCAACTTTTTCCAATTTTGGTTATATATGTTTCAAACTTTTTCCAATTTCAGTCAAGTATTCCAATTTTGATCTTGTATGTTTCAATTTTTCCAATTTCAATCTAATTTTAGTCGGATCACCGCCGAGAAATCTCACATGACATCCGCGATTTTGGGAATTCCGACAAAAAAATTGAACTGAAATTGAAAAAAGTTGAAACATATAGGATCAAAATTGAAAAATTGAACCGAAATTGGAAAAAAGTTTAAACATACAGAATCAAAATTGAAAAACGTATACTTGGTTGTTAAAATATGGAAAGAGCCTTACATACCGGACCAAAATTGAAATTAATTCTAATTTTAATCAAACTAACATATGGGTCAAAATTATACCCAATTTAACAAAATTGTTATGAAACTAACAATTTTACAAGAAATAGCCAAAGTAGTAAAATGATTGCAAAATTTAATTATTAAATAATCTATCAGGCATTCAATAATTATTCTGAAAAAGGAAAAAGCATTCAATAAAGTACCTAAAGAAAGAAGTCAAGAACCCACAACTTTTAAGTTAGTGCCTCTCTCTATCTCAGAAGCTGCACTACAAGAACCAACAACTTTATGTTTGTGCCCATCTCAAAACCAGAGATCTTTCTCATATTTGCTTATTAATGGATTTCATTTTCTCTTTTTCTCTAGCTCTAGATTTTTATTTCGTTTTGTATTGTGTTATGATGAAAAAATATTCGGTTTGATTGCATTGTAGATGCTGTTGTTGGGAGTGTTCAATATTCTCAATTATTGTATGTGTAAATAAATGAATTTAGGATTTAAATGTAAGATATTCGTAAGGTTTAAGAGGAAAATAAAAGTTGAGTTACCAAGCATTAAGAAAAAAAAAAAAAAAAACTCAATATTTTTCCTGACCACAGTTCTTGAAAATTCCACCTATAGAGAATTGAATTTTTGTTGAATATTTACATAGCCCTTCTTTTTAATTCTTTCATGGGCCTAAAACCCCGACTTTTTCATAGAGTTTGAGTAATGTTTTGAAAAAGAATCGTGTTCTGTAGACCGTGATATTTATTCAACCATTGAGTAGCAATTTCATAAGAAAATAAATCCATTTTTTTAGTACGAAAATCCCCACTAGAGAATCATGAGATTCCAATCACTCAGAATCAATAACTTTACACAATTACACCTACCGAATTCACTATAACAATCATGCAAACCTCAATTTGCACAAATCAATAAAAACTCTTCCATTCGATTAAAAAACAAAAGTATATATACATCAGAGGATCAATTGAGCTCAAATTCATAATGCTTTGGTTTTGCTATCTGACAAAACTAACATCAATTTAGTATGAAAAAGAGAGAGATTGATCTTAAAAATGTTAAAGAGAGAGCAATATCTGCACATTCTCTAATTCATCTCCAACGAAATCCTACTCAATGGTATCCTCTTGATCCTCTGGATGTATACAGCTCCAACTTCCCCTTCACCTTCGGTAACAGCTTCTCCACATCTTTGACCAAAGACGCCTGTCTTGATGCCCATTCGAGCACTTCCAGCACTTCAGCCCGAGCAAGCTTTTCACTATCTGGCATGTGGATTGCAATGAAGCCCAACAGAACCAATGCACAGCTCTGCACAATCTCCTCACCAAAGTAGACGAGCTGAACGAGATGCTTAGCTCCGCCAGCCCCAATGATGGCCTTACAATGGTCGAGGTGCAGATAGTTCTCCGAGCAACCAAACTTTGTTAGGGCAATGCAAGCCTCTCTAGAAACCTCGGCTTCCCTCTCATCGAGCAGTTTTACTAAAGGGCTAATCATCCTCGTCTCCGTTGCCTTAAAGGTCCTAGCTAAGTTGCCTATGGCCTTGACACAGGGGATCAGGAGCTCTGACTCCCCCATCTCAACGACTCTGTAAAGCTGGTCAACCACGGCCATACAGGCCCGGGAATTGGGCTTGAACGCTGAGCGTCTTAGCTCAGTGTCATGCTCAGCCACGGCTGTGATCTCCATCAATGCCATGGCTGAATTGTACCGAGCATCAGCAGCCCCTTTCTCTAGAAGAACCGCGAAGCATAACAGGGCTCTCGTCTCTAAAATCATTCGACAAATGGTAGAGTTTTCTTTGGCGAGATGCCAAAGGGCTCTAGCTGACATTGCCTTTAAGTATGCCTTGGTTGCAGGGTCCTCCATTTCCCTAGCTCTATTATTCACAACGACGCCGTATGTGCTGTGTTCTTCTAGGGTTTCGAATGCGAGGTTTCTGACGAAGAACCTAATGATGATTTCGTTTGCAAATTCATATTGGCAGTATAGGTAATCTGCGGTGAGCTCCGACACCGCCCACGCCACCACCGCCTGTACCTTCATCGGACCTTCTTTCAGAATTTTCGCAAACAGCGGGCAAACTCCGGCGTATATCATGTGTCTCACGCTTTCTGGATCTTTTCCGAGCAATCCGATAGCTCTTGTTGCCTTCTCTTGACCTTCTGCTTTCCCTTCTTTGACTAATTTCAGCAGCGGCTCAACTCCGCCTTCTTCGATTATCAATTTTCCGTACCGATCGTTGTCTCCGGCTAGCGACCCCAGCGACTCGGCGGCGTAGGCGCGGTCGTCGACGGAGCCTGTGTAGAGAATGGAGATCTGTTCCCATATGAGACAGAGGATCGGCTCGTTGGCGGCCAAGGGAGGAATGGCGACGTACTCGTCGGAGCGGTCGTCGGCGGAAGCGGAGATGCGGAGGAGCCACGACACGTTCCCGATGCAGTTTTCAAGCTGGGACAACGTTTTGGAGAAGGCGGCGGTGGGAATGATGATGAAGACGCGCGTCACGAGGCTGTTTCCGCGGCACTTGAGGACAAGCGTGAGGGCCTTTTCGAGGACTTGCACCATGTCGTCGACGATGCGGCGCATGGGCCGTTCGTATTGTTCGTAGCTCGCACGCGCCGCCTGGTGGAGGAGAGCGAGGAGTTTTTGGGCGTTGGATTTGAGTTGCAAACATTGAGTTCTGAAAGTGGTGGAGTCGTCTGCGAACCTTATGAGGCTGTACGCCAACTGGATCGACTTTCCAAAATTGTATCCATTGGAGGTGGAGCTGAAGACGGCGGTGCCGGTGGTTGTTGTGGTGGTGGTAGTGCTGGAGATGGAAGGGGAATTCGCCAAAAGGCGGAGCTTCTCTCTGTTAAGAGTGGCATCAACTAATCTTTCCCAGTTATCGTATACACTCGATCCCATTATTCTGTCTACAAACTCAGGAATGAAAACAATCAAAGCAGATAAATGTTGGGAAAATGAAGCAGAAGGTGAGTTTCTTTGAATCTTCCATGGCTGTTTCCTCCTAGATTGACTGTAATTTTTAATTAAAATATTTCAACTTCACCCTTTATCCCTCCATTTAAAACTCCATCAATATTCTCTAATCTACACCGTCCATTTTAATCTATGGTTAAAAAATTGACATATCATTTATTTATTAATTATTTTTTTCACATTTTCCATTCAAAACATAAAATACTCACGTCTTCAATTTAGGGAGAGTCCCTCATAAAACTCCAATTGCAAGAAGAATTTCGCAGAAATCAGTGCTGAGAATTGACCATCCCTTTCCAAAATGGCACGCACCAACAAAATACTATTGACACTCTACTTAATCACGTCACTCTCCCTCTCTAAAGCATCGGCCGGTGGAGACCACGACACCTCCGTCGCCGGATGGCTGATACCAGCGGTGAGATCTGGGTGCAGGGAGACCATCGCCGAATGCCTGGCCAACGAAGATGACGAGTTCGAGCTCGATTTGGAGTCCAATTCAAATTTTCTACCCCAAATTCAAATCTACCCTAATTCTCAAAATCAATTGTCTACTTCTTTTACACTAAATGTTGATTACCAAAAAATCCCAGCAAGCACAACAACAAGTCCAATTGATAAAGCATGTGTGTATCTCAATGAATCTGCAAACATAAAATAAAAAAAGAAGAATTTATCTAGTAAATGATGTGTCAATTTTTAGGCCATACATTAAAATGAATGATTTAGATTAGAGGAAATATAGGAAATTGACGGAGTTTTAAATGGAGTGGATCCGACTCCTTATAAAACTACACACAAAAAAGAAGGGGGATTAAAGTCAACCCACCAACTTCTAAGACAATCATTTTCTTTAAATATAAATTAAATAAATATTAAAAAATTAAAACACCCTCCACATATATATATTTTTTTATAATTTTTTTTTTCATATTTTTTGATTCTTTGGTGTTGTTTTTTTAATATTTTTTGAGGAATTGAATACAAAATTCATGTTGGTCATCTCACGAATTAATTAAATGTATGAAACATAAAAAAACGATTGAATTCGAGCAGTTTTGTTCAACCCCGATTGGCCGAACACATAGAAGAGTGTTCGGCCACCATGACCGAATATATAGAAGCATGTTCGGCCACCTTAACCGAACATGAAGAAGTACGTTCGGCCATAATAACAGAACGGAATTAGTTGAACAAAATCTAAAAATAAAATTGATATTTAAAAAAAATAATAATTAAAATTGAGGTTTCCTTAGAAATTGGTGGAGGTGCCTTTACTCCACCCTATCTGAAACTCTCATCCCTTCATCTATCTAAAATCAATGTTAAGAATGTAAAGATCATAACACATAACAATATTATGTTGGATAGTAAGATTTGTTACATTTTATATCATTACACAATATGTCGTTTTCTGTACAGGCCGGGTTCTTGGTAATTGAGGGTAGCAAGGATAGAAAATTGATATATTAATTAAATTTTTCGTAAAGGATGTCATTTATCAAAAAAAAAAAAAAAAAAAAAAATTGAAAACACAAATTCAACCTTTATGAATTCACCTCATAAAGCTCCATTCACCCTAAGTGTGTCAAACATAAAGAAGTGTGTTTGATTCATATTAATATTTGGTAGAAAACTCGAAGAGTGTTTCATAAAAGAATAGTATTTCTTTCGAAGTGTTATTTAATATTCTCTTATCTTTTATTGCATTTTAAACATAATGTATTTTATATGTTTCAAACCTTTACTTTCCACAGAGAAAAAAAAAAAAAGCAATATGAAAAATTTATTATATTAATTTGATTGTAAAATAAATCGATATTTTACAAGAAAAACGATCTAACCAGAATAAATGTGAGAAGTGAGAAGAATGGGGGGATTCACAGCGGCAATCAATCTAACCAGAATTTACACAAATCAATCAATTCTTATTCCCAATATTAATCCTACACTCAATGCATTTCATCAACTGCCCTTCCCAACATATTAGATAAAGAAACAAAACTATACATAAACAGCAGAAAGAAAAACGAGAAATTAATCAAAACCAAAGAGGCAGGATGATCAAATCCAATGAGCCCAATTTCATAATTGTAACAATTGATAATTTTCAGCACAATCAAACTCAGTGCAAATCTGAGCTATTGAAACAATTATGTGAAAATTTTGTATTCTAAAATATGAAATATGAATCAAGTTACAAAAACCAATTCTCGAGTTTCCTTCTTCCAAAGAATCACAGCCATAAAATAATGCTATATACACTCCATATGAAATCAGAACAACATTCATATAAACCTTACTCTAATTCAACTTCAATGGTATCCTCTTGATCCTCTGGATTGATACAGCTCCAACTTCCCCTTCGCCTCCGATAACAGCTTATCCACATCTTCGATTTGGACCAAAAACGCCTGTTTTGATGCCCATTCGAGCACTGCCAGCACTTCAGCCCGAGCAAGCTCTTCACTATCCGGCACGTGCATTGCAATGAAGCCCAACAGAACCAATGCACAGCTCTGCACAATTTGCTCACCAAAGTAGACGAGCTGAACGAGATGCTTAGCTCCGCCAGCCCCAATGATGGCCTTACAATGGTCGAGGTGCAGATAGTTTTCCGAGCAAGCAAACTTTGTTAGGGCAATGCAAGCCTCTCTAGAAACCTCGGCCTCTCTCCCATCCAGCAGTTTTACTAAAGGGGTAATCATTGTCGTCTCCGTTGCCTTAAAGTTCCTAGCTAAGTTGCCTATGGCCTTGACACAGGGGATCAGGAGCTCTGACTCCCCCATCTCAACGACTCTGTAAAGCTGGTCAACCACGGCCATACAGGCCCGAGAATTGGGCTTGAACGACTGAGCTTCTTAGCTCAGCGTCATGTTCAGCCACGGCTGTGATCTCCATCAATGCCATGGCTGAATTGTACCGAGCATCAACAGCCCCTTTCTCTTCCATGGCTGCGTCCTCCTAGATTGACTGTAATTTTTAATTAATATATGGGTGGTACTCTATCCACACTTCAAGAATTTTCAAACACACTCCAACTTTTTGTTTATTTAATTAAAAAAATTAGAAAATAATTATATTCTAATTTTACCCTAAAAATTAAAAAAAAAAAAATTATCCACATCCAAATGTCTTCTCGACACATCCCAATTTTTTAAATGGGTTCCCAGCCAAAACTACCCCTTTTTGTATAAGAAAATCCTTTAATACCCCTAATGATAAAATAGTGCCAATAGTATCCCAAAATATAAGAGTTGATCCCAAAATACCCAAAAATCTGCCAACCTGTCTGCCCGTGATTAATTTTCGTAACTACCTGCTTTCACATCATTGACATCCATTAATATAAAAGTAGGGTTGAACGAAATTATTTGAAGTAAAAACATTTCACGAACATTAGAAAAGAGTAAACCATACATGAGAATAAAAGTTAAACGTTGAACGAAAATAATAAAATGAACATGCATGGGAAAAAAGAAATTAAATCGAACATTTAGTTTAATGTTTCACGAACATTTAGTTTATTGTTTTACGAACATTAAGTTTAGTATTACACGAACATTAATTGAAATGTAAATTGGTTAAACTGGAATTGAAAATTTAACCTTGCACGAAAATTAACATAAAGTTACACGAGCATTTAAATGAAAATTAAACGAGGAATTAGAAAATCAACATTAAAGGAAAAAAAAATTGTCAACGAACATTAAAAAAGTAATTGTAGAAGAAAAATAAATTTACACGAAGATTACAGAATTAACCTTAAATTAACCTAATTTTTTTTTGAAATTTCACGAACATAAAAAATTGAACATTAAATGAGAAATGAAAATGAAACCTTACACGAACAATTAAGATAAATTTACACGAAAATTAATTTATTTTCTTAACCTTACCAGAAGATAAAAAGAAATTGAAATTGCAAGAACATTAAAAATTGAACATTAAATGAGAAATGAAAATGTAACTTTACACGAAAATTAATCATTTTTCTTAAGGTCACATGAAGATTCCCTAAAAATTGGAAAGTTCACGAACATTTAAAATTGAACATAAAATGAGAAATGAAAATGTAAAATTATATGAACATTATAGATAAAGTTACACGAATATTAATATATTTTCTTAAAGGTACACGAAGATTACATTAAAATTTCAAATTTCACGAACATTAAAAATTGAACATTAATTGAAGATAAAATTCTTTATAATCTTCGTTCACCCCTTAGCAAGTATTTATGGGCCCAACAGCCCATGGGCCCCATCACATGAAGATAAAATTATTTTAATAAAATTTTGTGCAACCTTAATTTGGAATGAGCAAATTCACGGCCTCCTCCTCCCCAAAAACTACCAAGCCTCTTCCTCTTCAATTTCATCCCTTTGAGAAGGCGCCATTTTTTTGGGAGAAGGAATTCTTACACGAAGATTATGGCGTCGAACAATGTTAGTCTTCCCTTTCACTTAATTAAAGTTTTTTGTGGGTTTGATTTTTTTACATTTGGATTGCTCCGATTTATGCTCGATTACTTGTTTGTAGTTTGAATTTGTTATTCGAAATTTGTCTATTTACATATATTTGCTTGTTGGGGTAATGGCCGAATAAGTTTAGTTGTTGATTTGTTGGTTTGTTAGATTGCTCGATAGCCGTTGATTTTTTTTTCTGCATAATTAGGCTTACTCGAAGATTTTGCAGAGATTTTGGAAAATTAGGCTCGCACGAACATTTCCAAAAAATTCATAACGTTGCACGAACATTAGTTACATGTTACACGAACAATTCTTTAAAAATTAAACCTTGCACGAACATTTAAAAAAAAAAAAATTTATGCGAACATTTCCAAAAAAATCATAACCTTGCACGAACATTAATTACATGTTGCACGAACATTAATTTAAAAATTAAACCTTGCACGAACATTGTTTAAAAAAATAAAATTTTACCCGAACATTTCTTAAAAAATTAAATTTTACACGAACAATTCTTAAAAAAATTAATTTTCACTGCGAACATTTCTTAAAAAATTTAATTTTATTGATATCATTTCTTACAAAAATATAATTTGACACGAACATTTCTTAAAAAAATTAATTTTTTATGAGATCATTTAAAAAAAATTAAATTTTACACAAACATTTCTTAAAAGAAAAAAAAATTTACACGAACAATTCTTAAAAAAAATTAATTTTACAAGATGATTTCTTAAAAAAATAAAATTTTACATGACAATTAAATTTTTAGATTCCCACAACATTAACAAAAATAATTTTTACACGAAAATTATATTTAAAGATTCCAACAACATTAAAAAAAATTGGGCCATTATTAAACCAACATTAAAGACTTAAATGGCGACAAAATTACTTATTTACTTAAGAATCATATGATTACATGAAAATCTCAAAAAATTTAATAATACAAAATAATTTACAACATTAAGCGAACATAAATATGTAATATAATGGATTGTTTGAAATAAGAAACCATTTACAATCATATACAATCATATAGAATAAACTTGGTAGCTTTATCCTTTGAATAAAATATAGATTATTATGCCGAGAATTTTGAATAAATTTTGAATAAAAATCTTATAATTATGAAGAAAAAATGAAATAATAAATCATGTCATTTAGTCAGAAATAATTAACAATAAATCATTTGACTCTTAACAATATATCTCATGTCATAACTTATAATAATTGAAATAATAAATTTTTTTAAATAATTATCAATCAAATGTCATTTATAGATATTTGGTGCACTGTATTTGTTTTTCTCCTTGCAAAATAATAAATCATGAAATAATGTGAGGTGCTATTTGTTTGTGCATTTGACCCTCTTTGAAAAATGTCTTCGTACAATGACGTAATATATGAATAAAAAGTTGTATTTTTCCACAATTTGTAAACATTTTATACTTCATGGTCATAATCAATTAATAATTAACCATCTATTTAATTGACTTCATTAAAATAATTATTATATTGTGAATATAATAGTTTGTTGTATATGCAGTTACATCGTTGATATTGTTGAATAATTAATTAATTAGATAATTTTTATTATTTTAGTACTATTGGGTCCGTGAGGGTTGTCAGGGTACGTTGGCATATATCAATGGGTATACTCGTTTGAGCATATTAGATGAAATTAAGGAGGAGTTGTTGGAAATTGGGAGGGATTGCCTGCTGAACCTTCTGAGGTCGTGTTTCGGCCATTTTCTAAGGTGGCAGACTCATCTAGAAAGTTGTAAGGCCTTTCTGCACGTGTTGATGTCACGTGAAATACGTAGGGCGGATACCCCTGCAGATGAGCGATGGTTTCTTATTGGTCGAGACCTCCATCTTTGTCGATTCACGATGAGAGAGTTTGCCTTGATCACTGGGTTGCGATTTGGTGATTCCGACTTTGATCCATCTTTTGGGCAGGTTCCACCTGTAGATGGAGTATATTACAGAGTTCACGCCGGCTGGGATCATGTGATTGTCGCTAATCTTCGGGATCAATTTATCGCTGGCGAGTTTCGTGCAAGAAGGGATGATTATTTGAAGATTGCGAAGATCCTCATTCTCTACTGTATTATCTTCGGAGTCGATATCGGGAAATCGACAGTTGATTTATGGGTTTGGGATCTAGTCGAGCAGGAGGCTCTTTGGGAGAGCTTTCCGTGGGGAAAGATATCTTACCTGACCCTACTCCGATACATGGAGAAGCTACCGACAGAAATCCCACCACAAAGGGGGAACAGGGTATTCAGATACCACTTCTACGGGTTCTCGATTGCCTTACTGGTTAGTTGTTTTTATTTTCCATAGTCTTTACTTGTTTTATTTTCTACTTGATATTTGGATGCTAACGTTTGAAAAATTATTTTAGATGTGGAGTTTTGAGGTGATTCCTGTGACACATACTTTTGCATGCTACCGAGTTCAGAGTGATTATTACATGCCTCGGTGTTTGAAGTGGTCCACTAAGATAAGCGAAGATGATGTCATTCATAAACTTTCGGATGAGGTATCACGTACTTTTTAAATGGCAGTTCTTGATCCATCTACATTTACAATTTTGATGTTTGATTGAAGTTATTTGATGGAATGAACATAGGTGGGGCCATGTTCCCAGATTCTTGAGCCTAGTCCTGAGGAGACACTACAGCCCTACTGGCAGAGTATTGATGATGAGCTTCACGTAGGAGTACAACCCGTCCTGCAGCGTCGTGGTAGGAAGCCAGTTGCACCTGTTGCAGCATCGGGAGGGGGGACTTCACGTCGTGGTCGGACAGCACGGAACACTGGTTCAAGCCGTACTGCATACCCGACAACCGAAACGGAAGATGCAGATCGGGACTTGCAGATCTACCCGGAGAGGGCAGGTCATCGTAGTGTACCGGAGCCCAGCTTAGCACAGGATGAGGAGGCCCCTATTCGGGGTAGGCAGACCAGCCGAGCACACTATCAACAGGTGTCATCATCAGACGAAGGGCCACATGATGAGCCAGATGAGGGCCTGTATGCTCGATTGAGCCGTCTGATTGACACTCGTCACAGGGAGGTGCAGGATTTTGTGGGAGAGAGGTTTCGACATATGGAGCATCAGATCCCCGGATTAGTGCACGACGCAGTGTATCAGGAGACCCAACGGCTGGAGTTGCAGATCCCCTCAATGATCAGAGATGAGCTTACTCATTTCTTCGGTGAGAGACAGTCATTCCATGATTATTATCATCCACATTCGCAGCACGATCAGTGGACTAGTTGGGATCAGACCCGGTATGACAATGAATGTTTTGCCACACTTGTTCCACCGCAGCCGTCAGCACCTGACGCCGGCTGTTCTGATGGTCCTTCAGACTTGAACGCCGATTCAGGGAGGCGGGACACAGCGTTGTCGGTTGGAGGGGCACATGACATCCACGATACGAGCGTCGGCCTCCGTGTAGTGAGAGATAGAGCTCCGTCTCACCTTGTTAGGAGTCCGTACAGGCAGCCCGGTGCTAGGAGGGGTACATTGACTATGGATGAGTTTGTTTCATGGATCAATAACTGTGGTGACCAGTCTGAATGGTATGTTTGATACAATTCTCATTTCTAAAATGTATTTTTTAATTTGTTGTTTTTTGAAATAATGAATTCAATTACATTCTTGCAGGCGTAATGTCGGTGTTGGTTTCCCAATTGGACCCGACTTTTTCAGAGTACTACTGGATTCGTCAGAGGATACTCATTACGAGGTTTGAACCGTATTTTGATAATTTCAGTTGCTAATCTATTATTGAATCTATCAAATTATATGTCGAGACCGGAAAATCACTATGAATATGTTTTAAATTTTATTAGGCCATTGACGCGTACTTGAGGATTCTTCAGATTATGCCCACACTTGCTGGGGTTCAGGTCAGGCCACATCTGCAGGGGCACTATCTTATGTTGGACTGCCATTTTTTCGTGAGTTTTCTTGCTGATAGTGATGTCAAGAATGTTGTTTTTTGTTCATATATTTTCTCAGTTCTTAATAGTGAGAATTAATCATATAGGAGACCTGCAAAGAGATATGGTTGAAGAAGCACAGACATGACCCTATAGACACGAAATATGTCTACCCTACGCGAGAGACATTCCCAAGCGAGGACTTAGATCGTCTGGTTGAGTATGTCGAAGGTTCTCGCCCCAAATGGGGACAGGTGAAGCCGTGGTGGAGGGACATCAATGATGTAAGTAAAAGATCATCTCACATCAATATTTTTTTAAACCACAAACAGTTTTCTTCATTTACCTTGTTTCTCTCTGCAGTTGTACTTGGTTATGAATCTGGATGGCCACTGGGTGGTGGGCTGTATCGACCTTATTGCAATGAAGTTAGTGCTGTACGATTCAAAGTGTCACACTTGGGGCCGGTTCATTAAAGGTTTAAGGTACAAACAAACGCTCCCAGTCCGACGTGTGGTTCCTGCCTTGCTAGAGTATTTGGACTACAAAACAAGGCGTGGTGGTGATGTTTGGATAGCTGAGGAGGTGCAGATCACTAGTGCCAACCCGAAAGTTTGTTACAAACAACAGGATAGCACATCATGTGGTACATATGCGATAAAGGTGATTGAGAGTTGTTTGAGTGGCATCTGGCCGAGACCAGGCATGACAGAGCCACTGGATACTGTTAGACGTGAGGTCGGGTTGACTATTTTTAGATTCTCATCGGATGCATCTACCATTTTGCCTTCTGATTTGTGAGATACATTGACTTGATTATTTTGTGGAGCTTTATTGGAGTTTGGATATTATATATTTAATATGGTATTTGTGGTTTATTTGATTATCAACTTGTTGTGAAATTTTTAATTTACTACGAAACGAGATAGGTGTTTCACTAAAGACGATAACAACATAACATGAATTACAATATTAATACGAAATACAAGCTGGATGTCAAGATAAGCTAATCAAGTCTCTGTTGTCTCAGATAGACCTCACATTTACGACGTGTATGCTCGTCCGAGCCACAAACTGAGCATTTTTTCTTTCTCCTAGTCTTCGGCGCTGCTTCATTATTAGCTTCATCGAAATTACCATACTGCACATTCAATGGTAACTGCTCGGTACATCTTGTGATATTGTGGCCAGTTTGCCCACACCGACTGCATGACCCGACCTTGCGTGCACTTCCCGATTCTGGACCAGACGATGGTATTTGTTTCTCTTTCGGCCGCCCAGCTTGCTTTGGCTTGTTAGGAGCTCGACAGATTTGTATTTGCATGTTGTCAGAGTATTTCCATTCTTATGGGTCGGGCACTGGGAGAACCTCTTCTGCCCACATACCCCTCAACGACTCCGTCGTGTACTATGGGAGCACATATGAAGTAACTGATTCCTTCGCAAAACTGTTCAAAAACCATGAAAATAGTTACATACTCGTCAACAAGTTTGTTAGATGAAAATATTTCAAATCGAAAGTGTTACCTGATTGCGGCACATGCGTGTGAACATGGAATCCCGTACAATTGAAAAACCCTACATGTACACTCACTTTGGGAGAGTTCGACTATATAAATCTTACTCTCATTCGTCACTTTGTACTTTCCACATCTGAGTTTACTGACATGCATTCGTCTAGCAAGCTTTACGGCATCAAGTAACCTATCATGTACTGATTTGGTAAGGGTGTTCTCTCTGACAGTCGCTGCTTCTCTCCTCTCGACAAACCATTTTTCTATTACTCGACGAGCACATTCCAAGAAGGAGCTAACCGGTAGCTTTCTTGCCCAAAGAAGCCGAGCATTCCAACTTTCAGCCGCATTTAATGTCATAAAGATATATCGTCGAACAGGGCATCTAACACGACTCCACCTACTCAGTTCTGCCCTGCATAATGTCTCAATGGCACCATGTATTTTTGTTGCTTCCAGACTTATTATATACCTATGAAATGTAAAAAAAATGTGCAATGGTTAACATTTCACAATTCGTAAAAATAATAAATTACATGTTGAATTTTATTGGACTTACAAATACCTATCGAATTCAGAGTCTTCATAACAGTATGCTGCTTTCTGGAATAGCCCCACTAAATGTGATCCGTATTTCGCAAGATTCTGTTGCAAATGATAACAACATAGACCATGGGAGACTTCTGGGTAGACTTCCTCGACTACATTACTGATACTTACGTGTTGATCAGGGCATCCAAATGCTTTACGGACATGTTTCAAAAACCACGTCCAAGAGTCATTATTTTCCACAGTACCTATCCCCGTTGCAAGTGGAAAAATCTGATCGTTGTCATCTTTTGTGACAGCAACATTGCCGATACCTTTATATTGCCCCTTCAAGTGACAACCATCGACAACAATAACCGGTCGGGAATATTTTTGAAATCTACGGATAGATGCGCCCAGAGCAAAGAAGACATATTTGAATTTTCCATCTTCGTGCGTGTCCAAGGCTGTATAGGTCCCTGGATTCGAACTCTCCAGAACGTCCAAGTACATTGGAAGCATCGCGAATGACTTTTTTGGATCTCCGTATGCAACCCTCATTGCATGATGTTTAGCCCGCAATGCAACCTTGTAACTAAGATGTAAACCATGTTGCTGGGTCATTTCTTGTATGATGCTGCTAGGGACAAGTGATGAGTTCTCTTTACGAACGTGTTCGGCATAGTACTCACCGATCAGAGTACTTGGCAAACGACGACGAGCACTATTGTTCAGATCTTCCATACATTCATGTGGTATAACACATTTCGAGATTTTCCATATGCCAAATTTCTCGGATGCTTTCAGTATGAACGGACAATTATTCCTGTTGCATTTCACGTACCACCTTGTTTTGTCTGAACGCTCCACACGGTACTCCACTTGTTTTTCCAGATGGTAAAAACCCACTGCGTTCGTCAATTCTGTTTTACTCCTAAATGTGGCTCCTTTTTGCAGATTAGATGGGTTCGGATCAGTTAGGGCCAACTTGGAGACACTGGATTGCTCAAATGGTGGTGTATTTGGGATAAACCATTCGGGTTGCAAAATGTAGCTCAAAAATTCATCGTACGCCATTCGCTGCTCATCATTCAAATTTTCCTGAACCTCTTGGTCTAACTCGAGGTCATCTTCATCATTATCTGTAAGATATTCAACATATATAATATGTAAAAACCAGATTTTTCGTTCATCAATCACAAAAAATATGTATAATTTGAAAAAGAAAATTACCACTTCGACTCTCACATCCACTATCTAATCGTCTTTCTTGTTGTACTGGTTGTGGTTCTTGTGCAGCTACTTCGTTGATTATGTGGGGTTGTGTATACGTCGGGTCCGCGTACGCAGTTGGAGAATTATTCAAATCAATACACTCCATACCCAAACTTGATGGCGGGTTCATCTCTAAGAATGGATAAGGCCAGCGCTCATATCTGTGGTTCGAAGATGTCCCAACTTGCCTCGTCTGAACCTCATTATCTAAACCCCATCGTGCATAAAACGAAGGATCGTCTGTAAGTCCTAGTGGAACTGAGGAAAACTCGAAATTCTGTACACTATTCTCGATACCCGTGTTAAAAAAATCTTGATGCGATGATCCAACATTAAATACTCCAGATGACGAACCTTCAGCTATCCTATTCTGAGTCGTACATGGAAACACTGTATCGAGCACTCCAGTATCCACACTTTTTAGCGAAACAAAAACAACAAGGACATCATCGATGGTGTACAATACTCGAGCCAAATCCGAATCATTCTTTATTTTTGTTCTTTTCACTAATCCGTTGGACTCCACCAGTGAACAAATCACATATCTCCACAAATTCAAGTCCGCATGCAATAATCCATGAATTGACTCGAACAAATCATGATATGTGATTTGTTGAAACTGAAACACCTCTTTCGAACCATTTTTATACTCTAGGCCTGCCCAATTACCTCCAAACCAAATCACTACAGACACATATCCCATCGTTTCTTAAACATTACAAAAACCAATATATATGCAAGTCAGTTATTTCATAATAGTTGTCCTTCAAAACAACGAGAATACAAAAAATCAATTCATATTGGATATAATATTATGGAATGAGAAACAATCAAAACTGCAACAGCATAGTTAATTTACAAATCTTGTTATTCAGGACTAAAAAGGTAATTATTAACCATTATATAAAGAAGTAATACAATTTATTAATAATTCATAATCATTACCTAATTAATAATGATTAAACTATTCGTAGTGATAATAAATTCAAAATAATTACTATCTTTAAATAATTAAGTGTAAAATATACTTTAATTCCTAATAATTTTATAATTTAAAACATAACAACATTTACACATGAAAAATATTCACCACCTCAGTAATGTAAAATAATTATTCAACATTATTAAAAAATAGTAAATAATACCTTCGTCATATATAAATAAAAATCATATAAATGTGAAAAACGTCGACATAACAGAAATAATTTTGTTACAAAGAATGTTTTCATATATAAAAACAAAAAATGAACTTTCAAATATTTTATAATATTTGTATTAACAGTAAAATTATTTTTTAAATATAAAGTTATTTACAGAATACAATTATTAAATTTGTCGTGTGGCTTCAGAAATATTCAAATTTTCGTTCAACATTACAATACTAACAATTCTAACAATTCTAACTTTACAGAAATTCTCGTTCAACATTACAATACTAAATTTTCGTGTAACGTCTCAAAAAAGATAAAATTTTCATTCAACTATATTTCTTGTGCAATGTAATTATAGAAAACTTCGTGCAGCCTTAAAATTTAATTTTCGTGCAGCCTTAAAATTTAATTTTCATGCAGCCTTTAAAATTAATTTCCGTGCAGCCTTTAAAATTAATTTTCGTGTAGCCTTTATATTTAATCTTCGTGTACCCTTAAAAAATTTCAATTACTAACTTTATTTCCACTAAAATTTCTCTTGGTCTAAAAATTCGTGTAGCATTGAATTTAAATGTTCGTGGAGCGTCAAAATCTATATTTTCATGAAAGTATACTAAAATTCCAATTACTAGATTTATTTCTTCTAAGATGTTAATTATGCATATCTTCGTGAAGCATTCAAATAAATAATTTCGTGAAAACGTCGTGCACTAATTCTAATGTTCGTGGACCTCTAATACATAATGTTTGTGGACCTCTAATACATAATGTTCGTGTACCTCTAATACATAATGTTCGTACATCATTTTATTTTCCTACAAGTGTAACAAAAATTTATTTTAAAGCAATTAAAAATACTCCTAATTCTCGTGGACCTATATTAATGTTCGTATTGAGCTTTTTATGTGTGGAAGAAAACCTTAAAAAATCGTGTAATACTCATAAAATAATTACATACCTTGAAGAAGTTAAAATTCTTGCCGCAACATCGACCACAATTTTTTTTAATCTATACAACTTTTTGGGTGTGATTTAGGGGAGACGAGTTAGAAGGCTTATATAGAGAATTGAATGAAAAATAAATGAGTTTAGCAAAATTTTCGGGCCACTTCAATAAATTTACACGAACATTGCATGCATGCAAATTTCCCATACCCTGCAAAAGTCAATAACATTGCATGCATGCAAATTACCATCCCCTGCAAAAGTCATGGAAATGTCTCTTCGGTCCACTGTTCAAAACACTGTTGGTGGCTTGACTTTTCAAAAAATGGATAAAAAGAGACAATACCTTATATTTAGTGTTAGAAAAGGTAATTGGTTATATGTTTGGGGCTATATTTGGCTATTTACTCTTTTTTAAATTTTCGTTCTCTCTCCCGTTTTTTTTTTCTTTCATTTTTTCTCACTTAAATTTTTTAAGTAATAATACAACAATTAATAAAAATCTTATCATGAGTTAACTAAATATGTAAAAATACTATTAAAATCATATAAAAAACGTAAAAAATATATATCAAATCTGATGACTCTGTTTGATCCTGGATGGTCGAACACACACAGAGGTGTGTTCGACGTACCATAATGTGTTCGACATCTGATGATCGAATACAAAAATGTATCAGTTCTAATAGTTTCGTTTAACCTTGGTGGTCGAACACACCAAAATTGATAAGGGCAAAATTGGATTTTTATTATTTTTTAATTTATTTGATTGAAAAATAAAAAAATTGAGGGTGAATAGTCCCACCCTTAAAATATTTCAACTTCACCCTTTATAAAACTACACACAAAAAAGAATTTGAAACTCTCGCCCCTTCATCTACCTTAAAATCAATGTTAAGAATGTAAAGATCATAACACAATGATATATGTTAGGTAGTAAGATTTGTTACATTTTATATCATTACACAATATGTCAGTTTTCTGTACAGGCCGGGGTTTTTTGGTAATTGAGGGTGGTAAGGATAGAAAATTGATATATTAATCTACAGTTGTTATTAAAATATATAAAATATTCATCTTAAATATATAATTAATAACTAGAGTTTTCTGTATCTGAAAATTGTGTGAAAATGGGATAAATTTGAAACCAGCTTCGTGTGATTCTTATTATCTTAACAGATAAAATACGGAAATATGTTTGACTAGTAGGAGTCAAATTCCGCCTATTGTTGTTCGGGACATATCTATTTTTCTTTTTTTAACATAGTATATATTAGTTTTCAAATTTCCAACGATATATCAAACTTTTTATAAAGGTCTGTTCAACCAAAAGCACACTGGTAACAAGGACTTGGCTAGTAAGGATTGAACTCATAGAGAGTGTTTCGTATAAGCATTGTATCTCTTTCAAAATGTTATTTAATATTCTCTCATTTTATTTAATTACAGCATTTTAATTACATTATGTATTTCATTTAAACACCAGGTGATTCGCAGTGGCAATCTAGTTCGAAATTTACACTAACCAGAATTCTCATTTCATCAACGGCCCTTCCAACATATTTGATTAAGAAACAAAAGTAGATATAAATAGCAGCAAGAAAAACGAGAAATTAATCAAATTCCAATAGGGGGAAGATGAATCCAATGAGCTCAATTATATGTAAATTTTGTATTCTAACATATGAAATATGAACAAACTAATTGTTGAGGTTCCTTCTTCCAAAGAATCACAATCACAGGCATGAACTAATTCTATAGGCACCCAATACAAAGCAGAATAAGACATAGCCAAAAAAAGAGAAGCAATATTTTCACATACTCAAATTTAACTTGAACGATATCCTCTTGATCCCATGGATTATAAGAACTCCAACTTCCACATCGCCTTGGGTAACAGCTTCTCAACATCTCCAAATTGGATCAAATACGGTTGTATTGATGCCCATTTGAGCACTGCCAGCACATCAGCTTGAGCAAGCTCTTCACTATCCGGGACATGTATAGCAATGTAGCACAAAAGAATCAACGCATTCTCGTCCCCAAGGTAGATGAGCTGAACCAGATGCATAGTCCCTCCAGCACCAATGATTGCCTTACAATTATCCAGGTGCGCATCGTTCTCCCAACAAGCAAACTTAGTTAAGGCAATGCAAGCCTCTCTACAAACATCTGCCTCCGTCTCATCCACAAGTTGTACTAAAGGGCCAATCATCCTCACCCCCGTTGCCTCAAAAGACCTTGCTAAGTTACCTATAGCCTTAATACAGGGGACCAGGAGCTCTGACTCCCCCATCTCAACCACTCTATAAAGCTGATCAACCATGGCTTTACAATCCGGTGAATCAAGATTCAATGAGCGTCTCAGCTCTGCATGTGTCTCAGCAACCACTGTGATCTCCATCAACGCCATGGCTGAATTGTACCGAACCTCTGCATCCCCTTTCTCTAAAAGAACTGCAAAGCATAACAGAGCTCTTGTCTCTATTATGCTTTGACAGATGTGAAGGTTCCATTTGGCGAGATGCCAGAGGGCTCTAGCAGACATTGCCTTAAGGTATGCCTTCGTTGCAGTGTCCTCCATTTCCCTATCTTTATTATTCACACCATTGTTGGCATTATCGCTGCTTGCTGAGTATTGATTGTGTTCTTCAAGGGTTTCGAACGCTAGGTGGCTAACGAGAGGCGTAATGATGTTGTGTTGAGAAAAGTAATTTTGGCATTTCGGGTAATGTGCGGTGAGCTCCGACACGGCCCACGCCACCACCGCCTGCACCCTCATTGGACCTTCATTCAGGATTTCTGCAAAATCCAGGCAAACTCCGGCGCGTATTATGTGTTGGACGCTTTCCGGATCTTTTCCGAACAATCCGATTGCTCTTGCTGCGTCTTCCTGCGCTTCTAATTTCCCTTCTTTGACTAATTTCAGCAAGGGCCTCACTCCGCCTTCTTCGATGATCAATTTCCTGTACCGATCTTTTTCTTCAGCTAGCCAAACCAGCAACTCGGCGGCGTAGGCGCGTTCGTCGACGGAGCCTGTGTAGAGATTGGCGATCTGTTCCCATATGTGACTGAGGATTGGGTCGTTGGTGGCGATGGTCGAGAAGGCGGGGTAATCGTCGGCGGAGGAGGCGTAGATGGGGAGGAGCCGCGACACGTTGCCGATGCAGTTATGAAGCTCGGATAAGGTTTCGGAGAAGGCAGCGGTGGGAGTGATGATGAAGACGCGCTTCATGAGGCTGTTTCCGCGGCATTTTAGGACAAGCGTGAGCGCCTTGTCCAGGACTCGCACCATATCGTCGACGATACGGCTCATGGGGCTCTCGTAGAATTGGTTGCTCGCACGCGCACGCGCCGCCTGGTGGAGGACTCCGACGAGGTTTTGGGCGGTTGATTTGAGTTGCAAGCATTGAGTTCTGAAAGAGGTGGGGTTGTCTGCTAACCTTATGAGGCTGTACGCCAACTGGATCGAGTTGCCAAATTTGTCTCCATTGGAGGTGGAGGTGGAGGTGGAGCTCAAGATGGTGGTATCGGTAGCGGTGCTGCTGCTTGAGATGGAGGGGCAATTCGCCAAAAGACGGAGCTTCTCTCTCTTGAGAGTTGCATCAACTAACCTTTCCCAGTTATCGTATACACTCGTTCCCATTATTCTCTTAATATTTCCTACGTACAAAGGAATGAAAACAATCAAAGCAGATAAAATGAAGCAAAAACTAGAAGGTGTGTGTCTTTGAATTTTCCATGGTTGCTTCCTCGATGATTGATGGTGTTTCTCACCCAGAGAATACCATACAAAACTCCAAATATTGGACTTTTATTTCTACTTTTTATCTTTTTGTTAATGATTTAGAGATAGTGAAAGGAATGAATTACAGACTTGAAACTTATATTAACTGAGTTCCAACCATAATTATTGTCTTTATAAAGCTGAGATATCAGCTCCTGGGTTTTCTATTTAAAGAGTTTGTTTAATCAATTTTTGGGGTTTTAGCCTCTTTCAATTTTTAATGGATGAGAAATTGGGAATGAGTGGGATTATTCATTCTCCATTCTTTTCTAACCACACCCCAAATTTTTTATATTTTTAATTAAAGAAAAAAAATACAAAAAATTCAATTTTAAACCCTAAGAAATTTTATTTTATTTTTTGAAAAAGTCTATCCTTCCCTCCTTCCTCTCGTGTCTCTTACACCCCCCCCCCCCCCCCATTTAGCTTATTCTCTTAATTTTTTAAAAAATTAAACAACAATATAAATATATAATTAACATACAATAACATTTTCAACATCTGATGAATGTGTTATAGTGTGTTGGATGAACGGAGCTATCGGGCTTGGTTAAATTTTGGTGTTTTTACACCATTTTTACTTTTTTTTTTTCATATTTAATTAACTCGTGAAATATTCTCATTATGTTATTCTGCATTTCGCAAAAAAATTAAGAGAGAAAACAAGATTAATGAACACAAAACTTGTTATACTCGGTCGATAAAATTCTACTGATAAAGCTACTGGCCACCGATTAAATTAAGTATTTTGGCTACTGATAAGGCTACTGACTACCGATTAAATTAAGCCTTTTTTGCTATTGATAAGGCTACTAGCCACCAATTAAATTAAACCTTTTTAAATTAAGCCTTTTTGGCTATTGATAAGGCTGCTAGCCACCAATTAAATTAAATCTTTTTAATTATTGAAAAGGCTATTATTAGCCACTGAATAAGTATGTGGACTACTACTAAATTACGTTTTAGCAAAGGAAAACACTTCAAAAGCTCACAATCGGTTACCCACTGAAACACCAATTTGGCCTTTTTTGCTACTGACATCAAACACTCATGATCGGTCAGAAACGTTTCAAACCAATAGATCAATTGAAGGATAATGATTAGATGGATAAACTTGAAGAACAACACCTATACCTATGAAGACAGATGTCGGACATACAATGACATAGTTGTTACCTACTAATTCATGCAGCAGTACACGTGTAAATATAGTCTACACTTGTACAAGCTACTACAGTAGCTATAATGATAGTTTTTACTATTTTTAGATAAATTTCAACTATAGAAGGGTGAAAAATGTCCAAGAAAGGGACATATCGAGCAATAAAAACTTTTTTTTTACTTCTCATACTTTCATAAATTCGTAGCATAATTTCTTATTGTTGGTCACCGAGTAGCCCATATACTCATCCACCGTTTCAAATTGCTAATCGGTCGGTGAAAATAGTTAGCCACACATAATTATTAAATTACCCACAAACCATCAAGTTTATTTGAAAGTTGATCTTTCATATCAACAAAACTCATGTGAGATGGTCTTACGAATATCGTAAAACGAAGTCTTATCATCCACAAACAATATATGAATTATAGATTAATCCGTTTCATGCAATAAAATCTATGAGACGATTTCACGAGATGCAGTGATAAATGACAGAGAAACTAAAAGGTCAGGAGAAAGAGACAGGGTAATAGGAGGGTTTCAAATTTGGTTTTATTTATAAGAGTAAACTTGGAGTGTGATAGCCCCCACACGTTTTTAATTGAATGGACATCCACCCCAAAACATTCCAAGTTCACACTTTATAAAAAAAAAACACACACACACACACAAATAATTATTTGAAACTCTTTCACATTAGAGTTTGCCGTAAATCATTGTTTATGCAATTATTGTTAGATAAGTATTTGAAAATTTAATGAAAATCTATTGAAAACAGATAAATTTGAAACTTCCGTTGATCCTAATAATCTGAACATAAAAAATATATTCAATTAGTGGGAGTCGAATATTGCCTACTATTGTTCAGTTTGTCCAGATCCAATGGAGGGAAATATACATCTTTCTTTTTCTAATTAGGATATTTTAATTTTTCAAATTTCAATGACACATTAAATTTTTTATAAAGGATGTTGTTCATTAAAAAAAAAAAACATATTAATAACATGGATTCGACCTTTACGAACTGAGCTCATAAAACTCTATTTAACTTAGCTTGGTTGATTATGAAGAAGTGTGTTCAACCAAGATTAACGTGTTAATATATCATAGAGAACTTGAATTTTGTTTAATCGTATGTCTTTCAAAATGTTATTAAATTTTTTCTTCTTTTATTTAATTGCATCATTTTAATTACATTATGTATTTCATTCAAACATCAAACGGCCTTATACTTTCCATGAAAAAAAAAAAAGCTATTGTAAATTTTAATTATATTAATTTGATTTTTATTTACAAAAAAAAAAAAAAAATCTCCATCACAGAATCATGAGTCTAATCACTCGTGTAAAATGTGAGAGACAGTGGCAATCAAGCTAACCAAAATTTACAGTAATCAATCCCTATCCCAATCCCAATATATTAATGATTTCGGGAGGTAAATTACTACCTGCAAGACAATATTTTTCTACCATAAATAATAGTTTATTATTCTACCACTAATGATAGTTTTGTTACATGATATGTATTTTTTTATAGGATCACATGAATGTTATAATTCAAGTGGTATTATAACTTTATAGTTATAAAAGTGAGAATTGAGTTAACCACGAATTTGTACTTGAATCACCAAAAAATTATTTTATTATTTCCCTTTCCCACCCTCCCAAGTAATTAAAAATATAAAATATCAGGATTTAAATATAAGATATTCAATATTCTACTCACCACAGTTCTTGAAAAATGCGAGTTACTAACCATTAAACGCAAAATACTCAATAATCTTCCTTACCACAGTTCTTGAAAATTCCAACCTATAGAGAGAATTGAGTTTTTGTTGAATAATTGCATACCCCTTCTTTTAATTCATTCATGGACCTAAAACTCCAACTCTTTCACAGAGAAGTTGAAGAGTATTCTGAAAAAGAATCGTGTTCTATATAACATGATATTTATTCCACCATTGTGTACCAATTTGATAAGAACATAAAATCATTTGAGACCATAAAGTTCATTTGAGATTCACGGTGAAGACCATAAAGTTCATTTGAGATTCACAGTGAAGAACATGATCTGAGATTCACGGCTGAAGGTTCGAAGAGATGGAGTTTTGAAGGTTTGAGATTCGCGCAGAGTTCCAGGTGGCGCGACGCGAGGGAGTTCCAGGCGTTCACCTGGATGAAGAAGAAACAAGCGTTCACCGGAGAAGATGAACAGGGTTCCAGGCGTTTATGTAATTATTTTAATTAATATTAATATTAAATAATAATGTTTTAAACTTTTTTTTTTTTTTAAGATTTAAGATTCCAAAAACATATACTTTGATTCAAAAATTATAACTGCGAACCTTATGAGGCTGTAGGCCAACTGGGTCGACTTTCCAAAATTGTATCCTTTGGAGGTGGAACTGAAGACGGTGGTGGTGGTGGAGGTGGAGGGGCAATTGCTTCTCTCTGTTGAGAGTGGCATCAACTAATCTTTCCCAGTTATCGTATACACTTGTTCCCACGAACTGAGGAATTGAAACAATCAAAGCAGATAGATGGTTTGTTTCTTTGAATTTTCCATGGTTGCTTTGCTTTGCTTCCTCGAATGTTGTTGGTAATTTGTAATTTCACCAACCCATCCAATTCTAAGCATGACAAAATGATCAAAAGTACCACAAGTTCAATGGAGCTTTATGAGGTCAATTTATTTGTGTTTTTAGTTTTTTTTTTTTTTTTTTTTAATGGAAACATAAAGAGGTGTGTTTAATTATGCCGAACAAATTAATATTTTGAAGAAAACTTGAAGAGTGTTCCATAAAAGAATGATCTCTCTTTCAAAACGTTATTTAATATTCCCTTATCTTCTATTTAATTGCAGCATTTTAATTACTCAATGTATTTCATATGTTTCAAACCTATACTTTCCACGGAGGAAAAAGCAATACCAAATTTTATTGTATTAATTTGATCGTAAAATAAATCGACATTTTACTAGAAAAATCTCCATCACAGAATCATGAGAGTCCAATCAGTCGTGTAAAATGTGAGAAGAATCACAGTGGCAATCAAGCTAACCAGAAGTTACACTAATCAATCAAATCCTCAATTCTCATTCCCAATATATTAAATCCTATACTCGATGCATTTCATCAACTGCCCTTCCAACATATTTGATAAACTATACATAAACGGCAGAAAGAAAAACGAGAAATTAATCAAAACCAAAGAGGCAGGATGATCAAATCCAATGAGCCCAATTTCATAAATTGGAACAATTGATAATTTTCAGCACAATCAAACTCAGTGCAAATCTGAGCTATTGAAACAATTATGTGAAAATTTTGTATTCTAAAATATGAAAATATGAATCAAGTTACAAAAACCAATTCTTGAGTTTCCTTCTTCCAAAGAATCACAGCCATAAAATAATGCTATATACACTCCATACAAATGAAATTAGAACAACATTCATATAAACCTCACTCTAATTCAACTTCAATGGTATCCTCTTGATCCTCTGATTTGATACAGCTCCAATTTCCCCTTCGCCTCCGGTAACAGCTTCTCCACATCTTCAATTTGGACCAAAAACGCCTGCTTTGATGCCCATTCAAGCACTGCCAGCACTTCAGCCCGAGCAAGCTCTTCACTATCTGGCACATGCAATGCAATGAAGCCCAACAAAACCAATGCACAGCTCTGCACAATCTGCTCACCAAAGTAGACGAGCTCAACGAGATGCTTAGCCCCTCCAGCCCCAATGATGGCCTTACAATCGTCGAGGTGCAGATAGTTCTCCGAGCAAACAAACTTTGTTAGGGCAATGCAAGCCTCTCTAGAAACCTCGGCCTCTCTCTCATCGAGCAGTTTTACTAAAGGGCAAAGGTGCAAATACACCACTAACGTTTATAAAGAGGTGCAAATACACCCTTAACCTTTTTTTGAGAGCAAATATAATCCTAACCTTTAAGTTGGGGTGCAAATATGCCCCTAATATTGATATATGGTGCAATTTTAATTCTTTTTTTTATTTGTTATTTTTACATCCTTCTTCCATATTTTTTCTTTATATTTTATTAAATAATAAATTATTTCTGTTGAAACATTTTAATCTAAATCAATTTCAGATTTATAAATAATTTTTATTTTAATAAGAAATTATATTTATTTTTCTTAAATTATGTTTTTAGGACTTTATACTAAACTTATTAATTTTGAAAATCAAAATTTCATATGTTATTATGCTTATATAGGAATTTTTTTTAGATTTTGCAATAAAATATTATGGTTGTGTTTCATGTATACTATCATGTTTTTTTTCTATACTATATAAAACTTAAAAAAACAGTGTCTTTTTTTTTTTTTTTTAAGGAAAATGCCATACTTGTTTTGTAATATACCATCAATCTACATTTTATAATAATGAAATAACATTTTACACTAAATAATTCAAGTTTTCAATTCTAATTCTTCCAAATGTTTTGTCCAATCATGTCTTAAAATTTTCAAAAGTTCAAAACAACCGTAAATAGGAAAGTGAAATTAATTATTTCTTACAAAACAAGTATGACATTTTCCTTAAAAAAAAAAACACTGTTTTTTTAAGTTTTATATAGTATAAAAAAAAAATGATAGTATACATGAAACACTTACCATAATATTTTATTGCAAAATCTAAACAATTTTCCTTTATAAGCATAATAGATATGAAATTTTGATTTTCAAAATTAATAAGTTTAGTATAAAGTCCTAAAAACATAATTTAAGAAAAATAAATATAATTTCTTATTAAAATAAAAATTATTTATAAATCTGAAATTGATTTAGATTAAAAATATTTCAACAAAAATAATTTATTATTTAATAAAATATAAAGAAAAAATATGGAAGAATGATGTAAAAATAACAAATAAAAAAGAAGAATTAAAATTGCATCATATATCATCAATATTAGGGGCATATTTGCACCCCAACTTAAAGGTTAGGATTGTATTTGCTCTAAAAAAAAGGTTTAAGGGTGTATTTGCACCTCCTTATAAACGTTAGTGGTGTATTTGCACATTTGCCCTAAAATAAATCGATATTTTACAAGAAAAACAATCTAACCAGAATAAATGTGAGAAGTGAGAAGAATGAGAGGATTCACAGCGGCAATCAATCTAACCAGAATTTACACAAATCAATCAATTCTTATTCCCAATATTAATCCTATACTCAATGCATTTCATCAACTGCCCTTCCCAACATATTAAATAAAGAAACAAAACTATACATAAACAGCAGAAAGAAAAACGAGAAATTAATCAAAACCAAAGAGGCAGGATGATCAAATCCAATGAGCCCAATTTCATAAATTGGAACAATTGATAATTTTCAGCACAATCAAACTCAGTGCAAATCTGAGCTATTGAAACAATTATGTGAAAATTTTGTATTCTAAAATATGAAATATGAATCAAGTTACAAAAACCAATTCTTGAGTTTCCTTCTTCCAAAGAATCACAGCCATAAAATAATGATATATACACTCCATACAAATGAAATCAGAACAACATTCATATAAACCTTACTCTAATTCAACTTCAATGGTATCCTCTTGATCCCCTGGATTGATACAGCTCCAACTTCCCCTTCGCCTCCGGTAACAGCTTCTCCACATCTTCGATTTGGACCAGAAACGCCTGTTTTGATGCCCATTCAAGCACTGCCAGCACTTCAGCCCGAGCAAGCTCTTCACTATCCGGCACATGCATTGCAATGAAGCCCAACAAAACCAATGCACAGCTCTTCACAATCTGCTCACCAAAGTAGACGAGCTGAACAAGATGCTTAGCTCCGCCAGCCCCAATGATGGCCTTACAATGGTCGAGGTGCAGATAGTTCTCCGAGCAAGCAAACTTTGTTAGGGCAATGCAAGCCTCTCTAGAAACCTCCGCCTCTCTCTCATCGAGCAGTTTTACTAAAGGGCTAATCATCCTCGTCTCTGTTGCCTTAAAGGTCCTAGCTAAGTTGCCTATGGCCTTGACACAGGGGATCAGGAGCTCTGAGTCCCCCATCTCAACGACTCTGTACAGCTGGTCAACCACGGCCTTACAGGCCAGGGAATTGGGCTTGAATGCTGAGCGTCTTAGCTCAGCGTCTAGCTCAGCCACGGCTGTGATCTCCATCAATGCCATGGCTGAATTGTACTGAACCTCTGCAGCCCCTTTCTCTAGAAGAACTGCGAAGCATAACAGGGCTCTCGACTCTGTTATGCTTCGACAAATGGGAGAGTTCTCTTTGGCGAGATGCCAAAGGGCTCTAGCTGACATTGCCTTTATGTACTCCTTCGTTGCAGGGTCCTCCATTTCCCTAGCTCTGTTATTCGCCCCGGATAGGGATAAACTCGAATGGTGGTGGTTATTGTGATGATTTTTCAGACCATTGTTAGTAGTACTATTCTTACCAGACATTGTAGTAGCAACTACATTGTACATCTCATTAGGTTGCTTGTTGTTGCTACCTAGAGGATGAGATAACATGGTCTTATCATCATCCAAATCATGCCCCTTTGAAACGCCATTGTTGCTGCTTGCTAAGACCACGGCGGCGTGGATGGAGGTGGCCTTACTAACGACGGTGTATTTGCTGTGTTCTTGAACGGTTTCAAATGCGAGGTGGCTAACGAGAAGCCTAATGATGTTGTGCTGGGCAAAGAGATCTTGGCATTTAGGGTAATGGGCGGCGAGCTCCGACACGGCCCACGCCACCACCGCCTGCACCTTCATCGGACCTTCTTTCAGGATTTTCGCAAACACAGAACAAACTCCGGCGTGTATCATGTGCTCCACGCTTTCCGGATCTTTTCCGAGCAATCCGATAGCTCTTGCTGCGTTCTCTTGACCTTCTACTTTCCCTTCTTTGACTAATTTCAGCAGCGGTCCAACTCCGCCTTCTTCGATGATCAATTTCCCGTACCGATCGTTGTCGCGGGCGAGCGACACCAGGGATGCGGCGGCGTCGCCGCGGTCGTCGACGGAGCCGGTGAAGAGGATGGCGATCTGCTCCCAAATGAGACCGAGGATGGGCTCGTTGGCGGCGATGGGTGGGAGGCCGAGGTACTCGTCGCCGCGGTCGTCGGCGGAGGCGGAGACGCGGAGGAGCCACGACACGTCGCCGATGGAGTTCTCAAGCTGTAAGAGCATCTTGCGGAAGGCGGCGGCGGGGATGATGGTGAACACGCGCTTCATGAGGCCGTGGCCGCGGCATTTCAGGACTAAGGCTAGCGCCTTGTCGAGGACCTGCACCGTGTCGTCCACAATGCGACGCGTGGGGCGCTCGTAGAGGTCGTTGCTCGCACGCGCTGCCTGGCGAAGCAGCGCGGCGAGCTTCTCCGTCTTGGACTTTAGATCGGCGCATTCCTGCTTGAACGTGGCGGCGTCGTCCGCCGCCTTTATCACCTGGTCCGTCAACTGGATCGGCGTTGCTAGAGTCTGCTTCACTAAATCACCCATTAAAACCACCACCAGATCAAAATACTTCAAAATTCCCCAAA
Source organism: Scutellaria galericulata (assembly GCA_946896805.1). Taxonomy (NCBI): domain Eukaryota; kingdom Viridiplantae; phylum Streptophyta; class Magnoliopsida; order Lamiales; family Lamiaceae; genus Scutellaria; species Scutellaria galericulata. Next base: position 17,259,103 of record OX335794.1, read on the forward strand.
AATTATTGAATTCTCAGAGTGAAATTGAGAAGAAAATTTATGCAGGTGGATCTGGACTGAATTCATACAAAAAAATGAAGATGAAATGGAAGGAGTCGAAAGGACGGGGTTTACAAGGTCAAACACGAAATCTTCTTCTAAACACTTTTTATTTCACAAAAATAAGTATATAAAAAAAAAAAAGGAGAATTAATTAATTACAGCTGAAAATTTCTTACAAAAAAAGGCTGTCGTTTTAAAGACAAAACCCCCACTAATGAGAACCACCAATCAATAAAGGTCAACTATTCGGCGGCTGATGTTTTCAGTTTACCAGCTCGATTAAATTCCTCATTGCCACCGCATAATACAGCCTTTTTTTTTCTCTCTTTTTTTAATTCTATCCATAATCTATTATAATATAATAATATTCACATATCCTAGGTTTTATTAATTTTTATTTTCTTTTATTAGTATTTCAAAAATGTTGTTTTGGTGTGTGGGCTTTGGTTGTTCTTATATTTCAATTTTCTTCGGTATTATCTATCATATTCAATAAAGTGTAAATAGTAAATTAGGTTTTCGTCTCATCATGAACATGTGAATATTATTGTGTACCATTAATTAATATGTCAATATCTAGGTATTGATTTTGTTTAAAGGAATTAGTTCATCTATTATATGATATGGTCTAAAACATGTACTAAAAATAGATGGAAGAGTATGTTTGACCAAGCAATATAGTTGTGAAAAGTTCAATAATGAGTCGAATTAAGTCCACCACACTATCAGTCAAATTCGTGGAATATTTGTCAAATTTTAAGAATTATGTTTGAATAGATTCAGTAATTATCAATGGCTCTAGTATCCTTTATCCCTTTGAATGTTTTTTCTTTTGCATACTGGAATTAGTTTTTATCAATAATTTTGTGAATTTATTTGGATATGACACATCCTGATAGATTTCGCATTCTTCAATTCGTAATTATTAGTATTACAACTAAAAAAACTACAAAAAAATATATGAAATTATTTCAAAATATATTTCATCCTAATATTTTGGAGAAATTATTCTAAAGAAGTTCATCCCTAACATAAACATGTATTTTTTTAGTATTTTTCTCAAAAAAAGGTTTCCAGAATATATTTATCATGGAATATAAATTATGAAGTCGTACTCATTGTATGTGTCTATTTTCAAGTTTCTTCTTTTTTGCAATAAACCGTAATAAATAAAGCTGAAATGTTAAATATGAAGTAGGATATGAACAAGTATCAAACACAAAGAAGATTGAAGAAGCAATCACTCCCTAGTCCCTAGAATCACGCCACACTTTATTAACAAGAATCGCGGCCTCAACTACCCCTATTTCCATCTTTTATGTCCAATAGAAATGTATTAAAATACATTCAATTTATTATAGAATGAAAGACATATCTCTAAATATGCCCACGATTATAAATAATAATTTCATTCTCTCATTATATAGAAAGTGAAATTAAATGATTATATATATATATATATATATATATATATATATATATATATATATATATATAATATGTTAGATCTTTATAAACACCCTCCCTCCCTCCCTTCCTATTTCCTTTTTTAAAATTATAGTCTTCTTTCATTATTAAATAGCGTATTAACATGATTGAATGATTTTGCCGTCCTTATTTTATATGAATAATAATCATATAAATTTAAAAGTGCTATAAGGTTTAAAATACAAGTCATAAAAATATTGTTTTCCTAATATATCCCTACTTAATGAACATGTGAATTAACCATACATATTTTTATTCCACAAGAAAACATTGAATACGTAAATTATGAATTTTTTTAACATAATACATATAATGTTTAATCTGTACATTATTGTAATTTTCATGACAATCTAAACTACTCAATATATTGATGAGTATGAGGATTATTTTTTAATTATTATAATCAAAATAAATTATTTTCACAGCAATAATTAGTTATAAATGATTTAGTAATGCTCATCAGTAGAAAATTAGATTCTCAATTCTTTATAGCCAGAGAGTTGACATTTACTCGAACATAAGACCTGACTGGATTTAAGAAATGCAATTATCGTCACACTAAAAATTTAAGATACATATAAATAAATAATCATTAATATACTTGTAATGTCTAAAAATTGTATATCATCAAGTTGTAATATGATATTGACAACCCTTTTAACAGTTGCGCCACAAAATTGACATGTCTAATATTATTATGTAGTTAGTAAATTATGATGTTTATAGCAAAGACCAATGACTGATTCAATCACACAAGTAGTCATTAATTTATTTAATTTTTTTTAAAGACCATTATTAATTGAATTCTAGTGTGTTTGCTCGCAGGGGCACAGATGTTATACAAGTGCACAATATCTCAACAATAATCTTAAAACAAATACAAAGAACATGCCTTTGTCTGCTATATGTGTAAGAAGGTATGCAATTATTGGTTTGTTGAAATGACTTTGTCCCACACATATTACAAATGCATATTATTGGTTTTCTCAAAAAGATTTCCCTCTCAACTTCTTCGTCTCTATTACAAAATTATGTTTCCACATATGTCGCGTATTCATCGATAGCATCACTGCTGCAACTGTATTGCCTATATTATTGAGATTACCATATGGAATAAAAGAAATAATGCAAGAATAAAGACACAGAATTATAATTCACAGATAGGAGCGCATGATGAAATGCAGCAATAATTCTACTTTTTCAGTCATTTACAAAGGGACTATAGCTAGCCTATTTTGTGTGATAGAAAACACTTGGAGCTAGTAATAATACACGAGACGACTAAGGTTGCTATCATGTCGTTTATCAGTTTTACTATCCATTGCAGTCGTGGAACACTTGGGTACACAATTTACATTTATGCACAAGACTTACATTTTTAACTCAAAATAAAGTAACAATACCACCCATTAAAACATGCAATCAATCACAATATAAAGTTGATTCACCAATGTTTAGAAATAACGTACAAGTATTAGGCGGTACTTCCTTTTTCTCTAGTTTCTTGCTTCCACTATATTCCCAATTTGCCCAATTTGCTAGCTGTTTTCTTGATGCCAAAGGGTGTAGAAGAAACTGCAAAAATGTCCCAACTGATAAAAGGTACCTAAATTTGAATGCAATGGGCTGATTAGCAAGATGATTGATGAGTTGATTGTGGGCTTAAAAAAGATAAAGAATGCAAAATCAGGATTTGAGGCAGTTCAAGCATTTTACTCTAAAGCAGGAATTTCAGCATGTTCATAATCTCTCAACAATTTCATGTACTGCAAAAAGCAGATTCGGTAAAACAAAAAACATAACAAATTTCACATTCCATTACCCAAGAATGCAGGACAAACATGTTAAATGAACTCAATACCTTCTCAGACACACAGAGCGTGAGAAATTGCACATGGAACAGATGGCTCCATTGCTGAAATTTAGAAATTGACCAAAACTCTCGAGGTTCATTGCCCATCAAAATCATCTTTTATGCTTTGATTTTGCAGTAGCCCATTTGAAAAATCCACAGTTCGCTTTGGGATTAGATGCAGGTCCCTGAGATATATGTTTAAATTTCCATCAGACATTGTCTAGAGAAATTTCCTCATTCAAGATCCTAGTTTTAGCATCCCCAAAAGTAGTCCACATCTAAACAATTTCTATATACTAAAGCATCTCACTGTCATGGACAAGGTAATTCCACATGTAAACAATCTAAAATACATTACTAATAACACTTAAGAAAAATTACAATCAAGCAAAGGACATGCACCAAGAAAGAATGGATGAGTTTAAGAAGATTGGTACTGAGAAAGTAGGTTTGAGAGTTTGGGACTTCAACATCGGCTTGATTCTCAAAAGTTAAGCTACAAGCTCAAAGTTGGTAATGGGTGCTAGTAGCACTTTCTGGTTCTATTGTGAATATACAAGTTAACTAGGACATTTGGATAATCCGAGAATGCCCTAGCATCATAAATTCACCCTTCCAATTCATTTGCCAAAGTATCTTTTAACCTGCACAACAACATATAAATGCACATATATTTGTACATAAGTACACACATGTATATTTTTAAAAATATACTAAGACACGTTATACTTCAGATAAATATAATTTTGTGCTAGGAGATCATTGAGAGTAGGTCTTAATCATCATCTTTAACAAACATAAATGCCAGACAGATAGAAATAAAGCAATAACAGCCTCAATTACCTCAGCACGTGCACAGACATAAAATTGTCGTCCTAAATTAGGACCAGATTTCTTCACTACGCGGGAGACACAAGGTTCCTTGTGGCCCTTGCAAAGAGGTATACTAGTTTGCATTAGTTGCTGAATCCTTTGCCACTCAACCAAGGCTACATTTTTATTTTCCTTTTCTGAAGGTTGAGACGTATCCTCTTGCATTGATGTGTTTTGTTTTGACTGCGACTCCTCCTTCGCAGCATCAGGGGGAGTTTCATCCGATTCATGGTAAGGAATAGAGATATCTTCTTGAGTAAGCTCCTTATCAGAACAAAGACTGTTTGAGTCACCACTGGCTCCAACTGTTTTCTGAAAAAACGATTTGAGTGAAAGCTGAGACCACTGACTTTGTCTTGCTTTTTTCTTGCAAACCACTGAGGAAAATGATTTTGTATGACCAGTTTCGGAGTGAGGTGAACTAGAAGATGATCTTTTGTATGAATCTTCAGAACATTTATCTGTTGTACAAAGTTCAGCTTGTTGAATCAAGTCTGTTGAAGATTGGTTACATGGATTTAGAGGTCTTTTATTGAGTTGACTACACTTTTCAACAACAATCGTATCATCTGATGTAGAAATGGGTCCTCCAGATAAGCTAATTGCTTCGGCAGACGGCCTTCTTGCCAACATTGACACTATAAATGGGACACATGTGTGATACTGTAGTGAGAACAAATCACTAATTTTTGTCAAACTATTAAAATTGGGATACATACATACATATATATATATATATATATGTATATATGTGTGTGTGTGTGTGTGTGTGTGTGTGTGTGTATAATGCAGATAGGGATATCATTTAGATAAATATATTGTCAACTATAGGAGCCAGGAACATATGCACACTGACAATATGTGAAATGGGTGTATGTCATAATAAGCCAACAGAAAGACCCTGAGATATTCAGTAATGACTAGAAAATAATCCTAGTAAGCCTCATTGGTCAATTAGCAATATAATCCATCAAGATCTATTTACCGGTCTGATCCATTTATATAATAAACTAGACTGAATCAAGTTGATCTTCACCTTTCCAAAAAACAAAAACAAATCGATCACCTTTCAAGTAGACAACTACTGTTTGAACACAGAATTCATGTTCAATTGGTTGAAGAAACACTAGGTTTTCATTGTTACACCTTCAGCTAAAAACAAAATATAATATACGCCTACAAAATCATTGACCAACTTCTGAGTGTATCTACGTACATGAAGGCTAAAAACTAAACAACATTTTACATGTTATTTCACATATCCATGGCCTCCAAACCAGGGGACACAGGGATCCCTGAAAGCACATGCTCATTTATATGAGTAACATACATAATATGTAATTATGAGAATATTGGTACCTAGTGTCTGTTGACACCCATAGACCTGGGGACAATATCTAGTAGACAGCGAAGGAGTGTTATGCTGTTGAATAGCGGGGATCTCCACCAAGCTCATATAGACTGGAGCATGATCCGATCCCTCAGATTTGCCATTTCTTGAGTTTATGTCTTTATGCCTAGGATATTAAATTAAATAAATAAAATTAATTTCCAAAAAAAGTCAAAAATAATGATTGGCAATATAAAGTGGTGAACACAAGCATGCTTTTAAGTCTAAAATTAGGCAAATGAAGCGGGAACTTCAATGAAAATGCTAAAACAAGGAATAACTTGTGAACAAGTACCATCTTCCTGCAAAAAAACCTAGAATGACATTAACTCTTTACCTGGGTGTATTACCAGGTTTCCAACGTTTGAACTGCTCTAATATGTCACACTCTTTAACATGGCAAGTGATAAGGCTATGTCCTTGATTTTCTTCTTTATGCAAGCATGGCCCAGCACCAAGAATGTGGTCGATACGTGATCCAAAGTTGAACTCCTCCGCACCAGAATTTGTTGACCAACAGGTGTAGGCTTCTCTTCTATAATATAATTAGATGCAAATGGGTATTTAGAGCAACATAGTAATAAACAGAAGTTGCAACCGCATTAGATACACCACACTGTAGTTGTGTGTGTGAGTTTTTTTTTTTTTTTTTGGGGAATCACTACATTGTAGTTGGTCGCGTACACAAATTTATCACACAAAAAGGTCAGTCCATAATGTAGAATAGGTACAAAAGAAGCTTTAGAACCTCTGAGGATGCTTTTCGCGGAAAACGTCGAAAAAAGTACCTCCATTTCTCACCAGCAAAGATCTAAACCAAGTCCTAAACCTGCAAAGTAGAATTTAATTATAAGTGATCGATTTCAGTGATATATTCAGTAATATATTCAACCCGAAACTTCAATCTTTAATCAGAATCTGTACTCGTCAAGAAGAGGAAGAGGAATTTAGACTCATTGAGCAACTCACTCATTTTTCTCAAAATCTGGTCCAGCGTCACAACGATCTTTGGCAGAGGGAGCAATGTTGAGATCGCCAACAACAAATATTCTTCGCCCTTGACCTAGAAGAGACTCCCACCTTTTCTAAAACAAAATGATCAATATCAATATCATTCTAAAAGCATTAGCCAAGATCAATTAAATAAAACAAAAAGCCTGTTACACCCAATAAAAGCACCAATCCAATCAGTATTTTTAAAATAGAAAATTCAATCAAGTTGTAGCATGGCTTCCGAAATTATGGTTAACTAAAGTTGAAAATATGAACAATAATAAATGGTGCCGCTCTATTAATGTCTAAAATTTGAGTCCTTAAACTGAATGTACCCAGAAACAATATTTATTGCTTCACATAACTCCACTGATGCTAATCAATTTATTTACTCAAAGACCCCTAAAAGGAAAATATTGAAGATGAGAAATGTACATCTACTGACTTGTCATGACTGGAAAATGATAACCACTGCATGGAACAGTTCAATAATATAATCTATAAAACATCCTTTTCCCTTGTCCCAAAACACCACAAAAACTAGGTTCTCATACACTCATTGCAAAACTAAACACAAAGAAATCTGTACATGAGAAATCTAGACTCCCATATTCAACATTCAAGCAAAAGGCAAAAATCAATTACCTGCAGTATGCTGTAAAATTTGAGCTTAAATTGGATTCTTTCTGTATCATCGCATGCAGCTCTAGGCCCATATATGTTAAAAAGAACTGAAGAAAGAAATGTTCATCTGTTACTAGCATTCAATAAGTACAGCAGTTCTAACTGAAACTGTGAAAACATAAATGGGAAAAATGCCTAGCTGCCATAGGAAGCTTTTCCATTGTAATATCAATCTAATGATATTATACTACTTACCAAAATGTTCATGGTCAGTTATGATACAACGTCCTTCACCATCAATTTTCAGAAGCTCATCAGTGGAAAAATCTTCAAGTCCATCCACCGTTGATAAATATTCATTTTGTTTGGACCCCAAGCCTGAAAAAATCTTAAGAACGCCAGTGAAGCCCTCCTCCGCTGAAATTGGCAAAGCGACTTCATCGCTTGAAAATGCGGACTTGACCCGGCAAAATGTTGCCACACCTAATAGAACATATAAGATAAGTTACCCAGCTTGAAGGCCTTGCTCTCAAGACAGACAACAAACTGCACCAAAACAGGAAAAGATAAAGAATGCATTGCCAGAGTAGTAAAATCAGTTTTCTGGAAATGAGTAATCACTCTCAAAACACCTCCAGCTCTAAAGCAGTTCGAGAATAAATTCAATGTAAAGAAAAGACATCAGCAAATACATCGAAGCATAGGTTTCAGAGAAAGCAATGGCCACCTGAATATCCGGTTCGCCCTTTCTCAGAAGTGCGTGTGCACGAGAAAAAGGACTCATAACCCTCCGCCTGAACCAAATCGGCTTTCAATTCTTGCCTCGACAGCTTCGTCTCCTGCGCATAGAACCAATCGAATTGCACGAACACAAAGTAATTTCATCAACATACATACCGATAGATATCTATGTGTAGCAGGAGAGATTAAAAAATAAAAAATTGGGGAAAAAAAACCTGAAAGCAGATGATATCGGCGTCGAGAGAATCGAGCAACTTGCGAAGAGAGCTGAACTGTGAGACTCGAGGCCTCAGCCCGTTCACATTGTACGTCACTATCTTCATTCTTCACGGAGGCCGCCGGCCGGACTGGTTCGTGTTTGTTTCTGACTGAGAATATTGTTTTTTCCTTTTCGATTAACCACCCTATCTTTTCTTCCCGCTAAACCCTAATTGAATCGATTAGTTCATCATCAACCTAAAATTTATCCATATCAAACATCAATTTATAATCAGAAAACGCAACAAATTGCGTAATACTAATTTAATTTTCCAGTTCAAGCCTCAAAATCCATTCTTTCAGCTATTCAGAAAGAGGTGAATGGCGGGAATAATAGTGCTTGGTCCAGGAGGCGGTGTAGAGAGAGAAAAACAGTGTATTTTAGTGTTGGTGAGTTAACCATGGTCGGTATTTGACCATGATTACATAACTGAGGTTAATGAATTCCGAATTCCAAAAATTTGATTAATGCTGTTGGTTGAAGGATTCAAGAACCCAAGATGATATACAGGAAATGGCTTTGACCTCTGTATTATTTGATTTATTATCTGAATAGGCATTGGAAATGGAACACATATCCTTGATAGATTTTACATGATCAAATGAACCATTATATGTGAAAATCGAACTAGTTAGGGTATTTCTTGAGAGGATTTTGTTTTTTGGATAAAGCATCCATTTAGAAGACGTTTGTAAGACGTCTTATATAGCAATCTGTGGTTGATTTTTATAATAAAACCCAATTTCTTTGCAAAGAATAGTTTGTATTGTCTTCTCCATTTCTCCATCTCTGCTTATTTGAAAAGGACTTCATAGACAAGGATCATCTCTTGATCATACATCTTACAAATGCAACCAACCAGATATTCAACACTACAAGCACAAAATTTACAGCAATATAAACACACTTTGATCTTGGCAACATTTGAGGGCTGCAACGACCTCGACCTATGTATCACTTCACACTCTCATCTGGGCCATATCCACACGACATCGTTGGATACAAGAGGATGAAAAACATTAATAGTCTCCCACTGAAGATATGCAATCTTGAAATACTCTCTCATTATTATCATATTACCTCATTGAAATGGCATCTTCTGTGAGGCCCGCATTGCAGATGGACTAGCTATGCCCCGTGAACTCATACTAAGTAGCTGTTCTTAAAAGTCTGGAATTCTGCTAAGCTGATTCTTCCATCTTTGTCAATGTCTGCTTCTTCTAGGAGGTCTATCGAGCCTCTTAGACCCGTGTGTTGTAAAAGAAATGAGAAATGTAAGTATAAGTTTATGGGCTTGAGTATTCACTAGCAAGAATTGATTTTTATGCCAACCAGTTTGAGTTCTTCTGGAGTGATGAATCCATCTCTATCAACATCAAAATTTTCAAATGCTGCATGTGATATTTGCTGCCATTTCTCCGGGTCATGCTCCTTCAATTGATGAACATGTAGAGTTGCTGCCATGAATTCAGAGAAATCTACGAGTCCATCCGTATTGCTATCAATCTGCTTAGATAAACAGACAAGGTCAGTTAGAAATTTGCACAGCTAAGAGATGAAGATGAATTTCTCATGCAATTATGCGACACACACATACTGCTCGAAAAATTTCAACGACTCGTGCATCCTTCATTTTCCATGGAAGATCCTTCTCCAACGCCTGTGCAATGATACGAACAGATGTTATCATGACAACTAGAATAAACAAACAATGATTGCAATTGAAACTCGGAAATTCATAAAAGGAAAAGTGACCTGTCTCATTTCTTCAAGACTAATGACACCATTTTTATCCACATCAATTGCATCAAACTGATCTCTAAGATCAGATTGTTCCTCATCATCTAGCGTACTAGCCAATGCCTGGTATATATTGATCCCAGTTAAGTTTTATCCCTAGTACTATATTGTATGGGCCACACATGTTCCTGAAGAGAATGGCTTACCTGAAGAGCAAACTGCTTGAACTGACCGTACTTCACAAATTGACGCATGTTAGATAGAACAGAAATGTCCAGAGGGATCTCTGAAGCTTCTCTTCCTTCTCGAACCCATGGATGTGCTGCATAAGCTACAAATATCAGTATACAAACCCAGGAACAGTGAAGGATACACTTGCTATTAACAAGGTAAGAAAAGGGCACTTAAGGTGTTGTTCAAAACACTAGCTATCAACCTCGTGATTGTTTCCAAAAAATGAACAAGGTGTAGCTCAATATACACTGAATCCAAAACTGATAACCAATATATTCAATTTCTTTAAATTAATATGAGCCTCATTTGTCCAGGACAACTCTTCGACATAAAACAGGTCTCTATTAACCTCCGAAAGAAAACTAACCATCTGAGCTCTAAAAGTTTAGATTCAATGAGTGGGTTATAAGAAAAGATAAATTGAGAGACTGAACACTTTCCAGGTAGAATTGATAATGCCAACACCCAATACCTAATAATATTTTGACTAAGACCCTTTTACGGTTTTCATATTATGAATAGATATCGAGTGATTACGAGCGTGGTAGAATCAAACATACACATAACAACAACAGTAGTAAGTATTGACTGCATTTGTAACTAAACTAACTGTCAAAACATGATAAATATGATACTCTAAAACAAGAAAAAATGTAAAAACATTTTTCGTTGAGACCCTTTAATTCCAAAACTAAATATTCTCCAAAGTGGGATGCCTAATTACTTTCTTCCACATTTTTCACTCAAACCAAAATTGGCAGCCACTAGCATTCCCCAAAGGTACTTTCTTCAGCCTCAACCACCGAAAAAAAAGAATAAACACTAAGCATAAACGTAATCAACATGAAAAACTAAAAAAAAAACATTAAAAAAAAAACAGAAAAATATGTCTGACGCACGTCCTTCTTATCTGAGAGAAATGTAGGAAATTAAGAGCTACGGAGTTGAAATATGCAAGTTGATATGGCAAGGAAGAATATGTGAGCATATGCAAAACCTATTCTACGCTCTATATCATTCTCTCAACCAAGTATAAATTTGCTAAAAAGCTTGTCTTTTGTTTTCTTTTTGTTCCGCTTGCCTAAACACCATCTAGTATCATGTGGGTCCAACTTGTTTATTAAACTAAACTAAACGGTTATAGTTCAGATCAGGAACATTTAACCTTACATCTGACATGAATTTTCTACAATCATCAAATCACTAACTACTAGATTTCATATTCCACCCACATATATCATAAGTAATGTTCTTTAGTAAGAAAATATAAATGTGAAAAAAGGTTTAGTTGATGCATATGGAAATCCATTATTAATTATATATAAAATTAAATACTAGTTATTCAAGAATCATGACATACACAAAGCCTGGGCTGCAGTAAATCTTGCCTGAGGATTCTTTACTAGTAACTTCCTTACAAAATCTTTAGCAGCATTGCTAATTCCTGGCCATGGTTTGCGCCGAAAGTCAGGCTTGTTCCTGAGAACCTATAAACATGAAGAAAAAAGTCATAAGCCAATTCACATATATACTATAAATTCACTGATGTTCTAGCTGAAACTCATTCATGTATCATCATGTCATAGAAGTCCAAATTCATAGAATGAGTGAGCAATTAGTAACAAATCTTTTACCAGGAGGGTTCCACTATTTCTATATTGGTTAATCATCATTTGACATAGGGGAGGTCATTAGCAGTTGGAAGCAAATAGCAGAACACCATATAATGGAAATTCAAGGACAAATTTATTGGATCATATGCCATTTCAGATTATTAGAAAATATGAACATACTAATAGTAGTATCAAACCTCCTTAAATATGCCGTACTCAGGTTTGCCCCAGAAAGGCCACCGTCCGCAGAGCAAAATGTAAGTAATTACACCAATGCTCCAAACATCTGATTCAGGGCCGGATTTACGCTTCACTACCTCCGGAGCAACATAATATGCATTGCCAACAATGTCCTGGAATTTCTTTCCTGATACATATTTGAAGAGATTGTAAAGAATGAGAAAATAATGAAAAATCTGTAATAGTTTATGTTTCTTATAAAATGAAACATGTCGTGCATGGGATTGCTCAGAAAACCAAACAAACATTAATACTTCGAGTGGACATTCAAGCATATTTATGTTTAAAGCACGACAACAAAAGGCTCGTGTGGATTACCTGGTCGTATGAAGCTTGAATAACCAAAATCTATGGCCTTCAGAGGTGAATCTTCTTTTGTAGACTTAAACAGAAAATTCTGAAGAGGAAAGCTGCATCAGAACAGCAATAATAGTTTACCACCTAAAATAAAATTTTGCACATTACCTCCGGCTTCATATCACGGTGTACAAAACCATGTAAATGGCACTCGGCTACAACTTTCAGCATCTGCCTTACAACAATTACTGCATCTTTCTCCGTGTAACGGCTATCCTTTCTGTTAAATAAAATCAGCTCTAAGTCCCAGAAAAATGCTTCTAGCAAAGAAAAAATATCATCCAATAAAAAAAAAACACTAAAAATAGAACATATCCATGCTTACTTCAATAGGATACGATCTAGCAATTCTCCACCTTCACATAACCTAAAAACCAAAAGTTGAAAACATGACATTAACATCGATTCAGTCACAAACAGCTTATAGCTGGAAAATGTTTTTCCATAAAAAGTCTAGAAGCTAAAACGTACTCCATCACTATATATACATAAGAATCATCTTCAAATGCATTATAAAAGTGAACCACGTTCTCATGGCCTGCTGAAGCTCTCAATAGCTTGACTTCCCGTTTGACATCCTTAACAGCAATGGGAAGAACCATCTGTCACATATTCAAGAATTTGTCAACTGCATAGCTTTGAAACTAATATTGAGCATTAACTCAGTGAGGATGGTTCACTAGTCAAGGGTAGTTCATCCATATCTGAAAAGCCCTGAACAGACTTATCCTCAAGGGTAGTTCCTTCCTAATACCAATCTACCCTTTTCCCAGCAAGTCCTCTATGCCAAATCAACGCTTGAAATAAATAATCACATTGATACCATGGAAGGCATCACATATCCAATATCCAGCTATCATATGATTTTTAAAGAACAAGAGGCAACAAAGATTTAGAAATTGAATTCCAGCCATTAGGATAGAACAATACACCATGAATATCGATAAAGCTCCATACAGGAGAGCTGAATAGATGTTTGCTTAGTAAGCAAACAGTCAAGCATAACTGGTATGATCAAATCAACAAAATTCCACTATCATTTAGATCAATTCAATAACACAAAACAAGTTAACATGATAACTCCAGCTAAAACAGATAATTTGTCCAAGCTCAGGTAAAAGCCAACAACACAGCCATAATAGAGGCATCATTGAGCTAATTGTCCATTAACATACAAGAAACGATACGAAAACAGAAAGAAAAAATGTAGGGATGAGGATTACCTTGCTCTTATCTATTCTCTTGACCGCAAGACGATCTCCATTAGAATTATCAATGGCAACATATACATAACCAAATCTACCATGCCCCAACAATTTCCCAATTGTATACTTCTTATCAAAATCCTTATCATACCCAAAGTCTGCCAAGTAATTTTGGCATTTGGGGTTGTGTGCGGCGAACTCTGACAGGGCCCTTGCCACCACCGCCTGCACTCTCATCAGACCTTCTTTCAGGATTTCCGCAAACTCCGGCGTGTATCATGTAATCGACGCTTTCTGGATCTTTTCCGAGCAATGCGATTACTCTTGCTGCCTCTTCTCGCGCTTCTAGTTTCCCTTCTTTGACTAATTTTAGCAAGGGCCCCACTCCGCCTTCTTCGATGATCAATTTTCCGTACCGATCGTTGTTTCCGGCTAGCGTACCCAGCGACTCGGCGGCCTCGGCGCGTTCGTCGACGGAGCCTGTGTAGAGAATGGCAATCTGTTCCCATATGAGACAGAGAATCGGCTCATTGGCGGCGATGGGAGGAATGGCGAGGTACTCGTCGGAGCGGTCGTCGGCGGAGATGCGGAAGAGCCACGACACGTTGCCGATACAATTTTCAAGTTGGGATAAGGTTTTGGAGAAGACGGCGGTGGGAGTGATGATGAAGACGAGCGTCATGAGGCTGTTTCCGCGGCACTTGAGGACGAGCGCCAGTGCCTTGTCGAGGACTTGCACCATTTCGTCGACGATGCGGCGCATGGGGCGCTCGTACTGTTCTTCGCTGGCACGCGCCGCCTGGTGGAGGAGAGCGATGAGTTTCTGGGCGTTGGATTTGAGTTGCAAACATTGAGTTCTGAAAGAGGTGGAGTCGTCTGCGAACCTAATAAGGCTGTAGGCCAGCTGGATGGACTTGCCAAAAATGCATCCATTAGAGGTGGAAGTGAAGACGGTGGTGTTGGTGTCGGTGTCGGTGGTGCTGGTGGTGGTGGAGAAGGAGGGACAATTCGCCAAAAGGCGGAGGTTCTCTCTGTAACCAACCTTTCCCAGTTATCGTATACACTTGTTCCCATTATTCTGTCCACAAACAAAGGAATGAAAACAATGAAAGCAGATAAGAAAGATGGTTTGTTTATTTGAATTTTCCATGATTGATTCCTCGAAGAAGATGACTTGTTGCTGCTTTACCATTACCGCTTTTTTTCAAGTACAGACTACAAGCACAACTCTCATTTCTAAGAACACAACACCACCTAACAAAAAAAAAATTCAATTTTATCTCTGAGGATGTTGAACTAGTTTCGTTCGACCAAGATGGCCGAACGAGCTTTAAAGTGTTCGGCCAAGATAGCCGAAAAGGCTTTAAGATGTTCGGCCGCGGTGGCCGAACACTCTTCAATGTGTTCGGCCAACAGTGGCCGAATGAAATTGATCCGGTTTAATCATTTTTTTACGTTTTTTGCTACGACGGGTGACGGGTTGCGTTTTTTTATGTTAAATTTTTTAATTTTTTAAAGATTGTAATGCCAACACGATGACGAACATTCCATAAATTTGTTAAATGTGTGAAAATCGTGTGAAAATCATAGTAAAAAACGTAAAAAAAAACGATTAAACCGGATCAATTTCGTTCGGCCACTGTTGGCCGAATACATTGAAGAGTGTTCGGCCACCGCGGCCGAATATCTTGAAGCCTTTTCGACCATCTTGGCCGAACACTTTGAAGCTCGTTCGGCCATCTTGACCGAACGGAAGTAGTTCAACATCCTCGGGGGTAAAATTGGAATTTTTTTTTTTTAAGCGGTGTTGTGCTCTTAGAAATGGGAATTGTGCGTATAGTCCCTCCTTTTTTCTAATCAAAATGGAACTGGATGGCAAAACAACAGAGTAATGGGGGAATCCAACCCGGCCCAGACTCTCATGGGCCGATGATTATGCCACTTCTATAAAACAAAACTGGTAGTGCACTCGTCACAGTTTGTTACGGCATCTGAAACAATGTTTCAGGCGTTGATAAATGATACCACTCCTAAAATTGTTTTTCTTATAATTCTTGTGTTTTTAAATTATATTCTTACGAGTTTGTTTTATGTAGAGACTAAGTTAGGAGCAACTACACTCATGACTATTATTTGGGTTATAACTAAATTAACCAAAAAAAATGAATGTATGTGCAAGTTAACTTTCTAAAGATTCCACCGCTCAAAATCTACCATTCTGCTGGTTAAGACAGAGTAACTTGACAAAAAAAAAAACTAAAGTATGAGATATTGTAGTTTAAAGTCTAAAAGTTTGTCCACATTGGTTACCTAACTAAAATGACATTGAAGTCATCCACTGTAAATAATAGTGGTGTTTGAGTTTGTTCTACATTGGTTGAAAATCAAAATTAGTATTGAGGCAATGCAATCGAAATTAGCATAAGAGGGGCTAAACTTAACAATTACGAAAAGAGTGCACACCCAAATTGAAATACCAGATTTGATTCAAAGCCTTCAAGTGTATATACATCATTACACACACAGAATAGAAGACGGAGAAAAAGCAACGCCACCTCAATATCCACTTCGGCCAGTGCCAGCTTCCTGTTTGATTCCGACTATCAATATTGTCCTTCCCGGCTAAATGATTACATAAATGTGACCATGGTTGGTATTTGACCATGATTACATAAATGTGGTTAGTCAATGGATCAAGAGCAAATTGATAGATTCTCTCGAACCCAGATTTTTTTGATGCTGCTTGTTTTTTGTTTCTCTTCATTTTTGTACAGGAATGAGTACCGATGCTGGTGAAAGTTTATAGAGTTTTCCTTCAAGGCATTGATTTTGAGAGTTTTATTGTGAGACTCTCTTATATAACTTTTCTGTAGTCGATTTTTATATAATACCCAATTTCTTTGCCAAAAAAAAAAAAAAAAAATTGTTCGTATTGTCTTCTTCATTTCTCCATTTTGCTTATTTGAAAAAAGGAATACAATAGAGCGGATGACAAGGACTTCATTGACAAGGATCATCACTTGATCATAC
Source organism: Scutellaria galericulata (assembly GCA_946896805.1). Taxonomy (NCBI): domain Eukaryota; kingdom Viridiplantae; phylum Streptophyta; class Magnoliopsida; order Lamiales; family Lamiaceae; genus Scutellaria; species Scutellaria galericulata. The sequence continues at coordinate 17,275,787 of OX335794.1, forward strand.
ATCTTACAAAGGTAACCAGACCAGATATTCAACACTACAAGCACAAAATTTACAGCAATATAAACCCCTCTTCATCTTGCCAACATTTGAGGGCTGCAACGAGCTCGACCTATGTATCACTCCACGCTCTCATCCGGGCCATATCCACACAACATCGTTGGATACAAGCAGATGAAAAACAGTAATAGTCTCCAACTGAAGATATGCAATCTTGAAATACTCTCTCATTATTATCATATTACCTCACTGAAACAGCATCTTCTGTGAGGCCCGCAATGCAGATGGACTAGCTACGCCCCGTGAGCTCATACTAGCCGTTCTTAAAAGTCTGCGGAATTCTGGCAAGCTGATTCTTCCGTCTTTGTCAATGTCTGCTTCTTCTAGAAGGGGGTCTATCGAGCCCCTTAGGCCCGTGTGCTGTAAAATAAACGAGAAATGTAAGTATAAGTTTCTGGGCTTGAGTATTCAGTATCAAGAATTGATTTTTATGCCAACCATTTTTAGTTCTTCTGGTGTGATGAATCCGTCTCTATCAACGTCGAATTTTTCAAATGCTGCTTGTGATCTTTGATGCCATTTTTCTGAGTTGTGCTCCTCCAATTGATGGACGTGTAGAGTTGCCGCCACGAATTCAGAGAAATCTACGAGTCCATCCGTATTGCTATCAATCTGCTTAGATAAACAGACAAAATCAGTTAGAAATCTGCACTGCAAAGAGATGATGAAGATGAATTTCTCATGCAAGTATGCAGCACACACATACTGCTTGGAAAATTTCAACGACTTGTGAATCCTTCATTTTCCATGGAAGATCCTTCTCCATTGCCTGTGCAACAATACGAACAAGTGTTATCATGACGACTAGGATAAACAAATTGAAACTCAGAAATTCAGAGGCCAACTAACCTGTCTCATTTCTTCAAGACTAATGACACCATTTTTATCCACATCAATTGCATCAAACTGATCTCTAAGATCAGATTGCTCCTCATCATCAAGAGTACTAGCCAATGCCTGGTATATAAATTGATCCCAGTTAAGATTTATCGGTAATACTATATTATATTGTTAAGGCCACAAATGTTCTGGAAGAGAATGGCTTACCCGAAGAGCAAACTGCTTGAACTGACCGTACCTCACAAATTGGCGCATGTTAGATAGAACAGAAATGTCTAGAGGGATCTCTGAAGCTTCTCCTCCTTCCCGAACCCATGGATGAGCTGCGCAAGCTACAAATATCAGTATACTAACCAAGAAACAGTGAAGGATATACTTGCTATTAACAAGTTTAAAAATGTCACTTAAGGCGTTGCTCAAGACAGAGGTCACGAGACATCACATTGTGATTAAATTATCTAAATATCATGCAGAAAATGAGTCCTATCAGCCTCGTGATTGTTCCAAGTCCAACTAAATGAACGCAGTGTAGCTAAATATAGATTGCATATAAACCTGAAAGCCAATCTTGGTCCCATGAGTAGAAGCAAAAGATCAAAAGCTACTGATTTCTAAAGAAGGTGAGTTAAATTTCAGCCTCCCTTTCAGTCAATATATTCAATTTCTATAAATTAATATGAGCCTCTTTTGTCCTGGATAATCACTTCGACAAAAAGCAGGTTTCTATAAGCTCCCAAAGAAAACCAGGTAGAATTGATAATGCCAACACCCAATGCCTAATAATAATTTTACTAAGACCCTTCCACTGTTTTCATAATATGAATAGATATCAAGTGATTTCGAGTGTGGTATAAACAATTGCACACATACAGCAACAGTAGTAAGAATTGAGTGCATTTGTAACTAAAGTAACGATAAAAACATGATAAATAAGCTACTCTAAAACAAGAAGGAATGTAGAAACATTTTTTGTCGAGATATCGACTGACCCTTTTTACTCCAAAACTAAACATTCTCCAAAGTGGGATGTCTAATTACTTTCCTCCAGATTTTTCTCTCACACCAAAATTGGCAGCCATTAGCATTCCCCAAAGGAACTTCTCTTCCACCACCACCTCAACCGCCAAAAAAGAATAACAACTAAGTATAAATATTGTAAACACAAAAACAAAAAAACAAAAAACAGAAAAATATGTCTGAGGCATGTCCTCTTTATCTGAGAGAAATGAGGGAAATTAAGAGCTACAAAGTTGAAATATGCAAGTTGATATGATAAGGAAGAAAATGTGAGTATATGCAAAACCTAGTCTTCATTCTCTCAACTGAAGTATAAATTTGCTTAAGTTTTTCTGTTTTGTTTTCTTTATCTTCCCCTTGTCTAAACACCATATAGTATCATGTGGGTCCAACTTGTTTATTAAACTAAACTAAACGGCTTCAGCTCAGATCAGGAACAGTTAACCTCGCACCTGACACTAAATTTCATATTCACCCACATATGGGTTGTTTTTTCAGTTTACATTTAACAAGTATCATGAGTAAAGGGATGCAAGTATGGAAGGTAATGTTTTTAAGTAAGAAGATATAAATGTGAAAAAGCTCTAATTGAAGAATATGGAAATCCATTATTAGCCATATATTAATTATTATATATTCAAGAATCAGGACATACACAAAGCCTGGGCTGCAGTAAGTCTCGCCTGAGGATTTTTTACTAGTAACTTTCTAACAAAATCTTTAGCAGCATTGCTAATTCCTGGCCATGGTTTGTGCAGATAGTCAGGCTTGTTCCTGAGAACCTACAAACGTGAAGAAAAAAGTCATAAGCCAATCCACATATATACTATAATTTCACTGATGTTCAAGCTGAAACCCATTCATGTATCATCATGTCATAGAAGTCCAAATTCATGGAATTTAAAGCAATTAGCAACAAATCTTTTGCCAGGAGGGTTCCACTGTTTCTATATCGGTTAATCATCAGTCGACGTAGGGGAGGTTATTGGCAGTTGGAAGAAATAACAGAATGCCAAAATAATATGCCAATGTTATTGGATCATATGCCATTTCAGATTATTAAAAAATATGAACAATATAATAGTAGTACAAAACCTCCTTAAATATGCCGTCCTTGGTTTTGTCCCAAAAAGGCCGCCATCCGCAGAGCAAAATGTAAGTAATTACACCAATGCTCCAAACATCTGATTCAGGGCCGGATTTACGCTGCAATACCTCAGGAGCAACATAATATGCACTGCCAACAATGTCCTGGAATTTCTTTCCTGATACAAATTTGAAGAGATTGCAAAGAATGAGAAAATAATGAAAAATCTGTTATAGTATATGTTTCTTATAAAATGAATCATGTTGTGTATAGGAAGTGGACATTCAAGAATGAAGTAATCCAGTTAACAATCTAAAAAATTGAGTTTATTCCATAATATTAATGTTTAAAGCACGACAACAAAAGGGTCATGTGGATTACCTGGTCGTATGAAGTCTGAAAGACCAAAATTTGTGGCCTTTAGAGGTGAATCTTCTTTTGTAGACGTAAACAGAAAATTCTGAAAAAAAAAGCTGCTTCAGAACATCAATCATAGTTTACCACCTAAATTACAATTTTACACATTACCTCCAGCTTCATATCACGGTGTACAAAACCATGTAAATGGCACTCGGCTGCAACTTTCAGCATCTGCCTTACAACAATTACTGCATCTTTCTCCGTGTAACGGCTATCCTCTCTGTTAAATAAAATCAGCTATAAGTCCCAGAAAAATGCTTCAAGCAAAGAAAAAATATCATCCAATCAAAAAAAACACTAAAAATAGAACATATCCATGCTTACTTCGATACGATACGATCTAGCAATTCTCCACCTTCACATAACCTAAAAACCAAAAGTTGAAAACATGACATTAACATCGATTCAGTCACAAACAGGTTATTGCTGAAATATTTTGCCATAACAAGTCTAGAAGCTACAACTTACTCCATTACTATATATACATTAGAATCATCTTCAAAAGCATTATAGATGTGAACCACATTCTCATGGCCTGCTAAAGCTCTCAATATGTTGACTTCCCGTTTGAAATTGACAGCAGTGGGAATCTGTCACGTATTCAAGAATTTGTCAACTGCTTAGATTTGAAACTTATATTGAACAATAACTCAGTGAGGATGGTTCACTACTCAAGGGTATTCATCCATTCCTCTCATATTCCTTTCTAATGCCAATCTACATTTTCCAAGCAAGTCCTCTATGCCAAATACACGTTCGAAATACAGCATTACATTGATACCTTGGAAGGCAGCATGATAAAAAAGATAACCAAGATCCAGCTATCATATGAAATTTAAAGACCAGAAAGCAACAAAGATCTAGAAACTGAATTCCAGCCATTAGAATAGGAAAACTACACCATGAGTATCAATAAAACTCCATACAGGAGGGCTGAATAGATGTTTGCTTAGTTAGCAGTAAGTCAAGCATTACTGGTATGATTGATCTGATCATTGACAACATCCAAAATCACTTAGTAAATGCCCATGCAATACAAGATGACTAATGAGCAATCCTAATTCCCGAAATGGTAGTTAGTAAATATTCCAGTATAAACATATTCATTTAGTAGACTTCATGGAAGTTTAGAAGATTCTTGTCTGATCGCTTAAACTTAAGTTCTATAAACCACAAAGAGGGGGGAGAGAAAAAAAAAAAAGCACAGGATTAACCAATCAACAATATCCCACTCTCTCATTTTAATTCCAAGAAATCGATTCAATAACATAAAACAAGTTAACAGGACAACTCCAGCTAAAACAGACCATTCTCCAAGCTCAGGTAAAAAGCCAACCACACAGCCATAGTGGAGGCATCATTGAGCTAATTCTCCATTAATATACAAGAAACGGTACGGAAATAGAAAGAAAAAGTGTAGGGAAAAAGATTACCTTGCTCTTATCTGCTATCTTGACCCGAAGACGATCTCCATTAGACTTATCAGTTGCAACATGTGTATAACCAAATTGATCATACCTCAACAATTTCCCAATTGTATACTTCTTGTCAAAATCCTTATCATACCCGAAATCTGCAAAGTAATTTTGGGATTTGGGGTTATGTGCGGCGAACTCCAACAAGGCCCTTGCCACAACCGCCTGCACCCTCATCGGACCTTCTTTCAGGATTTCCACAAACTCCGAGCAAACTCCAGCGTTTATCATGTAATCGAGGCTTTCCGGATCTTTTCCGAGCAATCCGATTACTCTTGCTGCCTCTTCTTGCGCTTCTAATTTCCCTTCTTTGACTAAATTCAGCAAGGGCCCCACTCCGCCTTCTTCGATGATCAAATTTCCGTACCGATCGTTGTCTCCGGCTAGCGACCCCAGCGACTCGGCGGCGTAGGTGCGGTCGTCGACTGAGCCTGTGTAGAGAATTGCAATCTGTTCCCATATGAGACAGAGGATCGGCTCGTTGGCGGCGAAGGGTGGAATGACGACATACTCGTCGGAGCGGTCGTCGGCGGAGGCGTAGATGCGGAGGAGCCAGGACACGTTGCCGATGCAGTTTTGAAGCTGGGATAATGTTTTGGAGAAGGCGGCGGTGGGAGTGATGATGAAAACGCGCGTCACGAGGCTGATTCCGCGGTACTTGAGGACAAGCGTGAGTGCCTTGTCGAGGACTTGCACCGTTTCGTCGATGATGCGGCGGATGGGGCGCTCGTACTGTTCGTAGCTCGCACGCGCCGCCTGGTGGAGGAGAGCGAGGAGTTTTTGGGCGTTGGATTTGAGTTGCAAACACTGAGTTCTGAAAGAGGTGGAGTCTTCTGCGAACCTAATAAGGCTGTAGGCCATCTGGATCGGCTTGCCAAAAATGTATCCATTAGAGGTGGAAGTGAAGACGGTGGTATCGGTGTCAGTGGTCGCGCTGGAGGAGGGGCAAAAGGCCAAAAGGCGGAGGTTCTCTCTGTCGAGAGTGGCATCAACTAACCTTTCCCAGTTATCATATACACTTGTTCCCATTGTTCCTACAAACAAAGCAATGAAAACAATCAAAGCATCAAGTGTTTCAAAAATGAAGCAGAAAAAAGGTGTGTTTCCATGAATTTTCCATGGCATTGGCTGCTTCCTCCAAGATTGACTGTAATTTTTTAATCCTGTATATAAAAATACACAAATAAGAATTTGAAAATCGACCGAGTCATCTTGGGTCACGTAAAAGCAGAGTTAAAATGTAAAAACGCCAATTTTGATGCCCATTCGAGTACATCCTGGACTTGAGTTAGATTTAGCTCTTCACTCTCTGGCACATAGCACAATATCATCCTCCCCAAAGAAGAGGAGCTGAACAAGATGCCTAGTCCCTCCAGCACCAATCATCGCTTTGTTAGGAATCATCCTTGTCTCTGTTGCGTTGAAAGTCCTAAGTCGCCTTTGGCCTTCATCTCAACCACAGCCTCCATTAATGCCATGGCCTCTTTCTCTAGAAGAACCGCGAAGCATAACAAGGCTAAACTTTACAATTACGAAAAGTGTGCACACCCAAATTCAAATACCAGATTTGATTCAAACAAAGTCCCAGCCTTCAAGTGTATATACATCATTACACACACACGGTAGAAGACGGAGAAAAAGCAACGCCACCTCAATATCCACAAGTGCCACTGGTTCCTGTTTGATTCCGACTATGAATATTGTCTTCCCCTTTTCGATTACTTTCCTTCCCGGCTAAATGATTACAAAAATGTGACCATGATTACATAAATGTGCTTAGTCTCTTCACCTGAAAATTTCTTGGAAGTTCAATGGATCAAGAGCAAATAGATAGATTTTCTTGAACCCAGATTTTTTTGATGCTGCTTGTTTTTTTGTTTCTCTTCATTTTTGAACAGGAATGAGTACCGATGCTGGTGAAAGTTGAACTGGGTAGAGTTTTTCTTCAAGGCATTGATTTTCAGAGTTTTATTGTGAGACTCTCTTATATAACTTTTCTGTAGTCGATTTTTATATAATACACAATTTCTTTGCCAAAAAAAAAAAAAATGTTCGTATTGTCTTCTTCATTTCTCCATTTTGCTTATTTGAAAAAAGGATTACAATAGAGCGGATGACAAGGACTTCATTGACAAGGATCATCACTTGATCATACATCTTACAAAGGTAACCAGACCAGATATTCAACACTACAAGCACAAAATTTACAGCAATATAAACCCCTCTTCATCTTGCCAACATTTGAGGGCTGCAACGAGCTCGACCTATGTATCACTCCACGCTCTCATCCGGGCCATATCCACACAACATCGTTGGATACAAGCAGATGAAAAACAGTAATAGTCTCCAACTGAAGATATGCAATCTTGAAATACTCTCTCATTATTATCATATTACCTCACTGAAACGGCATCTTCTGTGAGGCCCGCAATGCAGATGGACTAGCTACGCCCCGTGAGCTCATACTAGCCGTTCTTAAAAGTCTGCGGAATTCTGGCAAGCTGATTCTTCCGTCTTTGTCAATGTCTGCTTCTTCTAGAAGGGGGTCTATCGAGCCCCTTAGGCCCGTGTGCTGTAAAATAAACGAGAAATGTAAGTATAAGTTTCTGGGCTTGAGTATTCAGTATCAAGAATTGATTTTTATGCCAACCATTTTTAGTTCTTCTGGTGTGATGAATCCGTCTCTATCAACGTCAAATTTTTCAAATGCTGCTTGTGATCTTTGATGCCATTTTTCTGAGTTGTGCTCCTCCAATTGATGGACGTGTAGAGTTGCCGCCACGAATTCAGAGAAATCTACGAGTCCATCCGTATTGCTATCAATCTGCTTAGATAAACAGACAAAATCAGTTAGAAATCTGCACTTGAAAGAGATGATGAAGATGAATTTCTCATGCAAGTATGCAGCACACACATACTGCTTGGAGAATTTCAACGACTCGTGAATCCTTCATTTTCCATGGAAGATCCTTCTCCATTGCCTGTGCAACAATACGAACAAGTGTTATCATGACGACTAGGATAAACAAATTGAAACTCAGAAATTCAGAGGCCAACTAACCTGTCTCATTTCTTCAAGACTAATGACACCATTTTTATCCACATCAATTGCATCAAACTGATCTCTAAGATCAGATTGCTCCTCATCATCAAGAGTACTAGCCAATGCCTGGTATATAAATTGATCCCAGTTAAGATTTATCGGTAATACTATATTATATTGTTAAGGCCACAAATGTTCTGGAAGAGAATGGCTTACCCGAAGAGCAAACTGCTTGAACTGACCGTACTTCACAAATTGGCGCATGTTAGATAGAACAGAAATGTCTAGAGGGATCTCTGAAGCTTCTCCTCCTTCCCGAACCCATGGATGAGCTGCGCAAGCTACAAATATCAGTATACTGACCAAGAAACAGTGAAGGATGTACTTGCTATTAACAAGTTTAAAAATGGCACTTAAGGCGTTGTTCAAGACAGAGGTCACGAGATATCACATTGTGATTCAATTATCTAAATATCATGCAGAAAATTAGTCCAATTAGCCTCGTGATTGTTCCAAGTCCAACTTAATGAACGCAGTGTAGCTGAATGTAGATTGCATATAAACCTGAAAGCCAATCTTGGTCCCATGAGTAGAAGCAAAAGATCAAAAGATAAACTGTTTATTAAACTAAACAACTGTTTATAAAAGTAACTGTTTTGTTTTGTTTATCTTCCGCTTGTCTAAACACCATATAGTATCATGTGGGTCCAACTTGTTTATTAAACTAAACTAAACGGCTTCAGCTCAGATCAGGAACAGTTAACCTCGCACCTGACACTAAATTTCATATTCACCCACATATGGGTTGTTTTTTCAGTTTACATTTAACAAGTATCATGAGTAAAGGGATGCAAGTATGGAAGGTAATGTTTTTACGTAAGAAGATATAAATGTGAAAAAGCTCTAATTGAAGAATATGGAAATCCATTATTAGCCATATATTAATTATTATATATTCAAGAATCAGGACATACACAAAGCCTGGGCTGCAGTAAGTCTCGCCTGAGGATTTTTTACTAGTAACTTTCTAACAAAATCTTTAGCAGCATTGCTAATTCCTGGCCATGGTTTACGCCGAAAGTCAGGCTTGTTCCTGAGAACCTACAAACGTGAAGAAAAAAGTCATAAGCCAATCCACATATATACTATAATTTCACTAATGTTCAAGCTGAAACCCATTCATGTATCATCATGTCATAGAAGTCCAAATTCATGGAATTTAGAGCAATTAGCAACAAATCTTTTGCCAGGAGGTTCCACTGTTTCTATATCGGTTAATCATCATTCTACGTAGGGGAGGTTATTGGCAGTTGGAAGAAATAACAGAGTGCCAAAATAATATGCCGATGTTATTGGATCATATGCCATTTCAGATTATTAAAAAAATATGAACATAATAATAGTAGTACCAAACCTCCTTAAATATGCCGTCCTCGGTTTTGTCCCAAAAAGGCCGCCGTCCGCAGAGCAAAATGTAAGTAATTACACCAATGCTCCAAACATCTGATTCAGGGCCGGATTTACGCTTCAATACCTCAGGAGCAACATAATATGCACTGCCAACAATGTCCTGGAATTTCTTTCCTGATACAAATTTGAAGAGATTGCAAAGAATGAGAAAATAATGAAAAATCTGTTATAGTATATGTTTCTTATAAAATGAATCATGTTGTGTATAGGAAGTGGACATTCAATAGTGCAGTAATCCAGTTAACAATCTAAAAAATTGAGTTTATTCCATAATATTAATGTTTAAAGCACGACAACAAAAGGGTCGTGTGGATTACCTGGTCGTATGAAGTCTGAAAGACCAAAATCTGTGGCCTTCAAAGGTGAATCTTCTTTTGTAGACTTAAACAGAAAATTCTGAAGAGGAAATCTGCTTCAGAACATCAATCATAGTTTACCACCTAAATTACAATTTTGCACATTACCTCCGGCTTCATATCACGGTGTACAAAACCATGTAAATGGCACTCGGCTGCAACTTTCAGCATTTGCCTTACAACAATTGCTGCATCTTTCTCCGTGTAACGACTATCCTTTCTGTTATATAAAATCAGCTCTAAGTCCCAGAAAAATGCTTCTAGCAAAGGAAAGTTATCATTTAATCAAAAAAACACTAAAGATAGAGCATATCCATGCTTACTTCGATAGGATACGGTCTAGCAATTCTCCACCTTCACATAACCTAAAAACCAAAAGTTGATAACATCAATTCAATTACTAAGAGCTTATAGCAGGAAAATATTTTGCCATAAAAAGTCTGGAAGCTAAAACTTACTCCATCACTATATATACATAAGAATCATCTTCAAAAGCATTATAGAAGTGAACCACGTTTTCATGGCCTGCTAAAGCTTTCAATATCTTGACTTCCCGTTTGACATCCTCGACAGCAATGGGAAGAACCATCTGTCATGTATTCAAGAATTTGTCAACTGCATAACTTTGAAACTTATATTGAGCAATAACTCAGTGAGGATGGTTTGCTAGTCAAGGGTAGTTCATCCATTATCTGAAAAGCCCAGAACAGACTTATTTTCCTCTCACACTCCTTCCTAATGCCAATCTACCCTTTTCCAAGCAAGTCCTCTATGCGTCAAATAAATCATCACATTGATACCATGGAAGGCAGCATGATAGAAAAAGATATCCAAGATCCAGCTATCATGTGATTTTAAAGAACAAAGGGCAACAACAAAGATCTAGAAACTGAATTCCAGCCATTAGGATAGAACAACACACTATGACTGATCTGATCATTCACAGCATCCAAAATCACATAGTAAATGCCCATGCCTCATTAGAAAAGTTTGAAGTAGCAATACAAGATGAATAACGAGCAATCCTAATTCCCCAAATGGTAATCAGTAAATATCCCAGTATAAACATATTCATCTAGTAAACTTCATGGAACCTTATAAGATTCTTATCAAATCACTTAACCTTAAGCATCCATAAACGACAAAGAGGGGGAGAAAAAAAGCTGAGGATTGACCAATCAATAAAATCCCACTGTCATTTCAATTCCAAGAGATCAATTCAATAACACAAAACAAGTTAACATGACAAATCCAGCTAGGAGAAACAATTGTCCAAGCTCAGGTAAAAGCCCACAACACAGCCATAGTTGAGGCATCATTGAGCTAATGTCTAATAATATAAAAGAAAAAATGCATGGGAAAGAATTACCTTGCTCTTATCTATTCTCTTGACCGCAACACGATCTCCATTAGACTTATCAATGGCAACATATGTATAACCAAATTGACCATGCCCTAACAATTTCCCAATTGTATACTTCTTATCAAAATCCTTTTCATACCCAAAATCTGTTCTTTTGCCACAAGGAATAACCCCAGTTGGCCTTTTTGAGGTGTTCTTGACAATCAGCTGAGATGGCTTCTGTTGTTGATTTTTTTGACTTTCTCTTGTCTTATGATGGTTATTATGAGAGCCCTCTTGTTTTCTCGTTGCGACTGTTGAAGGGGCGGTGGTGGCCGCCTTGGCCGTGGCGGTGGGGCGGCGGTTCTGCTGGTGGTTGGTGGTGGTGGTGGAATTGGTGTTGCTATTGGAACCACTGATTTTAATGGTTGAAAAACAGCTACCCATTTCTCAATTACCAAAAAACCCAACAAAAAGATTCCAACTTTTAATCAAATCAAAGGGATTCTGAATATTCAAAGAAGAATTCACCAGAGATCAGTGGCGACGATCAACAGTGTGTATAAACACATGGACACGGCTGTATAAATTGAGAAAAAGGGAGGAATTTATATTGTAAGAATATAATGTGAAATGATGAGACATATAATTTAATTTTTAGGAAAGATTGAAGCAGATAGGAGGAAGAAGGGAAGAAGGAGATGGGGATGGAGATGGTGGGCAATGGTCAAAGAGACTTTTGGTAGGAAAAAAAAAAGGGGGGGGGGGGGGGGGGGTTACAATAAATTTCCCCCTCGTTTTTAACTTTTAATCATTCTTAACTTATTTTTTCTCTTAGATTTTTTTTTTTTTTTTTTTTTGTCTATCCAATTTATACAAATTTTTTTATAAAATATAAATACAACTCTTTATTACAAATATAGGCACTCCACAAATTACTATTTACTACATTTCTAATTTCATTTTCTGAATTTTGACTTGGATAATAGTTCAAGAAACATTATTGACATGAGTTTCTAGTTTCATATAATTTTTTTCTCTAAAACAAATTTCTGTCCAACACAATAAATAGTTGCTCAAAGCCAATGCTCCATACACCATCACTTGCTTGAGACGATGGTGTTAACTTAAAAAATACTGAATGAAATTAAAATAATACCTAGAAAATAAGAGTGGTTTTATGCATCATATAAAAACTATTTATTTAGCAAAATGATTAACTCCTAGATTCCCCAATATCCTTATAAGCTTTGATGCATGTACGACAATATATTAATTTGATCGACTAATTTGACTTTTCATATATGTTTGATAACTTTATAATGTGACTATCTTTCTACCATATTTTTTAAAGCTTATGGTCTTCCTTAATTATTATGTGCAAGTTTGCATTATTTATGCATCGTAGTTTCTAATAAATTTTCTTGAAATATCAAAGAAGTGAATGGCAAATAATCATTAGTTCAACTTGATTCAATAAGTTAGAAGATCGGGATTCGGTTACGTTGTTTTTCTTGTTTTTTTTTTTTTAACCAATCAAATTTTGTCTCTATTATTCATTAAAAAAAATTATATAAAATAATCTCACGAATTTATATTTATTAGACAGAAGTTTCATTACAAACTTAAATATGAATTATGAGTTGTAAGTTTTTGATTCGACATATTTCTGAAAATTAAATTTGTAAAATATCTTATAAAAGTCGTGATTTTTGTTATATTGTGAATCATTTACAACTTCGGAATATGAAAGAGAACATGATTCTATAGATGATAAATATCTTTTCTTTATGCTAGAATAAAAAAATATCTTTAGGTTATGCTTGATCATACATTTATATGTATTTAATTTTATATGACTGTATGAAAATGAACGATTGTTCCCACACATAATTACACATATATTTATAGATATTTGTAAATTAAATAACGAGTTTTAGATGCAAAGCGAAGCATAAAATATAATGAATTAAAAGGAAATTTCCAGTACAATTCTTAGATTGCTAAAAGATAAAATTCGAAATCCCACCTTTGCTGAACATACAATACTCGTGATATATATTTGACGGTTATTCATTAATGCATTTGGCGCACTATCCATATCTTGCAACAAAAAATAAAAAATAAAAATTTTAGGTTTATAATAACTTATAATTGTCAGAAAAATCACAACTTTAATTCGAATTGTCATTTTGATCAATTTTTATATTATTGGTCAAAATATCATAATTTTATATATGTAGTATAGTTTTTGATATTCGATCAATTTTTTAACCACATTCAACAGCTGAACACATTAGCATTTTTTTTTTTCCAAAACCGACCGAGGTCAAAAAACATAATACATATGTAAGGTTGCATTATTTTTGACTCTTTCCAATTCTTTAACATCAGTAGAGATATTATTGATCGACTACGCTGGGGTTTATTAAAGGGATTGCACCCAGGGCTACAACTCTAACTCGATTATTTCATAATAATTACTGGAACTAATTGATTCTTGATGTGGGAAATCTACTAAATGATAACTTTCAAAATTTGAGGGGGGCGTCTAGTTTTCCAAATTATGCGGATACATATAATTTTGTATTGCTCTCCCATAAATCCGTTTTCACGATTTAGGTTGTTTCCATTTTGCTCGCCGTTATTACAGAAATTGCTTTTGAAAAAAAATCTTTATTGGTTCTACCTCCAATTTTTTATGAAGAGAATGAATCTTTTTCTCGAAGGATCAGAAAAAATGGCAATTCTCGCGTGATACTCTTTGAATCGAAAATTTTTGATCAATTTCAACGTATCAAACAATAGAAAGAAACAAGTAAAAGTAAAATTATTTATAGATATCAAATTTTTCTTACATTGAATCATTCTTCTCTTAACCCAACTACTGCCTATGAGTCGCCGGCTCATTCTTGAACAGGCGCCTATGTATAAGATCAAATCCATTCGAGAATGAATCTTATTACCATTTTTTTTCTTTTTGGTCTGATTTAACATATAATAAGAAAGAGAAAATCTTATGAAGTCCTAAACATTTCAATTGGAATTGGAGGTTTTGTGTTTACAAGGCCCGAATAAGCAGTTTCTGCTCCTAAACGTACTTTTGTATTTGATTTATCAGTTTTTAGTGATTTTTAATCTTAGTAGTTCTACTTCTTACATCATTAATTAAATTCAATTGAAAAAAAAAAAAACAGAGTCTAAATATAATTTCTGTAATTGCAAAATCATTTGGGGAGTAAAATGTTGATTTTGCAATTGAGATTGAGAGGGGCAAGTTATAAAATAGTAGGACTTTTGGAGTCAGACTGTGAATTTTCCCATTTTAAGTGTGTTTTGCTCAACTTGTTCCAGATTATTGGGAGGAAGGCGAAAAGTCAAAGCGTATGATTGGCATTCTCATTACGGTGATATAAATAATAAAATGGCATTTTGCAGTTCACATTGTTTGAAATGATCCATATTTATGATCTGTGGAAAAAAAGTTTTTTTTTTATCTTTTTAAATTTATTTTGTTGGATTTTTCATCATATATTTCATCTTTTAATTTTTAGTCATCGATGTTTTAAGAATATCATTTGTAGTCCTCTAACATACTATAACAAATAACTATAATTTTAATTCAAATTTAAGTTTAACACCTTTTTTTTTTTATTGAAAACACACTATTTTTTCTTTATCATAAATTTGTATTCTTCATCTAACATGTCTATATTAATATTAATAAATAAATATAATTATTTTTCACTCGATATGTAGGTTGGAATTTTGTTATTAATTATTAATATTAATAATTTGGGCCCCATAATAAAAAAAAATTATTTTTAATTATTGATATGAATTTAGTGTTCGATCTCTAGATTTAAAAAAAAAAACAAAAACAAAATTGTTTTTGGTGTTAGAGAAGAATTTTAATTAAAAAAAAAAAAAGTTACTAGTTGTAACAGATAAGAGGTAAAAAAGAACGGCAATTCTTAAACATAGAAGATAAGAATCAAATGTGAAAGATAAATGATGAAAAATCCATTGAGATAAACTTAGAGGACAAAAAAGAAAAGAAAAAAAAAAACTCTATAATCTATTTTCCATAATCCAATCCTATTTTCATAATCAATTTTTTTATTGTTGATTATTATTATTATTATTTCGTGAATTCTCTGTTACATGAAATTAAAAATCGATAAAACGATCTTATAAAAATTCTATTCATAAAATATTAGATTGATATACTACAAAATTGTATGCAAGATAATATCAAAAGGGACATAAGATATACAGATTACCAAGATATAATAGTTATTTTCAGAAAACTAATATTAGAATTAATAAAATCAAATACAAATATATAATGACATAAATATGAAATAATATTTTTTTAAATAAAAGATGAAATAATCTTTACCAATATAATTTTTGCACATTTCTTACGAGATAATCTATCGTTCGTCATAGTACGATTTAATATAAATATTAAAAATTATGGGAAATGCGTGTCCCTTACTTCTTGTTTTTAAAATACACACATTTCTATATATAATTGGGATCGTAAATTACAAGAGACAGCAACAAAGCAATTTCAATTTGGAAGTATTCATCCATCATAATATGTACACACCATTGACACCAAAAACTGAATTTGGAAGTATTCAATTTGGGATTGTATATGCATATTTATTTGGGATTGTATATGTGAAATTAAATTCATCGTGTTCAATGAATTAATCTGTTTTTATTGATTCATATGACTTTTGTTTTACATAAAATCTCATATACGTGAGACTTACTCATATGTTTTTTTAATTAAATGGATTTAAAAGAAAATGTAGTCATCCAAATAATATGGAATTTTTTTTTTTTTTTTACTTTGTGGCATAACGTTTTTTTCTTTTCCACCCTCACTTGACCACCATAAATTATCTAGTTTTACACATAATTATCCACCGTATTTTTTCTTCACATTACCATCTACAACACTATTTCATGAAGGTGGGATATATTATCGAAATACTTAGATCTTGTGATTTATAGGATTGTATAAAAAAATATTCTACATTGAAAACGATGATGATGAAGAAGAAGTATCAGCTTAGGGGGAAAAAAGAAGAAAAACTGATAGTAGAGACTTTAAATTTTAAAATGTTAATGTCATTCTTTTAGTTTTATAGTCGATAGAGTTTCATATTAAAAATATGAAATCATACCCAAAATAGCAAAAGTTTAGCACATGATAGCATAATATTCACCACTAATGTCATGTTATAAATGGTAAAGTGCAAAAAAAAAAAAAAAACAAAGGGGTACAACTTATATGGTTAAGTGAAGAAAAAAGAAAGGAAAAAGTAAAAATGAAATCTTGATAGTACTTGGAACTAGTCAATATTTTTAGCCTTGAAACATAGTTTGTATAATCTAAATTGGAGGAGGGATTATGATATAGATGTTTGTAATTGGGCAATTTAGTTGTTTTATTTATTATCATGCTTATCTCTAATCTTAATTTATCGATATATATATATATGTATAAATATATATATATATATATATATATGTTACGTACATAATATTATTTACTATCGTACATATAATATATATTAGTGAAATAAATTATGATATAAACATAATTTGGTTTCTTGCACTCCACCATTTTGAATTTGGGGGATGGATGACTATTATGATAGTGTGTGATTAAAGTTTGGTTTTCTTAGGTAAATATAAGAAATTCTAAGTTATTGTTTGGCAAAAAGTTATTTGCTACTAATAATTTAGTTTTCTGTAAATATTTTTATATTATTAATTTTAGGAAAATGATTTATTTTACGATAAAAGAATCTAACATCTTGAGTACCATTAAATAAGAAATACTATACAAGATGTACAAGTTCCATCTAACATTTTATGAGTATTTCTAAGCTCTAATATAAAACTTTTACTAAAATAATATAAAATTAGTGATATATTGAATCTATATGTTTATTAAAGTAATGTTATATTGAAAGATAATTTGGTCAATATATACAAAAATTTCATTTAACCTATATATTAATTAAATTCCTATGTAATTCCATTAGACATACCAGTCATGTAATAAAATGTGATATATTTAGTCATAAGATGCAATCATTTAATCTTAAATTTAGATAAAACCTACGCTCAAAAAAAAAAAAATCAGATAAAACCACGTCAAAATAAAATATTTTAGTGAAGTAATAGCAAATAAATTAAATTGACTTTTTCTATGTAATAATGTTAAATGTTGTTAATGGACAATCAATTTATTATAAAACTTCATCATGCTCTGAATGTACTTCGTAAAGTGGGTGCTAATGTGCTTCTGTGGCCAGCTTTGATTTATTTAATTGCAAAAACTAAAACGAGTGCAAATTATGAATTATTACTTTAGACTGTTGTTGATAAAGACAGAATAATTTGAACTGTATACCTTTATATGATATCAATGCGACTTTTATATTATATCATGTTACCTTTATGTACAAATATTCTGACTTTTATATATTATATAAAGATTAGAATATTTGTACATAAAGGTGACATAATATAACATAAATGTCACATTGATATCATATAAAGGTATACAATACAAATTGTGTTGAAATTTTTTTTTTTTTTCTAAATTTCAGACATAAAGGTACAGATGTTTGTATATAAAAGTCACACATTTATAATATAAAAGTCAAGACAAAAATCTGGAAAAAAAATAGAAATTCACGGATTCGGGTTAGATCGACCCAAATTGCATGGATTTTAGATTCATGCACTTGTTGCACATGAGTTTTTGTGTAAAACAAATACGGA
The DNA here is from genome assembly GCA_946896805.1 of Scutellaria galericulata. NCBI lineage: Eukaryota > Viridiplantae > Streptophyta > Magnoliopsida > Lamiales > Lamiaceae > Scutellaria > Scutellaria galericulata. The sequence continues at coordinate 17,293,707 of OX335794.1, forward strand.
GTATAATATAGAATACTTGTTCTTCTTCAATTTGACGTGTGCTTTATTCCAAAACATTTTTTATTATCAAATGTAGTTTTCATTATAGATATGATATGCATAGTTCATATATAGGGAAAAAAAAAGAACACGATAATGTTGAATTAGTCAAATATTCACATTTTAAAGTACCTCGTGTGAAATGAAAAGTCGAGAATTCTTTTTCAGTTGTCACTAAAACTGTGGACATATAGTTGACAGAGTCTTTGAATTATTTTTATTTAATTTTTTTTTAAAAATTGGGTTAATTATCTCTCTGTACATCTTTCATTGGCGTACTCTATGACTGGGGCCGGGGACAACAAAAAAGAAAAAAGTCTTCTTTCTTGTCTTACACTTTTTTTTTTTCCATTCTTTGTCTTCTACTTAATTACTCGTGACTAATTAATTTTATTAATTGACCGACATAATACAATTATTTATTTTACACATATATCTGAATTGGTTAATAATAATAAAACTAATTAACTATAGTTATTTTTCTTCTCATTACTTAATTATCAACTCATAATAATTTTATTTGTGGTTATATATATAAATCTTTCTTTCTTTCTTTGCATACAATTGAGATGATTTAATGGTTTTAACTTTTAAGCACAATAGAAGATCATGATCACTTTTTGCAATACATTTATAACTATATATATATATTCGTTATAATTAAAAAAATTAATAATTAAATACCATGTCATAATTTTTTTAAATTATAGGAAAAGGCGAAAACCAAATTCGTGTCGTCTACTCTACTTATTTTAGTTCGTATTTCAGTAATATTATTCAAGCATCTTTCTCCATAATGAAATTTATTTATTTATTTTTAAAAGGCATCTTTCTCCTAATATCAGAAGTGAATATCCATTTTGTATAACATAAATCAGTAAATTAAGCTATACCAATTCCCAGCCAAAAATTGTTTTTGATTATTATATATTAAAGTAAGACTTTCAAAGTAAATGAATGTGTTTGCTAATTTTTTAAATTAAGCTTGATTATAATGCAAATCAGATTCAAAACAGCAGTCAAGCAACTTTAAAGCTTAATCTAGTCAATACCTAATCGTATTAACAATAATTAATTTATGAAATTTTCAAACTCATCTATGGAATTTTCTTCACCCTTAAAATGGAGTTTGGTGTTCGATCAAAATATTAAGTCATTTTAGAGTTTTTCAATTCTGTTTATTTAATTTTTTTTCATCAGATATTCATGAGGGGATCGGATGTATCACCAGTTTATTCATAAGAATATGGTTGTTATATATATATATATATATATATATATATATATATATATATATTCATAATGGGATTCTTTTATTCTAATGGCTTTAAATTTGTATAGGTTTTTTATTTGAAATTTGTTGTAACAATTGTCGTCCGGTTTACATATGATAAATTATTATTTTTATCAAATTAAATATCGTTATTAGTGGCATTTACTATTTCTTCTTTTGTTATGCCATACTAACTGATTCAATAAATTTGAAAAAAAAAAATAAAAAAAAAAAATGATGATACCCAAATAAATCACAATTGCTTGCTGCAGTTGACCAGTAATTTTGAATAATTATTTTTTGTCCTACTTGACGGCCTTACTAATATTTAAATAAAATTTGTGACTCTGTCGAAATTCTCGAGATATATATGGGTGTGTGTGTGTATATATAATATATATAATTTAAATATATGGTATTTGCACTAATCCAATGATATGTTCTAGGGTGATATTTTACTTTGAACCCAATATATAATTTAATAACAGACTCAAATGAAAGAAATATATAGAGAATTTCAACACATTTAAATAATCGGGCATAGGGATTTTTCGTTACGGGATGGGTTGTGTTCTAAAATATCATACGTACTTGATTTGTACATTCGATGAAGTTATAATATACATATCGTTATACATATTTAGAGGTATCCAATTGAGATTAATTGAATTTTTCTACTACATTCAACCATTAATACATTCCTTTCATCCAAGAAATCAAGTCACATTTCACAGATGAATTTTTTTTTAATTTTTTTTAAGGAATGTGAAATCATTTTATAAGCATTGATTTTCTCTTATACGTACTTCGATCCCCATTTTTTTCTTTTCCATTATTTAAAATTTGTTATAACTAATTACAAGTAAATCACGAAAGTAATAAAATTTTCAATTTGTTATACATTAAAATAGGTATTTCATTGGGCAATAAGCAACCTGACCCAAACCATAATTGTGATACTTGTTTGTTACTCGTATTTTTCAAATATATTTTAGAATTTTCGTCATAAATTAAGTAACATTTAAATTGAATAAAAAATTATAAAAACTCATGTGAGACGGTCTCACGATAGTTACCGTGAGATGGATCATGGAGCTCCATCACCTACAAATAATATGTGAATTGTAGGGTTTGAGTTGTGGGTCAATCCGTCTCACGCAATGCAATAAAAATTTGTGAGACGGTTTTACAATAGTATCACTCATAAAAAATGGGTGGGACTAAAGACGCCCTACTATTTTCTAAGCACACCCCAATTCCTACATTTTTCAATTAATTTTTTTTTTAAATAAATAATATCAATTTTACCCTTTAGGTTTGTTCTACTATTTTCGTTCGGTCATAATGACCGAACGTACTACTATGTGTTCGACCAAGATGACCAAATACTCTTCTATGTATTCGGTCAACCAGGATCGAACGAAACTGCTCTTAAAGAGTAAAATTGGTATTTTCAAATTTTTTTTAATTAAAATATTTTTAATTGGGGTGTGATTAGAAAAGGGTGGGATGCCTTTATTCCCACCCTAAAAAATATGTTTTCCTAACATTAAAAACAAATAAACAAACAAAAAAGAAAATGGAAAATTTATGAAATATTAAAATCTAACCTACCACATGGAGGTATAGAATTTAGAAATTAGAACCACTCTGAATGAGTAGTACACCTCATCCTCTATTAATTGTTCATAACACATATTTAAACCTAACTACATATCTCGAATGAAGTGTGGATTCAATTAATAAGTTTGAATAGATTGGTAATACGTGAGATAATAGTCCTTAATATTTATACGTGAGATAGGATTATACGAAAATCGTTAAGTTATTGAGTGCACAATGATTTCTAAACTTTTAGAAGAATGATAATTTTGTTCATTTTCATGATAGAAAGATAACAAAACTATCATTTATAATAAAAATGAAATCTTTTATATTATTATGGTCACCAAAGCCATTTATATATAAATTATAAGTTGTAAGCTGATTCATTTCATTAAATTAAAAGAGAATGAATATTAAAATTTTACTTAAAGAGTGATAAAATATTTTCACTATGATGAAATGTACGTCTATAAATCTGAAATTGTACTAATACATTAATTTATACTCTATGGATTAATTATTGAAATAAAAAGTAATGATGAATAGATAATGCATGTGACAATTAAGAACATATTTGACCTCATATATTTGTCCGAACAAAATTATTGCTAAAGAATCCTAAACGTGCAACTCAATTCTTAGGCTTCTTATTATTTTATGGCGAACTTTTATTAGTTTTATATGCATACACATTATATGTAAAAAAATTAATAAATAATAGTTTAACGTAATATACACCACGATTTTCTTAATACAAATATTTGTTTAAACTAAAAATATTAATTAAAAAAATTGGTTGTAACTTTGACACGAGAAGTGTTCACACCTGTGACAGCTGCAACCCCCTTTTATATTTCCTTTTCCTTTTATCAATTTTTTTTCAAAGAGAGAATATTCGTAATTGTTCAGATAATTTACTAGAGTGCCGACCTGGCAGCATTGGATAATAATTATACATATATGAATACAAAATAATTTATTTTAAATAATTAAGATTGGGATTTGGCTTGATATAAATATATGACATGTCTTGTTCAATCATGCCACTTGTCAATTGTGACTATTAATTGCCTAACGAAGACTATACTAAAACTCAGTTGGATTCACATGCATTACACTAGCTTGTCTGGTAGTAACACTCACATGACCTGCCACGTTGGATTTGGGACAATTGAGATTTTTGTTACAATTTATATTTCATATCGTGTTTCACTACTGGTGATATAATAGGACTAGAACAGTATTGTATGAGGTTTATCTAATGCTAAACATATGATGTGATACATGTTAATAAATAATGTCATGTGATATGTTAATTTGAAATATGAGAAATATAGGTAGAATAAAAGATCACATGTGAATTCAGATGAAATAGTATTATTTATGGTTAGGTAAAGATACTTGAAAGAGGAAATTGAGACATAGGAAGTGTATTACTACTATACTATTTCATACTGAGCTTATTAACAAATTTTTTGAGTTATTTTCTTTCATCTATTTTTATTTGTGTAATTATAGCTCATTTTCTTTTCCATTTAAGGTCATTTCGTTTTGTCATTCGAAAGAATTATGAGAAACAAATAGTTTCAAAGTTTCAACTCTGATTAGTCTATTGAATTATTTGCTAGCATTTTCATGTTAAGTTGGTCTCACAGAGCTTTTATTTGCTATTGGAGTTTATGTTTATATTAGTAACCAAATATTTTTTTTCTCCTTTGAAAACTAGTGGTGGTTATTCTCATGAAATAAATTGGTACACTATTTCTTTCATTGGGTTATTATGGTAAACTCAATCAAAATTGAGATTGTATATCATCGTTCTATTTACACTCCTTTATTGATTCGAGTTATAGATACTAAAATAGATCCAACCTATCAAATTTGGATTTGGAATGACTATAGGTTGAGGTCAATATATATCCCCTGCCAAGGGTATTCTGGTCCTTTTGAGCCCTAGACCAATCCTTACCTTCCTTGATCTAGGCCCGAGCCCATCCCAGTTGGAACATAATTTGACAAGCCTATTTGTTTGGCCCATGAACCTAATTAAACTTATTTCCTAAATAGGTTAATTAAAATGGTTTATGTCTAAACCATTAATAAACATAATTATCATTAGAACTTATAACATATGGCTATGATACTACAAATCACTATTTTCTATGGAAATAGAAGAGATGAAATATTTACTCATCCAAGTTTCATTAATTTTTTCCATACATGGACATTTGACTAGGGTAGATACATAAAATTTCGAAATTTCATTAGTTTTTTTTTTCCATACATGAACTACTAGGATAGATACACAAATTCTGGGTTCATATTAGCAATTGGAATCCAAAATGTCCGTCTATATATTTAGTGATTTGTGGTGTTAATTTTCAAATATGATCTTGTAAATGAAATTGACATAAAATTGATGTTTTTTTAATGTAATTAATCATACTTTATTGCATAGTATACAATAACAAGATCCTTGTTATATTTCTAATATGCATCTATTATTAAAAAAAAAAAAGAATCGAAGAATCCAGCGTACTACTTGACCTAATCCGTGGAATAGAGGATCTTATGTGACCTAATAATGTTATTTCTAAAATTTTCTTTAATTTTGCATAATTTTTTACCATTTTCGTTATCAAGAAGTGAATAATATCTGAGATTTCACTTGAAAGTTGGGCTGGGCTGAAGCCCAATAACAAATGGGCTAAACGAAACTGTATCCGTTCAAATCCCAACGGCTAGTTTCCGCCGCCTGGAACACGCTCTAACGGTCATATTACCCGTTCCAAAACCATTAACTTTCTAAATATTTTTCCATAATCCCTCTATAAAACCTTTCAATCTCCACATTCGTTATCAATATCTCCTATTCCATCAAATCTCTCTCGTTCTCTCTCTCTCCACCGCCGGCGATCACAAAATTCTGGTTTCTCCGGCGACCCACATCAAGAATTTGAATCCTTTTCTGCGTTTGTTTCAATGGAAACCCCTTCATCCACAAGAAGAGTAACAAGATCACAAACTATGGCTTCTTCTGCTAGCAACACCAACCTAATGTTATCGAGTATGTCCCAACGCTCTATCTTAACCCTAAAACTGAGTGTTTCAAGATTTTATTGGTTTTTTAGTGTTCTTACTTTTTTTTCTTTTTTCCTTGTAGAGAAAGTTGATGATTCTGAAAAAACAAGGAAAAGGCAGCAGCAAGATCGATCTGCGCTGATCGATATAACGAATGATTCACCGATTGTTGGGCTTGCAATGGGGAGTCTGAAGACCCCATCATCGGCTTTGTCGAAGAAGAGAGTGAACAATCAAGGTTTGTTCACTCGAACCCCTGGCTCTGGTGAGGCTCTGTTGAGAGGCCAAGTGAAAACCCTTTTGCAGAAAGTTGAAGAAGAAGCAGAGCTCTCCAAGATCACTCTTGAAAATAGGCCTTTGTTTAATCTTCAAGGCCTTGCTAATTCCCCTATTAATCTTCTTGCCCCTACCCCTGCTAACACCCCCCAAGTCTTGGGCCTCTCTGGAAATAGTGATGCTTTGCCTTCTGTCACTCCGGTTAGTGAGAAGTTTCTGATTCCACAGGTTTGATTAGTGCTCTGGAAATAGTGTTTTGGTCAACTGAGATTTGAATATAATTTGCTCAATTTTTAAAGATTTGATTTTTTTGTGTATAGATGTTTGATGAGATGGTTGATGAGAAGAAGAAACAAGGGAGTGTGGAGTCTGAAACTGTGCTCACAAGATCTTTGCTTTTGGATTTCTCAGAGAAGTCTGATTCATCAGAGTGCTCATCTGTGTTGACTTATCAAGGAGTGGTCTATGGAGTCACTGATAATGCCAAGGTCCCAACTGATGATGATGATGCATCAGTATGGTCTATTCAGGTGAATGCAAGCAGCAATCGAGACGAAGAAGAAGAAGAAGCCGAGGGCTATTTTGAGGACGAATACGATGAAGATGATGATGAGGACTATTACTATGATGATGATGTTGGTGACAATGATGGGATGCTTGATGAGATTTGTGAGGGGATAAGCAAGATCAGTGTTGAAGGGCCTGTATTTAGTGGGAAACACATTAGGTTTGTGTATAACAGTGATGATGAGATTGAGAAAGAGGAGGAAGAAGGGGTGTTGCGTTTGAAAGGGTTGCCAACGCCTAAAGGGAAGCATCTGAGATTCACTCAGGATTAGGAATAGAAGGTGATGATATGAATATGTGTTTTTTAATGGTGTCTTTCTTGTGACACCATGCTTGTTTTTGTTCTTGATAATTACTTTATGTTTTTCGGTTCACCTGCGTTGTGGATTATTGTTACAGAGAAATTCTCATTACTGATGATTTACAATTTGAATCAAAATCAGTCTCTCTCTCTCTGTTTCTCTCTATAGAGTATCATAAATATTCTGTTGATTTCAAACATATCAAAATCATCAATATCAATTTCATTCCCACAAATGATTTCATTCTTTATTGCGCGCGCACCTTTTTTTTTTTTTTTTTAATTAATGACTATAAATTTTTTGTGTCAAATCAAAAAAACAACTTTATCAATTTAATCTGTTTTTTTTTTTCCCTCAAATTGCATCCAAAAAGTTCACAATTTTTTTGTGTCAAATCATGAAATCAAAAAAACAACTTTATCAATTTAATCTGTTTATTTTTTTTCCTCAAATTGCATCCATTTTCACATTTTCCAACAAAAAACAAAATTTTCATTTAATTTTTACTCATTATCAAGTTTGAATAGTTTTATTTTTTTTATATCTCTTTGGTATTTTGAATAAAAAATGAAGACGTGTAAAATATCAGAAAAGTTAGGTTGCAATCCAAGAAAAAAAAAATTGCGAAGTGTAGATTCAAATCATATTGCAGTTTTGAAACTCTATTTCTCGTTATAGAAAAAAATGATAAATCCATGTAGTGTAGTACTTCGAACAAATGTTGGTAGAGATCATATATTTCGTTAGAGACTCTAGTTCTTATAATAGTTCTTATTATATATATAAGGTTTATCTATGAGGAATCCGAGGAATGGTCATAATAAAGTTTGTCTTTTTCCAATTATTTAGTGAAGAGATAATGTCATTTTCACAGTAGTCTTAGTTTTCAAGCTAACTGATTGAAACTTAAATGTGTGGTTTACAAGAATGGACGGAAAAAGAAATGAGGATTAATCAAGAACTATATTTACAGCTTAGCATTGCTGATTAAGTCCGAAAATATCATCAGCCTACACTCCTCACTCCTAATCACTATCTACAAGATGAAGTTAATATATATATATATATATATGGTGATCATTCAAAGAACACATTAAAACCAAGGGTGCCACGTCGGATCCATCATGCACAAGTTTCTGGGAGTGAGGGCAGCATCAACCAACTCAGCAACACCCCTCTGCACTGATTGTGGTGGATCCACACCATTTTCCTCCTATTACACAATGAAAACCATAGTCAGCGAGAATGAGGGATTCTAAACGAGCATGTAAAATTAACAAGAAACAAGATTCCTAGGCAGTAAGGATCGATATTTTATGAGCGTATAACATTGCTGTGAACCACACCCCTAAAGCATACCTCTTCGGAGATGTACTGTGGGGCGATGCTATTGATCCGGCCTATCACATTCTCGACATTTGTAGTGACTTTCTGTTTGAGGTCAACGTTATTCAAACCACCGCCTCCAACGGGAGCCAGAGGCATCCCGAGGGGTCTTCTCCAAGACCAAGAGATTAACTCATCACGGAAAAACATCGCTAAATGATGCCACAAATGCTGACTTTGCTGCAATGGGGAGTTTTACAAACATTGATTATCATTGTTAGCGAGATAGTTTACTAAATTACTAATAAGCTGAAGATTAATGTATCTGCAAGTGGTAACTTACTTTAGGCGAAACCACAGCCTGTGCAGCTGCGCACATTGCAGAAACGATAAGGCCCTCCACACCAAAGTGAGAGAAAAATGCCTGTAGATTCCTCGTCAATCGGAAAGGCACTGGCTCGTTAAACTCGATCATTCCATTGGCATCATATGCTGGATGAAAATCTGTCTGAAATATTTTTCCTGTGTTCTTGGCAAATAGAATCTTGTTTGGGGACCTTCCTCCGATTTGCAGCATGAAGGACACAAAGCTTGAGAGAGCCAACTGGACCGCAAACTGTTTTTTGAATGCCCATGTATGGTTTCCATTTAACAAAGTTTTATACATGTACTGAGAGAAAATGCTCTCTGTCACGATATTTTTTGTGATATCGTTGTATGCTTGGAGACGAAGATCTACCACAGCTTCAGGTGATATCTGGCCGCATATGGCTTGGTTTAGTTGCTCTTTGAAATAAGTAATCGGCAAGTCTGCCTCTCGGTCGTTTCTAGCACAATGATTCTCATACACCTCAAGGAAGGTGCTGTACATCAGATCATCTTCAACCATTCGCACCTAAACACAAGTAACAATAAAAATGAGGGCAAGAAAAAGGTCACTTTCAGCCTAACAGAGTTTGTCTATGCATGTAGGCGAAGCTCTAAGAAGCTTTCTTATAGAGAATGCCACACAACCCCATTAATACATTGAAATAACTATTTCCACTAAGAAATTTTTGGAGAATGAGATTTTACCAAGTAACTTAACTCAAAATGGAATTATCCAACAGCGAAAAGCAAAACATACATCTCCTAGAAACAAATTCATTACCTGTGACCAAACAGGAATGATTATTGGGGTATGAATGCAAATGTGGCGACGTCTGGATTCCTTATGCTTATCAAACATTCGGTTCATTATGCGGAAGAGTTGCAGGATTCTTTCATCACTCCTAGCATTTGGAGTCAAAGATGTTTGAACTATAAAATGGCGCTGAGAGCCATCAGAACCCATCAGAGTCAAACGCCGGAAACTGCTACCATGCCTTCTAACAATTGGAATGTCAGCTCCCACCCTATCTAACTTCACTGTATGATCAGGTGCCACTTCCTGAAATCAAACAGGGGGATGACTAAATAAATACAATTTGAGCATTAACAACAAAATCCACAGATTAGATTTCAGAATGCAGATCCAATTCTCAATCTATATATACCTATTGCTACTCAAATCCCAAGAATGGCAAATAAAACACAAATACGTTGATATTTATTCAATGTTGCAAAAATTGCTAGGCGGAAAGCGGGAGGATTCAGGATAGTGACCGCCTTAGAGCCTAGGTCGCCAGTTTTTTTTTTCTCTAGCATTCCACTTCAACATTTGCTAGTGCATAAATTATAAATTGATAATGAACATGTATCTAATGTAATAAAAGTTAAAAAGTAGTATTAATACGATACCATTTCGTTCATTTATTTTACAAAAGAGAAAAAGATCCAAGTTGGACGCTTGGAAGAGGTGGCAACTAATTCAACCATGTATTTATTTAGGGTCGGAGAGTAATCATAGATTAATAAGGAAAGCCCATCATCAATTAATAAGGAAAGTCCAGCTAAACATTAAATCATGAAGTTTACAAATTCAAAAGATATACCTGATCAGCAAAATATTGTCCTGGAACTTCCACATCAACAACATGGAAATCTCGCAATACCCTGCTTTCATCCTCCAACTTCAGAACAGCTGGAAACCGATCTTCAACATTGCTCTGAAGAATATTTTTCCAGTGCTTTAATTTTTCTGTTAGATCAGCAAGGGTAGCTGGGAACGTAGCAGTACTTTCTGGATCAAGGTCCCGCTCAAAATCTTGCTTGTATTCTCTCACGAATTCAACATGTTTGTTCACGGCATCTGCTGAAAAGCAAGCTCTACAGACACCAGAAAGCTCTTTTTTGAGAGACTGGGGAACTTCTGCTGTAGTTGCAGTTGGGTACTTGTAACAGCGATGAAGCAACGCATTGACTACAGCCAGCAGTCTCTCCTCCGGCAATGTAACAAACTTTGAGCCGATTTCGGTGAGTAGAATCTGCAGACAAAATGAGTTGCCACAATGTAAGAAAATCAAGCCATTCTAAGAAAAGTCAAATTTCTTCAGAGCAGCCTAGCAGAAACCATTCAATTTCGATCCAAAGTCTCAAAACGAAGAAATGTGAACTTGCAAGTAAACTAAATAGAATAAAATATGACTCCCTCTGTCCAAAAGAGAGTTCTGTTTTTGCAGGGTACCAACTTTTTATTTGTGGTCAACTGATGAAGGTACAACCTTTATTAAACTATCAATTCTCACTTAGGCCCCTCCATTTATACAAAATATATAGCTACTACTCGTAAGCACTTTGTTATAAGGGCATTATAGAAATTTCAATTAATATTAACTTTCACTTTTGAAACAAGACTTCTTTTGGTAAAAAAAGAAAAGTTTTAGTAACAGGATTCCTATTTTTGGGATGGAGGGAGTATATTTTTTGAATAGCCTATTTAACTGAAGAATGAAAAGATATGGATAGCATGTACTATAAATGACCAAATAAATTGCATAACACAGAAATACGAGACAAATTACCTCAAGTTCACTAGCAAGATTGGTGTGTTTGCTTCTAAGTGTCTCCATTATGTCCTTAGCAGCATCAAAAGCACTAGCAGCAGACGCAACCAGTCCCATTGCACCATTTCGCCTCAATGCATTCTGTCCTCCTTCATTGTTGGATGAACTTGGATGTAATGATGGGTCATTTCCAGGAGGCATGCTACTTTCAGCAGCACCTGACCTATCAGTTTCTTGCTGAGAGCCACTCCCATCATGCGACCCAATACTTCCAGCAGATTGAGCTCCCTGATGAAGTTGATTTTCTGAGACCAGATTGCCCCCACCCTGAACAGCCGCTCTTGCATTTCCATCAGGCAATCCAATAGAACCAGCTGCACCAACACCAGAGACGTTTTGCTGCATCCTTTGCTGAGCCATTGCCATTCTACCATATTCAGATTTATTAGCAACATCACGCCGTTCAAGCAAATACGTGCGAAGCCAGTAATACAATGCCTACAATGTCGAAGGAGATGGTATTAACATCAAGATCAATGTGTGAAAATGGAATCATGGTCAGATTGTAAACGATATCTACCTGAGGATATACAGTTGCAACTTTAAGCAAAACAAGTTTGCAGTGAGGAGCTTCAGTCCTTTGTAGAGATAGAAGTAGCTGGGGAATCCAAGAAAGCCAAACCCAATGAGGTATTTGCTCTAAGTACTTATCAAATGCCCTCCCCACAGGCTCATTGGGAGTATCAAAGCTGAGAAGATATAAAACCCGGGCCAGGTGACTTCTCGAATTTGGAATGCCAAATTTGATTCCCTGAAGAAAGCAGCTCACTGCATACTCCAACCAGACCTCTTCATGTGTTTCCCTGTAGGCCTGTACAGAAAGAGAAGAATAAGCACCAGTATTATTAGGAACAGAGATTTGCATAACCAGGCATGGTTGTCATACCATGTCACAATAATTTCCCCAACTAATCCATCCTTTAGGCAAGTTCTTGAAGAGGGTGATAGCGTTTGAATATGCAAGGTTGGCACCTTCACAGTCACTAAGCTTCAGCAGGAAGTCACCTTTAAGGCGAAATATTTCAGCCTTGTGTTTGACAGGAAAGTATTCCAGATTGGTACTATTAATCAAGTTAAGACCACTAGTTAGCTCTCCTTTCATTTCCAAGTATGCTTTAGCTTGTTCTCTTATTTTAACAAAAGCTTCCTGCAGACGAATGAACAACAATGTATTTTAAACAAATAAAAACAGAAACAGCAAAACCATGCATTTGTTTTATACCACCTTCGCCACTATTTCTCCACACTCCAGCAAACAATTTTTTTTCTAAAAAAAATAAAATGTTGACAGGTGATTTGGAGTAGGATTCATGGTAGCACTCGTGGGAATAAAATATTAAAAAATATGAAGGCACAAGTCCACCGCACCTGAACTTCCATTGTGGAGTGGCCATACATCTTTTCCAGTATAGAAACACAAACATCATATAAGCCATGCTTACGAGAAATGTGAGCAAGCTTATTTACATTCCATGCCTTGTCTCGAAAACCAAGATGATGAAGTTGTGAATTGGTATTGCCAAAATCCTTAAATGCCTCTATAACAGCATTGTACATCTCATTTCTCCATTGAAGCAAATCATACCAAACAGACATATTGTCCCATTCATTTGGAGTTCTCAATCTCCATGTCTCAAGAATATCCTTGAGATCTGCATATAAGCCACCATGAACACCACCAACAGAATTTCCTGTAACTTTGTTACCATTTGCAATATCCACTATAATCCTGGCCGATTCCTGGACTTCCACCAGTTGCTGAAACTGCTGCAAAAGAGGCATTCTAGCATGAACAGACATTTCAGGCAATTGCCACCACTGTTCCAAAGCTAGATCAACACCTTTTCCCACTATGTTTTCAGCTTCTGGAACCCCATTCGTATTCTTTTCATGAAGTGCAAAATATGCCTGAATGATACGAAGTTTTGGAGTTTCTTCTAATTGAGCCTTTGGAATAACTTGATCTTTTAGATATGCCCAATCAGGCTGTTTCCAGAGACTATCAAGTAGTATCTCATAATTCTCAACAAGTTTCCCAAAATCGGAAAGAGCATCCCATTGACTTAATTGAGTAGCACATTGCAGCCACTGCTCTTCCCAAAGGCACATCTCAGCTTTTGGTACAGTATTGTTGTAAGTGCCTTGGGTTGCTTTGACCATAGCCTGATAAAAAAGGCTTTGTGCCCTTTGCCAATACCCATGCTGAACAAGTGAAAGACCAGCCCTAGTTTCTGCTGTAATTGAACGTTTCATCCACAAGCCACACCTCATATCCTCCTCATTGAGTAATCGGTAAAGCTCAGCCAGAGATTCGGAACACTTTGTGTCATTCAAGAACAACATTACATGACTTTCAAGCAGTCCTAGTGCAATATGCCATGCATTATAAGTCTTTCCAATGTATTTGATTAGCTCACTAGGCATCCGTGGCTGTGGATGACTTAACTGAAGCCCTTCCAAAAGAGCTTGCACGACATTTGGTCGCTGTGCTTGCTGCTTCTTGTGGTAATCTTTTGATAAAAGAGCAATCATCGGCTTAGCTAGTGCGACCTGCTCTTCTTTATGCAAGGTCACCCAAACAATAGGAAAGACCAAAACCCACAAATGATAGGCAACATTTGCATCTGTATGGGCCAACTCTCTCAGTGGGATAATAAGGTCTTTAACCTGCAGCATGAAAATAGATTAGCAATTATTAACCACATTACTTAGGAAGGAGAATGACAATCCATAGAAGTGTTCATTAAATCCTACATCCAAAAGCGCACACAAAAAAACAAAGAAAAGAAACACTACATCAACTTCAAAGTACCAGAGCCAATTTGGTGTCTTAAGAAAAAAAACATCATAAGTTTAAAAACTAAATTTTATGGCAGCATGATGTTAGATGCCATAACGGGAATGCAAAATGACATTTACAAGTGAAGCATCGTCACCTGATTCACATTACAGGTCAATAGGGTCTTTCATCGCTGATAATAAAGGAATAAACCAGCTTTAATTCCAAAATAAAAACATAAGAAAGAGTACCTTAAGTTTGCTTGTTTCATTAAGAAAATGAGCATGCTTCAAGACAAGGCTATCAAGTGTTAGAGGAGCTTCCTCGGAGGGTTCTGGATTATCAGTAGCCATTGGCTGCACACCTGTGGAATCAGGAACTGCACTTGATACCAGCACAGGTCGGATCTTTGCAGAGTTTGGAGCCAGGGTTATAGGTTTGTCCTCAACTAATATAGCCAAAAGAAGATCAAGTCCCTGTTTAAGCCAGAAGACATCACTCAATGCTTCCCAATCCTGAATTTGAATGATATACTGAAGCCTTGTAAACAATGTTTTCCCAAGTGAAACATGATAAAGACCAAAGAATTTCATCCGCACTACAGGATCTTTTGCACGTAAACCCAGTAGATACTGTCGCTCTACTTTCTGAAACACTTCTTGACGTAGCGTTAGAGGATATCTGCAAAAGCAACTAGGTTAATATATTGTACATGTATCAAGGGGTTTTAAGGAAGATAGATACCAGGAATATAATTACTTATTGGAGTCGGCACAAAGCCCATAGAGAAGTTCAAGATACTTCTGGTCCCATTCTTCAGCAGTGCTAGAAGAAAAGTTCTGCTTATCAACTAGTGAGAGCTTCTGGAGCAAAGAGACAACTTCCTTGGGAGTAAGAAAAGTACTAGATGCAACAGGAGTTCCAGGTTTACCAAAATCATCTTCAACCCAACCCTTTATTAAGTCTAGAATGCAGAGAAGCACAGAAGAATCGGTACCCTTCTCAGATAGCAAGGAGTTCAGAATTTGAGTTACAGATCTTTTACAATCAGGTACGGTCATGACTCTTTCAGTGATAAGTCTCAACACAGATTTCAAATTTTCAATGACAACTCCAACATCAGCACCTTGACGAGAGGAAGTGACAGCAGAATCTGGATCCATTCTTTGACCCTGGACAAGCAAATAAACCCTTGGTCTAAGAAGCATGAGAAGATGCGGTACAAACTACTGAAATCATGAAATGCAACAAGGGATTTTAAGAACATCAAACTAGATTAACCAGCAATTTCTATTAACTAAGAGATGTTAAGCAGAAAGTGTATGGCTCTATGCTCAGAACAGAGCTATGAAATCATTCAATAGTGTTGGGTGTCAGATGAAACACATCCGAACTAAACAAGCAAAGTATATCCAATTCTGCTAGTTGGAAGAAGAAACATACCTGTCTTGTATAAGTACCACTTGATAATCCCATGTCCCGGGCAAGCCGCTGAAGCACGCGGACCAAATTGAAAGGGTCAACAAGGTTTTTATGCACCTCTGCCAAGGATTTAATAACATGAAGCACAAAACTAATCATGCTAGCAGAATTATCCTCTCCCGTAGTCTGAGGGGCAGCAACAACAGCAAGATGCTTTTGTACAAGCTCCTCCACTTTTTGATACAGCATCTTCACATCTTGTGGTGTATTGACTGCTTCAGGAGGAAATGCAGCAGAAACCATCTTTAGCAGGGAGCACAAAGAATTTCCAGCATCGAGCATCTTAAACTTGAAACAAGGTTCAAGAATCTGTCAAAAAAAAAAACTGTAATGTCGAGCATGGGATGAAGGTACACAGCGAAAACAGATTCTATAACAACACATACCTGGGAAATCTGGTTGATATTATTTCTCACAAACAAATGGGGTTGTTTTTCAAGAACCTTGTTCATCACATCTAGACCCTGGGATAGGGCAGTAGATGGGTCCTTTGATTGAGATGACGGAGTACTGCTAAGCAGTTTCTCCAAATAATTGAATTTGACATTAGCATTTGGCCACACTTCCAAAGCTTGTGATAGAAGTTCCAAAGCCTGCTTGTACATAAGACTTGCCTCCTTATCTTTGGGTTCTATTACTAGAGCTACCTGCATAAGAAAAAATCAAAGCAAAACTAAAATAACTGCTCAAGAGTCATGACTGATAATGAATGAGGCATTGTACACAACAGGAAAATACTGAACACGGAACTGATAAAACTTCACTTCCATTGTTCTTAGTTTTATACTAGATTTGGAATTCTAACTTCCTCAGTTATGGAAAAGGCTTGGAAGTATGATAAGCAGAGAATAGAAAGCTAACACTATATCACAATTTTTGATAAAGCACATCTCAAGAAAAATGAGACTGTCACCAAACCAACCAATTCAGAGAGTGAAAGGGTAAAACTAAATCAAGAAATATCTTCTGAAAACCAACAAAAGTCATGCAGGTATGGCACATTAATAAAATATCATAACTAAGACAGGAGTCACATCAAAAACAAAAATGTTCTGCACTCGGTGAAAGTGAAAATCATAAAGGAATTGCTTAAGTAAATTCACTTGTTGATATAACAGGGTGTGTGTGCACTAATAATATACATTATATATCAGATGAATTATGAAACATACTCGTATAAGAAAATTGATGATCATCTCTTCCATTGCCGCATTAGGCTTGAATTCTTCATCAGGTTGTCCTCCAGCAGATCCAGGAGTTTCAATGTTCGGTATTGATGAGGCACCTCCAGGTGACATGACACACAGAGATTGCAAACCGGGTTCAACCTTTATTCTCTTACTTGAATCATCAGAAAAAGAAGATCCATCAACAGAAAGCTTAGAATCCCCACCAGCCGAGGTGAGATTGACTCCATCATTACTCTGACCGGTACCATCATTATTAGTCCCTTTCAACAAATCACTTTGTCTTTGTTTTTCCCAATTGACGACCAATCCAGCAAGTTCAATAGCAAGACGTCTATTTTCTGCTGTAGTATTATAAGGTAGTCCAAGGCGACTAAGAGAATTTACCATCTGAGGGACAAACTGGGCCCTACAGCTGTAGAAAAGATCCTTGTGGCGGACAATAAGCTGGAATATGTGAATAAGGTTAGGAATTGAGTGGCCTTCCTCTACTAAAATTTTCTTAGTATAACGTATCCATATAGGCATACGCGAATCACCAAGTGGCAATCTTCGCGGAAGTGCTGGCATGAGAATATCAAGCGCTTGTTTGACTAACATTCTGTTCTCTTGCTGGCAAGTCCTTAGAAGCGCAACAAATACCTGCAGCTTCAGGTTGTAAATAAAATTGAATAGGATGAAGTGAAAAACACATGAGCACAGCAAAGTGAGTTATCTTATTAAAATAAGTTGCACAGTAGGTTGGCTAAATATCTTAGAAGCTCCATACTGGTAGGGAAGTGCTCACATACAACACCAAATTTTTGCTTGCAGGCACTGAAAACAAATTAATTCAGGCTAGTAATCTACTTGAATCTGTCACCCACGGAAGTTCATGATCAAGCACAAGCAGCAGCAGTTCCAATTTGTATTAGAGCATAACTCATGAAAATAATTACTAGCGACTGGTATAATTTAAAGGTCTTTTAAAGAAAAGAATGACATAGAACAAAACAAAGAAAATATAAACACCTTAACGAGAAAAACAATGTATTAGAAAGAATGAGAACTGAAGCAAACCACTCCACATTTCAAAGCAATAATACTGTGGCACTTATCATGTGGTATTAAAGGCAACACTTTTTTTTTTTTTAATTACTACTATAAATAATATAAGTTCCAAATCATATAAGTCATGTTTTCAACTTTCGAACTACTATATGAAGATACATGAACATGTCAATACACTTTAGGATACACGACAGTTCCACTGTTTCATACACAGAGCACAACTGAAGACACCAGGACATCATTTAAAGAGTGCATAGAAACTTGTACAAGAACCTGCAGAATAATTTTCTCTGGAGCTTGATATGCCTCCAAGAAGTGGCAAACATTGACAAAAGCCCACTGCTTACTAGCACTATCTTCACGCTTGAGATGATTCCAGCCAAATTTGATAAGTTCCTTACGATGATGAACAAGGTCGTTCTGAAGATACTTGAGAAGCAGCGTGGCAAGCTGCAGAAGCTCAATCCTGAGGGGTTCATCATAGTCCGCAGATATCTAGGAACATAAAAGTGAGGTCAAACACATTACCCAATCATAAATTAATCAAAATATTCAAGAGCTATTTTAGGGTCATCTTACTAATAGCAATGTATATGCGTTTGAATAGTGTTATTTTACATGATTGCAGACTTCCAACAAAAAACATTCACACAATACATATGAATTAAAATTGGGATATATGATTCATCGAATAAAAAAAGAGGGATATATGATGGGCTTGATAGGAATTTCAAAAGATAGATCAATTCCTTAGAACTCAGTCTTTCTAAACCATCCCTCTCATTACTAGCCCACCTCTGAGAAGTACTTCTATTACTCCATCCCAGAACCCCACCCTCCTTCCTAATACTGCAACAAAACAAAGCTTCCATGCTGCTAAATCCACTTACAATAGCATTTCCTCCAAACCCGAGCTGAAGACTCCACATATACAACATGTCTTTTAATGCACATATGCATCTATCTAGTAGATGTATACATGTATTATGAAACAGTGCAAACAGCAGAGGGGCTGTGATGCAGAGGAATCAGGCACTGGTCATGAGTGTGCTGAGCATCCCAGCTGAATGGACTATTGATGAATGCAGAGAAAATGAGGGGGATAGAAGGAGACAATGTGTTGGTCAGACCAGGAGGAAAGGCTGCTTGAAATAATTAAGGGGCTTCTAAGTCCAGGCCTACTGAACATTTCCAAATTTCAACTTCAAATTCAATTACTGTCTGAAATTCCATTAAATGCCAAAACTCAACAACCACCACACAGAAAGGTAGGTCTAAAAGTTTACGTCAACCCACCTCACCAAAATAGATAAACTGAGGCGTAAATCAGGAAAAACCAAAAAGCCAACAAATCAAATATAAAAACCAAACGAACCTCTTCCGGGGGATCGAGCAGTTTGTCCACGACTGTCTTGATTGTAGCTGCATCAATTACTTCCCAAGTTTGGCCATTCTGAAAAGCATGAGCTAACATCGGGAGAATGAGCATTTGCATAACAATTACCATGTGATCATGGCTCAACTGTTTTTGCTGAAACAGGTTCAGAAAATGAAGTAACAGGGTTTTCTTCAAGTTAGGTGGATAGCCCTCTGCAACCTAGATTAGAGGATGCCAATTGTTATAAAAGCACCTATAAATTTGAAATGACAGGAAACAGATAATCATGTTCAATATAACAACTGTGAACACTACAAAACACCTACCTCAATGATATAGAACTCCTTCAGGAAAGTAAAGTCTATGCGAGTCCGATACAGGAAGATGGCAAGAATATCAAACAATACATTAACCTCCATTCTGTCATGACGCAAGTAGTTAAGAAAACATTTGACAAGCCACTTGCTTTCTTTCACCTGCACATATTTATTACTTTCAGCAGTCAGTAAGCTAGGAAATATAAATTTATAGGTCCAAGAAGTAGCTGAACTACTCGCAATAACTACCAATCTTTTTCATCCTATATCACTTCCACGGATAACAATAATAATTTTAAACTCCAAAAATATCATCTGAGCTTGAATAACCGAATTTAAGATAAGACATCTTCCAGTAGATTGTGAAACATATAATAAAATGGTATACTGTTCTTGAGGACTGGCATATAAAATAAGATAAAATCATACCAAATGGCAAGAGAAGAAAGAAACGATATTACAGAAGGAGAGGCTTTGGAAGACCCAGACTCCTTGAAAGATTTGGGGAACGAATTCCATATGCTATAAGGCTCATAGAATGATTACATTGTTTTATTCTGTCGGATACAATGCTCTCCATAAAAATATAGGGAAAGAACTCCATGAATATAGTGATTGCAGATTATCTCAAATCTAGTGGATAGCATATTATTTTGGTGATTTCAGTCTGATCCTAACCATCTACCCTAGTAGTCACTTGATTTTGCGTAAATGACCAAACATTCACTAACAACCCATAAACCACAATTTGTTAGAAATATTTAATTAATTACTATCGTCTTTGATGCTGTTTAAGGTGCCTTTCACTAATTTCAAACAGACTTGACATAAAATTCATAAAACCATAATGGCATGCTTGGTACTGAGGTTCATCTAACCAAACTTTGTCTCTCAATAATGATAATCATGCATCATTTATTTATTTAGATAAGAAACAAAACTTTATACGTTAATGACGGGATAAGTACAAGATATGGACAAGGCATCCACCCCAAAAACCAATAGAGGGATGCATAAGAATAATTCACAACAAATTTTTCATTTTGTTACTTCGCCCTCAATAATCTATCATGCATAGTCTTGTTTCCCCATTAGATTACCTAAATAAACCATAGGTCTCTTTTTACAGCATGTACTAAATTCAGGTCAAGAAAACTAGAAAATCATGGAGATATATTTTGAATGCTTTTGACATGATGTTCCTTTCAGGGTTCCTAATCTACTGATGTAGTTGGTATTTCGTGTAGGGCAATGTGTTAGTTCCTTTCTGCAGGTTTTGTGCTCTCATCTTAGAATTAGGTCAATATAATTGGGTGGCTAAATCATAGTGCAAGTAGAAATTCTTAATTTAAAGTGTTTTCTAGCCCTTCTAGGTCCCTGTCCTCAAGGACAGGAAATTCAAAATATTTATGGAGAAATATTTTTCCAAAACATAAACAAGAAACTGTTGAATCTCGATCATCTTCTCCTAATAGAATACTAAGAGGTAATATGAGATTCTGAGGTTTTTCCTCCTGACGAAAAAAGAAGAAGTTTGGTTTCTCCAAGATGATCTGAGAACAAGAAGGGATGGGCCATTTGCTAGTAATAAATGAAACATAACAGTATCATTACCTGTTGTGTAATACAACTAAGATCATGTAAAACTCCTGAGGATCCACATAAATAGTATAGTAGCACAAGCACAAAAAAACAGGAATAAGGAAATGATACATAATTGAGAATAAATTAACAGAGCAGGGAAACACATGGATAAGAAACCAAACAGAGCAAGTTTATTTTTAAAGAACAAAACATGCTTTTCAAGAAAATACATAAAAATCCAATAGCACAGAAACAGAGAATAATTTGACTCACTTGCATTAAGTTCAATTCCTGCTCATTTTGTAAACGAGATATTCTTGCTGGAGACTTCCACAACAGAACCAACGTATCAAAAATGACACGGTTGCTTTGCAACCAACCAGGCATCAATTTAACAAGTGTTTTAACCAGAGCGAGACCCTGGAAATAAGCATCTGATGTAGCCACAGAGCTGGTTACCAATTGAGCAGAATCTTCAGATTTAGGTATGACTAGACTTTCATCACCCACTAAAGGAGCAGAAGGATTGGAAGATCCCTGAGTCGCCTCAGTTTTTTGTGAAAATTCAGGAAATGCACAGGCTATTATCTTTTCGGGGGACTTTGCAAGTTCTTCTCTCAACGGTTGGCCACCATCTGATTGAATAATATACATGAACCTGCATGGTAAGAAATGAAAAGCATCAAGAGAAAAACCTTCTGGCAAACAACAGACTAGGACAGGCTTGAGTTCTATCTTAAGATTACCTCCTGAAGTACTTGGGTTGGCTTAACCGAGTCAGAAAATAATCAACAGCAGCTGTGGGATAACGGTTAAGAAATTTAGTGAGTGGCAAGCGATATGGACTGTTGATCTCACTATAAAATTGACCAGGTGGAAGGGCAGCTTCCAAATCAATAGTTAAAGTAACAAGTTCATCAAGAAACTTCCCAGCTGCAGATGGAAGCAAGTGGAAGAGCTCTATGATAGCTGCAAAATATTCAAATAGAATCAATATAACACATTAGTAGGCTCATATTGTGTTGTGTTCTACCGTATGTAGCTAGAATAAGGATCATGAAGACCATGTATCACTCACCAGCAGCTATTTTAGGTTCCTCACCAGCCTTCCAAGACTTCTGACTCTGTGCAAGTTTTTCAGGTTCCAGCCATTTCTTAAGATGTTCCAACAATTTACCACCTAAGGTAACATTGAACCAGTTGGACAAAAGTTCAAGCAGCCGGGCAAGACCTTGCAAAAGAGGCATGCTGAGATTTTTGGTGTGTGCCAAATTAACTAATATAGGCCTCAAGCTGCTCTGCAGTAGTTCTTTCGGCATCCTTTGCTGTAGAATAACCTAAAAGATGGTAGTTGACAATAAATCAAGGAATGCATCACAGGAATATTAAATGAGATTACATAATTAGTGAATTAAGCATCTGACGTCAACTCATTATACATTTGATGTTGGAAGAGAGAATATGTCAAATTTAGGCACAAGATTGTCTATAAGAAATCAAAGATCCAGCTCAAGCTTACAAAGCAAATTAATTCAATATTCAATTTAAGTTCAAACAAAAATCACCACTCGTGCAATAATGCAAAAAGGTACAATACGGTAAAGGATCAGAAGTCTCTAATAATGGGATTTACAATGTAAATGGGTAATGGCACATCTTCCACAACAGAGATAAGACAAAAAATATCGCTTAAATCATTGAACTATTGAAGAAATAAAAGGAACCCAAAATAAAAAAAAGACACTAAACAAAAAAAAAAAACAAAAAAGCAACAGACTGGAACTAACTAAAACAGCAAATAGAATTATACTACAGAAAGTGGACTGGAAAAGATAAAGAATAACCAATAATAGGTTGAGGGGGCTGGCTGCACATATCTTGGGAATTCACCCTTCAAGTTACTATTCCTTCTAATCGTTTATCCACTTTTTAGCTATAACCACAGATGTTCTCCAATTCATAAACCCCACTTTTGTGTGTGTGTGTGTGCACTTTTAACCCTAAAATGTCTTTCCATATCTTCTTGAGTTCGCAATCCACATGCAACATAAGAAAAAAAATATCATGTGAGCATGCCCCACGTATACAAAAACTAAACTAGAACTCTAGAACTCGACCAACAATATTTGCAGCCAGGATAAGTTCTCTATAACACCAAACCTTAAATTCAGATAAAGTGAGCAAATCAACAATACGACATGATAAACCAAATACCATCACTTCACATTGTGCAACTTGTAGACAAAAAATAACTTTCTTGCAGAAGATGCAAGAATTGCAATACAACATGAAAAGGGTAAACTCAACGAACCTGACGCAGGCCTTCCTTAGCAACAGCTACAATTTCTGGACTTCTACTCGTCAAGGACTTGAAGAACATGGAAATTACTTTTGCTCGCAAATCAGAGTGATTTTGAGTTTTAAAGTCCGCCCATGCCATGGCAGTACATAAAAGTTCAATGCAAGCAGTCCGTAGTTTATTCAAAGATGTAGCCACTTTAGGGTTCATATATTTCACAGCCCACACAGTTTCATCAGCCTCTGCTATCTGCAAAGCTTCTTGCAAAAAATTAATGAGCTCTGGAGTTAACTTAAGAAGCGGAGGCCTCAAAGCTAGGCAGAAATTCAGAGCAGTTACCGTGCCAACCTGCAAAATTGAAAGGATTATAAGTAACAATATATGTGAAACCCACTTTCTCAAGAATCCAAGCTCACCTGTTGTTCAACAGTCTTAGACCGCAGTGGCCTCATGATAAGGGGCTGCAGCAGAGTCTGGTGCAAAGGTTCAAGTAACTCAGAAACCTCGCTCCCAGTCCTACTAGCCAGAAGTGCCAAAGAAGATTGCACAATCCTTCTCACATTTATAGAAGAGTTAGCATTAAATAATTCTGAAGCCAAATACTCAACTACACCTTGAAAACTTTGCCTACGTGCTTCACTGTTTGCTTCATCAACATTATTCACCACGCGAAGAACTTGTGTAAGCACCTGACTTGTCTCTTCCTGCTCTTTAGTAGCATATGTAGGAAGTCTTTTAAGAACATATACTAATCCCCGAACAACACGTACTTGGAATTGACATAAAATGTCAACAGTGACCTTTCCAATCAAAGCACCAAGACCCATAACTCCCCCCATTTGCGCTTGCCAAGTACTTCCATAGCAACAATGTAAAAGTCGGGGTAAAAGTTGCTCAAAACAAGGAACACGAATGCTAGGAGGAGGTGAATACACAGGGCTCATTGAGGGGCTGGAGACAATCATAGGAGTACTAGGACCTCCTCTAGACATAAGCACATCAGAATGCTTAGAGTTAGCAAGGAACAGTAGAGTCTCAGCGAAGATATTCAATGCATTCAATGCAGCTTTTGCATGCACCCTATTTTCATCTGCCAGTACTTCTACCAAAGCATCCAAAAAGATCAAAGGATCCAACTCTTTCAAAGAAGTATTATGCTTCAACTTTGAACCCATGTTGGAATTGGATGGAAGTACGGGTCCACCAACTGATGACGAAGTAATTGAACTCTGAGCAACTGGACTCTCAACATGGAATATAATAGCAAAATGCCGACATATGTGGGTGACATACTCATCCTTAGGTTCATGTAACTCAGTTTCCACACTTGCAGCAATTATTGTCATCAAGAGAATCTTAAAAACAGATTTCTCAGCCATAAGCTGGGTCTTCGTCTTGACACCTAAGTCAGCCTACATTAAAAATAAAATATATGGTTCAATTGCAGTAATATCATTGCATTTGGAGTTTTGTACCATTAACTGCAACCTATGTCAAGAAGTTGCTAATACTTGTAAAAATTGCTCTCGAAATCAAGTCAAACTAACTAAGGTATTAACCAAGAAAGAGCAGATTCTTTAGATTCTTGCTGCAGGAGAACCAATTCAGGACACAGGACCACATAAGCTATGTAAAACGAAAACTTGATAATTCAAATGGAGTTAACATTTCTTAGAGAACAAATACAAATAGAGTATGCAGGAAAAGTGGTGACCACTGTATTTCTCATCACCTTGTTAACTGCAGAACCAAAAATGTCATATTTTAAAACACAATAGGAACAGCAAAGAAGTATGCAAATGTTGATTAATAATTTTCCTACCTTTATATCAGATGTATCAGATCTTCTCCACGATGGATCAACTGAAGAACCTATACAAGTTGAGAGCAGTCTAGATGTTGATCCATCATCGTTAACAAGTCCAGGCAAATTTAACTGAGATGACAAGCATACACGAAGAAACTTAAGTGCTTGCTTTCGAAAGAAGGCATCGACACAGCTACTCTTTTGCATGACTGCTGCCACGGCAAGATTAATACATCGATCTAGTGGCACCAGAAATGGGGTGGAAGGCTCAAATGTGAGAATTAATCGAAGCCCATGCTCAGGATTTTCCTTGCATTCAAGTGCAAGTGGCTCTTTGAGAAAACGTCTGTTACGACCACCTAACTTCCCAAGAAGTTGCAACGATTTGCCACCCCAAGAGTAGGGTGCAGGTCTTAAATGAGACCATAGTGCCAAAATCACCTCAGACATGACATTTGCCATGCTTGGTTCCAGAAAATCGGGATTCAAGCTATCAATCCAAAACTCAAGTGTTCTTAAACCAAGATTTATAAGGTCATCACTTCCCTTGAGACACATAACAAGAGGCTTCATAAGGCGAGGAAGGTGGGGGAGTAGCGAGCTTAATCGTGAAGGCAATGTCAAAGAGAGCTCTAATAAAAGTTCGCGCATATCCTCCCCAGTAGGTCCCTCAAGCATAGCTAACATCATATTTAAGCATGGTTGTAGCATAGGTATCAGGTCTCTGAGCAGAAGTTCAAATTTGCCACCAGCAAGAGCACGAAACATTGTGCGAAGAAGTTGCAAATAAGCAATTGGTCTCTCAACCTCAGTAGCATTTTTCATGCAAGTTTCCATAATCACAGACACATGTGGTTGAAGGATACGCTCGCAGTCAGACGAAGCCTTCGCAACTGCACTGAATAAGAAGCGGAAGAGATGCAAAACTTGTTTTGCAGCAGGAGAATCAGGATGCTTAAGAACATCAAGTTTGCTGCTCACGAGAAAATTAACTAAAACATCTGCAAAAGGGCGAAAAACTTTTGGGGCTTGCAGAAGAGTAGAAAAGATGTGGACTAGCTGGGTGTTAGTAATCATGCACTCGAAAAGCTCTGGCATACACAAAGAGAACATGTCCATTAAGTCCCGTGGTTCCATGATAGCCAATATATTGGAAAATAAATGGACCATTTCTCTCTCTTCATCTTTCTCCTTAAACAAGGCTAAGCAATGCACACCACTCTTCAAAACACCCGAGGCTTTGCAGACCTGTCAAACTCAAAAAATTAAGTAAAAGACCATGACACTATATGAGATAAGAAAATATATTGAAAAAATGATACCTCTTCTTCTCTCATCCCTTTAAATGGCTGTGATATAGAAGAACCAGATGACGTTGATGCAAGCACTTGCTGTGGGGTACCATGTGTGGAAGGTGAAACCTATATGATCAGAATTTTCAAGTAAAGACAGGCAAAACCTTGCATGAAATACTATCTTTCAGTGGCATACACACCTGTGACCTTGGTATATGTGCATGAGTGATGCTCCAGATAATTGTCTTCATTCCTGCAATAATGCCGTAATGACATAAGAAAGATACTTTGGACATGAATACTTGAAAATCCGGAATTGCATAAAAAACCTAATAAAGCACATGTGTCTGAAAGAATGGACTAATGAACCTTACCCATAACTAAGGTCTTTATCAGATGCTTACAGTCATTGACTTCCTTGGAATGCTCAACTGACATTGGCAGATTAAGAACTGCCTGCTAAAACAAAGCCAATGATAAGAAAATTTGAGACTCCAAAGAGATCATGAAGCAGTCTAAACTGTTCAGATTTCAATTGCCAAAGAAAATGATTCTCTGGTACATCATATAAGAGAAGCTACTTCTTTTCCATTTAACAAAGAAACAATCTAAAAATTGTACCAGCAACGCCCATAGGAGAATAAGAATGTAACTGAATTCTCACAGAAAAAAGCCCTTGAATTTTAATTAAATTTAAAGTGCATATAGACCGATTCTGACTGTTAACAGTCTTGCTATACGAATTGATGCCCCTCCCTACCCCATCCCCCCTAACCCAAAAGGAGGGGAATGCTGCTTCCTGAACCGTTATTTAGACCACACTTTGGAAATTTAGAGGGGCACTCATTGCAGTTACACATTTTCAAACGCCAAAACAGCCTACCAATTGTTATTGGCTTTTTATTTTGCATTAATATAACTTTGTATTACCTGCAAAATCACACTCTAATAAAAATCATAATTTCACAATTCCAGGCACTCTAGAATTTTAAAAGATGAAATTAACAATTAGACTAGAGCGGATATCAACATGAAACTACCCAAAACCTAAATATTATAAATGGTGGCCCAGTGAGACTAGAAACAATACAAATAAGCAAGCAGAAACACTCTCCGGGAGTAACGAACTTCAGCGTCTAGGAACCCTCTATTCTAGTCGGAACAATCATGACACATAACAAATAGTAGCAAATGCTCCTAAGTAGACTAAATTTGAGACTACAATAACACTGTTTTTCTTTAAAGAGGAAAGAGGAAAATGTGTCCGCATATACAACGGATCAATGTTATCTTGACATTTTATCAAGTAGAGCAAATTCAATATGCCGACTTACAACCTGCAATTCTAAAACAAGCCGAGCAAATATATTACACAATCATATTTCAGAAAGTGGCAATTTTTAATCAAGTAACACCACTACCGGCTACCAATTCTACAAATCTAACTAACAAGCTGTCAAGTGAAAAGATATCAGAAATAAAGTAAATAAAATGGAGAAAAGGATTCACCAACATATAAAGAAGCCGCATAGAGAGCCTTAGGAAGTGTATTGAATTACCTGTACTGGTACTTCAAGTTTTGCCCTCAATGTGGAACGGCCTTTTCCATCCTCTCCCTCTTCCAGCAGCTGCCATACAAACAAACAAATATGGTTAAAGACATTATTCATCCTGATTGCAATCTACATAGGGTTTCCAACGCCAAAAAACAGCATGAAACTGGAAGAGAATTCATGCATATATGCATGCACATGGAAATTTAAAAAGTACTAATTTTAACAGATAGATCGAGAATAGTTGCCGAGCATGAAGCATCTGACTTTTCCAGATTATTTCCACTTCTTTTTAAAGCATCATCAGCTAACACCAATGTGCATCAAGTATGATTTTGCCTCCCCTACCTCCCTTTCACATTTATATTCTTTCTCTGATGATTTGGCTCTCATAGGACAGAACAAAATTATAATCAATTGTTGCTCACTCCTGCTGAGAAGTTTGTAGCAGTTACATTTTTAGCAAATGTATGAACAAAATATTGCTCAATGAAGTCAATCGGTTGGATTATGAACATGCTAACTACTTCTGAAAAGAACCACATGAGGAAAAATATTTTGTAATGGGATACAACGTGGAAACAATATTACTTTCGCAAGTGATGAATCAAATCATCAACAATGTAATGCCCTAGTCAATTAAATACAGAATAGGAAAGATTCAGCGTTAGTATGCCAGAATAAATTTGAATCTTTTGAAAAAAATTAAGGTGAAACTGCCAAAAATATGAAAACTATATTTATGTATTTTATAGATGCACTGGTTAATACTAGTATGCAAAAATTATATCAGAGATAATTTACTAATTGATTAATATAATTTCAATAGTGTCACACAACATATTAAAAATAGCAAAGTAGCTAGCAAAAATTACTATTTTCGTAAATTATTGTGTTTATTTAGTATTTATATGATATCTATTTATGGCTTATAAAAACTTCTATTCAAATCTATAAATTCATACTATTTTGAATTTTTTATTAAAATAAATGTTGAAGAGTTTCTATCCGCTCTTTTACATATAAAATGTACAATACATGTACTAAACCTTTCATGTATGATACATGTACTTAATATAAAGTATGATAATTATTTAAGAAGTACGAGAAATTGAAGTATTTTTTAACTATACATATGATGCATAATACCCATTTAACTAATAGTGTGTCATACAAATATATATATATATATACACACACATATATATGTATATATATAATGGTAAAGCGGCTAAAGCCAAAGTACCTGGGGAATAGTTCGCTTGAAAGTGTTAAATTTCCCAACAAAAGCATCCAATATCCGGCCCTTCAGCATAAGTGGCATTAGTTAGCTAAAGGAATACACAAACATCACACCAACTTGAGGTTTTTATTCAGGAAGTTGTATGAGACCACTAAAAGCGGACATACCAATAAAACTCGTGCTTCATCCATCGATGCCTGATCCACACCTTTCTCAAATATTGGCTCCACCTTAAAGTAATAAACCAATATTGATATTTCATAGTACACAAAGAAAAATATATATACTATTTGTAAGAATTTATATATATGGTTTGTAAGAATTGTGCAATTTCTATAGCCTCTAAAAATTATTTGTTATGAGGACATACCAGATTCAACATCAAGCGAGCACAAGTGGTGTGAATGCTCAAGGACAATGAGGCATCATGCATGTTGCTTGAGAACAGATAAATAATCCGCGATAACTGCACACATTTATCCATAAGAATAAATAATGAAGCTTCAGCAAAATAATGATCAGTAGACCAGACTGACATCATTATTGAAAAAGAATCTAATTTTTAATAAGACATAATAAATGAAAGACATGGAGGAGAACACAAAAGGCAGGGAAATTCCAGAAATTTTACAAGTTATAGTAGATGATCTGCTTTACCTGAGACAAAGAAAGATCTCCCCTGACATGATGAACAATCTCTGCCAAAAGACTATAGGCCAAAGGACGCAATGTCTCAAAGCATGCTCGGCCGGTTCCAACAAGGACCCTGGTGTGGTCCAAACATCACTTCATGAGGGTCAAAAGGCAAAATGCAGAATGTATAACCAGAGTGTGAGAATTATGTATGTGCATGATTGAACAGTTTGAAATTGGACAGCACAAAGAACACCAGATAATCCATAAATGCAAACATGGGACAAAATATATTAGACCTCCAACTTATCAATGCAAGAGACAGCAACATCTGAGCAGTGAATACCAATCTAATCTTTCCGATTTACTGCAGTTGTGATTGAAATTATGGTCACAATATTTAATACGCCCTATTGATCTCGGAATATGTATGATTATCAAGCCAAACTCCTTTTTAAGAGAAGCAGGTTTCCTATCAAATATGTAAAGACCAGCTATCAAAAATTGCAGAAACATGTAAAGGTCAACAAAGTATTTAATCCTGGAATGTTTAACATAGACCAATGGTAGGTGAGCACCACTTTGCAGATTTCTTTGATAGAGTCCATACACATTTCAGTTAGGCATATTATTCCCAACCAAGTCTCATGAACTTGAAGAACATTGATTCCATCAGACACAACATAAATGGAAAAAACGTTGCAGGCCTCCCCCACTGCCCCACACACAAGACACTACCCAAAACTTAATTACAAGGATCCTCACTTGTGATTATTTAGGACAAATATGAAAATCTGAAGCCAAAAGAATTTTCTTTGTTCTACACTTATAAAAAAATTACTGTTAAGCCAATTTGATTACCCAGCATATTATCCTGTCCTTTTAGTTTGTGGTAGTGGTGGCACAGAAGGGCTAAGAAATGGCATAGAGAATCACAGGTGGTTTTCCACAGTAATCACCTCGATTAACTATGCAACAGGGACGATTGGCCTCAATTAAGTTTAATATTTAAACTTTTAAGCACCTAAATACCACTCTTAAGAGATCCCTTCACCATGGTTATTGAGGAAAAATCTTTTCAAGTCATAAGGATTTATACCATTCTTATAAAATTATCTGAAACATATTTTATACTCTGCATTTCTTCACGATTTAAAGATACAGTAGAGGGTTGGAGGTCCAAGAATTGTGGGATAAAGCTATATAACATTTTCACAACGTATAAATCGATTGCATAAAGCACCTAATTCCACACCCACCCCCCAAACACACAGACACGACAAAAATTAACAAAAGGATACTGATACATAAAAATAAAACTTTCTATCATCAGGAAAAGAGATGTATCCATGATGTTTTCCTCAGTACTTTCTGAAAACCATTAATGTCAATTTGCAGAACACATTCCAAAGTTAAAGTATACTCTGGGCAATTTATGCGATTGTTGGAAATATTTTATGTTAACCCAACAAAGGAACTTCAGTTAGACATATCCTCAGCGTAGACTTGTTTCAGTAAACAACGTTGAAAAGTTCTAGCTTCTAAGTTAAGCAAATTTCGACTCCTAAAAACCTATTACATCTCACAAATCAAGAGTAAAATCACGATAATACAGCCAAGACTGCAAATATATACATATATATAGGCCTGAACCAATAGGATGTGAGATCAGGCCATAAACTCTGGAATCTTTCATGGACTGCTGCGACTGCATATCTAGACAGTCAAACTATATAAGTGCAATATGATGTTTTCCCACTTTCCTAAAAAAAGTAAGATCACGCACGCATCACATACAACAACCAAAAAAATATATATATTTAAAAATCTAGCAAGCGGTAATGAACAAAAGAACAAAGGAAGTCCAGATCTCAAAATGTTTCCATAACAGGTTAAGTAGATAAGCATACCTCTCATCCAAGAGTGTATCAATTAAAGGAAATAAACCCCTTTTAAAGTCCGTCCCAAGAACATGTTTCAGAGCAACCAATAGTTCCTAGAATCGACAAAGACAACTTACATAGGTCAATTTTCAGGAGAGCAAACAAGACACACACATAAAGTTGCAAGAGAAACCAACCTTCCGAATTGAAACTGAGTCAGAGCATGTGACAAGCAGATTCACAATGCTTTTGCATATGCTTTCTTCATGTTGCTTGATATAGTCGGCAAAGCTCTTCAACAGGTAAGTTAAGAAAGATACAGTCTGCATATAAAAATGAGAAAATAGCTGAGTGAAAGCAAATGATAAGGAGGTGATAAAAATGGCAGTGTGTTCCTTTTTTACTAGTTTGAGATGCAAAAATGATATATGTGAGATAGATCATATGTGAATGGCTTGTCTACTAGCATCACAAGTAAAAGATAATTATATAGGAACATCCTTGAGACTTGAAGTAATACCACATTATACTTATACAGTCAAATATAACCTTTATATGTTGAACTTAAATTTAAAGCAACTAAACATATTGAATCTATATAAAATTCAAAAATGCAATCATGTTTTGATGTAGTTCAATAAAAAAAGTAAATTTTACCTTAACTTGACATCCCTTCAGCTCAAAAAAATGTATCTTCAAATGAGGCGGGACCTTCTCTGGACCTGGGACTGAGATTGCTGCCACCATCAATGGCAACAGATGCGGAATATTAGTCTGTACAAGTCGCCCATACAACTGAAATAGAAACATAACCACCAGCGGACTCTCCGTAACAACCTTAAACGACCTTGTGCTTGGATTAAGCAGCCCTGCAGCTCCAACATAAGCTCCTGAAGAACCCATCTGATCAGAAACTTCAATAGGCTTCACATCATCACCACTTAAAGATGATCCCATGGACCCAGAGGTTGAGGGTGGAGCTGGTGGGGGTGCCATCATAGCCCCACTCTCAAAGAAGTAACTAACAGTAGCCCTAAAATTCTGGTAAATTTTGCAGACGAAGTCTAGAAATGGCTGAACTTCAGTCTCTAAACTTGGTCGGAAGTTCCTAAGCAAGTCAAAAATAATTCTAATGCAAATTAATCCATTTTCCTCGTTGTCTGTTGTGAGCACGTGCATTGCTATTTTGAGAAGCTCCTGAACAAATGGCCTAAGAACCTCACTGTGGGGTAGGCGATTAAGAATTTCAATTATAATATTCCGTAGCTTGTGCTCTGGATTATCCACAAACTGGGGCTTCGTAATATGGTGTAAAATTGCAGAAAATGAACGAAAATAGCACTTCAAGAAGTTCAAATACTCCCCTGTATGGCATATCTCCAAACTGTCCCGTACCTCCATCGCCATTTGTAGCCTCGACTGAATTGCTGCCCCAATAAAAGCAGAAAAAACATAATCAATACACCAAAGCACACACATGCAAGGAGAAATTCAAGCAAATAAATAAAAGATAAATAAATTGAGAGTTCACTTACGAATGTCGGGCTCTATTAGGTGCCGAGAGTGTTGCTCGAAATTCTGAACGGGACTCATGGTTAATGAATTAACTAAAGACCTCGCGTCTGGAGTGAAAACTAGGGTTTTGTAAGCAGTGGTTCAGGGAAGAAACAAATAGCAAGATTTTAAGTTAAAACGGGGAAAATCATCAATTTTTGGGAATGGAATTGTACAGGCGGTGGTGATGTTGTTCAGATTGGAGAACTATATCGGGTAAAATGCTGATTTCAATAGTTAATTAGGTATCTAGGGTTTTGGATTGGAGGGAGAAGAAGAATGAAAGGGGTTTTTCAGTTTAGTGATCAATCAGAGAGAAATGGTGAAAGTCTCACGCGGTCTGTTTTCCCCCTTCGGTCCTTCACGCACACCGTTGGACGCCTCTGCCTTTTTATACTCTCTCTTTCTTATTGTGCCCATTAATTTATTTATTTTTTTTTTACCCAAAAACTTACTACCTCCGTCCCGGCTCAACTTGTCTACGTTGACCGGGCACGAATATTAAAAAAATGCAGTTGACTCAAGTAGATATGCACTTTTTGATGACATTTTTGTAATAATATGCACATCAAATCAAGTGGATATGCACTTTTTGATGACATTTTTGTAATAATGTTGAAATATAGGGATATTAAGGTAAAAAAAATTTTGTCATTTATGGGCTGGCAAGTTGAGTTGGGACAAACCAAAATGGCAAGTAGGCAAGTTGAGTTGGGACGGAGGGAGTATTAGATATAATAATTTTATCCATTAACTTTGAAAATTCGAAAAGTTAGGTCAATTTCAATTCGAATGGCCAAATTAGGCTCAAATTGGATAATCAAACTCTAATTTCGGATTATTCAACCCAATTTGCAGAATTCGGGCTATTAATTTTATCCTTTAACTCTTAATCTATTTTTATTTTTCTTTAACTTTTTTTAATATTCTTGTATTACTTTTAATGTTATAAAAATCATTAAATTTGGTTGAATAGCCCAAAATTAGCGATTTGAGCCCAATTTGGTTTTTCGAGCTGAAATTGACCTAAATTTTCGTATTTTCAAAAATTAAAGAATAAAATTATCGGTCCAAAATGTTAATTGGAGAAATTGTCAGACACGATGAGTTAGTGGGTAAAAAAATAATAAACTCTTGAAGTAATTATAGATTTTAAGGGTAGGGCTTGTGTGTCGTGGGTATGGTGTGTCCCAATCTTAACTCTAATACTTTTAAATAATACAATTAATATTTTTACATATAACAAATAATAACTTAAGTAATATTTTTTACAAAATAATATATTTCAATTGTATAAGTAAATACTTATGAGTAAACAACTAATATGATTCATTAAAACATTTATTTCATTTATACAAGTAATGCCTTATAAATATACAACTAACATCTTATGAATATATAACTAATATCAAACTAATAATACATTTGAGTACGTATATCGGGGTATATGAGTTTTTGCCAAATTTTAATTGATTTTTTTTTTCAAACATTTAAATTGCTATACAGATTGGCTATAATATTCTTTTGTCTTGATAGTTTCACAATCTCAAATTTGAACTTATACCCACCGTTGGGCACAAATTAATTTGCCCATCGCTTAATTGGTATGTCGTATTATTGCACAATTCCATCCATTTCTTTGATTTTTATTATCTCCAAACCCGTTCTCTTTTATTTGTTCTTCTATATCTCAGTTTAGTTATGAAAGTTTTTTGTTTATCCGCTAAATCAAATTTTAATTTAGTGAAATAAGAATCAGCCTCTGCAAAATTACCGATGAATGAACAAGTCAAGTGGAGCGTTATTTATGTGTACCTTATTCTAAATCTTTTTTTTTTAACAAAGTCATTATGAGATTCAATTGAATTTTAAAAGAATGTTATAAAAGATACTACTAAAATTTAAGTTGACTAATGCGAATATATAATTTGCCTCATTTTCACACAACAAAATAAAATATTATAGTGAAAAAAAAAAAGTTTAAGAAGAACAAAGAGCTAAGCCGATTATATAATTTACAAAAAATAAATATATTTGTTATATTTGTTAGAAGAAAGTAAAAATAAAAAATTATAAATAAATAAAATTGTGATTTAAAATTCTCTGAATATATGAAAAAACGATCACACGTATCACATAGGAAATGTACAATTTTTCATATCTTTTTTTACAAATTAATCTATAATAAATAGAAATTTAAAGTTGATTAATATAACTAATTAATACATGATATAAAAAACACTAAATTAGACTCAATAAATTTTGAAAAATGAAAATATTATTTATACAAGAAAAAATATATTTATGGTTTTGTGTGTAATATACATTGTCTAATCTAACATTAAATATAATCCAACATGATTAATAATTTAATACTAGTAGTACAACCGCGCATTATATGAGATTAATGTTGATGACATAATATAATGATATATCATTTAAATGTAAAATATATACTGTTTTAATATTTATATTAATAAAAATGTTGATATTTTAACTTTTAAATTATGTTATTTTAAATAATTGTTTTTGATAAAATAAAAAAATTTGAATGCAAACAATTTTGAAATTCAACATTTTAAATTTGATATAATTCTATATGCAATGTAAATAATAAATTATGAATTTCAAAATAGATATGAATTTGATATAGCATGCATTAAAAATGAAATTATGGATATAATTAATACATGAATTGTACAAATTACTAATAATTGAATGAATAAAATATTCAATAAATATTTGGACCATGATTTTTTGATTAACTATTTTGCAAGGATTTATTTTTTCATAGATTTAACTCCTGGGATATATATAGTCTTACTATTTATTGCATGGTTGTAAAATATTATACATTTAGGTTATTTAACATTATGGTTAGATTTTTGAAATAGATTTTAGCTATAAATTTTACATTTAGATTTTTAAAACAATTATTACAAACCTCAAAGGGTGTTTATACTTTATAGTACCTGAATCAAATTCACATAAATTTATAATAAAAACATATAATTTAACTAATAGCTTTACTTTTTTAGCAAAGATTTTGCACAGGACAATCTCAGATACTACAAAATAAATTCAGCAATATTAGACAAGATCCAGAAAAATAAACAGGATATAGAAGAATGGTTTCCATGAAATCATCCGCTCAATGTAAATTTATACCAAAATCTGTGTGGATGTATCTAAATATAGTAACAAAACCACAAACTGAAGATGAAATCAGCACACAAGGGTGGAAGCTATATTCTTCTAAACTTGTAATCTTATCTGCAACCAATCATCATCTCCTCACAGATGATCGTCGAGCTAAGACGAGGAGGCACGTTCGCTTCGATCAAAGTAAGTTGTAATAACAAACAAAACCAAAGAATAAAAACACCAAACCTTTGATGATGATTTGAACATCAGTTCTTTACATTTTCCGCAGTGTGTTTGGCTCCCACGGCGAAGAACTCCGTAATGACTTCAAGTGGCATTCCTTTAGTTTCCGGAACTTTTAGGTATACGAAGAACCATGCGATGATGCAGACAACGGCGTAGATGGAGAAAACACCCGCGAGGCCAATGGAGTTGAGCATGACTGGGAGTGAGTATGTGACTATGATGTCACAAATCCAAAATGTGAGTGCACATATTGCGATGCAGATTCCACGGACACGAGTGGGGAATATTTCTGAGCAGAGGATGTTGGGGATTGGTCCGAACCCCATCACAAAGCAGCAGAAGTAAACGATCACACTAACAGTCGAGATGACGGCGTGGGCCACTGATCCCAGATTAACTACATTTCCGAAGACTAACATGACAAGTGTCAGTATCAGAACGGGCAAAGTTGAGAGTAGAAGCCACCTGGTGGATGAAATACACACATGGTTATGTTGCTGTATATTTAGTCAAAAAAGCACAAGTTGATGAGCCCGTGGCTAAAGTGGCGCAGAGGAGTCTGTTCCAGATCATGATGATCATGAAAAACACCCTGTTTTCCTTGCGCGACATCATCAATGAGGCACATTAAGCTATAACCGTGGTGGATAAGAGATTCGGGAAATCACTAAATAACATCAACATATATTGAGTATATCTCTACTAGAACGCATTGTCACGTAAACAATGGTGATGGACCAATCACGCGACATATAATCATATGGAAGATTCTGCCCCCAAAAATAAGTATCTTATAAGGTTACCCAACATGAAGAAATACATCAAAGTGAAAAAAACCGTGACAAAATAAAGTTTAGGTTGCAAATTGAAAAAAGAAACCCGCCCATGTGATGCACAAGAAAAAAAATGAAGAAGTAAAATTCGGCCCATCTTTCACGTCTTCTTGAGCGATTGATTGATTTTGCTTCGGGTGGGGCATGCTACATTTTGTTACTTGTTATACAAAAACTATGTTACTGCAGCTTACCTTTTAGGAAGAAAACTCTTACTACTTGTTCACAAGACAGATTCATGAATGAACCAAGATATATAGAGACTAGTTGACTAACAAAAGAAGCATAGAATAAAAGCTGAAAGCAATATTTGCTAAGAAATTCACCACCACGAAACTAGGAGCATTACCTTCTTCCAGCAATATCCATGAGCCTCATTGCAACACCAATGCTGGGAAGCATCAACAATGTGGTGAGACCACTGATGAGAAGGGATGCAGAGTCAGAACGAAGCCCCAAATTGGAGAGTAGAACTCCCACACCAGCTTGTTCAAGAATTTGAGGAGTGTAGTACAGAACTCCGTTTATACCAGAAAACTGCCGTGTATCACTAGGATCAATCAGATAACTCACATCTATGGGTCCATCACAATTTCAGAATAGTATAGTATTTGAAAGCATGTTTACCTGCTGAAGAATCTGAAGTCCAACACCAACAACGAGAGCATGTTTGACGCCCGGTTCAAAAAGATCCGTCCAGGTTGAACCTTTAGCTGCAGCTTGAGGTTTCTTCTGAGTTGCTGTGCCAATCGAATGCATATCGTCTGCACATAGAACGGATTGACTAACAAGAGCAGCTGCATGGATGAATTCCCCGTCAGCTGGGGCCCCCTCACCAGAAATGGAAAGAATCGAGCCACGCCTTGATCCAACACCACCCTCTTGGTGCAAGAAGATCCTCTTAAGCCCCCCTGATCTTTTCTCGTCTTTCCTATATGCCAGCTGCCAACCTCCACCTATTCCCATCCCACTCACTTCACCGTGATTGTCCTTCTCGGAGTGCGTACCCTGGCGGGAAAGCAAAGGACTTCTCAAGTGGTCCTCGGATTCAGCCCCAGAAGCATCAGATGCATTGTCCTCTTCTCTTTGCAAGGTTTCTTCATCCCAATGCTCGTTTTTAACATGATGTTCTGCTACATTGAACATGCTGCCTGAGAAAAGCATGCTTCTCATGCTTCCCATTTCTGGGAGCTTCTCATGAACACTTCCAAAGAGAGTCACCATTGGATCCATAAGCATACTCCGGTTGGCCACACTCCCATGACGGGACATTCCAATAGTACTTTGTCCTGTCACTGGTTTGGCTATCCAAGATTGACCCTCTTCAGCCCCGTATAGTTTGATACGATCTTTATCCACCGCGTGATCATGGTGGCCAGATAGATCGTTATCTGGACCAATTATATACTCCTCTATAGAGGTCTCACCCCCAGTGCCTAGACCCTCAACTAACAAAGCCATTTCACCTGTCACGAAGATAACAAACTGATTAGTTATTGTAAACATTGAATCCTAAAAATGGTTTCGATTGTAAAATTGGAAAATGAATATACCAGAGACATCTTCACGTCCACGTAGATGTTGCAAAACTCTCTTGGCCTCTTTCATCTTTCCTTTACTTACAAGCCACCTTGGGGACTCGGGTAAGTAAAACATGGCCAATGCAAAGTAGATGATTGAAGGAATGAAGAGAACTCCAAGCATCAATCTCCAACTAGGAGAATCCATCATAGACATTCCAAAGACCATGCAGTAAGCCAAGAACATTCCAGCAGAACCAGTGAACTGAGGAAGAGTGTTTAGTAATCCTCGTATTTCTGGTGGAGCTGTCTCTGATATGTAAACGGGAACGAGAGTGACAGCTAAACCAATCCCAAAACCATCCAAGAGCCTTGCTAATAGGAGCACATACACATTTGGAGCCCATAGCATCACTAATGCACTTAGGAAATATAGAATAGATGAGATTATTAGCATTGGACGTCGTCCCAGTGAATCAGATACGGGCCCAGAAAATGTTGTGATAACCGTTGCTCCGATCAGGGAGGTTGCAACAATAAGCCCTTCCATGGTAGGTTGGGAACTCAGATTGAATTCTTTTTTGATGTAAAGCACGGATCCTGAAACCATTTTGATATATATTTTGATATACATTTTTCAAGATTTTCGATACATTACATATAAAACACTCAAATCTCTTCCAATTGATCTACTAATGTTATAGCATTAAATGATAACACATCAAGAATTTCGATTAGTAGTTCATAAAAACAAATCTTTCCTCACATTTGAAACATGAAAACTAATGTATATTGATGTGATGTTTAAATAGCTAAGATCAGGTAGAGAGATCTTTTAGATAAACTACACAATAACAAAGTATACCTGCAATGGTGGCATTATCCCATCCTTGCAACATGTTGCCAATGGCGGCCGCAATCGCAACAAGCACTGCTCCCCTCATCTTTGATGATTGAACTTTCTAACAAATTGCGGATTTCTTCTTCTACTCTTATGAAGATCAAAAAACCAAACAGTTTGCAAAGCCTACAGATGCAAATAAATGAGAACCTTGATTCAAATCAAGAGACAGAAGAAACACAGAGCAGAGCAGAGAGATTGATAGACACAATGATAGACACATCTATCTATACGAGATTTACTCATGATGACAAAAAAATCCCAGCAAGAAAATAAGAAACAAAAAAAGGAAAATGAGAGAAGAATCCATACCTTGAAAGAAATCAAAAGGGCCTGAAAAGTTCCATCAAAAGAGAGGGGGAGATTAGCGAGAACAATGCCCTCCTTAGCATATACAAAGCACATGCAATGCCAGAAAAGGCCACATTTATAGAAATAATAATAATTTAAAAGGTTGATATAATTTTAGATGGGGGAATCCTGATGGTAATGAAGGAGGCAATCCTGATTGGTAAGAGAGAGAGAGAGAGAGTGAGGAGAGGGAAAGGGTAGTGATTTTGGTGAAGCGTGAATAGGAGAGAGAGAGGGAGGAGAGAGAGAGGGTAGTGACTTTGGTATCGAAAAACCAGTTCAAATGAGTGATTGATGGCGATCCAAGAACGTGCGCGCTGATCTGTGTAATTGTTTTACATGGACATTATTTTATTTCTTGCCAGTTTTAACATGCTCCCAATTACGCTCTTTCTTGATGTTTGGAAATATTATGACCAAGATTCGTTCTCATAATTTCAATATTTCATGCGATCATCATTGATTTTAGGAAAACACAATTTCTTTTTTTTTTTTTTAACAGGCTTCGTTGCTGATACAACCTTCATTTTTTTTTTTTAACAGCACAAAAACTCATGTAGGACGGTCTCACGGATAGTTTTCGTGAGACGGAGCCCAATTACCCCCAAACAACTTGTGATTATAGGGTTTGGATAGTGGGTGAGTGAGTTGTAGGTTGACCCGTCTCACGTAATATATTAAAATTCAGTAAGAGAGTCTCACAAAAGACTTACTCTTTTAACAAGCTTCATTCCTGATACAATCTCAATTAAGAGTGGCAATGGTCAGGTTCGGGTCTTATGCTTGGCAATGTTGTGAGACAAGTTGAACTGATCCTCCATTTTAATTTGACTAATATAGAGAACGTGCATCGTACGTGGAGTTCAAATTTTTAATTAAATTATAGTTCTAATATAATAAAATTCTAATCATAATAGGATACCCTACGATTTGAATTAGAAATCTAATATTAAATTATTTAAATATGAAAATCATAAATTACTATTATTATAACCTTAAATAATAATGTTTAATATGGTTATATTAGACAATTCATATTTGGTAAGAAACATCTACACTTTTATATAGATAATAGACATTTCATCTTATATTTATTTCGCGTCTTATATTAATTAATGATGTTATATTTATATTTGATGTATGGTGGTTATTTTAAAACATCAAATGAAACAGAGGATCTTGTTTGGGGACTAGGGACAATAATTTAAAATAATATCGACTCCAACTCAATTATAAATAATATAAATTCAAACTTGTTTTTTTATGAGTACTCCGACTACAACTGGCCACCACCCACTTATATACTATTTTCAACCTAAAATTGTTACATTACAAGTATATACTCGACAGTGGTTCTTTGATGGTGGCACATACTCTTCAAATGTATACTGAAAATATTTATGCAATACATATATATACTCTTTTCGACTTAAAATAATGGTTCTTTGATGGTGGTAATATCAAGGTATTCTTCAAATGTATACTAAAAATATTTATGCAGTACATATTTATATACTAAAACTATCAATGTAATATATATTCTCTCGATTCTTTTTCAGCAAGTTAATGATATGCAGTCATAAGTAATTAGGTTGAGATAGTCTCCTACCAATTTAAAGCCCATTTAATTTTAATTAGGCTAGTTAACTTTTTCCACAAACTTGACCATTTATTTTATGTTGGTGTTTCATCTTGTGTCTCTCACCAAATGCGTCTTTTTACTACCTCCACCGCCGACTCCAACTTCAATCTCATAACCTGTCGTCCCATCGTCGAATCGCGGTCTTAGTCAATCGATTTTGTTCCCTCCTCTTCACAACGCGCATTTTCTCCATCTATGTCTATTCCAATCGATTGAAATCCTCCTCCACTACCTCTTCCGGTACCACCACTTATTTTTTCGTCTTCGGCGTAGACAGTGGTAGCTCCGTCACCACCAATACCACCCCCCTCTTCTTTCGTTTCTTTTTTTCTTTCAGACGCAATTCTATTTATTTTATTTTTCTTTTTGTTGTAACTGTGAAAAGCTTATGAAAGAAGATATAATATTTTCTTTTCACAAGTATGAATGTTTTTTTATAATATTCCACCCATATAATAAAAGACGAATCACTCAATTGAGATATGTGTAATAAGAATCATCAAGAAAATAAGGAGATGTCAAAAGTGTCATATATCAATGCAATTAGAAGATTTATGATGCAATGTTGTGTACACGTCACACATTTGTTATGTCATCAAATTATTTAGTTAGCATGCATCGTGATCGATCCAATGAGAAGGAAGCACTTGATGGTCATTAAAAGAATTTTGAAATATTTGAAAGTATCACAAATTATAACAAAATATTAATCGAAGAGATTGCATTGATGTTAATTAGAATGGTGATGTAGATGAACGTAAATCTATTTGGCTATGATTTCTTGCTAATTGATGGTGCAATTTCATGGTGTGGCAAAAAATAAAATTGTATAGCATCATTCACAATGGAAACAATATTTATGGCATGTGCTTTTGAGGTATAATAAGTTGTTTTGTACTAAATCCGTAAATATTACTTTTCTAAAGAGAAAAGAAAAAGGGTAATGAGCTTAAGTGAGAGACCAAATAATTAAATAAAATATACAACAATTTAATAATTAATATTTTGTTTTCATTTAATTCGATGGTGTATGGGTTTCATTGGCGGATCCGATGAGCCACCCATATTAACACACAATTCGGCTCGAAACCGTCTATCCCATCGAGTTGCTTGGCTAGGGCCCAATATGCTTGATTTTTGAGCCCATTATATTTCTAGCTCAATCCTTTTTGTTTACAGGTTGTTTGAGCTAGCTCATTGGGTTGGTCTTAATTTCTCAGGTCTATGTAAAATAAAAGAATTTAAGTTCAAAAGGAAGAATGATTAGACTTTATACCTATTTTATAATGACTGATCGATTATGTTAAGAACATGATTATCAATACAAAAGAGTCGAAAAGATGAATATGCTCTTAAAAGAATGAGAGAAATGTCTTGTAAACAGTAAACTTTATAAGATGGTTTGACGATCCATAAATCGAACCCTAAAATCATATATAAGACGTTTATATAAATT
This sequence comes from Scutellaria galericulata, assembly GCA_946896805.1. Lineage (NCBI taxonomy): Eukaryota > Viridiplantae > Streptophyta > Magnoliopsida > Lamiales > Lamiaceae > Scutellaria > Scutellaria galericulata. The sequence goes on from OX335794.1 coordinate 17,337,297, forward strand.
AATCTATCTTTAAGCTATATAACTGTTTTTCAAAAGTGTATTTTGAACACCTGAAAAAATGCTTTTCCTATGCATTTACACACTAGAATTTCAATACTTAAACAATAAACTTACAATCATGCACTCATGGCTCATCAATATACCCTCTAGGGCCATTCTTTATAATTAAATCAGTTAAGGGGATTAAATCAAATGAATTATCAACAATCATCAATGAATATAATCATCTATATGTGGGGTATGCAAGGATGAAAATTTCGGTTTCGGTAAAAGTTTCGGTACCTTGATTTTATGGAAATATCGATGGAAATTTCGATTTCGGTGGAAATTTCGAAATTTTTTTATAAAAATATGGAAACTTTGTAAAAAAATTGAAAAAATATATCTAGTAGTTTACAGAATATTATAACTAACATTAATACATATATTGAACTTAAATTCCAAATAAAATGATATGTGTATAACAAATATAGAGATAAACTATTATATAAACGTTGTTTGTTATGATAACATGACAAATTTTGTACAAAATTAATACATGAACTAGTAATAGCTTGAACTCCTATAAATAGAAATCTCATTTTATTAAGGATATTATTTATTAGAGATAATTGATGTATATATAAATATATATATATACATGAAATATATATATATATTATATATATATATATATATTCAGTACTTGGATATCATAATAGATATCATCTAATAAAATTGAAGTGAATAAGATGACTTTCATACTGGATATTAACTTTCCATGCAATAAATTCATAAAAAAAAAAATTTTTAAAAAAAATCACCGATACTGAAATTTCACCGAAATTTCTCCAATACACCGTAGTTTTATAAAAGTATTCATTGAAACCGAAATTTTGCCGAATTTTCCCGAAATTTTTGACGAAAAAAAAATGTTACGTATTATTATTCCGGTACTTGAATTTGAGCGAAATTTTGCGAAATTTTCATCCATGGGTATGTCAATGAAAGTAGAACATAACAAATTGGGGTCCACTAAAGAGGAGACAAGTCCACATCAAAAAGGCCCAATTATAGCATTATTGGTTGAACCCTTTTTACTACAAAGAAAGTGGATACAAGATACCTACATTTATACGACCAAATTATAGTACTTATAGTATAACTTTAATACACATATATTAGAACAGTATATTTTGATGGGCCAACCACCCACCCCCCAAAATAACCTATCAGCATCAATTAACAGATATCTCCAGTGAAGTGGACGCGAAGAAATTAAACAAACTCCTTTATCATTATTTTTTATTTAACTTCCATTTAATCACACTCATTATAATAGCACTTATCAATTCTCCTTCTTACAACCTCCTCCACTTCTAACACATACTTTTTAGCAGCAAACTTAGGTATCCTTGCCCTTGTTCTAACTATATAAGCAGTCAGGAATTTAGCACATTCAAGAATTCATCATTAATTAGCTACTCCATATATATATATATATATATATATATATAAACTAAAAGTATATAATACAAGGGTGAGAATATTCCGATCGGCTGGAAATTGAGAAGCCATGCAAGGAGAAGAAGGGGTGGTGATGAGGGGTCGAGTCGAGATCGACACGAGACGGCCGTTTCGGTCGGTGAGGGAGGCGGTGACGCTGTTCGGAGAAAAAGTACTCGCCGGAGAAGTCTATGGCAACAAGCTCAAAGAGGTGATCTTGATTAATGCCTATTTGGTTTCCATTTGTTTTTGTTTTATATATTGTGTTTTTTTGTTTTTTTTTATGGTTTCATGCAGTAATAAGCTATTTATGTCAATTGCTATTCCAAACTTAACTGTTTTTGCTTAATTTAGAATTAGAACTTTGGTAATTGAAATTGGTATACTATGGAGGGATAAGAATAATCGATGAGACTTCATTTAAAAGATAGCAAACAATCAATATTCAATGATGAACGCTCTCTTTAGTATCATTTCATGGGACAAAAATGTGTTTCCTCCTTTATGATAATTTTGATAGATATAATCATATAAGATAATAAAAAAATTATTATGCGTATATCATTAAAAAAAAAACGTTTTTTCTAATAAAAAATGATCATTTGACAAAAACACCCCTACAGCCTTATTAAAATATCATGTATATAGGTGTGTGCTAGTTTGTGCGTGCAATGCACAGATAGTGTATGTCCGTGTGTGTCATATATTTGTATAGTATGTGAGGATATGTTTCAATAACGGTATTTTAGTCAATTTAGCTAAAACAAATTATTATCTTTTGGTTACTGAAATTTTTTACTATATTAAATGACTATTTTTCCAATCGTTATTTGTTATACTGTTTTAAAAGTGATATTTTTACTCTTCTAAAATAACAAAAACTTTTTACAATATCAATATATTCATTGCCAAAATATATATTCCTAAGAGTGCATCATGTCATTCCAAGGGTTTATTAATCATCATACTTTGCTTTCCAAACTTTCCAAATTGTAGCAATTCATCATAAACAAGTTGAATTTCATCATTTCGCCACAAAGATTGCATGGCAAAGTATTAAATCTTCAAAAAAAATTGAAGTGTAAATTGCAATAAAACAAAATCAGATGCAAATCAAAGCAAACAACATAGAGAATGAGAGAGGTGTGAAGATAGGAGAAGTAAAAGCAGAGCTTGAAGAGACAAAGCAGAGCCTGGAAAAAGCAAAAGAAGAAGGCAATTTCATGGCCCACTGTCTGAATTCAATAAGGCAAGAACTTGAGCAAACCAAGAGAGAGCTTCATCAGCTCAAGGCCAGAGAAACATTGTCCTATCATTTGGATAAACCTGAGATCGAAGAGCTCAAATTCATCGAAAACACCCCAGAAATCATGAGGCCAGAATTTGAGAAGAAAAGATCTGTCAAGTTTGCTAGTCCATTGCTGATAAAAACAATAGTTAGCGAAGACACGAGCGTCGAGGCCGGGTCGAAGAAGAAGATGAAGAAGAAGCCTTTGGTGCCATTGATTGGAGGGTTGTTCATGAAGAAGAAGAAAGGGAGCAAAGATAGTACTGAATCTTGAATGTATGCATGCATAATTCTTCCAGATATATATATTTCTATTCAATTTAAATCATTTCTTTCTTTTTGGGTTTCTATAGTTTTGTGAGGTGATCATGGATTGGATATGTTGATTATAGTCATAGTAGATTGATGTTAATGGTAGATCATTTGTCATTTGTCTATTTTATGAATTTCTTGTGGATAAATGGTTAGTTATTTGTTTCAAAATGTTGGTTGTCTTTGAGTCGGTATGGTTCCAACTTTCTTAAATTATGAATTAATTTTAGTTGTGAGTCTACTTATATCACAAAAAATAATAAGAGTATGTATATCTAATATTTGAGGTGTATAGGACATTTGAACTAGCTTAAAGTTAACCGAAACTTCTATAGGTTGCACTATAAGTAACACACTTGTTTACTTCTTCATAAAGCCAACATACTAATAAAGTGAAAAAAAAAATACAATGGTTAAAATACTAATAAAGTCAGAAATGATAGTTTTGTTATTTTTCTACCAAAATTAAGAATATAAATAAAATTGTCCTTTTAATAAATGACATGCATTTTTTTATAAGGTTACACGATATGATCCAAACTTCTAAGTAGAGAGTATGGTCATTCATGTTATAAGTATTTATTTATGGGTAATTCTATTCATAGCCACCAATATTTCTTTCCACAACTACAATATATTTAACTTCTTTGTTTTATCCTTAATATTTTTTATTTTTTCACAACCACCATATCCCCACCACCTTCATTATCTTAACCATCAACCCTCTATTTCTTCAAACCAAAACACCATTCTCCGTTGTTTCATAAACTATAAATTTCAATGATTTGCCACACAATATTTAGATTGAAATAAATAATTAAATTTTTTATCAGTATTCATACATTTTATTTGAAGTTATTTTGGATTTAGAATTTTTAAAAAAAATTATATCCATTTACAACCATGTTTCTTTCTTTTTCTACATTTGGTACTTTGATTAATTTATATTGTATAAATATAGAAATTTTTTTGTATTGTCCTGTGTCTCTCAATGTCGGAACGATTTTTTTGATTTATTTTAAGGAGATACATTTATTACCTCACAAACTCAATTTTCTTACAATGTTAATTATTTTAGTGAAATATTTCGAGATATTAAAAAATTGTTGAGGAATTAAATGAGCAAAAAGATAAATTTGAATAATTTTTAAAAATTAAATTTAGAATTTGGAGTGTATAAAATCTCTTTTTACGTACATATAAGGAGAATAGAAAAGTGGTGGCTGAAGGCTGTAAAAAGAAGAAAAAAAAAAACTTAAAAGATTAAAATAGAGAATTCAAATATATTGTTATTAAAGAGAAATAATATGACTGTAAATAGAACTCCCCTTTATTTATTTGGTATTTGCAGCTCATCGTTTGATTGGACTAACTTAAATTTCGGAAACAAGGTTTATTGGCCCATTGTGATTAAGCAACACAAACTTTAGTAATATAAAGCAGAGGAGTTGGTAGCCCAAGATTAGTCCACTTTAATTTGCGAAAATTATAGCACAAGAGAATAAAAAATAAAGGCCCAAGTGCAGCCCATCTATCTTTTCAAATTTGCAAATTTCTCTGCATCTCAAAGAAATCTACTTGTGAAAATGAAGCCTTACAAGGAGGAGATGCTTGGAGTTTAAAGTCACTTAAAAGACTATAGACAACTTCTTCTATTTATTATGGCACTTTAATTTTATATTTCAATTTACTATTCATATGGTTAGTGTTGTTCATGAAACGCCAAATTAAAATAGAGTATTTTATGTAAATAAAATTTTATATATAGAAAACATATACATGACTAAAATATGAAGCCAAATATGTGATGTGATAATGAAAAATATATTTATGAAGACCTAAAAGGCCAAATTTAAAAATTCAGATAAAAAATAACCTCGATTATATAGAGTGACAACCACTCTCCATCCAATGTGCTTGTCTAATAGCACAATCTTTTAATAGACCCATTCTTGTATAAATTTTATATTTCTTCATTGATACATTTTCCAATAGTACTATAAAGATTGCGATAGAAACATGTATAAAATGTTGTTTATGACAAGAGTACAAAGAACAAGAGACTTAGACTAATATATGGTCGGTAAGTCGGTCGTGGTGAAGTCATGATAACTTGGAATTAAGATAAATATTATAACTAATAGTAAAATATAACTAACATTAGTTAAATTAAAATGATTAATGTTTAATTTATAAAGTAAAAGTTGCACATGTCTGCATGTGAACCCTATCATAACATTTATATGTTTGACTAATTATCTCTCACACCTCACAAACTGTCTAGCTACCTATTTTCGGCCTTTTTCTTTTTCTTTTTCAAAATTTATATTAAATAAATTTGTCTTGAATTACTATATTGTATAAAATTTGGTATTTTTAATTAAATGTAAATCAAATGATATATAATAGCACATGATTAAGTGTAGGTTATGGGTTGAACTTGAATGCCTTTTTTATTTTGGCCGATTCAGTTTGTCTAATACTACCATATTATTTTTATGCAATTTCATAAGTAATTGTTGAAACAACAATATATATTTGACTACATACCTTATACCTATCGATTTTTCATTCGATTTCCAATGATTTATTTTCTTTAATTGATTATACTAATTAAAAAAAAAAACTCCAAATACATGATATATATATATATATATATATATATATTATAATACAGTAATATTATTATGAAAGTATACTATAATACCCATTTTTCCTTGAGATTTAAGCTAAAGCCTCTCTAGCAAAAATTAAATGCATATTGAAGACTTTCATCAGCAGTAGACTTTACTTTTTTCTCTCTTTGATTTATTTATTTATTATTTTTGCTACACTATTTCTAGTTGCCCTAATTTTGCGGAGGACCATGAGGTGTGCCAATTAAATTACCAATTCGAATTTTGTTTATTGTATAATAACAATAATATAATTTTGCTTATAGCATCAAAGAATAATTTCATATCATGTATATTGAAGATGCACCAAATAATGTACATTTACATTACATGTATATATAATACAGTAAGGTAGTAAGGTCAAATTGCACAAACATTATTGGTTTTACTTTAGTTGCAGGTTTAATTAAATTTTTTGAATTTGACAAAAACATATGCGATTTCATCGATCACTTTGAATAAATATTATTAAGGAGATACAATCTCTAGAATCTTCTTAGATATATTTTTTAGTAATTGGTGAGATTTGTATCGATCTTTTCCATATATTCTCCTGTTGTATTTTTGTATTTATACAGGTTCAACCACAATAGAAAATTATCACTTTCACAATATCTCATTCTCTATGTGGTATGAATATGCTCAAAGTCGGCTCTTGTACTGCTCGCCGGTCATACTAATATTGACAGTAAGATAAATATATTGTAACGAGTGTCTTACATATGAAAGACAATCACCAAAAAATTGACATACAACTCAATTTAAAATATTGTATAACTAAAGCCATGACTTTTTTGTTAAATCCCAAGAATTTGATCGATTTTGCAATTAAAACAAATGCAGAGATTTTTTTTTTCTTTTCAACTAGGCATAATAAACAATAATAAATAGCAACAAACGATTTGTGAAATCATGAGTTTGGACAAGACCAAGATCAATAAAAGTCAGATCTTCTTTTTGTGAACAGTTAATATGGACTTTAAAAGATTTGATCAGTAGGGGCCATTTCTAAAGTTAATTCACCTTGATTAATTATTCCATCATTTTCAGCCAAATTTTCTGGCAAGCAACTGGCGTAGGGTATTTGACCTGTAGCCATTAAGTTCCAGGCCTCGATGGTACACCTATTTTTATTATAATTTAATAACATATTAATTTAATATTTACACAAATTCTATATTATTTACCTCAATTTGTATATGACTACGAGTCATATAATTCACTTGTTCTTGTATTGATCAGTCGGTTTTAAATCCGATTCAAAAGAAAAAGATCCCATCAATATATGTACGTTTAGGACATGAAATTGTGAGAGTTCTTTTACTATATCCTAGTTAACTCGATTTTTTATTCGGACACACCAATATTTAAATAAAAATATAGTTTGATTATTTCAATTAAATCAAGCTTAAAAAAAACCCGATCCAGTTGTATAGGAGGAAATATCATCCTTTTCTACCACATTTAGGATTTTTTTTTTTACCACAAATATAAGATAATTATAACAATTTTACCTTTGTTGATAAGACATAAATAGTGTCAGACATTTCATCCAAATCGTGAGAGCAATGGTTATTTTAGACATTTCACTCAAATTGTGATAGAAAAGTAATAAAATTATATTTTATGGTAAAAATAATAATTTTATTTGATTTTATGGTATAAAAAATTATTATATCTTGTTAAGAGAGTGTTAACCCACATATTTACTTTTGTCTTACAAATGTAAAGAGTGTTAATTAAGAGCGTGTCATTTATGAACTTGTAGAGAGTGTTAACTCACGAATTTAATTTTGTGAAATATATCTTAAATATTTCAATTCACAATTGGTGATGAGAAATAAAGATTCAAACCTGAAACCTTACCTAAATTGAAAAATGTATTTGTTGTTAGGCTAAACCTATAAATACAGTAAAATTTTGATGAAACAATTTCATATATATTTTTGTACATTATTTTAAAAAATTAAAATAGAAAATAAAATTTACACTCTCATTCAAAATTCAGCATTTATATCATCACACGAGATCGTCGCCTCAACAAAATTTGATTCATACCAAGCTACATTAAATATTTCCACGTCACCAGAAATATGGCTCGGCTTCAAACACAAGCCAAGCCAAACCACCCATTCAATATAATAATTTAAAAAGCTAAAGTCTAAAATCACCCATTTTTATTGAATACAATCATATATTGCAATTACGCATAATGCATGTGCTATATTCCTCTGAATAGTCATAGATTTTGTATTTCTCTTCAACACCAAACAAAACCATGATGAAGAATCCGTTCTGCCGCCCCCGCCAGAGGGCCGCCGCCGCCAGAAAGTCCGGCGGCTTCACTCCGATGTCCCTCCTCGACCGCCTCCGGGAGGCCGTCTTCCGCCTCATCATGCTCTCCGCCCTCTCCAAAGGCTCCGACGCCGCCGCTCGATCATCGGCGCCGCCGTCCGATCACTACTACAGCCTCAACGATCCCCACCACAGCGAAGCCGTCGCCGATTGCATCGAGTTCATCAGGAAGTCCGCCACCACCACCGGTACCGACGCCGCAGCGGCGCAGGTCGTTATATAACGTGTCATACAAAATCGACTATTTGTAAATTGGTGTGTGTGTGTGAAGAAGGAATAGATTAGTTTTTGTGAAAATTTCTGGTATTTAGATTTATTATTTTGAATATTAATGGTTACGTAAATCCATCATTGCTTCTGCGAAAATTGGAGACATTGTTTGGCTTCTACTTTTCTCCATTATTGGTTTTGTATGGTTGTTAATTTTAGATCTATTTAATTTACATCAGAAAAACCATTTGCATACGTACTACTCTATTATTCTAATCTAAGAATGTTTAATTTATATTCCAAGTTAGTATTGTAAGTTTATAGTACAATGATCATGTTTTGGGAGTCATCATCGTAAGAATGTGTCAAGACCAACATGTACAGTATGTGTAAAAAGTCAATAAAATACAGGATAACAACTAGAATCAATTAAATCCTTTTATTACTTTTTTTTTAAACATGATTTCATTGATAAAAAAAAAAAATTTAAATGAGGAGGAATCTTTCAATCTACAGGACCAACATAAAAGACAAGAATACCTAAATAATATATGAGGATCTCGTTAGATAAGATCCCTCTTATTACTTATATACCATTCAAGCTATCATATTTTTAAGTCAATATCGAACATCAAAATTAAAAATTGGTAGATAAGATCTCTTTTATTACTTATATACAGGGGTGGAGCCTCATACCACACCATGGGGGCTTTAGCCCCCCAGAAATTCTAAAAATATTAATTACTTATATAGACTTTTTGGAATTTTTTCTATTTTTAGTGTTAAAATATTGATTAGCCCCTCAAAAATCCCGTAAAATCAATTAGCCCCTCAATATTTTTGGTCTAACTCCGTCCCTACTTATATACCATTTAAACTATCCTTTTTTCAAGTCAATATGAAATATCACAATTAAAGATTTTATCTTAAGTGGTCATTTGATATAATATTTAGAAATTTCAGTCCTACATGAAGGCATTTCATATGTCAATGTAATGCTTAAATATCTTGAAAAATTAGGGTATTCTAGAAAACCAACATTTTCTTTAGCAAGTATTAAAAAAAGAAAAAGCAAAAAAGGGCTGAGTATGTTGACCTTGACTAAACTTGGGCCATAACATTACAAACCCAACTAATATGATCCATACAACAGCAAGACCACCAATTTGTTTTTGGGCCAGAGAGGTTATGATCCAGCCTAGCTAGATATTGGAAAAGTATCAATTTGGTCCTCAATATTTTATTAAAGGAGTAATGTGATTCAACTTTTATCTGATCCAATTCGGTCCATTTTCAAATTAGAAAATGCAATTCGACCCTTGAACAGAACATTGGTTCAGTTTAATCTCTTAAAACTTTTAAAATTAATTTCAAGTCCAGTTTGCTTCGTTAATTATTAATAAACCAAACTCATATTTTGTTGATTTAAATACTGTCAAGTCTTGATTCGTCAAATTTTACAAATTTTTATGCACAATCCATCCATATAATCACGATTGATGGTTTATTTCAGCTTTCGCAATCTCTTTTGACAAATTTAATACAGATCGTAATTAATTTTTCTTAATTGTTTAAAATTAACATTGAAAAATACATTATCAATGAAATGAATCCTATATTTTATTTCGAATTTCTCAAAAAAATTATTTTAAAAGTACCACAATTAATCTATATTCGAGTATGTTGCATTATTATTAATTTTTTTTAAAGAATAATATATAGTTTTATTGCAATGTCAAATAAAAAGGCAAAGTATCATAAACATTTCATTATATTAATTTATTGCAAAATCTGGTTAGATCCCACACTCCAGATCCATATAATCCGACCCAATTGAGAGACCCAACAATCCAATAACCCGATATCAGTAATTGGGTCTTCGAGAAAAATTACCTTTTCCCTCGTGGTCTGAACTCTGAAGACGTTCGCTGTTGCTGAATTCTGAGAAGCTCCAAGGAACTTCAATGGCGGGTAGTGTGAACAGGCATCTAATGGAATTTATTTCCATTTTGTGTTATATTTTGTGTCTGTTCGATTAGATTTTCTTACCCCGCAGCTGGTTTCTGATATTTATATTGCAGTTTCAAGCTTAATCGCAGTACTAATTCGAGTTTCTCTGTTTTTTGTTTCTCCTCCTTCGAAGGAGGTCAGTCAGAGAGAGAAGACAAAGTATCCTTGGAAATCACCGAGGAAATTCTTCAGAGCATGGAAGTTGGAATGGCCTTCCGTGATTACGTATGTGTTTTCTGCTGTTCTCTTCTTAATTGACATCATTATGCGTTTTGATTCCTGCGAACACTTAACTTGATGTTGGGGTGGGGTGGGTGGTTGTCAGCTCTAGTTTGTTCATGATGCATTTAGCTGATTAGTTTGGGTATGTGTGAACTGTGATGGTGTGTGTTACTTTAATTTTTTGCAAACCTAAGAATTTGATTCGAGTGAGTAAGTAATATTTGGATGGCAGCCTTATTGATCCAACGCTTGGCCCTTGGATTTTGGTGAGGATAATTATGGGGAAAGTGTTTTTTCTTGCTTCAAATAATATATCTTGGTACTTTATCTTTTTGATATTTTTCTTATCATTATTCGTTCCTCACCAAAATCCAAGGTCTGATCGTATCATTACATTCTGCAAATCAACCCCAATGGAATAACATTGTTGCAAGTCCAGGTTTTAGAAAACCGACAACACTTTTTTTCTGTTGTATTGAGAAGGAAACAAGTTATTGGTTATAGGAACTTGTAATTAATCACATTATGAAAGATTTGAACATTTGATGGTCAATAATAGCAGCTGCAGCGAGGGCAAAGTGTTTGGAACCTCATAGATGGAGGTGGTTGCCTGTTATTCTATTAGTATGGCAACAGTGACAACCAATCTTGATGGTAATTCGTTATACAACTAGGGTGATTTCTCTAACTTTTACCTACGTGACGTACACTTTCTAAGTTGGCGATCGCCCTCCATCATACTCTCTCTATCACACATACATTATTGATAGTTTCTGAGGAAACTCTTCTATTTTCTTTATTAGAGTTTTGTGTATACAGATTAAGTATTATGAGGTCATCTGCATTTCTTTTCTTTTTACAAATATGGAAGTTGTTCTGGTGATGATACTATGGGTGAAGTTTATTTAGCTACACACTGATCTAAATCTCTAATACTTCCCATCTGCAGAATGGCAGAATTAGTTCGATGGATTTCCATAAGACATCAAGTTATCTGGTAACTGCTAGTGATGATGAATCCATTCGCCTGTATGATGTTGCTACTGCAACGTAAGCATCTCATTTTTTCCTCTCATTTAGCAATCCAGTTTTCATGGTGGATTTACATTTTCATATTCTGGAAGATTTTACTGTTTCAAATATCGATAAAGCAGTATGGTATGTTTTATAGGAATTCCCCAGCATAAGGGCTTTACAGAATGAAAAATTGAAGAAGGGAAGACCCTTACTGCTGTTTGACAGTGATTTTTAAGTAGTAAATATTTTGACACTTTAATTTTGTGTGGTGCTTAATGTTTTTTAATATTTGAATCTGAATTTCTAATATTATACTGCTGCAAAATTTGGCAGTGTATATGCCTAGAACTAAATACATAGTTGTCCATGTATTGGCTGCAATAAGGGATGAAGTTTATAAGTTCTGGCTCAGTGCCTATCAATTAGATATGTGCTTGAAACTTACTGACACGTTTAGGTAAACTTGAGTCTTATTGGTTTGCAATAAGCAATACCGGTTTGGAACTGCACATGAGCCTCATTATATGTCTACTAAGAAGTGTAGTCTGGAAAAGGCCAAAACTCTGGGACCAGTCCTTTTTTTTTTCTGTCGGAACTAGTAATTCTGCAATGTTAATTTTTTTTTTAAATTTTTTATCAGTTAATTGTAATTACAGAAAGCCCTTGACAGATATAGTAATGAAACTACTCAATTCAGCAAGCCAAAGAAAACTAGACCTAAAAATGCAAAACGGTAGCTCTCTTACAAGGTGAGAATTTTTTAGGGAGGGATTTTCTAAACTGAGCAGCAACTCTAAAAATCTACATCAACTAAATTGTATCACCTTCATTACTTTGATTCCCCATGGAAACTCTTGCCGCACTCCACCAAGTAAAACTGTCTTCAAACACCAGATAGTTCTCTTCTTCTCACAACATACAATTGTTTTATATTTTCCATGTATCTAATTGGGCCAATGTTATGAAGATGTCATATTGACTCCTGACAGCTCTATTGCGCTCATCATAAACCAAAATTACTAGAAGTGTGTTAGCTTCTCCCATTTCCTTTAAGTTTATAGCTTCATCTATGAACTGATTATCTAGTTGAATTCAGCTATTTAAACTTATGCTGCTTCCAACCTTCTAATGGTCATCAATCACAAGTAATCATTATAGCACAAAGGCTTCTCCCCTTCTTCTATCTGGATATCTTCTGTTGTATGTAATAAGCATTAGATAGACACAGTGCTATTTACATAAACTTTAGTTATTAGCCTATATTTGTGTTTGCATGATATGCTAAGAGATGTTGCTTGTTGCATGCAGATGTCTGAAGACAATCAACAGTAAAAAATATGGGGTTGATCTAGTTACCTTTACCTCTCATCCTACAACAGTCATCTACTCCTCCAAGAATGGCTGGGATGGTATGTATACCAAAATACTAACATTTCAAGGTAAAACATGCAACCACTAATCAATTTTTTTTCAATGACAACAGAATCACTGAGGCTTCTCTCGTTGCATGATAACAAATACTTGAGGTACTTCAAGGGTCATCATGACAGGCATGCCTTCTGAACCTTGAAACTTATATTCTCTTCTGGCATTTGAAATGAAATAAATTACATGGTAATGAGACAATATAATATTGGATTTACAGGGTTGTTTCGCTCAGCCTCTGCCCTAGAAATGATTGTTTTATTTCTGGATCGCTTGATCGAACTGTGTTGCTTTGGGACCAAAGAGCAGATAAATGTCAGGTGGAGGCCATGACATTCAATCCTTGATTACCTAAATTCTTTTCTTTTTTGATCTATGCTAAAAGTGATACTCTGAAATTAGGGTCTTTTACGTGTTCAAGGGAGACCAGCTACAGTCTATGATGATCATGGACTTGTTTTTGCCGTAGCTTTTGGAGGACACGTAAGAATGTTTGATGCTAGGAAATATGAGAAGGTCGGAAAAATATGAGTGCACCAGAGAATAAGGTTGATTAATTGCAATTTCTGCATATACTGATTGATTAAACGTTTACAGGGCCCTTTTGATATATTTTCTCTTGGGGGAGATACTTCGGAAGCCAATGTTGTGAAGTTCAGTAATGATGGAAGACTTATGCTTTTGACAACATCAAATGGGCATATTCATGTGCTTGATTCATTCCTTGGCACCCTTGTGAGCTGTCTCTCTTTCTCACTGTTTTTTTTTAAAATAAATATAATCATGTATAACTTTTAGTGTCATTGTATGAGAGTGGGCCTCTAAATTGTGCTAATATTTTGCGCTAGATATCGACATACAATGTCAGGCCAGTATCAAGCAATTCTACTCTGGAGGCGTCATTCAGCCCTGAGGGATCGTTTGTCATGTCAGGTCTGTGTAACTTGCAGCTTTTCAACATACATTTACTATTACTCTAGTTTGGCTTGATTATATTTGACTTCTAGAATTTCTTTTTTCTTGCCGCATCTTTAACGCTAAAAACGTTTAAAAATTTCTGCATACATAACATAATTATTGGTCATCATTTACTACTTTAGATGAATGTTCCCAGATGGTGTATGATAATAAGAACTTTTATTATGTGATTGATTTGAGTCAATATCAAGTAGATTTGGGCAGGAATCCAGTGGAAGAGATGTCTTGATATATTCTGTTTTAAGTGGGTTTTTTTTTTTTTGTGGATAAATTTACTTTTAGGGAAAAATAATGCAATTTACTTCATTTCAAAAAAATTCCTGCTATGTACACTTATCACAAGTTCTTGTGCAATACTCTGAGGATTGCCAGTTCTTGATTAATATTGGCTATTTTAGTATTGAAGTGTGATAATCAAGAGGGATAATATTTAATGCTACTTGAAAATTTACTTTTATAGGGTTTTTCTCTGTTTATGAAGATACGTTGAGCTGTATAATTGATTTGTCTGAAGATCCTGTTTTAGATGTTTGGGGTAGAATTAACTTCTGGGTGGCATTATGGATCCAAGGGCATAGAGATTTCAGGAATTTTTTTTCTCTGTGTTCAGAGATATGAGTTTAGCACTGTAGTTTTTGTTGTTTTGGTTTTTTTGGGTGGGTGTCTTATCTACATCTTGTAAGTATTCCATTATTAACGGATAAAGTTTTTGTTTCTTATCAAAAAAGATAATTCATTTGTCTGTGAATGTATAAATGCTTGTGAGATTCTTTGATAACAGTCTATAATTCATAAAATGAGGGATTCAAGATTACCTGTAATGGATGAAGAATTGTATATGTTAATCCTATTGGAATTCAATCACCATTGCTTATGACTTACAGAGTGTTAATGGTCTTGGCGAATAGACCAGAAAATCTTCGTTCACATTTATTTTTCTGATTGCATTTTCTTATACACTACAAGGTTGTCCTTGCATTAGCAGCTGTGTTTTAGCAGACACGACATTGAAATTCCTTTTTCATCCCTTGTGATCTTTGTGAAATCCCATCAGATGCCCCTGAAGAATATGTTACTAGAGCTAAATATATCCAGACTAGTGAAATTAATATATTTTTTTAAAATTCTTATGCTACTTGGCAGGTTCTGGAGATGGTAGCGTCTATGGTTGGAGTGTTCGGACTGGCAAAGAAGTATGTTAAATTGCTTACTTTTATTGTAGTTTGTTGATTTAAACATAATTTTGAATCTTGTTTCAGCACTATTTTGTGTAGGGTTATTTGAGATTCATTACACAGCATGGTCATACTTTTCAAGTGTAATCCTTGATGAAATAATTCTTTCTTGACAACCAATGATTCTAACCTGTCCAAAATGATCAGGAAATGCTGAAACTTTTGGAGATTTTGTTGCAACAATGTAACTTATTATGTTATACAAATAAAATGCATTCTCAATTAAAGAGTATAATCGCCTTTTTGTCTGTGAAGATATTCCGTTTAGACTGTAAAAACTAATATCTTGATACAAGATGCATATTCATAGTACACTTCATGTTCATATGAGCTCCACAGAACTACTTTATTCTGCACATATTCAATGTTCCTGTTAGTATTATAAAGCTATGGTTATTGCTAGAAATCTGAAGTTTGTGAATCTTAGGTTGTATTTTAGCAATTATAATTTATGAGTAAAGCTTTGCTTGTCAATGCCTCTTTGATTATAATAAATTGCCAATTTAATAGCTAAGCTAGTGTTCTATCAAACTTATTTATTGATATTTTCTTTGGGTTCTAAATCTTTGTCAGGTTGCCAGTTGGATGAGTACTGAAGCTGAACCACCTGTAATCAAATGGGCTCCGGGAAGCTTAATGTTTGTGACTGGTTCTTCTGAATTATCCTTTTGGATACCCGACTTATCTAAATTAGCAGCTTATGTTGGAAGGAAGTGAGAAATTTTCACTGGCAACTTCGTCATTCTTTGGCCACTGATACATGGGGTGCTGCTTTTTCTCTATTTTATTCCTTTTCCACCTTATGGCCATCCATAGAATGGCCCAAAATCATTTATTCATCTCTACTGTTTTTGCTTTCTTGATCTGCAGGAGCAATTGGTTGCAGATGAAGAGATGGGAATGTGGATAATTGCCTCATATCTTGAATATAATAAATGATGTCCTCTTCATATTTCCTAGATATTATTCCTCGTGTGCTGCTTATTGAAGTCTGCATATGAGCTTCAATGGATGCATATGAAAATTGTGAAAGAGAAGGTTCTGTTGGAGTCTCTGTAGAGAGGTATGCAACTATAACTTTTCATGAACCCTTAACTTGTTTGTCTAGTTTGATGCGGGGTATAAAAATTTCATGTTCCAATATACACGTTGGTTGTACCTAAACCTTTATACTATAGCTTTTTATTGTATATGATGAATTGTTTGTGTTTTAAAGTTCGTTTTACTACTTACTCATCATGAATGTGCCTGATATTTCAAACCATTTCTTGATTTAATTATTCTTTGACGTCGATTGTGGTGGTTGTAGGACATTCTACGTTGATGACTTCCTCGACTCCGATGCACCAAGAATTGTTCTCCCCACTGATGTACATTATTCCTAAATTCATAGTTAGGAAATGACTCATTACTTAACACTGAAATAGTTGAATGCAATGTGGCAGCAGTGGAAAGTAGCCAGTATTGTTAATTACCAATCAACCATGATGTAAGTTATGATCGAATACATTCTTCCTTTATTCCTTTCTATAAATTTATTTTAAATTAGGGTTTCAAATTCAATTGCATTTGGCATTTCAGATCCTTGATTCACACATTCTGGTAAACTGTTTGTCAGCAAATACATTACCTGATGTAGAGATGACATCATTTCTTGTGGAGCAGCTTCTTCTCCCCAATAATTCCCCAAAAAACCACAAGAGAGAGAGAGAGAGAGAGAGAGAGAGAGAGAGAGATGAAAGATTATGGCAGTGATTGCCATATTTTTGCTAGTAAGGGACATTACGTACCCAAAGAGATGAAAAGCACAAAAGATTTGAACATGGATCTATATATAAAACTAAATCTTGAAATATGGAGTGAGGAAGCAAGCAATACATTGCTTATTACTATCACAAATTCACATGCACCATATACCCTTTTCTGGTACTCTCTATTTGGGATTATGGTTCATCTATTACCATAAAGTGTCCCAATTTTTCAAACCAACTTAAGGAAACACCATCCACACAATATCTTTCTGATTGGGACACTTTCTCATTCTTCTTACCCCCTAATCAACTTATTCAACTTTCCTCCAATCAATCTTGGGATACATGACCTATGCTTCTCCCTTTTCTTTTACATCTTTATTCTATACGTATAGCTGAATGTGATTGTAGCTTATACACATTCAACATTGATATTCTGAAAAATTGATCATTATCTTCTAGAAGAACCCCATCTTCTAATAACCCTCGTGGGATCTAGCCTTTGAGGTCCTACCCATAAATTTATGGATTGATCTAGAATTATGTTTCAAGAGAACACATTTTTGGATTAGATATTAAAATTTAGTTCATAGATTTTTACGATGTAAGATGATGAACTCTTATAAATTTATAATATAATTATAACTACACATAAAAAGAACATTTTGGATCATACATTCTTTATAGTGTTTAATTCTATATTTTGTTATAGCTGATGGCATTACTATACACTTGAAAAAAAAAAGATAGAGAATAAATAAAAGGAAGTAGAAGAAGAAGCAAAGTACTTAGTTGCAAATAAGTGAAGTTATTTCACTTTTAGAGTGAATGCTCATTTAGTCTACATCATGGGGCCCAGTTGTCAGTTACATGGCCTTGTCTGTTATCCGTAGCAAATACTATGAATTAACTTCTTCTGGATCTATCTTTCGGAACCTATCTCAACTGTTAGGTTAGCTGCCTTTTTATTTTATTATTTTTTATTCTTTAATATATTTTGTATCAATTAAAAGTTCCTACTATTACGATAATCAAAGAGAACTGCCAAAATAATAACCCTTTTCCCACACGATTTTGTCCATAAATAATAACTTATTTAAGCTGTATGGAACCACAATAGCATTTATCAAGAATTTATATATTTATAGGAATATAGTGGTATTTCATCAAATGGTACCATTATAAATCTTTCACTTTTGTTTGCTCTACATTCACATAATTTCTTACTAGCTATAACTGGTGATATCATTAATTATAATCTATATACACAATAAATGATTGTATAACAAAACCTACAGCATATATATCAATGCATATAAAGTTAAGACAATATATTAACCTATCTTTTGAATCTAAAATGATTTTCTTTACACTACTACAACTTTTTCACTTCTTTGAGGATCACAGGATTAATTACATAATTTAAAAAAAAATCTTAATTAATCTATGATAATCATACTAGTTCTAATGCAAGTTATACAAATCTAATGATTTATATAGTAGCAAAGTCATGCATACTACTAATATCTAAAATCTAAAATTAGTTTAATATTTAACTTTGAGTTATAAAAAAAAAAGAAAAAAAAAAGGTAAAGTGTAAAATTGGAGGGCATTGGGAAAGGGCTAATGAAGGAGTGACTGCAAAAGAAGCATGCAAATAATTTGTGGCATTTACGATGCAAATAAACACACAAACTTCAATAGATAAATATATTTTCCTCAAAAATAACGGCTCAATTAATCAATATCTCCTGCTTCAATCTTTCAGCTTTATCACATCTGCTTTTTGCAGTCCTAATTTTCAACACCATCATTATTACCGCATCAGAAAGAAATTCTTTATGTTTCATTTCATTTATTATTATTATTATTATTATTATTATTATTATTATTATTATTATTATTATTATTATTATTATTATTATTATTATACTATGTTAAAAAGAAATATCAATTTTGTCGTAATACAAATGCTTGTGTTAAAAAAACGTCACTGATTCTGTATACCATGTTATAATGAATTGGATATTAAATATTAAAATTATTTTGAACTAGAGTTTAGCTAGCAACCAATCACTAATAATAATAATAATTATTATTATTATTTTATTTTATTTTATTTTTTTAAGTTAGCAGTGAGGGATTACAATGAGGAGGAGAATCATTATTCTTGACGAGGATCCATCTAAAAAATCTCCCAAATTTATAGCCTCATGAATAGGGACGACAAATATTTCTTAATTTCCTATTCGTAGGATATGAATCATGATCCCGCCCCGATCCATGCGAGACCATGAAATATATACATTATGATAAATATGTAATGTCATATATAATAATATAATATTATTGTTTAAACATTTTATTTTATTATATATATGTAAATTGATTTGTAGATTTTATTATATTAATCTTAATCTTATTTATATATGTAAAATCATTCATTAATGAATTAGTAATTAAATAAAGAAAATATAATTGCTTAGTATTATAAGGATATGAACTATGGCCTCAGAAACTCATATGCTTATCATGGGGACACAGAAATTGCTATGAAGGGAAACTAAACTTGCATGGAGAGAGATTAAACAAATATTAAATGGAAAATAAATAAAGGAACAAATTAAATAAAAAAACTACTTCCCATTTTCATACTATAATTTAATAACAGTTGGTCTCTTGTGAAATCGTCTCACGTAAAACGAGATTGAAGTATAAAAATATGCAATGTATAACTATAAATATGTATTTTACAGGTATAAATATGAGATTTTTGAATTTTTTTTATTTAATTACTACTTTTTTCATCACAAAAATTCAAATTTTACGATGAATAACCGATCAACCATTTATCATTATTAAGAGAGCAAGAATCGACCTACTTAGGTTTTAATTAGGACTAAGAAACAATAAACTAAATAACTAAATAGTTGAAAAATTAATTATTTTAGCTAATAAAATTGTGACTTGTGCCATCTTAAATAGACAATTTGCGACCACGTTGTTGCTTCGACTGATTACTAATTAACGATGGCATAACGTCATTATAATGTATTCACCAAGAATTGTATTTGAGATATGTCTCAAAAAAAATGTGTTTTTAATTGATAATATAAATTGATGTTGAAACTACGTCGTTTTTTGATGATGAGACAGGTGATCTTATTTGCTTGAAGAGACACTTAATTTGTTGTCTGGTAGATTATACATGGGTTATTTAGTGTACTATGAATTATTCCAGTTAACATCTTAAAATCTGTAAAATGATTTTTCCACCAAATTATTATTCATAGAGATCACGTACTGATTATAGTACCATATATAATTGAAAATTAGAATTACAAGAAATAATTAGCTTACAACATTTTATGTATAAATAAATGCAGAGCTGTTAAAATTTCTTGATTTTGATTCTCTTTGATTTCTACTTTATATGTATATAAAAAATAATCACCAATCCCAACTTGGCAACAGCTCATATTGATTGAAGATGACATAAAACTAATTTCAAAAAATTGTAGCAGAAGTCTAATAAATAAATGAATTCCATATTATTATTATTCAAATTTACATAAATTTTCATATATATGTCAGAATTTATGTTTTTATCTAATTTAATTATTAACTGAATGGAGTTTAAAGAAACATTTTGATATATGTTTTGCACAAATCTTGTTTCTAATAAATTTAAGTCATGTTGAACTCAAGCTTCAAAATTAAATTTTAAATTGAACTCATTATATTTAATGCATCTAGTTTAAACCCACCCCAATTGTAGCTAAAATTATTCAAATCGAATGTTAAGTGATTGATTTATTTGTTTCTGAGGCACATCATTGGAAAGTGTTCACATTTATAATGTGCTTAGAAAGTTTTCTAATTTTGGAGATATATATGTACACAGCTAACTGTCATTGACCCTTCTCTTCACATTAATGAATAACTACAACTACTTCCAAAATTCTTATAAACGTTGCTTCTAAAAACATTAAATACTCCGAATAATACTATGTCAGCATTTGAAATTTTGATGATATATATAATTAATTAATTTGAAAGCTTCAGCATTTTCAAATTCCATTCACTTCAATTACAGAATCCCATCATTTCTGATCAAAGTTATCTCTCATTAATTTGGGGATAAGATAACACCCCGATCTCTTCTAAGTTTGCTGGACTCAATATAATTTGCAATCATCTCATTTGTCATCCAATCTTTTCCGAACACATATTTATTTCATTCTTATGTTTATTGTAGGTTGTCATTGCATTACATAATATGCGTTAATTATGACATCACTATTAATTATTCACTTGCTTGTAATGTTACAATAAAACATGAAATTGAAATACACTAAAAAAATTCGTTATAATTCCACATGACCAATCATTGATAGATGCACATGAGATACATTTATTTTAAAATAGTGTTCCATCTTCGATTATTTCAATCATTGAATTGCAGTCATGTGTAGTTAAAACCTCTATTTGACACCCACTATGATGCTAACAAATAATATTTTTAAGATATAAGCAACAATTAGAGTATTCATGAGATGTAATGAAACACAATTTTAAAATAAAGAATCGTGTGATCATGATAGTATTGAAAATAATAAATAATATTAATTTACCAAAAAATTAATTGCTAACATATCATTTATCATGTGGATGTAAACAAAATAGACTATGCTATATTAGTATATCCCGTCTGATTTACTAGAAGTAGTATAGATTATTATACCATGTTTACAATAGTGGAACTTAATTTTCATCCAACAATATAGCCAAAATTAAACCTCACAAAATTAAATCTATAATACATCTCACAATAGTCTATTCTAAACTCTTGAATACAAAAGGAAGATTTTCTTTTTCTATTTTATAGAGGAAACAAATTAAAGAAAGAAACTTATGAAACACAAGTTCTATCCAAACATTAATCTTGACCAAAGTCATGAGTAATTAATAAGATCATTAACTAGTGGTAAGCAATAATAAGCTAATTGGGGGCATATATCACCCTTAGCTTAAAATAAGTTAATTACAAAGGATCATCCCATAATTATAGGTTAATAATATATAGGCCCTAATTTAAATAAAAATAACTTTACAATTATTGCATAAATTGCCTAAATTAATAACATTCAAGAAGTGGGGAATCTTGCAGCGTAGGAGTTGAGGGTTAGCTCCAACGAAGCCCTAGATCCGGCGGAGATGCCGTCGTCGCCGCGGCGGTGCCACCCAGTCTCCTGCTTGATGTCGCCGTGCATGGGGAACAGAGGAAGCGTCTCGATCTCCGGCGCCGCCGCCTCTTCCTCTTCCTCCTCCTCCATTTCTAGGGTTTGATCGCCGCCATGGTTGCTGCAACTGTATTTTCTCTTTTCAAGAAAATTAGGGTATGGTGAAGAGTAGGGATCAACTCCTATCCATGCAAAATTCTGCCCATTTGCATTTGGATTTATGGAGCATTCCTGCAATTAATTGATTCCATGCAAGCATATGGATAAATAAATTAATAGCATTTCTCAAAATAAGGGACTAATTATTGAAATTTTCTGAAATCTTGGAAAACAAGTGTCTTCTCTATCCTCATTTTCTTGAAGATGAAACAAAAAAGGGGTGCTCTGCACATTTTGATCTTCTTCTTACACAATCAGATTATGCATATATGTATACAAAGAATCAGTACTCACTCGAAAACTCTTCTCCATGGCCACAGATCCATAGCCATAAGCTCCAACAGTGAGCAAACCAGATGAATTGGAAGCTGATGAAGATGGGAAATTACCTGCAAATTATGTAGGCAATGATGTTAGATGAAAAGGGTAGATAGGTAAGCATGGGAGAGAGAGAGAGGGAGGAGAGAGAGAGAGAGAGAGAGAGAGAGAGACCAGAAGGAGGAATGTTGGGGAAGATAGGAGAGAGATGATGGTGATTGGTGTTTTTCCATGAGAGAGGCTTATTGTTAGTGTGCATGGGGGGAATGGAGGGGATATGATGATCAGCAGTGAAGCGTTTCTTCTGGCGTTCACGAGCCTTGTGGTTCTGGAACCAGTAAAAGACGTTCTTGCCCTCGATCTTACCGTACTGACGCAGTTTAGCAGAGATTCTCTGAATCTCCTCAGCACTTGGGGACCTAACACCATTGTTGTAGTAAAGATCCTTCAAGATTCTTATCTGGTCTGTTGTTGGTGTCCACCGACTACTGCTCTGTCTGCACAGAAAGCTGCTGCTGCTGCTCGTGTTCTTACCACCACCACCACCTTGATCACCATGATCACTGCCTTGCTGCTGTTGCTGCCCTTCCATGGAGAGAGAGAGAGAGAGAGAGAGAGAGAGAGAGAGAGAGAGGGTTTTGAGGGGTTAGGTGTAGTAGTACTGGGTGTGTTGGGAGTGAAAGAGAGGGGAATATTATTAGAATTATAAAGAGGGGGAAAGAGTGATAGAGAGGAGAGAGTACTAATAAGTCACAGAGCACATGGAGAGAGAGAGAGAGAGATATCTGAGAGAGAAGGACTGAAGTTGACAGAGCAAGGCTAACAAAAAGGAAGGGACAAAAGAGGGACTAGAAAGTAGAAATTCAGACACTATTGCTTGGATCAAAAGCCATCCATCATCAACATTTCTTCTCATTCTTCTTCTTCTTATTTATTATTGCCATTTCGTTTTGGAAGGGTTTAATTTGTTTTGGAGCTAAATCATCTAAAATTTATGTGATATTTTTAAATTTCCTCCTGTGATTCAGGTTTTATCCATTTTCTACCATTAGTTTTCCGTATTTGAATTTTGATCTTCTATCAATCATTTTTTTTTTTTTCAATTTTCATCCAATTTTACTTGAAATTTCGTTTTGCTTAAGTGATGTTGAACGTGTTGATGTGGACTTTTCAATTTCAACTCTAGGTAGGCAAAAATTAACATTTCTAGCCAATCAAACCAGAATTCAAAAATTATAGTTATAGAATATGTAAAACTATCAGTAAAAAATGAACAAAAGCTAAGTTACATGATGAAAATTGATATTTTCCAAAATCAATATCCACATTGTAAATTATATATGTATTAAGTTAATAAAAATATATAAATCATTGAGGTCTAGCTCTCTTATACCAAAGTGAGAAACAACCATTGTCTACCATCACATGATCATAGTAGTGTGTGTATATATACATATATATATATATATACATACATATATATATATATGTATGTATCTATATAATTGGGTGAGTTTTTGAATGAAGTGAATGAATGATGAATGATAGAACAAAGTGATATATACATATAAAATTTGAAGACGGGTTCTTCTTTTAATGGAGATACACATAGTACTACTCCTTTGTGTGATGAGTCTTTTAGAGACATATTCTTTGTACTTTGATAAGTGAACTACTACTACTCCTGCCATTTATGGTTTTTATAAACTCTAATAAATAGTGCAAATTTAAATTTTTTTTACACAAAAAAATTGTGACAAGAAATTAGTATGTGACTGAGACATTGATAAAAACAGATATATAGGCAAAAGAACACTAGCTAGCTATATACCTAGCTACCTAGATTCACTTGTATGATCATTTGAGTAATAAACAACTTATGGTTTAACACATATGAGACCATATTAATCCATTTTCAGTAACCAGCATTTATGTCACAAACCTCCACATAATTAATTGATCTAATTCATCCACTTCTAAAGTAGTGTTAGGCTAGCTTATCGATGTTAATATATAGTTGTTTTTAGGGTTTATAAGAAATACTAAATCTTTTTTCCACTTTTAATGAAAATTTTGAAATATGTCATTTTCAAATGAGAATTAGAGTATGCATTGGGTTTCACGTTTTGAGAAGGAAACTAAATTAAGCTAGTATGAGTCAAATATATATCTTGACCCATCACATTAAATAACTCTCAATTACCAAATTATAATTCCCAAACTTTAACATGTTAACCAATTTTCTTCTAACCTAATTTCAATCTTTCTTCATTCTTCATATATACTTTCACTTTCACTCGATTAGTGCTGAGAGTGAAGATGTTATTTATCTGCATATATAAAGAAACATATATTTTTTTAGTAATTTTCTATTTTTGGACAGTCACAGATATCCTTTTAATTTAGCTTAATAAAATATAAGAACATTCTTTAAACCATTTAATGCGATGAGTATTTTGATCTTTTAGATGAGAAGTGATTAGAAAAAAAAAAATTGTATGAAATTAAATTTGTACAATATCCAAATTGATTGATTCAAAGGTGTAATGAAGAGAGGACATTTATTCTGTGAGACATAAGGTTGGATACTTTTGGCAGGCATATCCTTTTGTGCCCCTTAAGTACATAGCATATATCCTACCTAAGAGGATCCTTTTCAAGATTTTTGTTTTCAACTATTAATATATACTTTGCTCTTCTCTCTAAATTTTATTTCTAAATACTTCAAAACTATTATAATTTTAATCCTAAAAAAATTATGTGAGGAAATATCTAATATCATAACAATATAATACATATTGGAATGTATCTCATCTAAAATATCATACTTCATTCATTAGAGTATACACAATAATTTTTATGTATACGTACTGAAAAATACATTTATGACTTATGAGTGCAATAAAATATAAAAAACGAGTTTGAGTTGTGAATGATGAGAAATAATATTTATGAAATTATTTAATATACAAAATTTGTTATTAGAGTCAAATTAAAGCAGCTGATTAATTGATTGTTTTGATTTATCAAATTGTTAATTTTTGTTTTTAGGATAATTCTTTGTTGAATTGTTCCTTAATTTGAGTGTCAGAATATTTTTATTGGACAAAATCAAATTAAATAATGTTCTTCTGATGTTTCGGTATTTCTTCTGAAATTGGGGTATAGCCAAGTTGAGTGACGGCTCATGAGTTTTTTGAGATTTGATCACAAGCCTTATCCGACCAAAAATATTTTATTATTTTATCTCTTACATATTTAATTATTTACTCATATTATATATATAAGCAATAAAGTTATGTCTTATTCCGACATTTTAAATTGAATTCCTACGCACATGCATGTTTTAAAAGTGGCATCCTTATTGGATCATCTCATGAAATTAAGGTACTTAGATGAATTTATCCACAATCCATATTAATCGATAGAATGCAGATTAATTTTTGAAAATTATTTTACTTATGGATGGTGAAGTTACGTCTCACGAAATTATATCTACGAGACTTTTATTTAAATTTTTATGATGTTTTAAACTAATTTTATAAGTCATCGAGCCAACTCAAGTTTATCAAACTTATCACCAAATAAAGTTTGGTCGAGCTGAATTGAGCTTCAACTCCAAGTTTTTCAATCGAGTCGAACTTGAATCGAGTAATGTACCAACTTGATGATTTGATTCAACCATTGAGTGACTTGATTTTGATTGTTGATTAGAGGTCTCGGATTTTCATTTTAGAGAAAATTGAAGATAAATAGACCACCGAATAAAATGGGCATATGAAAACAAATAAGGAAGAAAAACAAACCGTAAAATTAGTTGAAGAAATATGTAGGATATATAGATCATATAAATAAATAATGGTGATTTGTAATGTTAATGAGTTAAATTTTATAAATAGCCTCCTATTGTAAAATTATTGGTATTATTATTGTCTAACTTCTGAAATAATAAAAATGACAACTAACTAATACTCCCCCTGCCCCAAAATAAATGGCGTTTTAGTAAAACAAAATTGTCCCAAAATAAATGTACCAAAAATACTCTCATTTACTCCTACCAAATGAAAAAGGGGTTGTTAAGAGAAAAGAGAAAAAACTCTTATAATAACTATATTTAAATAAGTGTAAATCAATCTTCATGTCATATTTTTTAATTTGTGTGAAAATACCTAAAACAAGATTTATTTAGGAGGAGTGGAGTATTAGTGTAGATGGAGTCATGGATCTTATAATTGGAGGAAATTTGTTGTTATAATTTAGTTGGGGGTCATAAAGGTGAAAAAGAAAAAGATGGAGGATGAGTGGAAAAATTGATGACATAATGTTGGTATGATTTCTGCAAACAACGAAGCACGCGGCCCAATAATTAATGTAGGCTCCAATACGTTAGCCCATCAAAACCCCAATTATTTCTGCTCTAATCACTAACAATTCTATCTCTCTCTCTCTAAATACACACACATACACTTTATTAATCATAGAAAATTAATAAATTAAAAAAGAGGTGTGAATATTATATTGAAGAAGTAGATGC
Organism: Scutellaria galericulata; assembly: GCA_946896805.1. Classification (NCBI taxonomy): domain Eukaryota; kingdom Viridiplantae; phylum Streptophyta; class Magnoliopsida; order Lamiales; family Lamiaceae; genus Scutellaria; species Scutellaria galericulata. The sequence continues at coordinate 17,364,514 of OX335794.1, forward strand.
AGCCTAAACTGAGTTAAAAAATATTCAGAGTCCCTCCTTGAATTCATCCTGCCACACTCTAATTCCACTTTTTTGTTCTACAATTATTCTGACTGCTCTCTCTCTCTCTCTCTCTCTCTCTCTCTCTCTCTCTCTCTCTCTCTCTCATTGGGAGCTGATCAACTTTTAAAGATTGCTTTCTGTTTCTTTGATTTTGACACTAGCATAATCATATTTTCCCCCTCCCTTTCATGCATTTACATTCTCTCTCTCTCTCTCTATATATATATATATACACACACACACACACACACACACACACACACACACACATACCTACGTCTATGTACGGTGTTTTCATACGAACCAAACAATTATTCCTTATGATGTGGCAAATAAAATCTTCTATATTGAACCTTAAATATTTTTACGATAATTTTACTCGAAACTATATGAATATCACAGGATGGTTCATAATGGTTCATAAAGAATTCACATTTTTTTTCATCATAACAGTTTCAAACTATAACTTAGTTCTAAGATTATATATATTGTTTCTTTAAAGTATAAATATTTATGTTTCTGAAAAAACAAATTAAATAATTTTCTAATATCAAAATGAATCCATCCAGATTATCATTAGAATGGCCTATATATTCATATATAAACATAATTAAATATATAGATATATACACACACATGCATGTGGTCATTTCTGAGTCTAATTAGCCATCAAATATCAGTAGTCTTGTGGGCTATCTTTGATTTAATTTTGGCAGTAGAAAGCTCAAAAATCTGTCCTCCTAAATCCCAAATCTTGGACAGCTTACCTCATTAGATATATAATGCCCCTACCTACCCCCCCCCCCCCCCTAATCCTCAAAAATTCATTTTCTTTCTTAAGTGTAATCATCTTCTTCTTTACCATATCTCAAAAGATTTGCCCCCCTCTCTCTCTCATCTCTTTCTCTCTCTCTCTAGCAGTCTCATTTTCTTGTTTGCTTTTCTGCAATTTAATACCAAGAAAGAGACCACCAATCCATATTCAGAAAATTCTAGCTACTACTCACCATTACTTCACTGCATGCATCTTTACATATTTAGTAGTCATAATTATTGCTTATATACATAGTATTAAATGTTTAGACTTCAACAGTTGAAACTGCTAAAACTAATTCAATCACTACTATTTATATATACATTTTTTTTAGGGTTTCTTAAAGATATAACATCCTTTCCTACCACTATAATAATTGTTTACTTTTCTATAACACAAGATAAAACATATATTTTTCTATCACAATCCTATTAAATGACAACTTTACCCTCAAATTTAAAACACCGATAAGAAAGATTTTTAGACATTCTGTGGCAGAAAAATATTCTTTAAAACAATGTCGTAGAAAAATAAAAAAACAATATTGTATGATAAAGAAATAACCCTTGGATTTCAATAGAATGGGTGCCTCCTCATAGAAAGATATATAATTGCATAATATAAAAAAAAAAAAAAAAAATCGATCACTTAAATTGCAGCAAAACATAAAAAAAAATTACACATGTAGAGTTTGATGCTAGTAAAGAAGGTGAAGCAACTTACTTAGATTGGAAAGTGTATTATAATATAGCATGGGCCTCACCAAATCATGTTGTTGCTTTCATCCACTTTATGATTTTGCCACTTTCTTGATCATCAGTCCTCAAGTGGACCCATAATTGATCTCTCTCATATATATACATATAAGTATATATGTGGATAACAAATCACAAAGTGGTTCTTGAGTTTGAAAATTCATTCAAAGTTGCCACATTTTTAGTTTTTCTTGTTGAATATTCTTGATGACTTGAATGAGTTTCTAATAGAGGACTGCACCACAAAAGCATTTAATTCTTTCTGCACAATTACTTGAATGCTATTTTTCCACATATATATTTCTTTACAAACTAATACAAACCCAATATGGTGATGAGGAAATTAAATAGATGCAATTTTTATGGCTATGGGGAACTACTTTTTTTTATTCGTTTCTTTTGCTTTGTTTTATATGTATCTTCTTTGTGTGTTCCCATAAATCAAGAATTTATTAGAGTTTTGACCCTCTATTTAATGTAAACAGTCACTCAATCAATTGAGATTGAAAAAACAATTAAAATGGGTTCCAATTTTTGAAAAGAAGAGCTTTTTATAAGAAATGGCCTAATTAATTTCTTCAAGATTTCAAGTGGGTTAATTGTTTTGAATATGGAACAGTACGACTAAAATTTCAAATATGGACCATATTAAATAAGATAAATAGTAAGATTTTCTTTTAATTAAAATTGAGTTATTCAACAGTACTTAATAGTATTTTATACATGAATTTAAAAATATTTAAACGCTAAAAAGTTTTTGGGCCCTAGAAATATGATGTGACCCACGTATACGGACTCTTACCAATGTCCACAATGCCTAAAAGTCGAACCTTACCACATATGCTGCTATTTTTCAGATAGGATGATAAAATTAGTTTTAAGTTTTTATGTTCTTAAAGCAGGGCCCAGTCAATAAGAAATTAAATAAAGAAAAAAATAATAATTACTTGCTTTCCCATCTTTTTTAATATAATTGACACTTGACTAAATATAATGGAAAAGTATCACTATCTTTACACTTACTGAAATTATATAACAAAATAATCGAATAATATATTCTTACCTAAACTTGGAGTTTAATCAACTAACCAAAAAGCAGGTATGAAGTGTAACCTCTGTAATACTTGTGAGGATAAAGTATAATTACACCTAAATATAAATTAAAATAACAAAATAATTTATAGTTATTTAGGAATGAAGAATCTAAATAAAAGAGGAAAATAGATATAAAAAAACATCAGGTAAAAATCGATACTCATACATCTTCTATTTCATTTTCCTAGTATTCTCAGAATATACAAACGATTTATGTTTAAAATCACATATACATGTCATGAATCCTATACAAGTTGCAATCAATATAAAGAGGCTTACAAGTTACAAAGAGTCAAGAAATTGTGTTTTATTTAGCAAGAATCTCATATCCTGGAATCTCAATCAACAAGAACAAATGAAGGAAAAACTAACTCAACTATAATATACAAGTTGTTCATCAAATGCAAGCAGCCAAAAAATATATGAAACAATTCCTCCAAATGATTTTCCTCATAAATAGCTTGAGTGATCTTTTTCTCCAATAAGCTTGGCATGGGCTATGCAAGAAAGCCGATCAGACAATCGTTCTTTCTTCAAAGTAGGAAGCACATGACCGTTTCATAAACTCCAAAACTCTCATCCAAAATCAAACCACCAACTTCCGATTTTAAAGTACAAACATTACTCGAATAACATACCTAGATGTAAAGCACACAAATCATGTCTTAAGCAAAATTATGCCAAAAAATTCACCATTTTTTCACAAGAAATGTCAATTACTCACACTTACCTCACTGAAACATGTTATGCTCATCAATTTTCCAGATTAGACTCAAACCTTCTCCTATATTGAGAACTTTGTCTGGTTCGGCCTGAATAACGGGGAGAGGAATTTTCTGAAACCGGTGATCTCCCTTTGTCCATTCTATCCTCACTTCCAGCGGGACTTCTTTGAAATCGTCTGGATCTTGAAGCACTATGCTTATGTGATCTGCCCGCTTCAACGGGCAATGGTTGAAGCCCTTGTAAATCAGGTTCAGGAGCATATCCACGTGGCCGTTTAAGATCATCCATTCTCCTAAAGGTAATTGATATCCTGGAAGTAAAACAAGTAGGAATCAAGCACTGCCAAACGATGATAAAAGAAGAATCGACCTTCTTTCAAGCAGTACCTTTTGGAAGGGACTGCAGGGACACAGTGTTGAGCCACATCAGCTCCATTTCCATTTAGAACAAGAACAGATCTGGTAGAAAATATGAAAAAGTTGATCACTTTTATGAATTTTTTTTATAAATATAAATTCGTTAAAAGCGGAAAGTACTTACCCAAGTGGCAGGGGAATCGCATGAGAACCAGAAAATTCACCAGGACCAAGTACTTTCAAGTTTGACCCAAAAAGTATGTCGCACTCGCTAAGAAATGAGACCGTACAAAATGGTCTAACAAACTCATGATTATCAATATGAGGCGGTATACAGTCCCCTTCGTCATAGATATTCACGATGCAGCTATCTGGCACACAAGAAGGCGGTAGAACATGCCATCTGACAAGCCTTTTGATCATGGTCTTAAATAGTTGAGGCAAAGGATCAACAGTTTCATTCTTGAGGATGCCTGGAGGATTGCCGTTTCTATCCTGCCACCCACATATAGAAGAATTGAAGCCGTTACATCTCAACTTCGAAACCTGGTAGCTGGTTGCTGAATAATTATGGAAGTGTCATTTCAAAAGCAAGATTTTAGGGAAACTTACTTTAGCATAATTGTAGCAGCAGCCAAATTGAAGAGTTATACGCCCCTTTCCCCTCATCCACTTCTGGGGTGCAGTATAAGTGCGCTCTAGAATTAAATTATCAAGAGAGAATTATTTTAGTCCAATGGCTCAGGTGAATTATATATATGAACTTTCAAAGATAGCAAAAGGAAATATACTCTGCCAATTTAAACCTTGAAATAAGTATCACCAAACATTAAAGTGCATCCACAGATAAATTAATGACTATAGATCAAAATTGGCAGTAATCAATGAATGGATCCATAAGTACCAGAAAACACAACACACGTCGCAAATAGGTAAGGTAGAGAAAACAAAAAAAAGAGAAGCACTTCAGTTTTTTCAGAACAGAGCAGTAAAATACCAACCAGAAAGTGCCACAGATGCAAATAAAACTTCATTACCAACAGGCGGTTTTAGATCAACTCTCTCTCTCACATAAAAAATCCAAAAGATATAGACCTATCTCATGCAAGTGCTCACAAAAATGAAAACATTGAAATGTCAAAACAGGCTGTAATAAGCAATTTACCCTTTATATTCCCACTGCCCAAATAACTTAATAATCTAGGTAACTTAAATACTATATAATATCCCCATAACTAGTTTGAGACATAATAAACGGTCAAAAATGTTTACTTATATGAATATAGCCATACACCACAAAATTAACCATTCGATCTCAGTGAAACAAAATTAGGTATTATGAAGAATAACTAAAATTGCAATGTCAGTTTAACTTCATAACAACTAATCACCTTTCAACTGTCCGTTCTTTCCCATCTCCTGTAGTTCCTCAACAAAACTAACAATCCTCTTCTGTTCAGCAGCACTGAAGACACCTTTATGTAACTCCAACCCATCCAATATATTCATGATTCTCCCACCAACTCTTTCTAAACATATGAAATCCTTCTTCCTTTGAACGCTATGAAATCGAATATACTCTCTCTCATCCCTCGACAATACCACCTTCGGCTTAGCTTCAACTGTAGATGTTCCATCTGTAGACGAGTTATTCACATCGACAACTCCATTACTCTCATCATTACCTTCTTCTGCAGCAAGCTCATCCTCCAGAGCCATATCTGCCCAAGACTTTTTCAATGTTGGGCTTGCAAATTGCGCTGAGGAGCTAACTATTTCGCTGGTTGATGATGTTTCCACAGCATGTTCTGATAACCCATCCGCTTCATCTTTCCAACTCCCTAATGAATGTGTATCTGCATCATCATTGTTATCTACACTGTTTTTTGTACTCCCAGTGGAATGGGCACTGCAATTACCACGATCCTCTTTGCAGTGATTCAGATCCGAAACACTTTGAGTAGAAGCAGCCAATTCACCATCTATTTTCACAAGTTTCAAATCTTAACCAAGTCAGAATCAATCACATAATAAAGAAATCAATCCTTAAAAGCAGACAACAAATTGAAGAATCCTATAATCCATTTTTTCAAAGCTCCCTCAGAAAACCCTTAATAAGTTGAACCCAGAGAATAAGAAAAACTTAATAAGAAATTAAGAGAGGTCTGGTGATGATAAGAAAAGAGGACTTTTTTTCTAAAGAACCAAAAAAAACAGGGGAAAGAGTTCCTAATTCCAATAGCTCACTCAAAAAGCTAAAACCTTTCTGAAGCGAATTACATCTCTTTCTTGAAAATCAACACACAATTGAGAAAAATTACTAGATAGCTAAGAAAAAGTAAATAAAGCAGACGAGGAATAGATGTCAGATACAGAAATTTAGCATGAAGGATAGGCAGAAAAGAAATTGTAAATCTAGATACCTGTATGGAGGGATCGGATGCCATGAGAAAGAGTTTGTGTGCAAGATTTGCAGAGACCGCGGGAGAGAAAAGGCAACCAATTGGACAAAAATTCAGCAGCGATCCGAACTTCGTTGGCATCGAAGTTGAGGAGGAAAGGGTCCATCTTCTGAGCTTTCGGATAATCACTCATGGCGGAGAAGTCGGTGCAGAGTCGCCAAGAGGAACAGAAGGGCTCTAAGCTTGAGACTTGAGAGAAAATTACTCGTGTGTGTATGTATGTGTACGTATATGTGGGGAGAGAGGGGGAGAGAGAGAGATTGGAGACCGAGAAACCAATTCGAAGCAGACTAAGGAATGTACAGTATAGGGTTTTTGTATATATATTATCTACAAAAGGTAAAATTGTGGAATATTAATTAAATAATGAATGAGAGTTAATTTAAATATGGGTGATTCTATACACATCCCATAATTTATTAAACACACCTTAAATATTGTATTTTTATATATTTCATTTTTATAAAAATTGAGTGTGTTTAGTAAGTTATGAGGTGTATATAGAATCACCCTTTAAATATTGCAGTTTACTCATTTAGCGCTTTCGCTTTTGATTTTTATTTATTTAGTATAATATAATAAAATTATGTGTCGATTTGTACATTTTGAGCACAAATGTACATTAATCAGCAAGCATGTCGATAATTGTAAAATATCAATTTAATTACATAAAATCATCTTTATCCTCTCACAATTTTAATTGAAGGAGTCAAACCAAATTGAAAAATGAGTACTATGCATATTTAGAGGGTTGAAAATTTTCAATTCGTCTATTGTACATTAAATTGGAATATAATCCAATGTTGGATCTTGTAAAATCTGTAAATTTTCAATTGGTTTAATGAACATTTAATTAGGTATAAACCAATTTGGATCTAATGGAGTTTGAGTTAATGATGTGTAGCTACTATCACTATCCGTATTAAAATTTGGTTTTCAGTTTTATTTTTTATGATGGTATATGTCACATTATTTGTCTAGCTGCATTATAAATGTGAAATCTTTTCTTAACGATTGTAAATCAAACATATTTTAACATCATCCATTTGGAAATTGGTATTTTTCCAAAAAATTAGATTGGAAAAACATAATTTCTATTTTCACACAATACAAAATTGAAAAGATTTTTTTTGCTAAGCAGTTTTTTCTAAATAAAATAAATCATAATCCACGATGGATAACGCCAACCAATCACTCGGTGCCAAGTGGCAATAAGAACAAAACAGTTTAACAAATATATACCACCATAACCTCTGTATATGAGCATCCTGAAACTTAAACCGCAGTACTAGAACCCCCCCCCCCCCCCCAAAAAAAAAAAAGACTGAATCCTGCAAAGGGATCATCCTCATTCAGTCTACGTTCTCACCTAGAAAAGGTTTTACTAAGTTACAACCAAACATATTGCAATGATACATCCATTAAAATCTCTGTAATCTTGTCAACTCGACAATGAAAGAAGTGCTTAACCATTAAAAGCTATCGGGATTTCTGAGCTAAGCAACACTTACAGGTTGAGCCGGCACCTCTCTCTGGCTTTTGCACCTGCAAATACAAGAAATTAACTGACTCGAGCTAGCAGTACAACGACAAAGGATCATGCTCTCCTAATGAGGCAAATCTGTATAGAGTATCATTATACTTCTTCTTAAACCAGAGTTACTACTAACTGTGGAATGTACTTGACCAATCCAACCAGAAAATAAAGGAAGTTTTCACCAAGCATAATATAGTGAAATGATATGAACAAGTATTATCAGGAAACCTAGCTCTACCTTAAAGCTTCACTTCGTTTTTTTCGGTTTTTTTTTCACATGGAAAGTAGACTTAAAGGGAATGGAGCATTTTCAGTTGGTGTGTCCCAAGGAAATTTACAAATAATTAAATTAGCTTAAGGTAAAATACATTGCAGAAATACATGGATTTACTGAGGATTGGAACAGTTATTTTTTAATATGCAATACATATTTTACTCAACAATGAGATTAGAATATAATATGCAACTTTCTTGGAAGTAACATTGACTTCACCCCCAAGAAAGTTCAGAGAAAACTGACTTTTTGATACTGAGCAGAACTTTTGCAATCAAACGCAAGGTAATGGTATCACATCATCAATTGAATTGCCCTCATAAAACTACTGAGAAAATTTACTAATCTAAGAATGATAACCAACATAATCCTCAAGTACTCACCTATTACATTGTTCTCTAGAGGCATAATTGTGATTGTTGCAATTTGAACACATCCAATCCCCATCTCGCCATTGCTTTGCTCTGCACAATACAGGAGTATCTTAGGGACAAATTGGTGATATGAAAATAGAGCGAGGTGGGCATGCATGTTCAAGTAGAATTCAGACACTTCAATCTTGACGACAATAGATTAGGCATGCATGATTCCATCATAAATACTCAACAGTAATTCTCGGAAATACCTAGGTTTTGGCGTCTTCTTCTACATTAAACATGAGATACTCAGGGTTTACCATAAACATTCAACTTCAATATTTCTAAACTATTGCTACAGTATACGTAATATGCCACAGAAGTACATGAAAAACACTATTTGACAGAAAGATAAAGCTTCAGAGGAAGGGGGAGATGGGAGCAGAAAACAAACTACATAAAAAGAACCGCCACCATAAAGTGCACATAAAATCTGATATTAGTGGTTGCTGTATCTAGGAGCGAGTCTTCTTTTACCCTTTCCCAAGGAGTGTAGGTGCTGCTGGTACACGTGATATTTGAAGGTTGACTTGCCAATTTGCGGGGGCTGATGTGCTTCCACTGGGAATAGCAGGGTAGATTCCGTTCAGTTGACTGCCACCAGGACTTTGGAATGGCTCAACTGGTTGCTGCAGAATAAATGCACATCAGTTATCAGTGGTAAGTGAAAGCCCAAAACAAATTAAATAGAGAGATGAAAGAAGATCAAAGATATTTATTGCTGTAATCTGAATGTCGTGTTTTATAAAGTTCCTTACTTGTCCGGCATTCAGCCTCTTATTATCCAAGTTATGAATAAATTCTTCAGAGGCCAAACGTTTTGTTCCAAGAGCTTCAACAGAAGAGAAAACACAATATTACTGGCATGTTAAGATAGTAAATCTGGACATTCAGATACAATCACAGTTTTAAGGTGGCACACAATGAAAATAGTTATCAGAGACGGAGGCTTGGGGACAGTCTATGCGGTTATACAATTTAGAGTTTACAGTTCATGCTTGCTGAATATTTTAGTCTCAGTAAATCATTCAGCTTTGAGCTAGTTAATACATTATCAATTATATACGTAGTTCAGCAACCAAAGTGAATTTATCTCAAATAAACTTAATGTGGCCAAGACCAGACAAAGGGCAGGAAAAAGAATATAACAATTACAAACTTGATTTAAGGCAACATAGGTTAGAAGAAAGACAACAAGATCCAAAAATTGCCAGCCAAGACTCTATTCATCAAACACATATTATTTTGTGGTCAGAATGATAGTTTTCAACTGTGGTAACATATATCTACAGTGAAAATTTCATATTGATTAGGAAAACAGATTTGTAACCTATGTACAAGTTATTAAATCATGTAAAACACCCTGCCAAATCAGTCTTGTCGAAACATAAAGGATTTCATTATTAATTATTTTTAGGTCCAATTCTCAAGATTGAACTTCAGAAGAGACAGAGCGAATCTCTCGCCAGTTTCTCTCTTCCACCACTAAAGCTACAATAGAATTCAGAACTGCCCCAGTTCCCCCTTAAGGTACAGCGAAAGGATTCTGGATCAGATTTCACTTCTTCATAATACAAATTGTAAGCTCCAATGCCTTTACACACTTCATAGCCATACTTACTCTCTTCCAATAACATTTTTAGTCATAAATCTGAGTTCTAAGTTTCCAACCAAATTTTCTCATGCTCCTTTATGTTGAAACACAGATAAAGAAGAAAAGAAATGGAGAAAAATAGCAAGGCCCGGGGGGGTTTGGGTGGAAGTAGCCTCTTCTCACAAGTCATTTACAAATAGTGAAAAAGAAATGATATGCTAAATGCATTGTTGTCCAATCAAACAGTACAATGAAAAAGTAAAATAATTAGTAAGAGAAATAGATATTCATCTGGTATACCACCCATCCAAGTAAAAAACAACATCAGGTTCCCTTGAAGGAATTAATGGAAAAGTATGATAGCAACAAATATATTAGAGCCAAGGAGAGCTGTTACTCTTAACTTTAAACAGATATGACTAATACACAAACCTGTAACTACAGAGCTGACCAGAGATGAAGGTGCTGATACTGATGCAGGGGCATTGCACTTTTTGCACTGCAAATGCAACAGCCAAAGATGAATAATCTCATAAGATAGCACATCCAATGAAAGTTAACAAGATTCTAGGTGAATCCATGTGAATCATTTTCTGAGACCTATAAGGATTTCATAAATGCAAACCCAAAATTTGAAATTTAAACTCTTTCCTACTCAAAATTATACGAAAGAAAACTGAAAAATTAGAGAACCCAAGTTTGATACCATAAACAACCAAACAGCAGTGATACACACACCCTTGAATACAATTTTCATGGTCAGGTCACCCATATTTTTCAAAATCCAGCAAGTTTATTTTAAACATTCTCTAGGTTTTTTTTTTTTTTTCCTGTTACCACTATTCTTAAGATACACAACCTCATTATGCCCAAAACCTAAATCAGATAAACACCTCAAAAAACATAATTCTTATGTGACTATTGACAGCCTGAAGAACAAATTTTTTTCTCATTTTCCATCATACAGTTAACAAATTTAAAGAAAAATTCTTCCTCATTCTCAGCAACTATAGCTAATTAGAACCTGTTGCATCTCCTATTATTGTTTTTCAAATTTGACATTATAATCAAAACTCTGGAGAAAGTTTTCAGCCGATGCTTGACCATACCTGCACACGTGAAGAGTAATTGTGGAAGCCACAAGAGCACATCCAATCACCAGAACGCCATCCATTACCATTTGGAACTGAAGGATGTTGATTAGTTTGGCTAGCATATGAAACTCCAGTCATGCTGCTACCCCCCAAGGACCAATTGGAAGCTGGATGAAATCCATATGGATCAGTAGATTGGTTCCCATACTGACCAGTCCCTCCAACGGCCCAACCAGAGCTCAAAGGCATTGATGGTTGGAGAGATCCGAAATTCACCATTTGTTCCATTCCTCCTCGAGCCCTGGCAAAATAAGTTGGATGAGTAGAGACAGAAGCTCCAGGGATTGCAATTGCCGGCATTGCTGCTAGCTCCTTAGGTTGCCCACACTTTTTGCACTTTTCTCTTGATGCATAATTGTTGTTAGTGCAACCTATTGATGATCCATTGCACACACACCCAACCCAGAATGCAGCCACGAAGAAGATACAAGCGAAGAATACGCACGCCAACCCGCCATCCAATACCAAAATACACATACAGAAAACATGAAACAACTCAACCTAATTGGAATCAAGTTTCTTAATTCTTAATTATGACAAAAGAGATACTAAATTGAGCAACACTTAGTAAATAAAACAATCAGACTTTCTCATATGTTGTGATTATTTCAGAAGGTAAAATCAAAAAATGAAGAAAGACAAAAGGTACGTACTCATTAAATCATATTCCACCCAAAATATCTCTTTCAACTGATAGATATAAGCACAAAATAAACCGACATTGAAAGAAATGTAAAATATACCAGTGCAGATCCAATCGCCAATCCGAGGAAGCCACTTGGAATCTGCAGGGGTTTTGGTGTCAACGAGAAGACGCGGCTGCTTGCAACGATTGCAAAAGGATCTGAAAGCATAGTTCCTATTGTGGCATCCACCGCACTCCCAGTCGCCTTCTTTTCCTCCGCCGCTGACACCCGCTCCGCCGCCGACCATTTCGTTTTTTCCGACCCGATTTGCGATTTCGAACAATCGAAGCTCAAGGCAAAGTCTAGCTTGGTTTTGGGGAAGGAATAGCCATCTGCTACGGATTTTCAGGCATTACTTTTCCCAGATTTTGCACATTGACCCCTCAACATTCTAATGTTTCCATTTTGTACCCCTAATAATGTAATATGCGTAATTGAGCAACAAAAACATGAAATAAGTTTCATTAATAACCTTGTGCACCCTGCTTGACTATGTGAATATTACCGATAAATTATAAGGTATAATAACATTTTGTACCACAAAATCAAATCAAATTAACTTTTCTATCATAATATATAATTTTGTTATCTTTCTACCACAATTTGGATGAAAAGTCTAAAATAAACCTTACACTCATACGAACCTTACACTCATATGTGTTCGGTACAAGATTGTTGAATATGTAATTTATGTCATATCAGTTGGATAAAAATTGTAATTTTTTTATATTTATGGTAAAAAAAAAAAATCTATTGTAGTAGAGAAATAATTCACTATGTACAAAAGGGTGCAATCCTTAAATTATAATGTGTTAAACTTGAGTTTTTGGCTTTATTATTATTATTATTATTTTTAAATATGTTAAATATTTTTTTAGTAATTATCAAATTCTTTTACATAATAATGTATGTACTACATCATATAGAAAAAAAAAAAGGATTTCGTCTCTTCTTTAACTATACCAAATTACAGTGACAATTGCACAAAAGAGGATAAAGTTATGATTATTGATATTAATTATAAAGAAATAAGACAAGAAATGCATACAAGTTAGTGTCGACATTTGTCTTCATGCTGAGAGACAAAACTAGCAATCAGACTACATGTAGAATCTGATTCCTTCCTCAATATTGTCAAACTGATTCGATACATACTTGAATACAGCTTCAAAGTGTGTATGCAATGAAACGACAATCTGGGATTCGTTTTATATCAACTCATAACGAAGCATATATAACCTTGAAACAATCAATGGTATAAACTGCCGGCCTGTCTACATTCTCTCTCCAAATGTCATCTCAGAAATGGCACATCAGTTTATTTATAGTTGTCCAAAATTCTGCACTCTTGAATGGACACTGAAAAGCCAGAGTCTGGACAATGGGGAGGCTGGATTCTCGTACTAGTTCTCGCCATTCTAGTTATGTCCGCTTCTTACATCACTCTTAGGAGGGATCTTGAGCCGTTGAGCCTTTTTCATAGACGGGGACGGGTGGAGATAGTCGACAAGTATGCTGATGCTCTAAGCATTGCCATGCAGTTTTTTGATGTTCAGAAATGTAAGAAATCTTGATCTCTGTTTTAGATGTTAGGTTGAAGTTATGAACTATTGACATGTTGGTTTGTTTTTGAAGCTGGTAAGCTTGAGAACAACAGGATCAGTTGGAGAGGTGATTCAGCTGTAAGAGATGGGAAAGAAGAGAATTTGGATCTTAGTAAAGGATTGTATGATGCTGGGGATATGATCAAGTTTGGATTTCCTATGGCATTCACTGCCACGATTTTGTCGTGGGCGATTCTTGAATATGGAGACCACATGAAACAGACGAAGGAGCTTCAGAACGCTGAGGACTCGTTGAAATCGATCACAGACTTTCTCATTAACGCGCATCCATCTCCCAACGTTCTCTATGTTCAGGTTTCTTAAATTTCCTTAAGTTTAAAAAGTTCAATATACGGACTAGTGTAGATAGAGCCGGAAATTTGAGCTCGGCCCGAAAATAATCGAGCCTATTTGGTCCGGTCCAAGTGGCCTGTCGGGCTTGGGTTCGCCCATTGGCCCAACATACTCTAAATTTTATGATACTATTGTCTGAAGGTGGGAGATCCTGAATTGGACCACAAATGCTGGGAAAGACCTGAAGTCATGACAGAAAGTAGACCTCTAACACAAGTGAATGAATCGTACCCGGGTTCGGATGTGGCAGCAGAAACTGCAGCAGCCATGGCATCTGCCTCATTGGTGTTCCGTTCGACTGATTCTGCGTATTCAAAACTGCTTCTCAAGCATGCCCAACAACTGTTTATGTTTGCAGATTCTTACAGAGGTTCTTATAGCAGCAGTATCCCACAAGTGCAGAATTTCTATAACTCGAGTGGATATGGTGATGAGCTCTTGTGGGCAGCTGCTTGGCTTTATCATGCTACAGGGGACAAGAGGTATCTTGGATATGTGACCGTTAAAGGAGATTACTATGCTAATTGGGGAGCAATGACATGGTTTTCTTGGGACAACAAACTTGCTGGAACTCAGGTATCCTAAAACACTGATCTTTTCTAGGCTCAAACTTACCATCACAATGTTGTGTTGTCCATTGATCATTGTAATAATCAGGTTTTGTTATCGAGAGTGAGCTTTTTTGGGTCAAGGGATATCCAAGGTGAAGAGAGTATAGCTCTGCAGCTGTATAGAAAAACTGCTGAGGCTGTTATCTGTGGACTTCTGCCAGATTCTTCATCAGCAACATCTCAGAGAACAAAAGGTATGAACTAAGTATTTGAATCACAATGAAAAGACAAATTCACATTGATGCACATTTGCATCTCAAAATCCATTTATCTTATGTCATATTGGTGCAGGTGGGCTAATATGGGTGAATCAGTGGGATGCTCTACAATACTCAGTCGCATCTGCATTTCTGGCGCTTGTTTATAGTGATTATATGCTCACTTCCCATACAAGAAACTTATACTGTGATGGAAAGCTATATAGGCCAAAGGACGTACGCAATTTCGCCATTATGCAGGTATTAATTATATCGTACTGACCTGTCAAACTATGTCTTTAGGGGGTGGCAGAGTTGGGAATAGGTTCCTCTTGGAGTTGATCAACACCTTAGAACCATAACGAAACCATTTCCCTGCATAGTTATGCACAGCCACAATGTCAGTTCAAAATATTAGCATTAGAAGTAACATTTGAAGCTAGATTAGTTTACTAGATGCCATCTTTGAGGAGAACCATCCATTTCTGCTAACCTTATCATAATCTTTCAGGCAGATTACGTG
Organism: Scutellaria galericulata; assembly: GCA_946896805.1. NCBI lineage: Eukaryota > Viridiplantae > Streptophyta > Magnoliopsida > Lamiales > Lamiaceae > Scutellaria > Scutellaria galericulata. Next base: position 17,379,714 of record OX335794.1, read on the forward strand.
TTAGGAAACAATCCAATGAAGATGAGCTACCTTGTTGGCTATGGAAGCAACTACCCACAGTATGTACATCACAGGGGTGCTTCAATCCCAACAGATGCAACCACAGGCTGTAGTGATGGATTCAAGTGGCTGAATTCAACAAATCCCAACCCGAATATAGCTGTTGGAGCACTTGTAGGAGGGCCATTCCTGAATGATACATTCATCGACTCACGGAACAACACTATACAAAATGAACCAACCACTTATAATAGTGCAGTCTTGGTAGGTCTCCTTTCAGGGCTCATCACCACTTCTTCAGTAGCACGTTCCTTCTTGTAGGTTTCGATTGAGTTAGCTGAAGATACTGCTTTGAAAGCGCTGTACAGTATAGAAGTGCTAGTAAATTCTCATAAATGATTCAGTATACGAGCTAATCTACCTTTTCTGACAGTAACTCTCTCATCGTAGGGTATCAATACACTGTTGGCATCTCCAAGCACTGTATTACTCTTTAACAGAAAGTTTAAAAAGGAAACAAGTCAAACAGTTACTACAAAGAACAAAAGCAAGTTTAACATATTGAGATATAAAATGATCACAAATTGCACCCAATCAGATTATAAAAGGGTCTCAACAGTACAAGCTTTATATCCAATCAAATGAACACTTCTCAATGAGGAAATACAGCAAGATAGTATATATTCCTAATGGCAGTTTGAAAATTAAAAGCCAATGTGAAATTTAAGTGATACACTCGCCCCAGTTTGCTGGCAATGGTCGCATCTCATGAGTGGAGTTGCAGCAGAGAGGGTTGTTTGTTAAAGGAGTTACGCACGTCAAACTAAATATTAGAAGCATTCAGTGCCATAACCTTGCACTGCTCATTCATGGCCACGAGTTGGGCCTCTTTTTTATCCAGTAGAGCACTCAGCCTCACATTCTCTTCCATGAGTTTCTGGACCTCAGCTTCCTTCTGCATCTTCTCATTTTCCAACTGTGAGGTCTTTGCAACAAGCCTAGTGGTACCCAACAGAAGTAAACAAAGTAAATTTCCCAAATAGGAATTCAGCCCAAGACACTCAACGGTACTCAATGAACAAATGTGGGAGTGAACATTCTCAGAAAATGGAGGGTTCATTACTTCAATGTACTTCTGAACTGGTAAGTAAAAGAGAAGAAATAAAAAGTACACCAACTCTTTTGACGTTTATTGTTATATTTAAAGAAATAATATTTAGTTCATTGAAACAAATCATAGAGTTAGAACACACTGACCGTTCAAAGTGCTTTTCAATTGTCTGAAATTGCTTCTCTGATGAAAGAAGTGTTTCCCTTACACTAATCAGAGTACTAACATAAGATTTCAGGGATTCAAAGTCCTGCTTAACACGGCAAAGCTCCTGTTCATTTTCAGCAGCTCTTTGTCTTTGTCGAGAAGTTTCCTCAACCAAGTCTTCTACCCTCTGTCTCATCTCATTCAAAATGCCATTTGTGCCCATTGCAAACTGTTCCATCTCCTCTAATTTTACAGACATGTTCTCAATTTGTACTGCCTTCTTTTTAATTTCTTCTTGCCCTACAGTTACCTTTTCCTTCTCAACAGCTGTTTCAGATTCTGCCATGATAACTCTCTTGACAAGAGATTCCATTACATCTGTAACCATTTGTACACTTTTGAGTAATTCACTAATATAAACTCCATCTTGTTCGTCAAAAGAACATTCCTGACTGCTGAGTGCTGTCCATGTTTCTTCATCTGCATTGTCAAAGGAAGAAATATCTACATTCCTTGACCATCTAGACAATGGTAGACCATTTTTATCTACAAGGCCAACACCATCTAATTGTTTGATACCACAAGAGGTATGAGCCAAATGAGGTACAGCCATGATTCTGGCTTTGGATTTCAAGTAAGTTAATAATGTTGCAGATGTTTTGACTCTACGCCACAGAACACTTAGTTCCTTCTTAGCATCTGCCTCGGACCCTTGCATACAAGCCTTTACATCAGTAAGCTTCTCTTGCAAGGCATCCACTTGGGACTGGCTTCTCTCCATCTCCTGCTTCCAGTTGGTCTGTGTTTGGGTCAACTGTGATTTCACAGCTGGCACATCAATATCTTCCTCCGTTGCCATTACCTTCCAGTAATGTCTATTAAGGAACCTGAAAAACTTATAATAGGTAATTAGCAATCGCAAGTATTTCGTGTATAAAATTCTAGTGACCCATTTACAAAATTCATAGCTTTTAAAGTGATGAAAACTGATATACAGAAAATAACTTCAAAAAAATAAGCAGATTTTGTTGACAAGGTTACACAACAGGATCATGATGCATGTTAATAACACTTAACACAGAAAGTTAAATAAATTGCTTGTCTTCCAAGTAAAGGAACCGGCAAAAACAGCTTGCCTTAAGGCAAAAACTAAAAGCTATTTTTCATTCATGGTCACAATGAATCCAATAATTTAGGAATTTATACAAGTTCAATTCATGATTTATCCCACCCAAGAGTATGCTGTTTAACATACTACAGAGGTTTACCCTATGAAATCTTTTGAATGTACTTTTTTACAAAACCTAGAATCTACTTTTCTTTTCAAGAGCCTATACATGTCAAAAACAAATGAAAATACAGCATCCTGCACAACAATAAAGCTTCCCATCATTCTATTAAAGTTAAATGAATGACATCAACAGATGTAGTTTCAGCATGGACCCCAGTGCAAAAAAAATGGAGAATCTTGAAAGAATCAATTAGGATGTAAATGAAGGTTTTCAATACATCAATGCCTAAATTCAGAACATCACACATGGATAATGGATTACCAAGGCCTTAGACAATTTCGTAATGCTTAATACTAGATGACTGCAGTAAACTTCAACAATGACCATGTGTTTCATCTCCTAGAGAACATTTTTAAGCAATTAATCAAATAAATGAAGACAAGGTGCTTGCTCTAGTGCTATTTCTTTTTGTGAAGATAAGAAAGTAAACAACTAATCCGCCAAGCTTACACTTCGATACCCAGGTCCAGTTAAGCACAGAAACTATTTCTATCAATGTATTGAAGCATTAGAAGAGTTCATACCAGCGTTCTGCTTGAAACCGTATATTTTAAATTTTACCCCAAGCATATTAGTTTCCCTAAAACTTTTAGTTGCTTCAAAGGATCAAAAGGCACATGAACAACGCATCAATAACATAGCCAACAGAAGAGATAACAAATTCTTCAAAAATTACCTAAAACCCAAATCACAATATAAGCCTTTTTAATCAAAGAGAACACAAAAATAAGCCCGAAATTCATAATCCCAGTCTCCAGTATCTCAATTCTTAAAAGTTACAAACACTACACAAATCCACAAGGGATTTTCCATCTCTAGCAAAGAACCCAACAACATAAAGTTACATTAACAGTAAGATCCATCAGAAACCAACATTTCTAACAAATTTGACAGGAGCCTACGAAATGTCTAGCGTATTCAACCAATTCAAGGAATAAAAGCAAACGTTTTCAGAAATTTTTTGAAAAGACAGAAATTCTTCGAAGATCATCGACTCAATTTGTAGGAAGAAAAATGGAAACAACAAAGCAGAATCTGTGTTAGTTACCTTGTCAATAACTGGAAATTTGGAGCTTCCAACGGGTGAGAATGACGACGAAGAAGGTCTGCAACACGAATTGCCAAAAAACAGGTCACGAAATAAAGAATTAAATGAGGAAAAACATTGAAATTAAAAAGAAACAAAAAGGAAAGACGAATGGTGGTACTTCGCCTTTTGTTTTTTTTGCTATCCACCCCTCCACCTTTTAACTATTTACACTCGCCATCCATTTGGATTGATGTATTTGGGCTGTGGATTTTAAATTCCCTCCCCAAATCCATTATATATGGGATAAAAAAATAAAGTGTAAAAAATAAAAACTCATCCTAAATATTCCCTCTGTCCTGGCTAATTTTGCACACTTTCATTTTTTGGATGTCCCGAATAAATTTGCACTGCACACCCCCGAAAAGGAAAGTAATTTTTACTTTTGGCATGATTTTGTTAACTTTTCAACTCAAAAGACAAAAAAACAACATTTTCTTATTTTACGTGCCGGGAAGGATGTGCAAAATTAGTCGGGACGGAGGGAGTATATCTCATTTTGCAATTTGCATTATCATTTATAAATGTTTGCAGTTTATTATATCATGTATATGGATTTTGCAAAATACAATAAATTCGGTTGTCACGTCATCAAATCTCATCAGAGATTGTTCAAGTGCAACGCATCTAAAATTTGCACTTTACTATATGAACTTTAAAAGTTTTCATTTTACTGTATAAAGTTCACATATTTTGTAGGCTACAATATTTTCAGCTGCAACGTCGTAAAATCTCATAGAAAATCGCTCACTTACATGATTTTTAGAGTAAATTTGTTTTGAAAATGTCATTTACAATATCTTCATTACCTAATCTATTTATTATTATTATTATTATTCAATTATATTCTAAGCCCTAATTTGAGAAGAAGACAAAAAATTTATCCCTCTAAAAATTAAATCGATGCACATGAGTTGTTTTCTATAGTATTTTATGACGTGGTAGTTGAAAATATTGTAACCTACAAAAACCTTGCACTTTATATAGTGAAATGAAAATTTTTAAAATTCATATAACAAAATGCTAAATTGAAATGCACTTAAAAAGTTTTCGGCGAGATTTGATGACGTGGCAGTTGGATTTATTGTATTTTACAAAATTCATGTATATGATATAATAAACTACAAACATTTATAAATGATATTGTAAAATGCAAAATAGAGTATATTTGAAATGAGTTTACGTTGTTTATCCAAAAATAAATGATTGGACTTTGAAATCAAATTTTATAAATGGATGGACTTCAAAATTTTAATTTTGGGCTAGCCATTTTTAGCTATATTTGGATGGATTTACAATCCTACGTGTCATTTCAAAATTTCTTCTTCTCTCACACACCTCTCAAACTTCACGTGCTGTATCAAAGGTATGGTAATCTCTCTCTTGGATCACACACTCGTTCTCACTCAATATCTCTTCTTGATTACGCTCTCTCATTCACTCCCACTCAGCATCTCTTCTCATTTGCTGTTCTTGAGCTAGAATTAAGAACAATAATAATCAAATCGTTCTTATGTTTGTCTTACAACTTTTAATATAGAAATTTGGGTTTGTTCTTCGATTAGATGATGCAGATGACATCAGAAATTTAGAAACAACTTGTATCTATGTTAATAGGTGAATATATATATATATATATATATATATATATATATATATAGAGAGAGAGAGAGAGAGAGAGAGAGAGTAAATACTGACATCAAACCTATTTCATATTTTAACATAAAAATCAATCCAAAAATATTGATGTTTCACATTTTGCAATTTATTTATATTCAACTGCAACTTTGAAATTTTAGAACTGATCAGATTGATTGTACAGCCTAAACATTTCTCCAATTGAAACACATATTAAATTGAGAGTTTATGATGTTACAGTGATAATTGAAACATATATTACATTTCTCCACCTGAGCTTGACGATTCATATCCAGGCCCAATAACATTCCCTCTCTTTGTCCCTATTGGGCCAGGCTGCTTGACTGGGCCTTGAGTACGGGCCTTCGCTTTCGTGGACTGAGTTGGAGCCATCTAGCTAGGGACATGGGACAGGCCCAATCACCTTCCCTGCCGAGAAGTATATGGGCTGGACTCGATGTAATCTCCACTAAGTCAGCCCATGTTAATGTCTTCTGGGCCCAATGGCATGACGAAGTTCATTTCGACTATTTTTTCTGACATGTTATCAGTCGTGTTCTCACGCGCCACCACGTGGCGGAGGTGGTAGGGCTGCGCCGCCATCCACCGCTCCAGCCAATTCCATCCCCATTGTGGCTTTTCCGGCCCATTTTCATCGTAGAGCCCAAAATTATCATCATTTGTTATTGGATGCAACATTTGTTTTTTGTTGCTGATGCCAAAATGCACATTGCAGTTAACGTTAGTTGGGATATAGAAAAGGGTGATAATGGTTAAGAAATAGGCATAACAAAAGATTTATATCACTCAACAGAAATGCAGATTGAATGGCATGGCATCACATGTATTTTCCCATACTCTATAGCGTGATTAAATTTAAGAATTCAGTCAAGAACAATTTTACCACCAATTTACGAGGAAGAAGTTGTAAAGAAGTTTGGGATGCAAGAGTTAAAACAGTAATATAACTGGACCTGAGAGACATTTTAAGCAAATAAGTTTTGAACTGCCACTCGGAGTTGCTCATATACACTTTCTTGAACTGCCTTTGCATACTCCAGTATCATCACTCCCGAAGGATATCGACATTCACGAGGCAAGTCCAGAAACAGAAGCTCGTCGACAGCACCACTACAGAATTTGATTTCGTTGAGTCTTGGCAGCACTTCAAAAGTTGCTTCTGTTAAAACCAAGTGGAAAAACTTTAGAGCACATAAGCAAATGTAACCAACATACAAGTTCTTATCTAGGATGCAAAAGGTACTTAGTAACTCTACTTTTGGTTAAGAACTGCAAAAGCCAATTTGAACTCCATGTTGAACCTCTTCTATCATTTGTTGAATTTTCACATTATCCGTATAGATTCACAGTACATTTTAAAAGGTGACTATAACATTTCATACTTTGAGAACTTGCAAAAGGGAATATGTGAAAGGTAGTGGCATATCAGAACAGAAGTACCTCTGTTACAAACCAAGCATCCTTCAATTTAGAAGGAGAACAAGAACCGGAATGAAAAAGAAACACATGCTTGAAAAATGAAGTTTACTTATTGAGTAAAATTGAACTGCCCCTCACAGAAAACCTTCAAAGATTAGAAGATTGTTGTGGCAATCCTACATCTATTAGGATCGAGGACAAGAATAATCATGGTTTAGAACTTGTACAAGATGGGGGAAATTTTCGAGTCGAGTACATGATAGACCAACCTCATTACACACTTTTTGAAACTCCTAACACATGAAATATGCATGTGGAAGGTCACCTTTGGGCTCAATAGTTAAATTTTATGGGTTACGAGCCATATAAATAACAGAAACAGTGGTAAAAAAGATAAAAAAGAGTTCATTTTTGCAGCTAGAACAATAAGTAGAATGTTCAAAAATAAAATGATTTAATACTAAAAAATTCAGGCAAATGACATATAACATTAGATAAAGCTAACCAAATCCACCTAACAAAGAACCCCAAATCACTGTATGCCATAACTATGCATCGCATATGCATTCAGCATATCATAGACTGATTTAGCATACTTCATAACCCCACATTTTGCATACATGTCTATAAGAGCAGCTCTGATATACGCGTCTGAGTCATATTTACATCTGATTGCATATGCATGAACTTGTTTACCTCGTTCGATAGTAGCTAAGCTTGCACGCACAGGTAAAGCTATTCCAAATGTGTAGATAACAGGCCTCAAATCTGAACTCTGCATATCAGAAAACAACTCCAGAGCCAACTCATGGTAACTATTCTCCACATATCTCGCAATTATTCCATTCCAAGTATACACGTCTGGTTCAAACCCCATCCTTCGAAGAACACTTTGAATGCTTTCTAATGGCTTGTGATTAATAGCATAACCAGAAATCAGAGCATTCCATATTACTATATCTCTTTCAGGCATCCAATCAAACACCTTTTGAGCAAAAATATGCATTCTGAAAATTTCACTGGAAAGGAAATCCAAAATTATGGGTGAAAGCAAAAAATCACTTAAAATTCCTATCATAATAACTGTCCCGAGATTTTCACGAAAAACGAAAGTGCTTCAAAATTGTGTTCTGAATGTTTCATTGGAAAAGAAATTCGAAATTATGGGGGAAAACAAAAAATCACTTGAAAATTCTATCTCGGGATCGTCAAGATTCTCCTGCCCCGATATTTTCATGAAATACGAAAGCACCGCGTTCTAAAAGTTTCACTGTAAAGGAAATCCGAAATTATGGGGAAAAACAAAAATCATCTGAAAATCTTGCCCTTAGATCATCAAGAAAATTAAGATTTTCCTGCCCCTAAATTTTCAGGAAAAATGAAAGTGCCTCAAAATTGCGTTATGAAAATTTCATTAAAAAGAAAATTCGAAATTATGGGGGGAAAACAAAAAATCACATGAAAATCTTTTCCTGGAATCGTCATGAAAGCCAAGATTCTCCTTGAAATTTTCACAAAAAATGAAAGCGTCTCAAAATTGCGTTTTGAAAGTTTCACTGGAACGAAAATCTGAAATTATGGGGGAAAACAAAAAATCATCTGAAAATCATTCCCTGGTATCATTACAAAAGTCAAGATTCTCCTATCCCGAGATTTTCATGCAAAAAATCACTTGAAAATTTGTTCCTAAAATCATCCCGAAAGCCAAGATTCTGTTGTCTTTCAAGAAAAACGAAAGTGTTTCAGAATTGCATTCTGAAAGCACCAATGGCAAGAAAATAAAAAAATTATCATGAAATGTAAAAAATCACCTGAAAATCCATCCCTGAATCATTCCAAAAGCCAAGATTCTACTATCCTAAGATTTTCACGAAAAACGAAAAAGTTTCGAAATTGCATTCTGAAAGCACCAATGGAAAGGAAATAAACAATTATCTCAAAATACAAAAATTCATTTAAAAATTAGTCCCCCTATCATCCGGAAAGCAAAGATTTTGTTGTCCTTAGATTTTCACGAAAAATAAAAGTGTTTCGAAATTGTGTTCTGAAAGCACCAATGGAAAGAAAATAAAAAATTATCACAAAATGCAAAAATTCACCTAAAAATCCGTCTCTACGATAATCCTGAAAGCCAAGATTCTGTTGTCCTTAGATTTTTACGTCTTTACCAATGAAAACACCAAAAATTTCATCCTCACGATCGTCTCGAAAGACATGATTCTGCTGTCCTGAGATTTTTCACGAAAAACAAAAGTGTCTCGAAATTACGTTTTGAAAGTACCAATGGAAAGGAAATAAAAAATTATCACCAAATGAAAAAATTCACCTAAAAATCCGTCTCTAAGATTGTCCTAAAAGCCAAGATTTTGTTGCCTTGACACATTCACGAAAAACAAAAGTGTCAGAATTGCGTTCTGAAAGCACCAATGGAAAGAAAATAAAAAATTATCTCAAAATGTAAAAAATCACCTGAAAATCTATCATCAGGATCGTCCCGAAAGCTAAGATTCTGTTGTTTTGAGATTTTCATGAAAAACGAAAGTGTCTCGGAATTGCATTGTGAAAGCATCAATGGAAAGGAAATAAAAAATTATTATGAAATGCAAAAAATCACCAGAAAATACGTCCCGAGAATCGTCTCAAAAGTCAAGATTCTGTTGCATTGAGATATTCATGAAAAACAAGTGTCCTGTAATTGCGTTCTAAAAGCACCAATGCAAAGGAAATAAAAAATGTATCTTAATATGCAAAAATTCACTTGAAAATCTATTCTCAGGATCGTCCCGAAAACAAAAATTCTACTGCCTTGAGATTTTCACGAAAAACGAAATTGTCTCGAATTTGCATTCAGAAAGCACCATTGGAAAAAAATAAAAAATTATCAAAAAATGCAAAAAAATCAACTGAAAATCTGTCATAGAATCGTCAAAAAACCAAGATTCTGTTGCCTTGAGATATTCATGAAAAACAAAAGTGTCCAAGAATTACGTTCTGAAAGCACCAATGCAAAGGAAATAAAAAATTATATCAATATGCAAAAAAATCACTTGAAAATCCGTCACCGAGATTGTCTTGAAAGTAAAGATTCTGCTGCCTTGAGATGTTCACGAAAAATGAAAGTATTTTGGAATTGGATTCTGAAAGCACCAATGGAAAGGAAATAAAAAATTATAATGAAATACAAAAAATCACCTGAAAATCCGTCCCATAATCGTTCCGTAAGCCAATATTCTGTTGTCCTTAGATTTTCACAAGAAACGAAAAAGTTTTGAAATTGCGTTCTAAAAGCATCAATAGAAAGGAAATAAAAAATTATAATGAAATACAAAAAATCACCTGAAAATCCGTCCCCCAATAGTTCCGAAAGCCAATATTCTGCTGTTCTTAAATTTTCACGAAAAACAAAAAAAGTTTCGAAATTGCGTTCTGAAAGCACCAATGGAAAGGAAATAAATTTTTTTCTCAAAATGCAAAAATTCACCTAAAAATCCGTCCCCCTATCATCCCGAAAGCCAAGATTCTACAGTCTTTAGATTTTCACGAAAAACAAAACTATCTTGGAATTGTCTTCTAAAAGCACCAATGAAAAAGAAATAAAAAATTATCACAAAATGTAAAAATTCATCCTAAAATCCATTCCCAGGATCGTCCCAAAAGTCAAAATTTTGTTCCTAAGATTTTCACGAAAAGCTAAAAGTGTCTCGGAATTACGTTCTGAAAGCACCAATAGAAAGGAAATCCAAAATTATTATGAAAGACAAAAACTCACCCTAAAATTATTAGTATGTGGGTTCCACATCAATACAATAATAGGCTGTGGTGCCCTTTAAACGTCTTTTAACACACCTCATGTAAAACATGTAATATTAAAAAAATTAATATATCGCAATTTTCTGCAAAATGACAAGACCGACTTCGAAAAAATACCTATATTTCGCGAAATATCGGCGACATTTCGCCGAGACGAAAAAATACAACACCCGTTTTTCGGCCTCGCGAAATTGGCAAAATATCGCGATATTTCTGTCACTGGTTGCACAGGATGGCGATGAAGATTGGAGTCTTATCGCATATCTACGTGGGGAATGCTTTCTTTGATCGATACATATGGGAAATGTGGGAGCTTGAACGATGCAGAGAAGGTGCTCGATAATATGCTCGAACGAGACTGTGTTTCTTGGAACTCAATCGTTACGGCATGTGCTGCTAATGGGAGGAAGTTTATGGAGAAGATGTTGGGATAGGATGATTTGAAGCCGAATTTCATCTCTTGGAGCGCTTTGATCGGTGGATTTGCTCAAAATGGGTACGAGATGTATGGAAATGCTGTACAAGATGAGGGATGTGGGAAGGAGATGTATGGATACATCACGAGGCACGGGTTTATGTCGAGCCCTTACGTTGTCAACGGATTGATAGATTTGTATTGAAGGTGTGGTGTTATGGAAAATGCTTTCAAGGTGTGTGTTATATTTTCAGTGAGAGATGAGGCGTCTTTTAACACCATGATCACGGGGTATTGTGAAAGCAGGGAGATAGAAAAGACGAAGGAGCTTTTTAGTGTGAAGGGAAATCGAGGGACTTGATATCATGGAACTCGATGATCTCAGGCTATGCGGATAACTCCATGTTCATCGAGGTGTTGAGAGTGTTGATAGATTTGATGAACAAAGGAGAGATTGAACCTGATTCTTTCACCTTGGGTAGTGCTCTCAACACTTGCGCGGAAATGGGGTCTCTGAGACTTGGAAAAGGGATACATTCGTATTGCATAGTTAAAGGCCTTGAGATGAACCTGTTTGTTGGTGGGGCGTTGGTGGACATGTACTGCCAATGTTGGAACGTTGCTTCTGCCGAAAAGGTGTTTGATCGGGTGCCTGAAAGAGATATAGTAATATGGAACGCTCTGATTTCTGGTTATGCTATTAGTCACAAGCCATTAGAAAACATTCAAAGTGATCTTCAAAGGATGAAAGACGAGGGGTTTGAACCAGATGTGTATACTTGGAATGGAATAATCGCGGGATATATGGAGAATAGTTACCATGAGTTGGCTCTGGAGTTGTTTTCTGATATGCAGAGTTCAGATTTGAGGCCTGATATCTACACAGTTGGAATAGCTTTACCTGTGTGTGCAAGGTTAGCTACTATCGAACGAGGTAAACAAGTTCATGCATACGCAATCAGATGTAAATATGACTCGGATGCGTATATCAGAGCTGCTCTTATAGACATGTATGCAAAATGTGGGGTTATGAAATATGCTAAATCAGTCTATGATAAGGGGCAAAACAGTAATCTGGTCATGCAACACGCAATGCTGAATGTATATGTGATGCATGGTTATGGCATAGGCTTAAAACCTGCAAACCTCACATTTTAGCAAGGATTTCTAGATTGCTAACATGGATTAATATGTTTTGAAGTAAAAGAAGCAATCTTTAAGTTGAAGTAAGCCCAGATAATTGTTTTACATGTGTCTGACTTTGGAGTTGTTGAATCTAGCCATGGAGCAAGAGGTGAGAAGCAACCTTTTGACTCACAGCTGGTTTTATCAGCACAACAACACGCCATGAATCGAATCAGAGGTGATTATAAAAGTAGTAATCTTTTGATAGTTTTAGTCAAAAGGTGGCACATGGAAGATTGACATGTTTTTTATTCAAAAAGTTTTGAAGACTCAGTTCGATAGCTTCTTGCTATTTGAATAGAGTCCTCTGTTTTGGATTTCTTGAAGCCATCAGATTGCAAGAATGGAAGATCCGTACTAAGGTTAAAAAAATGAACGAAAACATCAAGGCTCTTGTCACTATGTGTGTTGGAGTCATGCTTGGCTTCATCTTAGGAGTCTTGAATCCTAAACTTCCATCAACAAAGGTGCATAGACTCTGCCCTTTAATCCGTGTTTTCTATGTCATGTCTAATTCTCCACTCTTGTTTTTCAGATAAACATTGCCTTGTTTGCACTTAACGAAAGCAATGCTGATTCTCCCAAAGACAGCAGAAACATCTCTGATGATGTGAAGGATAGATCAAAGGTTTGTGTTTCATTTGCTGCGTTTACTAACTATAAACTGTTTGATGTGTGATCAAATGTTGTGGTTCAGATTTGGGTGTCGTCTAATCCAAAAGGCACGGAAATGTTGCCTTCTGAATCGGACCTAATCAGGTAACTATTTGTATTGGAACAAATCATTTAAACTAGAGAATGTGACTTTCCTAGCGGTTTTATCTTCGTGTGTTGATGCAGGATCAGTTGAGATGGGAAAAGAATTCTTTGATCTGATGGGATAATACGGTGTGATACCAACATTAAAGCACTATACATGTATGGTTGACCTACTTAGTCGTGCTGGTGAGGTCAAAGAAGCATATGGGCTGATTGAGAAAATGTCTGTTCTTCCTGATACAATGATTTGGGGTGCTTTGTTAGGTGGATGTATTATCTATCGGGATGTGGGTTTTCCAGTTTGGAACAGCAGTTAAAGAGAAGCTTTTCCAGTTTCGATATCGAGCTGGCGAGAGATTTGTTCATTGTAATTCTGCAAGGCTATCACCTTCATTCCATGAGGGGTTTCCATTGAGAAAGCAGCCCCTGCTATTTCAGACCGTTGGTTTCTTTAACTGCCACAAAAATATTTAATTTTCCCTAATGAAAATGCTACTGTGATCTATTTCTGATCTGGTACATCACTTTTTTGATTAGGAAGAATCGAGTTGTATACAACTTGAAAGGATAGTGGAAGTTCGGGCATCAGAAGTTGGCTGATGGAAAGTTGTAAAACATAGTAAAGATGAACTGTACACAGTCAGGTTAGTGATCTTTCTGTCTTCAGTTTTTTATCATGAACCGATTTATGGTTTCCCTTGATTAATTGTTCTAGATCGTCTTTAGTTAGGGTTTACACGAGAGTTTGACAGCAGTGGGTTTTCACAGTACGTCTTTAGTTAATCTTTCACTTGGTGGTTACCGTGCAATAACTTCTCTTGAGCTCAAATGCCCTTACCTCAAGCATGTCTCGTTAGATGGTTGTGATCATCTTGAGAGAGCATCATTTTCGCCTGCAAGTCATCATCTTATTGATTGATTTTCATCCTATTTTGGGATTGAAGTCCACTTATTATTTGATGGCTGCCTTAAAATTTTCAATCTCAATGTTCCTCGAAAAAAGAACTTGTGAATCGTTTTTCTCATTTTCGTTGCCATGTAATGCTTTTCTGTCATGTAGTTGCAGATTTATTTAGCTCACTTCATTGGAATTTGCTTATCATGCTTTCATATATTTCACAAATCCATTGCAGGTTGGTCTCAGGTCGTTGAATATGGGCATATGCCCCAAATTGAACGTGCTCCATGTTGAAGCATCACTAATGATTGCACTTGAACTAAAGGGGTGTGGTGTATTATCTGAAGCATTCTTCATCTATTGTCCACTGACATCTGTAGATGCATGTTTCTGCAGGTGATTTTACTGAGTTATTTCCAACCTATTTTGCCAAATCAAGTCAATACCTGATTGTCTATTCATAAATGTGTTTTAACTTTCCTTCTATGATTTATGTGTGCAGCCAACTCAAGGATGATTTCTTATCTGCTACAGCATCTTGAATCATTACATTCCCCTCTGTTGTCCCCGATGGACTCTCATCTTTACACTGCCTTCCCAACTTGACTTGCCTTGATCTATCATACACCTTTTTGGTTAACTTGCAGGCTGTTTTTGACTCCTGCTTGTGTTTGAAGGTACTTTGTTGTATCACTTCTCTACATCCTACATTTTCATCAGATGAGAAACTAATCTTCATGCATTCAGATATTCGGTGTTCTGGAGATCAATTTGACGAATCGTTTATGTTCATCAATTTGAGGAATCATTTATGTTCGTTTATGATCAATTATTAAAAAAATTCATATAATGAAATCTGAAATCAAGCACACCTATCATTTTCATTAATATGCATTATGTTGTTTATAAATAACTATATTACTCAACATTTAATAGATATAATTAATGTATTTCATTAAAAAATATATGCATTTAATATGCATTATCTAGTTTTAAATAACTACTCCCTCCATTCCAAAAAGATAGTCACATTTGGACATACACAGATTAAGAAAACATCTTTAATATTATTGAGAAAACAAATTTTACCCACTACTTTCCATTTATGCCCTTATTTACTAAGTTGACTTTTTAAAAAACGAAGAATGATTAATAATTCCAATAAATATTAAATAAGGGTATTTTAGAGAAATTATATATTTATATATGAAATTGACTATAATTTGGGACAACCAAAATGGAAAGTGTGACTATTTTTTTTGAACGGAGGGAATATATTACTCAACATTTAATAGATATAATTAATGTATTTCATTAAAAAAATATGCAGAACAAAAAAAAAAGTTATGATCTTAAATGGAAGAAATTTTTTTAACTTTTTTATCAATAAAAAATAATCAATAAATTACATCAAATTTTATTTTCTAAAATAACCATTACTTTCAACCTTTTAAGATGGTGTATGAGAATAGTGAAATTCACACACCCGCGCAACTTAGCAAAAGCTGCGCCGTTTTGCTAAATTAATTTTTCCCCTTTCATGCAACACTGCTACCACCCCCTTCAAGCGCCCTTCACATTTCTTTTTCTCCATTAATTATACATTTATATCAACATAATCATACATTTAAGTAATATTTAAAGGTACAATTAATATAACTAAAAGATTAACATAACTAAAATATATGATTGTTATAACTAAAATGAATGAAAGGTTAATATATCTATCTAAAAAAAATGCTAAGATACAATTAGTTTTACAAAATGTATGACTAACATAACTAAAAGGGTATGACTAACACTACTAAAATGTATAGTTAACATAACATAAAGGTCTAACACCCGGGAGCATGTTTGGACGGATTTTGTCGGTAACCTGATGACACGTGCAGCTGTGTACGGACATATGGCTGGTCGGGTCGACCCGAATGCATGGATATATGATTCATGCATCAAGTGTACAAAAGTTTTTGTCATATACAATACACTGAATTTATGAATGACGTGTACAACCCATTTGGAGAGAAATTATAGTCATATTTATCAGGATTTTTTTTTTTCCCAATTATGAAAGATATGATATTATTTATTTGTTTGCTGAATTTATTCTGTGGTGTTTAACCTTAAGCATTTATTACACAAACATGTATAGAAATTTTATTTGGTTAACTTGAACTTTTGAAGCATTATTTTTCTATTAAAATATCATTTATTATATGTTGTATCATCGATTATTATAGTATAAAAAAAATTGTTCTTTCAAATTAGACGTAATTTGACATTTTTTATATAAAATTTGAACCGTTGCACTGTATAAACTCTAAATTTTCTCACTTACCAACCTAACTCATTAGCTTTGATAAAAAATAAAATAATAATAATAATAAAGCTTAACTCATTAGCTGTGTAGACATAAAGATATATAATATAATAAATTAGAAAACTTTAGTGGTTCATAAATGAATATAGGTTAATATTTTAATTATACACAATTATATACGATTGTTTAAGAGTTATTAAAAGACAGTATGCAACAACAATGATCAATATTCAACTACATATTTTAGATATAAAGAAATGTTTCGGAGTATGTACTTAATTATTTGGGGCATTTTATTTTTGCTAATTCTATTTCTGAAACCATATACAACATTACATTTCTTATTATGTTTTTTTTTTTTTGAATAATTCTTATTATGTTATTACAAGTATAAATAAAGTTTTAACATCTCTTATTATGTATAAGATTTCATTTTTTAATGTTTTGATAATTTTGTAATTATTTTCATATATATATATATATATGCTACACTTTTAGATATAAATTTATCTAATTGCTGCCCCAAGCATGGTTGGTACAATGAATAGTTGCAAATATTTAATTTCAAAATTAAATATTTTAGGTATATCTTATGATTTATAGTAATTTAGAGAAGTTAAATTGTTATATTTAAATTTAATTTAGTTATAAAAAGAGAATAATTTAGGTATATCTTATGATTTATAGTAATTTAGAGAAGTTAAATTGTTATAAAAAGGGGGGGGGGGGGGGGGGGGGGAACCTTAAGCGCAAGAGGTTAGAGGCCTGGAAGTGGAACCGCCACAGAGGCGACGCACCAATATACCGAAATATAAACCCTAATTTCTGGTCAAAATCCCTAATTTCATATCATACAACTGAAAATCACGAAATTCGTTCTCTCTTCTCTTCTCCAGATGCTTAGCAATGGCTCAAACAGCAGAAAGTGACGGTCAGTTGGAACCAAATGCCAGCGAGTCCACCCTCAAGCCACAGCGGATAAAAATCACCAGAGCTTCTGATGACAGCGACAAAAAGGTAGCTCTCGTATGCTATATAAATTTCTCATTTCTGCAGATATTTCTCAGACTGCACGTCTTAAGTATCTTCACACAAGCATGCAGTAGTTCTGATGTGTTCTGGAATTTTAACGGAAATTGTCTTTCTATAGTTGGTTTGGGTTGCTGAAATTCATGTTTCGGTTAAAATAAAGCTATCGGATTCCACAAAATTTGGTGTGCTTTTGATTCCTATCTTCATTGCTCTTACGTGGACTCGTATGCATAGCCATAGCACACAGGTCTGTATGATTGAATAATGGAAGGGGAAAAAAAAAAAGAACACATGCATGCTTTGATTTATTGAACTTGACTCACAGTTTGGCTGAACATTTTTATCTCTTTGTCTAGTTAAAATTTGAGGAGCTACTTTAAATGATTCTGCAATTAGTTGAGGGAATCTTCCCATACTCTTTTCTTTGTTGTTACAATGGGGTACGAGACTTGATACTGAGATCTTACTCCAGTTGAGATATGCACCAACCACCAGGGATAATCATGTGGATGCAAAATTAAAAGTTTACCTTGTTTAATGGAATTTTATAAAATTAGATGAATTTAAAAAAAAAAAAAAAAAATAATAATAATAAAAAAAAAAAAAAATATATATATATATATATATATATAATTGGCATGGGGAAGGGGACTCAAACTTGAGACCTTTCAAGTTGACTCAATGCCTTTAAATGATAAAAAATTTGTTCAAGCATCAACTTGATTCGTATAGAAGAAGCACAATTTACTGCAGTTGAATGTGATAGAAGGATGATTTATAACTTATAAGTGAGATATATGATCAGTAAAGTTGCCTTCAGAAACTGGATGGGACCATGAGATGTTGAAGGAACACAAATAAACCGTTTATTTCTTGAAAGCAACACTAATTTAAAAGGCAGTTACTGTGATTATGAGAACGGATATTACAATATGAGAACCCTTATTCATTCATATATATATATATGAATATATATATCGTTTTCATGGACCTATTTGGTTTATATAGTGGTTTTTTTTTTTAAATCTTCTCTAAGACTAAATGAACCGTGACATTTACAAAATTATATGGTTAATTTCTGTCTAATATCTATTTCAACTATTTCTAGATGCATCGTATTGCGTGTAAGGTCAAAAAAGATATAAAGTTTTCTGTCTTCTCATAACTTATCTCGATCTGTCGTTATATTGTGATATAATTCCAAGAGAAAACATGTTTAGATGATTTCTTACTATAAAGCTGGCAGTGCATGTAAATTTACTTGATTGTTTCATGGATGCCCTACAGAGTTTGCAGAAGAGACTCAAAGATGTTGAAATATGCGTTCCAATAGTCTATGGAACAATTGCCTTCTGGCTTGGTAGAAAGGCCTCAGAGTAAGTTGAATCTTGAAAATACATGCTTTTTTGGAGAAGTTCTTGTTTAGATGGGCCTTGGGGA
Source organism: Scutellaria galericulata (assembly GCA_946896805.1). Classification (NCBI taxonomy): domain Eukaryota; kingdom Viridiplantae; phylum Streptophyta; class Magnoliopsida; order Lamiales; family Lamiaceae; genus Scutellaria; species Scutellaria galericulata. The sequence continues at coordinate 17,398,288 of OX335794.1, forward strand.
CCCTTTCTGACAATTAGTTTAATTGTTGATATTGACTACCAGAGCTCAGTCACATAAGTGGAGTGTCTATGTACGTGGAGCAACAAATGAGGATCTTGGGGTGGTGATAAAGCGCGCTGTATTTCAATTGCATCCAAGTTTCAGTAACCCTGTTAGAGTTGTCGAATCACCACCTTTTGAGTTATCAGAATGTGGTTGGGGTGAATTTGAAATTGCCATTTCTCTGTTTTTCCACAACGATGTTTGCGAAAAGCAGTTGGATTTGTAAGTCGCTATTGGGCTTGGCTTTGAATATGCTTCTTAATTTACTTACCACTTTATGTCTGACACGATCTTAATACTGTCCTTATTTTAAGGTATCACCATCTCAAGTTGTACGCTGAGGATGAAAGTGGCCCCCAGTCAACGAAAAAACCTGTCGTGATGGAAACATACAACGAGATAGTCTTTCCTGATCCTTCTGAGGGTTTCTATGCTCGTGTCCAGAAGCATCCTGCTGTAATTGTGCCTCGACTTCCCATCACGTTGGACCTGCCTGCTGGTAACAAACTTCAATGGTTCTTTTTTATCCCTTTCTTTGTATTGTTTTCTTTATCTGGCATGGTTTTATACATTCTTATTTTCTGCCCAATCTTTCTTGGTAAAACCATAGATGATCTGAATGAAAAGAAAGGTGATACCAAAAATCACCAATTGAGCCAATGGTTTGTCAACTTCTCAGAGGCAGATGAGCTATTAAAACTTGCTGCTGCTCGTCAGCAGGTAAGACTTTTTTTGTTTTTTTTGTGACATTTTAACTGGATGATTTTTGTACGTGGACATGCCTTGAGTTTATTTTTAATTCATTTGCACACCTATTACTAATAAGGTACCTGTGCATGCTTTAAACGTTGATGGTAACGATGTCAGTTTATTTTTGCATGGTGCTCATTTAGGTCATGAGCACTCATTATCAAATTATTACCGTTGAATGTAACTTATATGTTCATGGAGAATTTAGACAGTAACATGATAGTTTTCCTTTTTAAAAGTCACTCCTTTTATTTTCTTTCATTTTCAATTTCCTATTAGTAAAAGACAAATTGATTCTTGGTGGCTTGACTTGAAATAGTGGTTTGGTCTGCTTATGCTCTATTTACAAATTGAAGACCTTTTTTGCGATTAAAATTTATCTTATTTAACATTACTTGGGATTACTGCTGCTCATGTTTATCACAATCAGACATTAGAGTAGATTTTCAGATTTTGGACTTTTCTGGACAACCCTTCTGACTTTGTTTAAATTGTGGTAGGTCCAAGCTCATATCGTCAAGCTCAGAAGGCAATTGAGTGTCATAGATGGGCCTCCATTACAGTCATGGAAACCGGCTTCTGGTTAGTGACAGACACGATAACATCATGGTATTAATTTGACTCATCCACGAATTTTGTGTATATGCAGTAGCTTAGAGTAGGAAGTATTTAAGTATGATAATCCTTCCCTCTTCCCTTTTCTATTTCTCCTTATGCAATCCATTTGCATTTGGAGTTGAGGACTGTTGTCTTCTTGTATTAGAGGGCAAATGATCGTCTTCCAGAAACAGTGTTAGACTGGTAGTATTATATCAGATTGTATAATTCTGAAAAACATTATGCCTTGACTTGATTCCCTGACTACTATGTTTTTGGGAAATCTCTTCCAAGAGGAATCCTTGATAGTTTGTACCCTTTGACTTATAGCATTTAACGTGGATTCCTATTCTATCAGAAGGTATATATGTAGGGGAGATATCTTTGCGTGGGAATGCTCTTAACAGCCTTGTACCATTTTGTCTCTTATTCGAAATTTCTCAAGGCAAGAGTAACATGCTACCACATGCTAACTTCAAAAACTGGTGTCCAGTTTCATCAATTATGAGTTATGTCATGTATTTGCGTAATTAACTATGATCACACTTGTCTTCTTGTAAAATGGGACCTATTAAATGAACATGTAATTTTGAACTCCCTATACAGACCAAGGGATGTGTTCTAGTTTACAGACATGAGTGTATGTAGTTGATCTTTGTTTCTTGCTCCTTGATATTGGACAAGTTCATATAGATAACTTGCGTGGCGAATTGGGAGAAATAGAGAGCCAACAAAGCGGCTGCCTGGTCCCCAGTCCCATAAACCATTCTCCACCATCAGAAAATGAGACGATGTGCGAATTTCAAGTGATGGTGCTTTTGGTTGGGGGCCAACACTGTGTAGGAGGTTTGATTTATTAGGGTTTGGCATGAGCACATGGGCAGTTCAAAATGCTTGGCATATTATTTTATATCTATGTGTTTAATGAGGTGAGAACATACATTTGTAACAGGATGGATATAAAGCTGATGTGTGTGGTGCAATGGTACGTTACGGAAGGTTGTTTGATTTGTTCCAACTGTTATTGATTATGATGTGAGCGTTTTCTTGCAAAATGTTTTTTTATCCAAACAGGTATCGCTTTCCTTCTCTTCATCCAGCCGGACAACTCCCGGGACGAGAGGAGGGGCATTTATGGGAATGATACACTGTAGTTTTCATTGCTTTCTGAGAAAATTACTTATGCAGCTCATCTAGAGGCATTTTTGGTTAGGCTCTCTCTATGGTGCTAATGGGAGTGGGGTTGGGGGTTGACCAGGTATTTAATGCTTACCTCAAATGAATTCCTTTCTATTGTGACAATTTAGGTTTTGGTTTCTTTTATATTGGTGGTGTAAGAATTAGAGCAAATGCGTTGTTTGCAAGAGAGTAAATTTGATGGGTTTATTCATTGTGTTTGTTGACCTCGAACAAGGTCATATGTTAAAGTACTTTCATCATCCCATAAAAATAATCATATTTTCAAACATTTTGTTTGAATGGTGAAATTTCTTTAGCACCTCTATTATATTAAGCAAAATGTTTAGGATGATGAATAAATGTAAGATGATATTAGTTCAACATGAAAGTGATCAATTTCAAATTCGTATCTATCCAAACACAGTTGATGGATTTACGCTTAGGAGTTTGTGTAATTTTGAAATAACGTTAGCTGCCATCAAAATTGTAAAAATCCAAACACAATAATGTTGCAAAAGGATTAAATATTTTGACAATTGCATTTGAAATGAATGAAAAATGTAGTTGGGACAACAGTGTTGGTGAACAATCAATGTCGAATGACAATCAAATTTATTTGTAAAGTAATATCATAACATTTTCCATGATTGAAAATGTTTAAATATCTGGGAACTTAAAATGTACCAAGAAAGCAATTGGCCTTTCCTATTGTAAATACTATTGTATTTTTTCTTTTCTTTTTTAAATATCAATTCGCATTAGACATGAATATTTCTTTTCCTACCGCATGATATATTTATAGTTTAATATGTTTATTGGTAATGTGACATTGCTTTAATTGAAAACAAACGTTTTCTAAACTATGGCTTCTCTTGTTTTCAAATAATTTTCTTTTTTTTTTTGGTATATCCCCATTTAATATAGGATGCAACACGTTTGTTATATTGTCCAATGCGCTGATATGTTACAAATCCAAAACAATCATTAATTTCAAATTACAGTATTTAAGGAGACATCAACAATGAGTATATTAAGACATGTCCATAGTGGTAAAGGGTCATTATTTTAGAATGTAATATTTAAAAGTTATAGTTACCTAAAAGAGTTATAATACATTCTTATATAATTGGAACTAGATAGAACTCTTTAATTTTTTAATATCAACTTGTAAGTACTGTATAATTTTTTTTCTACAATTAAATTTGTAATATACATAAATGTATACTGTTATTAGACATAATATTTTATATTTTTAAAAATTTATGGTTAAGAAAGACAATTTATCCCAATTGTTGTGTATAGTGATTTTGTAAAAAAAATCGCTAATAAACGAAGGATTTTAATCCATTATCTATTCTGAAAACGGCAACAATTATGCAATGCAACAACGAAAATAGATAATATGGAGATAATCTTTATGAGTTAATTATGAATAACATGGTTTATTTGGCCTATAAAATGACAAAAGAAATATAAATGATTAATGAAAATAGAAACAGGATTTGAAGGTTGATGTTGATATATGACTACTTTCAAACAGTTAAACTCTGGCAGGGACATCTAAGTTACGATGATATAAACAAAAAATTGTACTTTATTTTTAGTTGAATTTATAAATTTATCTGTACTATCGTCTATTAAATCTGGGTCATACATTTTTGTTTTTACAAATTGATATTTTACTTTTATTGACATTAAGTATAATGTTATTAGTTTATCAAAAATCTGAGTAGATTGGCTAAAACTGTAAAAAATTGGAAATTTTACTGAGTTGGGCCAAAAATGTTGACACACTTTAAGTTTCTATCTGTTATATCGACAAAACTCAACAGAAAATTGGATGGGGATATATATATGTTTATTTTTTAAGGTTGTGTCTGATTTGATAAAATTCGAAAAATTATGATAAAATTGTTAAAAACTCAAAAGGCTGAGATATAATTAGGCAACTAAGCCAAAAATAAATAAATTAAAAAGGTTTTTTTTTTTTTTTTTTTTGCCTATTACACAGAGAGAGTAGCTAAATTAGTCAAGACTTTTTAGTTCAGATTTAGAAAAAAAATTATTTTGCAATTAATTTTGGAAATATCAGAAACCATGTTTTGGTTCACTAATTGAGTTGATATTAAGAAAAAACATATAATAATTAGACCTTTTAAAAGACAATTTAATACCAATTAGTGATCATTAGTTCTCTGTTTCATTGAGTTCCTTACAATCACACGTAACCTTTGCATGAATATTGGCTACGTGTTCCTCTTTTTAACTAAAATCAAATTAGGACATTGTGTGTGCCTATTTTTGTGGATGGTGTAAGGTTTGCCACACTTTTGATTTTTATTTTTTTAATTATGTGTTTATTATAATAAACAACATTTATCAATCATATATGATATGTATCAATAAAATAAACACGTAATCCGTTCAAGACTGAAAATAAATGTTAATCATCAATTTGAGATCCAATCATTTAGGATATAGATAAATTACCTAGAAACAAAACTAGTATCTATCCTATTTAGTATCTTCAATTCCTTTATAAGTGATAACTCATTTATCATGTTCTTTTTTAGATTTTTTTTTATGGGACTGATCATTTTGAAAATCACAAAAACTTCTATGCACTAGTTGCACAGAAGTGAAATTCGTGCAATCCATACCTTTATGTTATAAATGTAGTACATTTATGTACAAATATCCGTACCTTTTAAAATGAACATGTATAAAGGTATTACATTTATAACATAAATGTATGAATTACACGAATTCACTTCTGTGCAACTGATGCACATAAGTGTTACTCTTTGAAAATACATTTGAGTAACTATGAATTGCAAGATATTGAACATGATATTAGATTTGTGGGTTTTTTTTCATTGGTAAATTAAATAATTTAGATATCAAATCGAGATATATTTTTTGAACCTTAAATCGACAAAAGTGTTAAAATAAAATATTATTTTTATGATAGAAGATCCAACATCAATGGTAGGGGCCAGGTAAGGAGGGAAATGAGAATATAAGAATTGAGTGGTCCTATTGTCCTTAAGAGGGGTAACAATGTAGGGCACATTAAGAATGGTTGATGAACTCTTAACATGACTTCTCCAAAAACATCCATGCAACAATTAGTTCTTTGTCGCCACACTCCACATGTTTTTGTTCTTCCTAAATTCTCATTTCCCCCATTGTATAAATACCTCTAGTCCCCTAAATTCTTCCTCATCACATTAATTTCCAATATCTCAAAGCACCAAAACATAAACAAGAAAGAAAAGAAAAGGCAATGGCTATATGGAAAACAAACAAGAACAACACTAGTATTGTTGCTACTACAAATGCTGCAGCCCTCAAGCATATTCTCAACAAGTGTTCGAGTTTTGGGAGGAAAAACGATGTTCCTAAGGGGCATTTTGCAGTTTACGTGGGCGAAAACAGGAGCAGATATGTCGTTCCCTTGACCTTTTTGGGAAATCTCATGTTTCAAAGATTATTGCAACGAGCAGAAGAAGAGTTTGGATTCCATCATGATATGGGAATCACTCTTCCTTGTGATGAACAAGATTTTTGCTCTTTGATTTCAACGATCAGATGATGATGAGTAGGGTTTACGTGGAATTGGTCAAAGTTTCGTGAGTTTATGAGATAGTCAAGCCCTTTTAATTGGTTATGATAGGTCTCAATTTGTATATACCAAAAATATCCCTATGTGGAAAATTGAGTTAAAATTTTCATCTATTATTATTATTATTATTATTATGGACAACCTTGATTACATCTATATATTTTTTTTTATTGTGGGATACTACTTTGCTCAATTAGAAAAAAAAAACACAAGAAATTTAATATGATCAACTTATGGACATAACCTTACTATATACTCAAAATTTAAACTCAATTTCACGTCAATCTCTATTTTGTAGGCTATTAATTAACGTGTCTCATGAAATCCTATATAATTACAATTTGATATTGAATTTCATATTGTAATTTAAAAGGTAAGTAAAAGAAATTATCATAAGATTATTGTTAATCATATGACACTTTTGACCTTTGATGTTCTCATCAACTAATCAATTGACTTTTCAAGATTCAAATTTCCTATTTTTTCCACCAATACCAAACAAGTTATTGTTTGAGATTTTCTTAGTTAATTTGTACTTCATTTCTATCTTTTATGCATTTCCCCTTTGGGGCCTCTTAACAACTCAAATATTTGAAATATTACAATATTCCTATTTGGATCCTATGATCATCTATTCTACTTACATGAATAACCATGTACAAATTAATTTATTAAAAATATTAAAATACCAACTACAAAATTAAATAGACCAAAGTCCACCTTTGGTCGGTCAACTCCATCTTTCAATATTTTAAATATGAGGCTAGAATCTAGACTTATCTTTAACTTGAACAAGCATTCCCGAGACCAACTCCTTAATCGATCCACAACATATCAACCCCACATATTTATTACATATACACTACATATATATTTAAAAACATTTATAATAATGTCAGAGTTTGTTTTATCTTTTTAAGATTTGAGATATTTTATAGACCATAATTTATGAGACGAAGTCTAATATTCTTGGTTCAATTTTAATTGTATTTTATTATGTTTCATATTATGATGGGTTGATTAATATTTTTTTCAAAAATAAAAAGTAAAAATTTGAATTGGGTTTTGAAAAATGATAATTAGTTACTTAAAAAAATGATACTTATCAAATTAAAGATTATATATATATATATATATATATATAGTACTTATTCCGACGGATATTGTTCACTAAACATTAAATCATAAAAAAGTGATCCATTTTTAAGAAGGATATATAATTAACAAATAAAATGCTAGTTTATGTGTCTTATCATTTCAAATCCCCCGTCAGAATATAATACTTGTGTACTTTTCATTCACATCAATACCATCTGATTACATCTTGCATGTGTAATTACTAAGATACCCTCGATATATATATGTCATAACAAAGTCATTTAATCTTTATTTCCCATTTATTAATTTGTGTTTTTTTTTTTTACCATGAATTAAATCCAAAATTCCCTTAAGAACGGATCAGTTGACCTTTAATACCCTTTTATTAAGTAAGATTATTATTCTTATTGTTTTATTCATTTTTTAATTAACTTAATATAAAATATATTTCGATGTGATCATTAGGTAGACTTTGGGTGCCTTGTCGAAATAGAAACTTTGGCAGTTCAAAAGGCTCTTCGGATGGTCCTATTTGCTATAGCAACCACTACCATTGATGCCCCTCAATTAAATCTTAGTCTATTTGAAATTAAATCTACATCTTATCCTTAGGTGCAATTATTTTTGTCACAAAACTGCAAAAATTAACATTAGGTCAATTTACTTGTTCCCTAATTAAACCTAAAAAGAACACCTAATAATTGTATTTAGTTCTGATGGGTAGGGTAATAAATTAAACACACAAACCAAACCCAATTCAATTTAAGACACTTGTTAGGTCCAACAAGATTTTAGGCCCCTCAATAATGTTTTAGACCCATCAACTATTTATTCTGGTTCACATCTGATTTTGATTGGATTATCCTATTCGACAATTAATTAAAATAGGAAAAATTTAATCGTTGAAATTTTCTTTAAAAAAAAAGTGATATCATAATACCTGAAATTTGCATGGAATTATTGGATATATTATCATGTGCCATACATGTCAACTGGCTTCATAAATTACATATAAATCGACCAACTTGGCCATTATATTTAATCATACAATTGATCATTTCAATTATCATTAGATTATGATGAGACAAAGAGGGGTCAAGCTATAGTATGTATGTATATATAGAGTGTATGTGTTTGTTTGAACTAATTGTTGTAAGTTTTATTTTATATTTAATTATATAGTGCATACTAAATATATAAAATAAGATAGTAGGCATTGATATGATTGATTATGAGATGAGAAATTCTGATAGAAATTTGGGTGCATATAATGACCCAATTTCACAACGAAAATAATAATTACAGACTTTACTCGAAAGTATTAAATTTGTCACAAATATCATCAGAATATCACTTTATTTCTATATGTCCTAAAATACTAAAAGATGTTATGTTGAGGTTCCCAAATACCAAAGTTGCAAGAATATATTATCGAGTGATCTGAGCATTATGTTTTCTTTGATGATATTTGAAATAGATGATACTCTAGGAAACCTTTCAAAACAAATGTTAATAGTTTGTTTCTATAATACAAAAAAAAAATGTGTTTTCAATTCAAGTTAATGGATTCCTTCTTAAAAACCTACATTTAACTCTTTTCAATACCTTATGATTCTTGTAAATAAAATAAAATAATTTTTTTATAATAATAGTTTCAAAATATAGGTCATCACTTCTGCTTGCATGAAAAAAAAAAAAAGAATATTAATATATAGCTATAATAAAACTATAATTTTAAGATGTGAAACATGATCTTACTTTTCAAAATCTTATTAATAATGTTCTTCTTTGAGGGTTCGAATCAATAGTTTTTATCTCTTTAAACCCAAATAAATAATTACTATATTTCCAATCTTAAACCTGTATTTTTCAATTATGTAAGAAGAGGTCCAAAGTTAATGAATTCTTAACCAATTTGTAGTTTATACAATACAAGTGAAATTTCATAAAATTTATCTCAAATTTCGAAAAAGTGAAAAAGAATGAAATAAAAAATGTAAATAAGAAAACTATATTGAGGGCACTGCGGTAATTTCCCCTCTTCTTTTACTAAAAATTCTTTATCTATTTTGCTATGAGTCACATTTTTTTGGCAGTTGTAAAGAATGAAGGTGAGTGCTGCAATTTTCCTCATATTGTGGATTGCAAACACAGCTCTCAGCATCAGATTTCCTGATCGGATCTCTGAAATCCCTAATGGAGAATCCGATCAGCCCCTCAGAACTGCCGTATTCGCCCTCGGCAGCTTTTGGAGGTCTGAGGCCGCGTTTGGCTGCTTAGACGGCGTCGTACGGACCGCCGCAGGTTATGCCGGTGGATCCAGACCAAGCGCGGAATACCGAAGCTTAGGTGACCACGCGGAGTGTGTGCAGGTTGTTATCATCTCTTTTGCACTTTCAATTTTACAATACTGTAGCGTATGTGATTTTTTAGGAATTTTGGAGTGTTAGATGTGTTCGTAGTTTATAGTTTAAATTGGCGTTTGATTGATTATAGAGAGTAATTCTTGTCATCCACGATGCTGAGGATCGAAATGAAGAGTGATATGTGAAGTGATAGGTCGCTTTAGGAATTAATTTCGGCTAATATGAATTTCTGGAGGTGTATCAAAGGCATTATAAAATGCTGGAGACAGTGTGCAGTTAGGATTTTGGAGGGCAGAGATATTGCAATTGAGGTTTTCAATTGTATTTTTTGTACATTAATGTTTTTTCTCATTTCATGTATGCATTATGTTTTGATTTGGAATTACTAGTTGTAATCAAATACTAGTCAGTGAATGGTGAAGGACAGATGGTGTTACATTTTACAACTGTTATTTAAATTTGTGTATGTGTTGGTATTGCTTTCAAGAATAAAAACTATCTGAGAATGGTATAGGTTAAGGATCTGGGTAGCAAAAACTTAGGCTCATAACATGTTTTCTATACAAAGTCTCACCATCTCCGCCAGATTGTCATTCTCCTATAACTTGGCAGCTACTCTAAACAATGTGCAAGAGATATTTAATCTGTGCTTGCCTTGATGGTGCATCCCTTAGTATGGTTTAGGCAAGAACTAATATTAGGCTAGCTTACTTATAACTAAATATGATTCATAATCAGCTTGACCTGATTCATAGTAAGCTGAACTCAGTCTTATTAATGCATTTCAGATGTTTCAGTATGTTGCCAATCTTATATATGTAGTTTATATTTTGAGCCTACAAGAAACATATATTTCACAATCATCATCCAATCTTTCCTGAATGTTTAGCTTAAAGTTAGATAATCGTTCAGTTGCAATTGTTCTCCATTATGTGTTTTGTGCAAAAAATTGCATGTACTGTAAATTTACACCTAGTTTTCTTTGAGTACCTGCTCCATTTCCCTGCCTGTACCTGGTATTGGTACAAATTCCATATGTGGCTCTGTCAATTCTTTGCAGGTAGAATATAATCCCAGGATTATTAGTTTCAGACAACTACTTGATGTCTTTTGGAGTAGTCATGATTCTAGGCAAGTATTCGGGCAAGGTCCAGATGTTGGAGATCAATACCGGTACTGATTTTCACCTCCAGCACTTCCTCCATGTACTAGTATACCCCCAAAAGGAGTGCTCTGATGTGGTACATCATTTTTACCTGAGCAGGTCTATAATCTTTACAAATGGAACTGAGGAATCTAGGTTTGCCGCTCTCAGCAAAGAAAAGGAGCAAACACGGTCAAGGAATAGTGTTGTTACCACTCAAATCCAACAACTTAGAACATTTTACCATGCGGAGCCTGAACATCAGGTATTATTCATAACTTTCTTTTCTGACATATATATTTATATACCTTCAAGCTATTCTTGTTTGGATTAGCAATGCTTGGAAAAGATTCATGATGCTTTTTGTGTGGAGTTAAAACATGTCCAAAGTTTGTATGATCTTGAGACTCCTTTCAAGCATGCTCTTCTTAAATGACACTTCAATGTTCTCTTCTATTCATATAGTGGTGCAATTTTTATTGTTTTTGAAACTAACTGATCTTTAAACTATAAAAAGATAGACTTCTAACTTTATCTTTCTAAACATCTAGTACTGCCATTGGCCTCCTTCAGCGCATAACTGGTGCAAGCAATGGTAGATCATAGACTAACGGAAATTTTTTCTGTAAATA